>OU342741.1:447714359-450356562 GCA_910589775.1 Avena eriantha | reverse complement strand
ACATGGCCTAGAATATGGCAAAGTTGGCCCAACATTTGCTCTCCATGTACATATGTCCTAAAAAAACCAAAACAATAGAAAGGTCCACCGCGCTACCCTCGTACGGAGAAAGCTATATAGGGTAGACGATCTGCGGGCCCTGGTCTAGGGTTTCGCCGGAGAAGACCCCGGAGCGTCGGAATCACATGAAAACTTGCATGTGCCCCTAGGATATGTGTGTGAGAGTGTACAAGGTTGGTAGGTGCCATGTGTAGGCCCAGGTGTAACCCCCTTCCCGACATCGTTAACACTTAGTGAATCCTGGATCTGTACGTGAAAACTCCCGCCGCGTGACAACCGGGGCCTAGAATGTGGCAAAGTTGGCCAAACGATTTTCTCTCCATGTACATATGTCCTAAACAAACCAAAACAATAGAAAGGTCCACCGCGCTACCCTCATACGAGAAAGCTATAGGGGTAGACGATCTAGGGCCCCCGGTCTAGGGTTTCGCCGGAGGAAGACCACCGGAGCGTCGGAATCACATGAAAACTTGCATGTGCCCCTATAATATGTGTGTGAGAGTGGTGCAAGGTTGGTAGGTGCCATGTGTAGGCCCCAGGTGTGACCTCCTTCCCGGACATGCGTTAACACTTAGTGAAATCCTGGATCTGTACGTGACAACTCCCGCCGTGGGACAAACCGGGGCCTAGAATGTGGCAAAGTTGGCCCAAATTTTTCTCTCCATGTACATATGTCCTAAACAAACCAAAACAAATAGAAAGGTCCACCTCGCTACCCTCGTACGGAGAAAGCTATAGGGGTAGACGATCCGGGGCCCCCGGTTGTAGGGTTTCGCCGGAGGAAGACCACCGGAGCATCGGAATCACATGAAAACTTGCCTGTATCCCTAGGATATGTGTGTGAGAGTGGTGCAAGCTTGGTAAGTGCCATGTGTAGGCCCCAGGTGTGACCCCCTTCTCGGACATGCGTTAACACTTAGTGAAATCTTGGATCTGTACGTGAAAACTCCCGCCGCGAGACAACCGGCGCCTAGAATGTGGCAAAGTTGGCCCAACATTTGCTCTCCATCTACATATGTCCTAAACAAACCAAAACAAATAGAAAGGTCCACCGCGCTACCCTCGTACGGAGAAAGCTATAGGGGTAGACGATCCGGGGCCCCCGATCTAGGGTTTCGCCGGAGGAAGACCACCGGAGCGTCGGAATCACATGAAAACTTGCATGTGCCCCTAGAATATGTGTGTGAGAGTGGTGCAAGGTTGGTAGGTGCCATGTGTAGGCCCCAGGTGTAACCCCCTTCCCGGACATGCGTTAACACTTAGTGAAATCCTGGATCTGTACGAGAAAACTCCCGCCGCGTGACAACCGGGGCCTAGAATGTGGCAAAGTTGGCCAAACATTTTCTCTCCATGTACATATGTCCTAAACAAACCAAAACAAAAAGAAAGGTCCACCGCGCTACCCTCGTACGGAGAAAGCTATAGGGGTAGACGATCTGGGGCCCCCGGTCTATGGTTTCACCGGAGGAAGACCATCGGAGGGTCAGAATCACATGAAAACTTGCATGTGCCCCTAGGATATGTGTGTGAGAGTGGTGCAAGGTTGGTAGGTGCCATGTGTATGCCCCAGGTGTGACCCCCTTCTCTAACATGCGTTAAAACTTAGTGAAATCCTGGATCTGTACGTGACAACTCCCGCCGCGGGACAACCAGGGCCTAGAATATGGCAAAGTTGGCCCAACATTTTCTCTCCATGTACATATGTCCTAAACAAACCAAAACAAATAGAAAGGTCCACCGCGCTACCCTCGTACGGAGAAAGCTATAGGGGTAGACGATCTAGGGGGCCCTGGTCTAGGGTTTCGCCGGAGGAAGACCACCGGAGCGTCGGAATCACATGAAAACTTGCATGTGCCCCTAGGATATGTGTGTGAGAGTGGTGCAAGGTTGGTAGGTGCCATGTGTAGGGCCCAGGTGTAACCCCCTTCCCGGACATGCGTTAACACTTAGTGAAATCCTAGGATCTGTACGTGAAAACTCCCGCCGCGTGACAACCGGGGCCTACAATGTGGAAAAGTTGGCCCAAATTTTTCTCTGCATGTACATATGTCCTAAACAAACCAAAACAAATAGAAAGGTCCACCGCGCTACCCTCGTACGGAGAAAGCTATAGGGGTAGACGATCCGGGGCCCCCGGTGTAGGGTTTCGCCGGAGGAAGACCACCGGAGCATCAGAATCACATGAAAACTTGCCTGTGCCCCTAGGATATGTGTGTGAGAGTGGTGCAAGCTTGGTAGGTGCCATGTGTAGGCCCCAGGTGTGACCCCCTTCTCGGACATGCGTTAACACTTAGTGAAATATTGGATCCGTACGTGAAAACTCACGCCGCGGGACAACCGGGGCCTAGAATGTGGCAAAGTTGGCCCAAATTTTGCTCTTCATCTACATATGTCCTAATCAAACCAAAACAAATAGAAAGGTCCACCGTGCTACCCTCGTACGGAGAAAGCTATAGGGGTAGACGATCCGGGGCCTCCGATCTAGGGTTTCGCCGGAGGAAAACCACCGGAGCGTCGGAATCACATGAAAACTTGCATGTGACCCTAGGATATGTGTGTGAGAGTGGTTCAAGGTTGGTAGGTGCCATGTGTAGGCCCCAGGTGTAACCCCCTTCCCGGACATGCGTTAACACTTAGTGAAATCATGGATCTGTACGTGAAAACTCCCGCCGCGTGACAACCGGGGCCTAGAACGTGGCAAAGTTGGCCAAACATTTTCTTTCCATGTACATATGTCCTAAACAAACCAAAACAAATAGAAAGGTCCACCGCGCTACCCTCGTACGGAGAAAGCTATAGGGGTAGACGATCTGGGGCCCCCGGTCTATGGTTTCACCGGAGGAAGACCATCGGAGCGTCAGAATCACATGAAAACTTGCATGTGCCCCTAGGATATGTGTGTGAGAGTGGTGCAAGGTTGGTAGGTGCCATGTGTATGCCCCAGGTGTGACCCCCTTCTCTAACATGCGTTACAACTTAGTGAAATCCTGGATCTGTACGTGACAACTCCCGCCGCGGGACAACCAGGGCCTAGAATATGGCAAAGTTGGCCCAACATTTTCTCTCCATGTACATATGTCCTAAACAAACCAAAACAAATAGAAAGGTCCACCGCGCTACCCTCGTACGGAGAAAGCTATAGGGGTAGACGATCTAGGGGGCCCTGGTCTAGGGTTTCGCCGGAGGAAGACCACCGGAGCGTCGGAATCACATGAAAACTTGCATGTGCCCCTAGGATATGTGTGTGAGAGTGGTGCAAGGTTGGTAGGTGCCATGTGTAGGGCCCAGGTGTAACCCCCTTCCCGGACATGCGTTAACACTTAGTGAAATCCTAGATCTGTACGTGAAAACTCCCGCCGCGTGACAACCGGGGCCTACAATGTGGAAAAGTTGGCCCAAATTTTTCTCTCCATGTACATATGTCCTAAACAAACCAAAACAAATAGAAAGGTCCACCGCGCTACCCTCGTACGGAGAAAGCTATAGGGGTAGACGATCCGGGGCCCCCGGTGTAGGGTTTCGCCGGAGGAAGACCACCGGAGCATCAGAATCACATGAAAACTTGCCTGTGCCCCTAGGATATGTGTGTGAGAGTGGTGCAAGCTTGGTAGGTGCCATGTGTAGGCCCCAGGTGTGACCCCCTTCTCGGACATGCGTTAACACTTAGTGAAATATTGGATCCGTACGTGAAAACTCACGCCGCGGGACAACCGGGGCCTAGAATGTGGCAAAGTTGGCCCAAATTTTGCTCTTCATCTACATATGTCCTAATCAAACCAAAACAAATAGAAAGGTCCACCGTGCTACCCTCGTACGGAGAAAGCTATAGGGGTAGACGATCCGGGGCCTCCGATCTAGGGTTTCGCCGGAGGAAAACCACCGGAGCGTCGGAATCACATGAAAACTTGCATGTGACCCTAGGATATGTGTGTGAGAGTGGTTCAAGGTTGGTAGGTGCCATGTGTAGGCCCCAGGTGTAACCCCCTTCCCGGACATGCGTTAACACTTAGTGAAATCCTGGATCTGTACGTGAAAACTCCCGCCGCGTGACAACCGGGGCCTAGAACGTGGCAAAGTTGGCCAAACATTTTCTTTCCATGTACATATGTCCTAAACAAACCAAAACAAATAGAAAGGTCCACCGCGCTACCCTCGTACGGAGAAAGCTATAGGGGTAGACGATCTGGGGCCCCCGGTCTATGGTTTCACCGGAGGAAGACCATCGGAGCGTCAGAATCACATGAAAACTTGTATGTGCCCCTAGGATATGTGTGTGAGAGTGGTGCAAGGTTGGTAGGTGCCATGTGTATGCCCCAGGTGTGACCCCCTTCTCGAACATGCGTTAACACTTAGTGAAATCCTGGATCTGTACGTGACAACTCCTGCCGCGGGACAACCAGGGCCTAGAATATGGCAAAGTTGGCCCAACATTTGCTCTCCATGTACATATGTCCTAAAAAAACCAAAACAAATAGAAAGGTCCACCGCGCTACCCTCGTACGGAGAAAGCTATAGGGGTAGACGATCTGCGGGGCCCTGGTCTAGGGTTTCGCCGGAGGAAGACCACCGGAGCGTCGGAATCACATGAAAACTTGCATGTGCCCCTAGGATATGTGTGTGAGAGTGGTACAAGGTTGGTAGGTGCCATGTGTAGGCCGCAGGTGTAACCCCCTTCCCGTACATGCGTTAACACTTAGTGAAATCCTGGATCTGTACGTGAAAACTCCCGCCGCGTGACAACCGGGGCCTAGAATGTGGCAAAGTTGGCCAAACATTTTCTCTCCATGTACATATGTCCTAAACAAACCAAAACAAATAGAAAGGTCCACCGCGCTACCCTCATACGGAGAAAGCTATAGGGGTAGACGATCTAGGGCCCCCGGTCTAGGGTTTCGCCGGAGGAAGACCACCGGAGCGTCGGAATCACATGAAAACTTGCATGTGCCCCTATAATATGTGTGTGAGAGTGGTGCAAGGTTGGTAGGTGCCATGTGTAGGCCCCAGGTGTGACCTCCTTCCCGGACATGCGTTAACACTTAGTGAAATCCTGGATCTGTACGTGACAACTCCCGCCGTGGGACAACCGGGGCCTAGAATGTGGCAAAGTTGGCCCAAATTTTTCTCTCCATGTACATATGTCCTAAACAAACCAAAACAAATATAAAGGTCCACCTCGCTACCCTCGTACGGAGAAAGCTATAGGGGTAGACGATCCGGGGCCCCCGGTGTAGGGTTTCGCCGGAGGAAGACCACCGGAGCATCAGAATCACATGAAAACTTGCCTGTGCCCCTAGGATATGTGTGTGAGAGTGGTGCAAGCTTGGTAGGTGCCATGTGTAGGCCCCAGGTGTGACCCCCTTCTCGGACATGCGTTAACACTTAGTGAAATCCTGGATCTGTACGTGACAACTCCCGCCACGGGACAACCAGGGCCTAGAATATGGCAAAGTTGGCCCAACATTTTCTCTCCATGTACATATGTCCTAAACAAACCAAAACAAATAGAAAGGTCCACCGCGCTACCCTCGTACGGAGAAAGCTATAGGGGTAGACGATCTAGGGCCCCCGGTCTAGGGTTTCGCCGCAGGAAGACCACCGGAGCGTCGGAATCACATGAAAACTTACATCTGCCCCTATAATATGTGTGTGAGAGTGGTGCAAGGTTGGTAGGTGCCATGTGTAGGCCCCAGGTGTGACCTCCTTCCCGGACATGCGTTAACACTTAGTGAAATCCTGGATCTGTACGTGAAAACTCCCGCCGCGTGACAACCGGGGCCTAGAACGTGGCAAAGTTGGCCAAACATTTTCTTTCCATGTACATATGTCCTAAACAAACCAAAACAAATAGAAAGGTCCACCGCGCTACCCTCGTACGGAGAAAGCTATAGGGGTAGACGATCTGGGGCCCCCGGTCTATGGTTTCACCGGAGGAAGACCATCGGAGCGTCAGAATCACATGAAAACTTGTATGTGCCCCTAGGATATGTGTGTGAGAGTGGTGCAAGGTTGGTAGGTGCCATGTGTATGCCCCAGGTGTGACCCCCTTCTCGAACATGCGTTAACACTTAGTGAAATCCTGGATCTGTACGTGACAACTCCTGCCGCGGGACAACCAGGGCCTAGAATATGGCAAAGTTGGCCCAACATTTGCTCTCCATGTACATATGTCCTAAAAAAACCAAAACAAATAGAAAGGTCCACCGCGCTACCCTCGTACGGAGAAAGCTATAGGGGTAGACGATCTGCGGGGCCCTGGTCTAGGGTTTCGCCGGAGGAAGACCACCGGAGCGTCGGAATCACATGAAAACTTGCATGTGCCCCTAGGATATGTGTGTGAGAGTGGTGCAAGGTTGGTAGGTGCCATGTGTAGGCCCCAGGTGTAACCCCCTTCCCGGACATGCGTTAACACTTAGTGAAATCCTGGATCTGTACGTGAAAACTCCCGCCGCGTGACAACCGGGGCCTAGAATGTGGCAAATTTGGCCAAACATTTTCTCTCCATCTACATATGTCCTAAACAAACCAAAACAAATAGAAAGGTCCACCGTGCTACCCTCGTACGGAGAAAGCTATAGGGGTAGACGATCCGGGGCCCCCGGTCTAGGGTTTCGCCGGAGGAAGACCACGGAGCGTCGGAATCACATGAAAACTTGTATGTGCCCCTAGGATATGTGTGTGAGAGTGGTGCAAGGTTGGTAGGTGCCATGTGTATGCCCCAGGTGTGACCCCCTTCTCGAACATGCGTTAACACTTAGTGAAATCCTGGATCTGTACGTGAAAACTCCCGCCGCGTGACAACCGGGGCCTAGAATGTGGCAAAGTTGGCCAAACATTTTCTCTCCATGTACATATGTCCTAAACAAACCAAAACAAATAGAAAGGTCCACCGCGCTACCCTCGTACGGAGAAAGCTATAGGGGTAGACGATCTAGGGCCCCCGGTCTAGGGTTTCGCCGGAGGAAGACCACCGGAGCGTCGGAATCACATGAAAACTTGCATGTGCCCCTATAATATGTGTGTGAGAGTGGTGCAAGCTTGGTAGGTGCCATGTGTAGGCCCCAGGTGTGACCTCCTTCCCGGACATGCGTTAACACTTAGTGAAATCCTGGATCTGTACGTGAAAACTCCCGCCGTGGGACAACCGGGGCCTAGAATGTGGCGAAGTTGGCCCAAATTTTTCTCTCCATGTACATATGTCCTAAAAAAACCAAAACAAATATAAAGGTCCACCTCACTACCCTCGTACGGAGAAAGCTATAGGGGTAGTCGATCCGGGGCCCCCGGTGTAGGGTTTCGCCGGAGGAAGACCACCGGAGCATCAGAATCACATGAAAACTTGCCTGTGCCCCTAGGATATGTGTGTGAGAGTGGTGCAAGGTTGGTAGGTGCCATGTGTAGGCCCCAGGTGTGACCCCCTTCTCGGACATGCGTTAACACTTAGTGAAATATTGGATCTGTACGTGAAAACTCCCGCCGCGGGACAACCGCGGCCTAGAATGTGGCAAAGTTGGCCCAAATTTTGCTCTCCATCTACATATGTCCTAAACAAACCAAAACAAATAGAAAGGTCCACCGTGCTACCCTCGTACGGAGAAAGCTATAGGGGTAAACGATCCGGGGCCTCCGATCTAGGGTTTCGCCGGAGGAAAACCACCGGAGCGTCGGAATCACATGAAAACTTGCATGTGCCCCTAGGATATGTGTGTGAGAGTGGTGCAAGGTTGGTAGGTGCCATGTGTAGGCCCCAGGTGTGACCCCCTTCTCGAACATGCGTTAACACTTAGTGAAATCCTGGATCTGTACGTGACAACTCCCGCCACGGGACAACCAGGGCCTAGAATATGGCAAAGTTGGCCCAACATTTTCTCTCCATGTACATATGTCCTAAACAAACCAAAACAAATAGAAAGGTCCACCGCGCTACCCTCGTACGGAGAAAGCTATAGGGGTAGACGATCTAGGGCCCCCGGTCTAGGGTTTCGCCGCAGGAAGACCACCGGAGCGTCGGAATCACATGAAAACTTACATGTGCCCATATAATATGTGTGTGAGAGTGGTGCAAGTTTGGTAGGTGCCATGTGTAGGCCCCAGGTGTGACCTCCTTCCCGGACATGCGTTAACACTTAGTGAAATCCTGGATCTGTACGTGAAAACTCCTGCCGTGGGACAACCGGGGCCTAGAATGTGGCAAAGTTGGCCCAAATTTTTCTCTCCATGTACATATGTCCTAAACAAACCAAAACAAATAGAAAGGTCCACCTCGCTACCCTCGTACGGAGAAAGCTATAGGGGTAGACGATCTGGGGCCCCCGGTCTAGGGTTTTGCCGGAGGAAGACCACCGGAGCATCAGAATCACATGAAAACTTGCCTGTGCCCCTATAATATGTGTGTGAGAGTGGTGCAAGGTTGGTAGGTGCCATGTGTAGGCCCCAGGTGTGACCTCCTTCCCGGACATGCGTTAACTCTTAGTGAAATCCTGGATCTGTACGTGAAAACTCCTGCCGTGGGACAACCGGGGCCTAGAATGTGGCAAAGTTGGCCCAAATTTTTCTCTCCATGTACATATGTCCTAAACAAAGCAAAACAAATAGAAAGGTCCACCGCGCTACCCTCGTACGGAGAAAGCTATAGGGGTAGACGATCTGGGGCCCCCGGTCTAGGGTTTCGCCGGAGGAAGACCACCGGAGCGTCGGAATCACATGAAAACTTGCATGTGCCCCTAGGATATGTGTGTGAGAGTGGTGCAATGTTGGTAGGTTCCATGTGTAGGCCCCAGGTGTAACCCCCTTCCCGGACATGCGTTAACACTTAGTGAAATCCTGGATCTGTACGTGAAAACTCCCGCCGCGGGACAACCGGGGCCTAGAATGTGGCAAAGTTGGCCCAAATTTTTCTCTCCATGTACATATGTCCTAAACAAACCAAAACAAATAGAAAGGTCCACCTCGCTACCCTCGTACGGAGAAAGCTATAGGGGTAGACGATCCGGGGCCCCCGGTGTAGGGTTTCGCCGGAGGAAGACCACCGGAGCATCGGAATCACATGAAAACTTGCCTGTGCCCCTAGGATATGTGTGTGAGAGTGGTTCAAGCTTGGTAAGTGCCATGTGTAGGCCCCAGGTGTGACCCCCTTCTCGGACATGCGTTAACACTTAGTGAAATCTTGGATCTGTACGTGAAAACTCCCGCCGCGAGACAACCGGGGCCTAGAATGTGGCAAAGTTGGCCCAACATTTGCTCTCCATCTACATATGTCCTAAACAAACCAAAACAAATAGAAAGGTCCACCGCGCTACCCTCGTACGGAGAAAGCTATAGGGGTAGACGATCCGGGGCCCCCGATCTAGGGTTTCGCCGGAGGAAGACCACCGGAGTGTCGGAATCACATGAAAACTTGCATGTGCCCCTAGAATATGTGTGTGAGAGTGGTGCAAGGTTGGTAGGTGCCATGTGTAGGCCCCAGGTGTAACCCCCTTCCCGGACATGCGTTAACACTTAGTGAAATCCTGGATCTGTACATGAAAACTCCCGCCGCGGGACAACCGGGGCCTAGAATGTGGCAAAGTTGGCCCAAATTTTTCTCTCCATGTACATATGTCCTAAACAAACCAAAACAAATAGAAAGGTCCACCTCGCTACCCTCGTACGGAGAAAGCTATAGGGGTAGACGATCCGGGGCCCCCGGTGTAGGGTTTCGCCGGAGGAAGACCACCGGAGCATCGGAATCACATGAAAACTTGCCTGTGCCTCTAGGATATGTGTGTGAGAGTGGTGCAAGCTTGGTAGGTGCCATGTGTAGGCCCCAGGTGTGACCCCCTTCTCGGACATGCGTTAACACTTAGTGAAATCTTGGATCTGTACGTGAAAACTCCCGCCGCGGGACAACCGGGGCCTAGAATGTGGCAAAGTTGGCCCAAAATTTTCTCTCCATCTACATATGTCCTAAACAAACCAAAACAAATAGAAAGGTCCACCGTGCTACCCTCGTACGGAGAAAGCTATAGGGGTAGACGATCCGGGGCCCCCGATCTAGGGTTTCGCCGGAGGAAGACCACCGAAGCGTCGGAATCACATGAAAACTTGCATGTGCCCCTAAGATATGTGTGTGAGAGTGGTGCAAGGTTGGTAGGTGCCATGTGTAGGCCCCAGGTGTGACCCCCTTCCCGGACATGAGTTAACACTTAGTGAAATCCTCGATCTGTACGTGGAACCTCCTGCCGCGGGACAACCGGGTCCTAGAATGTGGCAAAGTTGGCCCAACATTTTCTCTCCATGTACATATGTCCTAAACAAACCAAAACAAATAGAAAGGTCCACCGCGCTACCCTCGTACGGAGAAAGCTATAGGGGTAGACGATCTGGGGCCCCCGGTCTATGGTTTCACCGGAGGAAGACCATCGGAGCGTCAGAATCACATGAACACTTTCATGTGCCCCTAGGATATGTGTGTGAGAGTGGTGCAAGGTTGGTAGGTGCCATGTGTATGCCCCAGGTGTGACCCCCTTCTCGAACATGCGTTAACACTTAGTGAAATCCTGGATCTGTACGTGAAAACTCCCGCCGCGGGACAACCGGGGCCTAGAATGTGGCAAAGTTGGCCCAAATTTTTCTCTCCATGTACATATGTCCTAAACAAACCAAAACAAATAGAAAGGTCCACCTCGCTACCCTCGTACGGAGAAAGCTATAGGGGTAGACGATCCGGGGCCCCCGGTGTAGGGTTTCGCCGGAGGAAGACCACCGGAGCATCGGAATCACATGAAAACTTGCCTGTGCCCCTAGGATATGTGTGTGAGAGTGGTGCAAGCTTGGTAGGTGCCATGTGTAGGCCCCAGGTGTGACCCCCTTCCCGGACATGCGTTAACACTTAGTGAAATCCTGGATCTGTACGTGAAAACTCCCGCCGCGGGACAACTGGGGCCTAGAATGTGGCAAAGTTGGCCCAACATTTTCTCTACATGTACATATGTCCTAAACAAACCAAAACAAATAGAAAGGTCCACCGCGCTACCCTCGTATGGAGAAAGCTGTAGGGGTAGATGATATGGGCCCCCGGTCTAGGGTTTCGCCGGAGGAAGACCACTGGAGCATCGGAATCACATGAAACTTGCATGTGCCTGATACATTGCAAATGTTGCCATAATTTTTGATGTTCCATGCTTGGTTTTATCTACTTTCTTGTGTTTTGTTCCAACTTTGGAGTACTTTTCATATGATTTCTTGGACTAACCTATTAACAAGAGCCACAGTGCCAGCTGCCTGTTTCCTGCTGTTTTTGGTTCCAGGAAAGTCAGAAAATGAATATTCTCGGAATTGTACAGGAGAAAAGCCAAAGTGCCTATTTTTCCGGAAGACATCAGGTGCCAGAATACGAGACGGAGAAGGGCCAGAGGGCAGCCACAGCACCTGGCCGTGCGGACAGGCCTGGCCCGCGCCAGGCGGTGGTGTGGCCAGCCCAGGCACCCCCTCGGCCTCTCCTTCCGCCTATATATTACCCTCGGGACGAAAACCCTAAGGACCTGATTAAAAAATCCACGAAAGAGTCTGTAGCCGCCATCATCTCCATCCCTAGATCGAGAGGGATCTGAAGCTCTTCCCGGCACCCTGCCGGAGAAGGGAATTCACCCTAGAGGCCTTCTTCATCACCATGCAAGCCTCCGGTGTGATGCGTGAGTAGTTCATCCTTGGACTACGGATCCATGTAGTAGCTAGATGGCTGGTTCTCCTCCTTTGTGCTTTCATGTCTAGATCTTGTGAGCTCCATTCATGATCAAGATCATCTATTTGTAATTCTGCATGTTGTGTTTGCGGGGATCTGATGGATATTGAGATGCTATTTCAGATTGATTATTGATTCTATCATGTCTTTGTTATTTGTGATTTTGCATGCTTTCCGTTGTTAGTAGCTCTCTTGGCCGAGTAGATGCTAGCAACTCCAAGAGTTAGTATTTATGCTCGATAGTGGGTTCATGCCCCTGGTAATCTGGGGAAGTGACAGAAATCTCTAAGGTACTAGATGTGATGTTGCTACTAGGGAGAAAACAACAATCCTTTGTTCATAGAACAATCGTATTGTTTACTTTACACGCAGTTCGTAAAGAAATAATCTGTTGCTTGCAACTTAATACTGGAGGGGGTTCGGATGATAACCTAAAGGTGGATTATTAGTCATACATGCAGTTGGATAGTGGTCTATGTATTATGTTGTAATGCCCAATCAAGTCTCAAAGGAGTCAAGATGATTAGTATATGCATGTATTGCTTTCTCGGTGTTTGTCAATTGCCCCGATGTAATTTGTTCACTCAGCATGTTATCTATCTAAGGAGAGCCACCTCTAGTGAACTATGGATCCCTGTCCTTGTCTTTTACATACAATCTATAATCTTTTACTGCTTTGTGTTTACTTTCTGCAAACTTTTACTTCTTTCCATTCGATATGTTTAATCCTTTGTTTTCCACAAAACACGGTGAGATTGACAACCTCATCGCAAGTTGGGGACAAAGTTCTGTGGTTCTGTTGTGCAGGTCTCCACGTTGCTACTAGCACCGGTAGTGCGCCCTGCCAAAGCTTAGACAATAACACCTTTGAGGTGTTTCCTTGCTCCTACTGGTTCGATTAAACCTTGGTTTCATAACTGAGGGAAACTTGATGCTGTGCTCATCATACCTTCCTCTTGGGGTTCCCAACGAGCTCTACATCAACCACGCACCAAGCACTTTTCTGGGCGCCGTGCATTGAGCCATCAAGCAATTTTCTAGCGCCGTTGCTGGGGAGTCAAGGACATCTTCACAAGGGGAGTCCCTCATAACCAATCTCTTTACATAGTTGTTTTTGTTTTGCTTAGTTTTCTTTTTGCTTTGTTTGCTTGCTTTGTTCTTCAAAAACACAAAAAAAATAGTTTTACTTGTTTGCTTTCTTATTTGAAAACCCAAAAAAATGACTACTCTTGAAAACACTAAGTTGTGTGACTTCACTAGCACCAACAACAATGATTTTCTGAGCACACATATTGCTCCACCTGTGGCTGAAAATACTTTCTTTGAGATAAAACCTGCTTTACTCAATCTTGTTATGAGAGAGCAATTTTCTGGTATTGGTAATGAAGATGCTACTTCCCATCTAAATAACTTTGTTGAACTTTGTGAGATGCAAAAGCATAGGCATATAGATGGTGATATTATTAAGCTGAAATTGTTTCCTTTCTCTTTGAGAGGAAAAGCTAACGAATGGTTGAATTCCTTAACTAGGAATAGTATTGATTCTTGGACTAAGTGCAAAGATGGTTTTATTGGAAAATACTATCCTCCTGCTAAGGTTATATCCATGAGAAGTGAAATAATGAAGTTTAAACAACTTGATAATGAGCATGTTGCTCAAGCTTGGGAAAGAATGAAATCTTTCGTAAAGAATTGTCCCACTCATTGACTGACTACTTGGATGATCATCCAAACTTTTTATGCAGGATTGAACTATTCTTCAAGGAACCTATTGGATTCAGCTGCTAGAGGTACCTTTATGACCATCACTTTGGGTGCTGCAACAAAACTTTTGGACAATATGATGGTTAATTATTCTGAATGGCATACTGAGAGAGCTCCAAAAGGTAAGAAGGTAAATTCTGTTGAGGAAACCTCTTCCTTGAGTGATAAGATTGATATTATTATGTCTATGCTTGTTAATGGGAAAGCCCATATTGATCCAAATAATGTTCCTTTAGCCTCTTTGGTTGCTCAAGAAGAGCAAGTTGATGTGAACTTCATAAGAAATAACAACTTTGGCAACAATGCTTATGGTAATAATGCTTATAGGAACAATTTTGGTAACAACAATTATAGGCCCTACCCTCCTAATAATACTTATGGCTATAATGGTAAACCTGGATTACCTAGTGAAGGAATAATTTTAGAAGTTGAAAGAGATACTAAAAACTTCATGCAAATGCAATATGAGCAAAATAAACTATTCACTTAAACTATGGAGGAACAATCTATCATTTTGAAGAACATTAGCCATCAACTTGAGAGTCTAAATAGGGAAATTCCTAGTTTACAATTGAAACTCTCTAATGCTGAAAGAAATATATCATCTTTGTCTGAAGCTCAATCTTCATTGATTAATAAAATGGCTGCTAAACCTGAAACTAATGATAATCCCTTTGCAGCTACTAATGCTATACAAGTAAGAATTGATGAAAATGTTAGACTATTAGCTAAATTACATGCTAAGTGGGAAAGACAAGATCAAATTGCTAGAAACATTAGTGTTTCTACTATTACCACCACTAGTGTTGAGGCTAGTAATAGTTCTACAACTTTAGATGATAAATTTGATTTTGATCTTGATGGTTGCAACATCTCTGAAGTTATTAAGTTCCTACAAAAGCTTGCTAAAAGTCCTAATGCTAGTGCTATGAACATGGCTTTTACAAAACACATTACTGATGCTCTCATAAAGATTAAAGAAGAAAAGATGAAACATAAAGCTTCTATTCCTATAAAACAAGAAGATGGTTGGGAACCCATCATTAATATGAAAGTGAATGACTTTGATTTCAAAGCTTTGTGTGATCTTGATAGTAGTGTTTCTATCATGCCTAGAAGGATTTATGATATGCTTGATTTGCCTCCTCTTCAAGATTGTTATTTGAATGTCCCACTTGATGATAATGCCAAAATGAAACTCATGGGGAGTCTTAATGATGTTCTTATTATGGTTAACGATTCCTATGTCCCCGTTGATTTCTATGTTTTGGATGTTGAATACAATGCTTCTTGTCCTATTACTTTGGAAAGACCTTTTCTTAGAACTGTTGGTGCCATCATTGATATGAAAGAAGGCACCATTAAATATCAACTCCCACTCAAGAAAGGTATAGAACACTTCCCTAAAAAGAGATAAAAGATTTCTTTTGCTTCTCCTATGAAAACAAAATTTGGTCTTAATGCTTCTTCATTTGAGAACACTTGATTCTTTCTTTGCTTCTTATGCCTAACTTAAAGGCGTTAAAGAAAAGTACTTATTGGGACATAACCCAAAAGTTTTAGATGAGTCATTATTACCTCTGTAATAACCTCTCCTTATCCTTTTTATTTGCTTTTTGTGCCAAGAATAACCTCTAATGAGAGAGAAGTAATGATTGGGAAAGTTGTTGTCTCGAAACAGATTTCGGTGCTTCACCGTAAAAATTCGTGAGAGAGCTTTGTATGTCGGATTGAGCTATAATATTTTTTGCTTCTGCCCCAGGTTGTTATCTAACATTCGTTAGTCCAACACTTTTTGATTTGAGCAACAGAAGGTCTTCGAAAAAATTCTTCTTTACCTGCTGGTCTGTTTTGATAGATTTCTGCCATTTTCTAAATTTTCTTCTTGTGGGTTCCGTTTTGAGTTCTTTTGGGGAATTGAGATTTTTTAGGGAAGTGCTAAAGTAGCTAGTGTTCTAATGGAAGTTTATTTTGTGTTATAACTGAACCTTAAGACTTATTTATCTTAAGTGCACTAATGTTGCTAATGAGATTGTGTGAAGTTTTGTATGAAGGAAAAATTTCAGGTGTATGGAAGGAATGAGTAATGAGATGAAGAATGGACTAAAGTTCAATCTTGGGGATGTCACGTGTGTCACCCCAAGAAATATCCAAGAAGTACAAGCGTCAAAGCTTGGGGATGCCCAAGGCATCCCCTTCTTCATCAATAAAAATCCCAGGTTTCTTCCAAACGCTTCATTTTTATTCTTTCATGCACAGCTGTATTTTTCTTGGAGCGTCTTATTTTTCGATTTCATTTTGGTTTTTCGTTTTCTTTGGTTTGTTTAGTTTTCTGAATAAATTGGTTGGACCCCCTCTTTCATACATTGGTTTTCAAATAGTTTGGTTTGGTTTGGAAAAGAGTAGGAAAGTTCATACTTATGTGGTAAAAAGAGCTCATTTTTGACTGTGGCCTATGCTTTGTCATGCCATGCTTGATATTGTTTTGGCTTTATGCTTAGTATTCTTTGTTGTAGCATGACTTGTTATAAATAATTGAGATTGCTTAATGTGCCTTGGATGAATCATGCGTTGTTTTAGCATATTAAAGCATAGTATAGTGGTATTCTCCTTTGATGCTTTATTTTGGTTCACTTGGCACATGCTCACACCATGTTATGACTATCTCAAGTCACCATAGCCTTTATGATCCTTTAGTTTTCAACTTGTAGTATCACTTTATGCTTTGATCAATGATGTTTTGTCGCTCTGCATGATTATGGCCATTATTGCTCTCTTAGTTTGTCTCTCCTAGTCTTTTGCTAGACTCCACAACAAAGTATGAGTTCCACTCATGCATCCAACTCCCTAAACCAAGTTTTTCCAAAGAGTCCACCATACCTACCTACTAGCTTATGCTATTCCAAGTATATTCATGCTTTTGTTTACCTTCCAAATTAAACTTGTTATGAGAAAACTAGTGATTAAAGCTCTCACGAACTTGATAGCACACTTTACTTTACTTGCCCTTAATAAACTTGAACCATTGTGTCTTCTATGTTGTATATGCTTGCACTTATTTATTGGGAATTATCAGAACCATGCTTTCATGGGGAACGCTTTCAACATTGCACTTGGTACTTGTACCTAGTTGATATCATGCTCTTTTGTATATGGATGTCGTCGGTGTGAAATGAAAGGGGAGCTTGTAAGTCCATGGAGTTATGTATATGTGTTAGAGAAACGCCTGGGCCGCTGGTCTAATCCATGCTGACATGGTGGAAACCTGCAGCGTAACCATAATGAGCTGTCTATGAAGCATTCTTCTTATAAAAAAAGAGTCCTATATTGAGAAAAAAAAAGAGAAAAGAAAAAAAAAGATACTTTGAAAAGAGGAAAGAGAGAAAAAAGCACCATATTCCCATGGTAAATAAGAAGAATGATGAGATGCCCGTTGTCTGCTTGCCTTGTCATTTTGATATGGGGATTCTTTCGTATCATCGGGCAAGGGGTACCCCGTTGGCGGTTCTCTATGATATACATATACTTAAAATGACAAGAACTTACCGGTGACTAAACTTGAGTAGCATGAGGAGCGGCCCTCGTATACAAGGGACATGACATTTCTGACTTATACTTCGTCAAGCATGTACACCATAGTTTGTTCACTTTAACCTTAATCACTTCAAGATGCTTATGATAGGGGCAATGAGAGCTGAAAGCTATAAGTACCATAATTTTTGGAAGCTCTTTATGAGACTTGAATCCCTACTTCCTTTTATAAAAGGCCTTTCTTCCACCATTATATTGAGTCTACACCTTCTACCTTTATGCACCTACTTTGAGAGCATAGTGGCCATTCTTAGTTCTATGTGCATTGTCCCAAGACTAGTTGATTGATGCATACTTTGATATTGCTTGTTTTAAACTATTGTATCTAGTCACTCTAATGAACTTTAAAGGTGTCCTATGCATTAATATTTGCTACTCTATTGAGGGACAAGCTGAATACTATTATGCTATGTTTTCTTTATGTGAAACAAACAAACGTCTTGCAAAGCATTGTTATTCATGAATCTTTTGTTTGTGCCTTTTCATGTTGCATCATAGTTTCTTTGCTTATTGCTAGAACCTTGTATTTCATGTTATGATTGAAGTACTATGACCCCAGCTTTGAATGTTTTACAAATACGTTGATCAAGTCTTTGATGGTGCATGTCACCTCAAAAATTATTCTTTCTTTTTATCACTTACCTACTCGAGGATGAGCAGGAGTTAAGCTTGGGGATGTTGATACATTGCAAATGTATCCATAATTTTTGATGTTCCATGCTTAGTTTTATCCACTTTCTTGTGTTTTGTTCCAACTTTGGAGTGCTTTTCATATGATTTCTTGGACTAACCTATTAACAAGAGCCATAGGCTAGCTGCCTGTTTTCTGCTGTTTTTGGTTCCAGGAAAGTCAGAAAATGAATATTCTCGGAATTGGATGGGACAAAAGCCAAAGTGCCTATTTTTCCGGAAGACATCAAGTGCCAGAATACAAGACGGAGAAGGGCCAGAGGGCGGCCACACCACCTGGCCGCGCAGCCAGGCCTGGCCCGCGCCAGGGGGTGGTGTGGCCAGCCCAGGCACCCCCTCGGCCTCTCCTTCCGCCTATATATTTCCCTCGAGATGAAAACCCTAAGAACCCGATCAAAAAATCCACGAAAGAGTCTGTAGTCGCCGTCATCTCCATCCCTTGATCAGGAGGGATTTGAAGCTCTTCTCGGCACCCTACCGGAGAGAGGAATTCACCCTGGAGGCCTTCTTCATCACCATGCAAGCCTCCGGTGTGATGCGTGAGTAGTTCATCCTTGGACCACAGATCCATGTAGTAGCTAGATGGCTGGTTCTCCTCCTTTGTGCTTTCATGTCTAGATCTTGTGAGCTCCATTCATGATCAAGATCATCTATTTGTAATTCTGCATGTTGTGTTTGCAGGGATCCGATGGATATTGAGATGTTATTTCAGATTGATGATTGATTCTATCATGTCTTTGTTATTTGTGATCTTGCATGCTTTTCGTTGTTAGTAGCTATCTTGGCCGAGTAGATGCTAGCAACTCCAAGAGTTAGTATTTATGCTCGATAGTGGGTTCATGCCTCTGGTAATCTGGGGAAGTGACAGAAATCTCTAAGGTACTAGATGTGTTGTTGCTACTAGGGAGAAAACAACAATCCTTTGTTCATAGAACAATCGTATTGTTTACTTTACACGCAGTTCGTAAAGCAATAATCTGTTGCTTGCAACTTAATACTGGAGGGGGTTCGGATGATAACCTGAAGGTGGATTATTAGTCATAGATGCAGTTGGATGGCGGTCTATGTATTATGTTGTAATGCCTAATCAAGTCTCAAAGGAGTCAAGATGATTAGTATATGCATGTATTGCTTTCTTGGTGTTTTTCAATTGCCCCGCTGTAATTTGTTCACCCAGCATGTTATCTATCTAAGGAGAGCCACCTCTAGTGAACTATGGATCCCAGTCCTTGTCTTTTACATACAATCTACAATCTTTTACTGCTTTGTGTTTACTTTCTGCAAACTTTTACTTCTTTCCATTTGATACGTTTAATCCTTTGTTTTCCGCAAAACACGGTGAGATTGACAACCTCATCGCAAGTTGGGGACAAAGTTTTGTGGTTGTGTTGTGTAGGTCTCCACGTTGCTACTAGCACCGGTAGTGCGCCCTGCCAAAGCTCAGCTAGTAACACCTTTGAGGTGTTTCCTTGCTCCTACTAGTTCGATTAAACCTTGGTTTCATAACTGAGGGAAACTTGCTATTGTGCTCATTATACCTTCCTCTTGGGGTTCCCAACGAGCTCTACATCAACCACGCACCAAGCACTTTTCTGGGCGCCATGCATTGAACCATCAGTGCCCCTTGGATATGTGTGTGAGAGTGGTGCAAGGTTGGTAGGTGCCATGTGTAGGCCCCACGTGTGACCCCCTTCCCGAACATTTGTTAACACTTAGTGAAATCCTGGATCTGTACGTGAAAACTCCCGCCGCGGGACAACCGAGGCCTAGAATGTGGCAAAGACCCTTTAGTCCCGGTGCGTGCTACGGACCGGGACTAAAGGTCCCCGCCCTTTATATTGCTGCGCCCCTTCTTCTCCCAAATCACCACACTCGAGGACGCACGCAGGGGAGCACGCGAGGACGACGAAGGACGCCGGTAGGCTGCCCAACTCTCCAGTCGCCCCTACTCTAGCCGCCGCGCCCACTCCATCCATCGCGCGCGCGCCCCCAGTCAGGTACCCCGTCATCCCCTTTCCCTCCCGTACGTCTGGCTACGGCGGCGTGGAAGCCGTGCACGCCGGCGCGCGGCGGAGCCGGCCACTGTGGGCGAGCAGGTCGGGGCCGGCGACAGCCGTGCACGTCGGTGGCGGTGCGGGCGAGCAGGCCGGGGCGGTGCCCCCGGCCACTTCTAGTTCTTTTTGTAGTGTAATTGTAGTATTATATAGTATGTAGTGTATTTTTTAGTATGGTATGTAGTATTATAGTGTACTTTTTTATTTTGTATAGTATGTAAATTGTATAGTAGTATATAGTATATTGTAAATAGTATTATATAGTACTATTGTAGTGTATATAGTATTATATAGTACTATTGTATAGTGTATATACAATAGTATTATATAGTACTATTGTATAGTGTATATATAGTGTATATAGTATTATATAGTACTATTGTATAGTAGTATATTGTATATTAGTATAGTGTAGTGTAATATAGATACAGGCCATAGTCGATTGAGACAGACAAGCATTAGTGCTAAATAAAGATAAGCTAAAGAAATAACTACCCTAAGTCCGGTAGTGCTCGTGGGCCCCCGAACTTAGGGTTAGGGTGGTGGTGCTCGTGGGCCCCCGGACTTAGGGTTAGGGTGGTAGTGCTCGCGGGCCCCCAGACTTAGGGTTAGGGTGGTGGTGCTCGCGGGCCCCCGGACTTAGGGTTAGGGTGGTGGTGCTCGCGAGCCCCCCGACTTAGGGTTAGTGTGGTCGTGCTCGTGGCCCCCCGGACTTAGGGTTAGGGTGGTGGTGCTCGCGAGCCCCCGGACTTAGGGTTAGGGTGGTAGTGCTCGTGGGCCCCCGGACTTAGGGTTAGGGTGGTGGTGCTTGCGGCCCCCGGACTTAGGGTTAGTGTGGTAGTGCTCGCGGCCCCCGGGACTTAGGGTTACAGTGGTGGTGCTCGCGGGCCCCCGGACTTAAGGTTAGGGTGGTGGTGCTCGCGGGCCCCCGAACTTAGGGTTAGGGTGGTAGTGCTCGTGGGCGCCCGGACATAGGGTTAGGGTGGTAGTGCTCGCGGGCCCCCGGACTTAGGGTTAGGGTGGTAGTGCTCGCGGGCCCCCAGACTTTTTGTATATAGGAAATATATTTTTGTATACAGGAAATATTTGTATATAGGCAATATTTGTATATAGGAAATAATATTGTGTGCATCTCGCATTTTGCAGAAACTATGGATCCACCTAGTCCAATGCGCAGAGAGCTAGCACAAGAAGAAATTCTCGAGGATATGATCAACGACGCCCATGTTGATCCACTCGAATCTCCGTCGATGTATCTGAACCCCTCCGGTGAGGGTGAGGAGGTCGACCGAAATGATCAGGGAGAAGCTGACGACTCTGTTGATGGAGCAGCCGACGGCCTCGGTGGAACCTTAACGAAGTCTGACGAGGTATATATATGAAGTCTGGTGATTAGTAGATGCATTAATTGAGTTGTATATATATAAATTGACGAATGTTTCTTCTCTTAGGCCTCCACATCAAGCAAAAAATATTCCAAACGAGGCCTGGCCAAAAATTTGGACGCATCTATGCGTTATACAATTACGGTGGTATCACCACGGGGTGAACCATTGGAACCCGAAAAGGCTAAAAGTGTATTTGTACAACAATGTGGAGTTATGGTTAGGGATCGCATCCCGATCACCGTTCGAGAGTGGAATAAGACCAAAGGGGCGGAAGAGGGTGAGTATGTCACCGACAGGTACAAAGAGGGTCTTTGGAATGACCTCATCACACATTTCACCCTGCCAGAATGTGAGGATGATGCCGACACAGCTGCATTGAGGAAGAAAGTCAAGTAGTGGACTCTTACGAAGATGGCCGAACTATTCAAGAACTAGAAGAAAGCATTATGGCAAAAGTATCAGAAGATGAAGACTCCTCCTAATTTCGAATGCTATCTAACGAAGCAGCAGGCTAACTGGGATGTATTTGTGAGAACCTGCTATGGAAAAGTCGGAAAAACAAGAAAAATGCCGCGATGAAGAAATATCACCATCACCTGGGGCCAGGGGCTATACGACTGCCATGCCAAAGTGGGATGCTAAAGAGAGTGAGCTGCTTGCTAAAGGGATCACTCCAGAACCAATACGTGAAGAATGGGATCCGAGGGCAAGAAATTGGTTCCTTGGGAATGGGAGTGAGTATGACGAAAAAACAGGGGACCTTATTTGCAGTGAAGGGATAAGGATACCCCATGAGACATGGCAGAGAGTGGTTAAGGAAATTAAAGAGGGGACAACAAAGTTCTGTCTCGATAGAGAGAATGACTTGCTGACAAAGGCCCTCAGGAATAAAGAACGCGGCGGACGAGTACGAGGCCTTGCCACTAGTTATACTTGGGAGATGGGGTTTCCCAAAGACAGAGATACTTATAGGAGCCGAGAGAGAGCAAAGAGGCGGCGGCAGGAGGAGGATGGAGACAGGTTCGCCGAGTTGCTAGGAACACTTCGAATGCATCAGCAACAGATTGACGAACTTCAAGGAGTAGTGTGCCTGCAAGATCCTGCACTCGATATTACCGCCATTCCATCTCAGGGAGAAGCAGCATGGCTGAATCGGAGGTCCCGTCTGGCGATGCACGGATGGTAGATGGTGGTCCCGGCTACCCCGTGGATGGAATCAAGGAGCAGGCATCTTGTGAGCTCCATCAGAAGGTGAAGAACCTATCCATCAAGGTGGCGATCAGATGTGCTTTACCTTGTCCACCTGACGCACATTGGCATGGCCGTGAGATTCCAGCTGGCTATGCTAAAGTCGGGTGGATGAAATCGCAAAGGGGTGGGACTCAATGGAGCTTGACATCCCTGGACCTGAAGGTGAGAGGACACTCGGAGAAGTATTGGGTGGCATCATTCTATGGGACAAGAACAACATCAAGCTTTCAGGCTCAGCGCAAGGCCAACACCGCCTCTAAGTCGTCGCATGTCACCTTCACCTCCATCACCTCCAAGAAGCCCACCCCATGACTACGACCACCACATCGCGAGTCCATCTCGATCTCCGCCGCAGGGTCAGCCACCTTCGCCGCCCGCTAAGGACAAAAAGCGGAAGCATGCTCCATAGATAAGGACTAAACGACACAACATCCCAAAACGACAAATGTCGCCCCTCCCAAGAGTACCTCATAAGAATCTTCCCATCAGACCTTACGATCGTACTGACGAGGAAAACAACATGATCGTAAAGGCCAAATGTGTTGTGCAGCTTCCAAAGAAGAAACCCGAGCCCGCCTCGGTATACACCGAGAAGGAAAAAGCGTATGCACTTACTTTTCTGAACACAAAATCGCAATATGACTTGCACAATAAGCCAGATGACTATCTACGCGCACTTCAGAAGGAAGTGAAGAAGAGCAAATCAAGAAGTGCAAGAGGGAGCAAATCATCAAGTCAAAGTACAATCGGGAAAAGAAAGGACGTCCCCCAGCTCAGGGAACAGGCCAAAAAATCGACCCCACCCCTCAAGGTGGTATCCCATGACATTCCACAGTAGAATATGGAAGAAGCTGCAAAGCTTGCGGCCTCTATGAATGTGACTGTTGAGGAATTTCTAGGTCCCAAGGACGACAAATTACCCAAGGCTCAGGTAGTCCCTACATATGTCCCAGGGAAGCCTCTAGTCAGCTTTGAGCAGTTCCAACAACTGCCAACACAAATGCGGAGTTTACATAACTGGTACTTGAAAGCCACAAAGCAGGAGAGAATAATGATCGTGGAGAAAGTCCACGTGACTACTACTTCCGAGAAGAAGAGGTCCATGTTGAGTTTCCAGAACTCTTTTAGTTATACGCTTTCGACGCCCTTGACAAATCTATCATGAGTTGTTATTGTCTGTAAATTGTTGAATTCATTGTCTATATATAAGTTGTTCATTTTTTTCAGTTGTTCAGTTCATTGCATGTAATTATCCTAATTATATCCTTTTGTACTCTATTATTATGCAGAATGAAGATCATGGAATGTAAAAGAAGGTCAATCTTTCGTGTTGGGTTCATTGACCCAGATAAAATACATGTAAAGACGCTAACGACATAACCCGAGGAGACGTAGGAAAACCTTGTAAGGTTTCTAACGGAGCAAAATTTATGTGACCACATACTGTTTCCTTACAATTTCGCGTGAGGGTCTTACTCTGTTGTACACATTCACTTTTGCTTACTCTATGTTAAGTGTAATTGATGAGTTACTAATGTATATATAAACGTGTGCAGTTTCCACTGGGTTCTGCTAGACATTCAACTTGATAAGGGAAGAGTTGAAGTCATGGACCCATTAAAGAGACCCCTGGAAATGTTTAGGGACATGCAGGACATGCTCCAGAGGTAATTTTCGCGCTACATCGGTCTCTTTCGTTGATTTCCTGAGATATCACGTAATAAATAACTCATTCATTTTCTTTACCGGGCAGGATTTGGAACCAGTTCAAGAGTGCGGTTACGGGTGAATTTAGTGAGAAGCTGACGTTTAAGCCGGTCTCGGTAAGTAGTACGCGTATCTCTTTACTTCTAGTTTCAATACAATTATGATGCTAGATTATTATTTTGATTGAATTCTATTCTCGTAAAGTGCGCGAGACAGCCACCGAAGACGAATCTATGTGGATTCTACGTTTGTGAGTTCATTCGCACGTTTACCAGTGAGCTGAATGATTATAGAGTCGATGTAAGCAATACATTCACAACATTATTTTATTACCGTCACTTTTTGTTATCATGATTGATATTCATATTGATCTCCTTTTCTTATATAGTTCGAGAAAATGCAGGATTAGCTCCTACCAGAGCAACACGTAGTAGGAATTGCTGAAGAACTGGCAGGATTCTTGATAAACGAGATGATAGATGACGCCGGAGAATTTAGTGTGAATAGGCGCCGATAATCCCCGACCGTGTAATTGAATAGACGGGCTCTAGTCTCGATAATTGTGATCTCCATGTGTAACTATCATGTATATATTTGTATGCTCGATCTTAAGAGAAGTTATCTTATGTATGCACGAACATGTACAGTATGTGGTAGCGTAGAAAACTATTTTGAAATGAAAAACAGGATACAAATTAAATTCTCTGCCGTGGCAGAGAACTATTTGTCCCGGTTCATAATACGAACCAGGACTAATGGGGGGCACCCCGCGCCCACAGAGACGGCCACGTGGATGCCCATTGGTCCCGCTGGTAAGTGGTCCGGGACTAGTGGGTGGGCCTTTAGTCCCGCCTCTCTAGTCCCGGTACCACAACAGGGACTAAAGGCTCTTACGGGCTGGGACTAAAGGCTCGTTCTCCACTAGTGGGATCTGCCTATGTTTCAAGCAAAGAAACCATATAGGTAGTGCTAGAATTTTTTCGATTGTGCTTGTTGTGTTATACTGTCTTGGTAATATAAGTACTTTTTATTCTAGGTACCATCTACCAATATTGTCATTTTGGATGATCCATATCACATTTAGAATTACCGAGTGAAAATATTTATTTTTGTTACCATAGTAGAGAACTACTCCCTGAGACCGAATATATAGAAGGGGGAATGAAGAGGGAGGGGTAGAGGATCTATGCATTTGCAATTGGACCGTTAAGAACCTATTATATAATTGCATAGAACATAAGCTGTTGTGGACTGGTTGAGTTTAAATGTTACTCCCTCCCCATCCCATAATATAAGATGTTGTCCACACAAACTCTTAGTCATGTTCTATGCTCTCCCAAAGCCAAAGCCATGGCATGTTGTAATCCTGTCCATCACAAGATGTGCAAACCATGGCATTGGAGCGCCATGGTTGTTGGAGTATGATCCAAATTCAGTTAAGGAGGCTAACTTCTGACAAAGCGGAGCGAGGCCCATCACCGGAGGCTTGGGCCGAAGCAGAGCGGAGTGAAGTTAGCCTATAACTGAGCCCAACGGGGACGCCTGGGGGTGAGCGGGGGGCAAAGCCCCCCAGCGGTATGGATCATTGAAGACCTAGGTTTCCACCATTATATATACCTCTTGTAAGCCGCCGGTTAGGATGAGTTGCATCCGTGTGAATCCCCAGTGTTGTGCAAGCACTCCCGTTATATTGAAGTTTCATTGGCTGGCGCCTCTGGTTTTTCTCTCTCTCTTTGTTGGAGAGGTTTTTCCACGTTAAATCTATGTCCCCTTGCTATGATCTTCTTTTCGTTCTTCATTATTTGCTTATTGCGATTCTAACAAGTGGTATCAGAGCCCCTGGTTCTAATCTAGGGTTTGCGACAAGTCATTGAAGTTCGATCTACTGCAGCTGGACTACACCACAAGATTCTCCTTGTGGCAAGTGAAGATACGGGCGATTCTCGCCCAAACTTCTGATCTAGATGAAGCACTAGATGGATTCGGCGAAAAGGATGATGAGATCTGGTCTAACGAAAAAAGGAGGAAAGATCGTAAGGCTTTGTCTTTGATCCAACTTCATCTGTCCAATAGTATTTTGTAGGAAGTGTTGACAGAGAAATTTGCAGCATCCCTGTGGATGAAACTGGAATCGATCTACATGTCAAAGGATCTAACCAGTAAGATGCATGTTAAGATGAAGTTGTTCTCACATAGGTTGCAAGAAGGTGGATCGGTAATGAATCACTTATCTATTTTTAGAGAGATCGTTTCTGACTTGCAATCTATGGAGGTAAAATATGTGATGAGGATCTAGGTCTCTTACTCTTATGCTCACTGCCTAGTTTTTATGCACACTTCCGTGATACAATATTCTGGAGCCATGATGAACTAACCCTTGACGAAGTACAAGAGGCCCTCAAATAGAGGGTAAAGATGAAAACTATGGTGCAGTAAGATGGGTCATCATCCAAGGTTGAAGCTCTGTAGATTCGTGGCAGGACCGAGCAGAGATATAACAACTACGGCAACCGAGATAAGAGCAAGGACGGTAGAGGTTGTTCAAATTCCAAGGGAAAGGATAATTTCTACACGTATTGTAAGAAATCTAATCATATTATTGATGATTGTTGGAAGCCGCAGAATAAGGAAAAAAGGAATGGAATTTACCAACCAAAAGATAAGTCTAGAGGTGCTGGTAAGGCTATTGTTTCTAGTGATAGTTCTGATGGTGAATGTTTAGCCCTTTTTTGCTTCTTGTGCTTCTCGTGATGATGAATGGATACTTGATACTGCATATTCGTTTCATATTTGATGTAACAAAGATTGGTTCAGCTCATATGAGTATGTGCAGACTGAAGATTTTGTGCTAGTGGGGAATGACACCCCATGCCATATTGTCGGTGTTGGATATGTTAAGATCATGACAAATGATAGCATGACACACACGTTGACTAAGATGAATCACATACCAAGCATGGACAAAAATTTGATCTCCCTAAGTACCATGGATGTTGATGGATACAAGTACGCTGGTGGGCGTAGATTGCTAAAGTTATCAAAAGGTTCTCTTATTCACATGATATGTGATCTGAATTCTGCTAAATTATATGTTCTTAGAGGTTGCACTTTGCCTGGTATTGTTGTTGCTGTTACTTCTAATAATTCTGATGATTGTGGTAACAAATCTATGGCATATGCGTCTTGGGCATATGAGTGAACATGGTATGGCAGAATTAGTCAAGATAGAGTTGATTGATGGTTGCAACTTGAGTAAGTTTGAGTTCTGTGAGCATTGTGTTTTTTGTAAGCATAAAAGAGTTAAATTCAATGCTTCCGTTCATACCACCAAAGACATATTAGATTATGTGCATGCTGATGTATGGGGACCTTCCCGTAAGACTACTACTGGTAGTGCTAATTACATGCTTACTATTATTGATGACTACTCAAGAAAATTATGGACATATTTTCTGAAACATAAATCTTATGTTTTTTATGTTTTTAAGAAGTGAAAGGTAATGGTGGAAAAGCAAACTAAAAGGAAGGTAAAAGTACTATGTCCTAATAATGATATGGAATTCTGTTCTAATGAGTTTGAGGAGTTTTGCAGTAACGATGGTATGATTAGGCACCACACCATCTCTTACACTCCTCGGCAGAACGACGTGGCTGAGCGCATGAACAAAACCATCATCTCAAGGGTTCACATTATACTATCCAGTGTAGGTATGGGCAGGCATTTCTGGGCTGAAGCAGCCAACACAGCGTGCTACCTCAACAACATGTCACCTTCTATTCCACTTGAGAAGAAAACTCCCATTGAGGTATGGTCAGGTTCGCCTTCGATTACCACAGTTGAGAGTTTTTGGTTGCACTGCATATGCTCAAGTTGATAATGGAAAGTTAGAACCTAGAGATGTTAAGTGCATATTCCTTGGTTATGGTTCAGGAATTAAAGCATATAAATAATGGAATCTTGAAACTAAAAAGGTTCTATTGAGTATGAATGTTGTTTTCAATGAATCCATTATGTATCATGACAACTTGCCATTAGATCCCTCTCCTGTTGCTATTGGAGAGGAGGGAGTTAGTGTGCAGGTGGAGCACCTGCAGAAAACAATTGAAAATAATGTTGTGGTTGATGATACTCATGAGGAAAACATTGATGATCATGTTGTTCAGCACTCATCTATTGTTTTACAGTGACCACATGAGTTTATTGCTGCTAATATACCGAGGCGTAACATAGTTCCACCTCCTCATTTAGTTGAAGAATGTAATATTGCTCATTATGCCTTGAGTTGTGATGAAGAGGTGGAGCATGATTCTGAACCTGCTACATACAATAAAGTTGTTGCATCCATTGATCGCGCGGAGTGGGTTTCTTCTATGCAAGAAAAGATACGGTCACTTGAAAAGAATGGCACATAGGATGTTGTGCACTTTCCTAAACAAAAGAAGGCTGGCCGCTATAAGTGGATATACAAAAAGAAGGAAGGTTTTTCTCCTAATGAGCCTCTAGGGTTTAAGGTAAGGTTAGTAGCAAAAGGTTTTAGCCAAATTCCAGGTATTGATTATAATGATGTATTCTCTGATTGTGAATCATAGTTCTATTCATGCTTTCTTTTGTATTGTTTCTATGCATGGTCTTGAGCTTGAGCAGCTAGATGTAAAGACTTCTTTTCTGCATGGTGAACTGGAGGAGGAGATTTACATGGACCAACTAGAAGGGTTCATGGTTCCTAAAAAAGAGGATTTTGTATGCAAATTGAAGAGATCACTTTATGGTTTTAAGCAATCTCCAAGACAGTGGTACAAAAGGTTTGATTCATTTATGATCTCACGAGATTTTAAGAGGTCTTAGTTTGATAATTGTGTTTACATAATTTTTTTAAGGGATCACCTATATACTTGTTGTTATATGTTGATGATATGTTAATTGATACCAAGAGAATGGAAGAAATCACTACTTTGAAGGCACAACTAAGTAGTGAATTTGAGATGAAAGATCTTGGTGCTGCTACGAAAATCCTAGGCATGGAAATTAAACGGAATAGAAAATCTAGATTGTTATTTCTTAGTCAGCAGAGTTACGTTGAGAAATTTCTCCAACGTTTTAATATGCATGATGCAAAGTTTGTTAGTACTCCTATTGCTCCTCACTTTAAATTGCCAGCTTTGCAATGTCCTAGTTTTGATGAAGATATTGAGTACATGTCACGAGTTCCTTATTCTAGTATTGTTGGTTCCTTGATGTATGCCATGGTTTGTTCTCGCCCTGATTTATCGTATGCTATGAGTTTGGTGAGTCGTTACATGGCTAATCCTGATAAAGAATATTGGAAAGTTGTTAAGTGGATTTTCAGGTACCTCCGTGGCACATCGAATGCTTGCTTGAAGTTTGGCAAGACTGCTGAGGGACTCGCAAGCTATGTGGATTCAGATTTTACTACCTACTTGGATAAGATGAGGTCTCTCACAGGTTATGTGTTCACGGTAGGTGGATCTGCTATGAGCTGGAAGGCAACGCTACAACCAGTTGTTGATCTGTCTACAACTGAAGCATAATATATGACTATTGCTAAAGCTTGCAAAGAGTCTATTTGATTGAAATGTTTGTACGCTGAGCTTTGTCAGGATGATTCTTGTATCAACATGTTCTGTGACAGTCAAAGTGACATATACCTTAGTAAGGATCATATGTTTCATAAGAGAACAAAGCATATTGATATCAAGTACCATTATGTTCGTGACATTGTTGCACAAGGTACACTAAAGGTATGCAAGATAAGCACTTATGATAATCCTGCTGATACGATGACAAAGCCTGTTTCGGTTGCTAAGTTTAAGCTATGCTCAAGCTTGGTTGGTATAACTGTTTAGCCCAAGTGGTTGTTGGCGCCGAAAGTGTTTTCTTTGTTTGTTCAGGGAGTTAATTGTTGTTGATGCTACAAGAAGGAATTCGTCTCAAGGTGGAGTTTGTTGAAGTATGGTCCAAATTCAATTAAGGAGGCTAACTTCTAACGAAGCGGAGCAAGGCCCATCGCCAGAGGCTTGGGCCGAAGCAGAGCGGATTCTAAAGTTAGCCTGTAAACGAGCCCACAGGGACGCCTAGGGGCATAGTTTTAAAAACCGGACCGGTTCGATGGTTTAACTGGAAAAAACCTGAACCGATGACCTCACTAGTTTTTTAAGAGATACCGGTCCAAATAGCAAAAAATCAGGAAAAAAGAAGAAGTTGCAAGAGGAATTGAACTCAAGGCCTTATGCTAGATAGAAATAGCACCACATAAGGCCCAATACCGCTTGGACACATCATGTTTTCTGATTACATATTAAAATATACGTTTAATATACATTTTATTGTCGTTTTGTTCTGAAATTTGCTTAAATTTTAATTAAAAAGAACGGTTTTTTGTCGCTATCGAACCGAATAAACCGGTGGTCCGACCAGTGAACCAGTCGTCTCACCGATTTACTCACCGGTCTGGTATTTAAAACTATGCCTGGGGTGCAGGGGGAGGGGGGCAAGCCCCCGCGGTATGGATCATTGAAGACCTAGGTTTCCACCGTTACATATACCTCTTGTAAGCCGTCGGCTGGGATGAGTTGCATCTGTAAAAATCCCTGGCGTTGTGTAAACCCTCATCGTTATAGTAAAGTTTCACAGGCTGGCGTCCGTGGCTTTTTTCTCTCTTTGTTGGAGAGGTTTTTCCACGTTAAATATGTGTCCCCTTGCTACGATTTTCTTTTCGTTCTTCGTAATTTGTTTGTCGCGATTCTAACAATGGTAACAGGCTAGGCCAAGCCAAGTGGTGCTCCTTCATGATAAAAAGGGAGGCCTTATCTGAAACAAACAGAAAAACACTTAAAATTTTGGAGGAAGAAATTGCTATGGGTACCGTTTGGGACAAAGGAATGAATTATTCCACATAAATTTGTGAAAACAAACATGATGTCTTACTTCATGTTTTTATTTTGTTGGATCTACATCCTGTGTTTTTCGAGTGTGCTATTCAAGCTACACTTTTGAAGTTTTCGCCATTTTGAAAATTGGTTCTTGTAGAAATTTAGGACGTGCGGCATCTCAATTCATGTCTTTTTTTCTATTTCTACATTGAGTTTCCATGTTCCATGTGGCTTGAATGATGTAATGGTTTCTCGCATAAATTTTAGAACATGGAATTACTCTACAAATCATGCATTTAGGCGAGAAGTTAAAAAAAAATAAAAACCGACTAGGACTAGCCGTGGCGGTAATGATACAGTAGAAACGGGACTCGCCTGAGAATTTCGGAAATTCGTCCTTGACAGTAGTCGAACTCCGGTAGCTGGAGTGCGCCACTGCGATCCAAATGCAGGAAGTTTGGAGGAAAGAGGGGATGCATTTGACTCGTGTGAAAAGAGAAAGAAACCAGGTTTGGTCCGTTTTGTTTCCGGCACATGAATTGGGCTGTGTAATTTTTCTATGAATCAGAATCTTGCAAAGTCGCATCCAAACAGACTCTTTGCTTTCATCCTTTGTTTTTGTATACTGTGACTGAGAAATGGGGGTGAGCCGGGTGGACGGGCAGATACAGATAGATCTTGACCAACGCCACACGGCCGGACGCCGACAGGCTCGCTACAAATCAGGACATCAGCACCTCCCCGCGGGAGTCGTCGGAGTTGGGCAGGGTTCCTCCCCTTTCTCACTCCACCACCAGCAGCCCCAGATCCCCTCCTCCTAGCTCCATTTTCTCCGCGCAACCGACAACCAGCTCACCAACCACTCTGCCGCGCGCGTCGCCGGCGGCGGTCGCACCGCAAAGCCGCCGCCATGCCGCCCACATCCACCTCGCCCTCCACCGCCCCGCCGCCCCCCTCCACCCCGGCCCCGGTCCCGGCTCCAGTCACCACCAAATTGCAGCGACCGCGGCACCCGCTGGGGCTGGACGCCATCGCCTCCTACGCGCGGTCCCTCTTCGCGGCGGGCCGCCGCTCCCCGGTCACCACGCTCGTCTGCGCCATCGCCCTCCTCGCCCTCGTCATGTACGGCGAGGACGCGCGCACCATCGCCGAGCTCTCCATCGACGACTACCTCTACCCGGACGCCGACATCTACAACGTCTCCGGCCTTCCCCCCATCGCGCTGCCCCCGCCCAGCTGCAACCTCGGCCAAGGCCGCTGGGTCTTCGACAACACATCCGTCCCCCTCTACCGGGAGAAGGAGTGCACCACCCTCAGCAAGCAGGTCACCTGCCTCGCCAACGGCCGCCCCGACGACAAATGGCAGTACTGGAGATGGCAGCCCAACAACTGCTCCCTCCCCGAGTACGCGCTCCGGTCCCTTCATTTCATTTCGCTCTTGGCTAGAATAGATCTGCGCTGCACGAATTCGATCTTCTGGGTGCCTGATCAATTGGATCGTTTGGATTAGGTTCGATGCCCGGAGGTTCATGGAGAGGATGAGGGGGAAGCGGCTCATGTTCGTGGGGGACTCGCTCAACAGGAACCAGTGGCACTCGCTGGTCTGCATGGTGCAGTCCGTGCTGAGCAAGGGGAGGACCAAGGTAGTCAAGAGGGGCTCGCTCAGCGTCTTCCACGCCAAGGAGTACCGTGCCACGCTCGAGTTCTACTGGGCACCATTCCTCGTCGAGTCCAACTCCGACAACCCCAATTTCCACACCATCGTGGAGCGGATCATTAGTCCCGAAAGGATCGAGGGACACGCCCAATATTGGAGGGGCGTGGACTACCTCCTCTTCAACACCTACATCTGGTGGATGAACGACCAAGACATTAAAGTCAGGTCAGTGGGTGCTGCTGTCATCTCTGTAAAGAATGCATCCACGTTATTGTATCTGTTTGAGTTGCATGCTAAAATGTAGCTGTTTTCTTTCAATTTTTGCAGGCGGCCCGATTCAAGGTCTTGGTCGGAGCATGACGAGGTGCCGAGGATGGAGGCTTATGGACGGGTGATCAAGACGTGGTCGGACTGGCTGAATGAGAATATCGATCCCGTACGGACGTCGGTGTTCTTCGTGACAATTTCTCCTCTTCACAACAGGTGATTAAAAGTTACATTTGTGATTATTTTTCCTCTCCTACCAGTAATGGCAGTTCCTTACGATCTTCGATAGGTTCCTTTACCTACAAGCTAGAACAATTTTGCTCCAACGCAAACTTCAATGCTTAGGACCAGTGTATGTGCAATAAGACACCAAGCCTTAGATTAATTAAAGTGACTCCTCATTAAGTCCCAGCTGTGTTCTAGAGAAGCAAGCTACCCCTCTTTCCAGTATGCAGGGCACAAGTCATTGCCCACCACGAGATGTGGTCAATGGAGCTCAGCTGTTAGATTTGCTTATGACTCACTAGGAACAGAATTTGCCTAATTTCTAGTCAGCATGGCTACTGGCAAGTCAATTTCACACTTCATCAAGGATCTTTAAAATCTAATTATGGTATTGTACACTTTGTATGGTAATAATGGACCAGATTTTTGTAGATTGTAATCTTTAGTATCTTCATGGCAGTTAATAATCTTTAGAATCTTCAAATCTAAAGAGTAATGGACCAGATTTGTGTAGATTATAAATGAACTGGATGAATTTCAAATACTTCATTTTGTAATCTTTTGATGTATCTCTGGAGTGTTGTAGGATTCCCATGCTACTGAAATCATTGCTTAAAAGCAAAGAAACTTCCATAGTGTGGTGTCTTTAAGATCCCAACAATTTTTTAGGTGGGTCCACCTAACCAATAAAAAATTAAAAGCAACACTTGGTACAACAACAAAAGGCGGGCTGTTTCACATGGGTGTGTGGTACAGGGTGTGATCGAAGTGGGTGGCATCTTATGAACCACAAGCAACATGCATGCTTGGTTTGACTTGCCAGCACTCTCCAGAAAAGAGAAAAACAAAGAGTTCACCAGTGTGTCTGGACTGGCATCTTATTGTTTACTGCTGTTCTCACGTATGGTTGTAAACCGGGCATACCCAGGTGATGTGTTTGGGTGTTTTCACAGTCAATTTTAGTAGTAATATGTATTTTTTTACCATGAAGAAAACCCTCCATTATTAAGGTGCAGTTTGTAATCTGCAGGATTGCGATCAAGGCTCAATCTTGCAAAAAAAATGACATAAATAAATCTAGTTGCACGAAAAGTATGCCTTACTCCACGTACAAGTATTGGGTACTTATCAAGTTATCAGAGCAACTAGGCATTTGCAAACGTTGAATTTGTTTTCTTGGAGTTATGTAAGTTATGTTGATACATGGGGTAGGTCCATATTAAAAAAGAAGTCCTGATACTTCTACTGGAATATGTACAATATCTGTGTTATATCTATTCTACTTCAATGTAGCTTAGGATAGCAAGGAAGGGAAGGTATAGTGCTAGCCTGCTAGGTGATTTGATTGAACAATACAATTCATGGAGCTCGCAAAGATGGCCGTAGCACAAGCATAGTAGGAGTAATAAATCAACAATGGAGGTCGTAGACTTATCATTGATGCTATTACTACCATCACCAATTAATTATGGTACTGCATGCCCTACAGTTAGTTACATGTGCTTGTTAATTATCTTAGTGCTCCCACTAACCTGTCAATAATTTGTCCATTTTGCTGAAAGACTAGCCTCTATAGCTCAATTTTTCAGGTTTTTTTGTGTGCTGTTTTTAGATCTTCTGCATCCATTTTATATACACCGGGTACAACGTAGACGGACACATACCCACGCGCACTCACACAGTGTCTATCAAATATTGGATTGTCAGCGAAAACCCAAAAATGAACAGTCAGCTGTAATCTTAACTATCTGATCGTTATGAAGTTTCAGATGACCATAATTTTTCATTGACCTAATTAAACAACACATGTGTGCCTCTATCAGATACTTGAACCTCGTGCAATGCAAAGACACCTTAACAACCACCTTTATCGTTGAAGTGAGTGCCCCTACTTCCTGGAAGATTGTAGAAACTAGGAGTCTATAAGTAATGTCATGAGAACTGTGAAGTTAGTGTTGGTGTCGACAATACCATGATGAGTATGAGAGAAGTAGACACTATTTTCTGCATGTTGGATGTTGACACCCATTGTACTGGTTTCGAAGATGACTGTAATTGCTATAACGAATGTCGCTTTCTTGAAATGGGAGAAACAAGTAAATTGAAGTTGTACACATTATAGTATGCATGGCTAACACATATTCTGTTGTGATGTTCTCTGAGAGCAGTCCAGAACAATGGGGAAACCCCAATGGGATCAAATGCGTGAAAGAGACTCTCCCAGTGCTAAACTACACCCAGCCCCTCGACCTCAACCATGACATGCGGATCTATGACCTGGTAAAGAACACGGCCGAGTCCATGAAGAAAGTTCCAGTCACATTGATCGACATCACGAGGATGTCAGATTACAGGAAGGATGCCCACACATCCATTTATTCCTTCCAGCAGGGTCATTTGCTGACGGCAAAGCAGAAGGCCGATCCACAGAAGTACGCTGACTGCATCCATTGGTGCCTTCCTGGCGTGCCGGACGTTTGGAACCAGGTACTCTACACAAAGATCTTCTCGAAATCGCCCCCTCCTCCGCCAACTCCAACTCCAACTCGGTCTCTCCCTCCCCAATGAGAGGCAGGGCTCCTCCATAGGAAATGTATTCTTGTTCGATCTTCTCCTTTTTGTAGTTTTGGTATAAGTTAGAGGAGAAGAATTGAGTGAGCTGTTTACTAATGGCGTGGAAAATTGTTCAGTTGAATTGTAAATTAGTTTTGACTTAACCAATTGAGCAGACATCATTGTAGTAAACAGTTGCACTGATATGAAATCTGAAATAGGCGTTGAACATCATACTGGGTCATACAAAAGGGGCATTACTTTTTATGAAGGTTGTAACTGCTGGTTCAAGGGGTGTCCAGTTTTTATTTTTCCTTTTGCTTGTATACTGGAGGAGAATATGTAACTTCTGGGAAGAATTCATGTTTCCAGAGGGAATGTAAAGTGACATTTATTAGAAATCTGAAAAGGGTCAAAACTTAGCTACCGTTTGCTTTGCCTTTTTCTTGTGATTTTGCTGCTTTGGCATGCTCAGTATCAAGAAGGTGCCTGTTACACACGAGTATTATTTCGTTAGTACAGTAACAACAATGATGATATAGTATGTTTTTACTTGTACTTATTGTATGTGCCATGTTGGGTTTCCATTTCATTTTGCAACCTGTTGATACCGGTTTGAGACCGTTTACCACGCTTACCATGAGGTATTTCATTTCAAGTATAGTTGATACTGCTTCCGTTTTTACAACTCCCTCCGTCACACAATGTACGAGTGTATTCCATGCAGTTTATTTAAGGGGATCGAATTCAATGCATTGCAAGTGTCAAACTGTTGCAGCGCACATGTAGCACTAATTGCCATATGTAATACTGTACTAATTGTTTGGTTAGTATTTGAGCCTAGAGTTAGCACTGATCCGTTTTGTATAAGCATCGAAGCCCAGCTGGCAAACAAACAGCCCATTCTTCTAAGCAGGGAGCATTTTCTGAAGCCTGGAAGCTTTCTTTCCGTAAACATACGTTTGTGAGTCAATAAGATCGATCTCTAGGTCAGGATGCAGGCGGAGGCGGATGTCCGCTCGTCCGCTTCATCCGCGCCGCTTCAAGGGCATAAACGGCACAGCGGCCAGGCCGCATAAGCGAGGCGGCCTCACGGACAGTGTCCACTTCGCCCGCCAGGACGTCCATCCCGCTAAGAAAAAAACTTGTCGCCACTTTGCTGCTGGCAGTCGCGGTGAAAGAAGCAGGGTAGAAAGGGCATACCGCCGTGCTGGTCGCCGCCGCCGGGCCGGCGGATCGCTTGTCGCCGCCCAGCTTGTGGGCGGCTGCACTACCTCGTCACCGCCCCGCACCCCGCTCGTATCCTGTGGCCCGCGTCAGTTAGTCGAGCCCACTATCAGAAATCCAGCATGACATCCATGGCCGACGTCCTCATGGCCAGAATCCTTGGCCGGCATACTGGTGCTATGTGGTCGCGATCCCGTCTACTCCGTCGGGACTGCAAGGGCTGCTCGTCCTTCATTGTGGAGTGTGGACTAGCTGCTCACTCCGCCTGCGAAGTCGACGACATGCTCCCGCAGGGCGCGCGCCGTGGCCACCACACAGATCGCCACCCACCACCAGTCGCGGGAGCTACTTGGCCCCTCTTGTCTGCAGCATAACCTGCGTTGCCGCGAAGGTGCAGAGCAGCAGCGCCTTCAGCGTGGAAAGCTCTGCTGCAGTCTAGAACAACACGGCCTGAGAGCGCCGCCCTCGCCACGAGCGGCATGGCCTGATGGCCGGCAGACCTCGCGCGGGACGTGAAGGGAGACGCTGGAGCACGGTGAGCTTGTTCTCGCGACGGACGACGCCTATAATGAAAATGCCAGTTCACCCTCAGGCGAGCTCAGTGCTCTTTCATGGCGAGCTCAGGCACGCATGCGCGCAGGGTCAGTCTACAGTCAGCGGCGTTGAAGCCCGTTTGAAGGACGATGAAACAAGGAGCTGCCTCAACAATTGCAGGCCACCGGCTACATCCCGCTGCCCTGCTGTGACTAGTTTGGTCGACTATGTAGAGGAAATGCCACACTGATGTTAGCTGTTATTTCCTCCTGCATAGCGGCGGCGGCTGGTCCGCCTCGTCCGTCGGGCATAGCGGCGAACACAATTAGCGGACGCGAGCACCCTAATCTTGCTATTTACGATTGCGGACAGAACGGACAAGGCGGACGGGCCGGCGGCCTGTCCACTTGCAACCTGATCTCTAGGGCACCTGCCGCCGCCCTCTGGGTTGGTGTTTCCGCCGCCGGCCGCCAGGCAAGGAAGCTATAGGGATCAGGTCATTAGGAGATGCCCGCTTAATTTGTTGATCTTGCTGCGGAGCTGTGGGGCTGCAAAGTCCGCCGAGTTTGATCAACTCCAGCCCTCAGTTCTCTAAAAGGTACGCCGGTATTACTAGTTCTTACTTGATGGACAAATTAGGTTCTGGAACTCTAATTCATTAGTATACGAGCATGCACCATGGTTGCATCAATTTACTGCTAGATTCAGTGGTGCGCCTTGGCGCATGATCCCGTTGAGTTCGCACTGATTTACATTTGGTACGATCACGATAAAAGTTAGGCGAAAAATAATAATATATTTTCTAGACAAACGCTTATACAATCACGGAAATGGGGGATATAATACAATAACTAATACTAAAATTATAGTATTCCTTCGGTCCTAAAAAGAATATCAGAGGGTCAGAAGGATTGCACACGTAAAAAAAAACACCTCAATTAAGTTCTCCTTCATCAAGGGAAACATCTAAAATAAAAAATCACTATTCTCCGTGTCCGCCCTGTCTCCGGTGCTCCCTGGCCGTCCGCAGGTCCCTCGCAGAGGGCATCGGACCTTTGCCTCCTGGGCTACCCATCCCAGTAGGGTGCAGGAGGCCCTCGTTAGCTCGACCAGGAGAAGGAGGTTCGTCGCTCGATTGCCGCCGGAGCTCGTAACGTAGCTCCTTCCTTGGTGCAGCTTCTTCGCTGATACTTGTTTGCCTCTAAATAAGAAGGTACATCTTCCTGTAATCAATTTCTTCTCAGCATTTTCCTTTGTTCTTAAAGTGGCCTGCACGGAGTATAAACATAAAATCTACCAAGGCATGAGTACCAAGTTAAATTCAAAATATACACAAAGTCATATGAACATCCGTAAATTGTCAAGCTTCTCACAAGCAATGTCAAAAGCCTTTGCCTCCAACTTATAAGAACATTCCGAGGGCCTCTTTTAGGTACATTATAAATTGGCAAGCTTCTCGGATAAGTGTTGTACAGCATCACCCTTGGGTTCAAGTTCTCTTGTACACGAGTTTAGGTTTGTATCTATATTGCTAGGATTCTTTACGATTTGCCCCAAAGTTGGCATGACTTCAATCATTTTCCCAATTTGGTCTGACTATCATTTAAAATGAACCAAGTTTGAGCTGTCTTTCATGGTTTTCCAAAGGTTTTTTTAGAGAGAGATGTGTTTCTGAATGAAGGTTTAAATTGTGAGTTCATATGTGGACAACTCTCCCTTGGACAAATGATGGCAGACAACTTCACAACAAATCATAAAAATTCTTATGAAACCTTATCTTAGGACAAGGCCAACCCTCACTAAACAGGCATGGTCATGTCTAACTTACCAATGATGAAATGGGTTAAGAAAATTTGACTGCACATGATACCGTATCCAAATAAGAACATCCGACCTCATCGATAATCTCGCACATGCGCCTCATTTTTACTTCGATCAAAGCAATTCCTTATCCAAATCATCCTTCAAATTATTTCCATTAGAAGGCACATTTGAGAATGAACTACGTGAACCTTTTGCGAAATGCTTATGGTCCAACTGTTCCAATGGTGTGGACTCAAACTCCCACGGCAATAAATTTACAATGATAGTGGACTCAAACGCTAACAAAAGTTGTTTCTTGAAAGTTATATATTATATAGTATATGGCAAGGCATAGTAGTTGTTCCCAAAAATATGCAATCCAACACTCCCACACTTGCAAACACCAAAATAACCAGCAGAAAATCGCTAAAACATTTTGTAGAAAATGGGATTACTGAATAAGTATAAATCATGCATTCCTTACCTGTGAGGGATTAGTAAAAAAAGAGCTGATGTCGTCCATGAGAAATGTTGTGTACCTCTTGCAATATTTTCCACTAACAAAATAGAAAATTGAAGGTGTATGTATAGGGTACTCGATAAAGCTCTATTTATCATTGGATACTCTATAGAAACCGATTCATGCATACATATGATAAGATTATAGCAAATTTACCACTTAATATAGTAGATGGCGTCGAGGAGGCATAAACCACAATAGATTCTTACATGGCTCGACCTACTGTGCTGTGCGTGGTGAGCAGAATCTCGAGACAGCGGAGTTACACCGACGGTTGTGGCATTGCTAAACGAGGGCGTGTCAGCATATTTTACTTGCAATGCACTTGGGGCCCGGTTTCAAATAGAGCCAGCTGGTTATTTACAACTAATTCATGGTGTGAACCAATAAGTCACAAAACAACGGCAAGTTACCAGTAGTGAGTAACTTTATTGGACTCGATTAGATCATCACCTGAAGTCATTTTCTTCTACTTCAGTCAGTTTCATATACTAAAAAATATATTCATAATAGAATTTCTTCCCTGCAGTTACCACAAAAACAATGACAAGTTAATGCATGAACCAGTTCCCTCTACAGAGAACACCACAAACATAAATATACTTGCATTAGAAAGTTCTCTTGTATTGACCGCTTTCAAATAGTATTGGGGTCTAGGGATCAACATTGCACTCAGTTATCGAAGCTAATTATTGAGTTCATGAAGGTATTGGGGTCTAGCGAGCTCCGTCAGAAAACTGCACGAGCAAGGGAAGGCATCCTGAACGGGACATCCACGGCTTTTAGAGGGTAGCAAAATTATCGTAGTCATGTAAGTGTAATAATTTCAGTCATCTAATTATTTCTTCCTCCGAGAAAATACTAAGAACCCAAGCTCTATTTCTATTAAGAACTCGCCTTCCTTTATTTTCAGATATCTATTGTTACATAATTTAGTATTAGATTAAAATCCTTACTCACATACATGATAAATATAAAGAAAGTACCACATCCCTTGGTCAGATCAACCTACACAAGTAGCAAAAGGGGAATAGTTTTAGACACACAACTAATGGTGGCCTGCATATGAAGTAATAAGAATTACAACATTGCTGAAAAAATGGTGGTCCATGGATTCATCACGTGTAAATATATCTTTTAGAAACATAACAATTGTTAGAATTTAGTTACAGCTTAGAGAAGCATCATTACATATTCTAACCCATGGCTTCATCACGTGTAAGAAATCTATGTCAAAGAAAAAACTCACCGACTGAAATCCAAAAAAAAAAGATCTGATTGTGCCCAGAAACTGCCTCATGCACCATGAAAATCTTCTACGCCAATGAGCAGTGAGCACCACCATCATCGCTCCGGCCATTTACCGCATAAGGCTCAGCTACAATCCTCATTCCTAACCAACAAACTTATCAATCATTTAACTATGGCCCGCAAATAAAAATAAAATAATTCTTAATTTCAATCAATAAGGACACGAGGACCTCCAGTGTCAGTTCATAATCCACACATATCATGCAATGAAAACTTGAAAATACCATAGTGAGAGCAACAGTTCATAACCCACTGATTCTTGATCCACCGAAATTATAACAAAATTCAGATCAAACGAGCTATTGTGTGAAAAAAATTGATGAGAAAGGAAATAGAGAGAGATGAAGAAAGAGAACAAACCTGGGAGTCACCGGCAAGTAGCCTCTCATGCCAGCCAGGCCACGAGATCCCACAGGTCTCTCCGCGAGCTCCCCATGATGCCCTCTGCCGCCGGATGGGCCACGACCTCATCTAGGTACCCTCCTATTGTCGCCGCCTCCTGGGCCACGACCTCCTCTAGTTCTCCTCCGCCGCTGGCCATGAATCCCCTCTGTTGGGTGCACGACGGCGACGGCGCCGCTGCTCCTGGGCCAGCGCGCACTCCTCCATGACGTCGGCCTCGCACACTCAAGGCTGGAGGCGGAGCTCGGGAGGGGAGGGGAGGGGTCACGCGAGGGCGGGTGCTGTGACGGCAACGCGAGCAGGGGAGGAAGAGGCCAAGCCGTCACACAGGATTGGAAGAGGACATGGACTGGGAGCTAGGAGGGTAGCGGCTAGGGTTTTCACCAACTTGGGGCATTTTTTATACCACGCGATGAAAGAAACGAATGTCCCAGATTTGGTGGAGGCAAGATCCAATGGCCAGAAACGTCAAATCGCTGTGAGGTGCCCATGGAGGGGCACCTATAACACTTTTAGATTCAGATGTTTCTTATAAACCCGAAAGACAAATGAACTGATAACTTTAAACTTTCTATTTTTTCTTTGTAGTTGATTTGATTAAAGCGCCCATGAAAAGAAATTTCATTCAATGGTTTATATTTACAAAAGAAATTTATTGATGGTCCAAAATAAGAATTTGTTGGTATACCCTCTAATTACTTTGTACGGCTATATTATAATGGCGATCGGCAATTCACTTTCAGTTAGCGTAGGTCTAACAGCATTGCTCTGCCGTCACGATGAAGACCTCCGGGGCTACGCGTCATGCTGTACGCAGACGGCTCAATCTGGTCTACGCCGATGGCTATACGTACGCCGATGATTGTCGTCGCCCAGTTAGGCCTACACCGATGGCTTATCGGGGCTTGTAGTTTTCGTGTAGTGTAGCCTCCAGATGAATAGAAATGGACAAAAATTATTTAAAATTGATCTACTAGGTCTATTGCAATGTGTAACATGCTACAATTTTTTTAAGCTTCCTACCTCGGCCTCGCCCCCCATGTACAATTCCTAGCTCGGCCCCTGAACACACAGGAACAGAAACATAATTATCATTTGTGGATTCCTTTGTTTTGTTAGGGCCCTTGCATCCCCTGCGCCAGTCCAATGCAAACGGACGTGGCGGACAGCCCGCCTGATCAGGCCATTGAACAAATGGTTAAGGATGGTTGAGTATGTGTGCACGTGATTAGTCAACAAATTGCATGAGGCGGACAGGACTCGGACGTGTAGCGGACGTCCGCCTGCATCACTAAGTCCAACGTTATTATTGGGCTTGATTCAGAGGACTTTGACCATTTTCGAAGTACATGGACGCACCATACATATTTTAAAGAAATCATATTTTTATCCTGAAATGTATTCCAACCCCTGAAGTGAAATCTGGTCCTGTTTACACCTTCAAATATATGCAATACGTATAAATCGTCCCCTTAAGTGGTTTTCCAGGTGACATGGCATATGGTTAATTGGTTTTGAGCCAATTAGATGTTGAGTAGGACTTTTTGACCTCCTTTGACCAATCCGATGAGCCCTTTCTTACTGTGTTTGTGTCGAATATTATGTACGAGCTGGGTTACATTTAGAGTAGTAGTAAAGTCGGACTATTGTAGTCTAGGCCTCCCATATAACGTAGGGGATTCCGCATAATGTAACCCATGACGACTCGTAGGGAGAGCCGGCGAATTGTGCTGGCGCCTAGGACGGCCGTTGCGGTATCTTGGGGAGGAGCGCCCGTAGTCATGTCCTGCAGAGTATTTTTTTTTTTGGAGAACCGCAACCTTTATGAAGTCACAAAATCTTGCTTACAATCAGCACTCACACTATCAACTAAGAACTCTGGGAAAATTCCAACCCAATCATGTGTGATGTTATTGGCACTAGCCAACTTGGCACAAACATGAGCTACTTGATTACCTTCTCTTCCTAGGAAAACCAAAGAGAAACTCTGAAACATTAAGCTTAAAGAGTGTATTTCCTCCAGCAGTGGCGCGATCACTGTCCTTTCACGATCTCGAGCCTCCCAACACCGGACAAGTTCCTGATAGTCAGTCTCAAACACCACCTCCTGATAACCTTGCGCCTGTGCAAACAGAAACGCGTCGCGAACAGCCAACGTCTCGGCAATAAACGGGTCCTGCACTCCGGTATAAACCTTTGCACAGGCACCTCGGAAGCCCATCGCGTCCCTTGCGACACCACCACTGCCTGCTCTCCCGTGCTCGGCACAAATAGCACCATCTGAGTTAATCTTTATCACAAGACCCTCCAGTGGGCGCCACTTGCCAGCACTCTTCCGTGCCTCCCTAGGCACCATCTTCCTTGGCACAACGATCTCCAGTAAATCCTGTGATATAGCTTCCACGCATTTTGCTGGATCATACCCCTCAGAGCCATGCACCAGTTTGTTACGCGAATCCCATACCGCTGCCAAAACGGAGATCATCTTGGCCTGATCGCTGGTCGAGAACCAATTCTCACATAAAATGTCCCTCGCCCACGTTACAGGATGGAGCCGTGGCAATTGAAGAGAGAACACATCAAGTGCTGCAGCCAAAAATTGGCGCGCATGTGCGCACTCAAAGAGTGCATGCATTAACGTCTCTGGAGCTGCTGCTTTATAAATTCCACAGGTTGCAATTTCTTTGACATGCCGCTGAGTGAGAGTCGAGTAGTCTGGCACAACGCCTTGTAGAACTCTCCACCAAAAAGTATGCACCCTGGGAATCACGTTCAGCCTCCACAGTTTCCTCCAAACCTCTGAATTACCATCTGATATCTCAACATCATCACTGATTAAGCGTTTAGCCACTAGAGCTCGATACGCAGAGCGCACCGAGTAAACTTCGGACTTCTCGAGAACCCATGCTGTCCAGTCATCCCCGCCTATACTCCTCAATGGGATTCGCCGAATTATTTCCATGTTGATGGGAAACAAGTTCGCCTCCAAAGCTTCCTCATTCCATGTATGAGTCTCGGGGTTTATCAGTTCACTTACGAAAACCGCCGTGCTCTCATCTTTCCTCCCAAGAGGTATCATATGATGTGCACCCGGCAGCCAATTATCATTCTAAATTGAAACCGAACTTTCTGAGCCAATTCTCTTTATGATTCCGGTCTGCAACGCCTCCCTGCCTGTAATGATCGAGCGCCAAGTGTGAGAGGCCGTCCTGGGCACAGTTGCCGACATAAAATCTTTGTCATGGAAGTACCTACTCCGCAAGACTTGGGCACACAAAGAATCTAGGGCAGCCATTAATCTCCAGCCTTGCTTCCCTAAGAGGGACAAGTTAAAAAGTTGGAAATCACGGGAGCCCAATCCTCCTCTTCCTGTTGGTACAGACATCTTGTCCCAAGAGAGCCAATGCATTGACCTCTTATCTAGGTTACCACTCCACCAAAAACGAGAGGCCAAAGATGCAAATTTTTGACATGTGCCTTTTGATAGATGGAACACACTCATACAGTATGTTGATTTTGCTTGGACCACTGATTTAATCCAGACCTCCTTTCCTGGGTATGATAACATCCGTGCACAGCCGGTCATACTACTCCTCATACCTTCGGCGAGGTACTCAAATTCTCCACTCGCTAGCCGACCCACCGTCGTCGGAAGGCCTAGATACTTCTCACTAAAGGCTTCCAGGGGAATACCTAGAACATTTTTCACCGTTGCTCTCTGTACATCCCCTGTACAGGGGCTGAAGAAGATAGAACTCTTCTCCCGGTTCACAAGTTGCCCTGATGCTTCATTGTAAATGCGCAAAATCTCATTCAATCTCGCAACTCCCTCCTCCTTTGCATTGATGAAGATGAGGCTATCATCAGCAAATAATAAGTGCGTAATCCATGGAGCCCTGTGGCATACACGAATGCCTTTGTCAATTGGCCCCTGCCTGAACTCCTTTAGCAGAACCAAAAACCCTCTGAACACAACAGAAAGAGGTACAGTGACATAGGGTCTCCCCGGCGAATACCTCGTGTTGGTGAAAACTGTGGCAAGAGCTCACCCGTTAAATTTAACTGAAAAACAAACTGAACTGGCAAAATGCATGATCAGCTGCACCATCCGTCCAGGGAACCCTAGCTTCAACATCATAGCCTCCAGAAAAGGCCATTCTACTCGGTCATAAGCTTTCATCATGTCCAGCTTCACCTCACACATTCCTTTCTTCCCTTTTTTATTTCGTTTCATCGTGTGAACACACTCAAAGGCAACTAGAGCATTGTCCGTGATTAGTCGTCCGAGAACAAATGCACTCTGCTCCTTGCTAATAACTTCTTCCAACCAGGGCCGCATACGGTTGGGAACTATCTTTGCATACAGCTTATAAACAACCGTGCATAGTGAGATCGGCCTAAATTGTTTTATAGATTGGGGATGGCGTACCTTAGGGATCAAAACAATAGTGGTTACATTTATTTGTGGTAGCCAATCACCGCCATTCAAAATTCTGAGCACCACCCGGACTAAATCCTCCCGGACCAGGTCTCAATGCCTCTGAAAGAACCCCGCCGTAAATCCATCAACTCCAGGCGCTTTTGACGGGTGCATCTGGAAGAGTGCGGTCTTAACTTCCTCCTCCATATATTCCTTATCTAAAGTCACCCGGGCAGAGTTGTCTAGCCTTTCTGGGACAAGAGCTAGTAGCTCATCCATTATAGGAGCTCCCTGTGAAGTATACAAGTTTGTATAAAAACCTTGTATCTCACCATGCACATCCTCAGAATTCTCACACACACTCCCATCCTGCCGCTCTAGCATTGTAATTGTATTCATCTTTTTCCGCTGAGTGACCCGAGCATGAAAAAAACCCGAGTTCCGGTCACCGACGCGCAACCACGTGACACGCGAGCGTTGTTTAATCCACACTTCCTCCTAATACAATACCTCCTTGATCCGCTCCACAAGGTGTTTCTCTTCCTGTGAAGGACCAGTCCCAAGCGATCTACGCCGAACTCGCTCAAGATTTCTCCGAAGATCAGCGAGCTTCTTCTTAAAATTGCCAAAAGTGTTGGAGCCCCACTTCTGCAAGCCCTCCTGCATGCCATGCAACGTGCGTGCGAGCCCCTGCACTCCCGAACCACTACCTTCCTCCCCCGCTACAGATCAGCCACAACGTGATCATAATCCGCGTGGGTTTGCCAAACATTCTCATATTTGAAACTTCGAGCGGGCCGGTATATTTGATGTTGGCTCAGCTCGGTCCACAACATACAATGGTCAGATTCCACTATACTCACATGACGCACTTTGATCACAGGAAAAAGTTTGATCAAGGCCTGGTTACCAAAAGATTGATCTAGCCGGGCTTTGACATTAGCAGCTCCCGTCTGCTTGTTGTCCCACATGTACGGCAACCCTGAGTAGCAAAGATCGATCAACTCACAGTCATCTACTACCTCCCGGAATGGGATCATCTGCCACTCCTCCCGGTCAGTCTCACTGAAATGTTCCGTAGCAAACAGAGTTTCGTTAAAATCCCCAACACACAACCACGGATAACTTCGAAGTGGATGCAGCCTCCTAAGAAGTGTCCAGCTGAGATGATGCTCCTCTCGCCGAGGTTCCCCATAAAAGCCTGTGAAACGCCAGGGGGGACCCCACCATCATTTGGTGTCACTATCACATCAATATGGCATGAGTTAAAGCTCTTCAGATCCACTGTCACTGTAGATGACCAGAAAAGTCCGATGCCTCCACTCAGCCCAACACTGTCCACAGCAAAGCTTCCCTGAAATCCAAGAGAGCTTGCTAATTTCTCCACTCTTTTACCCACGATCTTTGTTTCCATCACGAATAAAATGTCAGGCCCTTGTTGCCTCACTAGACCGCGAAGCTCCCGAACTGTCGGCTGGTTCCCAAGCCCCCGACAGTTCAAACTCGCACAATTCATTGGGGCTGCGCCGGCTAACCCGCAGCCGATGCCAAATCACCTGTGTCAGCTAGGCTTCCCTCACCCACATGTGTCTTCTTCACATCCGGGGAAGGAGCAGCCGAGTTCGGGTTCTCCGGCCTCTCCTCCCTCTTCCCTCCTGACGGCTGAGATGCAAATTGCACCAGCCTGTTCTCCACCTCCATATGCTCTATAGCTTCAGTCGGCCCATCAATTGCAAGCTTTCGGTAGGTCCACATATTACCTCGAGCACCTGAAATCTGCCTCCATTTGGCCCAGCACGACCTCCTCCTCGTCCACCCCCTTGATTAACAAAGGTTGATGGAACACCTCCCCTCTCCAAGCTACTAGATCCCTTTGGTGTCTGGCTGCTATTGTTATTATTGCCTCCTCCTGCAAAATTCCCCCAAGCGAAAGATGTCGCCCTATACTTCTTTTCCTCCTGAACTCTCAACCTTGGCCAATAAGGAAGCCTACCCAGCTCGTCACGCTCCCCTGGATTGGACAGACCAAGTCTGAATGACCCAAAAGACCACAAGAGAAACAAAAGTACAGTACATTTTCATACTTGATATCATACCAATCACAAGCCTCCCTCAAAGTGCAGTCAATTTCAATCCAACGCTGCAGTGGCTCATTGACATCAATCCAAACTCGAGCCCGCAAATATTTACCAATCACCATATTTGCATTACTTGTATCAAGACTGATAAACTCCCCCACCATCTCTGCAAGCTCCTTCCCTCAATCATCATTGAGATTGAAAGGCAGATTCATAACTCGGATCCAGATAGGCAAGCGATCAAAACGCAGCTCAGACGGGCATTGACTACGCTTGAAGTTTTCCAGAATTACGGCATGCTTGCCTACTGACCATGGCGACCTCTCCCAAATCCTATCCCTCTCCTGCTCCGAGGACAATTCCGCCACAAACAAATTTGCTCCACCATCACGAAAAACTAGCCCCTTAGGGTTTCCCCACGCAGGCCGAAGCACCTCAGATATGGTTTGGATATGAAAGATCTTCGTCCTAGGCACCAGAATCTTCCCAGCCAGCGCCCACATGGGTTTCTCCGGCAACGTAGCCCGATCGTCGATGAATAGCTTCTTTGATTCCCTCGCAGACAACTTCATCCGACCAATCAGCTCCTCAATCGTCTCCTCCTCCGTAGAGGGCTTCTTTCCCCGCTCATCTCCACTCCATGCACCTCCCGCAGGATCGTCCTTCCTTTCCATCATGGCGTCTGCCTAACCTTGCGTGGCGCTGCTAGGTCTAGCGCCAAGGGTGGGTAGAGGCGTTAGAGCCTCCCCTTTTTCACCCTGAACGTCAGCCCCAGCCAGCCCCGATCAGGAACAACTTTCGCCCGTGAGAAGTTTTGTGATCACTCGTCAATCCTCCTGTCGCCCCGTCGGAGATCCAACGTGCGCCGCCAAGTTTCACTGGAAACCTAAAACCTGGTCGCCATAGGGCCAGGGGTCGAAGCGGTATCCGGAAAAAGCGAGACTTGAACTTAAAGTTACCATGCCCTGCAGAGTAGGCGTATGCCGAACTTCATTACCAAACATTGTGCCTCGGTGTCGTCTATGATCTTGCATGGTGGTAATTATCGTAACAAGTGGTATCAGAGCCTAGGTGAGGCGGGCTATGCAAAAGATCATCCGGAGGTACGAGGATCATGCTTGGCGGGTGCTTGGAAACGTCCGATAGGCGCAAGGTGGAGCAAGGCGGCGATCGCGGAGGCGGTCGGTGGTGTCGGACACTTCGGGCAGGAGGCTTGGACCATCCGATGGGCTGCAACTGGTAGGGATGCTCTAGACGTGGCGATCGGACCGGCAAAGTGTCTATTGAAGACGCCGAGGAGACGGAGTCTTCGGCTTGCGATCAGATCAGCGACTAGACGTGGAGGATGACCGAATAGATCAGAGCGGGAGGGCATCAGGATGATGCACTCGGTGTTGTACAAGGGCAGCGACACGGCACTACGGACGGATTGTGTCGGCAATGCGGGTGTGGCCAGTGTACACACGGGGCATGGCCGGCGTTCGAAGCATGCACGGTAGGGCATACGACAGACGCCGGTGAGAGTCAAGAGACGAAGAAAAACTTAGGAAGCGAGCTCGCCGGTAGGACTACCGGCGGCGATTTCTATTTTTCCGAAGTCACTGGATCGAGCAAAGGAAGGTCTGGTTCAGGTAGGCAAGACAGAACTTTGGTGGCGTATGGCAGTAGATCTCTGTTTTTTTAACGTGATAGGCCTCGAAGGGCCTGGACTCTGCATTAAAACGGCAAGGGGGTATACAAATACAAAGTAGACCCAAATGAAAAGGAAATAACACCTAGGTCCAAAACTTTTACACCAAACACCCTAGAAACTAGCATAGAAACGCGATCAAGTCCATCGTTGACGTCGATAGCTCGCCTCAGATTCCGACCACCACTGCAGGCACCGGGGACGTCACCACTTGGGCTTGCAGCAGTGTAGCTTGCCGGACTGAGGGAGAGAGAGGGCCTCCCATACTGGAGGTTGAAGATGCTCTGCCCATCTTGGCCAACGAGCTCGGCGTGACCAGGATCAAGGTCAAAGATAGCGGTTACCCATCTTGGGCTCCGCTTGGGATTCGCTAGAGAAGACGCAGAGTCCCCCGGGTAGCTAGGCCGCCATCTTCATCGCCCGAAAGAACATACACAACACCTTCCTTCCGCTCACCCTTGCCGCCACGGCCGACCACGAGCCGAAGAAGGACGTCATAGATGTAGATCCGTCGATGAAGCATGAGCAGATCTCCCGAGCTGCAGTCGCCCTCCCGCCTGCTGTCGTCTCCCACCAGAGGAGCACCGAACAGAGGGACACACCGCAACCTCCTGGCGCTGCTCTAGCACGCCCAGGAGTAGCTCGGCTGCAGCAGGATGAGTCGCCTCTCACCCGCATCATCTCCTCGCCCCCCGCCGCCATGGCCGACCAGCAGAAGAGAGGACATCGGGAGCCGAGAACCAAACCCGCCATCCAGAACAGCTTTATTTGCAGAAGTAGTGGCCTCCTCCGCCGCCGTCCACTCGCTATTGAGCAGGAAGAGGAAGAGAAGGAGAAACACTAAATCGCCCCAGATCTAGCTGCATAGACCCCGGACGCCGCTTCGATCTACGGGCATGGAGCCCAGGCTCGGCATCTCGCCGCACACCCTTACTACAAGCCAGGCTCCTCCATCCCTCCCCTCCGGCCGGCGAGGCCACTGGAGGAGGAGGGAGGAAGAAGCCAGGCGACACTAGAGAACCCTTGGGGAGTTGCCTCTCGTTTCGTGCGAGGAGGAGAAGGAGGTCTAGCTCCCAGTAGCTCTCTGTGATAGTTTGCAACACATCAAGGTAGAATCGGGAGGAGATGCGCATTGGTTCCACATATGTGCGTGTGTGTCAAGATTTGGCAAAGCGCCCTGTAGGTGCATGCCGGGTTCAATTTGGACTCTTTGACTGGAGATTATGCAAATACTACGTGACAGCTGAGGTTTTTTTTTTGAAATATCATATATTAGACATGAAAGCCGCCTTATTAAAACCTTCTAGTCCCCTTAGGTAGCCTGGTAAGAAAAAAGAGCGCGTCTAAAACTTGCAGCCTCTCAGAACATTGTTACATTGTTTACAAGTGTTTGCAGAATGAAACTAGGGGGTTCATCGACCCAATTACTTGGTTTCTGTGAAGGACAGTGAAAAAGAAAAGGCTGGTGTCGATCGGTTATAAAAGGCCGGCAACCATGCAAGGAAACATGCACGAAAAAGTCGACCACAAGTTCATGAAAAGGTGGAGCGGGCTGGGCGATACAGCACGACTCTACACGCAATTTCTGAAGGGCGGCTTTGACAGTGTGGGTGTGTGGTTTCTTGACAGATTGCGGCAAATCTTCATCAGCGGAAAATCCATCAGGGATACAGCGGCAGTTAATCGGGAAGGCGTTGACGATTAAGGCAAATCAAGACATCAAGGTTGGATAGAAGTTATCCTTCAGTAGTCAGCTATATCATGGCACCGATGGGTTCTAGGTTTGAAGTGCAGAAGTTCGATGGAACTAAAAACTTCGCATTATGGCAGACAAGGGTGAAGGATTTGTTTGCTCAACAAGGATGCCTGAAGGCATTGCGGGATGTCAAGCCACCTAAGATGGATGATGACGACTAGGAGGAGTTACAGTGCAAGCAGACGGGACCATACGGTTGTGTCTGTCAGACCAGGTCATGTATCATGTGATGGATGAGACTGTGCCGAAGAAGATTTAGGAGAAGTTGGAGAGTCGGTTTATGTCCAAGACTGCAACGACCAAGGTGTATTTGAAGCAGAAGTTCTATAAGTTGAAGATGCAAGAAGGGTCGAATCTTGTGGAGCACATGAATTCCTTTAATCAGGTTGTCAAAGATCTAGCACGTATTGCCATGCAGATTCCAGACGAGGATAGCGATTCTTCTTCTATGTTCGTTGCCACCGTCCTATGAGCATTTGGTCACTATATTGATATATGGCAAGGAGATCATCGAGCTTGAGGATATTACTGCGGCGTTATTGTCCTATGATATGAGGAAGAAGAACGGCGCAAAGGAAGTCTCTCATGGTGAAGGTTTGCTGGTCAGGGGTGAGCAAGGTTGCATAGGACAAGAGGCAGGGAAGAACGGGAAAAAGAAGAAGAAGGTGCGGTGCTACAAGTGCAAGTAGTGGGGACTTATTAAGAGGGTTTGTCCAGAACTCAATGGTGGGTCATGCGCTGTAGAAACTCATGGTGATGACTTGGACAGCGACAGAGAAGTTCTCTTAGTTGCAGGTGGAGTCATGAAGACTGATGTTGCGGGAGTAGCAGAGGTGTTCCACGGAGAGGGGGGGGCTGACTCAGACTCGTCGGGTAGCTTACTCTAAGCTATCAAGATGACAACTCAAGTCCGGAATACATGGAGTTTTGACGCTTGGACAAATTCAAGGTGGCGGAGAATATCCGCCAAGGTGGAGTTTGTTGTGTTTGTATCGAATATTATGTACGAGTTGGGTTACGTTTGGACTTAGAGTTGTATTATGTATAGATAGGTTACGAGTAGTAGTAGAGTCGGACTATTGTAGCCTAGGCCTCGCATATAATGTGGGGGGTGCCGCACGATATAATTCATGACGACTTGATAGTAACAGACTCGCAGGGGGAGATGACGACTTGTGTCGGCGCCTAGGGCGGCCGTTGCGGTATCTTGGGGATGAGGGCCCGTAGTCATGCTCCACATAGTAGACGTATACTGAACTGCGTTACCAAACATCGTGCCTCATTGTCGTCTATGATCTTGCATGACGGTAATTATCGTAATATTCCTTTTAGCATCGTCCATGCCAACGTTGCCAATAGCACCAATATTGCTTCTCTCATAATCTGTCCGAACATAGGATTAAACTGTGCTCTAACGAGACGACTAAACGCGTATTAATAATGTCGCTTGTGTCAACTCTTGTATGGCCATTGTATGTGCCCTTATACTTACATTGGACCATGATCCTTGAAGAAGCGATACCCCAACTAGACCATTGTTCCACAATAACATATGAATGAGGGTCACATAGAAAAGGGAAAAAAATCTGAAGTCAAATACACTGTAACTTGTTCACATATATACTTCTACTCCACTCTAGGTAACTCGGTGTTTAAGTTATTTTTTCTGATAAAGATCCTTAAGTGATATGTGTTGTAGGTGTTTCGAGGTGTTCTAATTATGAATTGTAACTAGTTTCTTATTTATTTCCATAGCTCTAAGTGTTTTATAAGCTGTCTGCCCATGAGTAGAGCTAAGCCGTGAAGGCTCTTTAAGTTACTCACCTCTAGCTTTGTAACTAAGACTACATATACCCACCAATGCAATAAGCAGAATTTGTATTTTTTTTCTTAAAGCATGTACAATAGTGCATAGTCAGTATGTAACATGTAACGTAGAACACATTATTTTATCTAGGTAGAAAAAAGAGAATAGCACGGCAGCGGTATCCTGTATATGTAGAATTACAGATCATCTAATCCTACGAACATCATGACTTACATCTTTTCTCATGTTGCACGAGAGGTGTCTGTAACTTCTCATCCTCATCTTGGTCTCTTGCATGATTATAGGCCTCAAACGGAAAACTAAATAGACAATTTGATGTAGAAGGTGTGAAAGGGAAATGGACGTCGCCTAGAGAGGAGGTGAATAGGCATTTTAAAATTATTATGGTTAGGCTCTAATAAATACGGAATAAAACTTAACGTTAAATTTATCAAGCCAAACTTATATTCACTAGGTTCACTAAGTGCACTAACAATCTATGCTAAGCAAGACAAGCAACAAGGTGATAGCAAGATAATATACTTCAAGCACGATGGCTATCATAATGTAAATTGCATAAGTAAAGGACTCGGTTGAGAGATAACCGATAGACGCGAAGACGATGATTTGTTTTCCGATTTTCACTTCCAAAAAAGCTACATCTCTGTTGGAGAGGTGCGGGGGCGCAATGTACTTTAAACGCCACAAGTGGCTCACCTTGAGGTGTGGTGACTCGATCCTCACCCAACGCCACACAAGGCCTCACCCCAAGATGCGAAGGCACGCAACTCACCGATGCCACAAAAGGCTCACCCTATTCACCCGTAAGCTCGCCACAAAAGCCTACTCACGTTCCACTATGGGACACTTGAGGGCGGTCACCGAACCCGTACAAGGCTTGGGGCAAGCTCCACAACTCAACTAGAGAACTCCTAAGAAACGTCACAAAGTCTCCACAATGCCACAATAGGCCAACAAGCTTGGGGAAACTTTACAACTCAATTGGAGGCCCCCAAGAACACACCACAACTCCACACAACCATCTAGGGTTTCAAGAACCCAAGAGAAACAAGTCAAAGGGCTTAACTCGCCGAATCTCCGAGGAGAACTCAAACCTATGCACCAAATGCAAGAGACAAGTCCTTCTCTCTCAAATTCCACCAAAGCTACAAAAGCTATTGAGAGAATAAGAGAGGGAGAACACCAAGAGGAGAACACAAAACTCTCCAAGATCTAGATCCTAGAGATTCCTTCACAAAGAAGGGATTTGGTTTGATGGGGTTGTAGATCCAGATCTCCTCTCTTAAATCCCTCAAAAAGATGCAATAATCATGGGAGGGAGAAGGGAAGAGAGCAATCTTTTGAAGGTCAACAATGGAGGAGAGAGAGTGGAAGAGCTAGCAAAAATAACCTCCGAAATTGGGGGAAACTTTGGGGAAGAGGGGGCCCTTAAATAGGGCAAGAGAAATCTGCCCGTTTTGGCCAGATTCGCGCCCCACCGGAACTATCGGTACCCCACCGGAACTACCGGTAAATAGAAACACAAGTTACTGAACAAAAAAGAGATTTACCGAAACTTCGGGCAGAACTTGGGCCAGTACTACCGCTCAAGCAAAAACGTTGGACAACATTGCACGAAAACTTCAATAACTTTAGACTCCGAACTCCGATTTTGATGATCTTGGGCTCGTTTCGAAGAGAACAAAAAGCTCTAATATATTATGCAAAGAAACATCATAGTCCAACAAGGGAGGATAAAAATAAAATGGAGAAAGGTATGACCTCTCAGAAGTGACGGACGGGTAAAACCTCCAAAACCCAAAACGCAAGAAGTTGAGCTTGGAAACTCCAATTGGGATGTAACCAATTTTGTTAGAAAGATAATAAAGAGTAGAATACAATAAAAGGTGAAATATTGGGTATCACCAAGGGAGAAAATATCATGAATATATATGTGAGATATCTCGCAAGGTGTGGAGCCGGAAAACCCGCAAGATCAAAAACCCAATAGGATATGCAAGGGAAATCTGTTTTTGATGAACTAGAGCTTGTTATGAAAATAACCACAAGCTATAGATCCTCACATGGATAAGAACCAAACAACAACCAAGAAAGATGATGTTATGTATGCAAAGGTTTGAGCTCTCTCCAAAAGATACGAACGAGTCACCCACTCGAGAGCCCCTCTTGATAGTACGACTATTTATCCTAAACCCAGTCTCCCAACACTATAATAGACTGGTAAAATAGAAAACCTATCAAGATCATACCTTTGACTTGAGCAATCCACTTGAGATTGATGTAAACTATCTTGTCCTTCTCAAGATGGATCTCCTTTCTTGTTTGCTCTTGCTCGGTGAAGACTTGAGAAGTGCTCCCCCATACTCCATGGGGGAACCTCCTTTTTGAACTTGTCTTCATCACACCACGAGCGCCAAGTATGGCAAGCTCCAAGCATGAGATCTTATAGAGATGGTGCATCTTGAGCTTGCACTTCATTTCTTGATGATGTCTTGAAGATATCCATGAGGAACTCCATCTTCTTCTTCTACTTGATTCCAATAGGCATAAAGCCCTTGGATATTGCTTCTTATTTTCCAACCTTGAAACCAACACATGGTCCAAGCGATGCCAATGGACAAACCTACAAGTTAAACTAAATTTACACATTAGTCCATAGGCATTGTCACTAATTACCAAAACCACACATTGGGGCATACCTGCCCTTTCAATCTCCCCCATTTTGGTAATTGATGACAATCCCCTAGAGAGGGTTTAAATATGGAATTTAACGAACAAAATGGTTGCCAAAACATCAAATACTACATAAGTATGTGATGTTGGTACAACCACAATATATAGAGCAAACTCCCCCACAATCTATGCATGTGTGATGAACTTGAATTTCATTGCATATATTGCCAACCATTATCGTTGGAAGAGTTTCCTCTATATATTAAACATGCCAAGCAACAACAAAGATGCAAGAGCATGCAAGGCTAATGCTTAAGAACCAACTAAAAGCATAAACCAACTTCCCTTAAACCCTCTAAAACTTCTCCCCCATTGGCATCGATTGCCAAAATGGGTGAAAAAATTTAGATGGCCAATATAGTGAGACTCCCTCCGAAGGTGTGCATATGCACATATCCGATGATGAATCCTTGGGAGAAGCTTCAACAAATGAAGCGAGCAACCAAAAAGAACCAAAAATATCAATTGACAATGACAATTGATACCAAAAAAAAATAACAAGATATTATGATATGAGCAAATGAGTGTTTAGATGAAATAATGGAAGCTCCCCAATCTTTGTGCACAATATAGGATCATCATTTGAATACATCATGCACAAATATGGAATCCTCACTCCCCCATAGACATTTAAAAATTCAAACAAAAAGAAAGAAGGAAAATGAGCATTCTTAAATGACTTAGAAAAGCTCCCCAAGGATTATGTACCAATTATAATAATTTTATCTAGAAACAAAGTGCACAATCATGGAATCCTCACTCCTACAAACTCTTTTAATAATACACGACAAGAGAGATCAAATTATGAGTGTCTAGAGATTCTAACAAATCGGATAAGCACTCATAGGAAAATAAATTTGGAAGCCACCGAAGAGTTAGAAATAAATAAAGAGTGGTCTCCAAGGAAAAAAACAACCAAAGATTTATATTCTCTTGTGTGTATAATTTTCTAGGTGGAAAATATCACAAAGACATATGCCCACAAAGAAACATGCACACACAAAATAGATATACAAGAAAGCACATGAAAAACAAAAAGAGGTCATAGAATATACCAATAAGATTTTTGCTTGAAAGCATGGCCAAAGGCTCAAATATATCTTATTGTACATCAATGAGCTTCAAACACCGACACACTACATACATTACAACTATTACTAAGGGAAAAAGGGAATAGTCGGAATATATGGAGAAAGGCAACAAGTATCACAAATAGAAATCAACTATGCAAAATACTCACTATTGCACATGAGAGTGAATGAGGAAAAGATATGCAATAAAATTGCTAGATTGACATATTTGGGATTGGTGAATCATCAACATGATTTTGTATAGCCCACTTATATGCACTCATCTCGCCATACTCACATTTGCAATAGAGGAGAACTTGCAAAAATCAAAATAAGAGCCACAAAATATGTACAAACACAAATTCATGCCAAAAGGCAACCTACAAAAGGTTGGAAACAACATAAGTATGCATGAGATAGATACTTGTTACCGAGATATAGTTGGCAGGATGTAGAGGATATGAATTAGTTGATCATCCTAGCTTGCATCCAATTGACATGTAGACACCACTTCTTCCTTGTTCGCAATACAAGCACCCAATATATCTCCAATGTACCTAAAACACAATTAAGTACACTATGTTCCCAAACAAATTGGGTCCAAAGTAGTTAGTGAAACTACAATATATAGGAGAAGCTCCATATAAATATGTGCATATTAATATGAAATTGAATTTCATGCACATCTTAGCCAATAGGATTTGGTGGAGTTTCCCCTATATATTGGATCATAGAAAGACAGCATGACATAATATATTCATGAAGCAAATATGCATGCACAAGACTTTCAAGAACCAAAAAGGAGATATAATTTGAACTAAAACACCAAGTAAACCAAGAAGTAGCACACAAGAGTGTGACACGACAAAAGGTGTCCAAATTGTATCAAAGAGCCAAATCAACACATGAAAGGACACAAATTCAACAAATGAACAAGGCAAAATCCAAAGAGCGAAAGATGCACAAAACACACAATGCTCAAGGATTTATCTCATTATAAAAGACCAAAACAAGTAATAAAGAATGAGACAAAGCCAACTCCCAAATAGAGCAAGTTTCCAACACATAAACCAAACTCTACACTTTTCATGATGGCACAAAGTACCAAAAGAAAAGATCTAGCATCCAAGCACAAGAAACACAATATCGATCAAATTAAGAAGAATAAACATGAGTATTCTAAATAATATAGGAGAGCTCTGATGTCTATGCACTTCTATTCTTGTAGACAATTGTTGGGCCTCCAAGTGTAGAGGTTTGTAGAACAGCAGCAAGTTTTCCCTTAAGTGGATCACCCAAGGTTTATCGAACTCAGGGAGGAAGTGGTCAAAGGTATCCCCTCTCAAGCAACCCTGCAATCAAGATACAAGAAGTCTCTTGTGTCCCCAACACACCCAATACACTTGTCAGGTGTATAGGTGCACTAGTTCGGCGAAGAGATAGTGAAATACAAGTGGTAACGGTGATAGAAAATATCTTGGTGGCGTGGAAAAGACTAAAAGCAAACTGAAATAAAGATGGAAGCAAGCAAACATGTAACAGATCTAATAGCAAACGGTGTTTCAATGCTAAGAAAGAAGGCATAAGAATCATACTTTCACTAGTGAACACTCTCTTATATAAATATCTTCTCTTTATGATACTACTCTTAACTACTCTCCGGTTGGACACTCTAATCAACGGTAGGGCTATAACAGCACACCTCAAAGTTCATCTTTCCCATCTAGAAAACCCCACACTGTCACCTTGAGTACTAGATGAGTCCAACAAACACCACAATTTCATAAAGAGATCCAACTCCAAATATAACTCATAACAAGTATTTGTAATCTCTAGCCTAAGTGCCACCATGGTGAGCACGCTGTCACTTTCACACACATGGGGAGAGCAGAGATTCATTAAAGCACTTGAGTAGCAGAATAGATCTATAGATTACAAGCTCATGATCACAATATGATCATGCATAGATAGAGAGATGAACACATAGCTACCGGTAGAACCCTTAGCCTCGAGAGAGAACTACTCCCTCCTCATCATGGGAATCAGCAATGGTGATGGAGATGGCGGTGGAGATGGCTCCGGGGGCACTTCCCCGCCCCGGCAGGGTGCCGGAACAGAGACTTTCTGTCCCCCGAATCTCCTTTTCGGTGGCGGCGGCGCTGTGGAACTTTTCATGGCTGGAGGCTTGATGTTTTAGGGTTTTGGTACCGGGAGGCTCTTATAGGCGAGAGGGGAGACCGAGGGGGTTCCAGGGGGCCCCATACCACCTGGTGCTGCGGGTAAGGCTAGCCCACGCCTGGGGGGTGTGGCCAGGCCCTGGCCCTCCTCCGTCTCGTATTCTGGCTCCGTGAGTCTTCCGGTAAAATAGGAACTTTGGCTTTTGTCCCGTCTAATTATGAGAATATTGATTTTCTGACTTTCCTGGAACCAAAAACAGCAGAAAACAGGCAACTGGCACTGTGGCTCTTGTTAATAGGTTAGTCCAAGAAATCATATGAAAAGTACTCCAAAGTTGGAACAAAACACAAGAAAGTGGATAAAACCAAGCATGGAACATCAAAAATTATAGATACATTTGCAATGTATCAACATCCCCAAGCTTAACTCCTGCTCGTCCTCGAGTAGGTAAGTGATAAAAAGAAAGAATAATTTTTGAGGTGACATGCACCATCAAAGACTTGATCAAAGTATTTGTAAAACATTCAAAGCTGGGATCATAGTACTTCAATCATAGCATGAAAGACAAAGTTCTAGCAATAAGCAAAAAAACTATGGTGCAACAAGAAAAGTCACAAACAAAAGATTCATGAATAACAATGTTTTGCAAGACGTTTGTTTGTTTGACATAAAGAAAACATAGCATAATAGTATTCAGCTTGTCCCTCAATAGAGTAGCAAATATAATTGCATAGGACACCTTCAAAGTTCATAAGAGTGACTAGATACAATAGTTTAAAATAAGCAATATCAAAGTATGCATCAATCAACTAGTCTTGGGACAATGCACATAGAACTAAGAATGGCCACTATGCTCTCAAAGTAGGTGCATAAAGATAGAAGGTGGAGACTCAATATAATGGTGGAAGAAAGGCCTTTTTATAGAAGGAAGTAGGGATTCAAGTCTCATAAAGAGCTTCCAAAAATTATGGTACTTATAGCTTTCAGCTCTCATTGCCCCTATCATAAGCATCTTGAAGGTGATTAAGGTTAAAGTGAACAAACTATGGTGTACATGCTTGATGAAGTATAAGTCAGAAATCTCATGACCCTTGTATACGAGGGCCGCTCCTCATGCTACTCAAGTTTAGTCACCGGTAAGTTCTTGTCATTATAAGTACATGTCTATCATAGAGAACCACCAACGGGGTACCCCTTGCCCGATGATACGGAAGAATCCCCATATAAAAATGACAAGGCAAGCAGACAACGAGCATCTCAGCATTCTTCTTATTTACCATGGGAATATGGTGCTTTTTTCTCTCTTTCCTCTTTTCATAGTATCTCTTTTTTTCTCTTTTCTATTTTTTCTCAATATAGGACTCTTTTTTATAAGAAGAATGCTTCATAGACAGCTCATTATGGTTACGATGCAGGTTTCCACCATGTCCGCATGGATTAGACCAGCGGCCCAGGCGTTTCTCTAACACATATACATAACTCCATGGACTTACAAGCTCCCCTTTCATTTGACACCGACGACATCCATATACAAAAGAGCATGATATCAACTAGGTACAAGTACCAAGTGCAATATTGAAAGCGTTCCCCATGAAAGCATGGTTCTGCTAATTTCCAACAAATAAGTGCAAGCATATACCACATAGAAGACACAATGGTTCAAGTTTATTAAGGGCAAGTAAAGTAAAGTGTGCCATCAAGTTCGTGAGAGCTTAATCACTAGTTTTCTCATAACAAGTGGAAGGTAAACAAAAGCATGAATATACTTGGAATAGCATAAGATATTAGGTAGGTATGGTGGACTCTTTGGAAATAACTTGGTTTAGGGAGTTGGATGCATGAGTGGAACTCATACTTGGTTGTGGAGGCTAGCAAAAGACTGGGAGCGACAAACTAAGAGAGCAATAGTGGCCATAATCATGCAGAGCGACAAAACATCATTGATCAAAGCATAAAGTGATACTACAAGTTGAAAACTAAAGGATCATAAAGGCTAGGGTGACTTGATATAGTCATAACATGGTGTGAGCATGCGCCAAGTCAAACCAAATAAATCATCAAGGGAGAATACCACTATACTATGCTTTAATATGCTAAAACAGCGCATGATTCATCCAAGGCACATTAAGAAATCTCAATTGTTTATAACAATTCATGCTACAGCAAAGAATACTAAGCATAAAGTCAAAACAATATCAAGCACGGCATGATAGAGCATAGGCCACAGTCAAAAACGAGCCCTTTTTACCACATAAGCATGAACTTTCCTACTCTTTTCCAAACCAAACCAAACTATTTGCAAACCAAAGTATGAGAAAGGGGGTCCAACCAATTTATTCAGCAAACTAATCAAACCAAGCAAACGAAAATCAAAACGAAAACCAAAAAGAAGACGCTCCAAGAACAACACAACGGTGCATGAAACAATAAAAATGAAGTGTTTAGAAGAAACCTGGGATTTGTTTTTATTGATGAAGAGGGGGATGCCTTGGGCAACCCCAAGCTTTGACGCTTGTACTTCTTGGATATTTCTTAGGGTGACACGCGTGGCATCCCCAAGCTTGAGCTTTAGTCCATCCTTCATCTCATTACTCATTCCTTCCATACACCTGAAATTTTTCCTTCATACAAAACTTCACACAATCTCATTAGCAACATTAGTGCACTTAAGATAAATAAGTCTCAAGGTTTAGTTCTCACACCAAATAAACTTCCATTAGAACACTAGCTACTGTAGCACTTCCCTCAAAAATCTCAATTCCCCAAAATAACTCAAGAAGGAACTAACAAGAAGCAAATGCAGAAAATAGCAGAAATCTGTTAAAACAGACCAGTAGGTAAATACAAATTTTTCGAAGACCTTCTGTTGCTCAAATCAAAAAGTGTTGAACTAACGAAAGTTATATAACAACCTGGGGCAGATGCATAAAATATTACAACTCAATCCGACATACAGAGCGCTCTCGCGAATGTTTATGGTGAAGCACAGAAATCTGTTTCGGGACAGCAACTTTCCCAATCATTACTTCTCTCTCATTAGAGGTTACTCTTGGCACAAAAAGCATATAAAAAGGATAAGGAGAGGTTATTACAAAGGTAATAACTTTCAAGACTCATCTAAAACTTTTGGGTTATCTCCCAATAAGTACTTTTCTTTAATGCCTTTAAGTTAGGCTTGATAGTTTGAGAAGATGCTCACATAAGAAATATGAACTGAAGTAAAAGAGAGCATGAAGAAGCAAATTCAAAACGCATTTAAGTATAACCCACTTACTATGCATAGGAATCTTGTAAAGAAACAAGTCATGAAAGCACAAAGCAATAAGCATAGTAAAGCAAAACAAGTGCAACTTCAAAATTTTCAACATAAAGAGGGGAAACTTAATATTATTGAGATGCATAGAACCATGTTTCCCTCTACCATAATAACTTTCAGTAGCATAATGAATAAAAGTAACAATATAACTATCACCAGAAACATTCTTATCATGAGCCACATGCATAAAATAATTAATACTCCCCACATAAACATAGTCATTCTTATTAATTGTAGTGGGAGCAAATTCAACAAAATAGCTATCATTATTATTTTCATCACCATAATCATCAAATATAGGAGGCATATTATAATCATAATTAATTTCCTCCTCAATAGTAGGTGGACTGAAAATATCATATTCATCATTGCAATCATCATAAATTGGAGGTACAGTATCTTCATAAGCAATAGAATAGTTATCCGCCAAAGTGTGTTCATTTGTAAACATATCATCATTGGAAAGATCATGGATAGCATTAATAGTATAGCAATTATTAATATCATCATTTTCAGAATTGGTACCGAAGAGATTATCAATATCAAAAGTAGTGTGCTTTTCCCAATCATGATCACTACTATAGGTAATAGGCATAGGAATATCATCGAGTTCAGACTCATCAAAAACTATAATAGGAGCTACATGCTTAGGGGAAAATACCGTTTCCTCCCTCCTTTTACTCCTCCTTTTCTTCTTTATCTTCTTCTCTTTAGGAGGGAGAGGCTTGAAAGGAAGCTTCTCCATATACCCTGGTTCATTGTTAGAGACAACAGAAGAAACTTTGGAGGATTCCTTCTTTTCATTAATAAGATCAAAACACATATTAGTCCTATCATATTTTGGTAAAATCTCATCTTCTATAATATTTTGTATGTAAGTATTTGTGTGACAATTATCAACACAATAAAGATGACAACCATGCATGACACTATTCATATCAAAAGCACCCATATCTACCAAAGAGGTTTTTCTTGATAACTCTTCACACCCCAAAAATAATGTAAGTTCATCATGCTGATTAGGAGTGATCATGTCATCACAATACAAACTTGTAGTACTCATTGGATTAGAAGGGCTATTATTATGGCCTGAGCATTGGAAATTGAAATGACCCACTTCAAAGCAAAGTTCACAAATAAAAGGATAGAGGGCACACACTTTTTTACCAAGATCATTTAGAGCCCTATACCACATTCTAGTTTTTTCATTCCTGTGGGTGATACAATATTCTTCTTCAACTTGATTACTCTCACAAGGTCTATGTATCCCACAAAAATTTACATGCTTATAATAAATAGTACTTTCAGAGGTTTGAGCATGTTTATTGCTATCATTAATAACGATTTCATTTTCCATGCAAGTGTCTTTAAAAGGCTCATGATACATGTCCCGCTTTTCTTTAGGAGCATTAATATGAGAAGAAAAGGTTTTAAAACTATCAATAAGAATTTGAGGATCAAGACCATATTTAGCACTAAGCTCTTGAAAATCAGCAGTTTCAGCAAAAGACTTAATGCAATCATACTCATAGTTTATACCTGGTTCTTTACCTTTGTCATTATCCCAATCTTTGGTATTGCTTTGAATTGTTTCAAGAAGATCCCACTTAGCTTTGACCTCCTTACTTGTGAAGGATCCCTCTAAACAAGTATCTAGATAGTCCTTGTAATGTCCTGAAAGCCTTGCATAGAAATTATTAATAACAACATTCTTGGGGAGCTCATGAATGGGACATTTGAGCATTAGTGACTTCAATCTCCCCCATGCTTGGGCAATACTTTCTCCATCATGAGGATGCAAATTATAAATATAATTCCTATCTTTATGAATTTCATGAGGAGGATAAAATTTAGAATAAAAGAGAGATTCAAGTTCCTTCCACTCCAAATGATGAGGATCATCTAGTAGATCATACCACTCCCTTGCTTTGCCCTTAAGTGATAAAGAGAATAGCTTCCTCTTAACTTGGTTCATTGAAATACCTGCACACTTGAACAACCCGCATAATTCACGTATAAAGAGTAAATGATCACCAGGGTGGACAGTTCCATCTCCAAAATAAGAGTTGTTCATAACACGTTCAACAATCTTTATAGGTACTTTAAAAGGGATGCTTTCAGTATGTGGATTTAAAATATCACAAGTATCATTAGGATTACCACATATGGGAGATAAAGTATCATCAGAGCAAACTTTCTTCCTTGAAGCTGGGGAACTAAAAAGATCATTTTCATAAAAACCAACTTCCCCAAACTTAGACGTTTCCATAGCATTAGTAACAAAGGTGTTCAAAAGATTCATACTAATAACATTGCTATTAGCATGCAAGGAAGGTTCCAAGGGTTTTTTAATTTTCTTTTCGAAGAATTCGAGTTCTAACTTAGGAAAAAGAATAATAAGCTCTCTAGATTTTTTTGTTTTCCATTAAGCCTAACTAGTGAAAACAAGATACAAAAACACAAAATTGCAGAATCTAAAGGAAATAACTTCGAGCACTCACACCGGAGGATGTGAGTACCTTTTACCTTACCTCCCCGGCAACGGCGCTAGAAAATAGGCATTTGCCGTGGGAGGTTCTTCTTCTTTAATCCTCCGGTGTGAATACCTTTTACCTTACCTCCCCGGCAACGGCGCCAGAAAATAGCTTGATGTCTACGCACTTCTATTCTTGTAGACAATTGTTGGGCCTCCAAGTGGAGAGGTTTGTAGAACAGCAGCAAGTTTTCCCTTAAGTGGATCACCCAAGGTTTATCGAACTCAGGGAGGAAGTGGTCAAAGGTATCCCCTCTCAAGCAACCCTGCAATCAAGATACAAGAAGTCTCTTGTGTCCCCAACACACCCAATACACTTGTCAGGTGTATAGGTGCACTAGTTCGGCGAAGAGATAGTGAAATACAAGTGGTAACGGTGATAGAAAATATCTTGGTGGCGTGGAAAAGACTAAAAGCAAACTGAAATAAAGATGGAAGCAAGCAAATATGTAACAGATCTAATAGCAAACGGTGTTTCAATGCTAAGAAACAAGGCCTAGGAATCATACTTTCACTAGTGAACACTCTCTCATATAAATATCTTCTCTTTATGATACTACTCTTAACTACTCTCCGGTTGGACACTCTAATCAACGGTAGGGCTATAACAGCACACCTCAAAGTTCATCTTTCCCATCTAGAAAACCCCACACTGTCACCTTGAGTACTAGATGAGTCCAACAAACACCACAATTTCATAAAGAGATCCAACTCCAAATATAACTCATAACAAGTATTTGTAATCTCTAGCCTAAGTGCCACCATGGTGAGCACGCTGTCACTTTCACACACATGGAGAGAGCAGAGATTCATTAAAGCACTTGAGTAGCAGAATAGATCTATAGATTGCAAGCTCATGATCACAATATGATCATGCATAGATAGAGAGATGAACACATAGCTACCGGTAGAACCCTTAGCCTCGAGAGAGAACTACACCCTCCTCATCATGGGAATCAGCAATGGTGATGGAGATGGCGATGGAGATGGCTCCGGGGGCACTTCCCTGTCCCGGCAGGGTGCCGGAACAGAGACTTTCTGTCCCCCGAATCTCCTTTTCGGTGGCGGCGGCGCTGCAAAACTTTTCGTGGCTGGAGGCTTGATGTTTTAGGGTTTTGGTACCGGGAGGCTCTTATAGGCGAGAGGGGAGACCGAGGGGGTGCCAGGGGGCCCCACACCACCTGGTGGCGCGGGTAAGGCTAGCCCGTGCCTGGGGGGTGTGGCCAGGCCCTGGCCCTCCTCCGTCTCGTATTCTGGCTCCATGAGTCTTTCGGTAAAATAGGAACTTTGGCTTTTGTCCCGTCCAATTCCGAGAATATTGATTTTCTGACTTTCCTGGAACCAAAAACAGCAGAAAACAGGCAACTAGCACTATGGCTCTTGTTAATAGGTTAGTCCAAGAAATCATATGAAAAGTACTACAAAGTTGGAACAAAACACAAGAAAGTGGATAAAACCAAGCATGGAACATCAAAAATTATAGATACATTTGCAATGTATCAAGCTCCCCCATGAGTGGCGCATTACTTAGAATTTTTCTATTAAATGCAAAATGCACATAAGTGAGATCATCACCACTACCTATATTAAATAAAACACAATAGAATACCAATCAACTAAAAGGATCCACAAGAGGCAAGGAAAACATGGGAGTCAAATGAAAACATTTTCTTGGCCAAAGATAGAGAAAAAAAGCAAAGGGCAAAATGAATATGATCGACAAATTCTACCTTATATGGAGTACCACATTTCCAATGACAAGAATTATGGGGAAATATTTCCCAAGGTAGTTTGCAAGGATATCATGATCATATTCACAACAATAAGCATATAAAAAAATATAAAAAGTAAGCATGATGCTTAGATAGAGATTTCTTGATAGCTAATATGTTGCAAACGTATCTATAATTTTTAATGTTCCATGCTTGTTTTATATCTACTTTCTTATGTTTTGTCCATACTTTGGAGTATTTTTATACATTTTATTGGACTAACCTATTAACAAGATGCCATAGTGCCAGCTGCTTGTTTTCTGTTGTTTTTGGTTCCAGGAAAGTCAGAAAATAAATATTCTCGAAATTGGACGAGACAAAAGCCAAAGTCAATATTTCACCGAGGGGGACATGGAGCCAAAAGACGAGACGGAGAGGGGCCAGGGGCCGGCCACACCACCTAGCCGCACGGCCAGGCCTGGCCCGCGCCAGGGGTGGTGCGACCGCCTAGGGCACCCCCTCGGCCTCCCCTTTCGCCTATATATTGCCTCCGATACAGAAGCCCTAAGGACCCGATCAAAATTCCAAGAAAGAGTATGTAGCCGCCGTCATCTCCATCCCTAGATCAGGAGGGATCTGAAGCTCTTCCTGGCACCCTGCCGAAGGGGAGAATTCACCTTGGGGCCTTCTTAATCACCATGCCTGCCTCTAGTGTGATGCGTGAGTAGTTCATCCCTGGACTACGGGTCCATGTAGTAGCTAGAGGGTTGGTTCTTATTCTTTGTGCTACCATGTTTATATCTTGTGAGCTCCATTCATGATCAAGATCATCTATTTGTAATCTTACATGTTGTGTTTGCGAGGATCCGATGGATATTGAGATGCTATTTTAGATTGATTATATCATGTCTTTGTTATTTGTGATCTTGCATGCTCTTCGTTGTTAGTAGATATCTTGGCTGAGTAGATGCTAGCAACTCCAAGAGGGAGTATTTATGCTCGATAGTGGGTTCATGCCTCTCGGAATCTGGAAAAGTGACATAAATCTCTAAGGTACTAGATGTGTTGTTGCTACTAGGGAGAAAACAGCAATCCTTTGTTCATAGAAAAATCATATTTTTTACTTTACACACAATGCTTAATGCAATTATCTATTGCTTGCAACTTAATACTAGAGGGGGTTCAGATGATAACCTGAAGGTGGATTATTAGTCATAGATGCAGTTGGATTACGGTCTATGTATAATGTTGTAATGCCTAATCAAATCTCTTAGGAGTCAAGATGATTAGTATATGCATGTATTCTTTGTCGATGTTTGTCAATTTCCCCGCTGTAATTTGTTCACCCAACATGTCATCTATCTTAAGGAGAATCACCACTAGTGAACTATGGATCTCGGTCCTTTCTTTTACCATCAATCTACAAAGCCATTTACTGTTTTCTGTTTACTGTCTGCAAAGCAATTACTATCTTCCACAAAATATGTTTAATCCTTTGTTTTCAGCAAAACTGGTGAGATTGACAACCTCACTGAGTTGGGGGCAAAGTTATGTGATTGTGTTGTGCAGGATTCCAAGTTGGAAACAACATCTTGGAGGTGTTTCCTTGCTCCTACTGGTTCGATAACCTTGTTTTCATAACTGAGGGAAAACTTGTTGCTATACTCATCATACCTTCCTCTTGGGGTTCCCCAACAAGCTCAACATCTTGAGTAAGCAAGACTTTTTCTAGTGCCGTTGCCGGGGAGTCAAGGACATCTTCACAAGGGGAGTCTTTCATAACCAATATCTTTACTTTGTTATTTTTGTTTTACTTAGTTTATTTCTGCTTTGTTTGCTTGTTTCTTTATCAAAACACACAATAATTAGTTGTACTAGTTTGCTTTCTATATTTTAAAACACAAAAAAATGACTACTCTTGAAAATACTAAGTTTGTGTGACTTCACTAGCACCAACAACAATGATTTCATGTGTACACCTATTGCTCCACCTGTTCGTGAGGCTACTTTGTTTGAAATTAAACCTGCTTTACTCAATCTTGTTATGAGAGAACAATTTTCTGGAATTGGTAATGAAGATGCTGCTGCTCATCTAAATAACTTTGTTGAACTTTGTGAGATGCAAAAACATAGGGATATATATGGAGATATTATTAAGCTTAAATTGTTTCCTTTCTCTTTGAGAGGAAAAGCTAAAGAATGGTTGCAATCCCTAACTATAAATAGTATTGATTCTTGGACTAAATGCAAAGATGCTTTCATTGAAAAATACTATCCTCCTGCTAAGATTATATCTATGAGAAGTGAAATCATGAAATTTAAACTATCTGATAATGAACATGTTGCTCAAGCTTTGGAAAGAATGAAATATTTGGTAAAGAATTGCCCCACTCATGGACTGACTGCTTGGATGATTATCCAAACCTTTTATGCAGGACTAAATTATTCTTCAAGAAATCTATTGGATTCTGCTGCTGGAAGTACCTTTATGACCATTACTTTGGGTGCTGCAACAAAGCTTTTGGATAATATGATGGTTAACTATTCTGAATGGCACACTGAGAGAGCTCCACAAGGTAAGAAGGTAAATTCTGTTGAGGAAACCTCCTCCTTGAGTGATAAAATTGATATTATTATATCTATGCTTGTTAATGTGAAAGCTCATATTGATCAGAATCATGTTCCCTTAGCTTCTTTGGTTGCTCAAGAAGAGCAAGTTGATGTGAAATTTATAAGAAATAATAATTTTAGCAACAATGCCTACAGGAATAATTTTGGTAACAATAATTATAGGCCATATCCTCCCAATAATGGTAATGCTTATGGAAATTCCTACAACAATAATAGGAGTGCACCCTCCGAACTTGAAGCCATGCTTAAGGATTTTATTAGTAAACAAACTGCTTTTAATAAAACTATTGAGGAGAAACTCTCTAATGCTGAAAGAAATATAGCATCATTGTTTGAAGCACAATCTTCTTTGAATAAAATGGTTGCTAAACCTGAAACTATTGAAAATCCCATTGCTACTACTAATGCCATACAAGTTAGAATTGATGAAAATGTTAGACTATTAGCTGAATTGCATGTTAAGTGGGAAAGAGAAGATGAAATTGCTAGAAATATTAGTATTTCTACTATCACTACCACTAATGTTGAGGCTAGTAAACCCCATGGAACCTTTTCTAATAAAAATACTGAAATTCTTGGGAATATGGGAAACAATGGCTCTACTACTTTAGATGATAATTATTATTTTGATCTTAATGGTTGCAATATCTCTGAAGTTACTATGTTCCTACAAAAGCTTGCTAAAATTCCTAATGCTAGTGCTACGAATATGTCCTTTACAAAACACATTACTGATGCTCTCATAAAAATTAAAGAAGAAAAGATGAAACATAAAGCTTCTATTCCTATTAAATTAGAAGATGGTTGGGAACCCATCATTAATATGAAAGTGAATGATTTTGATCTGAAAGCTTTATGTGATCTTGATAGTAGTGTTTCTATTATGCATAGAAGGATTTATGATATGCTTGATTTGCCATCATTAGAAGATTGTTATTTAAATGTCTCACTTGATGATAATGCTAAAAAGAAACTCATGGGGAGTATTAATGATGTTCTTATTATGGTTAACAATGCCTATGTCCCCGTTGATTTCTATGTTTTGGATGTTGAATGTAATGCTTCTTGTCCTATTACTTTGGGAAGACCTTTTCTTAAAACTGTTCGTGCCATTATTGATATGAAAGAAGGCACCATTAAATATAAACTCCCACTCAAGAAAGGTATAGAACACTTCCCTAAGAAGATAGAGAAGATTCCTTTTGCCTCTCCTATTAAAACAAAATTTGCTCGTAATGCTTCTTCATTTGAGAATACTTGATTCTTTTCTTGCTTCTTATGCCTAGCTTAAAGGCATTAAAGAAAAGTACTTATTGGGAGATAACCTAAAAGTTTTAGTTGAGTCTTGGAAGTTATTACTTTAGTAATAACTCTCCTAAAAATCACAGCTTAAACCTCTAATGAGAGAGAAGTAATGCTTGGGAAAGTTGCTGTCCGGAACAGATTTTTGTGCTTCGCTGTAAAATTCGTGAAAAATCTCTGTACATCGGTTTAAGCTGTGATTTTTTGTGCTTATGCCCCAGGTTGTTATCCAACTTTCGTTAGTTCAACACTTTTCGATTTGAGCAACAGAAGGTCTTCGAAAAAATTGGTTTCTACCTTCTGGTCTGTTTTGTCAGATTTCTGCCATTATTTGCATTTGCTTCTTGTTGATTCCTTTTTGGGATCTTTTTTGGGAAATTGAGTTTTTTGAGGGAAGTGCTACAGTATATTGTGTTTCAATGGAAGTTTTACTTGTGTTGGAACTGAACCAAAAGACTTATTATCTTGAGTACACTAATGTTGCTAATGAAGATTGTGTGAAGTTTTGTATGAAGGAAAAAAATTTAGGTGTAGGGAAAGAATGATGTAATGAGATGAAGAATGGACTAAAGCTCAAGCTTGGGGATGCCACCCCGTGTCACCCCAAGAAATATCCAAGAAGTACAAGCGTCAAAGCTTGGGGATTCCCAAGGCATCCCCTTCTTCATCAATAAAAATCTCAGGTTTCTTCCAAACACTTCATTTTTATTGTTTCATGCATAGTTGTGTTGTTATTGGAGCGCCTTCATTTTCGTTTTCATTTTCTTGGTTTTCTTAGTTTGCTTGAATAAATTGGTTGGAACCCCCTCATTCATGCATTAGTTTTCAAATAAGATTGGTTTGGATTGGAAAAGAGTAGGAAAGGTTCATGCTTAAGTGGTAAAAAGGAGCTTGTTTTTTACTGTGGCCTATGCTTTGTCATGTCATGCTTGATATTGTTTTGGCTTTAGCTTAGTGATTTTTGTTGTAGCATGACATGTTATAAACAATTGAGATTGCTTAATGTGCATTGAAAGAATCATGCGTTGTTTTAGCATATTAAAGCATAATATTGTGGTATTCCCCTTTGATGCTTTATTTGGGGTGACTTGGCGCATGATCACACCATGTTAAGACTATACCAAGTCACCATAGCCTCTATGATCCTTTAGTTTTCGACTTGTAATATCACTTTATGCTTTAGTTAATAATTTTTTGTCGCTTTGCATGATTATGGCCATTATTGCTCTCTTAGTTGGTTGCTCCTAGTCTTTTGCTAGCCTCCATAACCAAGTATGAGTTCCACTCATGCATCCAACTCCAAATAAAACCAAGTTATTCCAAAGAGTCCACCATACCTACCTATTAGCATTTGCTATTCCAAGTATATTCATGTTTTTATCTACCTTCCGAATTAAACTTGTTATGTGAAAATTGGTGATTAATGCTCTCACGAACTTGATGGCACACTTTACTTTCTTGCACTTAATAATATTGAACCATTGTGTCCATCTTTGTTGCGTATATGCTTGCGCTTTATAAGTTGAAGTTAGCAGAACCATGTATCATGGGGAATGCTTTCAACATTGCACTTATTATTCTGTTGATATCATGATTCTTTTGCTTATGGATCTCGGTGGTGTGAAATAAAAGGGGAACTTGTAAGATCATGGAGTTTGTATGTGTGTTAGAGAAACGCCTGGGCCGCTAGCCTAAGCCATGCCTAATCATGGTGGAAACTTGCAGCATAACCATAATGAGCATTCTATGAAGCATCCTCAATAAAAACCTATGCAAATAGCAAATAAAAAGATCGCTGAGATGCTCATTGTCTGTTGCCTTGTCATTTTGATATGGGATAGCTCCTGTGTCATGGGGCAAGGGGTACCCTGTTGGCGGTTCTCTATGATACATATGTACTTACAATGACAAGAGCTTACTTGTGACTGAAGTTGAGTAGCATGAGGTTCGGTACTCGTAAGTAAGGGGCATGAGATTTCAACTTATAACTTGTCAAGCATATCCTCTTAGTTGTGCCACTTTAACCTTAATCAACTAAAGATGCTTATGATAGGGGCAATGAGAGCTGAAAGCTAATAAGTACCATAATTTTTGGAAGCTCTTTATGATACTTGAATCCCTGCTTCCTTCTGAAGTTAGCAGAACCATGTATCATGGTGAACGCTTTCAACATTGCACTTATTATTCCGTTGATATCATGATTCTTTTGCTTATGGATCCTGGCGGTGTGAAATAAAAGGGGAACTTGTAAGATCATGTAGTTTGTATGTGTGTTAGAGAAACGCCTAGGCCGCTAGCCTAAGCCATGCCTAATCATGGTGGAAACTTGCAGCATAACCATAATGAGCATTCTATGAAGCATCCTCAATAAAAACCTATGCAAATAGCAAATAAAAAGATCGTTGAGATGCTCATTGCCTGTTGCCTTGTCATTTTGATATGGGATAGCTCCTATGTCATGGGGCAAGGGGTACCCCATTGGCAGTTCTCTATGATACATATGTACTTACAATGAGAAGAGCTTACTTGTAACTGAAGTTGAGTAGCATGAGGTTCGGTACTCGTAAGTAAGGGGCATGAGATTTCAACTTATAACTTGTCAAGCATATCATCTTAGTTGTGTCACTTTAACCTTAATCACCTAAAGATGCTTATGATAGGGGCAATGAGAGCTGAAAGCTAATAAGTACCATAATTTTTGGAAGCTCTTTATGAGACTTGAATCCCTGCTTCCTTCTATGAAGGCCTTTCTTTTACTTTTATGTTGAGTCTCCATCTTCTATCTCTATGCACCTATTAAGAGAGCATAGTGGCCATTCTTAGTTTAACGTGCATTGTCCCATGACTTGTTGATTGATGCATAACTTTGATATTGCTTGCTCTTGAACTATTTGTATCTAGTCACCCTTATGAACTTTGAAGGTGTCCTATGCATTATGTTTTGCTACACTATGAGGGACAAGCTGAATACCATTCTCATTATGCTTTCTTTATGTGAAACAAACAAACGTCTTGCAAAGCATTGTTATTCATGAATCTTTTGTTTGTATCCTTTCATGTTACAACATAGTTGTTATGTCTTATTGTTAGAACTATATCTTTCATGCTATGTTAAAGTACTATGATCCTAGCTATCAATGTTTTACAAATACTTTGATGAAGTTTATGATGGTGCATGTCACCTCAAAAATTATTCTTTCTTTTTATCACTTACCTACTCGAGGACGAGCAGGAGTTAAGCTTGGGGATGTTGATACGTTGCAAACATATCTATAATTTTTTATATTCCATGCTTGTTTTATATCTACTTTCTTATGTTTTGTCCACACTTTGGAGTATTTTTATACACTTTCTTGGACTAACCTATTAACAAGATGCCACAGTGACAACTGCCTGTTTTCTGCTGTTTTTGGTTCCAGGAAAGTCAGTTAATGAATATACTCGGAATTGGATGGGACAAAAGCCAAAGTTAATATTTCACCGAGGGGGACACAGAGCCAGAAGACGAGACGGAGAGGGACGAGGGTCCGGCCACACCACTTGGCCACGCGGCCAGGCCTGGCCCACGCCAGGGGGTGGTGTGGCCGCCTAGGGTACCCCCTCGGCCTCCCCTTTCGGCTATATATTGCCTCCAATACAGAAACCCTAAGGACCCTATCAAAATTCCACGAAAGAGTCTATAGCTGCCGTCATCTCCATCCCTAGACCGGGAGAGATCTGAAGCTCTTCCCGGCACGGCACCCTGCCGGAGGGGAGAAATCACCCTGGGGGCCTTCTTCATCACCATCCTGCTTCCAGTGTGATGCGTGAGTAGTTCATCCCTGGACTACGGGTCCATGTAGTAGCTAGATGGTTGGTTCTTCTTCTTTGTGCTACCATGTTTAGATCTTGTGAGCTCCGTTCATGATCAAGATCATCTATTTGTAATCTTACATGTTGTGTTTGCGGGGGTCCGATGGATATTGAGATGCTATTTCAGATTGATTATTGATTCTATCATGTCTTTGTTATTTGTGATCTTGCATGCTCTCCGTTGTTAGTAGCTATCTTGGCCGAGTAGATGCTAGCAACTCCAAGAGGGAGTATTTATGCTCGATAGTGGGTTCATGCCTCTAGGAATCTGGGGAAGTGACAGAAATCTCTAAGGTACTAGATGTGCTATTGCTACTAGGGAGAAAACAACAATCCTTTATTCATAGAAAACTCGTATTTTTTTACTTTACACACAATGCTTAATGCAATTATTTGTTGCTTGCAACTTAGTACTGGAGGGGGTTCGGATGATAACCTGGAGGTGGATTATTAGTCATAGATGCAATTGGATTACGGTTTATGTATAATGTTGTAATGCCCAATCAAATCTCATAGGAGTCAAGATGATTAGTATATGCATGTATGATTTCTCGATGTTTGTCAATTGCCCTGCTGTAATTTGTTCACCCAACATGTCATCTATCTTAAGGAGAATCACCACTAGTGAACTATGGATCCCGATCCTTTCTTTTACCATCAATCTACAAAGCTATTTACTATTTTTTGTTTACTTTCTACAAAGCAATTACTATCTTCCACACAATATGTTTAATCCTTTGATTTCAGTAAAACTGGTGAGATTGACAACCTCACTGATTTGGGGGCAAAGTTCTGTGATTGTGTTGTGCAAGATTCCAAGTTGGAAACAACACCTTGGAGGTGTTTCCTTGCTCCTACTGGTTCTATAACCTTGGTTTCATAACTGAGGGAAAACTTGTTGCTATACTCATCATACCTTCCTCTTGGGGTTCCCCAACAAGCTCAACATCTTGAGTAAGTGCTGACTCGTGTATTAACGAGCTCGTTGGGGAACCCCAAGAGGAAGGCATGATGAGTACGGTAGTAACTTTTCCCTCAGTTATGAAACCAAGGTTATCAATCCAGTAGGAGCAAGGAAACACCTCAAAGGTGTTGCTAGCTGGACTTTGGCAGGGTGCACTACCGGCGCCAGCAGCAACGTGGAAACTTGCACAACACAACCACAGAACTTTGCCCCCAACTTAAAGTGAGGTTGTCAATCTCATCGGTTTTGCTGAAAACAAAGGATTAAACGTATTGTGTGGAAGAAAGTAATAGTTTGTAGAAAGTAAATAGAAAGCAGTAAACAGTTATAGATTGATGATAAAAGACAGGACCGGGGTCCATAGTTCACTAGTGGTGGTTCTCCTTAAGATAGATGACATGTTGGGTGAACAAATTACAGCGGGGCAATTGAAAAACATCAAGAAAGCATACATGCATATACTAAACATCTTGACTCCTTTGAGATTTGACTGGGCATTACAACATTATACATAGACCGTAATCCAACTACATCTATGACTAATAATCCACCTTTAGGTTATCATCCGAAGCCCCTCCAGTATTAAGTTGCAAGCAACAGATAATTGCATTACGCACTATGTGTAAAGTAAACAATACGATTGTTCTATGAACAAAGGATTGTTGTTTTCTCCCTAGTAGCAACAGCACATCTAGTACCTTAGAGATTTCTGTCACTTCCCTAGATTCCTAGAGGCATGAACCCACTATCGAGCATAAATACTAACTCTTGGAGTTGCTAGCATCTACTTGGCCAAGATAGCTACTAACAACGGAAAGCATGCAAGATCACAAATAAAAAAGACATGATAGAATCAATAATCAATCTAAAATAGCATCTCAATATCCATCGGATCCCTGCAAACACAACATGTAGGATTACAAATAGATGATCTTGATCATGAACGGAGCTCACAAGATCTAAACATGATATCACAAAGGAGAAGAACCAGTTGAAAGAACATTTCATGATTTCCCATGTTTTGTGTGTTAGATAACAATATCATGGATTATTCTAATGTGTACTAAGTGTTGCAGGAAAGTTTTTGTGAGTTTGGGGGCCAGATTATCGCCCCCATCATAGGACAGATTATCTGGCCGGACCACCTTGGCCAGGACTAGCTCTACGTGAGTCTCTGTCTGGGGCGGTTTTTCCCCCGAAAGTCCGGCTCTGGGGCGATTTTTCTCTCTGGATCGGATAATCCGGCCCTCATGTTGGGGCGGAAAATCCGACCCTAAGGGAATCGCCCAAATGAGCTCCTACGTAAGCTTCTGTTTGGGGGCGGAATTTCCCCCGGATATTCCATGACTGGGGCAGATTTTTCCCCCAGCCGAATAATCCGACCCTTCCCTAGGGCCGGATAATCCAGTCCCCAGGAGAAGGTGTGAAGGGCAAGTCTACGTGAGCTTGTATCTGTAGCCGGTTTTTCTGCCGGCGAATCCGAGTCTGGGGCGGAGTTTTCCCTAGGCCGGATAATCCAGCCCTCACTTGGGCCAAATAATCCAGCCCCCAAAGGCTCCATCAGCTTGGATTTGGAAGGGGTATAAATATCCCTTCTTCCCCAACGAGCAGATCTCTTGATTCATTCGAAAAACATCAGACCCTTTGCAAGAGCTCACTCTCTAGATCTCCTACTTCAACCACCTGAAGGCCTGATCTTTGGGGGAATTGAAGGAGGAGAAAATCGTCATCGTCATCACGAATCAAGCGCATCAACTCCTCTCCATTCATTTGGAGAAATCCCTGATCTAGTATTCTTGTCAATATCTAGATCTTGTTCTTTGTTATTGATAACTTGTTCTTGTGGTAGCTTGTTGTCATTACGGGAGCCTCCAAGTTGATTGTGGAGTTGTGCCCTGCTAGTTGTGTAAAGGCACCGATACCCGCCTCGAAGGGTTCCTATAGTGGAAAGGTGGATCAGGCCTTTGGTGGCGGGATCCATCGGAGACCAGGGTGAGGCCTATTGTGGCGTGGTGGTCTTAGTACCGCCCACCCCTCCAACGCAGACGTACTTCCCTTAACAAGGAAGGAACTGCGGTAAAACAAGTCCTGTGTCTCCGTGTGCTTCACTACGGTTCACTCGTTCCTCTTCCACTCGCCTTTACTCGCTAGTAGATAGGTTTGCATATAGGGAAATTCCTCCTAATAGTTTATCTAGAGAATGTACCCTTTGTGTTAAGCCTAAAATTGAAAAAGCATTAAAATTTGGAGTAGCACCTATTCACCCCCCCCCCCTCTAGGTGCCCATACGATCCATTTCAATTGGTATCAGAGCCTCAGCTCTTTATTCGGGCTTAACCGCCTAAGAGAAGTATGGGTACCAAGGAGAATGGGAATGAGGCTATGGATAAGGTCACAATGTATGACCTCAAGACGTTGGAAACAACCTTGTTGAAATCCTTTGAGACCAAGATGGAGGAGATTCATCAAATGATTGCTCGCCTCACATCATCCGTAGCCCCATCTCCATCCTCCTCTGAGGCTGCCACTCCATCAAAGGATAAGGCTAACACCGGATCCAAGGAAGATGAAGTGGTAGGTGAAAAACATAATGGTTCCACCTCCAAGAAGGGAAGTGGTAAGGAAGAATATAGTGATGTTCATCACTTATATTCCCATGACCCACCTATCGCTCATCCTCATATAAATAATAGGGGTGATCCACCCAAGCTTACTGCATCCTCTTTCAATCAATGGCAATTCTTAATGAAGTCTCATGTTTGCAGCTCCTCTATTGAACTTTGGAGGATTATCGAAGAGGGTCTTCATATTGGAGATCATACCAACTTGACAAGAAGATAAGTTGTGGACAACCAATTGAATGCTACGGCTCTCCACATGATATAGCTCGGAGTGGGTCCCAAGGACATGCCCCACATTGAACATCTCAACACAGCTAAAGAAGCTTGGGATGCCCTCACCGATCTCTTCATTGGGAATGAAAGTATGACAAGGAATAGGTATGATGCCCTTAGTAATGAAGCTGAAGGATTCTACATGTTGGATGGTGAAAACCATGAAGACATGTATAGAAGACTCATGGGCATCACAACAACATTTAGAAAGCATGGAGCCACTCACATTGATGATGCTTGGATAAAAAGGAAATATGTGAGTGCTTTAATGCCTTTTGAGCCAATGGACTTGAAGAGCTTGCAAGGTAGACACAACTACCACCAAATGACATCCAATGAAGTCATGCAAGGAATGGCGTCATTCAAAGTTGCTGCAAAGAACGCTGAAGATGCCCGTGCCCGTGCCATTGGAATGCAAAAGGGGGTCAATGTTGCTCTAAAGGCTAATGTGGTTGAGCAAGATGAGGATGAAAGAGCTTTCGAGGGTGCCTCCATGGACTGCCCCAATGAAGTCAAACGTGCTCATGCTGAATACATGGTGTTTTACGCAAGAAACTTTTGGAAAGATCCTGCCAAGGCCAAGTCGGAACTCGAGCGCAAGAATGGGTCAAGTGGAAGAAGAGAGAGTGGCCCAAAACTGAGAACGTGCTACAATTGTGGAGATAGGCTGCACTTTGTGGCTGAGTGTCCATATCAAAATAGAGAAGACAATGGTGGCAGGCTTATCCTTAAAGAAAAATCCAAGGCACCTAAGAAGAAGCCATTTATCAAAAAGAATGGCCCTTACAAGAAGCAACCCAAGATTGTATTGGTGGCACAAGAAGAATACTCATCTGCAAGTGAAGATGAAGAGGATGAAGACAGTTCTCACAAGGTGGCTGCTATAGCCACCACATCGACTCCATCATCTCTCTTCGACTGGCCAAACGAGAACGTCATCAACAACAACTTCACTTGCCTTATGGCAAGAGGGTCCGAGGTATCAACGTCTAGCTCTTCATTTCCTAAGACTAACATAAATTTGGATATGGATGATCATACTAGTCTTAAAATGAAAGAAGAAGTTATTGCTTTGGACAATCTTTTCACTAACCTGGAAGGTGAGCACAAACTTCATTTTTATGCTCTTATGAGTCAACTTTCCCAAGCCGAAGATCTTCTTGAAGAAAATGGCAGAACTGAAAGAGAAGATGCCTTGGAGATATCCTCTTTGAGAATGCCTTGGAAGAAGAAGAGGAAGCCCGAGCATCTTTGGAAGAGAGACTTGAATCCATTGAGGAGTCACATGAAGAAGTTGTGGATCAGCTCATCAAAGATTGTGAAAATGCTCTTGCCAAAGTAAAGAAACTAAAGAAGGAAAAGATTGAATTTGGGGCTGCTCATGCCAGACTCTCGGAGAAGTTTGAGAAACTTGACATTGCTCACAAGGCATTGGAGAGTGAACACTCCAATTTAAATGAGTCTCATGACCAGCTCCAAACTCAATTGAGGAGGTATGATGTGCCCAACACCTCCACATCATCGTATGAAAAAGAAGAACTTGCAAAAGGATCTCAACACAAAGGTAAAGAAGTTCTAGATGAGATACTTAGCAAGCAAAGATCAAACAATGGAAAAGAGGGTCTTGGTTATATTCCCAAGACAAAGAACAACAACAAGAAGAAGAGCAATACTGCTCAACCAAAGACTAGCACCACCACCAATGACAAGTCTAATTATGATGGTTTTGCAGGGGCTAACAATCCTAACTTTGAGATATATTGCGATCATTATGGTGATGTTTAGGCTAGTTATGTAGGTCCTTATGATTGTTACATTCCTTGGTCTATTTGGGTCCCCAAGACCCTTGTCACTAACATGAGAGGACCCATTGAAAAATGGGTACCTAAAACCAAGAAGTAACTTTCTTGCAGGGCTATGCTTTCGGTGGGTCTAAATGGGTACTCGATAGCGGATGCACGAGTCACATGACCGGAAGCAAGGAGATCATCATGGAGATGCAGCCAAATCATGATCATATAACCGTCTCTTATGGTGACAAGTCATAATCTGAGGTATTGGGTCTCGACAAAGTCGTGGTGGCTCACGATATCTCTCTCATGGACGTCATGCTTGTTGAGACCCTCGGGTACAATTTACTTTTAGTTCGCGCCCTTGGTAAGATGGGCTTTGCAGTTTATATTGATGCTGATTTGGTGGTACTCTTGTGGAGTAAGTCTCTAAAAGTCGCTTTCGTGGGATATGTCGAAAATGACCTGTACGTGGTGGACTTTTCGGGGAAAACCACTATAGGCCCGATGTGTCTTTTCGGAAAGGCTGACGCGGGTTGGTTATGGTATCGCTGACTATCCCACGTCAATATGAGAACTTTGCAAAGTCTCCACAAGGTTGGCCACATCCTTGGACTAAAATAAAATGTCTCCTTTGCCAAAGATCGTGTTTGCAGGGATTGTGTTGAAGGGAAAATGCATGACTCTCCTCATCGAAGGAAGACTATTATTTTGTCAAAAAGGATCTTAGAGCTCCTTCATGTGGACCTCTTTGGACCTCCATCTCATGCAAGCCTCGGTGGGAAGAAGTACTGTCTTGTGATCGTTGATGATTACTCAAGATACACTTGGGTCTATTTCTTCAAGTTGAAGAGCGAAACTCAACAAATGGTCATCGACTTCGCCAACGAGGTTCAACATCAACACAACGTCCCTATTCTGGCTATAAGAAGTGATAACGGCTGCGAGTTCAAGAACTACACCTTAAATGAGTTCCTAAGTGAAGAGGGGATAAGACATCAATATTCCGCTGCGTACACCCCTCAACAAAATGGTGTTGCCGAGAGGAAGAACCGGACTCTAATGGATATGTCAAGGTCGATGCTAGCCGAATTCAAGTCTCCATATAACTTCTGGGCTGCAGCAATCTCTACCGCTTGTCATTCATCCAACCGGTTATACCTCCGTAAAATCTTGGAAAAGACTCCTTATGAAATACTTACCGGTAACAAGCCAAACATCTCATACTTTTGAGTATTCGAGTGTAAGTGTTTCTTTCTCATCAAGGGAGTTCGTTTATCTAAATTTGAATCTAAGGCTCTAGAAGGTATTTTTGTTGGTTATGGTGCCGAATCCCACACTTATAGAGTCTACAATAAGCTCTCCGAAACTGTTGTAGAATCTTGTAGTGTGGTGTTCGAAGTAAATGACATCTCCCGTGCAGGGCAAGTTGATGTTTGTGATGCAGATGTTGAAATACCCCAAGATGCCATAAGAAGAATGGGCGTAGGATTTTTCCGCCCCATTGAGGAACCCCTTGTGGTGGATCAGGAAGGACAATGCTCTACTCATGAAGAGCCCTCATCTACACACACTCAACATGTTCCAACCACGGGAGTGACTTCTACACCATCTCCATCAATTGCTGAACATCAAGCAACTGCTCCAGAAAGCTCTAGGCTGGATTATCCGGTCAACACCGGATTATCTAGCCACCTCTCCCCTGACGACCAAACTGCTCATCGTACTGAAGAAATCGCTGCAAGCTCCAGGCCAGATTTTCCGACTGACCCTGGATTATCCGGCCCCTCGCCAATTCAAGCAAGTCCTAGGCAGCCTGATGAAGTTGCAACAAGTCCTCCCAGGACGGATTATCCGGCCCCACCTTCGGCCGGATTATCTAGCCCTGAATCTCCAGATGTTCAGCAGCCTCCTGTTACGGCTGCTGACCCACCTCAAGGGCATGGTTCGTCAACTCCTTCTACTGATACTCAGAATTCTAATCAAGGTCAAGCAAATGATTCCATCGAAGACTCAAGTGATCAAACTATTCCAACAAGAGAAAACAAGCTTATTGAACTTTGTCGCAAGGCTCATACTAATCGAAACCTTGAGTTAAGGGGTCGTACTCTCGACAAAGTTGTAGGTGATCTTCGACGAAGGGTTTCCACAAGAAGGGAACTTGCAAGTTTTGGTGAGCATCAAGCTCACATATCCATGGTGGAACCCAAGAAAGTATTTGAAGCTCTTGAAGATCCGGACCAGGTTGTTGCTATGCATGAAGAATTGAATAATTTCGAGCGCAACAAGGTCTGGAAACTCGTGGAGAAGCCCAAGGATTGCCGCAATGTTATCGGCACTAAATGGATATTTAAAAACAAGCAAGATGAGAATGGCATTGTTGTGAGGAACAAGGCGAGACTTGTGGCACAAGGCTATTCCCAAGTTGAGGGCATTGACTTTGGCGAGACCTATGCTCCTGTGGCTCGGCTTGAGTCCATCTGTATCCTTCTTGCTTATGCTGCCCATACCAATTCTAAATTACAACAAATGGACGTCAAGAGTGCTTTTCTTAATGGTCCTCTACATGAGTTAGTATATGTAAAGCAACCCCCGGGATTTGAGGTTCCTAACTTCCCGAATCATGTCTACAAACTCGATAAGGCACTCTATGGCCTTAAACAAGCCCCACGTGTGTGGTATGAGCACCTTAAAGAGCTTTTGCTAGACCATGGCTTCGAAGTTGGGCAAATCGATCCCACTCTTTTTACCAAGAAGGTTAAGGGGGAGCTCTTCATATGCTAACTATATGTAGACGACATCATCTTTGGTTCTACTAATAAAGCTTTTAATGATGAATTTTCAAAGCTTATGACTGACAGGTTTGAGATGTCTATGATGGGGGAATTACGGTTCTTTCTTGGATTCGAGATCAAGCAACTTCGAGAAGGAACCTTCATCAATCAAGCTAAGTACATCCAAGACATGCTCAAGAGATTCAAGATGATGGATCTTAAGGGTGTCGCCACTCCAATGCAAACAAAATGTCACCTTGAACTTAACCCCCATGGTAAAGATGTGGACCAAAAGGTATACCGGTCCATGATCGGCTCTCTTATTTACCTCTGCGCATCTAGACCCAATATTGTGTTGAGTGTGGGGGTGTGTGCAAGGTATCAAGCAGCTCCTAAAGACAGTCACTTAGTGGCGGTCAAGAGGATCTTTTGATATTTGGTTCATTCCCCTAACTTTGGTCTATGGTATCCCAAGGGCTCCAATTTATCTCTATGTGGTTATACTGATTCAGATTGGGCTGGTGATAAGGATGATCGGAAATCCACTTCTGGAGCTTGTCAATTCTTGGGAAGATCTCTGGTGTGTTGGTCATCTAAAAACCAGAATTGTATCTCTCTCTACCGCCGAAGCTGAATATGTTGCTGTTGCTAGTGAATGCACTCAGTTATTATGGATGAGGCAAACTTTAAAGGAATACTGTGTCAATTGTGACAAAGTGCCTCTTTTATGCGATAATGAAAGTGCAATCAAAATTGCGTACAATCCGGTATAGCACTCAAGGATAAAGCATATTGAGATTCGGAATCATTTTATTCGAGATCATGTTGCTCGAGGCGATATTGATCTATCTTTTGTGAGCACAAAGAACCAACTTGCTAATATTTTCACGAAGCCACTTGATGAAGCAAGGTTCTGCTACTTGAGGAATGAGCTAAATATCATTTATTCAAGGAGCTTGTCTTGATTACCCATGCACTCACTCATACATCTCAGTCCTTTTTGGTCTAGGTGTGGGCATGGAAATAGGGGAGTGTGGTCCTAATTAATTGGGTTAACCCTCCCCCCCCATAATGCCGAAAGCAAGATAAATCATTTCTCTTAATATCATTTTGTGATATGTGAGCTTATTGATGAGTATTGGTCATGAACCCAAGATATATCTTCGCGGTGTCATACCATACACTCTAACAAGGTGGCTTCGGCCACCGCCCTCTTCCGTGAGGAGAGTTGGATTTTTGTGGATCTTTTTGGTTGTTTTAGCTCTTCTCATGTTCTTATGGGAATCACACTCAATTTTGGCTTTTTAGTTGATTTGGTTCTTGCAATTTTGGGTGTGTAGTACCATCTCAGTTTGGCTCTCTTAATCCTAAGCCTTTCCCTACCCCTAAGCCATATATTCTTGCACACAAGTCCCTTGTACACCTTGTGGGGGGTGTTGTTTGGGGACGCGTTGGCCTGAATCTGTGTACAACAGAAATTCAGATTTCAGGACGGATAATCCGGCCCAAGTATAGGCTGGATAATCCAGCCCTGGTGGATTTCATCTTTAAGGATCGGGGGGAAGGGCTCATAACAAGCAACACTTCTCCCCCAACCCTCTACCTCTCCTCAACCGCCGCCTGTTGTCCCCCACCCTCCCCGGAGCCTCTCCGGCCACCATATTTTCCGGGCCTCCCTGGATCTTCTTCTCCGTGCCTCCGGGTACCTTCTCCTTCGTGTTCTTCCTCCAATGAGTGCGGGTAACTCCCTCTCTCCCCATCTTTGCCTAGATGTGTTACTTGTTGGGTGGAACATTGTCTAGAAGGATGTTGTTTCACGTAGAAATCGTAGTCTTGCAGTTTCTAGGCCCGATCTACTCTTTGCATTCAATCTAGGCAAAGTTGAAAAATTTCTGCCAGAGCCGGATTATCCGCCCTTGGCCAGGCCGGATAATCCGGCCTGACAGAATCAAATCTGGTTCAATTTCGCCATGTTGTGTGCATTAAGTAGAATTGGACAATGAACTTTTTTCCTACCTTTTCCACGCTCTCTGTTGAACTTGTGTGTATTCTTATCCCCATGATATCGACCTTGTTCTCTTCACAGGTGGTTCCAGTGCTCCCAAGACTTACAAGCGTCGTTCTCGTACTATCTATTTCGGGGTAGACAGTGAGGGTAATACTATGGACAAAGTTGAGCTGAGGAGAAGAAAGAAAGAGGCTAACCGCAGGGCTGAACAGGAAAAGAGGGATAGAAGGGGTGTGTCCAAAAGGAAAGGTAAAGAGCCCAAGATCAACTACAAGGCTTTGGATCCAGTCAATTATTCCTCTATCCGTCACCGTGATCTATTTGCTGAGTTGCCCCGTGATTCTGAGCTGGGGGATTCTCGCTTTTGGTGTGCTGAACAGAAAGGCATTTATGAAGATGTGTATGCCAGGCTGAACATTAGGCCTATGCACCCGTTGATTCTTGCTGAGGCTCTAGAGAAGCCCCACCTTGTTGATGCCATGTATGTGGCTGAGCGGATGGGGCTGCACCCTCGCATGGCTCTCCAGTGCTCATATGATTCTGAGGTGGTGAAGCAGTTCTTTTCCACTTTGGTTATTTGTGGAGATGAGCATCGCACTATGAAGTGGATGACTCGTGACAGTCCGATGACTGCTGATTTCCGTGTGTTTGTTGAGGTACTTGGGTACTATTTCCACAGTAGGGATAGGGCCAGTGGCCACCGCATCATCACCCAACTAAAGCCAAATAAAGATGCAGTTCTCTCTCATTGCATGATGGATAATGGCATTATGGGCACTCTTGCTGGTCTTGCTCCAATCTATGCTGCATTGGTGGGCCTCTGCCGTGATTCCATCACTCCGAGTGGAGGCAACAATGACAGCATCTGTGGTCACCTTGTCCAGCTCCTAGCCTTCTCTCATGAGGTTTCCTCGTGCGAGGATGAGTCCATGTAGTACAGGTTGGATGTGATGGACTTCATCTACCATGAAGTGACGGATGCTATTTCAACCGGTTGTCCATTCCGTATGCTCCCTACATTATGATGCTCATCAAGCAACTGCTTCCCTCTGAGGATTTCACATTGATGTTGTGCACAAGGCAAAGAAGATCTACACCAAGGTTTGGAAGACCTCTCACCCCTCCTCTACCCCTGAGGGTCTCATGAGGGATGCTCGTGCTAGTGCTCGTAGGCCTCCAATGCCATTGCTTGTGAGATCAAGCAGTTGAACTAGTTCTAGAGGAACATTCTTTGCATGGGCGTGGACACACGCAAGGGTCAGTATGAGGCATACAAGCAGCGCCATGAGTTGGCTCACTCTCATCAGCTCATCCTTCACCATGTGTCCGGTGCTTCTAGTGATCCCCCGGCTCCTACCCTTCCCACACCATATGCCCGATGGAACTCTTCTTCTGGGCTGAACTATGGAGAGCTGGAGCATCACTTGTTCCCCTCTACGGCCACTGCTGATGATGAGGACGATGACACTGAGGAGCTTGAGGATGATGACGAGGATGGGAACGAGGACGAGGACGAGGACGAGGACGAGGATGAGGACTACGAGTGATACCTTGGGGCGCTAGCATCGCTCTTCTTCCTTTTTGGCATTTTGATGCCAAAGGGGGAGAAGTAGTTCTATTAGGTCTTCGAGGATTTGCATGGGTCGGGCACAAGCATTTGCACTTTTCCTATTCGTTGTTTTCTTGCTTGTGCCCATTTAGCGTTGAACTTTAATTTGTGGTTTGTGGTTTGTGGTTTGTTTAGGACTCTGTGTCGATGGTCGTCTAGATTTATCTCATGGATTATGCCTATGGACTCATCTATTCATATCCTATTATGCTGGGAATCTATCTCGAAGAAGGCGCTTATATTGGTTATCACGATGATAATCGTGGCTATTTCAAAGGCGCCTCTCTTCCTATCTTGGTGGTATGATTATGTTGTTTGTATGTCAATGGAATAGACTCACACCTATTTGTGTGCATTTGTATTCAAATGCAAATTTCAAATATGCACACATTAAGGGGGAGTCCCTTTCATGTTTTTGTTGGTGGTCTTGTGATCCTTTCTTGCAAATCCTAGTATTGTCATCTAACACCAAAAAGGGGGAGATTGAAAGAACATTTCATGATTTCCCATGTTTTCTATGTTAGATAACAATACCATGGATTATTCTAATGTGTACTAAGTGTTGCAGAAAAGTTTTTGTGAGTTTGGGGGGGGCGGATTATCCGCCCCCATCATGGGCCGGATAATTCGGCCAGACCACCTTGGCCAGGACTAGCTCTGCGCGAGTCTCTGTCTAGGGGAGGTTTTTCCCCCGGAAAGTCCGGCTCTGGGCGGTTTTTCTCTCTGGACCGGATAATCCGGCCCTCATGTTGGGGCGGATAATCCGGCCCTAAGGGAATCGCCCAAATGAGCTCTTGCGCAAGCTTCTGTCTAGGGGCGGAGTTTCCCCCGGATATTCCGTGACTGGAGCGGATTTTCCCCCCAGCCGGATAATCCGGCCCTTCCCTAGGGCCGGATAATCCGGTCCCCAGGAGAACGTGTGAAGGGCAAGTCTGCAAGAGCTCACTCTCTAGATCTCCCGCTTCAACCACCTGAAGGCTTCGATCTTTGGGGGAATTGAAGGAGGAGAAAATCATCATCGTCATCACGAATCAAGTGCATCAACTCCTCTCCATTCATTTGGAGAAATCCCTGATCTAGTATTCTTGTCAATATCTAGATCTTGTTCTTTGTTATTGATAACTTGTTCTTGTGGCAACTTGTTGTCATTACGGGAGCTTCCAAGTTGATTGTGGAGTTGTGCCCCGCTAGTTGTGTAAAGGCACCGGTACCCGCCTCTAAGGGTTCCTATAGTGGAAAGGTGGATTTGGCCTTTGGTGGCGGGATCCATCGGAGAACAGGGTGAGGCCTATTGTGGCGTGGTGGTCTTAGTATCGCCCACCCCTCCAATGCAGACGTACTTCCCTTAACAAGGAAGGAATTACCGTAAAACAAATCATGTGTCTCCGCGTGCTTCACTATGGTTCACTCGTGTTCCTCTTCCACTCGCCTTTACTCGCTAGTAGATAGGTTTGCATATAGGGAAATTCCTCCGAATAGTTTATCTAGAGAATTTACCCTTTGTGTTAAGCCTAAAATTGAAAAAGCATTAAAATTTGGAGTAGCACCTATTCACCCCCCCCCCTCTAGGTGCCCATACGATCCATTTCACCAGCCATCTAGCTACTACATGGACCCGTAGTACAAGGATGAACTACTCACGCATCACACCGGAGGCTTGCATGATAATGAAGAAGGCCTCCAGGGTGAATTCTCCCCTCCGGCAGGGTGCCGGGAAGAGCTTCAGATCCCTCCCGATCAAGGGATGGAGATGACGGCGGCTACAGACTCTTTCGTGGAATTTTGATCGGGTACTTAGGGTTTCTGTATCAGAGGCATCTTATAAGCGAAAGGGGAGGCCGAGGGGGTGCCCTAGGCGGCCATACCACCCCCTGGCATGGGCTAGGCTTGGCCACGCGGCCAGGTGGTGTGGCGACCCTCTAGCCCCTCTCTGTCTCGTATTCTGGCTCCGTGTCCCCCTCGATGAAAAATTGACTTTGGCTTTTGTCCCGTCCAATTTCGAGAATATTCATTTTCCGACTTTCCTGGAACCAAAAACAGTAGAAAACAGGTAGCTGGCACTGTGGCTCTTGTTAATAGGTTAGTCCAAGAAAGTGTATAGAAAGTACTCCAAAGTGTGGACAAAACATAAGAAAGTAGATAAAACCAAGCATGGAACATCAAAAATTATGGATACGTTAGCAACGTATCAGTAAGCAATAGCTCCAAATAGTCACACAATCATTAAAGATTAAAGTAACTTGAAGCAATTGGTTTCCATGGAGGATATGGAGGTCCAAATATGAGGAAACACATATCAAGAAAAACTCTCGCAAACAAGATCTAAAAGATGAGCAATAAAATCAATCCAAAGTAATTGGAACTTGTTTAAGCTAAATGTGCTACTTAGGAGCTAGATAAATATCAATATCAATTCTAAGTGACACTACCTCAAATGTCCACATTTTCTAGGTTTGTAATATGCACAAAGTATATGACTCCCCCATAATGTGATAAATCAAGAAAACTCAACAAGAGGTAAAAACATCCAAATAGAGATGATTAATGTACATTATGGAACTTAAATTTATCATGAGAAAGACATACCACATAGAGACTAGATAAAATTGTAATATACATACTAAGGGGTATTCCTCATGTACACACATCTTAGGATTGTGGAATGCCCATGCATAACACAACCCCAAAATGGGATAGTCCATTAATCTCTCGCAAGATCTCAATAATATACCAAATGAACTCAACAAAGGCTCCAAACCAAGAACATAAATACATGATGTGCCAACCAACATACACAAATATACTTGATGACTCAATATCAGTACGAGGGAAGCACAACATATACATACACATGCAAGGTACAAAACCACACATGCACAAGGGAGAAAGTAACTTTCAATGTAAAGAGTTGAGCACATGTAATCGCAAGGAAGAACATTGGATATAAGATATAAGCAAGATAATCCAATTGGCTTGACTTGACAAAAATAAATGATGAAGATCCCTCAATTCTTCATAATGTAGCCAAGCCCCCAATGCCCTCCAACCAACACCTATTGATCAAGTTTTAGCTTGTTGGTCCCCAACCAAGTTGGGTCCTAAGAAGTTAGTCACAATTGGCTTGGCCACCCAAATGGTTCTTTTCTTGACACCATGTTGGGCACCAACATATTTGGCAAACACATTGCCCACCTCATCCTTACGAAAAGAATATACATCATCATTCAAGATAGGCTTGGATGAGGAGTTACCCATGGTGCATGAGGAAGAAAGGTGCCCCTTCTCGTGGCATATGTAGCAAGTTCTTCTCTTGCTATCTCTCTTCTTGGAAGATGCCACCCCTTGAGGAAGAGCTTGAGTCTTGGAAAGATGCCCGCTTCTAGCTTGAGGCCGCTTCCCTTGTTGCTTCTTCTTCAATGGGCAACATCTCACATGATGTACTTCTTCCTTGCACATGAAGCACACAATGTTGGCCGGATTCTTCACTTGACCTTGGCCATTCTTCTTGTTGCCCTTGTGCTTCAACTTGTTGGTGGGCTTGTTCTTGATGTTGGAGTTGTATCCAATCCCACTCTTGTCATTTGGGGATCTTTGCACACCCAATATGTTCTTGAGAGTGGTCTTCCATTCATGACACTTTTTCAAGTCATTCTTCAAAGAAGTGACTTGAGCCTTGAGCTTCTTGTTTTCCTCTACATGGTTAGTATCAACAACAATACTAGAGGAAGTAGATGCTATAATGTTAGAGCAACAAGGCAAGGGATGCAATTCATCACAAGATGTAGCAATAGCAAGAGTGGATGAATTACAAGGACTAGCACATGGCAATATGTAACTAGGAGTAGATGTAGTGCTTATGTCCACATGAGGCATACTATATGTTACCTTAGACAAAATAGCCTTGCTTAGCCCAAAATATATCGAGCCCATTGGGGAACCCCAAAAGGAAGGTATGATGAGCACATCAGCAAGTTTTCCCTCAGTTATGAAACCAAGGTTATCAATCCAGTAGGAGCAAGGAAACACCTCAAAGGTGTTGCTAGCTGGACTTTGGCAGGGCGCACTACCGGTGCCAGCAACAACGTGGAGACCTGCACAACACAACAACAGAACTTTGCCCCCAACTTGCGATGATGTTGTCAATCTCACCGGTTTTGCCGAAAACAAAGGATTAAACGTATCGAGTGGAAGAAAGTACTCCCTCCGATCCATATTACTTGTCATTGGAATAGATGTATCTAGTACTAAAATATGTCTAGATACATCTATTTCTACGACAAGTAATATGGATCGGAGGGAGTAATAGTTTGCAGAAAGTAAACAGAAAGCAGTAAATAGTTGATTGTAGATTGATGATAAAAGAAAGGACCGGGGTCCATAGTTCACTAGTGGTGGCTCTCCTTAAGATAGATGACATGTTGGGTGAACAAATTACAGCAGGACAATTGACAAACATCGAGAAAGCAATATATGGATATACTACTCATCTTGACTCCTTTGAGACTTGATTGGGAATTACAACATTATACATAGACCGTAATCCAACTGCATCTATGACTAATAATCCACCTTCAGGTTATCATCCGAACCCCCTCCAGTATTAAGTTGCAAGCAACGGATAATTGCATTACGCATTGCATGTAAAGTAAACAATACGATTGTTCTATGAACAAAGGATTGTTGTTTTCTCCCTAGTAGCAATAGCACATCTAGTACCTTAGAGATTTCTGTCACTTCCCCAGATTACTAGAGGCATGAACCCACTATCGAGCATAAATACTAACTCTTGGAGTTGCTAGCATCTACTTGGCCAAGATAGCTACTAACAACAGAAAGCATGCAAGATCACAAATACCATCCTTCAACAATCAATCTGAAATAGCATCTCAATATCCATCGGATCCCCGCAAACACAACATGTAGAATTACAAATAGATGATCTTGATCATGAATGGAGCTCACAAGATCTAAACATGATAGCACAAAGGAGAAGAACCAACCATCTAGCTACTACATGGACCCGTAGTCCAGCGATGAACTACTCACGCATCACACCAGAGGCTTACATGATGATGACGAAGGCCTCCAGGGTGAATTCCCCTCTCCGGCAGGGTGCTAGGAAGAGCTACAGATCCCTCCCGATCTAGGGATGGAGATGACAGCGGCTACAGACTCTTTCATGGAATTTTGATCGGGTACTTAGGGTTTCTGTATCGGAGGCATCTTATAGGCGAAAGGTGAAAGGGCATTTATGCCCTTACTATTATTTTGATGTTTGGTGACAACACTTGGATAAGTTTAATCATCTGTTAAATGTTTCAGGAGATTCCTACTGTCCCATGTATGGTGCAATAAAGGAAAAAAGAGCTTCCCTGGGTTAGGTCTGTGCAAAGGATAAGTCCTAGTCGGACTGTCCGGTTGATCCAGGCCAGAGTGTCCGGCCAGGCTGGACTGTCCGGTGGGATTCGGCCGAACTGTCCGCCCATGAGAAGTGGGCAACTTCTCTGGACACTCCGAACAGGTTTTCAGACACTGTCCGGACACTTTCTGGATTCTGGCCAGAAACTTGGCAAGGCCGGAGTGTCCGGCTGGTCTCGCCCGGAATGTCCGGCTGGGCCAGACTGTCCGGCTGACTCTGGCTGGACTATCCAGGTCAAGTGGCTCCCAACGGCTCCATTTCTAGGGGGCCTATATAAAGGCCCCTTATTCTACCTTGGAAGCTGCTCGTCCATCTCAAGAACTCCAGCACCATTAGAGCTACCAAATCCACAAGATCTCCTCACTCAACCATCCAAAGTCATTGATCTTTGGAGAATCGAAGGAGGAGGCCTTGATCTACATCTTCACCAAGAGAGATCTTCATTTCCCCCTCATTCACTTGAGGGCACCTTAATCTAGTGTTTCATTGGAAACCCTAGCTTGTGATTTGGTTCTTACTAGCTTGTCTTTGATTGTTTGACAGCTAGCTTGTACTTGAGAGCCTCCAATTAAGTTGTGGATGTGTGCCCCGAACTCGTTGTAAAGGTGTCGGCTTCCACCTCGAAGGTTGCCGTATAGTGGAAGAGGTTAAACGAACCCGTTGGGGTGAGGTTCATCGGAGAACAAGGGAGGCCTCTCGTGGCATTGGTGGTTTGAAACCACCCCCTCTCCAAATGTATACGTACTTACCCTCACACGGAAGGAACTACGGGAAACAAATCCTTGTGTCTCCGTGTGCTTCACTTTGGTTACTTCTATCCTTTACCGCACTTTACTTATCTAGTTATTGCCTAGTTTGTGCTTGTTTGTCATATAGGTAAATTCACCATAGTTGCATAATCTAGAGAATTTACTTTTCATGTCAAACCCTAAATTGAAAAAGAGTAAAATTTGAAGTAGCACCTATTCACCCCCTCTAGGTGCCCATACGATCCTTTCAATTGGTATCAGAGCCTCGGCTCTTTATTCGGGCTTAACCGCCTAAGAGATTATGGGCAACCTAGAGGAGGGAGAAAGTGAGGCTAGCCATTTAGTGACCATGGTAGATCTCAAGAAGTTGGAAACGAGCTTGAGCTCTACCTTGGGAAACGAAATCCAACAGTTGCGTTAACTTGTTGAGCAACTTGTTAGGGATAAGCAAACCTCACCTCCTCCCTCTCCAGAGGAAACACCACCAAACCCAAAGGTTAATGCTCCGGCTAAGCCTTTAGAGGAAGTGGTGGGGGATGAACATAATTCCACTAACTCCACCACCAAAAAGGGTGATGGGAAGGAAGATTTCCATACGGTTCCCGGATGGTACTCTCCCGACCCTCCTATCCCTCATCCACAAATAAATAATAGAGGAGACCCACCTAAGTTAGCTGCACATATTTTTGCTCAATGGCAATTGTTAATGAAATCTCATGTGCGCAACTCTTGCATTGATTTGTGGAATATTATTGAAGAAGGACTCAAAATTGAGGATCCAACCAACTTGACGAGAAGAGAAGTGGTCAATAGCCAACTCAATGTGACTGCCTTGCACATGATCCAACTTGGAGTGGGGCCAAAGGATTTTCCCCACATTGAGCACTACAACACCGCCAAGGAAGCTTGGGATGCTCTCATTGACTTGTTTGTTGGCAATGAGAGTATGAGGAGAAACAGATATGATGCCTTAAGCAATGAGGCCGAAGGTTTCTTCATGAAGGATGGTGAGGATCATGAAGACATGTATCAAAGACTCAAATCCGTAGCCACCGCTTTCAGGAATGTTGGCGCCTCTCACATTGATGATGCTGGGATCAAGAGGAAGTATGTGAGTGCACTCATGTCTTTCGAGCCTATTAACTTGAAGAGTCTCCAAGGAAGACACAACTACCATCTCAGGACCTCCAATGAAGTGATGCAAGAGATGGCCGCCTTCAAGGTTGCTGCCAAGAATGCCAAATACGCCCGTGCTTGTGCCATTGGAATGAGTAGTGGTATCAACCTTGCCTTGAAGGCCAAGGTTGTGGAGTATGATGAAGATGAAGGAAGTGATGAGGGACCTTCAATGAGCCACCCTGAAGATGTCAAGATTGCTCATGGTGAATACATGGCCTTTTATGCAAGAAACTTTTGGAAAGATCCTGCCAAGGCCAAGATGGAAATGCAATGAAGAAGCAACCCCAATGGGAGAAGAGACAATGGGTCCAAGTTGAGAACTTGTTTCAATTGTGGTGACCGCTATCACTTCGTTGCGGCTTGTCCCTATGAGAAAACAGAAGACCATGGGGGGTAAACAGATACATTGCAAATGTATCTATAATTTTTGATGTTCCATGCTTGGTTTTATCCACTTTCTTGTGTTTTGTCCACAGTTGGGAGTACTTTTCATATGATTTCTTGGACTAACCTATTAACAAGAGCCATAGTGCCAGCTACCTGTTTTTTGCTGTTTTTGGTTCCAGGAAAGTCAGAAAATGAATATTCTCATAATTGGACGAGACCAAAGCCAAAGTGCCTATTTTTCCGGAGTCATCAGATGCCAGAGTACGAGACGGAGAGGGGCCAGGGGGCCACACCACCTGGCCATGTGGCCTAGCCTGGCCCGCGCCAGGGGGTGGTGTGGCCGCCTCCGGCACCCCCTCGGCCTCCCCTTCCGACTATAAGATGCCCTCGGGATGAAAACCCTAAGTGCCCGATCAAAAAATCCACGAAAGAGTCTGTAGCCGCCGTCATCTCCATTCCTAGATCGGGAGGGATCTGAAGCTCTTCCCGGCACCCTGCCGGAGAGGGGAATTCACCCTGGAGGCCTTCTTCATCACCATGCAAGCCTCCGGTGTGATGTGTGAGTAGTTCATCCTTGGACTACGGATCCATGTAGTAGCTAGATGGCTGGTTCTCCTCCTTTGTGCTTTCATGTCTAGATCTTGTGAGCTCCGTTCATGATCAAGATCATCTATTTGTAATTCTGCATGTTGTGTTTGCGGGGATCCGATGGATATTGAGATGCTATTTCAGATTGATTATTGATTCTATCATGTCTTTGTTATTTGTGATCTTGCATGCTTTCCGTTGTTAGTAGCTATCTTGGCCAAGTAGATGCTAGCAACTCCAAGAGTTAGTATTTATGCTCGATAGTGGGTTCATGCCTCTGGTAATCTAGGGAAGTGACAGAAATCTCTAAGGTACTAGATGTGTTGTTGCTACTAGGGAGAAAACAACAATCCTTTGTTCATAGAACAATCGTGTTGTTTACTTTACACGCAGTTCGTAAAGCAATAATTTGTTGCTTGCAACTTAATACCGGAGGGGGTTCGGATTATAACCTGAAGGTGGATTATTAGTAATAGATGCAGTTGGATGGTGGTCTATGTATAATGTTGTAATGCCCAATCAAGTCTTGAAGGAGTCAAGATGATTAGTATATGCATGTATTGCTTTATCGATGTTTGTCAATTGCCCCGCTGTAATTTGTTCACCCAGCAAGTTATCTATCTTAAGGAGAGCCACCTCTAGTGAACTATGGATCCCGGTCCTTGTCTTTTACATTCAACCTACAAACTGTTTACTTCTTTGTGTTTACTTTCTGCAAACTATTACTTCTTTCCATTCGATACGTTTAATCCTTTGTTTTCCACAAAACACGGTGAGATTGACAACCTCATCGCAAGTTGGGGACAAAGTTCTATGGTTGTGTTGTGCAGGTCTCAACGTTGCTACTAGCACCGGTAGTGCGCCCTGCCAAGGCTCAGCTAGCAACACCTTTGGGTTGTTTCCTTGCTCCTACTGGTTCGATTAAACCTTGGTTTCATAAATGAGGGAAACTTGCTGATGTGCTCATCATACCTTCCTCTTGGGGTTCCCAACGAGCTCTACATCAACACCGCACCAGCATTTTTCTAGCACCGACACTGAGCCATCAAGCATTTTTCTGGCACCGTTGCCAGGGAGTCAAGGACATCTTCACAAGGGGAGTCTGATGTCTACGCACTTCTATTCTTGTAGACAGTTGTTGGGCCTCCAAGTGCAGAGGTTTGTAGAACAGCAGCAAGTTTTCCCTTAAGTGGATCACCCAAGGTTTATCAAACTTAGGGAGGAAGTGGTCAAAGGTATCCCCTCTCAAGCAATCCTGCAATCAAGATACAAGAAGTCTCTTGTGTCCCCAACACACCCAATACACTTGTCAGGTGTATAGGTGCACTAGTTCGGCGAAGAGATAGTGAAATACAAGTGGTATGGATATAAAACAACGGTGCCAGAAAATAGCTTGATGGCGTGGAAGAGACTAAAGGCAAACTGAAATAAAGAAGGAAGCAAGCAAACATGTAATAGATCTAGTAGCAAACGGTGTTTCAATCCTAAGAAACAAGGCCTAGGGATCATACTTTCACTAGTGAACACTCTCATATAAATATATTCTCTTTATGATACTACTCTTAACTACTCTCCGGTTGAACACTCTAATCGATGGTAGGGCTATAACAGCACACCTCAAAGTAAGCCTTTCCCATCTAGAAAACCCCACACTATCACCTTGAGCACTAGATGGTTCCAACAAACACCACAATTTCATAAATACATCCAACTCCAAATATAACTCATAACAAGTATTTGTAATCTCTAGCCTAAGTGCCACCATGGTGAGCACGCTGTCACTTTCACACACATGGGGAGAGCAGAGATTCATTAAAGCACCTGAGTAGCAGAATAGATCTATAGATTACAAGCTCATGATCACAATATGATCATGCATAGAGAGAGAGATGAACACATAGATACTCGTAGAACCCTTAGCCTCGAGGAAGAACTACTCCCTCCTCATCATGGGAATCAGCAACGGTGATGGAGATGGTGGTGGAGATCGATGGAGATGGCTCTGGGGGCACTTCCTCGTCCTGGCAGGGTGCCGGAACAAAGACTTTTTGTCCCTTGAATCTCCCCTTCAGTGGCGGCGGCGCTGCAGAACTTTTCGTGGCTGGAGGCTTGATGATTTAGGGTTTATGCATCGGGAGGCATCTTATAGGCAAAGAGGCAAGGTCGGTGGAGGCCAGAGGGGCCCACACCACCTGGTGGCGCGGCTAGGGCTAGCCTGCACCACCACATGGTGTGGCCAGGCCCTGGCCCTCCTCCGTCTCGTATTCTGGCTCCGTGAGTCTTCCGGTAAAATAGGAACTTTGGCTTTTGTCCCATCCAATTCTGAGAATATTCATTTTCTAACTTTCTTGGAACCAAAAACAGCAGAAAACAGGCAACTGGCACTATCGCATCTTGTTAATAGGTTAGTACCAGAAAGTGTCTAAAAATACTCCAAAGTGTGGACAAAACATAAGACAGTAGATATAAACCAAGCATGGAACATCAAAAATTATGGATACGTTAGCAACGTATCAACATCCCCAAGCTTAACTCCTGCTCATCCTCAAGTAGGTAAGTGATAAAAAGAAATAATAATTTTTGAGGTGACATGCACCATCAAAGAATTGATCAAAGTATTTGTAAAACATTGATAGCCAGGATCATAGTACTTCAATCATAACTTGAAAGACAAAGTTCTAGCACTAAGACAAAGAAACTATGATGCAACATGAAAAGGCACAAACAAAAGATTCATGAATAACAATGCTTTGCAAGACGTTTGTTTGTTTCACATAAAGAAAACATAGCATAGTGGCATTCAGCTTGTCCCTCATAGAGTAGCAAATATAAATGCATAGGACACCTTCAAAGTTCATAAGAGTGACTAGATACAATAGTTTAAAACAAGCAATAACAAGTTATGCATCAATCAACTAGTCTTGGGACAATGCACATAGAACTAAGAATGGCCACTATGCTCTCAAAGTAGGTGCATAAAGATAGAATGTGGGGACTCAATATAATGGTGGAAGAAAGGCCTTTGTAAAAGGAAGTAGGGATTCAAGTCTCATAAAGAGCTTCCAAAAATTATGGTACTTATAGCTTTCAGCTCTCATTGCCCCTATCATAAGCATCTTGAAGTGGTTAAGGTTAAAGTGACACAACTAAGAGGATATGCTTGACAAGTTATAAACCAAAATCTCATGCCCCTTACTTACGAAGACCGAACCTCATGCTACTCAACTTTAGTCATGAGTAAGCTCTTGTCATTGTAAGTACATATGTATCATAAAGAACCGCCAACGGGGTACCCCTTGCACATGATACATGAGCTATCCCATAATCAAAATGACAAGGCAAGCAGACAATGAGCATCTCATCGATCTTTTTATTTGCTATTTGCATAGGTTTTTATTGAGGATGCTTCATAGAGTGCTCATTATGGTGATGCTGAAAGTTTCCACCATGATTAGGCATGGCTTAGGCTAGCAGCCCAGGCATTTCTCTAACACACATACAAACTCCATGATCTTACAAGTTCCACTTTTATTTCACACCGCCGGGATCCGTAAGCAAAAGAACATGATATCAACGGGGTACAAAGTACAAGTGCAATGTTGAAAGCGTTCCCCATGATACATGGTTCTGCTAATTTCAACTTATAAAGCGCAAGCATATACGCAACAAAGAAGGACCCGATGGTTCAAGTTTATTAGATGCAAAAAAGTAAAGTGTGCCATCAAGTTCGTTAGAGCTTTAATCACTAGTTTCTCATAACAAGTTTAATTTGGAAGGTAGATAAAACAATGAATATACTTGGAATAGCATAAGCTAGTAGGTAGGTATGGTGGACTCTTTGGAATAACTTGGTTTAAGGAGTTGGATGCATGAGTGGAACTCATACTTGGTTGTGGAGGCTAGCAAAAGACTGGGAGCGACAAACTAAGAGAGCAGTAATGGCCATAATCATGCAGAGCGACAAAACATCATTGATCAAAGCATAAAGTGATACTACAAGTTGAAAACTAAAGGATCATAAAGCCTATGGTGACTTGTTATAGTCATAACATGGTGCGAGCATGCGCCAAGTCAACCCAAATAAAGCATCAAAGGAGAATACCACTATACTATGCTTTAATATGCTAAAACAACGAATGATTCATCCAAGGCACATTAAGCAATCTCAATTGTTTATAACAAGTCATGCTACAACAATAATCACAAAGCATAAAGCCAAAACAATATCAAGCATGACATGATAAACATAGGCCACAGTTAGAAATAAGCTCTCATTACCACTTAAGCATGAACTTTCCTACTCTTTTCCAATCCAAACCAAACTATTTGAAAACCAATGTATGAAAGAGGGGGTCCAACCAATTTATTCAGGAAACTAAGAAAACCAAGCAAACGAAAAACGAAAATGAAAACGAAAAAGAAGACGCTCCAAGAACAACACAGCTGTGCATGAAACAATAAAAATGAAGCGTTTGGAAGAAACCTAGGATTTTTTATTGATGAAGAGGGGGATGCCTTGGGCATCCCCAAGCTTTGACACTTGTACTTCTTGGATATTTCTTGGGGTGACACACGTGCCATCCCTAAGCTTGAGCTTTAGTCCATCTTTCATCTCATTACTCATTCCTTCCATACACCTGAAATTTTTCCGTCATACAAAACTTCACACAATCTTTATTAGCAACATTAGTGCATTCAAGATAATAAGTCTTTAGGTTCAGTTATAACACCAATAAAAGTTCCATTAAAACACTAGCTATTGTAGTACTTCCTTCAAAAAGCTCAATTCCCCAAAAAAAACTCAAATAGGAACCAACAAGAAACAAATGCAGAAAATGGCAGAAATCTGTCAAAACAGACCAGCTGGTAAAGACGAACTTTTTCAAAGACATTCGGTTGCTCAAATCAAAAAGTGTTGAACTAACGAAAGTTATATAACAACCTGGGGCAGAAGCACAAAAATTCACGCCTCAAAAGGACATACAAAGATTTCACACGAATTTTTACGGTGAAGCACAGAAATCTGTTTCAGGACAGCAAATTTCCCAATCATTACTTCTCTCTCATTAGAGGTTACTATTGGCACAAAAAGAAAATATAAAGGATAAGGAGAGGTTACTACAGAGTTAATAAATTCCAAGACTCATCTAAAACTTTTGGGTTATCTTCCAATAAGTACTTTTCTTTAACGCCTTTAAGTTAGGCATGATAGTTTGAGAAGATGCTCACATAGAAAATATGAATTGAAGTAAAAGAGAGCATCAAGAAGCAAATTCAAAGCACATTTAAGTCTAACCCACTTCCTATGCATAGGAATATTGTAAAGAAACAAGTCATGAAATCACAAAACAACAAGCATAGTAAAGCAAAACAAGTGCAACTTCAAGACTTTCAACATAAAAAGGGGAAACTTAATATTGTTGAGACACATAAAACCATGTTTCCTTCTCTCATAATAACTTTCAGTAGCATCATGAATAAAATTAAAAATATAACTATCACACGAAACATTCTTATCATGATCCACATGCATAAAAGAATTAATACTCCCCACATAAACATAGTCATTCTTTTTAATTATGGTGGGAGCACATTCAACAAAATAGCTATCATTATTACTTTCATCACCATAATCATCAAATATAGGAGGCATATTGTAATCATAATTAATTTCCTCCTCAATAGTAGGTGGACTGAAAATATCATATTCATCATTGTAATCATCATATATTGGAGGTTTAGTACCATCATAAGCAATAGAATAGCTATCTTCCAAAGATGGGGAACTAAAAAGATCATTTTCATAAAAACTAGCTTCCCCAAGCTTAGACTTTTCCATAGCATTAGCAACAATGGTGTACAAAGAATTCATACTAACAACATTGCTATTAGCATGCAAATAAAGTTCCATAGGTTTTTTAATTTTCTCTTCAAACACTTCATGTCCTAACTCAAGATAAATACTATAAAGCTCTCCAATTTTTGTTGTTGTTTTCCATTAAGCCTAACTAGTGAAAACAAGAAACAAAAAGACAAAATTGCAGAATCTAAAGGAAATAACTTGGAGCACTCACACTGGAGGATGTGAGTACCTTTTACCTTACCTCCCCGGCAACGGCGCCAGAAAATAGGCGTTTGCCGTGGGAGGTTCTTCTTCTTTAATCCTCCGATGTGAATACCTTTTACCTTACCTCCCCGGCAACGGCGCCAGAAAATAGCTTGATGTCTACGCACTTCTATTCTTGTAGACAGTTGTTGGGCCTCCAAGTGCAGAGGTTTGTAGAACAGCAGCAAGTTTTCCCTTAAGTGGATCACCCAAGGTTTATCGGACTCAGGGAGGAAGTGGTCAAAGGTATCCCCTCTCAAGCAATCCTGCAATCAAGATACAAGAAGTCTCTAGTGTCCCCAACACACCCAATACACTTGTCAGGTGTATAGGTGCACTAGTTCGGCGAAGAGATAGTGAAATACAAGTGGTATGGATAATTATAAGTGGCAACGGTGCTATAAAATAGCTTGATGGCGTGTGATTGACGTGGGAAGGGCCTAAAGGAAAACTGAAATAAAGATAGCAGGAAGCAAACATGTAACATATCTAGTTGCAAACGGTGTATCAATATTTAGAAACAAGGCCTAGGGATCATACTTTCACTAGTGAACACGCTCTCATATAAATATCTTCTCTTTATGATACTACTCTTAACTACTCTTCGGTTGGACACTCTAATCGATGGTAGGGCTATAACAGCACACCTCAAAGTAAACCTTTCCCATCTAGAAAACCCCACACTGTCACCTTGAGCACTAGATGGTTCCAACAAACACCACAATTTCATAAAGACATCCAACTCCAAATATAACTCATAACAAGTATTTGTAATCTCTAGCCTAAGTTCCACCATGGTGAGCATGCAGTCACTTTCACACACATGGGGAGAGCAGAGATTCATTGAAGCACTTGAGTAGCAGAATAGATCTATAGATTACAAACTCATGATCACAATATGATCATGCATAGAGAGAGATGAACACATAGATACTGGTATAACCCTTAGCCTCGAGGAAGAACTACCCTCTCCTCATCATGGGAATCAGCAATGGTGATGGAGATGGTGGTGGAGATCGATGGAGATGGCTTCGGGGGCACTTCCCCATCCTGGCAGGGTGCCGGAATGGAGACTTTCTGTCCCCCGAATCTCCCCTTTGGTGGCGGCGGTGCTGCGGAACTTTTCGTGGCTGGAGACTTGATGATTTAGTGTTTATGCATCGGGAGGCATCTTATTGGCGAATAGGCAAGGTCGGTGGAGGCCAGAGGGGCCCACACCACCTAGTGGGACGGCCAGGGCTAGCCCGCGCCACCACATGGTGTGGCCAGGCCCTGGCCCTCCTCCGTCTCGTATTCTGGCTCCGTGAGTCTTTCGGTAAAATAGGAACTTTGGCTTTTGTCCCGTCCAATTCCGAGAATATTCATTTTCTGACTTTCCTGGAACCAAAAACAATAGAAAACAGGCAACTGGCACTGTGGCATCTTGTTAATAGGTTAGTCTCAGAAAGTGTATAAAAATACTCCAAAGTATGGACAAAACATAAGAAAGTAGATATAAACCAAGCATGGAACATCAAAAATTATGGATACGTTAGCAATGTATCAACATCCCCAAGCTTAACTCCTGCTCGTCCTCGAGTAGGTAAGTGATAAAAAGAAAGAATAATTTTTGAGGTGACATGCACCATCAAAGAATTCATCAAAGTATTTGTAAAACATTGATAGCCGGGGTCATAGTACTTCAATCATAACTTGAAAGACAAAGTTCTAGCACTAAGACAAACAAACTATGATGCAACATGAAAAGGCACAAACAAAAGATTCATGAATAACAATGCTTTGCAAGACGTTTGTTTGTTTCACATAAAGGAAACATAGCATAGTGGCATTCAGCTTGTCCCTCATAGAGTAGCAAATATAAATGCATAGGACACCTTCAAAGTTCATAAGAGTGACTAGATACAATAGTTTAAAACAAGCAATAACAAGTTATGCATCAATCAACTAGTCTTGGGACAATGCACATAGAACTAAGAATGGCCACTATGCTCTCAAAGTAGGTGCATAAAGATAGAAGGTGGGGACTCAATATAATGGTGGAAGAAAGGCCTTTGTAAAAGGAAGTAGGGATTCAAGTCTCATAAAGAGCTTCCAAAAATTATGGTACTTATAGCTTTCAGCTCTCATTGCCCCTATCATAAGCATCTTGAAGTGGTTAAGGTTAAAGTGACACAACTATGAGGATATGCTTGACAAGTTATAAACCGAAATCTCATGCCCCTTACTTTCGAAGACCGATCCTCATGCTACTCAACTTCAGTCACGAGTAAGCTCTTGTCATTGTAAGTACATGTGTATCATTAAGAACCGCCAATGGGGTACCCCTTGCACATGATACAGGAGCTATCCCATAATCAAAATGACAAGGCAAGCAGACAATGAGCATCTCAGCGATCTTTTTATGTGCTATTTGCATAGGTTTTTATTGAGGATGCTTCATAGAGTGCTCATTATGGTGATGCTGCAAGTTTCCACCATGATTAGGCAATGCTTAGGCTAGCGGCCCAGACGTTTCTCTAACACACATACAAACTCCATGACCTTACAAGTTCCACTTTTATTTCACACCGCTGGGATCCATAAGCAAAAGAACATGATATCAACGGGGTACAAAGTACAAGTGCAATGTTGAAAGCGTTCCCCATGATACATGGTTCTGCTAATTTCAACTTATAAAGCGCAAGCATATACGCAACAAAGATGGACGCAATGGTTCAAGTTTATTAGATGCAAAAAAGTAAAGTGTGCCATCAAGTTCGTGAGAGCTTTAATCACTAGTTTTCTCATAACAAGTTTAATTTGGAAGGTAGATAAAAACATGAATATACTTGGAATAGCATAAGCTAGTGGTAGGTATGGTGGACTCTTTGTAATAACTTGGTTTAAGGAGTTGGATGCATGAGTGGAACTCATACTTGGTTGTGGAGGCTAGCAAAAGACTGGGAGCGACAAACTAAGAGAGCAGTAAAGGCCATAATCATGTAGAGCGACAAAACATCATTGATCAAAGCATAAAGTGATACTACAAGTTGAAAACTAAAGGATCATAAAGGCTATGGTGACTTGATATAGTCATAACATGGTGCGAGCATGCGCCAAGTCAACCCAAATAAAGCATCAAAGGAGAATACCACTATACTATGCTTTAATATGCTAAAACAATGCATGATTCATCCAAGGCACATTAAGCAATCTCAATTGTTTATAACAAGTCATGCTACAGCAAAGAATACTAAGCATAAAGCAAAAACAATATCAAGCATGGCATGACAAAGCATAGGCCATAGTCAGAAACAAGCTCTCTTTACCAGTTAAGCATGAACTTTCCTACTCTTTTCCAATCCAAACCATACTATTTGAAAACCAATGTATGAAAGAGGGGGTCCAACCAATTTATTCAGCAAACTAAGAAAACCAAGTAAACTAAAAACGAAAACAAAAACGAAAAAGAAGGCGCTCCAAGAACAACACAACTGTGCATGAAACAATAAAAATGAAGCGTTTGGAAGAAACCTGGGGTTTTTATTGATGAAGACGGGGATGCCTTGGGCATCGCCGAGCTTTGACATCTGTAATTCTTGGATATTTCTTGGGGTGACACACGTGGCATCCCCAAGCTTGAGCTTTAGTCCGTCTTTCATCTCATTACTCATTCCTGCCATACACCTGAAATTTTTCCTTCATACAAAACTTCACACAATCTTTATTAACAACAATAGTGCATTCAAGATAATAAATCTTTAGGTTCAGTTCTAACACCAATAAAACTTCCATTAAAACACTAGCTACTGTAGTACTTCCTTAAAAAATCTCAATTCCCCAAAAGAACTCAAAAAGGAACCAACAAGAAACAAATGCAGAAAATGGCAGAAATCTGTCAAAATAGACCAGAAGGTAAAGACGAATTTTTTCGAAGACCTTCTGTTGCTCAAATCAAAAAGTGTTGAACTAACGAAAGTTAGATAACAACCTGGGGCAGATGTAAAAAACTTCACGCCTCAAAAGGACGTACAGAGATTTTACACGAATTTTTACGGTGAAGCACATAAATCTTTTTCGGGACAGCAAATTTCCCAATCATTACTTCTCTCTCATTAGAGGTTACTATTGGCACAAAAAGCAAATATAAAGGATAAGGAAAGGTTACTACAGAGGTAATAACTTCCAAGACTCATCTAAAACTCTTGGGTTCCGAATAAGTACTTTTCTTTAACGCCTTTAAGTTAGGCATGATAGTTTGAGAAGATGCTCACATAGAAAATATGAATTGAAGTAAAAGAGAGCATCAAGAAGCAAATTCAAATCACATTTAAGTCTAACGCACTTCCTATGCATAGGAATATTGTAAAGAAACAAGTCATGAAATCACAAAACAACAAGCATAGTAAAGCAAAACAAGTGCAACTTCAAGACTTTCAACATAAAGAGGGGAAACTTAATATTGTTGAGACACATAAAACCATGTTTCCTTCTCTCATAATAACTTTCCGTAGCATCATGAATAAAATTAAAAATATAACTATGACATGAAACATTCTTATCATGATCCACATGCATTAAAGAATTAATACTCCCCACATAAACATAGTCATTCTTTTTAATTGTGGTGGGAGCACATTCAACAAAATAGCTATCATTATTACTTTCATCACCATAATCATCAAATATAGGAGGCATATTGTAATCATAATTAATTTCCTCCTCAATAGTAGGTGGACTGAAAATATCACATTCATCATTGTAATCATCATATATTGGAGGTTTAGTACCATCATAAGCAATAGAATAGCTATCTTCCAAAGATGGGGAACTAAAAAGATTATTTTCATAAAAACTAGCTTCCCCAAGCTTATACTTTTCCATAGCATTAGCAATAATGGTGTCCAAAGAATTCATACTAACAACATTGATATTAGCATGCAAATAAAGTTCCATAGGTTTTTTAATTTTCTCTTCAAACACTTCATGTCCTAACTCAAGATAAATACTATAAAGCTCTCTAATTTTGTTGTTGTTTTCCATTAAGCCTAACTAGTGAAAACAAGAAACAAAAAGGCAAAATTGCAGAATCTAAAGGAAATAACTTTGAGCACTCACACTGGAGGATGTGAGTACCTTTTACCTTACCTCCCCGGCAACGGCGGCAGAAAATAGGCGTTTGCCGTGGGAGGTTCTTCTTCTTTAATCCTCCGGTGTGAATACCTTTTACCTTACCTCCCCGGCAACGGCGCTAGAAAATAGCTTGATGTCTACGCACTTCTATTCTTGTAGACAGTTGTTGGGCCTCCAAGTGCAGAGGTTTGTAGAATAGCAGCAAGTTTTCCCTTAAGTGGATCACCTAAGGTTTATCGAACTCAGGGAGGAAGTGGTCAAAGGTATCCCCTCTCAAGCAATCCTGCAATCAAGATACAAGAAGTCTCTTGTGTCCCCAACACACCCAATACACTTGTCAGGTGTATAGGTGCACTAGTTCGGCGAAGAGATAGTGCAATACAAGTGGTATGGATATAAGACAACGGTGCCAGAAAATAGCTTGATGGCGTGGAAGAGACTAAAGGCAAACTGAAATAAAGAAGGAAGCAAGCAAACATGTAATAGATCTAGTAGCAAACGGTGTTTCAATGCTAAGAAACAAGGCCTAGGGATCATACTTTCACTAGTGAACACTCTCATATAAATATATTCTCTTTATGATACTACTCTTAACTACTCTCCGGTTGAACACTCTAATCGATGGTAGGGCTATAACAGCACACCTCAAAGTAAGCCTTTCCCATCTAGAAAACCCTACACTGTCACCTTGAGCACTAGATGGTTCCCACAAACACCACAATTTCATAAATACATCCAACTCCAAATATAACTCATAACAAGTATTTGTAATCTCGAGCCTAACTGCCACCATGGTGAGCACGCTGTCACTTTCACACACATGGGGAGAGCAGATATTTCATTAAAGCACTTGAGTAGCAGAATAGATCTATAGATTACAAGCTCGTGATCACAATATGATCATGCATAGAGAGAGAGATGAACACATAGATACTGGTAGAACGCTTAGCCTCGAGGAAGAACTACTCCCTCCTCATCATGGGAATCAGCAACGGTGATGGAGATGGTGGTGGAGATCGATGGAGATGGCTCTGGGGGCACTTCCTCGTCCTGGCAGGGTGCCGGAACAAAGACTTTTTGTCCCCCGAATCACCCCTTCGGTGGCGGCAGCGCTGTAGAACTTTTTGTGGCTGGAGGCTTGATGATTTAGGGTTTATGCATCAGGAGGCATCTTATAGGCAAAGAGGCAAGGTCGATGGAGGCTAGAGGGGCCCACACCACCTGGTGGCACGGCCAGGGCTAGCCCGCACCACCACATGGTGTGGCCAGGCCCTGGCCCTCCTCCGTCTCGTATTCTGGCTCCATGAGTCTTCTGGTAAAATAGGAACTTTGGCTTTTGTCCCGTCCAATTCTGAGAATATTCATTTTCTGACTTTCCTGGAACCAAAAACAGCAGAAAACAGCCCAACTGGCATTGTGACATCTTGTTAATAGGTTAGTCCCAGAAACTGTATAAAAATACTCCAAAGTGTGGACAAAACATAAGAAAGTAGATATAAACCAAGCATGGAACATCAAAAAATATGGATACGTTAGCAACGTATCAGAGTCCCTCATAACCAATCCCTTTACTTTGTTATTTTTGTTTTGCTTATTTTCTTTTTGCTTTGTTTGCTTGTTTCTTTATCAAAAACACACAAAAATAGTTTTACAAGTTTGCTTTCTTTATCAAAAACACAAAAAAATCTCCTTTAGTTGTCACCTCTTCCGTAGCTCGCCATGTTGATCCCTAAATTCACCCTGAAAGATCTTTCAATTGGTAGTGGTTCTATAATTGGGAAAGATAATATTGAAAAATTCTTTAATCATGTTAGTAAGCATGAAGATACTGAGGATAGATCCCTTGCAGAACTTGCTCCAAACTATGAGTTTGCTGCAGCTTCTTTAATTCACATGTTAGAAGCTAGGTTTGTTAACCTCAACCCCTTAATGCAAATAATGTTTCTTAAGCTTAAAGAAATTTAGGACCCTGAAAAGAGGGATTTTATTCTAGAAACTTTGTTTAAGGAGTTCTATGATGTTGCCAAGGAAGCTAGGAATGTCTTTGAATGTTTCAATATGCTAGGATCATGTGTAGATGTTGTTGGTACATGATAAAAGATGAGCAAAACCGAACCTAATGGGGAGGAACCTAAGATACCAATACCCTTCAAACTAGTAGCAATACATGATGCCACAGAAAAGAATCTTGATTGGATTGTTCCTGCAAACCCTTTTGATGAGAATAGTGAACCTAAGAGCATTGAGAGAGGATCCTCTAGAACTTATTTGGATGATATACCTTGCCTTATTGAAAACATTTCTGGTATTGATCTTAATGCTTTTTCATTTGAGAACACTTGATTCTTTGTTGCTTCTTACGCCTTACTTAAAGGCGTTAAACAAAAGTACTTATTGGGAGATAACCCAAAAGTTTTAAATAAGTCTTAGAAGTTATTACCTCAGTAATAACCTCTCCTTATCCTTTTTATTTGCTTTTTGTGCCAAGAGTAACCTCTAATGAGAGAGAAGTAATGATTGGGAAAGTTGCTGTCCCGAAACAGATTTATGTGCTTCACCGTAAAAATTCGTGTAAAATCTCTGTACGTCTTTTTGAGGCGTGAATATTTGTGATTCTGCCCCAAGTTGTTATCTAACTTTCGTTAGTTCAACACTTTTTGATTTGAGCAACATAAGCTCTTCGAAAAAATTCGTCTTTATCTGCTGGTCTGTTTTGACAAATTTCTGTCATTTTCTGCATTTGCTTCTTGTTGGTTCCTTTTTTAGTTCTTTTGGGGAATTGAGCTTTTTGAGGGAAGTGATACAGTAGCTAGTGTTCTAATGGAAGTTTATTTGGTGTTAGAACTAAACCTTAAAAATTTTATCTTGAGTACACTAATGTTGCTAATAAAGATTGTGTGAAGTTTTGTATGAAGGAAAATTTTCAGGTGTATGGAAGGAATGAGTAATGAGATGAAGGATGGACTAAAGCTCAAGCTTGGGGATGCCACGCGTGTCACCCCAAAAATATCCAAGAAGTACAAGTGTCAAAGCTTGGGGATGCCCAAGGCATCCCCTTCTTCATCAATAAAAATCCCTGGTTTCTTCCAAACGCTTCATTTTTATTGTTTCATGCACAGTTGTGTTGTTCTTGGAGCGTCTTCTTTTTCGTTTTCGTTTTGGTTTTTCGTTTGCTTGGTTTGCTTAGTTTGCTGAATAAATTGGTTGGACCCCCTCTTTCATACATTGGTTCGCAAATAGTTTGGTTTGGTTTGGAAAAGAGTAGGAAAGTTCATGCTTATGTGGTGAAAAGAGCTCGGTTTTTACTGTGGCCTATGCTTTGTCATGCCACGCTTGATATTGTTTTGGCTTTATGCTTAGTATTCTTTGCTGTAGCATGACTTGTTATAAACAATTGAGATTGCTTAATGTGCCTTGGATGAATCATGTGTCGTTTTAGCATATTAAAGCATAGTATAGTAGTATTCTCCTTTGATGCTTTATTTGGGTTGACTTGGCGCATGCTCACACCATGTTATGACTATCTCAAGTCACCTAAGCCTTTATGATCTTTTAGGTTTCAACTTGTAGTATCACTTTATGCTTCGATCAATGATGTTTTGTCACTCTGCATGATTATGGCCATTATTGCTCTCTTAGTTTGTCGCTCCCAGTCTTTTCCTAGCCTCCACAACCAAGTATGAGTTCCACTCATGCATCCAACTCCTTAAACCAAGTTATTCCAAAGAGTCCACCATACCTACCTATTAGCTTATGCTATTCCAAGTATATTCATGCTTTTGTTTACCTTCCAAATTAAACTTGTTATGAGAAAACTAGTGATTAAAGCTCTCACGAACTTGATGGCACACTTTACTTTTATTGCCCTTAATAAACTTGAACCATTGTGTCTTCTATGTTGTATATGCTTGCACTTATTTGTTGGGAATTAGCAGAACCATGCTTTCATGGGGAACGCTTTCAACATTGCACTTGGTACTTGTACCTAGTTGATATCATGCTCTTTTGTATATGTATGTCGTCGGTGTGAAATGAAAGAGGAGCTTGTAAGTCCATAGAGTTTTGTATATGTGTTAGAGAAATGCCTGGGCCGCTGGTCTAATCCATGCTGACATGGTGGAAACCTGCAGCGTAACCATAATGAGCTGTCTAGGAAGCATTCTTATTATAAAAAAAAGAGTCCTATATTGAGAAAAAAGAGAAAAGAAAAAAAAGATTATGAAAAGAGGAAAGAGAGAAAAAAGCACCATATTCCCATGGTAAATAAGAAGATTGTTGAGATGCTCGTTGTCTGCTTGCCTTGTCATTTTGATATGGGGATTCTTCCATATCATCGGGCAAGGGGTACCCATTTGGCGGTTCTCTATGATACACATGTACTTACAATGACAAGAACTTACCGGTGGCTAAACTTGAGTAGCATGAGGAGAGGCCCTCGTATACAAGGGACATGAGATTTCTGACTTATACTTCGTCAAGCATGTACACCATAGTTTGTTCACTTTAACCTTAATCACTTCAAGATGCTTATGATAGGGGCAATGAGAGCTGAAAGCTATAAGTATCATAATTTTTGGAAGCTCTTTATGAGACTTGAATCCCTACTTACTTTTATAAAAAGGCCTTTCTTCCACCATTATGTTGAGTCTCCACCTTCTAACTTTATGCACCAACTTTGAGAGCATAGTGGCCATTCTTAGTTCTATGTGCATTGTCCCAAGACTAGTTGATTGATGCATAACTTGATATTGCTTGTTTTAAACTATTGTATCTAGTCACTCTTATGAACTTTGAAGGTGTCCTATTCATTTATATTTGCAACTCTGTTGAGGGACAAGCTGAATACTATTATGTTATGTTTTCTTTATGTGAACAAACAAACGTCTTGCAAAGCATTGTTATTCATGAATCTTTTGTTTGTGCCTTTTCATGTTGCATCATAGTTTCTTTGTCTTATTGCTAGAACCTTGTCTTTCATGTTATGATTGAAGTACTATGATCCCAGCTTTGAATGTTTTAAATACTTTGATCAAGTCTTTGATGGTGCATGTCACCTCAAAAATTATTCTTTCTTTTTATCACTTACCTAATGGAGGACGAGCAGGAGTTAAGGTTGGGGATGTTGATACATTGGAAATGTATCTATAATTTTTGATGTTCCATGCTTGGTTTTATCCACTTTCTTGTGTTTTGTCCACACTTGGGAGTACTTTTCATATGATTTCTTGGACTAACCTATTAACAAGAGCCATAGTGTCAGCTGCCTGTTTTCTGCTGTTTTTGGTTCCAAGAAAGTCAGAAAATGAATATTCTCGGAATTGGACGGGACAAAAGCCAAAGTGCCTATTTTTCCGGAAGTCATCAGATGCCAGAGTACGAGACGGAGAGGGGCCAGGGGGCCACCACACCACCTGGCCACGCAGCCCAGCCTGGCCCGCGCCAGGGGGTGGTGTGGCCGCCTCCGGCACCCCCTCGGCCTCCCCTTCCGACTATAAGATGCCCTCGGGACGAAAACCCTAAGTGCTCGATCAAAAAATCCACGAAAGAGTTTGTAGCTGCCGTCATCTCCATCCCTAGACTGGGAGGGATCTAAAGCTCTTCCCTGCACCCTGTCGGAGAGGGGAATTCACCCTGGAGGCCTTCTTCATCACCATGCAAGCCTCCGGTGTGATGCGTGAGTAGTTCATCCTTGGACTACGGATCCATGTAGTAGCTAGATGGCTGGTTCTCTTCCTTTGTGCTTTCATGTTTAGATCTTGTGAGCTCCGTTCATGATCAAGATCATCTATTTGTAATTCTGCATGTTGTGTTTGCGGGGATCCGATGGATATTGAGATGCTATTTCAGATTGATTGTTGATTCTATCATGTCTTTGTTATTTGTGATCTTTCATGCTTTCCGTTGTTAGTAGCTATCTTGGCCAAGTAGATGCTAGCAACTCCAAGAGTTAGTAATTATGCTCGATAGTGGGTTCATGCCTCTGGTAATCTGGGGAAGTGACAGAAATCTCTAAGGTACTAGATGTGCTGTTACTACTAATGAGAAAACAACAATCCTTTGTTCATAGAACAATCGTATTGTTTACTTTACACGCAGTTCGTAAAGCAATAATCTGTTGCTTGCAACTTAATACTAGAGGGGGTTCAGATGATAACCTGAAGGTGGATTATTAGTCATAGATGCAGTTGGATGGTGGTCTATGTATAATGTTGTAATGCCCAATCAAGTCTCGAAGGAGTCAAAATGATTAGTATATGCATGTATTGCTTTATCGATGTTTGTCAATTGCCCTGCTGTAATTTGTTCACCCAGCATGTTATCTATCTTAAGGAGAGCCACCTCTAGTGAACTATGGATCCCGGTCCTTGTCTTTTACATTCAATCTACAAACTATTTACTGCTTTGTGTTTACTTTCTACAAACTATTACTTCTTTCCATTGGATACGTTTAATCCTTTGTTTTCCACAAAACACGGTGAGATTGACAACCTCATCGCAAGTTGGGGACAAAGTTATGTGGTTGTGTTGTGCAGGTCTCCATGTTGCTACTAGCACCGGTAGTGCGCCCTGCCAAGGCTCAGCTAGCAACACCTTTGGGGTGTTTCCTTGCTCCTACTGGTTCGATTAAACCTTGGTTTCATAACTGAGGGAAACTTGCTGCTGTGCTCATCATACCTTCCTCTTGGGGTTCCCAACGACCTCTACATCAACACCGCACTAGCATTTTTCTGGCGCCGACACTGTGCCATCATAAACTTGTGTTGAAGAAGACCTCCAAAGCTCCCTACCAGAAACCCTTCATGAAAAGGAACCCAACCAACAAGAAGCCAGGAGAAATTGTCTTGATCACACATGAAGAGTACTCCTCCGATGATGATGATGAAGAGGAAGAAGAGGATACACCAAGTGGTGTGGCGGCTCTTGCCACTACCTCTACTCCTTCATTCTCACTCTTCGACTCTCCAAATGAGAATATCTCCAACAAGAACGTCACTTGCCTTATGGCAAGAGGAACGGAGGTATTATCATCATCACACTCCACTTCCTTAATCAATGATGATTTTGGTGATGAGTTATCTCTTGAGGTCAAAAAGGAATTAGTTGCTTTTGATGTGTTCATGAATAACTTGCAAGGGTAACACAAGAAACATGTTGTGGACCTCCTAAATCAACTTTCACACACATAAGAACTTCTAGACAAGAGATGCCAATTAGGAAGAGTGCACATGATTGAGGTAGAAGCTCTTAATAATGCTCTAGAAGAAGAACAAGAAACTAGAATATCTCTTGAAACTAAACTAGAGGGCCTTGATGAAGCTAATGATATCAATATTAATAAACTCATCAAGGAACGTGATCATGCTATTGCTAAATACAAAAAGGCTAAAAAGGATAAGATTGAGTTTGATGTTGTTCATGAAAAACTTGGTGAGGACTTTAGGACACTTGACAAGGCTCACAAGGCCTTGGAAAGTGAACTGTTGTCACTCACAAAGTCTCGTGAAAAGCTTCAAACTCAGTTGATCAATAATCCCTCACCTAGTACATTCATTCCTGTTAGTTGTACAAATACTCTTGAAGAACATGCTAGGTTGAAGGGGGAGCTAGCTAAGACCTCCTTTCCTAAAGGAAACAAGTCTATTGATGACCTCTTAAACAAGCAAAGGTCAAATGGTGAAAAAGGGGGCATAGGCTTTGTCTCTAAAGCCAAGAAGAAAAAGAACAACAAGAAGAAGAAGGCCAAGCCCGCCCAAGAAAAGAACAAGGTCATTGTGGGAAGTAAGACCACAAGTGGCAAAACTATGTCTCATGATGATTTTGCGGGTAGTGCTAACCCTCACTATGTCTTAATGCGTGATTATTATGGTGATGTGTATGCACAATAATGTTGGCCCATTTGATGGTTATATTGCATGGTCGATTTGGGTTCCCAAGTCCCTTGTTGCTAACAAAAGAGGACCCATTGAAAAATGGGTACCTAAAAACTAGTTTGATCTTTTGTAGACCTATGCTTCTGGAGGGTCAAAATGGGTGCTCGATAGTGGATGCACAAGTCATATGACCGTAAGCGCTTCTAGTGTCAAGAAGTTGAGACCAAATGTTGATCAAATATCTGTGACATATGCCGACAAATCAAAGTCTAAGGTAATGGGTTTCGGCAAAGTTGTGGTTGCTCACGATATCACTCTCGTGGACGTCATGCTTGTTGAGACCCTTGGCTATAATTTACTTTCAGTCCGTGCTCTAGGAAAGATGGGTTTTGCTGTCTTTATTGATGTTGATATTGTGATCCTCTTGTGGAGCAAGTCTCTAAAGGTTGCTTTTGTTGGGTACGTCAGGGATGACTTGTATGTGGTGGACTTTTTGCGGAAAACCACTACAAGTCCGATGTGCCTATTCGGAAAGGCCGGTGTGGGTTGGCTATGGTATCGCCGGCTAGCCCATGTCAACATGAGAACTTTGCAAAGCCTCCACAAGGATGGTCATATTGTTAGACTAAAAGAAAATGTTTGCTTTGCCAAAGATCATGTTTGCAGGGCATGTGTTGAAGGAAAGATGCATGATTCTCCCCACAAGCCAAAGAACTACATCAAGTCCAAGAAGATCTTGGAGCTCCTTCATGTGGATCTCTTTGGTCCTCCGTCTCATGCGAGTCTTGGTGGGAAGAAATATTGTTTGGTGATTGTTGATGACTACTCAAGATACACTTGGGTATATTTCTTGAAATCTAAAAAGTGAGACCTAAGAGAACTTCATTGACTTCATCAACATGGCTCAACGTCAACACAATGTCCTAGTATTAACAATTAGAAGTGACAAGGGTACCGAGTTCAAGAACTACACATTAAAAGGATTTCTTAGTGATGAGGGAATAAAACATCAATATTCCGTTGCATATACCCCTCAACAAAATGGTGTAGCTGAGAGGAAGAACCGGACTCTCATTGACATGGCAAGGACTATGTTGGCAGAATTTAAATCTCCATACAATTTTTGGGCTGAAGCTATCTCCACCGCATGACATGCATCAAACCGTCTCTACCTCCGCAAAGAATTGATCAAGACTCCATATGAAATCCTTACTGGTAACAAGCCTAATGTTTCTTACTTCCGGGTATTCGGTTGCAAGTGCTTCTATCGCATTAAGGGCATTCATTTATCCAAGTTTGATTAAAAAAGCATTAGAGGGTACTTTTGTTGGTTATGGTCTCGAATCCCACACTTATAGAATCTATGACAAGCTCTCAGGAATTGTCATAGAATCTTGTAGTGTGGTGTTTGAAGAATATGATGGTCCCCAAGCGGGGCGTGTTGATGTTTGTGATGTAGATGATGAAATGCCTAAGGATGCCATAGGAAGAATGGGTGCAGATTTCATCTGCCCTGTTGAGGAACCCCTTAGGGTGGATCGAGAAGAACTATGCTCTACTCAAGTGGAGCCCTCATCTTCACAACCTCAACAAGCTACTGTCGAGGTGGACAACGACCCATGCCAAAGACAAGTTGTGGACCCTCAACCTACTGATCAAGAAGATGCTTCTAGCCAAGAGGTGATTGAGTCTCCGCTTGCCAGGATGTCTAGTGGTGCTAAGGCCATTTCACAAGCAAGATCTGTACAGACTACCATAAGAACAGCTGAATACCTGGCCAGTCGTGGGCTTGATCAAGACCAAGGTCAATCTTTGCCTCCTTTAGAAGAGAATATTTCCAATGATGATCAAGGTCAAGTTAATGGTCAAGACGAGGATCAAAATGATGAAGTGATCCCCCCAAGATACAACAAGGAGATCAAAAATCGTCGCCAAGCTAGAATGGATAGAATATTGGAATTAAGAGACCACACTCTTGAGAATGTGGTAGGAGATCTAGGAAGAGGGATATCTACTCGAGCTCAACTGAAGAACTTTGGTGAGCACCAAGCACACATTTCCATGGTGGAACCAAAGAAAGTATGGTAAGCTCTTAAAGATTCGGATTGGTTGGATGCAATGCACAAATAGCTCAACAACTTTGAGAGAAACAAAGTATGGAAGTTAGTGGAAAAGCCAAAAGATTGCCGCAATGTTATAGGCACCAAGTGGATTTTCAAGAACAAGAAAGATGAGCATGGAATTGTGATAAGGAACAAGGCAAGATTGGTTGCACAAGGGTTCTCTCAAATTGAAGGCATTGATTATGGAGAGACTTATGCACCCGTGGCTCACCTTGAGTCCATTCGTATCCTTCTTGCTTATGCGGCACATCATAAATTTAAACTACAATAAATGGATGTAGAAAGTGTATTTCTTAATGGTCCATTGCATGAGTTCGTATATGTGAAACAACCCCCGGGATTTGAGGATCCCAACTTTCCAAACCACATCTACAAACTTGATAAGGTACTCTATGGGCTCAAGCAAGCCCCACGCATGTGGTATGAGCACCTTAGAGAGTTGTTGTTAGATCGTGGGTTTGAGGTTGGGAAAATCGATCCCACTCTTTTCACCAAGAGGGTTAATGGGGAACTTTTTGTATGCCAAATTTATGTAGATGATATTATCTTTGGCTCATCTAATAAAGCTTTTAATGATGAATTATCTAAGCTTATGACTGAAAGGTTCAGGATGTCTATGATGGGAGAATTGAGAGTATTTCTTGGTTTTGAGATCAAGCAAGTGAGAGGAGGTACATTCTTCAACCAAGCCAAGTATACTCAAGATATGCTCAAAAGTTTCAACATGAAAGACCTCAATGGAGCTCCCACTCCCATGGCAACAAAGACTCATCTTGAACTAAACCCAAATGGTAAAGATGTGGATCAAAAGGTATACCGGTCCATGATTGGCTCTTTGCTTTACCTTTGTGCATCTAGACCTGATATTGTTTTGAGTGTAGGAGTGTGTGCAAGATATCAAGCGGCTCCTAAAGAAAGCCATTTGATGGCAGTCAAGAGAATCTTTCAGTATTTGGTTCATACCCCAAACTATGGTATTTGCTATCATAGGGGCTCAACTTTCTCTCTTTGTGGGTACACGGATTCGGATTGGGCTGGTGACAAGGATGATAGGAAATCAACCTCCGGGGCTTGCCAATTCCTTGGGAGGTCCTTGGTGTGTTGGTATTCTAAGAAGCAAAATTGTATATCTCTTTCCACCGCCGAAGCCGAGTATGTGGCAGTTGCTAGTACTTGTACACAATTGTTATGGATGAGGCAAACTTTAAAGGAATATGGTGTCCATTGTGACAAAGTGCCTCTTCTATGTGACAACGAAAGTGCCATCAAGATTGCATATAACCCAGTAGATCATACAAGGACAAAGCATATTGAGATTCATCATCACTTCATTAGAGATCATGTTGCTCGGGGTGATATTGAGCTATCCTATGTATCAACCAAAGACCAACTTGCCGACATTTTCACGAAGCCACTTGATGAAGCAAGGTTTTGTTATTTGAGGAATGAACTAAATATCGTAGATTCTAGGATCTTGACTTGATCACCTTGCATACTCACCTAGGAGTGTCCGGCGTGTACGCACCAGACTGTCCGCCCCTAGCAGAGTCTCTGGCTCGATTTTGCCGGATAGTCCGGGTTTCCTCAGTCTGTTTTTGATCTGGTATTCCAACCACTACTGCTATATGCTTTCTCCTCCTGGAAAATGTGCTTACCCTGTTGCTATCTCTCTACTCTGAATTCACAGGTAGCTCCCGTCCTCGTCGCTCTAGGGCCGCTCAGAAAGTCCGTCCTCGCCGGTACCATGATGAAGAGAATGAGGTTCATATGGATCCTTCCATGGTCAGGCAGGCTGCTCGTGACCGTGTTGCACACAGGTACTTTGAGGACACTCTCTGGGTGACTGAGAAGATGGGACTGCACACCATCTTTCAAACAAGAGAGGATTACAACATTGAGTTGATCCAGCAGTTCTATGCCACGGTGTTTTTGGGGACACTCCCGATGTTCCCCTTGAGTGGATTTCTGGCACTACAAGATGTCGCTCCAGCATGGCTTAGTTTGCCCATCTCCTTGGTGTGCCTTTCAACCCCAATGCTCATAGTGGTCACCGGATGCATGTGCACGGTCAGGCATATGAAAAACAGCTTTTGGCTCCTATCTACTCTCAGAATGGTGTGGTTGGCCAAACCATAAATATCGAGCTCATCTACAACATCCTGCTCCGCATGTTCCGCCACACTCTCGCTCCCAAGTCGGGCAACAAGGATGAGATGCGGGGTGTTGAGATCAATCTTATGGCCCATGCCCACTCCGTGTATGTTCGCGTCCAGCTCACCCAGGTGGCACCATAAATGTCATGGACTTCATCTATCAGGATATGTACAAGTGCATCACTGACAAGAAGTGCCCTCTTTTTGCTCCATATGTGATGAAGCTCATTATTGCTTAGGCTCCAGACACCCCTCTGTTGTACACTGAGCTTGTTGCTCATCTCCCTGCCAAGTTACAGAGGAAGGGTGCCCCTACCTCCACGGCACCTCGTGGCTACACCCCTGCTCAGGATATTTTTGAGGATGATGAGATAGATGCCTCTGACAGTGATGATGCTTCTGAGGAGGTTTCGGGGGCTGTGACTCGTGGTCCTCGCATGAAGCATGCCAATAATGCATACCGCTTCACCACCTCCAAGGAGGAAGTGCACAAGAAGGTGAAGAAGGCCTCCTGGTGGAAGAAGCTTCTTCTATGCCAGAACATTGACATTCGCCATAGTCACTATGATGTATACAAGGCGAACAGGAACGTGATGAAGGAGCTGAAGCGAATCAACCAGCCTATGGATGTTGATCCTTCTCAGCAGCAGTCGTCTGATGGCACACTCTCCTATGGTCACTTGAGTCAGGGTCGTGTGGATTGGTCCATGTTTGAGTATGTATCTTCTTCTTCTCGCCCTCACGGCCAGAGCTCTACTTAGGAGGATCAGGATGATGAGGACGAGGAGGAGGAGGAGGACGACGACGACTATAGTGGCTAGAGTTGGCTTTGGGGCGCTTTAGTTGTGCTCTTTTCCCTTTTTGGCGTCTTGATGCCAAAGGGGGAGAAGTAGCCCCTTTATTAGGTTGCTACCGGGGATTTTCATGGGTACACGAGCTTCATGTTATTTCGATTTGCCTCTTTGAAGCTTTGTGTCCTTATCCTACTCTTTGAGTACTTTGTTGTGTTGAACTCTGTGTTGTGTGTTGAGACATGCCTACCTGGTAGTGTTAAGTGAACATGTTATATCTATGCCTAGCTTATTGATCTAGTTGTGTTTATATATCTTGTAATATATTGCTAGCTACAAAATCTAGAGAGGATGTAATCCTATGGTGTGTGATCATGCATTCAAATGCAAAGCAAAAATTGGTCACACATCTAGGGGAGCCTCGCTATATGTTGTATTTCTCCACTTGTGAACATTTATAGCTATCCCTTTTGGAAATCCTTGGGTTGTCATCAAACACCAAAAAGGGGGAGATTGAAAGGGAATTTATGCCCTTACTATTATTTTGATGTTTGGTGACAACACTTGGATAAGTTAAATAATATGTTAAATGTTTCAGGAGATTCCTGTTGTCCCATGTATGGTGCAATACAGGAAAAAAGAGCTTCCCTGGGTCAGGTCTGTGCAAAGGATAAGTCCCACCCACTGTCCGACTGATCCAGGCCGGAGTGTCCAGTGGGATTCGGCCGGACAGTCCGCCCATGAGAAGTGGGCAACTTCTCTGGACACTCAGAACAGGTTTTCGGACACTGTCCGGACACTTTCTAGATTCTAGCCGGAGTGTCCAGCTGGTCTCGCCCGGAATGTCCGGCTAGGCCGGACTGCCCGGCTGTCTCTGGCCGGACTGTCCGGGTCAAGTGGCTCCCAACGGCTCCATTTCCAGGGGGCCTATATAAAGGCCCCTTCTTCTACCTTGGAAGCTGCTCGTCCATCTCAAGAACTCCAGCACCATTAGAGCCACAAAATCCACAAGATCTCCTCACTCAACCATCCGAAGTCATTGATCTTTGGAGAATCAAAGAAGGAGGCCTTGATCTACATCTTCACCAAGAGAGATCTTCATTTCCCCCTCATTCACTTGAGGGCCCCTTGCTCTAGTGTTTCATTGGAAACCCTAGCTTGTGATTTGGTTCTTACTAGCTTGTCTTTGATTGTTTAACAGCTAGCTTGTACTTGGGAGCCTCCAATTAAGTTGTGGATGTGTAACCCGAACTCGTTGTAAAGGTGTCGACTTCCACCTCGAAGTTTGCCGTATAGTGGAAGAGGTGAATCGAACCCGTTGGGGTGAGGTTCATCGAAGAACAAGGGAGGCCTCTCGTGGCATTGGTGGTTTGAAACCACCCCCTTTCCAAACGTAGACGTACTTCCCCTCAAAAGGAAGGAACTACGGGAAACAAATCCTTGTGTCTCCGTGTGCTTCACTTTGGTTACTTTTATCCTTTACTGCACTTTACTTATCTAGTTATTGCTTAGTTTGTGCTTGTTTGTCATATAGGTAAATTAACCATAGTTGCATAATCTAGAGAATTTACCATTCATGTCAAACCCTAAATTGAAAAAGAGTAAAATTTGAAGTATCACCTATTCACCCCCCCCCCCTCTAGGTGCCCATACGATCATTTCAAAAGGGGAGGTCGAGGGGGTGCCTGGGCTGGCCACACCACCCCCTGGCGCGGGCCAGGCCTGGCCGCGTGGCCAGGTGGTGTGGCCGCCCTCTCGCCCCTCTCCGTCTCGTATTCTGGCTTCGTGTGTCCCTCGGTGAAAAACTGACTTTGGCTTTTGTCCCGTCCAATTCCGAGAATATTCATTTTCTGACTTTCCTGGAACCAAAAACAGCAGAAAACAGGCAACTGGCACTGTGGCATCTTGTTAATAGGTTAGTCCAAGAAAGTGTATAAAAATACTCCAAAGTATGGACAAAACATAAGAAAGTAGATATAAACCAAGCATGGAACATCAAAAATTATGGATACGTTAGCAATGTATCAACATCCCTAAGCTTAACTCTTGCTTGTCCTCGAGTAGGTAAGTGATAAAAAGAAAGAATAATTTTTGAGGTGACATGCACCATCATAAACTTGATCAAAGTATTTGTAAAACATTAATAGATGAGATCATAGTACTTCAATCATAACATGAAAGACAAGTTCTAACAATAAGGCAAAGCAACTAAGTTGCAACATGAAAAGGCACAAACAAAAGATTCATGAATAACAATGCTTTGCAAGACGTTTGTTTGTTTCACATAAAGAAAACATAGCATAGTGGCATTTAGCTCGTCCCTCATAGAGTAGCAAACATAAATGCATAGGACACCTTCAAAGTTCATAAGAGTGACTAGATAAAAATAGTTTAAAACAAGCAATACCAAAGCTATGCATCAATCAACAAGTCTTCCAACAATGCACATAGAACTAAGAATGGCCACTATGCTCTCAAAGTAGGTGCATAAAGATAGAAGGTGGAGACTCAACATAAAAGTAAAAGAAGGGCCTTCATAGAAGGAAGTAGGGATTCAAGTCTCATAAAGAGCTTCCAAAAATTATGGTACTTACTAGCTTTCAGCTCTCATTTCCCCTATCATAAGCATCTTTAGGTGATTAAGGTTAAAGTGACAAAACTAAGAGGATATGATTGACAAGTTATAAGCTGAAATCTCATGCCCCTTACTTACGAAGACCGAACCTCATGCTACTCAACTTTAGTCACAAGTAAGCTCTTGTCATTGTAAGTACATATGTATCATAGAGAACCGCCAACGGGGTACCCCTTGCACATGATACAAGAGCTATGCAATAATCAAAATTACAAGGAAAGCAGACAATGATCATCTCAGCGATCTTTTTATTTGCTATTTGCATAGGTTTTTATTGAGGATGTTTCAAAGAGTGCTCATTATGGTTATGCTGCAAGTTTCCACCATGATTAGGCATGGCTTAGGCTAGCGGCCCAGGCGTCTCTCTAACACAAATACAAACTCCATGATCTTACTAGTTCCCCTTTTATTTCACACCGTCGGGATCCATAAGCAAAAGAACATGATATCAACGGGGTACAAAGTACTGGTGCAATGTTGAAAGCGTTCCCCATGATACATGGTTCTGCTAACTTCAACTTATAAAGCGCAAGCATATACGCAACAAAGATGGACGCAATGGTTCAAGTTTATTAAATGCAAGAAAGAAAGTGTGCCATCAAGTTCGTGAGAGCTTTAATCACTAGTTTTCTCATAACAGGTTTAATTTGGAAGGTAGACCAAAACATGAATATACTTGGAATAGCATATGCTAATAGGTAGGTATGGTGGACTCTTTGGAATAACTTGGTTTTAGGAGTTGGATGCATGAGTGGAACTCACACTTGGTTATCGAGGCTAGCAAAAGACTGGGAGCGACCAACTAAGAGAGCAATAATGGCCATAATCATGCAGAGCGACAAAACATCATTAATCAAAGCATAAAGTGATACTACAAGTTGAAAACTAAAGGATAATAAAGGCTATGGTGACTTGGGATAGTCATAACATGGTGTGAGCATGTGCCAAGTCAACCCAAATAAAGCTTCAAAGGATAATACCACAATACTATGCTTTAATATGCTAAAACAACACATGATTCTTCCAAGGCACATTAAGCAATCTCAATTGTTTATAACAAGTCATGCTATAGCAAATAATACTAAGCATAAAGCCAAAACAATATCAAGCATGGCATGACAAAGCATAGGCCACAGTCGAAAACAAGCTCTCTTTACCACTTAAGCATGAACTTTCCTACTCTTTTCCAATCCAAATCAAACTATTTGAAAACCAATGTATGAAAGAGGGGGTCCAACCAATTTATTCAGCAAACTAAGCAAACCAAGCAAACGAAAAACCAAAACGAAAATGAAACAGAAGACGCTCCAAGAACAACACAACTGTGCATGAAACAATAAAAATGAAGCGTTTGGAAGAAACCTGGAATTTTTATTGATGAAGAAGGGGATGCCCTTTGGAAGAAACCTGGAATTTTTATTGATGAAGAAGGGGATGCCTTGGGCATCCCCAAGCTTTGACGCTTGTACTTCTTGGATATTTCTTGGGGTGACACGCATGGCATCCCCAAGCATGATTTTTAGTCCATCCTTCATCTCATTACTCATTCCTTCCATACACCTGAATTTTTTCCTTCATACAAAACTTCACACAATCTTATTAGCAATATTAGTGCACTCAAGATAATAAGTCTTTAGGTTCAGTTCCAACACCAATAAAACTTCCATTAAAACACAAGTTACTGTAGCACTTTCCTCAAAAGGATCAATTCCCCAAAAGAACTCAAAAAGGAACCAACAAGAAGCAAATGCAAATAGTGGCAGAAATCTGTCAAAACAGACCAGCAGGTAAATACGATTTTTTTCGAAGACCTTCTGTTGCTCAAATCGAAAAGTGTTGAACTAACGAAAGTTAGATAACAACCTGGGGCGGAATCATGAAAATTCACGCCTAAAAAGGACGTACAGAGATTTTACACGAATTTTTATGGTGAAGCGCAGAAATCTGTTTCAGGACAGCAACTTTCCCAATCATTACTTCTCTCTCATTAGAGGTTACACTTGGCACAAAAAGCAAATAAAAAGGATAAGGAATTTCTAAGACTCATCTAAAACTTTTGGGTTATCTCCCAATAAGTACTTTTCTTTAACGTTTTTAATCTAGGCATAAGAAGCAAGAAAATGAATCAAGTGTTCTCAAATGAAGAAGCATTAAGAGCAAAAAAAAAATTCATAGGAGAGGCAAAAGAAATCTTCTATCTCTTCTTAGGGAAGTTTTCTATACCTTTCTTGAGTGGGAGTTGATATTTAATGGTGTCTTCTTTCATATGAATAATGGCACCAACAGTGCTAAGAAAAGGTCTTCCCAAAGTAATAAGACAAGAAGCATTGCATTCAACATCCAAAACATAGAAATCAACAGGGACATAGGCATTGTTAACCATAATAAGAACATCATTAATACTCCCCATGAGTTTCTTTTTAGCATTATCATTAAGTGGGACATTCAAATAACAATCTTCTAATGGTGGCAAATCAAGCATATCATAAATCCTTCTAGGCATAATAGAAACACTACTATCAAGATCACATAAAGCTTTGAAATCAAAATCATTCACTTTCATATTAATGATGGGTTCCCAACCATCTTCTTGTTTTATAGGAATAGAAGCTTTATGTTCAATCTCTTCTTCTTTAATTTTTATGAGAGCATCAGTAATGTGTTTTGTAAAGGCCATATTCATATCACTAGCATTAGAACTTTTAGCAAGCTTTTGTAGGAACTTAATTACTTCAGAGATGTTGCAACCATCAAGATCAAAATCATAATTATCATCTAAAGTAGTAGAGCTATTACTAGCCTCAACACTAGTGGTAGTGATACTAGAAACACTAATGTTTCTAGCAATTTCATCTTCTCTTTCCCACTTAGCATGCATTTCAGCTAATAGTCTAACATTTTCATCAATTCTTACTTGTATGGCATTGGTGCCTGCAAAGGGATTATCAATAGTTTTAGGTTTAGCCGCCATTTTATTCAAAGAAGATTGAGCTTCAGCCAATGATGCTATATTTCTTTCAATATTAGAGAGTTTTTCCTCAATAGTTTTATTGAAAGCAGTTTGTTTACTAATAAAGTCTTTAAGCATAACTTCAAGTTCAGAGGGTGCACTCCTATTATTGTTGTAGGAATTTCCATAAGCATTACCATTGTTGGGAGGATATGGCTTATAATTGTTGTTACAAAAATTATTCATGTAGGCATTATTGCTAAAATTATTATTCCTTATAAAGTTCACATCAACCTGCTCTTCTTGAGCAACCAAAGAGGCTAAAGGAACATTATTTGGATCAATATGGGCTTTCCCATTAACAAGCATAGACATAATAACATCAATTTTATCACTCAAGGAGGAGGTTTCTTCAACATAATTTACCTTCTTACCTTGTGGAGCTCTCTCAGTATGCCATTCAGAATAGTTAACCATCATATTATCCAGAAGCTTTATTGTAGCACCCAAAGTAATGGTCATAAAGGTACCTCCAGCAGCAGAATCCAATAGATTTCTTGAAGAATAGTTCAATCCTGCATAAAAGGTTTGGATAACTATCCAAGCAGTCAGTCTGAGTGGGACAATTCTTTACCAAAGATTTCATTCTTTCCTAAGCTTGAGCAACATGTTCATTATCAGATTGTTTAAACTTCATTATTTTACTTCTCAGAGATATAATCTTAGCAGGGAGAATATCATTTTGCGGCCTGAAAGTTGGGGTGTCCAGGCAACGTGGTACCCAAGTTCCCTGAAATCATCCGCGATGACTACAGTTGGTGTGCCAAATACTCAGAGGGTCTTTTTCGGCACGAATTCAACTTTATGTTTCAATACAAAAAATTAGGCTAACGGCCGTCAAGTTGGGCCTCTCCTGTCAGTTCTCGCTGTTATGTCGCTCATGTCGCTTAGGTGTCAATTAGGCTTGCAGCATTGGCGCATGCATCCATTACGCGTCTTCTTCTTCCCCGGAGCCGCAATCTGTGGGCGTCGCAGCCATGGCGCGGAGCTGGGACATGGACGAACCTGCTCGGCCTAGCTCTCCTCCCTGTAGGCTTGCAGCGTTGGCGCTTACATCCATTACTCGTCTTCTTCCCCGGAGCGGAAATCTGTGGTCGCGCCCATGGCGCAGAGCTGGGAAGTGACGAAGTTGCTCGGCCCTGCTCTCCTCCCCATCTCGAGTCGGAGCTCGCCCTCACCATGGACGCACCCATGGCACAATCGGGGACGAGAATTGGTTCCCAGTAAGATCTATCACCTTGTCGACCATGCTCGGTTATGTTTTCCTCCTCTAGAATCCGAGCTCGCCGTCGCCGTGGTTGCACCCGCACCAATTCTGCCACCTCTGCCGAGGTCTCTGTGGTAGCTCAAGTTCTGGGGCTCTCCAAGTTCTGTCATGTTGGGCCTGTAAGTGTTGTTGTATGTTAAACTAGCAAATCTCTTTTATTCAAATCTCTTGGGTTATACCAACTTCATTGTGTTTAATTATGAAAGACAAAATATAAATGACTTCTCTCAATTTCTCGCATAGAAAAATGCACAGCTAATTTCATATTCTCGCAGGAACTGGCCCCACTTGTTGAACCGGCAGCACTGCCACGATCTCCACGTAACCACGGTGAGTTCTCGAACCGAAAGTTGCAGTTACCACATTTCTTCTATAGTCATTCCTCTGCAGTTTTTCCTAGGCGCTTCTTTTTCCTCTGTTCTGGAACCGTCGGTTCATCTTCTTCTTCCTCTTGCAGGCAGTTCCTTGCAGGCAGTTCCTTTCACCCATTTCCTTGCAGGCATGGACGATGGGAAACGCACAACAGATACCCACTTGGTCCCCGCCCATGGCACCACGACTTTGACAGTGGTGTACACAAATGATGAAGCGACTATGGAGACAACTCTCGCCAGGTTTGAGAAATTGCTTGATAAAGAGAAGCACAAGTTTGTGGGGCTAGACTTGCAGTACACCCGTGCAAATAAGCGAAAAAATCCTCCACAAGAGATCGTTGTCGTGCAAATCGCCATACATGAGGAGGTCCTCGTTTACCACTTCTGCAGGTATGTGAAATCTAAATTTGGGATCACCACTTCTGCATCCCTTATTCCCTTACATCCCTAGAACCATCTAAGTGCAGGAGTAAACCAACTGAGATGCGTTGTCCGGCTCTGGTCGAGTTCTTGTGTAGGAAAGGGATAACTTTCACTAGCGTGGATATCACAAATGACACAATTATGCTTTCTCGTGCGTTGATAAAAATCCTAGAGGGGCACCACATCGACATCCAAAATCTGTACAAGATCAAATCATACCCAGCGAAAGATGGCATGGGTGATCTGGCAGTGGAAATCATCGATAAATCCTATGAAAAACTGAAGAAATTGAAGCGACTCGATCACGACTACTGGGAGTGGAAGCCGATGAGCCAAGTGTGCCTCGAGTATGCAGCTAGAGACGCCTACATGGCGTACGAGTTGTATAGTAAGCTCATTACCTTGAAAGATGGGATGGTTAAGGCGGGGGTTTTCGTGAGAGAGTTATGCTCTGGTTGCAAGCTAGCCCAGGAGAAGAAGCGCGAGGAGGACAGAAAGCGGTTTCAGGACGAGCAGGGATCTTGGGACGGAGGCGACATCAAGCGGCTGAAGGAGAAGCAAGTCAAGGACGACAACAAGTGGTGGTGATATATTATGTGTTTGAACTAGATTTTAGTTTCTAGTTTATTATGTGTGTGATACATTTAGTTACTTAAATACAAAATTTCGACCAATTTAACTTGTTGATGTATTTCTTGACAATTATAATATAATTGAGCACTAGAAATATTTTGTAGTGTGCATGAGCATGATCAGTAAATATAATTGAACACTAGAAACTTTAAGGCACTCCATATAAAGGAGTAGATTAATATATAAGGTTCACTAGAGACACCACGGATATATTGTCTTACATGCCACACACAGGTAATAATTAACTAGAACAAAATAAAAGCAGGGGTTACAGCAGGAGGCCGAGACACAAAGACGCCTAGTAGGGCAGGGGTTTATCAGCAAGAGGCAGCAACAGCCTAGTCGATGGGATACCGGCCAGTCCTGTCATACTCCCGGAGGAATTTGCCGTAGGCTGCGTGCCGCGCCAAGGTAATCGGCCTATGGCTTCTGCCTCGGCCTCTGCCAACGCCCTCCGCGTGCTGGATCATGTTGTTGAGGTCCACGTTGATTGCTCTGCCACAGAATAGGCAAAATAGTCTCCCCCTACGGTGGAAACGGATTAGCCCACACCGTAACCGCCTCAGCACGTAGCGGCTCTTGTTGTCCCTGGATACCTTGTTATCGTCCACTTCATCATCATCCTCCTGTTGATTTTTAAGAACATAACTTAGAACTCATACATATGATTGAATTGTATTACAATTCAAGAATTGACAACATGTATATGTAAGACAATATATCCGTGGATATCAAACATAAAACATCTCAGCAATAGTTTGGTCGGTTCATATATCATTTCATCTCAACACAATGACAAATAATTGCATCAGAGTGAATGTAGGATAAAGATTGCAGCCTCATAAGTTTCTTCAGGGATGGAGTGAGTGAACCCAGTAACAATTGCACAGCCTATATTGTTGTTGTACATCGCCCCAGGTTCACTAACTCGTCCCTAAAAAAATCTGACACCAATGTGTCTGCCTCTCTTTTGGGGCAAATTTGAATCATTGGCCACAATAAGAAATTGAAATGTAATCGTACAAAACATTATTCAGGGATATACATAGTCAGGTACAAAAACAAGCCTAAATATTGTAATTATAAATAAAAAACCAAACAATTAATCTTCAGGTGCATGTTAAAAATACTTATGATCAAAACCATTCATATGCATATGCATCATACCAATCATTAAAAGATCAGAAACAATTCAAGGATCATATATGTAGTTTCATATGAGAATAAATCTAGGGCCTCAAAATTTGTTTAAGAGATGGAGTTGGAGAACCAAAGTACCAAATGCACAACCTATATTGTTTGTGTGCATTGCTGCCTCAGGTTCACCAACCCATCCCTAAAACACGACACTGTCATACGTGTCTCCCCTTAAACTCTTTTGGGGCAAATTTCAATCATCGGCCTCGGTGACAAACTAAAATGTAATTCGTATGCACTGAATGCATGGAATAGGTAATTCGAATATCATAGTTCTATGAATGTAGAATAAAGATTAAGGCCTCATAAGTTTCTACATGGACGGCGTAAGTGAACCAAGTAACAATTGCACAACGTATATTGTTCTTGTACATCGCCCCAGGTTCACTAACTCGTCCCTGAAAAAATCTGACACCAATGTGTCTGCCTCTCTTTTGGGGCAAATTTGAATCGTTGGCCACAATAAGTAATTTAAATGTAATCGTACAAAACATTATTCAGGGATATACATAGTCAGGTACAAAAACAAGCCTAAATATTGTAATTATAAATAAAAAACCAAATAATTAATCTTCAGGTACATGTTAAAAATACTTATGATCAAAACCATTCATATACATATGCATCATACCAATCATTAAAAGATCAGAAACAATTCAAGGATCATATATGTAGTTCCATATGGGAATAAATCAAGGGCCTCATAATTTGTTTCAGAGATGGAGTTGGGGAACCAAAGTACCAACAGCGCAACCTATATTGTTTGTGTGCATTGCTGCCTCAGGTTTACCAACCCATCCCTAAAATACGACACCATCATACGTGTCTCGCCTTGAACTCTTTTGGGGCAAATTTCAATCATCGGCCTCGGTGACAAACTAAAATGTAATTCTTATACACTATGAATGCATGGAATAGATAATTCAAATATCATAGTTCTATGAATGTAGAATAAAGATTGCAGCCTCACAAGTTTCTACAGAGATGGCGTAAGCGAACCAAGTAACAATTGCACAGCTTATATTGATCTTGTACATGGCCCCAGATTCGCTCACTCATCCCTGTAAAAATTTGACACCAATGTGTATGCCTCTCTTTGGGGAAAATATGAATCATTGGCCACAATAAGAAATAGAAATGTAATCGTACCAAACAATATTCAGGGGTATACAAATGCATCATACAACGCATTCATAGATCAGAAACAATACAAATATTATATATTTAGGCTCCATATGAGAGAAAAAATTAGGGCCTCATTTTTTTCAGCGATGGAGTCGGAGAACCAAAATACCAACAGCACAACCTATATTGTTTATGTGCATTTCTGCCTCAGGGCCACTAACCATCCCTAAGAAAACGAGACCATCCGATGCCCTTGCACTATTTTGGGGCAAAATTGAATCATTGGGCTCAGTAAGGAATAGAAATGTAATGTTATAGGCCTACTGTGTATCGAAAACAACACTCAACTAGCAAACTCAACTGGATGACAGATGAGCAGATTGGGGTTTTGTGACTAGACGGATTGGGGTTTTGTGACTAGATGGTAGATGCATCAATCAACCGATCAATTCATATATATATATATACTACCCTACTTCAAGAGCAAAAGAATATGTACACGATTGAGCAAATCCTTTGTATGAACAGTGAAAACTGCGGCTGCGACTAGAGAAGCTAGCAATGTAGTACCTCGGACTCCTCATCAGGGACCTCCTCCTCGAACTCATCATTCTCCACGACTACGTCAAAGATTTCTTGAACAGCGATGGGGTCATCGATGTAGATCACCGGATTTCCTCCGCCTGCCGCCTGCCCCCTATCCAGATCTGCCGCTGGCACCACGACGTTGTCGGCCACGACATTGTCGGCCACTTGCTGCTCGGCGGCGATGGCTACTACCTGCTGCTCGGCGGCGATGGCTACCACCTGCTGCTCGGCGGCGACGGCTACCAACTACTGCTCGGCGGCGACGGCTACCACCTGCTGCTCGGTGGTGACGGCTACTGGCTGGACGGATGAGTTCGCACCCTCGACGGCGCGGCGACAAGCGGCGTTCGTGCATGGAGAAGATGCCTCCGCCTGCTTGGCGACGACCGAGCCATCTGCTGCTACGCCTTCAACTGGCTTCACCTCCGGATCATCTCCATGCGTACGCTTCATGGCGCACCAAGGGAAGGAGGTAGTGCAAACGAGGGAGCTTCGACGCGCGCGACAGGTGTAGTTTGGGGTCTTGGGACTAGACAGACTGGGGGGAAATGGCACGAGCTCATGGAAGAAGAAGGTCGAGGGGGGCTATAAACACCAGACCGTTCCTAGTCCTCGAGTGGACACATGTGGTGGGCGGGGGGCGGGGGCTACCACGATCTTCACCCTTTTTTGGTTCCCTTTTTTTTGAAACAGCCACAATCTCCACTTTAGAGCTGCATTGAAAACACGCTCATGGCAGACCTCGATTCCACTTCATGCAAGTGGCGCGGAACTAATTTCTAGCAACATTAGATCTACTCGAGGGGGCCCTTGACTCATGGAATTTACTAGCGGTAGGGCCCAGTTGGAAGTGAGATTGAGAGCGCTGCGTAAAAATGGGATATGTCTGATTAAAATCAAGTGGCAATAAATTGCAGTGTCCCGTCGACAACCGTGCACTCGATGACCCCGTTTCCCTGTGCATGAGTTGTAGTAGCAGTAGTAGGCTTTTCAGACTTGATTAAACTTGACATGACCGCTCGACGACTTATTCCATGGACGGCATCGTGTTCCTTCATGTAGAAGTCTCGCGGAGGGAGACGTTCGTGCTGTCTCACGCTGTACTGTGAAGGGCACGACGTGTGCAACGATCATCGTTGGATCGCGCAGAATCAACGGTTGGTGCGCACGATCCGCGTGACAACTGTGACAACCAATCAGGGAGTAGCAGACAGGGTGAGCACAGGTTTGGGCTTCTACGAAAGATAGAGAGGGGGCAAAACTAAGTAGTACCACATAAAACCAAGGGCAAAACTGAGTAGTATAAAAATGGAAAGTGTCTTGTACAATGAAATACATCGTGGAATACATCAAATCATGCCAAGATAGATCCACTAGAGTTCATTGGATGTGTGTTCTTCTCATAAACCACACATGGATCCACCAGTGTCATTGCATGTGTGTTCTTCTAAACAAACCACATAAGGATCCACCAGTGTCATTGCATGTCTATTCTTTTCATGAACCACATCCAGTGTCAGTGCATGTTTGTTCTTTTCATGAACCACATAAGGATCTACTAGTGTCATTGGATGTGTGTTCTTCTCATGAACCACACGTGGATCCACCGGTGTCATTGCATGTCTGTTCCTCTAAACAAACCACATAAGGATCCACCAGTGTCATTGCATGTATGTTCTTTTCATGAACCACACCCAGTGTGATTGCATGTTTGTTCCTCTAAACAAACCACATAAGGATCCACCAGTGTCATTGCGTGTCTTTTATTTTCATGAACCACACCCACTATCATTGCATGTGTGTTCTTCTAAACAAACCACATAAGGATCCACCAGTGTCATTGCATGTATGTTTTTTTCATGAACCACACATAAGGATCCACCAGTGTCATTGCATGTCTGTTCTTTTCATGAACCACACCCAATGTCATTGCATATGTGTTCTCCTGACAAACCACATATGGATCCACCAGTGTCATTGCATGTCTGTTCTTTTCATGAACCACAGCTAGAGTCCACCAGTGTCATTGGATGTGTGTTCTTCCCATGAACCACACATGGATCAACCAGTGTCATTGCATGTCTGTTCTTTTCATGAATCACAGCTAGAGTCATTGCATGTCTGTTACTTCCATAAACCACATATGGATCCACCTAGTGTGATTGCATGTTTGTTCCTCTAAACAAACCACATAAGGATCCACCAATGTCATTGGATGTGTGTTCTTCTCATGAACCACACATTGATCCACCAGTGCCATTGCATTTCTGTTCTTTTCATGAACCACACATAAGGATCCACCAATGTCATTGGATGTGTGTTCTTTTCATGAACCACACCCAGTGTCATTGCATGTGTGTTCTTCTAAACAAACCACAAAAAGGATCCACCAGTGTCATTGCATGTCTGTTATTTTCATGAACCACACCCAATATCATTGCATATTTGTTCTTTTCATGAACCACATACGGATCTACCAGTGGCATTGCATGTCTGTTCTTTTCATGAACCACACCCATTGTCATTGAATGTTTGTTCTTCTAAATAAACCACATAAGGATCCACTAGTGTCATTGCATGTATGTTCTTTTCATGAACCACACATAAGGATCCACCAGTGTCATTGCATGTCTGTTCTTTTCATGAACCACACCCAATGTCATTGCATGTCTGTTCTTTTCCTGAACCACATAAGGATCTCATTGCATGTTTGTTCTTTTCATGAACCACACCCAGTGTCATTGCATGTGTGTTCTTCTAAACAAACCACATAAGGATCCACCAGTGTCATTGCATGTATGTTCTTTTCATGAACCACACATAAGGATCCACCAGTGTCATTGCATGTCTGTTCTTTTCATGAACCACACCCAATGTCATTGCATGTCTGTTCTTTTCTAGAAACCACACCCAATGTCATTGCATGTCTGTTCTTTTCATGAACCACATAAGGATCTACCAGTGTCAGCACAAGTTTAGGCTTCTTCGAAAGATAGAGAGAGGGGGCAAAACTAAGTAGTACCACATAAAACCAAGGGCAAAACTGAGTAGTATAAAATGGAAAGTGTCTTCTACAATGAAATACATCGTGGAATACATCAAATTATGCCAAGATAGATCCAATAGAGTTCATTGGATGTGTGTTCTTCTCATAAACAACACATGGATCCACCTGTGTGATTGCATGTCTGCTCTTTTCATTAACCACAGTTAGAGTCATTGCATGTCTATTCTTTACACAAACCACATATCACCAGTGTCATTGCATGTGTGTTCTTCTCATGAACCACACATGGATCCACCTAGTGTCATTGCATGTCTGTTCTTTTCACAAACCACATAAGGATCCACCAGTGTCATTGCATGTGTGTTCTTCTAAACAAACCACAGAAGGATCCACCAATGTCATTGCATGTTTGTTATTTTCATGAACCAAACCCGGTGTCATTGCATGTGTGTTCTTATAAACAAACCACATAAGTCATTGCATGCCTGTTCTTTTCATGAACCACACCCAGTGTCACTGCATGTCTGTTCTTTTCATGAACCACATAAGGATCCACCAGTGTCATTGCATGTCTGTTATTTTCATGAACCACACATGGATCCACCGATGTCATTGCATGTCTGTTCTTTTCATGAACCACACCTAGTGTCATTGCATGTCTGTTCTTTTCATGAAACACACCCGGTGTCACTGCATGTCTGTTCTTTTCATGAACCACATAAGGATCTACCAGTGTCATTGGATGTGTGTTCTTCTCATGAACCACACGTGGATCCACCGGTGTCATTGCATGTCTGTTCCTCTAAACAAACCATATAAGGATCCACCAGTGTCATTGCATGTCTGTTCTTTTCATGAACCACACCTAGTGTCATTGCATGTGTGTTCTTCTAAACAAACCACATAAGGATCCACTAGTGTCATTGCCTGTCTGTTCTTTTCATGAACCACATAAGGATCCACTAGTGTCATTGCATGTCTGTTCTTTTCATGAATCACAGCTAGAGTCATTGCATGTCTGTTACTTCCATAAACCACATATGGATCCACCTAGTGTGATTGCATGTCTGTTCCTCTAAACAAACCACATAAGGATCCACCAATGTCATTTCATGTCTGTTCTTTTCATGAACCACACCTAGTGTCATTGCATGTGTGTTCTTCTAAACAAACCACATAAGTCATTGCATGCCTGTTCTTTTCATGAACCACACCCGGTGTCATTGCATGTCTGTTCTTTTCATGAACCATATCTAGAGTCATTGCATGTTTTTTCCTCTAAACAAACCACATAAGGATCCACCAGTGTCATTTCATGTCTGTTCTTTTCATGAACCACACCCAGTGTCATTGCATGTTCTTTTCATTAACCATAGCTAGAGTCATTGCATGTCTGTTACTTCCATAAACCACACATGGATCCATCGATGTCATTGCATGTCTGTTCTTTTCATGAACCACATAAGGATCCACCTAGTGTCATTGGATGTGTGTTCTTCTCATGAACCACACGTGGATCCACCGGTGTCATTGCATGTCTGTTCCTCTAAACAAACCACATAAGGATCCACCAGTGTCATTGCATGTATGTTCTTTTCATGAACCACACCCAGTGTGATTGCATGTTTGTTCCTCTAAACAAACCACATAAGGATCCACCAGTGTCATTGCGTGTCTTTTATTTTCATGAACCACACCCACTATCATTGCATGTGTGTTCTTCTAAACAAACCACATAAGGATCCACCAGTGTCATTGCATGTATGTTTTTTTCATGAACCACACATAAGGATCCACCAGTGTCATTGCATGTCTGTTCTTTTCATGAACCACACGCAATGTCATTGCATGTGTGTTCTCCTGACAAACCACATATGGATCCACCAGTGTCATTGCATGTCTGTTCTTTTCATGAACCACAGCTAGAGTCCACCAGTGTCATTGGATGTGTGTTCTTCCCATGAACCACACATGGATCCACCAGTGTCATTGCATGTCTGTTCTTTTCATGAATCACAGCTAGAGTCATTGCATGTTTGTTACTTCCATAAACCACATATGTATCCACCTAGTGTGATTGCATGTCTGTTCCTCTAAACAAACCACATAAGGATCCACCAGTGTCATTGGATGTGTGTTATTCTCATGAACCACACATGGATCCACCAGTGTCATTGCATGTTTGTTCCTCTAAACAAACCACATAAGGATCCACGAGTGTCATTGCATGTCTGTTCTTTTCATGAACCACACATAAGGATCCACCAGTGTCATTGCATGTCTGTTCTTTTCATGAACCACACCCAGTGTCATTGCATGTGTGTTCTTTTCATGAACCACAGCTAGAGTCATTGGATGTCTATTCTTTTCATGAACCACACCCAGTGTCATTGCATGTCTGTTCTTTTCATGAAACACACCTGGTGTCACTGCATGTCTGTTCTTTTCATGAACCACATAAAGATCTACCAGTGTCATTGGATGTGTGTTCTTCTCATGAACCACACGTGGATCCACCGGTGTCATTGCATGTATGTTCCTCTAAACAAACCACATAAGGATCCACCAGTGTCATTGCATGTCTGTTCTTTTCATGAACCACACCAAGTGTCATTGCATGTGTGTTCTTCTAAGCAAACCACATAAGGATCCACCAGTGTCATTGTCTGTCACTTCTTCTCATGTACCACACCCATTGTCATTGCATGTGTGTTCTTCTAAAAAAACCACATAAGGATCCACCAGTGTCATTACATGTATGTTCTTTTCATGAACCACGCATAAGGATCCACCAGTGGCATTGCATGTCTGTTCTTTTCATGAACCACTCATCTAAAACTCTTGGGTTATCTCCGAATAAGTACTTTTCTTTAGAGCCTTTAAGTTAGGCATGATAGTTTGAGAAGATGCTCACATAAAAATATGAATTGAAGTAGAAGACAGCATCAAGAAGCAAATTCAAAGCACATTTAAGTCTAACCCACTTCCTATGCATAGGAATCTTGTAAAGAAACAAGTCATGAAAGCACAAAGCAACAAGCATAGTAAAGCCAAACAAGTGCAACGTCAATACTTTTAACATAAAGAGGGGAAACTTAATATTGTTGAGATACATAAAACCATGTTTCCCTCTCTCATAATAACTTTCCGTAGCATCATGAATAAAATTAACAATATAACTATCACAAGAAACATTCTTATCATGAGCCACATGCATAAAATAATTAATACTCCCCACGTAAACATAGTCATTCTTATTGATTGTAGTGGGAGGAAATTCAACAAAATAGCTATCATTATTATTTTCATCACCATAATCATCAAATATAGGAGGCATATTGTAATCATAATTAATTTTCTCCTCAATAGTAGGTGGACTGAAAATATCATATTCATCATTGTAATCATCATATATTGGAGGCATAGTATCATCAAAGTAAATTTTCTCCTCCATGCTTGGGGGACTAAAAATATCCTGCTCATCAAAACCAGCTTCCCCAAGCTTAGACTTTTCCATAGCATTAGCAATAATGGTGTTCAAAGAATTCATACTAATAACATTGCTATTAGCACGCAAATAAAGTTCCATAGGTTTTTTAATTTTCTCTTCAAACACTTCATGTCCTAACTCAAGATAAATACTATAAAGCTCTCTAATTTTGGTGTTGTTTTCCATTAAGCCTAATTAGTGAATACAAGAAACAAAAAGACAAAATTGCAGAATCTAAAGGAAATAACTTCGAGTACTCACACCAGAAAATAGGCGTTTGCCGTGGGAGGTTCTTCTTCTTTAATCCTCTCATGTGAATACCTTTTACCTTACCTCCCCGGCAACGACGCCAGAAAATAGCTTGATGTCTACGCACTTCTATTCTTGTAGTCAGTTGTTGGGCCTCCAAGTGCAGAGGTTTGTAGAACAGCAGCAAGTTTTCCCTTAAGTGGATCACCCAAGGTTTATCGAACTCAGGGAGGAAGTGGTCAAAGGTATTCCCTCTCAAGCAACCCTGCAATCAAGATACAAGAAGTCTCTTGTGTCCCCAACACACCCAATACACTTGTCAGGTGTATAGGTGCACTAGTTCGGCGAAGAGATAGTGAAACACAAGTGGGATGGATAAATATAGGTGGTAACGGTGATAGAAAATAGCTTGTTGGCGTGGAAAAGACTAAAGGCAAACTAAAATAATGATGGAAGCAAGCAAACATGTAACAGATCTAATAGCAAATGGTGTTTCAGTGCTTAGAAACAAGGCCTAGGGATTATACTTTCACTAGTGAACACTCTCATATAAATATATTCTCTCCATGATACTACACTTAACTACTCTCCGGTTGAACACTCCAATCGATGGTAGGGCTATAACAACACACCTCAAAGTAAGCCTTTCCCATCTAGAAAACCCCACACTGTCACCTTGAGTACTAGATGAGTCCAACAAACACCACAATTTTATAAAGACATCCAACTCCAAATATAACTCATAACAAGTATTTGAAATCTCTAGCCTAAGTGCCACCATGGTGTGCACGATGTCACTTTCACACACATGGGGAGAGCAGAGATCTATTAAAGCACTTGAGTAGCAAGGTAGATCTACTTGATTACAAAGCTCATGATCACAATAAGATCATGCATAGAGAGAGAGATGAACACATAGCTACCGGTAGAACCCTTAGCCTCGAGAGAGAGCTACTCCCTCCTCATCATGGGAATCAACAACGGTGATGGAGATGGTGGTGGAGATCGATGGAGATGGCTCCGGGGGCACTTCCCTGTCCCGGCAGGGTGCCGGAACAGAGACTTTCTGTCCCCCGAATCTCCCCTTCGGTGGCAGCGGCACTGTGAAACTTTTCATGGGTGGAGGCTTGATTTCTTAGGGTTTTGGTATCGGGAGGCTTCTCATAGGCAAAGAGGCAAGGTCGGTGGGCGGCCAGGGGACCCACACCACCTGGTGGCGCGGCCAGGGCTAGCCCGCGCCACCACATGGTGTGGCCGACCTGTGGCCCCTCTCCGTCTCGTCTTCTGGCTCCGTGAGTCTTCCGGTAAAATATCAACTTTGGCTTTTATCCGGTCCAATTCCGAGAATATTGATTTTCTGACTTTCCTGGAACCAAAAACAGTAGAAAACATGCAGCTGGCACTGTGGCTCTTGTTAATAGGTTAGTCCAAGAAATCATATGAAAAGTACTCCAAAGTAAGGACAAAACACAAGAAAGTAGATAAAACCAAGCATGGAACATCAAAAATTATAGATACATTTGCAATGTATCAATCTACCAGTGTCATTGGATGTGTGTTCTTCTCATGAACCACACGTGGATCCACCGGTGTCATTGCATGTCTGTTCCTCTAAACAAACCACATAAGGATCCACCATTGTCATTGGATGTGTGTTCTTTTCATGAACCACACCCAGTGTCATTGCATGTGTGTTCTTCTAAACAAACCACACAAGGATCCACCAGTGTCATTGCATGTCTGTTCTTTTCATGGACCACATAAGGATGGGCCCACCAGTGTCATTGCATGTCTATTCTTTTCATGAACCACACCCAGTGTCAGTGCATGTCTGTTCTATTCATGAACCACGCCCAGTTTCACTGCATGTCTGTTCTTTTCATGAACCACATAAGGATCTACCAGTGTCATTGGATGTGTGTTCTTCTCATGAACCACAGGTGGATCCACCGGTGTCATTGCATGTCTGTTTCCCTAAACAAACCACATAAGGATCCACTAGTGTCATTGGATGTGTGTTCTTTTCATGAACCACACCCAGTGTCATTGCATGTGTGTTCTTCTAAACAAACCACATAAGGATCCACCGGTGCTATTGCATGTTTGTTCTTTTCATGAACCACATAACGATGGGCCCACCAGCGTCATTGCATGTCTGTTCTTTTCATGAACCACACCCAGTGTCAGTGCATGTCTGTTCTATTCATGAACCACACCCAGTTTCACTGCATGTCTATTCTTTTCATGAACCACATAAGGATCTACCAGTGTCATTGGATGTGTGTTCTTCTCATGAACCACACGTGGATCCACCGGTGTCATTGCATGTCTGTTCCTCTAAACAAACCACATAAGGATCCACCAGTGTCATTGCGTGTCTGTTCTTTTCATGAACCACACCCAGTGTCATTGCATGTGTTTTCTTCTAAAGGAACCACATAAGGATCCACCAGTGTCATTGCCTGTCTGTTCTTTTTATGAACCACAACCAGTGTCATCGCATGTGTGTTCTTCTAAACAAACCACATAAGTCGTTGCATGCATGTTCTTTTAATGAACCACACCCGGTGTCATTGCATGTGTGTTCCTCTAGACAAACCACATAAGGATCCACCGGTGTCATTGCATGTATGTTCCTCTAACAAACCACATAAGGACCCACCAGTGTCATTGGAAGTGTGTTCTTCTCATGAACCACACGTGGATCCACCGGTGTCATTGCATGTTTGTTCCTCTAAACAAACCACATAAGGATCCACCGGTGTCATTGTGTGTCTGTTCTTTTCATGAACCACACCCAGTGTCATTGCATGCGTGTTCTTTTCATTAACCACGGCTAGAGTCATTGCATGTCTGTTACTTCCATAAACCACAAATGGATCCACCGATGTCATTGCATGTCTGTTCTTTTCATGAACCACACCCAGTGTCACTCCATGTTAGTTCTTTTCATGAATCACAGCTAGAGTCATTGCATGTCTGTTACTTCCATAAACCACATATGGATCCACCTAGTGTGATTGCATGTCTGTTCTTTTCACAAACCACGCATGGATACACTAGTGTCATTGCATGGGTAGCCGTTAGACCGAGTCTTCTAGAAGGCACGCCCTAACACAGTTGTTCTGCTTGACGATTGTTACATACCGTTTGATTGGGGCACTTGGACGATTGAGATGGTCTTCGTGAGAGCGATCCGCGAGTAGGCTGTTCTGTGGCATGATTGGCCATGCTTGCTCTGGACAAGCTGGCAACACCGGGCGCTCCCCTGTTGTGAGTGTCACGTCTCACGAGTTGAGTGGGCCACATCCCAGTGTCACGTCCCCATTACTTATCTTCCTCCCCGTACTTCTCTTCCTTACCCTCGAAGCCACTTTCCCCACTTCACTCCCATCCTGCCGTAGCCGCAAGCCGACGGCGCCTCCATCCCAATACCCTCTCCGGCAGCCACCCCCCTCCCCTCTCGCCATGGGTTCAAGGGGAGACAGCGAGGAAACGCGTCGTGACGACAGGGACGGTGATTTCGATGTGAGTCGTCTCATCTCTATTTCTATCATCTGTGGCCAGTTATCTATTTTTTGAGCTAGATCTAATCTGTTTACTCATGCGCGTATGATGTGTTAGGCCAACCAGACGATGTATGACTCTGACTATCATGGTTTAGAGGATGAAGACAGTCCTCTGGTATATAAACAAGGATATGTGCCCGCTAAATTTGTAGCCTTCGAAGGACGAAATGCATGCAGGAGGTTTTTACGGTGTCAAGGACATCGTGCAATGATGCAAGGCAGAAGTTGCGGTGTTGTCAAATGGGTAGATCCAGAGTGGCCCAAATCATTGCAGAAAATGCTGGACAAAGTATGGGAAATGACTGTCGAGTTGAAAGAATCCATATTCAGCTCACTTCTTGACAGTGTTGAGATGAAGCTATGGGAACCAGTTGACACGACCAAACATAAGCGAGATCTCTGCTGGGTGCAAGACAAGGTTATCAAAGTCGAGAAGGAGAGTGTAACTACCTCGGTGAATTACTCTCTTAGTTACATGCCTGGATGAACGAAAGTGGTTAAAATAGTACGATGGGGCCCAGGGCCCCTCACGGTAGACCTTTCAGCTGTCCTAACCACTTTCAGAACATCGGGACAAGAACGAGCGGCGTAATCGGCAGGCGAAGGGATCAACTACATACACAAATGAGTATGTATGCAAGCCACATACAACATTCCTCAGAGCCATTCCATCTAAAAGAAATAGAAATATTGCAACGCCATACGGCAAGATTTGAATATCCTAGATAGAGATAATAATTTAGGATAGCTCCTCATACAACAAAAATCAGAGTATCAGGCGGAAGCGGAAAATAAGATCCGAGTACGGATAAGAAGCAAATCGGCATAAGATGCCACATAAATAAACACATCCCGCCCACAGATCTCACGGATCCCCGTTCCCGGAATCTCTACACCGAGTGATCATTGCCAACATCATCTGTCTCCTCCACCCAGTATCCATCTTGCGAATACACCTGTTCATCTGAATCAAACAATTTATCGTGTGAGACCCTAGGGGTACTCAGCAAGTCTTTATGCCACTAAAGGGGACACAACCTGGGGTGACGCAATTGCAGCAAAAGATATAGTCTAGCAATTCTATAGATACTCGCTAACCATCCACCTAACCAATGATAGATGGATGTCCGTGAATTAAGAACAACAGTTATAACAGTATAATTAACAGATCCATCCTCCTCCTCCTCGCTTACCAACGAGGAAGCGGACGAATAACCCCCATCATCCGTTGGCAGTTTTATTATTCATTCCATGAGTATTGCACTACTTACTAGTCAAGTACTTCGTCAAATTAAAAGCGGTACTTTAGTTATACTTATCTATGATCGAGAAACTATGCTCCAAGTCATCCATAACCACGGACACGGCTTTCAGAAAGATTTACCCTGCAGGGGTGCACGAATAGCAACACACACCCGATCAACCTCAGAAAAACCAAAACAAAACCCAACGAAGCATTCACGACAAAGCAAGCACAGGATTCAGAAATATTTCAGGGGGCCACCCCATTAAGCTACCCGCAACAAAGTTGGCCGCCTCCGAGACGGACCCAAGGTTTGCGTCAATGGCTGTAAATGACTGGGAACCCGAAAGTGTGACTGGGCTTGTCGATACCGCGAAAACACTCCGCATCCAAAACAGTACAGGTGCTCCACGCACAATCTTAAATAAACAGTAAAGCATGGCATAAGTACATGATAGTAACAAAGCCCCAAACTACTTTGTGGCCCCAAGAAATAAGAATGAATCAAGCTCTGGCTCAGGGGGTCCATGAGGCCTCCCGGATGTGGATAGTGCGAATAGTCAAGGAACAGGAATCAAGTACTCGGGGTCCTACGGGACACAAGTGAGCATGAAAAACCAAATAGCAGATATTGCTCACCGGTGCCTCTTTCATTAGTTATCCCATTACTACTCAGGTTAAGTTGTTTAGGTACCTCGTTATCCATCAGACGCTCACATACCCTACACATGCTTTTCTACGACCCGCATGGCTCAAACAACTCCTGTAGTAATGGCTCATGGGATGGAGGAACAAGCTTCGGTGGGGTGTAAAAATAAAGGCTATGCAGTACTTGGGATTCAATTTAATGCAATCGCGACTCAATGATGCAAGAATAAGATAGAAGCAATAGGTACTATATGTATGCAAGCATGAGGTAGTGCTTGCCTGGCAGCTCAGTTGAAGCAAGAGATGGATCTGGGTAGAACTCCTGTGATTCCTGGTAATTCTCCTGCTGGGCCTCTATTCGAAGAAGAACCAAACAAACAAGGTCCAACATAAATAAAGTGCACAAGCATAGGAAATAAAATGCGACAAGCAAACAAGCATGCCATGATGAATGATGCACAATTTACATGGCATTAAAGTAGCATGGCATGGTGAGGTGTGAGGTACAAGAATAAAACATTTTATTATTTATTTAGTCAAATTTTATTGCCATGAACAGTTCAGATTTTTAATAATGACATGATGCATGCTTCAATTCAGAACAAGGACTGTATAGATAGAACGGGCTCGCCGCGCTGATCGATTTAGACATATTATTTGTCAAATTTGGAGTTATAGATTTAAAGTTATTAATTCATTAAGAAAAGGGCATTTTATTGTAATTTTAAACATCTCGAAAATTTAAAGTGGTCAAACAATATTTTGAATAGCATATTTGAATTCCTCACATTTTTCTGATTCCAAAACATATATCATTTGTATTATTTGGATTTATAATTTAAAATTTATTTAAAATCTGATTTGAATTTGAATTTAAACAATTTTGAATTGGTTTTGTTTAAACAAATAGTCGGAAAATACTTTTGTTACCCAGCCCTTCTCCAGCCCCAGACGCTGACGGGTGGGGCCGGTCTGACTGGCGGCGCAGCGCGCGGAAGACTTCTTACACCGCGGGTTGGCCTAGCCGCTGCGATTGACAGGTGGGCCAGCGGCTAGAGGCCCACGTGACAGCGGTCGAACGCGCAAAGGCTGCCAGGTGGGGTCGTGATGGAGCGCGGGTTGACGGCCTAAGAGCTGGGGGGTTTCACTGCAAGATTGCCAGGGCGGCTGACAGGTGGGGCTTGGTGTACCGCGGGTTGAGGAGGCAAAAGAAGCAGGGGGGATTTGCAAAATGGGGCCGCGCACTGTGGATCTTCTCCACGGTCTGACGAAACTGACGGTGACAGCGCGCGCGGCGCGGTGGGGATTCGATCTGGGGACATGGGGCTCGCGCTCGGTGGCGGTAACCAGTGCGGCTAAGCGAGGGAGGGAAGCTGACGGGCGCTAGATAGGTCGCTGCGCGACGCGGCGACGTGCAGACGCGCGCGACCACGGCGCACTGGGAGCGCTCGGCGAAACGTCTACCGCGGCTAGGTTTTTTTGGCGGGGCGGAGGGTGTCTAGGCAAGAGAGGGGCTCACCGCGGGCTCGACGGAGGGCTCGGATCGAGGCGGGAGGCTGCGGAGCGGCGAGGTTGCACACGTCTCGGATCTAGGGTTTGCGGCGGAGCGGCGAGGGTACTGGCGGTTCTGGTGCTCCTCCTCCTCGCTGGCGCGTCCAGCGCGAAGCAGGGGATGCTCCTCGATCTCCTCGACAACCTCCACGACGCGCGTGCTGGCCGGAACGAGGAGACGCCGGTGGTACTAGCGGGGGACGGCGAGAGGGGAGATGGCGTCGGTGGAGCGGCAAGGGGAAGAGGGCTAGGCCCTGGGGGATCTGGGAGAGGCAGAGGAGGCGTGGGGGAGGAGGAAAGCAGAAGGGGAAGGTGCTGTGGGGAATCAGTAGAGGGGAGAAGAAAAAGGTGGCTCGGGTGCCACCTTTCCTCCTCCATATTCTTATACTTGTGAAGACAATAGTAATAACATGGCATTATTCTTATGCATTCCATAATATGGAATAAAGGCCAAGCAAGAGAAGATAGAATTGGATCCATCCCATCTCCCATGAGCTAGATTAAATACCAAAAGAAAATAAAAGCCCATGGTAAATGGAATGGTGGAATTATAAGGTGGTGACAAGAAAGGTGGTGGAGTTGAATAAAAGTTATGCCCCCAACTCAACGTGGGCATTAAACAATATATCAATAACCAAATACAATATCAAGAGGCAAATACAATTAATAATGCATATGAGAGAAGAACCAAAGAAAAAGGGTTTTATATGATGCTCAAATGCAAGGTGGCATGATGACATGAGCATGATATAATTATGATGCAACAATTATATATAGGAAGTAGCCATTATATTACTAGACCAAGTAGCATTACCATTGTTAGACAATTGGGATGCTACAACTCTCCCCCACTAAACAGGATCTCGCCCCGAGATTCTAGGAAGAAGAAGAAGACTCAAAGAGGGTAGGATACTTGGCACGGAGCTCATCTTCACGTTCCCAAGTGGCTTCATCAACGGAATGGTGCGACCACTGCACCTTGCAGAACTTGATGGAGTTGTTGCGAGTCCTTCTTTCTACGACTTCAAGAATTTTTATGGGGTGTTCTTGATAAGACAGATCTTCTTGGAGATTGATGAGTTCATGGTCCACGGTCCTGCCGGGATCCTTGGATCACTTCTTGAGTTGAGAGATGTGGAAAACATCATGGACTTTGAGTTGTTCAGGGAGCTCAAGAGCATAAGCAACTTCTCCTCTTCTTCCATGAATTTTGAAAGGACCGGTGTATCTAGGAGCCAGCTTTCCTTTGATACCAAAACGGTGCGTGCCTCTCATGGGAGTGACACGAAGGTAAACGAGATCACCCGGGACATACTCCATGTCCGTGTGCTTTCTATCATAATTGCTCTTCTGGCGACTTTGAGCAATCTTCAGGTTTTCAAGAATGATGTGAACTTTCTCCTCCGCTTGAGTTACAATGTCAGGGCCAAATAATATTCTTTCTCCTGCGCCCGACCAACCAATCGGAGTTCTGCATTTGCGACCATAGAGAGCCTCAAATGGTGCCATCTTTAGACTTTTCTGGAAACTGTTGTTGTAAGAGAATTCAGCATAAGGAAGACATTCTTCCCACTTCATGCCGAAAGAGATGACGCAAGGATGGAGCATATCTTCCAGAATCTGATTGATCCTTTCAACTTGTCCTTGCGACTGGGGTGGTAAGCGGTGCTGAAGTTCAATTTTGTTCCCAAAGCATTTTTAGAAACTTCCCCAGAACTTGGAAGTGAAGATGCTTCCACGGTCTGAACTGATCTCAAGAGGAACCCCATACAGAGAGACAATTCTATTGATATAGAGCTCAGCCAACTGAATTGCAGAAATTGTTTCCTTGACGGGAAAGAAGTGAGCTACTTTAGAAAGCCTGTCGATGACAACAAAGATTGCATTGTTGCCCTTCTGCGACCTTGGAAAACTAGTGATGAAGTCCATCTCTACTTTCTCCCATTTCCATTCCGGAGGCTTCAATGGTTGTAGAAGACCGGAAGGTTTCTGATGGACAGCTTTAACTCTGCGACGGACATCACACTCCGAGACATACTTGGCACAATATCGTTTCAACCCAGGCCACCAATATTGTGTTTTCAAGTCCATGTACATCTTAGTGTTGCCAGGGTGGATAGAAAGAACAGAATCATGCGCCTCCTTAGAACTTGCTCTCTTAAACCCGGGTAGTTCGGAACAAACATCCGGTGTTCAAAGAAAAGAGTGCCTTGATCGTCGACGTGGAAAGACTCATACTTCGGAAGCTGAATGTTGGAGATGATCTTTTTAGTGTAAGGATCACCAAGTTGAATAGAGCGAACTTTTTCTTCCAAGAGAGGTGTTGCCAGAAGGTTCAGAAGATACCCTTGATCCACAATTTCAAGGTTGAGCTTGCGGAATTCCTCGCACAAGAGAGGCTGTTGTTCTTCCACCATGAGGTTGTTGACATAAGCTTTTCGGCTGAGAGCATCGGCCATGACATTAGCTTTGCCCGGAGTGTAGTTGATGGTCAAATCGAAATCATTGATTGTTTCAATCCACCTCCTCTGACGAAGGTTGAGATCAGGCTGTGTGAAGATATACTTCAGACTCTTGTGATCAGAAAAGATCTCACAACGGTTGCCAAGAAAGTAATGCCTCCATACTTTCAAAGCAAAGACAACTGCTGCGAGTTCGAGGTCATGTGTAGGATAGTTGATCTCATGCGTCTTCAACTGTCGAGAGGCATAAGCAACAACTTGTTTTTCTTGCATAAGCACCGCACCTAATCCTTGCAATGAGGCGTCACAGAATATCTCGAAAGGCTTTGATGTATCTGGAGGAACCAAGACTGGTGTGGAAGTGAGCTTCTCTTTGAGTGTTTCAAAGCTTGCTTGACATGCAGGAGTCCAAAGATATTTCTTGCCTTTCTTGAGGAGATCGGTAAGAGGCTTCGCAATCTTCGAGAAGTTTTGAACGAAGCAACGGCAGTAACTGGCCAAACCAAGGAAACTCCGGACTTCTTTGACATTTATGGGTGGAAGCCAGTCCATAATTGTCTTAATAGTTTCTGGGTTGACGGCAATGCCCTTGGCAGAGATGACGTGACCAAGGTATGTGACTTGAGGCAGCCAAAACTCACACTTGGAGAACTTTGCATACAGGCGGTTCTCACGAAGCTTGTTTAGGACACACCGAAGGTGTTCTTCATGTTCTTCCTTTGACTTAGAATAGACTAGAATGTCATCCAGATAGACCACAACGAACTTATCAAGATACTCCATGAAAACCGAGTTCATAAGCCTCGAGAAGGTGGCAGGTGTGTTGGTGAGACCGAAAGACATGACCGTGTACTCATACAGACCATAGCGAGTGGTGAAAGCTGTTTTGGGAACATCTTCCTTGCGGATCTTGATTTGATGATAACCACTTCTGAAATCAAGCTTAGAGAATACCACAGCTCCAGCTAGCTGATCGAAGAGATTATTAATCCGCGGAAGGGGATATTTATTCTTGATTGTTTTAGCATTGAGTGCCCGATAGTCAACACAAAGTCTATCAGTCTTGTCTCGCTTCTTCACAAAGATGGTTGGGCTACCCCAAGAAGAAGTACTGTGCTGAATGAAACCCAACTTCTCTTGTTCATCCAACTGACGTTTGAGTTCAGCCAACTCAGCAGGACCCATTTTATAAGGCCGCTTGGAGATAGGAGCGGTACCAGGTTCAAGTTCAATGACAAACTCGACCTCACGATCCGGAGGCATACCTGGCAACTCTTCAGGAAAGACATCTGAGAACTCACAGACTACAGGAACACTCTGAATACCTTCCAGAGCATCATCATTCAGAGCCGCCAAAGAATAAAGCTGAATTGCAGGAGTCAGACCTGGAGAATAGACTATATGGCCTTCAGGAATTTTCAAAGAAACCGAACGTTCAGCATAATCAATCACAGCTGCATTTGCTGTTAACCAATCCATGCCCAAGATAACATCAATGCCAGAGTTGCCCAGAATAATTAAGGAAGCCGGAAACGAAGAACCACCAATCTCAATTTGATTGTTATGGCTGATTTTAGAAGATGCCATTGTTGCTCCAGGAGAAAGGACCATTGAACGCTTGGGGAGAGGATCCATTGCTAACTCATTCTTATTTGCAAACTTGTGAGAAACAAAAGAATGTGAAGCACCAGAATCAAACAAAACTCATGCAGGAACTGAGTTAACGAGAAGCGTACCCATCACAACTCCAGGAGCATGCTCAGCTTGAGCGACGTTGACACAGTTGGCACGAGCAACGGTAGACCCAGGCTTGGTGTTGATGTTGAGAGCCCGAGGTGGAGGTGCACGAACCATAGAAGAACTTGCCGCCGGTCTTGGAGGTGGTGGTGGAAGAGCTTTGTTGTTCATAGGACAATTCCAATGCTGATGCCTAGTGTTTCCACAAGTATAACAAGCACCAGGTGGGCGTGGAGCAACGTAGCCAGGGATTCCGCCAGGCGCTCCAGGGTAGTTGTGGTTGTAGCCCCTGGGAGCCGCAGTGAAGGAGTTTGGTGGCCTTGCTGCGTAGCTTGACGGTCTTGGTGGAGCAGGGAGCGACGGTGGGGTGTTAGGAACCCAGACACGACGCTTAGAAGGAGCTGTCATAGCTGAAGAGCTTGATGCATCACGGCTGTGTTTCTTTGACTCCTCAAACACTTGCCTACTTGCTTCTTTCTGCAGAGCTGTGTGTTGGAGTTCCAGAAAAGACGCCAGCCTTGCATGAGTGATTGCATATTTGATGGAAGCATTGAGGCCTTGCCAGAACCTCTTTTGCTTCTTCTTGTCATCAGAGATCTCATCGCCACCATACCGAGAAAGGTTCATGAAGTTTCTGATGTAGGTATTGACATTGTCAGTGCCTTGCTTGAGGTTGAGAAACACTTCCTTCATCCTTTCCATGACAATTTCTGACAGATATTGCTCTTTGAAAGCCCCAGTGAATTGCTCCCAAGTAGGCTGCAAACCAGAGAGGTCTGCCTTGAGGTAATTTTCCCACCACAGAGCTGCATCTCCCTTCAGAAGGTGAGTGGCACATTTGACCCATTCTTGCTCGGGAACATCCACAGTCATCAGCAACCTTGACACTTCACGAAGCCAATCATCCGCATCAAGTGGCTGATCAGACACCTCAAATTGACGTGGGTTGAACTTGAGAAAACTCTTGATGTCTCCTCGCTTGGGAGGTGGAGGTAGCGGAACAAACTCATTCCTCCTCACACTTTTCTCGAAGTGCTGCTGGTTCTGCTGCATAGTGCCCAAAGCATTTGCAATACTTGCCAAAGCAGCCCCCCAGTTCAGGTGGTATGTCCTCCTCAGAACGGCGTGGTGGTGCCATCCTGTGATTGATATAAAACACAAGTCAGTACTATAATGGAGAATAATAATAATCCAAAATAGTACCAAAATGGAATTAACCGAGGTTAAAGGATACAATTCACTGAGATGATATTAAAATATCAACAAAGTTCAAGGCACCTAGAAGATATTAAGCATATCGCACACGACTGAACAAGGAGTGTGGTACACAAACTAACAAAGAAAATTTTTCCGCAAATTTTGGCATTAAAATACCACTATATGCGCAAAACCACTTCACGAATCAAGATTAGTAACTCTACTAGTTCAACATACAAGAGCAAATGATAAAAGTAGTGGTATGGTCGCAACTCCATCCCGCACTCAAATCATTACTCCGCACATGAATCAGTAAAACACATATCCCAACACCTTCTTCTTAAGATGAACCTAAAGATTAGTAACTACGGAAACGAACACCCAAACAAGATAACGTCGGATAACAAAGAATAAGATAGATCGCATCGGTATACAACGAATCAGATAGATCACGTCGGTTTACAAAGGCCTGTCGGTATGGAATGTACCAACAGTTGATAACCAAAAGGCAGATAGAGATAACAAGTTGGATGCAATAGATAGACAATTTGATCCTTGCTCTCGCACGAAGATGCGCATCGGGCCAAGATTAGGAAGATCAAGGAGATGTGTGATAACTAGTTCTATTTAGCTTAAGCTCCGTGCCTTTTTAAGTTGTAATATTTGTACTTGTTGACCTAGCGGTCTGAACTATTGGTCCCGGATTCCAGGGAGGAAAAAAATTGCTCTGACCCCGCATTAATTTATGGAAGAATTTGTGATTTAGATCAATTTCCGCCTCGATTTAGATCTCTGTCCCAGATTGGGAACGTAACCGTGGACCAAAGACACCTTTTCTACTAGTGTATTCTGACATTGGTGGTTTGTTTAAACGTAATCTACGTGGATTGTGCCGCATGCAAATGGCACAACCACAATTCATAAAGTGGAAGCACGTACACCCGGTTACTGGAGATCTGGGAGCTTCGCCAGATGCAGGGGATGCAGGAGCAGAGAGGCGGTGAGATAGACGGGCTCAAGATTAGGCCAGAAAGTGGTACCCATTTCCTCCTCATCTGGGCATTATCGGTGAGAACATTGCTGTTTATGTTGCCACGTCGTTGTGCAGCATCTGAAATAAGTTGTTGCTTCGTGGAGTGTGGCAGCTTAAATAATTTATTTATGTGCCACTTACATTCCGTCGTATTTGGAGACCTCCTGCCCCTCAGCAATCATGGAACCGGTGGATCCTTGTTTTCAGATAGTAGTGGCACAATCACAATTTCGGATTGAACTACTGACTCGGACGTTTCCAAACCCTAAGTCGCGGTATAGTTTACTCAGAGAACGTGGTAGATTGTTTCGCCCAGCAACGTGCCACACACAGAGCGATCAGAATTTAACAGAATTACATATATAGGTTCAAGTTCAACACATTACTATGCATCTTCATTGCCAGCAGCCTTCTTCCGTAGCCTGGGTGCCAAGCCTTCACGTCCAATGGCTTCTTCATTTCCTGCCTTCTTCCTCTTTCTCGGTGCCAATTTTCTTAGCTTCACGTACTCTGCATCGCCGGGACAATGGGCACCAGAATCGTGTCCAGCATCATCTTTCCACTCGTTTTTAATTTCTTCGAGCAACAAAATGACATCTTTCCACTCGTTTTTAATTTCTTCGGGCAGCAAAATGACTGACCCGGCAGTCATGTCTCTAAACTTGCGGCGCTTCCTGTCAAAGAAACAAGACTATTTCATAACTGCCCAATATCTACAGAGTAAATAAAACAAAAATAACAATTCAGCACAAACATGCGAACCCCAAGAGACCTTTGCTTACCAGGAGCTAATTGGGTTCGAGCAACCACCCTGTCCAAGAATAGAAGGGCGACTCCTAGTTGCAGCAGCTTCCACATCCAGTACATCACATTTCAGCTCAAACATGGTAGTCGAAGCATACCTTTTCATCAACCCAATTAGCTGATTGTCACACGTTATAGGAACCATGATGCCACGTTCATCCATGAAGATGAACTTTGTAGTCTGCTTCGGCCATAATTCAACATGATTACGCAGAGTAGCAACCATACCAGATATAGTGCAGATCTGCGCAGGCGCTTCTTCCATCGTGAAACAATGGTGTCCATACCTCTTTCCCTTCGAGTCGTACCTATAGAGGACTACCGTAACCAGGTAAGGGGGGGTCCGCGCAGATCCCACTTGACAGAAAACTATGGACAAAATATGTTTGTCAGCGTTGGGCTAACAAACAATTTGAGGTTCAGTAGCCAGCTAGCAGTTGTAACTAGTGCGAATAACAAAGAGAAGGGTAGATCACCCGCTTGTAGACATAACTTCTTCTTTCTTGATAGTAGGATCTGCCATTCTCCGAGTTGCTCGGCTCGGCGGCGGTGAAGGCGGGCTAGAGCCTCGCAACGGCGGCTACGGCATGCGCCATTGGAGCTCGTGATCAGCGACTGGGCGCAGCAACTTGGCACCGGAAGTCAAATGTCCGAAGGGATCGTCCTGCCTGGAGGGTGGATTCCGACGCCACCGGTGCTAGGGGAAAGCTAGGAATGGATTTGTGAAATTGGTCAACGCATCCAATCCACTTAGCTGCTTGATTTGCCTAAGAGGTTGCCGCGTTGGCACCCGCGTCACGGACAGATGACCGACATGAGGGTCCCGACCGTCTACTTCACGCGGCAGTTTGACGGAATGTTTGAATTTGGCAGGGGTGAGATGAGTTTGCCTCGAAATGGCCCCTCTCAGTAGTTGGCGGCCCAACTTTTCGAAACGCGGTAATTTCAGGCAACTTAGGTACCGCCATGCGCTGGCCTACGAACTTTGGTACCGCAGACGAACAAGCCCCTTACCAGGAGGATAGTATTTTCCAATGAAAGCATCTTTGCATTTAGTCCAAGAATCAATAATATTCCTAGTTAAGGAATTCAACCATTCTTTAGCTTTTCCTCTCAAAGAGAAAGGAAACAATTTAAGCTTAATAATATCTCCATCTATATCCCTATGTTTTTGCATCTCACAAAGTTCAACAAAGTAATTTAGATGGGCAGCATCATCTTCATTATCAATACCAGAAAATTGTTCTCTCATAATAACATTGAGTAAAGCAGGTTTTATTTCAAAGAAAGTAGCTTCAGGAACAGGTGGAGCAATGGGTGTGCTCATAAAATCATTGTTGTTGGTGCTAGTGAAGTCACACAACTTAGTGTTTTCAAGAGTAGTCATTTTTTGTGTTTTTAATAAAGAAAGCAAACTAGTAAAACTAATTTTTTTGTGTTTTTGATAAAGAAACAAGAAAATAAAGCAAAAAGTAAACTAAGCAAAACAAAAATAACAAAGTAAAGAGATTGGTTATGACGGACTCCCCTTGTGAAGATGTCATTGACTCCCCGTCAACGGCGCTAGAAAAAGTACTTGCTGACTCGTGTACTAACGAGCTCGTTGGGGAACCCCAAGAGCAAGGTATGATGAGCACAGCAGTAAGTTTCCCTCAGTTATGAAACCAAGGTTATCAATCCAGTAGGATCAAGGAAACACCTCAAAGGTGTTGCTAGCTAGACTTTGGCAGGGCGCACTACCGGTGTTAGCAGCAACGTGGAGACCTGCATAACACAACCCACAAAACTTTGCCCCCAACTTGTGATGAGGTTGTCAATCTCACCGGTTTTGCTGAAAACAAAGGATTAAACGTATCGAGCGGAAGAAAGTAATAGTTTGTAGAAAGTAAACACAAAGCAGTAAACAGTTGATTGTAGATTGATGGTAAAAGAAAGGACCGGGGTCCATAGTTCACTAGTGGTGGCTCTCCTTAAGATAGATGACATGTTGGGTGAACAAATTACAGCGAGGCAATTAACAAACATCGAGAAAGCATACAAGCATATACTGCTCATCTTGACTCCTTTGAGATTCGATTGGGCATTACAACATTATACATAGACCGCCATCCAACTACATCTATGACTAATAATCCACCTTCAGGTTATCATCCGAAGCCCCTCTAGTATTAAGTTGCAAGCAACAGATCATTGCATTACGCATTGCGTGTAAAGTAAACAATATGATTGTTCTATGAACAAAAGATTTTTGTTTTCTCCCTAGTAGCAACAGCACATCTAGTACCTTAGAGATTTCTGTCACTTCCCCAGATTACTAGAGGCATGAACCCACTATCGAGCATAAATACTAACTCTTGGAGTTGCTAGCATCTACTTGGCCAAGATAGCTACTAACAACGGAAAGCATGCAAGATCACAAATAACAAAGACATGGTAGAATCAATAATCAATCTGAAATAGCATCTCAATATCCATCGGATCCCCGCAAACACAACATGTAGGAATTACAAATAGATGATCTTGATCATGAACGGAGCTCACAAGATCTAAACATGATAACACAAAGGAGGAGAACCAGCCATCTAGCTAATACATGGACCCGTAGTCCAGAGATGAACTACTCACGTATCGTATCGGAGGCTTGCATGATGATGAAGAAGGCCTCCAGGGTGAATTCTCCCCTCTGGCAGGGTGCCGGGAAGAGCTTCGGATCCCTCCCGATCTAGGGATGGAGATGACGGTGGCTACAGACTCTTTCGTGGAATTTTGATCGGGTACTTAGGGTTTCTGTATTAGAGGCAATATATAGGCGAAAGGAGAGGCCGAGGGGGTGCCTGGGGCGGCCAGACCACCCCCTGGTGCGGGCCAGACCTGGCCGCACGGCCAGGTGGTGTGGACGACCTCTCGCCCCTCTCCGTCTCGTATTCTGGCTCCTGGTGTCCCTCGGTGAAAAACTAACTTTGGCTTTTGTCCCGTCCAATTCCGAGAATATTCATTTTCTGACTTTCCTGGAACCAAAAATAGCAGAAAACAGGCAGGTGGCACTATGGCTCTTGTTAATAGGTTAGTCCAATAAATCATATGAAAAGTACTCCAAAGTGTGGACAGAACATAAGAAAGTAGATAAAACCAAGCATGGAACATCAAAAATTATGGATACATTAGCAATGTATCAAAGATAATAAGAATAAATGCAGCAAGTGGACCAATCCTTTCTTTAGCAAAGGACAAGCCGATTGTATTACTTAAGATGACCAAACGTTCTCGAGGACACATGGGAATATCGTCAAGTGCTTTCGCTTCATATAGTTGATTAATCTTGTTCAATTTGCTAAGTGTTGTGTGGGTGAACCTGTGCTAATGTACCGACCTTCCTAGGACTAATACATACTTGTGATTATACCCCTTGCAAGCATCCGCAAGTACAAGAAAGTAATTAAGGTAGAAACCTAACCACAGCTTTAAACTCTAAGACCCTGACGTCCCTTGTGCAAAGGTTTCCTAACGGGGGTTCAGGTTTCTGTCACTCCGGCAACCCGTACGATTAGTAGCCAAATACACAATGCATTCCCCTAGGCCCATATAGGTGAAGTGTCATGTAGTCGATGTTCACATGACACCACTATAAGAAGTACACCATGATGACCCACAAGTATAGGGGGTGTATCGCAGTATTTTCGAGGGAAGTGAAATCCAATTTATTGATTCGACACAAGGGGAGCCAAAGAATATTTATAAGTCTTAACAACTGAGTTATCAATTCAGCTGCACCTGGAAACAATCTTGCTCACAGCAGTTTATCAGTAGCAACAGTTTTGTAGTAGGAATAACAAAGTAGCAGCAGCAGTAAAGTAAAGACAACAGTAACAATAGCAGTAAACAGTAGGATTCGAGTGCGGTAGGCATAGGGATGGATGGATGGGCGTTGCATGGACAAGACAATTCACATAGCAATTAGAACATAGGGCAATTGTAGATAAATAAGATAAAGCATCCAAGTACTAGATAATCCTAGGCATGTGTTCCATATATAGTCATACGTGCTCGCAATGAGAACTTACACAACATCTTTTGTCCTGCCAGCCCGTTTGCAGCGGGGCCTCAAGGGAACTATTGGCAATTAAGGTGCTCCTTTTAATAGAGCACCGGAGTAAAGCATTAACACTCCGTGAACACATGTGATCCTCACATTAAAGCCATTCCCTCCGGTTATCCCGATTTCTGTCACTTCGGGGCCATCGGTTCCGAACAACAACGTGTGTATACAACTTGCAGATAAGACCAAAAACAATACTATCATAATGAATCAATAACATGTTCAGATCTGAAATCACGGCACTCGGGCCCTAGTGACAAGCATTAAGCACAACAAGTCGCAACAAAGTCATAAAGCACTAATAGAAGATACTAGGCACCATGCCCTAACAATATGATGCCATTACATGAACGATCTCATCCAATCCCTACCATCCCCATAGCCTACAGCGGGGGATTACTCGCTCATAGATGGGGGAAACATGGATGGTTGATGGAGAAGCGATGGTGATGATGATGGCGATGATCTCCTCCAATTCACCGTCCCGACAGGGTGCCAGAACGGAGTTTCTGGTGCTGTTTCGTGGAATCTGGTGGTGGCGGCGGAGCGGAACTCCTTCTAGAAAAACGTCGAACCCCCAGAGGTTTTAGGTCAGAAGGCTTCTTATAGGCAAAGAGGGAGACCGAGGGGGTGCCTGGTGGGCCCACACCACCCCCTGGTGTGGCCTGGCCTGGCCCGCGCCACCAGGTGGTGTGGCCACCCCCTGTCTCTTCTCCGTCTCGTATTCTGGCTCCTGGAGTCTTCGGGTGAAATAGGCACTTTGGCTTTTGTCCCGTCCAATTCCGAGAATATTCATTTTCTGACTTTCCTGGAACCAAAAACAGCAGAAAACAGGCAGCTGGCACTGTGGCTCTTGTTAATAGGTTAGTCCAAGAAATCATATGAAAAGTACTCCAAAGTGTGGACAAAACACAAGAAAGTGGTTAAAACCAAGCATGGAACATCAAAAATTATAGATACATTTGCAATGTATCAACATCCCCAAGCTTAACTCCTGCCCGTCCTCGAGTAGGTAAGTGATAAAAAGAAAGAATTTTTTTTAGGTGACATGCACCATCAAAGACTTGATCAAAGTATTTGTAAAACATTCAAAGCTGGGATCATAGTACTTCAATCATAACATGAAAGACAAAGTTCTAGCAATAAGACAAACAAACTATGATGCAACATGAAAAAGCACAAACAAAAAATTCAAGAATAGCAATGCTTTGCAAGACGTTTGTTTTTTTTGACAAAAACAGTAGGGAAGTCTCCTACTGTGTCATTTTATAAATTTTATAATGTACAAAAGATTGAGCCAGGCTCAATCAATGATAATGACACCTTCAAATAGGTTTGTTTGTTTGTTTCACATAAAGAAAACATAACATAGTGGCATTCAACTTGTCCCTCATAGAATAGCAAACATAAATGCATATGACACCTTCAAAGTTTACAAGAGTGACTAGATACAAATAGTTTAAAACAAGCAATATCAAGGTATGCATCAATCAACAAGTCTTGGGACAATGCACATAGAACTAAGAATGGCCACTATGCTCTCAAGAAAGTGCTCAAATAATAAATGGAGACTCAACAAGTAAAGGAAAAGGTTTTGAATAATTTTGAAAGGCTTCCAAATGCTGAAAGTATGGTACTCATTAGCTTTGAGCTCTCATTGCCCCTATCATAAGCAACTTTAATATGGTTAGGGTGAAAGTGAGGTCCAATCTGAGTTATATGCTTGACAGACTATAAACTGAAAATCCCATGTCCCTTTAATACGAGGGTCGCTCCTCATGCTACTTTAGTTTAGTTACTGGTAAGTTCTTTTCATAGTAAGTACATGTGTATCATAGAGAATCGCCAACGGGGTACCCCTTGCCTAATGATACGGAAGAATCCCCATATCAAAATGACAAGGCAAGCAGACAATGAGTATCTTAGCAATCTTCTTATTTACCATGGGAAAATGGTGCTTTTTTCTCTCTTTCCTCTTTTCATAGATCTCTTTTTTCTTTTCTCAATAGCTATCTCTCTTTTATAAGAAGAATGCTTCATAGGTATCATTATGGTTACGCTGCAGGTTTCCACCATGTCAGCATGGATTAGACCAGCGGCCCAGGCGTTTCTCTAACACACATACATAACTCCATGGACTTGCAAGCTCCCCTTTTATTTCACACCAACGACATCTACAAACAAAAGAGCATGGTATCAACTAAGCAATAACTAGATAAGTAAAGTGCGGTAAAGGATAGAAGTAACCAAAGTGAAGCACACGAAGACACAAGGATTTGTTTCCCGTAGTTCCTTCCTTTTGAGGGGAAGTACGTCTACGTTTGGAGAGGAGGTGGTTTCAAACCACCAATGCCACGAGAGGCCTCCCTTGTTCTCCGATGAACCTCACCCCAACGGGTTCGATTCACCTCTTCCACTATACGGCAACCTTCAAGGTGGAAAGCGGCACCTTTACAACGAGTTCGGGGCACACATCCACAACTTAATTGGAGGCTCCCAAGTACAAGCTAGCTGTCAAACAATCACAGACAAGCTAGTAAGAACCAAATCACAAGCTAGGGTTTCCAATGAAACACTAGAGCAAGGGGCCCTCAAGTGAATGAGGGGGAAATGAAGATCTCTCTTGGTGAAGATGTAGATCAAGGCCTCCTCCTTAGATTCTCCAAAGATCAATGACTTTGAATGGTTGGGTGAGGAGATCTTGTGGATTTGGTGGCTCTAATGGTGCTAGAGTTCTTGAGATGGACGAGCAGCTTCCAAGGTAGAATAAGGGGCCTTTATATAGGCCCCTTGGAAATGGAGCCGTTGGGAGCCACTTGACCCGGACAATCCGGCCAGTCTGGCCCAGCCGGACATTCCGGGCGAGACCAGCCGGACACTTCGGCCTTGCCAAGTTTCCGGCCAGAATCTAGAAAGTGTCTGGACAGTGTCCAAAAACTTGTTGTGAGTGTCCAGAGAAGTTGCCCACTTCTCATGGGTGGACAGTCCGGCCGAATCCCACCAGACTGTCTGGCCTGGCCGGACACTCCGGCCTGGATCAGCCGGACAGTCCGGCTGGACTTATCCTTTGCACAGACCTGACCCAGGGAATCTCTTTTTCCTTTATTTCACCATACATGGGACAGCAAGAATCTCCTGAAACATTTAACAGATGATTAAACTTATCCAAGTGTTGTCACCAAACATCAAAATAATAGTAAGGGCATAAATGCCCTTTCAATCTCCCCCTTTTTGGTTTTTGATGACAACCCAAGGATTTGCAAAAGGGATAGCTATAAATGTTCACAAGTGGAGAAATACAACATATAGCGAGGCTCCCCCTAGATGTGTGACCAATTTTTTCTTTGCATTTGAATGCATGATCACACACCATAGGATTACATCCTCTCTAGATTTTGTAGCTAGCAATATATGACAAGATATATAAACACAACTAGATCAATAAGCTAGGCATAGATATAACATAGTCACTTAACACAACCGGGTAGGCATGTCTCAACACACAACACAGAGTTCAACACAACAAAGTACTCAAAGAGTAGGATAAGGACACGAAGCTTCAAAGAGGCAAATCGAAATAACGTGAAGCTCGTGTACCCATGCAAATCCCCGGTAGCAACCTAATAAAGGGGCTACTTCTCCCTCTTTGGCATCGAGACGCCAAAAAGGGAAAAGAGCACAACTAAAGCGCCCCAAAGCCAACTCTAGACACTGTAGTCGTCGTCGTCGTCCTCCTCCTCGTACTCGTCCTGATCCTCCTGAGTAGAGCTCTGGTCGTGAGGGCGAGAAGAAGAAGATACATCCTCAAACATGGACCAATCCACACGACCCTAACTCCAGTGACCATAGGAGAGTGTGCCATTAGACGACTGCTGCTGAGAAGGATCAACATCCATAGGCTGGTTGATCCGCTTGAGCTCCTTCATCACATTCTTGTTCGCCTTGTATGCATCGTACTGACTATGGCGAATGTCAATGTTCTGGCATAGAAGAAGCTTCTTCCACCAGGAGGCCTTCTTCACCTTGTTGTGCACTTCCTCCTTGAAGGTGGTGAAGCGGTATGCATTGCTGGCATGCTTCATGCGAGGACCATGGGTCATAGCCCCCAAAACCTCCTCAGAAGCATCATCACTATCAGAGGCATCTATCTCATCATCCTCAAAAATATCCTGAGCAGGGGTGTAGCCACGAGGTGCCTTGGAGGTAGGGGCACCCTTCCTCTATAACTTGGCAGGGAGATGAGCAACAAGCTTAGTGTACACAAGAGGGGTGTCTGGAGCCTGAGCAACAATGAGCTTCATCACATATGGAGCAAAAAGAGGGCACTTCTTGTCAGTGATGCACTTGTACATATCCTGATAGATGAAGTCCATGACATCTATGGTGCCACCTGGGTGAGCTGGACCGCAAACATACACGGAGTGGTCATGTGCCATAAGATTGATCTCAGCACCCCGCATCTCATCCTTATTGCCCGCCTTGGGAGTGAGAGTGTGGCGGAACATGCGGAACAAGATGTTGTAGATGAGCTTGATATTTATGGTCTGGCCAACCACACCATTCTAAGAGTAGATAGGAGCCAAAAGTTGTTTGTCATACGCCTGACCGTGCACATGCATCCGGTGACCACTGTGAGCATTGGGGTTGAAAGGCACACCAAGGAGATGGGCAAACTGAGCCATGCTGGAGCGACATCTTGTAGTGCCATAAATCCACTCAAGGGGAATATCGGGAGTGTCCCCAAAAACCACTGTGGCATAGAACTGCTGGATCAACTCAATGTTGTAATCCTCTCTTGTTTGAAAGATGGTGTGCAGTCCTATCTTCTCAGTCACCCAAAGAGCATCCTCAAAGTACCTGCGTGCCTGGAGCTTCGAAATATCCAACCACTGCATAGGGCACACCGTAGTCCTAAAAGCAGAAAACACCTTAGAGAAGAGCAAGGCCTGCTCATTCCTCCAGAAGCGAGGATCCTCAGAAGTGCACTGTAGAGAATAGAATGGCTGGACACACATCTCCACAAATTCTCCGGTGCCCAAATTTGCCAAAGTGGTCAAAGATTCAAATTTCATGCGCTTGGCTTCATCCCTCTTTCGTTTTCTGACTTTCTCCTGCTTTGCTGCAACACGGTCACGAGCAGCCTGCCTGACCATGAAAGGATCCATATGAACCTCATTCTCTTCATCACGGTACCGGCGAGGACGGGCTTTCTGAGTGGCCCTAGAGCGACGAGGACGGGAGCTACCTATGAATTCAGAGTAGAGAGATAGCAGCAGGGTAAGCACATTTGTCTAGGAGGAGAAAGCATATAGTAGTAGTGGTAGGAATACCAGATCAAAAACAGGCTGGGGAAACCCGGACTGTCCGGCAAAATCGAGTTGGAGACTCTGCTAGGGGCGGATAGTCCGGTGCGTACACGCCGGACACTCCGGCCGGGCCGAAGTGTCTGCCTTGTACTCACCGGACTGTCTGGTGGTAGATCTGGTGATTTTTCCGGGCAGTGTAAATGTACTCAATCGGAGTGGATCGGGATTGCTAGGACTACTGCTAAGACGCCATATGCACGCAGTGATGAATCCATGGTTCAAAATAGGTCATTGCCTCCATAAAAAGCATCTAGAGGAAACCCTGGAGATGTATAAGAGGTGGAGGCAAGTACCAACATCCACGGGGGCCTTCACCGGAGGGGAACGGGTCCCAGCGGCAAAGGGATGACAATGGTCGGCGGGAACGGTTGAATCCGGGGTGGAGAAACCCTCCCAGTGAAGATCCTAGTCGAGGGCAGCAGGGTGTGGAGAGAAGAGAGTCAAGGGAAGAAGGAGGACTGAACCGTCCACTTCCGCCGACCCCTTTTACTGGACTGAAACTGCTGGGGCCAGACTGTCCGGGCGAAATTAGCCGGAGTGTCCGGCCCGACCAGAGTGTCCGGTCATGCCGGACTCTCCGATCAGTACAGGGCGGACATCGGATCTCCACGACCAAAAAACTCCAGGTATAATATTTGGACAAATGTGTGGCAAGAGGAGCATGTTTAGGGATGAGTATAGGCCTGGGATTCAGAAGATGTACTGTGAAAAACCAAACAACCATAGATAGTCAAAAGATGGCAAATTAAGATCCGAACCACACAAGTCAAGAACCAACTCTTCAAATATGAAGAGGGCGGTGGACGAGGCCACCATGTAAGAGATTGTGGTATGACACCGCGAAGCATTATCCTTGGGTCCATTACCACTACTCATCAATGAAGCTCACATATCACTAAATGATATTAAGAGGATTGAATTTCTTTAATGTTGGCATTATGGAGGGAGGGATAGTCCAATGTATTAGAACCGCACTCCCCCTATCTCCATGCCTGCACCTAAACCAAATAAGAATCAAGATATAGGTGAGTATGCATGGTGATCAAGTCAAGCTCCTAGAATCTACGATATTTAGTTCATTCCTAAAATAACAAAACCTTGCTTCATCAAGTGGCTTCGTGAAAATGTCGGCAAGTTGGTCTTTGGTTGATACGTAGGATAGCTCAATATCACCCCGAGCAACATGATCTCTAATGAAGTGATGACGAATCTCAATATGCTTTGTCCTTGTATGATCTACTAGGTTATATGCAATCTTGATGGCACTTTCATTGTCACATAGAAGAGGCACTTTGTCACAATGGACACTGTATTCCTTTAAAGTTTGCCTCATCCATAGCAATTGTGTACAAGCACTAGCAGCTGCCTCATACTCAGCTTCGGCGGTGGAAAGAGATATACAATTTTGCTTCTTAGAAGACCAACACACCAAGGACCTCCCAAGGAATTGGCAAGCCCTAGAGGTTGATTTCCTATCATTCTTTTCACCAGCCCAATCCGAATCCGTGTACCCACAAAGAGAGAAAGTTGAGCCCCTAGGATACCAAATACCATAGTTTGGGGTATGAACCAAATATCGAAAGATTCTCTTGACTGCCATCAAATGGCTTTCTTTAGGAGCCGCTTGATATCTTGCACACACTCCTACACTCAACACAATATCGGGTCTAGATGCACAAAGGTAAAGCAAAGAGCCAATCATGGACCGGTATACATTTTGATCCACATCTTTACCATTTGGGTTTAGTTCAAGATGAGTCTTTGTTGCCATGGGAGTGGGAGCTCCATTGAGGTCTTTCATGTTGAATCTTTTGAGCATATCTTGAGTATACTTGGCTTGGTTGAAGAATGTACCTCCTCTCACTTGCTTGATGTCAAAACCAATAAATACTCTCAATTCTCCCATCATAGACATCCTGAACCTGTCTGTCATAAGCTTAGAGAATTCATCATTAAAATCTTTGTTAGATGAGCCAAAGATAATATCATCTACATAAATTTGGCATACAAAAAGTTCCCCATTAACCCTCTTGATGAAAAGAGTGGGATCGATTTTACCAACCTCAAACCCACGATCTAACAACAACTCTCTAAGGTGTTCATACCACGTGCGTGGGGCTTGCTTGAGCCCATAGAGTGCCTTATCGAGTTTGTAGACGTGGTTTGGAAAGTTGGGATCCTCAAATCCCGGGGGTTGTTTCACATATACCAACCCATGCAATGGACCATTAAGAAATCCACTTTCTACATCCATTTGTTGTAGTTTAAATTTATGATGTGCCGCATAAGAAAAAAGGATACGGATGGACTCAAGGCGAGCCACGGGTGCATAGGTCTCTCCATAATCAATGCCTTCAATTTGAGAGAACCCTTGTGCAACCAATCTTGCCTTGTTCCTTATAACAATTCCATGCTCATCTTGCTTGTTCTTGAAAATTCACTTGGTGCCTATAACATTGCGGCAATTATTGGCTTTTCCACTAACTTCCATACTTTGTTTCTCTCAAAGTTGTTGAGCTCTTTGTGCATTGCATCCAACCAATCTGAATCTTCAAGAGCTTCCCATACTTTCTTTGGTTCCACCATGGAAATGTGTGCTTGGTGCTCACCAAAGTTCTTCAGTTGAGCTCGAGTAGATATCCCTCTTCTTAGATCTCCTACCACATTCTCAAGAGTGTGGTCTCTTAATATTAATATTCTATCCATTCTAGCTTGGCGACGAGTTTCAATTTCCTGTTGTTTCTTGGGGGTCACTTCATCATTTTGATCCTCGTCTTGACCATTAACTTTACCTTGATCATCATTGGAAATATTCTCTTCTAAATGAGGCAAAGATTGACCTTGGTCTTGATCAAGCCCACGACTGGCTAGGTATTCAGTTGTTCTTATGGCAGTCTGTACGAATCTTGCTTGTGAAATGGCCTTAGCACCACTGGACATCCTGGCAAGCGGAGACTCAATCACTTCTTGGCTGGAAGCATCTTCTTGATCAGTAGGTTGAGGGTCCACAACTTGTCTTTGGCATGGGTCGTTGTCCACCTCGACATTAGCTTGTTGAGGTTGTGAAGATGAGGGCTCCACTTGAGTAGAGCATATTTCTTCTCGATCCACCATAAGGGGTTCCTCAACAGGGCGGATGAAACCCGCACCCATTCTTCCTATGGCATCCTGAGGCATTTCATCATCTACATCACAAACATCAACATGCCCCGCTTGGGGACCATCATATTCTTCAAACACCACACTACAAGATTCTATGACAATTCCTGAGAGCTTGTCATAGACTCTATAAGTGTGGGATTCGAGACCATAACCAACAAAAATACCCTCTAATGCTTTCGAATCAAACTTGGATAAACGGATGCCCTTAATGCGATAGAAGCACTTACAACCGAATACCCGGAAGTAAGAAACATTAGGCTTGTTACCGGTAAGGATTTCATATGGAGTATTGATCAATTCTTTGCGGAGGTAGAGACGGTTTGATGCATGGCATGCGGTGGAGATAGCTTCAGCCCAAAAATTGTATGGAGATTTAAATTCTGCCAACATAGTCCTTGCCATGTCAATGAGAGTCCGGTTCTTCCTCTCAGCTACACCATTTTGTTGAGGGGTATATGCAGCGGAATATTGATGTTTTATTCCCTCATCACTAAGAAATCCATTTAATGTGTAGTTCTTGAACTCGGTACCATTGTCACTTCTAATTGTTAATACTGGGACATTGTGTTGACATTGAGCCATGTTGATGAAGTCAATGAAGTTCTCTTGGGTCTCACTTTTTAACTTGAAGAAATATACCCAAGTGTATCTTGAGTAGTCATCAACAATCACCAAACAATATTTCTTCCCACCAAGACTCGCATGAGACGAAAGACCAAAGAGATACACATGAAGGAGCTCCAAGATCTTCTTGGACTTGATGTTGTTCTTTGGATTGTGGGGAGAATCATGCATCTTTCCTTCAACACATGCCCTGCAAACACGATCTTTGGCAAAGCAAACATTTTCTTTTAGTCCAACAATATGACCATCCTTGTGGAGGCTTTGCAAAGTTCTCATGTTGACATGGGCTAGACGGCGATGCCATAGCCAACCCACATCGGCCTTTCCGAATAGGCACATCGTACTTGTAGTGGTTTTCCCCGAAAAGTCCACCACATACAAGTCATCCTCGACGTACCCAACGAAAGAAACCTTTAGAGACTTGCTCCACAAGAGGATCACAATATTAACATCAATAAAGACAGCAAAACCCATCTTTCCTAGAGCACGGACTGAAAGTAAATTATAGCCAAGGGTCTCAACAAGCATGACGTCCACGAGAGTGATATCGTGAGCAACCATAACTTTGCCGAAACCCATTACCTTAGACTTTGATTTTTCGTCATATGTCACCGATATTTGGTCAACATTTGGTCTCAACTCCTTGACACTAGAAGCGCTTCCGGTCATATGACTTGTGCATCCACTATCGAGCACCCATTTTGACCCTCCGGAAGCATAGGTCTACAAAAGATCAAACTAGTTTTTAGGTACCCATTTTTCAATGGGTCCTCTTTTGTTAGCAACAAGGGACTTGGGAACCCAAATCGACCATGCAATATAACCATCAAATGGGCCAACATATTGTGCATACACATCACCATAATAATCACGCATTAAGACATAGTGAGGGTTAGCACTACCTGCAAAATCATCATGAGACATAGTTTTGCCACTTGTGGTCTTACTTCCCACAATGACCTTGTTCTTTTCTTGGGCGGGCTTGGCCTTCTTCTTGTTGTTGTTCTTTTTCTTCTTGGCTTTAGAGACAAAGCCTATGCCCCATTTTTCACCATTTGACCTTTGCTTGTTTAAGAGGTCATCAATAAACTTGTTTCCTTTGGGAAAGGAGGTCTTAGCTAGCTCCCCCTTCAACCTAGCATGTCCTTTAAGAGTATTTGTACAACTAACAGGAATGAATGTACTAGGTGAGGGATTATTGATCAATTGAGTTTGAAGCTTTTCACGAGACTTTGAGTGATAAGAGTTCACTTTCCAAGGCCTTGTGAGCCTTGTCAAGTGTCCTAAAGTCCTCGGCAAGTTTTTCATGAACAACATCAAACTCAATCTTATCCTTTTTAGCCTTTTTGTATTTAGCAATAGCATGATCACGTTCCTTGATGAGTTTATTAATAATGAGATCATTAGCTTCATCAAGGCCCTCTAGTTTAGTTTCAAGAGATATTCTAGTTTCTTGTTCTTCTTCTAGAGCATTATTAAGAGCTTCTACCTCAATCATGTGCTCTCTTCCTAATTGGCATCTCTCGTCTAGAAGTTCTTGTGTGTGTGAAAGTTGATTTAGGAGGTCCACAACATGTTTCTTGTGTTCCCCTTGCAAGTTATTCATGAACACATCAAAAGCAACTAATTCTTTTTTGACCTCAAGAGATAACCCATCATCAAAATCATCATTGATTAAGGAAGTGGAGTGTGATGATGATAATACCTCCGTTCCTCTTGCCATAAGGCAAGTGACGTTCTTGTTGGAGATATTCTCATTTGGAGAGTAGAAGAGTGAGAACGAAGGAGTAGAGGTAGTGGCAAGAGCCGCCACACCACTTGGTGTATCCTCTTCTTCCTCATCATCGTCATCATCGGAGGAGTACTATTCATGTGTGATCAAGTCAATTTCTCCGGCTTCTTGTTGGTTGGGTTCCTTTTGATGAAGGGTTTCTTGTAGGGAGCTTTGGAGGTCTTCTTCAACACAAGTTTACCCCCATGGTCTTCTCTTTTCTCATAGGGACAAGTCGCAACGAAGTGATAGCGGTCACCACAATTGAAACAAGTTCTCAACTTGGACCCATTGTCTCTTCTCCCATTGGGGTTGCTTCTTCGTTGCATTTCCATCTTGGCCTTGGCGGGATCTTTCCAAAAGTTTCTTGCATAGAAGGCCATGTATTCACCCTGAGCAATCTTGACATCTTCAGGGTGGCTCATTGAAGGTCCCTTATCACTTCCTTCATCTTCATCATACTCCACAACCTTGGACTTCAAGGCAAGGTTGACATCACTACTCATTCCAATGGCACGAGCATGGGCGTCTTTGGCATTCTTGGCAGCAACCTTGAAGGCGGCCATCTCTTGCATCACTTCATTGGAGGTCATGAGATGGTAGTTGTGTCTTCCTTGGAGACTCTTCAAGTCAGTAGTCTCGAAAGGCATGAGTGCACTCACATAGTTCCTCTTGATCCAAGCATCATCAATGTGAGAGGCGCCAACATTCCTGAAAGCGGTGGCTGTGGATTTGAGTCTTCGATACATGTCTTCATAATCCTCACCATCCTTCATGAAGAAACCTTCGGCCTCATTGCTTAAGGCATCATATCATTTCTCCTCATACTCTCATTGCCAACAAACAAGTCAATGAGAGCATCCCAAGCTTCCTTGGCGGTGTTGTAGTGCTCAATGTGGGGAAAATCCTTTGGCCCCACTCCAAGTTGGATCATGTGCAAGGCAGTCGCATTGAGTTGGCTATTGACCACTTCTCTTCTCGTCAAGTTGGTTGGATCCTCAATTTTGAGTCCTTCTTCAATAATATTCCACAAATCAATGCAAGAGTTGCGCACATGAGATTTCATTAACACTTGCCATTGAGCAAAAGTATGTGCAGCTAACTTAGGTGGGTCTCCTCTATTATTTATATGTGGATGAGGGATACGAGGGTCGGGAGAGTACCATCTGGGAACCGTATGGAACTCTTCCTTCCCATCACCCTTTTTGGTGGTGGAGTTAGTGGAATTATGTTCATCCCCCACCAATTCCTCCAAAGTCTTAGCCGGAGCATTAGCCTTTGGGTTTGGTGGTGTTTCCTCTCGAGAGGGAGGAGGTGAGGTTTGCTTATCCCTAACAAGTTGCTCAACAAGTTGACGCAACTGTTGGATTTTGTTGCCCAAGGTAGAGCTCAAGCTTGTTTCCAACTTCTTGAGATCTACCATGGTCACCGAATGGCTAGCCTCACTTTCTCCCTCCTCTGGGTTGCCCATAATCTCTTAGGCGGTTAAGCCCGAATAAAGAGCCAAGGCTCTGATACCAATTGAAAGGATCGTATGGGCACCTAGAGGGGGGGGGGTGAATAGGTGCTACTTCAAATTTTACTTTTTTTCAATTTAGGGTTTGACATGAAAGTTAAATTCTCTAGATTATGCAACTATGGTGAATTTACCTATATGACAAACAAGCACAAACTAAGCAATAACTAGATAAGTAGAGTGCGGTAAAGGATAGAAGTAACTATATGACATAAGGATTTGTTTCCCGTAGTTCCTTCCTTTTGGGGGGAAGTACATCTACATTTGGAGAGGGGGTGGTTTCAAACCACCAATGCCACGAGAGGCCTCCCTTGTTCTCTGATGAACCTCACCCCAACGGGTTCGATTCACCTCTTCTACTATACGGCAATCTTCGAGGTGGAAGCCGACACCTTTACAACGAGTTCGGGGCACACATCCACAACTTAATTGGAGGCTCCCAAGTACAAGCTAGCTGTCAAACAATCAAAGACAAGCTAGTAAGAACCAAATCACAAGCTAGGGTTTCCAATGAAACACTAGAGCAAGGGGCCCTCAAGTGAATGAGGGGGAAATGAACTCTTGGTAAAGATGTAGATCAAGGCCTCCTCCTTCGATTCTCAAGAGATCAATGACTTTGGATGGTTGAGTGAGGAGATCTTGTGGATTTGGCGGCCATAATGGTGCTGGAGTTCTTGAGATGGACGAGCAGCTTCCAAGGTAGAAGAAGGGGCCTTTATGTAGGCCCCCTAGAAATGGAGCCGTTGGGAGCCACTTGACCCGGACAGTCCGGCCCAGCCGGACATTACGGGCGAGACCTGCCAGACATTCCGGCCTTGCCAAGTTTCCGGCCAGAATCTGGAAAGTGTCCGGACAGTGTCTGAAAACCTGTTCTGAGTGTTCGGAGAAGTTGCCCACTTCTCATGGGCGGACAGTCCGGCCGAATCCCACTAGACACTCCGGCCTGGATCAGCCAGACAGTCCAGCTGGGACTTATCCTTTGCACAGACCTGACCCAGGGAAGCTCTTTTTCCTTTATTGCACCATACATGGGACAACATGAATCTCCTAAAACATTTAACAGATGATTAAACTTATCCAAGTGTTGTCACCAAACAGCAAAATAATAGTAAGGGCATAAATGCCCTTTTAGAGGGAGTGCTTCAAAACTCTGTTGGCTATTAATATCATGGGGCATGTTCTCGTTTCATGGTGCTGACGGATAATGTCATGAAGGCCAAGATCAGAGGACTAGCAATGGTGGGTTGAGACTGAGTGGTGCTGAGGAATTGGCTTGGTGACTCGTGACTTGAAGTAGTGGTATGCAAGAGGGGGCGACAGTACAGGAGAAGCTCATGGTCCTATCTTTCAGGGTGAAAACCCAGGGTCTGGCCTTAATTGGTTGTGCCTAGCAATGGCCTTGTTGAAGGTATTGTTTTGAGAGCACGAACTTTGTTCACGGTGAAAACCTAGATCTTTGATCGGGCGATGATGGTGTTTGTGCACTGTTCCCTTCTTGGAGGCGTCGTTTTTGGAGAAGATGAACTTCTACTGTTGTTTTGGTGGTGGTAGTTGATGCGTCCAAAATTGAAGCACATTTACCTCTTGTTTTTGCATAAATAGAGTAGGAATTTTTATATTTCACCGCACCTACACGCGCTATTTCGTTCTTGTTTCAGCAGGATCCCAAATCATGGAGCCATATATGAACATATCAATTAGAGCTATCATATTGTGTAATTATATGATATTTCTAAGTGATAAAAGTCATTTTATAAATTTGCCTTCGCACCTGGAAGAATAACAAACAAGGAGGAGGCATCAGCACCGATAACAACCACTGGTACGGGCGGAGCCCGCCCATACCGTCTACCCATACCAGGCGCCATCGGGACCGCCTCATCAAATAGTTTCTCCTAGCAAAGACGAGAGGTAGATCGGACATTCACAACTACCAGAAACCACGAAACACCACATCCGAGAGAGATCTAAAGGAGGAACTTGGCTGGGGCAAAATCCCAGCTGCTTCGTGGATCATTGGAGGACAACGCATCATCCCCTTCACCATCAACCGTTGTATCTTCATCACCACCATTACTCTATCTTTCATATATTATATCTCTTTGTAATTTCAGATCCAATTGTGGTTTGCATTAGATCTACCCCATACTTTAATCCATCCATTTGATTATGATGATTTTGTTGATTGCTTCCATGAGTGAGTAGTTCCTTTGTTTTTGGGGAGATGGAGAAACCCTAGCACCACTATGAACTTGTAATAAAGATGATATATTCTTGTGTCCATATGACTTGCTTGTCTATGATATAATTATGACTTGTGTTTGATTTCTCTCTTTAGATGATATGTGAAGTCGAGCACATATTATTTTCCTTCGGGACTAAAGGGAGGAAGAAACCCTTTGGACGTGTTGTGGAAGCGTATCCGGAGTGCCCCGTGACAGATTGGTGCCGGCTCGTAACCCACACGGTCAAAGGGGGATCAAGAGGGACTCCCTAAGCTAATTACGATATCCATGGAGAAACCCTTAATTGCGGTGGCCTGTATGGGTGATTGCTCTCAGGCATTGTAGTGGTTATTTAGAGGTGACCTCACAGTTGGCTCAACAAAGTGGCTTCCTACGAGCCTTGTCGTGAACATCTTATTATGGGGCTCTCTCCACACATATCATGACACAAGAAGTATGCTATATTGATTACATATAAATAATAGTACTATGCTAGCGGTGTATCCTATATTTCCGAGAATGTTTTAGCCCGATTGAATTCAACCACGCTTTCATACAGTCTTGTTACTTGCTTTCTTTTACTTGTTTTAATTACTTTTCTGCAAACAACCATAAACAATTCAAACACCCTTTACTTGAGATCAAAGACAACTTACAAATATTCTTTGGTAAATAGTAACGAGGAGCATAAAGACCTTAACCAATAGCTCTCTATGGGTTCGATATCTTTACTTCAAAACTAGCTACAATTGGTCTGTGCACTTGCAGTCATCAGTAGTACTGTTGTTTCAATGAATGAGGAACCGTAGCGGGACTTTGCTTTCTTTTTGTAATTATTCTTTCTTTTTTTGGCTGCGTGCATCCATATGGCCGCTAGGACAATGCGTTGCTGCAGAGGCTGAGTGTAATTGGTATTCTTTGATATTAATATATGCTCATTTCCAAAAAAAACATGGTCTACGTGTGACATGGTAGGGCTAAACTGTTGTGCATGCCTTTAGATCTTATGTATTAAGAGTTTTGGATTAAACTCTTGCTAGCTAGAGCAGTCCCTCGCCTCTAGAGCAATCTTTACATCACATTGACTCGTAGTTCATTCGAAATTTGTCATGTCCATATGGTTGCAACAAAATGGAGTTGTTCCCTACACCTTTGTGTTGCTTCACTCCGCTCCATTACATCACGTTCTACCTTGCGGACGACCAGGACTTCCGTGATAAGAACCTTGAGCTCTGTGTTGTTGTGCTCACCGGCACCTGTGCTCACCAGCACCGCTAGGTCCCTCCCTATGCTCAACACATTCAAGGTGCTACTCCTGGCTCCTAAGGACGCTAATTGTTATGATAATTACCGCCATGCAAGATCAACAGGAGCCTATGCCTACTAGATGCAACCGTCTACTAACGCTTTTTTTTTCCAGGCTGCTGGATGGCGGCACATTAGTAGAATCTAAAAGGGATAGCTATATGTTGCTTTCATTTTTCGCTGGTTGATACATGTCTCAACTTTAGATGATCCGTGATTGTAATAATCTTACATAACTAAATTATGCAATAAATGAAAGGTTGTGTGTATCACTAAATGCAGATGTCGGGCTTTGCTCCCCATTTTGTAAAAAATGCAACATCATAGACGACACCGAGTCACATATTTGTTAGCGCAGTTTGGCAAAATGACTATTCTGTGAGGCATGGCTACGAGTGTTCCTCCCCAACATACCGCATCGACCGTTCTTGGTGTGTCGGCTCTCCTTGCGTGCCTGTTACTATCAAGTCATCATATGTTACAATCGTATGACATCCCATATTATATATGAGGCAAATGCTACACGTGTCCAACTCTGGTACTTCTCGTAACCTATACATATAATACAACTTTAAGTTCTAATGTAACCTAATGCGTACATAATACACTGACGCCGGTTGCCCAAATCATTGCCGCCACGACCTACAACACTGTAAGGAGCATCTAGCTTCTCGACCGTTGTCCAGGCTGAACCAGAGTACACGGATCAAGTTTGTCGGTTGTGGGGCACATGGATTTTGACGGGTTTTCTCGGGCTATGTCTGCGAGGTCGACCCATGTGCCTATATGTCACTGCACCCCCCACCTTTTTTGAACAAGGAGAGCCCCCGAAGGGGCTGGAGGCTTCACATATATTCCAAGCAGTGGAGGTTACAAATGATTACAAAGGACCCCATAAGATACGGAGACACACATAGGTCCCTAGTATAAGTAGAAAAGACCTCACTAATAAGAAACAAAATACAATCTAGTCTTTCCTCTTCTCCACCACCGAGCCGGAAGACAGGCACGCCACCATCAAACACAGGAGCGGGGACATAACCACTTGCTCCTGAGCCGATGAGTAATGCAGCGGCTAACTTCAAGGGCCTCACGAAGGAGGTTAGAATAATGCCAGAACCCTTTACCGGCTTTTTGATAGGCCATGTGTTGACCTTGGATGTTGGACGGCTATGACCCGCCGCTGAGGTGATGCTCAAGAAGATAGCCTCTCAACTCCACTACCGCCTAGCACTGCAGCTCGCGGAAAATGCTAGCAGTAGAGGGCTCCTAACCAAACCCGACGGAGATACCCGACCGACCGACTCACCACACCTGCCACGTGTGGGAGACAGATGGCAAAGAAGATCAGCTTGGCGCAAAACCCATGAACCCTTCATCCGTTGATGTCCATCGTTGCTACAACTAAGCGAACCTTCCCTTTGAAACACAACCACTATGTCTAGTAGGAGAGTACACGCTAAGGCGCAACAGCAACAAGCATCTAGGAATCGTCGAAGCCGCACGAGGAATCCGAGCTCTCTTCTCAGATCTCCTGCCCGAGATGAGAAGAGGAAACCATAGAAGATGTCGCGGCGATGAACCCGGGGAACAGGCTTATTGAACAAGCAGCGGCCGAAGAACGCCAAAGAGGAGTTCCTCCATGGAGCCCCAAAAATCGGCGTAGTCGACCACTCCAGCAGCAAGCCTGCTTTGCCGCTAGGGTAACTGCAACTGGACCACTCCTTCTTGGGCGAGAAACTGCAAAGATCGAAGACCAAAGCAGTAGCACCGCAACCTCCCTCCTCGCCACCACGGCCGGCTAGGTACAGCTGCAAAACGTACATCTCATCTCCAATCGATTCCGGCTCCAAAGCCACCTAGGGGAGGCCAAAGAAGAAGCAACCTCCATCATCTTCCCCCTCTCGTCGCCATGGCCGACCGGGGGAGGACAAGCAGGCCACCTCTTCACGCCGCCGCACCTCACCCCCCTGCCGCCACGACCAACCGGGAGAGATATGGCAGCCACCGCCCACCTCATCGGAAGAAGGGGCACCACATGCCATTTATTCAGGGAGCTGCCGGCTTCGGCCTCCACTAGCATCTCCGGCCATCGAAGTAGCACCGGCAGGGGCAGGGGCGCCAGCCACGAGCAGATCTTGGCCAAAGATCCATGCCGGAACGGACTCTCGGCATAACGCCACACAACAGCGGAAATCCGCCAAAACCAAAGCCTAAAAAACCTAATACTACTTCCAGCGCCTCTCCAGACCCTGCCCTAGCCAGCTACTCCGGCGGGGTGGGCGGCGAATCCCTAATTTGGACCCATTATCACTAACCAACACAACTTTTATCGTAGATCAGCCCAAGCAGTTATGCTTTCTCGAGAAGTGTGTATTGTTGGAACTGGATCGATAGTTATATTTGTTATTGAAATTATCATGACAAATCCAATGACAATATTTTCACATGTCAATTCAAAACATATATTACTAAAAATTAAATATGGAGAAGCATGCTTTCTAAAGCATTATCTATTTTGAGGGGAGACATCGTGTCCCTTTTAGTTTAAGAAACTTGCCAGCACTAAAGCAATTACCTAGTGATCTTAATTAACCATGCACACTCGCTGGCTCTGTGTCTACCTACCGCAGCGCAGGCAGCATATATCTGCATGTTTCTTTCCAGCTCATATCCAGGCGTAGCTCACATGAAGTTAGCTTGGCTCCACCTTAAAAGGCTGGATCTATGTGACAGTACTTTATTATACTTAAGTGGTAAGGTAACTAAGTATAGAAGAGGCTTAACCAATATGTTGCTCCAGTCATCTCTCTCGTGCTGTCCAATTAGGCAGCTTTAATTTCAAGTCATTTTACAAATAAGTACCCCTAGAGTTAGATATATGTGAGTGCACACTTAGCGGTCCTTGCAGATCAGCAGATGTGTCCAACCTACGTGGTCGTTGGGCAAGGGAACAATGATAAAAAACACATCGTTATTCGATACTTCAAGTAACTAACATGGCACAAGAACCTGCTGTATTTGGTGCAGGTTTAAACTTTTTATCCTCCCACGTTTCATAATTCTACTTCACAAAAGAAAATTACTGCTACTTCTTTTTTCTATCTTGGAACTATCTCTTATGCTAAATTCGTGTCAAAGAACTCGAGGTGCCCAACACCTTAGCTTTGTGATTTTAACGAGTAGCATATACATAAGCAAAAAGTGTAAAAACTAGTGAATCAAAAGAGTCACAATGAGAGCAGTCTAAACTAACCACCACAGCTTCCTATGATAATTCAGGTGTTGTTATTAAAAATAGAGGCTTCAAGCACATACATAAGACAATGTTTGTGTTGTCGACATATTGTAGACTTCCTCAATAAATTTTATCAGAAAGGTTTTTACGCCCGTTCACACATGATTATGGGCTCACGTGCCGTGGTTGTAAAAGCTCAGGACATTCCATGTCAATCATCTTTACTATATCTTCTGACCATTAATTATGATGATATTTTATACTCGTAGGCAAATGGACGCTGTCTTGACTCGTGAGGTGTGATGTGATTTGGAACACGGAGGGTGATGACCAAAATATTGTCGATGATGTGGGACATGTAGAAAGTTATATTTTAATAGCCCCAATGAATCACTTCACATACGGTGAGAAAAAGATTCATGGAAAGACTTGTCAACATAACTATATGAACCAATTTCTTGACTTTTTTCTCTAACACTATAAGCTCGCTCCTCATCATGGCCATAGAGCATGATCTTGTACCATTTTATTTTGTACTGCCCCGTCCTTATAATATAAAATATTATTACAATCAATAATCGGATAAATATGTTATACTCCATCCGTCCTGAAAAGGATATCGTAAATTTATCTAAATTTAGATGAATTTCTATATACTAAATAGTGTCTAGGTACATTCGAATTTGAATAAATCTGCGATATCTTTTTGAGGATGGAAGGGGTATTATGAAACGGTGAGAGTAATAAAGTGATAGCTCTCTGTCGCTGATTAACTGAGCTTGATACACGTATAAATTCTTGGCAATTACAATTTTTTTGAGGTGCAATTACAAATTTCGTTTTAGGTGGAAGCGAGAGCAAAACATGGTGTGTAGTGTGAAGAGATGACTTTTTGAACTTCACGTGCTCACCGCTGTCTGAAGCTTGGATGGCATTAAAGGGGATGCTGGAGGACTAAATAGGAAAAAGACTTCCAACAGACACCCACTACTAAAAATTCCATCCATCTTCTCTGCCCCGTTGGTTCCTCCTCCTCCCGTCCTCAGATCAGATCCGATCTCTCGCTCGCACCGGCCGGGCGGAGACGGCACACGACCCAAGCCCCCGTCCGACAGTGTCCTCTCGCCACCGCCGCCTGCCGCCATGGCGGCGGCCAACGCCCCCATCGCCATGCGCGAGGCCCTCACGGTAACACGCGTGCACATCGATACCGTCTCGTCTGTCTCCCTCGGAAGTCAGATCAGATCTCCGGGGAGAGGCAGGGGCTTGCCCTTGACCGACCGACTGACTGACACCGCCTCCATATCCTTGTTGCTTGCAGCTGACCAGCCTGGGGATCGCGCCGCAGTTCATCACCTTCACCCATGTCACCATGGAGTCGGAGAGGTACATCTGCGTCCGGGAGACCTCCCCGCAGAACAGCGTCGTCATCATCGACATGGCCATGCCCAGCCAGCCCCTCCGCAGGCCCATCACCGCCGACTCCGCGCTCATGAACCCCAACACCAGGATCCTCGCGCTCAAAGGTAGATCTCGCCGACCCCTTGCCTCCGTGATCTCGTTTCCATGACACACTTGCTGCTGCTGCCCTACTAGCCCGGTCGTCCCATCGTGGGATCTGTTAGAATTTGGCGGTGATCTCGGCTTTTAGCTCCGTATTGTAGTGTGCAAATGGCCCAGTGGCTATGATTTTGCAGAGCTGATATCAGCTTTCAGCTTGGGTCTTAGCTTAGAGTGGCAGTTGACAATTCTGTCCATAACTACAGTGACTGTAGCGTATTGTTTTAGTTATGAATTTGCTTGAGCCCTAGGAGGAATGGTGGCTTGCCATCATTTAACAGACACAGATTATTCCGTTGCTATAATATGCCCATGACAGGAAGATAGCTTGGTGATCTATTATCTCAAAGTTGGCGTTCAATTTGATGAATACATGCATTTTAGAATTGTAAAATAAATGATCTGGCGAAAGGTCACATACATTCTTCTTAGCTTGTGCTGAAGTATACTGGTATGGTACACTTCAAAAGCTTGTGATAGTTGCCTAATGGTTTTGCATTGAGTCTGTGGGCTCGCCAGCAACTAAGATGTAGCATGGCATCTATTTCGTTGATACTGTTAGTGACCATGACTTAGATTCTCTCTAGTTGATCTTAGCTTGGACCTTGGATAGGGTACCATAAGAGTTTGTCTAAACTTCTGTGAGTCTTTGTATGCCATCGTTCTCATTGAGTAGATGACTTCTCCATGAATTGCGTCAGTTTTTATTGTCGATGATATGTTTCTGTCAGAAAATGGTCCCTTTTGTTTGAGGATAAACAGTAGGGTAGTGCATGACAGTATATGTACTATTAACAATTAAAAGGAAATATGTACAAGGACGTGTGGGAGTATAAAATTACTTACATCGATCCTTATCCTAAGGGGATGTATGTTGGAATTATCCCAGGCATAGAGAGAACTCACATACCTTCTCCTTGAACTTAAAGGGTTGGAGAAGAGCCTCCCTTTTAAAAAGGCGAGCCCACTAAGACCTGGGTCAACATTTTTAAAGATTTTGGAGTTCTGCGGCTTCTAAATTTCCATGAAGAATGGATAAACATGTCGATAAATAAGCCTTTTGTCAACTGTTTTTTAAAGAAAACATAGTTAGTTTTCATAGAATAGAACCTGCAGGAAAAATGAATTCATCTGATAGGATGTGTATGTTCTGTACTCATTTGATGTGATAATCGTCTATGCTGCTTTCTACATAACACTCCTTACAAATAGAATTAGTGATGTTGATTATGCAAATAGAGTGATAACAGCAAGGAGGTGTTCTCGCAGAATCAGAGGTATCCTAACTTAAATTGTATAAGTTGAAATGACTGATTTATACATTGGCAGGATTTTTCCTGGCTGCTATGTAGTGTCTTGGATTCATTTTTGTTTGTAGAAAATGCGTATTCGTACTTAAGCATTACTGTCTTTGTACTTTGGTCTATGTAATTCAGGAGGTTACAGACAGTAATACTATTTTTCACTGCATTTTGCAGCTCAAATAGCTGGAACCACACAGGATCACTTGCAAATATTTAATATTGAGGCTAAGACTAAAGTTAAGTCACACCAGATGCCTGAACAGGTAAAATGTTAAATTATTCTACATTATTCTTAATTTTTTGTTTGAATGATAATGTATAATCCTACTCAATGCATTATCATACATGTGTCTGTTCCGCAATCACAGGTAGTGTTTTGGAAATGGATCACACCAAAGATGTTGGGTTTGGTAACACAGACATCAGTTTATCACTGGTCAATTGAAGGTTACTCTCCTCTGACAAATCACAGCTATTGTCTGTCTAAGTACTTCCAGCTTTGCATGGCTGCTATGTAATATGTAAACAAAACAAGGTAATCATTGCTTGCTTTTGTTGGAATGCAGGAGATTCTGAGCCTGTTAAGAAGTTTGATAGGACAGCTAATTTGGCCAATAATCAGATCATCAACTACCGATGTGATCCAGCAGAGAAATGGCTCGTGCTTATTGGAATTGCACCTGGTGCTCCAGAGGTATGCCTGTGATGGACACATTCTCAATAGTATCATCAAAACATAGTGCATCGCTGTCATCACATTTGACTGCAATATGAAGAGCATAATTCCTTTTGCGCCCCTTCCTTGTATTGTTTACTCCCATCTCTTTGATAATTTTGACCGCTCTTGGTGTGTAAGAATAATATAATTTTCTGTTTTGCAAAATTCTAAGCAAATCTACCATGGTGAGTTATGAGAGCAGTTGTTGTAGGCACTTATTAATTATACCTTTTCATATCTGCTTCTCATATTGACGAGCTTTCCTTTTCACCTATCAGAGGCCACAGCTGGTAAAGGGAAATATGCAACTTTTTTCTGTGGATCAGCAGCGTAGCCAAGCACTTGAAGCCCATGCTGCTTCTTTTGCAACATTCAAGGTGCTTTTCAGTTATTTAGTGCTGCTTATATAGTTTTTGTTCTAGTGTTTAACAACTGTGTTTGGTTTTCCTATCCAGGTTCCTGGCAACGAGAACCCATCCACCCTCATCTGTTTTGCTTCGAAGGCATCTAATGCTGGAACAATTACTTCTAAGTTACATATTATCGAACTGGGCGCTCAGCCAGGTCTGCATTTTGAACCCTGAAGTTCTACTTTTCATTATATTACCTTTGCACTTAAAGTCCTAGTAGAGCAAACTTGAGACAACTACCATGTTATAAAAGCAACTTAGTTTTTGTACATTATTGCCATTATATCTAGCTACTGAAGAATTGTTTTGTACATTTTATTATTGAAGGCTTTCTTCGAAGTATCTTGCACTGTCTTTAAAAGTCTATTTAAAAAAATCATCATCCTGTTCTTACTCCTGTTGCTGATTCATTTCCTGCAGGGAAACCTGGCTTTTCCAAGAAACAAGCCGATCTCTTCTTCCCACCAGATTTCCAGGATGATTTTCCTGTAGCCATGCAGGTAATGTTATAAGTCTCAAAGGTATTGATACCCTGTTCGTTACCACATATATCTTATTCTTTTTGTCTTCTTTTGATTACAGATCTCTCAAAAGTATGGCCTTGTCTATGTAATTACGAAGCTTGGGCTTCTGTTTGTATATGACTTGGAAACTGCAGCTGCAGTTTATAGAAATAGAATCAGTCCAGATCCCATATTCTTGACTGCAGAGTCTTCTACTACTGGTGGATTTTATGCTATTAACAGAAGAGGGCAGGTTTTGCATGCCACAGTTAATGATGCAACCGTTGTGCCTTTTGTCAGTGGTCAAGTATGCCGTTCTGCTTTCTTCTATTCCTTGGCTGGTGCATATGTTGGATAGTCCTTTTAAAATTTTGTACATCCTTGTTCGTGCAGTTAAACAACCTTGAACTAGCCGTGAATCTTGCCAAAAGAGCCAATCTCCCTGGGGCAGAGAACTTGGTAAGCTCCATAGCTAATATGCTTTTGCAAATGTTGGTTTTACATTTCCAAAACCTGCTCAGTTTTTTTATCTATGCTTGTATTCTTGCATAGTTCTTCAGTACGAGTTTTGTTAGTGATTGATTTCTTTCTAGATTGTTTAACCATTCGTTGCTAATTTCGCCGCGCTCCATAGAATTTCAGTAGCTGACATGTTTCAGTCTCCTACATTTTGGCAATTTATTGCCGAATGACCACTATAGTCTTCCTAAGTTGGTTACATAATCATTTCTGAGCATAGTTCTGTTCCATAAAAGTTCATGCTTGTTCGTTAATCATTTTGTCAGTTACCACTAATTGTTCTCTAGATTGCAATAATCATTTTTCGTCTGTAACTTGTTATAATATCCATTTTGTCCAAGTACTCTTGGAGTGCTTATTGCTTGTGCTGTGAGTATTTATTTGTTTGCACTGGAGTGCTTACCCTTTCCCTTGCAGTCAAGCAGATGTTAAGCCCTATACTGGCTGTAGCATTTACAATATTTATTTGGAATCATGTTCCCCTGTCTCATTTCAATGTGTGGGGACTAACTGTTGAATTTTCTGAAATTGCAGGTTGTGCAAAGATTCCAGGAACTGTTTGCACAGACAAAATACAAGGAAGCAGCAGAGCTGGCTGCAGAATCTCCTCAGGGTCTTCTGAGGACTCCTGAGACCGTTGCCAAATTCCAGGTGCCTTTCTTTTTATGCTGCCTATGAAGCTCTTAAAGCTTATATACTCAGTGGTTTGTTGAGCATTTGTTACAATGTCTGATGAGCTCTTGGTTTTTATCATTTCTTGAGAGTATTATTGGATATGGAATGTTCAATTACAAATAATATATCATCTTGTTTTCACTGGTTAATCTGCCTAAAGTGTTTACTTGCTTATCGCGTATTTGAAATTATTACCTGTTCAGAGAAAATACAATTGCCAATTTTTTAAAATAAATACTACCTCTGTTTCAAAATATAAAGTCTACAAAAACATCATATATTTTGGAACAGAGGAAGTATCATATTTGTCTTTTACACATATATACAGTTAATCTGTTTAAATTGTAGGTTTGTCTACTTGGCTGATTTGCTATTTGTGTGCTTCAAATGCAGAGTGTTCCTGTTCAAGCTGGGCAAACGCCTCCACTCTTGCAGTACTTTGGCACATTGCTTACTCGAGGGAAGCTCAACGCGTATGAATCTCTCGAATTATCCCGCCTTGTTGTAAACCAGAACAAGAAGAATCTTTTGGAAAATTGGTTGGCAGAAGACAAGTTGGAGTGCAGCGAAGAACTTGGAGATCTTGTTAAGGTAAAATTGTGTTGAGCTGTGTTCCTCAGCTGCATAGAGTTTGTTGTGCTTCCATCAATTTTATTCACTGTTGTGTCTGGAATGTTCACTCAATTTTATTGTATTGCAGACGGTAGACAATGATCTTGCGCTTAAAATATACATAAAGGCTAGGGCAACCCCTAAAGTCGTTGCCGCTTTTGCTGAGAGGAGGGAGTTTGACAAGATCCTTATATACTCAAAGCAGGTACACGTCAGATTCTTGTTTTCAGTTGTTTAGACCTGTGTTCAGCTTGGAAATTAACCGTCAATCTAATACTTTTGCTATTCCAGGTCGGATACACTCCTGACTACCTCTTTCTCCTCCAGACCATCTTACGTACAGATCCACAGGTAATAGGTTGTTTATAACTGTGCTGTGATGAAATATTTCGTGCTTTTTTGTTCAGTTCTTTGATCTGCATAAATCCTTGCCTAACTGTTCATATATATTTGTGATCAGGGAGCTGTCAACTTTGCTCTCATGATGTCACAAATGGAGGGTGGTTGTCCACTAGATTATAATACTATAACTGATCTCTTCCTTCAGGTAGCCATTTTGTTCACACCATGTTTAATATGTCTATGATTTGTACTTTTTTTGCGTGTTTAACTAATTTGCCTGTGTGTTTTTGCCTTATGTGTCTTCCGTTGACAGAGAAATATGATACGCGAAGCAACAGCTTTTCTGTTGGATGTACTGAAACCAAATTTGGAAGAGCATGCTTTCCTTCAAACCAAGGTTGGTATCTCCGTCTTTCTTTGAATATAGATGGTTTACCTACATGCTTCGTTACTCAGTAGCTTCTGTCTGAATCCATTGTAGGTTTTGGAAATAAACTTGGTGACATACCCCAATGTTGCTGATGCCATTCTTGCTAATGGTATGTTCACTCATTACGATCGGCCTCGTATTGCTCAGTTGTGTGAAAAGGCTGGTTTGTACTTGCGGGCACTCCAGGTCAGTATTTTTTGCATTGTTTTGGTTGATTTTCATATGCTCTCTGATTAATTATTCTTATATCCGCGATGCAGCACTACGCAGAGTTGCCTGATATCAAGCGTGTTATCGTGAATACCCATGCTATTGAGCCACAGGTTTGTTCTTTTCAGTTATGATTGTTATTAGTCTGTTTATTATGTCCGGTCGATTAATAACTTTTTGCACAGGCACTCGTTGAGTTCTTCGGAACCCTTTCTAAAGAATGGGCATTAGAATGCATGAAGGACCTTCTACTGGTCAACCTTAGAGGAAATCTTCAAATTGTTGTGCAGGTAATCCTGCAGAGCTTGCTTTTAACTTTTCCCTGTAGCTCTTTTTTTTCTTTATTCTAATTATCAGAAAACCTATGGCTCGTCTGCAGGCTGCCAAAGAATACGCTGAGCAGCTTGGAGTTGACGCTTGCATAAAACTATTTGAACAATTTAAATCATATGAAGGCCTCTACTTTTTCCTAGGATCCTATTTGAGCTCAAGGTAGTTACTCGTGATGTTGGTATGTTTCAATTGGCCTTCTCTTATTGTGTCATCACACTTTAACATTTGACTTCGTCACATGCAACAGTGAGGATCCAGATATCCATTTCAAATACATAGAATCAGCTGCAAGGACTGGACAGATTAAAGAAGTTGAGCGAGTCACCAGAGAGTCTAATTTTTACGATGCTGAGAAGACAAAGAACTTTTTGATGGAACAAAAACTACCTGATGCCCGACCACTCATAAATGTTTGCGACCGCTTTGGTTTTGTTCCAGATCTTACTCACTATCTCTATACAAATAATATGCTCCGATATATCGAAGGCTATGTACAGAAGGTATGTAATTCCTCAAATTCAGTTTTATTTGAGTATCACTTCTAAAATGTTGAGTATATGAATGGCTATTTCCTTTTTCTGTGTTTGTGTAGGTGAACCCTGGAAATGCTCCATTGGTAGTGGGGCAGCTACTTGATGATGAGTGCCCAGAAGATTTCATTAAGGGTTTGATTTTGTCTGTCCGCTCTCTCCTTCCTGTCGAGCCACTGGTTGATGAATGCGAGAAGAGGTTTGATTGTTAGCTCTTATCCTGGACGCACATGCACAGCTCCCTTTTCTCTTGGTCTTATTTGTTTGATATTTTAATCAGGAACCGTCTACGGTTACTTACACAATTCCTGGAGCACTTAGTGAGCGAGGGTAGCCAAGATGTACATGTCCACAATGCTCTTGGAAAGATAATCATTGACAGCAACAACAATCCTGAGCATTTCCTTACTACCAACCCATTCTATGACTCCCGCGTGGTGGGTAAATACTGTGAGAAGAGGGATCCTACGCTTGCCGTTGTTGCTTACAGACGTGGACAGTGCGATGAAGAACTTATCAATGTTACCAACAAAAACTCGTTGTTCAAGCTGCAAGCTAGGTATGTAAAAGTTATTGTCCTGATGCCATATCGTTGTTCTGAATCTTTATCTCTATTGGCTGTCTGCTTACATGCTCAAATTGCATCATTTGAATGAATTATCAGGTACGTGGTTGAAAGAATGGATGGCAATCTGTGGGATAAAGTTCTACAGCCTGAAAATGAATATAGAAGGCAGTTCATTGATCAAGTGGTTTCTACCGCATTGCCAGAAAGCAAGAGTCCTGAGCAAGTTTCTGCTGCTGTTAAGGCTTTCATGACAGCTGACCTCCCTCATGAACTGATAGAGCTACTTGAAAAGATTGTCCTTCAGAATTCTGCGTTCAGTGGAAACTTTAACCTTCAGAATCTGCTCATCCTTACAGCCATCAAGGCGGATTCATCTAGGGTCATGGACTATGTTAACAGACTAGACAACTTTGACGGTCCTGCCGTCGGAGAAGTGGCTGTTGAAGCACAACTCTATGAGGAGGCTTTTGCTATATTCAAGAAGTTTAACTTAAATGTGCAGGCTGTCAATGTTCTGTTGGATAACATCCAAAGCATAGAGAGAGCAGAAGAGTTTGCGTTCCGTGTTGAAGAAGATGCTGTTTGGAGCCAAGTTGCCAAGGCCCAGTTGCGTGAAGGTCTAGTTAGCGAAGCAATCGAATCTTTCATTCGTGCAGATGATGTGACACATTTCCTTGATGTCATCCGTGCTGCTGAGGAAGCAAATGTATACCATGATTTAGTTAAGTACTTGCTGATGGTAAGGCAAAAGGCAAGGGAACCCAAAGTTGATGGTGAACTCATCTTTGCATATGCTAAGATTGATAGGCTCAGTGACATTGAAGAATTTATTCTGATGCCAAATGTTGCGAATCTCCAAAACGTTGGTGACCGTTTGTATGATGAAGAGCTTTACGAAGCTGCAAAGATCATCTATGCCTTCATCTCAAACTGGGCCAAGCTGGCTGTCACCCTGGTCAAGTTGAAGCAGTTCCAAGGTGCTGTAGATGCTGCTCGCAAAGCTAACAGCGCTAAAACATGGAAGGAGGTCTGCTTTGCTTGTGTTGACGCTGAGGAGTTCCGTCTAGCACAAATCTGTGGCCTCAATATTATTGTTCAGGTATATAAGCAGGGGCATCCTTTTGTAGCTAAAACATTTGCTAAATGCATTATCCTTTGTGAGTACATTGTTCCATGCCATCCTTTCTGACATGCCTTCTTTTCTCTAGGTTGATGACTTGGAGGAAGTAAGCGAATACTACCAGAACAGAGGGTGCTTCAGTGAGCTTATTTCACTCATGGAGAGTGGTCTTGGACTTGAACGGGCACACATGGGTATCTTTACAGAATTGGGAGTTCTCTACGCTAGATACCGCCCTGAGAAGCTCATGGAACACATCAAACTCTTCTCCACCCGTCTCAACATTCCTAAGCTTATCCGTGCTTGTGATGAACAACAGCACTGGAAAGAGCTTACATACCTATACATACAATATGATGAATTCGACAACGCTGCCACCACTATCATGAACCATTCTCCAGATGCATGGGAACATATGCAATTTAAGGATGTTTGTGTTAAGATTGCAAACGTCGAGATATATTACAAGGCAGTGCACTTTTATTTGCAAGAACACCCTGATCTCATCAATGATCTTCTCAATGTGCTTGCGCTTCGTTTGGATCATACAAGAGTTGTTGATATAATGCGCAAGGTTTGTATCTAATGGTGGCTTATATTCTTACACGGAAAGGGTTTCTTCTGTTGGTGTCGCAGTTTTTGAATTGTTCTGTTATTTTTTATGCAGGCTGGCCAGTTGCATCTTGTGAAACCGTACATGGTTGCAGTTCAGAGTAACAATGTCTCTGCCGTCAATGAGGCTTTGAATGAGCTTTATGTCGAAGAGGAGGACTACGAGAGGCTCCGTGAATCTGTTGACATGCATGATAACTTTGATCAGATCGGTCTTGCCCAGAAGGTAACAGTAGTAGACGAATGTGGGATGCTTCTTTATGGTGTGACTGTTTTATAATCAGTTCCTTTAATTCTTGATCAGCTCGAGAAGCATGAATTGCTTGAGATGAGGAGAATTGCTGCCTACATTTACAAGAAGGCTGGCAGATGGAAGCAATCTATTGCCTTGTCGAAGAAAGATAACATGTACAAGGATTGCATGGAAACATGCTCACAGTCTGGTGACCGTGAGCTCTCAGAGGACTTGCTTGTTTATTTCATTGAACAGGTTTGAATTCTCTGTCAATTGAGCTATGCCTTCTCTTGTGCTGGTTTTAGCAGTGTGAATTTTCATTATGAAATTTCGAACTTCAGTCCTTTTGTGGCATGAAATCTCCATCCAGTGTCTATAATCAGCATACTGACCAAGAATATATAACTCTTTAGGGTTCAGGAGTTGTCTGCGCAATATTGCAGTTCTTAATCACTAAACATCTCTGATTTTGCTGCAGGGAAAGAAAGAATGTTTTGCTTCCTGCCTCTTCATTTGCTACGACTTGATTCGTGCGGATGTTGCTCTTGAGCTTGCATGGACGAACAACATGCTTGACTTTGCTTTCCCCTATCTGTTACAGGTATACATATTTGTTTCAATGTGAATGCTGAGAACTGTTCTTTTATGTACAATTTGCTATAATAGTATCCTCTGTGCATGCAGTTCATCCGTGAGTACACAAGCAAGGTAGACGATTTAGTAAAGGACAGGATTGAATCACAGAAGGAAGAAAAGGCCAAGGAGAGCGAAGAGAAGGAGCTAGTTGCTCAGCAGGTAATCTTGAAGTGCCTCTCTTTTGGTTGAACGGCCTATTAATCATGCTTAAGCATCATGCATGACAAGTTGCATTCTGTTGTGTAGAACATGTACGCTCAATTGCTTCCTCTCGCCTTGCCTGCTCCGCCTGGTATGATGGGCGGTCCACCTCCGATGGGTGGAATGGGCATGCCTCCGATGGGCGGAATGGGTATGCCACCTATGGGCCCTGGTCCGATGCCAGCATACGGGATGCCTCCAATGGGAAGCTACTGAGTTATCCGCTGTCATGCTTTTGAAGAGTATAGATGATGTCAAATGTTTCAGTTCACTCAGAGAGAAACATGAGTACCCGACCCCAAGGTATCTTCGAAAGTGTTAGATCTGCGTTATTGGTTGTTCCAGTTAATATTCTTTCCGGTACCAGGACAATTTTGGAGAGCGGAATCTCTAGCCGAGTTTGAGTTAATTACAGGTCTATATATATTACGATCGGATAGGATAAGCAGCATGACTATGATTAGACCCAGTTGAGGTGGGAATTGCAAGACTGGTACCATTTGTATAGGTGTTGTGTGTAATGGAAGTTTGTAGATCTGCATGTACACTTGCCGGTGATGGTGTTTCCAGCCAGCCATAAACTCAAAAAATACTGTGTATGTCACCTGTTACGCTTTACGATCTCATGTCCACTTGTTTTTGATTAGCCTAAAAAAACGATTTGTTGAATAACGGTGTCTATTTTGAATTTGTTGATGGCATATAGTTTTTCCCTAGAGGTACCTTGCGACTCTACTGTCATTGGTTGTCAAGAATATACAAAACGACAATTCTAGAATATTGATGTCTTGGTTGGCAAGAAGAGCTTAGAAACTAGGTAAGCGCGTGGTTCCAGAAGCGTTGACTAGACTGCACATTCTAGAATGGTCGTTTTGTAGAGTATCCAGTTCTATTCTAGACTAGAATGGCCTAGAACAAGGAGACTTTCTGTAACCGGTGAAATTATTGACCACTGACCACCTTGTGTTATACTCAAATTGTGATTACCAGCAAGTCAGCAGCAACGGACTTCCCTTTTTTATAGGGAAACCAGTGCCTTCCTTCCTTCTGCCTTGCACATCAAGGAGTACTAGCTTTTGTCTCTTCCAGCTTTGGGGTAGAACAACTTCCCCATCCCCTACCTGCTCTCCTCCTCTACCTCCTCCCTGAGAGTCCACCGTCGACCGCCGGACCTTCCTGATGTCCCCTTCACCGGAATAGCCGGTCGGAGGTGGACTAGGGGAGGTGTCGGAGGTAGTTTTAGGGGTAGTGATTGTAGATGTAGGGTATGTCGCCGGCTTGCCACGGTTTGGCTTCTTGCCGGGGGTTGGATTCGAGATCTGCTGCCCAGGATCTCGGGTTGGCTGATGGTCTGGCTGCTCCTTGCGGTGCTCCGGTGGACGGAGCCGAAGGCGAGGAACGGGGAGACCGGCGGCGACTCCATGAATAAAATGGCAAGTAGGAGCTATCTCCAGATGCGGGAGCTTCAGCCCAGGGTTCCTCTCCTGGCCGGTCGAGGCGGCGAGGGGGAGAGGAGTTGCGGCGAGATGCAGGGCTCTTCTGCGCCTCTCCTGGCCAGCCGTGGCGACGGGGGGGGGGGGGGGGGGGGGGGGGAGGAGGAGCGCGGCGTGGCGTCGTCTGCAGTTCCTGCTGAGTGGAGATGGTGCAATACTTGGCGTCGATCTGCTTTGCTAACTACTAGCTCTGCTTGCCATGGTGGTAGGTGGAGTCGGGTGGCCACTGGCTCCGGCGTCCTGCGCCAAGTGCGCTTTGGGAGTTTTGAAGCGGCTCCCGGGAGTTCATCCACGGTGACCACAGGTTGGTCCCCGTCCAAGATGGCCGGACGGCAGCCACTCCCTCCCTCGCTGGTGTCTGTTCGTCTCGGCCAGCGATCGTTGGGCGATCTCAACCTCCTGGCGGAAGTGCCAAGATGGAGGCCTCTTTGCACCAGCATGGTGTGCTCCCGATGCCTTGCCCCAAGTGGTTTTGTCCCCGGCGGCGAGGTGTTCGACTGTGTTGTGTTGCGTATCTGCGGTGGCGACGGAGCTGGACCTGATTGCTTGCTCAGTTCTCTTTCAAGGGTCCTTAGTGCCTTGACCGTAATCTTTTTTATCTCTTTGTCCTTCCTGTAATCTTGCCCACCGCTTAATGAACGCTTCTAGGTCCCAAACCCCTTTTTTTAAAAAAATTTGCAAGCAAGAAAAACAAATGTTTTCTAAAGGTTAGAGATTCTTCCAAAACAACAACATTTCGATTTTGCCTCGAAGCATATAAACAACCAACTCAAATCCTTACCACCTCATATCCCTTGCCACGATGACAAAGCCTCGTAAACTCTTAATTTCAACATATTTCTAGGGTTGGACTATCGAGCAGCTCAACTCGTTAAGGCTCGGCTCGTTAAGGCTCAGATCATTAAACTCGTTAAGGATAACGAGCAAAAAGTAAAACTCGGCTCGGTTCATTAGATGCTAACGAGCGCTCACGAGCTGCTCGTTATGAATATCTATCAGCCTCAGACAGAGGCATACCGGGAATTAAAAAGACAGTCGGTAGGGTTCGGTCAGTGTCGCGGTCAGCAGATCTAGATCGAGAAGATGGAGATGGGGTATGCAGTGGGAGATGATGAGTTCACGAGACAGATGAGAAATATTCTGAATTGATCGGGAGAATCTAGGGTAATGTCTTTGGACGGTCGCTCTCGCTCCTGGATTGATCAGTCTTACTTAAAGAGCTAGATGTTTGCCTTAATGGGCTGCCAGATTAGACATGTAGCAACATAAGTGGGCCTTACCTTGGTTGTTACTGAGCTTAACGAGTAGCTCATGAACATCGTTAACTCGACCGTTTAGCTTGTTAAGGATATCGAGCAAAAACTGTAGCTCAGCTCAGATCGTTAAGGAAACGAGTCGATTTCGAATGAGCCGACCAAACGAGTGCTCATTAAACTCGTCGAGTTTCGAGTTTTATGTCCAGCCCTACATATTTCTCTCCGCCCGACACAAACTCAGACCTTAATATGTTTTCCCATCGCTGCCTAGCAATGAAGCCTCCCTTTTTTAGGTAACCATGTATTTTCCATTATTGTAAAAAGAGATTGCCGTGGAAACATTGCAGATAGAACTCTGCACACACTGACACGATCGCCCATCGCCAACCACCGGCGTCGCCGAGAGGCCCACCGACAGAAATGGAGAAAGACCTCCGTCATCTCAAGAATAGTGAAAGCACCATCGCCATCAAGCCTTTTTGAACCGAAGTCCAGGCCTGATACAGTGGCATGGCACACATCGTTGTGGCATGTCGGCCGAGGATCTTCCACGTGCATTCCTCTGATGACCCACAAGTATAGGGGATGTATCGCAGTATTTTCGATAAGTAAGAGTGTCGAACCCAACGAGGAGCAGAAGGTGCTGGCTAGTGGTATGGATCAGGAATTCTCTGCAAATACTTAGCAAACGGATTTTTAGGGTTTTTTGATAAAGCAAGTAAACAAAGTACGAGTAAATAAAAGACAATAGGAATAAATGTAGCAAGTGGCCCAATCCTTTATGCAGCAAAGGACAATCTGGTTGTATTACTTAAGATGACCAAACGTTCTCGAGGACACATGGGAAGACTGCCAAGAGCTTTCGCTTCATATAGTTCATTAATCTTCTTTAGCTTGCTAAGTGTTGTGTGGGTGAACCTGTGCTAATGTACCGACATTCCTAGGACTAATACATACTTGTGATTATACCCCCTGCAAACATCCGTAAATACAAGAAAGTAATTAAGGTAGAAACCTAACCACAACTTTAAACTCTTAAGACCCTTACGTCCCTTGTGTAATGGTTTCCTAATGGGGGTTCAGGTTTCTTTCACTCCGGCAACCCCTACGATTAGTAGCCAAATACACAATGCATTCCCCTAGGCCCATATAGGTGAAGTGTCATGTAGTCGACGTTCACATGACACCACTAGAAGAAGTACACCACAACTTAAATATCAAACTATTGAATCTTTCTCAACACAACTCCACTACTAACAACATGACTTCTCCCATGTCCTCAAAAACAAAACGAACTACTCACAAGACATCATATGGATCATGATCAGAGATGGAATAATGATGTATAACAATCTGAACATAAACAATAATTCAATGGTTCACTCAATAGCATCAACTACAAAGAGTAATCAATACCAGGAAAGTTTCCCCCATGAACTATGCAAGATTCAACTCAATTGTTACAACAATATGGAGATGGTGATGAGGGTGCTGATGGTGATGATGGTGGTGATGATGATGATGATGATTCCGATGAAGTCCAGCTTGATGGTGGTGTTGATGGCGATGATCTCCCCTCTCCGGGAAGGAATTCCCCCCGCAGAAATCTGTCTGCCGGAGAGATCTTTCTCTCTCGGTGTTTTCCACCCCACAGAGGCGGCAAAATCCTTCTATGGTTGCTCCCCGAGTCTTAGGGTTTCGGGAGGATGATATACGCCAGAGGGGAGAGTCAGAGGTGGCCCAGGGCGGCCACACCACCTGGTGGCGCGGCCTAGGGTGGCCCGTGCCAGGGGGTGGTGTGGGCCCCCTTTGGCCTATCTCCACTCCCTCTTCTGGCATCCTTCGTCTTCTAGAAAAATAGGATTTTCCGTATATTTTCCCGGATTTTCTGATCTTTGTGAATTTTGCCTCCAAACAACACCTTTTCCATCAGAATCCTGACTGTACCGGTCCATGCTCCAAAATTCATCAACCATGCAAAAACAGATGAAATAACATAAGTATCACCTCTCAATACGAAATATATCAATGAATAACAGTGAACTATGACATAGAATAGTGATGCAAAATGGACGTATCAACTCTCCCCAAGCTTAGACTTCGCTTGTCCCCAAGCGAAACTGAGCTCAATAAACATGGCCTCAGGTTTATGGAGTGAAGAGTCGATAAAAGAATACGGACAAGAAGCATCACATTTATCAAATATATAGATCATAATAGAAGACAACTCACTATTATATAACTTAACTTGCAAAGAGTAAAGGAAACACAATAAAGATACATAAAGTAAATCATAATTGGTAATGGCAAACTTAGCTTTTGGTCGAAGAATAGTTGATAATTTGCTGGAGTTCACAAATAACTGGTTTTTCAATGATAGCTTTCAAAGTAGTAAACATCAAGATAAGAGCAATGTGCAAAACAAGGAACATAAGAAACATGATTGAATAAATCATCATATGAATGAATGAAACACAACAACTCAAAATACTTGCTGAGATAGAAGGGAATAGGTTTACTGACTCAACTAAAAAGTAAAAGAAAGGCCCTTCGCAGAGGTAAGCAGGGATTGCAAGTCTCATAAAGAGCTCCCAAAATTATGATACTTACTAGCTTTCAGCTCTCGTTGCCCCTATCATAGGCATCTTTTGGTGGTTAAGGTTAAAGTGACGCAACTAAGAGGATATGCTTGACAAGTTATAAATTGAAGTCCCATGCCCCTTACTTATGAGTACCGAACCTCATGCTACTCAACTTCAGTCACGAGTAAGCTCTTGTCATTGTAAATACATGCATATCATTGAGAACCGCCAACGGTGTACCCCTTGCACATGACACAGGAGCTATCCCATAATCAAAATGACAAGGTAAGTAGACAGTGAGCATCTCAGCGATCTTTTTATTTGCTATTTGTATAGGTTTTGTCAACACCCGGATTTTTAATCCCAGATGCCCGTTATGCCATACCTCACAATCCCAGGATTACCATTTTTGTGAGACATAACGGATTTGGATATCAGAGTACAATCATCCCGTAAAAACCATACATAAGGTTTTACACAAATAAGGATCTCATGATCCAAGTCTTAATACAACAAGCAGTGGAAAATAAAGATAGCATAGCGGTGGGGGTCCATCTTCAAGGGCACAGGCAATGCTGACGAAGGCAGATAGTCCTAGTTATCATAGCCGTTCTGCTGACCATCGTCTTGATAAACTCCTTCATAGTCTGGCCATGATAATAGCCAGGGACAAAAGCCATGAGTACTCTTTAAGTACTCGCAAACTACTACTAACAAGGGTTATAATTCTAAGTTAAAGTGCTGAAATGAAAGAATAACTATCAAGTTAAGTTTGAAACCTAAACTAAGTTCTGAAGCAAGAAAAGATAAAGTAAAGTTCTAGAATTACTTAAGTTGGGAAGCTAATTTCATTAACACAACCCTGTTGTGGTCAAGTCAAAGGTCATCATTCATTTCAAGGTATTTGGAAAACATCTGACAACGAAACAGTATGGCCATTCCAACTGTCCATAACCGCGGACGCGGCTATTCGAATAGTTTGACACTCTGCAGAGGTGGTACACTTTCACCACAAGATTCGATACATCTGTCAGGGATAACCCTGAATCATCATACTTAGTATGCAGATAATCAAACATAACCTTCCCTTTACACACCCTAGTATAAGCACCTCTCCTATGAGCATGGCCTCCCAACCATGACCATCTGTCATCTTGGGCACTGCATAGGTGGACAACATTGAGAGGTAGCCTCAGCTCAAACCTCTCCCGTGAGGGAACTAATACTAATGCATATAAATTTCCAGCTAAGCCTTACCCACTTCCGGTAATGTGGTTGTACGGTAAATTTGGAATGGTATCGCATCCGAATCCAACCATCAGTTTTATAAAAGGGTTAAGGCTCATGCCTTATCATTTTCCACATCAGAAACCAGTGGTGTTTCTCAACACATGTCAAAACATCTCAATAGAATGACTCATCATTCCAAGGTTTTCATAACTCATTTTCACCAAGTATTCCCATCTAAAGTGACTCAAGTTTTTGATCTACTCTAAACTACTAAGTTAAGAGTGTTCACTAAGGTGGAAAGATGGGATCAAACTCATGCCATATAATGATATCTAAAGGTTTCTAAGTAGGTCAAGTTTTATACTTTTTATGCTACCTTCAATTTTAAGTAGAGAACTTTGTATAATCTAAGGTGGGTTAAAACTTATCCATGAGACTTGGGGCATTAATAGGGAAAGGGGGGGGGGGGGGGTGATCAAAGCATGCTTAAGGCATCTTTACTAAACCATCTAGTTTATTCTAGCTTGCTAACCATAGCTTGCTAAGGTAAGTTTGCAAAGATTAGCTTGCCCTGCTAATAGTGGCTTGCCTTGGTTGGTGCAGTGGTTGAAGTTGTCTTCTTCTTCTTCTTCTTCCTGGTAGAACTCCTCCTCCTCGAGAGCTTGGTCGGTACTATCGTCTAGAAATACATAGGGAGTGCACAATCACCAAACAATACTTAACTAGGCTAAGTAGCATTCTAAAGCACATAATTGATGATCTATTATCATCACAAACATTACAAGTTTTAATTCAATAGTTCTAAATCTTTTTATTTTAGAAAAGTAATTTCTACTCATTAAAATGTTAACTAAAATTTAATATTCACCACCAAAATATGGGATCATGTGGACACATGTCCTCACCACATATTCCACAGGTGGGAATGAGATTTAAAGGTTGGATCAACATTACTTTGGTTTAAGTTTATTATTTAATGATTTAAAGTGACTAGAAATGCCTATATAGCATTATTTTGGTACTAGTCCAAAGTCACTGCATGTAAACCTTAATATTATTACATATTTGGATAGATCTGATGAAATGTGATTTTTGAGAGTTGGAATCAACTCAAAAGCTAACTTGGTTGATTTTATAAAAATGTTGCAAGTTGTAAAAGCTTCTGTCTTCTTATTTTTATTTGGGGAGATCTATAAATCTAATTGAATTAAATCCAATGGGCTTGGATAGAGCATTTCAATACCCTTCAGAAAAAATTAGATTCATACAATTTGGATTTGTCAAACTCACAGAATTGATTTTTGAAACAAGGACAGAAACTATATTCTAACTAAAAAGAAAAAATCCTAATTTAAATTTTAAACGCGCGCGGGAACGAAATGGGCCGGTCGACTACGCTCCGCGCGGCGTCGCGGGCTAACTTAAGCGAGGACCCACCCGTCAGTGGCACAGGGGGGTGCGAAGAGGTATGGGCGAACGGTGGCCGTGCGATCTGGTTCTAATCCAACGGCTGAGGGTCATCATCGACGTTGGGCAACACCGGCGAGACAGAACCCTAGCGCGGCCAGTGGGGGTCGTTGGGGGCTCACCGGGGTTCAGGCGAGGGTCGGCGAGGCGGGCGAACGACGAAGTCGACGACGGCGAACCTCCTGGTACCGTCAGCTTCTCCTGGGGCGGCCTGGATCAACGGCGCCCTTCTCCTTCCGAGGCGGCGGCTCCGGCTGCAATTCTGGCGCTCTGGTGCTCGAGCGGCTCTGGCTGGCGCTGGGGAGTGAGTGTGAGAGGTGGGGAGTGAGATGGTGTGCTCAAATCGGCTGGGGGTGGCCTCTATTTATAGTGGCGAGAGGGGACCGACGGGGCGCACGGTGAGCTCGTCGTGGTCGATGGTACAGACGGCTATCGGCATGGGCGACGGTAGGGGGCGGTGCGGTGCTCCCTGGCGATGTTCTAACACTTCAATGCGGCCGTAGGGGCGGTGCGGTTTGGTCTGGAACACGCGATGCTCTGCGCGGCAGAGGCGGCGTCTTCGACGGCGAGCGGTGGCTGTGCGTCATGGGGCGGCGAACGGGGATGTCTGGCGGTCTCCTGGGTCGGTGGTGATCATGTATGCAAGCGGCGAGGGCGGCGCGCGGTCTGTGGGCGTCGGTCGAGGGTGGCGCACTGGGCGTGCTCTCGGCATGGTTGCTGGCGGGCTGGGCGCGGTCCGTGCGTGTGGTACAGGGGTTGGCAAGGCTCGGGCGCTGGACAGGGAGTGGCGGTGGACGGTGGGCTGCCTCCTAGACAAGGTTGGCACGGCTACAACTCCTCCTAGCTTGCTGTCGACACTGGGGTGGCATGGTGAGCTTCGGCATGCTCACCATTGATGGCAATGCCAAGCTTACAGTGAGTCTAGTGCTTGGTTTCACTTGCTAGCTGATCTACTGGGATGGTTGTGAGCTAGAGAGGGAACAAGTTAGGCTTAAATCACTGCTCACAATAGTGTTTGATTTTTGTTTGATTTGTGTCTGCCACCTGCTCGATGAAATGGCCGCAAGAACTCAAGTTTTTAATTTTGAGAAGAATTTTGGTGGGTGTGCTAAGTTGGTGCTGGTGAGTCTGCAGATGCTTGGGTTTTGAAAGTTGAGCTTGTTTGAGTGGTTTTTTGAAAAAGTGGGATCTTCCCATATGATAAAGATTCAATTTTGAACTGTTATTTAAAATAGTTTACAGAAGGTTTTTAGAAGATCAAAAGGTGGGCCTTGGTACCTCATTATGTGTACTAGCAAGGGGTGTAAAGATCCAGAATTGTTCCTGTTAACTTTTGAGTACTAGGAATAGCCAAAGTAGGCATGGGAGTTAATTTTGTCAAAATGACCATTCCTTGATTTTAATTCTTTTTGATTTGATTTCTTTTAGGAAAAGATTGGGAATGATGTAGATGATGTTTAAATCACCTAAGAAACATTTTACAAGCATTGGATCACTTAATCATGGCAATTCAAACAACTCCTCTTTTAAATGCCCACATATATGAATGCTTTCATTTTAAAAATGGAAAAGTTTTTTGTTAACCCTATTTTTGGATGATTTGATCTTTGGTAAACTTGGATTGAAGTTTTGGGATGTTACAGGTTTTTATTAAGGATGCTTCATAGAATGCTCACTATAGTTATGCTGCAAGTTTCCACCATGATTAGTCATGGCTTAGGCTAGCGGCCCAGGCGTTTCTCTAACACACATATAAACTCCATGATCTTACAAGTTCCACTCTTATTTCACACCGTCGGGATCCATAAGCAAAAGAACATGATATCAACTAGGTACAAAGTACCAATGCAGTGTTGAAAGCGTTCCCCATGATACATGGTTCTGCTAACTTCAACTCATAAAGCGCAAGCATATACGCAACAAAGAAGGACCCAATGGTTCAAGTTATTAAATGCAAGAAAAGTAAAGTGTGCCATCAAGTTCGTGAGAGCTTTAATCACTAATTTTCACATAACAAGTTTATTTTGGGAGGTAGATAAAATAAGAATTTACTTGGAATAGCAATAATGCTACTAGGTAGGTATGGTGGACACAAATGGCACGAGTTTGGTTTAAAGGAGGTGGATGCACGAGAAGAATTCCCTCCCAGTACATGTTTTTGGCTAGCAAGGCTGGGTAGCAAGTACAAGAGTTGAAGGAAACAAACAAACATACAATGATAAAGACAAACATGCAATCTTCCTTGGAAGCACAAAATGTCTTAACTAGAGAATACTAAATTTATGAGCAAATCAAGAAAGAAAGATGATGAATTTTTTTTTCAGAGTACTTTTATCTTTTCTTTCAACTCTCAAAAATAGTGTTGCTACTGACCGAGCCAGGTTTGCCAAAACCAACTAAATTAACTCAATGATCCCAGAGTGATACCAATACTAACAACAAGATCAATCATATAACCACGAATTGAAAACTAATATAAGCTATGCAAAAGAGTAAATGTTAGAACTTCTCATTAATATTCCATAACGACAACTCACACCAAGGGATACATATCTAACGAGAGAGGGGACACTTTCATAATGCAAACCATACTACATAATAACTTCTCTATTCATGATATGACTCTACTAATAAGGCAAAAAGATAGAAGATAGTGATGTGATACCGCGACACTCCCCCAAGCTTGGAACAAACCAAGGGGATGCCAAACCTGATGATGAATTACTCCTTCGGTGGTGGTGGTATCCTCTCATCCTCGTCCGTCTTCCAGGGTAAGGGCTTCCCATCAACAAAGGACATCGTGGTTTCCAACATCCTGAAACTTGCAGCAGCACTTATGTGTTTAAACCTAGCCTCATACTCACAGTTTTAATTTTGAACGTCATAGAACTGTGCTTGTAGTTCGTTGGTTATCTGGCGGAGTGAGAGGACTTCGTCTTTGAGTTCAGCAGTCTCCTTTTGGTGCTCGGTGATGAGTTCGGAACAAATCTTATGGATGATATCCACTTTGCCCTCTGCCATCTTCTTGTACCTAAAGACTTCTTGCTCTAGTGCTTCCATCCTGTCCTCCAGACTTCCTTCACCTTTAGGGCCTTGAACCTCTTTAATCCAGACCTCCCCATCTTCGAGCAACAACTCCTTGGGATGAATCTTCAACTCTCTCATGTATGGGTTGATGATATCTTCTAAGGAATCTCCCTCGGCTGATCTAGTGGAAGACATTGCGTCTCCAAATCTTGGATTCTACCTGGCAGAAACAGATCGAAACAAAAACACGACGAAAACACGATATACGAACCTCAGAAGATCTGGGGGGTTATATATTACGAAGTTTCATAACAAGAGGAAGGTACTGGGTGAAAATGGGTCGGAGGCGGAGTCCGGGGTGGCCTCACCACCTGGTGGCGCGGCCAGGGTTGGGCCCGCGCCACAGGGTGGTGTGGGCCACCCTGGCTCCGTTTCCGTCCCTTTTTTGCTTCGTAACTTTCCTTATTGACTAAAAACTGCTAAAATATAGTTGGATTGTATTTTCACAGAACTTTTCTTACCAGAACTGTTACCTATTTGAAAACAGACTCTGCAGGTCTCTGAATTTGGTCCTTGATGAATTTCTCCGGAGTTATAACTTGAAAGGCATCAACATCTTCATTGTAGGAATCTCCAGCAATATAGTGCTTGAGTTGCTGCCCATTCACTACTTGTGTAGTATTATCTTTTAAAGAAGAAATTTGTATTGCTCCTGAACTGTATACTTCTTCAATAATGAAAGGTCCTTCCCATTTTGACAGTAGCTTTCCTGCAAAAAATCTGAGACGAGACCTATACAATAGAACTTTCTCACCAACATGAAATTCTCTCTTAAGTATTCGCTTGTCATGCCATCTTTTAACTTTTTCCTTAAAGAGCCTAGCATTTTCATAGGCTTCACTCCTCCATTCATCTAAAGAACTTAAGTCAAATAATCTTTTCTCACCAGCGAGCTTACAATCTCTATTTAGTTCTTTAACTGCCCAGTAAGCTTTGTGTTCTAATTCTAAGGGTAGGTGACAAGCTTCCCATAAACCATTTTATAAGGAGACATCCCCATGGGATTTTTGTAAGCAGTTCTATAAGCCCATAAAGCATCATTCAACTTTTTAGCCCAGTTTTTTCTAGATCTATTAACAGTCTTTTGCAAGATGGATTTAATTTCTCTATTTGATAACTCTACTTGCCCGCTAGTTTGGGGGTGATAGGCTGAACCAATTCTATGATTAACATCATATTTAGCAAGGGTCTTTCTAAAACCACCATGAATGAAATGAGAACCCCCATCAGTCATGAGATACCTAGGCACTCCAAACCTAGGAAAGATAACATCCTTAAGCATTTTTAGAGAAGTTTCCCCGTCAGCACTGTTCATAGGAATGACTTCTACCCACTTAGTAACATAATCAATGGCAACAAGAATATGAGTATACCCTTTCGAGGGAGGGAAAGAACCCATAAAGTCAAATCCCCAGCAATCAAAAGGTTCAATAACTAGAGAGTAGTTCATAGGCATTTCATTGCGTCTAGAAATATTACCAACACGCTGACATTCATCACAAGATAAAACAAATTTTCTTGCATTTTTAAAAAGGGTAGGCCAGTAGAAACCTGAGTGTAGCACCTTTTGTGCAGTTCTATCACCTGCATGATGTCGTCCATAAGCACTACCATGACATTTACGCAATATCTCCTTTTGTTCATATTCTGGAACACATCTTCGCATAATACCATCCACTCCTTCTTTGTATAAGTGTGGGTCATCCCAAAAATAATGCCTCAAATCATAGAAGAACTTCCTCCTTTGCTGAGCTGTAAAAGTTGGAGGCAAATACTTGGAGACAATAAAGTTGGCATAATCAGCATACCAAGGACTCCCTCGCGAGCTTACCCCTACTACGGCTAACTACTCATTTGGGAAACTATCATTAACAGACATAGGGTCAAAAGAGATGTTTTCCAATCGAGATAAATTATCAGCTACAGGGTTTTCAGCACCCTTTCTATCTACTATATGTAGATCAAACTCTTGTAAAAGCAGCACCCATCAAATAAGCCTAGTCTTAGCGTCCTTCTTTGTCATAAGGTATTTAATAGCAGCATGATCAGTATGAATGGTGACTTTTGAGTCTACAATATAGGGCCTAAACTTATCACAGGCAAAAAGATAGCTAGAAATTCCTTTTCAATAGTAGCATAATTCCTTTGAGCAGCGTCTATAGTCTTACTAGCATAATGGATAACGTTTAACTTCTTATCAATTCGTTGTCCAAGGACATCACCTACAGCAAAATCACTAGCATCACACATTATTTCAAAGGGTAAACTCCAATTAGGTGGTTGAACAATAGGGGCTGTAGTTAAAGCATTCTTAAGAGTTTCAAAAGCTTCCTTACAATCATTATCAAAAACGAAGGGTACATCTTTTTGAAGAAGATTAGTGAGGGTTTTTGATATCCTAGAAAAGTATTTAATAAACCTTCTATAGAAACCAGCATGACCAAGGATACTACGAATACCTTCGATGTCTCTTGGGCATGGCATCTTCTCAATTGCCTCAACCTTAGCTCTGTCAACTTCTATGCCTCTTTCAGAAACTTTATGCCCGAGGACAATCCCTTCATTAACCATGAAGTGGCATTTCTCCCAATTAAGAACAAGATTAGTTTCTTCACATCTCCGCAAAACTTTATCAAGGTTGTGTAGACAATTATCAAAAGAAGTTCCATAGACAGAAAAGTCATCCATGAACACTTCTACAATTTTCTCACAAAAACCATGAAAGATAGCAGACATGCACCTTTCAAAAGTAGCAGGAGCGTTACATAAACCAAAAGGCATACGTCTATAAGCATAAGTTCCGTAAGGGCAAGTAAACGTAGTTTTTTCTTGATCTTGTTGTTTAACAGCAATTTGAGAGAAACCAGAATAACCATCAAGAAAACAAAAATGTGTCTTTTTAGACAATCTTTCCAACATTTGATCAATAAAAGGAAGCGGGTAGTGATCTTTCTTAGTAACTTTATTGACTTTTCTAAAATCGATGCACATCCTATAGCCTACTACTATTCTTTGAGGAATAAGCTCATCATTATCATTAGGAACAACGGTAATACCTCCTTTTTTAGGAACACAATGAACAGGACTAACCCATTCACTATCAGCAATAGGGTAAATAATACCAGCATCAAGGAGTTTCAATACCTCATTCCTTACCACTTCCTTCATCCTAGGATTTAAACATCGTTGATGCTCTACTACCGGCTTTGCATCTAGTTCTATGTTAATAGAATGCTGACATATAGTGGGTGAAATCCCTTTTAAATCATCCAGAGTATAGCCCATAGCTCCTCGGTGTTTCCCCAAAACCTCCAATAGCCTTTCTTCTTCCTTTCCTGAAAGTTTAGCGCTAATAATAACATGATATATCTTTTTACTTCAATATAAGCATATTTAAGACCATCAAGGAGAGGTTTTAGATCAAAAACCGGATCCTTTTTAGGTGGCAACGTGGTACCCAAGTCTTCTACAGGCAAGTTATGCTTAAGCATCTTAGGCTGATCACGGAGAATCCTGTCAATCTCATTCCTTTCTTCCATGAAGATTTTACTTTCATGATCTTCCATAAATTGCTGCAAAGCATTCTTATGAGAAAGAGAAATAGAAGCAAGTTGTTCAACTCTAAAATCCTCATTATGGGTTTCCTCTTCACAAGGTTCTTTAGCAAATTTCGAGAAATTAAACTCATAAGATTCCCCAGAAAACTTAGTCAAGATTTTCTCCCTTTTGCAATCTATAATGGCTCCAGAAGTACTCAAGAAAGGTCTACCAAAAATAATAGGATAAGTTTTACTAGCAGCTGAACGGAGTACTAGAAAATCAGCAGGGTACTTAATCTTACCACAAAGAACTTCCACGTCTCGTACAATACCAATTGGAGAGATGGTCTCTCTATTAGCAAGGTGAATAACCACATCAATCTCTTCCAACTCACAAGGACTGATTTCATGCATAATTTCTCTGTAAAGCTCATAAGGAATAACACTGGAACTTGCACCAATATCACATAAACCATAATAGCAATGATCACCAATTCTAACAGAAAGCACAGGAACACTAGCCTTTTTAGTTCTATTAGGATGTGAAACAACATTAGAAGCATCCTCAAAAAAGACTATGTGTCCATCTTCTATGCTTTTAGTGAAAAGGTCTTTCACAATTGCTTCCACAGGTTCCACGTTTATTTGTTCATCAGGTTTTACAGTTCTCTTTTCACTTTTGGTGATTACATTAGTTATCATAGGATGATCCTTTAACTTTTCCGGGAAGGGAATCTTCTCGATATAAGGTTCAGGTAAGATGGGATCAATAATGCAATACTCAGCACTCCCAATAGGAACACAGTCAACAATATCTTTGTAAAGTGCATGGTATTTATTCCATCCCCTTTTTGGAATTTCGATATAGGAAGAAAAAGCTCTAAAGCAATTCGTAATAACTTGCAAATCAAGACCATAAGCATTACTAATATTTTGAAAGTCATCAGTTCCCATAAAAGATTCAATGCATTCATAATCATAATTTATACCCGACTTTCTACCTTTGTCATTCTCCCATGCTTCAGCATTGTCTTGAATACGGTCGAGAAGATCCCATTTAGCTTCTTCTTCCATGCGAGTGAATGATCCAGCACAAGAAGCATCCAATAAATCCTTGTCATGAAGAGAAAGCCTTGCATAAAAGTTATTGATAATAATATTGTTGGGGAGCTCATGAATGGGACATTTGAGCGTTAGTAACTTCAGTCTCCCCCAAGCTTGAGCTGTACTCTCTCCATCAAGAGGCCAAAAGTTGTATATTTGATTCCGATCTTTATGAATCTCACTAGGAGGATAAAACTTTGAATAAAAGAGAGGCACTATTTCCTCCCATTCCAGAGCTTGACCATTCTTCAGCAGCTTATACCATTCCTTAGCTCTTCCTTTCAGCGATAATGAAAATAACTTCTTCTTAACTTGATCTGTAGTAATACCTGCACACTTGAACAACCCGCATAATTCGTGTATAAAGAGCAAATGATCACTGAGATGGACAGTTCCATCCCCGACATAGTAGTTATCCATAACACGGTCAATAATTCTTGTAGGTATTCTGAAAACATCATTCTCAGCAGGTGGTGGCTTATCTACTACCTTAGCAGTGGTAGTAGAATTACCAAATAAGAAACTCAGCGAATTGTCCATAACAAAAATAAAGCAACTAACAGAAGTAAACAATACTCACAGTAGAAGTTTCCTTTACCAGTTTCACTCTCCAATAGCGCTTCACTCCCCGGCAACGGCGCCAGAAAATAGTCTTGATGACCCACAAGTATATGGGGTGTATCGCATTATTTTTGATAAGTAAGAGTGTCGAACCCAACAAGGAGCAGAAGGTGCTGGCTAGTGGTATGGATCAGGAATCCTCTGCAAATACTTAGCAAACGGATTTTTAGGGTTTTTTGATAAAGCAAGTAAACAAAGTACGAGTAAATAAAAGACAGTAGGAATAAATGTAGCAAGTGGCCCAATCCTTTATGTAGCAAAGGACAAGCCGGTTGTATTACTTAAGATGACCAAACGTTCTCGAGGACACATGGGAAGACTGTCAAGTGCTTTCGCTTCATATAGTTGATTAATCTTCTTTAGCTTGCTAAGTGTTGTGTGGGTGAACCTGTGCTAATGTACCGACCTTCCTAGGACTAATACATACTTGTGATTATACCCCTTGCAAACATCCGTAAGTACAAGAAAGTAATTAAGGTAGAAACCTAACTACAACTTTAAACTCTAAGACCCTTACGTCCCTTGTGCAATGGTTTCCTAACGAGGGTTTAGGTTTCTGTCACTCCGGCAACCCCTACGATTAGTAGCCAAATACACAATGCATTCCTCTAGGCCCATATATGTGAAGTGTCATGTAGTCGATGTTCACATGACACCACTAGAAGAAGTACACCACAACTTAAATATCAAACTATTGAATCTTTCTCAACACAACTCCACTACTAACAACATGACTTCTCCCATGTCCCCAAGAACAAAACGAACTACTCACAAGACATCATATGGATCATGATCAGAGATGGAATAATGATGTATAACAATCTGAACATAAACAATAATTCAATGGTTCACTCAATAGCATCAACTACAAAGAGTAATCAACACCGGGAAAGTTTCTCCCATAAACTATGCAAGATTCAACTCAATTGTTACAGCAATATGGAGATGGCGATGAGGGTGCTGATGGTGATGATGGTGATGATGATGATGATCCCGATGAAGTCCAGCTTGATGGTGGTGTTGATGGCGACGATCTCCCCCCTTCGGGAAGGAATTCCCCCGGCAGAAATCTGTCTGTCGGAGAGATCTTTCTCTCTCGGTGTTTTCCACCCCACAGAGGCGGCGGAATCCTTCTGTGGTCGCTCCCCGAGTCTTAGGGTTTCGGGAGGATGATATACGCCAGAGGGGAGAGCCAGAGGTGGGCCAGGGCGGCCACACCACCTGGTGGCGCGACCTAGTGTGGCCCGCGCCAGGGGGTGGTGTGGGCCCCCTGTGGCCCATCTCCACTCCCTCTTCTGGCATCTTTCGTCTTCTGGAAAAATAGGATTTTCCGTATATTTTCCCGTATTTTCTGATCTTCGCGAATTTTGCCTTCAAACATCACCTTTTCTATCAGAATCCTAACTGCAGCGGTCCATGCTCCAAAAGTCATCAACCATGCAAAAACAGATAAAATAACATAAGTATCACCTCTCAATACGAAATATATCAATGAATAAGAGTGAATTATGACATAGAATAGTGATGCAAAATGGACGTGTCATCCTGCCACTGGATCCGTCGCCTCCCATCGACACAGTCGAGAGATCGTGCTAGATCCGCCATCCACATACCGCCTTCCAAGCTTTAGAGTTGTGATCTTCAATCGCACGCCTGCACCACCACAAACATAGGTCGCAACCACCGGGAACCTCATGAAAAAAACCTCCCTGGTCCACCATGGCGTCAGAGACAACGCCGTAGTAACAAGGATAGAGAAGGAGGACAAGCACATCTAGTGGATTCACCGCCGTCGCCTCACTGAAGCCATCGATGAACATTAACGATGACGATCTGATGGATCGACAAACACACGATGCCATCAACTCCGAGGCGCCGCCATGGAGGACATCACAGGTGTTGGAGTGGATGTGAGGCAGATTTATTCGCCCGGGCGCAACTCCCACCACCCCAACGGCATGCCATGACATACTAGCCCTAACCATAATTACCAACCAAAACGAAGGAATGATGTCCCCCTCCCTCTCGCCGTTGGAGCGGCAAGCTGAGAGAGGGGACCAGGGCCCTTGCCGATGGAAATCAGGAGGAGCGGTGTCACCACCCTTGTTGCTTGTCTCATGAGGGATAGGGAGAAGGGGCAGAGTTCTATAGGCAACCTTAAGCGGGACTCTCCTTTGCACATAAAGCCCCCGTTGGAACAAAGGAGAATTGTAGGAAATTTAGAGGATATGATTTCTATAGAGAAAATTTATATGGTACCATTTGGATTAAAGGAATAAGAATCCTAGATTCCTTTTAAATTCATACTATGGATAGGCTATTTCAAAGAAATTTTGAGGAAAACTAACATGGGGTCCCACATCATGTTTTTTTTGCGAATTCACATCATGTTTTCATCTCTTTGTATCTACACTTCGTGTATTTTTCATGCATGACATCTGAACGACACCTTTTTAAAGTTATCTAGTGGTTTTGGTTCCTATAGGAATTTAGGTTACACAACATCTCAACTCCTGCATTTTTCTATTCCTATGTTTTGAGATCTTGTGTTCCACATGGGCCCGAAATGGTGATAACACTTGCGTACTTTCTTCTCCTCTTCTGGTCCCTCTTGATAATGATTTGGACTTCAAGTGACTGGTTTGGTTTCTCCTCTTCTACCACTATTTTCTGTTCAATCCACCTTGACCAAATCAGCACCACCACATACCTCTGCCTCTTGTGAAGAGTCTCATCCTAATCACCCCGGTCTCCTCCCTAGTCCTATAGCCGGCTCCACTTCGTGATAACCACTCTTCTGACAAGGCTTCTTCCCTCAACACACACTATCGTCGATGGTGGCTCTACCTCGCGACCCTAACAACTTCGTTGTGGCCTCCTCCCTCAGTCCTACTGTTGCCACATCACCGACGCCTTTGCCTTGTGGTTCGATGACATCATTTTGCTGCCAAATGCGTTTTGAAAAAAGGGGATTGTGAAATAACAAAAGTGTTTGTTTGTCCCTCCGTTGTCGCATGTGGCTCAATGAGTCAACGATGTCACTCCATGAAATGCTAACTCGGGAACCACCACACCCCTTCCCACCTCCCTCCTATGCACTCACGTGCATAGTGGGTTCAGACGTGGTTTTCAAAGACCAGGTGTTCAGAAACGGTTGCAACACAAAACTCTGAGAACCGACGACCAATGTGGTAATTCATCTTTGCTTCACAAATAACAAGCACGATTGTACATAAATATCATGTTGTTGAAATAGCCCAACTCTAAAAAAAAAAATGTATGGACAAGTTTAGTAACTAAGTCATATTAAACAACTACATGCTAAACAAAAGCAACAATAAGAGTTCACATTTTAAGGGCCTCTTTAATTCACATGATTTTAAAAAGGTAAAGATAGAAAAAATGTGTAGTTATGATGTCATGCTCATTCCAATCTTACATGAAAGCGAAGTTTGTTTCATTGGATCACAAGGAAAATAAATGATTCTTATCATGAGGATGGAGTGGATGTTAAATTTCCTACGAACTGTAGTAGAAAATATTTATTAGGATCTTTTTATAGGATTCCATGGTACTCCCTCCCTTCCTAAATACAATATGTTCTGACAAGTCAATTCAGCTTACCAAAATATTTTATATTTACAAACAAACCGAGTACAAGTCAGACAACCCACATAGAGAAACTCCTAAATAATTTTCTAATCATATATAATTTCTATGAAAATCCATTGAATTAAAGAGGCACTGAACATGCAAGCCTCAACTTTTCTCAAAAAAAAAAATGTAAAAGAAGAAATTTTGATTGGAAAACCGGCTTATCGGTCTAGGCCGTTATTTTTTTTGTACCGGTATGCGTATCTAAGGTGTTACGTACATGTCGTGGGTAGTGAAAAAAGATTTGCCGCTCCCACGTGCGGTTCTAAAGCAAATGCCGTTCCACGTTCCATCTCGCTCGTCGCTGATACACCTGCGTCGTGCGCCTCCGATCTTGATCGAATCGTATCTCCTAGACAAACCGTAAGACGCAGACGGAAGGAGAACAAGAGGTGGCCACCTCTCGTGTAGCCGCAGTAGATCTGAGAAGATTTGGACGAGAAAGAGGATGTGGACGGAGGCGACGGGACCGACGGTTCCTACATGTGGACCGATCGTTCGGTCTCCGTATTTTACTCAGCAAAGTATACATATGGGGTCACGCATACGGATTAAAACAAACTGATCGGATCCGAAACAAGCACGTAACCACCGAAAAACCGGTTATTCCCTGAATGATTCACTGTAGTAGGGAGGGGGATACCGAAGCAAGAGCGAAGAAGAAAAGCCATGCTCTCACGCCAAAACACAACATACAAATGAAATATCCATCATATGAACAGCCGATGACCGAAAAAGGTTGAACAAAATATGAAACCGCTGAAAAATCCGTCCTTTACACATTGGCCATCATCATGATCATGAACTCGTCGAAGGAGAGGACGCCATCGCCGTCGAGGTCGAACCTGCAGATCATGGCCCGGCACTCTTCCAGCTCCATTTTCTCGGTCGACGACCCCAGCAGCTTGCCCAGCATCCGCATCAGGCTCGCCGGCGTGATCCTGGCGCCCTCGTCGCCGCCCTCCGTCGCGTACATCGCGAACGCCTCCTTCAGGCACCGACGCCTCACCTCGTCGTCGTCCCCCGCGACGCCGTCCGCTCCTCCATGTGAGGCGGCGGTGCCTAGTTTGGAGAACTCCTCCTGGTCTAGTACCCCGTCGCCGTTGGCATCCGCCGTGGCCAAGATCGCCGCGGCCTCCTCCTCGGATACGTCCTCGCCCAGCGCCGCCGTCATGCAGCCGCGAAGCTCGGCCGCGGACACCTTGCCGTCGCCATCCTTGTCGAAGGCGGCAAACACCGACGATGCCTGCACCACGGCCTCGGCCACCATGAGTGAATGCTCAATCTTGTCTGCTGCTCTAGCTTCTCTGTAACCTCTGTTATGCGGCTGAATTGCTGACAATTTTTCGTGGCGTGATATGGCGTGGCGTGTGGGTGTGCTATATATATACAGGTACGGCTTCTGTACGGCAAAACGGTTTCAACATTAGGAAGCTTCCGCGACAGCGGCGACGCGTCAGCAACGCTATCTCAGTTTGTGTGGATTTGCAACTTATTAATTTCGTGCGTGTGCCGTGATGCATCGTGCGTGCCTTAATTTGTTTTTTGAAATTCCGTGGAACTATTTATGTCATCAACATCAGTACAAAGATATCCAAAAGTATGAAAAATTATAAATATATGCAATATTAACTACTTCAGCACCACAATTAAACTTTAGTAGTAGTATAATAATCACAAAAAAGTAAGCTTTAGTTTCCCTGTCATGGTGTACATCATCAATGCAAAGTTATATATAAAAAAAATCTATGTTCTCGAAACTACGGGTTGAATCTTTTTTTTTTTGCAAAATTCCACCGATCTCTTAATAATCATCAACATCAGTACAAAGATTTCTAGAAGTAATAAAAATTGCAAATAGATCAATGGACCACCTAGCGACGACTACAAACACTAGCACGAGCCGAAGGCGCGCCACCGTCCTTGCCCCTCCATCACCGGAACCGGACAAAACTTGTCGTAGTAAAACTTGTTGTAGTAGACGGATGGGAGGTCGTCGTACCAAGGCCCCAAAGGACCAGCGCACCAGAGCAACAACCGTCGCTGAAGATGACCAACGTATATCGGAAGAGACTGACCTCAAAACACACCAACGAATACGAAAAACGACCAGATTCCAAGGGATCTGTCGGACACAAGACTCCACACGCCCTCCGTGGATGCTAGACACACCACCGGAGCGAGGATAGAGCGAGGAGGACCTTCTTCCGATTCCAGACGTAGCCGCCGCCTCAACATCCTGAAAAAAACACTGAAAATAGTCTAAACAAAACACCGAGACCTCCCGCCGCCGAGAGGTCGTGGTCCGCCACACCTCCAAGGCTCTAAGGCCACCGGAGACGGGACGGACCGGTGATGTCGCCCGACGGAAGGAAGGAACCCTAGATAGGTTTTGCCGCCGCCTCGTGAGGGAACTCTCTGGGTACCGGTTCGGTACGTGCGTGCTGGCTGAATCTGACCGGAAGCAGATTGATGGACATACCACCCAAGTCAACCAAAAAATAATTAAATCAGGTACAAGTAGAGAAAACTAGGATCTGACTTTTCAGGAACATATATTTCAAAATACAGGAACCTAAAGAATATCATCAGAATATCCAAATGAAACTAAAATGAAAATCATGTGAATGAACATTAAAAGAATCAAGAAGACGGCGATTTCAGGGAACTCCAAAAATTATTTAACTGTTTATATTGTTTCATTTTTTATTTTTATGGTTTTCTATTCTAACATCATATTTGTGTAAATTTTCTATATTTTTGAAAAATTATTGTTACTAAAATTTCCTATTTTTTTTATGATTTTTTGATAATAAATAGTTTTCTTTCTAAATTTAATTGATTATTGAAGATAGATCTGTATCTACTTTTTCATTCTTATGATTATTTTTGTTTAAATTTACTTGACATGGATGCCACAAGCATGAAACTAATGCCACGGCGGGCCGAAACTATTCACTTTGGAGACTTATAAGTGTTTAAAAGACCACTGCCACTTTTATTGTCATGTTTTACAATTGGGTCTAGATTAGACGGACTTAGACGGACAACACGTAAGCCTATACACAAGGGGCGTAAAACCACGCAACGTGTGAGATAAACACACATCAAACATAAGTAGATCTCAAAATCTCTTGTTTATTTTATACTCCCTCCGTTCAGAATTATAAAACATTTTAGCTTTGTGAAATGAATGTATATAAATGTTTTTAGTGTATATTTGCACCCTAAATCTCTATGAACGTATACACTAAATAATATGTAGATACATTCGATTCACAAAGCTAAAACGTTTTATATTCTGAACGGAGGAAATAAATTATAAGTACATCTAAAAATAAGCCGAATAAGTAAATTCGTGAGCCGCCTCCCACCCAACTGATCCTTCCTACTTTTGGATGAGTGTCGTCTTCCACACATGTTTACTTTAACCGGGATTGCATCTTAAAATAAATGAGAAAGTAAGAGTGGCTACAACAAGTCATATTCAGCAAGCTGATAGTTTATAAACAACAATATAAGAACACAAAAAGAAAAAGAAAAATATAAATACACTAACAACATATTAGTTGTATTTAAAGGAAATGAGCAAAGTTGAGGGAATATAGAGCAGTAGCAGCGGAATCAAATTTACAATAAAAAAAATGAAAATTAATGGTATCACACTTGATTAATAACGCTTCCCAACCTGTAAGGGTAGATTTTCACTCTTTTACCCTTTTAACGGGGATACTCCGATGTCGATAAACCTTGACAGTAGAACTACACAAGCTCTAGAAGATTAGAGCTCGACACACCAACTCGACTTATTAGTATGGGCGCTGCTACCGGATCCATGATCTACCCTACTCAAAAAAAAAAAAAAATCTCATTGTAGAACTAAAACAGTTCAAATACACATCTCAGTTTATTTATTTGCTACAACTTCTGTTATGTAAACAAAATTCTTTTGCGTTATTAATCAAGAAAAAATGATTATCTAAGGACAATCCTGAATCTCGACAGTTCCCACGATAGCCTATGGTAGTAACACTCTTCTGCCCCACTCCATCTACCCACCTTCCCAACTTGCCCCCTCTAGCTTTCCAACTAAGTTTCCTTCACTATATCTTACATCGTCCCTCTTTCGGTAATCCTGCCTCACCACGTTTGCCTCGATTTTACACAATGACCATCGTGCCATCCTTTTATGTCCAACCTCCCTGCAAGTCCGAAGGCGCACCCTTGGTATTGTCCGGGGATAGATCAAAAACTTAGGTTCACAATAACTATAGTACGAGTAGTCAACACCATCGAGCACGAAGTAGCCATGCCAGGGTAGCAAAAATATCTTGACTCCCCCTTCCCCCTCCCATGTCGCTCCCACGAGCGACCGGGGGAAACCCTAGTTCCGCGCCGCTGGCCCCCTCCCCCGTCCCTTCCCTCCCTCACCGCCGCCAAGGTGCGTTGACGGGCAAAGCCCAGTCAGCGTCGGCGGTGAAGGGGCCTTCTCTCCTCCCCGCTCGGTGGTGGACGCCGTGGATCATCAACGACGAGCGGAGGCGCGACACTAGCGTGGGGCATGGTGGCACGGCGATGAGAGTTGGTGGCAGAGCTTCGGGCGCTAATTGGCGGTGTGGAGGACTTCGTGGTGGTGTTGGATGCTGGCGGCGGCTGGACTTGGCTCGACCCAGATCCACATGCTGGTGGCCGGCGTGGGCCTCCTCCGGTCTACAGGGCAGGGGCTTGAGCAGCGTGGTGGTCCACGGCCAGCGCGCCTACGCACCCAAGGCGGCTGCTGTTGTCTCGGCACAACGAACGGTTAGGGCAGCGCGAGTTCGGGCCAAGCAGCGCAACACATGGCGAGGCACACGACAGTGGCAATGGTAGGGTGACACTGCGATGCGGCTACTAACGACGGCGTCGTTAGGTGGGCGACACAATGACCCTTGTGCAGCAACACATCGGCGGAAACTTTATGGGCCTCGTTTGGCCCAGCCAGGCCCAAACAGGGCCTGGTGTGTTTCTGATGTTGTGTTCGGTCAGCAACCACCTTCGGCGATGGAGGGTGGGACCCCTCCGATGGGATGATTTGCGGCTTAGCCTGACGGTTGATCTGCCATTGACCTACGCCGTCTGAGTCTACGTCTCTACCATGTGGCATGTTGTTTGTGGCATCCCGCTAAAACCACTACTAGAAAATCGCTGTATTTTTGTGCATTGCATCATCATGACCGCATGCTCATGTCATCATGCCACATTGCATTTGAGCATCGTCATCATCTTGCATGGTTTGTTTAAAAACTATTTTCGAAAAGCCTGGTTTGTTTTCTAAACGCCCCGTCTTTATTTCAAATTAAAATCTGGACCTATGGATTATTTTGTTTCGTCTACAATCGGATTTCAAAAGCCCCGTTTTAAATAATAAAATATTTATATTATTTTTAGGGGCAGCCGAACCGGACCGAACCGACCCAGCCGGCCACCCCCAATAAAAACCAGGAAAAAACCAAATCCTAGTCTAAACCCAACCCATCTCCCCAGCTACCCTAACCCTCTCTCTCTCACCCCGCCTGTCCACCTCACCTCCTGGCCCACCACCTGCCATCCACCCTCCACCTTATCCCCTCACCATCGATCCACCCCGCGCCAGCCACCACCCGACATGCTCCCGCTCCACCCCGCGCACACCTGCCCAAACTTCCACCCCTCCCACCTCACTCCGGCCACTCCCAGGCCGCCACCTCACCCCCCTGGTCCACTCTTCACCAGCCCTCACTCCCCTGCCCACACCTACCACACGCCACCTGCCCCTCCCCGGGATCCCCGTCGCCACCATCCCCGCTCGACGCCTCCCTCTTCCCCCACCGCGGCCTCCTTCTCCCTCTCCCGCACCGTCCTCTCCCGCCGACCCTCGCGCGGCGCCCCTCCCTCGTCTGCAGAGCAGCGCCGCCGCGCTCTCCTCCGGCCGCCGCCGCCCAAGCTCCGCCACCACGGTGCCCCCCTCCCCTTCCCAGGCCAGCGCCGCACCGTCGACCTGCCGCCAGCAACTCCTCGGGACGGCCCGCCGCCGGGGCTGCCCCTCTCTCCCTCCTGCTCGCCTGCCGTGCCGGTCGCCCCGAGCTCGCCTCCCTCGCAAGCTCCCCAGCGCCACCGTCTTCTCCCGCGCGACCCCACCGCCAGCCTCGGCCGGCCACCTCGCCGGCTTTCTCTTCCCCGCCACGCGCTCGGCCGCCGCGGCTCTTCTCCGTCCGGGACCGCCAACCGCCACCGGCTCGGCCGACCTCCTCGCCTCGACCTGGTCCCGCATCCGACCGCCCGATGCCGCCCCGGAGCTCCGTCCTGCACGCCCCCGAGCCTAAACCTCGTCGGGCCCTGCGGCCACCTGCGTCGGCAGTCGTTGTTCCTTAGGAAACATCGCCGACCTGCTCCATGAAAGGCTACTGCTAGGTGTTGCAAGCCAAGCAATGTTCTGCTTGTGTGTTTGGGAATTCCAAGTCTGCCACCGCGTCGGCCTCCGTGCCCTGTCCTGTGTGACCGACAGTTTCCTCCTCGTGGCCATGTGTTGTGTTATGGGAGTAGTGATGTGGTGCTACCCGAAGGACTCCGGCGACGAACATACATCAAGATCTTCATAGTTTCGTCGGCATGTACGTCACCGAGAGAAGATGCCGAGATCATCGACGCCACACCCGAGCCCGGTACCGACACCCGAGAACCTCAACAAATGACGCCAAGATCTACATCACGGATCCGCCGGGCGAGACCTCAAAGGCAATCGACGCGTGAAGATGTATCCTCGGAATTCTGAGGAGATCGGCAAGAACTCCTACACGGATGACAAGACCCGAACCCGAAGACGCCAAGGTCGCCGACGCAGCACGCCAAGATCTTCTTCCCGAACGCCAAGACCGACCCAATATGCGGACCCAACAAGATCTTTGCGACGACAAGGTCGACACCAACCAGGGCGAATCCGATGAGCCCCCGACGCCAAACCAAGTCCTTCTTCCCGGATTTCGAACCCGATCCCCGTCGAACCCTGAGACCGAACCCCGGACCCCCGGAACCCAAGATCTTCCGAACCCAGATGTGTGACCCTAAGCCTCTATTTTTATAATATGACATATAACTATCGCATATTAAATTGTCATACTTGCATACATGTCATCTGGTGGGTTGGGTTAAATAGTCGATTCACCTAAATTAAATATGGAGTCCATATGCGGGATACTTTTGTCTTATTCCGGACTCCATTTAAATTTGTGTAGCGAACTGATACCATGTTTTGCCTTGTTAAGACAACATTTAAATTGCGGGGTTTCTAAATAACTTGAACCGTGTAATTAATTGTTGGGACCCCCGGTTCCGCTTAATATTGACTAATTGCACTGCATCTTTGCCATGTCATGCATCATATTATAATCATGTCGGATCTTCTGCCGTAGTATTAAATATTGCATCCGGTGTTTCTTCTAGGGTTTTGCTTCTTCGCGGATTAGGCCGATGAGTGTATGCGGGCATCGACAAGTTCTCATGATATGAACCTTCGGCTATGTTTCCCAGGCGAGCATTCTCCCCCTTTCTACCTATTTTGCATTTATAGTCTTTATTTCCCCTGTTGATCTATTGCTATCCGTGTCGCGATGCTTTAGTGTTTCGTACCAAATATATTCCCTGCAGCCTTTATATTGCCTTGGACACCTCCTATAACCTGTTGTTTGGTAGATAGATGGTCTTGCGAGTCGTAGTCGCTTTGTTAGGTGCGATCCCATGTCGTGAAGTACCACACAGTTGTTGGAATGTGTCATATGCTTAATGGTGGAGATGATCATGACTTTAAATACAACTATTAAATTGCTGGGACAACTAATGAAAGAGGCACCGGTGGGCAATATATGCTATTTGGTTTTTATGCCCACCTGTGTCCCGTAGGCCCCGAGTACTTGATACCTGTTCCTTGACTATTCGCACTATCCACATACGGGAGACTCTATGAATCCCCCTTAGCCAGAACTTGATTCATTTCTTATTTCTTGGGGCCACAAACTAGTTTGGGGCTTTATTACTATCCTGTACTTATACCATGCTTTACTTCTTTATTTACGATTGTGCGTGGAGCACCTGTACTGTTTAGGATCGTGACACGTTTTCGCTGTATCGATAAGCTCAATCACACTTTCGGGTTCCCAGTCGTTTACCACCGTCCACACAAACCCTGGGTCCGTCTCGGAGCCGGCCAACTTCGTCACGGGTAGCTTAGTGGGGTGGCCCCCTGAAATATTTTATGAATCCTATGATTGCTTTGTCGTGAAAGCCTCGTTGGGTTTTGAGTTGGTTTTTCGAGGTTGATCGTGTGTGTGTTGCTATTTGTGCACCCCAGCAGGGTAAATCTTTCTGAAAGCCATGTCCGTGGTTATGGACGACTTGGAGCACAATATCTCGATCATAGACAAGCATAACTAAAGTAGTGCTATAAATTTGACTTAATATGTGACTAGTAATCAGATTCAAATAGAACGGAATGGATATTAAAAATGCCAACAACTGGTGGAGTTGGGGTTCCTTGTGTCTTGTTATATCTGCCTAGTAAGTATTGCAACTCCAATGAAATGTGATAAAAGTGCCAACAACTGCTGGGTTTTGGGATTCCTCAGGACAATTATATCTGGCTAGTAAATGTTCCAACTATAACGGAATGTTAACTAAAACTACCCACTACTTATGCTATCAGGATGACTCATGCTATATATATGACTAGTAAATGCTGCAACTATAATGGAATGAGTAAAACTGCCAACTGTGTGAGTTTCTTGGTCCGACTTCCTCGTTTGGTCTCGAGGGGGAAATACCAGGATGGGTATGTTTGGTGCTAGTATCAGGTAGGATCCGAATAGGTCTTCCTTACCCCTCTCTAATAGCCGCCAGTTTTACTGAGTCTCTATAGGTTGTTTAGTGCTGCTGCGCTGCCGCTTCAGTCCACCATACCTATGTAGGCGAGAGCCGCCGAATTCTAGCCTCGCCGTGTACTGGCCTCAGTACTGACGCTCCTCTTTTTCCTTTGCCCTTTATCGGCACCCCTTTTGTTTTAGCAGGTTTGAGATCGATGTCGTTAGCAGGGTTACCCTTCCGGCTTGGCCTGGGCAGGGTTATGGACGCCATTGGTTATTCTTCAGGGCTCTTAGCCCCATTTGCCTCTTGTCCGTAGCCGGACGCTCTATCGTTTTCAAGGTGATTTGGATCTTTGTATAGTATATTTGTATTCTTGACTCATAGAGTCGTTGTTGTATACATATATGTTCTGTGGGTTCCATCATGGACTAATGTGTAATGGTATTACTTTGTTTTCCACCCGCACGAAAGTGCCTGGTGGGCGTCCTTGAATCGTTTCTATGCGGGTTTGGCGGGAAGCGCTGAAACTTGCATAGGGCCGATTCGAGGGTGTTACATTGTTCTTGGTCTTGAGCTCTCGGATGCTGGGGTAGTGGCCCCGGAAGGTGGATTGCAAGGACGACTCTACGGCAGGCGACATGGCGATGGTGGTGGCCTTCTCCTTTGGCTCACTTGGGTGACAAGGAGCTGACGTCGGGGGTTCCTGGAGGTGGCGTCGCTTAGGCTATGTCTTCACCCAGATCGAGTGTTGAAGGCCGGGCTCGGGGACCAAGCAAAGACCGAGGGTGGGCATGGGAGAAGGTTTTCCTATGCGAAAGCTCTGCATTTGGACACCAATGACGGTGATGCCTGCGGGTATCGCTACCCTCTTGGGGGCGGAGTTGTGGGTACCTTAGTTGTGTTAGGGCTCCGGGTGAAAACCCTTGACCGCCAGTCTCGGCGGTGGCGGCGTGACGTGCCGTTACCCTCTTGGGGGCGTCGCCGTGGAGCTCTATTCCCCTTTGTTTCTCTATTGTCGCTGGTGGCAAGTTTTGGTTCTTCATGTTCTTTTTTGTTTATTTTTGATCTGCTTTGTAAGAGGTTCTCCTCGTCATCCTGTATCGGTTCGGTAGTGTGTGACTTTATGTATAAAGCAGGGCGAAAGTCCATTTCGAGAGTGTAGTCAACACCCGACTTGCTTGACAACTCTCCTCTCATGCCCGTCATCATCGGTCGCACCCCTCCCCGCTTATTAAAAATGTTTTGTTTGCAAATTTTGTGGTGTTGATATTGATTGTTTGAGTAATCAATAAGTAGAACATTAGCTCACTAGAGTTATATTTTTATAAAACCAGAAATTAATTTTGAAAAATAAAAAATACGAGTACATATAGGTTTCTTGTAAGTACGCACTAATTCTTGTTGAAATATATTTTATTTTATGCTCTTCACAAAAAGAACGAATAAGGGAGCAAACTCGAGTATTTTAAAGGCATGATTTTTTTTTTGCATCACCCAAAATGTAACTTATCATTTAACAAAAAATACATATATTTCGAAAACATATGTATGTATTTACAGAAAAAATCCAAAACACTTGGAAGTTTGAAATACCAATTATATTTTATTCCAAAAATCCCGCACTCTCTAGAGCCCGGTAGTACAAACGTCTGATATATAGTACTCCCTCCGTCTTAAAATAGATGTCTTAGATTTATTATAAATTCGATGAATTTATATATTAAATAGTGTCTAGATTCGTCTAAATTTTGAAAAAGCTGAGACATTACTCCTTCTATTAAGGTGTGGAGACTAAAGTCAAAGGAGCGGGACAAGGAGAGGCTTCAGGTGAATGGCAAACGATCTAAGGTTGCTATGTGTCAAGCTCGCGTCAAATGACTCTTGATGATCATATTTCTGTACTGGAAGACCGACCCGTCCCTGTTCTTTCTTAAATACTACTAGTTCTAGATTTATTTTGGGCTAAGCTGTATGCCGTGTGATGTTGTATGGCTATCTTGTTCTGAATTTGGATGGGCTTTATTAATTTAAGGCCGGGCAGTTATGCCTATTATCTAAAAAAATAGTTGTTCAAAATCAAATAAGATTGACTTAGACAAGCCTGCCACATGGAAACACTAATTAGTCATCATCTGATTAAGAACAGGATGTCAAAGATCCGGTGGAATGCAGGAAATAATCTGTCAACCAAAGGATATGTTAGATATTACAAATGACTAGTTAAACTCCAGGCGATGCATCACTGGGCTACACACAAATGGCAGGCACGACGCATGAATACACATTGCCAGCGGGGCGGCGTGAACTGTGCCGATCTATTATACTTGAGCACGTCAAGTTGAAAAAACTAATCAATTATTACTAGGGTCAGATGCTAGCTCATGTTCCTCGCAAAGAAGAAAAAACCCTAGAGTTCGAGTTTTCAACTCTGCTAGTTCACGAGGAAAAGGTAAGCTGCGCTTTTGTCGATGCCCGCACCGCCTGTCTACCTAGGCTGGACCTAAGATTTCGGAACTGGGGCGAAACCTAAATTTTTAAGTCTCTTATTATAATTTTTATGCATATATAAGATGATAAAAAATAAATATTTTAAGTATAATCCAACTATAATATTTATATAAAAATAACAATGTTCACGTGATACCTTAAAATTTTATCCGGAAATTCCTAAAAGCAAAGTCAGTGACGATGGAATCAATATCAATCTCGTCCACTAACTTCTTCTCGATACATAGAGTCGTCAAAACATTTAACCTCTCCTGAGACATTGTAGATCTCAAATAGTTCTTCAATAATTTCAACTTTGAAAAGCTTCTTTCAGCTGATGCAACAGTCACAGACATAGTAAATAAGATCTGATAAGCGATAGAAATATTAGGATAACAATCCGCTTCTCTGACAAACTCAAAAAACTCCATAGCATATATTCATGTATTTGACAAACTCAAATATTAGGATAACAACCCGTCCTGCGTGTCCGCCTGGGAAAGTGGGAATGGATCGGAAAGGAAGCGACGAAGCGGTCCGCGTCGATCTACCTAGAGTTGAGACGTTAGGCACTCAGGTAGTTGGCCACCAGCCTAGTAGAAAAAACATCTTTTTTTAACGATGTATACCAGGCTTATAATATTTTGGGCCCCTACTTTTTTTGGGCCCGGGGAGGCTGCCCTGCTAGTCCTCCCCCAGGGCCGACCCTGTGTCTACCTTGACGTCGCGAGACAAACCAAAACCCTCCCATTTCGTCCCGCATTAGCCCCACCCCCACTAGATTGCCGCCGACACCACTCCTCTCTTCCTCGCCGTTTCCCGCTAGTAGAGGCCGATTCGCCACAATGATCTTTTCCCCTTCCAGCAGCTCCGTTTCACCATCCTTTGGCAACACTGATACTTATTTACTTATTTATATGTGGAATATTTGATCAAAATATGGTCTATTATTTGTGATATTTTTGTTTTCAGAAAAATCGCTATGGGGAGTCATTTTGGGGGGTGGGGGAGCCATGCGCCACGGCACTGCGCCGACACTCCCATATGGCACAAAAATACATCCGCTGGACTCCTATGCGGGGAGGGAGGGGGAGATGCTCTAAGGCCTGCAAAGTTGAAACCCCAAAAACAATGAAATATAAAGAATCTTAAACGGATGAAAACCGTCCTTTACACATTGACCACCATCATGACCATAAACTCATCGAAGGAGAGGACACCGTCACCGTTAAGGTCGAACTTGCAGATCATGGCCCGACACTCCTCGAACTCCATTTTCTCAATCGACGCCTCCAAGAGCTTGCCTAACATCCGCATCATGCTCGCTGGTTTGATCCTCATGCCTCGTCTTGCCCTCCATTGCGTACGTCGCAAATGCCTCCTTCAGAATTTGGTGCCTCACCTTGTTGCCCTCTGCTCCTCCGTGTGAGGTGTCGGCGCCTAGTTTGGAGAAATCCTCTTGGTTCAGAATCCCATCGTTGTTAGCGTCTACCGTAGCCAGGATGCTTCAATCTCCTCTTCAGACACATTCTCGCCTAGCACCGTTGTCATGCTTGTTGAAGTATGATCCAAATTTATTAAGGAGGCTAACTTCTAACGAGCAAAGCGAGACCCGTCACCGAATAGGATTGCACCGAAGCAAAGCGGACCTAGGTTTTAACCATTATACATACCTCTTGTAAGAGGCCGGCTAGGATAAGTTGCATCTATAAAATCCCCATCATTGTGTAAACACTCCCCATATAGTGAAGTTTTGTTGGCTGGCACCCATGGTTTTTCCCTCTCTTTGCTGGAGAGATTTTGTGTCCCCTTTGTGATTTTATTTTTGTTCTTTGTTATTTGCTTGTCACGTTTATAACAAGTGATATCAGAGCCCTATGTTTCAATTTAGAGTTTGCAACATGTCGTTATTAAAGTTCAACCTACCACAACTGGACTACACCACAAGGTTCTCTCCGTGGCAAGTGAAGATGTGGGAGATTCTCACCCAAACTTCTGATCTGGATGAAGCGCTCGGTGGATTCAGAAAAATTATGCAAAGGAGCGGTTCGATGAAGAAAAGCGGAAAGACCATAAGGATTGGTCTCTGATTCAACTTCATATATCTAATAATATTTTGTAGGAAGTGTTGGCGGGAAATCTATAGTGGCCCTATGGTTGAAACTGGAATTGATATGTATATCAAAGGATCTAACCATTCAAATATATGTGAAGATGAAGTTGTTCTCGCATAAGCTGAAAGAATATGGATTTGTAATGAATCACTTATCTATTTTTAGAGAGATGTTTCTGACTTGCAGCATATGGAAGTAAAATATGATGATGAGGATCTAGCACTTTCACCCTTATGCTCACTGCCGAGCTTCTATGTAAATTTCCCTGATACAATATTGTTGAGCCATGATGAACTAACCCTTGCCAAAGTACAAGATGACCTCAAACAGAGGGAAAAGATGAAAACTATGCTACAGGCAGACGGGTCGCCATCCAAGGCTAAAGATCCATAGTTCGAGGCTAGACCGAGTAGAGGAATAACAACTGACAACAAAGATAAGAGCAAGTATGACAAAGGTCCTTCAAAATCCAAGGGAAAGGACAATTTCTATAGGTATTGTAAGAAAACTAATCATGTTATTGATGGTTGTTGGAAGGTTCATAATAGGGAGAAAAGGAACAGTACTTACCAATCGAAAGATAAGTCTGGTGGTATTGATAAGGCTTCTATTATTTCTGGTGAGAGTTATGTGGTGAATGTTTGCCTATTTTTGATGCTTGTACTTCTCATGATGATGAATGGATACTTAATACTGCATGTTCATTTCATATTTTCTGTAAGAAAGATTAGTTCAGTTCATATGAGTCTGTGCAGACTGGAGGTTTTATGCATGTGAGGAATGACAACCCTTGTCATATTGTTGGCATTGGATATGTTAATATCAGGGCACATGATGTAGTGACATGTACGTTGATTGAGGTGAAGCACATACAAGAATTTCTAGAAATCCGCTCTCACTCAGTAGCCTTGATGTTGATGGGCGCAAGTACATGGGTGGGCTAGACTTCTAAAGGTATCAAAATGTTCTCTCATTCACATGATAGGTAATATAAATTCTGCAAAATTATATGTTCTTAGAGGTATCACTTTGCCTGGTATTGGTGCTGCTATTACTTCTAATGATGTTGATGTTTCTGGTAAAACTAATCTGTGACATATGTGTTTTGGGAATATGAGTGAAAATGGCATGGAAGAATTGGTCAAGAGAGAGCTGACTGATGATTTCAACCCGAGTAAGTTTGAGTTTTGTGAGCACTACATTTTTGGTCAGCATAAAAGAGTTAAGTGAAATATTTCCGTTCATCTCGCCAAAGCTATATTAGATTATGTGCATGCTGATGTATGAGGATCTTCCTGTAAGACTTCTATTGGTGATGGTAATTATACGCTTACTATTATTGATGAATACTCAAAAAATTGTATCTTTATTTTCTGAACATAAATCTGATGGTTTTGATGCTTTTAAGAAATGGAAAGTTATAGTAGAAAAGTAAACTGAAAAGAAGGTAAAAGTATCACGTATTAAAAATTGTATGGAATTCTGTTATAATGAGTTTGAGGAGTTTTACAGTAACAATAGTATGATCAGGCACCACACCATCTATTATACCCCGCAACAAAATGGCGTGGATGAATGCATGAACGGAACCATCATCTCGAGAGCTCGCTGTATACTGTCCAAAGCAGGTATGGGCATACATTTTGGGCTAAAGCATCCAACACAATGTGCTACCTCATCAATAGGAATCTTCTATTCCACTTGAGAAGAAAACTCACATTGAGGTATGATCTAGTTCATATACTGATTATTCACAATAAAGAGTTTTCGGTTGCACCACATATGGTCATGTTGATAATGGAAACCTTGGGGTCAAGGGTTGTTAAGTCCATATTTCTTGGTTATGGTTTAAGAGTTAAAACATATAAATTATGGAATGCTGAAACTAATGCACTAGTATTAGTTCCCTCGCGGGAGAGGTTTGAGCTGAGGCTACCTCTCAATGTTGTCCACCTATGCAGTGCCCAGGATGATAGATGGTCATGGCTAGGAGACCAAGCTCATAGGAGAGGTGCTTATACTAGGGTGTGTAATTAAAAGGTTATGTTTGATTATCTGCATACTAAGTATGATGATTCAGGGTTAACCCTGACAGATGCATCGAATCTTGTGGTGAAAGTGTACCACCTCTGCAAAGTGTCAAACTATTCGAATAGCCGCTCCCACGGTTATGGACAGTTGGAGTGGCCATATGTTCTGTTGTCAGATGTTTTCAAAACAACTTATGAAATGAATTGTGACATGACTTGACCACAACAAAGTTGTGACTATGACAATTAAGTTCCCACTTAGGTGTTTTCAAACCTTATTTATCTTTCTTTGTTTCTGAACTCAGCTTAGGTTTCAAACTTAGCTTTACAAATAAACTTAGAATTTAGCAATCCTACTAGAACTACCTTACTTGTTAGTGATAGTTTGCGAGTACTTAAAGAGTACTCATGGCTTTTGTCCCTGGCTATTCCCGTGGCCAGACTATGAGGAGGACTACCCTGAAGGAGGACAGCAGGACGGCTATGACAACTAGGATCATCTCCCATCGTCAGCATTGCCTATGACTCTGAAGATGGACCCCACCGCTACGCTATTATTTATTCCGCTGCTTGTTGTATTAAGACTGGATCATGAGATCCTTTAGTTGTGTAAGACCTTATTATGGTTTGTAATGGATGATGTACTGTGATATGCAATCTGTTATGTCTGGCAAAAATGGTAATCCTGGGATTGCAAGGTATGGCATAACAGGCATCTAGGATTAAAAATCCGGGGGTTGACACACCTCGCCTCCCCAGATGTGATTTCTCCACTTATCCCAACTTTTTGGGTAGCATAAGCACAACACAGTACTTGGCTAACACCTGTCCATCATAGTGATTGTAAATCTTGACGAGAAGTCGAGATTCGCAATCCAAACTAGGCAGAAGTTGTCACAATGCGTTCATTGTTGGGGTTCCGCGTATGAAAACAATAAAATTTTGCCCTACGCCCCTGAACCCCTGAGGCTGCCAAGACCTATCTATTAGTAATACAGTAACGGGAGGGGCTTTTCGCGAACTTACCCTTGAAGACCGAAAAGCATTGTCAACGCTCAGAAGAGCGTGGTTGATGTAGACGAGCCGAAGCCGACCTCAAGGTCGTGATGAAGTCCTTGTGCTCCCTTGGCTCCAACGACTTGAGTGCCTCAAGTGCGACAGCTTGATACATTGCAAATGTATCTATAATTTTTGATGTTCCATGCTTGGTTTTATCCACTTTCTTGTGTTTTGTCCACACTTTGGAGTACTTTTCATATGATTTCTTGACTAACCTATTAACAAGAGCCACAGTGCCAGCTGCCTGTTTTCTGCTGTTTTTGGTTCCAGGAAAGTCAGAAAATGAATATTCTCGGAATTGGACAGGACAAAAGCCAAAGTGCCTATTTTTCCGGAAGTCATCAGATGCCAGAATACGAGACGGAGAAGGGCCAGAGGGCGGTCACACCACCTGGCCGCACGGCCAGGCTTGGCCCGCGCCAGGGGGTGGTGTGGCTAGCCCAGGCACCCCCTCGGCCTCTCCTTCCGCCTATAAGATGCCCTCGGGACGAAAACCCTAAGTACCCGATCAAATTCCACGAAAGAGTCTGTAGCCATCGTTATCTCCACCCCTAGATCGGTAGGGATCTGAAGCTCTTCCCGGCACCCTGCCGGAAAGGGGAATTCACCCTGGAGGCCTTCTTCATCACCATGCAAGCCTCTAGTGTGATGCGTGAGTAGTTCATCTTTGGACTACGGATCCATGTAGTAGCTAGATGGCTGGTTCTCCTCCTTTGTGCTTTCATGTCTAGATCTTGTGAGCTCCGTTCATGATCAAGATCATCTATTTGTAATTCTGCATGTTGTGTTTGCGGGAATCCGATGGATATTGAGATGCTATTTCAGATTGATTATTGATTCTATCATGTCTTTGTTATTTGTGATCTTGCATGCTTTCCGTTGTTAGTAGCTATCTTGGCCAAGTAGATGCTAGCAACTCCAAGAGTTAGTATTTATGCTCGATAGTGGGTTCATGCCTCTGGTAATCTGGGGAAGTGACAGAAATATCTAAGGTACTAGATGTGCTGTTGCTACTAGGGAGAAAACAACAATCCTTTGTTCAGAGAACAATCGTATTGTTTACTTTACACGCAATTCGTAAAGCATTAATCTGTTGCTTGCAACTTAATACTGGAGGGGGTTCGAATGATAACCTGAAGGTGGATTATTAGTTATAGATGCAGTTGGATGGCGGTCTATGTATAATGTTGTAATGCCCAATCAAGTTCCAAAGGAGTCAAGATGATTAGTATATGCATGTATTGCTTTCTCGATGTTTGTCAATTGCCCCGCTGTAATTTGTTCACCCAACATGTTATCTATCTTAAGGAGAGCCACCTCTAGTGAACTATGGATCCCGGTCCTTTTCTTTTACATACAATCTATAAACTGTTTACTGCTTTGTGTTTACTTTCTGCAAACTATTATTTCCTTCCATTCGATACGTTTAATCCTTTGTTTTCAGCAAAACCGGTGAGATTGACAACCTCATCGCAAGTTGGGGACAGAGTTCTGTGGTTGTGTTGTGCAGGTCTCCACGTTGCTGCTGGCACCGTTAGTGCGCCCTGCCAACTTTCAGCTAGCTACACCTTTGGGGTGTTTCCTTGCTCCTACTGGATTGATAACCTTGGTTTCGTACTGAGGGAAAACTTGCTGCTGTGCTCATCATACCTTCCTCTTGGGGTTCCCCAACGAGCTCGATATATTTTGGGTCATCACACCTCGCAGGGAGTTACACATGTCCGGTGCCTGACAATGACTCCCGATTCCCCGATCCAGCAGAAGTTGCGGAAGTAGAGCTTCCGGATCCGAATCCCGCAGCCCGACGGCGCTCCGCGGTGAAGATGTCTCTTGTTCGCCTAGTCCAGACTTGGGACCACGGTCACGAGAGAGAGAGAGAGGGGGAGAGAGAAAATATCAATTAGAGGTCCTCCCAAAAGTGAGAAGACCTTTATTGATTTTTGGTGTCTTTAATTTGGCCAAATACCCCCACTATATATAGGGGGAGGGGAGGTACTACCTCCCTCAAAGTCTCGGGGTGGGACTAAAGGAGAGGACTGGGGAGGGGAGGCCACCGGCCACCCTAGTGGGCCCCGCGCGGGGGGCTAGGCCCAGCCGGCCAGCCCTCTTACCCCTTCTCCCTCTCTCCTTTCCCTAATGGGCCCTCTCCCTCCGGAAATTGGCCCATTAAGCCTTTGACCATTTAAATTGATTTTTCTCTTTATTAAATAATTATGAATAAATGATTAAATCAATATTTAACATTCATTCACATATTATTCAACCTCCGTGGCTATGGAACACTTCCACCTCCACTCCGGACATCCTTCGGACTTACCGAAACCCTTCCGGTTTTCTCTCTACTATTCTTCGGTGATTCCACTGATCCTATAAACACTCTCTAAGCATCATCAAGCCCTTAAGCGTGATACCCCACGGTCCAGGAACACTCTAGACATGGTCGGGAAACTCCCACACCAATGATCGACATAGGGACCTGGATGGACATGTGACCCCTGTGCGGTCCACGAAGATCTTTCGTCGTTTGAACCGGGACAGTCGTGTCTTATTCCCTTTGTCACTCGATACTTGCATTGCCCGAGATCTGATCAATGACATCACCATGTCGTTATCAATCTCGTTACTGAACAATGCTACTTAACTCGTTCCGACAAGTGATATCCCCGCGATCAAATCACACGCTGCGCAGCTATTGGATATAACTTCTCCGAGTGGGCCCTTGAGTATCTTCCCATCACATGGACGGACAAATCCCGCTCTTGACATATATTGCCTCTACAGTTTCCTCCGAGTACCTGAACACACCTTTATAACCACCGTATTACCAGATGTCATTTGATGCTATGTAAGCACTCTCGGGAGACAGTGATTGATATAGCCTCACAGTCTAAGGAATAGTCTACGAGGATCCATTTCTAATCATTGTAACTTGAACTTCGTGACATGATCGGGTCACGATGTTTAGGTTGGGTATTGGTTCATCATCTCATTCTCGGAATGAGATGACTCCATTTCCAACTGTTATAAATGCTACATGATCAGGAAACATGATCATCTGTTGACCATTGAACCAGTGACTAGAGTTTCACTAGGAACCCCTGGTTGTTTATATATCATACGTGTATTGATGTTTCCACTCAATACAGTTATAGCATGATATAAAACTTAATCATAAACTATATGAAATATGATAATAGTCCTTACTACTATTTGTCTCTAGGGCATATTTCCAATAGTCTCCCACTTGCACTAGAGTACAAATACACTAGCTGCATTTGTTCTCATCATTGGCACCATAATCGGTACCCTGAACATGCTTACTCATGGAAGAGGTTGAGTCTTGGGTCTGTACTTTACATTCCCAAATCCTTTGCAACTTACTAATGTCACCTTGATTGACATTAATACTTTATCATCACATGATAACATCTGTGTGTATGCATCATCGCTATGGGAGCAGAACGAGGCTTGATTCTAGGAGCCTAAAGTGATGTTAGATCAACCTCAAGGGATTTCTCATGGGCACTGTGCCCTAGGACACATCATTCTACGTTAAAATCAAACTAGCCCCGCCATAACATTATACAACACTTTAGATGGTACCCTTATCTATTATTATAAATGTAGCCATCAAAACACTAGTGCACTCTATGCAACTTTTGATGTTTTCGTTCACCTCACTTCCTACTTGACTCTAATCGGTATTACGGGAGTTTCCAACATATTCCCTTATAACATAACCCTTTATGCTTTAAGATATGTCACCCTTTTACGGATTTGAAAAATATGTCTACAGTTATCTATTAGACACTGCAGACAAACTTAGCTCTACGTTTTGAGATTCCAACTTAATCACTTTTAAACGTTCCTTATTGGATCACATATTATGTTAAGTTATCATCATGGTTTCCTAAGATAGAACCTATGTCTCAACATAGTGGATGCTGATAATCCTTTCTTTCTTTCAAACATTGATGTTAAACTTAATACTATTCCTAATTTGAGTTATTAAGGACCAGTTCCTTAAGTAACTTCTATTCTGAAACCCTTTTTAGAATCCCTTAAGGAATACTACATAATATCATAATACACCTATTATCAACTTCTACATCTTATAAATCATTATTTACAAGTATTTGCGCTTTCATTCTTCACATACTTAAGAATTACTCCTATAAGCTCCCACTCAAAATATGTTCCTACATATTTGAATTTGAGACTTATATTGCTCCCACTCAAAAATATGTCAATCACATATTGTTTCAGGAAGACTTTCATAGCTCCCACTCAATTTTATGCAAATTGCATATCCACTCACTATTTTGAACATCTTCAAATCCTTTGATCAAATATCAAATTTAGAGTTTTACTATAAGATACTAGTACTGTTACTAGTTTTAAATCCACTAGACATTTAGCACACATGAATCAAATTCATTTGAAATTTGTCCAAACTTGACAAATTGTGCTTTTGTCATTCACCCCCTTTTCCACTAAGGCTTTGCAGTCATTTGGGAAAATTCAAGTAACCCCTTTTACTTGTGAGATTCAAAAATGAATTGCTTTCTAATCTCAAGGGAAGTTTGCTTCTAGGATTTCTCATAATTTAGTTTACCATTATTTCCTTAGTAGTTCGTAGGTATGTCATATTCCAATAATCATGACAAATGATTCTCAAATGTCTCCATACTAGATATGGATTTCATTTTGAATCCTACTTCATGTAGTGAAAACACTAGTAGGGAAAACACAATGATCAATATCATTGATTCTTTCCTTTTGTGAAGAGAATCGTTCAGGAACGTTGTCCGTTGCGCTTCTCAACACTCTAATGTAGGGTTTTGAATCCTCATCGTGTTTTACACTATTTTCCATTTGCTCCATAATTGAGAAACATCACCAAAAGTGAGCTTTCTCAAGAATGCACCAAAATCCAAGTAGTACGAATCTTGCTTTCCTTTTGGTTTCAGCTATGGGTTTCGTATTCAAAGTTTCCAATGAATACTCTACAAGGACTTATTCACTATTGTTTTGTTTATATCGAATAACCCCAAAACTTTCACGAATTCAAATGGTTCACTACAGTCTAATTGAGTGCTAACTATTTCTTAACTAATGGTCTCTACATCTACACTACAACGATTTATTTGGCACCTTCTATTCACCCACTTTGATATCTAATATCACATTGTGATGCTTTGCATTTTGACGTTTCAAAATGCTTTGCATTCCACAATTTCTTTTATGCCATTCTTATAAAGTCGAATTTCATTACTATTGATCAAATCATAGTAATTATATTCCCTTTTATATTTATACCCTTTTATAGATGAAACACTTTGATCATATCAAATAATTTCATATTCATGTTTCCTTTGGTAAACTACTTTACACATTTAAACAACCATTTAATGATAATTACCATTTTCGTTAAAACACACTACATCGAATATGTATTTACTTTTAACAATTCATTTAAACACTTTGTATTCAAGTAATACACGGTGTTCAAGTTATTTTGCCGACCTTAGGGATGATTTATATGTGATAAGAAATCGAATGACTTTCACATATTATCACATAACTTTGAATTTAAATAATGGTTTTCATTCCGTAATGAAATATCATTTAAGTTTGGTATTTTAAGGCATTTTAATATTTTTTTTACAAATGTTCATGCATTATCAATTAGTTTCAAACGACAAGGATAATTCACACATAATCAAACAAGATATGAACACGAATAGAAATCATTCATAAAAGTGGAACAACTGTTTGTTACAAACTCATATGAATAATCGTCTCACAAAGTGTGAGACACACTAAAGAAGTTCACAATCTCTTGATTACAGTAATCATCCTAAAACATAAACTAAATGATAAATGTCGAGGGAGAGTGTCGTCGGCCATCATCATCATGCTCGCCATCAACACGCAATGTCACCTCCTCTCTAGCAAGCACCTCTGATGCAGAAGGACCTGTTTTCAGCAAAACATAACAAGTATCAGATATACTTAACACTGCAAATGTGTTTGCAAGATTATAACATTTATAAAACCATATATCAAATATTTACCTTTGGCATTGATGACCTGAGCGACATCTGGTTCAACAAACACATTCCTGAGATGTGTCACGAACCGGTGGAACTCCATTGATTCCATGTCGCCCCTCATTATGCAAGTTCTAACTTGTGCTTGGTGCTTGGTGGCAGCGACCACAGCACAATGCCGTTTGCAAAAGAGCCCGTCATCCAGCTATCCAGGAAGTATGCATGCCTCATGTACACATCATGCATGTGCTCCAAGTGGTCGTCCAGTGACGAGTTCTCCTCCATCTTAATGGAGAGGAAGTCTCCCATCAGCTCATGCTCCCATATGCGTGCTTGTTCCACGAAATGTGTCCTAATCTGTAGCATCACCGAACGAGGGTTGACATCACCCACGAAAGGCCACAGCTCATCCACCATTCCGAAACGCATGGTAACAGAAATGAAGGAGGCCATCTCACGACGGAGATAGCGGTCTTTCCGCTACTCTGGGGTCTCTAGGTCAGTAGGCTAATCCAAATCCATCCCGTCGAGTATGTAGTCGACCGCGTCATTCTCGCTAAGGAGAACGTGGAGACGTGCAACCCATATGGAGAAGTTTGATCCATCTAATCTGAGCTTCTCTCATTCTAACCAATCAATCGTCAACAGGAAAGGTGCCATCTACATTTATAACTGCAAAAGGAATTTAGACTAAGTTTATAATTAAATGAGTTAATAATAACTCCACTTAGAAACGCCTATCCCCACAAGGGTTCCTAGTGATAACACGACCCCTGTCAGCCACATCTCCCCCGATTGACACGGCCATCAATGTGGGTTCAAAGGTGGACGCTAAACATCGGTCACATGATTCATGCGACTCGTGCTCGATCTTTCGACCATCCGTGTTCCGAGGCCACGCTTCTATGGCGTCCTAGGCTCGCCAACTCAACCTTAGTGTATTCGCTGTGCAACATGGCTTACACCCACTGTATGCGAACGTAGATATGTCTGACACCCAGGCCTGTACCCTGGATCGCCTCATACCGAAGAACTTTCTTGGTGGTGCACACTAGGGGGGAACACAATCGTTGGTAATTTTAACAGGGATCATCTTATTAGGCTACCGTCGAGTATCTAATACTAGCACACAATAAGATATACAAATAATAACATTGAATGTAAATGCGATGTGATATGGTCCTTCACGTCGTGATCTCCATCCGTCGTCACCGGATTCTGGCACTAGGGTTCCGGCGTCGTAGACACCAGGGTACCGGTGTCATTCCGGCGTGGTAGTCCGTCATCTTCATGACTATCTACTACTACATAACAAAAGGTAATCACTTTACCTTTGCCACAACCATATCACAAAGCAACGCCCCCTGCAAAACAAAATTAGACGCCTCTACTTTATTTTTGCATGTTTTACGTGGCTGAATGGGCTTTCGCACAAGAACCGTTCTTACCTACGAACTTTTAGCACAACACGGATCAAGTAGTTGTCTCTACTACACCCCTTTCGGGGCCCTCCGTTGCAAATGGTATACCAACTAATGCGAGAGAGACAGACACCCTCCTAAGCCACTTTATACGGTACAAGCCATATGTCAAGCGTGGACTAGTCTCGCGAATGAACGCGTAAAGTCGGTTGGGGGCTGCTTCATCAAGCATTACTACGCGTAAAGTCGGTTGAGGGTAACAACCAAAAGATCAACGCCGACACACTACATCTCGTGTGTTCTACCCGTACTAGCATTACTACGCATAGATCTAGCTCTGATACCACTATTGGGGTTTTGCGTATGAAAACAATAAAATTTTACCCTACGCCCCTGAACCCCTGAAGCTTCCAGGACATATCTATTAGTAATACAGTAACGGGAGGGGCTTTTCGCGAACTTACCCTTGCAGACCGAAAAGCGTTGTCAACGCTCAGGAGAGCGTGGTTGATGTAGACGAGCCGAAGCTGACCTCAAGGTCGTGATGAAGTCCTTGTGCTCCCTTGGCTCGAACGACTTGAGTGCCTCAAGTGCGACACCTTGCAGGGAGTTACACACGTCTGGTGCCTGACGATGACTCCCGCTTCCCTGATCCAGCAGAAGTTGCGGAAGTAGAGCTCCCGGATCCGAATCCCGCAGCGCGACGGCGCTCCGTGGTAAATATGTTTCTCGTTCACGTAGTACAGACTTGGGACCATGGTCACGAGAGAGAGAGAGAGAGAGGTAGAAAATATCAATTAGAGGTCCTCCCAAAAGTGAGAAGACCTTTATTGACTATTGGTGTCTTTAATTAGGCCAAATACCCTCAGTATATATAGGGGGAGAGGAGGTACTACGTCCCTCAAAGTCCCGGGGTGGGACTAAAGGAGAGGAGGGGGGAGGGGAGGCCGCCGGCCACCCTAGTGGGCCCCACGCGGGGGGCTAGGCCCAGCCGGCCAGCCCCCTTGCCCCTTCTCCCTCTCTCCTTTCCCTAATGGGCCCTCTCCCTCCGGAAATTGGCCCATTAAGCCTTTGACCATTTAAATTGATTTTCTCTTTATTAAATAATTATGAATAAATGATTAAATCAATATTTAACATTCATTCACATATTATTAAACCTCCGTGGCTATGGAACACTTCCACCTCCACTCCGGACATCCTCCGGACTTACCGAAACCCTTCCGGTTTTCTCTCTACTATTCTTCGGTGATTCCACCGATCCTATAAACACTCTCTAAGCATCATCAAGCCCTTAAGCGTGATACCCCATGGTTCAGGAACACTCCAGACATGGTCGGGACACTCCCGCACCAATGATCGATAGAGGGACCTAGATGGCCATGTGACCCCTGTGCGTTCCACGAAGATCTTTCGTCGTTTGAACCGGGACAGTCGTGTCTTATTCCCTTTGTCACTCGATACTTGCATTGCCCGAGATCTGATCAATCACATCACCATGTTGTGTTCAATCACGTTACTAAACAATGCTACTTAACTCATTCTGACAAGTGGTATCCTCGTGATCAAACCACACGCTGCGCAACTATTGGATATAACTTCTCCAAGTGGGCCCTTGAGTATCTTCCCGTCACATGGACGGACAAATTCCGCTCTTGACATATATTGCCTCTACGGTTTCCTCCGAGTACCTGAACACACCTTTATAACCACCATATTACCAGATGGCGTTTGATGCTACCTAAGCACTCTCGGGAGACAGTGATTGATATAGCCTTACGGTCTAAGGAATAGTCTACAAGGATCCATTTCTAATCATCGTAACTTGAACTTTGTGACATGATCGGGTCACGATGTTTATGTTGGGTATTGGTTCATCATCTCATTCTCGGAATGAGATGACTCCATTTCCAACTGGCATAAATGCCACATGATCAGGAAACATGATCATCTATTGACCAATGAACCAGTGACTAGTGTTTCACTGGGAATCCCTGGTTGTTTTTATATCACACGTGTATTGATGTTTCCACTCAATACAATTATAGCATGATATAAAACTTAATCATAAACTGTATTAAATATGATAATAGTCCTTACTACTATTTGTCTCTAGGGCATATTTCCAACATTCATTCACCTCCATAGTCATCTAAAGTCCTATTCGACACTTGAGCATTCCAGCATTTATACCGAGATGCAATTCCTCGCTGTGGATAAGTAATTATAACTAGTCCTACTGAGTCATAACTCATTATTATTTCCAAAAGGCATCATAATAAAAAATCATCGCACTAGGAACATGATAATGTAATTCTCAATTGAATACTCATCATATTTCTAGAGAAATTTTATCGTTGCTATTATACTTCCTACAAGTTCTACCCATTTAATAGGTTTTTGATACGTCCAAAACGTATCTACTTTCCCGAACACTTTTGCTATTGTTTCTCCTCTAAACTTGTGTGATTTGGATGCAACTAATGCGGACTAATGCTATTTTTAGCAGAATTGCCTTGGTGTCTACTTTTTGTGTAGAAAACCAACTATCAGGAAAAATCCCGGAAAATATGCCAAAAATCCTATTTCACCCGAAGACTCCAGGAGCCAGAATACGAGACGGAGAAGAGCCAGGGGGTGGCCACACATCCTGGTGGTGCGGGCTAGGCCAGGCCACGCCAAGGGGTGGTGTGGGACCCCCAGGCACCCCCTCGGCCTCTCTCTTCGCCTATAAGGAGCCTTCTGACCTAAAAACTTTCGGGGGTTTGAAGTTTTTCCAGAAGAAGTTCCGCTCCACCGCCACCACCAGATTCCATGAAACAGCACTAGAAACTCCATTCTGGCATCCCGTTGGGACGGGGAATTGGAGGAGATCATCGCCATCATCATCACCATCGCTTCTCCATCGACCATCCATGTTTCCCCCATCTATGAGTGAGTAATCCCCCGCTGTAGGCTATGTGGATGGTAGGGATTGGATGAGATCGTTCATGTAATGGCATCAGATTGTTAGGGCATGGTGCCTAGTATCTTTTATTAGTGCTTTATGACTTTGTTGCGACTTGTTGTGCTTAATGCTTGTCACTAGGGCCCGAGTGCCATGATTTCATATCTGAACTTATTATTGATTCATTATGATAGTATTGTTCTTGGTCTTATCTGCAAGTTGTATACACACGTTGTTGTCCGGAACCTATGGCCCCGAAGTGACAGAAATCGGGATAACCGGAAGGGAAAGGCTTTGATGTGAGGATCACATGTGTTCATGGAGCGTTAATGCTTTGCTCCGGTGCTCTATTAAAAGGAGCACCTTAATTGCCAGTAGTTCCCTAGAGGCCCCGCTGCAAACGGGCTAGCAGGACAAAAGATGTTGTGCAAGTTCTTATTGCGAGCACATATGAATATATACGGAACACATGCCTAGGATTGTCTAGTACTTGAGTGCTTTATCTTATTTATCTACAATTGCCCTATGTTCTGATTTCTATGTGAATTTTCTTGTCCATGCAACGCCCATCCATCCATCCCTATGCCTACCGCACTCGAATCCCACTGTTTACTGCACTGTCTTTGCTTTACTACTGCTGTTACTTTACTATTGCTACTACAAAACTGTTGCTACTGATAAACTGCTGTGAGCAAGATTTTTTCTAGGTGCAGCTGAATTGACAACTCAGTTGTTAAGGCTTATAAATATTCTTTTGCTCCCCTTGTGTCGAATCAATAAATTGGGTTTCACTTCCCTCGAAAATACTGCGATACACCCCCTATACTTGTGGGTCATCAAGACTATTTTCTGGCGCCGTTGCCCGGGAGCATAGCTTTATTTATCAAGTTCACTTGGATTCTCTATTGTTCGCTGCTATCCATCCATCATGGGTAAGTCTCGTGATGGCAAGGTTCCTATTTTACCATCCACTACAAGAAGAGGTACGGTTCTAAACATCTCTGCTGCTCTTGATTCACCATATGTTATAAGTAAGCTCGTTACACCACCACATACACATGCTACACACACTTCTACTACTGCTGAATCTGAAACTTCTGATGCTGCTTCTACTGTGCTTGATAAGAGTGGTTCATTAGGTCCTTTCCTAGATGCTACGATTGCTAGAACTATAGTTGGAAATACCGAAACTCCTAATGAAGATACTACCACACCTGTTAGCTCACCTGAGTCTAGTGAGAGTTATGATATTGAAGAAGGTTATGTTGAGATGACTGATGAGTTTATTAAAGAATGTAAGAACACCCATGATAGGAGCGCTGCTAAGAGTCTCCTTGAGAGGCGTACTATTAGACCCAAATTATCTCCTGCTGCTAAGTTTGCTGCTTCTCCCATAAACATTATAGATGAAGATTATGATTTCTCTCTCTATCTATCTTACATAGCTATTGTCGAGAGAGAACCTTTTTGTGGGACTAAGAATGAAAGTGCGGTAGAACACATGAATGAGTGGCTTGTTTTATCATGATATTAAGCTGCGTACTTACTTTGTTGCTAAGATTTTTCCTTTTTCACTGGAAGGAGAAGCTAAAACTTGGTTTAGTAATTTACCTCCTGGATCTATTGATAGCCCTGAGTGTTTGATTAGTACTTTCCTGCAGAAAATATTTTCCTCCCAGTGCTAGACATGCTATTTTGCAGGAACTTTTTGATTTTAAACAGGGAGAAAAAGAGGTATTGCCCGAATCTTGGGCAAGGCTTTGTGCTTTGATTCATGCACAGGCTGGAAGTCCATTACCTAAGAATGAGCTTCTTGATATATTTTATAATGGACTAACCGAGGAATCTAGGACATACCTAGATAGTTGTGCTGATTGTGTTTTCAGGAATAGGACTCCAAAGGAAGCTGAGGAATTTATGGATAAAATAAGCAAGAATTATGAAGATTGGACTCCTCCTAAACAAGCTATACCTGAAGTAATTGTACCTGAACCATCTATTCCTGTGCCTATTCCAACATCAAACAAGAGGGGAGTTATTGAATTAAATGATGAAGTGATGAAGGAAGCTAAGAAATGTCTTAAGGAGAAGGGAATTAAAGCTGCAGATGTTAAGAATTTACCTCCTATAGAAGAATTATGTAAGCCTATTCCCTACTCACCCACTATTGAGGTACACTCTCTCCAACACTTTGATGAAGGTGATATCCCTTACGCTAAACCTCCTGATCAATGCTTAGAAGAATTTGATATCTTTATTGTTAAGCAAGATAACTTTAATAAAAGGGTGCAAAATCATCTAATGGAAAACACTAGAGCTATTGTTGAGTTGAAAGATATTGTGGAAAGAACCTCTAATGATGTTAAAATGATTGTTAAACACTTTCAAATGGTTCAAACTCAAATAGATCAACTCGTTAAAGTGCAAAACGACTTGCTAGTTAATGCTGCTAAGGAAAAACATGCTTATGAAATTAGAACTAGAAGTGGTGCTGCTACCCAGGATCCTCTATATCCTGAGGGGCATCCCAAAAGAATTGAGTAGGATTCTCAACAAGCTGAAAATAGTGGTTCTACTCGTAAGAAAAGGAAAAAGAAACATAAAATTGTTGTAGAACCCTCTAAACCTGCTATAGATCCTAATAGTATATCTATCTCTGATGCTGAAACTGAAAGTGGTAATGAAGAAAATGAAGTGCCTAATGAAGAAAAAGTTGAAGAAGAACCTTAAAACCACACTAAGACTACTAAATATACCAAAGAAGATTTTATTGCTAGGAAACATGGTAGTGAAAGAGAACCTTGGGTCCAAAAACCTATGCCTTTCCCTGATAAGAAACACAAGTCAAAGGAAGATGAACACTATAATAAGTTTTGTGAGTGGATGAAGCCTTTATTCTTGCAAATTCTTTTGACTGATGCTATTAAATTGCCTCCTTACTCAAAGTATATGAAGGACATTGTCTCAAATAAAAGGAAGATCCCTAATGAAGAAATCTCTACTTTGCTTGCTAATTATTCCTTCAATGGTAAGGTTCCTAAGAAACTTGGAGACCCAGGGATTCCAACTATCCCTTGCTCTATTAAGAATAGTTATGTTAGAACTACTTTGTGTGATTTGGGAGCTGGAGTTAGTGTTATGCCTTTCTCTCTCTATAAGAGGCTTCAACTTGAAAAATTGATACCAACTGATATATGTTTGCAAATGGCTGATAAATCTACCACTATTCCTGTGGGTATATGTGAGGATGTACCTATTCAGGTGACTCACAATTGCTTGATACTAACTGATTTTGTTGTGCTTGAAATGCCTGAAGATGATACTATGTCTATTATTCTTGGGAGACCTTTTCTTAATACTGCAGGAGCTGTTATTAATTGTAATCAAGGAAAGGTGACCTTCAATGTTAATGACAAGGAACATACTGTCTATTTCCCCAAGAAGATTGAAAGGACTTATGGTTTAAATTCAATTGAACATGTTGAAGGCATTCAAGTTGGAGAAATATATTGTCCCATACCAAGAGAAAAATTTGAAACTATTATGATTGGGACCATTGCTATCAAGGTTGAGGTAACATAATCATTAGTGGAGTACACAGTTTTGTCTCGTATGCAATTGTTTTGGTAGCAAGACTTGATCAACCTTGCTAACAAAAGGATTCCATCGAACAAAACAATGTTTTCATTATGATTATCTCCGTTTATTTCTATCCTTTGCATCTTAGTTTTTGCTTTCGTTTAGTTTTCTTTGTGTTGTTAGTTGCTTGCATGTTAGAACTTCTATAGTTCTAGCCTTGTTTTATCTTTGCATCATGTTTCCAAAAGAAAAAAACTGTCTGTCCGAAAAATCATTCTTCTATTTCTGAAAAATGCCCAAAAATAAAGTTTCTCGAAAATTCCAGAAAATTCATATTAAATTTTTACGTGAAAAAAGGGGCAGAGGAGTACCTGGTAGGTACCAGGGGGGCCCACCAGGAAGGCATACCACATGGTGGCACAGCCAACCTTGGGTGGCGCCATGCCCTGGTGTGGGCCACCCTGGCCCCCCACTACCTCTCTCACCTGCCACTTTCTTCTCTCTCCCGAGTAAGCTCCAGTTCATAGCTCAAAATCGCGTTCTTTCTGTGCTTGCTCTCGATTTTTTTGATCTCCTTGCTCAACCCATCTTTCTTGCTGAAATTTGGAGCATTTGTTCCCTAGTATGTGACTCCTCCCCTTGTCCAAGTAGATTTGTGTTTAGTGGATCATATGTTGAGTATTTTGCTGCTGTAGGTGACTGGTTATGAGAGCTTGTAAGCTTGTTTGATGCTTAGAGATATAGTTTTGATGCATGTTTAGGCCAAATTGCAAGTCCCTATGAGTAGAATCCTTCATTATATTTACTTTGCAATCACTTGTTTAATAGGTGTTTAAATTTCAGAATACCAAGCATGAACAACCATACTTTTGGAGAGATATTTGAGAGTGATGCACCTAGGAGGTCGAGGCCCTCAAGAACATCCTCTCAAGCTAGGCCATCATACAATGAAAACCTCATTGCAACCCGTATTGGCAGTGAAAGGGATGATGGGGATGCTCACCCATCCTCTTTTCCTTGTTTTACTTTCTTGTAAGCTGCAGTTATTCTTGATGATTTCTTGCTACTGATTGAGAGGGTTGGTTTGAACTCATATATGCAAGATGAGAGCGCACAATACGCTATGCTCACCAAAACTTTTGTTGAGAGCTTCTCGTTTACTAACACACCCTATCAATCTACTGTATCTTTTAAAATCTATGATATGCCCTGCACCATGCCTTTGGAGAGATTTTGCAGCATTGTAGGTGTGCGTATGACAGGGACCGTGAAGAAAATTCAAGGGCGACCCGCTGATTTTTTGGAGCTTTACCGAGGGGTGACCAATGATGATGACCGCGTAGCGCAACGTGGAAAGATAAGAAATATCCAACTCCCTGCTCTTAGATACTTTGCATATTATATTGTCACTAGTGTATTGGGTAGGGAGAACACTAGTAACATCTCCAACTATCATTTAGCATTCCTTGCTGCTGCACTTAACAATGATACTCGGTACAATCTTGGCTCGCTTATTGCTCGCCGCCTAGCTGCTAGGGGGCCTATCTATGGGGGCATCATTGCATCGCGCATAGTCAATGCATTAGGTCTTTCAGTGGATCCCGATGATGCTATGCTGGCACCACAGAGGATTGACCTTGTTGCCATGAAAACTCATCACTTTGTCACTGCTACCTCTGATTTGAACAATCTAGTATATAGGATGCTTTTCACTGATGGGGATGAAAGGGAGATCCTTTTGCCACAACCTGCTTTGTTTAGTGTTCACAGGAGACCATGGTCGCGCTCCAAGGAGGAGCTGGACAAGCAGCTTCACTTGCTTGGTTTCCACGAGCAGCACCAGGAGGATGTGCCCTCCTATGATTACTCCGCGCATTACGGAGGGACGTACTCGAGCTCGCACCAAGACGAGGGGACCTCTTCGTCGTACCACGGTGACACTTCATCCTGGCCAGCTTGGGATTGATACCCACTTAGGTCAAAAGCCTAACCTTGGGGGGAGGTACGCCGACACCACACTCATCTCCTTATCATGTTGCGTCGGTACTTTGTATATTAATGTTTTCGTTCTCTTTTTAGTTTTTGTTCTTCTTTGTTTTTTCTTTCTCAAAACACAAAAAGACCAAAAATATTTCTGTTGTTTCTCTTTGGTTTGCTTCTTCTTTTTTCCTTGGTTTGCTTTCCCCTTTTTGCTTTGTTTGAACTATTCGAAAAACCCATTTTTTTTTGCTTTGCTTGTTTTTCTCTTTCGGTTCTTGTTTAAAAATCGAAAACACCAAAAATATTTGTCGTTTTCTTTGGTTTTTGCGAGTTGGCTTCAGAGTTTGGCAGTCCTCAGTGGATATTGGTTTCATATTATTCAAGCCACACAAGTGAAGAGCAATAATGAGGATCAATGACAACTTGCGGCATGGTAAGAGGCTGGTAACGAACTCTATTTGTTTTCATTTTTTTACATATACTCATCACTATGGGCATGCTTAGTCCGTTCATGTAGAGTGTATGTTTTCTTTGGATGCTTAATAGTTCTTTCTTTCTTATGATTAGCTCCAGCTCGCTAATAGTTTGTAGCATGTCTCATGAATGTTTGCTTGCATTACTCTATTCATAAATTGGTATGCCACCGTGGTATCCTCCTTTGAATGCTTTCATTTGATTGACTTGGCACATGCTCATGCATGCACATGATTGTAATAGACAATTAAGCCTCGATGAATTATTTTGCCTTGAGGATCTTGTATCACTTTCATGCCATGAGTAGTCCTGTTTTGTTGCAAGCATGATAATGACAGCTATTGCTCTCTCGTTTGTCGCTCCCTTACTATTGCTAGCCTTCACTTTGACTGAGTATGTTTTACTCAAGTTCCCAACTCCCTAAACCAAATATTTCCAAAGTGTCCACCATACCTACCCATTAGCATCATTTGCTACTTCCGTGCATATTCAATATGCCTTGTTTTCTTCCGAATAAAATGTTTGCTTGTTATGGAAAGTTAGTTAGTAAAGCTCTCACGAACTTGATGGCACACTTTATTTTCTTGCACTTAATAAACCTGAACCATTGCGTCCTTCTTTGTTGTGCATATGCTTGCGCTTTATGAGTTGAAGTTAGTAGAACCATGTATCATGGAGACCGCTTTCAACGCTTCATAGGTACTTTGTACCTAGTTGATATCATGTTCTTTTGCTTATGAATCCCGGCGGTGTGAAATAAAAGTGGAACTTGTAAGATCATGGAGTTTGTATGTATGTTAGAGAAACGCCTGGGCCGCTAGCCTAAGCCATGCCTAATCATGGAGGAAACTTGCAGCGTAACCATAATGAGCATTCTATGAAGCATCCTCAATAAAAATCTATGCACATAGTAAATTAAAAGATCGCCGAGATGCTCATTGTCTGCTTGCCTTGTATTTTGATTATGGGATAGCTCCCGTGTCATGTGCAAGGGGTACCCCATTGGCGGTTCTCTATGATACATATATACTTACAATGACAAGAGCTTACTTGTGACTGAAGTTGAGTAGCATGAGGATCGGTCTTCGTAAGTAAGGGGCATGAGACTTCGATTTATAACTTTTCAAGCATATCCTCTTAGTTGTGTCACTTTCACCTTAACCACATTAAAGATGCTTATGATAGGGGAAATGAGAGCTCAAAGCTAACGAGTACCATACTTTCAGCATTTGGAAGCCTTTCAAATTATTCAAAACCTTTTCTTCTACTTGTTGAGTCTCCACATATTCTTTGAGCACCTTCTTGAGAGCATAGTTGTCATTCTTTATGTTTGTTCCATTACTTGATTATTTGTGTTATGACTTTGATGCTTGTATTCTTGATATCTTTACTTCTAGTCATCACTTGAACTTTAGAGGTGCCTTGACATTCATAATCAAAGGCAAGTGAGATACCACTCTATCATACCTTTCTATAAGCATTGTAATGTTGCTTATGTTTGTGCTTCATGCTACTTATTATTCTTGAGTTGGAATCTCTTCATAGCTTGCAAAGACTATTAAGTAGCCTTGGTTGCATACTCTTTATTATGAATTGTCCAAGTAGTTGATCACATTGCTGAGAATATTTACATTATATGAAGCAAATGTGTTCGTGAAAGTTCTTTTATCGCACTCAGTTTTCAACTGAATTGCTTGAGGACAAGCAATAAGCTAAGCTTGGGGGGAGTTGATACGTCCAAAACGTATCTACTTTCCCGAACACTTTTGCTATTGTTTCTCCTCTAAACTTGTGTGATTTGGATGCAACTAATGCGGACTAACGCTGTTTTCAGTAGAATTGCCTCGGTGCCTACTTTTTGTGCAGAAAACCAACTATTAGGAAAAATCCCGGAAAATATGCCAAAAATCCTATTTCACCCAAAGACTCCAGGAGCCAGAATACGAGACGGAGAAGAGCCAGGGGTGACACCACCTGGTGGCGCGGGCCAGGCCAGGCCGCACCAGGGGTGGTGTGGGCCCCCCAGGCACCCCCTCGGCCTCTCTCTTCGCCTATAAGGAGCCTTCTGACCTAAAAATTTGGGGGGGTTCGACGTTTTTCCAGAAGGAGTTCCACTCCGCCGCCACCACCAGATTCCACGAAACAGCACCAGAAACTCCGTTCTGGCACCCTGCCGGGATGGGGAATTGGAGGAGATCATCGCCATCATCATCACCATCGCTTCTCCATCGACCATCCATGTTTCCCCCATCTATGAGTGAGTAATCCCCCGCCGTAGGCTATGGGGATGGTAGGGATTGGATGAGATCGTTCATGTAATGGCATCAGATTGTTAGGGCATGGTGCCTAGTATCTTTTATTAGTGCTTTATGACATTTTTGCGACTTGTTGTGCTTAATTCTTGTCACTAGGGCCCGAGTGCCATGATTTCAGATCTGAACTTATTATTGATTCATTATGATAGTATTGTTCTTGGTCTTATCTGCAAGTTGTATACACACGTTGTTGTCCGGAACCTATGGCCACGAAGTGACAGAAATCGGGATAACCAGAAGGGAAAGGCTTTGATGTGAGGATCACATGTGTTCACGGAGTGTTAATGCTTTGCTCCGGTGCTCTATTAAAAGGAGCACCTTAATTGCCAGTAGTTCCCTAGAGGCCCCGCTGCAAACGGACTGGCAGGACAAAAGATGTTGTGCAAGTTCTCATTGCGAGCACGTATGACTATATATGGAACACATGCCTAGGATTGTCTAGTACTTGGGTGCTTTATCTTATTTATCTGCAATTGCCCTATGTTCTGATTGCCATGTGAATTGTCTTGTCCATGCAACGCCCGTCCATCCATCCCTATGCCTACCGCACTCGAATCCCACTGTTTACTGCTTTTGTTACTACTGTCTTTGCTTTACTACTGCTGTTACTTTACTATTCCTACTACAAAACTGTTGCTACTGATAAACTGCTGTGAGCAAGATTGTTTCCAGGTCCAGCTGAATTGACAACTCAGTTGTTAAGGCTTATAAATATTCATTGGCTCCCTTGTGTTGAATCAATAAATTGGGTTTCACTTCCCTCGAAAATACTGCGATACACCCCCTATACTTGTGGGTCATCAGTTTTCAACCTAAGGTCAAAGCTTTTTCTCTTATACCAGCTGTGGTGACCCATCATACCACTGCATGATGTAGTACACTATAGTCGTTGACATAACACTCACGAAACACCATTCCGCAAATATTACATCCCTCAGAGTGGTACAATAGAAACAAAGTGGGTCCACAAACATACATTATTATTACAACCAGAAATTACATGACGAATTTGAGTTCCTCCTAGGTCCGTAGAGGAATCCCGATGACTCAAAGTTAAACTGTTATAACTGGAGAATAAGATAAAGAAGCAAACTAAACCTTACTATAATACGAGATTACTACCTAGAGGTTGGAGATCTATACTACTAGACCTAATTAACTATATATGACGTATCTATGCTTCAGACTCTTCGGCCTCCGTTCCATAGATATTTTCGTAGTTGTTTCCTTCGATGCTTCTGGATAACTCTGGCTCCTCATAACAGAATTCTGTTTGGTCTTCAGCTGAATATAGTGTTTCATCTTCTTGGTGGTCAACGTCTTTAGAATCTAGCAAGGGTTAAGAAGGTATGGTTGAGTACAAGCGTACTCAACAAGTTCACTAAAAAGGAGTGTCTGATGCACTAGCTACAACCACAAACCAAAGGTAATAGGTTATGCAGGTTTTCATAAACATTTCTTCAAAGATTGCTTTTATTCTGAAAAACTATATTTGTTAGCCTTCACAAGTTGATTAGAATTTCGTGGAGTTCCTTTCATGCAGCGTTCGCAGCTCCTTCTCAGAACAGGGAGTAACATGTCACACTTTATACACTCTGTAGAGGTGCGTTGCTTTACCCACAAGAGATTATTATCCATGTTGCACATCCAGGCTTACTTTCCCGTTCACACTTCCTTTGGTGTGAGGCCTAGTATAAGAACCCAAGCTGATCATTGTTCCTCTCCTCGAACCCCATATGCCAGTTGGATTGCATGCCAGACCCCAGATAAATCTTGTTTCCAATTACAGCCTAAAACACACAACCCTCGTAGACACTAGATGCCGTGGGATGTTGAGGGATCACACCTTGCTGTCAATCCTCTCCGAGAATTATAGCCATGGCCCGCTCGTCCGTTGACATATGAGAGGGAGAAGATCCAGCCGACTTCCTATAACTACCTCGGTGAATTACGCTCTTAGTTACATGCCTGGATGAACGAAAGTGGTTAAAATAGTACGATGGGGCCCGGGACCACTCACGGTAGACCTTTCGGCCATCCTAACCACTTTCAGATCATCGGGACAAGAACGAGCGGCGTAATCGGCAGGCGAAGGGATCAACTACATACACAAGTGACTATGTATGCAAGCCACATACAACAGTCCTCAGAGCCATTCCATCAAAAAGAAATAGAAATTATTGCAACGCCATAAGGCAAGATTCAAATATCCTAGATAGAGATAATATTTTAGGATAGCTCCTCATACATCAAACATCAGAGTATCAGGCGGAAGCAGAAAACAAGATCCGAGTACGGATAAGAAGCAAATCGGCATAAGATGCCACATAAGTAAACACATCCCGCCCACAGGTTTCACGGATCCCCGTTCCCGGAATCTCTACACCGAGTGGTCGTTGCCAACATCATCCGTCTCCTCCACCCAGTATCCTTCTTGCAAATACACCTGTTCATCTGAATCAAACAATTTATCGTGTGAGACCCTAGGGGTACTCAGCAAGTCTTTATGCCGCTAAAGGGGACACGACCTGGGGTGACGCAATTGCAGCAAAAGATAATAACTAACCTGTCTATAGATACTCGCTAACCATCCGCCTAACCAATGATAGACGGATGTCCGTGAATTAAGAACAACAGTTATAACCATATAATTAATAGATACATCCTCCTCCTCGCTTACCAACGAGGAAGCGGACGAACAATCCCCCATCCGTTGGCAGTTTTATTAACCATTCCCTGAATGTTGCACTATTTACTAGTCAAGTACTTAGTCAAATTAAAAGCGGTACTTTAGTTATACTTGTCTATGATCGAGAAACTGTGCTCCAAGTCGTCCATAACCGCGGACACGGCTTTTAGAAAGATTTACCCTGCAGGGGTGCACAAATAGCAACACACACTCGATCAACCTCGGAAAAACCAACTCAAAACCCAACGAGGCATTCACGACAAAGCGATCACAGGATTCAGAAATATTTCAGGGGGCCACCCCATTAAGCTAGCCGCAACGAAGCTAGCTGACTCCGAGACGGACTCAAGGTTTGCGCCAATGGCTGTAAACGACTGGGAACCTGAAAATGTGACTGGGCTTGTCGATACCGCGAAAACACTCCGCAATTCTTAAACAGTATAGGTGCTCCTCGCACAATCTTAATAAAACAGTAAAGCATGGCATAAGTACAAGATAGTAACAAAACCCCAAACTACTTTGTGGCCCCAAGAAATAAGAATGAATCAAGCTCTGGCTCATGAGGGTCCATAAGGCCTCCCGGATGTGGATAGTGCGAATAGTCAAGGAACAGGAATCAAGTACTCGGGGTCCTACGGGACACAAGTGAGCATGAAGAACCAAATAGCAGATATTGCTCACCGGTGCCTCTTTCATTAGTTATCCCATTACTACTCAGGTTAAGTTGTTTAGGTACCTCGTTATCCATCGGACACTCACATACCCTACACATGCTGTTCTACGGCTCGCATGGCTCAATCAAATCCTGTAGTAATGGCTCATGGGATAGAGGAACAAGCTTCGGTGGGGTTTAAAAGTAAGGCTATGCAGTACTTGGGATTCAATTTAATGCAATCGCGACTCGATGATGCAAGAATAATATAGAGGCAATAGGTACTATATGTATGCAAGCATGTGGTAGTGCTTGCCTGGTAGCTCAGTTGAAGCGAGAGATGGATCTGGGTAGAACTCCTGTGATTCCTGATAATTCTCCTGCTGGGCGTCTATTCGAAGAAGAACCAAACAAACAAGGGCCAACATAAATAAAGTGCACAATCATACGAATTAAAATGCGATAAGCAAACAAGCATGCCATGATGAATGATGCACAATTTACATGGCAATAATGTAGCATGGCATGGTGAGGTGTGGGGTACAAGAATAAAGCATTTTATCATTTATGTGGTCAAGTTTTATTGCCATAAACAGTTCTGATTTTTAATAATGACATGATGCATGCTTCAATTCAGAACATGGAATGCACAGTTAGAACGGGCTCGTCGCGCTGATCGATTTAGACATATTATTTATTAAATTTGGAGTTGTAGAATTAAAGTTATTAATTAATTAAGAAAAGGCATTTTTGTTGCATTTAAACAATTTCGAAAATTTAGATTGCTCAAATAATATTTTGAATGGCATATTTGAAATCCTCGCATTTTTCTGATTCAAAAACATATATCATTTGTATTATTTGGAATTACAATTTGAAAGTTATTAAAAACAGATTTTAAATTCATATTTAAACATTTCTGGAAAACATTTTATTTAAACAGAAAAACATACAGACTTTTTATACTCAGCGGCAGCTAGCCCCATTAGTTATCCCATTACTACTCAGGTTAAGTTGTTTAGGTACCTAATAGCAGATATTGCTCACCGGTGCCTCTTTCATTAGTTATCCCATTACTACTCAGGTTAAGTTGTTTAGGTACCTCGTTATCCATCAGACACTCACATACTCTACACATGCTTTTCTACGACTCGCATGGCTCAAACAAATCCTGTAGTAATGGCTCATGGGATGGAGGAACAAGCTTCGGTGGGGTTTAAAAGTAAAGGCTATGCAGTACTTGGGATTCAATTTGATGCAATCGCGACTCCATGATGCAAGAATAAGATAGAGGCAATAGGTACTATATGTATGCAAGCATGTGGTAGTGCTTGCCTGGCAGCTCAGTTGAAACGAGAGATGGATCTGGGTAGAACTCCTATGATTCCTGGTAATTCTCCTACTGGGCGTCTATTTGAAGAAGAACCAAACAAACAAGGGCCAACATAAATAAAGTGCACAAGCATATGAATTAAAATGTGACAAGCAAACGAGCATGCCATGCTGAATGATGCACAATTTACATGGCATTAAAGTAGCATGGCAAGGGTGAGGTGTGGGGTACAAGAATAAAGCATTTTATTATTTATTTATTCAAATTTTATTGCCATAAACAATTCTGATTTGTAATAATGACATGATGTATGCTTCAATTCAGAACAAGGAGTGCATAGCTAGAACGGGCTCGTCGCGCTGATCGATTTAGACATATTATTTGTCAAATTTGGAGTTGCAGAATTAAAGTTATTAATTTATTAAGAAAAAGGGCATTTCATTGTAATTTTAATTATCTCGAAATTTTAAAGTGTTCAAATAATATTTTGAAGGGCATATTTGAATTCCTCACATTTTTTGATTCCAAAACATGTATCATTTGTATTATTTGGATTTATAATTTAAAAGTTATTTAGAATCTGATTTGAATTTGAATTTAAACAATTTTGAATTGGTTTTGTTAAAACAGATAATCGGAAAATACTTTTATTACCCAGCCCTTCTTCAGCCCCAGACGCTGACGGGTGGGGCCGGTCTGACTGGCGACGCAGCGCGCGGAAAACTTTTTACACCGCTGGTTTGCTTAGCCTCTGTGATTGTCAGGTGGGCTAGCGGGTATGGGCCCACATGCCAGAGGCCGAACCCCGCAGAGGCTGACGGGTGGGACGTGCTGGAGCGCGGGTTGAGCCGGCAAAAACGCAGGTGCCTTTTTGTAAAGAGCGCAGGGGGGCTGACCGGTGGGGCTCGGTTGGATCGCGGGTTTAGGAAACCAAAAGGCTGGGGGGAAAATTGCAAAACGCGCGCGGCTACTGTTCTTCTTCTCCTCGATCTGATGAGCTGACGGCGAAAAACACCGCACGGTGGGGCTCGAACCGATGACCTGGGGCTCGCGCTCGGAGGCGGTGGCCACTGCGGCAGGCGGGGGATGCTGTTAGGAGGGGGAAGGGCGGCTAGTTAACGCGGCGTGGCGCGGGGCCATGCAAACGCAGACACGCACAGAGGCCGTTCGTCCCGTGGTCCGGCGAGGCTAGGCCGTGTCGGAGAGAGAGGGTGTCTCCAGGAGGAAGCGGGGCTTACCGCGGGGTCGTCGGTGGGGTTGGATCGGCTCGGGGGGAAGCAAGGCAACGACGAGGCAAGCGGCCGGCGAAGTTAGGGTTCTGGTGGGTGGCGATGGCTCCGGTGGTCCTGGTGCTCCTCCTCCTCATTGGCGTGTACTGGGCGACGCAGAAGACGGCTCCGGTCTTCCCCAACAACCACGTTCGCTACGCCACCGGCTTGAGCGAGGAGGGGAAGGTGAGGCCGACGGTGAACGACACGGCGGAGAGACGAGGTAGCAGCGGTGGTGGGAGGAGAAGGGCGAGGCCTGGGGTAGATCTGGCGAAGCAGAGGCGTGGGGTGGTGGATAAAGCGAGGGAGATAGGGGAGGATGGCGTGAGGGATCGAGGGAGAGCAAAAAGGTGGCTCGGCCACCTCTCCTTCTTCACGTGCTCGACGTGGACGTTCAGGCAGGGCAGGGTAGGGCTGCCAGGCGGGCCAGGGAGCTACCAAGGAGGGGTAGGCTCACGTGGGACAGGCTCGGCAGTGAGAGAGAAAGAGAGGAGAGGGAAGGCTTGGGTGTAGCTTCGGCTAGGGTTTAGGTTTGGAGAGAGGGAGAGGGCTAGCGGGGTGGGGCCAACATGGTAGAGAGAGAGAGAGAGAAAGAGAGATAGAGGTGAGTGTTAGGGTAAGGTAGGGTTTAGGCTAGAGCTCTAGCCTCTCTCTCTCCCATGCAACCTTAACCACTATTTGATCTCCCTTGGTTTCTTTGGAATTTTTGGTTAGGGTTTAGTTTGGTATTAGGGTTTTGGGAGAGGGGGTGGAAGAAGAGGGTGGCATGGTCTTAGGGAAGGGTTTTTAAGGTTGATCCACATGGGCTTGAGCATGAGGATGGCAAGGTGACATGGTGGAGAGGGAAGAGAAGAAGGTGGTGAGAGTTTTGTGATGAACCATCTAGCTCATGCAAAAAATGGAGGAGATGGTGGTGAGATGAGGCTTGTGATGCCTATGGCAAGGAGAGAAGGATCAAAGTGAGGGTGGGAGAGAAAATTTGGAGCTCAACCAAACAAAAGGAGAACAACCAAAAATTCCAAAGAAACCAAGGGAGATCAAATAGTGGTTAAGGTTGCATGGCCCATGCAAAATATTAAATGCCATGTTCTTGTGCTTGTGAAAACAATAATAAATAACCTGGCATTATTCTTATGCATTCCTAAAAAGTGGAGTAAAGGCCAAGCAAAAGAAATTAGAATTGAATCCATCCCAATCCACATGAGCTAGAGTAAATGCCAAAATAAAATAAAAGCCCATGGGTAAATAGGGTGGTGGGAGTATGAGGTGGTGACAAAGAAAGGTGGTGGAGTGGAATAAAAGATATGCCCCCAACTCAACTTGGGCATCAAGCATTTATCAAGATTCAAATACAATGTATCAAGAGCCAATACAATTTATAATGCATATGAGAGAAGAACCAAATGAAAAGGGTTTATATGATGCTCAAATGCAAGGTGGCATGATGACATGAACATGATATAATTATGATGCAACAATTATATGTAGGAAGTAGCCATTATATTACTAGACCAAGTAGCATTACCATTGTTAGACAATTGGGATGCTACAAGTCTCCCCACTAAACAGGAATCTCGCCCCGAGATTCTAGGAGGAAGAAGAAGAAGACTCGAAGAGGGTAGGATACTTGGCACGGAGCTCATCTTCACGTTCCCAAGTGGCTTCATCAATGGAACGGTGCGACCACTGCACCTTGCAAAACTTGATGGACTTGTTGCGAGTCCTTCTTTCTGCGACTTCGAGAATTTTTGTGGGGTGTTCTTGATAAGACAGATCTTCTTGGAGATTGATGAGTTCATGGTCCACGGTCCTGCCGGGATCCTTGAAGCACTTCTTGAGTTGAGAGATATGGAAAACATCATGGACCTTGAGTTTTTCAGGGAGCTCAAGAGCATAAGCAACTTCTCCTCTTCTTCCATGAATTTTGAAAGGACCGATGTATGTAGGAGCTAGCTTTCCTTTGATACCAAAGCGGTGTGTGCCTCTCATGGGAGTGACACGAAGGTAAACGAGATCACCAGGGACATACTCCATGTCCGTGTGCTTTCTGTCATAATTGCTCTTCTGGCGACTTTGAGCAATCTTCAGGTTTTCAAGAATGATGTGAACTTCCTCCTCCGCTTGAGTTACATTGTCAGGGCCAAACAATATTCTTTCACCTGCGCCCGACCAACCAATCGGAGTTCTGCATTTACGACCATAGAGAGCCTCAAATGGTGCCATCTTTAGACTTTTCTAGAAGCTGTTGTTGTAAGAGAATTCAGCATAAGGAAGGCATTCTTCCCACTTCATGCCGAAAGAGATAACGCAAGCACGAAGCATATCTTCCAGAATCTGATTGATCCTTTCAACTTGTCCTTGCGACTGAGGGTGGTAAGCTGTGCTGAAGTTCAATTTTGTCCCCAAGGAATTTTGGAAACTTCCCCAGAACTTGGAAGTGAAGATGCTTCCACGGTCTGAACTGATCTCAAGAGGAACTCCATACAATGAGACAATTCTGTTGATATAGAGCTCAGCCAACTGAATTGCAGAAATTGTTTCCTTGACGGGACAGAAGTGAGCTACTTTAGAAAGCCTGTCGATGACAACAAAGATTGCATTGTTGCCCTTCTGCGACCTTGGAAAACCAGTGGTGAAGTCCATCTCTACTTTCTCCCATTTCCATTCCGGAGGCTTCAATGGCTGTAGAAGACCGGAAGGTTTCTGATGGACAGCTTTAACTCTACGACAGACATCACACTACGAGACATACTTGGCACAGTATCGTTTCAAACCAGGCCACCAATATTGTGTTTTCAAGTCCATGTACATCTTAGTGCTGCCAGGGTGGATAGAAAGAACATAATCATGCGCCTCCTTGAGAACTTGTTCTCTTAAACCCGGGTAGTTCGGAACAAACATCCGGTGTTCAAAGAAAAGAGGCCTTGGTCATCCACGTGGAAAGACTCATACTTCAGAAGCTGAATGTGGGAGATAATTTTTTAGTGTAAGGGTCACCAAGTTGAATAGAGCGAACTTTTTCTCGTAGAAGCTTACCTAGCCACCTACCGCCCTCCTGCCAACATCCCTCTCTCTACCGCACTGGTTCCACCCCGCTGCGCGCGCGCCGTAGGTCGTGGGTTCGACCCCCCGCGCCGCGCGCCATTCTCTATCGCCGATCTGTCGTCAATGGATTCAGAGAAGAAAAACAGTGCATGTGCGCACTTTGCAAAAAACCACCCACCTTTTTACTCCCTCAAACCCGCGCTCCCCTAGGTCCCACCTGCCAGCCGCTGTGTCTTTTCATAGAAAGGCTCCTGGGTTTCCAAAAATCTCAACCCGCAGTCCCCCGGATCCGCCACGTGTCCAGCCCCGACCGGCGCACACGCGCGGTGGACCCGTAGTCCACAGGCCCCACCTGTCTGTCTCATGGGCTAGATAAGCTCGGGGTGGGAAAAGTTTCGCGCGCAGTTTTTCACCAGCTCAGCTCGGTCCCACCCGTCAGCGTCTGGGGCTAGCTGCCGCTGAGTATAAAAAGTCTGTATGTTTTTCTGTTTAAATAAAATGTTTTCCAGAAATGTTTAAATATGAATTTAAAATCTGTTTTTAATAACTTTCAAATTGTAATTCCAAATAATACAAATGATATATGTTTTTGAATCAGAAAAATGCGAGGATTTCAAATATGCCATTCAAAATATTATTTGAGCAATCTAAATTTTCGAAATTGTTTAAATGCAACAAAAATGCCTTTTCTTAATTAATTAATAACTTTAATTCTACAACTCCAAATTTAATAAATAATATGTCTAAATCGATCAGCGCGACGAGCCCGTTCTAACTGTGCATTCCATGTTCTGAATTGAAGCATGCATCATGTCATTATTAAAAATCAGAACTGTTTATGGCAATAAAACTTGACCACATAAATGATAAAATGCTTTATTCTTGTACCCCACACCTCACCATGCCATGCTACATTATTGCCATGTAAATTGTGCATCATTCATCATGGCATGCTTGTTTGCTTATCGCATTTTAATTCGTATGATTGTGCACTTTATTTATGTTGGCCCTTGTTTGTTTGGTTCTTCTTCGAATAGACGCCCAGCAGGAGAATTATCAGGAATCACAGGAGTTCTACCCAGATCCATCTCTCGCTTCAACTGAGCTACCAGGCAAGCACTACCACATGCTTGCATACATATAGTACCTATTGCCTCTATATTATTCTTGCATCATCGAGTCGCGATTGCATTAAATTGAATCCCAAGTACTGCATAGCCTTACTTTTAAACCCCACCGAAGCTTGTTCCTCTATCCCATGAGCCATTACTACAGGATTTGATTGAGCCATGCGAGCCGTAGAACAGCATGTGTAGGGTATGTGAGTGTCCGATGGATAACGAGGTACCTAAACAACTTAACCTGAGTAGTAATGGGATAACTAATGAAAGAGGCACCGGTGAGCAATATCTGCTACTTGGTTTTTCATTCTCACTTGTGTCCCGTAGGACCCCGAGTACTTGATTCCTGTTCCTCGACTATTCGCACTATCCACATCCGGGAGGCCACGGACCCCCCTGAGCCAGAGCTTGATTCATTTCTATTTCTTGGGGCCACAAAGTAGTTTGGGGCTTTGTTACTATCCTATACTTATGCCATGTTTTACTGTTTTATTTAAGATTGTGCGTGGAGCACCTGTACTGTTTTGGATGCGGAATGTTTTCGCGGTATCGACAAGCTCAATCACATTTTTCGGGTTCCCAGTCATTTACAGCCATTGACGCAAACCTTGGGTCCGTCTCGGAGCCGGCCAACTTCGTTGCGGGTAGCTTAATGGGGTGGCCCCCTGAAATATTTCTGAATCCTGTGATCGCTTTGTCGTGAATGCCTCGTTGGGTTTTGAGTTGGTTTTTCCGAGGTTGATCGAGTGTGTGTTGCTATTTGTGCACCCCTGCAGGGTAAATCTTTCTGAAAGCCGTGTTCACGGTTATGGACGACTTGGAGCACAGTTTCTCGATCATAGACAAGTATAACTAAAGTACCGCTTTTAATCTGACTAAATGCCTGATTAGTAAATAGTGCAATACTCATGGAATGGTTAATAAAACTACCAACAGATGGGTTGTTCGTCCGCTTTCTCGTTGGTAAGCGATAAGGAGGATGGATCTGTTAATTATACTGTTATAACTATTGTTATTAATTAACGGACATCCGTCTATCATTGGTTAGGCGGATGGTTAGCGAGTATCTATAGACTTTTAGCTATTATATTTTTGCTGCAGTTGTGTCACCACAGGTATATGTCCCCTTTAGAGGCATAAAGACTTGCTGAGTACCCCTAGGGTCTCACACGATAAATTGTTTGATTCGGATGAACAGGTGTATTCGCAAGATGGATACTGGGTGGAGGAGACAGATGATGTTGGCAACGATCACTCGGTGTAGAGATTCCGGGGATGGGAATCCGTGAGATCTGTGGGTGGGATGTGTTTATTTATGTGGCATCTTATGCCGATTTGCTTATTATCCGTACTCGGATCTTGTTTTCCGCTTCCGCCTGATACTATGATGTTTGATGTATGAGGAGCTATCCTAAACTATTATCTCTATCTAGGATATTTGGATCTTGCCGTATGGCGTTGCAATATTTCTATTTCTTTTAGATGGAATGGCTATGAGAACTGTTGTATGGTAGCTTGCATACATACTCACTTGTGTATGTATTTGATCTCTTTGCCTGTTGCCTACGTCGCTCGCTCTTGTCCTGATGTCTTGGAAGTGGTTAGGACGGTCGACGGGTCTACACGTGGGCGGTCCTCGGGGCCCCCGCTATACTATTTTAACCACTTCCGTTTCATCCAGGCTTGAACTTAGAGCGTAGGGTTTTTCCAAGGTAGTTACAATTGGTATCAGAGCCATCCCGCCCTTCAGGGTCTCAGCCAAATGGTCGTTATCAGTCTAGCAAATTTTTTTGGTAGCTATGTATACTAGGGAAAAACAAAACGTGAGAGTAGGACTGCTTCCATTTTTCTTCTTACCCACCCACCCACCCTTTTCTGGTAAGGAAGTGTAACGTTTTCAATCCTCTTCTAAAAATTCAAACTAGGATTCACGTGTTCTGGGTTCCGTAGTACCATAGGTTGTGTGTGTGTGTGAATTCCTTGTCCTTCTGTTGCATCCAACTTGTTATCACTATCTGCCTTTTGGTTATCAACTGTTGGTACATTCCATACCGACAGGCCTTTGTAAACCGACGCGATCTATCTGATTCGTTGTATACCGGTGCGATCTGACCTACTCTTTGCTATCCGATGCTATCTTGTTTGGTGTGTTCGTTTCCATAGTTGCTAATCTTTAGGTTCATCTTAAGAAGAAGGTGTTGGGATATGTGTTTTACCTATTCATGTGCGGAGTAATGATTTGAGTGCGGGATGGAGTCGCGACTATACCACTACTTTTATCATTCGCTCTTGTATATTGAATTGGTAGAGTTACTAATCTTGATTCGTTAAGTGGTTTTGCGCATATAGTGGTATTTTAATGCCGAAATTTGCGGAATTTTTTTCTTTGTTAGCTTGTGTACCACACTCCTTGTTCAGTCGTGTGCGATATGCTTAATATCTTCTAGGTGCTTTGAACTTTGTTGATATTTTAATATCATCTTAGTGAATTGTATCCTTTAATCTTGGTTAATTCCATTTTGGTACTATTTTGGATTATTATTATTCTCCATTATAGTACTGACTGGTGTTTTATGTCAATCACAGGATGGCACCACCACGCCGTTCTGAGGAGGACATACCACCTGAACTGGGGGCTGCGTTGGCAAGTATTGCAAATGCCTTGGGAGCAATGCAGCAGAACCAGCAGCAATTTGAAGAAAGTGTCAGGAGGAATGAGTTTGTTCCGCTACCTCCACCTCCCAAGCGAGGAGACATCAAGAGTTTTCTGAAGTTCAACCCACGCCAATTTGAGGTGTCTGATCAGCCACTTGATGCTGATGATTGGTTGCGGGAGATGTCAAGGTTGCTGATGACTGCGGATGTTCCAGAGCAAGAATGGGTAAAATGTGCCACGCACCTTCTAAAGGGAGATGCAGCTCTGTGGTGGGAAAATTACCTGAAGGCAGACCACTCTGGTTTTCAGCCTACTTGGGAGCAATTCACTGCGGCTTTCAAAGAGCAATATCTGTCAGAAATTGTCATGGAAAGGATGAAGGAAGTGTTTCTCAACCTTAAGCAGGGCAATGACAATGCCAATACCTATATCAGAAACTTCATTAACCTTTCTCGGTATGGTGGCGATGAGATCTCTGATGACAAGAAGAAGCAAAAGAGGTTCAGGCAAGGGCTCAATGCATCTATCAAATATGCAATCGCTCATGCAAGGCCGGGGTATTTTCTAGAACTCCAACATACAGCTCTGCAGGAAGAAGCAAGTAGGCAAGTGTTTGAGGAGTCTAAGAAACACAGCCGCGATACAGCAAGCTCTTCAGCTATGACAGCTCCTTCTAAGCGCCGTGTGTGGGTTCCTAACACCCTACCGTCGCTCCCGGCTCCACCAAGACCGTCAAGCTATGCGACAAGGCCACCAAACTCCTTCACCGTGGCTCCTAGGGGTTACAACCACAACTACCCTGGAGCGCCTGGCGGAGTCCCTGGCTATGCTGCTCCACGTCCACCTGGTGCTTGCTACACTTGTGGAAACACTGGGCATCAACACTGGAGTTGTCCAATGAACAACAAAGCTCTTCCTCCACCACCTCCAAGACCTGCGGCAAGTTCTTCTATGGTTCGTGCACCTCCACCTCGGGCTCTCAACATCAACACCAAGCCCGGGTCTACGGTTGCTCGTGCCAACTGTGTCAACGTCGCTCAAGCTGAGCATGCACCTGGAGTTGTGATGGGTATGCTTCCTGTTAACTCAGTTCCTGCACGAGTTTTATTTGATTCTGGTGCATCACATTCATTCGTGTCATACAAATTTGCGGAGAGTAATGGGTTACCTTCTGATGCTTTACCAACTCACCTCATGGTGCAATCTCCTGGATCAAACATGAGGGCTTCTAAAATCAGCCATGGCAATCACATTGAGATTGGTGGCTCTTCGTTCCCGGCTTCCTTAATTATTCTGGGCAATTCTGGCATTGATGTTATCTTGGGCATGGATTGGTTAACAGCAAATGCAGCTGTGATTGATTGTGCTAAACGCTTGGTTTCCCTGAAAATTCCTGAAGGCCATATAGTCTATTCTCCAAGTCTGACTCCTGCAATTCAGCTTTTCTCTTTGGCGGCTCTGAATGATGATGCTATGGAAGCTATTCAGAGTGTTCCGGTGGTCTGTGAGTTCCCAGATGTTTTTCCTGAAGATTTGCCAGGTATGCCTCCTGATCGAGAGGTCGAGTTTGTGATTGAGCTTGAACCTGGTACCGCTCCTATGTCCAAGCGGCCTTATAAAATGGGTCCTGCTGAATTGGCTGAACTCAAACGTCAGCTTGATGAACAAGAGAAGTTGGGTTTCATTCAGCACATTACTTCTTGGGGTAGCCCAATCATCTTTGTGAAGAAGCGAGACAAGACTGATAGACTTTGTGTCGACTATCGGGCTCTCAATGCTAAAACTATCAAGAATAAATATCCCCTTCCGCGGATTAATGATCTCTTCGATCAGCTAGCTGGAGCTGTGGTATTCTCTAAGCTTGATTTGAGAAGTGGATATCATCAAATCAAGATCCGCAAGGAAGATGTTCCTAAAACAGCTTTCACCACCCGCTATGGCCTGTATGAGTACACGGTCATGTCTTTCGGTCTCACCAATGCACCTGCCACCTTCTCGAGGCTTATGAACTCGGTCTTCATGGAGTATCTTGATAAGTTCGTTGTGGTCTATCTGGATGACATTCTAGTCTATTCTAAGTCAAAGGAAGAACATGAAGAACACCTTCGGTGTGTCCTAAACAAGCTTCGTGAGAACCGCCTGTATGCAAAGTTCTCCAAGTGTGAGTTCTGGCTGCCTCAAGTCACCTATCTTGGTCACGTCATCTCTGCCAAGGGCATTGCCGTCAACCCAGAAACTGTTAAGACAATTGTTGACTGGCTTCCACCCAAAAATGTCAAAGAAGTCCGAAGTTTCCTTGGTTTGGCTAGTTACTATCGTCGCTTCGTTCAGAACTTCTCGAAGATTGCGAAGCCTCTTACCGATCTCCTCAAGAAAGGCAAGAAATACCTTTGGACTGCTGCATGTCAAGCAAGCTTTGAAACACTCAAAGAGAAACTCACTTCCACACCACTCTTGGTTCCTCCAGATACATCAAAGCCTTTCCAGATATTCTGTGATGCCTCATTGCAAGGATTGGGTGCGGTCCTTATGCAAGAAAATCAAGTTGTTGCTTATGCCTCTCGACAGTTGAAGACGCATGAGATCAACTATCCTACACATGACCTCGAACTCGCAGCAGTTGTCTTTGCTTTGAAAGTATGGAGGCATTACTTGCTTGGCAACCGTTGTGAGATCTTTTCTGATCACAAGAGTCTGAAGTATATCTTCACACAGCCTTATCTCAACCTTCGTCAGAGGAGGTGGATTGAAACAATCAATGATTTCGATTTGACCATCAACTACACTCCAGGCAAAGCTAATGTCATGGCCGATGCTCTCAGCCGAAAAGCTTATGTCAACAACCTCATGGTGGAAGAAAAACAGCCTCTCTTGTGCAAGGAATTCCGCCAACTCAACCTTGAAATTGTGGATCAAGGGTATCTTCTGAATCTTCTGTCAACCCCTCTCTTGGAAGAAAAGATTCGTGCTAGTCAGCGAGGTGATGCTTACGCCAAAAACATCATCTCCAACATTCAGCTACCGAGGTATGAGTCCTTCCATGTTGATGATCAAGGAGGTCTATTCTTTGAACACCGGATGTTCATTCCGAACGACCCGGGATTGAGAGAGCAAGTTCTTAAGGAGGCGCATGATTCTGTTCTTTCTATCCACCCTGGCAGCACTAAGATGTACATGGACTTGAAAACACAATATTGGTGGCCTAGGTTGAAACAATGTTGTGCCAAGTATGTCTTCGAGTGTGACATCTGCCACAGAGTTAAAGCTGTCCATCAGAAACCTTCCGGTCTTCTACAGCCATTGAAGCCTCCGGAATGGAAATGGGAGAAAGTAGAGATGGACTTCATAACTGGGTTTCCAAGGTCGCAGAAGGGCAACAATGCAATCTTTGTTGTCATTGACAGGCTCTCTAAAGTGGCTCTCTTCTTTCCCGTCAAGGAAACAATTTCTGCAATTCAGGTAGCTGAGCTCTATATCAACAGAATTGTCTCTCTGTATGGGGTTCCTCTTGAGATCAGCTCAGACCGTGGAAGCATTTTCACTTCCAAGTTCTGGGGAAGTTTCCAAAATGCTTTGGGAACAAAATTGAACTTCAGCACAGCTTACCATCCTCAATCGCAAGGACAAGTTGAAAGGATCAATCAGATTCTGGAAGATATGCTCCGTGCTTGCGTTATCTATTTCGGCATGAAGTGGGAACAATGCCTTCCTTATGCCGAATTCTCTTACAACAACAGCTTCCAGAAAAGTTTAAAGATGGCACCATTTGAGGTTCTCTATGGTCGCAAATGCAGAACTCTGATTGGTTGGTCGGGCGCAGGTGAAAGAACATTGTTTGGCCCCGACATTGTAACTCAAGCGGAGGAGAAGGTTCACATCATTCTTGAAAATCTGAAGGTTGCTCAAAGTCGCCAGAAGAGCAACTATGACAGAAAGCACACGGACATGGAGTATGTCCCTGGTGATCTCGTTTACCTCCGTGTCACTCCCATGAGAGGCACACACCATTTTGGTATCAAAGGAAAGCTGGCTCCTAGATACATCGGTCCTTTCAAAGTTCGTGGAAGAAGAGAAGTTGCTTATGCTCTTGAGCTCCCTGAGAAACTCAAGGTCCATGATGTTTTCCATATCTCTCAACTCAAGAAGTGCTTCAAGGATCCCGGCAGGACCGTGGACCATGAACTCATCAATCTTCAAGAAGACCTGTCTTATCAAGAACACCCCATAAAAATTCTAGAAGTCGCAGAAAGAAGGACTCGCAACAAGTCCATCAAGTTCTGCAAGGTGCAGTGGTCGCCCCATTCCGTTGATGAAGCCACTTGGGAACACGAGGATGAGCTCCGTGCCAAGTATCCTACCCTCTTCGTGTCTTCTTCTTCTTCCTAGAATCTTGGGGCGAGATTCCTGTTTAGTGGGGGAGAGTTGTAGCATCCCATCTGTCTAACATATGTAATGCTATATGGTCTAGTAATATAATTGATACTTCCTACATATAATTGTTGCATCATAATTATATCATGCTCATGTCATCATGCCACCTTGCATTTGAGCATCATATAAAACCCTTTTCATTTGGTTCTTCTCTCATATGCATTAGTAATTGTATTTGGCTTTTGATATATTGTATTTGGTTCTTGATAAATGCTTGATGCCCAGACTTGGGGGCATATCTATTATTAAAATCCACCACCTTTTCCTTGTCACCACCTTATAATTCCACCATCCTAATTATCCATGAGCTTTTACACTTTTCCTTTGGCATTTAAATCTAGCTCATGTGGGTTGGGATGGATCCACTTCTATTTTTCCACATGCCCTCACACTAGCATCATGTTGTTTTCACATTATTGATATGTGAAGCCACCTTTGCATGCTTTGTGAGGGTACCCCTTTTTCTAGCTTCCATATGGATTATTATGAATGTATGCTCATGTTGGGATATTTTTGAGGCTATTATTCATCTAGTGGAACATACACACTAGCATGTCTAAATTATATCCAAATATGATCATCTCCATCTACTCCACATGGAACCTCCTTTTAATTCTTTTTGCTTGGCTTTTACTCCATATTTTTGGAATGCATGTGAATAAATGCCATGTAAATTTATCTATTGTTTCTACAAGGATAAACAGGGCATTTAATGCCTATGCATGGGCCATGCAAAGCACCACCATCTTTTCTCCTTTGGTTTTCTTTGGTTTTTGAGTGGGTCCTTTCTTTTGTGAGCTTCCCTTTCTCTCTTACTCAAACCTCCTCATCTTGATCTTGTCTCTCCTTGCCATGTGCACCTAAAACCCTAGACACACCTCCCATCTTGTCCACCACCTTTTCTTGCTTGAGATTGTTTTGATCATGTTAAACCCTATCTCTCCCTATCCATCACCACATCCTCCACCCTTTGCTTGATCTTGTTGGCATGTGGAGAAAAACACTAAACACCCTAACCACCCACAAACCCTAGGCCCTCATCTCTCTTTCTCTCTAACCTGAGCCACCACCCCATAATCTACTCCACCATGCCGAGCCTCACCTCCTCACCACCCTACTCTCACCATGCTGAGGCACCTCTCCCTCTCTGTGCCAGCAAGAGCCCACCCCATCTAACCCGTCCTAAACCCTAACCGAGCCCAACCCTAGCTAACCATCCCCTCCAACCTGAGCCTCTCTCTCTCTCTCTCTCTCTCTACCTGCCAGGCCTACCCCACACCGAGCCTGGTCCCTTCTGCAGCCACACCCCCAGGCCAAGCCCTGCCTAGCACGTGAAGGAGGAGAAGAAAAAGTGGCCGAAGCCACCTTTTCTACCCCGAGCCTCCCCACGGCATCCCCTCTCCCCTCTGTCCTTATCCACCCCCTCTCTCTGCCGTACAGCTCCAGATCCGCCCCAGGCCGCTGCGGCGCTCCCTGCCATCTCACCTTCCCCTGCCACCATCTCCTCCATCGTCGGCCACCACCGTCGGCATCCACCTCTTGCACCAGTTCGAGGAGGTGGGCGTGGTGCGTGGGAAGTTAGGGAAGACCGAGGCGAACCTCTGCATCATCCCCGTGCACAGCAGTGAGGAGGAGGAGGCTCAGGACCTGCTGCACGTCAACGACGCCGACCGAAACCCTAATCCTGACGGCCGTCTGACCGCTGCTTCCCCGGCCGATCCAACCCCTCCGGCAGCCTCGCGGTGAGCCACGCACCCTCCTTGACACCTCCCCTTTCCCCTTGGTCGCCTGAGATCGCCGGACCACACGTCGAGCACGCTCTGTGCACCGGCGTGCACGAACGTCTGCTCGTCGCCGCGCCTCGCAGAAGCTTACCTAGCCGCCTACCGCCCTCCTGTCAACATCCCTCTCTCTACCACACTGGTTCCACCGCGCTACGCGCACGCCGCAGGTCGCGGGTTCGATCCCCCGCGCCACGCGCCGTTCTCTATCGCTGATCTATCGTCAGTGGATTCAGAGAAGAAAAACAGTGCATGTGCGCACTTTGCAAAAACCCACCCACCTTTTTACTCCCTCAAACCCGCGCTCCCCTAGGTCCCACCTGCCAGCCGCTGTGTCTTTTCATAGAAAGGCTCCTGGGTTTCCAAAAATCTCAACCCGCAGTCCCCCGGATCCGCCACGTGTCCAGCCCCAGCTGGCGCACACGCGCGGTGGACCCGTAGTCCACAGGCCCCACCTGTCTGTCTCATGGGCTAGATAAGCTCGGGGTGGGAAAAGTTTCGCGCGCAGTTTTTCACCAGCTCAGCTCGGTCCCACCCGTCAGCGTCTGGGGCTAGCTGCCGCTGAGTATAAAAAGTCTGTATGTTTTTCTGTTTAAATAAAATGTTTTCCAGAAATGTTTAAATATGAATTTAAAATCTGTTTTTAATAACTTTCAAATTGTAATTCCAAATAATACAAATGATATATGTTTTTGAATCAGAAAAATGCGAGGATTTCAAATATGCCATTCAAAATATTATTTGAGCAATCTAAATTTTCGAAATTGTTTAAATGCAACAAAAATGCCTTTTCTTAATTAATTAATAACTTTAATTCTACAACTCCAAATTTAATAAATAATATGTCTAAATCGATCAGCGCGACGAGCCCGTTCTAACTGTGCATTCCATGTTCTGAATTGAAGCATGCATCATGTCATTATTAAAAATCAGAACTGTTTATGGCAATAAAACTTGACCACATAAATGATAAAATGCTTTATTCTTGTACCCCACACCCCACCATGCCATGCTACATTATTGCCATGTAAATTGTGCATCATTCATCATGGCATGCTTGTTTGCTTGTCGCATTTTACTTCGTATGATTGTGCACTTTATTTATGTTGGCCCTTGTTTGTTTGGTTCTTCTTCGAATAGACGCCCAGCAGGAGAATTATCAGGAATCACAGGAGTTCTACCCAGATCCATCTCTCGCTTCAACTGAGCTACCAGGCAAGCACTACCACATGCTTGCATACATATAGTACCTATTGCCTCTATATTATTCTTGCATCATCGAGTCGCGATTGCATTAAATTGAATCCCAAGTACTGCATAGCCTTACTTTTAAACCCCACCGAAGCTTGTTCCTCTATCCCATGAGCCATTACTACAGGATTTGATTGAGCCATGCGAGCCGTAGAACAGCATGTGTAGGGTATGTGAGTGTCCGATGGATAACGAGGTACCTAAACAACTTAACCTGAGTAGTAATGGGATAACTAATGAAAGAGGCACCGGTGAGCAATATCTGCTACTTGGTTTTTCATGCTCACTTGTGTCCCGTAGGACCCCGAGTACTTGATTCCTGTTCCTCGACTATTCGCACTATCCACATCCGGGAGGCCACGGACCCCCCTGAGCCAGAGCTTGATTCATTTCTATTTCTTGGGGCCACAAAGTAGTTTGGGGCTTTGTTACTATCCTGTACTTATGCCATGTTTTACTGTTTTATTTAAGATTGTGCGTGGAGCACCTGTACTGTTTTGGATGCGGAATGTTTTCGCGGTATCGACAAGCTCAATCACATTTTTCGGGTTCCCAGTCATTTACAGCCATTGACGCAAACCTTGGGTCCGTCTCGGAGCCGGCCAACTTCGTTGCGGGTAGCTTAATGGGGTGGCCCCCTGAAATATTTCTGAATCCTGTGATCGCTTTGTCGTGAATGCCTCGTTGGGTTTTGAGTTGGTTTTTCCGAGGTTGATCGAGTGTGTGTTGCTATTTGTGCACCCCTGCAGGGCAAATCTTTCTGAAAGCCGTGTTCATGGTTATGGACGACTTGGAGCACAGTTTCTCGATCATAGACAAGTATAACTAAAGTACCGCTTTTAATCTGACTAAATGCCTGATTAGTAAATAGTGCAATACTCATGGAATGGTTAATAAAACTGCCAACAGATGGGTTGTTCGTCCGCTTTCTCGTTGGTAAGCGATAAGGAGGATGGATCTGTTAATTATACTGTTATAACTATTGTTATTAATTAACGGACATCCGTCTATCATTGGTTAGGCGGATGGTTAGCGAGTATCTATAGACTTTTAGCTATTATATTTTTGCTGCAGTTGTGTCACCACAGGTATATGTCCCCTTTAGAGGCATAAAGACTTGCTGAGTACCCCTAGGGTCTCACACGATAAATTGTTTGATTCGGATGAACAGGTGTATTCGCAAGATGGATACTGGGTGGAGGAGACAGATGATGTTGGCAACGATCACTCGGTGTAGAGATTCCGGGGATGGGAATCCGTGAGATCTGTGGGTGGGATGTGTTTATTTATGTGGCATCTTATGCCGATTTGCTTATTATCCGTACTCGGATCTTGTTTTCCGCTTCCGCCTGATACTCTGATGTTTGATGTATGAGGAGCTATCCTAAACTATTATCTCTATCTAGGATATTTGGATCTTGCCGTATGGCGTTGCAATATTTCTATTTCTTTTAGATGGAATGGCTATGAGAACTGTTGTATGGTAGCTTGCATACATACTCACTTGTGTATGTATTTGATCTCTTCGCCTGTTGCCTACGTCGCTCGCTCTTGTCCCGATGTCTTGGAAGTGGTTAGGACGGTCGACGGGTCTACACGTGGGCGGTCCTCGGGGTCCCCGCTATACTATTTTAACCACTTCCGTTTCATCCAGGCTTGAACTTAGAGCGTAGGGTTTTTCCAGGGTAGTTACAGAAACGAACAACTGCTTCTTTGGTATTTAGACCGAAGCAGCATATTTCAGGAAACGGCGTATATCCAAGTCCTATTGCATGGTGGGAGGTGGAGACACAGTTGCTTCTCGTCAGATATCCTGGGGCAACATCTGCACCACCTACCGCAAGATTAATCGGATAGTTCAATCCAAGGAAAAGAGAATATGCTCACATGTTCGCAATCTCTATCTATGGCTTAGGTGGATACAAGTAAGCAGTGTCCTTTGAGTACACCTTGCAGCCAAACCCAGTAGCATAGGTGCCACAAGTGCGACCGCATCAATCAACACTATGATCAGCAACAAGATTGCCACGACCATAATAAGTACCACCATAAAACTCCTCATCAGTAATGCCCATGGTATGGATAAGAAAAAGGCGAGATTCATCTACAGATATTGCTAAAAACCATAAACCAGGTTCGTGCTCATCATCATCTATGGCATCAAGGTTTCCCTCCTCGAGATGCGCGACAAGTGGTGACGGGAGCAGAATAGGACCTACAAAAAGAAATGACGGCCAAATCAGCCAACCCTAGTTTACATCCATTAAAACTGAAGCTAGTGTTTAGAACAGGAATCGATCAAACTGACCAAAATACAGATGATTCCAAACATAAACACTGCCACTCTCAGTGGCTGCAAACACCAAACCCTTGTGGATAAGTGCATCACTGTATCTGAAATAAATCTAGAACTGGTTCTCAAGAACCGTCCATGCATACTCATCGCCATCAAGGGTAGCAATTGAGTAGTCAAAGATAGCAGCAAGAGAGAAATCTAAATAATCATCCGCAGTTGTGGGAGCTCGGCAAATAGCAATCTTACGAAGGAGAATAGGGCGATCATTATGCATGAATGTAAATGGATCGTTGGTGGGTACAAACTCATTGACTTGTGGGAGAGGAACGCGTTGATGAGTGTACACATTGACAAGCTCCCACTTGCACTCGGACCCAACAATGGTGATCCAATCTCCATTGGCACCTACCTACTGCTTACCCATACAATTCGAGAACACAGTGTTAGAGGAGAACCTGTCCAGCGGAGTCAGCTTGCATGGCGTGCCCTTGCCCTCGAAGTACTCGTTGCATTCCATGGTTTCTTAGTCGAGTGAGAATGAAGAACACATGGGAGGCCAAACGGCTAAGAAGCATGTAAAGTTGCACTATATTTTGCTGAGTCAAGAAGATGTTTGGATGAACCAGCGAGGATCGCGGCGGTGATGACGTCGCATCTGGTTATGAGTTCTTCAAGCGGGCCTGGAACAGCTCGGAATCATCACTGTCCTTGCTCAGTTCTACAATCGCAAGGGGGTTGATGGAAGTTGGGACAGTGGCTTGATTTGGTTTTCTGGAAAAGAGGGAAGATCGATGGCAGTAGGCGGGAGAGGGAGAAGAACAAATACTCTCATACAGTGCGGTGGACATGATCCGAAAGCGGCATTGTGGAGGAGAAGAACGACAGCGCTTAACGTAGAAGTGGGGATAAAGCGAATAGGCGAGGTTGAATAAAATGAAAACTGACGCATGTTCCTCTGCTCTAGTTCCCTTCAGAATAGTACTGCTCTGCTCCCAGTTCCCTCCATAATAAATCTTTCTTGTAAATCAAAGAGGAAGTAGTATGAAGAGTAGGGCCCAATCATCTCCTCTCTCGAGGAGCAGAACCCGACTGTTGTATTTGGTAAATTTTATGGTCCTTTATGCTAAATGCATGGACCTCAGTGTAATTTTACCTTTTTAGGTCCTTGGTGTAAATGTACCCCAACCATCTGTGTAAAATTCTAACCAAAAAGTGTAAGTTGTGAAATTTGAACAAATTTAAGCTTTGTTGTCAACGAGTATGAAAATTCTTGGATTTCAAGCCGAACGACCAAGGTCAAGGCCATATCAACATCATACTTTATGGTGATGATGCCATGTCCAAGAATTAGCATGCCAATAGATTTGGACATATTTTGAATCGAAGATGAAGTAGTACAAAGAGTATGGCTCGATCAGCTGCTCTCTCGAGAAGGAGCCATACACGACTGTTTTCCTTGCTTATTTTTAGGGGGTGCTAAATGTATGGACATCGATGTAATTTTCCCTTTTTTGGGTACTTGATGTAAAATGTACTTCCACACACCGTGTAAAATTCTAACCTAAAAGTGTTAGTGGTGAAATTTAGACGATTTTAAGCTTACTTGTCAATGAGTATGAACATTCTTGGATTTCAGTCGAACGACCAAGGTCAAGGCCATATAAACATCATACTTTATGCTGATGATCCCATATCAAAGAATCTGCATGGAACAGATTTGCCCATATTTTGAAAATAATCGAAGAGGAAGTAGTACGAAGAGTTTGGCTCAGATAAACTGGTCTCTCAATAAGGAGACGAAACAAAAAGTTTTCCTTTGTAGGGTCCTTTGTGCTAAATGTATGGAGCTCCATGTAATTATCCATTTTTAGGTCCTTGATGTAAAATGTACTCCCACCGACCATATAAAATTCTAAACTAAAAGTAAGTGGTGAAATTTAAACGAATTTAAGCTTAGTTGTCAACGAGTGTGAACCATATTTTTGGATTTTCAAGACAAACGGCCAAGGTTAAGCCATATATACACCATAGTTTATGCATATGATCCCATATCCAAGAATTTGCATGCCGACAAATTTGGCCATATTTTGAAATCAATCGAAGATGTAGTGTGAAGAGTGTGGCTCGATCAACTGCTCTCTAGGGAAGGAGTCAAACCCAACCGTTTTCCTTTGCTTAATATAAGGGTCCTTTGTGCTAAATGTATGGACCTCGGTGTATTTTTCACTTTTTTAGGTCCTTGATGTCAAATTTACTTCCACACCCGTGTAAACTTCTAACCTAAAAGTATAAGTGGTGAAATTTCGACGATTTTAAGCTTAATCGTCAATGAGTATGACCATTATTGGATTTCAAGCCAAACGACCAAGGTCAAAGCCATATCAACATCATACTTTATGTTGATGATCCCATATGACAGAATTTGCATGGCAACAAATTGCCCTATTTTGAAAACAATAGAAGAGGAAGTAGCGTGTAGAGTTTGGCTCAGATCAGCTGATCTCTCGAGAAGGAGCCGAACGAGAATTTTTTTCCTTTTAGGGAGCTTTATGATAAATATATGGACCTCAATTTAATTATTTTTTTTCGTGTCCCTGGTGTAAAATGTACTCCGACCAACCCTGTAAAAATCTAACCTAAAAGTAAATGGTGAAATTTAAATGAATTTAAGCTTAGTTGTCAACGAGTATGAACCATTCTAGGATTTTAAGATGAACGACCAAGGTAAGATCCCATATTAAAAAATTGCACCCGACAAATTTTGCCATATTTTGAAAACAATCTAAGATGAATTAGTATGAAGAGTATGGCTCGATTCGCTACTCTCTTGAGAAGGAGCGAAACCCGACTATTTTCCTTGCTTAATTTTAGGGTCCTTTGTGCTAAATGTATGGACCTTGATGTAATTTCCCCTTTTTTAGGTCCTTGATGTAAAATATACTTCCATGCCCGTGTAAAATTCTAACCTAAAAGTGTAAGTGGTGAAATTTCGACGATTTTTTATCTTACTGGTCAACGAGTATGGCCATTATTGGATTTCAAGCCGAACAACCAAGGTCAAGGCCATATATATCAAATACCATACTTTATGTTGATGATCCCATATGAAAGAATTTGCATGGCAACAAATTTGGCCATATTTTGAAAACAATCGAAGAGGAAGTAATATCAAGAGTTTGGCTCAGATTGGTTGATCTATCGAGAAGGAGCCGAACCCGAAATTTTTACCTTTTAGGGTCCTTTATGCTAAACGTATGGACCTCAACGTAATTTTTGCTTTTTGAGGCCCCTGATGTAAAATGTACTCCGATTGACCGTGTAAAGTTCTAACCTAAAAGTAAGTGGTGAAATTTAAATGAATTTAAGCTTAGTTGTCAACGGGTACGAACCATTCTTGTATTTCAAGACGAACGACCAAGGTCAAGGCCATATCTACATCATACGTTATGCTGATGATCCCATATTCAAGAATTAGCATATCGACAAATTTGGCCATATTTTGAAAACAATCGAAGATGAAGTAGTATGAAGAGTGTGGCTCTATCAGCTACTCTCTTGAGAAGGAACCAAACCCCACTGTTTTGCTTGCTTAATATTAGGGTCCTTTGTGCTAAATGTATGGACCTCGATGTTATTTTCCCTGCTTTTTAGGTCCTTGTTGTAAAATGTACTCCCGTCGACCGTGTAAAATTCTAACCTAAAAGTAAGTGGTGAAATTTAAACGAATTTTAGCTTATAGTTGTCAACGAGTATGAACATTCTTTGATTTCAAGCCGAACGACCAGAAGGTCGAGGCTATATCTCTACATCACACTTTATTCTGATGATCGAGTATCCAAGAAATTGCATGGTGATAGATTTGGCCATATTGTGAAAACAATCAAAGAGAAAGTAGTATAAAGAGTATGGCTCGATCAACTGCTCTCTCTCGAGGAGCCGAACCCGATTGTTTTCTTTGCTCAATTTTAGAGTCCTTTGTGCTAAATGTATGGACCTCGATGTAATTTCCTCCTTTTTTTAGGTCTTTGATGTAGAATGTACTCCCACCGACCGTGTAAAATGCTATCGTAAAAGTAAGTGATGAAATTTCAAAGAATTTAAGCATAGTTGTCAACAAGTATGAACAAATCTTGGATTTTCAAGCCGAACGACCACGAGGTCAAGGCCATATCTCTACATCATACTTTATGTTGATGATCCCATATTCAAGAATTTGCATGGTGACAGATTTGGCCATATTTCGAAAACAATCAAAGAGGAAATAGTATGAAGAGTATGGCTCGACCAGCTGCTCTCTCGAGAATGAGCCGAACCTGACTATTTTCTTTGCTCAATTTTAGGGTCCTTTCTGCTAAATGTATGGACCTCGATATAATTTTCCCTTTTTAGGTCCTTTATGTTGAATGTACTTTATGCTTATGATCCCATATCCAAGAATTTGCATGCCGACAAATTTGGCCATCTTTTAAAAAAATCAAAGATATTAAAAACAAAAAATAATCAATTTCATTTTTCCAAGTGACGGGAATTTATTTTCTGAAAAGCATGTAAGAAGAATTTATTTCCTTTTTCTGTTAAAAAAATAAAGAGCGAGAAGAGACTATATGAGAACAACGAGGCATCGAGAGAGCTGCGAAGAGGAGGATTTGAAGGCGATGCGATGTCAGAGCGAAGGTGGGACGGGTTCCTGACACGAGGTACATGGTACAGTGAGTAGAGTAAATTTCCGGACCATGATATGTATGCACGCAAAATAAAATGTGTTTCTCTCTCCTTCACTCCCTCATCAGGATAGTCATAGTGGGAGTAACTTGGGTACTACTACGTAGTAACGTAGTCCTACATGTATTGCCAACAGTAAACATTTAGATGACATGGCATGTAATTAAATGCTGAAACAGAGCCTTGTGGTAACTAGCTATGTTAACATCACACATTTCAAGACAAAATGAGTCTACATTGCAATAAACGAGGCTTTGCATGGTACCACACCTATATTATTTTCCACTATGGAGGTAGTAACTTAGACTAGTAACATATGCATGTTAGTACTAAGTTACTCCCCACTATGACCAGCCTCACCACCCCACACACCGACCGGCTGATCTCTCCCTCGTCCACAAAGTGGCACTGCATACACGCGTCGACCGACAACCTGCCTTGTGTCAGCGGATCCATGTCTGTGTCTGGCGTGTTTGTCAGCTATGTTAGTGGGAACCATTTTGGTCCTTGCCGGCAAAAAGTATTACTACTATAGTACTCCCTCTGTTTCAAAATATAAGATGTTATAGCTTTGTGAAAGGAGTGTATCTAGACTTCTTTTAGTGTGTAGGTTCATCTAGATTTGAAGTGACTCTACACATTAAAAGGGATCTAGATACACTCCTTTCACAAAGCTCAAACATCTTATATTTTGAAACGGAGGGAGTACAATAGAGTAACAATTCAAACTTTCTCGGTTTCAAAATTTTCACTTCCTTCACAAACATCCTGGGGGGGGGGGGAGGATATTCAAAACATTGCCATTCGCAGTACTACTTAAGTGCTGGACAAGGGATTGGTTGATCTGGCCAGCAAAAAAAACAAAAACGTCCCATCGCATTGGATGCTCACTATTATCATCTGACTAGCCTACCAACTCCGCACTACTCCCCCTCCGTACCCTAGGAAGAGGTAGCACCAAGTACATCCGCAGCAAGCTGGTTCGAAAGTGAGGAGCGCTCCTTTTTTCTTCCGTGAAGCAAGTAGTACTCTCTCCTTCCCAAATTAGGACACATATTACTTCTGGTCAGAGTCAAATTTAATAAACTTTGACTAAATGTACGACATCAACTCAATGTTATTAGAATCATCATGAACTATATTTTCATATTATATACATTTGTCGTTAGGAAAGTCAGTATGTTTTTACATATAGTTGGTCGAACTTTATAAAGATTGACTTTTACCAAACCTAATATGTGTCCAAAATTGGGAAAGAGAAAGTAGTATGAAGAGTATGGCTCGATCAGCTGCTCTCTTGAGGATTCGTACCCGACTATTTTCAATTCCTTGTTTGGTTTTAGGGTCCTTTGTGCTAAATGTATGGACCTCGATGTAGTTTTCCCTTTTTTAGGTCCTTGATGTAAAATGTAGTCCCACCATCCGTGTAAAATTCTAACCAATAAGTGTAAGTGGTGAAAATTAAATGAATTTAAGCTTACTTCTCAACGGGTATGAACACTCTTGGATTTCAAGCCAAACGACCAAGGTCAAGGCCATATCAACATCATACTTTATGTTGATGGCCCCATACGAGAGAATTTGCATGCCAATAGATTGGGCCATATATTTTGAAAACAATCTAAGAGGAAGTAGTATGAAGAGTTTGGCTTAGATCAGCTGATGTCTCGAGAAGGAGCCGGACCAGAAAGTTTTCCTTTTATGCTCCTTTGGGCTAAATGTATGGACCCCAATGTAAATTTCCCTTTTTAGGTCTTTGATGTAAAATATGCTCCCACCGCGACCGTGTAAAATTCTAACCTAAAAGTAAGTGGAGAAATTTAAACGAATTTAAGCTTAGATGTCAACGAGTAGGAACTTTCTTGGATTTCAAGCCGAACAACCACATGGTCAAGGCCATATCTCTACATCATACTTTATGCTGATGATCCCATATCCAAGAACTTGCATTGCGACAAATTTGGCCATATTTGTAAAATAGTCGAAGAGGAGGTAGTATGAAACGTATGGCTCGATCAGCTGCTCTGTCGAGAAGGAGCCGAACCCGGCTATTTTCTTTGCTCAATTTTAGGGTCATTTGTGCTAAATGTATGGACCTCAATGTAATTTTCCCTTTTTAGGTACTTGATGTAAAATGTACTCCCACCGCTCGTGTAAAATTCTAACCTAAAAGTAAGTGGTGAAATTGAAATGAATTTAAGCATAGTTGTCGACGAGTACAAATAATTCTTGGATTTCAAGACAAACGACCAAGGTTAATGCCATATCAACATCATACTTTATGCTGATGGCCCCATATTAGAGAATTTGCATGGCAACTAATTTTTCCATATTATTTTGAAAACAATCAAAGAGGAAGTAGTGTGAAGAGTTTGGCTCAGATTAACTAATCTCTCGAGGAGCCGAACCAATGCAACAAAAGGTTTTCCATTTAGGGTCCTTTGTGCTAAATGTATGGACATTGATGTAAATTTCCCATTTTTAGGTCCTTGATGTAAAATATGCTCCTACCGGCCGTGTAAAATGCTAACCTAAAAGTAAGTGGTGAAATTTTAATGAATTCAAGCTTAGTTGTCAACGAGTATGAACTTTATTAGATTTCAAGCCGAATGACCACAAGGTCAAGGCCATATCTGATGATCCCATATCAAAGAATTTGCATGGCGATAGATTTGGCCATATTTTGAAAAAAATCAAAGACTAAGTAGTATGAAGAGTATGGCTCGATCAGCTACTCTCGTGAGAAGGAGCCGAACCCGACTGTTTTCCTTGCTTGATTTTAGGGTCCTTTGTGCTAAATGTATGGACCTCGATGTAATTTACCCCCTTTTTAGGTCTAGAAGTATAAGTGGTGAAATTTATAGGTTTATTTTAAGCTTAATTGTCAACGAATATGAACATTCTTGGATTTCAAGCCGAAAACCATGGTCGTCAAGGCCATATCAACATCATAATTTATGCTCATGATCCCATGTTAGATAATGTGCATGGAAATAGATTTGGCCATGTTTTGGAAACAATCGAAGAGAAAGTAGTATTAAGAGTTTAGCTCAGATCGGCTGATCTCTCGAGAAGGAGTCGAACCATCATTTTTTCCTTTTAAGGTCCTTTATGCTAAATGTATGGACCTTGATGTATTTATTGCTTTTTTGAGGTTCCTGATATAAAATGTACTCCGATCGACCGTGTAAAGTTCTAACCTAAAAGTAAGTGGTGAAATTTAAACGAATTTAAGCTTAGTTGTCAACGAGTTTGAACCATTCTTCAATTTCAAGACAAACCACCAAGGTCAGGGCCATATCTACATCATACTTTATGGTCATGATCCCATATCCAAGAATTTGCATGCCAACAAATTTGGCCATATTTTGAAAACAATCAAAGATGAAGTAGTTTGAAGAGCATGGCTCGATCATGTACTCTCATGAGAAGGAGCCGGACCCGACTATTTGCCTTGCTTAATTTTAGGGTCCTTTGTGCTAAATGTGTGGACCTCGATGTAATTTCCCCCCTTTTTAGGTCCTTGATGTAGAATGTACTCCCACCGACCGTGTAAAATGCTATCCTATAAGTAAGTGATGAAATTTCAAAGAATTTAAGCATAGTTGTCAACGGGTATGAACAAATCTTGGATTTTCAAGCCGAACGACCACGAGGTCAAGGCCATATCTCTACATCATACTTTATGTTGATGATCCCATATTCAAGGATTTGCATGGTGACAGATTTGGCCATATTTTGAAAACAATCAAAGAGGAAATAGTATGAAGAGTATGGCTCGACCAACTGCTCTCTCAAGAAGGAGCCGAACCCGACTATTTTCTTTGCTCAATTTTAGGGTCCTTTGTGCTAAATGTATGGACCTCGATGCAATTTTCCCTTTTTAGGTCCTTTATGTAGAATGTACTTTATGCTTATGATCCCATATCCAAGAATTTCCATGCCGAAAAATTTGGCCATCTTTTGAAAACTATCGAAGATATTGAAAACAAAAAATAATCAATTTCATTTTTCCAAGTGACATGAATTTATTTTCTGAAAATCAAGCAAGAAGATTTTTTCGATCAGCTACTCTCTCGAGGTGCCGTACCTGACTATTTTCAATTCCTTGTTTTGATTTAGGGTCCTTTGTGCTAAATGTATGGACCTCGATGTAATTTTCCCACTTTTAGGTTCTTGATGTAAAATGTAGTCCCACCATCCATGTAAAATTCTAACCAAAAAATGTAAGTGGTGAAATTTAAATGAATTTAAGCTTACTTGTCAACAAGTATGAACATTCTTGGATTTCAAGCTGAACGACCAAGGTCAAGGCCATATCAACATCATACTTTATGTTGATGGCCCCATATGAGAGAATTTGCATGACAACAGATCTGGCCATATTATGAAAACAATCAAAGAGGAAGTAGTATGAAGAGTTTGGCTCAGATCAGCTAATCTCTCGAGAAGGAGCCGAACTAGAAAGTTTTCCTCTGATGGTCCTTTGGGCTAAATGTATGGACCTCTATGTAAATTTCCCTTTTTTGGTCTTTGATGTAAAATATGCTCCCACCGATCGTGTAAAATGCTAACCTAAAAGTAAGTGGTGAAATTTAAAGGATGTTAAGCTTAGCTGTCAACGAGTATGAACTTTCTTGGATTTCAAGCCGAACGACCACAAGGTCAAGGCCATATCTCTACATCATACTTTATGATCCCATATCCAAGAATTTGAATGGCGACAGATTTGGTCATATTGGTAAAACAAGCGAAGAAGAAGTAGTATGGATTGTATGGCTCGATCAGCTGCTCTCTCGAGAAGGAGCCGAACCCGACTACTACTCCCTCCGGCCCAAATTAATTGACTTGCATTTATCAAATTCGAATGCATCTAGCACTAGAACATGTTTATATACATCCGAATCAAGACAATTTCGAGTCAAGTAATTTGAGGGAGTACAGTAGAGTAGAAATTCAAACTTTCCAAGTTTCGAAATTTTCACTTCCTTCACAAACATCGGGGGGAAGGATATTCAATAGATCGTCATTCACAGTACTACTAGTACTACAGGGTATAGTGAGTAGTAACAAAAGAAACTTTTTTTTGACGATAGTACCAAAAGAAAGGACGTCCCAAAAGAAACTTCATTCAACCGTTAAGGGGTTGTTTGGTTTAGTGGCTATCCAGTGGATAACATGGGATATCCACTTTTTTTTTGGTTATCCAGTGTTTGGTTTAGAGGGTGGAGGGGATATGGATAACCACTTTTGGCTCAAAATGGTGGTTGAGCATATCCCACAAAAAGAGATGGATGAGCTCAACCACTTTTGGATAGCTCCTCCGAAGCGTTTTCTTGTTCGTTCACCCTTCCTCTCGAGAGAAAATAACCATCTTTTCTTGACTATGGGCTCGACACGAGGGTGGCCATAGCGTAGGACATCGGGCAGAGCGGGTGTTCGAATACACACGCGGGCGTAGGCTGCCGGGCAGACTCGGAGGCAGAAGGGGCGCAGGCAGGCAGGTTGACACAGGGTTGACAGGGGCAAAAGGGTGGCGAGCTGCCGGCGGTCGTGGCCGCTGCTAGGGAAGTGGTGAGGTGGATGAAGAAGACAAGGTGAAAGAGGAAAATGAAAAAAAATAGTTGGGCAAATAGATTTTGACTGGCTATCCCTAACCACTTTTTATCCCACTTTACCAAACGAAAAAGGCTACCCCTAACCAGCTGGTTGGGATATCCTCATCCCTAAATGACATCCTCTAAACCAAACAGCCCCTAACATAACATCACGAGTTTACATATAAAGGAATCGCTGCTGAACTAGTGCAGGTCTGGCGCCTCCTAGCACTAGTCCGCTCCGCCAACGGCAGCTCGTGACATCGACACCAACGCTAGCTCTAGTGACACAGCCGGCTCCTGACTCATCGGCACCTCCGGATAACGCGGGGGCACCTCCTGAGCCATCGGCGGCACCTCTTGAGCCATCAGCAGCACCTCCGGATAACATGGTGGCACCTCCGGATAAGGTGGCGGTACCTCCTGAGCCATCATTGACACCTCTGGATATGGCGGCGGTACCTCCGGATCCATCGGTAGCTCCGAGAGGAAACTGTGGATGAAGTTGTCATTGTTGGGGAACTAGTCCTAGTAGTTGATGAAAATGTTGGCGCCGGTGAACACCACCATCTCGCAGCCGTAGTGGAAGGCTTGGCCATAGAGGAGACAGGCGCCCCTGAAGTTGATGAACTTGACCTTCAACGTCCCGTCCGGATTGTCGTGGAGGCGATACACATGGTACTTGCGGCGACCATACCTAGCGTCGAGGAAGCCACACGCCAGCTGCCACGTTTTTCTCCACGGGGAGAAGGCCCAAATGCGTAGGGAATTGTCCTCCTGTGCGGCGATGTCGGGGTCTTTGCACTCCGGTATGGCGGGCGACAGCCGGAAGGTGGCCATGGATGACAGATGAGGATGGAGATGGTTGCTGGAAGCGAGGTATTAGAGATGGATTGGTGGTGCGGGGAAGGGGAGAGGATAAATAGGAAGGAGATGATCCGATATTAATGTGGCAGATTACCGAAGCTTGGGGAAAATCAATGTCGCTGATGAACCCGATGCGTGTGGCAAATATCGATGACGATGAATAGGGTAAGCGATTGGATGGAATGCTGACTCTGCTTCCCGCACTCGATGGCCCAGTCATAATTTTGTGGTGCGTCCAAGGCAACCGTGACCTCCCCCATCTGTGGGCCCTACATAGATGATTGAGTTGATGGGTGAAAACAAATTGATAAAGTGAGCTCTTTCCTACTCCCTCCAGTTTGATATTTTCTATATCTATATCTATACCTATACCACTATATAGTACACCAGTTTTTGAATTTGAATCGACCCACACAACTTCTCGCCAATGCACATTTGGAGCAATCCAAGACGTTGATTTCTTGTTGGAGCTTCTATGTGTTGTTCATCAGAACAAAACCCATTTGATCTAACAACTAACAAAGGTTGGATTCGCCATCCTCTGTTCTCGCACTCGTGGACTCTGGCTGCTGAAATTGCTAGGGATTTCTCGATAAGTCTATTGCTCTAGAAAAAAGCAGAACCTTCTGTCATTTGGTAGTCGGTGGTTGACTTCCCCATGTGACACGTGATGCGTCAACTCAGTCTAAAAGCGAAGTAGTGCTACCGAACATTTTACCCAGCCAATAGTTCGCCTAATAAATCATCCATCGATCTATGTGAATTATGCATGTAGTATTCCCTTAGTATAAATACAACTTCTCGGATTTTTATTTTACAAAATAGGGAATAATCACCATGGCCTCTGCATTGACCGTTACACTTAGTTTGTCCAGCATAGTCTATAGCATGTAACTAATTTGGATTGCTATTTTTAGTATGAATACCTAAACAATATTAATAAAAAGGTGAAAAAATATATTTTTTCTTTTATATGATATATTTATTATTATTATTTGTCATGACAACATTGCAATTTTAGAAGGTTCATATAGTATTCTAAAATTTTATCACCTACTCCTAACGCAAGGCATTAATCATGCAACAATCAGAGACATGGGAGAATAATATATAATCATTAACTTGTGAGAGAAACAATTTTCAACACACAAATGGTCACGGACTATTTCTTTCATGCCCCATCGAAAATGATGGTAGTTTTGTGTAAGATCTCACCATGATAAGGTAAGATCCCTATGATTGTAGTGCTAGTCCCTGGATCGAAATGCTAGCACCCACAGTTTAAGATGAAGTACACAGAAACAAAGGTCATTATTACACCGCACATCCAGGAGTTTAATAGTTCTTACAACTCACTTAGCCCAAGGCTAAGATACAAGTTCACATAACATATAATAATAGAGTCCTTAGTCTTCATGTGCCACATGCAAGCATGTCGAGTGTAGACTCGCAACCCTACTCATCATCAGAGTAACCTGCAACATAATAAGTTACAGCCACAAGGGTCAATACATTTGGAATTGTATTGGCAAGTGATACCAAAGATACTTAGTATAATCCAACAACTACATGAATATATGGCTAAGTGGAGTTAAGGCTGGCTTTGCTAAAATAATTTAACTTATTTTGAAGAAGTTTTTCATTCAAGCTATAAGGTACCAATGATAGACATCACTGAACCTTTATCCCTGTTCACCCACAAGTTTTAACTTAGAGAAATTTGGATGAGGAGATTATTGAACTACTTCACTGTCTTGAGGCTCAGAAGTTGTCCATAACCGAGGACACGGCTAAGTACTTAGTTTTACCCTCTCGAGAGGTGGTGCACTTTCCCCACAAGACTCGACATGCATCGAGACAGGACCTTTCAGAAGCAATCCCTCAGACCACCACGGACGCGTTCCATCCTATCATCTCTACCACCCTCTGTCCGCCTGGCTGAGTTCTTGCAACTTAGTTGGTCAAGGCAGAGCCCATATGCCATGTGGTTGCACTGGAAGCTTCATGACAAGAATGTCTCCAATCTCTTTATTCCTGGGTGGCCATCCACAAGTGTGATACACCAGCTGACCATAGACACGGTCCCTGAGTAACCACTCAACATAATCCAAGCAAGTCCCAATCCACCCAGGTGTTTCATTGATAATAGTTGTTTTCTTAGTTAAACAAAAATAATAATAATATCATTCCATAATATCTTGATATGTATTTTCCACCCATAAATTCTACTAGCTTAGCTAAGCATTCTAGCATACAAAGTCCTTTGGCTAATGGATACTACCAAGATATAATCTATATAGCATAGCATAGTATAGCAATATGGGAATAATTCTATCATATCAAGATCTACCAAAATATCACTAGTGCAATAGTGAAAATAATAGGACATGGGATGAAATATCACTTGCCTTGATAGCTAGGGGAATAGGTACAATCCTCACAGCAACAAACTTCACAATCCACACAATCTACACAAGATCAATACAACAATAATAATTAAATCAACAAAACATTTCAAAAACATGAATGCATGCAACATGCATAGATATGATCACAACTTCATAATTTACAAAGTCTACAGTACTGAGGATAGAATACCTCATCTAAATGCATAAGATATACTCAAAAATAATCTATAGAACAATTTTTGTGAATAAAATACTCCTAAAAAGGTTCTGTCTATAATTCCATTTTTCCAGAGGCAAAAGTGTGAAACAAGGCCTCCATAATAAAGGTCTCATTTTTCTGAATCCATAGGCACCAAATTTGTATTTTTCTGATTTGTGGAACAAAAGTTATTGAATTTCCAAATTAAATACTAAATCAGTCTATTTTCTAATTAAACAGAAATAGTCTGGCGACGTGGCGTGACCCTATTGGCTGATACCGGTTCGGCCGGATCGACTGCTGCGAGCCATCAGATCTAAGTGACGTTGGATGGATCAGATCAGCCGTACCCCTTCGTTTAAGTGATCTAATCCTAACCGCTAGGATCTAATTGAACGGCTGCTATGCATCTCGCCGGAGTCTGGCAGTGCTAACGACGGCGCGCGGCGGCGGAGCGTCGGCCGATGGGGTTCTGGCGACTCTACGAGGGCTGGGAGACCGTGAAAACGTACCAGAGGTCAGGGAGGTCGCGGCGGTCTCGATGGAGGTTACGGTGGCGAGGGGGGTGCTCGAGTTTGGCCTGGATCCCTCGCCGGAGTTGCGGTCGCCGGCAGAACTTACAGCTCAACGACGGACATGAATACCTGGGGCTCAAACCAATCGGCAAAGAGGTCAGCGAGGTGCGCAAGCGTCTGCACGACCTAGTAAAGACCAAAAAGGGGCGGCGGGAGCCCTACTTTTGCCGGAGAAGGCGACAGACGGTGGCGGCAGAGGGAGTTCGCCGGAATTGTCCGTGTCGTCGACCTGGGGCAAAAGAAATCGCGTGGCTTGGTCAGTAGGTGCGCCAGGAGATGGGGAAGTAGATGGGACCAAGGGGAGGGCGCCGGGCGGCCTGGGCTCACCGGAATTGTCGCCGGAGTTCGTCGGACTGCGGCGGTTCGAGCTCGGAATTAGGGGAGCCTGGGGGCTCTCCGGGGCGGTGTCTGGGGGGGAAATGATGAGGAGGGAGAGGGGATTTAGTAGGGGTAATCACCGGGGCAATTAAACGCGAGTAACCGACGGAATCGAATCGATTCGAAAACGGCCGAAGGGGAGAGGTCCATCCTCGGCAGTGAAGACGACGAGCTGACGTGGACGTGGCGTCTACCTGTCAGCGGGAGGGGTAGAGACGAGGGAGTGAGAAAAGACAGAGAAGGGGAGAAGGAATGGTCTGGGTGGGCTGTGCCTGTTGGGCCAGAGTGGGCCAAAATGCTGCTGCAGCTGTTTGAATTTTTCCCTCCTTTTCTTTTTTTTTCTAATTCAGTTTTGCTCCAAAACTTTTGATTTAAAGGCTCAAATTGATTCAAACCAATTTGTGAAAATTTGTAAAAACTCAAACTAGGTTTTAGAGTATTATAAAACATATTTACCTGCTATTTTTAATCCAAAGTACTCACTTGGACTTAATAGGTAATATAGCATTTTCTTTGGTTCCATTTTCATAAATTCCTAACCATGGCCTAAAATCGCACCAAATTTTTTGGAGGGCATTCTAAATGCAATGCAAATCATGCACTGATGATATGAGTGCAATGATGATGATTTCAGATAAATTTTTTGGGATGTTACAAATCTAACCCCCTTAAGATGAATCTCGCCCTCGAGATTCGGGTTGGCTAGCAAATAGGTGAGGGTGATCTCTCTGAAGTTCATCTTCTCGCTCCCAGGTTGCTTCTGATTCAGTGTGATGGTTCCACTGCAGTTTGCAGAATTTGATGGTCTTGGTACGGGTAATTCTTTCTGCAGTCTCCAAAATCTTAATAGGTTTCTCTTCATAAGTGAGATCATTATCTAGCTGAACTTCCTCCAATGGTATAGTGTCTTTCAACGAAGTTTCTTCCATCTCTGGGTGACACTTTTTCAGCTGACTAACATGGAATACATTGTGAACTGATGATAGAGATTCTGGTAATTCTATCTCATATGCTACTTCTCCTTTGCGACTCAAAATCTTGAAAGGTCCTACATAGCGTGGTGCTAGTTTCCCTTTGATTCCAAATCTCTTCACACCATGAAGTGGTGATACCCTAAGATAAGCCCTATCACCAACCTCGTAGGTAACCTCTCTACGTTTTGGATCAGCATAGCTCTTTTGCCGAGATTGAGCTACCTTTAGCCTATCTCTTACCATCTTGACCTTCTCCTTGGCCTCTTTGATTAGGTCTGGCCCGAACAAATTTCTTTCTCCTACTCCATTCCATAACAATGGTGTAGTACACTTCCTTCCATAAAGAAATTCAAATGGAGCCATTTCTATGCTCGATTGATAGCTGTTATTGTAAGAAAACTCTGCGTACGGTAGACTTTCATCCCAACTGGATCCATAATCTAATGCACATGCTCTCAGCATATCCTCTAATATTTGATTGGTCCTTTCTGTCTGCCCATCTGTTTGCGGATGAAATGTAGTGCTGAATTCTAACCGAGTTCCTAGTGACTCGTGAAGTTGTCGCCAAAAGTGTGAAGTGAACTGAGTTCCTCTGTCGGACACGATACTTTTAGGTACCCCATGTAAACATACAATTCTATTCATGTAAATCTTGGCTAGTTTTGCACTTGTATAAGTGGTCTTCACGGGTATAAAATGGGCCACTTTAGTCAAGCGATCAACGATAACCCATATGGAATCGTATCCAGACCTAGTCCTTGGCAGTCTAGTGATGAAATCCATACCGATTTTATCCCATTTCCGATCCGGTGTTGGTAGGGGTTGCAATAGTCCTGCCGGTTTTTGATGTTCTGCCTTTACACGACTACACACGTCGCATAGAGCAATATGTTCTGCTATATCTTTCTTTAGATTATTCCACCAAAATCTTCCCTTAACATCCATGTACATCTTGGTGTTGCCAGGGTGAATTGAATATGGTGAATTGTGAGCTTCTCGTAAGATCAACTTCTTAAGTTCCGGATCCTGTGGGACACAGATACGTTTTTCGTACCATAAGATTCCTTGTTCATCTACATGGAATCCTTTTGCCTTTCCTTCACTAACTTTACTTTTGATTTCATCTATTTCTTTGTCTAACTTTTGGGCTTCTTGAATTCTATCCATTAGTGTGGGCTGCACCTCCAAGGATGCAAGGTACCCTTCAGGCACAATTTCGAGTCTTAGTTCTCTAAATTGAGCACACAACTCCTCTGGCAATTCTCCTTTGTTGAGGCCATTCACATAGACCTTGCGGCTTAATGCATCGGCTACAACATTTGCCTTTCCAGGATGGTATTGTAGACTTAAGTCATAGTCCTTGATGAGTTCTAGCCATCTTCTTTGCCTCATGTTGAGCTCTTTCTGTGTAAAAATATATTTCAAACTCTTGTGATCGGTGAACATTTCACAACGCTTTCCCATAAGATAATGCCTCCATGTTTTTAGTGCATGCACTACTGATGCCAACTCTAGATCATGAGTAGGATAATTTACTTCATGATTTTTGAGTTGGCTTGATGCATAAGCTACAACTTTACCTTGTTGCATCAGTACACCTCCCAGTCCTTGGTGAGATGCATCACAATAGACTTGAAAATCTCTCTCAAGATCTGGTAAACATAACACTGGTGCTGACACAAGTCTCTTTTTCAATTCCTGAAAGCTGGTTTCACAAGCTTCTGTCCAATTGAACTTATTCTCCTTCTTCAGCAGATTAGTCATGGGCTTTGCTATCTTAGAGAAATTCTCAATGAACCTTCGATAGTATCCTGCCAGACCAAGGAAATACGGACTTCTTTAACTGATTTAGGAGGTTTCCATTCTGTCACAGCTGCCACTTTTGCTGGATCAATAGCTATACCATTTCTAGATACTATGTGCCCAAGAAAACCCACTTAGTTCAGCCAGAATTCACATTTACTGAACTTGGCATAAAGTTTATGTTCCCTGAGTTTCTCTAGAATCAGGCGTAGATGTTCCTCATGTTCTTTGTTGCTTTTGGAATATACCAATATATCATCGATGAACACCACTACGAACTTGTCAAGGAATTCCATGAATACTTTATTCATCATGTTCATGAAATAGGCTGGTGCATTAGTTAATCCAAACGGCATCACTGTATATTCATACAACCCGTATCTAGTGGTGAATGCAGTCTTGGGTATGTCATGTTCTCTAATCTTGAGTTGAAAGTATCCTGATCGGAGATCGATTTTTGAGAACACACATGCACCCTCTAGTTGATCGAAGAGATCATTTATTCTAGGCAGGGGGTACTTATTCTTTATGGTCACTTCATTAAGTGAATGATAATCTATGCATAGTCTTTGGCTTCGGTCCTTCTTTTCAACAAACAAAACCGGTGCTCCCCAGGATGATGAACTTGGTTGGATAAATCCCTTTTCCAGTTGTTCTCCTAATTGCTTCTTGAGTTCTTTTAACTCGTCTACTGACATCTTATAAGGTCTCTTTGCTATAGGCCCTGTTCCTGGCAGTAGGTCTATTAGAAACTCCACATCCCTATCTGGTGGCATGCCAGGTAATTCTTCGGGAAATACATCTGGGTATTCCTTCACTATTGGCACACTTTCTAGGCTAACTCCCTTAAGAGAATTTACCTTGCTCCCCTTGGGTTCAAAGTTAGACTTGAACCTGATCCTTTTCTTTTCTGGGGTGGTGAGCATAATAGTTCGCTTGGCACAATCAATCACTCCTTCATAACGGGTCAACTAGTCCATTCCTAATATGACATCTAATCCTTGGGACTCTAGGATTATTAAACTAATCGGGAACTTGTGTTTTCCAATTTCTAGGATGATCTGTCGGCAACCGGATTTTACTATCATTTCTCCACCCGGAGAGCTTACCTTAATAGGACATCCAATAGTTTCAGTGGTGAGTCCATTTTTGATTACAAACGCTCTTGAAATGAATGAATGCGATGCGCCAGTATCGAAAAGGATGAGTGCGGAAAAGGTATTAATTTTGAACTTACCGATCACGGCATCATATCCTTCTTGGATTTCCTCCACATTAATGTGATTCACATGGCCCTTTTGGAATGGGTTTGGCTTAGCCCCATCAGTCTTCTTTTCTGGGCATTCATTAGCATAGTGTCCTGTCTTCTTACACTTGAAACATTCCACCTGACTGATGTCTTTCTTCGCTGGCTGACTGTGACGGTTCTGACCATTTTGGCTCCCATGGCCATGATTATTATGATTTTTCCTGAATCCACTTTTGTTGTGCCCACGATGATTGTTTCCATCATGGTTGTGGTTGTTGTTACGATGGTTATTATGATTCCCATTCTTGTGGAATCCTGAGCTCCCACTTCCTTCACCATGAGGGCGCTTGTGAGGAGATCCTGATCCAAACTTATCGAAATGGTGCTTCCTCTTTCTACCCTCCACTAGCTTCATCTTGTTTTCCAGGATGGTAGCTTTATCACATAAAGATTGATAAGTGGGAACATATGCAACAGATAGTTGCATAGCGATTTCATCATTCAGCCCATCCAGGAATTTCTCCTTCCTCTTTGCATCAGTGTCAACATCGTCGGGTGCATAACGTGACAATTATTGAACTCTTCAATGTATTCAGAGATGCTACGGTGGCGTTGCTTGAGGTTATGGAACTCCTTTTTCTTCAATCCCATTATTCTAGCAGAGATGTGAGTGGTGCGAAACCCATCTTCAAACATTGCCCAAGTCACTTCCTCAATAGGGTGGGTAATTTGGAAATTATCCCACCAAGCAGCTGCATGACCTTCCAACAAGTGCGCTGCAAATCTGACCTTTTCAGCATCTGTGCACACAACCGTGACTAGGTCCTTATTCACAGAGCGTAGCCAGTCATTTGCTACCATGGGGTCCGAGGTACCTGAGAACTTGGCAGGTCTCAGCCTTAGAAATCTGGTCAGAATATCCAAAGGTGGTGGATTGTTCTGGTTGTTGTTATTATTGTTGTTCTGGTTCTGGTTCGCCATGAATTGAGTCATCATTTGCATCAATTGGGTCTGTGCAGCCATCATCTGCTGCATTCCATTGTCATTGTCATGGTTATCCTCGTTGTTGCATCGGGGAGGCATCTGTGGTTTAGTAAGGGTAAGTAATGATAGATAACCCAAATAAAACAACAATTCAGACAAGCAAGCACATGCAAGTTCCAACATCACAGCAATAACAGAGTCTGCAAAGATAACATACTAGAATAGTCACCCACAAGTCGGTATGACTTCTGCAACTCAATAATAATAGACGAAAGGTAGATGGAACAGTATCACTACTCCTCCATGTCGACTTCCTCCTCCACTAGAGCAAGTCCTGCTGATGCGAATCCTGCCTTGTATTCCTCCAAGCTGGTAGTCAGAGCATCCATCTTCGCCTGTAGCTCTCTCTTCTGTGTGCGTAGCCTCTCTATCACCTCGTGATCCGCTTCCAGCTCAATGTTCTGTAGTTCTAACTCGGTCTCCAAGTCTCTAATCTTCTTGTTCTTCTCCTGAACTCTTTTCTCTTGGTTCTTGAATTTCTTATCTTGATCTTCAAACTTCTTCTCCATTTCCTTGATTCGATTTTCCTGTTCCTGGAAGTCCTTGTCCTTCTCCTTGAGTTGGAGTCGTAATTCATCGTTGCTAAGCATCACATTATTCCTATCAGTATCAAGGTGTCTAATGAGGCTCTCTAAGTCCTGGAGGTAGTGTCGTACGGGCTTAATAGACTCCTTAGTGGCCTCGTCCAACACAATAGGCTCTCCTTCCTTGTCGCGCCTCCCAAAGAAATGGAAGTAGTGGCTCTTGATCTCGGAAGAGTGACGTCTACATAGGCGACCCAACAGCTCCTGCATAGCGACGTCAAGGCCCCTCTCCATGTCATCATGGAGTATCTTGAAGGTAATCTCCCCAGTTTGGGGCTCCGTCTCATGTCCTGGCTGCGTAACTTTGAATCCCCATAGGTCCTTCCTCTGAAACTTCCGCAGCTGAAGTCCCTGAATGGTGGGGATTGGAAGAGCAAGCACTTGGACTAGCTCCAATAGGCGAGTCCCAAAGCGAGTCCCCTTAAAATCCTTGGCCGTGCTGTAGACAAAATTCGGCATCTTTTGCATAGTATGGAGAAAATTAGTTACACAATAGAGAAAGAAAATACAAGCCACAAAATAAAAGAGAGTTCAACCAACAAAACACTCCAAGTAGCAATACATTAATTCAACTTAAGCACTCAAGGTTCCAAACATAACTTTATTTTTGCCATACAACATAGGTTGGTATGGTCAAGATACTAACGTGATAAAAACGCCAAGGGTGGTGGTCCAACTAATATCTCACTCCTTAACCAAGGTGGCAATCAGGGCATCCTTGGCAGAAATCTGCTTGTCTTGGTCACATAGCTCCAATGTTAGGTCTATGATATCCTTACTTAGGCGTTTCACAGTGGCCTTTGAGTCTTGGGCAAGACGCTTCTCCTCCTTGAGATCCTCCTGAGTATTTAGCATTCTATACTTGAGTCTCTCCCCAAGTTCCTCAATAGCTCTCCATGCAGCATTCCTTGCAGAGTCAAAGAATGACGGGTGCATCTCAGAGTTGGTGAACATGCAAAATCCCGTACTCTTGGGATCGTCCTCCTTGTCCTTGTACAGGTGGTGTTGCACTCACCAATACTCTTGTCCTTCATCTATCACAGGAAATCCCTTGTACACGGCCTCACCATTCATCCCCAAGCCAAGCATGAGATTCTGGAGCACATTGGTGAATTCTGTCTCGCACTCCAAGGTCATAGTCATTAGTGGTCCCTTCTTGACAGATTCATTGATGGTGGACATCTACAAAAATAGATGAGAAGGATGATTAAGAAAAGTTTTACGAGATGAAAAGACAAGTGTATAGAGTTTTCCTAAGGGTTTTCCATAGTCTTTCCATTCTAGGGTCGCGATCCTACAGGCAACACAGTGCTCTGATACCATCTGTAAGATCTCACCATGATAAGGTAAGATCCCTGTGATTGCAGTGCTAGTCCCTAGATCGAAATTCTAGCACCCACAGTTTAAGATGAAGTACACAGAAACAAAGGTCATTATTACACCGCACATCCAGGAGTTTAATAGTTCTTACAACTCACTTAGCCCAAGGCTAAGATACAAGTTCATATAACATATAATAATAGAGTCCTTAGTCTTCATGTGCCACAGGCAAGCATGTCGAGTGTAGACTCGCAACCCTACTCATCATCAGAGTAACCTGCAACATAATAAGTTACAACCACAAGGGTCAATACATTTGGAATTGTATTGGCAAGTGATACCAAAGATACTTAGTATAATCCAACAACTACATGAATATATGGCTAAGTGGAGTTAAGGCTGGCTTTGCTAAAATAATTTAACTTATTTTGAAGAAGTTTTTCATTCAAGCTATAAGGTACCAATGATAGACATCACTGAACCTTTATCCCTGTTCACCCACAAGTTTTAACTTAGAGAAATTTGGATGAGGAGATTATTGAACTACTTCACTGTCTTGAGGCTCAGAAGTTGTCCATAACCGAGGACACGGCTAAGTACTTAGTTTTACCCTCTCGAGAGGTGGTGCACTTTCCCCACAAGACTCGACATGCATCGAGACAGGACCTTTCAGAAGCAATCCCTCAGACCACCACGGACGCGTTCCATCCTATCATCTCTACCACCCTCTGTCCGCCTGGCTGAGTTCTTGCAACTTAGTTGGTCAAGGCAGAGCCCATATGCCATGTGGTTGCACTGGAAGCTTCATGACAAGAATGTCTCCAATCTCTTTATTCCTGGGTGGCCATCCACAAGTGTGATACACCAGCTGACCATAGACACGGTCCCTGAGTAACCACTCAACATAATCCAAGCAAGTCCCAATCCACCCAGGTGTTTCATTGATAATAGTTGTTTTCTTAGTTAAACAAAAATAATAATAATATCATTCCATAATATCTTGATATGTATTTTCCACCCACAAATTCTACTAGCTTAGCTAAGCATTCTAGCATACAAAGTCCTTTGGCTAATGGATACTACCAAGATATAATCTATATAGCATAGCATAGTATAGCAATATGGGAATAATTCTATCATATCAAGATCTACCAAAATATCACTAGTGCAATAGTGAAAACAATAGTACATGGGATGAAATATCACTTGCCTTGGTAGCTAGGGGAATAGGTACAATCCTCATAGCAACAAACTTCACAATCCACACAATCTACACAAGATCAATACAACAATAATAATTAAATCAACAAAACATTTCAAAAACATGAATGCATGCAACATGCATAGATATGATCACAACTCCATAATTTACAAAGTCTACAGTACTGAGGATAGAATACCTCATCTAAATGCATAAGATATACTCAAAAATAATCTATAGAACAATTTTTGTGAATAAAATACTCCTAAAAAGGTTCTGTCTATAATTCCATTTTTCCAGAGGCAAAAGTGTGAAACAAGGCCTCCATAATAAAGGTCTCATTTTTCTGAATCCATAGGCACCAAATTTGTATTTTTCTGATTTGTGGAACAAAAGTTATTGAATTTCCAAATTAAATACTAAATCAGTCTATTTTCTAATTAAACAGAAATAATCTGGCGACGTGGCGTGACCCTATTGGCTGATACCGGTTCGGCCGGATCGACTGCTGCGAGCCGTCAGATCTAAGTGACGTTGGACGGATCAGATCAGCCGTACCCCTTCGTTTAAGTGATCTAATCCTAACCGCTAGGATCTAATTGAACGGCTGCTATGCATCTCGCCGGAGTCTGGCGGTGCTAACAACGGCGCGCGGCGGCGGAGCGTCGGCCGATGGGGTTCTGGCGACTCTACGAGGGCTGGGAGACCGTGAACACATACAAGAGGTCAGGGAGGTCGTGGCGGTCTCGATGGAGGTTACGGTGGCGAGGGGGGTGCTCGAGTTTGGCCTGGATCCCTCGCCGGAGTTGCGGTCGCCGGCATAACTTACAGCTCAACGACGGAGATGAATACCTGGGGCTCAAACCAATCGGCAAAGAGGTCAGCGAGGTGCGCAAGCGTCTGCACGACCTAGTAAAGACCAAAAAGGGGCGGCGGAACCCTACTTTTGCCGGAGAAGGCGACTGACGGTGGCGGAGAGGGAGTTCGCCGGAATTGTCCGTGTCGTCGACCTGGGGAAAAAGAAATCGCGTGGCTTGGTCAGTAGGTGCGCCAGGAGATGGGGAAGTAGATGGGACCAAGGGGAGGGCGCCGGGCGGCCTGGGCTCACCGGAATCATCGCTGGAGTTCGTCGGACTGCGGCGGTTCGAGCTCGGAATTAGGGGAGCCTGGGGGCTCTCCGGGGCAGTGTCTGGGGGGAAAATGATGAGGAGGGAGAGGGGATTTAGTAGGGGTAATCACCGGGGCAATTAAACGCGAGTAACCGACGGAATCGAATCGATTCGAAAACGGCCGAAGGGGAGAGGTCCATCCTCGGCAGTGAAGACGACGAGCTGACGTGGATGTGAGGTCTACCTGTCAGCGGGTGGGGTAGAGACGAGGGAGTGAGAAAAGACGGAGAAGGGGAGAAGGAATGGTCCGGGTGGGCTGTGCCTGTTGGGCCAGAGTGGGCCAAAATGCTGCTGCAGCTGTTTGAAATTTTCCCTCTTTTTTTTCTAATTCAGTTTTTCTCCAAAACTTTTGATTTAAAGGCTCAAATTGATTCAAACCAATTTGTGAAAATTTGTAAAAACTCAAACTAGGTTTTAGAGTATTATAAAACATATTTACCTACTATTTTTAATCCAAAGTACTCACTTGGACTTGATAGGTAATATAGCATTTTCTTTGGTTCCATTTTCATAAATTCCTAACCATGGCCTAAAATTGCACTAAATTTTTTGGAGGGCATTCTAAATGCAATGCAAATCATGCCATGATGATATGAGTGCAATGATGATGATTTCAGATGAAGTTTTTGGGATGTTACATTTTGCAAGTAGAGAACGGAATGGACGAAACATACACTTATTGGCAAATAGAGGCTGAAATTGATGTTCAATAGTTCATAGAGAAGTATATGTGCATTCTCTGCCCGAAGGACAGCTGTGAGTACAGAAAATGCAAAGGTCGAGAATCATACGGAATCAGATTTATCTAGAGTATTGCAACTTCTAAATACTAGAGAAATATTTATTTGTAAATTGACCAAGTGCTATATCTAACTTGTAATTATTATTATACCTTAGGAGCATTTCAGCCGCGTGTCCCAATGGTCTCCCAAAGGGATATTAGGCGCGTTAGATGAAATATGTGTCTAGCCACGCCCCTCAAAGCCGTTTTTGTCCGATATAGCCAATAACATGTCTGACACACTAGGCCGTCTAGGCATTGCATGGTACGTTGCAGACGCGCTAGACACAAGCTACAAACTACTCCCTCTGTTTCAAAATGTAAGATATTTTTGGTTTGTGAAGAAATTGTATCTAAACTTCTTTTAGTGCGTAGATTCACTCTAAACCTGAGTGAACCTACGTACTAAAATAAGTCTAGATACATTTGCTTCACAAAGCTAAAACATCTTATATTTTGAAACGGAGGGAGTACACAACATAGGAAATAGATAGCCACGCACATGCTAGGTACCCAGCCCATTCTCCCTCCTCCTAATCGAGTGCCTCCCCATTATTTTCTATAAAGGAAATCAAAATCCTTATTTCTGAGTTTCAAAAAATTCTAAAAACAAATTTGGATGTAGCCAACAATATAACCCACAAACATTCAAAATATCAATTTTAAATAAGTTGTATTTTATGCTACATAAAAATAATTTTATTTGGATCCGAGTATAGTGAATAGTGCACACATTGAAATATCAAGAAATATCAATTTTTTATTTTGTGTAGCTCATAATAAAAAGAAATTGGCATTAAGATTTTGCATGCTTGTAAAATACTACCTCTATTCCCAATTGTAAGATGTTTTGGTAGGCTATTATAGACCAAAATGTGCTATAGTTTCGGAAGTATATTATTGAGGAATGTCCAGGATTGTCTTTAATTTTATTTTAAGATTAAGAGATTATTGGTTCTCCGAGCCAGAGAGACTTTACATTAATAAGGTAGGATATCGTTGTCTGTGTGCAAAGCATTTGCGATTTACTAGTATCACTTAACACCATATGTTGGTGTCTTTTTTCACAGAACCACAACTTTTACATTTTGTTTCACAAAACACCAAATTTTGTGGTAATCTTTTGCACAAAACACAAAACAGTATTAGCTCATTTGATAACTGATTAACTTGTTGGGCCTACTTGCCAGAACCATCGTGGCAGCGTGGGTCGCTGCAGCGTGCCCATATTTCATTAGTCTATAAGTAGATTATAACCACATAAATTATCACTTCATGTCCAGAAGATTTATCACTTCAAATTATAACCACATAGAATAAAATATTTAGACAATCAGGACATGGTTCTTTTTATTTCATACAAAATATTTAGACAACCAGAACATACAAAATAAGAGTCTAGAACTTCTGCAATCAGGACATAGCTCTTTTCATTTCATATAACGTTTAGAGGCTTAATTATCTGTTCTTTCCTGCTGCAATCCTTGCTTATTACCCGCTGTGACGTAAGCGTAAGTACGGGTCTTGGTGTAATGAACCCGTCGCCTTCATCCACGAACATAATGGAGCTTCGACCTTGGTGGTGCTGTATCTTGCCGAGGCGCAGATGAAGGCTGCTGAGGTGATGCCGGACCTTGCCAAGGTGGAGCTTGTCGTGGTGGTGCAAATGGGACTTGGCACTTGTGCCGATGGAGGTGCAGGTGTTGTAGCTGGTGGCGAGGCAGGACCTGCAGACATGTGCACGTACGCGGGCAGCTGCTGGCTGCTCTGAAATACTACCAAACCACAACATTTAAAAAGGAGCTGCATTTATACGTCGATCAAAGCCAAATTGTTCTGCCCCAAAAATTAGGATTCTTCGTCTCCTTACTATAACTCTCTTCAAATCCCTCACCAAAAGTAGAAATTTAAGAATTTTTAGCATTGCTCACGAATCTTACCCACTGAACAATATGGGATCGTCGGAATCCATGTCTTGCATCCTCCATGCTAGCACGCCGCCGAATACGACATGTTTGCTTGATAGAATGAAGATGACCACACTGGACTGCTTGACAGTGGGCTAAAATTTACTAATGGGCTATTAGTGTGGTTTATGTGTTCTGTGCAAAACGTTACCACAAAAATTGGTGTTTTGTACAAAATATCACTAAGGTTGTGGTTTTGTGATAAAATGGCACCAACATGTGGTGCTAAGTGAGAAAATCTTCTCCGGCCCATTGGAGGTTGATATGAATACCATCAAACTTGTATTCATCAAGGCATTCGAGAAACCAAGAAGGATCCTCTTTGTATTATTAATACTCAGCTTTTAGTGGCTAGTCGGTCTTGTACTGCTGCTATATTTTTTAAATAATACGATTTATTTAACAAATTTCACGAATAATACACGAATTTGAGGAATAGTGAATCTAGCGCGGCATTTGTTAAATTAGCCATACTATTCGTATATTATTCGTAATTTTTTTTAAACAAATCGTATTATTTTTAAAAAATAGCCGTACTGCTGGCAAGGCGAGCAAGGGTTCGTTCCACCGAAAATATTTTGCCTTGTTTTTTTAAATGCTCCTCCACCCAAAATTATCTCTCGTCGCTGCCTTTCGTGAGAGAAAAGGCTCCTGGATGATGGAGAATCATCATACCTCTCTCCTCCTCAATGCGGCATTGGCTGCTATGTCCACTCTTGCATCTATGCCTGACACTTGTTCAGGTGGGAAGCATCGGATCAGTCACCTCTTCCTTCGCATGTAAGCTTCCGCACAATGGAGAACAACCGTGCAGGCGCAGCAGTGCAGAGAAGGTTGGGGCCCGTGGTGGTCCAGGCCAACATTCCTTCTGTTTGCCTCGTGCTTCTGCCCAAAAATGAGCTCTGGCTGGATGTTTTCTTTCTCTTCCATATTAGTCTGCTCTTCATAGTGTTAAATAACTTAGGCTAGTAAAACTTTCACATGTTACTACAGTACCTTCAAAGTGTACTAGGTGAAAACAAATATACACCATTATTTTTTATAGATATGGCTCTTTCATATTTTTTTGAGCTTTACCTATTACAGAGCATAATTTTATATAGTGATGATATGTCATACTTTATTATTATGTGGGTCTCGCGTGCCAACTTACTAATAAAAGGGTGGTGCAAAAATACAAAGAGGCCACTAATCTTGTCCAACTAAACCAGGAATTTGTAAATAATAAGGCCTCAAAATGTACAAAAAGGACCCTAGTATGGAAAGGAAAGGCACAATCAGGTAGAGCTTCATTGATTATCAGCTGCGGTATATAAAAGAAGGGCACGACTCGAGGCCAGATCAGAGAGTCCTCATTTCCCCTACCCAAATCGCAATGCTTGTAACGGTCACTCTGAAGATGGAAGCCACCATTCTCGACTGTTCCTCCTGCTCCCAGCCCCTCAAGCCCCGGCGGGTCTACAAGGTCTCTCCATTTCTCCCTCACAATCCATTGATTTTTCTTTTGTCGGTTCGTTCGTGCAACTATTTTATTTTTCGAACTTCCGTTTCTATAGTGCGTGGATATTCATCTAGTCTGCCACCATTGCATCCGCAATATCACCTCCTGCGAGAAGTGCGAGCACCCTAGGGGCGCCATGGACGTCGTCCTATCAGCGGCTAGGGTCGAGTGCGCCCACAAAGGCTGCAGTAGTTAGCTGCCCTACTACGAACTCCACGAGCACGAAATCATGTGTCGGTATGCTCCCTGCACTTGCACGGAGACCGGCTGCAACTTCGCCGCCCCGCCGCCAGCGCTCTTCGCCCACCTCGAAGCGGTCCTCTCGATCCAAGTGCACAAGATCCAGTATGCCACCACCAAAGCTTTCCAGGAGCTGGTGCCACTGCCGGGCGAGCCGTCCCGCCGGCTCATCATCGTTGGGGGCAGGACGGCGCCGTGTTCGTCCTGACAATTAGCTCGGTGAGCATGGCCCCCCTCGTGTTTGCGGTCTGTGTTAGGGCCACGATGGGCGACTTGCCGGTGTACAGGATAAGGATGTGGGCGGAATCCCCGCCGCTGCTCTCCTAGACGGACGACATGAGGAGGACCGGCAACGTGATAGTGGAGCTCGACGCGCCGAGCTCCACTAAGCCGTGCGAGGTCGCGTTTGAGGACCTTATGTCTTACCTGGCGGCGTCGCCTCATTACCTAGTCGGTCCTGCTACCTCGATGGAGCTGCGTTTCTTCTTTTGCGTCGAGTTTTAGTGGTGATGTAAGCTGCTGTTAATTGGTTTAATTGTGGAATAATCGTTTGCATACCAGGAATGGTGGATTTTGTAATACTAGTACTCTATCTCCGTCCTAAGAAATAAGGCTCCCTTATTTTTGTTTTTTGTTTGACCAAGATTTACTCTAAATATATATAAAGAAATGTTGGTACTGTACAAATTTAGCATCATTGGAAAGTTGTTTCAATACGAATTCAACGAAACAAATTTTACACATATAAGTAAATTTTAGTTGCTCCATTATTCGGTAAAACTTTACTTTGGAGCGCGCGTACGCTTTATTCCTTGAAACGGAGTTACTATATGAGTTTGGTGGATGTACTCTCCTGAGTATTTTTCATGAAGTCTTAACTTCCGATGGGTTGGGTGGATCAGTGGATGTACTCTGCTGAGTAGTAAGTTGAATAGGATTAAGACTCTCTATTTAGGAAGGCCAGAGGGCTAATTCGCAATACTACCAAGTAGATGAGCTCTAATTAATTTATGCATGCATGACTAGTTTTACATGCATGAGACGCTAGACTAAAAAAAGGAGAAGATGATGAGAGATGAAACAACATGCATTGGGAGATTGAGAGAAAATAGAGATATCTAAATTAATGAGTCACGGGAATTAAGACAATAAAGAGGATAGGTCTTATTATAATTTCTAACAATTTTAAAAAGCTCTCTGGCCTAATAATCCCAAACAGAGGTAGGAGTACTGGTCAACATACATTTGAGAGTACTAGTATGCACTACTACTACTAGTAGTAGTACAATAGTGGAGTACGGTAGTAGTAGTACTCCCCTCCGATTCATATTAATTGTCACTGGATTAGATGTACTCGTATCTAGCACTAAAACATGTCTAGATACATCCATTTTTGTGACAAGTAAATATAGCCATTTTTGGAGTAGTACTAGTTTGATTGGAAGAAATCATATTTGTTCCGCAGTAGGGACGGTAGTTTTTTGCTAGTAGTAGTACTAGTACATAGCAGGTAATAGTAATATATATGTTTATACTGTACTAACTCAACATACATTCGGGAAATCGACAAATGTTTATCTTGTGGTTCTGCTGCTACAGTGCTACTAGAAGTTTTTCAGGTGCCCATTCACCCTCTGTCTTTCAGCAGTACTCCACCTAAGCAATATAAATGGAATTACTCAAATAAAGTCTCTACCACTATAAAATTATAATCTGTCATGGTTGTTGGTTGACAAGACAATTCATTAGGGTGGGGTGGGTTGTTGGCGTGTGCTACGATGCCTACTCCTACTATCACTCTGCAGTCAAAATAAAAGAAACAGCTACGATTCCTTGCATTAATTCTTGCCTCTGCCCCTTGCATGCCTGTAGTATATACATACATTAACTTCTGCGAGTAGTATAGTACAAGTACGAGTAGTACCAAGCAAGGATATACCAAAACGCAAATATATACTCGTAGGTCACATGGTGTACCATTCTGAGTCTTCGTCTTCTTCTTTGGTCTACTTGCCCTTGCCCTTCTTCCTTCGTTCTTTTTTTGGTTGAAAGTTTCGAGAGTTTGTTAACCCCTATCGAAGTTCACTATCTGCTTGTATGCCTCATAGGTCATGTAGGCGTCGAGGCTTGCATACTTGATCTGCTCTTCGGTCAGGGGCATGTTCCCCCACTGCTTGTGGGCCACATCTTCCTTCTTCTTCATGACTTTGTAATGGATGTCTATGAGGGCCACCGTGTAGTCAGCCAAAGAATCCTTCTAATTCATGTAGCCGGCAGGCTTCCACCTCTTTTGGATGTCCATGAAGTTTGTCACTGGTACTAGAGAACGCCTAAGCCTGATACGGTCGTTGCCAATGTTGATGCCTGCAAAGGAAATGTTAGGGTTGGTGAGGAACTCTGCTAGCTTTGAGCATGGCTGGTCGGCCTGGCAGATCTGGTAGACTAGGCAATCCATGCCCACACATTGCTGGACGACCACAGCCTTCTGCGTTGTTGATTGCTCGTTGGTGTACTCGACGTCGAGGCCAACAATATTGTCGTCCGTTTCCTCTAGGAGCTTTTGGATTTTCTCGGTGTAATCGTTCAACACCGACGCTCTGTTGGTATACGCCACCTGTAGTGTGGTGTTGCCAGGGTCCACAAAGTAGTACATCTTGTCGAACAGCGCTGCCATGGACTATGATTGGCGCCTTCTTCTATTTTGCAGAGGTTCGGTCGGGTGACAGAAAAGGAATGGGATAGAGAAGAAAGGAACCGCTAGGAAGATCGGGAGATGCATGCATGAGCGGTTCTGGAGACGAAAGGGCATGCAGTTTCCCCCGCCCCCGGCCCCTCCCACGTACTCCTATAGAATATAATTTATATACGGATCGGTTTTACGGAAGAGGATTATTTACGGCTATAGGTTGATTTCTAGATTATACAAAAAGTACAAGAACCAAACACACGGGATACTTTATGAACAAACCTCGAAAGTATAAATATTTTTTGAGTTTCACCTACTACTATAATTTGATATAAAAAATAATATGTCATACTTATATTATCTGATTCTCACGTGCAAGGCACTTGAACCTCACTAGTTATTTCTTATCTTATCTTATCTTACCACTATATCTCTACCATTATAATGGAGCAATTTTGAATTGGATCCTTTGCACTAATTCTTACCGTTGGGCTGTTAGATCCAATGGTTCAAAGCACATGGATTTAGTTGAATAGTACCTAGAGAAAACTCCACCATTTTCAAGAACCATCATGTCACCACCCCCAAAATTTCATAGCATAGTAGGCTGTATTCTCTCTACTACTGGAATGGAGCATTGAATTGGATCCATAGCACCAATCCTGACCGTTGGGCTATTAGATCCATGGTTCAGAGGAGCTGGATTCGTGTTGAATAGTACCTAGACGTCCGACATATCACCACTATATAAAATTTTAATAGGTAAAGCATAAAAATATAAATTTGATTAACATATATAAAGTAGGGGTGTATATTTGGTTCTTGTACTTTTATATCATTTAGAAGTCAATGATTATTATCTATCTAAAACTCGAAAATTCTAGTAACATGGTCTAGAGAAACGAGGGAGGAGATTCTACAATGATGGAGAAGTGTGTTTTGAGTCTTTTGCATACCATTCATTGTGATGAAGACTATCAATAAAATCTTCTAGATGCTAGAATGGAAAAGAAGATCCAATGGCTGGAAATGTTGAGATTCGCAAGTCTTAATCCAATGGTAAATATTCAAAGTTACTCGTACACATTTCTAGCGTTGGATCAAGACTCTCGAATCCCAACATTGCCAGCAGTTGGATCTTCTTTTCCATTTTAGCATCTAAAAAATACTACTCCCTCCGTCCATAAATAACTTACTTGGGTTTGTCTATATTTGAATGTATCTATACACTAAAATGCGTCTAAATATATTCGAATCTAGATAAAACCAACTCAGTTATTTCTGGATGAAGGGAGTACTTTTGATAGTCCTTAGCACAATGTATGCATATTACTACTCCAAGTTACTTACCACTCAGACCAGTCTTAGAGCATCTCTAGCATGGAAAAAAATAGTGCGTTATTTCACGCTATGTAGCGTGATATAGCGTATTTGGAGAGTGCACAATATTTTTTAAAGATTTTGCTTGCTATGGCGCTATTTTTTAAATAGCATGCTATATCACGCTAAAACAACATAGCGTTAGCGCTATTTCAAGTATAGGCCATTATTTTTTTGTTGGTAGGTGTGGAGTAAGATAACATATGATGAATATGTCGAGTAAGAAAACATACAATGAAAATTTGATTGTTAAACTTAAGTGATCGTGTCAAGCCGCCGCCGCCTCCTCCTACAGCACCTTGCGATGTACCTAAATTTAGCCTTGCCGGTTATCCTCCAACTTGGATAGCACCGGAATCGATTATGCATGTTCAAGTATTATTCTAGGCAATTCATTACATGCTGAAATCGTTTATATTCATGATATACCTATTATATTTTTTAATTTTTACAAAAAGATGTTCTGTAAAATAGTGTTATTAGCACGATATAACTTTCATATCGTCTGGAGAAAAGCCACGCTAATTTAAATAGCACGCTAGTATTTTTTGCCTTGATCTCTAGTGGCTTGTCTAAATTTGGTAGTCTCTTAGGCCTTCCGCAATGTGTGAAAAAATCGGTGCCCAAATCACTTTACAAGAATCAGGCACCGGTGCCCTCTATTACCCGATCGATGCCACCAAAAAAATTCAGGGAACCGGAGCACCTAGGTGCTCCGATGCCCCAAACTCTTCATCCAATAGAATAGCAATATATGTGTACTATGCATGTTGTTGAGAGGACCTTCACCAAAGATAAGCCATGGAGATTGGTCTAGTTAATTTATTTATCACGTTGTGGGCCAGCTATTTATTTTTGGCCAAAGTGATCACATTGTGAGCTCGGTGCCACAAAAGAATTTCTAGGCATAGCTTATGAGGTGGAAACTTTTCTATCTATTGGGCATCGACCATGTTGTGGAAGGCCTTAGAGCATCTCTAGTGGCTTGTCTAAATTTGGTAGTCTACATATTCACTTTATAGATAATGGTGTAAAAAGATTCCTTTTTACATGACTTTAGTTTTCTAGTGGATAGTCTAAATTTGATTGTCTATATGTCCATCTGCACACAAATAGTCAATATATATAATAAATTAGTACAAAAAATGCTCTAATTTGGCGCGGGAGCGAGCTCGCGAGCGACCAACTTTGCTTTAGACATGGTGGTTCGGTTGTCCAAATATGGACAACGTGTAGCCTGTTTGGAGGATGTCTAAATTTTAGACCACCGGATACACAAGCCACCGGAGGCTTTTTTGGTCCATGGTGGTCTATATTTGCTTAGACTATCGGATACACTAGCCACTAGAGATCCTCTTAGGCTGGTCATAGAGGGAAACATACCACTCTAGTTCATGTTACTACGTACCTTCATGGTGCACGTAATTGAGACGAAGGTAGAGACCTTATTTTTGTATAAATGGCGCCAGAAATATTCCGTACCTAAAAAGGCTAGGACATTACAGTAAACTATTTTTTCTAGTCATTGGACTATAGATACTCCTAGGATAGGATAGGATATTATTATTATATAACTTTTGAACTGTATAGCCAAATTCAAAATCCCAGAGCGGCAAATTCTCCCGCCTCACCTCCACCGAAATATTTTGAGTGGTCACACGCCCCAAGTTGTAGCCGTACGAAATTCCTTTTCTACCCCTGGGAATCGCATATCTACTAATGTCGGGGCGTGGGTATGGTTCGTAATCCTCCTCCCCCCGGGGGGACGGGGGTCCCCACTGGTCTGAAACTGGGTAGTCCACCTTACACCGACGCCATTTCCCCCAAAGCACTCCAAAAAACCCTAACCCCTTTCTCACCTCCAGCTCCTACACCAACACACCGGCCCATCCCCGTAGCGCTTCACCGGCCTATATGCCACCCAACCCCCTCTCACCTCCAGCACCTACACCACCGCATCGTAATCATCTCCGCCGCACTTCGCCCGCCTGCACGCCACCCAACCCCCTATCTCACCTCCATCTCCTGCACCATCTCACCAGAACATCACCGCCGCACTTCGCCGACCCACACGCCACCCCAAACCCCCTATCCCACCTCCGGCTCTTGCACCACCACACTTCATTGGCCTACATGCCATACCTATATACCATATACTCCTGACCAGTGTACGGGATCAGCCGACGTCCACCTTACTGAACCCTAGTTTTCCTGACACCCTCTTCCATACAACCGTGTTAGTTTTGCTGACTCCCTAGTCCACAACACCTGGCCTGCTTCACCTACACCAGTGTGCGCCACATTAGATCTGCTTCACGGACTCAACAGTCCACTACACCAGATCTGCTTCACCAATGCTCTTGTGCAGTGCCTCGAATCCATAATCGGTCGTAACAGATCTGCTTCACCGACGACACCGTGCACTACACCGGATCTCCTTCACCGGCCATGTTGTCAAGCAAGCCAGACCCATCAAGAACCTCCATAGATCTTCTTCACAGACGCCACCGAGATCTATCTGCTTTAGCCTGACTCACCACTATCGAGCACCCCCGGCGTCCTTGATGTCACCCACAAAGATGCCGTGTATGCGTAAATGACGCCGTGGCCTAGGTAAACCAGATCTACTTGTTCATTCGTTTCAATATAGTAGGTATGAGCCTGCGACAGTGAACTGCATTTCTGTATTGATGGTAAATTCCTAGCTCAATACTGGCTTAATTGATATCCCACTCTTCCTTAATAAATTCGGTGTAGTCTATGTTAAATCCAGGCATTAAACTACTCCTTCTATTTTGAGGTATAAGGCGTCCTTGTTATGCGTGTTTTTCTTTGACCAACAATTACTCTTAATATACATAAAAAAATTGGTAGTACAAAACAAACATCATTAGAGTTCATTGGTATTATGCAGTTCATGGCAAATGTTAATTCACTGAACATCTGAGGCTTCCTACCTGTTCAACAAGTTCACAAGTTATGTCATCATAATGTGCACTTTCTTTGTCTGTTGCTATAATACTGACTGCATGTAATTTTGGAGTTCATTGGTAGTTTTAAGCCATTTGAACATGTAGGTTAACATTCCCTGCTCTACAAATTCAGAATTTATGCTATTTTAATTTCAATCTGGTTGTTCTAAGCAAACACAGTAACACAGTAATTGCCTTCTCTTATGTAATTCATCCCAAATTTTATGTCATTGAACTTGTTGGTTTTGCATTCCCTCTGCAAGTTATGTCATTATTATTTGTTTCAATTAAGCTTCGACAGTAGCTACCGTCTATTGTGTACTACTCCCTCCGTTTCAAAATATAAGATGTTTTAGCTTTGTGATAGGAGTGTATCTAGACACCATTTAGTGAATAGGTTTACTCCAAACATACATGGACCTACACACTAAAAGTGGTCTAGATGATGACTTATACTTTTTGAAACGGAGGGAGTACATCCATTCCGTAAAAGAAGGCCTATAAAACTTTAAAGTCAAACAATGATGAATTTTACCAAGCTCATAGAAAAATATATTAAGGGTTAATTTGTGGCATTTGCGTCTATGAAAATATATGCCCCGATGTATCGAATGGAGTTGGTTTGGTATGGTAGATGTTCCTAGTATGTTCTACAAACTTGGTCCAATTTTGCGTCGATTGACTTGCGAAAAATTTATACGCCTTATTTACTTTGGATTGGATGTAGTATTACATGGCATGTTTTAAGGCACTTAACATGGTTATCTGCATGCCCTGCTCTATAAATTCAAGTTTCTCAATTATAATTTCTGTAGCAGCAGTATCTACCTTCTATTATGTAGTTCATGGCATTTTAAGTCATTTCACAGATGTGTCAGCATTCCTTGCTCTATAAGTTCACGAGATATACCATTGTAATGTCTATCTTGTTCGTCCAAATGTTAGTACAGTAACTGCCTGCTCTGTAGAAGGTGACACCTTTTATGGCACTTCTCATATTTGTTTGCAATCCTATTTCACAAGTTAAATCGTTGTTATTTCTCTCTTGTTTGTGCTAAGGAGTCACTGTAACTGCATTCTATTTTGTCTCCATGGCAATCTTTATGTCATTTAAATGTTTGTTTATATTCCGTCATTCCTTGCTCTACGTGTTCACAAGTGATTATACTATAATGTCTATCTAGTTCTTTGTAAACAGCAACAACCACTATCTGATATTATTTCCTCTCACAGGGAACATGGAGAATCGTAGAGTGAATCGCCCCTACAATCTTGTAAGTACGTGTTGCGTTGTATTGCTGAATGTAAACGTGTTTTATGTGAATGAGTGGGCTGAACCTATATGCAGAGGAGCAACAATAAAGTAGATGGCTTGTCTATCCAAGTACTCGATGTGGTGGATGTCTTCAAAGAACAAACTGACAACATGATGTCCTCCAACGGGACTGCACAAAAATAAATAGTAAGTTTCTTGTTTTTATTGAGATGTGCACAGTGTTAGATGCTTGTTTGTATGAGGTACCACTTGATTCGGCTAATGATTAGAACAAGGTTGACCATAACCAAGACTGGACAAAAACCAGACGTAAATCTCTCGATTTATAATTCAATGTGCTCACTTGATTTTGGTGATGATCTATTCTTTCTATATTTGACTTGTGTTCATCTATCTATCTATCTATTATGTGGTGGTAATTTAAGTATATCCACTCTTATGCTAATTTATAGTCTATTATTGTATTTTTCTACTATAATTAAGAGTTTGAATGCACTCTGGAGATAGTCACATTGTCTAGTGTTGGAACCACATGAGTTGGCCAATGATTAGAACAAGATGACCTTTAACGGTACTGCATAAAGACCGAACGTGATTTGTAATTCAATTTGCTCACTCAATCATGGTGGAGATCCCTTTTTGCTATATTTAACTGATGATCTTATATATATATATATATACGTTAACTAGACCATGATTAGGTGGTGGTGATTCAAGTATATCCACTTTTATGCTAATCTATATTATATTATAATATTAGAGATCGCCACCATGATTGAGCTTATATGCACTCTGGAGGTAGTAACATAGTCTAGTGTTATATGTATGAGACTAGTATAAATTACTTGGTCTTGGTGGGGAGTAACTTGGAATAGTAAAAATACGTAGAATACTAGTCCAAGTTACTCTACCAACACTAAAGGGTGTCTAGATACATTCGTTTCACAAAACCCATGGCATCTTATATTTTGAAACGGAGGGAGTTCTATCTAGACTACTCATAGTGAGATTGTCATAGCTATTATCATCTAATATGATCCCTAGTTACTATATATTTGTACTATAACCATGTTAATATAATCTGGAAGTCTATCGTGCACTTGTTGTTTGATTGCTTAATTCATTACCTCAATAGCTACTCTACATGATGCACATATAGAGTATGTTGCCAATTTGATTCTTTAGTTTGCTCATCATTAAAGCAATGTAATGATTTTTCTTAACTTAAATGGTCAGAGCACCGCTCTGTCAAGGCGAAGCTGCGTGTTTGAGCCCCATCGGTCCCACACTAGGGATGGCAATTTCTGTGAGAAATACAATGTTTGATTATTAATAAATAAGGGATTTTCATCTATACATCATTAGATGATCTTGCGAGTTTACTATTATCCACCATATGGTTTAATTGGTTATGGTTCCTGTGAATTTTTCGTTGACTTGTGATTGCATCAATGTTATATTCTGACGTGGTTCCTAGACATACATTGTTTAAATACTTCATTGACCTTGCAAGGTGCACAATGTATCATTTTCTTGTTTGTCTACTGGATTTTCTTGCCCGGTTATATGTACAGTGATACTGTTAGCAGTTGGAAATACAATAGCTATAGGCATTACAAAGAAGGTTTGTGCTACTTTTTGGATGCATCCAACTATTGTTTTGGTAGCAAATGACCCATCTCTTTGTTTCTCTTCTTTTTTTATCTATTGGCCCGACGGTCAAAATATTTGAATGATCTCGCTACTGAAAAGGAATGGTTGATATCTTGTTTGTCTGAAATGATTCTGGTAGTCTATTTAAGACACTTGGTCTATTGCTTGTTTTTCCAAGGTACTATCATAGTTGTCTGATGATTAAAGCAATGCCACATGTGGTCGGAGGTCACTTTTTTGCTAGTTCATACTATAGACCATTTTTAAACACTATTCTTATATTTTAGGTTAATGCTTTGTTGTCCCGACCAGTTCTAAGCAGCTGAAGGAATCTCATGCACCTCTTTTTGTTATATTTCTATATTTTCGTTATGCAGTGATATGATTAGTTTATGAGGGAAACAGTCGAGTTGCTTGATTCCCTACATTCATTACCACACTAGTTCAGTTAGTCTGCATGAGACACACATGTTGATGGCTTGATTTGTTATATTAGGACAATGCCAATTTTGAAATTATTTGACCACAAACATGGTGTTTTTTGCCTGCTTTGCTTCTCTAACTTAATATGTCTTAGTTTTAGCATGCAAATAACCTATAGTGTTTCTTCCAGAGTGGCTATGATACTGGCACATGTACGCATTGGTCCAGGACATCGATAGTTCATGTTATTCTAGAAAGAGATGTACGAGGCACATCATTGATTGTTCCTGGCCAATGATGAATTTGAATTATTTTAAATATAAGATGACCACCAGTTAGCTGGTACGCTATGCTGACTTGTTTTCTTTGTTTCAGGCTGCACATGAAGCTATGGGGGCAGAAGGGAGGAATCATACGTTAAGTATTGAGGTCATTTCACAAAGCAGCAGTAATAGTGATTATTGCTTGCATCGGCCCATGGTTTCAGTTTTTCCATCAGAAAGAGGTGTTACAGCTACACTCCAAACAATTGATTTAATTGAACAAGAAATAGAGCAAATAGATAGAATAATCATGATTACACGTGAACAGATACAAGAACTAAAAGATCGACAAGATTTGACGGACCGTCCACTTGATAATCTCTTCTGCAGCTGTCATGGTATGCCAGTTGTTACTTGTATGGGGATGTAAGCTCCGTAGTAGAAACCCTGTTCCAACACATGTCTCGCGATGTCTCTGTAATGCCTCATCTTGTTTTTGTTGAAAGTCTGGTCTGTAATAAATTTCAAAAAATATCTGTTGATGTAATAGGGTGATCCTAGCGCGGCCACTAGCGGGCTGAAATATTAACGAACTCTTTAAAACTAGAATTTTGCCATAGTTATAGAATACACAAATGTGCTGGCCAGCAGATGGGCCAAATAAACACTAAAAGGCCGTAAGTGGCAGGTCAGAATATTAGTGGGCCTCATAAGTGACCAAGGCCCTGAAAACATACAGGGTTGAACAGCAACAGGCGAGAACAGTAAAGGGCCTGAACTATAATGGGCCCAAATATTGATATACCTAAACAGTAAAGAGTTGAAACAGTAAAAGGCCTAAATAGTAAAAAGCCCGCGCAGTAGAGGGCCCGTACAGTAAAATGGACAGAAGAGTAAAAGGCCTGAACAGTAAATGGCATGAACAGTAAAAGGCCACAAGAGCAAAAGGCCTAAACTGTGAACGACTGGAACAATAAAAGGCCAGAATAGTAAAGGATCCTAACACTGACAACCCAGAAATGTAAAAGGTCATAAAACTAAATGGGTAGAACAGGAGCAGACCCCACGGGCCGTAGGAACAGTAACGGGCTGCCTGCAGGCCTTAACAGTGTCTGACCTTCTGGCACAGGCCCCTAATGGGTCGCATATTATTCTACCAAAGTGGGCCTTATTTAGGCTGAAACTATAGCGAGCCTGAAATCGTACGGGCCCTAGATGGATTCAATAATGGGCCACGTCAAACAGTACATGGGATGATAGTAAAGGGCCGTAATCTTATTGGGCTCTCCTCGTGGGCCGACCCACTTAACAATTAGCAGGCCTTGTCTAGGCCAGGCTTCTGCCATGGTTTCTGTGACCGTTAATGGTGGTAACTGGCCATTAACGGCAGGTGCCACATGGCATTTTGCATGACGTCAGCAGTCAACGCGGCTAGCAAACAGATCTATGACGGAATAAGTTTTCGTGACTGAAGGGTGTGATCCGCCACGGTCAGAAAAAACCATGGTAGATTATTTTGTGACGGAGCTTTTACCAAGAAGGGCATCTGTCGTAGAAGACTTTTTAGCCACGAAAAATGGGCCTTCAACCACGAAAATCGTCCGTTGTAAAAGCCAACTTTTCTTGTAGTGGCATATGAAGTTGAAAGATGCACCACGCATGACTACATATAATGGACTATGCACATCATCATGCACAATTTCCAATAAGTTAGTCATCCGTTCCTCTTTGGCCTATGAACGACGTTTCAATTATCCCGAGGAAAGTTTCACAAGCGTCAATTGATCAAAATCATAGACTCCAAAAATCTATCAAAATGGAGTTTCTTCATGTTCTCTTTCCAATATAATTTAAACAGCGATGCCACTTTGTAAGTGTTCTTTCAATCATTTGCCTTGCAAAATTTTAGCATTAGTTTTATGGATGTGATTTCTCCAACCAGATGTGTAAAAGTTCATCCATCTTTTATGGAATACGGTAATTATTTGAACAACTATTGTTCTCATTATACCGGAACAAAATAACAATTATTTAAACAAATCTTGAAGGCAAGCTCTTATGTCAATGATAAATACAATAACACTTTATTTGTTTTCAATGAACATCATCACATATTCTTTTGCTAGTTACTTAGGCCATTGTAGTTCATGAATTGTGTCGTTCTGTATGATATTTCATACGAACCAATTTGGTATCTAATACCCAAGAACCACATTGTTTAACAAGCAAATAATATAACCATAACATGTATATAATCTATATAGCTTAACTGGACATTACCAGTCTTTTATTTTCTGCCAAATATTTTATAAATTCTCTTTCAGCATTTCCTTTTCCTTTTAAAAGAATCTATCAACATCAAAAGTGGCGCCATACATATGACACATAGTCCAAAGCATGTATAGTAAAATACTAATACCTTTGGACTTGCACTTTGAAGTAGATCACCATCATCAAATGTTTGGTGTTCTTTCAAAATCCATACTTTAGTAATCTTTTAGTGTAGTAAACATTTTACTTACATCTTCTATTCATCCTTATCATGAAAAATTTCATTATCAAGCTACTATGGCTTATAAGGACGAATCGTGAGTATAATGTCAGTTCCCAAAACCTGATTAGGAGATTAGGACGTCTAGCGCCTCCAACCTTCGCAAATTATCATACAATGTGAAAACATGTATTTTGCCAAATTATACTCTATCATAAACATTGTTTCAGATATCAAAATATCTTCCACGCATGATGGCTTCTGAAATAATTCTTTCAGCTCCTAGATAACCTTGATATTAAAATAACTTTTGAATATCAAGAATCATGGAGGCAAACAAGATACTTTAGATACTAACATTGGAATTCTTACTCTTGATTTAATATTACTTATTAAACTTCATGGAGTGATGTAACACCCTCGAATCGGCCCTATGCAAGTTTTAGCAATTCCCGCCAAACACGCATAGAAACGATTCAAAGATGCCCACCAGGCACTTGCGTGCGGGTGGAAAACGAAGTAATACCATTACACAATAGTCCATGATGGAACCCAGAAAACATATATATACAACGACTCCATGAGTCAAGAATATAGAGATACAATACAAAGATCCAAATCACCTTGAAAACGATACAACATCCGAGTACGGATAAGATGCAAATGGGGCTAAGAGCCTTGAAGAATAACCAATGGCGTCCATAACCCTGCCCAGGCCAAGCCGGAAGGGTAACCCTGCTAACGACCTCGATCTCAAACCTGCTAAAACAAAAGGGGTGCCGACAAAGGGCAAAGGAAAAAGAGGAGCGTCAGTACTGAGGCCAGTACACGGCGAGGCTAGAATTCGGCGGCTCTCGGCTACATAGGTATGGTGGACTAAAGCGGCAGCGAAGCATGCACTAAACAACCTATAGAGACTTGAAACCACTGTCAGCTATTAGAGAGGGATAAGAAAGACCTATTCGGGACCAACCTGATACTAACGCCAATCATACCCATCCTGGTATTCCCCCTCGAGACCAAACGAGGAAGTCAAACCGAGGAACTCACACAGTTGGTAGTTTTATTCATTCCATTATAGTTGCAACACTTACTAGTCAGATATAGCATGAGACCTCCCAAAACCAGTAGTTGTTGGCACTTTTATTTCATTCCATTGGAGTTGTGATACTTACTAGGCAGGTATAACATGACACGATACACCCCAGTTCCACCAGTTTTTGGCACTTTTATTATCCATTCCATTGTAGTGAAGCTGATTACTAGTCACATATTAAGTCAAATTTATAGCACTACTTTAGTTATGCTTGTCTATTATCGAGATACTATGCTCCAAGTCGTCCATAACCATGGACACGGCTTTCAAAAATATTTACCCTGCAGGGGTGCACAAATAGCAACACACGCACAATCAACTTCGGAAAAACCAAATAAAACCCAACGAGGCTTTCACGACAAAGCAATCACAAGATTCATAAAATATTTCAGGGGGCCACCCCCAATAAGCTACCTGCTACGAAGTCGGACGGCTCCGCGACGGACCAAAGGTGTGTGGCATCGGGTGTAAACGATTGGGAACCCCAAAGTGTGACTGGGCTTGTCGATACAGCGGAAACGTGGCACGGGGTTCCTAAATTTATAGTCTTTCTTGACTACATAGGTATGGTGGACTGAAGCGGCAGCGAAGCAAGCACTAAACAACCTATAGAGACTTGAAACCACTATCAGCTATTAGAGAGGGATAAGAAAGACCTATTCAGGACCAACCTGATACTAACACCAATCATACCCATCCTGGTATTCCTCCTCGAGACCAAACGAGGAAGTCGAACCGAGGAACTCACATAGTTGGCAGTTTTATTCATTCCATTATAGTTGCAACACTTACTAGTCAGATATATCATGAGACCTCCCAAAACCAATAGTTGTTGGCACTTTTATTTCATTCCATTGGAGATGCGATACTTACTAGGCAGGTATAACATGACACGATACACCCCAGTTCCACCAGTTGTTGGCACTTTTATTATCCATTCCATTGTAGTGAAGCTGATTACTAGTCACATATTAAGTCAAATTTATAGCACTACTTTAGTTATGCTTGTCTATGATCGAGATACTGTGCTCCAAGTCGTCCATAACCGCGAACACGGCTTTCAGAAAGATTTACCCTGCAGGGGTGCACAAATAGCAACACACGCACGATCAACCTCGGAAAACCCAAATAAAACCCAACGGGGCTTTCACGAAAAAGCAATCACAAGATTCATAAAATATTTCAGGGGGCCACCCCCAATAAGCTACCCGCTACGAAGTCGGCCGGCTCTGCGACGGACCCAGGGTGTGTGGCGACGGCTGTAAATGACTGGGAACCCCAAAGTGTGACTGGGCTTGTCGATACAGCGGAAACATGGCACGGGGTTCCTAAACAGGTCAAGCGCTCCACGCGCAATCATAAATAAAGCAGTAAGGCATGGCATAAGTACAGAATAGTAATAAAGCCCCAAACTAGTTTGTGGCCCCAAGAAATAAGAAATGAATCAAGCTCTGGCTAAGGGGATTCATGGTCCCACAGGCGGATAGTGCGATAGTCAAGGAACAGGTATCAAGTACTCGGGGTCCTACGGGACACAAGTGAGCATGGAAAAACCAAATAACATCTATTGCCCACCGATGCCTCTGCATTAGTTATATCTATTCTCAGCAATTTAATAGTTGTGTTTAAAGTCATGATCCTCTCCACTGTAAAGCATATGACAACATTCCAACAACTGTGGAGCGACAACAACGCAAAGGAGCACCTGAGCAAGCAACTATGACTCGCAAGGCCGACTATCTATCAAACAACGGGCAATAGGATGTGTCCAAGGCAATATAGAGGCTGCAAGTAATATAAAGGGTGCACGGAAATTAAAGAATCGCAACACGGATAGCAATAAATTAACAGGAGGAAGTAAAGACTATAAATGCAAAATAGGTAGAAAGGGGGAGAATGCTCGCCTAGGAAACACTGCCGGAGAGACATTATCCGAAGAACTTGTCGATACTCGCATCAACTCAACAGCCTAATCCGTGAAGAACCAAAGCACTAAAAGAAACACAAATGCACTATTTAATTCTACGGTAGAAGATCCGGCATGATTATGATATGATGCATGGCATGTCAAAGATGCGGTGCAACTAGGCAATATTAAGCGGAACCGGGGTCTCGTCAATTAATTAAGTGGTTCATGTTGTTTAGATACCCCGCATTTTAAATGTTGGCTTAACAAGGCAAAACATGGCATCGGTTCACTACACCAATTTAAATGGAAGTAATATAAGCCTAGAATAGCCCGCATATCGCCTCCATATTTAATTATGAGGTGAATTCGGTAAAATACCCCCGAACCACAACATATGTATGCGAGCATGTACAATTCAATATGCAAAAACTAAATATCATGTTATAAAAAAATAGGGCTTAGGGTCATACATTGGGGTTCGGATCCAGGGTCTCGGGGTTCGACGGGGTCGGGAACGGTCTTTGGGGTTTGGCGGGATCGGTGTTCGGATCCATGTGGGCGATCTTGGCATCCGGGAATCTTCGGCTCTCTATCGATGAACTTGAGGTTCCGACTTGGTTACCGATGCAGAACTTGGGCTTAGAATGTCGGTGTCGGACTCGGATCTCGACATCGGTAGGTCTTGGTATCGCCGGTTCCCAGGGACGGGCCACTTCATGTCCACCTTCGATAGGTAGCCACGGTATCCCATACCATTACAACATCCTCACGTAGCCACCATCTTCACACGGTCAAATCTGGCTGGTCTCCTCGGTAAACAACACAACAACTCTCTGGACAAACAATACTCTAAAGAGGGCCTCTTCAGTGAATGGTTCTGCCTCGGCACTGGCCGCATGTCATGAAGAACACCGGCACGAGCCGGGGCGTGCAGGGCAACGACGACATGGAAGCACCCTCGTGGCACCGGAGATGCACGACACGGAAAGGAGACAGCAGCAGCGATGCAAGGAGAAACATAGCAGAGGCGGCACGCCACGCAGACGAGGAGAGTGGCACGGAGGCTACGTGCAGCGCCCTGTGTGCTGGGGTCGAGGGTGAGCAGGGCTCGAGCAGAGGAGGCAGGGTCGAGGGTGGGGCTCGGGGAGAGGGGCGGCGCCCAGGTCGAGGACAAGGGGGCACCAAGGCGGTGGCGCCATGGCCGTGCGAGCTCGGACAGTGTCAATGGAGGCGCTCGCGGCCGAGGGAGGCCAGGTCATTGCAGGGAAGCTACGGCGGCTATTGGCGGGGTCGAGCGGGGCGACTCGAAGGCAAGCGCTGCACTCGCGAAAAGGGAACCGATGGCGGGAGCTCGAGGCGTGGGGTAGGAAGGTTGCTACACCGACAACGGTGGAGCTCACGAGAGGCCGGTGATGCTTGTGGGGCAGAGGAGAGTCGTGCGGCGGCGACCGCTTGTGCGCTTGCGGCCGATGGCCTGTGGACGAGGCGGAGCGGGGTCGAGCAGCGGGGGGGGGGGGGGGGGGGGGGGGGGGGCTCGCGAGGTGCGGCCTGCAGGGCTCCGGCGGGCAGCGCTTGTTCGGAAGGGAGTTGGGGTCGCGATGGGGATGGAGGGGAGCGTCGGCGGTTTTCGCAGGGTGGGGGAGGTTGGTGCGGAACACGATGTGGGGGTGGGGCCGGGTCTCGATCAGGATTTGGGGTCGGTCGCTGGAACGTGACCGCGCGTGCATTGCTGTTTGCGTGCGAGCGAGAGGTGGGCAAGGTAGCGTGTAGGGCTGGGGCGGCGCTGGCGTGTACGTTGAGCACGGGGTGCGGTCTGGGTAGGCTCCTAGCGGCGGGGTGGGATGTGGTCTAAGGTTAGGGTTAGGTAGAATTAGGGTTTGAGTCTAGATGGGTTGGACCGGGTGGTAGGTGGTCTGGCCGGTTGGGCCTCTGGCCCGATCTGATGGACTGCCTCCTCGAAACATTTTTATATTGTGTAAGATCTTTATAATTAGTTTTTAGACAAACAAAATATCCAGAAGACTAGGTTTTATGATTTGAAAACAATATGGGGTGTTTAGAAAACAAAGGTGGACTTTCAGAAAATAGTTTTTGGCAAAAGATGCATGATGACATGACAATGCTCAAATCCAATGTGCCATAATGACATTAGCATGCTATCATGAAGATGCACAAAGGCAGAACACAACGATTTTCTAGTAGTGGTTCTACCAGGGTGCTACAATTGGACACCACTAACAATGGATCTCGTCCTCAAGAGCTGCCTCATCGTACGGGGAAGAAGGCCGACGATCTGAATCTGATCACTTCGTGTAGATCCTCGCGGCACCACTAACAAGGATTCTTACTCCATCTTCAAATCGGCGACACCACCAACAAGGGGTCATTGTTCATGTCCGTCGAGAGAATGCTCCGGAAAAACAAAGGACGAAGTTAGAGGTCTCAAAAGGTAAGGCCACCTTTAACTTTCGTCGAAGGAGTAAAATCACATTGATCCACCATTCAATGTACAAAAGCGAATGATAAGAGTAGTGTTATGGTCATGACTCCATCCCGCACTCAAAGAATTACTCTGTACACGAATAGAAGAATCATGCCACCACTCTCAGAATTCAGAATGAAGATCTTGACAAGCGATGTTCAGAAACAGAGAGTGATGTAGGTGAGACATTGCAAATGTATCTATAATTTTTGATGTTCCATGCTTGGTTTTATCCACTTTCTTGTGTTTTGTTCCAACTTTGGAGTACGTTTATTATGATTTCTTGGACTAACCTATTAACAAGAGCCACAGTGCCAGCTGCCTTTTTTCTGCTGTTTTTGGTTCCAGGAAAGTAAGAAAATGAATATTCTCGGAATTGGATGGGACAAAAGCCAAAGTGCCTATTTTTCCGGAAGGGATCAAGTGCCAGAATAGGAGACGGAGAGGGGCCAGGGGCCGGCCACACCACCTGGCTGCGCGGCCAGGCCTGGCCCGCGCCAGGGGGTGGTCTGGCCGACCCTAGCACCCCCTCGGCCTCTCCTTCTGCCTATAAGTTGCCCGCGGGATGAAAACCCTAAGTTCCCGATCAAAAATCCATGAAAGAGTCTGTAGCCGCCGTCGTCTCTGTCCCTAGATCGGGGGATCTGAAGCTCTTCCCGGCACCCTGCCGGAGAGGGGAATTCACCCTGGAGGCCTTCTTCATCACCATGCAAGCCTCCGGTTGATGCGTGAGTAGTTCATCCTTGGACTACGGATCCATGTAGTAGCTAGATGGCTGGTTCTCCTCCTTTGTGCTTTCATGTTTAGATCTTGTGAGCTCCGTTCATGATCAAGATCATCTATTTGTAATTCATACATGTTGTGTTTGCGGGGATCCAATGGATATTGAGATGCTATTTCAGATTGATTATTGATTCTATCATGTCTTTGTTATTTGAGATCTTGCATGCTTTCCGTTGTTAGTAGCTATCTTGGCCAAGTAGATGCTAGCAACTCCAAGAGTTAGTATTTATGCTCGATAGTGGGTTCATGCCTCCGGTAATCTGGGGAAGTGACAGAAATCTCTAAGGTACTAGATGTGTTGTTGCTACTAGGGAGAAAACAACAATCCTTTGTTCATAGAACAATCGTATTGTTTACTTTACACGAAGTTTGTAAAGCAATAATCTGTTGCTTGCAACTTAATACTGGAGGGGGTTCGGATGATACCCTGAAGGTGGATTATTAGTCATAGATGCAGTGGGATGACGGTCTATGTATTATGTTGTAATGCCCAATCAAGTCTCAAAGGAGTCAAGATGATTAGTATATGCATGTATTGCTTTCTCGGTGTTTGTCAATTGCCCCGCTGTAATTTGTTAACCCAACATGTTATCTATCTAAGGAGAGCCACCTCTAGTGAACTATGGATCCCGGTCCTTTTTCTTTACATACAATCTACAATTGTTTACTGCTTTGTGTTTACTTTCTACAAACTTTTACTTCTTTCCATTCGATACGTTTAATCCTTTGTTTTCCGCAAAACACGGTGAGATTGACAACCTCATCGCAAGTTGGGGACAAAGTTCTGTGGTTGTGTTGTGCAGGTCTCCACGTTGCTACTAGCACCGGTAGTGCGCCCTGCCAAAGCTCAGCTAGTAACACCTTTGGGGTGTTTCCTTCCTCCTACTGGTTCGATTAAACCTTGGTTTCATAATTGAGGAAAAACTTACTGCTGTGCTCATCGTACCTTCCTCTTGGGGTTCCCAACGAGCTCTACGTCGATTGAGCGCATCAAGATATTTTCTGGCGCCGTGACTCGGAGATCAAAATAAGAAGAGACTCCCACGTCTACGACGAGCACATCAAGATTTTCTAGCGCCGTTGCCAGGGAGTCAAGGACATCTTCACAAGGGGAGTCCCTCATAACCAATCTCTTTACTTTGTTGTTTTTGTTTTGCTTAGTTTTCTTTTTGCTTTGTTTGCTTGTTTTGTTCTTTGAAAAACACAAAAAAAATTAGTTCTACAAGTTTGCTTTATTATTTCAAAAAACACAAAAAAATTAGTTCCTTTCTTCAGTTGCCTTTATGACTAGCTCTGCTCCAATCACTATTTCATTATGGATAGCTCACTCAGTTTCCTATTTGGGAACATTATTATGACTGCTAAGGTAATAGATGAATCACCGCCTGCTAGAACCTCCATGGAAGAAGAAATTGCTGAACTTGAAAGCTCATTAGATGAAAAAGAGGAGGAGAGTGATGGACAAAAGGAGGAAGAATGGATCTACCCATGCCTACCTTCTAATGAGAGTAACTCTTTATCCCTTACATTATTTTATTGTCCCCCATGCTTATCAAAGGAGGGTGAATGTTATGTTCCCGAGGATTCTTTTGAAAATGTTTATAATAAAGCTATAGTGCTTGTAGATCATGAAAAGCATTTGTTATGTGATAGTTATATTGTTGATTTTATTCATGAGGCTACTGAAAATTATTATGAGAGAGGAAAATATGGTTTTAGAAGTTTTTATGGTAATGAAACACCTCTCTATGTGCTGAATGTTTTGAAGTTACTTTTGATTTATCTTCCTATGCCTATCACTTTGTTCTTTGTGCATTTATTTGCATACAAGGTTCCTATGCATAGGAAGTGGGTTAGACTTAAATTTGTTTTGAATTTGCTTCTTGATGCTCTCTTTTACTTCAATTCATATTTCCTATGAGAGCATCTTCTCAAATTTTCATGCCTAACTTAAAGGCGTTAAAGAAAAGTACTTGTTGGGAGATAACCCAAGAGTTTTAGATGAGTCTTGGAAGTTATTACCTCTGTAATAACCTCTCCTTATCATTTTTATTTGCTTTTTGTGCCAAGAGTAACCTCTAATGAGAGTGAAGTAATGATTGGGAAAGTTGTTGTCCCGAAACAGATTTCTGTGCTTCACCGTAAAAATTCCTGATAGATCTCTGTATGTTGGATTGATCTGTAATTTTTTGTGCTTCTGCCCCAGGTTGTTATCTAACTTTCGTTAGTTCAACACCTTTTGATTTGAGCAACAGAAGGTCTTCGAAAAAATTCGTCTTTACCTGCTGGTCTGTTTTGACAGATTTCTGCCATTTTCTGCATTTGCTTCTTGTTAGTTCCTTCTTGAGTTCCTTTGGGGAATTGAGCTTATTCAGGGAAGTGCTACAGTAGCTAGTGTTCTAATGGAAGTTATTTGGTGTTATAACTGAATCTTGAGACTTATTTATCATAAGTGCACTAATGTTGCTAATGAGATTGTGTGAAGTTTTGTATGAAGGAAAAATTTCAGGTGTATGGAAGGAATGAGTAAAGAGATGAAGGATGGACTAAAGCTCAAGCTTGGGGATGCCACGCGTGTCACCCCAAGAAATATCCAAGAAGTACAAGCGTCAAAGCTTGGGGATGCCCAAGGCATTCCCCTTCTTCATCAATAAAAATTCCAGGTTTCTTCCAAACGCTTAATTTTTATTGTTTCATGCATAGTTGTGTTTTTCTTGGAGCGTCTTCTTTTTCGTTTTTGTTTTGGTTGGACCCCCTCTTTCACACATTGGTTTGCAAATAGTTTGGTTTGGTTTGGAAAAGAGTAGGAAAGTTCATACTTTTGTGGTAAAAAGAGCTCGTTTTTTTACTGTGGCCTATGCTTTGTCATGCCAGGCTTGATATTGTTTTGGTTTTATGTTTAGTATTCTTTGCTGTAGCATGACTTGTTATAAACAATTGAGATTGCTTAATGTGCCTTGGATGAATCATGCGTTGTTTTAGCATATTAAAGCATAGTATAGTGGTATTCTCCTCTGATGTTTTATTTGGGTTGACTTGGCACATGCTCACACCATGTTATGACTATCTCAAGTCACCATAGCCTTTATGATCCTTTAGTTTTCAACTTGTAGTATCACTTTATGCTTTGATCAATGATGTTTTGTCGCTCTGCATGATTATGGCCATTATTGCTCTCTTAGTTTGTCGCTCCCAGTCTTTTTGCTAGCCTCCACAACAAGTATGAGTTCCACTCATGCATCCAACTCCCTAAACCAAGTTTTTCCAAAGAGTCCACCATACCTACCTACTAGCTTATGCTATTCCAAGTATATTCATGCTTTTGTTTACCTTTCACTTGTTATGAGAAAACTAGTGATTAAAGCTCTCATGAACTTGATGGCACACTTTACTTTATTGCCTCTAATAAACTTGAACCATTGGGTCCTTCTTTGTTGCGTATATGCTTGCGCTTTATAAGTTGAAATTAGCAGAACCATGTTTCATGGGGAACGCTTTCAACATTGCACTTGTACTTTGTACCCCGTTGATATTATGTTCTTTTGCTTACGGATCCCGGTGGTGTGAAATAAAAGTGGAACTTGTAAGATCATGGAGTTTGTATATGTGTTAGAGAAACGCCTGGGCCGCTAGCCTAAGCTATGCCTAATCATGGTGGAAACTTGCAGCATCACCATAATGAGCACTCTATGAAGCATCCTCAATAAAAACCTATGCAAATAGCAAATAAAAAGATCGCTGAGATGCTCATTGTCTGCTTGCCTTGTCATTTTCATTATGGGAACGCTCCCGTATCATGTGCAAGGGGTACCCCGTTGACGGTTCTTAATGATACACATATACTTACAATGAAAGAGCTTACTCGTGACTGAAGTTGAGTAGCATGAGGATCGGTCTTCGTAAGTAAGGGGCATGAGATTTCGATTTATAACTTGTCAAGCATATCCTCTAAGTTGTGTCACTTTAACCTTAATCATCTTCAAGATGCTTATGATAGGGGCAATGAGAGCTGAAAGCTATAGGTACCATAATTTTTGGAAGCTCTTTATGAGACTTGAATCCCTACTTCCTTTTACAAAAGGCTTTTCTTCCACCATTACATTGAGTCTCCACCATCTATCTTTATGCACCTACTTTGAGAGCATAGTGGCCATTCTTAGTTCTATGTGCATTATCCCAAGACTAGTTGATTGATGCATAATTTGTTATTGCCTGTTTGAAACTATTGTATCTAGTCACTCTTATGAACTTTGAAGGTGTCCATGCATTTATATTTGCTACTCTATTGAGGGACAAGCTGAATACTATTATGCTATGTTTTCTTTATGTGAAACAAACAAACGTCTTGCAAAGCATTGTTATTCATGAATCTTTTGTTTGTGCCTTTTCATGTTACATCTTAGTTTGTTTGCTTATTGCTAGAACTTTGTCTTTCATGTTATGATTAAAGTACTATGATCCCAGCTTTGAATGATTTGCAAATACTTTGATCAAGTCTTTGATGGTGCATGTCACCTCAAAAATTCTTTCTTTTTATTACTTACCTACTCGAGGACGAGCAGGAGTTAAGCTTGGGGATGTTCATACATTGCAAATGTATCTATAATTTTTGATGTTCCATGCTTGGTTTTATCCACTTTCTTGTGTTTTGTTCCAACTTTGGAGTACTTTTATTATGATTTCTTGGACTAACCTATTAACAAGAACCACAGTGCCAGCTGCCTGTTTTTTGCTGCTTTTGGTTCCAGGAAAGTCAGAAAATGAATATTATCGGAATTGGACGGGACAAAAGCCAAAGTGCCTATTTTTCCGGAAGGGATCAAGTGCCAGAATACGAGACGGAGAGGGGCCATGGGCCGGCCACACCACCTGGCCGCGTGGCTAGGCCTGGCCCGTGCCAGGGGGTGGTCTGGCCGACCCCAGCACCCCCTCGGCCTCTCCTTCTACCTATAAGTTGCCCTCGGGACGAAAACCCTAAGTACCCGATCAAAAATCCACGAAAGAGTCTGTAGCCGCCGTCGTCTCTGTCCCTAGATCGGGGGGATCTAAAGCTCTTCCCGGCACCCTGCCAGAGAGGGGAATTCACCCTGGAGGCCTTCTTCATCACCATGCAAGCCTCCAGTGTGATGCGTGAGTAGTTCATCCTTGGACTACGGATCCATGTAGTAGCTAGATGGCTGGTTCTCCTCCTTTGTGCTTTCATATTTAGATCTTGTGAGCTCCGTTCATGATCAAGATCATCTATTTGTAATTCATACATGTTGTGTTTGCGGGGATCCGATGGATATTGAGATGCTATTTCAGATTGATTATTGATTCTATCATGTCTTTGTTATTTGAGATCTTGCATGCTTTCCGTTGTTAGTAGCTATCTTGGCCAAGTAGATGCTAGCAACTCCAAGAGTTAGTATTTATGCTCGATAGTGGGTTCATGCCTCTGGTAATCTGGGGAAGTGACAGAAATCTCTAAGGTACTAGATGTGTTGTTGCTACTAGGGAGAAAACAACAATCCTTTGTTCATAGAACAATCGTATTGTTTACTTTACACGCAGTTCGTAAAGCAATAATCTGTTGCTTGCAACTTAATACTGGAGGGGGTTTGGATGATAACCTGAAGGTGGATTATTAGTCATAGATGCAGTTGGATGGCGGTCTATGTATTATGTTGTAATGCCCAATCAAGTCTCAAAGGAGTCAAGATGATTAGTATATGCATGTATTGCTTTCTCGGTGTTTGTCAATTGCCCCGCTGTAATTTGTAAACCCAGCATATTATCTATCTAAGGAGAGCCACCTCTAGTGAACTATGGATCCCGGTCCTTTTTCTTTACACACAATCTACAACTGTTTACTGCTTTGTGTTTACTTTCTGTGAACTTTTACTTCTTTCCATTCGATATGTTTATTCCTTTGTTTTCCGCAAAACACACTATAACACCCTCAAATCGGCCCTATGCAAGTTTTAGCCCTTTCCGCCAAACCCGCATAGAAACGATTCAACGACGCCCACCAGGCACTTTCGTGCGGGTGGAAAACGAAGTAATACCATTGCACAACAATCCTCGATGGGACCCACAGAACAGATATTTATACAACACGACTCCATGAGTCAAGAATACATATATACAATACAAAGATCCAATTCACCTAGAAATCGATAGGGCGTCCGACTACGGACAAGATGCAAATGGGGCTAAGAGCCCTGAAGAATAACCAATGGCGTCCACAACCCTGCCCAGGCCAAGCCGGAAGGGTAACCCTGGTAACGGCGTCGAACTCAAACCTGCTAAAACAAAAGGGGTGCCGACAAAGGGTAAAGGAAAAAAGGAGCGTCAGTACTGAGGCCAGTACATGGCGAGGCTAGAATTTGGCGGCTCTCGCCTACATAGGTATGGTGGGCTGAAGCGGCAGCGCAACGGCACTAAACAACCTACAGAGACTCGATACAACTGCGGTTATCAGAGAGGGATAAGAAATACCTATTCGGATCCAACCTGAAGCTAACACAAAACAAACCCTTCCCGGTATTCCCCCCTCGAGACCAAATGAGGAAGTCGGCCCAAGGAACTCACACAGTTGGCAATTTTACTCATTCCATTATAGTTGCAGTAATTACTAAACACATATAGATAGCATGAGTAATCCTGAAGCATAAGTAGTGGGCAGTTTTAATCACCATTCCGTTGTAGTTGGAACATTTTCTAGTCAGATATAATTGTCCAGAGGAATCCCAAAACCCAGCATTTTGTTGGCACTTTTATCACATTCCATTGGAGTGGTAATACTTACTAGGCATATAGCATGTCAAAAAACAACCCAGATCCACCAGCTGTTGGCATTTTTAATATCCATTCCGTAATACTTGAGCTGATTACTAGTCACATATTAAGTCAAATTTACATCAGTACTTTGGTTATGCTTGTCTATGATCGACATACTGTGCTCCAAGTCGTCCATAACCGCGGACACGGCTTTCAGAAATTTTACCCTGCAGGGCTGCACAAATAGCAACACACACTCGATCAACCTCGGAAAAACAAACTCAAAACCCAACGAGGCATTCACGACAAAGCGATCACAGGATTCATAAATATTTCGGGGGGCCACCCCATTAAGCTACCCGCAATGAAGTTGGCCGGCTCCGAGACGGACCCAAGGTTTGCGCCAATGGCTGTAAACGACTGGGAACCCGAAAGTGTGACTGGGCTTGTCGATACCGCGAAAACACTCTGCAATCCTAAACAGTACAGGTGCTCCAAGCACAATCTTAAATAAAGCAGTAAAGCATGGCATAGGTACAGGATAGTAATAAAGCCCCAAACTACTTTGTGTCCCCAAGAAATAGAAATGAATCAAGCTCTGGCTCAGGGGGGTCCATAAGGCCTCCCGGATGTGGATAGTGCGAAAAATCAAGGAACATGTATCAAGTACTCGGGGTCCTACGGGACACAAGTGAGCGTGGAAGAACCAAATAACATCTATTGCCCACCGATGCCTCTGCATTAGTTATATCTAGCATTTTAATAGTTGTATTTAAATTCATGATCGTCTTCCACCAATAAGCATCTCCACAAATCACCATCTGCCAGCATACCAACAACTGTGGTACTCGACAACACGAGATCGCACCTGAGCAGGCAACTACGACTCGCAAGGCCAGCTATCTACCAAACACAGGTAATAGGAGGTGTCCAAGGCAATATAGAGGATGCACGGGATATAACTGGTGCACGGAAACTAAAGCATCGCGACACGGATAGCAATAGATCAACATGAGGAAATAAAGACTATAAATGCAAAATAGGTAGAAGGGGGAGAGATGCTCGCCTGGGAAATACTGCCGAAGGATCATATCCGGAGAACTTGTCTACACTCGCATCAACTCATCGGCCTAATCCATGAAGAAGCAAACACTAGAAGAAACACCGGATACAACATTTAATGCTAAGGTAGAAGAATCGGCATGTTTATGATATGATGCAGATGCGGTGCAATTAGGCAGTATTAAGCGGAACTGTGGTCCCGACAATTAATTAAACGGTTCAAGTTATTTAAAACCCCACAAATTAAATGTTGTATTAACATGGCAAAACATGGCATCGGTTCGCTACACCAATTTAAATGGAGTCCGGAATAAGACAAAGATATCCCACATAAACACTCCATATTTAATCATGCGGTGAATTGGCATAATGCCCCCAAACCACAGACAGGTATGCATGGATGAACAATTAATATGCGACGGATGGTAATGTCATATTATAAAAATAGGGGCTTAGGGTCACACATGTTAGGATCGAAGGTCTTGGGGTGCCGGGGTCCGGGGTTCGACAGGGTCGGCGGGATCGGTCTTCAGACAAACGAGAGGTAGATCTTGTCGCATCCGTGGTCTTCGGGTCCATGTCAACGGTCTTGTCGTACCGGGGGTTTGATGTTCGGATCCGTGTAGAAGGTCTTGGAGTTTGGCGTCGATCTTGTCTGCGGGATCGGTCTTCGGGTACCGTGAAGGGGACTTGGCATTCCAAGGAGATCTCCGGGTCCTTGTCGTTTCCGGTTCCGCGACGGGTCTTGGCCTTATGCGGCGGGGATTGAAGGTGGACCACCAAGCACGCTCCGATGGCTTCTAACAAAACGAACTCACGGGCATGCACCACTGCACGCACAGAAGATCAGAGCCCTCAAAGCAGCACACCAACAAACTCCAACACATAGCCAAATGGTGTCTGTCTTCAACTCCAAGCGGCAGGAAGAAGGACGCGGTCGCCTGCCAGAGGAAAACGGAAGCCGGGTTTGACCGCCTAGCACTGCAGCGGAGGAGGCACGTGACACTGCAGGGGAAGCAGAGGCGGCATGCGCAGGCGTGAGGAAGGCCGACGGGTTGCAGGCGCTGGTTCCTAGAGGTCGAGGCCGAGGTGGAGGAAGATGGCGAGGTCGAGCTTGCCCGTGGGGTGCTCCGGAAGCGAGCGAGGCAGGGGCAGCGCAAGGAAGCGCGGCGGGGATGAGGCGGTGGATGACCGGCGACGGTGGCGTAGGTCGTGGAGGCGGAGGGAGGCGGCGCTAGGGGCGACCAGGGCCGGCCCAGCGGAGGGGAGAGGTGGCCGGAGTAGCAGCGGCCGGCCGGAGGGGAGGCGAGGATGGACCGGTGGCGGGCGGCGAAAGGCCGACGAGCTCGGCGAGGATGAGCGGGGCCCGGATTTCGGCGTGCAGCGGAGGGGATGGTGAGGCGGCCATGAGGTGGCCGAGGTGGAGAGGAGGACCGAGAGGAGGGGGGCCGGAGATGAGGGCGTCCCATGGCGGCGGAATCGCGAGCGGAGGCGGAGAGCACGGTGGAAGCGGGGCGGATGACGACGGCCGGCGAGGCGGGCTGCCGAGGCAGGCGGCGGGGCTGCGTGGAGGAGGAGGCGGGGCTGGGGAGAGAGAGGAGCGGGGGTCGAGGGGAGAGAGGGGCCTGGGTGTGGGACCGGGTCAGGGCGATTACCGAGGTTGTCGGGGTGGGGACCGCGCGGGAGCGTGTCCAAGGGCGGGGTGGAACGCGTGCGTGGGGTGCGTGTGCATGTGTGCCTGTGTGTGTTGTGGGGGTGGGTGGGGTGTGTGTGTCCACCGATGAGGTGGCGGGTGTGAGGGAAGAGAAGGGTGAGGTGGCGTGCACTGATTGGGTGGGGTGAGGTGGAGGGGTTGGGTAGGATAGGGCTAGGTAGGTTATTTGGTAGAAAGGGTTTGGGATTTAGAGAGATTAGGGTTTTAATTTGGAGGTGGCTCGCTAGGCTTTCGGGCCTGGCTGGCTGCCTCCTATAAAAATAATATAAATTTTGTTTATTTAAAACGGGGATTTTGAAATCTGTTGGTAGGCGAAACAAAATATTCCGGAGACCTGGGTTTTAATTTGAATAAAGACGGGAATATTTAGAAAACAAAACTAGGCATTTCGAAAATAGTTTAGACAAAAACCATGCATGATGATGACGATGCTCAAATGCAATTGTCAGGGGGATGATCCCTAGGTACCCCAACCGAATAAGAAACAAGACAGTCGGATCGCGTCCGGCTGACCAGATGCAGCCGGACAAGGCAAGACAAGCCGGCTATCCCCCGGTAGCCGGATCAGCAGGAGGCAGCCGGATACGGCGACGTAGCCGGACTCAATCAGTGGGACAGGGCGACGTGTGTATCAGTGCATGGTACACCCTGTACGGTGACAAGACTGGCAACTACCCGACCATACCGAAGACTTTGCGTGGGTGACGCAGGAACAGTGGACCGTGCTGACGACAGGCTCGCACGGCGTCCACTGTGCCTACGACAGCCATACCGCTAGTACTCCGACAAGACAAGCCATACTGAACACTATAGATGACTAATCGGCTGGGACCCGCCTGTGGGGCCCGCCAGTCAGACTGGCCAGTGAGACCTTTGCCTCTCTGCCTATATAAGGAGAGGCAAGGTCTTAGTAGAAAGGGTTGGTCTTACAGCATTTAAGGCAGTAGCTAGCGTATACAGCTCGAGGAGCACTTGTAGTCCTAGTATTCCACATAGTCAGATCCGGCAGGAGTAGGGGCTTTACCTCACCACGAGGGCCCCGAACCTGGGTACTTCTTGCGTCCCGATACGCTCGCTTGTATCCAATCCCGCCTGCGGACGCCGTCGATAGCTTCCCTGCTAGTCCCCACACCTCTATCTAACCTCCTCAGGTACTGCCGTTCCCAATAGAACGACAGTTGGCGCGCTACTCCGAATCTCGAGGGCTACACCCAGTGGGTGCGCTCGCGCGCCCCCACTAGAATGTTAGTTCCCCTGGCTGAAGGCGTTCAGCCGGCGAAAGCAACCGACCGAGACAAGTCTAGTCGGATAAAGATAAAGGAATTGGGAAAGAAGGAAGATTCGAAGCACCTAGCTACGCCAGCTACTGCGAATCTCGGGGGCTACACCCAGTGGGTGCGCTCGCGCGCCCCCACTGGAGGTGCGGTTCCCCCGACTAAAGGTGTGTAGCCGAGCAAAGTAAGCCGGATAAAGTTAGCTGGCGAACTATGGAAAGAAAATTCAAAGCACACAAGTCAGGGGAAACTCAAGAATTTCAACAATGACAAACAAAAGAGAGACGAAGCTCCCATAAGTTACCCAGCATCAAAGACAGCCGGCACAAACAAACAAGGTTCACAAGTATATAACACAAGACAAATACACCCGGCATCTTGGGGCAGCAACTAAACGGCAGGACCCTTGCCGCGAGGGAGATCTTGGCCAGCAGAAGCTTCGTGCGGCGGAGGAGGCGCGGAGCTTGATCCGGTTCCGGTGCTGGCAGGCGGTGGCATCGGGGCCTCCACATCAGGAGTGCCGACAGACTCCGAGTGTGAGGACCTCGTCGGGGTCCACGTAGTCGGTGATCTTGATGGCGGATCCGTGGAGCTCCGGATGGGCTTGGCGGATAGCGGCAAGATCAGCTCCGGCACGGAAGCCTCTGTCGATCTTCTTGACGCGGGTGTCCTTGTACCAGGAGAGCATCAGAGCCAGGGCCATCTCCGCTCCGGCCCGCGCCGCCAGGTCCCGCAGCCGGTCCACCGCAGTCGGCACCTCTCCTACCTTCGCAGCCAGCTGCGCCATTGTCTCCAGAACCGGAGCCTCCGACCATACGAAGGAGAAGACGTCCCGCGCCGCCTGGCGAAGCTTGGCAGCTTCTTCGCCAAGGAGAACGACGAGCTCCTGGATCGTCGGCTGCGCTCCCGGCCAATTCTCCTGCAGCCGGTTGTAGGCCAGCAGGTCTATGTCGGGGTAAAAGGCTGTCAGAAAAGAGAAGTCAGATCCGGCTATCGGATCCGGAAAGAAAAGAAGACGGAAAGAAAACTCACCCTTGGCAGTGTGGCTGACCTGCATCAGCTCCTCCACCAGCGCTTTCTCCTTGAGCGCTAACCGTTTAATCTCCTTCTCTTGGTCCTTGTTCTGGGCCTCGAGAAGGGAGAAAGCTTCGGTCCGGCTGGCGAGCGAGGCGTCGCGCTCCTTGACGGTGGCCTCCAGACCGTCCACCCGCGCGTGCCAATCCTTGTTCTGCAACCGCAGAGAGGAATTGGACTTACTCAGCCGGTCCTTCACCTTCTTCAAGCGATCGATCTCGCGCTGAGCACACACAAGGATGGCTGCAACAAAACCGGCTATCAGTGCAGTTGGCGGCAGCGAGCTTCTGCTCCAACGTCCGGTTTCCGCCGGCTGTGGCCTCCAGCAGCTGGATCTCCTTCACCGCTAGCTCGAGCGTGGCGGCAAGGTCCGACAGCGAGGCGGCGGAGGAAGCGTCATCGTCCACGGCATTAACGGCCAAGGACTCCTTCGTCGCGACCACCGTCGTCTGCCATTCCTCCCTAGGCTCCTCGTCGGAGTTGTCCTCGCCAACGACGACGAGCTCCTTGCCAGCAGCCCCCCGCGCGCCCGCGGAGGAGCCTTCCGGCTCGGAGGACCGCGCCTCCGGCTGGGCGGAGGCAGTCGGCTCAGCCTGAGGGGGAGGCGAAGGCTGTGCCTCAAAAGAAGGAGGGGCGCTGGTCGGCGCAGTCGGGGTACAGGGTGGCGATCCGGCTGGCGCACGCGCCGGACTCGCGGCTCCGAAGGAAACTAGCGTGCTAAGGAGAAAGAGAAGAAGACAAGAGCAAAACAAGCCAAAGTCAGAAAAGGAGGAAAAATGCAGGCAGACAGAAAACAGGCAGAAAGGGAAGGGGAGAAAGAACATACCCCGGCACAACAGGAGGCGGCCCTTTCTTCCGGCCGAGACAGCTGGGCGGTTGGGCGCCGGACCGACTCCTCTTGGGCGCCGGCTCCTCCGTCCTAGGGCGGCGGGAGCCGGAACGGCTGGTGCCGCTCCCACCCGCTTCCCCGTTCGTCGCGGAGCGCGTCGCCAGCCCCGTGGTCAGCACGACCTCCTCCTCGTGTACCTCCGCGTGCGGATCGGCAGCCGGCTCGTCGTTCTGGCTGGGGAAGGCGTCGCCGTCCCCATCCAATTCCTCGCCGGACAGCCGAGCGCACGGCTCGGGCAGGTCGGGCGTGAATTCCTCGAGGGCCGCCGCGCCCTCCTCGCGGATGATGCAAGGGAACATCTACCGGACACAAAAGTAAGCCAGACGAAAACAAAGAACAAGTACAAGAAACACCAAAGGAGCATCTAGTTAGAAGAGCTTACCCGGGGCGCGCGGTTCTCTCGAGTATAGGGCGCCAGGCTGAACTTCCAGTTCTCTGGCAGCCGCTCCTTGGTGATCGTCCACACCCACTCCTTTAGGTTGTGGTAGCGGGGATCGCGGCGCGACAGCCGGGTCGAGTCCAGCCGGCCAGAGTACTAGCATATCTTGTGTGCTTGTTGCTGCAACGACATCATCAGCCGGGACATCCAGCTGAGAGTGACGTCCAGGCCGGTCAGCCGGCAGTGGACGAGCGAGCGCATGCGCTTCAGCAGCTCGTCTGTCTTTGCCTTGTCGGCGTGGAACTTCAAGTCCCAGTTCTGCCGGCTGGATTCGACGTCCTGGAAGGCCGGCAGATTGATCCGGTCGACGTTGGTGAGGTTCTTCACGTAGAAGTACGACTGCTGCCACAGTCGTACCGTATCATGAAGAAGGAACTTGGGGTAGCCGGTCTGCGAGCGGGAATAGATGGAGGCGCCGCCGTAGACGACTAATGGCCCCTGGGTGAACTGCACCTGCGGTCGGACTCGAAAGTGCCGGCAGAAGAGCCCGAGATCCGGCTGGATCCCGAGGTAGCTCTCGCAGAAAGCTACGAAGTGCGCCAATGTTCCGATTGCGTTGGCGCCGAGGTGGTGGAGGCGAAGATCGAAGAAAGCGAGGAAGGTCAAGAGGAACGAGTTCATCGGAAGGGCGAACCCGCGGGCCAGATGGGAAAGGAATATGACGCGCTCTCCCTCCGCCGGATGCGGCGACACCTCCCTGGCCGGCGCCAGCCGCACCGCCACCTCCTCCGCCGGCGGGAGGACGCGGGTGGCGCGGTATTTGGCGATTTGGTCCTCGGTGACGGCGGAGCCGCACTAGGCCCCGCGGTCGGCGGCCTTTTCCGGTTGACGAGGGGGAGCGGCGACGGAAGATTGACGGTGGCCCGTAGCATCGACGATGGCGAGCGGGCGGCGCAAAGTGCAAGGGCACAGGAGCGGAAGCAACGAGTGAGAAGGAACTGCAGCGGAGGAGCGAAGGAAAGAAATCACCTCCCCCGCGGCGTCCCTTTAAAGAGCCAGAAGGGCAACCGTCGACGAGGCACGTGGCGCGTATTCGGGCGACCCACACCCCAACCGCCGCCTAAGATCCCGTGTGCCAGAGCAGGATGCGCAGAAGATCCTAGAGCGGGAACCGAAGCGCCGGACAAAAGTTTCCCGAGGCGACGTGCGACGGGACGTTACGCTGCCCGCCGCAGAGTAATGATGGCGCGTGCGCGCCTGGCCAGCATCAGCACTGACGTCACGGGTAGCGCAACCGCCAAGCTCAGCTGGACACAAATTCAAAAGCAAGAGGAAGCGCGCGCACATTTCGCCTAAGGGCGGAATCCACATGCGCTCGGGGGCTAGTGTCAGGGGGATGATCCCCAGGTACCCCAACCGAATAAGAAACAAGACAGTCGGATCGCGTCCGGCTGACCAGACGCAGCCGGACAATGCAAGACAGGCCGGCTATCCCCCGGTAGCCGGATCAGCAGGAGGCAGCCGGATACGGCGACGTAGCCGGACTCAATCAATGGGACAGGGCGACGTGTTTATCAGTGCACGGTACGCCCTGTACGGTGACAAGACTGGCAACTACCCGACCATACCGAAGACTTTGCGTGGGTGACGCAGGCTCGCACGGCGTCCACTGTGCCTACGATAGCCATACCGCTAGTACTCCGACAGGACAAGCCATACTAGACACTGTAGATGACTAGTCGGCTGGGACCTGCCTGTGGGGCCCGCCAGTCGGACTGGCCAGTGAGACCTTTGCCTCTCTGCCTATATAAGGAGAGGCAAGGTCTCAGTAGAAAGGGTTGGTCTTACAACATTTAAGGCAGTAGCTAGCGTATACAGCTCGAGGAGCACTTGTAGTCCTGGTATTCCACATAGTCAGATCCCGCAGGAGTAGGGGCTTTACCTCACCACGAGGGCCCCGAACCTGGGTACTTCTTGCGTCCCACTACGCTCTCTTGTATCCAATCCCGCCTGCGGACGCCTTCGATAGCTTCCCTGCTAGTCCCCACACCTCTATGTAACCTCCTCAGGTACTGCCGTTCCCAATACGACGACAACAATGTGGCATGATGACATGAGCATGCGGTCATGACGATGCAATGCACAAAAACAACACGATTTTCTAGTAGTGGTTTTAGCGGGGTGCCACACACGTTGAGATTGACAACCTCATCGCAAGTTGGGGACAAAGTTCTGTGTTGGTGTTGTGCAGGTCTCCATGTTGCTACTAGCACCGGTAGTGCGCCCTGCCAAAGCTCAACTAGTAACACCTTTGGGGTGTTTCCTTCCTCCTACTGGTTCGATTAAACCTTGGTTTCATAATTGAGGGAAAACTTACTACTGTGCTCATCGTACCTTCCTCTTGGGGTTCCCAACGAGCTCTACGTCGATCGAGCGCATCAAGATATTTTCTGGCGCCGTGACCCGGAGATCAAAAGAAGAAGAGACTCCCACGTCTACGACGAGCACATCAGTAGGATATTCATCAGATCTGGCGTAGATGATGTCATCACGTTGAAAAACACCAGAAGATACAAAGAATGATTTCAGTAGATTTTGATCCACCGAAAGGTACAATAGATGAAGGGTACTCAGATAGCACAAAGACCGGATGCGGAAACACCATTACAAAAGGAATCAAAACCCTGAAGGTACGACGGAAACCCAAACCACGAGAATTCCTGGACTCGAAGAAAAGATAAGAGAGCAGATTCAAAGCACGCGAAGGTAAGAGGAGAATAGCATAGTGGTAAGGAGTAAAACAGACCTAATTAGATCTAACTAAACGATTTTGCAAAATAGTTTTGACACTCTATATCGTCCGTTAGCTAGGTTATCCTACAAGCTGGACCAGTGGGGTATCACAACTGCTGAGCTCTGATACCACTTTGTAACACCCTCGAATCGGCCCTATGCAAGTTTTAGCGATTCCCGCCAAACCCGCATAGAAACGATTCAAAGATGCCCACCAGGCACTTGCATGTGGGTGGAAAACGAAGTAATACCATTACACAATAGTCCACGATGGAACCCACAAAACATATATATACAACGACTCCATGAGTCAAGAATACAGAGATACAATACAAAGATCCAAATCACCTTGAAAACGATACAACATCCGAGTATGGATAAGATGCAAATGGGGCTAAGAGCCTTGAAGAATAACCAATGGCGTCCATAACCCTGCCCAGGCCAAGCTGGAAGGGTAACCCTGCTAACAACATCGATCTCAAACCTGCTAAAACAAAAGGGGTGCCGACAAAGGGCAAAGGAAAAAGAGGAGCATCAGTACTGAGGCCAGTACACGGCGAGGCTAGAATTCGGCGGCTCTTGCCTACATAGGTATGGTGGACTGAAGCGGCAGCGAAGCATGCACTAAACAACCTATAGAGACTTGAAACCACTGTCGGCTATTAGAGAGGGATAAGAAAGACCTATTCAGGACCAACCTGATACTAACACCAATCATACCCATCCTGGTATTCCCCCTCGAGACCAAACGAGGAAGTCAAACCGAGGAACTCACACAGTTGGCAGTTTTATTCATTCCATTATAGTTGCAACACTTACTAGTCAGATATAGCATGAGACCTCCCAAAACCTGTAGTTGTTGGCACTTTTATTTCATTCCATTGGAGTTGCGATACTTACTAGGCAGGTATAACATGACGCGATACACCCCAGTTCCACCAGTTGTTGGCACTTTTATTATCCATTCCATTGTAGTGAAGCTGATTACTAGTCACGTATTAAGTCAAATTTATAGCACTACTTTAGTTATGCTTATCTATGATCGAGATACTGTGCTCCAAGTCGTCCATAACCGTGGACACGGCTTTCAAAAAGATTTACCCTGCAGGGGTGCACAAATAGCAACACACGCACGATCAACTTCGGAAAAACCAAATAAAACCCAATGAGGCTTTCACGACAAAGCAATCACAAGATTCATAAAATATTTCAGGGGGCCACCCCCAATAAGCTACCCGCTATGAAGTCGGCCGGCTCCGCGACGGAGCCAAGGTGTGTGGCGACGGGTGTAAACGACTGGGAACCCCAAAGTGTGACTGGGCTTGTCGATACAGCGGAAACGTGGCACGGGGTTCCTAAATTATAGTCTTTCTTGCCTACATAGGTATGGTGGACTGAAGCGGCAGCGAAACAAGCACTAAACAACCTATAGAGACTTGAAACCACTGTCGGCTATTAGAGAGGGATAAGAAAGACCTATTCACGACCAACCTGATACTAACACCAATCATATCCATCCTGGTATTCCCCCTCGAGACCAAACGAGGAAGTCAAACCGAGGAACTCACACTGTTGTCAGTTTTATTCATTCCATTATAGTTGCAACACTTACTAGTCAGATATATCATGAGACCTCCCAAAACCAGTAGTTGTTGGAACTTTTATTTCATTCTATTGGAGTTGCGATACTTACTAGGCAGGTATAACATGACACGATACACCCTAGTTCCACCAGTTGGTGGCACTTTTATTATCCATTCCATTGTAGTGAAGCTGATTACTAGTCACATATTAAGTCAAATTTATAGCACTACTTTAGTTATGCTTGTCTATGATCAAGATACTGTGCTCCAAGTCGTCCATAACCGCGGACACGGCTTTCAGAAAGATTTACCCTGCAGGGGTGCACAAATAGCAACACACGCACGATCAACCTCAGAAAACCCAAATAAAACCCAACGAGGCTTTCACGAAAAAGCAATCACAAGATTCATAAAATATTTCAGGGGGCCACTCCCAATAAGCTACCCGCCACGAAGTCGGCCGGCTCTGCGACGGACCCAGGGTGTGTGGCGACGGATGTAAACGACTGGGAACCCCAAAGTGTGACTGGGCTTGTCGATACAATGGAAATGTGGCACGGGGTTCCTAAACAGTACAAGCGCTCCACACGCAATCATAAATAAAGCAGTAAGGCATGGCATAAGTACAGAATAGTAATAAAGCCCCAAACTAGTTTGTGGCCCCAAGAAATAAGAAATGAATCAAGCTCTGGCTAAGGGGATTCATGGTCCCACATGCGGATAGTGCGATAGTCAAGGAACAAGTATCAAGTACTCGGGGTCCTACGGGACACAAGTGAGCGTGGGAAAACTAAATAACATCTATTGCCCACCGATGCCTCTGCATTAGTTATATCTATTCTCAGCAATTTAATAGTTTTGTTTAAAGTCATGATCCTCTCCACCGTAAAGCATATGACAACATTCCAACAACTATGGAGCGACAACAACGCAAAGGAGCACCTGAGCAAGCAACTACGACTCGCAAGCCTGACTATCTATCAAAAAACAGGTAATAGGATGTGTCCAAGGCAATATAGAGGCTGCAAGTAATATAAAGGGTGCACGGAAACTAAAGCATCGCAACACGGGTAGCAATAGATCAACAGGAGGAAGTAAAGACTATAAATGCAAAATAGGTAGAAAGGGGGAGAATGCTCGCCTAGGAAACACTATCGGAGAGACATTATCCGAAGAACTTGTCGATACTCGCATCAACTCAACGGCCTAATCCGTGAAGAACCAAAGCACTAAAAGAAACACGAATGCACTATTTAATTCTACGGCAGAAGATCCGGCATGATTATGATATGATGCATGGCATGTCAAAGATGCGGTGCAACTAGGCAATATTAAGCGGAACCGGGGTCCCATCAATTAATTAAGTGGTTCATGTTGTTTAGATACCCCGCATTTTTAATGTTGGCTTAACAAGGCAAAACATGGCATCAGTTCGCTACACCAATTTAAATGGAAGTAATATAAGCCTAGAATAGCCCGCATATCGCCTCCATATTTAATTATCAGGTGAATTCGATAAAATACCCCCGAACCACAACATATGTATGCGAGCATGTACAATTCAATATGCAAAAAGTAAATATAATGTTATAAAAAATAGGGCTTAGGGTCATACATTGGGGTTCGGATCCAGGGTCTCGGGGTTGGACGAGGTCGGGAACGGTCTTTGGGGTTTGGCGGGATCGGTGTTCGGATCCATGTGGGTGATCTCGGCGTCCGGGAATCTTCGGCTCTCTATCGATGAACTTGAGGTTTCGACTTGGTTACCGATGGAGAACTTGGGCTTCGAATGTCGGTGTCGGACTCGGATCTCGACATCGATAGGTCTTGGTGTCACCGGTTCCCAGGGACGGGCCACTTCATGTCCACCTTCGATATCTCGAGTAGAAGTCAGAGAGGTAGCCACGGTATCCCATACCATTACAACATCCTCACATAGCCACCATCTTCACACGGTCAAATCTGGCTGGTCTCCTCCGTAAACAGCACAACAACTCTCTGGACAAATAATACACCGATGGTTCTGTCTCGGCACTGGCCGCATGTCATGAAGAACGTCGGCACGAGCCGGGGCGTGCAGGGCAACGATGACGTGGAAGCACCCTCGTGGCGGTGGAGATGCGCGACACGGAAAGGAGACAGCAGCAGCGACACAAGGAGAAACACAGCAGAGGTGGCACGCCACATGGACGAGGAGAGTGGCACGGAGGCTGCGCGCGGTGCCCTGTGTGCTGCCATCGAGGGCGAGCAGGGCTCCAGCAGAGGAGGCAGGGTCGAGGATGGGGCTCGGGGAGAGGGGCGGCGCCCAAGTCGAGGACAAGGGGGCGTCGAGGTGGTGGCGCCATGGCCGGGTGAGCTCGGACAGCGTCAATGGAGGCGCTCGCGGCCGAGAGAGGCAAGGTCATTGCAGGGAAGCCGCGGCGGCTCTTGGCGGGGTCGAGCAGGGCGACATGGAGGCAAGCGGCACACTCGCAAAAAGGGAACCGATGGCGGGAGCTCGAGGCACGGGGTAGGAAGGGCGCTGCACCGACAGCGGTGGAGCTCGCGAGAGGCCGGCGATGCTTGTGGGGCAGAGGAGAGTCGCGCGGCGGCGACCGCGTGTGCGCTTGCGGCCGGCGGCCTGCGGACGAGGCGGAGCGGGGTCGAGCAGCGGGGGGGGGGGGGGGGGGGGGCTCGTGAGGGGCGGCCTGCAGGGCTCCGGCGGGAGTGCTTGTTCAGAAGGGAGTCGGGGTTGCGATGGGGATGGAGGGGAGTGTCAGCGGTTGTCGCAGGGTGGGGGAGGTTGGTGCGGAACACGATGTGGGGGTGGGGCCGAGTCTCGATCAAGATTTTGGGTCGGTCGCTGGAACGTGACCGCGCGCGCATTATTGTTTGCGTGCGAGCGAGAGGTGGGCAAGGTAGCGTGTAGGGCTGGGGCGGCGCTGGCGTGTACGCTGAGCGCGGGGTGCGGTCTGGGTAGGCTCCTAGCGGCGGGGTGGGATATGGTCTAAGGTTAGGTAGAATTAGGGTTTGAGTCCAGATGGGTTGGACTGGGTGGTAGGTGGTCTGGCCGGTTGGGCCTCTGCCCCAATCGGATGGACTGCCTCCTCGAAACATTTTTTTATTGTGGAAGATCTTTATAATTAGTTTTTAGACAAAACAAAATAGCCAGAAGACTAGGTTTAATGATTTGAAAACAATATGGGGTGTTTAGAAAACAAAGGTGGACTTTTAGAAAATAGTTTTTGGCAAAAGATGCATGATGACATGACGATGCTCAAATGCAATGTGGCATAATGACATTAGCATGCTATCATGAAGATGCACAAAGGCAGAACACATCGATTTTCTAGTAGTGGTTCTACCAGGGTGCTACAAGTGAACACAGTTTGATGAAAGTTTGCAATAGGACTTCTAAAATTTACATTCAAAACAATACGATACCAGTTCGTAAAGTAAATATCCAGAATTCAATACTTCTATTATCTCAATTAAAACTAGCCATAAGGTAGTAAACATATGTCAATGACTACAACAAATTATGCAAATTCACTTCGATTTAGTTTATGAAAAATTGAGTTTGATTAATCCAAATTAGAAATGAACTCCCACTCAAAAACGACATCCCTCGTGTCTTTTTGGTGATTACATGAACCAAATCCACTACACCAAGTCTGATCATCACGTGAGTCGGTGTAGCTTCAAAGGCAAGCATCTATATGGGCATCATATCTATCATATGACTCATGCTTAACCTTTCGGTCTGTGTTCTGAGGCCATGTCTGTACATGCTAGGCTCGCCAAGTAAGAACCTTAGTACTCACGTGTGTAAAACTGTCTTACACCCGAAATATGATCGTGGATTCAAGTACATCAATCATCACGTGATGTCTTGAAGTGGCGAAACATAAATGGTGCGTACTTAAGGGAGAACACATTTTTTATCTTGATATCTAAATGAAGGATCATCTTATAATGCTACTAAAACACTAAACTAGCAATATAATATGCAAACATCATATGTGTAAAGTGGAATGATATGGTCCATGCATTTGATCACTATCATGTGCATCGTGGTATGATCTCTATCATTCCTTTGTATGTAGGGCCAAGGTCTATGGAACTTACACCTTAGGTGTGTTGTAAGGGTATCTACTATACATCAACTTACAACATTACCATATCATGACACTAGCTGAGCAACAATCTAAACTAGACGCCTCTAATTTATCCGTTGCAAGTTTTACGTGGCTTAGGGGTTTCGAAGATAGAACCGGTCTTACCTACGAACATGGAACCACAACGATGATAACTAAGTTATTAGAAACTCGTTGTAAATCAGATATTGACTATAGTAGGAGAGACAGACACCCGCTAGCCACTTATGCAAAACCAGTTGCATGTCAGTCGTGGAACTGGTCTCATGTGCGAGGACATGTAAAGTTGGTCCGGGCTGCTTCATCCCACTATGCCACCAATATCCAAAATACATGAAAGAAGCAATAACATGATCATCATCGCCCACATATAAACATATGTGTACTACCCGTGCAAAGCACCTACGCATAGATCAGGCTTTGATACGGGTTTGCAACATAGAAAACAAAAATTTCCTACGATGGGAACTCTACGCCAAGATCAATCTATTAGATACAAGCAACGGGTGGATATACATCCATAGAAAACTTACCCTCGAAGACAACAAGCTTTGTTAACAAGATGGAACTCGTGGATGATGTAGTCGTACACTTGCTGATCTCAAGATCGTGATGAAGTCCAACAAGTCTAGCTCCAGCACGTCCATCAGATCTAGCTCCAGCAAGTCTAGCACCACCAAGTCCAGCACCGCAAAGCAATGGTGCATCTGTGATTGCACACACTTCTGGTCCACCGAACAACCTCTACCTCCTTGCTCCAGTGATGCAGCGGAAGCAACAACTCCTTTCTAAATAAAGCCACCGGGAACATGTATCTCGCTAATTCGAGACCATGGGGAATAACTAGAGGGAGAAGAGAACCATCACGAGGAGGTGGGGCAAGAGGAGAGGAGCCATGGGGCTCCTTTTATAGGGGAGGGGGCGTAGCCCCAAGGCCATGGCTGGCCAGCCATGATGGGTGCCCCCACCTCTCCCTCATTCATGTGGGTGGAGCTTCCACTAAGCCCACTCACATCAATTTCAACTCCACTCACTTTGCATTTAATGTCCACCAAATTAAATGCATTTTTTCTTTAAATAAAACACTTTTATTTATTTTATTCAGAATTTTTTAATTACTTTAATTAACAAACATTCACATAAAACTCACTGGAACATTTCAGTATCACATGTAGAACCAGTTTCAGCAATTTCACCCAAAACAATTCCGGTTTCCATCGAAATGATTCCAACGCTTTCATAATCTTTATCTGAAACATATTTGCTCCTAAATGGTGTCGCTATCCCTTAAGTGTGTCACCCTACGGTTCGCGAATAATGCAGACATAATCGAGACCCCTCTCTGATCAATAATCTGCAGCGGGACCTGGAGATCCGTACTGACTCCCACACATTAAACGATGACTCTTGTGATCGTGTGAAACTTTAATGTTGTAACTAAATCCCTTTGTCTCGCGATATTTTACATGTCCGAGATTCGATCATCGGTATCTCAATACCTAGTTTGATCTCGTTACCGACATGCACTTTTGTTTTGTTCCCGTGATTTAACATTCTAGTGATCACATCACTTGCTTGCAAGCTATTTCAATGTGATATCACCGAGATGGCCCTAAGTATATCTATCCATCATCGGGATGGACAAATCCCACTCTTGATCCATGAGCCTCTACATAACACCTTCGTAGCACTGAACCCACCTTTATAGTCACCCTCTTACAGTGTGACGTTTGATGTTATCAAGATACTCTTCTGGTGTGAGTGATTAACATGATCTCATGGTCTAAGGACTAGGATTACTTCGTATGATGTTATAGAAATATAAACATAATGACTTTGATCATAATGCTATACTTCGTATGAATGTTCATCACATCATTCCACCAATATTGTGACCTTATTATTAACAACATCCAATGTCCATGATCAGGAAAACTTGATCATCATGTTAATCAACGAGCTAGTTTATATGAGCGGCATTACTAGGAACTTTGTATTTTTCTTATTAAACACACATGTATTAACGTTTCCAATTAATACTATGGGCTCCCCGGATTATTCGTCCGAGAAATCCATGTTATGCATATTTCCACGTTCCCATGATCAGTGAGCCGTGGAACATAACCGACAGGTACCATTACAACATCCAAAACATAACGAATTACAAGACTTACATAGATGCCATTATGGCTACATAAAAGTTAGAAGTGGAACATCGCCAAGCGCAGAGCCCAATCGTGCCTCAACCTACAGGAAGCTGACTGGGAAGACGGCCTAGCTCGCTGGACGTCACCTTAATCTCCTGAAAGTTTGGCCAAGTTAATAGCCAGGGACACAGCCGTGAGTACTTTTGAATGTACTCGCAAACTACCAAGATAAGTGAACAAAGGAAATGCAATTCTGGCTGTGGCGAGATAGCTCTATCTGGGGTTGCTTTTGAAGAGCCTAAACTAACTTTTGAAGTTATGGCATCTCCATATCTTTGTTGAAAAAGAGGGTTGAAAACATGCTTTTGTTTTGTAAATCAAGAAATCTCCATATCTTTGTTGAAAAAGAATTTTGAAAATAGTTTTGTAATTAAAACCCTTTTTAAACATCTTCGACCCCTCGGGTCAAATAAAAGCTTTCGAACTCGGGTTCCCCCGGAACCTTTGTCCACTCCGTACTTGTTTCCCAAACAAGCACATTTTGGGTACTCCTAGCCAACACCTTTACAACCGTCCTTGACCGTGGACACGGCTATTCGAATAGGTTATACTCTGTAGAGTTTGCACACTTTCCCCACAAGAATCAATACATCCGCCGGGATACAACCACGGCCCACTACCACTGTAGATGGGGGTCCGGATAATCAAATCTAACCTTTCGCTTGTCTACCCTAGAAAAGGCATGCTTTTCCTCTTAGGTTTGTTCTCCCCGGCAACGAGTATGTGGCTCCCAGCCATAATCCTTCCTTCCATACACGCGCATACCCAAGCCGCAACTTGGCATATACCTTAAATCCGGTGACTCCTCTTCTTTCCATACTCCAAGTCATACCATCCGCGGGAGACCCAATTTTTGCACCGGTCTTCCTGCCAGTTCAGGATCACGCTTGCCGAAACAAGCAACAGGCTTCAGATCCTTGATCTGATGGCGCCTGCCTAGAATTCCAGGGGTCTCTCCCTATAAGCATGGTAGAAGTTGCCTCGGTTAATGCGGACAAACTACGAGTTAAGCCCCAGCACCTAGGGTAATGTGGTTGCGCGGGTAAAATTGTTCCAATAAAGGCGTAGAACATCCCAACATCTTCTTGTTTCTCCTCATCACCATTTCTTTTGTTAAAAATTCCACTAGGAACGATGCCTCTTCCCAGGGTTTTACAAAGCCGTTTTGAAACCTTTGTAGTGGGGAAATTCCCAAAACAGTTTATTTCCTCAAAACCGGGGTTTCCAAGGAGGTAGGATGCTAACCATCATACTCTCAGTCTAAAGGGGATAAAATGATAGGTTCATCGGGGTGGTACCTCAAAGGACACAAAGTAATAACTTGGAGGAGCCAAGTTACTATCGCAGTATTTATAAATCAAGACATGCAGGTAGATAATGCACTTTATAAAGAGGATACAAAAACAGGTAAAAGAGAGTAGGGCATATATCAGAGTTTAGGAAATTGTGGCTTGCCTATGGTCAGCAATAAGTCCCTGGACTTCTTCAGATGACCAAGATTACCCAATAAATAATAAGAATTTCCTTCCTTCTTGTCGTCAGACACTCACACTATCGTCGTCATCGGATACACATGCAAGTAGACAATACCACAATCAATACACGGCATACAAGCATCAAACCATATAGCAAACAATCATAAATAGTACTACTGAACTTGGGAGGTTTTGGAGGAGGTTGGGTATTGATAGTGGAATTACTAAATTACCACTAAGGTGTTTTCGCTTAGAAGATAGTTGTCAAGGCTAGATACAAAGCATTTGGATTAGGGTTCTGAGGTCATTTGGATACCAATGTGCAAAAGTGATATCCTCTGATGGGTCTTGTCAAGACAAAACCAACACAAGTGGTTTCACTTGATTATCATTTTTTTGATTTAATTATGATTTTTATAATGGGATAAACTCTAGTTTGAGGAAATAATTCACCAGATGTTATCTGGAGTTCTAAAAAATTATTTCCATGGATGGTTTGGCAGTATTTGATGTACTTAACCACCTAGAGTTGGAATCAAGTCAGAAGAATTACCAAAATGCCCTCAGGAAATTCCCAAAGGCAGTTATGTAAGATTGTTCTCATTTTTCACCAGATTAATTCTACAAAATCTATTGAGTTGGTTCCAAGGTAATGTGATAGGTATTTAAAATACATTTTTGTAGGAATTGGATTCACTCATTTTGGAGTTTCCAAACTCCTGGAGTGAATTATTTAGTGAAAATACCCATTAGTGAAGTATTTAAATCACTAAGATTTACCCAGAGCTCAATAAATTCTGAGCTGCTTGCATTTGGTAGATAAGGGTTCTGGGGTGCACTGGGAGCTGGAATCAGGTCAATACCACATTTGGATAGACCTGGGAAATTTATCTAAGACAGAAAATTGTTGTTTTTGTTATTTTTGCTAAAGGCAGCATACTGTTCAACTTGTCCTAAGACTTGTGCTGGATGATAGGTATTTCAAATACCTTCCAGTGAGACTTTGGTCGATCTCAAATGGAGATGTGAAACTCTCTGAGGAAATTAATTAGTGTATCAGATACATTTTAGCAGAATAATATTTCATTAATTAATGGGCTTTAATTTGGACTTGGGGTTGCCTCTGCATGTTTGAGAAAACATCAGAGTACTATCAGAAATTTCGATCTAGACTTTTGGATATCATTTTCATTTTCAAAAGGATTTAATCCTGCTGGCCCTTTTCTGGAATAAAAGGATCTGCTAAAGGAAAAAGAAAAAAGGTGCAATGGGCCGGATCTGGGGTGAACTGGGCCGCATAGAGGCAGGCCGGACTAAGGCGGGGCAACGCGACACGCGGGAGCCTGCTCTTAAACCTGACAAGCAGGGCTCGGCGGTCAGCGGTGGAGGGCGCCGAAGCGGTACCGGCCTGATCTGGCCGTCCATTTAAGGCGCGATGGACGGTCTGCGTTCGTCGTCTATGCGAGGCAGGGCGCCAGTGGTGAAACCCTAGGCAGCGGCGGAGAAGGGAGGCGGGAGCTCACCAGAGGGCTCGGGAAGCGGCGCGGAGGGTGCAGGGTGACGCGGTCGACGCGCTAAGCAAATTCGTGGGTGGCACGATGTAGTTTGACGCCGGGAAGTAGCTCGTGCGACGGCAGCCGAGAGTAGACTTGTCGGAGCTCTACGGCGACGGCGGAGGAGTGGGTCCTGGGCAGAAACAAGACCAGGGTTAGATGTAGGAGAGCTAGGGGATCTCTTGGGCAGACATGTAGAAGAAATGGATCAGAGGGGAGAGAGCCTTGCTCGATCTTGGTTGGGGGCCGAAGCTACTCCCTCTTCTTCTCTCGGGCAGCATAGGGCTGGGGAGGGAGAGTGGAGCTGGGGGAGTGTGAGGGGAAGTGTGAGGGGGCAAATGAGGGGCAGAGGCTGGCTGGGGGTGGCATCTGGCCATATATACCAAGGAGGGGGAGTGGATGGAGTAAATTACCACTTTCGACAAGGGGGAGGGCAATGCTGGCCAGGGATTGGTCCAGAGGGAGGTGGAAAGGGGCAGGATGGGGTTTTGGTCGTGCAGGGGTAGAGTGGGGAGTTGTGGTGATTAAATGGGCAAGATCCTTGTAAGATTTTTGTTGCATCTCTCTCTCTTACTCCTAGTACAAGGGAAAAATGGGGAATTGTGGGGTGGCTACAGTGCTGGTCGACCAGTGGGGTGTCATGGTGCTGAGGATGAGCTTGGATCAAGTTTTGGTGGAATTTGGAATTGGGTTTGAGGAATGGATTTGCTTAAATGGCAATTTTGAATCAATTGATGGTTGTGAAGGAAGTCCACAAACTTGCATTGGACAAGAGGAGTAAATGGTGCTGGTAGGTAGTGAGGTCAAGGTAGACTTCTAGGATTTATTTGGGATTTTTCAGAGGAGTTTTAGTCCTCTTAAAACCAATTACTCAAAAAGGACAGACGTGATTTTTAGCAGATCATTTGATAAATTTCCATTGGACAAGGATGTATTTTGTTTTGAGAGGTTCCCAAATGTTACTACACACTTAGGGGAATTTTCCCAATATTTATTGGGGATTAAAAGTATTTAAAACAATTATTATTCCAATTCAGCCATTTAAGAAAATGGGCAAAAAGAAATAATAAAGCTTCTCAAAAATATTTATTTTTGAGAAGGATAGATGAGGTATGATATATGGATTTCACTTGAGCCAAAATTTGGGGAAGTGTTTTGGTAAAAACAAAACTTTCCTTTATGGAGGGAGTTTTGGAGATTTTGACTATTTAAGGAATTAAATAGTTTTGGGGCCATAATAATTATGGATAATATTTGAGAAATCAATATTATCAAGGTAGATGACATATACAAGGTGTAGCAATCAGTTTCAACCTTGTGGAATGAAATTCCAACTTGAAAAGGATGGAAAACAAGGAGTTGATGATCTAGGGTGGTGTTATTTTTATACCACCAAAACATGCTTGCATCTTGGAGCTCAGAGCTCACCTTGGTGAAAGGGATAGATGGGTGGGTAGACCAGTTCATATAGATGATCATGGCAGAGAGAGTTTGAATTAACTATCTTTGAGGTGATTTAGAAATGATGGCAAACTTTGTTGAGGATAAGGCTGCCATGCAAAAAGTGTCATGAAGCCTTCTAAACTAGGTGGGTTTAATAAGCTCAATGGTCCACTTGGAACAAGTGAGGTAGATTTTGATAGACCTCAAAGAGTAGAACACAACCATGCAGAAGGTTGGTCAAAAGGAAGTTGGAGGGTGATGTGAGCTTCTACCAAAGAAGGCATGATGGCTAGTTTTGCAGGAAATGTTATTTTCTTGTCTGCAAAACCATCATGGACAAGTGGGTTGGAGAAGGATCTAACAAGGGGCCAATGTGTTCCTTGGTAGTCCTTAGGATGGTTAACAAGATGGTCCAAGTGCATTTCCAAAAATGCACATGTCTTGGGAAAAGGAGGCATTCCAAAAGGTGATGTTGGAGCTGTTTCCAGACTTAGTCAAATTTTGGCAGTTTTGAGGAATGTGACTAGAGTGTGAAAGGGAAAGTTCTTGCAGGGGTTTCAAGCTATTAGAGCATTATCAAGTGAATGATATTGAAATGTAGAGTGAGTAGAAGAGATCCTTGCCTGATAGGGGTCTCCATGGGCTTGGAAACATCTGGAATGGAGATCCTCAGAATAGATCTGGTTAAGGGTTTTAGATGATCACCTAGTGACTAGGGATCATATCTAGGTTTGCATGCTTGCTTAGGGGTTGATGATTTGGAATCATCTTGATCCTAGTGATGAGCTCCTAGAGTAACTCATACTACTTCCTAAGCAAGCAAGTCAATCAGCAGATCAAGGCAACTCATCAGACATCAGATCAAGGCAACTCATCTTATAAACCATCAACTACTCTAGGGTTACCATCAAGCTTAGCTTGAGGTAGGGTTGGGGAATTTTGAAGAGGTTGAGTTTTGAATAAGGTGAGAGTCCCTGGTACCTCTACCAAGAGTAAATTCAAATGCTTTTGGAAAGAGGTTTTGGGAACAGTAGAGATAAGATTAGTTGAGTGTTCTGACTTGAAAACATAAGGAGATTGTAGTATATAACTCTCCATAGTTTTGTCAATGGAAGTTACCAAAAATAGTTTTGGTTGCATAGGCATCTTGGCTCCTGTATTGAAATGCCAGAACATTTGGGAATATGTAAAGTAAGCCAAGATAGTTTTGGGTAAAAACCATTTGTCAACTGAGGGTGAGGTAAGGATTATCCTAAGATACACATCATAAGCACAAGTGCAAGCAAAAAACAAGCAAGCACTGCACCAAAGCACAAGGAAAAGTTTTTGTTCCCCCTAATTTTTGCATTCTGGACAACTAATCAGGGTTGCTGAAATTGGGATGTGACAGACATTTCCCCCTTAAAAGAATCTCGTCCCGAGATTCGGGAGAGTAAGGTTAGGATCTGTCTCGGAATAAGTACTATGAGTTTCTTATGGGCTAACTTTCCGACTTTGTCCTTGAACAGAAACACCTCGACCGGGAGGTTGAACTTCCATCTTCTTGAAAACTCGGGGGGTCGAGCTGGTTTCAACCATGGTTGCGGGGAGGGACCTTCCTTCTGTAAGGGTCTAGGTACTTCTCTTAAGTGGGGGGGGGGGGGTTGTTGAATCCAAGTCTGTGACAAGTCTGGGTCTTGATATTTGTGTCTTCGGGTCCCACGGTTGGATTTTCTCAGAGAGGTACTCTATTTTGCGGGAAAGACGCGGTCTTCCCCCCTTAGGATTGGGCTTGGGTAGAGTGGAGGGTTACTAGAGTTCTCAGGGTAGCGTAGGACAACATAGGGGGAGGGTGGCATCCTAGTTGTCTTTCCAGAGGGACATGGGCTAGTTTATTACAGGTTGTGCTTGCCGACGCCCGGGGAAACATAGAGTGAGTTAAGGAGCTTTTCTCTATCTTTACTTCCACAGGGCGCTGTCACCTAGGAAGGCGCGGGAAATCTACAGTCTTGAGCTGAGGGGCAGAGAGCGGTAAGGTGACCATCTTTTATGAGGGGGGGACCTTGGATGTCTTCGAGCTTCTCTGCCGAGGAAGTCTTGGCGGATTTTCTCTCGGGGCATTCTCTGCTGAAGTGATCGGGTAGGCCACACGTGAAGCAGATGCCCATCCTTCGGTGTAACTGTTTTGACGCCTTGCCTTTGCTGGTACCGAGAGGTTGACGGGCTATGCTAATGAGGGGATATACTGGACACTTTATGGGAACATGGTCTTGGCCTTCACAGATGAAACAGGTGATAAGTCGAGTTGGGCAAACTTTGGGTGGGTGGGGTTCTCTGCAATTGGGGCAGTGGCCGGAGCATCGGTTGGCTTGGTGCCCTTCGTCTCCGCAGCGGCTACATGCCTTCTTCAAGCTTCCGGTCGTCCAGGCCATCCTAGGGGTGGTCTTGTTGGTGGCAGACGTTTCGGGTTGGGTCTGATGCAACGAATTGGGTTAAACACGCAAGAAGGAACAATTCATGCAAGCATAGCAATCAAGGAAGGCATTACATACCAACCAAATCTGCACCTGAGGGTGCTAATAGTGCTTAAGCATTACAAAACGCGTCAGGGACGATACATGACTCTACCCTATTGCTAGGTGGGCGAGTACCGCGACGCGAGTGATTAATCGTAGGGTGCATCTATGAAGTCAGGGCTAGCTTCGGGATTTCCAACTACTGCAGATCCTTTGGGGTTTGCGGGATATTCAGCTCGTCTTCCGTGAAGGTGAGGGTGGTGCCTTCCCATGGTGCAGGGTTGGGGGTTTACTCGGCAACATGGGTTATTGGACGATGGGGTGGTACTCATTGAGGAAGGATAGTTCATCGTCAGTCCCGGGATTCTCGTCTTCATGAGTTGGGGGGTACTTCAATGATCAGCTTCCGCGCCAAGCGGGAATTGGTGGCTTGGAGACTTCTTTCGCGCTTACGAAGTAGGTTGATATCCATCTTTAGAAGCAGATTCTCGCATCTGGCCTTGTCAAGATCTTCCTGGGAACGTTGGAGTAGGTATTCCATATTCTCCAGCTGATTCCCGATGCAGTAGGTGAGGAAAAACTCAGTGGGTAGTCTGTCATCATCTCGCTTTCCAAACAAGTGGTAGGGAGTATCTTCCAACTCATCTTCGTGGATTTTGAAGAGGCGCGCCATGATCTCCTGTATGGCTCGCACCACGCCATCAACCCAGTTGCTGTCGAGGAAGGTGAAGATTGTGGGGACGGTGTCCTCATCGGGAGCAGGAATTACAGCCTTGATGACCCATTGCATCACATCATAAGCACAAGTGCAAGCAAACAACAAGCAAGCACTGCACCAAAGCACAAGAAAAAGTTTTTGTTCCCCCTGATTTTTGCATTCTGGACAACTAATCAGGGTTGCTGAAATTGGGATGTTACAAATACAACTATAGCATGCAAAATAAACATTTTTATCATAAACATGGAATAAGATAATAACCATTTTATTATTGCCTCTCGGGCATATTCCCTTCAGTATGCACATACATGCTTTGTCAATGCTGGCATGAACACGGCTCATAATTAGTACCCTTTAGTTTGTAGATAATCAATTTAGGCACGGTAAGTTCAAACTATTCAATCGTTACTAATATACACTATATTAAATGAGTCTGGCGCCGACGGCCAGCTCCCGTCGGTGTAGCCCACGATTGCCAGCGGCGTAGGTTACGCCGACGGCTGTCGTTAGCGTCTGGCTATCCGTGTAATGCACCATAGGCATAGACGGTTTAGCCGTCGACGTAGCACCTGTGGGGCCCACATCAGTGGTTGACAGTCATTTGATCTGGAAGTAGCTACGCTGATAACATTATCATCGTCCTAATTGGTCTGGCAGTAGTCGGCCTAGTTTTTTGATTTTTTCAATTGTTTGACTAGTTAATCTAACAAGCATCTTTTTTGAATTTTTTGACTCGTTAATCTCACAAGCATCTTTTTTAACTCTAAGTACAATAAATCTTCAATCAAATTGCACTCATGGTCAAACTTCCCGATTGGTCACACATCCTCGCACTACTCCAGCCTCAGCACGCTTAACTTCTCGGTTCCTTCCGCATGAGCTTCCGATAAGGAAATTAAACCTTATTCATAATACTACCGTATCAATCCTATTAACCCTTAGACCATGGTGTCACACGCCTTTATTTTGTAAATTTTAAACAATTATTTAAGTAAACAAAAATGAATAAGTAATAATAATCTTGAATTCAAATAACAATAAAATGATTTTTTGGCTTTTTCTACTTAATTTGGAATAATTCATATCTTTAAATCCATAAATTGGGATTCAACAAATAATATGTCAAAATCAATCATAAAAATGAGAAGAATCCAAATATGACATCCAAATAATCCTTTTAATCACGCATCATGTCTTTTTAAGTAAAATTCATTTAATACTGTTCAAATCTTCAAAAAATCATATTAAAATTTCCCTTTTGAATTTGAGAATTCTAAAACTTCCTTACCTCGAGGCTGAGCCTCACTAAACTTGCGGTGAATCTTTGATGAAATAGCATATTGTGAATCCAAAAATAATTTTTCCAAAATATCATGAGCATTAGATCATGTACATGTAGTTCAAATATGACCCACTTCCTAGCAATTCAGTAGGAATTTGTGTTTTTCACGAGGGATGGACGGAAAGGTTTAAGATACCCCAGTTGGGACATTTCCCATTCAAGGTGGCCTAGTATTTTTTAAAATTGGGGGTGGTACCATTTTAAAACTTTCATTTGGTGATTGCTTCACAAAACAACCCCTTTGTTGCACTCGGAAAATAGAAAATGGCTTTTTTGTGTGACGAAAAGGAAAACTTGCTCCTACAACATCATTCGTCATCCCATGATGCACAATATGGGTACATTATCACAAACTATGGCATGATTCTAGCCATAACATTGGTCATTTGGCCTAAAAGTCATGAAACCTTGAACATGATGGCTCATTTCTGAGAAGGTTTTTGAGATACAATCAATATACCAAGTTTAATATTTTTCCTTGCAACTGTGTCACATAATATGACATCAAGCGAAGTTTTTACATTGCTTGGATCATTTTTGCATATTTCATGCCCATTTCAAAATTTAGTAAAAATGGCGGGCATGAAGATTCTTAGCTCAGGGCTGAGCCTCGCTAAACTTGCAGTGGACTCATACGTCCATTTTGCATCACTATTCTATATCATATTTCACTGTTACTCATTGATATATTTCATATTAAGAGTTGGTACTTATGTTATTTCATCTGTTTTTGCATGGTTGGTGACTTTTGGAGCAAGGACTGCTGCAGTCAGGATTCTGATGGAAAAGGGGATGTTTGGAGGTGAAATTCGCGAAGATCAGAAAATTCGGGAAAATACATGGCAATTCTATTTTTCTAGAAGACTAAGGATGCCAGAAGGGGGAGTGGAAATGGGCCACAGGGGGCCCACACCACCCCTGGCGTGGGCCACCCCTGGCTGCACCACCAGGTGGTGTGGCCACCCTGGACCACTCCTGGCGCTCCCCTTTGGCGTATATTATCCCCACGAAACCCTAACACCTGAAGAGTGACCATAGAAAGCTTCCGCCGCCTCTGCGGGGCGGAAAACTACAGAGAGAGAAAGATCTCTCCGGCAAATAGATTCTGCCGGGGGAATTCCTACTCGGAGAGAGCAGATCGTCGCCATCAACACCACCATCAAGTTGGACTTCATCGGGATCATCATCATCTCCATTGTCATCTCTACCAGCACCATCATCACCACTCCATACCGCTGTAACAATTGGGTTGAATCTTGCATGAAACTTTCCCGGTGTTGATTACTTGTTGTACTTGATGCTATTGAGTGAACCATTGAATTATTGTCTATGTTCAGATTGTTACTTACCATTATTTCACCTCTGATCTTGATCCATATGATTTCTTGTGAGTAGTTCGTTTAGTTTTTGAGGACATGGGAGAAGTCATGTTGTTACTAGTGGAATTGTGTTGAGAAAGATTCAATGGTTTGATAATTAAGTTATGGTTTATTTCTTCTAGTGGTGTCATGTGAACGTCGACTACATGACACTTCACCTATATGGGTGATACGTCCATTTTGCATCACTATTCTGTGTCATAATTCACTGTTATTCATTGATATATTTCGTATTGAGGGGTGATACTTATGTTATTTCATCTGTTTTTGCACGGTTGGTGACTTTTGGAGCATGGACCACTATAGTAAGGATTCTGATGGAAAAGGTGCTGTTTGGAGGCAAAATTCGCGAAGATCAGAAAATCTAGGAAAATATATGGAAAATACTATTTTTCCATAAGACGAATGAAGCCAGAAGGGGGGCTGGAGATGGGCCATAGGAGGCCCACACCACCCCCTGGCGCAGGCCAGCCTAGGCTGCGCCACCAGGTGGTGTGGCCGCCCTGGTCCACCCCTGGCACTCCCCCTGGCGTATATTATCCTCCCGAAACCCTAAGACTCGGGGAGCAACCACAGAAAGATTCCGCCGCCTCTACGGGGTAGAAAACACCGAGAGAGAAAGATCTCTCCGGCAGACAGATTTCTTCCGGGGGAATTCCTTCCCAGAGAGGGGAGATCATCGCCATCAAAACCACCGTCAAGTAGGAATTCATTGGGATCATCATCATCATCACCACCATCATCACCATCAGCACCCTCATCACCATCTCCATATTGTTGTAACAATTGGGTTGAATCTTGCATAGTTCTTAGGGGAAACTTTCTTGGTGTTGATTACTCTTTGTAGTACATGCCATTGAGTGAACCATTGAATTATTGTTTATGTTCAGATTGTTATACATCATTATTCCATCTCTGATCATGATCCATATGATGTCTTGTGAGTAGTTCGTTTTGTTCTTGAGGACATGGGAGAAGTCATGTTGTTAGTAGTGGAGTTGTGTTGAGAAAGATTCAATAGTTTGATATTTAAGTTGTGGTGTACTTCTTCTAGTGGTGTCATGTGAACGTCGACTACAAGACACTTTACCTATATGGGCCTAGGGGGATGCATTGGGTATTTGGCTACTAATCGTAGAGGTTGCCGGAGTGACAGAAACCTGAACCCCCGTTAGGAAACCATTGCACAAGGGACGTAAGGGTCTTAGAGTTTAAAGTTGTGGTTAGGTTTCTACCTTAATTACTTTCTTGTACTTACGGATGTTTGCAAGGGGTATAATCACAAGTATGTATTAGTCCTAGGAAGGTCGGTACATTAGCACATGTTCACCCATACAACACTTAGCAAGCTAAAGAAGATTAATGAACTATACGAAGCGAAAGCACTTGACAGTCTTCCCATGTGTCCTCGAGAACGTTTGGTCATCCTAAGTAATAAACCGGCTTGTCCTTTGCTGCATAAAGGATCGGGCCACTTGCTGCATTTATTCCTACTGTCTTTTATTTACTCGTACTTTGTTTTACTTGCTTTATCAAAAACCCCTAAAAATCCATTTGCTAAGTATTTGCAGAGAATTCCTTATCCATACCACTAGCCAGCACCTTCTGCTCCTCGTTGGGTTTGACACTCTTACTTATTGAAAATACTGCGATACACCCCCTATACTTGTGGGTCATCAAGACTATTTTCTGGCGCCGTTGCCGGGGAGTGAAGCGCTATTAGAGAGTGGAACTGGTAAAGGAAACTTCTACTGTGAGTATTGTTTACTTCTGTTAGTTGCTTTGTTTTTGTTTTGTATAATTCATTGAGTTTCTTGTTTGGTAATGCTACTACCACTGCTAAGGTAGTAGATAAGCCACCACCTGCTGAGAATGATGCTTTTAAAATACCTACAAGAATTATTGATCGTGTTATGGATAACTACTATGTTGGGGATGGAAATGTCCATCCCGATGATCATTTGCTCTTTATACACGAATTATGCGGGTTGTTCAAGTGTGCAAGTATTACTACAGATCAAGTTAAGAAGAAGTTATTGTCATTATCGCCGAAAGGAAGAGCGGAGGAATGGTATAAGCTGTTGAAGAATGGTCAAGCTCTGGAATGGGAGGAAATAGTGCCTCTCTTTTATTCAAAGTTTTATCCTCCTAGTGAGATTCATAAAGATCGGAATCAAATATACAACTTTTGGCCTCTTGATGGAGAGAGTACAGCTCAAGCTCTAGGGAGATTGAAGTTACTTATGCTCAAATGTCCCATTCATGAGCTCCCCAACAATATTATTATCAACAACTTTTATGCAAGACTCCCTCTACATGACAAGGACTTATTGGATGCTTCTTGTGCTAGATCATTCACTCGCATTGAAGAAGAAGCTAAATGGGATCTTCTGGACCGTATTCAAGACAATGCTGAAGCATGGGAGAATGGCAAAGGTAGAAAGTCAGGTAAAAATTACGATTATGAATGCATTGAATCTTTTATGGGAACTGATGACTTTCAAAATATTAAAAATGCTTATGGTCTTGATTTACAAGTCATTTTGAATTGCTTTAGGGATTTTGCTTTTTATATTGAAATTCCAAAAAGGGGATGGAACAAGTACCATGAACCTTATAAAGATATTGTTGACCGTGTTCCTGTTGGGAGTGCTGAGTATTGCACTATTGATCCCATCTTACCTGAACCTTATATCGAGAAGAATCCCTTCCCAGAAAAGGTAAAGGATCATCCTATGATAACTAATGTAATCACCAAAAGTGAAAAGAGAACTGTAAAACCTGATGAACAGATAAACGTTGAACCTGTGGTAGCAATTGTGAAAGACCTTGTCACTAAAAGCATAGAAGATGGACACATAGTCTTTTGTGAGGATGCTTCTAATATTGTTTCACATCCTAATAGAACTAAAAAAGCTAGTGTTCCTATGCTTTCTATTAGAATTGGTGATCATTGCTATTATGGTTTATGTGATATTGGTGCAAGTTCCAGTGCTATTCCTTATGAGCTTTACAGGGAAATGATGCATGAAATCAGTCCCTGCGAATTGGAAGAGATTGATGTGGTTATTCACCTTGCTAATAGAGAGACCATCTCTCTGATTGGTACTGTACGAGAAGTGGAAGTTCTTTGGGGTAAGATTAAGTACCCTGCTGATTTTCTAGTACTCGGTTCAGCTGCTAGTAAAACTTATCCTATTATTTTTGGTAGACCTTTCTTGAGTACTTGTGGAGCTATTATAGATTGCAAAAGGGAGAAAATATTGACTAAGTTTGATGGGGAATCTTATGAGTTTAGTTTCTCAAAATTCGCTAAAGAACCTTGTGAAGAGGAAACCCATAATGAGGATTTTAGAGTTGAACAACTTCCTTCTATTTCTCTTTCTCCTAACAATGCTTTGCAGCAATTTATGGAAGATCATGAAAGTGAAATCTTCATGTAAGAAAGGAATGAGATTGACGAGATTCTCCATGATCAGCCTAAGATGCTTAAGCATAACTTGCCTATAGAAGACTTGGGTACCACGTTGCCACCTAAAAACGATCCAGTCTTCGATCTAAAACCTCTCCCTAATGATCTTAAATATGCTTATATTGATGATAAAAAGATATATCCTTTTATTATTAGCTCTAAACTTTCAAGAAAGGAAGAAGAAAGGTTATTGGAGGTTTTGAAGAAACACCGAGGAGCTATGGGCTATACTCTGGATGATTTAAAAGGGACTTCACCGACTATATGTCAGCATTCTATCAACATAGAACCAGATGCAAAGCCAGTAGTAGAGCACCAACGACGTTTAAATCCTAAGATGAAGGAAGTGGTAAGGAATGAGGTATTGAAACTCCTTGATGCTGGTATTATTTACCCTATTGCTGATAGTGAATGGGTTAGTCCTGTTCATTGTGTTCCTAAAAAAGGAGGTATTACTGTTGTTCCTAATGATAATGATGAGCTTATTCCTCAAAGAATAGTAGTAGGCTATAGGATGTGCATTTATTTTTAGAAAAGTCAATAAAGTTACTAAGAAAGATCACTACCCGCTTCCTTTTATTGATCAAATGTTGGAAAGATTGTCTAAAAAGACCCATTTTTGTTTTCTTGATGGTTATTATGGTTTCTCTCAAATTGCTGTTAAACAACAAGATCAATAAAAAACTACTTTTACTTGCCCTTACAGAACTTATGCTTACAGACGTATGCCTTTTGGTTTATGTAATGCTCCTGCTACTTTTCAAAGGTGCATGTCTGCTATCTTTCATGGTTTTGTGAGGAAATTGTAGAAGTGTTCATGGATGACTTTTTTGTCTATGGAACTTCTTTTGATAATTGTCTACACAACCTGGATAAAGTTTTGCAGAGATGTGAAGAAACTAATCTTGTTCTTAATTGGGAGAAATGCCACTTCATGGTTAATGAAGGGATTGTCCTTGGGCATAAAGTTTCTGAAAGAGGCATAGAAGTTGATAGAGCTAAGGTTGAGGCCATTGAGAAGATGCCATGCCCAAGAGACATCAAAGGTATTCGTAGCATCCTTGGTCATGCTGGTTTCTATAGAAGGTTTATTAAAGACTTTTCTAGGATATCAAAACCCCTCACTAATCTTCTTCAAAAAGATGTACCGTTCGTTTTTGTTGATGATTGTAAGGGAGCTTTTGAAACTCTTAAGAAGGCTTTAACTACAGCCCCTATTGTTCAACCACCTGATTGGAGTTTACCCTTTGAAATAATGTGTGATGCTAGTGATTTTGCTGTACGTGCTGTTCTTGGGCAACGAATTGATAAAAAGTTAAACGTTAATCATTATGCTAGTAAGACTTTAGACGCTTCTCAAAGGAATTACGCTACTACCGAAAAAGAATTTCTAGCTGTCGTTTTTGCTTGTGATAAGTTTAGACCCTATATTGTAGACTCAAAAGTCACCATTCATACTGATCATGCTGCTATTAAATACCTTATGATGAAGAAGGACGCTAAGCCTAGGGTTATTAGATGGGTGTTGCTTTTACAAGACTTTGATCTACATATAGTAGATAGGAAAGGTGCTAAAAACCCTATAGCTGATAATTTATCTCGATTGGAAAACATCTCTTTTGACGCTATGCCTGTTAATGATAGTTTCCCAAATGAGCAGTTAGCCGCAGTAGGGGTAAGCTCGCGAGGGAGCCCTTGGAATGCTGATTATGCAAACTTTATTGTCTCCAAGCATTTGTCTCCAACTTTTACAGCTCAGCAAAGGAGGAAGTTCTTCTATGATTTGAGGCATTATTTTTGGGATGACCCACACTTATACAAAGGAGTGGATGGTATTATGTGAAGATGTGTTCTAGAATATGAACAAAAGGAGATATTGCGTAAATGTCATGGTAGTGCTTATGAAGGACATCATGCAGGAGATAGAACTGCACAAAAGGTGCTACAATCAGGTTTCTACTGGCCTACTCTTTTTAAAGATGCAAGAAAATTTGTTTTATATTGTGATGAATGTCAGCGTGTTGGTAATATTTCTAGACGTAATGAAATGCCTATGAACTACTCTCTAGTTATTGAACACTTTGATTGTTGGGGATTTGACTTTATGGGTCCTTTCCCTCCCTCGAAAGGTTATACTCATATTCTTGTTGCCGTTTATTATGTTACTAAGTGGGTAGAAGCCATTCCTACGAAGAGTGCTGATGGGGAAACTTCTCTAAAAATGCTTAAGGATGTTATCTTTCCTAGGTTTGGAGTGCCTAGGTATCTCATGACTGATGGGGGTTCTCATTTCATTCATGGTGGTTTTAGAAAGACCCTTACTAAATATGATGTTAATCATAGAATTGCTTCAGCCTATCACCCCCAAAATAGCGGGCAAGTAGAGTTATCAAATAGAGAAATTAAATCCATCTTGTAAAAGACTGTTAATAGATCTAGAAAAAACTGGGCTAAAAAGTTGAATGATGCTTTATGGGCTTATAGAACTTCCTACAAAAATCCTATGGGGATGTCTCCTTATAAAATGGTTTATGGGAAAGCTTGTCACCTACCTTTAGAATTAGAACATAAAGCTTACTGGGCAGTTAAAGAACTAAATAGAGATTGTAAGCTCGCTGGCGAGAGAAGATTATTTGACTTAAGTTCTTTAGATGAATGGAGGAGTGAAGCCTATGAAAATGCTACGCTCTTTAAGGAAAAAGTTAAAAGATGGCATGACAAGCGAATACTTAAGAGAGAATTTCATGTTGGTGAGAAAGTTCTATTGTATAGGTCTTGTCTCAGATTTTTTGCAGGAAAGCTACTGTCAAAATGGGAAGGACCTTTCATTATTGAAGAAGTATACCATTCAAGAGCAATAAAAATTTCTTCTTTAAAAGATAATACTACACAAGTAGTGAATGGGCAGCGACTCAAACACTATATTGCTGGGGATTCTTATAATGAAGATGTTGATGCCTTTCAAGTTATAACTACGGAAAAATTTATCAAGGACCAAATTCAGAGACCTGTAGATTCCGCTTTCAAATAGGTAATAGTTCCGGTAAGAAAAATTCTACGAAAATACTATCCGACTATATTTTTGCAGTTTTTAGCCATTAAGGAAAGCTACGAAGCGAAAAAGGGACAGAAACAGAGCCAGGGTGGCTCACACCACCCTGTGGCGCGGGCCCACCCCTAGCCACGCCACCAAGTGGTGTGGCCACCCCAGACTCCGTCTCCGACCCGTTTTCTCCCAGTACCTTCCTTTCGTCAGGAAACTTCCTAATATATAATCCCCCGGATCCCTCGAGGTTCGTATATCGTGTTTCCGTCTTGTTTTTGTTTCGATCTGTTTCTGACAGGTAGAGTCCCAGATTTGGAGCTAGAATGTCTTCCTCTAGACCAGCCAAGGAAGATTCCTTAGAGGATATCATCAACCCATACATGAGAGAGTTGAAGATTCATCCCATGGAGTTGTTGCTTGAAGATGGGGAGCTCCAGATAAAAGACGTTCGAGGCCCTAAAGGTGAAGGAAGTCTGGAGGACAGGATGGAAGCATTGGAGCAAGAAGTCTTTAGGTACAAGAAGATGGCGGAGCGCGAAGTGGATATCATCCATAAGATTTGTTCCGAACTCATCGCCGAGCACCAAAAGGAGACTACTGAACTCAAGGATGAAGTCCTCTCACTCCGCCAAACAACCAACGAACTGCAAGCACAGTTCTATGACGTTCAAAATCAAAACTGTGATAATGAGGTTAGGTTTAAACGCATAAGTGCTGCTTCAAGTTTCCGGATGCTGGAAACCACGATGTCCTTTGTTGATGGGAAGCCCTTAACCTGTAAGTCGGATGAAGATGAGAGGATACCACCACCACCTAAAGAGTAATTCATCATCAGGTTTGGCATCCCCTAGGTTTGTTCCAAGCTTGGGGGAGTGCCGTGGTATCACATCACTATTTTCTATCTTTTTTACTTTATTAGTAGAGTCATATCATGAATGGAGAAGTTATCCTGTAGGATGGTTTGCATTATGGAAGTGTCCCCTCTCTCGTTAGATATGTATCCCTTGGTGTGAGTTGCCGTTATGGAATATTAAGGAGAGGTTCTATCATTTACTATTTTGCATAGCTTATATTAGTTTTCAATTCGTGGTTATATGATTGATATTGTTGTTAGTACTGGTATCACTTTCGGATCATTGAGTTAATTTAGTTGGTTTTGGCAAACCTTGCTCAGTCAGTAGCAACACTATTTTTGAGAGTTGAATGAAAAAGATAGAAGTGCTCTAAAGAAAAATAATTTCATCATCTTTCTTTCTTGATTTGCTCATAAGTCTAGTATTCTCTAGTTAAGATCTTTTGTGCTTCCAAGGAAGATTGCATGTTTGTCTTTATAGCTTGTATGTTTGTTTGTTTCCTTCAACTTTTATACTTGCTACCCAGCCTTGCTAGCCAAAAACCTGTACTGAGAGGGAATTCTTCTTGTGCATCCACTCCTTTAAACCAAAACCTTTGCCATTTGTGTCCACCATACCTACCTATTAGAATTATTGCTATTCCAAATAAATTCTTGTTTTATCTACATCCCAAATTAAACTTGTTATGTGAAAATTAGTGATTAAAGCTCTCACGAACTTAATGGCACACTTTAATTTCTTGTACTTAATAAACTTGAACCATTGTGCTCACCTATGTTGCGTATATGCTTGCGCTTTGTAAGTTGTGAATTAGCAGAACCATGCTGTCATGGGGAAAGCTTTCAACATTGCACTGGTACCTTGTACCAAGTTGATATCATGTTCTTTTGTCTATGGATGTCGTCGGTGTGAAATGAAAGGGGAGCTTGTAAGTCCATGGAGTTATGCATGTGTGTTAGAGAAATGCATGGGCCACTGGTCTAATCCATGCTGACATGGTGGAAACCTGCAGCAACCACAACGAGCATCTATGAAGCATTCTTCTTATAAAAAAGAGATAGAGATTGAGAAAAAGAGAAAATAAAAAAAAGATATTATGAAAAGAGGAAAGAGAGAAAAAACACCATATTCCCATGGTAAATAAGAAGATTGCTGAGATACTTGTTGTCTGCTTGCCTTGTCATTTTGATACGGGGATTCTTCCGTATCATCGGGCAAGGGGTACCCCGTTGGCGGTTCTCTATGATACGCATATGCTTACGATGACAAGAACTTACCGGTGACTAAACTTGAGTAGCCTGAGGAGCGGCCCTCGTATTCAAGGGACATGAGATTCTAAACTTACAACTTGTCAATGCATATCCTCATATTTGATCACTTTAACCTTAATCACCTAAAGATGCCTATGATAGGGGCAATGAGAGCTGAAAGCTAGTAAGTATCATAATTTTTGGGGGCTCTTTATGAAACTTGCAATCCCTGCTTTCCTCTTTGAAGGGCCTTTCTTTTACTTTGTAGTTGAGTCAGTAAACCTATTCCCTTCTATCTCAGCAAGTATTTTGAGTTGTTGTGTTTCATTCATTCATATGATGATTTATTCAATCATGTTTCTTATGTTCCTTGTTTTGCACATTTCTCTTATCTTGGTGTCTACTACTTTGAAAGCTATCATTTGAAAAACCAGTTATTTGTGAACTCCAGCAAATTATCAACTATTCTTCGACGAAGAGCTAAGTTTGCCATTACCAATTATGATTTACTTCATGTATCTTTGTTGTGTTTCCTTTACTTATTGCAAGTTGAGTTATATAATAGTGAGTTGTCTTCTGTTATGATCTATGTATTGATGCTTCTTGTCCGTATTCTTTTATCGACTCTTCACTCCATAAACCCGAGGTCATGTTTATAGAGCTCAGTTTCGCTTGGGGGACAAGCAAAGTCTAAGCTTGGGGGTAGTTGATACGTCCATTTTGCATCACTATTCTGTGTCATAATTCACTGTTATTCATTGATATATTTCATATTGAGAGGTGATACTTATGTTATTTCATCTATTTTGCATGGTTGATGACTTTTGGTGCATGGACCGCTGCAGTCAGGATTCTGATGGAAAAGGTGTTGTTTGGAGGAAAAATTCGTGAAGATCAGAAAATCCAGTAAAATATATGGAAAATCCTATTTTTCTAGAAGACGAAGGAAGCCAGAAGGGGGGCTGGAGATGGGCCACAGGGGGGCCACACCACCCCCTGGCGCGCGCCAGCCTAGGTCGCGCCACCAGGTGGTGTGGCCGCCCTGGTCCACCCCTAGCACTCCCCTCTAGCGTATATTATCCTCCCGAAATCCTAAGACTCGGGGAGCGACCACAAAAAGATTCCGCCGCCTCTGCGGGGCGGAAAACACCGAGAGAGATAGATCTCTCTAGTAGACATGTTTTTGCCGGGGGAATTCCTTCCCGGAGAGGGGAGATCATCGCCATCAAGACCACCATCAAGATGGACTTCATCAGGATCATCATCATCATCATCATCATCAACACCATCATCACCATAAGCACCCTCATCACCATATCCATATTGTTGTAACAATTGGATTGAATCTTGCATAGTTCTTAGGGGAAACTTTCCTGATGTTGATTACTCTTTGTACTTGATGTCATTGAGTGAACCATTGAATTATTGTTTATGTTCAAATTGTTATACATCATTATTCCATCTCTGATCATGATCCATATGATGTCTTGTGAGTAGTTCGTTTTGATCTTGAGGACATGGGAGAAGTCATGTTTTTAGTAGTGGAGTTGTGTTGAGAAAGATTCAGTAGTTTGATATTTAAGTTGTGGTGTACTTCTTCTAGTGGTGTCATGTGAACGCCGACTACATGACACTTAACCTATATGGGCCTAGGGGAATGCATTGTGTATTTGGCTACTAATCGTAGGGGTTGCCAGAGTGACAGAAACCTGAACCCCCGTTAGGAAACCATCGCACAAGGGACGTAAGGGTCTTAGAGTTTAAAGCTGTGGTTAGGTTTCTACCTTAATTACTTTCTTGTACTTATGGATGTTTGCAAGGGGTATAATCACAAGTATGTATTAGTCCTAGGAAGGTCGGTACATTAGCACAGGTTCACCCACACAACACTTAGCATGCTAAAGAAGATTAAGCAACTATACAAAGCGAAAGCACTTGACAGTCTTCCCATGTGTCCTTGAGAACGTTTGGTCATCCTAAGTAATACAACCGGCTTGTCCTTTGCTGCATAAAGGATTGGTCCATGATACGTCCATTTTGCATCACTATTCTATCTCTTAATTCACTATTATTCATTGATATATTTCATATTGAGAGGTGATACTTATGTTATTTCATCTGTTTTTGCATGGTTGATGACTTTTGGAGCATGGACCGCTGCAATCAGGATTCTGATGGAAAATGTGCTGTTTGGAGGCAAAATTCGCGAAGATCAGAATATCCGGGAAAATATACGGAAAATCCTATTTTTCCAGAAGACTAAGGATGCCAGAAGATGGAGTGGAGATGGGCCACTGGGGGCCCACACCACCCCATGGCGCGGGCAGCCCTAGGCCATGCCAGGAGGTGGTGTGGCCACCCTGGCCCACTCTAGCCTCTCCCCTCTGGCGTATATTGTCCTCCCGAAACCCTAAGACTCGGGGAGCGACCACAGAAAGATTCCGCCGCCTGTGCGGGGCGGAAAACACCGAGAGAGAAAGATCTCTCCGGCAGACAGATTTCTGCCAGGGGAATTCCTTCCCGGAGAGGGAGATCGTCGCCATCAACACCACCATCAAGTTGGCCTTCATCAGGATCATCATCATCATCACCATCAGCACCCTCATCACCATCTCCATATTGCTGTAACAATTGTGTTGAATCTTGCATAGTTCATAGGGGAAACTTTCCCGGTGTTGATTACTCTTTGTAGTTGATGCTATTGAGTGAACCATTGAATTATTGTTTCTGTTCAGATTGTTATACATCATTATTCCATCTCTGATCATGATCCATATGATGTCTTGTGAGTAGTTCGTTTTGTTCTTGAGGACATGGAAGAAGTCATGTTGTTAGTAGTGGAGTTGTGTTGAGAAAGATTCAATAGTTTGATATTTAAGTTGTGGTGTACTTCTTCTAGTGGTGTCATGTGAACATCGACTACATGACACTTCACCTATATGAGCCTAGGGGAATGCATTGTGTATTTGGTTACTAATCGTAGGGGTTGCCGGAGTGGCAGAAACCTAAACCCCCGTTAAGAAACCATTGCACAAGGGATGTAAGGGTCTTAGAGTTTAAAGCCGTGGTTAGGTTTTCACCTTAATTACTTTCTTGTACTTACGGATGTTTGCAAGGGGTAAAATCACAAGTATGTATTAGTCCTAGGAAGGTCGATACATTAGCACAGGTTCACCCACACAACACTTAGCAAGCTAAAGAAGATTAATCAACTATATGAAGCGAAAGCACTTGACAGTCTTCCCATGTGTCCTCGAGAACGTTTGGTCATCTTAAGTAATACAACCGGCTTGTCCTTTGCTGCATAAAGGATTGGGCCACTTGCTGCATTTATTCTTATTGTCTTTTATTTACTCGTACTTTGTTTTATTTGCTTTATCAAAAACCCCTAAAAATCCGTTTGCAAAGTATTTGCAGAGAACTCCTGATCCATACCACTAGCCAGCACCTTCTACTCCTCGTTGGGTTCGACACTCTTACTTATCGAAAATACTGCGATACACCACCTATACTTATGGGTCATCAATGGGCCTAGGGAAATGCATTGTGTATTTGGCTACTAATCTTAGGGGTTGCCGGAGTGACAGAAACCTGAACCCCCTTTAGGAAACCTTTGCACAAGGGATGTTAGGATCTTAGAGTTTAAAGCTTTGGTTAGGTTTCTATCTTAATTACTTTATTGTACTTGCGGATGCTTGCAAGGGGTATAATCATAAGTATGTATTAGTCCTAGGAAGGTCGGTACATTAGTACATGTTCACCCACACAACACTTGTCAAACTAAAGAAGATTAATCAACTATATGAAGCGAAAGCACTTGACGATATTCCCGTATGTCCTCGAGAACGTTTGGTCATCTTAAGTAATATAACCGGCTTACCCTTTGCTAAAGAAAGGATTGGGCCACTTGCTGCATTTATTATTATTGTTTTCTATTTACTCACACTTTATTTATCTGCATTATCAAAAAACCCTAAAAATCCGTTTAGTATTTACAGAGAATTCTTGCTCCAAGCCACTCGTCAACACCTTCTGCTCCTTGTTGGGTTCGACACTCTTACTTATCAAAAATACTGCGATACACCCCCTATACTTGTGGGTCATCATGGACCTCTAATAAAATAGCATATTGTGAACCTAAAATTATTTTTCCAAAAATTCATGAGCATCAGATCATGTACATATAGTTCAAATATGACCCACTTCCTATCGATTCAGCATGAATTTGTCTTTTTCATGAGGGGTGGATGGAAAGTTTTAAGATACCCCAATTGATACATTGTTCATGCAAGGTGGCCTAGTGTTTTTGAAAAATAGGATGGTACCATTTTGAAAGTTTCATTTGGTGGTTGCTTCACAAAACACCCCATTTTTAACACTTCGAAAATAGAAAATATGTTATACGAAAGTATATGTAATGTTTTTATATTTTATTCAACAAAAATATGTAATATTTGAGTATCGATAGATAGATATTATTTTTCTGCAATTTTTTATATATTATATGTATTTTTCTAAAATAGAATAATTTAGTTATGATTTTTCTAGGATTAATATGGCAAAAAGCAAAAATTGCTATGCTAGCCGTCAGCGTAGGTGTGACACCTAGGCTTTGTGGTTGGCGTAGACTTAACGCCGTCGCATCATCGTCACGTCCAATCCCTACACCGATGGACCTTTCTATGCCGACGGCAAACCTTGGCCGACAACAAGTTTGCTTGGCTGCCTGCCTTGGGGCCTACGTCGATGGCCCCGACAAATAGCCATCGGCGTAGCCTTTGTCCATCGGCGCCTACATCTTCTCCCATAGTGATACTAGGAGGGTCAAACTAGTACAGAGCGAGCATTTTAAGATCCCTCATTGCAAATGGAAGACTCTTTTCGTGTGCGGTGTGAAAGAATGTTAACGTCCCAAAAATTCGACAGTCTGCACATGGATATGCAAATGGCATTCACAAGGAACTCCGAGGATACTTATAAACATCCTCTAGATTTTTGTACAAAATCATGCCAATCTTTCTAGGATTTCCTTGCTCATTGGCTAAAGATGAAAAACTCATGCGAAGGTATCAATGACCAGATATATTGTAACACCCCAGAATAGAGGAAGGGGGAAATGGTCGATGTTTGAACTGTGATTTTTACTTGGCCTGCATCTGAAAATGTGGGGGAATTTAAAATTTTATTATTTGTATAGCAAGTGATTAAGATTTGACTCTAGTGTTGAGTTTGACTCAAATCAACACTAGGATTAGAAATTCAAATTTCAATATGATCTTGAAAATCATAATTGAGTTATCCAAATTCAAGAAAGCCACAATTAAATATATACATGAAATACAAATATAAATGAATTAATTAATTGAATATTAAGATTTGAATTCAAAATGGAGGTTTGAATTAGTCAAATTTGAGGTCAAATTTCTACAAACACATACAAGTAATAATAATAGATAAAAGAAAATATAAAAATCGCCAAAAGCAAAAGGATCCAATAATCAATAGAAGAAGAAAATAAAAATCAAATTCCAGTTGTCAATGTCCAAGGCTAGGACAAGACAAACTCACAACCGACCTGCCATATTTGGCATATGTAGATGCTATGCATCTTTATATAATACAAACTCAATCTAACTGACATGTCTAGTTAGGCATATGCAAATGAAGTGTATCTGCACTAAAAACCAAACTATAAAGCCGATTCAGAACCCTATAAATAGCTAAGAACATGAGACCCCAAACCTCACAACTTACTTGGTCGACTCAGACCAAACACACACACACACTCACTTTAGAGAGAGATCTACAGGGAGCAAGCAAGCAAGAACTTGACGAACAACTCAAGAACAAGGAATAACAAGAGGAGAAGGACAACAACGGAATATACAGATCTTCAACAAGTATACTTAGGAATCTACAGAGGTTTAGAGCCCCAAAACCCTATAATAGGATGGGAATGGTAGTAGTAAGAATAGTAGGAATTATTGTAGCTAAGGGTCATATGTATCCAGGGATAGGGATATTAATAGTAGTAATTATGCTAAGTACTAGTAGATCATACCACACCATGATCCTATTATTGGGAAAGAAGCACATGCACAAACACATGATCATCATTATGTACTCTCACTAAAGAGGCTTCAGAGATGATTAATTATGAAAGTCACCCTATGCACAGCCCATAACAATCACACTAATACGTTAAAATGTGTAAACCCAAATTTTGCTCCAACTACAACATCTGCTAGAGAGAAACTCAATTGAGTTCTAAGTAGGTAACATTGCAGTGAGAGCAAAAGAAGAAGCATCCTAGATTAACACATAAACACATAATAAACATATATAAGAATGAAAATCATAAAATCAACATCTAAGTACATATTTTATCCTCTAAACTCAAACTCTAGCAGGGGTATATTCTATTGAGAATCAAACAATAGAGATTAAAGATAGAGGAAAAGAGATAAACAAGTAAGATTACAACAGGAACATTGTTAGTGAAGAAACTAGAACAATGCATGAACCACTAATCAAGAACATGTAATATGAACAAACCCTAACAACATAATACATTAAATAAATAAACACTCTTTCCTTCTAGATACAATCCCCTTTAGGTAAAAACTCTAAAGGAATTATACCCAATAGAGATTGCAGTTAGAGGGAAAATGTGGATACTAAAATAATGCATCGGTAACACTACCCTAGGAAAAATAAGAACACTTAATAATTGGACCTTACCAGCAGAGGACAATGACAGTGTATGAACTACTAAACAAAGTGGTGTATCTGCAAGATTATAAAGAAAATTAAGTAAACAAGTATACTAAGATAGAAATATCCACTTGAATTATGGATTTTGAATCCAAAAAATTTAAAACAATTTCTATATAAAATATAAAACCTAACCACTCTACTATAAGAATTGAACTTAAGTTCAGTTAACACCGCAACTAACACTGACAGAGAAATTCAGTTAACTAAATTTGTGACCTAAACCTAGACCATTGATACGTCCAAAACGTATCTACTTTCCCGAATACTTTTGCTATTGTTTCTCCTCTAAACTTGTGTGATTTGAATGCAACTAACACGGACTGACGCTGTTTTGAGCAGAATTGCCTTGGTGTCTACTTTTTGTGCAGAAAACCAACTATCAGAAAAAATCCCGGAAAATATACCAAAAATCCTATTTCACCCGAAGACTCCAGGAGCCAGAATACGAGACGGAGAAGAGCCAGGGGTGGCCACACCACCTGGTGGCGCGGGCTAGGCCAGGCCTCACCAGGGGGTGGTGTGGGCCCCCAGGCAGCCCCTCGGCCTCTCTCTTCGCCTATAAGGAGCCTTCTGACCTAAAAACTTCGGGGGGGTCGACGTTTTTCCAAGAGGAGTTCCGCTCCGCCGCCACCACCAGATTCCACGAAACAGCACCAGAAACTCCGTTCTGGCACCCTGCCGGGACGGGGAATTGGAGGAGATCATCGCCATCATCATCACCGTCGCTTCTCCATCGACCATCCATGTTTCCCCCATCTATGAGTGAGTAATCCCCCGCTGTAGGCTATGGGGATGGTAGGGATTGGATGAGATCGTTCATGTAATGGCATCAGATTGGTAGGGCATGGTGCCTAGTATCTTTTATTAGTGCTTTATGACTTTGTTGCGACTTGTTGTGCTTAATGCTTGTCACTAGGGCCCGAGTGCCATGATTTCCGATCTGAACATGTTATTGATTCATTATGATAGTACTTTTTTGGTCTTATCTACAAGTGGTATACACACGTTGTTGTCTGGAACCTATGGCCCCGAAGTGACAGAAATCGGGATAACCGGAAGGGAATGGCTTTGATGTGAGGATCATATGTGTTCACGGAGTGTTAATGCTTTGCTCTGGTGCTCTATTAAAAGGAGCACCTTAATTGCCAGTAGTTCCCTAGAGGCCCCGCTGCAAATGAGCTGGCAGGACAAAAGACGTTGTGCAAGTTCTCATTGCGAGCACGTATGACTATATATGGAACACATGCCTAGGATTGTCTAGTACTTGGATGCTTTATCTTATTTATCTGCAATTGCCCTATGTTCTGATTGCTATGTGAATTGTATTGTCCATGCAATGCCCGTCCATCCATCCCTATGCCTACCGCACTCGAATACCACTGTTTACTGCTTTTGTTACTACTGTCTTTGCTTTACTACTGCTGTTACTTTACTATTCCAACTACAAAACTGTTGCTACTGATAAACTGCTGTGAGCAAGATTGTTTCCAGGTGCAGCTGAATTGACAACTCAGTTGTTAAGGCTTATAAATATTCTTTGGCTCCCCTTGTGTAGAATCAATAAATTGGGTTTCACTTCCCTCAAAAATACTGCGATACACCCCCTATACTTGTGGGTCATCAACCATGTTAGAACATTCTAGAACCTTGCTAACTGACACAACAAGCATGTTCCATCTATCAGGCATGGAAATCGATAGCAACAATGCTTGCACCTCATCCTCAAATTTGATCTTTATGGATGAGAGTTGATTTATATGGCATTGAAAGAAATTAAAGTATTCAATAACACTTCTACCATCTCAGTACTCAAGCTTGGCATGTCTTTTGATTACCGATGTCTTGTTCATAGTTGTCTTCCTCTCATACATTGACTCCAACTCTTGCCACATTTCATATGTGTTTGTATCGTTTGCAATATGGTGAAATATATTATGGTTAATGTACAATCTGTAGGGGTTCGCAGCATAGAAAACAAAAAAATTCTTACGATCGGAACTACTATGCGCCAAGATATATCTACTAGATACAAGCAACAGGTGGATATACATCCAGAGAAATCATACCCTTGAAGACCGACAAAGTGTAACGAGATTTGGCTCATGGACGATGTAGTCGTTCGCTTACCGATCTCAAGATTGTGAGGAAGTCCCGCACCGCAAATCAGCAGCGCATCCGTACTCACACACATGTTTAGGCCACCGAACAACCTCCGCATCCTCGCTCCAGCGATGCAGCGAAAGCAGCAACTCCTTCCAGACAAAAAGCCATCGGGAACATGTATCTCGCTAATCCGAGACCATGGAGTAATAAATATATAGGGGGAGAGAGATCCTTCACGAGGAGGTGTGAGTGAGAATTGAGGAGAGGGGCCTTTTATAGGAGGAGGGGGTGCCCCTCCCAATGGTCAGCGCCCCATGGGGGTGCCCCTTCACCTCCCTCATTCATGTGGTGGTAACTCCCTCCACATAAATATGACCCTTCACATTCTCCACTTAAGTCTCCACTTAAATGCATTAAATTTCTCCAAATTTAATACTCTCTCATTTAGTAAAACTCTTTTATTTATTTTATTCAGAATTTTGTTAATTACTTTAATTAACAAACATTCACATAAAACCCCTGCAACATTTCAATATCACATGTAGAACCAGTTTCTGCAATTTCACCTGAAACAATTCTGGTTTCCATCGAAATAATTCTAGCGCTTTGTAATTCTTTTCTCTAGAACATATTTGCTCCAAATGGTGTTGGTATCCCTTAAGTGTGTCACCCTACAGTTCGCGAATAATGCAGACATGATGGAGACCCTTCTCCGATCAATAATCAGTAGCGATACCTAGAGATCCATACTGACTTCCACACATTCAACGATAACTTCTGGGATCGTAAGAACCTTTTATGCATGTAACCTAATCCCTTTGTCTCGCGATATATTACATGTCCAAGATTCGATCATCGGTATCTCCATACCTAGTTTGATCTCGTTACCGACATGCACTCTTTTCTTGTTCCCGTGATATAACATTCTAGTGCTCTCATCAGTTGCTTGCAAGGTAACTAATATGATATCACCGAGAGGGCCCAAAGTATATCTATCTGTCATCGGGATGGAAAAATTCCACTCTTGATTCATGAGCCTCAACATAACACCTTCGGAGTATCTGAACCCAACTTTATAGAAACCCAGTTATGGTGTGACGTTTGATGTTATCAAGTCACTCTTCTAGTATTAGCAATTAACATGATCTCATGGTCTAAGGACTAAGGTTACTTTGCAAGATGCTATAGAAATATAAACACAATGACTTTGATCATAATGCAATACTTCGGATGAATGTTCATCACATCATTTCACAAATGATGTGACCTCATTATTAACAACATCCAATGTCCATGATCAGGATACCTTGATCATCTTGTGTAACACCCCAGTTTTAGTTAATCTTATATTTAGGGTTGTTTGTGAATTCATGAGCATCATCCCTTAAAAATGCATGCCAGAAATAATGAAAAATAAAACCCTAAACCCTATTATTTCTCTCTCTGAAACTAATTCAAAAGGTTTTAAATATTTTTGAAAACTCAAAAACATGTGGATCCCAAATGGACTAAAGGGGCCCATCTATTTCACCTATTTTACAAACCCTCTAGTAATTTTGAATTGCCAAAAACACAAATGAATTTGAAATTACAAAAGAGAAGTGAAAACATAAAAAGGAAAATGTTTCAGGCAATAAAAACAGCTGCTAAGCCTAAGCAGGCTGGCCTAGACCTTCTCATCCATCTACCCGTCACCCACGTGCAGCACCTCGCGGCCCAGTAGTTGCCCGTCTGGCTCGTACCCTTTGCAACTTTCTCCTTTCTTCCTCCTCCGACTAGAAGGACGGTGAGGCGAAGCTGCTCGCTGTCGTTGCCGTCGCCGTCCATCCGCGCTGCGATGCCCACCTGTGCTAGGATGCACACTACCTTCATCTTAAGCGTTTACAAGTACCCCTGCTACCGCCGAAGAGCCTTATCTCCTCCCTCTTTTCCCCAATTCTCCTCCCGCGGGAACCCTAGCAATAGTAGCCTCAGGGCGTCATCATTTTGGAGCACCTCAAGCCCCATTAGGCATACCACCGTGACCACCTTGCTCGCCTCGTTCGCTTGCCCCTAGCAAAGAAAGTATCACATCCGGAAAAAAATTAAATTTTGATATGTGAAATAAATAAGTTTGGTTGATTGTTTGACATTGTTGACAATTCTCAATAAAAAAGAAACCTTTTGAATTGGAAAGAACTCACTCTATTATGACCTAAGTAGCCATATCGGCAAAAAGGTGTGGATTGAGTTTTAGTTTTAGTATTTGAGTGAATGTTTACAAAAATGAAAATCATGAAGCATTCATAAGCATTTCATTACCTCCATGCAAAGTTCTCAAAAATTGAATCCAAATCCTATTATCTAAATCTGACAGTTGATTTGCCCAAATATTCCTACAAGGAATATATACAGATTTTATAAAGCCAACATCTTCAAACTAATGAAAATGTTACAAATATGATCGTATAATGATCTACTAAATTTTAGAAAAATTTAGAAATAAGAATTATGTCATTTGGAGTTCGTATGCAAAAGATATAAAGAAAATACCAAAATAGAAAAAGAAAAGGAAGAAAAAAAGAAAAAGAAACGAAATGGGCCAATCGAGCCAGCCGGCAGCGCAGCTAGCCAGCCGACCGAACCAGCACGCACGGGAAGGATCGATCCCAGGATTGCTTTAAAAAGCGTGCAAAATTCCTCTTTACATACCCACATCTATTCAAACATCTATATCTTTTAATGTACAACTTCGAATTGATTTCCGTTTGTTTCTACTTGTTCCCTACTCCAAGCTCTATCTCCCCACCATTCTAAACCCCTATATAATCTCTCGAAGCCATAGCTATATCACTTTTACTTCTCAAAATCCCGAATCTACACCTTTTTGAATCATATTCCGCTTCTAAACCTATCTAAACTTTGTCGGATGCCTTTGGCTCCAACACAAAAGTTGTAGATCTCGTTGAAATATTTCAACCCCGATGAACCTCACCTCTTTTCATCCACCATAGACAGAGAATTTTGCCATGCAATATTTCAGATCTGACGGCATAATTCCAAGATTTACTCGCGCTCGTTTTTTAAAATCTAAACTACTTTGGTGGAAAGGTAGATCTAATGTTTCTCCACAACTTTCATGTTGGAAGTTTTTCGATTTGATCTACGGATTTTTCTCTCTAACACATATTCGTTTCTAACCTTTTCTAAGGTAAAATCAAGCCAATTTGGAAGCCATCTTCTCTCCTAGCCACTAGATCTTATCCCGACGGTCCAGATTCAATCGTCCCGGTCAGCTGCCTCATCACCGTCACGTCGTCATCAGGTCAGTGTCTAGTCCCAGTCAGCATGCATGGTCAACCTGTCCAGTCAGCGGAATATTACAGGGAATATTCCGTTTGAATTAAGATTGGAGATTATAGATCTAACTTGTAAAATCTATAAGAAATTCATACTATGTCCAAAAATTGCGTATAATATATCAAATTGAAGATAATTTCATGTAATTTATTAATATCTGATTAGATCTAACTTTCACGCTACAGTTAATTGGTAATTATTTAAATATTTTAATGGCCTTTTGGAGTAATAAGTTTATAGTAAATTATTCATATATCCGAAAATATATGTCCATGGATTCAAAATTCTGTGTAGATTCTAGATCAGGCCTTAGATTTATTTTTGGCCATAATGAACTGTTTAAATAGTTTAAACTCTATTAAGTAGTAATTAAATCATAGAAAAAGATCTACAACTCCGTTTAGGGTGAATCTAATTGATACTGGCTCGTATTAATGTCCTCTATTCCGTACACTTTAGATCTAAATTTAATAAGGAAATTAGTATAGAAGTTTTAACATAACTATTAAAACTTATCTATTGACGATTAGAATTAATCAAAAATACCATAATGCATTAAATGATTCTCTACATGCATCATGTGATCTAGTATTGTTTAGAGAACTAATTACAACCATCATGACATATTAAATCGTCATGCATGCATTTGATCATCATTTTTTATTGTACTGTGCATAATTGCAATGTTTTGAATGATGTATTGTTGTGCCTTGTTTCAAACGTTAGATTGCGAGGAGTGCAACTACTATGATCGCAATTGCTATGATTGAGAGTATTGTGATTGAAAGTATTTTGAGTGTGATGAGTGCAAACATTATATTTATGAGGATTATCTAATCGACTACATCTACAACAAAGGCAAGTGGTGTTATCTTGGTCATAAATGTCCTACTGTTTTCCTATGCATTGTAGATGTTTTGTAGAATTGTATGTATAGGAATTGTTGTGTTTATGCTATGCTATGTCCCATACTATACTCCCTAGTATTCCTTGTTTCTGAGCCATCGTATTGGTAGATTTCTTAGCTATGTTATATAGACAAGGATGGGAATGATAGCATGAAAAGTTATATGTTTTGAAAGGTTTATATTTTGCTAAATGACAAAGAAACATGATTTTAATGAACCTCCTGGGCAGATTGGTTGGATTGTCATCAGAGTGAAGACAAGGGTGGGCAATGCTGCCCAGGGTACTGAGAAAGGATTGGTTTCTTTGTTTGGTAGCTTATGTGTACAACCATGTGCCAATAAAAATGGGTGGTTGGCTGGACTTAGTAGGTTGTGGCGACTCGAACCCTATGTAGCCAGAGATGTAGAATAGTGTAGGTTGGTATGGTGTGTGGATGGGTTTGGGAAGCTCTTCCCGAATTGTCTCGTCTTGGACTTCTCCCTACCATGACACAATATGAGTGTGATGGCATGAGCGGGTTGACCAGGTCACATGGGTAAAGTGTGCAAACCCCTACAGGGTGTCTAAAACTAAGTTCTTAGCTATGTCCCCGGTTACAGACAATTTCAGCGACCTGATTTTGAGGTTATGACATATTTCTCACTCATCCTTATTTCTCAATAACTTAAAACTTTTTGGGAGAACTTAATTGGGTAGGAGCACCTGGGAGTGAACTAGAGCGTCCTATTTATCATATTAGAAAACTACCTTGTTACAAATGTTAGGATAAAACTATTACTTTATGCAAATGAGCCTGAACTCCACCTAGCCAAATAAGCATGTAGTTGCTAGATTTGTTGTTAACCACTTTAGCATACTTGCCATACATTCAATGTATTGACCATTTGTGGCTGCAACGTTTCATGTTGCAGGTTATATTGTATCTGAATGATCGTTCATAGGTCACAAGACTCCACTCAACAATTATTCACATGTGGCACATTTAAAGGATGGAGATCTACCTTGTATTGTTTCAGTTGTAATATAATGTAAATTCTAGATCATATTCATTATATTTATGATGCACGGTTATATTTGGTATCATTTTATACTGTGTGTGCTAGTGAACCGATCCAGGGATTAGAACTATACATAGGAACTTAGCCTTATCAGGCGAGGGTGTTACAAAATGGTATCAGAGCTATGTTTTGACTATAGGATTGTGACCTAGGGATGGAATAGGAAATCCATATGAATTATAGAATCTATATCATTCTATCTTCTTCTCTTCATACACTTCTTTCTAGTATCCTCTTACCACTTCAATTCTCATACTTCTACTATTAGAAGTAGACTAACACAAATATACCTATCATTAAATGGTACTTTGCCTACAAGTAAAATAACAAATAAGATGATACAATAAATATATCACCAAGTTTGACTAGATATAGACCACCATGTTTATCTCTTTAGGAGATCATTGGTATCATGTTAGAGTATTGATCTTGCCAACTTATGTGGTACAACAATACTAGGTTGCTTGCTTGTTTGTTTTGATACATATTGTGTGATACCTTGTTTTGGATCTGGTAATTTTGAAACTCCAAAGTTCAAGGACTTTCGAGAGGTTTCATAACACGTTAATGGAAGTAAAAGCTTAAAATTCGTGAGTTGTTTAGTTGCAGTTTTCTACTTGATATGTTTCACCGCGTGATTTTTAATTCCTTATTGGTAAGTCGGATTGATCTCATATTTTTAGGATATGGAGCATAATTACCTGTACCATATGCACAAAAATTGGCTAAAATTCCTGATGAGTTTAAGTCGTTCAGAAAAATTCGTGAAACCTGTTGTTCTGTTTTGACAGAATCTGTCTTTCATCTTAGTTGATGTTCTACTTAATTCTAATGTTGTTTTCAAAGTTTATAAACTATTTTGTGGATGATAATCACCAAATTACAAGCCTGTAGCTAAACATTATGATTCATGTATGCTTGTGTCCTGATTGTGTGTGCTTGTTATTTAGCTTGATTGTGTGTTATATGAACTTGTTTGTATGGGTGATTATAGTTCCTTTTCTCTAGGATCTATTCTTTCCTATCTTAAACCATTGGAGTTAGAATAATGTGTTGAAGACATGTAGAAGGATTAAGTGAAAGGTTACAAAATATAATACATCTATGAAGGAGGATAGACGTCCATCTAATGCAACAAAAAAAGATATGGAAGTATGAAGTATTGCAAAGGATGTTATCTAGTAGATTGCGCAACCTCAATGTTTTGTAGAATCCATATCTTACTTTTTGTAGTAGTTTTGTGGATTGAATACATGGGAGTATACATCGAGCATTGGTTCGTGCCCATGGAAACATATGCAAAGAAAGTGTGGATGCCCGAGTGATAAGTTGTGTGATTCACCTATCCACATGCAGGGTAATAATTTGGGTGCAGGATGGATTGATCACCATTCCTACTACTCTTATTATTCGCTCTTGTAATATTGGATTTGTAAATCATAAGTGCCTTTTAAACCTTAGCAAAGAGCCGATGTTGAGCCTAGACCTTAGAATGGTATGACTTGAACCTTTACAAAAGCATTCACTATTCAACGTAGGAAGGTACGGTAAGGATGAATCTCAACCGTGTATAATGGGTATTGTGAAGCAAACGTTCCCTAATTGTCTACCATGAGAGTTTTGCTAGTTCAAGTAGTGTTAGCCTAGTGTTAGCTCCCTCTCACCATGCCTAGTAGCTAGCTCACACCTCACCGCCACCCTCTGTCCCCTGCCCGAGCAAAGCCTCGCCGTGGACCATCGAGGAAAGCCCGCGCCCAGTGCCACTACACCATGCCGAGCACGCGCCAGAGCACCGCACCCGTCACGCGTGCACAGACCGCCGCTCGACCACAGCCCGCTCCCACCGCTCCGCCACGACCTGGGGAACACCCTAGACACCCCCGTTCGCTGCCCCTCGCCTCACAACCATCGCTCGCCGCGGACGTTGCCGCTTCTGCCGCTCAGAGCGCCACCTCGCCCAGACCGCATGCCACCGCCCCTATGGCCGCATTCATTTCCTAGAGCATCGCTAGGAGACCGCCTGATGATCGCCATCCTCCGCCATGCCTCTAGCCGGCTGTAGCCATGTCGCCACCGTCGCCCGCCCATACCCTTTGGTCTCACCATCGGTCCTATAAAAGGAGGCCTCCCCAGCCTCTTCTCTCCACACCACTCCACTCCCCTCACCTCACTGAACCTCACCCACCTCTAGACGAAGCAAGGGGAGCAGCATCTCGCTGGAATTGGAGCTGGAGCCGCCGCCTCTGGAGAAGGGCGCCGCTAATTGCGACCACCCCCGGAGCTACTTCGACCGTCCCTGAGCTCGCCGTCGTCTCCCAGTTCGTTTGCCCGCCTCGCCGACCTTGCTGGAGCCCTGGTATGTCCCCAGCAGACCCTCACCGAGCCGCTAGGGTTCGAGCTCGCCGGCGACCTGTTCGTCGTCGACGACGACCCTCAGCCGTAGATTCCCCTTCTAATCCTACGGCCCATAGCGCGCATACCGTTTCGCGTGTTAAGACCCACTGAAAAGCGAGACCCCCCTGTCAGCTGAGCCCCGCGCCGCGGAGCGCCACTGGGCCGGCCCAAGTTCTTTCCCGTGCTAGCCCACCCGTTCAAATCTGGATTTTTCTTTTTAGTTAAATCTAGTTTCTGTCCACTATTTTAAAATTCAATTCTGGGAGTTTTACAAATCCAAAGTGCATGAAACTAATTTTGCCCGAAAGGTATTAAGATGATCTATCCAAGCCCGTTGGATTTAATTCAATTAGAGTTATAGATCTCTCCTAACAAAAATAAGAAAACGGAAGCATTTGCAACTTGCAACATTTTTATAAAATCAACCAAGTTAGCTTTTGAGTTGATTCCAACTCTCAAAAATCACATTTCATCATATCTATCCAAATATGTAATAATATTAAGGTTTACAAGCAATGACTTTGGACTAGTACCAAAATAATGCTATATAGGTATTTCTAGTCACTTTAAATCATTAGATAATGAACTTAAACCAAAGTAATGTTGATCCAACCTTTAAATATCATTCCCACATGTTAGAATATGTGGTGAGGACATGTGTCCACATGATCCCATATTTTGGTGGTGAATATTAAATTTTAGTTAATTTTTCAATGAGTAGAAATTACTTTTCTAAAATAAAAAGGATGAAACTATTGAATTAAACTTGTGATGCTTGTGATGATAATAGATCATCAAATGTGTGTCTTAGAATGCTACTTAGCCTAGTTAAGTATTGTTTGGCGATTGTGTACTCCGTATGTATTTATAGACGATAGTACCGACCAAGCTTTCGAGGAGGAGGAGTTCTACCAAGAAGAAGAAGAAGAAGAAGAAGAAAACTTCAACCACTTCACCAACCAAGGCAAGCCACCTTTAACAGTGCAAGCTAACCCTTGCAAGTTTAGTACTTAGCAAGTTAGGACCAAACTAGATGGTTTAGCAAAGATGCCTTAAGCATGCTTTGATCACACCCCTTTGACTAGTACTACCCCAAGTTCTATTTACAAGTTTTACTCCCTTTAGTTTACACCAAGTTCTTTACTTAGTTTGAAGGTAGCATAAAAAGTATAAAACTTGACCTAATTAGAACCCTTTAGATGTCATTCTATGGCATGAGATTGAACCCATCTTTTCCACCTTAGTGAACACTCTTAACTTGGTATTTTAGAGTAGATCAAAAACTTGAGTCACTTTAGATGGGAATACTTGGTGAAAAGGAATTATGAAAACCTTGGAATGATGAGTGATTCTATTGATATGTTTTTGAAATGTGTTGAGAAACACTAATGGTTGATGATGATGAAAATGTTGAGGCATGAGCCTTAACCCTTTTATAAAACTGATGGTTGGATTCGGATGCGATACCATTCCAAATTTACCGTACAACCACACTATCTGAATTGGGTAAGGCTTAGGTAGAAATTTATATGCATTAGTATTAGTTCCCTCACGGGAGAGGTCTGAGCTAAGGCTACCTCTCATGATGTCCACCTATGCAGTGCCCAAGATGACTGATGGTCATGGTTGGGAGGCCATGCTCATAGGAGAGGTTCTTATACTAGGGTGTCTAAAGGGAAGGTTATGTTTGATTATCTACATACTAAGTATGATGATTCAGGGTTATCCTTGACATATGTATCGAATCTTGTGGTGAAAGTGTACCACCTCTGCAGAGTGTCAAACTATTCGAATAGCCGCGTCTGCGGTTATGGACAGTTGGAATGGCCATACTGTTTCGTTGTTAGGTGTTTTCTAAATACTTTGAAATGAATGATGAATCTTGACTTGACAACAACAGGGTTGTGTTTATGACAATAGTTTCCCCAACTTAAGTGATTCTAGAACTTTACTTTATCTTTCTTTGCTTCTGAACTCAGCTTAGGTTTCAAACTTAACTTTATAGTTAAACATAGAGTGAGCACTTTAACTTAGAATTATAATACTTGTTAGTGGTAGTTTGTGAGTACTTAAAGAGTACTCATGGCTTTTGTCCTTGGCTATTATCATGGCCAGACTATGAAGGAGACTATCAAGATGATGGCCAGCAGGACGGCTATGATAACTAGGACTATCTTCCTTCGTCAGCATTGCCTATGCTCCTGAAGATGGACCCCACCGCTACGCTTATCTTTTATTTTCACTGCTTGTTGTATTAAGACTGGATCATGAGATCCTTATTTGTGTAAGACCTTATGTATGGTTTGTAATGGATGATGTACTGTGATATCCAATCCGTTATGTCTCGCAAAAATGGTAATCCTGGGATTGCGAGGTATGGCATAACGAGCATCTGGGATTGAAAATTCCGGGTGTTGACAAGTTGGTATCAGAGCCATCTTGACCATAGGAGACCCTAGTTAGAATGGACGTCAAACAAAAACTTAGTTTCAAAACCAAAGTGAGTATTTATGAAAAAACTATCTCCTCTCTTACCCTTGTGGATTCTTTCTCAAAAATTCATGTTCCTCAAAATTCTTCCACTACTACTTAAAATTTTACACACTTGATCACTTCACTAACTTCCTCATCCTTAATTCTTGTAGATGGAGACTCAATTCAGCAAGTTTTACCAATTGGGAAACGGAGGTCAGCTGATCTTCGAGAGGGATCTGGATTCACTGTCAGAGTTACTGGGACGCCCGCACCCGGAGTTTCTTGGAGCTCAACTTCCAGGACCCCCAGGAGGAGACTTAAAGTGGCTAGTCACCGCGGATCTTAGAGGAAGCATTGAAGCACCAACTTCTGGGAGAATTCGGTTCTCCGTGAGGGAGAACAACTGGCTAGATGGATTAGCCAGGGCAATGCATGAAGCTCTCGCACGTCTATGTGCCCTTAGCGTCAACAAGACCCAAGGAACCCGTTTTGCCCACTATGCAAGACGTGATTTCATGGGAATGCCAATGGAGATGCCGGGCCACCCCGAGTTGAGGCATCAAGTGGAGAACCTTGACTTCTTGCTGCATGACAAACAACAGGAACTAGACAATGCCAGAGAGTTAGCCAACCAGAACCGTGCCATTGCCGACCAGAAGGCCCAGACTTTCGCAGTGCTTGTCCAAGACCGCCAGTCTCTTTGCCGCCAGCGTGCCAAGAAGGATCGCACCATCGCCCGTCTTCGCAAGAAGGTGGCCGACCTCGAGAAGACCGTCCAGGAGCAGGAAGCTCAGCTTGCAGCAAAGGAAGAAGAAGATGAGGGTGAAGACATCCAGGGAGACATGGATTCTTACCTCAGCAACGATGACAACTTTCTGGAGGAGGATGCCGTGGACTTCTACACTGATGATGAGGACTCCGACTTCATCGACGATGAGTAGATGCACTAGAGCACTGTCGTAGCATGAGATGTATCGGTCTCACTTTATCGTAGCTTACAGAATGGTTCTTCAAACCATCTGTTTTCCCTTTGATTGTTGTGGTGTGTGTTGTATCGTGTGCTTGCTTGCATGAATGAAAATGAAGTTAGTTGAAAAACCTGAGTCTAACTCAAAGTTTTAGCTTTGAAAACCCAAAACCATGAACCTTAGAATTTCCCTCTTATCCCTATATCTATCTCAATCTTCATATGACTCGTGGAAACCAAGGAGGGAGCAGCTCATCGCAAGATCCAATGTTGCAGATCTTGCAGAATCTCATCGCAGACCGTGAAGCAAGCCGGGCAGAACACCAAGCCAACTTAGCAACACTTCAACAGATTGCCCAGATGGCTCTCAACAACCAAGGCATGGAAATCAGGATCACTAGGGATCCAAACTCAAAAAAATTCAAAACACCAATCCCCCAATCTTCAACCAATCTGAAAACCCATTAGATGCTGATGACTGGTTACAGACCATGGAAAACAACTTAGAAGTTGCAAGAGTTGATGAAAATGAGAAAGTTCTCTTCGCCACCCACTATCTGGCAGGAGATGCAAGAGCTTGGTGGAATAGCATCCGCAATATGAACCATGATCAAGTGATGACATGGGAAGCATTGAAAGTCAAGTTCAGCCGCACCCATGTGCCGCAAGGTCTAGTCAACAGAATGAGAGATGAGTTCCGCGAATTGAAGCAAGGAAGAATGACTGTGGTGGAGTACCGTGACAGATTCCTGTCACTTGCTAGATATGCACCTGATGAGATCAACACGGAGGCCAAGAAGAAGGAGAGATTCTTGAACGAACTGCATGATGAGATGCAGACTGCCCTCGTCAACATCTGTTTCCAGGATCTTGAAGAGCTAGTCGACTCTGCCATCCAGATGGAAGGGAAGATTAACCAGGCAAACGACAACCGCAAGCATTGTATGATGCAGCAGTCTGGATCCAACAGTCACCAGAAGTATCGTCCTAACCCTTCACCAGGATATGCACCAAGGAACAACCGACCCCCAAATTCTCGCCCAAGCTACCCCAACCGTAGCGGAGGCAATGTAAAGCCCGGAGGAAACAATCACAACTCCGGTAATGCCAACAACTTCAACCGTGCGCCTCCCAAGAACCACAACAACAACAACAACAACACTGCACCCAGAACTGGCAGCAATGCTATACCTGTCGTAGTCAAGGACAAGTCCCAGATTACTTGTTTCGAGTGTGGGGTGAAGGGTCACTACTCCAATGAGTGTCCCAAGAAGACTACAGCCAATAGCAATGTGAATGCCCCAGCTTAGCAGCAGCGTCGTGTTCAACCAGGAAGGAGATTCACCCCAAGGAACCCTGACAACCGCAATGGCCGTCTCTTCCACATGAATCCAGAAGAAGCCCAGGAAGCGCCAGATGTAGTGCTGGGTATGTTTTCTGTCAACTCAGTTTTTAGCAAGAGTATTGTTTGATTCGGGAGCATCACATTCATTTGTCACCAAAGAATTTGCATGCACTAGTAAGATTCGTCCAACCAACCTGAAGCATGTCATGATAGTTCAAATCCCTTGTTCAACGACCAAAGCTAGAATATTTTGCAAAGTTGTACCTATCAGAATACACGGGATAGATTTTTATGCCAACCTAATTGTACTTGGAACCAAAGGATTGGAAGTAGTACTAGGTATGGACTAGATGTCAAGGCATAAAGGACTGATAGACTGTGCTAAGAAAGACATCACCATGACCAGTAGTTCTGGAGTAACAGTAGAGCATATCTCTGAAACCTTACCCCGTCAATTCAAGTGCAACCAGAGTGTAGCCTTGCCCACCATTGACCAAGTCAGAGTAGTCTGTGAGTACCCCGACGTATTCCCAGATGAATTGTGAGGTATGCCCCCGGATAGGTATATTGAGTTCATTATTGAACTAATCCCCAGAACCGGACCTATAGCCCAGAGACCCTATAGCATGAACCCCTCAGGGTTAGTGGAACTGAAGAAGCAGTTGGATGCTATGCTAGACAAAAGGCTTGATTCAACCAAGTGCGTCGCCATGGAGATCACCCGTGTTATTCGTCGACAAGAAAGATGGAGGCAACCGTCTATGCACAGATTACCGAAAGCTGAATGATGTCACCATAAAGAACAAGTACCCCTTGCCAAAGATAGAGGATCTATTTGATCAGTTAACTGGAGCCCAGGTATTCTCAAAGATTGATCTTAGGACTGGTTATCACCAACTTAAGATTCGTGCAACGGATATTCCGAAGACCGCCTTTACTACTCGCTATGGTTTATACGAGTATACGGTTATGTCTTTTGGATTAACCAATGCCCCTGCTTATTTCATGAATCTCATGAATAAGATCTTTATGAATTTCCTAGATAAGTTTGTAGTTGTGTTTATCGACGACATCCTTATCAACTCCAAGTCAGAAGAAGAGCATGAGCAACATCTGAGAGTTATCCTAGAAACCCTGAGAGAGCATCAGTTATATGCCAAGTTCAGCAAGTGTGAGTTTTGGTTGAAAGAAGTAGGATTCCTAGGACATATTGTGTCTGTCGGAGGAGTCTCTGTTGATCCCGCCAAGATCAAAGATGTTGAAGAATGGGAAACTCCAACCACTCAAACCCAAGTCCATGCATTTCTCAGATTGGCGGGATATTACCGCAAGTTCGTAGAAGGATTCTCGAGCATAGCCCGACCAATGACCCAATTGTTGAAGAAGGACAAGAAGTTTGAATGGACAGACAAATGTGAAGCCAGTTTTCAGGAGCTGAAGAAGAGATTCATATCAGCCCCAATATTGGTCATGCCAGACATCAAGAATCCGTTTGATGTGTTTTGTGATGCATCCAAGATTGGTCTAGGATGTGTATTGATGTAAGAAGGCAAATTCATCGCTTATCTATCTCGACAACTGAAGCAGTGTGGCGCCCCGCTAAAACCACTACTAGAAAATCGCTGTGTTTTTGTGCATCGCATCATCATGACTGCATGCTCATATCATCATGCCACATTGCATTTGAGCATCGTCATCATCATGCATGGTTTTGCCTAAAACTATTTTCGAAAAGCCTAGTTTTGGTTTTCTAAATATCCCCTTCTTTATTTCAAAATACAAACCCCGATCTTTTCCGGATCTTTTATTTGTCTAAAAACTATTTATAAAAGCCTTTCTAAAAATAAAACAAATAAAATAAAATAAATAGTTTAGGGGAGGCAGCTAGCCGGGCCAAAAGGCCCAGCTAACCACCTACTACCCCACCTAATCTAAATCCTAACCCTAATCCCCTCACCCCAACCAACCCCATCTACCCTAGCCACCAACCCGCACAGCCGCCACTCCCCTAGGCCACCTGCACGCGCGTGGCCACAACCCTGGCCCTACCCCGCGGTACACCGCCCGTGCACGCTACCCTCCACCCTCCACTTGCGCGCGACCCCACTCCGCTGACCGCGTCCCGCACACCACCCACCTGCGTCGACCAGCTCGCATGTCCCCTGGCCACCCCACCGACAGCGGCCCCATCCCCAACTTCTCACGCGTGCGATGCACGCCCCGCACCCCGCATCGCTCTGCCCCGCAAACCCCGCTCCCCTTGTTCGTTTCTCGCCACGCGAGCGCGACCCCGTCTCCTCCTTCCTTGTGTCTACCCACCAACCCCCACGGGATTCCCTCCCCTCGATCCTCACCTAGCGCCACCGCCGGCCTCGCTTAGCGCCACCGCCTCCCGGCGTCGATACCCCGCCCAAACCGTCTCCCCCACGGGATACCCTCCCTCGAGCAGAGCTGCCACAGCCCCGTCTCTGCCTGGCCGCGAACCTCGTCGCCGCCAAGCCATGGTTCCGGCCGCACCTCTCCACCGCCAGCGCCCCACTCCCTCCTCGTGTCGTCATTCTTCCTCGCGACCCACGCCTCCTCACCGGAGCTTCCTCGACCAGCCGTCGGTCGTGCCAGCGCGTCACTGCGTGCCCCTCCCCACCGGCCTGCTTCCTCTCCGCCTCGCCTCCCCTGCAACCCGGCCCTGCCTCGCAGTGCCGTCATCCGCCCCTCTCGCAGCTCGCCATCGCGGAGCGCCCCTCTGTCCTGCCGTCGTCGCCTGGTCCCGCGCCCTGTGGGCCGCTCGCCGCTACGGGCCCCCTCTTCAGCACATCCGGTCACGCCACCATCGAGCCCACAGTGCCGTTGCTCGACCCGGTGCCATCCTGAGCCCTTCCCCCTGCCCCTCTTCTCCGAACGCGAGCAGCAGCGCCTCCGTCTCTGACTACCTGAAGGAGCTCCGGCCGCCAAGCTCATTCTTCATTTTGGGCCTTGGTTCTCTGTCTCCGGGGTAGTACATGAGGATGCGTATGTAGTATGGTATGGAGGTGTTGGTGATGTTGTGGTGCCACTCGTGTCAGTGCCATGTTGGTGCCGCAAAGACTAGATCTGGTGCCGCAAAGACTAGATCAAAAGGATTGTACTAGATCAACGTCGTCTAGGTTGAACCTGGTAACCACCGGCACCGACGACCACGTCGGCACCGACAAGGAACGTCCGCTGCCAAGTGCTTCTAGAAACCCGGCACCGATCCAAGTTCATCATCGACACTCGGACCCAAAGATGTTGAGGCCCGTTCCCGGATGCGAAGGTCGATTCCCCCGAAGACATAACCCTGGCGCACCAAGTTCTTCGACCCCGAGGACCGATCCATCGGAACACCAAGACCTCCGCCCGAACCCGAGTTCTTCGTCACAGGCATCAAGATCTCCTACACGGACCCAAAGACCCCCGGTACCCGATCCATTCAAGTTCGTCATCGATGGCAAGTTCGATGGCTTGGAACCCAAGTTCTCCATCTTGTATCCGAACCTCGCGTCCTCGTCGATCCCTGAGACCGAACCCTGAAGACTGATCTCGTCGAACCCTTTGGTGAACCCCAAGATATTCGATTTGACATGTGTGACCCCCTTTTCCGAGCCCTATTTTATAACTTGACATCTACATAAATTGTTGCATATCAATTATACATGCTTGCATACATTTTTGTGGGTCTGGGTTGTATAGTCGAATCACATCATAATTAAATATGGAGTCTATATGCGGGCTATTCTAGTCTTATTCCGGACTCCATTTAATTTGTGTAGCGAACCGATACCATGTTTTGCCTTGTTAATCCAACATTTAAATTGCGGAGTTTCTAAATAACTTGAACCGTCTAATTAAATGTCGGGACACCGGTTCCGCTTAATACTACCTAATTGCACTGCATCTGCATCATATCATAATCATGCCAGATATTCTACTGTAGTATTAAATATTGCATCCGGTGTTTCTTTTAGTGCTTTGCTTCTTCGCGGATTAGGCCGATGAGTTGATGCGAGTATCGACAAGTTCTCCGGATATGTATCTTCGGCAGTGTTTCCCAGGTGAGCATCTTCCCCATTCTACCTATTTTGCATTTATAGTCTTTACTCCCTCCTGTTGATCTACTGCTATCCCTATTGCGATGCTTTAGTTTCCTTGCACCATTTATATTCCTTGCAGCCCTATATTGCCTTGGACACATCCTACTGCCTGTTGTTTGATAGATAGTCGGCCTTGCGAGTTGTAGTTGCTTGCTCATGTGCTGATTCGCGTCGTTGTCGTTCCACCATTATTGGAAGGTTGGCACCTGCTTAATGGTGGAGATGCTTAATGGTGGAGATGATCATGACTTTAAATACAAATATTAAATTGCTAGGATAACTAATGGAAGAGGCACCGGTGGGAAGTATATGCTATTTGGTTTTTCATGTCCACTTGTGTCCTGTAGGCCCCGAGTACTTGATACCTGTTCCTTGACTATTCGCACTATCCACATACGGGAGACTCTATGAATCCCCCTTAGCCAGAGCTTGATTCATTTCTTATTTCTTGGGGACACAAACTAGTTGGGGGCTTTATTACTATCATGTACTTATGCCATGCTTTACTGCTTTATTTAAGATCGTGCGTGGAGCACATGTACTATTTTGGATCGTGCAACGTTTTCGCGGTATCGACAAGCCCAGTCACACTTTCAGGTTCCCAGTCGTTTACAGCCGTCGTCAAAAACCCTGGGTCCGTTCCGGAGCCGGCCAACTTCGTTGCGGGTAGCTTAGTGGGGTGGCCCCCTGAAATATTTTATGAATCCTGTGATTGCTTTGTCGTGAAAGCCTCGTTGGGTTTTGATTTGGTTTTTCCGAGGTTGATCGTGTGTGTGTTGCTATTTGTGCACCCCTGCAGGGTAAATCTTTCTGAAAGCCGTGTCCGCGGTTATGGATGACTTGGAGCATAGTAACTCGATCATAGACAAGCATAACTAAAGTAGTGCTATAAACTTGACTTAATATATGACTAGTAATCAGATTCAACTATCACGGAATGGATATTAAAATGCCCACAACTGGTGGAGCTGGGGTTCCTTGTGTCTTGTTATATCTGCCTAGTAAGTATTGCAACTCCAATGGAATGTGATAAAAGTGTCAACAACTGCTGGGTTTTGGGATTCCTTAGGACAATTATATCTGACTAGTAAATGTTCCAACTACCACGGAATGTTTAATTAAAACTGCCCACTACTTATGCTTCAGGATGACTCATGCTATCTATATTTCATTAGTAAGTGCTACAACTATAACTGAATGAGTAAAATTGCCAACTGTGTGAGTTCCTTGGTCTGACTTCCTCGTTTGGTCTCGAGGGGGAAATACCAGGATGGGTATGTTTGGTGTTAGTATCAGGATGGAACCGAATAGGTCTTTCTTATCTCTCTCTAATAGCCAACAGTTAATTGAGTCTCTATAGGTTGTTTAGTGCATGTTGCGCTGCCGCTTCAGTCCACCATACCTATGTAAGCGAGAGCCGCCGAATTCTAGCCTCGCCGTGTACTGGCCTCGGTACTGACGCTCTTGTTTTTCCTTTTCCCTTTGTCAGCACCCCTTTTGTTTTAGCAGGTTTGAGATCGACGTCGTTAGCAGGGTTATCCTTCCGGCTTGGCCTGGGTTGGGTTATGGACGCCATTGGTTATTCTTCAGGGCTCTCAGCCCCATTTTCCTCTTGTCCATAGTCGGACGCTCCATCGTTTTCAAGGTGATTTGAATCTTTGTATAGTATATCTGTATTCTTGACTCATGGAGTCGTTGTTGCATATATATGTTCTGTGGGTTCCATCGTGGACTAATGTGTAATGGTATTACTTCGTTTTCCACCCGCTCGAAAGTGCCTGGTGGGCGTCCTTGAATCGTTTCTATGCGGGTTTGGCGGGAAGCGCCGAAACTTGCATAGGACCGATTCGAGGGTGTTACAGAGTGGTATCAGAGCTCAGCAGTTGCGATACCCCACAAGTCCAGCATGTAGGATAACCTAGCTAACAGCCGAAGTAGAGTGTCAAAACTATTTTGCAATATCGGTTGGATAGTTCTAATTAGGTCTGATTTTACTCCTTACCCCTACGCTATTCTCCTCTTATCTCTGTGTGATTTGAATCTGCTCTCTTATCTTTTCTCAAGTCTAGGAATTCTCGTGGTTGGGTTTTCTTCGTACCTTCAGGATTTCACTTCCTCCTTTGGTAACGGTGCTTCTACATCCGGTCTTCATGCTATCTGAGGAATCCTTCATCTGTTGGACTTCCCTTTGTTCCTCCTTGTGCCTTTCGGTGGTTTCCGACGCGACGACCTCATCTACGCCAGATCTGATGCAGAGCCTGCATCACTCCTTTGTTCCGAACCTCGTTTCTCGAGATCTTCAGTCTAATTCCGAGAGTTGGTTGCATAATTCACCTATTCGTGTGCAGAGTAATGGTTTGGGTGCGCGATGGACTGATCACCATCCGACTACTCTTACCATTCGCTTTTGTATATCAAATCGGTGGATCCAGCAATTTTACTCTGTCCACAGAAGCTAGAGGTGGCTTTATTTGTTGATACCTCTACCTTCGCCTTTGTTCCCGGAGTGTTCTCTCGACGATCACGGACAACAACCTCTTGTTAGTGGTGTCGCGAGGATCTACACGAAGCGAGAAGAATCCGATCATCAGCCTTCTCCCCGGTACCATGAGGCGGATCTCGAGGGCGAGATCCATTGTTAGTGGTGTCGAATTGTGGCGCCCCGCTAAAACCACTACTAGAAAATCGTTGTGTTTTTGTGCATCGCATCATCATGACTGCATGCTCATGTCAACATGCCACATTGCATTTGAACATCGTCATCATCATGCATAGTTTTGCCTAAAACTATTTTCGAAAAGCCTAGTTTTGGTTTTCTAAATATCCCCTTCTTTATTTCAAAATACAAACCCTGATCTTTTCCGAATCTTTTATTTGTCTAAAAACTATTTATAAAAGCCTTTCTAAAAATAAAATAAAATAAATAGTTTAGGGGAGGAAGCTAGCGGGCCAAAAGGCCCAGCTAACCACCTACTACCCCACCTAATCTAAATCCTAACCCTAATCCCCTCACCCCAACCAACCCCATCTACCCTAGCCACCAACCCGCACAGCCGCCACTCCCCTAGGCCACCTGCACGCGCGTGGCCACAACCCTGGCCCTACCCCGCGGTACACCGCCCATGCACGCTACCCTCCACCCTCCACTTGCGCGCGACCCCACTCCGCTGACCGCGTCCCGCACACCACCCACCTGCGTCGACCAGCTCGCATGTCCCCTGGCCCACCCCACCGACAGCGGCCCCATCCCCAACTTCTCACGCGTGCGATGCACGCCCCGCACCCCGCATCACTCTGCCCCGCAAACCCTGCTCCCCTTGTCTGTTTCTCGCCACGTGAGCCCGACCCCGTCTCCTCCTTCCTCGTGTCTACCCACCAACCCCCACGGGATTCCCTCCCCTCGATCCTCAACTAGCGCCGCCGCCGACCTTGCTTAGCGCCACCGCCTCCCAGCGTCGAGACCCCGCCCCAGCCCGTCTTTGCCTGGCCACGAACCTCGCCGCCGCCAAGCCACGGTTCCGGCTGCACCTCTCCATCGCCAGCGCCCCGCTCCCTCCTCGTGTCGTCCTCCTTCCTCGCGACCCGCGCCTCCTCGCCGCAGCTTCCTCGACCATCCGTCGGTCGTGCCAGCGCGTCACCACGTGCCCCTCCCCACCGGCCTGCTTCCTCTCTGCCTCGCCTCCCCTGCAACCCGGCCATGCCTAGCAGCGCCGTCGTCCGCCCCTCTCGCAGCTCGCCATCGCGGAGCGCCCCTCTGTCCTGCTGTCGTCGCCTGGTCCCGCGCCCTGTGGGCCGCTCGCCGCTGCGGGCCCCCTGTGCAGCACACGCGGTCGCGCCACCGCCGAGCCCACAGCGTCGTCGCTCGACCCGGCGCCATCCCAAGCCCTTTCCCCTACCCCTCTTCTCCGAACGCGAGCAGCAGCGCCTCTGTCTCTGACTACCTGAAGGAGCTCCAGCCGCCAAGCTCATTCGTCGTTTTGGGCCGTGGTTCTCTATCTCTGGGGTAGTACATGTGGATGCGTATGTAGTATGGTATGGAGGTGTTGGTGATGTTGTGGTGCCACTCGTGTCAGTGCCATGTTGGTGCCGTAAAGACTAGATCTAGTGCTGCAAAGACTAGATCAAAAGGATTGTACTAGATCAACGTCGTCTAGGTTGAACCTGGTAACCACGGCGCCGAAGACCACGTCGGCATCGACAAGAAACTTCCACTGCCAAGTTCTTCTAGAAACCCGGTGCCGATCCAAGTTCGTCATCGACACTCGGACCCGAAGATGTTGAGGCCCGTTCCCGGATGCGAAGGCCGATTCCCTCGAAGACCGAACCCTGGCGCGCCAAGTTCTTCGACCCCGAGGACCGATCCATCGGAACACCAAGACCTCCGTCCGAACCCGAGTTCTTCGTCACAGGCGTCAAGATCTCCTACATGGACCCGAAGACCCCCGGTACCTGATCCACTCAAGTTCGTCATCGACGGCAAGTTTGACCGCTTGGAACCCAAGTTCTCCATCTTGTATCCGAACCTCGCGTCCCCGTCGATCCCTGAGACCGAACCCTGAACACCGATCCCGTCGAACCCCTTGGTGAACCCCAAGATCTTCGATTTGACATGTGTGACCCCCTTTTCCGAGCCCTATTTTATAAATTGACATCTATATAAATTGTTGCATATCAATTATACATGCTTGCATACATTTTCGCAGGTCTGGGTCGTATAGTCGAATCACATCATAATTAAATATGGAGTCTATATGCGGGCTATTCTAGTCTTATTCCATACTCCATTTAATTTGTGTAGCGAAACGATACCATGTTTCGCCTTGTTAATCCAACATTTAAATTGCGGGGTTTCTAAATAACTTGAACCGTCTAATTAAATGTCGGGACCCCGGTTCCGCTTAATACTACCTAATTGCACTGCATCTGCATCATATCATAATCATGCCAGATCTTCTGTTGTAGTATTAAATATTACATCCGGTGTTTCTTTTAGTGCTTTGCTTCTTCGTGGATTAGGCCGATGAGTTAATGCGAGTATCGACAACTTCTCCGGATATGTATCTTCGGCAGTGTTTCACAGGCGAGCATCTTCCCCTTTCTACCTATTTTGCATTTATAGTCTTTACTCCCTCATGTTGATCTACTGCTATCCTATTGCGATGCTTTAGTTTCATTGCACCATTTATATTCCTTGCAGCCCTATATTGCCTTGGACACATCCTATTGCCTGTTGTTTGATAAATAGTCGGCCTTGCGAGTCATAGTTGCTTGCTCATGTGCTGCTTCGCGTCGTTGTCATTCCATAGTTATTGGAAGGTTGGCACCTGCTTAATGGTGGAGATGCTTAATGGTGGAGATGATCATGACTTTAAATACAACTATTAAATTGCTGGGATAACTAATGAAAGAGGCACTGGTGGGCAGTATATGCTATTTGGTTTTTCATGTCCACTTGTGTCCCGTAGGCCCCGAGTACTTGATACATGTTCCTTGACTATTCGCACTATCCACATACGGGAGACTCTATGAATCCCCCTTAGCCAGAGCTTGATTCATTTCTTATTTCTTGGGGCCACAAACTAGTTTGGGGCTTTATTACTATCTTGTACTTATGCCATGCTTTACTGCTTTATTTAAGATTGTGCGTGGAGCACCTGTACTGTTTTGGATCGTGCGACGTTTTCGCGGTATCGACAAGCCCAGTCACACTTCGGGTTCCTAGTCGTTTACAACCGTCGGCACAAACCCTGGGTCCGTTCTTGAGCCGGCCAACTTCGTTGCGGGTAGCTTAGTGGGGTGGCCCCCTGAAATATTTTATGAATCTTGTGATTGCTTTGTCATGAAAGCCTCGTTGGGTTTTGATTTGGTTTTTCTGAGGTTGATCGTGTGTGTGTTGCTATTTGTGCACCCCTGTAGGGTAAATCTTTCTAAAAGCCGTGTCCGTGGTTATGGACGACTTGGAGCACAGTATCTCGATCATAGACAAGCATAACTAAAGTAGTGCTATAAACTTGACTTAATATATGACTAGTAATCAGATTCAACTATCACGGAATGGATATTAAAATGCCAACAACTGGTGGAGCTGGGGTTCCTTGTGTCTTGTTATATCTGCCTAGTAAGTATTGCAACTCGAATGGAATGTGATAAAAGTGTCAACAACTGCTGGGTTTTGTGATTCCTCAGGACAATTATATCTGACTAGTAAATGTTCCAACTACCATGGAATGGTTAATTAAAACTGCCCACTACTTATGCTTCAGGATGACTCATGCTATCTATATTTGATTAGTAAGTGCTGCAACTATAACGGAATGAGTAAAATTGCCAACTGTGTGAGTTCCTTGGTCCGACTTCCTCGTTTGGTCTCGAGGGGGAAATACCAGGATGGGTATGTTTGGTGTTAGTATCAGGATGGAACCGAATAGGTCTTTCTTATCTCTCTCTAATAGCCGACAGTTAATTGAGTCTCTATAGGTTGTTAAGTGCATGTTGCGCTGCCGCTTCAGTCCACCATACCTATGTAAGCGAGAGCCGTAAAATTCTAGCCTCGCCATGTACTGGCCTCAGTACTGATGCTCCTCTTTTTCCTTTGCCCTTTGTCGGCACCCCTTTTGTTTTAGCAGGTTTGAGATCGACGCCGTTAGTAGGGTTATCCTTCCGGCTTGGCCTGGGCAGGGTTATGGACGCCATTGGTTATTCTTCAGGGCTCTTAGCCCCATTTGCCTCTTATCCGTAGTCGGACGCTCCATCGTTTTCAAGGTGATTTGAATCTTTGTATAGTATATCTGTATACTTGACTTATGGAGTCATTGTTGCATATATATGTTCTGTGGGTTCCATCATTGACTAATGTGTAATGGTATTACTTCATTTTCCACCCGCACGAAAGTGCCTGGTGGGCGTCCTTGAATCGTTTCTATGTGGGTTTGGCGGGAAGCGCTGAAACTTGCATAGGACCGATTCGAGGGTGTTACAAGCAGCATGAGCAGAACTATCCGACCCTTGATCTTGAGCTAGCAGCTGTAGTTCTAGCATTGAAGACATGGCGTCATTATTTGATGGGTAATCACTATGAGATTTACTCAGATCATAAAAGCTTGAAATACATCTTCACTCAGAAGGAGCTGAATATGAGGCAAAGGAGATGGATCGATTTAATCAAGGATTATGACCTTGACATTCACTATCACCCCGGCAAAGCCAATGTGGTAGTGGATGCTCTTAGCAGATTGCCGTGTAGACTTAACACCATGATCAAGGAGAAGCAGCCAAGTTTGTATGAAGAGTTGGAGCAGTTCAGAACTGAATTAGTCAGCAAAGGATTCTTAGCTAGCATTGAACTTCAACCCACTTTGATTAGCCAAATCAAGGAAGCCCAGAAGGGAAATGAGAGTATCGACGGAATCAAACGTCGTATTGGTACAGGAAAGGTACCTGGATTCACTGAAGATGAAGAAGGAGTACTGTGGTACAAAGGATGTATCTGTATTCCAGCAGATTCAGAGCTGAAGGAAGTTATCATGAAGGAAGCTCATGATACTCTTTATTCTGTCCACCCCGGAGGAACAAAGATGTATCAGGATTTGAAAGAGCAATTTTGGTGGCACAAGATGAAGAGAGAGATCGGAAGCTACATCGCCAAATGTGACATCTGTCAAAGAGTCAAAGCAGAGCACCAGAGACCTGCAGGAGTATTGCAACCATTGCAGATTTCGGAATGGAAATGGGATTCCGTCAGAATGGACTTTATCACCGGTTTGCCTACGTCTAGTAGGGGAAATGACTCAATCTGGGTCATAGTTGATAGACTATCCAAGGTAGCCCACTTTATACCTCTCAAGACAACTTACCAGAGTGCAAAGTTAGGAGAGCTATACATTGCTAGGATTGTTAGTCTGCATGGAACCCCCAAGACCATAGTATCAGATCGAGGAACTTAGTTTACCTCGAGATTTTGGCAGAAAGTCCAAGAAGGTTTAGGAACGAAGTTAAACTTCAGCACAGCATATCACCCGCAAACAGATGGACAAACTGAGAGAGTCAACCAGATCCTAGATGATATGCTTAGAGCTTGTGTGTTGGAATATGGATCAAAATGGGAAGACTGCCTGCCTTTCGCAGAATTCTCATATAACAACAGTTATCAAGCTAGTTTGCAGATGGCACCATTTGAATTCCTATACGGAAGAAAGTGGCATACCCCTTTGAATTGATCACAAGTAGGAGAGAGTCAGATCTTCGGACCCGACATTCTCCGAGAAGCAGAAGAAAAAGTTCACAAAGTCCGTGAGCACCTCAAGACCGCCCAATCCAGACAGAAGAGCTATGCTGACAAGAGAAGGAGAGACCTGACTTTCAATGTTTGAGATTTTGTATATCTCAAGGTTTCACCATTGAAAGGAACTCAACGCTTTAGTCTGAAGGGAAAGTTAGCCCCCGGATATATCGGACCTTTCAAGATTCTAAACCGTCGAGGAGAAGTATCGTATCAGCTGGAACTGCCTGAAGAGATGTCAGCCATCCACAATGTGTTCCATATCTCGTTACTTCGCAAATGTCTGGAAGTGCCGGAGAAGACTGAAGTTTTCAAGAACATCGATCACAGAGCTGTGGAAATCAACAATGACTTGACCTACAAAGAAGTACCCATCCATATCTTAGAAGAAGCTTACAAAACCACCAGGACCAGGAGTATCAAGTTTCTCAAGATTCAGTGGAGCAACCATACCTAGGACGAAGCTACTTGGGAGCGCGAAGATTACATTCGGGTAGAGTTCCCAGACCTCTTTAGTTCCTAGTTTTCTTTCTAAATCTCGGGACGAGATTTTTTTTAAGGGGGGAAGGTTTGTAACATCCCAAAACTTTAATCCAAGGTTATCAAAATCTAAATCATCAAATTTGGGGTTAACAAAAACTTTGACAAATTTAAAATGAAAGCATTCATATATGTGTGCATTTAAAATAGGAATTGTTTTGAATTGCCATGATTGTGTGATACTTTGCTTCTAAAATGTTTCTTAAGTGATTTACACATCATCTACATCATTCCCAAACTTTTCCTAAAGAAAATCAAATCAAAAAGAATTAAAAAGGAGAAATGGTCATTTTGGCCATTTTAATCCACTACATTACTTTGAGTGTTCCTAGCACTCATTTCTTAACAGAAACAATTCTTGATCTTTGCACCCCTTGTTAGTACACATAATGAGGTACCAAGGCCCACCTTTTGATCTGCTAAAAACATTCTTCTACTTATTTTAAATGGCATTTGAAAATTGAATCCAATGCATATGCATAGATCACCCCTATTTCAAAACCCATCTTTTTGAGCTCCACTTCCAAAACCCTTGCAACCAGAGACTACCTAGCACTAGTGGAGATCACTCAAAAAATTTGAAATCAAAATTCAAAACTTTTTCTCTTGCGGCCATTTCATCAAACACTTGGCAGGCAATTTTCAAACAAAACAAGTTTCACTATTTTAAATAGTGTTCTGGCCAAACTTGTCTCCCATTTGGCCCATTTTTACTCCCTTTGTCTCTAGATGATCTAGCAAAGCCTTTTAAACCCACTCCCCTAGCCCCTAGTGGCATTGCCATGCCATGCCGAGCCACACCTCGCCGGCCAACCTTGCCCTCACTGCAGCAGACCATCTCCCTCCCTCTCACCATGTCTAGTAGCTAGCTCACACCTCACCGCCACCCTCTGTCCCCTACCTGAGCCAAGCCTCGTTGTGGACCACCGAGGAAAGCCTGCGCCCAGTGCCACCGCACCATGCCGAGCACGCGCCAGAGCACCACACCCGGCACGCGTGCACAGACCGCCGCTCGACCACAACCCGCTCCCACTGCTTCGCCATGACCTGGGAACACCCCAGACACCCCCGTTCGCCGCCCCTCGCCTCACAGCCACCGCTCGCCGTGGAGGTTGCCGCTCAGAGCGCCACCTCGCCTAGACCGCATGCCACCGCCCCTACGGCCGCATTCATTTCCTAGAGCATCGCCAGGATACCTCCTGACGATCGCCATCCTTCGCCATGCCTCTAGCCGGCCGTAGCCATGTCGCCACCGTCGCCTGCCCATACCCTTCGGTCTTACCGTCAGGCCTATAAAAGGAGGCCTCCCCAGCCTCTTCTCTCCACACCACTCCACTCCCCTCACCTCACTGAACCTCACCCACCTCTAGCTGGAGCAAGGGGAGCAGCAGCTCGCCGGAATTGGAGCCGGAGCAGCCGCCTCTGGAGGAGAAGGGCGCCGCTGATTGCGACCACCCCCGGAGCTACTTCGACCATCCCTGAGCTCACCGTCGTCTCCTAGTTCGTTTGCCCGCCTCGCCGACCTTGCTGGAGCCTTGGTACGTCCCCAGCAGACCCCCACCGAGCCGCTAGGGTTCGAGCTCGCCGACGACCTATTCGTCGTCGACGACGACCCTCAGCCGTAGATTTCCCCTTCTAATCCTATGACCCACAGTGCGCGTACCGGTTCGCGTGTTAAGACCACTGACAAGCGGGACCCCCTGTCAGCTGAGCCCCGCGCCGCGGAGCACCATTGGGCTGGCCCAAGTTATTTCCAGCGCTAGCCCACCCGTTCAAATCTGGATTTTTCTTTTTAGTTAAATCTAGTTTCTGTCCACTATTTTAAAATTCAATTCTGGGAGTTTTACAAATACAAAGTGCATGAAACTAATTTTGCCCGAAAGGTATTAAGATGATCTATCCAAGCCCGTTGGATTTAATTCAATTAGAGTTATAGATCTCTCCTAATAAAAATAATAAAATAGAAGCATTTGCAACTTGCAACATTTTTATAAAATCAACCAAGTTAGATTTTGAGTTCATTCCAACTCTCAAAAATCACATTTCATCATATCTATCCAAATATGTAATAATATTAAGGTTTACATGCAGTGACTTTGGACTAGTACCAAAATAATGCTATATAGGCATTTCTAGTCACTTTAAATCATTAAATAATAAACTTAAACCAAAGTAATGTTGATCCAACCTTTAAATCTCATTCCCACATGTTAGAATATGTGGTGAGGACATGTGTCCACATGATCCCATATTTTGGTGGTGAATATTAAATTTTAGTTAATTTTTCAATGAGTAGAAATTACTTTTCTAAAATAAAAAGGATGAAACTATTGAATTAAACTTGTGATGCTTGTGATGATAATAGATCATCAAATGTGTGTCTTAGAATGCTACTTAGCCTAGTTAAGTATTGTTTGGCGATTGTGTACTCCGTATGTATTTATAGACGATAGTACCGACCAAGCTTTCGAGGAGGAGGAGTTCTACCAAGAAGAAGAAGAAGAAGAAAACTTCAACCACTTCACCAACCAAGGCAAGCCACCTTTAACAGTGCAAGCTAACCCTTGCAAGTTTAGTACTTAGCAAGTTAGGACCAAACTAGATGGTTTAGCAAAGATGCCTTAAGCATGCTTTGATCACACCCCTTTGACTAGTACTACCCCAAGTTCTATTTACAAGTTTTACTCCCTTTAGTTTACACCAAGTTCTTTACTTAGTTTGAAGGTAGCATAAAAAGTATAAAACTTGACGTAATTAGAACCCTTTAGATGTCATTCTATGGCATGAGATTGAACCCATCTTTTCCACCTTAGTAAACACTCTTAACTTGGTATTTTAGAGTAGATCAAAAACTTGAGTCACTTTAGATGGGAATACTTGGTGAAAAGGAATTATGAAAACCTTGGAATGATGAGTCATTCTATTGAGATGTTTTTGACATGTGTTGAGAAACACTAATGGTTGATGATAATGAAAATGGTGAGGCATGAGCCTTAACCCTTTTATAAAACTGATGGTTGGATTCGGATGCGATACCATTCCAAATTTACCGTATAACCACACTACCTGAATTGGGTAAGGCTTAGCTGGAAATTTATATGCATTAGTATTAGTTCCCTCACGGGAGAGGTCTGAGCTGGGGCTACCTCTCATGATGTCCACCTATGCAGTGCCCAAGATGACTGATGGTCATGGTTGGGAGGCCATGCTCATAGGAGAGGTGCTTATACTAGGGTGTGTAAAGGGAAGGTTATGTTTGATTATCTGCATACTAAGTATGATGATTCAGGGTTATCCCTGACAGATGTATCGAATCTTGTGGTGAAAGTGTACCACCTCTGCAGAGTGTCAAACTATTTGAATAGCCGCGTCTGCGGTTATGGACAGTTGGAATGGCCATACTGTTTCGTTATCAGGTGTTTTCTAAATACTTGGAAATGAATGATGAATCTTGACTTGACCACAACAGGGTTGTGTTTATGACAATAGTTTCCCCAACTTAAGTGATTCTAGAACTTTACTGTATCTTTCTTTGCTTCTGAACTCAGCTTAGGTTTCAAACTTAACTTTATAGTTAAACATAGAGTTAACCCTTTAACTTAGAATTATAATACTTGTTAGTGGTAGTTTCCGAGTACTTAAAGAGTAATCATGGCTTTTGTCCCTGGCTATTATCCTGGCCAGACTATGAAGGAGACTATCAAGATGATGGCCAGCAGGACGGCTATGATAACTAGGACTATCTGCCTTCGTCAGCATTGCCTGTGCCCCTGAAGATGGACCCCACCGCTACGCTTATCTTTTATTTTCGCTGCTTGTTGTATTAAGACTGGACCATGAGATCCTTATTTGTGTAAGACCTGATGTATGGTTTGTAATGGATGATGTACTGTGATATCCAATCTGTTATGTCTCACAAAAATGGTAATCCTGGGATTGCGAGGTATGGCATAACGGGCATCTGGGATTAAAAATTCCGGGTGTTGACAATCCTTAACCCATCTTTCTTTCTAGCCTTCCCGAATCTCAGGACAAGATTCTTTTTAAAGGTGGTAGTCTATCACATCCCAAAAAACTAAATTTTGCAATGTGAAATAAATAAATAAGTTTGGTTGATTGTTTGACTTTGTTGAAAATTCTCAAGAAAAAAGAAACCTTTTGAATTGGAAAGAACTCACTCTATTATGACCTAAGTAGCCATATAGGCAAAAAGGTGTGGATTGAGTTTTAATTTTAGTATTTGAGTGAATGTTTACAAAAATGAAAATCACGAAGCATTCATAAGTATTTCATTACGTCTATGCAAAGTTCTCAAAAATTGAATCCAAATCCTATTATTTGAATCCGGTAGTTGATTTGCCCAAATATTCCTACAAGGAATATATATAGATTTATAAAGCCAACATCTTCAAACTAATGAAAATGTTACAAATATGATCCTATAATGACCTACTGAATTTTAGAAAAATTTAGAAACAAGAATTATGTCATTTGGAGTTCGTATGCAAAAGATATAAAGAAAATACCAAAATAGAAAAAGAAAAGGAAAAAGAAAAAAACGAAATGGGCCGGCCAAGCCAGCCGATAGCCCAGCTAGCCAGCCGACGGAACCAGCACGCACGGGAAGGATCGATCCCAGGATTGCTTTAAAAAGTGTGTGAAATTGCTCTTTCCATGCCTATCTCTAATCAAACATCTATATCATTTAATCTATAACTCCGAATTGACTTTCGTTTGTTTTTACTTGTCCCCTACTCTAGGCTCTATCTCCCCATTGTTCTAAACCCCTATATAATCTCCCGTAGTCACAGCTATATCACTTTTACTTATCAAAATCCCGAATATACACATTTCCGAATCATATTCCGCTTCTAAACCTATCTAAACTTCGTCGGATGCTTTCGAATCTAACACAAAAGTTGTAGATCTTTTTGAAATATTTCAATCCCGACAAACTTCACCTCTTTTCATCCACCACAGATGGAGAATTCCGCCATGCAATATTTTAGATATGACGGTGTAATTCCAAGATTTACTTGCGCTCGTTTCTTCAAATCCAAATTACTTTGATGGAAAGGTAGATCTAATGTTGCTCCACAACTTTCATGTTAGAAGTTTTTCGATTTGATCTACAGATTTGTCTCTCTAACATAGATCCATTTCTAACCTTTGGAAGCCACCTTTTCTCCTAGCCACTTGATCTTATCCTTACGGTCCAGATTCAATCTTCCCGGTCAGCTGTCTCATCACCACCACGTCATTACCAGGTCAGCGTCTAGTCTCAATCAGCATGCACGGTCAACCTGTCCAGTCAGCGGAATATTCCAGGGAATATTCCATTCGAATTTAAGATTGTAGATTATAGATCTAACTTGTAAAATCTATAAGAAATTCATACTATGTCCAAAAATTGTATATAATATATCAAATTTAAGATAATTTCATGTAGTTTGTTAATATCTGATTAGATCTAACTTTCGTGCTACAGTTAACTACTAATTAATTAAATAGTTTTAATGGCCTTTTGGAGCAATAAATTTATAGTAAATTATTCATAGATCCGAAAAATATAAGTAATATGTCCCTGGATTCAAAATTATGTGTAGATTCTAGATCAGGCCTTAGATTTATTTTTGGTCGTAGTGAACTATTTAAATAGTTTAAAAACTATTAAGTAGTAATTAAATCATAGAAAAAGATCTACATCTCCGTGTAGGATGAATCCAATTGATACTGGTTCGTATTAATGTCATCTATTCGGTACACTTAAAATCTAAATTTAATATGGCAATTAGTATAGAAGTTTTAACATAACTATTAAAACTCCTCTATTGACGATTACGAATTAATCATAAATACCCTAATGCATTAAATGATTATCTACATGCATCATGTGTTCCAGTATTGTTTAGAGAACTAATTACAACCATTGTGACATATTAAATTGTCATGCATGTATTTGATCCTCATTGTTTTATTGTACTGTGCATAATTGCAATGTTTTGAATGATGTATTGTTGTGCCTTGTTTCAAATGTTAGATTGCGAGGATTGCAAGTACTATGATCGCAATTGCTATGATTGCGAGTATTATGATTGAAAGTATTTTGAGTGACGAGTGTAAACATTATATTTATGACGATTATCTAATCTACTACATCTACAACAAAGGCAAGTGGTGCTATCTTGATCATAAATGTCCTACTGTTTTCCTATGCATTGTAGATGTTTTGTAGAATTGCATGTATAGTAATTGTTGTGTTTATATTATGCTATGTCTCATACTATACTCCCTAGTATTCCTTGTTGATGAGCCATCATATTGGTAGATTGCTTAGCTATGCTATATAGACGAGGATGGGAATGACAGCATGAGAAGTTACATGTTTTGAAAGGCTTATATTTTGCTAAATGACAAAGCAACATGATTTTAATGGACCTCCTGGGCGGATTGGTTAGATTGTCATCAGAGTGAAGACAATGGTGGGGAATGCTGCCCGGGGTACTGATAAAGGATTGGTTTCTTTGTTTGGTAGCTTACATGTACAATCATGTGCCAATAAAAATGGGTGGTTTGTTGGACTTAGTAGGTTATGGCAACTCGAATCCTACGTAGCCAGAGATATAGAATAGTGTACGTTGGTATGGTGCGTGGATGGGTTTGGGAAGCTCTTCCCGAATTGTCTCGTCTTGGACTTCTCCCTACCATGAGACAATATGAGTGTGATGGCACGAGCGGGTTGACCAGGTCATATGGGTAAAGTGTACAAACTCCTGCAGGGTGTCTAAAACTAAGTGCTTAGCCGTGTCCCCGGTTATGGACAATTTGAGCGACCTGATTTCGGAGAATATCATTTTGCGGCCCAAAAGTTGGAGCGCCCAGGCAACGCGGTACCCAAGTTCCCTGAAATCAGCCGAGATGACTACAGTTGGTGTGCCAAATACTCAGAGGGTCTTTTTCGGCACGAATTCAACTTTACGTTTCAATACAAAAAAAATCAGGCTAACGGCCGTCAAGTTGGCCCCCCCCTGTCAGTTCTCGCCGTTATGTCGCTCCCGTCGCTTAGGCGGGGTGGCTATCACGTAGGCTTGCAGTGTTGGTACAGTGGATAGGACAACACCCCCTGCCCAGTGTATTGACGTGACAAAACAGGGTACATGTATCGGCGTTATAAATATTTTTTATTTACTTAGAAGCTGGAACGGCCACGCGTCTCTCCTTGGACTTCTGTCCCCGTCGTTAACCACTACCTTAAAAGCGCATTGACGGTTCCACCGTTCCCCTGCCTCGCAGAAACCACTCTTCTTCTTCCTGTCATTTGTCTTCTTCCCGTCTTCTCCTTGACGCGATGGAAGGTCGTCGCACTCTAGAGACAAGCTTCACTACCCATGACAATAAGAAGATAGACGTTGTCTACACCAACGATGAGGAGATAGTGGTGCGTGTCCTGTGGATGTACGAGGGTTGGCTTGAGAAAGACAAGGACAAGTTTGTGGGATTGGACCTTGAGTACACCCCGGAGCACCCATATGAAGGGAGTGAAGTCGTCGTTGTTCAACTGGCCATGAGGAACCACGTCCTCGTCTACCACCTCTCCCGGTTTGTAGATCTGCTCTCTGTAGCTAACCTCTTTTAGGGTTTCTCCTCTTGTTCTTTATCCATTTGCTCATCTTGCAACTATTGGATTTTATTTAGGACCAAATAAATTATGACAAGACAATGTTGAGAGTCTTGATCTTGCATTTACTAAACTTTTCAAAATTATATTCAGATGATGATCTTGCATTGACAAAATATTTGTAGTTACAAATTTTGGTGATGACAAACTACATACTTTCAGGACTGACAGGAAATGTCCGGCGCTGCGCCAGTTCCTTGTAGAAAAGGGAATTGTTTTCTACACTATCGACAATACAACAGATTTTTTGAAATTTTATCGAGAGGGAATTATAATTCATGTGCACAACTGGATTGATATTCAACGTCTTGTCAAGATCCTAGGGGGCTCGAGTAAGGATGGAATGGCATCACTCACAACTAGAATTCGATGAGTCATACGACAGAATGAAGGTAGATTTCCATACGAATAGGCATGATTTCTAGGACGAGTGGCTGTTGTCTGATATAAACCTAAAGTATGCAGCCATAGATGCTTACGTGACCTACCAGCTGTACAAGAAGATCCATTTTTTTTATGTTACCTCGTGTTTTGCCCTATTTGCAAGAGGGGAGACGAGCTTAGGGTAGCCCTTTGTATAAAATGCAGAATAGCTGAGTTTCAAGCTGCATATGCAAAGGAAATGGCTGCATCTGAAGTAGCTGACAGAGAGGCTGTAGAAGCAGCTGATAGAGAGGTTGCAGCTGAAGCAGCAAATAGAGAGTCATCATCTTCTAGCGGCAACAATCAGGCATGTGATGCACCGCGAATTGTGCCGCAGGATGCTGAAGATAGGGAAGCCAAGTCAGATCCCAGGTGGGACGAACTTGCATTTGGTGAGCTGTGGAGGGCCAATAATGTAAGATCCACCTGGAATGATCACAGTTGGTCGCCTAGGAACGATGGCAAGCACCTCAAGTGGGTTGATGAGAAGTGAATTAAATTTTACTTCTCAGTGTTATGTTTCTATTTTGTGGAACTCAGTTATCTTATCAAGATGTCTAGCGCCTCAAGTGAGAGTAGTAAAATAAATTTGACCCTCTTTGTGTTATGTTTATGTATGTGTCTTGTAGCTTGTCAAGATGGTAGCTCGTTAACTGGTAGTTTGAAAGAGTACCCTTTTCCTCTCTCGCTAAACAAATATGTTTCATTTTTCCCAAATTGGTAGCAAATCTAGAGAAGATTCTCTCTTCGATAATTCGTTCCTTTTGGACCTCTTTTTGCCTCCGATCAGGTAGCAAATCTAGAGCAGCAAATCACACCAGGCAGAATACATTCATTTAGAAAACAAAACAAATGTAGATATAGCTGTGCGCAGCTAAATAGGATATAGCGATAGAAAGTAGGTTGCTTAACAAGGTTCGATGCATTCAGCTAGAAATAGGATATAGCTATAAAGAAGCTGCTTAGCAGCAACAGCAGCCGCCGCAGCTACAGGCACATCCTGCAAGCGCCCTCGCCTCCTCCCTTCGGTGCTTCCTCCACTTCTTGTTGCCCGGTCCCTTGATCTTGGGGGCGTTAGGCCTGATTGGAGGCATGCGACCCTCTTTGATGGCCACCCACTGGAGGTTTCGGAGGTGAATGCCGAGAGCCCGGGTTCAGCTATGTAGGCATTGATGTTCACGGTCTCGTGCTTGCCGCCTTTGTGGATGCCGGAGCCTGCGGCCTCTGCATGCTTCAGTAAGGTGTTGAAGTCGGTGCCGCCGGCACGACTCGCACACCAGTAGGCGATCCCCTTGCGGAAGGGGCAGCTATAGTCGTGGCTCCTGAAGAAGACGTCGTACTGGCCGGCCCGCAGCCTCCTTAGCACCTGACGAGCCTTGGTGTGAATGGACTCGTCATCGCTGCAGACGTCGCTGCCAGAAACCTATTGGAAGAAAGGAAAATGGGGGAGTAGATGATGTAAGAAGATCGAGCAATCAAAATGCAAACAAGTGAATCCTAATAAACCAAGATCTAGCATCCAACGATGGGAACGGTAGAAGAACCAGGGGAGGGGAGCAAACCCTAGTTACCTCCAACCATAGGTCGTCGATGCCGGTGTCGTAGGGGTTCAGCGGAGCGATGTACTTATCTGGATCGTAGGTGCCCAAGAAGTGCTTGATCTGCTTGTGACCGGCGGGGGCCTCGACTAGGGCCTAGACAGGGACTGCGGATGCTTTCAACATGTCGAGGGGGACCGGCGAGGAGACGGGGGCCTCCTCGCCGGCGGCCTCGGAGGCGACGATGGCCACCTTATCCTCCTCAGCCATCGCCGGCGTGGACGGGGTATTCTCGGGAGTTTGCGGATGCTGATGGGACGGTGGAGAGGGTTGTGTGGGGAGAGTGAGTGAGAGTGGGAGTGGGTGTGCGGAGAGGGGCTCTATAGTTAAGGTGGATGGAAGCAAGGCACGTTTCGTTGCACCACCGTGCAACACGCCGCACAGTCTACTACACCATGCACCGCGACACGCACACGGTACGTCGTGTTTTTTTCCCGGGCCATGCATGGCAGTTTTGTATTGAGCCGCATGCAAAGGGCGCACACACAATTTCTATGTATGAAGTTTGACACGGCCCTAAAATTGGCGATAGTTAAAAGTGGAAATGTAGAGGGGGAGGTAGGTGGCTATACGGCGAGATTTGTGGGGTTGTGATAGATCGGGTAAAGGGATGTGTTGATGGCTGCGAGTGACTCGATGAAGCCGAAGACGTTAGGTCTCATCGATCTCAGCTCTTCGTCCTCCGTCTAGCGCGTGCAATCTTCCTACTGTGGGGCCCAGTTGGAAGTGAGATTGAGAGCCGCTGCGTAAAAAATGGGATGTGTCTTATTAAAATCAAGTGGCAATAAATTGCAGCTGTCCATCGACGGCCGTGCACTCGATGATGCATGTGTTGTGGCACAGTAGTAGCAGTAGTAGGCTTTTCAAACTTGATTAAACATGACATGACCGCTCGATGACTTTTTCCATGGCGGCATCGTGTTCCTTCTTGTAGAAGTCTCGCTGAGGGAGAGGTCCGTGCTGTCTCATGCTATACTATGAAGGGCACGACGTGTGCAATGATCATCGTTGGATTGCACAGAATCAACGGTTGGTACTCACGATCCGTATGACAACTGTGACAACCAATCAGGGAGTAGCAGACAGAGTGAGCCCAGGTTTGGGCTTCTACGAAAGATAGAGAGAGGGGGGCAAAACTGAGTAGTATCAAAAAACCAAGGGCAAACCTGAGTAGTATAAAAATGGAAAATGAGTGTCTTGTACAGTGAAATACATGGATCAGCCAATGGCATTGCATGTCTGTTCTTTCCACAAACCACATATGGATCCACTCGTGTCATTACATGTCTGTTCTTTTCATGAACCACAGCTAGAGTCATTGCATGTGTGTTCTTCTCACAAACAACATAAGGATACACCAGTGTCATTGCATCCGTGTACTTTTCATGAACCACAACTAGTGTCATTGCATGTCTATTCTTTCCACAAACCACACATGGATCCACCAGTGTCACTTGATGTGTGTTCTTTTCATGAACCACGCCCAGCGTGATTGCATGTCTGTGCTTTCCACAAACCACATATGGATCCACCAGTGTCATTGCATGTCTGTTCTTTTCATCAACCACACCCAGTGTCATTGCATGTCTGTTCCTCTAAACAAACCACACATGGATCCACCTAGTGTGATTGCATGTATGTTCTGTTCACAAACCACACCCAGTGTCATTGCATGTCTGTTCCTCTCCACAAACCACACATGGATCCACCTAGTGTGATTGCATGTCTGTTCTTTTCACAAACCACACATGGATCAACCAGTGTCATTGCATGTGTGTTCTTTTCCTGAACCACAGCTAGAGTCATTGCATGTGTGTTCTTCTAAACAAACCACATAAGGATCCACATGTGTCATTGGATGTGTGTTCTTCTCATGAACCACACATGGATCCACCAGTGTCATTGCATGTGTGTTCTTTTCATGAACCACAACTAGAGTCATTGCATGTCTATTCTTTTCACAAACCACACATGGATCCACTAGTGTCATTGCATGTGTGTTCTTCTCATGAACCATAGCGAGTGTCATTGCATGTCTGTTCTTCTCACAAACCACATGAGGATCCACCGGTGTCATTCGATGTTTGTTCTTTCTACAAACCACAACTTGAGTCATTGCATGTGTGTTCTTCTAAACAAACCACATAAGGATCCACCAGTGTCATTGGATGTGTGTTCTTCTCATGAAACACACCCAGTGTCATTGCATGTGTGTTCTTCTCATGAACCACACATGGATCCACCAGTGTCATTGCATGTCTGTTCTTTTCATGAACCAGTGCTAGAGTCATTGCATGTCTGTTCTTTTCATGAACCAGTGCTAGAGTCATTGCATGTGTGTTCTTCTCGCAAACCACACAAGGATCCACTAGTTTCATTGCATGTGTGTTCCTCTCATGAACCACACCCAGTGTCATTGCATGTCTGTTCTTCTCACAAACCACAGCTAGAGTCATTGCATGTGTGTTCTTCGAAACAAACCACAGATGGATCCACCTAATGTGATTGCATGTCTGTTCTTTTCACAAACCACACATGGATCCACTAGTGCCATTCCATGTGTGTTCTTCTCATGAACCACAGCCAGTGTCATTGCATGTCTGTTCTTCTCACAAACCACATAAGTTTCTACCAGTGTCATTGGATGTGTGTTCTTCTCATGAACCACACATGGATCCACCCAGTGTCATTCCATGTCTATTCTTTTCATGAACCACCGCTAGAGTCATTGCATGTTTGTGCTTTCCACAAAACACATATGGATCCACCTGTGTCATTGCATGTTTGTTCTTTTCATTAACCACACATGGATCCACCAGTGTCATTGCATGTGTGTTCTTTTCATGAACCACATCTAGAGTCATTGCATGTCTGTGCTTCTCACCAACCTCATAAGGGATCCACCAGTGTCATTGAATGTGTGTTCTTATCATGAACCACACATGGATCCACCCAGTGTCATTGCATGTCTGTTCTTTTCATGAACCACAGCTAGAGTTATTGCATGTATGTTCTTTCCACAAACCACACATGGATCCACCAGTGTCATTGCATGTTTGTTCTTTTCATGAACCACACCTAGTGTTATTGCATCTCTGTTCCTCTAAATAAACCACACATGGATCCAGCTAGTGTCATTGCATGTCTATTCTTCTCACAAACCACATAAGGATCAACTAGTGTCATTGATTGTCTGTTCTTTCCACAAACCACAGCTAGAGTCATTGCATGTGTGTTCTTCTAAACAAACCACATAAGGATCCACTCGTGTCATTGGATGTGTGTTCTTCTCATGAACCACACCCAGTGTCATTGCATGTGTGTTCTTCTCATGAACCACACATGGATCCACCAGTGTGATTACATGTGTGTTCTTCTCATGAACCACAGCCAAAGTCATTGCATGTGTGTTCTTCTCACAAACTACACAAGGATCCACCAGTGTCATTGCATGTGTGTTCTTCTCATGAACTACACCCAGTGTCATTGCATGTATGTTCTTCTCACAAACCAAAGCTAGAGACATTGCATGTGTGTTCTTCTAAACAAACTACACATGGATCCACCTGGTGTGATTGTATGTCTGTTCTTTTCACAAACCACACATGGATCCACTAGTGTCATTGCATGTCTGTTCATCTCATGAACCACAGCCAGAGTCATTGCATGTCTGTTCTTTCCAAAAACCACACATGGATCCACCAGTGTCATTGGATATGTGCTCTTCTATGAACCACACCCAGTGTCATTGCATTTCAGTTCTTCTCAAAAACCACAGCTAGAGTCATTGCATGTGTGTTCTTCTAAACAAACCACACATGGATCTACCTAGTGTGATTGCATGTATGTTCTTTTCACAGACCACACATGGAGCCACCAGTGTCATTGCATGTGTGTTCATCTCATGAACCACAACCAGAGTCATTGCATGTCTGTTCTTTCCACAAACCACACATGGATCCACCAGTGTCATTGGATATGTCTTCTTCTCATGAACCACACCTAGTGTCATTGCATGTCAGTTCTTCTCACAAACCATAGCTAGAGTCATTGCATGTGTGTTCTTCTAAACAAACCACACATGGATCCACCTAGTGTGATTGCATGTCTATTCTTTTCACAAACCACATGTATCAACCAGTGTCATTGCATGTGTGTTCTTCTCATGAACCACAGCTAGAGTCATTGCATGTCAGTTCTTCTCACAAACCACATAAGGATACACCAGTGTCATTGCATGTATGTTCTTATCATGAACCACATCCAGTGTCATTGCATGTGTGTTCTTCTCATGAACCACACAAGGATACACCAGTGGCATTGCATGTCTGTTCTTTTCATGAACCACACCCAGTGTCATTGCATGTATGTTCTTTTCACAAACCACACATGGATCCACCAGTGTCATTGCATGTGTGTTCTTCTCATGAACCACACCCAGTTTCATTGCATGTCTGTTCTTCTCACAAACCACAGCTAGAGTCATTGCATGTGTGTTCTTATAAACAAACCACACATGGATCCACCTAGTGTGATTGCATGTCTGTTCTTTTCACAAACAAAACATGGATCCACCAGTGTCATTGCATGTGTGTTCATCTCATGAACCACAGCCAGGGTCATTGCATGTCTGTTCTTTCCACAAACCACACATGGATCCACCAGTGTCATTGGATATGTGTTCTTCTCATGAACCACACCCAGTGTCATTGCATGTCAGTTCTTCTAACAAACCACAGCTAGAGTCATTGCATGTGTGTTCTTCTAAACAAACCACACATGGATCCACCTAGTGTGATTGCATGTCTGTTCTTTTCACAAACCACACATGTATCAACCAGTGTCATTGCATGTGTGTTCTTCTCATGAACCACAGCTAGAGTCATTGCATGTCAGTACTTCTCACAAACCACATAAGGATCCACCAGTGTCACTGCATGTCTGTTATTCTCATGAACCACATCCAGTGTCATTGCATGTGTGTTCTTCTCATGAACCACACAAGGATACACCAGTGGCATTGCATGTCTATTCTTTTCATGAACCACACCCAGTGTCATTGCATGTATGTTCTTTTCACAAACCACACATGGAACAAATAGTGTCATTGCATGTGTGTTCTTTTCATGAACCACAGCCAGAGTCATTGCATGTGTGTTCTTCTAAACAAACCACATAAGGATCCACCAGTGTCATTGCATGTATGTTCTTTTCATGAACCAAACCAAGTGTCATTGCATGTCTGTTCCTCTAAAAAACCACACATGGATCCACCTAGTGTGATTGCATGCCTTTTCTATTCACAAACCACACCACTGTCATTGCATGTCTGTTCCTCTAAACAAACCACACATGGATCCACCTATTGTGATTGCATGTCTGTTCTTTTCACAAACCACACATGGATCCACCAGTGACATTGCATGTGTGTTCTTCTCATGAACCACAACTAGTGTCATTACATGTCTGTTCGTCTCACAAACCACATAAGGATCCACCAGTGTCACTGGATGTGTGTTCTTCTCATGAACCACACCCAGTGTCATTGCATGTGTGTTCTTCTCATGAACCACACATGGATCCACCAGTGTGATTGCATGTGTGTTCTTTTCATGAACCACAGCTAGAGTCATTGCATGTGTGTTTTTCTCACAAACCACACAAGGATCCACCAGTGTCATTGCATCTGTGTTCTTCTCATGAACCACACCCAGTGTCATTGCATGTCTGTTCTTTTCACAAACCATAGCTAGAGTCATTGCATGTGTGTTCTTCTAAACAAACCACACATGGATCCACCAGTGTCATTGCATTTGTGTTCTTCTCATGAACCACAGCCAGTGTCATTGCATGTATGTTCTTCTCAAAAAACACATAAAGATCCACCAGTCTCATTGGATGTGTGTTCTTCTCATGAACCACACATGGATCCACCCAGTGTCATTGCATGTTTGTTCTTTTCATGAACCACGGCTAGAGTCATTGTATGTTTGTGCTTTCCACAAACCACATATGGATCCACCTGGGTCATTGCATGTCTGTTCTTTTCATGAACCACACATGGATCCACCTGTGTCATTGCATGTCTGTTCTTTTCATTAACCACAGCTAGAGTCATTGCATGTTTGTGCTTCTCACAAACAACATATGGATTCACCAATGTCATTGGATGTGTGTTCTTCTCATGAACCACACATGGATCCACCCAGTGGCATTGCATGTGTGTTCTTTTCATGAAACACACATGGTGTCATTGCATGTCTGTTCCTCTAAACAAACCACACATGGATCCACCTAGTGTCATTGCATGTATGTTCTTCTCACAAACCACATGAGGATCCACTAGTGTCATTGCATGTCTGTTCTTTCGACAAACCACAGCTAGAGTCATTGCATGTGTGTTCTTCTAAACAAACAACATAAGGATCGACCAGTGTCATTGGATGTGTGTTCTTCTCATGAGCCGCACCCAGTGTCATTGGATGTGTGTTCTTCTCATGAACCACACATGGATCCACCAGTGCCATTGCATGTGTGTTCTTCTCATGAACCACGGCCAGAGTCATTGCATGTATGTGATACATTGCAAATGTATCTATAAATTTTGATGTTCCATGCTTGGTTTTATCTACTTTCTTGTGTTTTGTCCACACTTTGGAGTAATTTTCATATGATTTCTCGGACTAACCTATTAACAAGAGCCACAGTGCCAGCTTCCTATTTTCTGCTGTTTTTGGTTGTAGGAAAGTCAAAAAATGAATACTCTCGGAATTGGACGGGACAAAAGCCAAAGTGCCTATTTTTCCGGAAGACATCTAATGCCAGAATACGAGACGGAGAAGGGCTATGGGCCGTCCACACCACCTGGCCGCGTGGCTAGGCCTGGCCCGCGCCAGGGGGTGGTTTGGCCGACCCCAGAACCCCCTCTGCCTCTCCTTCCACCTATATATTGCCCTCGGGACCAAAACCCTAAGTACCCGATCAAAAATCCACGAAAGAGTTTGTAGCCGCCGTCGTCTTTGTCCCTAGATCGGGAGGGATCTGAAGCTCTTCCCAGCACCATGCCGAAGAGGGGAATTCACCCTAGAGGCCTTCTTCATCATCATGCAAGCCTCCGGTGTGATGCGTGAGTAGTTCATCTCTGGACTACGGGTCCATGTAGTAGCTAGATGGCTGGTTCTCCTCCTTTGTGCTATCATGTCTAGATCTTGTGAGCTCCGTTCATGATCAAGATCATATATTTGTAATTCTGCATGTTGTGTTTGCAGGGATCCGATGGATATTGAGATGCTACTTCAGATTGATTATTGATTCTATCATGTCTTTGTTATTTGTGATCTTGCATGCTTTCCGTTGTTAGTAACTATCTTGGCCAAGTAGATGCTAGCAACTCCAAGAGTTAGTATTTATGCTCGATAGTGGGTTCATGCCTCTGGTAATCTGGGGAAGTGACAGAAATCTCTAAGGTACTAGATGTGCTGTTGCTACTAGGGAGAAAACAACAATCCTTTGTTCATAGAACAATCGTATTGTTTACATTACACACAATTCGTAAAGAAATAATCTGTTGCTTGCAACTTAATACTGGAGGGGGTTCGGATGATAACCTGAAAGTGGATTATTAGTCATAGATGTAGTTGGATGGCGGTCTATGTATAATGTTGTAATGCCCAATCAAGTTCCAAAGGAGTTAAGATGATTAGTATATGCATGTATTACTTTCTTGATGTTTGTCAATTGCCCCGCTGTAATTTGTTCACCTAGCATGTTATCTATCTTAAGGAGAGCCACCTCTAGTGAACTATGGACCCCGGTCCTTTCTTTTACATACAATCTACAAACTGTTTACTGCTTTGTGTTTACTTTCTGCAAACTATTACTTCCTTCCATTCGATACTTTTAATCCTTTGTTTTTTAGAAAAACCGGTGAGATTGACAACCTCATCGCAAGTTGGGGGCAAAGTTCTCTGGTTGTGTTGTGCAGGTCTCCATGTTGCTGCTGGCACCGGTAGTGCGCCCTACCAACGTTCAGCTAGCTACACCTTTGGGGTGTTTCCTTATTCCTACTGGATTGATAACCTTGGTTTCTTACTGAGGGAAAACTTGTTGATGTGCTCATCATACCTTCCTCTTGGGGTTCCCCAACGAGCTCAATATATTTGGGCCATCAACAACTTTTTCTGGCGCCATTGTCGGGGAGTCAAGGACATCTTCACAAGGGGATTCCCTCATAACCAATCTCTATGCTTTGTTCTTTTTGTTTTGCTTAGGTTTGCTTTGTTTGCTTGTTTTGTTATCAAAAACACACAAAAATTAGTTCTACTAGTTTGCTTTTTTATCAAAAACACAAAAATGACTACTCTTGAAAACACTAAGTTGTGTGACTTCACTAGCACCAACAACGATGATTTTATGAGCACACCTATTGCTCCACCTATGCCTGAAACTACTTTCTTTGAGATAAAACCTCCTTTACTCAATCTTGTTATGAGAGAACAATTTTCTGGTATTGGTAATGAAGATGCTGCTGCCCATCTAAATAACTTTGTTGAACTTTGTGAGATGCAAAAGCATAGGGATATAGATGGTGATATTATTAAGCTAAAATGGTTTCCTTTCTCCTTGAGAGGAAAAGCTAAAGAGTGGTTGAATCCTTAACTAGGAATAGTATTGATTCTTGGACCAAGTGCGAAGATTCTTTCATTGGAAAATATTATCCTCTTGCTAAGATTATATCTATGAGAAGTGAAATAATGAAGTTTAAACAATCTGATAATGAACATGTTGCTCAAGCTTGGGAAAGAATGAAATGTTTGGTTAAGAATTGTCCCACTCATGGACTGACTGCTTGGATGATCATCCAAACTTTTTATGTAGGATTAAACTATTCTTCAAGGAACCTATTGGATTCTGCTGCTGGAGGTACCTTTATGACCATCACTTTGGGTGATGCAACAAAGCTTCTGGATAATATGATGGTTAATTACTCTGAATGGCATACTGAAAGAGCTCCACAAGGTAAGAAGGTAAATTTTGTTGAGGAAACCTCCTCCTTGAGTGATAAGATTGATGTTATTATGTCTATGCTTGTGAATGGGAGAGTCCATATTGATCCAAATAATGTTCCTTTAGCCTCTTTGGTTGCTCAAGAAGAGCAAGTTGATGTGAACTTCATAAGAAATAACAATTTTGGCAATAATGCTTATGGTAATAACAATTATAGGCCCTACCGTCCTAATAATACTTATGGTTATAATGGTAAAAGTGGATTACCTAGTGAAGGAAGAATTTTAGAAGTTGAAAGAGCCACTAAAAATTTCATGCAAATGCAATATGAGCAAAATAAACTATTTACTAAAACTATGGAGGAACAATCTACCATATTGAAGAGCATTATCCATCAACTTGAAAGTCTAAATAGGGAAATTCCTAGTTTACAATGAAACTCTCTAATGCTGAAAGGAATATATCATCTTTGTATGAAGCTCAATCTTCATTGATTAATAAAATGGCTGCTAAACCTGAAACTAATGATAATCCTTTTGCATCTACTAATGCTATACAAGTAAGAATTGATGAAAATGTTAGACTATTAGCTGAATTACATGCTAAGTGGGAAAGAGAAGATGAAATTGCTAGAAACATTAGTGTTTCTACTATCACCACCACTAGTGTTGAGGCTAGTAATAGCTCAACTACTTTAGATGATAATTTTGATTTTGATCTTGATGGTTGCAACATCTCTGAAGTTATTAAGTTCCTACAAAAGCTTGCTAAAAGTCCTAATGCTAGTGCTATGAACATGGCCTTTACAAAACACATTACTGATGTTCTCATAAAGATTAAAGAAGAAAATATGAAACATAAAGCTTCTATTCCTATAAAACAAGAAGATGGTTGGGAACCCATCATTAATATGAAAGTGAATGATTTTGATTTTAAAGCTTTATGTGATCTTGATAGTAGTGTTTCTATTATGCCTACAAGGATTTATGACATGCTTGATTTGCCTCCACTTGAAGATTGTTATTTTAACGTCCAACTTGATGATAATGTTAAAAAGAAACTCATGGGGAGTATTAATGATGTTATTATTATGGTTAACAATGCCTATGTCCCCGTTGATTTCTATGTTTTGGATGTTGAATGTAATGCTTCTTGTCCTATTACTTTGGGAAGACCTTTTCTTAGAATTGTCGGTGCCATTATTGATATGAAAGAAGGCACCATTCAATATCAACTCCCACTAAACAAAGGTATAGAACACTTCCCTAAGAAGAGAGAAAATTTCTTTTGCCTCTCCTATGAAAACAAAATTTCGTCTTAATGCTTCTTCATTTGAGAATATTTGATTCTTTTTCTTGATCTTATGCCTAACTTAAAGGCGTTAAAGAAAAGTACTTATTGGGAGACAACCCAAAAGTTTTAGATGAGTCTTGGAAGTTATTACTTCAGTAATAACCGCTCCTTATCCTTTTTATTTGCTTTTTGTGCCAAAAATAGCCTCTAATGAGAGAGAAGTAATGATTGGGAAAGTTGTTGTCCCGAAACAGATTTCTATGCTTCACCATAAAAATCCGTGTAAAATCTCTATACGTCCTTTTGAGGCATGAATTTTTGTGCTTCTGTCCCAGGTTGTTATCTAACTTTTTTTAGTTCAACACTTTTTGATTTGAGCAACATAAGGTCTTCGAAAAAATTCGTCTTTACCTGCTGGTCTGTTTTGACAGATTTCTGCCATTTTCTGCATTTGCTTCTTGTTGGTTCCTTTTTGAGTTCGTTTGGGGAATTGAGATTTTTGAGGGAAGTTCTTCAGTAGCTAGTGTTTCAATGGAAGTTTATTGGTGTTAGAACTGAACATTAAGACTTATTATCTTGAGTGCACTAATGTTGCTAATAAAGATTGTGTGAAGTTTTGTATGAAGAAAAAAAATTCAGGTCTATGGAAGGAATGAGTAATGAGATGAAGGATAGACTAAAGCTCAAGCTTGGGGATGCCACGCGTGTCACCCCAAGAAATATCCAAGAAGTACAAGCGTCAAATCTTGGGGATGCCCAAGGCATCCCCTTCTTCATCAATAAAAATCCCAGGTTTCTTCCAAACGCTTCATTTTTATTGTTTCATGCACAGTTGTGTTGTTCTTGGAGCGTCTTCTTTTTCGTTTTCGTTTTAGTTTTTCATTTGCTTTGTTTGCTTAGTTTTCTGAATAAATTGGTTGGACCCCCTCTTTCATTCATTGGTGTTCAAATAGTTTGGTTTGGTTTGGAAAAGAGTAGGAAAGCTCATGCTTAAGTGGTAAAGAGAGCTTGTTTTTTACTATGGCCTACGCTTTGTCATGCCATGCTTGATATTGTTTTGGCTTTATGCTTAGTATTATTTGTTGTAGCATGACTTGTTATAAACAATTGAGATTTCTTAATGTGCCTTGGATGAATCATGCGTTGTTTTAGCATATTAAAGCATAGTATAGTGGTATTCTCCTTTAATGCTTTATTTGGGTTGACTTGGCGCATGCTCACACCATGTTATGACTATCTAAATTCACCATAAGCCTTTATGATCCTTTAGTTTTCAACTTGTAGTATCACTTTATGCTTTGATCAATGAAGTTTTGTCGCTCTGCATGATTATGGCCATTATTGCTCTCTTAGTTTGTCGCTCCCAGTCTTTTCCTAGCTTCCGCAACCAAGTATGAGTTCCACTCATGCATCCAAATCCTTAAACCAAGTTATTCCAAAGAGTCCACCATACCTACCTATTAGCATATGCTATTCCAAGTATATTCATGTTTTTGTTTACCTTCCGAATTAAACTTGTTATGAGAAAACTAGTGATTAAAGCTCTCACGAACTTGATGGCACACTTTACTTTTCTTGCCCTTAATAAACTTGAACCATTGTGTCGTCTATGTTGTATATGCTTGCACTTATTTGTTGGGAATTAGGAGAACCATGTTGTCATGGGGAATGCTTTCAATATTGCACTGGTACTTTGTACCAAGTTGATATCATGCTCTTTTGTCTATGGATGTCGTCGGTGTGAAATGAAAGGGGAGCTTGTAAGTCCATTGAGTTATGTATATGTGTTAGAGAAATGCCTGGGCCGCTAGTCTAATCCATGCTGACATGGTGGAAACCTGCAACGTAACCATAATGAGCTACCTATGAAGCATTCTTCTTATAAAAAGAGTCCTATATTGAGAAAAAAGAGAAAAAGAGAAAAAAAGAGATATTATGAAAAGAGGAAAGAGAGAAAAAGCACCATATTCTCATGGTAAATAAGAAGATTGCTGAGATGCTCGTTGTCTGCTTGCCTTGTCATTTTGATATGGGAATTCTTCCGTATCATCGGGCAAGGGGTACCCCGTTGGCGGTTCTCTATGATACACATGTACTTACGATGACAAGAACTTACCAGTGACTAAACTTGAGTAGCATGAGGTGCGGCCCTCATATTCAAGGGACATGAGATTTCTAACTTATACTTCGTCAAGCATGTACACCATAGTTTGTTCACTTTAACCGTAATCACTTCAAGATGCTTATGATAGGGGCAATGAGAGATGAAAGCTATAAGTACCATAATTTTTGGAAGCTCTTTATGAGACTTGAATCCCTACTTCCTTCTATGAAGACCTTTCTTCCACCATTATACTGAGTCTCCACCTTCTACCTTTATGCACCTACTTTGAGAGCATAGTGGCCATTCTTAGTTCTATGTGCATTGTCCCAAGCCTAGTTGATTGATGCATATCTTGATATTGCTTGTTCTAAACTATTTGTATCTAGTCACTCTTATGAACTTTGAAGGTGTCCTATGCATTTATATTTGCTACTCTATGAGGGACAAGCTGAATACTATTATGCTATGTTTTCTTTATGTGAAAGAAACAAACGTCTTGCAAAGCATTGTTATTCATGAATCTTTTGTTTGTGCCTTTTCATGTTGCATCATAGTTTATTTGTCTTATTGCTAGAACTTTGTCTTTCATGTTATGATTGAAGTACTATGATCCCAGCTTTGAATGTTTTACAAATACTTTGATCAAGTCTTTGATGGTGCATGTCACCTCAAAAATTATTCTTTCTTTTTATCACTTACCTACTCGAGGACGAGCAGGAGTTAAGCTTGGGGATGTTGATACCTTGCAAATGTATCTATAACTTTTGATGTTCCATGCTTGGTTTTATCTACTTTCTTGTGTTTTGTCCACACTTTGGAGTACTTTTCATATGATTTCTTGGACTAACCTATTAACAACAGCCATAGTGCCAGCTGCCTGTTTTCTGCTATTTTTGGTTCCAGGAATTTCAGAAAATGAATATTCTCGGAATTGGATGGGACAAAAGCCAAATTTCCTATTTTTCCGGAAGACATTTGATGCCAGAATACGAGACAGAGAAGGGCTGGGGGCCGGCCACACCACCTGGCCGCGCGGCCAGGCCTGGCCCGCGCCAGGGGGTGGTCTGTCCGACCCCAGCACCCCCTCGGCCTCTCCTTCCGCCTATATATTGCCCTCGGGACGAAAACTCTAAGTACCCGATCAAAAATCCACGAAAGAGTATGTAGCCATCGTCGTCTGTGTCCCTAGATCGGGAGGGATCTGAAGCTCTTCCCGGCACCTTGCCGAAGAGGGGAATTCACCCTAGAGGCCTGCTTCATCATCATGCAAGCCTCCGGTGTGATGCGTGAGTAGTTCATCTCTGGACTACGGGTCCATGTAGTAGCTAGATGGCTGGTTCTCCTCCTTTGTGCTATCATGTCTATATCTTGTGAGCTCCATCACCGCCTGACCGTATTTCCCCTGAATTGAAAGAAAAGATAGGAAATCTATATTTTCAGAGTTATCGTCCCGGTCAGAGCACCGCCCTGTCAAGGCGGAAGCTGCGGGTTCGAACCCCGTCAGGCGGAACAAACCAAAAAAATTGTCTTATTTGGTAAGGTTATAAATTAAATAAGACAGAAAAGAGTAAATATTCGCCCGCAAAATCCTTTTTAAATTAGAATACTTTACCATTACCATTATTCAATAAGAGGTTCAAATCTGATAGTCGGATTTTTTTCTCTATCGATGTTCTACGAATAAAAATATCTTTTTTTTTCCGAATTCAATGGAGAATCCAGGATCTTTTATGTTTTCTACCTTACAATTTTGATAGATTGGCTTCCTTTACGATCACTATTAAACAACAACCATGTTTGGAATCCCGCAAGATTCGCTGATATACGAAATCAGGCAAGTCTTCTATTTTGTATTGAAGACTGCAGGTTCGAATCCTGTCCCCGCATTTGAATTAGATCGAGCTACTTTGAAATCAGATGGTGTTTTTCGCAGCAGTCCAAGGGGTTCGTTCACTTTTGGTCTCAACAGCAGAATTGGATCAGAATAAGGAATAAAAGTCAATTCGTTCGAAATGAGACAACGAAAAGAGTTTAGAGACTACGAAGACTTTTTTCTATAAATACTGCGTATTTGATTCCATCCATAAATCGACTTTCCCCCCTATGCTCTGAGTTCCAGTATCGATAAGAATTCGAGTTCTTATTGTTCTTATGTCTTCTTCTATTCAGTATTTAGGACATCATTCCCGTACTCTTTTTTAAGTAAAAGGGTTATGCTATGTATCACTTCCATATCTAAGTTTAGCTCAGACGTAGCTACCTTCTTTTTGGGCGTGAAGAAGTATCAAACCAAAATACCCAATAAGCATAAGCATTAGCTCTCCCTGAAAAGGAGGGTTCTCATCTCTGCAAATCGCGATTTTCGCGAGAGAACCAAATCCAAGTTGGTGAAGATCGTGATTTGAGCTGGCATAGTAGTTATTACCTTTACAATTGCGGTTCGAATCTATCCGATCTTTATCTTTTTGCTCGATGTATTCTGTAACGTAAATACAATGAAATTAATTGTGTAAAATGAAATTTCAATAAAATAAAAAAGGAGTCTTCATGTCCCGTTATCGAGGACCTCGTTTAAAAAAAATACGCCGTACTGGATCGGGACATCCTATTAGTAAACCCATTTGGACAGATTTATCAGATTGGGATATTCTTGATCGATTCGATATAAAGTCTGTTTTTTCGAAGATCCACTATGATAATGAAAAAGATTTCTACATATGCGACCAAATCGATCAAGAATATCCCAATCTGATAAATCTGTCCAAATGGGTTTACTAATAGAATTTATCAACACTTTTCCCCCAGGATCTCTTGCAAGAAGAAGATAATCTCCAACTTCGACTTGTCAATTTTATTTCTCATGAAAATAGCAAGTTAACTCAAAGAATTTATCACACAAATAGTCAACTCGAATTTGATCGCTTTCCATACTTCACAAGCCGCGGCTAGTTCAGGACTCCGTTTGCGAATTATTATAGAGAATTCCTTGGTCGAATGAAAGGAATTAGAAGATGAGGGGTATAGTGGAGATGAATGGGAAGATAGAAAAAGACTAATAAGAAAAGTTTTTTTGACGGAATTAGCAATTGATAAAAAAGAAAGGATATGGGCTCGTGTGAGTAGAAAACAAAAGATATCTATTCTAGTTCTATCATCAGCTATGGGTTCGAATATAAGAGAAATTCTAGATAATGTTTCTTACCCTGAAATTTTTTCTAGGAACTTTTGCTTGCATTGTATTATTTGGTCTACGTACCGGAACTGATAACATTCGAGATTATGCAGGATTATACACGAAAGATCCTTTTTTGGCTCTCTCTTTAGCCCTATGTCTCTTATCCCTAGGAGGCCTTCCTCCACTCTTTGCAAACATGAGAGAAGTTATTGTTGAGAAATAGGAAATTCGAATGAAATCCAGTCTTAGTCAAATATTTCATATCTCTTCTTGTCCAAGCAGAATAAAAAGGCATTCGAGATTATGCAGGATTATACACGAAAGATCCTTTTTTGGCTCTCTCTTTAGACCTATGTCTCTTATCCCTAGGAGGCCTTCCTCCACTAGCAGGTTTCTTCGGAAAACTCTATCTATTCTGGTGTGGATGGAGAAAAAAATATGACAGAAAAAAAATAGGAGAGAAAAAAAACCCGAGAGAAGCAAAAGTAACTTTCGAAGGTTTAGTTACGGAAGCCCTACCCAATGGAAAATGGATTCCTATTTGAAGAGTGCGTAACCGCATGGATAAGCTCACATTAACCCGTCTTTTTGTTGAAATAACAATTAAGGTGAAGCAGGTCAGGAACAACGAATCTCTTTATGATAAACAGATCCATCGATTCCATGATTATAAGTTCATAACCCTAGCGCCCAGTCTCCGCCCTTCTTCCACTCCGTCCCGAAGACCTGCTCGTTCTGCTCGCAATAGTCCGATTAATTCCCCAGGTGAAAAAACATTAGATCGTCCTTGTGGAATAAGAAGCCCTCGTACCTTAATGAAAAGAAAATCGCTTCGGCAGATCGCTTAGCCCTGTTCATCTTCAGCGCAAGGGCGCTCGATTAGTGAGCTATTACGCACTCTTTAAAGGGCCCCGAATAAGAAAACAGAAACCGAGGAAACCACAAGAGTGAAGACTAGTAGAGCACATTCAGGATATGCCTACACTATTTACTTAGTCATATTTTTTCTTACTTTTTTTTTGTATTCGGGTCGAAGAAGTATGGAAGTATGAGAATTCTATAACTACCAAAAACTTTCAATCTTTTCATTGGAATACTTTTTTTAGTTAATAGTTAATTTTTTTGTTACGTAATAAATATATTGCTAATCTAATTCTAATTATAGTAATAAAATTAATAAGTAATTAATTTTATTAAACTTTTTTGGCCATAATTTACAAGAACATTCTGTAGTATTAGTAAGAGGAGGAAGGGTTAAGGATTTACCCGGTGTGAGATATCGCATTATTCGAGGAACCCTAGATGCTGTCGCAGTAAAGAATCGAACAGTCAGCCAAAATGATTAGTTGGAATTCCAATTAATCATTGAAGAAATGCAAAAGGGATTAAATAAAAAAAATCCAAGTCTTAAATGAAAGGATCTGGTTGGAATCTTAAAGTGTGGTAGAAAGAACTACATATTGTCCAACGGCCATTGGAATTTGATCTATCCTTCTATTTTTCAAGACTAGTAATAGGTATTGGTATTTATCCAGATTTAGTTCTCTCTCTATCCGTTGACAGGGTAGAGGCTCTCTTATCCAATTATTATCCTAAATAGGTTTTTTTAATTAGTTCGCTCTATTACTATTAATGCAGAAATTCTACTAAAAGTAAAATAGAGGAAGATAAATCTTCGAATTCAAGAACGATTACTGATTACTAAATTCGTATTTTTTTCTTTTCTTTTTGTTATAAAAAAAGTACCAAATGGGTAGACTTCTTACTTCAATGAAATTATTTTATTCTTTTAGTTGGAGTTGGTGGAACCTTAGGTGGTTCTCGGAAAAAGATAGCGAAAAAAATTATCCCTAAAGTAGAAACTAAAAGGAACATATAAACCAATGCTTCCATAGATTCGATCGTGGTTTATTTACAATTATAACTTCCACACCTATTCATTTTTCATTTGGGAGAATTTCCCATATAAAGAAAGAAAAAGAGTTAAAGAAAGGATGGGAGATGTTTCCCATGTCAAATCAAAAAGAGAGGTCAAAGATACCGTAACAATGTGTATCAGACTTCCTTTTCCGAAGAAACCTGCAAGTGGAGGAAGGCCTCCTAGGGATAAGAGACATAGGGCTAAAGAGAGAGCTAAAAAAGGATCTTTCGTGTATAATCCTGCATAATCTCGAATGTTATCAGTTCCTTGGAGCTTTGAACGCTCGAAAGAGAAATACAATCTCAGCCCTACAAGTGGGTCGGTAGGCTGCTCTGCTGTGAAATAAAGACTAAACCCCCTCTCCTCACCCCGATATCCAAATAAAAAAAGCGGTAAGTAAAAATAAGTTTTAATTAAAGAGAAGAATCAATCCTTTTCTCTTGAATATCAGTTAAGAGAGTTTCGGATTGCCTGGTATTCCACCAATTCTTAATCCAAAGTTCCAGACATTTATTCAATGAGAAAGAGACCCCCCAGCCTCAAAGTGGGGGGCCAGACAGAAACTGTCTCACTCAAACTGGCATTTTCAAATGCTACCCGCCCTTCCCCTATTTCTGCATTTCTGGATCCTCGAATTGAAAGAGAGATTGAGAGGGATCAAGAATCCTAATTCTCGAACTGAAACATCTGAGTAGCTAAAGGAAGGAAAATCAACCGAGACCCTGTTAGTAGCGGCGAAAAATTTAAAAGAAAAAAAGGGGTAAAGGGTTAATTCGTTCTTTATAGCCATTTCCTTAACAAGTGAATGGGAACATACTCTGGATCGGAATACGAAGAAAGTACTACTTGATAATTTCCACTAATTTCAAGTCCTTATTATGATTCCTTTTATGGGGTAAAATCTCTAATATCTTAGATTCCCCATTCCATAATTTTATGGTATACTCGGGTGTCCTTTGCTTATAAAAAAAATAGAGTAACAAAAGGAATAAAAAATCTTCCTAGGATCGGAGGTATCCGCTTTATTAGGGAGAATGCCCTCTGAAGTGTGTTATCAACCTACCCTTAGTACAGAAATGGGTTCTTTGCAAGAAAGTTCATAGAACGAGAAGAAATTTTTTGGAGGCCCTTATCCTCATTCTGCCTAGCATTTCCCCCGCTAATCCGAGCGACCTTTCAAATATTTGTCCCACATTCATTCGGGAGGGTACTCTTCTATCCAAATCCAATTTGCATTGATAAAATCAATCCAAATTCCAGTAGTAGATGAATAATTGCAAAAAAATTCAGAACTATGAGACAGAATATTCTGTTTTCTTATTTACTCTTTACTTTATTTTTTCTAAAGTGGATCAATTTAGATCATGTATATATAAGCAAAGTGCTTGTCAAAAAGCTTTTGTAACTAATCGTGTAGGGGATTTTGGTCTATTATTAGGAATTTTAGGTTTTTTTTGGAACCCTTTACCCCTTTTTTTATTTTAAATTTTTAATACCCCTCCAACAATTATTCCAATAATTACATATCCGATTTGCCCTATGGACGAATATGCAAGCATACGTTTCATGCTTGTTTGAGTAATAGCAAGGAGGCTCACTTTTTCTAAGTAATGGGGAGGAGGACTGAAACATGCCACTGAAAGACTCTACTGAGAAAAAAGATCTTTCCAATCTTTCGAGATCCACCCTACAATATGGGGTCAAAAAGCCAAAAAAATAAGTGATTTTAGCCCTTATAAAAAGAAAACGGATGCAAGAGAGACACCCTTATCATTTGAGCGAAGTGTAGGTAGAAAAATCGAATATGGAGTGAGGATTAAAGAGACCTATCTATCTACAAATTCTATTTGTTCAATAGACCTTTGTCAATGGAAATAGAATGATAAGAAAACAAATTAGATAGAAAAAGTAAATAAAATAGGGGCTTATGTTTAAGGGGCCCTAGGGGGGTCGTGGAATGCTTTTCTTCTCCTCTTATTCCATATGGAATACAATTAGTTAAAATAAGACAGTTAAAATAAGAAGGAATAATGGAATATTTGACCGTTCACTCCAAAAAGAGGGTCCTATTGAAAAAGAAATAATCCAAAATACAAAACATTTTTTTTCTGTCTTGGTCGGAGTAGGGATAGCATTTCTCTTCTGCATGTCTATGGAGTTTTGCAAAACCCAAACACCTCAGAGATAGATATAGAGGTAGGAATTTGTCGAACGAACCACGCTCCTTCGTAGACGTCAGGAGTCCATTGATGAAAAGGGGCTGGGGAAAGCTTGAACCCAAGTCCTACAGTGATGGATATAAGCGCAATTGAAATTCCTGGGGAGTTATACATTTGTGTATTGATAAGATCGGATTTTGCAGTTCTTTTTTCTGCAGTACCTCGACGTGACATGAGCGTGAAAGAGGTTCAAGAATCCGTTTTCTTTTTATAAGGGCTTAAATTGAAAAAAAAGAATGCCCCTTAGGAATCTTTCTTTGGATACCAAGATTTCTGACACATTGGGAATTTCGGAAGCCTTTGCAATGTTTCACCATATAGTCAGACATAAAAACTCTTTTTATTGAGCCAGTTTTTGGCGCTTTCCCAAGCGAAAAGATCAAAAGGCAGCTTTCCCTAATCCAAGATTGGAGAAAGAAGATCTAAGAGGGACCTATGGAGAATGTGGTCAGAAATCCATAATAGAGTCCGACAACAGCGACCGAATTAATTATCCTCCTCGAGAAACTTAGACTACTAAATAGAAAAGATTTGCAAATCTTGGCATGGGTCTCCTTTTTTTCTTTCTTTAGAGTTTTCTATATGCACAATTTCTCGATGTTTCAATGAGAATTTCTTGACTTGCAGTTCAAAAAACTATTCGTAGAGTATTCATACGTCAATCGAAACCGACTTCCCAAACTTTGGTAACTCCAACTTCAACTTCGATTTTATTAATAACTACTTATGAGACCTTTTTTGGTACATATCTGTTATCTCAAGTTTTTGATCAAACGAATCCATTGACACAAACTGTTCGAGTCGATTCCATGATTATAAGTTCATAACCCTAGCGCCCATTCCCATTTTGGGCGGCGGGTTCGATTCCCGCCGCTCGCCCCCTTAATTTAGTAAGGTACTATTACCGTATCCCTCGACAAGGGGTTTTATTCGTTCTTTGAGCAAAAAGATAAAGATCGGATAGATTCGAACCGCAATTGCAAAGGTAATAACTACTATGCCAGCTCAAATCACGATCTTCACCAACTTGGATTTGGTTCTCTCGCGAAAATCACGAGTTGCAGATATAGGTTCGATCAAGATTTGCTTTTCTGGAGTACCAAAAGCAAGCATGACGTCGTTATGAACATAAAGGCCCAAGGTATGGAATCCTAGAAAGAGGCTAGGGTTCTAGCAATTGATACCCTTTCACAAATAATTGAAATGCAATTTCGTGATCTGGGTCTTTAATTGTTGGAAACTTGTCAAGTTCTTCTGCCAAGGTCCTTTACGCAAAGCGATCTATGGTCTCAACAAGCCCCGATAGCGTCGGTTTTTTAAGTTCAGCACAGTGGTTATCCAGGCAGGGTTTGCTCGGAGTGATCATGATTCGGCCATGTTCGTATCAGTTTATTGCTTCCTTTTAATATCCTTTTCAAATCTCCAATCCACAAGGGGTAGATATCAGGGAATGGCTGCCTCTACCGCGCTTTCCCGACCAGTTGCGTCCATTTTTTCCAAAGTTCCATATCGTTTACATAGTTATGGTTCGTTTACATTGATACCTAAATGATTACATAAAATGAAACCTTCATGAAATGCACGTTTTTACTTTTTTGTTTTATTTGAGAACCCTTTGAGACTTCAAAGGCGAAATCCTTCAAAAAAATTTGAGTCATCTCTAAACTCTTTTCGTTGTCTCATTTCGAACGAATTGACTTTTATTCCTTATTCTGATCCAATTCTGCTGTTGAGACAATTGAAAATTGTGTTTACTTCGTCTGGAATCCTTTATCTTTGATTTGTGAAACCCTTGGGTTTAGACATTACTTCGGTAATTTCTATTCTTTTTTCTTTCAAAAGAGTAGCGGATTCCTAAATTTGACCCCATATCGTAGGATAAGATAAGTAAGCAGTTTTTTTAATTGTATCGACCCAGTCGATTGCCCGGCTTTTTATTTTGCTACACAAAAGAGTCAGAAAAAAAATCTTTCTTTTAGATTCCTGGTATTCTATAACTCTTTTCCACACTAAATTACTAATGTTTTTCTGGGGAATTAGTTGCAGGTTATCAAACCGAATATTCTGGTATCAAATATGGTTTCATTTTTCTTGTTTCTTACTTATCCTTATTAGTTTCTCCGTAGGAGCAAGTCAGAAAGGTTGAGAAATACAACCATCGGTTTTGATTCGTTCCCAATAGCCATGAGATGATCATCTTAGGAGTAGACAGTAAAAGCCAAAATAGACTAAATATAGCCTGAACGATCCTAACAATCCCTCGAAGGAGATAATAAAGAACCTGTCGACTATAACCCCTAGCCTTCCAAGCTAACGATGCGGGTTCGATTCTGAAGCAAGTTTTCAAGAAACTGCTCAAGTTTTAGCAAAAGCTGTATATTCTGCTGAACGTCGTTCTTGCCAAGGTTGTATGTCTTTTTTCAACCTACTCAAGTCCAAACAAAATGCAAAATCTAAGACTACTAATAAAAAAGAAAAAATTCAAACGATTAAATTACTGCTCCCGAATATTCAACTGAAGCAGCTACTTTCGAAGTAACAGAAAGAAAAGCAACGACTGGAGTGGGGGAGTCAGAGTCGAAAAGAGGATTCGTCGCTTCTTTCTCTCATGCAAAACCGTGCATAACAAAATATTTTTCCTTGCTCTTGAGAATTTTTTTTCGTTGAACATAGACCCAATTTTTCTTCTTTTTTTGATTCCTTAGAATTTTGTTTTCCTTCTGGTGGTATCAAACAGCCAGCAAAGTGCAATCCGATCGCTGCCGAAGTAGGAATAATAGCACCAGAGATAATATTGTTTCCATAAAGTAAACAACCAGAAACAGGAGCCGGAAAGGTCTCCGTAAATCGGGTATTCACTGAGACAAAGAACTCGCAAACTTCTTTTAAAGGGAAGGGATAAGTAGACTGTGCCGTCTTTGCATTTATTGCGATTCTTTCTCAACTACTATTCAAATTGGAATAGTTTTATTACTTCAATGAAATCTATTTTTCTTTTTAAAAAAGAAAATAAAAGACTATTTCGATTCTTATATAATTCTTATGTATCAGAATATGAATTTTTCTTGGTGTTTCTTCAAGATTGCCACATCTCTTTTTGGGAGATGTTGGAATTTTCCCATTTTTTCTTCTTCTCTTAAATCTCTAAATTGAGAAGATTTTATCGACCATGAAAAACACTCAAATGGCAAAATGAACAGGTCTAGTTAAATTCCACTAAGGTTAGAGCGACTCCAATCGCGATGGCATGCGAGGCGTTCTCAATTAGGGGAAATTTTTGAATTAGATCGAGCTACTTTGAAATCAGATGGTGTGGTTGGTTCACTTTTGTTCATGCTACGCAAATGGAAATTTCATTGATAAGACCTTCTCAATTGTAGCCAATATTTTATTGCCTATTTTCCATGTCCAATCGTGGATCCCTGAATTTCTACAATAAATTAGATAGGTAGCTAAATTAATTTAGTTCCCTATACGCGAGTTTGTTGTGATTCTACTACAACAGTTTCTATTATGAAAAGTAGAGTACTCTTGCAATAGTACTTGCGACTTCCATTTTCTCCAAAATCATTGGTTTAATGTTAGTAAAGTAAATCCTATTAATATTAATAGGAGCATAAAGTTTGATTCTCTAAATTTTTCCTTTTATTGAAAGAATTCTCAAAATTTAAGGGAGAAACTAATTAGAAAAAAGGAGTTCGAATCTATCCGATCTTTATCTTTTTGCTCAAAGAACGAATAAAACCCCTTGTCGAAGCCCTTTATTATAAGCTTCCCTGGATCTGGGAAGTTTCTCTTTCACGGTATTGAGATCGTTTGATCGATTTCCTTGATTTGATCGCTACTTATGGGCGTGCGTCCCATGTCTTCCGGCTACTTTATCCCCAACTTTGATTTCACGTTTCTGTAAAATATATACACGAACCGTTATGCCGAGGGGGTCCCTCTGGACGCTCCTTATTTTTCATAAAATGGGTGGTTTGGTTATTGATCCATTAATCAAATAAATTAGGTCGTAAGATTCATACCATAACATAAGAACAATAAGAACTCGAATTCTTATCGATACTGGAACTCAGAGCATAGGAGGGAAAGTCGATTTATGGATCGAATCAAAGGAAAAGATTCCGTTGAGAAAGTTATGAATTTGATTGAGTTTCCCTTACTTGACCAAACTAGTTCCAATAGGAATAAGGCTTGCTATTATTAGAAATGTCCAAAAAATATCATATTCGTGAAGCAGAAACATAATGTACTCCCATTAATGTGGAATAGGCGGAACTTAAACCAGTCAATTCAATTCAGCATTGTCAATTTATCCAGAACTTCTCTTTTTTACTCGGTGAAACAAGAATCCGTTTTCGCGAATTAACTTGGGTCACAGGTGTGGTTTTAGCTTTTTTGACTGCATCATTTGGTGTAACTGGTTATTCGTTGCCTTGGGATCAAATTGGTTATTGGGCAGTCAAAATTGTGACAGGTGTACCTGATGCCATCTTATGCTTATTGAGTATTTTGGTTTGATACTTCTTCACGCCCAAAAAGAAGGTAGCTACGTCTGAGCTAAACTTAGATATGGAAGTCTTCTTTCGTTTAGGGTTTTTTCGGAAGCTAGGGGAAAAATAATGCCTAAATTATAAACGAAATTAGAAGTTCAAGGCCTAATTAATTTAATTATCTCTCCGAGCATTGATTTGAACGAATTAATTACCAGACTTATTGGGGAGTTTGTACGACTTAGTGGAGTGTTTCCTTGAAATGAAAGAGAGGAAGGCAGAAGCTATTGGCAAATTCCGAACAGCTATGACAACTGAACCTAATAAGATAGTAATTACGACCCAAGAAGTGATGAGTACTTGGGCATGAATTTGGAATGCCATTAAAAAGAAGGGGGGAGACAATGCCTATTTAAGAGTCGTTCACTACTGATCCACTATGATAATGAAAAAGATTTCTACATATGCGACCAAATCGATCCAGAATATCCCAATCTGATAAATCTGTCCAACCAGCGTAGACATATTGTCAACGAATTTACAGTCCGTCCCCATTAACCGCTCGGGCATCGACCCAGGAAGAATTTATTCTAGGTTTTTTTAAATCTATGATTAACCTTGCTCTTGAGAATTTTTTTTCGTTGAACATAGACCCAATTTTTCTTTTTTTTTGATTCCTTAGAATATTTTTTTCCTTCTGGTGGTGCCGTCCATGGATCAAATTATTTCGTGGATTGGATTTCACTTGCATGTCTATGGTTCCCTTGCATGTGCTAGGGACCTGGAAGTTCTTCTTAGATACAAGGAAATGATTCAGTTCTAGAGCCAAAGATCGTAGTTCTCGAGCTGGGTGCCTAGGTATCCACCGCAAGCCTTTCCTCTTTTGAACCTCGCCATTAACGTTAAGGTGATTTCCTATTACGATGGATGGAAGAAAGAATGGATAGTCCAATAGCGGCCTCATCCTATTGGACGCAATCTTATTTCTATGTATTCTTTAAATAACTATACTAAAAACTAAGAAAACTTGTTTGCATGATTCAAATGATCAAATGAAAAATATTTCTCAATGAGCACGTGCATGTACGCACGTGCGCAAGCCGAACCTGGATTACTGAACACTTCGCTGAACTCGGGGTTCAGAGAAGTGGCGAGCCAGACCCAGGAAGAATACGAAGTCCAATTTCCTCAACCGCGCAGACGGATAAGACGCGAGACAGTTGATGAGGGATAGAAGTCTTGATCGGGCCAAGCCGGCATAACAGTTTCTAGTTCGCATTACTTTCTCTTCCGAAGCGCTAGGTATTCGGTTTGATCTAGGAGGAGAACGTAAAAATATTCCTTGACTTGAATAAAATCTCTTTCCCTAGGTAGGGGGTATTAAAAATTTAAAAGAAAAAAAGGGGTAAAGGGTTAATTTGTTCTTTATAGCCATTTCCTCCTCTCTTCCCAGGCAAGAATGAAATTGGACGGTCTCAGCCCAGAAAGTGAAAAGAACGAGATCTAGAAAGAATTCTACTGAGGGCATCCTTTAAGCGCGGCCGTTTTTCTAGCATTTCGTATTGGTTGTCTTGCGTTTCTCCAATCCACGAAATAATTTGATCCATGGACGGCACCGTTGTGGTAAACCCCCTTATTTTAGTACGCGCCAGTCTTCTTCATCTGGCCGCATTGTAGTATTTCTTGGCGAGCTATAAGATGGTCAGATTTATAAGTAAGTATCTCTTGTAAAATATGAGCAACACCAAATCCTTCTAAAGCCCAAACTGGAAAATTGTATTTTTGGAATTTGCAATAATGCGATGGGCGAACGACGGGAATTGAACCCGCGCATGGTGGATTCACAATCCACTGCAGCAGGCCCCTTCTTTTGCAATACTTAAGAAGGTCTCTCATGGCCAAATTCCTTTTATTCCAAGGCGAAGATTGAATCACTTAGCCAACATCAAGAAGCTATTGGCACATTGTTGAATCGAAATAAAGAATACCAACCTTTGATGATTTTGTCGGCATCCAACTGTTCTCGAATTGGTTTATTCAAGAATTTAAAACATCCCAATGCGATAAAAGAATTGAATCCTAGAATTCCTATTCAAGAAAGCTCCCTCACTGAGCGAGCATTCGGCATTCCTAGTATGCTCCACTCATTCTACGCCAAGCACCCAATCACGGGATCAGAATCACACTCTAGATCATACCTTTCACGAAAGAAAAGGACAGGCAGCCGCTGCTAAACCAAGATCTCCATCGAGCTTTTCCTGGGAGTATGGCATCGGTTACATACTTCAGCGCCGTAGCGCCTGGTATGAGCCTCGTGGAGAAGTTAAATTCCACTAAGGTTAGAGTGACTCCAATCGCGATGGTAAAATGTTGCTTCTTATATCGCAAGTTTCTTACCTCCAAACAAAATATTTACTTGTTACTAATAAAAAATAAAAAAGTTTAGCCTACATTTTTCCTTAGATCCCTTCTTTTACTCCGGCCTCAGCAGCCGCAAGGGCTATAACAAAAATTGCAAAAATGTCTCCTTTTAATTGGCGACTAACCCATAAAGCATAGCTCGTTTTTTGTAACCTTCCTGCTAAACCAACTCAACTCTTAAAGCCTTCATCGACAAAGTCTTGCTCTCCTTCTTTTCTGAAAAGTGCATCTGTACCGAGCGATCTACACAAACTAGAATAGGATTAGCCAAGGAGAAATTCCTCGATTGGGTAAATTCTTGATACACCGGCTGTCGCTCGTGGCGGGGGAGTAAGTCAAAATAGAAAAAACTCACATTGGCTTAAAGGAGTCTTCTTCTGAAGATGATTCAGATGAGGATGACTGAGCCTGATCCTTCTATATGGCCCTGTAATATGAGTTACCATCCCTTGATCACTGATAGTACCCCAAACATCCGACTGCATTTTCCAACTGAACGCGTTACTCACCCGTTCGCCACTTGAAACACCACTTCCCGTTCGACTGAACAAAACGGATTCTTGTTTCACCGAGTAAAAAAGAGAAGTTCTGGATAAATTGATAGGGATGTCTCCTATGTTACCCATAATATGTGGAAGTATCGTCGTAATTTCAATGAAAGAGTCAGATGCTTCTTCTATTCTTTTCCCTGGCGCAGCTGGGCCATCCTGGACTTGAACCAGAGACCTCGCCCGTGAAGTAAATCATCGCCCCTACGATCCAAGTGGATCGGTAGGCTGCTCTGCTCTATTCAGTTCTGAAGGCAACATACCGTGTTCGGATCACTAAAAGGGGCAATCTTCCACTCAGAAAAGGCCAGTGAAATAGAGCTATTGAAGGTCTTTCGGATCAATATCACTACCCAGTTCCGCATCATTTCCTAAAATTAATCTATTTTTCTTTTAAAAAAAGAAAATAAAAGACTATTTCGATTCTTATATAATTCTTATGTATCAGAATATGAATTTTTCTTGGTGTGTAAGAAAGGAATGAGAGAGATTGGGTTATAAATAAAATTTATCCCTTTTTTATTTATATTTTTTTCTATGGATCAGATCAGACATTTTATTTTATGGAAGAAAAATAAAAGGATTTAGTTCTGGCGGACCTGCCGCGCAAGATCTTTGGTCTTCCCCTGGAACCGATGAAAAAAAGACAGTGTCCGCTTGACCTTTTTTAAGCGGGGACAGAATGAAACGACCATAATAAAGACGCTTACTATCTACTCTTGATTCAACACACTTCCACTGTAGTGTTTGAGTGGATCCTGCTACTTAATCTTAATTTACTGTATCTTCCCGGAGTTCCCTCTCCGGGAACTTAATGGAAAATGTCCCGAAGAAGCCCAACGAGAAACTAGGAATCCTGTTATAGAGAAAAAAGTAACTATCATTCCTTTTTCTGACGCGTCTTCCTTCAATTCCTTATGCGCGATATCCAATCAATTAGAATTCTCGCACAACCAAAAAATTATTCTGAAGGTTTACAGGAAGATAAAAAAATAAGGAATTGTATCAAGAACTATATACAACAGAATAGGAAAAAGGGCTCCAATAGAAAAATAGAATCAGACTCAAGTTCCGAAGTAATTACTAGTCTTCACTCTTGTGGTTTCCTCGGTTTCTGTTTTCTTATTCAGGATCTTGCTTTTCATGGTTCTCATCTCTGCAACTCGCGATTTTCGCGAGAGAACCAGATCCAAGTCGCTTGTGTATTGGAGTACGAAATGAAGTGAAGGCCAAAGGTCTCCTCACAAGGGAAAAAGCCTCCACTTTTCGCTGGGATTAGTTCTTGTTTGTATATCCTTATTCTATTTTTTATTAAATTCCTACTTTGTAGCTGGATATTGGCAGGAATTAATTGAGACTTTAGCATGGGCTCATGAACGTACACCTTTAGCTAATTTAATTCGCTGGAGAGATAAGCCCGTGGCTCCGAAAAGTCCCGATTGTTTCGATTTTTGGAATGGGATATTTACGGAATCCCCATGAATAGGATCAAACCTTATTCCATGCTATTTCCATAAGATTGTTCTTTCTTATTCTTAAGCAAGCCCTCGAGAGGACCAAACCTCCGACCCCACGATACAATGAGAGGAAGTTCTACTAATTTTTTAGTATTCGTAAATTAGTAAGTTGATTCGGACAGGTATAGGGACTACTAAGGGGACTAAAGAAACAAGAACAACAACGACTAATTCATCCGCTAATATATTCCCGAAAAGTCGAATGGCTCTATTTCATTCTATTTCACTTCCTAGAACTTCCTATCATTTAATATCCATCCCTTTGGTCTTCTTAGTTTTTTTTGAATCTATTGAATTCATCACTCGACGTAGTCTAGCAGTTCGCATTTGTGGCATGCAGGAAGAGCCCGAGCTGCTACAGCAGGTTTTGAAAAGGGAATCGATCGTGATTTGGAACCTGTTCTTTACATGAACCCTCTTAACTAAGATTTTCTTATTTATACCTGTTCGAATGTTTTATTAAATTTTTACCATTTTCTAAAAAGAAAAAAGAAGTGCTTCTAGATTATAGACTTATCCACTTAGATGAATAAATCATACTATACTCTATTTATATTATGAACGAATATGTATCCCACAATTGAAAATTGTGTTTACTTGTTCTGGAATCCTTTATCTTTGATCTGTGAAATCCTTGGGTTTAGACATTACTTCGGGAATTTCTATTCTTTTTTCTTTCAAAAGAGCAATGATTTTAGAATCCGATTCAATAGAAAATGAGAAAATACGCAAACAAAATAGAAGAAACAAGCGGTGGAGCATGTGGTTTAATTCGATGCAAAGCGAAGAACCTTACCAGGGCTTGACATGCCGCGAATCCTCTTGAAAGAGAGGGGGATTGTTTTGCGAAAGAATCTTTGGACCCATAAAAAGCGGAATTTGCGCTTGTGTCAATTCTCGAGCGAGCGGAGCTGAAAATGAAGACGAGAGATTTCGCCAAAAATGCGGGGTTAAGGATTGGTAGTGTCCGGATTTCTTGTAAAGTTATTTCAGACCCAAATTAGGCCCGACCAATTCGAAACAAAAATAAAAAGGAACATAGTCCCGGTAAAGGGAACCCAGGGACCATATTCTTGTCCAATCTGAGTTTTGCTCAAGTCTCGAATAAACTCAAGGACATATTCAAAGAAATGCTTACCGTCGGTCGGGATGGTTTGTGGATTCCGAATAGCTATGACAACTGAACCTAATAAGATAGTAATTACGACCCAAGAAGTGATGAGTACTTGGGCATGAATTTGGAAACCTCCTATTTGCCAATAGAAGTGTTGGCCTACTTTTATGTGCGATTTAAATATACATGCATTTTCACAAATAAATTGTCCAAGGTGAATTATTGCTGATGTCTCTTTCCAAGAATCATGATGGACAAAGCGACAATTCAAAAGTAATGGAGTTACTAATTCATGATCTGGCATGTACAGAATGAAAACTCGATTCTACGAGAATTTTTATGAAAGCGTCTTTTCTAAAAAGAAAAAAAATGTTTTAAATAAAACATTTTTCTTTAGTGATTTTAATGCAAAAAGAAGTGCTTTAAAAAAATTACTTTATCAAAAAAGTACGAAAAAGGACTTTCCTTGTAAAAGGAATTTTGTAAATCCAAATTCTGAAAAAAAAGAATAAGAGGATCCATAGAAAATATATGCAATGAATAAGCCGAAGATAGCTAGACTTACAGAATAAATTCTCGCATCTGATAAAAGAGCGGCTATTCCCCTAAGAAATCAAAGGGGCACGGCCCTATTGTTCCGATGGAGAGAAGAACCTATAATTAGCTTTTCGGGAAATTTCCAATCGATCATTTGTCCTTGAGGGTCTGCCATTAATCCTCTCATACCTACTAATTGGTGTACCTGAGATGCATTTCCTCTAGCTCCTGAAAAAGACACGGAAGGATTCAAACCTCCGAGTAACGGGACCAAAACCCGCTGAAAACTTTAGTTCTTATAAAGGATTTAATCCTTTTCCTCTCAATAGCATATTGAGGAAGAATATAAATTCTCGCGATTTCTAGAAAGTATTAATTAGATAGGGCAAGCAGTCTATCCATCAAGTATCATATCCCGCCACCAAGCATATAGTTATCCAGACCAGCTGTAGAGAAGTTCTTTGAATCATCTTATTTTTCTGTTCATTCTGGCTGAATAAAATTAATATCTGATTTTCAAAATAGGGAATCGAAATAAAACCCTTTTTTTGCTCAGTCTATCTGGGCACAAGAAAAAGGCTTTTTTCCTTTTTCTTGTGCCGAATAGAGGATTAAAAGACTCGCAATCCCTCCGACCTCCTTTCAGTTGAAAAGCCAGTTCTTCCGAGCGGGGAGTCTTATGAATCTGAATTGTCACTTCTTTATTTTATGACTTCTTGTATGAACAAAGCAAAGTGGAAAAAAGGCTGAATGAAATCAAAATTTCATGTTCGGTTTTGAATTAGAGACACATATAGATATCCCTTCAACACAACATAGGTCATCGAAAAGATCTCGGGCGACTCATCAAAGCACGAAAGCCAGTTAGAAAATGGATTCCTATTTGAAGAGTGTATGCGAATGATGCACAATTACTTTCGCATCGAAGGAGTAGCTGTGGATCTACCTTATGGATGGTGACGAACCTATTTCTTCGCTTTTTTGCCAACAAATCCAAATTATCTTGAAATAGAGGAAGATAAATCTTCGAATTCAAGAACGATTACTGATTACTAAATTCGTATATTTTTTCTTTTCTTTTTGTTATAAAAAAAGGCCGTTTACTTATGTTTTCTCATATGAATCTCTTATCTCCCGCTATTGGAGATCCTATTTGCCTACCAACCCAAGACATGCTTATCGGGCTTTATGTATTAACGATTGGAAACCGCCGAGGTATTTGTGCAAATAGATATAATAGTTGCGAAAACTATCCAAATCAAAAAGTAAATTACAATAATAATAATTCTAAGTATACGAAAGATAAAGAGCCCCACTTTTCTAGTTCTTATCTATTACTTTTTTATTCTTTTTGGACAGTAGCGCAGAGATCAATTGAAAGTAAAGTGGGTATAACTTGAATTTGTGCAGACTATACATACGTGAGATATGTTAGGAATAGAAAAATAGCGCGATTGATGATATCAGCCCAAGTATTAATAACGCGACCTTGACTATCAACTACAGATTGGTTGAAATTGAAACCATGAAAAAAAATATTTTGTATTTTGGATTATTTCTTTTTCAATAGGACCCTCTTTTTGGAGTGTGAAATAGAATCCAAATGCAAAAATTTGTCTTCTAAAAAGGGAAATATTGAATGAATAGAGCGTAAATTCTGATACTTGGAGGAAAACCTTGAATCTCTGTCTGAAATCTTTGTGCAAAAGCCATTAGCCTGCAAGGTCTGAAATAACTTTACAAGAAATCCGGACACTACTAATCCTTAAACATTTCTGGAAACCACACTGGATCAGTATCGCAGTGCTCGTCAATCATTAAAATGCAAAGGTCGTCTTATTCAAAACCTCAATCATCACATCCCCTCTCTCCTACTTCACACCTCGGAATCGCGCTTCTTATGATGTGTTTGGAAGTCCTCGGCCAAACGAGTATTTCACGGAAAGCCGACAAGGGATTCCGTTAATAACCGACCGTTTTGATTCTTTAGAACAACTCGATGAATTTAGTAGATCCTTTTAGGAGGCCCTCAATGACCATAGATCGAACCTATCCTATTTTTTTACAGTGCGATATCGAAAAAGTTAAAGAGCCTTATAGAGAACCTAACATTCTTGCAGAATATATAGCTTTTCAATTAAAAATAGAGTTTCATTCCGAAAGGCAATGAAAAAAGCCACTTTATTTAATTGATTTTTTAATCCCTTTAATTGACATAGATACAAATCCTCTACTAGGATGATGCACAAGAAAAGGTCAGGATAGCTCAGTTGGTAGAGCAGAGGACTGAAAATCCTCCGAAGTCACTACTTTAGCTCTAGACCTATAAACGATGGGTCTCAATTCGGGAGGAAGAGCGATTCATACAAGCGAAATCTTCTAATCAATGGTGGGCCAATAATAAAAAAAATTGCATATGTATTAAGACGCTTGGCCTGATTTTGAAATTTTCCAGAGTTTTATATGTTGTTTTCATTGCAAAATGACGGGTCTCCTTCCGTAACTTTCCAATTACGAGTACGACAATTGAAAGACATGAAAATTATCAATTCTCTATGGCGTCTAGGAGATAGATAGAATATTTTCAGGAACAAGAAAATCAGAAGAATCTTTCTCTCTAGCAATTATATTAAATGATTTATCAATTTTCATTAAATCTTATAGAAAGAAAGAGGTAGAATTTATTGTTTTTTTCAGGGATTTCAGTAAAAAAAGTCTCTTGTCATTTTTGATTCTATCACTGGACAGAATGCAAAGACAAGATTAGTTATTCTTCGTCTACGAATATCCAAATTTTTACACCTAATACGCCATAGATAGTTCGAATTGGAACCCCAAAAAACCCAACTCTGCCTTACGTAAAGTTGCTAGAGTATGACAGGCTCGTATTTTATCTTTCTTACCGTTTCGTAACTATGAGAACGAAAAGCAATTTCAAGCCCCCAACTGTAGCAGGTCCCTCTGCTAAAATTTGTCCCTTTTTAATGGATTTACCCTGGGAACCGACGGGAAAAGCATGAAAAAAAGGCTCGAATGGTATCAAGTTCTTCTGCCAAGGCTTGATTAATGAACCTACAAAATCCCTCGAATTGGATCTGACTAAATCCGGGTATTGTGGACATTCCCTCGTCTTCAAATCCAAAAAAAATCTCTTTTCTTATAGATAGGATAGGTCATCGATTCGGTGCTTCTTTATCCAATTTGGACCCCATACTTTCTTACTTTCTAGTAGGGCACCAGAGGCTTACTCAAATGGAACATACGAATCCAACCTTGCTTGACTCTCTTGATGTTTTATTCGAAAGGTCCAGACCTATATATATTATAAAGAAAGTAATCATGCCCGTTGATTCCTACCACTTAATCTTAATTTATTGTATCTTTCCGGAGTTCCCTCTCCGGGAATTCGGTTCGTGTCACAGTCCTAGGATCTAGAGCTCACCGCATGTCCTCCATGGAAGGCGAGACTCTTGAAGAATCTTTTCCATTTTTTGGTTATGTATGGAAAGATAGAAATAAAATGACTACAATTTTGGGTATTCACCTAATTTTGTTAGGTCTAGGTGCTTTTCTTCTAGGTGGCACCTATTCCCCCGGGGTAGGGGTATATGTCCGTAGCTCCCTTCTATTCTATATGGTACCTGTTGTTGTTTCATTGAATTTGCTTCAGGCTTGCGATTCTACTTTGATCGTTATGGATTGGAGCAAAGAATGACAAAAGACGAGACTCTACTAGTCTTCACTCTTGTGGTTTCCTCAATGCAACGGAGTTGGGTCCTCATATCGATTCGATCCGAATGAATCAGTCTTTATACAGAGGTAAATCTTTGCCTATTAGGCAAGAGGATAGCAAGTTCTAAATTATGTCTCTCAATAACCTCTAGAACCAAAGGAAGGTAACCTATAGAGCAGAACCATGTAGTAGAATAGTAAATATTTTCTTATTTATTATTTCTCTTAATTTTATCACTATTTTGAGCTCGCAAGATTTTGAACCTCGCCATGACTAAACTTCTATATTTCTATATATCGAGGTTTTTGTACATGTGTCTTTAGTTTCTCTTTTATCATCTCGTCCAAGAGAGAAAGTTCTTCTAATTCTATGAATCTTTCTAGAATCCTTTTCTCTTGAATATCAGTTAAGAGAGTTTCGGATTGCCTGGTATTCCACCAATTCTTAATTGCGATTCTTTCTCAACTACTATTCAAACTGGAATAGTTTTATTACTTCAATGAAATCTATTTTTCTTTTTAAAAAAGAAAATACCAAACTAGTTCCAATTCTGTTATTTCAACCATACCAAATGATCTCGATCATCAGAAGAAGAATTAGGCCAAAAATTAGGATACATTCTGGTAAAATGGAACTTCCATGGAAGATATCCGTTTCCGGGTAAAATATACCCTTTACTTTAATTGTTTAAAATTCTTTTATTTAGAATTGGAACATTTCCGTGGGTACTTTTTTATTTTTTAGAAACTAAAGTTCTTTTTCGAAAGATTACCCCTGTCGTTGTTTATGCTTCGGATTAGAGTAACTCTCCGTGCTTTAATCGAGAATGGATACAGGGTCGTTGAGCGAAACCTTTATTAGGGGGTCGACCTACTTGTTTTGTTGACTTATTGCTTTCCAGCAAAGCGTCTTTTCACGATACCTAAAAGGTGCAATAGCCATTTTGAACCATTTCCTATCTCCACGAGGCTCATACCAGGCGCTACGGCGCTGAAGTACGATTCACTTTCAAGATGCCTTGATGGTGAAATGGTAGACACGCGCGAATCGAATCTCTTTAGAAAGAGGATCTTTTGTCTCATGGTAGCCTGCTCCGGTCCCCTTACGAACCGGCATAAGGGAAAGGAAGAAAGACAGATGAGCCAACTTGAGATTTTTTGGCATTATCCTCCCTTCGCTCCCCCCATCGTAGATGGTTCAGCCACACCCGGTGCCACCTTTTCACCTTTCCCTCACGGTACTACTTCGCTATTGGTCACCCAGGAGTATTTAGCCTTGCAAGGTGGTCATAAATAAGGTTATTCCCCGCCTACCTTTACTTTATTTTGAATCCTTTGTTTATTCAGAATAGTCTTATAACAAAGGAATCCATATTAACAATGAAAATTTGACCAGATTTTTTTATGTGCGCCAAATTGCCCGAAGCTTATGCTATTTTCAACCCAATCGTGGATGTTATGCCTGTCATACCTCTATTAATTTTTCTATTAGCCTTTGTTTGGCAAGCTGCTGTAAGTTTTCGAATTAATATCTGATTTTCAAAATAGGGAATTGAAATAAAACCCTTTTTTTGCTGGGTCTTTAATTGTTCGAAACTTGTCAAGTTCTTCTGCCAAGGCTTGATTAATGAACCTACAAAATCCCTCGACCACCTTCAGAAGAATGAAGCATAGATAGATCTAGAGCCTTCGTTCGAATTTTCTAAAAGGTAACTATCCCGGTTTCATATATGAAATCTCTATAGAAACCTAGAGCTAACTACCGAGACTTTTGGCTATCCGGGCACGTACTTCGAGAAATGGTTTATGAATGTTTGTTACCGGGTGCAACAAGATCAAGTTGGTAAGGATAAAATACCCTTTTGTATTTGTATGGATTTCTAGAATTGATGATCATAGAAGAGCCATCTTTACTATTCTCTATAAATGGACTATTCTATTGTTGGTTATGGAACCAATTCCTATAATTATGAAACCCATATGAGATAAGGAGGAATAGGCTATTCTTTTTTGGTCTAATTTAGGACTTTTCAATCTATTTTTATCTTACCTAATTCTATCTACGCCCAGGGGGCATTCCACGACCCCCCCCCCCAGGGCCCCTTAAAAAGAATAAAGCTCTTCCTTGAATTTACTTTATTTTTATTCCTTTTTTGAACTCCAACCACAGTAGATTCGAAGACGCTAAAGTTTATTGAGGGAGTTAACCACTTTGATAATATGGTTAACCCCCCTATTCCCAGTAAAATGCCTATACGAAGTCAATTTATTCGATTAGAAATATAGAACCCCTAAAACTAAAAGGAGTATTGAAGATAAAAAAAAGCCCTGTTTTTCTTTCTGAAAAGAACATCTATTTTTATTTTGAGATAGAGTTCGATCCTCAACTATTTCTCGCGATATCTTCTTACGAAGTTTTGTATTTTTGAATATTATGGAATTAGATAAATTTGCACGCTTTCTCATTCGCGAGGAGCTGGATGAGAAGAAACTCTCATGTCCAGTTTTGGAATTATCATGAGATTTATGCCCACTATCTAATAGTGGGAAATAGAAAAAAAGAAATTCGTTCTATATACATTTGAACCACTCTTGAAGAAAGGAATGAGAGAGATATGGGTTATAAATAAAATTTATCCCTTTTTTATTTATATTTTTTTCTATAGATCAGATCATACATTTTATTTTATGGAAGAAAAATAAAAGGATTTAGTTCATATTCACGAAGTCCTAGATTTTTGGGCCGAGCTGCAATTTTAATATTGCAATAATTTATATTGAAAATACGATAGCCAATTTATTGGCTAATTCGAATTCGTATGTACAATTCGTATAATTCTGATTATTGAAGTCAAAAAGGAAAAATTTAGAGAATCAAACTTTATGCTCCTATTAATATTAATAGGATTTACTTTACTAAACTGTCGGCACCAGTCCTACATTTTTGTTCTCTGTGGACCGAGGAGAAAGGGGGCTCAGCAGGAAGAGGATTGTACCATGAGAGAAGCGCGGGGATCAACCCGCTTCAAATATGGAACATGGATTCTGGCAATGCAACGGAGTTAGGTCCTCATATCGATTCGATCCGAATGAATCAGTCTTTAGTCCTATTGAAACCAAGAAATATAGGCCTTCTTGCCATCCACACCAGAATAGATAGAGTTTTCCGAAGAAACCTGCTAGTGGAGGCAATCCACGGAATAATTTGATCCATGGACGGCACCGTTGTGGTAAAGGTCGTAATTCCAGAGGAATCATTACCGCAAGGCATAGAGGGGCCCTTTTTATTTTTTTTTGTACCTGGCTACTAAATACTAAACAAATTTAAGAAATGAGAGAATTCAGAATAGCTACGAGAAAGACTTTCTATAGTGGAGATAGTCGCACGTAATGATAGATCACGGCCATATTATTAAAAGCTTGCGGTAAGAAAGGGTTTCGTTCTAGCATAGGAATCTCTTTTGATAATGGAGCGACAGATAATGGAATAGGGGGGTTAACCATATTATCAAAGTGGTTAACTCCCTCAATATACTTTAGCCAGGAAAGTTCTAATTCTTCTATAAATTCATATGAATTTTTTACTAATGCAATTTATTCTGTAAGTCTAGCTATCTTCGGTTTATTCATTGCATATATTTTCTATGGATCCTCTTATTCTTTTTTTCAGAATTTGGATTTACAAAATTCCTTTTTTATCAGAAGGTTGTGATTTAGTTTTTGATGCAGCAAGTCAGGGAAAAAGTTTCTTAATTGTTGGCACAAAAAAAAGAGCAACGGATTTAGTAGCATCAGCTGCAATAAGGGCTCGTTGTCATTATGTTAATAAAAAGTGGTTCAGTGGTATGTTAACTAATTGGTCGATTACGAAAACTAGACTTTCTCAATTTAGAGATTTAAGAGCAGAAGAAAAAATGGGAAAATTCCTAAGGCACTTTTTTTCTTTTTCAAAAAATTTTTTGAAGGTCAACGATTTCTTATATAGAGAGAACGCCCTTCACAAATTGCAAATACTAATTTGTTAAGAATCAATCGAATTGAAGTCATAGTGTCATCGTTGGCTTTTAGGTATTGTGAAAAGTGATACCTATGAAGATCGTGCATTTCAGTCAAATTGGGATCCGTTTTTCGAGCCCATGATATAAATACTTCTCTTCAACTCCGAAGTATTTTGATACAATACAAATAGTTGAAGTTAATTTTACGAAAGAAAAAAAGGCGGATTATGGGAGTGTGTGACTTGAATTATTGGTTTGGCCATGCAGATAAAGAATTGGATCTGCCACATTAGAATTCACAATCAAAGGTGTCTCCGCATCCAATCAACACGTAAGTCTCCTACCTAGGAAGGATAGGCTGGTTCACTTGAGGAGAATATTTTCTATGATCATACCCAACCATGTCATCCATGAGTAATAAATACGAGTAAATAAAATAAAGTATTGATATAATTGGAATTGCAGAAGCAAATACCCATTTAACTAAAAAAAAGAAAAAAGGTATCTAATCGAAAGAGCTTATTTTATTTGTTAGGATTAAACGAAAGATCTTATGGCAGAGGAGACTTGCCGGTACTTGCCCACGAATTGCGTTTAACGGACGGCTGATCACTTTTCACGATACCTAAAAGGTGCAATAGCCATTTTGAACCATTTCCTATACTATAAGAGAATGGTTTCCATTACTTTGAGAAATGGATTCTTATATCAAACTGAGATCCTTAGTAATAGTTGGTTATATTCGCCCTTTTTTGGAATAATAGCTTCCTTTACTGCAGGATTAAGGGCACGCTCCTTATTTTTCATAAAATGGGTGGTTTGGTTATTGATCCATTAATCAAATATGAAATTCATACGGATACGACAAGCCAAGGCTCTGCTAAAAAATCACTAAAGAAATACCACATCTAGAAGAACATTTACTCCGCAATTTGGACAGAAATGGAGTTGTTAGGTTGGGATCCTGGGTAGAAACTGGTGATATTTTAGTACTTAATCTTAATTTATTGTATCTTCCCGGAGTTCCCTCTCTGGGAATTCGGTTTTGATTATTCCAGTAAACAGAATTCGATACCCCAAGGTCTAGGTCCAAGTAGGGAACAAGAGCTTCGAGCCGATAAGCAAGGGTAGATTTATCTCTATCTTGACCGAAGGCCAATCCTTACCTTAATTCGGGGAGAAAGAGGGAAAAGCAAAGTCGCATTCAAGTAATGCCCCTTAATTTCACGGTTTCGGCCTGTGCTTTATAAATAGCTTATGGGTTCAACGTCCAATTATGAAATCCTTGGAAGAAAAGGATGAATCGAAATATCGCTGCTTGACAATCCTGATAGGGAATAATAAGGAAGTCCAGTTCCACAACTGAATTGGGGAGAGGACCCGAAGGGGAGCTCGGGCCAGAAGCAGGTGGAATGTCGAACCCAAAATGGTGCGAACCAAAAGGAATGGTGTTTTTGAGTTGTACCAAGTCTGAAACCGAGTGGATTTATTTTTTGTCCCATCTGAACGTCGGCAGGCATTCCGGAATTCTCCTTTTTGGGCCCCAGGTGAACATAGGCTCAAACATGATTAGAGGGGTCCTAGCTACGCCATGCGTTCCTCTAAACTCAAATAGAAATTAAGACTTTGTAGTAAGGTAAACCTATTTTATTCATATTATTTATACTAGATCTTCGTAATACCATCAATATCTACTGGAGGGGCAGCGATGAAGGCGATAATAAATACAGAAGTTGCGGTCAACCTGATTTCAAAATCAGTTAGTCCACCATAGTTTTTCTTTACGGAAAGATAATGAGATGCCTTTTCAAACACAACTGCTGCATTCCAAAATAACCCTGATTCTAACATCTTTCCCCTTGGCCATGAACCTCCTTTTCTGTTTGGATTGACTTAACTAAATTCTTCTACTTATTCTTTTATTCTTCTATTTTAATCCGAAGAAGAAGAATAAAATCCATTAGAATAAATTTTTTGAATTCTTAAATTAAGTAATAAAAAATAAAGAAATAATTAAAGAATACAATCCTTGTCGAATTAGCAAAGACACAGCATCCCTTTCTTTTATCGAGGGTTCTAGCAATTGATACCCTTTCGCACTATGTACAGTGATATTTCAGAGTATATTCTAGCCATCACGCCATACCTTCCACAAGTCCGATCATGCTTGAACAAAACGAAAGATAGTATCGATGAATAAAAGCACGTCTTGCTTATTAACATCTCGAAAATATTCTGCCATAGTTAGGGCAGTTAAACCAACTCTCATACGAGCTCCCGGTAGTTCATTCATTTGGCCATCTGTCATTATCCCTTGAGAAGTAGAAAGAATAGCAATTCCCATTCCACCCAAAACTTTAGGAAAGTTGTCTCGCCCTGCTTCCAAACTACAGGGCGCGCGCTACTACTGGAGGCCATTACCGCCACCGAAATGGTTTCCATGCTCCGTTGGATGATTTTCTGCACTATCAAGCTAGAACGGTTTCAATTTGTAGGACGGGAAAGTTACCATTCATTTGTCACTTATTCGATTCTATCTCAGAGGAAGAGTGTTCGTTCGGGCTAACTAAAGATCTAAGAGGGCCTCTTACCTCAACAAGAGCTTTTATGAATTCGAGAACAGTTGGATGCCGACAAAATCATCAAAGGTTGGTGTTCTTTATTTCGATTCAACAATGTGCCAATAGCTTCTTGATGTTGGCTAAGTGATCTTCGAATTCAAGAACGATTACTGATTACTAAATTCGTATTTTTTTCTTTTCTTTTTGTTATAAAAAAGAATAATCCTTTACTAACTATAAAGAAAAACGAATAACTACATGCTTATTCGAAATTTTTGATTATTTTAAATAAGACTAGATTTTCGTGATATAATTTCTAACTTCAAAGCATAAGGAAAGTCACCCGCTTAAGGAAATTGCACTGAGTCACCCTAATCCAACAGGAATATTTTAAGTAATCTATTGACCAAATAAAAAAGGGGGTTTTCGTAAGAAAATGTGCATGAATAGTTGATCTTTTCTCGATTTTCGCTCGGAGCCACCTAATACCTTATCTGCCTCTTTAGGAAAATGAATATCTCCGGAAAATATTTTTAGTTCTGTATGGCTTTTTTTTCTCCTCACTTAGACCAGTCCACCTAGTCGACTTCTCTATGTTGTTTGTGAAATCTGGTTCTTTTGGGGTTATAGTCGATGGTTCTTTCTTAGTTCCGCTCAATATCCAAGTGGGCTTACAAATTTGATCATGATCAATTGCTTTCTAGATTGTCTCATGTCTCTTGATTAGTTGGTGTTTATCCCCCCAATATCGCAAGTCTTCGCTATCTTTCAAATCTTCGATATCTTTCGAGTCTTCGATACGCTTCGAATCTTTATGGGGAAGTCTATAAATTATACGTCCCTTGCTGGAATCATAACGAGTTACTTCAATTTTGACCCTATCCCCCATCAGTATTCGTATAGAACTAGAGCGGATCTTTCCTGAAATATAGCCCAGGATGATGGTGTCATTCTCTAGCCGAACGCGGAACATTCCATTGGGTAGTCGAATTAGCAAAGATTTTGATTCGAAACCCTTTCATTTAATTAGCCAGCCCAGCCTTTTTCTATGCTCTGATTTCTGAGGCCTGTTTAGCTTGGATACCACTTTAAATTGAATTTTTTTTCAAAATAGAATTTACCAAATTTTTCATAACTCTGCTTCTTCATCTTTGTTTTAATGTTTTAAAGAAATCTAAAAATGAATAGAAAGTAAAAAGATCAGGAAAGTATAAGTAGCAGAATTTTTTTCTAGGAATGTTTTATCAATTCATTTTCATTCCATTTGTACCCCTACAGAAGCGCCCGGTGTAACTTCATTGATTTTTTGATTTCGATCGTATCTAAGATTTTTTTTATCTGGGTTGCTCTTATGGGCAAGGACACTATTGCGGATTTACTAACCTCTATAAGAAACGCGGACATGAATAAAAAAGGACCAAATAAATGATTACTCGAATCAGGGTTTTGGGCATAAAGATTCCACTAACCCGTCAAAAGGGGTCCCAAACCCTGGGGCTATTCTTTCTACTTATCAAGGGATAATGACAGATCGAGAAAGGTTTCCTTGATATGATAGAGACAAGAAATAATGATTGCAAAAAACCTTTTTTTTCTTTCAAAAGTATATAAAATTTTTATTGCCAATTCCATTTTAGTTATATTCTTTTTTCTTCTTAATTTTATCACTATTTTGAGCTCGCAAGATTTTGAACCTCGCCATGACTAAACTTCTACACCTATTCTATGACGGATTTAAACTTACCTTCTATTTTCGTGCCTTTAGTAGGCTTTGTATTTCCGGCAATTGCAATGACTTCTTTATTTCTTTATGTGCAGAAAAATAAGATTGTCTAGTATTTTTAGTGTAAGTAATATAATATGGTAGGATATGTGGCTCTCTACGAAGCTAGTAATCCACTAGACTCTCTTCTTTTGATGGACTATCATTCTGTTCTTAAAATAAAGTGAACATCGACGGTATCTCCCCAATGTCTATCGAAGCCTTGAATAACCCGAAGCTGATTGATTCACCCTAAGAATCAATAAGCGGATTCCTAGTATCTTTGGTGGATAGACAGGACGCAAACCACCCCTATTGCTGTTGACTTCTCTGTCCGAGGTAACATAATGTAATGCCCGAGCTGAATTCGATTTCTAAAAAATCCATCGAATTTGTTTTTGGGTTAAGCAGAAGAAGTTAATTACCTAAGTTTCAAACCCTAATTTTTATCCGTTCATGATCAAGATCATCTATTTGTAATTCTACATGTTGTCTTTGCGGGGATCCAATGGATATTGAGATGCTATTTTAGATTGATTATTGATTCTATCATGTCTTTGTTATTTGTGATCTTGCATGCTTTCCGTTGTTAGTAGCTATCTTGGCCAAGTAGATGCTAGCAACTCCAAGAGTTAGTATTTATGCTCGATAGTGGGATCATGCCTCTGGTAATCTGGGGAAGTGACAGAAATCTCTAAGGTACTAGATGTGTTGTTGCTACTAGGGAGAAAAAACAACAATCCTTTGTTCATAGAATAATCGTATTGTTTACATTACATGCAATTCGTAAAGCAATAATATGTTGCTTGCAACTTAATACTGGAGGGGGTTCAGATGATAACCTGAAGGTAGATTATTACTCATAGATGCAGTTGGATGGCGGTCTATGTATAATGTTGTAATTCCCAATCAAGTTCCAAAGGGGTCAAGATGATTAGTATATGCATGTATTGCTTTCTCGATGTTTGTCAATTGCCCCGCTGTAATTTGTTCACCCAGCATGTTATCTATATTAAGGAGAGCCACCTCTAGTGAACTACGGACCCCGATCCTTTCTTTTACATACAATCTACAAATTGTTTACTGCTTTGCGTTTACTTTCTACAAACTATTACTTCCTTCCATTGGATACGTTTAATCCTTTGTTTTCAGCAAAACCGGTGAGATTGACGACCTCATCGCAAGTTGGGGGCAAAGTTCTATGGTTGTGTTGTGCAGGTCTCCATGTTGCTGCTGGCACCGGTAGTGCCCCCTGACAATGTTCAGCTAGCTACATCTTTGGGGTGTTTCCATGCTCCTACTAGATTGATAACCTTGGTTTCTTACTGAGCGAAAACTTGCTGCTGTGCTCATCATAACTTCCTCTTGGGGTTCCCCAACGAGCTCGATATATTTGGGCCATCAGTGTGTTCTTCTCACAAACCACACAAGGATCCACCAATGTCATTGCATGTGTGTTCTTCTCATGAACCACACCCAGTTTCATTGCATGTCTGTTCTTCTCACAAACCACAGCTAGAGTCATTGCATGTGTGTTCTTATAAACAAACCACACATGGATCCACCTAGTGTGATTGCATCTCTGTTCTTTTCACAAACCACACATGGATCCACCAGTGCCATTGCATGTGTGTTCATCTCATGAACCACAGCCAGAGTTATTGCATGTCTGTTCTTTCCACAAACCACACATGGATCCACCAGTGTCATTGGATATGTGTTCTTCTCATGAACCACACCTAGTGTCATTGCATGTCAGTTCTTCTCACAAACCACATCTAGAGTCATTGCATGTGTGTTCTTCTAAACAAACCACACATGGATCTAGCTAGTGTGATTACATGTCTGTTCTTTTCACAAACCACACATGGATCCACCAGTGTCATTGCATGTGTGTTCTTCTCATGAACCATAGCTAGAGTCATTGTATGTGCTTTCCACAAACCACATACGGATCGACCAATGTCATTGCATGTATGTTCTTCTCATGAACCACACATGGATCCACCAGTGTCATTGCATGTGTGTTCTTTTCATGAACTACATCTAGAGTCATTGCATGTCTGTTCTTTCCACAAACTACACATGGATCCACCTAGTGTGATTGCATGTCTATTCTTCTCATGAACCACACATGGATCCACCAGTGTCATTGCATGTGTATTTTTTTCATGAACCACACCCAGTGTCATTGCATGTCTGTTCTTCTAAACAAACCACACATGGATCCACTAGTGTCATTGCATGTGTGTTATTTTCATGAACCACTGCTAGAGTCATTGCATGTGTGTGGTTCTTACAAACCACATAAGGATCCACCAGTGTCATTGCATGTCTATTCTTTTCATGAACCACATCTAGTGTCATTGCATGTCTGTTCTTCTAAACAAACCACATAAGGATCCAACAGTGTCATTAGATGTGTGTTCTTCTCATGAACCACACCCAGTGTCATTGCAGGTGAGTTCTTCTCATGAACCACACATGGATCCACCAGTGTCATTGCATGTGTGTTCTTTTCATGAACCACAGCTAGAGTCATTGCATGTGTGTTCTTCTCACAAACCACACAAGGATCCACCAGTGTCATTGCATGTGTGTTCTTCTCATGAACCACACCCAATGTCATTGCATGTCTGTTCTTCTCACAAACCACAGCTAGAGTCATTGCATGTGTGTTCTTCTAAACAAACCACACATGGATCCACCAGTGTCATTGCATGTGTGTTCTTCTAAACAAACCACAGCCAGACTCATTACATGTCTGTTCTTCTCACAAACCACACATGGATCCACCTAGTGTCATTGGATGTGTGTTCTTCTCATGAACCACACATGGATCAACCTAGTGTTATTGCATGTCTGTTCTTTTCATGAACCATAGCTAGAGTCATTGCATGTATGTGCTTCTCACAAACCACATAAGGATCCACCAGTGTCATTGCATGTCTGTTCTTCTCATGAACCACAGCTAGAGTCATTGCATGTCAGTTATTCTCACAAACCACATAAGGATCCACCAGTGTCATTGCATGTTTGTTCTTCTCATGAACCACACCCAGTGCCATTGCATGTGTGTTCTTCTCATGAACCAGACATGGATCCACCAGTGTTATTGCATGTCTATTCTTTTCATGAACCACCGCTAGAGTCATTACATGTCTATTATTTCCACAAACCACATATGGATCCACCCGTGTCATTGCATGTCTGTTCTTTTAATGAACCACAGCTAGAGTCATTGCATGTCAATTCTTGTGACAAACCACATAAGGATCCACCAGTGTCAGGGCATGTCTGTTCTTCTCATGAACCACACCCAGTGTCATTGCATGTGTGTTCTTCTCATGAACCACACATAGATACACCGGTGTCATTGCATGTCTGTTCTTTTCACAAACTACACATGGATCCACCAGTGTCATTACATGTGTGTTCTTCTCACAAACCACACATGGATCCACCAGTGTCATTGCATGTGTGTTCTTCTCATGAACCACAACCAGGGTCATTGCAAGTCTGTTCTTCTCACAAACCACATAAGGATCCACCAGTGACATTGGATGTGTGTTCTTCTCATGAACCACACATGGATCAACCCAGTGTCATTGCATGTCCGTTCTTTTCATGAACCACAGCTAGAGTCATTGCATGTCTATGCTTTTGACAAACCACATAAGGATCCACCAGTGTCATTGGATGTGTGTTCTTCTCATGAACCACACATGGATCCACCCAGTGTCATTGCATGTCTGTTCTTTTCATGAACCACACCCAGTGTCATTGCATGTCTGTTCTTTTCATAAACCACACATGGATCCAACAGTGTCATTGCATGTGTTTTCTTTTCATGAACCACAACCAGAGTCATTGCATGTGTGTTCTTCTAAACAAACCACATAAGGATCCACTAGTGTCATTGCATGTATGTTCTTTTCATGAACCACACCCAGTGTCATTGCATGGTTGTTCCTCTAAACAAACCACACATGGATCAACCTAGTGTGATTGCATGTTTGTTCTATTCACAAACCATACCCAGTGTCATTGCATGTCTGTTCCTCTAACCAAACCACACATGGATCCACCTAGTGTATTGCATGTCTGTTCTTTTCACAAACCACACATGGATCCACCAGTGTCATTGCATGTGTGTTCTTCACATGAATCACAACCAGTGTCATTGCATGTGTGTTCTTCACATGAACCACAACCAGTGTCATTACATGTCTATTCTTTTCCTGAACCACAGCTAGAGTCATTGCATGTCTGTTGTTTCCACAAACCACACATGGATCCACCTAGTGTGATTGCATGTCTGTTCTTTTCACAAACCCCACATGGATCCACCAGTGTCATTGCATGTCTATTCTTTTCATGACCACACATGGATCCACCAGTTTCATTGCATGTGTGTTCTTTTCATGAACCACAGCTAGAGTCATTGCTTGTGTGTTCTTCTAAACAAACCACACATGGATCCACCTAGTGTGATTGCATGTCTGTTCTTTTCACAAAACACACATGGATCCACTAGTGTCATTGCATGTGTGTTCTTCTCATGAACCACAACCAGTGTCATTGCATGTCTGTTCTTCTAACAAACCACATAAGGATCCACCAGTGTCAATGGATGTGTGTTCTTATCATGAACCACACATGGATCCACCTAGTATCATTGCATGTATATTATTTTCATGAACCACAGCTAGATTCATTGCATGTCTGTGCTTTCCACAGACCACATATGGATCCACCAGTGTCATTGGATATGTCTTCTTCTCATGAACCACACATGGATCCAGCAGTGTCATTGCATGTTTGTTCTTTTCATGATCCACAGCTAGAGTCATTGCATGTCTGTTCTTTCCATAAATCACACATGGATCCACTTAGTGTGATTGCATGTCTGTTCTTCTCATGAACCACACATGGATCCACCAGTGTCATTGCATGTGTGTTCTTTTCATGAACCACACCTAGTGTCATTGCATGTCTGTTCTTCTAAACAAACCACACATGGATCCACCAGTGTCATTGCATGTGTGTTCTTTTCATGAACCACAGCTAGAGTCATTGCATTTGTGTGGTTCTAAACAAACCACATAAGGATCCACCAGTGTTATTGCATGTCTGTTCTTTTCATGAACCACACTCAGGGTCATTGCATGTCTGTTCTTCTCACAAACCACAGCTAGAGTCATTGCATGTGTGTTCTTCTAAACAAACCACATAAGGATCCACCAGTGTCATTGGATGTGTGTTCTTCTCATGAACCACACATGGATCCACCAGTGTCATTGCATGTATGTTCTTTTCATGAACCACAGCTAGAGTCATTGCATGTATGTTCTTTCCACAAACCACATATGGATCCACCAGTGTCATTGCATGTGTGTTCTTTTCATGAACCATAGCTAGAGTCATTGCATGCCAGTTCTTCTCCAAAACCACATAAGGATCCACCTGTATCATTGCATGTCTGTTATTTTCATGAACCACACCCAGTGGCATTGCATGTGTGTTCTTCTCATGAACCACACATGTATCCACTAGTGTCATTGCATGTATGTTCTTTTCATGAACCACACCCAGTGTCATTGCATGTTTGTTCTTCTAAACAAACCACACATGGATCCACCAGTGTCGTTGCATGTGTGTTCTTTTCATGAACCACAGCTAGAGTCATTGCATGTGTGTTCTTCTAAACAAACCACATAAGGATCCACCAGTGTCATTGCATGTTTGTTCTTTTCATGAACTACACCCAGTGTCATTGCATGTCTGTTCCTCTAAACAAACCATGCATGGACCACCTAGTGTGATTGCATGTCTGTTCTTTTCACAAACCACACATGGATCCACCAGTGTCATTGCATGTGTGTTCCTCTCATAAACCACATATGGATCCTAACCTTTGGAGAGCCATATCCTTAGCCCCCCCAATGGGTGGCCGTTAGACCGAGTCTTCTAGAAGGCACGCCCTAACACAGTTGTTCTTCTTGACAATTGTTACATACCATTCGATCGGTGCGCTTGGAAGATTGGGATGGTCTTCGTGAGAGCGATCTGCGAGTAGGATGTGCTGCGGCATGATTGGCCACGCTTGCTCTGGACAAACTCGCAATACCGGGCGCTCCCATGTTGCGAATGTCACGACTCATGAGTTGAGTGGGCCATATCCTAGTGTCACATCCCCATTACTTCTCTTCCGCCCCGTACTTCTCTTCCTTCCCCTCGAAGCCACTTTCCCCACTTCACTCCCATCTTGCCGTAGCCGCAAGCCGACGGCGCCTCCATCCCAATCCCCACTCCGGCAGCCACCCCCCTCCCCTCTCGCCATGGGTTCAAGGGGAGACGTCAAGGAAACGCGTCGTGACGACAGGGACGGTGATGTCAGTGTGAGTCGTCTCATCTCTATCTCTATCGTTTGTGGCCAGTTATCTCTTTCTTGAGCTAGATCTACTCCGTTTACTCATGCGCTTATGATGTGTTAGGCCAACCAGACGATGTATAACTCCGACTATCATGGTTTAGTGGATGAAGACATTCCTCTCCTAGGTAAACATGGACATGTGCCCGCTAAATTTGTAGCGTTCGAAGGACGAAACGCAGGCAGGAGATTTCTACGGTGTCAAGGACATCGTGCAAAGATGCAAGCGGAAGTTGCGGTGTTGTCAAATGAGTAGACCAAGAGTGGCCCAAATCAATGCAGAAAACGTTGGACAAACTATGGGATATGACTATTGAGTTGAAAGAATCCGTAGTCAGCTCACTGCTTGATAGTGTTGAGATGAAGCTATGGGACCCAGTTGACACGACCAAGCTTAACCGAGATCTCAGGAGGGTGCAAGACACACTACAACAGATCCTAGAATCGGTGATGAATTGCCTGGTGACAAAATTCAGAACCGTCACCGAAAGTAACCATAGGTGACGGATTAGTTTGGGCGTCACGTATGCTTGATAATGCGTGACGGTCGCGTTTCGCGTCACAGCAAACCGTCGCCGATTATCTGCACGAGGGATTTTAGAGCGTCCTAGATTAAGCCATCACTGATTGTTCGTGGGACCAACGAGTTAGCAATTGTGTTAAAAACAATAAAAGGGCAAAGATGGGTTTCAAACCGAGGACCTAGTACAAAGTAAAACGTTTCGTTACCCCTGGGCTACCGTTCGGTTTTTGAATTGTTTGATTGGCCTACCATTTTGTAAACTCTATGTGCAGTATGTGGCATGTACAAACACGGATCGTTATAGTTAGGACTTGTGCGATCTTCCAAACAGTTTTCTTCTCTGTTCTTGCGAACGAGCGCCGTCAAGGGTATCCCTTGTCCAGGCGATCATGACATTCGCTGGCCCTTCATCTACAAGTCCAGGCGACTTGCGCCTACGCAATCACGACGATCGATCATGATCCCAGCTAGCGAGGCTTCGCGGCAGGCCGGCGCACGGCGATAGGAAGCACATGTGAGTTCCTTTGAGATCTGTTATGAAATTGATTTGGATTGGTGTTTATGTTACACATTGTGATTTATTTGGACTTTGGTAAAAAAATTCACATCGATTAGTACAAATTGAATGGTATCATGACTCGAGTGGAACACATTATATATATTTTTGTAGGCGATGGATCGACAGTGGATTACTCATGGGTGCAAGTTCACCCCTTTTTACATACAAGGTGTCCGCGAGTTTATGAAGTTTGCGCGCGCAAACTGCAACGAAGGTGCATCAATATTGTGCACATGCCAAAAATGCCTTAATATTACGTAGCAGACTCAGGACACTGTTGAGTATCACTTACACGTCAATGGTATGGCCGTTTCGTACACAAAGTGGAGTTGTCATGGAGAAGATGATGGTCCTGATGAAAACTATGATCATAGTTTGTATCAAAGCGATGACGATGATGATTATGATGATGGAAATGAGAATCATAATGATCATGTTGACAAGATGTTAGATGAGCTGCATGATTCTGGTGACAGAGGCCCAAGTGACACTAATTTCTATGCGAACCTCATCGAAGAAGCTAAGAAAGAGCTTCACGAGGGATGCACCACTGAGACGAGGTTGTCATTCATTATGAAGATGCTTTACGTGAAATCATACAACCGGGTCACAAATAGAGCTTTTGATTAATTTATGGCTGTCTTATGTGCTGGTTTGCCAAAAGTGAATTTTCCCAAGTCCTATGCTGAAACTAAGAGTGTTCTTTCTGACGTTGGGCTTGGTTATGACACAATTCATGTTTGCAAGTATGACTGTGCTCTGTTTTGGGGAGACCATGCCAAAAAAACTCATTGTCCTGAGTGTGGATTTTCAAGGTGGAAAGACCTGGAAGCAAAGAGAAAGATTCCCCACAAGGTGCTTCGATACTTTCCTATAATCCCAAGGTTACAGAGATTTTTTTTTCCAAGAAAGCGTCGATGAACACCAAGTGGCACAAGGAGAAGAGGGTTGCACAACCGGGTATTTTGAGGCACCCAGCTGATGGTGAAGCATGGAAGCACTTTGACAAGGAGTTTGGATGGTTTGCTTCAGATGCCCGTAACATAAGGCTTGGTATTGCGACAGATGGATTCAACCCATACGGAAACATGAGTAGTTCATACAGTATGTGGCCAGTTTTTGTCATTCCATACAACTTCCCACCGTGGATGTGCGTGGATCAATCCAACTTCATGATGTCATTGCTAATCCCTGGAAAAAATTCACCAGGAAAGGATTTTCATGTATTTATGCAGCCATTGATAAAAGATATGATGAAGCTATGGAGTGGCGTGGGCACATATGATGTGTGCACAGGTAGAGAGTTTCCGTTGCATGCTGCGTTTCTTTGGTCGATTCATGACTATCATGGATATGCCACGATGTCTGGTCGTAGCACAAGAGGGTTTTTTTGCAGACAGCACAAATCAATCTACTCTACGAACAAACCCTATGTGAACAGTAAGATGAACAGAGGAGATCGAACAGAACAGCTCAGAACCTTGGTGCCGTCGTCGGAGGCCTCCTCCTTGAATGGTGCATCTTCTTTGCGGGCTTGTTCATAGAGGTACTCGATGGAGTCAGGGTCTTCGCTGTTGTAGTACTCATCGTCCGGCACGACGATGACCTGGCGGCCTGCATGCGGGTTCTATAGATCTGCCGCGGGAGCCACGACGTCCTCCTTCTTCTCATCATCAACGGCGACCACGACCGGTACGGTGGAGTCCGCAAAGCTCACGGCGCGCCGACGAGCGGTTGGTGCTCCCGAAGAATACTCCTCGCCCGCCACCGCGGCGACGACCGCGGGTGGATCGCTAGAGCCGCCGACCACCTTCGACTCCGGCTCGTCTTCGCGAGCGCGCTTCATCTTGCAGATTCACTAAGGGATGAGATTGGTGGTGCGGTGGTGGGAGTGGATTGGGGTTTTTGGCAGATTGGGGAAGAAGTGGATGATGGTGGGAGAGACGATGAGACCGATGTGTTATATAGATGCTGGCGGTTTGGTTTCTTCTGGTGCACGCGTGGGTGTGGAATCGTGTAGTCCTTCATGTAGTCCACTTTCCCATTGCTTTCACATTGGACCCACGCATGACATTTGGGAGAGTGGCGCGTTGTAGCGGAAATCTCTACAAATTCTATACTATATAAATTGTTAAAAAAATCTATATTATATAAGTAAAAAAAGTATATTGTGTATAAAACAATAAGTTTTCTAAAAGATTTTATAGAGAAATATTGAATTTGTTCAAATTAGTTGAAATCCTAAATTAAATTGGAACCAATCTCGGTCAAACTGGAACACACAGATGCCAATGGGTCATCAGTGTAACTGGACCCACATGTGTCATCAGGGTCAACTTTTGCCCAATCTCAGTCAACATAGAACCCACAGACGCCATTGGGCCCACTTGCACGAATGCTAGTGTAAGTGGACCCACGTGTGTCATCAGGTCAACTTTTGTCCTGACCCTATCAGATTTCCATGTCTGCCTCTTCCTAGACTAGGAAGAGGATCTAGGATTAAACTTACCCTGATGCACTCTGTTTAAGTTTTCCTGATACACTATGCTTAAGTCTAATATGTAAGACTAAAAATGCTTTTTTACCCTGTTGCATGTGCATCAGGGTGTGACCAAGCAGATCCGCCCCTGTTCCTAGTTGCAAAACTATTTGCTGAGTTTCTGGGTGTAAAGTCTAATGAGATCACCTACCTTTTGGTGGATGTTAGAAAACTTTGCTGGCTACATATCTAATATGTTAAATAATTCTGCTCTTCTGTTTATTTTTCGAATCAATGAGGTTTACTTGTTTAAGTGATATTGTGCTTCAGCTTTCAAGTTGGAGTTGTGGAATGAAGGAAACTAATGGTATTGTTTGTTCAGTAATCCAACTGTTGTACGTGAATGAACATATTTTGTTTTCCTTTTCATATATAAACAAATGACTTATTCAAATAATTTAATATGGTTCATGGCCAAATAAATTTATAGTACAATGAATTAGAGATAATCCCGGCTTGTAAACCATATTACAAGTTCCGCACGGGAGGTCTAAGTAGTGGCAAAACCTAAACCGTTGTATGTGTTAGGATTTATTTAATTGCAATATGTAATTAGAGATAATCCCCGCTTGTAAACCTCCTGTTTCGTTCCCTCTGTTTTTTCCAATCAAATTTACAATGAATGGTTTTTGTTCCCTCCACTTGTGTACCGAAAATTTTCGTTCCCACCTCTTTTGTTTTCCACCCGCCCGCCCATTTTGGCGCTAACAATTTGCCGCCCCCACGACACTTTAAAAACGGCGTGCCCCTAGCTCCCGCATACCCATCCCCTAATTCCGTTCCTTGTTCACCGCCCACCTAGAACCCCATCGCCACTTTCCTCGACCCTAGATCCGTCAAGCAAGGCGTTGGTTGCCGGCGGATTTCCCCTCTGTGGCGGGCGACATGTCCGGCAGTCTTCGAAGCGGCACACCACGCCGGAATGTGCTACCACCGACATCGAAGCAAAAGCGTAAACACCCAGGTCATTTTTCTACCACCCTAGGTCTATGCCTCTTTCTAGATCAGTCAAGCATGATTTCTAGTAGATCAACATGTGTAGATCGTTGTTCAAGATGCTGCAGCTTATGTGCAAGATCTAGGTTTTAGATCATAGACATGGTTCGAGATGCCTAGCACGTGTTGAACGTGACACCCTATGATCGGAATCCTTCGACAATGTGCTTGCATTGGGTTTTAATTTCATAGATCATCGTTCCTGATGCCATGAATGTGTTGAGCATGACACCCTATGATCCGATCTTATAACTATGTGTTAGATTTAGGTTTCTGTTCCTACATAATGGTTCAAGTAATAGGGCACAACTTGTTGGATAAACCCTGCTGTTTGGCGTCTTAACTGACGCAACTGAACAACTTGATACCTAATACACTGAACCTGACACTTAACTGAACTTGTTGACAGTAGGGTTTAGACAGTTAACTGAATGACGATACGAGATTTGGAGGCAATAGAATAATGTTTTGTGAGCATGTTAATTTTACAGTATGGATCACATAATTTTTTCTTTAATGATCTTGTCTACTCTGTTTGTACTAATGAGTATGATCATGACTTGCCTTTGCTTGATTGTTTTTAGTTACTCAAGTCAAAAAAGTAGACGCATATCAAAATGTTAGGAAACAAGTGATGGAGGAGAACGTGTCTCGTATGTCTGAAGCACTAAAGCAGAATGCTATTGAACATGGCAAGCCAATGGAGGATTTCACGGCGATGGCGCGTGAATTTGCGTTTGGTACTACTAAGAAACCGGTGGCAGTGACAACACGGAAAGAGGCACAGCCGCAGGAGAAGGATATCACCGAGGACCCTAATTATGAACCTGATCCTGCCGACGAGCCCACTGATGATGATGTGTTTGTTCCGGATGAAGAGGACCATGATGTTGTTAAATCTTCCTCTAAGGTGAAGAAATGCAGCATTCTCCTGCCTTCACATGTAGGATATGTACAGATTGCTTTAATATTTATGGCTTGATCTATTAAAATGCAGGTAACGGGAGGTTCTACAAAAGAAAAGAAGAAGAAGCGCTCAAAAACCTTTGTGCCTCCAAATGTTGTAACAAGGTCAGCAGCAAATGCAGAGACTCAAGATGATGGTGAAACAGAGAACCCTACCCAGAAAGCAGGGGAAGGGGGTACTAATGGAAATGAATCCTCACCCATGCTAATTCAAACCTCTAGAGGCAGCAACTCACCTGAGGAGAATGTACTTGTCCGCAGCAAACGGGAAGGTATTGACAGCACGTCTTACAATTTATTCACTGGTTTAGTTGCAAAATTTTCAATTGAAGTCTTGACCCTCGTTTTGTCACTGGTTTCAGTTGCAATTGTAGACACGAGTGCTCTAAAGGAAAAGCGTAATGTACGCAAACCTACTATGGGGCATGGGGTACACGAGTGGTCTATAAGGAATGGAGGGGCTAAGATGCAGATCAACTTCACTCCTGGCATGAGGAGACCCACTGATCCTGTGCAAGCAGCAAAACTGAGTTCAGAGTGTGGCATTCACATACGCAGCAAGATGCCACTGGCAACCCACTGGAAGCAGTATGGTGACAAGGAAGGTCGTCTGAAAGATACTATTCCGGAAACCAATAAGTCTATAACTGTAAGTCCGTTAACCTCTTATTCATTTTCCATATAAAATGTCTCATTGGTGGATGATTTTTTAACAATTCTGTCATTCGATGCTGATATGAATTTGTGTTCCATGTTATCTGCGGGGAGAATTTGCAATGGACAGCAGTGGTGACCTTGGCAAAGACATTTGCACCGACATTTTACAGAAAGGTATTCGCCAACAACGTTGGAGGCTGAAAAAGGTCTATTGGAAAGATGTTAAAGATCTAACCCGCGAGCAAGCTTTATTGTTGAAACCAAAAGAGGTAGACGAGGAAAGCTGGGCAGAGCTTCTTGATATATGGCATGATGGGCACTACAAGGTACACGATTCCTGTTGTTTCAACTACATCTATCGCAGACATACTACTGTACTGTGGAATACTAAATTCATGCATCTGTACATAGGCAATCTGCGAGAGTAACAAGAAGAACAGAGATGTTGTGACGAAGAAACTCACCACTGGCTCAAGAAGCTTTGTTGCACATTACCATGCACTTGTGAGTATTTGAACTCTTGATGCAACACCTACTTCTTTTTGTGAACATGCCATACACACTTATAATTCATTGTGTCATAATTCTTGTAGAAATCTCAGAAGACCGAGGACGTTGATACCTCCCCAATTGCTTTCTTTAAAGCAAGCCACACTAACAAGGATGGTATGATGTCCGAGAAATCAGCAGAAGCTTATGTAAGTAAATTATTTTATGTGCTACGCATTTCTCATTAGTTTGTATAATTATTTGATTTCTTCTAACTCTAGACTTGCTATTTTTTATCCTATTGTAGACTGAGATGGTGCTTCAGAAAATGGGACCACACCCAGAAGATTGGATTCCCAAAACGGATCTGGAGATTATTGAAGAAGTCCTGAGAGACCAGAACAATTCAAGATCAATTACTTTCCTTTCCAGCATTGGAGTTTTATCTACTTCCAAGAGGTCTAGCGTCTCAGCTGGGCGCATCCGTGATTTAGAAGAAAAGTTATCAAGTTAGGAGCAAGATTCATTGAATGCAGCTGAAAGGGTTTAACGCGAGATGGAGGAACGGATGCAAGAGCGAGAAAGGAGATTTGAAGAGATGAGAAAGAAGCAGGATGATGAACTTGAAGCAGTGAAAAAGTCCAGCAAAGCGAATCGTCTGGCATTTGAGAAGAGGCAGAAGGAAATGGATGGCATGCTTAGTTACCTGATGAGGATGTCGCAGAACTCCCAATCCCAGCCCCCGTGACTTGGGCCAAAAATCTCTGCGCGCTAATGGGCCAGGTGGGCCGAAACATTTTTTTTTTATTCCTTTAGTCATTCGAGTTTGATACAGCAGTTTCAGTCTACCAGAATTTTAAAGTTTGCGTGTGATACAATTCATATTTATAAATTTTCTGCCATTTCAAATATTTGCTTCCATTTAAAAAAATTTCGTAATTTGCATGGAATTTCAAATTTTAATCAAATTTGTCCGTGCAAAAAAATTGGTGACGGCGTCACATTCCTCTCGGCCCACAAGGCAGTTCCGAATGGGCCGGCCCAAAAAATGACACGTCATCATCGCGGGCCCCACATGCAGACACCACCTCATCGTTGACGGCCCCACCTACATGCTGCCACGTCAGCGTCGCTGGACCCACCTGCCAGCTGCCACGTCATCTCCGCGGGCCCCACACGAAGGTGACACGTCATCGCATTGGGCCCACCTGTCAGATGCCACGTCATCAAATTGGCCCCACCTGTCAGATGCCACGTCATCATGGTGGGATCCACCTGCCAGCTGCCACGTCATCATCGTCAGACCCACCTGCCAGCTGCCACGTCAGCATCGTCGGACCCACCTGCCAGCTGCCACGCCAGCATCGTCGGACCCACCTGCCAGCTGCCACGTCATCATCGTCGGACCCACCTGCTAGCTGCCACGTTAGCATCATCGGACCCACCTGTCAGATGCCACGTCATCGTGGTGGGACCCACCTGCCAGCTGCCACGTCAGCATTGTAGGTCCCACCTGCTAGAATCCTCGTGACGCCATAAATCTTCCGTGACGGCATATTTCGTCAATGAATATGCTAAACGGTGACAGCTTTTCCTATTTTAGGTGACGTAGAAGGTCCGTCACGGATAACCTATCTTAGGTGACGCCGTAAGGACCGTCACCGAAGCTCAATCTTGCGTGACGAAAATTTGTATTCCGTCACTATAAAAGAATCTGTGACGGAGCTTCCGTGATGACCCTAGTGATGCCACGTTTTCGTCACGAGGGAGTACTTAGTGACGGAAATGGCATTTTCGGTGACGAAAGTGATTTGTCACAAAAATTCTTTCTCTTGTAGTGACAAGGTTAGCAAAGTCGAGAAGGAGAGGGACGTGGCGTTGGCCCTGAAGGCTAAAGTAGAGCAAGAACTGACTCAAGCAAGGAATAATTTTCACCAGGCCAAAGTCCTGCAGTTCACAACTACGAGTATTGACAAGTGCATGAGGAAAAATACAGAAACAATTGAAGCTGTGCAAGGAAGATGCTAAAAGGAAGGAGCAGGCGAATCGATCCTTGCTCTCGCAGGAAGATGCGCATCGGGCTAAGATTAGGAAGATCAAGGGGATGTGTGATAACTAGTTCTATTTAGCTCGAGCTCCGTGCCTTTTTAAGTTGTAATAGTAGTACTTGTTGACCTAGCGGTCTGAACTAGTGGTCCCAGAATCCTGGGAGGAAAAAAATTGCTCTCCCGTTAGTCTGTCTTAACCCTGCATCACTTCCTTTTGTCTGATCATGGTGGTATTCTGACATTGGTGGTTTGTTTAAACGTAATCTACATGGATTGTGCCGCATGCAAATGGCACAGCCACAATTTATAAAGTGGAAGCACGTACACCCGGTTAATGGAGACCCGGGAGCTTCGCCAAACGCAGGGGATGCAGGACCAGGAAGGCGGTGAGATAGAGAGGCTCAAGCGTCTGGGCATTATTGGTTGTCATTGCTATTTATGTTGCCATGTCATTGTGCAGCATCTGAAATAAGTTGCTGCTTCGTGGAGTGTGGCTGCTTAAATAATTTATTTCTGTGCCACTTACATTCCGTCGTATTTGGAGACCTCCTGCCCCTCAGCAATCATGGAACCGGTGCTGCTTGTATTTAGATAGCAGTGGCACAATCACAATTTCAGATTCAACTACTGACTCGGGCGTTTCCAAACCCTAAGTCACGGTACATTTTACTCAGAGAACGTGGGTAGATTGTTTCGCCAGCAACGTGCCACACACAGACCTCTAGAATTTAACAAAATTAAATATATAGGTTGAAGTTCAACACATTACTATGCATCTTCATTGCCAGTAGCCTTCTTCCGCAGCCTGGGTGTCAGGCCTTCATGTCCACTGGCTTCTTCATTTCCTGCCTTCTTCCTCTCCGTTGGTGCCAATTTTCTTAGCTTCACGTACTCTGCATCGTCGGAACAATGGGCACTAGAATCGTGTCCAGCATCATCTTTCCACTTGTTTTTAATTTTTCCGGGAAGCAAAATGACTGACCTAGCAGTCATGTTTCTAACCTTGCGGCGCTTCCTGTCAAAGAAACAGGACTGTTGCATAACTGCCCAATATCTACAGAGTAAATAAAGCAAAAAATTACAATTCAGCACAAACATGTGAACCCCAAGAGACTTTTGCTTACCAGGAGCTAATTGGGTTCGAGCAACCACCCTGTCCAAGAATAGAAGGGCGACTCCCAGTTGCAGCAGCTTCCACATCCAGTACATCACAATTCAGCTCAAACATGCAAGCCGAAGCATACCTTTTCATTAACCCAATTAGCTGACTGTCACACGTTAGAGGAACCATGATGCCACGTTCATCCATGAATCTGAACTTTGCAGTCCGCTTCGGCCATAATTCATCATGATTATGCAGAGCAGCAACCATACCATATATAGTGCAGATCTATGTAGGCGCTTCTTCCATCGTGATACAATGGTGTCCATACCACTTGCCCTTAGAGTCGTACCTGAAGAGGACTACCGTAACCAGGTAAGGGTGGTCCGCGGAGATCCCACTTCACAGAAAACTGTGGACAAAATATGTTAGTCAGCGTTGGGCTAACAAACAATTTTAGGTTCAGTAGCCAGCTAGCAGTTATAATTAGTGCGAATAGAAAAGAGAAGGGTAGCTGACCCGCTTGTGGCCAGAACTTCTTCTTCCTTGGTAGTAGGATCTGCCATCCTCCGAGATGCTCGGCTCGTCGGTGGAGGAGGCGGGCTAGAGCCTCGCAACGGCGGCTATGGCATGTGCCATTGGAGCTCGGGATCAGATACTGGGCGCAGAAACTTGGCGCCGGAAGTCAAATGTCCGAATGGATCGTCCTGCCTAGAGGGTGGATTCCGACGCTGCCGGTGCTAGGGGAAAGATGGGAATGGATTTGTGAAATTGGTCAACGCATCTAATCCACTTAGTTACTCGATTTGACTAAGAGGTTGCCACGTTGGCGCTCGCGTCACGGACAGATGACCGACATGAGGGTCTCGACCGTTTACTTCACGGGGCAGTTTAACGGAATGTTTGAATTTGGCAGGGGTGAGATGAGTTTGCCTCGAAATGGCCCTTCTCAGTAGTTGGCAGCCCAACATTTCGAAACGCGGCAATTTCAGGCAACTTAGGTACCGCCATGCGCTGGCCTGTGAACTTTGGTACCGCAGACGAACAGGCCCCTGATTTTGAGGCTATGACATATCTCTCACTCATCCTTATTTCTCAATAACTTAAAACTTGTTGGGAGAACTTAATTGGGTAGGATCACCTGGGAGTGAACCAGAGTGTCCTATTTATCATATTGGAAAACTACTTTGTTACAAATGTTAGGATAACACTATTGCTTTATGTGAATGAGTCTGAACTCCACCTAGCCAAATAAGCATGTAGTTGCTAGATTTGTTGTTAACCACTTTAGCCTACTTGCCATACATTCAATATATTGACCATTCGTGGCTGCAACATTTCATGTTGCGGGTTATATCGTATCTGAGTGATTGTTCATAGGTCGTGAGACTCCACTCAACAATTATTTGCATGTGGCACATTTAAAGGATGGAGATCTACCTTGTATTGTTTCTGTTGTAATATAATGTAAATTCTAGATCATATTTGTTATATTTATGATGCACGGTTATATTTGGTATCATTTTGTATTGTGTGTGCTAGTGAACTGATCCAGGGATTAGCACTATACGTAGGAACTTAGCCTTATTAGGCGAGGGTGTTATAGAAAGCTGGCGTGGTCTGAATTATCTCAATCGAGACCTCAGTCTCCGACGACCTTCACCGCCGTCCTCGTCGATTCCGTCCTCCTCGTGCCTCGCCGTCTCCATCAACGGCATCATGGTGAGCTGGTGGTCCCCCAGGACCTCTCCTCCGACCCTCCGTCGCGCTGCAGCCTCGCCTACATCATTGCTGGACATGCACCGCTGCTGGATGTGGTTGCTGGTGAAGCTCCGGTGACCCAAAAGGGGTGGCGCCGCCTCCATTTGGTTCGCCCTGCATGTGAGAGTCGAACCCGCCCTCCTGCACAGCCCCGCACGCCCTCTATCGCCGCCCCGCGCCACCGTCTGGTGCGCTCTCCGGCGTGTCGACGTGGCTCCCATGTGGAGTCCGCGTGGATGCCGATGTGGCACCGGGCCCCTGTCACCCTTAGTGGCTAGGGTTAGCCCCGGTGTAAAATGTAATTCCCAGTTTTGTTATGTTTCAGAAATGGTTTAATAATTACAGAAATTGAATAAATACTAGAAAGTCAATATCTAATTATTTATAAGTCAGAAAAATGTGTATAATATATCAAAATGTTCAGAAAAATGAGATCTACACAATAGACTCATAATCATGCATTGTTTAACAACTTCAATTGCAAGTTCAATTAGAAGAATCAATTGAACCTCGTAGGTGACTCCGCCCTATTCTAGGGTTTGTACCCCTCGAACCATGTTTAAAATGGTCGAGCATGACCTAGGGTCTTATTTCATACAGTTTAACTTGTCATATAATCATCCTTGCTTGACCATTGCATCGATGCCATGTGTTGATTGTTTCCCTTTCTTTCCGGTATTTGCTTCTTCCCGGTAGAATAGGATATCGAGATTGAGATTAAAGACCAAGATCAACACCATCAAAGATCGACGAACAAGTTATCAACAGGCAAAGGCAAGAAAACCCCACACATGATAAAAGCCTACGATTTCAAAAGTATTTCATTCTTGCCATGATGCATATGATTCCACTATGGTCATTTATCAATAGATAGAGTATCCTATCTATTGCATTGCTCCCTTTGAGCTTATATTACCTGATCCACTGCTCCTAGCATTACTAGGTTTGTCTTGTGTGCACCGCTAGAGCTTTTATCTGTGTCTTGCTTAGACATGCATAGCTGTCAGTTCTGGTTCATCTAGATGATGAATCAGATGCAGAGAATCTAGTATGATAGGAGAACAAGGTATACTGATGAGGTAAGATCAGTGGTAAAGGTTAAACATGCTAAGGCTTGTATGGGAGGCCATCGTGGGATGCGGTTTTTGTAGTCCCATGCTTGCCACCACTAGGACCCGAGTTCTTGCCTTTGGAACCGAGATGAGCATATAGCCACATGGGGCTTGGGAACCCCTCCGTTGATTGACTTGCCTAGTAGATTCCATGAGTCACCTAGTTCAGGCGTTCCATTCTACATATCCATTCTGGTTGTTCTCGAAGGCGGTGAAGGAGGTGCATTCATGCAGGTAGGTAAGCATGGCCGGGGTTGCTTGAGGCGGTTCTTTGGTAAACCAACCTCGCCCACATATCTAGGGACCGGCTTCAGGATTTGACCCGTTACGGCAGAGCCATCCTTAGGGTGTGACTCATGATCTCGGCGAAAGCAAGGTAAAGGTCGTGTCCAACCACCCACTACCGGCCTTCCAAGGAAGAGGGATTATCTAGTGGAATTATGAGTCAGTTGGTACATGTGGGTAAAGTTGTACACCCTTGCAGGGTTAAATCTTTTCAAAAAAGCCATGTTCATGGTTATGAACGCTTGGTGACCGAATTCTAAGATCATAGAGAACATGAACCTAACATAAAACTTGGTAGATCAGTGTGTGTTTAAGGATGCTTCCTCATGGGTACGAGGGGGTGATCCTAGTTGTGAGATGAGGATTAGTTTGGTGGATATCAAAAGTTGAAGATGAATTATTTGGAGATGTTGCTCTCTTATCCCCTTTTACAATATTCTGATTAGCTGAGCTTCTTCTCCCTCTTGTTTTACAAAACAAAGATGGCTTTATGCAAAAATAACCCTACCAGCCATAAGTCTTGCGGAGTACACCTTGTACTCACCCTTGCTTTGTTGATACTTTTGTACCAGAGTAAGTGTTCCTTAGAAGACAAGTTTGGTACGACATTGACACCGACGAGTAGCTTGGGGTTCCCGGCCGGCAGCCTGGAATCTATGGGCTGAGACGTCATCATTATGCTTCAGGCCTCTTAGGCCATTTGTTAAGTTTGCTATACTTAATAGCATAATTTGCCTTCCGTTGTTTGATGTTTGTGGTTAGTGACCTCTTCTTGTAATATTTTGGTTCTTCGCTCAGTTATGAGCTTGCTTTAATAATTTTTGTGTCGCAGGGTTACTGTTGTGTTACCGATTTCTCACTGAATATCCCTGATCTCTAGGTTAAGCTTATGCCATGCTAAGATCTGGGATTTGTTTAACCCTGATCCCAGGGGTGTTACATCTCGTTAATCAATGATCTAGTCAATAAGAGAGGCATGACTAGGAAGTTCATATTAGTTTATTAAACACACATGTATTAATGTTTCCAATTAACATAATTATAGCATGCAAAATAAACCTCTATCATATACATGGAATACGATAATAACAACTTTATTATTGCCTCTTAGGGCATATTCCCTTCAGTCTCCCACTTGCACTAGAGACAATAATCTAGTTACATAGTGATAAATCTAACACCCATGGAGGCCTGGTGTTGATCATGTTTTTCCCTAGGGAGAATTTTAGTCAACGGATCTTCTACATTGAGGTCCGTGTGTACTTTACAAATCTTTATATCTCCATCCTTAACATGTTTGCGGATGGAGTGAAACCGGCGCTTAATATGCTTGGAATTCTCATGTGACCTTGGTTCCTTGGCGTTGGCTATGGCTCCATTGTTGTCACAATAGATCACCATTGGGTCCAACGCACTAGGAACCACAACTAGTTCCGTTATGAACTCCTTCATCCAAATTGCTTCCTATACCGCTTCTGAAGCAACAACATATTCTGCCTCTGTTATTGATCCAGCCACCACAGGTTGTTTGGAACTCCTCCAACTAACTGATGCTCCGTTCAAGAGAAATACATATCCGGATTGAGACTTAGAATCATCCAGATCAGTGTCAAAGCTAGCGTTGACATAACACTTAGCGACCAACTCTTCTTCACCTCCGTATACAAGAAAGATTTCCTTAGTTCTTCTTAAGTACTTAAGGATATTCTTGACCGCTATCTAGTGTTCCGAACCTGGATCAGATTGGTACCTACTAGTCAAACTAATAGCATGTGCCACATCCGGTCTTGTACATAGCATGGCATACATTATAGAGCCTATGGCTAAAGCATAGGGGATCTTATCCATTATCTCTCTTTCTTTCGCCGTAGCCGGACTTTGAGTATTACTCAATGTCTTGCCTTGCAACATAGGTAAGAACCCCTTCTTACTTCTGTCCATATTAAACTTCTTTAATATCTTATCAAGATATGTACTTTGTGATAGCCCAATTAAGCGTCTCGATATATCTCTATAGATCTTTATGCCTAATATATATGACGCTTCACCAAGGTCCTTCGTAGAAATTTTTTTGTTTAGATAACTTTTAACATTGTTTAAAAGATCTATATCATTTCCAATCAGTAATATGTCATCCACATATAGTATTAGAAATGCCACATTGTTCCCACTCACTTTCTTGTAAATCATCAAAGCGAAGATTCCAACTCCGGGATGCTTGCTTCAGTCCATATATGGATCGCTGAAGCTTGCAAACCATGTCAGCATTCTTAGGATCGACAAACCCTTTGGTTGTATCATATACAACTCTTCTTCAATATTACGATTGAGGAACGCAGTTTTTGACATCATCTGCCATATTTCATAATTGAAATATGTAGCAATTGCTAACATAATCCTAATTGATTTTAGCATCGCTACGGGAGAGAATGTCTCATCGTAGTCAACTCCTTGAATTTGTCGAAACACCTTTGCGACAAGTCGAGCTTTATAGACAGTCATGTTACCATCAGCATCAGTTTTTATTTTGAAAATCCATTTATTCTCAATGGCCTTTCGATCGCGAGGTAAGTCCACCAAGGTCCAAACTTGGTTTTCCTACATGGATTCCATCTCGGATTTCATGGCTTCTAGCCATTTGTTGGAATCCGGGCTCATCATCGCTTCTTCATATGTCGCAGGGTCATCTATTTCATCAACCATGAAATTCATAACAGGATTTCCGTACAGTTCAGGAGCTACATGTGTCCTGCTTGACCTACGAGGTTCGGTAGTGTCCTCTTTCGGAGTTTCATGATCATTATCATTAGTTCCCTCTACATTCGGTGAAGTCAACTCTCAAACAATTTCCGGTGCTGAGCCACTCGCCGTTTCATGAAGAGAAGGTTCAATAACCTCTTCAAGTTCTACCTTCTCACTACACATGCCTTTCGCAAGGAACTTTTTCTCTAGAAAGGATCCATTCTTGGCAACGAAAACCTTTCCCTCGGATCTGTGATAGAAGGAATACCCAATTGTTTCTTTAGGGCATCCTATGAAGACGCATTTTTCCGCTTTGGGTTCGAGTTTATCAGGCTGAAGTTTCTTCACATAAACATCGCACGCCCAAACTTTAAGAAATGACAGCTTAGGTTTGTTTCCAAACCATAATTCATACGGTGTCGTTTCAACAGATTTAGACGGTGCCCTATTTAAAGTGAATGCAGCGGTTTCTAGTGCATAACCCCAAAATGACAGTGGCAAGTCAGTCAGAGACATCTTAGATCGAACCATATCTAATAGAGTTCGATTACGATGTTCTGACACACCATTACGTTGTGGTGTTCCGGAAGGCGTGAGTTGTGAAACTATTCCACACTCTTTCATGTGTGTGCTAAACTCATAACTTAGATACTCTCAACCACGATCAGATCGCAGAAATTTAATCTTTCTATTACGATGATTTTCCACTTCATTCTGAAATTCCTTGAGCTTTTCAAAGGTTTCAAACTTGTGTTTCATCAAATAGATATACCCGTATCTACTCAAATCATCCGTGAAAGTAACAAAATAACGATATCTATCTCGCACCGACACACTCATTGGACCACATACATCAGTATGTATGATTTCCAATAAATCTGTCGCCTGTTCCATTGAACCGGAAAATGGCGTTCTAGTCATCTTACCCATAAGGCATGGCTCACATGTATCAAATGATTCAAAATCAAGTGATTCTAAAAGTCCATTAGAATGGAGTTTCTTTATGCGTTTAACACCAATATGACCTATACGGTAATGCCACATATATGCAGATATATCATCATTAAGTTTAATCCTTTTAGCATCAACATTATGAATATGTGTATGAGTACTATCGAGATTCAACAGAAATAAACCATTCATCACAGGTGCATGACCATAAAAGATATTATCCATATAAATCGAACAACCATTGTTTTCAGACTTAAATGAATAACCGCTTTGCAATAAACATGATCCGGATACAATGTTCATGCTCAGCGCAGGCACCAAATAACAATTATTTAATTTTATCACTAATCCTGACGGCATATGGAGAGGCAGCGTTCCGATGGTGATGGAATCAAGTCTTGATCCATTTCCGACACGCATCATGACCTCATCCCTTGCTAGCTATTGCTTGTTTCGCAGCCCCTGAATCGAGTTACATATATTAGCAATCGATCCTGTATCAAATACCCAGGTGCTACTGTGAGTACTAGTCAAGTACACATCAATAACATGTATATCACATATACCTTTGTTTGCCTTGCCGGCCTTCTTGTCCGCCAAATACTTGGGGCAGTTGCGCTTCCAATGGCCAGTCCCTTTGTAATAGTAGCACTCAGTATCAAACTTAGGGCCAGCTCGGGATTTCTTTTCAGGCACAACAACAGATTTGTCGCCCGTCTTTCCCTTCTGTCTACCCTTCTTGTCTTTCTTGAAACCGGTGGTCTTATTGATCATCAACACTTGATGCTCTTTCCTAATCTCCACTTTTGCAGTTTTAAGCATTCACAGAAGCTCAGGGAGAGACTTCTTCATACCATGTATGTTATAGTTCATCACGAAGCTCTTGTAGCTAGGTGGTAGAGATTGGAGAACACGATGTATGCCTAAGTCAATGGGAATCGTTATTCCCAAGGACACAAGCTTATCAGCGTACCCAGACTTTTGAGTACGTGCTCACTAACTGAGTTGTTCTCTTCCATCATGCAGCTAAAGAACTTTTCAGAAGTATTATAACTCTCTACGGCGGCAATGGGTTTTGAAAAACATTTTCAATTCACCCATGGTATCAAAAGCATTGCCATTTTCAAAATGTTTTCGAAGTTCCAGCTCAAGCCCATACAGTATGCCACAATGAACTAAGTTGTGGTCCTTATGACGAGTCAAATAGACATTCTTATCCTTGTCAGGGGCATCAGGAGCTGGTGGGGGCCTAGCGGCGCTTCTAGCACATATTGCTTTTATGCAGCAGAGAAGAGAATCCTCCAATTCATGGCCCAATTGGTAAAGTTGCTTCCATTCACAGCAAGTTTCTCTTTCTCCATGAACACATTGAAATTAAAAGCAGGTGGTGCCATCTATAACAGAATTTGTAAAGTTTATTTAGACTAAGTTTATGATAGATTGAGTTCAACTAATCCAAATTATAAATGAACTCCCACTCAAAAACAACATCCCTCGTGTCTTTTAGGTGATTACATGAACCAAATCCACTACACCAAGTCCAATCATCACGTGAGTCAGTGTAGTTTCAAAGGCGAGCATTTATATAGGCATCATATCAACTATATGACTCATGCTTAACCTTTCGGTCCATGTTCCGAGGCCATGTATGTACATGCTAGGCTCGCCAAGTAAGAACCTTACTACTCGCGTGTGTAAAATTGTCTTACACCCGTTGTATGGAAGCGCAGAGTCGAGTACACCCGATCATCACGTGATGTATCGAAACACGATTCATAGAACGGTGCATACTTAAGGAAGAACACAATTTTTATCTTGATATTTAAATGAGGAATCATCTTATAATGCTAGTAAACGCCAAATAATCAATATAAGATGCAAACATCAAATATGTAAAGTGAAATGATATGGTTCTTGCACTTGATCACTATCATGTGCATCGTGGTATGATCTTTATTATTCCTTTGGTGTGTTGTAAGAGTATCAACTAAACATCAACTTACAGCATTACCATATCATGACACTAGCCCAGCAACGATCTAAACTAGACGCTTCTAATTTATCAATTGCAAGTTTTACGTGGCTTAGGGCTTTCGAAGATAGAACTGTTCTTACCTACAAACATGGACCACAACGATGATAACCAAATTATTAGCAACTCGTTGTAAATCAGATATTGACTATAGTAGAAGAGACAGACACACGCTGCCACTTGTGCAAAACTAGTTGCATGTCAAGCGTGGAACAGGTCTCATGTGCGAGGACATGTAAAGTTAGTCCAGGCCGCTTCATCCCACTATGCCACCAATATCCAAAGTACATATAAGATACAATAACATTATCATCATCGCCCACATATTCATATGTGTACTACCCATGCAAAGCATCTACGCATAGATCAGGCTCTAATACCACTATAGGGGTACGTAGCATAGAAAAAAAATCCTACGATGGGAACTACTATACGCCAAGATCTATCTACTAAATACAAACAATAGGTGGATATACATCCAGAGAAATCATACCCTTGAAGACCAACAAAGTGTAACGAGATTTGACTCGTGGATGATGTAGTCGTTCGCTTGCCGATCTCAAGATCGTGCGGAAGTCCTAGCACCGCAAATCAGCAGCGCATCCTTACTCGCACACACGTTCCGGCCACTGAACAACCTCCGCCTCCTTGCTCCAGCGATGCAGCGGAAGCAATAACTCCTTCCAGATGAAAAGCCACCAGGAACATGTATCTCGCTAATCCGAGACCATGGGGAAATAAATCTAGAGGAGGAGAGAGATCCTTCAAGAGGAGGTGTGAGTGAGAAGTGAGGAGAGGGGGCCCTTTATAGGAGGAGGGGGTGCCCCTCCCCATGGCCGGCGCCCCATGGGGGGTGCCCCTTCATCTCCCTCATTCATGTGGTGGTAACTCTCTCCACATAAATATGACCCTTCATATTCTCCACTTAAGTCTCCACTTAAATGTATTAAATTTCTCCAAATTTAATACTCTCTCATTTAATAAAACTCTTTTATTTATTTTATTCAGAATTTTTTAATTACTTTAATTAACAAGCATTCACATAAAACCCCCTGTAACATTTCAATATCACATGCCGAACCGGTTTCTACAATTTTACCCGAAACAATTCCGGTTTTCATCGAAATAATTCCAATGCTTTATAATTCTTTTCTCTAGAACATATTTTCTCCAAATGGTGTTGGTATCCCTTAAGTGTGTCACCCTATGGTTTGAGAATAATACAGACATGATCGAGACCCTTCTCCGATCAATAATCAGTAGCGGGACCTAGAGATCCATACTGACTCCCACACATTCAACGATGACTTCTATGATCGTAAGAACCTTTTATGCATGTAACCTAATCCCTTTGTATCGCGATATATTATATGTCCGAGATTCGATCGTCGGTATCTCCATACCTAGTTTGATCTTGTTACCGACATGCACTCTTTTCTCGTTCCCGTGATATAACATTCTAGTGATCTCATCAGTTGCTTGCAAGCTAACTAATGTGATATCACCTAGAGGGACCAGAGTATATCTATCTGTCATCGATATGGACAAATTCCACGCTTGATCCATGAGCCTCAACATAACACCTTCGGAGTATCTGAACCCATCTTTATAGTCACCTAGTTACGGTGTGACGTTTGATGTTATCAAGTCACTCTTCTAGTATTAGCAACTAACATGATCTCATGGTCTAAGGATTAAGATTACTTCGCAAGATGCTATAGCAATATAAACACAATGACTTTGATCGTAATGCTATACTTCACATGAATGTTCATCACATTATTTCACAAATTCTATGATCTCATTATTAACAACATCCAATGTCCATGATCAGGAAACCTTGATCATCTTGTTAATCAATGAGCTAGTCTATAAGAGAGGCATGACTAGGAACTTTGTATTTGTTTATTAAACACACATGTATTAACGTTTCTAATTAACACAATTATAGCATGCAAAATAAAAATATATCATATATATGGAATACGATAATAACAACTTTATTATTGCCTCTTAGGGCATATTCCCTTCACAATATTATCTTACCTATTGTCTTTCAGTTTAGCACTCTCCATTCTTCTTCCGACACCGGTTGTCATTATCTTGTCTCTCATAATTGGCTCATACAAATCCTTATGATAAATGATGTCTCCCATCATGGTCTTCCATAATGAGTAATTAGAACAACCAAGTTTTATCATGCCACTTGTGGTGGCGCCTTCTTCCAAAGTCATTGCGAGCTAGCAGTAACCTTTGAGCAGAAACTACGCTATGATACCACTTTGTTGGGGAAAACCCGGGTGTGGAGATTGATACATCCTTGGGATTAGCACACTCATAGTGTGATCTGAAAATATGCAGCAGAATTAATGTAAACTTTAGCACCACTTGTATGCTAACTCATAGATCGTTGCTCTTAACAGAAGGAAACATATGCATCAAACATATATGGAGGAAACAAGACACTTTACAGCTCGTACTGAACCATAGATAGTGTCTTCCCTTAGGAGAGAAGTTGTCTCATGACCCTTGACATTGTCTATGGTAGGGAGAGCGATTCTCAGGACAACACTAGTAGTAGCAAACCAACACACAGGGACACCAATTATTTTTACGTGGAAAACCTCTCTACTTGAGATAAAAAAAACATGGGCCAAAACCACCCAAATCTTCTTCCACTATTATCAAATGTGGATACAACTTATTATTTTCTACAAAGCACTAGAGGATCTCATACATCAAAATACACGTGGATTTTGGATGCCAACAGCAAGATTTGGGGTACAAGGGCTAAGGATTAGAACAATCTCACCAAAGGTGGTGGAAATACAGCTTGAAGAAGACAAAGTAGTGGGTTTGGATGTTACGGCCTTGTGGGTTAAGCGCGGTGCTTGATTTAACTGCTTCCTTTAATTTCTTCATCTTCCTTTTTATCTTGGTTTCTTCTCCAATGTAGGCTAACTTAAATTTTCATCACACCACCTAGTGGTAGTTGGATGGGATGTTTATCATCCCTCTTCCGTCATGTGCAATGTTTAAAATGATCCTTAGTCATAACCCTAAAAGTTAGTGGGCTCTTGCATCTGTTTGTGCCGCCTGATTCAATAAGATCCTCTACTCATAGCCTACACGAGAAAGATACCCAACAAATAGTTGCACGAATTCGGTAGAACTTGAAGGGCTTGCTTCATTGTTTTTGTCCTTAGTTTTTTTTGACCATGAACGGTAGGAGCTCTGCCTTTGCATTATAGAAGAGGGAAAGTGATCCAGTTAATAAGAAAAACCGGACCCAAAAACCATACATCACTCGGTTAATTTAGGGAAACCGGCAAAACCACACACTACAACTCATGGCACATCATCTGTGTCGGATACAAGGGCCCCTAGGCCTAGGAACGGAGGCCACGCCTTGTGTCCGACAAAGACAAACTCCTCAAACACACACGAACTCTCGCCAATGCGTAGCGCACCGCTGTGCACCCTCGCAAGAGAAGTGGTCAAGCATTGACCTTAACTAAGGTGCGCACCGCCTCGATCACCTAGAGCGTGTGTTGCTTTTTGTATATCTGCAGATAATGTTGCATCTTCTCATTCAGGACTTCCTCGGAGGCTTTTCCTTTGCTCTTGAGTGTTGGAACCTCCCCAAAAGATTCCGTCGGCCTATACGCCGCGCATTTGGCTACATGTATGTCTTAATTTTTGTTTTTCTTATCCAATCGGCAGCCGCGTCACTCTAATAGAGAAGGAGCAGCCTCTCTCATGTGCGGAATCATTCAAATACTCGGGTTCATATGTGTGCAAAGCCTGCTTGCACAATGGAGACGACGAGTTGTTGGATGGACTCCCCTCCTAGCTTCGTCGCTGGCTAGCCGTGCTATTGCCGAATGCCGATAGTGTTGGAGATTATGAATAAAAGGCCTGAAGTTTGCACGCAGAAAAAGAGCTGTAGGTCGTATAGTACCCTAACAGATTGCAGAGCGCAAAAGTTGAAAAGTACCACGTCTACGCTTCTGCCTCCACTAGGAACGCTTGATGCAAAAGTGCGCGCGCATAGCTACCAGTCTACCCCATTCACGCTTCCCCTAATCAATTGGCCCGTTGAATCTCTCGGATGACAATGTCGAGCGCTGGGCCATCGGCCACAAGGCCATTATGTGTGACGTTGGACACCTTGACCAGTCTATAATCCTTCCACCGCGTCTCCACCGCCAGGGCGCTCGCCAGATTCACCACTCCGTCGCCGTCTCCGGCCACCGTGGCGGGCGTCCCGTCGAAGCCATCCCCTGGGTACACAATCTTCTCCGTCGTCCCGACCCCGACCCCCACGATGTTGGTCACGGGCACCCCGGGAGGCGGCAGCTCCCCGCCGAAGAGCGGCAGCACGCGGGACTCGTACGGCCCGACGGCATCCCCGAGCCCGATGTCTACAAGGTACTCCGCCACGTCGCCGGCCGAGTAGTTCCTGCTCTTGGTGACCACCAGCGGCTGCGCGGTGCCGAAAACGGCCAGGCTCGGGCTGGGCAGCCACCAGATGCTAGTGCTCTGGCTCCTGCCCGCCGCCAGCAGCGCCCGCGCGTCCACGAACGGCAGGCCGTAGTTGTTCCCGGAGACGAGCAACATCATGCCTACGACGACCTCCCCAGGGAGCGGCGATGGGCAGGAAGCGCCGCACGAACCGCCGGCGCCAGGACAGCGGCAGCCGGACGAGCAGCTGGTGCGTCAGCGGGCCGCCGTTGCTGTGGGTGACGATCGTCACGGGCCTGCCCCCGTTCAGCCGGCTCGCCCTCTCGACGAGGCCCTTGAGCGCCCGGAGGAAGGCGTCGCCGACCCTGGACGGATGCCCCGCCGGAGCGACGACGTACCGGAAGTCGTAGGGCGCGCCGAACATGGTCTCGCCGTCCCGGTACCCCATCGTCTCCAGCCGCTCCACGAACGTGCTCATGTAGGAGAAATTCCTTAACATTTGAGCCTAAATTTCAATTCACCCGACTTTTACTGGAGATAAACTGTCGATTGGACTTGAACAATGAATGATTTGATGCTTACTTGCGGTCTGGATCGGGAAAGCGGAAGGCTTGGGTGGAGCCGAAGGAGGGGACGCGCGTCTCGACGCCGGGGACGTTGTAGTAGTCGTCCGAGGCGGCATCGTACACGCTGGTCATCTGCTCGGCGAAGCACGGCACGTTGGCGGGGTCCTGGAGAGCCGAATAGTTGAGGTAGAGGCGGAACCAGCCCTTCCCCTTGCGCTCGCCGCAGCGCGGCGACGATGGCCGGTAGAGCTCGGTGAGCCGCGCGTCCAGCTCGTTGGTGGCGTAGCCGGGCACCAGGACGATGGGATGCAGCGCTGTTGCTTCGAGTGAGCGTGGCGCCGCTGCCACTAGTAGCAGTACTAGCTGGACAAAAATTAGCAACCGAATCGCCATGGATGAACTGATGAAACTTTGGAAATTCAGACTACTCTTTGCGGATGTTGACACGCGAGTGGATCATAATTGGGGGCTTGTCGGAACAAATTCGCATTTATAGAGAACGTATCCATGGATGAAAGAACGTCTATCTGCTACAACCATTTCTGGTTCAACCATCGCATTCACAGTCCACATCTCTCGGTCATTGAGAATAATTTAGCAGTTGTTTACATTTTGCTTGCGTCAGTAAGTCCAAAGGGGCGGCGCATGTGGACCGAAAGATTTGCAACGAAAGTTTCAATTAGGTTAAGATAATCACTACTACAGTACTACCTCTATCCTGAATTAGATGTCAAAAATTTGCATTCGTATATTACTTCAATAAAGAGCATTTTATTATTTAAAGAGTTTTAAGCACTGCTCACGGCCACTGCATAGCTGACATGCATACAAGGATTATGTGTCCAACGAACTAGTCTAGACTAGTCTACAAGTCCTAAGCTGACTGTCGACTCGGTTGGATGACTCGACTATTTCTCGAGTCGACTGAGTCAAACGACTAATCCTGGACTTATCTAGAATAGTCCTGCTGTTTGAGTCCATCGACTTAGTTTTAGCCGGATAAGCGAGGGACTCGGGAAGGAAATTTGGGAACCCTAACTATTCTAGACTCACTATATGAATTTCTAGATTCTAGCATTATTATGTTATCTAATTTATGTTAAATTTATGTCAGTTTTAGTTATTAAATCTCCTGCCTGGTTTCCATACATGATTATATTTTGTACTAGCTACTGTTGAAGTACATGTCGACTAGTTGAGCAGTAGTCTATACTAGTCTATGAGTCGGCACCCCAGCGACTCGGCTCGACTCATTGATCGTAATCCTTGCATGCACACAGCCTATTCCTTCCAAAGTTCGAACCAATTTTTTTAAAGGTGAATTAAAATGAGAACTTGTAAAACGTCTAAGATGCTAGAGCATTTATCTATAGATTACAATGTCGTCCATGCCGGGTAAAAGGTCTCTCGCCCGACCCGGAGGTTTACGAAAGCATTCCACGCGGAACAACTATCGTGGCCATCTGGGTCGGTTAAGATCCGAGTCAATGGGTCACACGTATGTCCTACCTAAAAAAAGAATCTGGATCACCATTTATCACAGGACTGTACATATAAGCAGGGGGGAAGCCAACATTTGAACATGAGGGGGACGAAGAACTTTTTTCGTAAGACGATAATAAATCACATACATCAACTCTACTTTTTTGTGGAAATGGGCGCTTTATTATTGAACAAATGTTTACACCCGGCCTCTGCATAGCTGGAATACACACAGCCGATAAACCACAGACAGAGTGACCAGAACAAAGTTATCAACATTACAATAGTGATAAAAAACGAAGACACGCTTCGAGCTAAGGCAGGTCTATCTACAGGTCACGCTGCCATCCATGTTGAGAGAAAATATCCCTCGCCGTGGCCTCCAAGCGCGTACACCCCTGCACAAACAAGTCGCGAAACTCCATACGTTGGAGAGTAGTCCATGATCGAAGGATAGCCGTGGCTCGATAGATCACCTGAAGAGAAGAAGACACAATGTTAATAAAAATCCTGTCATTTCTACATAGCCAAAGCGACCAAATAATGGCAAGCGCTCTCACCCTAAATAAACTCATATATTTATCATGTATCCCGTGCAACCAATTATCAAATACATTGGTAACCGAGCGTGGAGGAGATAAACCAGAGACTACATGGATGATTGACCATATAGTACGAGTAAATTTACATTGGAAGAATAAATGCCGAATTGTCTCATTATGATGACAAAAAACACATTGTGTACTTCCATGTCAATTCCTCTTAACAAGATTATCCTTTGTAAGAATGACCCCTTTATGAAGATACCAAGCAAAAATCTTTGTTTTAAGGGGTATTTTCATGTTCCAAATTTTAGAATTATCAACCGCTGGAATATCATATTGAATCAGTGCTCTATAAAATAAGTCAACAGTAAATTTACCACTCTCTAATAGTTTTCATTTGAACTCATCCACCCCCTCAGACAACTGTATCATGGATAATCATACTAGAAGATCGTTCCATGATAGAAGTCTAGGACCTAAGAGACTTCGTCTGAAAGACACATTAGGAGGATCTGGTTCCAATACCGTGGAGATGGTATCTCCTTTGTGCCTAACAATCGAGTATAGAGCTAGGTACTGTTCACGAAGCGAAGTTTGGCCAAGCCATTTATCTTCCCAAAACCTAACCTGTGATTCATCCTTAATATTGAAAACACCAAAACGGAAGAATGTTGTTTGGATGCCATAAGTCCAGCCCAAAAATGTGAATCACCGGGTTTCCAAACCACTTGAGATACAGCTTTGGAACCAACATATTTCCTCCATAGAATGGTTTGCCAGACACCATCTTCTAATAGTAGTTTGAAAAGCCATTTACCAAGAAACACGGTGTTTTTGACTTGCAAATCATGTATGCCCACTCCACCATATTTTTTTGTCAGCAAACCACATTCCATTTGGCCAGTCGATATTTCTTTTTTCACTATCCCCTTGCCAAAATAATCTTGATCAGAAATAATCCATTTTCTTCAAGACACCTTCTAGCTGTTGGAAAAATGAGATCATATACAGTACCATGTTGGTGAGTACTGAATTTATGAGAACTAGTCTTCCATCAAGGGATAGCAATTTACCTTTTCAACTATTAAGGCGATTTTGGAGTCTTTCCTCAACGATTTTCCATTCAGCAATCGTGAGACGCCGATAGTGGATCGGTATTCCTAGATAGTTGATCGAAAATTGCCCTTGACTACAGCCGAAAAGTTCAGCATATAGGTGGGCCTCGTTTTGAGCTTCGTCAAAACAATACAAATCATTTTTGTAGAAGTTGATTTTCAATCCAGAGAGTTGCTCAAATACTGATAATATTAATTTCAGATTCTTAGCTTTCTCTAAGTCGTGTTCCATAAATAAGATTGTATCGTCCGCGTATTGAAGAATCGATAGACCACCATCAACCAGATGAGGAACCAATCCTTCAATATGGCCATCAGCCTTAGCTCTCTCGATAAGGATAGCCAACATATCAGCCACTATGTTAAATAGTATAGGTGATAATGGATCCCCTTGTCTTAGCCCTTTTTTGGTCTAAAAGTATTTGCCAGTGTCATCGTTGACATTGATGGCAACACTACCACCAGCCACAAAAGACCGTACGAGAGCACACCACTCTTTAGAAAAACCTTTCATACGAAGTATTTGCTGAAGAAAAGACCAATTAACTTTGTCATAAGCCTTCTCAAGTTAATTTTAAACAATACACCGTTCAACTTCTTTAAGTGTAGTTCATGAACTGTTTCATGCAAGATTATTACCCCATCTAGAATATTTCTTCCTTGCATGAAAGCAGTTTAAGATGGGCTTACAACATGGTCAGCAACCAATTTAGTCTAATCATAGCAACTTTAGTGATACATCAACTCTACATACCGACATCAAGCCATATCCATATAATGATAGAAAAGTAAATTTCTATTTGATCAAAATTGGGGAATAACTGGCTTGTTGAAACATTTTTTTTGTGTATTCTCATGGAAGTACATCCAACTAGTATGTAATCCACCGTCACTCCATAAATAATCCATCGTCTTGTATTCAGTACAAACCAGACCAATTTGTGTCAAAAAAAACCAGACTAATAGGTTGCAATCCAACTAGCCTTACATACATACCTTCAGATTTGAGTGTGGTGCTCCGTGCTCCGTGGATTTGACGGCGCGACATCACAAGGGGATGCCGGCTAGCAAGGGACATGCCGGCGCTGCGGCGGCGTTGCTCGTGAGCGAAGGCAGGCATCCTAGGCCAATAGATCAATCGGCGGCGCTGGAGGACAGTCCGTCTAAGAAAACTATGCACGGAAACTCAACCATCGAAATTTTCAGGTTTCTACCCTTAACGATGGCTTAATGGGCTATTTTGCTAGGCTTCATCGAATACCTAGCTAGCTATACGGACGCTAAACTTAACTAGACGCGGTAATTATTAGTCGTACATATCTATAGGGGGTCTAGCCCCGCTCGCCCCCGTCTCGGTCCTGCATGGTACTTTCTTTATGGATATAGCACAGTTTAATATATAACTACATACGTGTTGGAACTTTACAGATCCAGTGCATATTTATCAAAAAACTTTATAAATCTAGGTCATGAAATAGTTTAAAATAAATTTACATATATTGAATATTATACTTTATTTGAAGAGTTCATCGTGAGGAAGTCAAATATGCAAATAAAATTAAAATTGCATTTTTTTTGTGTGAAAGTTGAGCTCGATTTCAATTTACTAGTACATTTGAAGAAAGAAATCTAATAAAGTAGATGCCATGTTGGTGGGTGCTTCAGATTTAATCCTAATAACAACCGGTGGACCGGATAGCTGTTCCACACGGAACAACTTCGTATCGTGCATTTTTGTCTCTCGTTGTATCCTCAATCCGTGTTTACACCTTCACGGAAAGAACGTGAATCCCTTTGCAAGAGTGATGAATTCTTATCATTAAACACTTTATCATTTTATATAGCGATTAATTAAGTCAATCGCTGCCACCCTGTGGTTGTTTGGATTGCCAATATTAGCGGTCAGTTTTTATAAAACGAGTTTTAGTAGGATTTTTAGGAAAACTGATTTTACTGAACTTTTCTGTTATGAATAGACTTACTTCGTCCGATCCATATTAATTGATTCGGATTTGTTTAGATTCGGATATATCTAATACTAAATATGTCTAAATATATCCTAATCTAGACAAACCGAAATCAATTAGTTTGGATCGTAGCTAGGGAGTACAGAAAATCTTGTTTGGGTATGCCTTCTGCTCCTTGCCGCGGTGTATACCGGAAAACATGGCTTACGGTGTCCTCCATGACAAATCATCATGCTGCCATCCCTCCACGACCACTCCCGTACGAGCATTCTAGGAAACGCCGTTCTCCTGATCGCTACAGGCAGATCAGCGCGCGACCACCACCACCAAGCTCGCGTTCGTCTTTCTCACCGCCGGCCATGCCGACAGTCAAGATCGTCGAGGTCGCCGGTGTTACCCGTCGCCCGAGAACTCGGTACTCAGACAGTAGTCAGGCTGTCCGCGGCTGGGTACCCACGTGGGCTTCCATGTCATGGTGGTAGCTGCCGCCGGCATACTCGCCACAGCAGCAGAAGTCTCTGCCACTATCCTTGCCTCCACCTCATCAACGAACATGAATGGTAAGTTAGTGTGGCCGACGGCTGACCTGGAGGCCGAGCAAAACAAGGGCAGCGCCGGCGTTGTTCAACGGGACGAAGACGAGTACTACCTGGCTAGCGAGACATGCTGCGGCAAGGCGATGGCCATGCGCAAGAGTCAAGAAACGCAAGGGCGGCCGGGCGTCTGTGTGCCACCGCCGGCGAACAAGGCATACTACGTCGACGCCTCGGTCATCCAGGATGCTTGTTCTGTGGACCTAGCTGTGACGACCTGACGCGCCAGGACGCCGGAAGGCGCCTCCGACGACCTAGTTTTCCGCGTGCAACTGCGCCTCGACGCGAGCTCGATGAAGGCCTGTAGGCGCTACTCAATCAACGCCATCGGCCAAGCCTTCAACCAGCTGCACAGTCCAACGAGCTTCCTCGAATGCGCAATGAAGATTTGTTGAGGGATCAACGGGACAAAAAAGGTAGTGGGGATCGAGTTATCTAGAATCGCGTTTTTATAAAAATGAGGAATAGTAGTTTTTTCCAAAACTCATTTTCCTGGTTTTGTGGAAACCAAGTTTTACTAATCCGCATTTTTATGGCTCCAGCCAAAAAGGATTTTAGGTGGTTAGACCGTTACCTGGAATTATGGGAAATCAGTACTCTACAAACTAGGTATCCAAACAAGGCCTAAGAAGAGTTCTATATTTATGATATATACCATGTAGCTAATTCTTAAAAATATTGGCAACACTACTCGGTGGAAACAAGCCTAAATCTGCTTAGATGACTGACCATATAGAGCGAGCAAAATTGCATTCAAAAAACATGTGTTTTATTGTCTCGCCATGAGGATAAAAAACACATGTTTTACTCCCATGTCAATTTCGCCTTGGGGTCTCATAGTCATCTGGCTCGGTCAAATCCATCGTGTGGCGTATGTAATAATTCTTAGTAAGAAGATCCTTCAGACGCACAAGCCAACCATAGAAGTTGGATCCATCAAGTCTAAATTTCTCACCAACTATCCACTCATCAACGTCAATGTAAGCTTCATGGTGAGCCATCTCTAAATTTATAATGCAAAAAGGAATTTAGACTAAGTTTATAATTATATGAGTTAAGACAAGAACTCCACTAAAAACTCTTATCCCTAGAAGGGTTTTAGCGATTACAGGAACCCTATTCACTACACCGCCCCGATAGTCACGGCCGGCGATATAGTTGCAAAGGTGGACGCCGAAACATCGATCACATCATCCATGCGACTCGTGCTCGATCTTTTGACCATTCGTATTCCAAGGCCATGTCTACACATGCTAGGCTCGTCAACTCAACCTTAGTGTATTCGTTGTGCAACATGGCTTACACCCACTGTATTGGAGAACTTTCTTGGTGGCCTAAAACCCGAATATGTCTAAAACGCGATTATCACGGCCTGCCTCATATTGGAGAACTTTCTTGGTGGTGCACACTAAGGGAGAACACTTATATTGGTATTTTAACTATAGATCATTTTATTAGGCTACCGTCGAGTATCTAGTACTAGCACACAATAAGATGCACAAACAATAAACATTGAATGTAAGTGTGGTGTGATATGGTCCTTCACGCTGTGATCTCCATCCCGTGCCTCCGGATTCCGGTGCCAGGCTCCTAGCGCCGTAGGCACCAGGGTTCCAGCGCCGTAAGCACTAGGGTACCGGTGCCTTCCGGCGTGGTAGTCCATCATCTTCATGATCATCTACTACTACTTAGCAACATAAAGTAAGCTACTTTACCTTTGCCACAACCATATCACATCACAACGCCCCCTACAAAACAAAGTTAGACGCCTCTACTTTATCTTTGCATGTTTTATGTGGCTTTTCACACTAGAACTGTACTTACCTAGGAACTTTCACCACAACGCTGATCAAGTAGTTGTCTATACTATATCCCTTTCGAGGCCCTCCTTTGCAAATGGTATACCAACTAATGCAAGAGAAACATACACTCCCCAAAGCCACTTTATACGGTACAAGCCGTATGTCAAGCGTGGACCAGTCTCACGAATGAACAAGTAAAGTTGGTTGGGGGCCACTTCATCAAGCATTACTACGGTATACACAAGTGCACTTTGATAGCTATGAGATTTGACACATTTTTTATGGCTTTTATTGATGGTTTTCTCCTAGATTTGATTGTTTTCTGGCTTTACCTAACACTAGTACTTCGGTAGCGAAGAAAACTTGATTTTTAATATGTGTTTGAGGTTCTGAACGTCAACAGAAGGTTTTAACTAGAGAAACACAATTGTCTGGAGAAAACAAGAAAATCTCACTTTGGAAGCATGCGATGGGACCTCACAGAAGCTTTAACAAGCAACTATACGGTGGGAATATTTTTCCGGCCGTATAGTTCCTACCATATAGTTGTCGCTGCCTCTGTTTTGTCAAAAGGGACAACTTCCATGAAGGGAAGGGGAGCGAAAACACAACATAGCAGCCGCCATACTATCCAGAGGGGAGAAAGAAGAGATCCGGAGAAGAAGGAGAAGACGTTCTTCATCTTGCTCCATGATCTTCGACCTCATAGCCAATACACCCCCATAGCCACTACTTGTACTAGAGAGAGAGGGATCTCCACCTTGCAAGACTAGGGTTTGAGATTGTTTCTTCCCATCTTGAATTGTGTTGGATATTTTTCTATTCTTATTGTGGATCTCCACGGTAATACAAAGACAAATTTCCTTTATTTGATTATATTGATGTTCCATTCTTCTTTCATGTGTGAGTAATTCCCTTGGGCGTGGGAGATGTAGAGAATTTTGGTGAGATGTGATGTGCCTTCATATATTTTCAATTAGTTTGTGATTGATTCTAATTACTATATTATGTGTGCTTGACTGTCTGTGGAATGCCTAATACTTGTTGTCTAATTAAGGGCCCACACAACAAGATACTTTGTTCTACATAGATAAGATCCTGTTCGCTAGTAGACCGGCGACCCCCAGGTGACACGAGGATATCAATGGAAAGCTAGTTGACTCGAGGATAACGAGTAACCACTGTGCTTATTGCATTAGTCTGATCCAAGGAGCTTAATTGCTAAGCGACCTGAAGGGTCTTAATCGTCTAGTGTCTGACCATGGTTTTGGTAGCAGGCTAGTAGGATTACTGAAGTTGGGATGAAATCTACCAAGAGGAGTTCCGTCTAATTATGGGTTGCTCGCCTACACATATATCTATAAGATTATAATTGTTACATTTATCACTCGTCCACCTGGCATAGTCACTATCACCATGAACTGAATCTCCCCGCGCCTTCTTTCACCATCTGCAGGAAACAACAAACAAGCAAAGTCGTTCTTTACTTTTATGCTTTATATTTCTGAAGTTTACATTATAGTTCTATTTAAATCTATCGCATTTAATCAAAACCCCATTCTTATTTCAACACTTGCAGTCAATTCACTCGAAGACCTATGACAACTTCGGGTGTGACAGAGACTTCATCAATAAACACTTACCTTTGGGATCCCTGTGGGATCGATATCTGAACTTTGAAACTAGCTACAAACGATATGTGCTCTTGCAGACATCAAGCTATTTTCTGGCGCCGTTGCCGGGAAGCTAAGCGCTAAGTGTTTGTCTTTTGACATTTCAGGTGTTGCCACTACAAGATGTTCTCCTTAGGAGACAAAGGGTCTACACGCTCTGGTAGGGCCTACCTGCTGGATTATATTGAGCGCGTGCCTGCTCAGAGGCGCGAAGAAGTTATTGAAAAACTTTTAAGATCAAATAAAGTTGAAGTTGAAAACCTGAGTGATATTATGGAAATCATGTCTATTACAGGACAACTCCTATGAAATCTGAGAAACTCTCAGGGAATACAGTGCTCCAAGTTCTGAATTTCTTAAACAACCAATAGAGTCCCCTAATCCTGGAGTTAGAGAATATCGATTTGATGGTGGAATCATTAAAATTTTGCAGGAGAAAGATTTCAGTGGAAGGGAAGATGAAGACCCAGGAAGACACATTAGAGATTTCGATGATGTGATAACATCGCTCGGACCAAAAGGTTTGCCCAGAGACTTCTCTTGTCTTAAATTATTTTGATGGTCTCTTAAAGGTAAAGCTCTAGACTGGTTATACTCTCTCCCTCGCCATTACATTAAATGCTAGGAAAACTGCATTACTAAATTCATAAACAGGTTTAATCCTTTTTAAAAGGTAACTAAACTAAGAAAGAACATAGGCAACTTTAGTCAGAACGTGGGAGAAAACTACCCACAAGCCTAGGAAAGATTCTTTGGAATGATCAATAGTATTCCTAATCATGGCTATTCTGAACTAACAATCTGCCATTTATTTTACCATGGTCTCAATACTCAATGTAGAGAATTGCTCGACTTCTCAGCAGGAGGATCAATAAATACTTAAACTATTAAAGAATGTTTGGAATTAATGTCTACTAGGGCTAAGAATGATTCTTTATATAATCTTGATTCTGGCACTAAGCCGGAAAAAGGGATACTTCGGATAACTCATGATCTTATGCCTGAGGTACGCAAAACTATGAAAGAAAAAGGTATACCTTCTGAACTTTCTAAGAAAAAAAATACAAGTTTTAACTGAAGAATACGAAACTAGAAAAGTTTTTCAAGAATTAAAACATCGACAAGTAAAATCTCATAATAAATTGCATAAGCATTTCCAAAAACATAAAAAGATTTTGGCAGAACTCATGGAATATTATGATGAGATAGGCCAAGAAATAAAATTATTTCATAAGTATCTTAGTATGATTGAAACCCAGTGTGAACAAATAGCATATGGATATCAAATTTTTCATCGTGAAGACAAAGATATTCCTGTTTCTGCTAATGTTGTCACAAGAAGGAGTGCAGTTGTTACAGGACCCTTAGGACCACCGGAAAACAAAGCTAAAAAATAGCGCAAGGAAAAAGCCTTGCTCGAAGTAAGCCAAGAAGATGATACGTTGGTGGATCCTCAAGATGAAACTAAGGTACAAGAGCAAACCAAGGAGGACCAAAATGATGCACGAGATGATCATTATGACTCTAATGCAGAGATGGTTGATCCAAGAGAAGATAAAGAAATAAGTAAGGAAGATGAAGTTGTTGTAGTAGAAAAGAAGAAAAGCAATAAGCAACAACAAAAGAAAGCAACGAAAGAGCCTGGCCCCCCAAAAAGGTAAAACACAAGAGTAAGTCAGGTGAGAAAAAGCTTCCTTATCCAGATAGGAAAAAAAAACACCGGATGAGGTAATTTATAATTCTTTTACAAAGGCACTTAGTGACCTTCATCTAAAAATTCCATTTGCGGATGCAATCAATGTTCCTACTTATGGTAAATTCCTTTGTGATATTCTTAATAGAAAGAAAGAAATAACGGAAACTGTTGCCATGGTAACTAGCTATCCTGCTAACGGAAAGCTTGTTATCTAAGTTTGGAGATCATGGAATACCAACTATTTCATGCTCAATAGGTAAAACAGATATTCACAATGCCTTATGTGATCTAGGAGTAGGAGTTAGTGTAATGCCATACTCCCTCTATAAAAGATTAGGATTAGGGGAGTATTCTCCTACTACTATCACTTTACAGATAGCTGACATGTCCACTAAACAACCGATTGGTATGATTGAGGATGTGTTACTTAGGATAGATAAGCATGTTATTCCCACTGATTTTATTATTCTTGAAATGCCAGAAGATGAAAGATTATCTATAATACTCGAAAGACCCTTCCTCGGTACTGCAGGTGCGTCAGTAGATTGTGCAGGAGGGGAGATAATCTTCAATGTTTATGATGCTGAAATCATCTGGTATTTTCCAAAGAAGCTAGAAGCAGGAGAAAGATATGTTCCACCGGCAAAACGAGTTCATGTGGTAAGTAACATTGATAAGGGGCAACCAAAGGTAAGAATTAGAGAAGAGAGAAGAGGTTGAGTTATTCAACCATTCTTAATAAATGTTTAATGTGAGTCAACCCATTTTCATCAATTTAGTAGAATAGAGAATAAGAAGTTCATCGCATTCCCACCACTTTTTCATAGACATTCTTGCGGAAGCGCGCCCGTGAAGATGCAGCTGTCAAAACATAGTAGAAACGTTGATTAAATGAGTAGAGAATAATAATAAGAATAAAAGTTTGAGTTTTCTATTTATAGAAGCTAAATTTTTGCTTTTAATATGCTAATGTTGCTCGATAATTTTTACTATCAATTTTCTGTTAAAAACTTGGTATTTCGCTAAGTTATGGGATAATAAGGTATCCTCAAAGAAATAGAAATTTTTTGATGACTACTGATGGTTTAACGACCAACTATACGGTGGGAATAAAAATTCCATGCCGTATAGTTCCGGTCGTATAGTTATCTTTACTATCAACAAATTTTCCTCAAAGGCACAGAGAGTTTAACGACCAACTATACGGCAGGAATAAAAATTTCGGCCATATAGTTTCGGTCGTATAGATATTGATGCCTTCATAGAATTTCATCCTAAAGGTGCTGAGAGTTTAACGACCAACTATGCGGCGGGAATAAAAATTCCGGCCGTATAGTTCCGGTCGTATAGATATTGATGCCTTCATAGAATTTCATCCCAAAGGTTCTGAGAGTTTAGAGACCAACTATACAGCAGGAATAAAAATTCCGACCGTATAGTTCTGGTCGTATAGATATCGATGCCAATTTTAGAAATTTATCTCGAGAGGCGGACGGTTTAATGACCAACTATACAGTGGGATCATTGTGATCCGGCCGTATAGTTGTGCCTGTATTGCTGTTTTCTGTATAACCCTAGTTGGCGGCAGTGCTGCAACTATACAGGCGAAGAAACATCACCCACCCGTATAGTTTCGGCCGTATAGTTCGGTGCGACCACAAAATCACACCAGGGCGGCTAGGTCTTCCTCCTCTCCTCATTATTTCTCTCATATTCTCTCTCCAAACTTCTCAAAATCCACCTAGAACTCTTGATTCTTCACGGATTTCGATCGTTTGAGTGGGGGAATCAATAGGTCGGTATGTTTCTCTCCCTATCCATGCTTTATTTTCAGATTTCCATGGTTGAAACTCTCACATTGATCTAGTAGATGAACTCAAGCTTATTTCATTTTCCCTATTAATTTATTACGTTAGGATTGAATTTTTCCACGTAGAATCGTTCATATATCATGTAGAAACTATATGCCTAAGGTTTTATGGTGAAATTTTTCAGTGCATCACGATGAAAAAAATCGGTAACCTCTTTCGTTCGAGCAAGCGCCAACAAGGTGAGGGCTCGAGCACAGGGTCCCGAGCCCCGTGCAACTCCAAGTTGGACACTGTATCATCAAGGAGGGTGCTGCCCACATGTTGGGACAACCACAACTTTCTCAGCGCGGCAGTGTCGAAGGCGAACTTCGACCTCATGTGCAACATGTCGGGGTTGGCGGTACTTAGCTTTGCAAGCCACGACACCTACGCCGAGCTCACTCATGAGTTCGTTGCCTCCTTCTACAACGACCACAAGGAGAAAGTTAACATGTGCACGATAAGCTTCACCATGAACCGGGAGCACTATGAAATAAATTTCGAATAATTTTGCAATGCCTTCATCTTCCCTCATACTGGGGAGCCCAATGTTACTAACCTCTATAGCATCACAAGTGGAGAGACTTGGGAGGTTATTTCTGTTAATAGTGGCAGTCAATTTTACCAAAATAAGATGTCCACCATTTAGAACCCAACCATCCGCTACTATGCTTTGTTCCTAGCCAACACACTACTGGGAAGGGGTGACACTAGTTCCATAGCTAATGCGGACATGGCAATGATTACCAAGGCTCTCTTCCACACTGCACCGCAAAGCCCCAGTCCTGCAGCTCTACTCATCCAGTACTTTCGCCACCAGAGCAACAAGACCAAAGGTGATATTCGCATTGGTGGATTGGTTACCCACCTTGCCTATGCATTAAATATTGTACTACCTGTTATGGAACCTGTGGACAGCTCCAAACTTATGGACGTCAAGTATTTGACTCCTTGTGGCTTCCTTGGTGTTTACCATGCTAACCGGAGGCTCCGAGCATATCAAATTCAGTTATCTTGGTGATGCACAGGGTGAGCAGGTTTAGTTGCCCTGCCCCCATGCCTTCTCAATTGTGGACAAGAACACTTGGATCCTCACCAAGGACCAAGTGACAGAGATCTTGGCTGATCTCTAGCCCGAGGAAGAGGAAGATGAAGGAAAGCAGGATGGTCAGTGTAACTACCTCGGTGAATTACGCTCTTAGTTACATGCCTGGATGAACGAAAGTGGTTAAAATAGTACGGTGGGGCCCAGGGCCACTCACGGTAGACCTTTCGGCCGTCCTAACCACTTTCAGACATGGGGACAAGAACGAGCGGCGTAATCGGCAGGCGAAGGGATCAACTACATACACAAATGAGTATGTATGCAAGCCACATACAACAGTCCTCGGAGCCATTCCATCTAAAAGAAATAGAAATATTGCAACGCCATACGGCAAGATTCAAATGTCCTAGATAGATATAATAAATTAGGATAGCTCCTCATAAATCACACATCAGAGTTTCAGGCGGAAGCGGAAAACAAGATCCGAGTACGGATAAGAAGCAAATCGGCATAAGATGCCCCATAAATAAACACATCCCGCCCATAGATCTCACAGATCCCCGTTCCCGGAATCTCTACACCGAATGATCGTTGCCAACATCATCTGTCTCTTCCACCCAGTATCCATCTTGCGGGTACACCTATTCATCTGAATCAAACAATTTATCGTGTGAGACCCTAGGGGTACTCACCAAGTCTTTATGCCACTAAAGGGGACACAACCTGGGGTGACGCAATTGCAGCAAAAGATATTACCTAACAATTCTACAGATACTTGCTAACCTTCCGCCTAACCAATGATAAACGGAAGTCCGTTAATTAAGAACAACAGTTATAACAGTATAATTAACAGATCCATCCTCCTCCTCGCTTACCAACGAGGAAGCGGACGGACATCCCCCATCATCCGTTGGTAGTTTTATTAACCATTCCATGAGTATTGCACTATTTACTAGTCAAGTACTTAGTCAATTTAAAGCGGTACTTTAGTTATACTTGTCTATGATCGAGAAACTGTGCTCCAAGTCGTCCATAACCGCGGACACGGCTTTCAGAAAGATTTACCCTGCAGGGGTGCACGAATAGCAACACACACTCGATCAATCTCGGAAAAACCAAATCAAAACCCAACGAGGCATTCACGACAAAGCAATCATAGGATTCAGAAATATTTCAGGGGGGCACCCCATTAAGCTACCCGCAACAAAGTTGGCCGGCTCCGAGACGGACCCAAAGTTTGCGCCAATGGCTGTAAACGACTGGGAACCCGAAAATGTGACTGGTCTTGTCGATACCGCGAAAACACTCCGCAATTCTTAAACAGTACAGGTGCTCCTCGCACAATCTTAATAAAACAGTAACATGGCATAAGTACAGGATAGTAACAAAGCCCCAAACTACGCCTGTGATTCCTGGTAATTCTCCTGCTGGGTGTCTATTCGAAAAAGAACCAAACAAACAAGGGCCAACATAAATAAAGTGCGCAAGCATATGAATTAAAATGCGACAAGCAAACAAGCATGCCATGATGAATGGTGCACAATTTACATGGCATTAAAGTAGCATGGCAAAGGTGAGGTGTGGATACAAGAAATAAAGCATTTTGTTATTTATTTAACCAAGTTTTATTGTCATAAACAGTTCAGATTTATAATAATGACATGATGCGTGCTTCAATTCAGAACAAGGACTGCATAGATAGAACAGGCTCGTCGCGCTGATCGATTTAGACATATTATTTGCCCAATTTGGAGTTATAGAATTAAAGTTATTAATTTATTAAGAAAAGGGCATTTTATTGTAATTTTAATCATCTCGAAAATTTAAATTGTTCAAACAATATTTTGAATAGCATATTTGAATTCCTCACATTTTTCTGATTCCAAAACATATATTACTTGTATTATTTGGATTTATATTTGAAAAGTTATTTAAATCTGAATTGAATTTGAATTTAAAATCAATTTTGAAAAGGTTTTATTAAAACAGACAACAGGGCAGACTTTTGTTACTCAGCCCGACCCAGCCACAGCCACTGACGGGTGGGCCACTGCTGACTAGGGCCACGCGCGCGGAAAATCCTTTTTCTACCGCGGGCTTAGCTAGCCCCTGCGATTGACAGGTGGGCCAGCGACTGGAGGCCCACGGCCAGCGATTGAACGCGCAGCGAGCGCCAGGTGGGACCGAGCTGGAGCGCGGGTTACGACCTGAGGAACAGAGGGGCTTTTATGCAAAACGCTAAGGCGGCTGATAGGTGGGGCCTCTAGAAGCACGGGTTGAGGAGGTCAAAAGGTGGGGGTTAAGTGCAAAGTGTCAACGTGCACTGTTTCTCTTCTCGTCTCTGACGGACTGACGCCTGACGGAAACCAGCACGCGGCACGGAGCAGGGAATCGAACCCGGGACCTGGCGTGCGCGCTTAGGGATGGAACCAGTGCGGCGGGGCTAGGGGAGTTGACAGGAGGGGGTTTGGGGCCTAGCTAAGGCTCGTTGCGGCGCGGGAAGCTTGCAGTCGCCGGTGACCTCTAGCGCATAGAGGGCGTTCGGCAAAACGAGCGGCGGCGCTAGACGGCGACAGCGAAGCAGAGGATGTCAGGGAGGGAGAGGGGCGTACAGCGGGGAGATTGGCGGTGTCAGATCGGGGTGAGGCGCGGTGGATTGTCGACGAGGCAGGAGCTCCGGCGACCTAGGGTTTCGGGGAGCGGCGAGGTTCTGGCGGTCCTGGGGGATTCCTCCTTCGCGTCGACGCGTACGAGTCGAGGTAGGGGAACCTCCTCGTTCTTCTGGACCACCTCCACGTCGTGCTGGCCGGCTGGAACAAGGGGGCGACGCGGTAGACGGCGGCGACTGGCGGCAGAGCTGGGCGTCGTCGGGAGAGGAAGGAGAGGAAGGCAGTGACCTGGGGTGGATCTGGGCAAACCAGGAGACGGGTGAGATGAGGAAAAGTGAGGAAGAGGGAGGAGGGTTGCTGTGTGGGAGCGGCTCACGGGAAAGTGGCTTCGGCCTTTTCCTTTTTCTCCTCGAGCACGTGGTCGAGCTGGGGCTCGACCTGGGTAGCCAGGCAGGGCAGGGAGGGGGCTGCAGGTGGGGGTAGCAGCTGGGTAGGGCCGGCACGGCAGTACAGAGAAGAGAGATAGGAGAGGGGGTAGCTCGGGCTAGGGTAAATGGGTAGTCTCGGGTTAGGGTTTTGTTTAGGGTTAGAGAGAGGGGTAGGGTTAGCTGAGGTGGGCCAAGCATGGCAGGGAGAGAGAGGGCCAGGTGGGACCAGTAGCTAGGGTGAGAGGGAGGTGAGATTAGGGTTTGAGTAGAACTAGATTAGAGGGAAAAAGATAGAGAGAGAGAAGATGGTTAGGTTTTTAGTTTAGGTTGTTTAGGTTTTACCAACTAGTGCATAAGATCAACCCAAGTGGAATCTAGTAAGGCCTTGAAGCATCAAGAGATGAGGTGGAGGAATATCCAAGAAAAAGGAGAAAGGAAAAGATGTATGGTAAGAGCCCTCATTTGATTCATGCATGGAGATAAATAGAAGAGAAGATGTTGATGAGAATAAAGGAAGGGTAGGGAGATGATGTGGAGGATCCCACAAAGAAGAACCACTAAGACCAAAAGAAATCAAATGGGTTAAAGGTGGTGATGTGATTGCATGGCCCATGCAAAATAATAAATGCCATGATTAGTTTTTGTGAGAACAAAAGTAATGATATGGCATTATTCTAATGCATTCCCAAGAAGTGGAACCAAGGCCAAGCAAAAGAATTGGATTAGGTCCACCCCACCACATGAGCTAGAATAAAACCAAAAGAAAAAGAATTACAAGCTCATGGATAATAGGATGGTGAATTATAAGGTGGTGAAAAGAAAAGATAATGGAGGTGAATAAAAGATATGCCCCCAACTCAACTTGGGCATTTAAACAATATATCAATAACCAAAAACAAGATCAAGAGGCAAATACAATTAATAATGCATATGAGTGAAGAACCAAAAGAAAAGGGTTTTATATGATGCTCAAATGCAAGGTGGCATGATGACATGAGCATGATATAATTATGGTGCAACAATTATATATATGAAGTAGCCAATATCTTACTAGACCAAGTAGCATTACAATTGTTAGACAATTGGGATGCTACAACTCTCCCCCACTAAACAGGAATCTCGCCCCGAGATTCTAGGAAGAAGAAGAAGACTCAAAGAGGGTAGGGTACTTGGCACGGAGCTCATCTTCACGTTCCCAAGTGGCTTCATCAACGGAATGGTGCGACCACTGCACCTTGCAGAACTTGATGGACTTGTTGCGAGTCCTTCTTTCTGCGACTTCAAGAATTTTTGTGGGGTGTTCTTGATAAGATAGATCTTCTTGGAGATTAATGAGTTCATGGTCCACGGTCCTGCCGGGATCCTTGAAGCACTTCTTGAGTTGAGAGATGTGGAAAACATCATGGACTTTGAGTTGTGCCGAGAGCTCAAGAGCATAAGCAACTTCTCCTCTTCTTCCACGAATTTTGAAAGGACCGATGTATCTAGGAGCCAGCTTTCCTTTGATACCAAAGCGGTGCGTGCCTCTCATGGGAGTGACACGAAGGTAAACGAGATCACCAGGGACATACTCCATGTCCGTGTGTTTTCTGTCATAATTGCTCTTCTGGCGACTTTGAGCAATCTTCAGATTTTCAAGAATGATGTGAACTTTCTCCTCCGCTTGAGTTACAATGTCGGGGCCAAACAATATTCTTTCACCTGCGCCCGACCAACCAATCGGAGTTCTACATTTGCGACCATAGAGAGCCTCAAATGGTGCCATCTTTAGACTTTTCTGGAAGATGTTGTTGTAAGAGAATTCAGCATAAGGAAGACATTCTTCCCACTTCATGCCGAACGAGATAACACAAGCACGGAGCATATCTTCCAGAATCTGATTGATCCTTTCAACTTGTCCTTGCGACTGAGGGTGGTAAGCTGTGTTGAAGTTTAGTTTTGTTCCCAAAGCATTTTGGAAACTACCCCAGAACTTGGAAGTGAAGATACTTCCACGGTCTGAACTAATCTCAAGAGCAACTCCATACAGAGAGACAATTCTGTTGATATAGAGCTCAGCCAACTGAATTGCAGAAATTGTTTCCTTGACTGGAAAGAAGTGAGCTACTTTGGAAAGCCTGTCAATGACAACAAAGATTGCATTGTTGCCCTTCTGCGACCTTGGAAAACCAGTGATGAAGTCCATCTCTACTTTCTCCCATTTCCATTCTGGAGGCTTCAATGGCTGTAGAAGACCGGAAGGTTTCTGATGGACAGCTTTAACTCTGCGACAAACATCACACTCCGAGACATACTTGGCACAATATCGTTTTAAACCAGGCCACCAATATTGTGTTTTCAAGTCCATGTACATCTTAGTGCTGCCAGGGTGGATAGAAAGGACAGAATCATGCGCCTCCTTGAGAACTTGCTCTCTTAAACCCGGGTAGTTCGGAACAAACATCCGGTGTTCAAAGAAAAGAGTGCCTTGATCGTCGACGTGGAAAGACTCATACTTTGGAAGCTGAATGCTGGAGATGATCTTTTTAGTGTAAGGATCCCCAAGCTGAATGGAACGGACCTTTTCTTCCAAGAGAGGTGTTGCTAGAAGGTTCAGAAGATACCCTTGATCCACAATTTCAAGGTTGAGCTTGCGGAATTCCTCGCACAAGAGAGGCTGTTGTTCTTCCACCATGAGGTTGTTGACATAAGCTTTTCGGCTGAGAGCATCTGCCATGACATTGGCTTTGCCCGGGGTGTAGTTGATGCTCAAATCGAAATCATTGATTGTTTCAATCCACCTCCTCTGACGAAGGTTGAGATCAGGATGTGTGAAGATATACTTCAGACTCTTGTGATCAGAAAAGATCTCACAACGGTTGCCAAGCAAGTAATGCCTCCGTACTTCAAAGCAAATACAAGAGCTGTGAGTTCGAGGTCATGTGTAGGATAGTTGATCTCATGCGTCTTCAACTGACGAGATGCATAAGCAACAACTTGTTTTTCTTGCATAAGGACCGCACCCAATCCTTGCAATGAAGCATCACAGAAAATCTGGAAAGGCTTTGATGTATCTGGAGGAACTAAGACTGGAGTGGAAGTGAGCTTCTCTTTGAGTGTTTCAAAGCTTGCTTGACATGCAGGAGTCCAAAGATATTTCTTGCCTTTCTTGAGGAGATCGGTAAGAGGCTTCGCAATCTTTGAGAAGTTTTGAACGAAGCGACGCCAGTAACTAGCCAAGCCAAGGAAACTCCGGACTTCTTTGACATTTATGGGTGGAAGCCAGTCCATAATTGTCTTAATAGTTTCTGGGTTGACGGCAATGCCCTTGGCAGAGATGACGTGACCAAGGTATGTGACTTGAGGCAGCTAGAATTCACACTTGGAGAACTTTGCATACAGGCGGTTCTCACGAAGCTTGTTTAGGACACACCGAAGGTGTTCTTCATGTTCTTCTTTTGACTTAGAATAAACTAGAATGTCATCCAGATAGACCACAACGAACTTATCAAGATATTCCATAAAAACCGAGTTCGTAAGCCTTGAGAAGGTGGCAGGTGCATTGGTGAGACCGAAAGACATGACCGTGTACTCATATAGACCATAGCGGGTGGTGAAAGTTGTTTTGGGAACATCTTCCATGCGAATCTTAATTTGATGGTAACCACTTCTCAAATCAAGCTTAGAGAATACCACAGCTCCAGCTAGCTGATCGCAGAGATCATTAATCCGCGGAAGGGGATATTTATTCTTGATTGTTTTAGCATTGAGTGCCCGATAGTCAACACAAAGTCTATCAGTCTTGTCTCGCTTCTTCACAAAGATGGTTGGACTACCCCAAGAAGAAGTATTGTGCTGAATGAAACCCAACTTCTCTTGTTCATCCAGCTGGCATTTGAGTTCAACCAACTCAGCAGGACCCATTTTATAAGGCCGCTTGGAGATAGGAGCGGTACCAGGTTCAAGTTTAATCACAAACTCAACCTCACGATCCGGAGGCATACCTGGCAACTCTTCAGGAAAGACGTCTGGGAACTCACAGACTTGAGGAACACTCTAAATACCTTCCATAACATCATCATTCAGAACCGCCAAAGAATAAAGATGAATTGCAGGAGTCAGACTTGGAGAATAGACTATATGGCCTTCAGGAATTTTCAGAGAAACCGAACGTTCAACACAATCAATCACAGCTGCATTTGCTGTCAACCAATCCATGCCCAAGATAACATCAATATAAGAATTGCCCAGAATAATTAAGGAAGCCCGAAACGAAGAACCACCAATCTCAATTTGATTGTTATGGCTGATTTTAGAAGATGCCATTGTTGCTCCAGGAGAAAGAACCATTAAACGCTTGGGGAGAGGATCCATAGATAACCCATTCCTATCAGCAAAACTCGTAGAGATAAAAGAATGCGATGCACCAGAATCAAACAACACTCGTGCAGAAACCGAGTTAACAGGAAGCATACCCATGATAACTCCAGATGCCTGCTCAGCTTGAGCGACATTGACACAGTTGGCACGAGCAACCGTAGACCCAGGTTTAGTGTTGATGTTGAGAGCCCGAGGTGGAGGTGCACGAACCATAGGAGCACTTGCCGCAGGTCTTGGAGGTGGTGGTGGAAGAGCTTTGTTGTTCATTGGACAATTCCAGTACTGATGCCCAGTGTTTCCACAAGTATAGCAAGCACCAGGTGGACGTGGAGCAACGTAGCCAGGGACTCCGCTAGGCGCTCCAGGGTAGTTGTGGTTGTAGCCCCTGGGAGCCGCAGTGAAGGAGTTTGGTGGCCTTGGTGCGTAGCTTGACGGTCTTGGTGGAGCAGGGAGCGACGGTGGGGTGTTAGGAACCCAGACACGACGCTTAGAAGGAGCTGTCATAGCAGAAGAGCTTGCTGTATCACGGCTGTGTTTCTTTGACTCCCCAAACACTTGCCTACTTGCTTCTTCCTGTAGAGCTGTGTGTTGGAGTTCCAGGAAAGACGCCGGCCTTGCATGAGTGATTGCATATTTGATGGAAGCATTGAGGCCTTGCCTAAACCTCTTTTGCTTCTTCTTGTCATCAGAGATCTCATCACCACCATAACAAGAAAGATTCATGAAGTTTCTGATGTAGGTGTTGACATTGTCAGTGCCTTGCTTCAGGTTGAGAAACACTTCCTTCATCCTTTCCATGACAATTTCTGACAGATATTGCTCTTTGAAAGCAGCAGTGAACCGCTCCCAAGTAGGCTGAAAACCAGAAATATCTGCCTTGAGGTAATTTTCCCACCAGAGAGCTGCATCTCCCTTCAGAAGGTGAGTGGCACATTTGACCCATTCTTGCTCGGGAACATCCGCAGTCATCAGCAACCTTGACACTTCACGCAGCCAATCATCCGCATCAAGTGGCTGATCAGACACCTCAAATTGGTGTGGGTTGAACTTGAGAAAACTCTTGATGTCTCCTCGCTTGGGAGGTGGAGGTAGCGGAGCAAACTCATTCCTCCTCACGCTTTCCTCGAAGCGCTGCTGGTTCTGCTGCATAGTGCCCAAAGCATTTGCAATACTTGCCAAAGCAGCCCCAAGTTCAGGTGGTATGTCCTCCTCAGAACGGCGTGGTGGTGCCATCTTGTGATTGATATAAAACACAAGTCAGTACTATAATGGAGAATGATAATAATCCAAAATAGTACTAAAATGGAATTAACCAAGATTAAAGGATGCAATTCACTGAGATGATATTAAAATATCAACAAAGTTAAGGCAACTAGAAGATATTAAGCATAACGCACATGACTAAACAAGGAGTGTGGTACACAACTAACAAAGAAAAAATTTCCGCAAATTTCGGCATTAATATACCACTATATGCGCAAAACCACTTAACGAATCAAGATTAGTAACTCTACTAGTTCAACATACAAGAGCAAATGATAACAGTAGTGGTATGGTCGCGACTCCATCCCGCACTCAAATCATTACTTTGCACATGAATCAGTAAAACACATATCCCAATACCTTCTTCTTAAGCTGAACCTAAAGATTGGTAACTACGAAAAAGAACACCCCAACAAGATAACGTCGGATAACCAAGAGTAAGATAGATCGCATCGGTGTACAACGAATCAGAATAGATCGCGTCGGTTTACAAAGGCCTATCGGTATGGAATTTACCAACAGTTGATAACCAAAAGGCAGATAGCGATAACATTTAGATGCAACAGATAGACAAGGAATTCACACACACACACACACACAACCTATGGTACTACGGAAACCAGAACACGTGAATCCTAATTTGAAATTTAGAAGAGGATTGAAAACGTTATACTTCCTTACCAGAAAAAGAGTGGGTGGGTGGGTAAGAAGAAAAATGGAAGAAGTCCTACTCTCGCGTTTGTTTTTCCCTAGTATACATAACTACCAAAATATTTGCTAGACTAACAACGACCATTTTGGCTGAGACCCTGAAGGGCGGGATGGCTCTGGTACCAATTGTAACTACCTCAGTGAATTACGCTCTTAGTTACATGCCTGGATGAACGAAAGTGGTTAAAATAGTACGGTAGGGCCCAGGCCCACTCACGGTAGACCTTTCGGCCGTCCTAACCACTTTCAGACATCGGGACAAGAACGAGCGGCGTAACCGGTAGGCGAAGGGATCAACAACATACACAAATGAGTATGTATGCAAGCCACATACAACAGTCCTCAGAGCCATTCCATCTAAAAGAAATAGAAATATTGCAACGCCATACGGCAAGATTCAAATGTCCTAGATAGATATAATAAATTAGGATAGGTCCTCATACATCACACATCAGAGTTTCAGGCGGAAGCGGAAAACAAGATCCGAGTACGGATAAAAAGCAAATCGGCATAAGATGCCCCATAAATAAACACATCCCGCCCACAGATCTCACGGATCCCCGTTCCCGGAATCTCTACACCGAATGATCGTTGCTAACATCATTTGTCTCTTCCACCCAGTATCCATCTTGCGGGTACACCTGTTCATCTAAATCAAACAATTTATTGTGTGAGACCCTACGGGTACTCAGCAAGTCTTTATGCCACTAAAGGGGACACAACCTGGGGTGACGCAATTGCAGCAAAAGATATTACCTAACAATTCTACAGATACTCGCTAACCTTCCGCCTAACCAATGATAGACGGAAGTCCGTTAATTAAGAACAACAGTTATAACAGTATAATTAACAGATCCATCCTCCTCCTCGCTTACCAACGAGGAAGCGGACGGACATCCCCCATCATCCGTTGGTAGTTTTATTAACCATTCCATGAGTATTGCACTATTTACTAGTCAAGTACTTAGTCAATTTAAAGCGGTACTTTAGTTATACTTGTCTATGATCGAGAAACTGTGCTCCAAGTCGTCCATAACCGCGGACACGGCTTTCAGAAAGATTTACCCTGCAAAGGTGCACGAATAGCAACACACACTCGATCAACCTCGGAAAAACCAAATCAAAACCCAACGAGGCATTCACGACAAAGCAATCACAGGATTCAGAAATATTTCAGGGGGCCACCCCATTAAGCTACCCGCAACGAAGTTGGCCGGCTCCGAGACGGACCCAAGGTTTGCGCCAATGGCTGTAAACGACTGGGAACCCGAAAATGTGACTGGGCTTGTCGATACCGCGAAAACACTCCGCAATTCTTAAACAGTACAGGTGCTCCTCGCACAATCTTAATAAAACAGTAACATGGCATAAGTACAGGATAGTAACAAAGCCCCAAACTACTTTGTGGCCCCAAGAAATAAGAATAAATCAAGCTCTGGCTCAGGGGGGTCCATAAGGCCTCCCGGATGTGGATAGTGCGAATAGTCAAGGAACAGGAATCAAGTACTCGGGGTCCTACGGGACACAAGTGAGCATGAAAAACCAAATAGCAGATATTGCTCACCGGTGCCTCTTTCATTAGTTATCCCATTACTATTCAGGTTAAGTTGTTTAGGTACCTCGTTATTCATCAGACACCCACATACCCTACTCATGCTTTTCTACGACTCGCATGGCTCAAACAACACCTGTAGTAATGGCTCATGGTGTGGAGGAACAAGCTTCGGTGGGGTTTAAAAGTAAAGGCTATGCAGTACTTGGGATTCAATTTAATGCAATCGCGACTCCATGATGCAAGAATAAGATAGAGGCAATAGGTACTGTATATATGCAAGCATGTGGTGGTGCTTGCCTGGCACCTCAGTTGAAGCGAGAGATGGATCTGGGTAGTACTCCTGTGATTCCTGGTAATTCTCCTGCTGGGTGTCTATTCGAAGAAGAACCAAACAAACAAGGGCCAACATAAATAAAGTGCGCAAGCATATGAATTAAAATGCGACAAGCAAACAAGCATGCCATGATGAATGGTGCACAATTTACATGGCATTAAAGTAGCATGGCAAAGGTGAGGTGTGGATACAAGAAATAAAGCATTTTGTTATTTATTTAACCAAGTTTTATTGTCATAAACAGTTCAGATTTATAATAATGACATGATGCGTGCTTCAATTCAGAACAAGGACTGCATAGATAGAACAGGCTCATCGCGCTGATCGATTTAGACATATTATTTGCCCAATTTGGAGTTATAGAATTAAAGTTATTAATTTCTTAAGAAAAGGGCATTTTATTGTAATTTTAATCATCTCGAAAATTTAAATTGTTCAAACAATATTTTTAATAGCATATTTGAATTCCTCACATTTTTCTGATTCCAAAACATATATTACTTGTATTATTTGGATTTATATTTGAAAAGTTATTTAAATCTGAATTGAATTTGAATTTAAAATCAATTTTGAAAAGGTTTTATTAAAACAGACAACAGGGCAGACTTTTGTTACTCAGCCCGACCCAGCCACAGCCACTGACGGGTGGGCCACTGCTGACTAGGGCCACGCGCGCGGAAAATCCTTTTTCTACCGCGGGCTTAGCTAGCCCCTGCGATTGACAGGTGGGCCAGCGACTGGAGGCCCACGGCCAGCGATTGAACGCGCAGCGAGCGCCAGGTGGGACCGAGCTGGAGCGCGGGTTACGACCTGAGGAACAGAGGGGCTTTTATGCAAAACGCTAAGGCGGCTGATAGGTGGGGCCTCTAGAAGCACGGGTTGAGGAGGTCAAAAGGTGGGGGTTAAGTGCAAAGTGTCAACGTGCACTGTTTCTCTTCTCGTCTCTGACGGACTGACGCCTGACGGAAACCAGCACGCGGCGCGGAGCGGGGAATCGAACCCGGGACCTGGCGTGCGCGCTTAGGGATGGAACCAGTGCGGCGGGGCTAGGGGAGTTGACAGGAGGGGGTTTGGGGCCTAGCTAAGGCTCGTTGCGGCGCGGGAAGCTTGCAGTCGCCGGTGACCTCTGGCGCATAGAGGGCGTTCGGCAAAACGAGCGGCGGCGCTAGACGGCGACAGCGAAGCAGAGGATGTCAGGGAGGGAGAGGGGCGTACAGCGGGGAGATTGGCGGTGTCAGATCGGGGTGAGGCGCGGTGGATTGTCGACGAGGCAGGAGCTCCGGCGACCTAGGGTTTCGGGGAGCGGCGAGGTTCTGGCGGTCCTGGGGGATTCCTCCTTCGCGTCGACGTGTACGAGTCGAGGTAGGGGAACCTCCTCGTTCTTCTGGACCACCTCCACGTCGTGCTGGCCGGCTGGAACAAGGGGGCGATGCGGTAGACGGCGGCGACTGGCGGCAGAGCTGGGCGTCGTCGGGAGAGGAAGGAGAGGAAGGCAGTGACCTGGGGTGGATCTGGGCAAACCAGGAGACAGGTGATATGAGGAAAAGTGAGGAAGAGGGAGGAGGGTTGCTGTGTGGGAGCGGCTCACGGGAAAGTGGCTTCGGCCTTTTCCTTTTTCTCCTCGAGCACGTGGTCGAGCTGGGGCTCGACCTGGGTAGCCAGGCAGGGCAGGGAGAGGGCTGCAGGTGGGGAAGCAGCTGGGTAGGGCCGGCACGGCAGTACAGAGAAGAGAGATAGGAGAGGGGGTAGCTCGGGCTAGGGTAAATGGGTAGTCTCGGGTTAGGGTTTTGTTTAGGGTTAGAGAGAGGGGTAGGGTTAGCTGAGGTGGGCCAAGCATGGCAGGGAGAGAGAGGGCCAGGTGGGACCAGTAGCTAGGGTGAGAGGGAGGTGAGATTAGGGTGTGAGTAGAACTAGATTAGAGGGAAAAAGATAGAGAGAGAGAAGATGGTTAGGTTTTTAGTTTAGGTTGTTTAGGTTTTACCAACTAGTGCATAAGATCAACCCAAGTGGAATCTAGTAAGGCCTTGAAGCATCAAGAGATGAGGTGGAGGAATATCCAAGAAAAAGGAGAAAGGAAAAGATGTATGGTAAGAGCCCTCATTTGATTCATGCATGGAGATAAATAGAAGAGAAGATGTTGATGAGAATAAAGGAAGGGTAGGGAGATGATGTGGAGGATCCCACAAAGAAGAACCACTAAGACCAAAAGAAATCAAATGGGTTAAAGGTGGTGATGTGATTGCATGGCCCATGCAAAATAATAAATGCCATGATTAGTTTTTGTGAGAACAAAAGTAATGATATGGCATTATTCTAATGCATTCCCAAGAAGTGGAACCAAGGCCAAGCAAAAGAATTGGATTAGGTCCACCCCACCACATGAGCTAGAATAAAACCAAAAGAAAAAGAATTACAAGCTCATGGATAATAGGATGGTGAATTATAAGGTGGTGAAAAGAAAAGATAATGGAGGTGAATAAAAGATATGCCCCCAACTCAACTTGGGCATTTAAACAATATATCAATAACCAAAAACAAGATCAAGAGGCAAATACAATTAATAATGCATATGAGTGAAGAACCAAAAGAAAAGGGTTTTATATGATGCTCAAATGCAAGGTGGCATGATGACATGAGCATGATATAATTATGGTGCAACAATTATATATATGAAGTAGCCAATATCTTACTAGACCAAGTAGCATTACAATTGTTAGACAATTGGGATGCTACAACTCTCCCCCACTAAACAGGAATCTCGCCCCGAGATTCTAGGAAGAAGAAGAAGACTCAAAGAGGGTAGGGTACTTGGCACGGAGCTCATCTTCACGTTCCCAAGTGGCTTCATCAACGGAATGGTGCGACCACTGCACCTTGCAGAACTTGATGGACTTGTTGCGAGTCCTTCTTTCTGCGACTTCAAGAATTTTTGTGGGGTGTTCTTGATAAGATAGATCTTCTTGGAGATTAATGAGTTCATGGTCCACGGTCCTGCCGGGATCCTTGAAGCACTTCTTGAGTTGAGAGATGTGGAAAACATCATGGACTTTGAGTTGTGCCGGGAGCTCAAGAGCATAAGCAACTTCTCCTCTTCTTCCACGAATTTTGAAAGGACCGATGTATCTAGGAGCCAGCTTTCCTTTGATACCAAAGCGGTGCGTGCCTCTCATGGGAGTGACACGAAGGTAAACGAGATCACCAGGGACATACTCCATGTCCGTGTGTTTTCTGTCATAATTGCTCTTCTGGCGACTTTGAGCAATCTTCAGATTTTCAAGAATGATGTGAACTTTCTCCTCCGCTTGAGTTACAATGTCGGGGCCAAACAATATTCTTTCACCTGCGCCCGACTAACCAATCGGAGTTCTACATTTGCGACCATAGAGAGCCTCAAATGGTGCCATCTTTAGACTTTTCTGGAAGATGTTGTTGTAAGAGAATTCAGCATAAGGAAGACATTCTTCCCACTTCATGCCGAACGAGATAACACAAGCACGGAGCATATCTTCCAGAATCTGATTGATCCTTTCAACTTGTCCTTGCGACTGAGGGTGGTAAGTTGTGTTGAAGTTTAGTTTTGTTCCCAAAGCATTTTGGAAACTACCCCAGAACTTGGAAGTGAAGATACTTCCACGGTCTGAACTAATCTCAAGAGCAACTCCATACAGAGAGACAATTCTGTTGATATAGAGCTCAGCCAACTGAATTGCAGAAATTGTTTCCTTGACTGGAAAGAAGTGAGCTACTTTGGAAAGCCTGTCAATGACAACAAAGATTGCATTGTTGCCCTTCTGCGACCTTGGAAAACCAGTGATGAAGTCCATCTCTACTTTCTCCCATTTCCATTCTGGAGGCTTCAATGGCTGTAGAAGACCGGAAGGTTTCTGATGGACAGCTTTAACTCTGCGACAAACATCACACTCCGAGACATACTTGGCACAATATCGTTTTAAACCAGGCCACCAATATTGTGTTTTCAAGTCCATGTACATCTTAGTGCTGCCAGGGTGGATAGAAAGGACAGAATCATGCGCCTCCTTGAGAACTTGCTCTCTTAAACCCGGGTAGTTCGGAACAAACATCCGGTGTTCAAAGAAAAGAGTGCCTTGATCGTCGACGTGGAAAGACTCATACTTTGGAAGCTGAATGCTGGAGATGATCTTTTTAGTGTAAGGATCCCCAAGCTGAATGGAACGGACCTTTTCTTCCAAGAGAGGTGTTGCTAGAAGGTTCAGAAGATACCCTTGATCCACAATTTCAAGGTTGAGCTTGCGGAATTCCTCGCACAAGAGAGGCTGTTGTTCTTCCACCATGAGGTTGTTGACATAAGCTTTTCGGCTGAGAGCATCTGCCATGACATTGGCTTTGCCCGGGGTGTAGTTGATGCTCAAATCGAAATCATTGATTGTTTCAATCCACCTCCTCTGACGAAGGTTGAGATCAGGCTGTGTGAAGATATACTTCAGACTCTTGTGATCAGAAAAGATCTCACAACGGTTGCCAAGCAAGTAATGCCTCCGTACTTCAAAGCAAAGACAAGAGCTGTGAGTTCGAGGTCATGTGTAGGATAGTTGATCTCATGCGTCTTCAACTGACGAGATGCATAAGCAACAACTTGTTTTTCTTGCATAAGGACCGCACCCAATCCTTGCAATGAAGCATCACAGAAAATCTGGAAAGGCTTTGATGTATCTGGAGGAACTAAGACTGGAGTGCAAGTGAGCTTCTCTTTGAGTGTTTCAAAGCTTGCTTGACATGCAGGAGTCCAAAGATATTTCTTGCCTTTCTTGAGGAGATCGGTAAGAGGCTTCGCAATCTTTGAGAAGTTTTGAACGAAGCGACGACAGTAACTAGCCAAGCCAAGGAAACTCCGGACTTCTTTGACATTTATGGGTGGAAGCCAGTCCATAATTGTCTTAATAGTTTCTGGGTTGACGGCAATGCCCTTGGCAGAGATGACGTGACCAAGGTATGTGACTTGAGGTAGCTAGAATTCACACTTGGAGAACTTTGCATACAGGCGGTTCTCACGAAGCTTGTTTAGGACACACCGAAGGTGTTCTTCATGTTCTTCTTTTGACTTAGAATAAACTAGAATGTCATCCAGATAGACCACAACGAACTTATCCAGATATTACATGAAAACCGAGTTCATAAGCCTCGAGAAGGTGGCAGGTGCATTGGTGAGACCGAAAGACATGACCGTGTACTCATACAGACCATAGCGGGTGGTGAAAGTTGTTTTGGGAACATCTTCCATGCGAATCTTGATTTGATGGTAACCACTTCTGAAATCAAGCTTAGAGAATACCACAGCTCCAGCTAGCTGATCGCAGAGATCATTAATCCGCGGAAGGGGATATTTATTCTTGATTGTTTTAGCATTGAGTGCCCGATAGTCAACACAAAGTCTATCAGTCTTGTCTCGCTTCTTCACAAAGATGGTTGGACTACCCCAAAAGAAGTATTGTGCTGAATGAAACCCAACTTATCTTGTTCATCCAGCTGGCGTTTGAGTTCAGCCAACTCAGCAGGACCCATTTTATAAGGCCGCTTGGAGATAGGAGCGGTACCATTGAGGCCTTGCCTAAACCTCTTTTGCTTCTTCTTGTCATCAGAGATCTCATCACCACCATAACGAGAAAGATTCATGAAGTTTCTGATGTAGGTGCTGACATTGTCAGTGCCTTGCTTCAGGCTGAGAAACACTTCCTTCATCCTTTCCATGACAATTTTTGACAGATATTGTTCTTTGAAAGCAGCAGTGAACCGCTCCCAAGTAGGCTGAAAACCAGAAATATCTGCCTTGAGGTAATTTTCCCACCAGAGAGCTGCATCTCCCTTCAGAAGGTGAGTGGCACATTTGACCCATTCTTGCTCGGGAACATCCGCAGTCATCAGCAACCTTGACACTTCACGCAGCCAATCATCCGCATCAAGTGGCTGATCAGACACCTCAAATTGGGGTGGGTTGAACTTGAGAAAACTCTTGATGTCTCCTCGCTTGGGAGGTGGAGGTAGCGGAGCAAACTCATTCCTCCTCACGCTTTCCTCGAAGCGCTGCTGGTTCTGCTGCATAGTGCCCAAAGCATTTGCAATACTTGCCAAAGCAGCCCCAAGTTCAGGTGGTATGTCCTCCTCAGAACGGCGTGGTGGTGCCATCCTGTGATTGATATAAAACACAAGTCAGTACTATAATGGAGAATGATAATAATCCAAAATAGTACCAAAATGGAATTAACCAAGATTAAAGGATGCAATTCACTGAGATGATATTAAAATATCAACAAAGTTCAAGGCAACTAGAAGATATTAAGCATAACGCACACGACTGAACAAGGAGTGTGGTACACAACTAACAAAGAAAAAATTTCCGCAAATTTCGGCATTAATATACCACTATATGCGCAAAACCACTTAACGAATCAAGATTAGTAACTCTACTAGTTCAACATACAAGAGCAAATGATAACAGTAGTGGTATGGTCGCGACTCCATCCCGCACTCAAATCATTACTTTGCACATGAATCAGTAAAACACATATCCCAATACCTTCTTCTTAAGCTGAACCTAAAGATTGGTAACTACGAAAAAGAACACCCCAACAAGATAACATCGGATAACCAAGAGTAAGATAGATCGCATCGGTGTACAACGAATCAGAATAGATCGCGTCGGTTTACAAAGGCCTGTCTGTATGGAATGTACCAACAGTTGATAACCAAAAGGCAGATAGTGATAACATTTAGATGCAACAGATAGACAAGGAATTCACACACACACACACACAACCTATGGTACTACGGAACCCAGAACACGTGAATGCTAATTTGAAATTTAGAAGAGGATTGAAAACGTTACACTTCCTTACCAGAAAAAGAGTGGGTGGGTGGGTAAGAAGAAAAATGGAAGAAGTCCTACTCTCGCGTTTGTTTTTCCCTAGTATACATAACTACCAAAATATTTGCTAGACTGACAACGACCATTTTGGCTGAGACCCTGAAGGGCGGGATGGCTCTGGTACCAATTGTAACTACCTCAGTGAATTACGCTCTTAGTTACATGCTTGGATGAACGAAAGTGGTTAAAATAGTACGGTGGGGCCCAGGCCCACTCATGGTAGACCTTTCGGCCGTCCTAACCACTTTCAGACATCGGGACAAGAACGAGCGGCGTAATCGGCAGGCGAAGGGATCAACAACATACACAAATGAGTATGTATGCAAGCCACATACAACAGTCCTCAGAGCCATTCCATCTAAAAGAAATAGAAATATTGCAACGCCATACGGCAAGATTCAAATGTCCTAGATAGATATAATAAATTAGGATAGCTCCTCATACATCACACATCAGAGTTTCAGGCGGAAGCGGAAAACAAGATCCGAGTACGGATAAAAAGCAAATCGGCATAAGATGCCCCATAAATAAACACATCCCGCCCATAGATCTCACGGATCCCCGTTCCCGGAATCTCTACACCGAATGATCGTTGCCAACATCATCTGTCTCTTCCACCCAGTATCCATCTTGCGGGTACACCTGTTCATCTGAATCAAACAATTTATCGTGTGAGACCCTAGGGGTACTCACCAAGTCTTTATGCCACTAAAGGGGACACAACCTGGGGTGACGCAATTGCAGCAAAAGATATTACCTAACAATTCTACAGATACTTGCTAACCTTCCGCCTAACCAATGATAAACGGAAGTCCGTTAATTAAGAACAACAGTTATAACAGTATAATTAACAGATCCATCCTCCTCCTCGCTTACCAACAAGGAAGCGGACGAACATCCCCCATCATCCGTTGGTAGTTTTATTAACCATTCCATGAGTATTGCACTATTTACTAGTCAAGTACTTAGTCAATTTAAAGCGGTACTTTAGTTATACTTGTCTATGATCGAGAAACTGTGCTCCAAGTCGTCCATAACCGCGGACACGGCTTTCAGAAAGATTTACCCTACAGGGGTGCACGAATAGCAACACACACTCGATCAACCTCGGAAAAACCAAATCACAACCCAACGAGGCATTCACGACAAAGCAATCATAGGATTCAGAAATATTTCAGGGGGCCACCCCATTAAGCTACCCGCAACGAAGTTGGCCGGCTCCGAGACGGACCCAAGGTTTGCGCCAATGGCTGTAAACGACTGGGAACCCGAAAATGTGACTGGGCTTGTCGATACCCCGAAAACACTCCGCAATTCTTAAACAGTACAGGTGCTCCTCGCACAATCTTAATAAAATAGTAACATGGCATAAGTACAGGATAGTAACAAAGCCCCAAACTACTTTGTGGCCCCAGAAATAAGAATGAATCAAGCTCTGGCTCAGGGGGGTCCATAAGGCCTCCCGGATGTGGATAGTGCGAATAGTCAAGGAACAGGAATCAAGTACTCGGGGTCCTACGGGACACAAGTGAGCATGAAAAACCAAATAGCAGATATTGCTCACCGGTGCCTCTTTCATTAGTTATCCCATTACTATTCAGGTTAAGTTGTTTAGGTACCTCGTTATTCATCAGACACCCACGTACCCTACTCATGCTTTTCTACGACTCGCATGGCTCAAACAACTCCTGTAGTAATGGCTCATGGGGTGGAGGAACAAGCTTCGGTGGGGTTTAAAAGTAAAGGCTATGCAGTACTTGGGATTCAATTTAATGCAATCGCGACTCCATGATGCAAGAATAAGATAGAGGCAATAGGTACTGTATGTATGCAAGCATGTGGTGGTGCTTGCCTGGCAGCTCAGTTGAAGCGAGAGATGGATCTGGGTAGTACTCCTGTGATTCCTGGTAATTCTCCTGCTGGGCGTCTATTCGAAGAAGAACCAAACAAACAAGGGCCAACATAAATAAAGTGCGCAAGCATATGAATTAAAATGCGACAAGCAAACAAGCATGCCATGATGAATGGTGCACAATTTACATGGCATTAAAGTAGCATGGCAAAGGTGAGGTGTGGATACAAGAAATAAAGCATTTTGTTATTTATTTAACCAAGTTTTATTGTCATAAACAGTTCAGATTTATAATAATGACATGATGCATGCTTCAATTCAGAACAAGGACTGCATAGATAGAACGGACTCGTCGCGCTGATCGATTTAGACATATTATTTGCCCAATTTGGAGTTATAGAATTAAAGTTATTAATTTATTAAGAAAAGGGCATTTTATTGTAATTTTAATCATCTCGAAAACTTAAATTGTTCAAACAATATTTTGAATAGCATATTTGAATTCCTCACATTTTTCTGATTCCAAAACATATATTACTTGTATTATTTGGATTTATATTTGAAAAGTTATTTAAATCTGAATTGAATTTGAATTTAAAATCAATTTTGAAAAGGTTTTATTAAAACAGACAACGGGGCAGACTTTTGTTACTCAGCCCGACCCAGCCACAGCCACTGACGGGTGGGCCACTGCTGACTGGGGCCACGCGCGCGGAAAATCCTTTTTCTACCGTGGGCTTAGCTAGCCCCTGCGATTGATAGGTGGGCCAGCGACTGGAGGCCCATGTGCCAACGATTGAACGCGCAGCGACCGCCAGGTGGGACCGAGCTGGAGGGCGGGTTACGGCCTGAGGAACAGAGGGGCTTTTATGCAAAACGCTAAGGTGGCTGACAGGTGCAGCCTCTAGAAGCGCGGGTTCAGGTGGTCAAAAGGTGGGGGTTAAGTGCAAAGTGTCAACGTGCACTGTTTCTCTTCTCGTTTCTGACGGACTGACGCCTGACGGAAACCAACACGCGGCACGGAGCGGGGAATCGAACCCGGGACCTGGCGTGCGCGCTTAGGGATGGAACCAGTGCGGCGGGGCTAGGAGAGTTGACAGGAGGGGGTTTGGGGCCTAGCTAAGGCTCGTTGCGGCACGGGAAGCTTGCAGTCGCCGGCGACCTCTGGCGCACAGAGGGCGTTCGGCAAAACAAGCGGTGGCGCTAGACAGCGACAGCAAAGCGGAGGATGTCAGGGAGGGGGAGGGGCGTACCGCGGGGAGATTGGTGGTGTCAGATGAGGGTGAGGCGCGGTGGATCGTCGACGAGGCAGGAGCTCCGGCGACCTAGGGTTTCGGGGAGCGGCGAGGTTCTGGCGGTCCTAGGGGCTTCCTCCTTCGCGTCGGCGCGTACGAGTCGAGGTAGGGGAACCTCCTCGTTCTTCTGGACCACCTCCACGTCATGCTGGCCGGCTGGAACGAGGGGGCGACGCGGTAAACGGCGGCGACTGGCGGCAGAGCTGGGCGTCGTCGGGAGAGGAAGGCAGTGACCTGGGGTGGATCTGGGCAAACCAGGAGACGGGTGAGAGGAGGAAAAGTGAGGAAGAGGGAGGAGGGTTACCGTGTGGGAGCGGCTCAGGGGAAAGTGGCTTCGGCCTTTTCCTTTTTCTCCTCGAGCACATGGTCGAGCTGGGGCTCGACCTGGGTAGCCAGGCAGGGCAGGGAGAGGGCTGTAGGTGGGGTAGCAGCTGGGTGGGGCCAGCACGGCGGTAGAGAGAAGAGAGATAGGAGAGGGGGTAGGTCGGACTAAGGTAAATGGGTAGTCTCGGGTTAGGGTTTTGTTTAGGGTTAGAGAGAGGGGTAGGGTTAGCTGAGGTGGGCCAAGCATGGCAGGGAGAGAGAGGGCCAGGTGGGACCAGTAGCTAGGGTGAGAGGGAGTGATAGAGAGGGAGGTGAGATTAGGGTTTGAGTAGAACTAGATTGGAGGGAAAAATATAGAGAGAGAGAAGATGGTTAGGTTTTTAGTTTAGGTTGTTTAGGTTTTACCAACTAGTGCATAAGATCAACCCAAGTGGAATCTAGTAAGGCCTTGAAGCATCAAGAGATGAGGTGGAGGAATATCAAAGAAAAAGGAGAAAGAAAAGATGTATGGTAAGAGCCCTCATTTGATTCATGCATGGAGATAAATAGAAGAGAAGATGTTGATGAGAATAAAGGAAGGGTAGGGAGATGATGTGGAGGATCCCACAAAGAAGAACCACTAAGACCAAAAGAAATCAAATGGGTTAAAGGTGGTGATGTGATTGCATGGCCCATGCAAAATAATAAATGCCATGATTAGGTTTTGTGAGAACAAAAGTAATGATATGGCATTATTCTAATGCATTCCCAAGAAGTGGAACCAAGGACAAGCAAAAGAATTGGATTAGGTCCACCCCACCACATGAGCTAGAATAAAACCAAAAGAAAAAGAATTACAAGCTCATGGATAATAGGATGGTGGAATTATAAGGTGGTGAAAAGAAAAGATAATGGAGGTGAATAAAAGATATGCCCCCAACTCAACTTGGGCATTTAAACAATATATCAATAACCAAAAACAAGATCAAGAGGCAAATACAATTAATAATGCATATGAGTGAAGAACCAAAAGAAAAGGGTTTTATATGATGCTCAAATGCAAGGTGGCATGATGACATGAGCATGATATAATTATGGTGCAACAATTATATATATGAAGTAGCCAATATCTTACTAGACCAAGTAGCATTACAATTGTTGGACAATTGGGATGCTACAATCATGAACAGGAGCAGGAGCAGGAGGAAGAACAGGGACAGAACCCTGCTTCAGAGGGACAACAGCAGCAGCAGTAGCCAGGAGGAGCCTAGGACCCATGGCCCAACCAGCCATAGTAGGGGTACGGTGTCGTGGTGGTGTCACGGCAGATGCCTGGTATAGGCTAAAGTTGGGGCCAATGGACGATGGAGGAATCCGGGAAGGGATGATGAAGTGAAGACCTCACATGGAAGAACTTAGAGAGACACGATATACCCAGGTTCGAGGCTCTCCTAGTGAGATAACACCTCTACTCCTGCATCTAATCTCATATATCTTGCCATGCTTGTGGCTACAATGGTGCTCCTTGAGTTATACTCTTATGCCTCTCATGGAGAGAGCAGAGGGAGAGGAGCCCTCCTGGGAGCCTCCCACGTAACGTTACCCCTGGTGCTCCTTATAAAGGGGAGCCCAGGGGACAAGGTATGGCATCTAAAGTACTCCTATGAGCTGTCTTGTGGGGGCTTGCCCAGTCACCTTGTCCTTTATTGAGTCACCGGTCTTATCCCTTCGGCATATTCCTTAGCATCTTTAGGAGATGCTCAGCATATTCCCTAGCATCTCCCAAGATGCCCAGCATATTCCTTAGCATCTTGGACTAAAGGGGCCAGTCTGAGCCAGGGCGTCCCAAGACTAGCACCTGACGTAGGCTTGACTTGACTTGGAGGTACGTTGATGTAGAGGTTGATGGTGGGTCCAGATATGAGCAAAATGACATCCGGGATGAAGTAATTCGGCCCGGGGAAGTGAAATTCGGCCATGGGTGGAAAAAATTCGGCCTGGGGGTAAAATGGGGCTCACCTGAGCGGTGAACAGTGCCCAGCCGAACTATCCTTCACCCAGCCGAGTAATAGCTTGATTCGGCCCGTGAGAAGGAGATATGCGGCCCAGCCGGATTACTGTTGATTCGGCCCAGGCGGGGCAGCTTCTCCTTCGACCCAAGCGACGGACAGCAGGAAAGCCCAGCCAGGGCGATACTGGCCCAGCCGGGGTGCTGGTTATCCGGCCTAGGGCGAGTTGGATCCTGCCTGGTGGAGACTCGTGGTGGGCCAACTAGGGCGAAGTAGAAACCGGCCCACCCGGGAAGCGACCACGTCGTGCTGGCGGGAGGAGCTGGTTGACATGAAGGCACCTCGGGGTGGTCCACTGGTGATGGTTTGCGGCCGGGGTGAAGAAGACCCAGGGTGGGCCGAGCTTCCTCTGTCAGCCCACCCGGGAAAAGGGGCGCATCGAGGTGAAGGAGACCCGGCGATACATCGTTGACCGAGGCGGGAATCGAAGCAAGCGTGAAGTCTGGTGGGAGGAGCTGGCATTGTGGTGGAGACGTTGATGGGCCGGCTGGGGTGTTTCCGCCCAGCCGGGGTCTGAGGCAATTCGGCCCTCCAAGGTTTGAATCTGCCTGAAGCTGTTCTAGTCAGGCCGAATTATTTCCAAATCCGGCCCAACTTAGTTTTATTCATTTTTCTTTATCTCTCTTATTCTTTACTCTATTAAATATCATTTCTCTTCATATATACTCCATTCAACCACTTGACACACCAAGTCTGGGGTACTTGGAGTTACATCCCCAACATTAGTCCCTGAGGCTATGTGGGATTCGTAGAATCCCGCATAGGCTTTAAAAGAAATTTCTCTAGTGTTGTCTGTGACCTATAATCCTTTTTCTCCATTTCAATATATCCTTGGCAAGAATTGACTCAGATCGTCATATAGCCTCATGGGCATTCGCCATCTGACCCTCTTTGGGTAGGTTTTTTGACTTCTGGCCTGCTTTGTCTCTGGTCTTGACCCTCTTGGGTAAGTCTTTTGGCTTCTGGCCTGATTCGGCTCTGGCCGTAACCCATTCATGTTAACTCTTTTGGCTTCTGGCCGAATTTGGCTCTGTCCTTAACCCGTTTGGGTAAGTCTTTCGGCTTCTGGCCTGATTCATCTCTGGCTTTAACCCTTTTGGGTAAGTCTTATGGCTTCTGGCCTGATTCAGCTCTGGCCTTAACCCATTTGGGTAACTCTTTTGGCTTCTGGCCTGATTCAGCTCTGGCCTTAACCCTTTTGGGTAAGTCTTTTGGCTTCTGGCCTGATTCGGCTCTGGCCTTAACCCTTTTGGGTAAGTCTTTTGGCTTCTGGCCTGATTCGGCTCTGGCCTTAACCCTTTTGGGTAAGTCATTTGGCTTCTGGCCGAATTTGGCTCTGGCCTTAACCCTTTTGGGTAAGTCTTATGGCTTCTGGCCTGATTCGGCTCTGGCCTTAACCCATTTGGGTAACTCTTTTGGCTTCTGGCCTGATCCGGCTCTGGCCTTAACCCTTTTGGGTAACTCTTTTGGCCCGATTCGGCTCTGTCCTTAACCCTTTTGGGTAAGTCTTTTGGCTTCTGGCCTGATTCGGCTCTGGCCTTAACCCTTTTGGGTAAGTCATTTGGCTTCTGGCCAAATTTGGCTCTGGCCTTAACCCTTTTACGTAAGTCTTTTGGCTTCTGGCTGAATTTGGCACTGGCCTTAACCCTTTTGGGTAAGTCTTTTGGCTTCTGGCCAAATTTGGCACTGGCCTTATGAATTGTAATCCGAGTTATCCCATCCGAGATATAATTGCTGAGTTATATGACTCAAAATTGACATGAGTTTCTGTTTTGAGTTACTTGACTCAAAATTCGAGTTACCTAACTCAAATCCGAGTTACTTGACTCAAATCCAAGTTAATGATGAAAGTTTGAGTTACATGACTCAAATCTGAGTTACCTGATGAAAGTTTGAGTTGCTTGACTCGAATCTTACATAAGTCTTAGATCCGAGTTATTTGGTTGAGATATGATATGGCCTTACGATTGGCTAGCAAACCGCCATAGATTTGGATCCGAGATACTGATCCGAGATATGATTTGGAGTTATGATATGATTTCATGATATCGTGGCATATTTCCATAGATATGGATCCGAGATATAGATCCGAGATTCGATATGATGAATGATTGATATGTTGGCACATGCCATCCAAGATATGGAACAAACTGATTTGAGGTATGGGATAACCTGGTAAGCTGGGTTAAAATCCGAGTTACCCTGTAACTAGGAAACTGAAGAGAATCCGAATTACCCCTGTAATTAGGCAAACTGAAGTAAAATCTGAGTTACCATGTAACTAGGAAACCTATAGTTAGGCAAATTGAAGTAAGATCCGAGATACCATGTAACTAGGAAAACCGAGGTAAAATCCGAGTTACCATGTAACCTGGAAACCTATAGTTAGGCAGACCGAAGTAAAATCCGAGTTATCAGGTAACCTGGCATGGTGATGCACACACCAATCCGAGTTACGGATGACCTGGTAAGCTGAAAACAGCAATCCAAGTTAAATCTGAGTTACCAGATAACCCGGCTGACTGAGTCAAATCCGAGTTACAAGGCAACTAGGCAAGCTGAAGTATAACTCTAGTTACTATGTAACTTGGTGAGTTGAGTTACATCCGAGTTATAAAATACTTGGTGAGCTACTTTTTAGTCCAAGGCAGCTTAAAGTCACAAAGCAGTGGACACATACGATATCATGGCATATCAAAAGTCTTTTCTGAGTTATTGTTTTATGCACGGAGACACCGAGTCCCTGAGCTACTTTTTCTGCCCTTAGGTGACTCAAAAGGCATGCATGCTAGTCCCCGGGTTGAGTTATATCATCCCTGGGGTGAACAACTAGGTGATAGTCCCCGAGTGACATCCAGGGTATCTCATGTGCATGTTGGTTGAGTTACTCACTACTCACTGTATATTTGGTGGTGAGGTTGAGTTATCTAGTTGAGTCACTCCCAAAGGGTTAGCTACGACTTACTGTATTGTTGGTGAAGAGGTTGAGACACCTCAACAAGGGAGGCTTGTATGCCAACTCCCCTGCTCTCTGTATGTTGAGGAAGAGGATGCAGAGACCTTTGATCGATGGTGAAGCAGAGCTTGATGAAGACGTTCCCGTCCGGATGGCAACCCAACCAGTGCCGCTTATCAGCCCCACGGTGGGCACCAACTGTCGTCGTGGTGTCACGGCAGATGCCTGGTATAGGCTAAAGTTGGGGTCGATGGACGATGGAGGAATCCGGGGAGGGATGATGAAGTGAAGACCTGACACGGAAGAACTCAGAGAGACACGATATACCCAGGTTGGAGGCTCTCCTAGTGAGATAACACCTCTACTCCTGCATCTAATCTCATATATCTTGCCATGCGTGTGGCTACAGTGGTGCTCCTTGAGCTATACTCTTATGCCTCTCATGGAGAGAGCAGAGGAAGAAGAAACCATGCTCCTAGTGAGCAGAGGGAGAGGAGCCCTCCTGGGAGCCTCCCACGTAACGTTACCCCTGGTGCTCCTTATAAAGGGGAGCCCAGGGGACAAGGTATGTCATCTAAAGTACTCCTATGAGCTGTCTTGTGGGGGCTTGCCCAGTCACCTTGTCCTTTATTGAGTCACCAGTCTTATCCCTTCGGCATATTCCTTAGCATCTTTAGGAGATGCTCGGCATATTCCCTAGCATCTCCCAAGATGCCCAGCATATTCCTTGACATCTTGGACCAAAGGGGCCAGTCTGAGCCAGGGGCGTCCCGAGACTAGCACCTGACGTAGGCTTGACTTGAATTGGAGTTACGTTGATGTAGAGGTTGAAGGTGGGTCCAGATATGAGCAAAATGACATCCGGGACGAAGTAATTCGGCCCGGGGAAGTGAAATTCGGCCATGGGTGGAAATAATTCGGCCTAGGGGTAAAATGGGGCTCACCTGGGCGGTGAACAGTGCCCAGCCAAATTATCCTTCACCCAACCAACTAATAGCTTGATTCGGCCCATGAGAAGGAGATATGCGGCCTAGCCGGATTACTGTTGATTCGGCCCAGGCAGGGCAGCTTCTCCTTCGACCCAAGCAACAGATAGCAGGAAAGCCTAGCCAGGGCGATACTGGCCCAGCGAGGGTGCTGGCGATCCGGCCTGGGGCGAGTTGAATCCTTCCTAGTGGAGACTCGTGGTGGGCCGACCGGGGCGAAGTAGAAACCAGCCCACCCGGGAAGCGACCGCGTCGTGCTGGCGGGAGGAGCTGGTTGACATGAAGGCACCTCGGGGTGGGCCGCTGGTGATGGTTTATGTCCGGGGTGAAGAAGACCCGGGGTGGGCCGCTGGTGATGGTTTGCGTCCGGGGTGAAGAAGACCCGGGGTGGGCCGAGCTTCCTCTATCGGCCCACCCGGGAAAAGGGGCGCACCGAGGTGAAGGAGACCCGACGATGCAGCGTTGACCGAGGCGGGAATCAAAGCAAGCGTGAAGTCCGGCGGGAGGAGCTGGCGTTGTGGTGGAGACATTGACGGGCCGGCTGGGGTGTTTCGGCCCAGCTAGGGTCTGAGGCAATTCGGCCCTCCAAGGGTTGAATCTGCCTGAAGCTGTTCTAGCCAGGCCGGATTATTTCCTAATTCACCCCATCTTAGTTTTATTCCTTTTTATTTATCTCTATTATTCTTTACTCTATTAAATATCCTTTCTCTTCATATATACTCCATTAAACCACTTGACACACCAACTCTAGGGTACCTGGAGTTACATCCCCAACATACGGCTACGTCCCCTACCAGGAATTCTAGCAGCTCAACCAACGCGTTGGGGAGATCGACCATACTCTTCAGGAAGTGAATGAAGATGTGAATACTTTGACTCACAACTTCGGTCACTTCATGTCCCACTTCCCTGACTACTACCAGCAGTATCCGCACCAGCCGCCAAATGACGGCAACAACTGAGCCTGGCAATAGCCTATCTTGGGGAGGTTTGAAAACCTCCAAACTTTGCATTTATGTTTTTATTTCTTATTTTTATTTATTTTGTTGAAATTTGCATACTTATTTTTAGTTTTGCATTTCTACACCAAAAATAAAAAATAGTTATAAGCTTTATTTGCAAGTTCGTTTATTTTTTCTCTCGGAGATTGCTTAATTTCAGGTGATTTGGCAATATGGAAATATAGGAGAGGTTCGAATCAAATACGAGAACGAAGCAAGCAAGAGGAGGTATCACATTCCTTTCATCACACTCTTTGCAACCTTAAATTGATCCTACAATTATTTACTTGCTTGCACTGTAGTCACTCCCCACTTAGCTTGTTATCCTAAAAGTTCTATTCCTTTGCTAGTTTCTCCTTTGTAGCTTTGAAACAATGAGCAATGAACTTGGTTAAAAATATTTCCTACATTTTTACAACAATAAAAAGCATATGAAAGATGGCTTGAGTCCATGCTTAGCTCAAAGAATTTGATTTTAGAACTACTCCATCCCATTTGAGCTTAATATAAAAAGACTCGATAGTACCCTTGATTGAAATTGTTTGATTAAATGGATGCTTAGAAGTAGTAGAAATTATGCCACTACTTTTTCTAATAATTACCGTAAGATATTTCTTTATGCGTGTCATTATAACTCTGTCATACTCCATGGGGAACTACTAACTCCGTTGACCAGCGAACGATCTAAATGTGGGAAACCACTTGATTTCGGCTATTGAGTTATGTAAACGTCTATAGCAGCAATGCTATGACGTGTAAATTTTTTAGTCTCCTCATGGTTTCACGTTCCAAGTGAAGTTGTAGTACTCCTCTATCCCATTATTGATCAACATCATTTATTGGCATGGTCACGAGTGCACAACACAGCCCCAATTAACATGTTAAAAATAGTGGCATGATTTCTCTATGAAAGAGCTGAAGTTTTTGAAAGACAAAAGAAAGAAAAAGGTGTTTTGAGAGCCTTGAAATTTTGACATGGGAATAGATGAGTTGTTCTTAAATTAAATGTCTTGATGCCAACTTGAGTACTCTTAATTGATTAAGCAAACAAGAACAAAAGCTTTCATCTCTCAACTAAGAGAGGCACCAAAAGAATTTGTCTCACTCTCCTAGCTAAAACTTTTGAAACTTGCTTGGGCATATGATTTATTTGCTAACAAGATATACGTGGTTAGGAAGTGGACTCAGTGCAATCTTGTGAATACTTGTATGATCATATTTAAGATTGCAGGGATTGTGAAGGAAAGAATGGGACACGAATTCAAACTTGTGAGTCCCTTTATTTTCCGTTTCGAATCTCCACTATTCTTCCTTATTTCCTTGTCACTCGAGGGCGAGCAACATCTAAGCTTGGGGGAGTTGATAGTTATGAGATTCGACACATTTTTATGGCTTTTATTGATGGTTTTCTCCTAGATTTGATCGTTTTCTGGCTTTACCTGAAGGAGATATGCCCTAGAGGCAAATAATAAATAGGTTTTTATTGTCATATCTCAAGTAGTTCGTAATAGTTTCATACTGTGTTATACCTGTATTAATACGAAACGTTAATACATGTGTGGTATGTAAACAAACCAAGTCTCTAGTTACCTCTAGTGAACTAGTTCATTGGTCATGAGGATGATCTAGGGTTTCGAGATCATGGGCATTTATGCCAATTGACAATGAGGTCATGTCATTAGTTGAATGATGTGATAGACAAACAACTCAACCAGTTGTATCTTAATGAGATCTAGTTACAAAGTTCACCATTAATGATAAACTAAGGAAACATCGCAACCTGATCCTTAGATTGTGAGATAATGCAAATCACTGTTCTAGAGGGAGCTTAGATGGTTATCAAGTATCACACCGTGACTGGGTGATCGAAAACGTGCCACTCAGGTTTCCCAAAGGGGCATGTAGAGGAGTACATATCAAGACCAGGATTTTCCCATCCATGTAACGGACAGATACATATGTGGCCATCTCGGTGACGTTGCATTAACAAAGCTTGCAAGCATGTGACTGGGTCACGGAATGCAACGACACGGAAATGAGAAAAAAAGTTCATCAGTAATGAGATCGAATGAAGGTATGACGATACCATAGATAAAATCTCGGGTGAACTAGGTATCAAGTGGCAAAGGGAATGGAAAACGACTGTTTACAGTTCAAACGACATTATCATCTTTGAATGCACAGGGGTCATTATGGGCATCCTGGTCCCGCTATTGATCATTGATGGAGATCATGTTTGTGCCATTCCCGAGCCGTGGGGAAATACACTTAAGGGTACGATGAGTTAGAGATCCTCTGTAAGTTGGAATCACCATATGAAAGAGAAAAGGAAATCGGAAAAGTTCCGTGAGAAAACCGGAATCATTCCGGGAAAGATCTGAAGTCGTTTGGAGGAAATCGAAAGGGAACCGAAAGGTGTTTCGGGTCAAATCGGATATTGTGATATGTATTTACATATTAATTAATGTAATTAATATTAAATATAATATTAAAATCTAATTTGAAGGGGTGTTCCACTAATGGGCCAAACTTCCTAGGGAAAAAGGGCCCATGAGGGAAAACCGAAAGGGGGAAGGGCCAAGGCCTAGCCACCTCAAGGGGGCCCACCCGGCCAGCCTAGGGCTGTGCGCGGGGTGGGTCCCACCCTTGGCCAGACGGCCCATGGTTCCCTAAGGGCCCATGCGCCTTCCCCCCTCTCTCCCTTGTTTAGTCCCACATGGAAAACCCAAAGGGGAGGGCACACCCCCTCCCCCTATATAAAGGGGTGCCCATGGGTGGGAATAGACACATCAATATTTGGAGAAGTCCTTTTCTTGACTTTCTCATTCCCTCTCTCTCTCGTCTCCATGCGTTGGCACGGTCCCAAGTAAGGACTATCCATGCAAGAGACACCGCACCTGCAGCACACTGTTAAGCTGCAGGGATTCCAAGCCGGAGATCTACTTCTGCACTCCCGGTAGGGATCAAGGAGACGAAGGTTGTCCTTGTACACCGTATGTGTACGGAACCACGAGGGGCCTCACTTGAGGCATGATACATTGCAAATGTATCTATAATTTTTGTTGTTCCATGCTTGGTTTTATCCACTTTCTTGTGTTTTGTCCACACTTTGGAGTACTTTTCATATGATTTCTTGAACTAACCTATTAACAAGAGCCACAGTGCCAGCTGCCTGTTTTCTGCTGTTTTTGGTTCCAGGAACGTCAAAAAATGAATATTCTCGGAATTCGACGGGACAAAAGCCAAAGTGCCTATTTTACCGGAAGTCATCTAGAGCTAGAATACGAGACGAAGAGGAGCTAGGGGCCACCACACCACCTGGTCGCGCGGTCCAGGCCTAGCCGCGCCAGGGGGCTGCCCCTCGGTCTCCCTCTTTGCCTATAAGAAGCCTTCTGACCTAAAAACTCCAGGGGGTTTGACGTTTTTCCAGAAGGAGTTCCGCTCCGCCGCCACCACTAGATTCCACGAAACAACACCAGAAACTCCGTTCTGGCACCCTTCCGGGACGGGGAATTGGAGGAGATCATCGCCATCATCATCACCATCGCTTCTCCATCGACCATCCATGTTTCCCCCATCTATGAGTGAGTAATCCCCCGCTGTAGGCTATGGGGATGGTAGGGATTGGATGAGATCGTTCATGTAATGGCATCAGATTGTAGGGCATGGTGCCTAGTATGTTTTATTAGTGTTTTATGACTTTGTTGCAACTTGTTATGCTTAATGCTTGTCACTAGGGCCCGAGTGCCATGATTTCAGATCTGAACATGTTATTGATTCATTATGATAGTATTGTTTTTGGTCTTATCTACAAGTTGTATACACACGTTGTTTCCCGGAACCAATGGCCCCGAAGTGACAGAAATCGGGATAACCGGAGGAAATGGCTTTGATGTGAGGATCACATGTGTTCACGGAGTGTTAATGCTTTGCTCCAGTGCTCTATTAAAAGGAGCACCTTAATTGCCAGTAGTTCCCTTGAGGCCCCGCTGCAAACGGGTTGGCAGGACAAAAGATGTTGTGCAAGTTCTCATTGCGAGCATGTATGACTATATATGGAACACATGCCTATGATTATCTAGTACTTGGATGCTTTATCTTATTTATCTGCAATTTCCCTATATTCTGATTGCTATGTGAATTGTCTTGTCCATGCAACGCCCGTCCATCCATCCCTATGCCTACCGCGCTCGAATCCTACTATTACTGCTATTGTTACTGTTGTCTCTACTTTACTACTGCTGCTACTTTGCTATTCCTACTACAAAACTATTGCTACTGATAAACTGCTGTGAGCAAGATTGTTTCCAGGTGCAGCTGAATTGACAACTCAGTTGTTAAGGCTTATAAATATTCTTTGGCTCCCCTTGTGTCGAATCAATAAATTGGGTTTCACTTCCCTCGAAAATACTGCGATACACCCCCTATACTTGTGGGTCATCAAGACTATTTTCTGGCGCCGTTGCCGGGGAGCATAGCTTTATTTATCAAGTCCACTTGGAATCACTATTGTTCAAGCTAAGTTTATTTTCGCCTTGTTTTCTTGTTTCTTTATCAAAAAATACAAAAAAAAGTAGTTCCTAGTCTAGTTGTTACTTTTGGTTGTATGTTATTGTCTTGCTTTATCATGCTTGTTGGCAATGGTTGGTTTCTTTGAAACTGAAGCTTATTGGCAAGGTGGGTTCACGGAAGATCAAAAATATTATTATAAGGAACACCGCTTGTCACAAAAAGGGAAACACTTATGGGAACAAATTGATAAATTGTATACCATTTCTAGAAACATGTGCTCTGCTTATAATGTTACTTATTGATGTGATAAATCTTGTTGTAGAAAGAGGTATAAACACCTCCCTTTTCAATGTGAGTATAAAGATAATGATACCATATCTTCTTATGCTAAAGGAATTTATGACTTTTATGATGCGGAACAAATTGAAGAATTTATTGCTTGGAAGGGTGCTTTTGAACTTGCTAGTTTGCTTGAAAATATTGATGATTCACCTTACAAATATGTGGTTTATGGTATACTTAAATTTTGATTTCGTAATTACAAGGATGAAAATCGTTATATTCTTAAATATATTAATAGATGCTTTCCACAAATGGAAGAGACTAATGCCTGGAAGGATCCTATGGAAGAGGAAATTGCTGAACCTAAATTCTCATTAGATGAAAAAGAGGAGGAGAGTGATGAACAAAAGGAGGAAGAATGGATTAGCTACCCATGCCTACCTTCTAATGAGAGTAACTCTTTGTCCCTTACATTATTTGATTGTCCTCCATGCTTACTAAAGGAGGATGAATGTCATGTTCCTGGGGATTCTTTGGAAAATGTTTATAATAAAGCTCTAGTGCTTGTAGAGCATGAAAAGCATGCTTTATGTGATAGTTATATTGTTGAGTTTATTCATGAGGCTACTGAAAATTATTATGAGATAGGAAAATATGGTTGTAGAAGTTTTCATGGTATTGAAACACCTCTCTATGTGCTGAAAGTTTTGAAGTTACTCTTGTTTCATCTTCTTATGCCTGTCACTTTGTTCTTTGTGAATTTATTTGCATACACGATTCCTATGCATAGGAAGTGGGTTAGACTTAAATGTGTTTTGAATTTGCTTCTTGATGATCTCTTTTACTTCAACTCATATTCCTTATGTGAGCATCCTCTCAAACTATTATGCCTGAAGATGATAATATGTCTATTATTCTTGGGAAACCTTTTCTTAAATACTGTAGGAGTTGTTATTAATTGTTATCAAGGAAAGGTGACTTTCAATGTGAATGACAAGGAACATATTGTCTATTTCCCCAAGAAGGTTGAAAGAACTTATGGTTTGAATTCAATTGAACAGGTTGAGGGCATTCAAGTTGGAGAAATATATTGTCCCATACCAAGAGAAAAATTTGAAACTATTATGATTGGGACCATTGCTACCAAGGTTGAGGTAACATAATCATTAGTGGAATACAAAGTTTTGTCTCATATGGAATTGTTTTGGTAGAAAGACCTGATCAACCTTGTTAACAAAATGATTCCATTGAACAAAACAATGTTTTCACCATGATTATCTCCGCTTACTTCTATTCTATTCATTTTGGTTTTTGCTTATGCCTAACTTAAAGGTGTTAAAGAAAAGTACTTATTGGGAGATAACCCAAAAGTTTTAGATCAGTATTGGAAGTTATTACTTCAGTAATAACCGCTCCTTATCTTTTTTATTTGCTTTTTGTGCCAAGAGTAACCTCTAATGAGAGAGAAGTAATGATTGCGAAAGTTGTTGTCCCGAAACAGATTTTTGTGCTTCACCGTAAAACTTCGTGTAAAATATCTGAACGTCTTTTTGAGACGTGAATTTTTGTGCTTTTCCCCCAGGTTGTTATCTAACTTTCATTAGTTCAACACTTTTCGATTTGAGCAACAGAAGGTCTTTGAAAAAATTCGTCTTTACCTGCTGGTCTGTTTTGACAGATTTCTGCCATTTTCTGCATTTGCTTCTTGTCGGTTCCTTTTTGAGTTCTTTTGGGGAATTGAGATTTTTGAGGGAAGTGCTACAGTAGCTAGTGTTTTAATGTAAGTTTATTCGTGTTAGAACTGAACCTAAAGACTTATTATCTTGAGTGCACTAATGTTGCTAATAAAGATTGGGTGAAGTTTTGTATGAAGGAAAAATTCAGGTGTATGGAAGGAATGAGTGATGAGATGAAGGATGGACTAAAGCTCAAGCTTGGGGATACCACGCGTGTCACCCCAAGATATATCCAAGAAGTACAAGCGTCAAAGCCTGGGGATGCCCAAGGCATCCTCTTCTTCATCAATAAAAATCTCAGGTTTCTTCCAACCACTTCATTTTTATTGTTTCATGCACAGTTGTGTTATTCTTGGAGCGTCTTCTTTTTCATTTTTCGTTTTGGTTTTCGTTTGCTTGGTTTGCTTAGTTTTCTGAATAAATTGGTTGGACCTCCACTTTCATACATTGGTGTTCAAATAGTTTGGTTTGGTTTGGAAAAGAGTAGGAAAGCTCATGCTTAAGTGGTAAAGAGAGCTCGTTTTTGACTGTGGCCTATGCTTTGTCATGCCATGCTTGATATTGTTTTGGCTTTATGATTAGTATTCTTTGCTGTAGCCTGACTTGTTATAAACAATTGAGATTTCTTAATGTGCCTTGGATGAATCATGCGTTGTTTTAGCATATTAAAGCATAGTATAGTGGTATTCTCCTTTGATGCTTTATTTGGGTTGACTTGGCACATGCTCACACCATGTTATGACTATCCCAAGTCACCATAAGCCTTTATGATCCTTTAGATTTCAACTTGTAGTATCACTTTATGCTTTGATCAATGATGTTTTGTCGCTCTGCATGATTATGGCCATTATTGATCTCTCGTTTGTCGCTCCCTTACTATTGCTAGCCTTCACTTCCACTGAGTATTTTACTCATGTTTCCAACTCCCTTAAACCAAATATTGCCAAAGTGTCCACCATACCTACCTATTAGCATCTTGTGTCTACTTCCGTGCATATCCAATATGCCTTGTTTTCTTCCGAATAAAATGTTTGCTTGTTATGAGAAAGTTAGTTAGTAAAACTCTCACGAACTTGATGGCACACTTTTTTTCTACACTTAATGAATCTGAACCATTGTGACTCTCCATGAAAGTTATATGATTGCAAATTATAGGCTGGGATTAGCAGAACCGTGCTGTCACGGGGAACGCTTTCAACACTTGTAAATATATACCTAGTTGATACCAAGCTCTTTTGTTTCTGGATGTCGTCGGTGTGAAATAAAAGGGGAGCTTGCAAGTCCATGGAGTTATGTATGTGTGTAGAGAAATGCCTGGGCCGCTGGTCTAATCCATGCTGACATGGTGGAAACCTGTAGCGTAACCATAATGATATCTATGAAGCATTCTTCTTATAAAAAAAGAGAGATAGCTATTGAGAAAAGAAAAAAAGATTTATGAAATAGGAAAGAGAGAAAAAAGCACCATTTTCCCATGGTAAATAAGAAAATTGTTGAGATACTCATTGTCTGCTTGCCTTGTCATTTTGATATGGGGATTCTTCTATATCATCGGGAAAGGGGTACCCCGTTGGCGGTTCTCTATGATACGCACATATTTACGATGACAAGAACTTACCATTAACTAAAGTTGAGTAGCATGAGGAGCGGCCCTCGTACTCAAGGGATATGGGATTTTCAATTTATAGTATGTCAAGCATATAACTCAGATTGGACCTCACTTTCACCTTAATCACAGTAAAGATGCTTATGATAGGGGCAATGAGAGCTCAAAGCTAATGAGTACCATACTTTCAGCATTTGGAAGCCTTTCAAACTTTCCAAAACCTGTTCATTTGCTTGTTGAGTCTCCGCACAATCTATGAGCACTTTCTTGAGAGCATAGTGGCCATTCTTAGTTCTATGTGCATTGTCCCAAAACTTGTTGATTCATGCTTACCTTGATATTGCTTATTTTAAACTATTTGTATCTAGTCACTCTTGTAAACTTTTAAGGTGTCCTATGCATTTATGTTTGCTACTCTATGAGGGACAAGCTGAATGCCACTATGCTATGTTTTCTTTATGTGAAACAAACAAACGTCTTGCAAAGCATTGTTATTCATGAATCTTTTGTTTGTGCCTTTTCATGTTGCATCATAGTTTCTTTGTCTTATTGCTAGAACTTTGTCTTTCATGTTATGAGTACTATGATCCCAGCTTTAAATGTTTTACAAATACTTTGATCAAGTTTATGATGGTGCATGTCACCTCAAAAATTATTCTTTCTTTTTATCACTTACCTACTCGAGGACGAGCAGGAGTTAAGCTTGGGGATGTTGATACATTGCAAATGTATCTATAATTTTTGATGTTCCATGCTTGGTTTTATCCACGTTCTTGTGTTTTGTCCACACTTTGGAGTACTTTTCATATGATTTCTTGGACTAACCTATTAACAAGAGCCACAGTGCCAGCTACATGTTTTCTGCTGTTTTTGGTTCTAGGAAAGTCATAAAATGAATATTCTCGGAATTGGACGGGATAAAAGCCAAAGTGCCTATTTTACCGGAAGTCATCTGGAGCCAGAATACGAGACGAAGAGGAGCCAGGGGCCACCACACCACCTGGCCGTGCGGGCCAGGCCTGGCCGTGCCAGGGGGTGGTGTGGCCAGCCTAGGCTGCCCCTCGGTCTCCCTCTTCGCCTATAAGAAGCCTTCTGACCTAAAAACTCCGGGGGGGTTGACGTTTTTCCAGAAGGAGTTCCGCTCCGCCGCCACCACCAGATTCCACGAAACAGCACCAGAAACTCTGTTCTGGCACCCTGTCGGGACGGGGAATTGGAGGAGATCATCGCCATCATCATCACCATCGCTTCTCCATCGACCATCCATGTTTCCCCCATCTATGAGTGAGTAATCCCCCGCTGTAGGCTATGGGGATGGTAGGGATTGGATGAGATCGTTCATGTCATGGCATCAGATTGTAGGGCATGGTGCCTAGTATCTTTTATTAGTGCTTTATGACTTTTTTGCAACTTGTTATGCTTAATGCATGTCACTAGGGCCCGAGTGCCATGATTTCAGATCTGAACATGTTATTGATTCATTATGATAGTATTGTTTTTGGTCTTATCTACAAGTTGTATACACACGTTGTTGTCCGGAACCAATGGCCCTGAAGTGACAGAAATCGGGATAACCGGAGGGAATGGCTTTGATGTGAGGATCACATGTGTTCACGCAGTGTTAATGCTTTGCTCTGGTGCTCTATTAAAAGAAGCACCTTAATTGCTAGTAGTTCCCTTGAGGCCCCACTGCAAACGGGCTGGCAGGACAAAAGATGTTGCGCAAGTTCTCATTGCAAGCACGTATGACTATATATGGAACACATGCCTAGGATTATCTAGTACTTGGATGCTTTATCTTATTTATCTGCAATTGCCCTATGTTCTGATTGCTATGTGAATTGTCTTGTCCATGCAACGCCCGTCCATCCATCCCTATGCCTACCGCGCTCGAATCCTACTATTACTGCTATTGTTACTGCTGTCTCTACTTTACTACTGCTGCTACTTTGCTATTCCTACTACAAAACTGTTGCTACTGATAAAGTGATGTGAGCAAGATTGTTTCCAGGTGCAGCTGAATTGACAACTTAGTTGTTAAGGCTTATAAATATTCTTTGGCTCCCCTTGTGTCGAATCAATAAATTGGATTTCATTTCCCTCGAAAAAACTGCGATACACCCCCTACACTTGTGGGTCATCAAGGCACCTTGGATGTCGTGAGACGAAGCTGCTACACGATGAACAAGGAGCAAGGGGTGACCTGTGAGGAGCTTCGCGACCTTGAGGTCGGCTACGAGTTCGACTACTTCAACCACGTTCCTCTCGGAATGTTAACCGCGTACAGTCTACAAGGGTTTGTATTGTATACGCTTTGGCCGTTACCGCATTACTACATAGATAGATCTCGGCAGTATTAGGCGGTTCCAACGTAGGAAAATTTATGTTTTATGTTGTGGAACCCTTCATTACCTAGCGCTAATACTTCGGTAGCGAAGAAAACTTGGTTTTCAATGTGTGTTTTAGACTCTGAACGTCAACAAAAGGTTTTAACTAGAGAAACACAATTTTCTGGAGAAAACAAGCAAATCTCACTTTGGAAGCATGCGAGGGGACCTCACAGAAGCTTTAACAAGCAACTATACGGCGGGAATATTTTCCGGCCGTATAGTTCTCACCGTATAGTTGTCGCTGCCTCGGTTTTGTCAGAAGGGACAACTGCCATGAAGGGAAGGGGACCAAAAACATAACACAGCAGCCGCCATACGATCTAGAGGGGAGAAAGAAGAGATTCGGATAAGAAGGAGAAGGCGTTCTTCATCTCGCTCCACAATCTTCGACCTCATAGCCAATACACCCCCATAGCCACTACTTGTACTAGAGAGAAAGGGATCTCCACCTTGCAAGACTAGGGTTTGAGATTGTTTCTTCCCATCTTGAATTGTGTTGGATATTTTTCTATTCTTATTGTGGATCTCCACGGTAATACAAAGACGAATTCCCTTTATTTGATTATATTGATGTTCCGTTCTTCTCTCATGTGTGAGTAATTCCCTTAGGCGTGGGAGATGTAGGGGATTTTGGTGAGATGTGATGTGCCATCATATATTTTCCATTAGTTTGTGATTGATTATAATTACTATATTATGTGTGCTTGACTATCTGTGGAATGCCTAATGCTTGTTGTCCAATTAAGGCCCAGACAACAAGATACTTTGTTCTACATAGGTAAGATCTTGTTCGCTAGTAGACCGATGACCCCCAGGTGACAAGAGGATATCAATGGAAAGCTAGTTGACTCAAGGATAACGAGTAACCACTGTGCTTACTGCATTAGTCTGATCTAAGGAGCTTAATCGCTAAGCGACCTGAAGGGTCTTAATCGTCTAGTGTGTGACCATGGTTTTGGTAGCAGGCTAGTAGGATTATTGAAGTTGGGATAAAATCTACCAAGAGGAGTTCCGGCTAATTATGGGTTGCTTGCCTACACATATATCTATAAGATTATAATTGTTACATTTACCACTCGTCCACCTAGCACAATCACTATCACCATGAACTAAATCTCCCTGTGCCTTTTTTCGCCATCTCCAGGAAACAACAAATAAGCAAAGTCGTTCTTTACTTTTATGCTTTCTATTTCTGAAGCTTACATTTTTGTTCTATTTAAATCTATCACATTTAATCAAAACCCCATTCTTATTTCAACACTTGCAGGAAATTCACTCGAAGACCTGTGACAACTTTGGGTATGACAGAGACTTCATCAATAAACACTTACCTTTGGGCTCCCTGTGGGATCGATATCTGAACTTAGAAACTAGCTACAAACAATTTGTGCTCTTGCAGACATCACACGTGGGAGGGTAACAACTATAATATCAACGCCCACATGCTACAACTCGTGTGTTCTACCTGTACTAGAAATACTACGCATAGAACTAGCTCTGATACCACTACAGGGGTTCGCGCATGAAAACAATAAATTTTTCCTACACCAAGAACCCTAATGCCAGGACGTATCTATTAGTAATGAAGTAACGGGAGAGGCTTTTCGCGAACTTACCCTTGAAGACCAAAAAGTGTTGTCAATGCTCGGGAGAGCATGGTTAATGTAGAAGAGACAAAACCGACCTCAAGGTCGTGTTGAAGTCCTGACAGCTCTTGTGGCTCCAATGACTCCTAGTACCCCAAGTGTTGCACCTCGTAGGGAGTTACACACGTCTAGTGTCTGACGATGACTCCCACTCCATCGATCCAGCAGAAGTTGCAGAAGTAGAGCTTCTGGATTCAAATCCCACAACGGGATGGCGCTCTGCGGTGAAGAAGACTCATCCTCGCGCGAATCAGACTTGGGACCATGGCCACGGGAGAGAGAGAGATTGAGAGAGAGAGAGAGTCAACTAGAGTTCTCCCCAAAAGAGAGGGAACCTTTTATTGATTATTGTGTATTTAATTTGTCAAAATACCTCTCTTAATATAGGGGAAAAACCACCCCATAGCTAACTAGCTTAGCCATGTGGGACTAAAGAAGGGAGAGGGGAGAGGGAGAGGGTTGGCTGGTCGGCCAAGGCCCTAGTGGGCCCCACGTGGGGTGCCCTAGGCCCAGCCGGCCACCCCTCTCTCCATCCTCCCTTCGGTCTTTCCCTCATGGGCCCTTTTCCCTCCGGATTTGGCCCAATTAGGTATTTGACCCTTTTTTAATTATTTTTATTTTATTGAATAAATATAAATGAATGATAATCAATATTCAACATTCACTTACATATTATTCAATCCCCGTTATTGTGGAACTCATTCCCTCTCATTCCAGACATCCTCCGTACTTACCGGAACCCTTTCGGTTTTCTCTCTTCTCTTTTCTTCGGTGATTCTGCTGATCCCAAAACACTCTTTGAGCATCATCGATCCCTTAAGCATGATACCCCACAGTTTAGGAACACTATAGACATGGTCGGGACCCTCCCGCACCAATGATCAACAGAGGGACCTAGATGGCCATGTGATCCATGTGCATTCCACGAAATCTTTCATTGTTTGAACCATGAACATTGTATCGTATTCCTTTTGTCTCTCGATACTTGCATTATCCGAGATTTAATCAATGACATCACCATGTTGTGTTCAATCTCGTTCAAAAAATGCTACTTGACTCGTTTCGACAAGTGATATCCATGTGATCAAATCACACGCTGTGTAGCTATTGGATACAACTTCTCTGAGTGGGCCCTCGAGTATATTTTCCATCACATGGATGGAAAAATCCTGCTCTTGACGCATATTGCCTCAACTGTTCCTCTGAATACCTGAATACAGCTTTATGATCACCGAGTCACCAGACGATGTTTGATGCTATTAAAGTATCCTCGGGTAATAGTGATTGATATGGCCTCACAGTCTAGGAAATAGGACACTAAGTCTATTCTAATCATTGGAACTTGAATTTCGTGACATGATTGGGTCATGATGATTAGGTTGGGTATAGCTCATCATCTCATTCTCATCATGAGGTTACTCCATTATCAACTGGTATAAATTTCACATGATCGGGAAACCTTGATCATCTGTTGACCAATGAACAAGTGACTAGAGCTTCACCGGGAACTCCTGGTTGTTTATATATGACATGTGTATTGACGTTTCCTATCAATACAGTTATATCATGATATAAAACTTAATCATAAACTTCATGAAATATGATAATAATCCATATTATTATTTGTCTCTAGGGCATATTTCCAACACGGTCAGCGAGAGATAGGGGTGAGGCTGGCAGTGTCCTAGCATGGTCCCTGCTTTCTACTGCCCATAGTAGCGCCTTGGCTAACCAAACTTCCCTCCCCTGGAAACATACAATGGTTCTCGATACTAGGCCAACACCATCGCATGGACCTGCATGGAGACAGGTATAGGACCTAGATCCTCTTGATCCTAAAGTCACTGCTCCGTAAGTGTTGATTACAAAAGATGAACCACTTTGGAAAAAAGCAATTGGAGATGGTATTCATGCATGTGTCACAATATCCTTACCCCTTGGGATTAATGGGTTCGGAATAAAAGGAGTCATCTCCGCCATAAAAGGGGTGCTAGAAAGTTGTGCCACCGATTTACCATGGGAGGAAGTGCCATGTGTCTGTGTACTGTCAACCTCCATATTAGTAGCCTGAACCCCTGAAATACTGCCTTACCCCAGATGAATATTTTCTCGTCAGCCTTGTTTTGATCCTCCTCGAGATCATCACCTAAGCGCCTCCTAAACAAATATGTCAATTTAGGATCCGGAAGGAAATCAACATTCTCACGGTGGAAAACAAAATCATGGCCCTTGAGCTTGAGAGTAGCAATCACATCGACATAGGGGAATTTCTCATCCACCTGCTTTGTGAGCACATTAGGATTCATCATAGCAACCAGAACACGAACAACATTACGACTATGTAGAGTAACAAGATCAACATCCATAGTAGTGCCCAAGAGAGAATCAATGGCCCAAATCCCATGTAAATGCCTAACAGTGTGGGGCACACCCTCAACATGAAACCAAACATGTGGCGGTATGAACTTGGGATAAATGTCATGTATATAAACAATTACATGTGAATCTATACAAATCCCCCATCATTTTCAAAACAGAGGGAGTAGTATATACTCAGACTTATCAAAATATTTTCCACATGTTATTTTGGGAGCACGGATATACCCTTGGACTGGAGTCACGAGGACAACGATGAAAATACCTTATGGAGTGCAATGGTGGGTGCGCCAAGGTTTGAACACATGGAATGGGATTGTTCCGTCTTCCGTGACCCCTATCCCAAACTAGTTTGGTCTAGCTTGTGACTTATCATCTCGTGTATATCGGCCGACCGAGGACATGTTAACTAGTGTACTGCTCAATCCATGGCAGAAACAATGGCGACCTCATCCTTGTCTGGCTACAATTGGCAGTTGTCTCTATTGCTAGTTCTTGTTCATCCATTCATACTTTATTTCAGAGCATCACCAGGATTGTGAACACATCAAGTTCATCTTGCAAAAGAAGAGATGTGCTTCCGGAACAACATCATCAACATATTTTTGATATGCTTCAGAGGAGTGATATATCTAGTGGAAGAGGCTTGGATCAAGAAACAAGTCTCACTAGGCATGGGGATACTAGGTTGGGCTTGCATTATAAAACTTTGCTTCGTGTGCATCAAATGTTGTTCCGAACATTGCATATTCTTCGTGAGGTCAATGATGAGAGTCATGGATTAACCCAAGCAGCGGGTTAAATAGAGAAAATGTAGGACTAAAAATTTGTTTTGATTTTAAATATAATGATAAAGTTTCTTGCCATCATGGACAAACTTTCACATGTTTTGCAAACCAAAGATCTAAATATTTTGCATGCTATGGAATTAGTTAGTGATGTGAAAGATCGGTTGGACTTTATGAAAGAAAGTGGTTGATACGGCTTGTTTCATGAGGTCCAACATTTTGTATGGAGAAGGATATTTTGGCTATGAATATGGATGAACAAATACCGGTTTAGGTTGTTTAAGGCTTGATAGGATGACCTACACTAATCTTCATTTCTACAAAGTTGAGATCTTTTATGTTGTCGTTGATAATATATGTATTGAGATGGATCGTCGCTTTTGTGAAGCTTCAATGGAGCTATTTGAGATCTTCTCATGCCTTAGTCCAAATAGCTCTTTCAAATTGTTTGATGTGGACAAGCTTGCTCACTTATCTTCAAATTATCGTGCGGATTATTCTAATGATGATCGTGCAACTATAAGAGGCCAACTTGATAATTATATTCACCATGTAAGAATCCATGCCTCATTTTCTAATGGCACAAATCTTAAAAGTTTGGGTACAAAGATGTTTGAAACGGGGAAGCATTTGGTCTTTCCATTGGTCCACAAGTGTCAACCACATTGGTTAAGAGTGATTTTTTGGCAATGAAGATCATCTATTCTAAAGTGTGTAACAAGCTCAAGAATTAATAGTGCAATGACTTGATGATATGTTACATCGAGCGAAATATATTTAGACAACTTGATAGTGATGTTATTTCTTAATGGTTTCAATCCATGAAGAAGAGAATGAAACATTTACCTATTAGGCCTAGGACTAATTAGCAAATCATTGGTAATATCATGTAGAGTCTTGATGTGGGTGGTTTTGGACACTTCAAGTCTTCTCATCGATCGCGGAGTTTTATTAGTCTTTTGGGAGTTCTTGCCAAGTCCTATCATATCCAATATTATCATATATGAGCATTTGAATGTCTTGTAAATTGTGGGCATTCGAGTGTGTTGTGAACTTATGAAAATTGGAATGTGTTGTTGACGTCTAATGTATTATATTCATGTTTCTGCACTAAAACTACTATGAATACTATATTTTTCCGAGAAATTTTTTAGTTGCCTTGAGACGTGTCTAGGCTTCGACAATTTCCTAGATCTACCTCTGCATCTGAGGGAGCCACAACGTCGGAACCGGATCTCGATTCCTCCATGGAAGATCAATGCAAGGCGCCAAGGTTTGAATAGAAGCAAAAAACACTCCTACGGAGGAGGAGACATCGAGGACGAAGGAGACGGTGCGGTTCATGCAATAGCAGATTGGCTATTTCCTGGTGTACGGTGAGCCGATGCTCTGCACCAAGCACAACAAACCCGTGCTCATGGAAACCTTCACACGGATTTCCTAGCCAAGATGTCGTAGAACTTCCTCGATGCCCTCACCAGGATAGATGCCGACCGGAAAACCTATACTGCCAGGAAACCCGCGCTTTAGGCGGCACTCCACAAGGAGCGATGAGATATCATGTATCAGTATTACGTCAAGGGAACTCTCCCTATCGGATTTCTCTCGCGTGGGGTGACTCTAGAGGGCACCCCAACCCTATAAAAACTACACAAGATCCCTGCCCACCCCTAGACGATGTTGTTGGTGGTGCTCTGCCACCAAAGGCGGAGGGTATGGAGCCCCCCTACACCTCCTCTATGTGCGAGTGACGGTGGTTGGGTCACGTGGCGCGGCAAGGTGGCTCGCTGGCAGGCGTTGTGAGGTGGGTCAGTGAGGAGATGGTGCAACAGGATGTGTCGGTGGAGGTACGGGAGGCATCAGTGGCGGCTGCGCGCATGGGAGGGGGTGTCACTCTGGGCCACGTCGAGCCCAATCTAGGTTGCGTTGGGCCGAGCCTGACGCGCATGGTAGCAGGCGGTCAGCTAAGGTGGGGGGATGGTGCTCGAGCGTGTGCATGCAAGGAGGAGGTGGTGTGGGCGTATGCATCTAGGAAGGAAGGAGATGTTCTGCTCAGGGGAGAGATGAATGGCACCGAGTTGCATCCTCCCGTCTTTTGCAGGAGATGAGCGACCATGGGTGTTGCATCCTCTCGTCTTGTGTAGGATGAGGAGAACTGATGGGGATATGCCAAAGGGGGTATGCTTAGTGGGACGTTCCGAGTGGGCCGAAAGGCCTACGAGTGTGTCTGGAGGACAGCGACTGGACTATGAAGGAAGGAAAGGCCCATCGACTGGCGACTGGAAGCCTAGAAGCGTAGCGGAAGCCCAGTCGGATTAGGTCAAAAGTCCCCGGATCCTTATCTTGTTCGGGGACAGCTTGTAAACCCTAGCGAGGTGCTTCATATATAAACCTCCCTAGGGTATCCTGGAACCTTACGTTCCACCATACACCCCCTCAAGTGACTCGCTGCCTAGCCGCCGAGCTCGCCACCCCTGTAACTCGCTCTCTCATAATCTAATCTAGCAGGAGTAGGTCTTTACCCTCCGGGGGGCCGAACCTGGATAAACCGATGTGCATCTGCCCCCATCTCGCACCGCAGATGGCCACCAACTCTTCCTCACGAAACACTCAATCGCTGCCTATGGCAGCAACTGCCGTGGCCATTTCCACAACAGTGGCGCCCACCGTGGGGCATAGCAGGACTGGCCTGAGTTCTGCGGCGAGACCTTACTCGCCGATCGATCGGCCGATCGCCACCGGTCGCATGATCGCCATCGGCGGGATATTACAGATCCTGCCCAGCAGTTACATCCCAGTGTCACGCCCGGTCACCCATGCCGCGGTGATGCCGGTCGGCTCCATCAACCTCTTCGTCGGCTTCACCGGCGCGATTGACCTAGCCGCGATGGTGATTGTTGGTGGATCACCGCCACACCGCGACCTGCTTTCGGAGGAGCAGGTCCGCTCCATCAGGAGCCTCGTCACCAAGTACGACTCGGCCACCAGCGACGCGGTTGAGACTAACGTCGCCACCAATGATGACGCCCTGAATGAAGACGCCGACTCCGCGACCTCTGCATCGGTCGGCGGATCCATCACCGCCACGTCACGGGATGACTCCATCACGCGAGTCTCCAACCCCGAGGATTTCGAGGACCCCTCCATCCTAGGGATCTTCGACTCCGACTCTGGCTCGGAATCCCCCGAGGATTTTCATGCCAGATCCAATCGCTTTAACGCTATCTACATGGCGGGTAGCATGGCCGCCCCGCCAGATCCGTTCTCCACGCTGATCCCGTCGACCGCGACGGCCACGGAGGTGGAGGAAGCTCGCCTGCGGCTCGCGGAGGCGCAACGCAACGAACTCGCTGAGCGCGAGAAATACCGCCTGGAGCGAGAGATGGCGCGGGAGCTGTCACTCTACCACCAGCGCCGCATCAGGACCCGCCTGAACCCTGACATTCAGGGCCGTGTCCTGAATTTCAACGACGAGGGTAACCCCACGCGCGCTGCTGAGCGCGAATACTGCGAGAACGCACCGCCAGGCGGGAGCAACCCCGCATGACCACCACCTGGAGCGCCGGCGACTGGGGCTCCTCCACCACCCATGGGCCGCGCGCCCCCACTGGACCAACCACGGATCATCATCTCGCCTCAAGCTCGTGACGCCAATGGGCTACCACTATACTCCACCCTGATGGACAATGTTGTCGCGGCTGATGCCGCGATCGCCAACCTCGATGTCCAAGGCGACGGCGCGCTACAGATCCAGTATGCCAAGGCCCTACTCATCAGGGCCGTCGAGCAACAAGCCGTGGGAGTCGACCCGCAGGGGAAAATGTACTCCCGCTCTTCAGCAAGCAGGGCGGCTTCAAGCGGCCATCCTACCGTGGCAAACGCATTGGTTTGCCCACCACCCCAGCCCCTGGTAAACCAACCACGGGCTGCCAACCCTGCGCTGTCAACCAACGAGCCGCGACCGGCAAACAACACGGTCGCCGCCAACGGGCAACCCATCGACGCCCGAACGAACATCATCAACAATCAGACGTGGCGGTCGCGCCAGCCCTATGACCTGCGGCACACCCTCACCAACCGCGGCGAACCGGAGCCAAGAGGCTCGCTCAGCCGAGTCGGGTCGCAATGCTTTGGACCAATGATTCGCGGGGAAAAATACCCCGCCAACTTCAAGGCCCCTAAGGAGATCGAGAAGTACGACCCAACGTACGACCCCGTTGTCTGGTTGGACACATACCTCATGGCAATGGGGATCGCAGGCCACAACGACCTGCTCGCCGCTTGCTACCTCCCCCTGATGATGGTGGGTGCGACCCGGCAGTGGATCAACACCCTCCCTCCCGACAGCATTGATTCCTGGGAAGAAATGCGGGACGCCTTTGTTAGGCACTTCGAGGGCTCCTACATCCGCGCCACCACCATAGAAGACCTGGAGCGATGCATCCAGGGACCACGCGAGTCGACCCACCGGTGGATCCAAAGGTGGCAAGAACTGTGGATAAACGCCTCCGGCATCCACCCAGACATGGCGATACACTGCTTCAAAAACGCGTGCCGGTACGAACCCCTGGTCGCCAAGATCAAGAGAGTCTACCGGACGCTCGATAACATCCCCGACCTCCTCGAGATCGCCAAGCGCTACGCGGAGGAGGACCCCAACCAAGACTCCGATGACGAGTCGGGAGGAAGACGTCGCACTAGCATCCACGATAGCGGGCGCCTACGCGACATGCACTACAGCAACACCCGCATCACTGGCAAGCGCCGGACCGACGGGCGAGTCGATTTTGTCGCCAACGCCGGCTACGGCCAGCGCGACTCCAAGAACTACCACCGCGACGGAGGAAACTACCGCGACAACGGGAACTACCGCGCCAACAACACGACGAGGCCGAAATTCGACCATGCTGCCCTGCTCAATCAGCCCTGCATCTACCATAGCAGGGAGGGAAAACCCGCCACCCACACCACCGCCGATTGCCACTCTCTCAAACAGACTGAGAAGGCGAGACGTGCAAGGGAGGACCCCAACAACAACCAACCTCGGGACAATGGGAACGGCGGCGGCTTCGGAACCGCCGTCGGGTCACTACATACCTTCACCGGGCTCGGCACTAAGCGTGAGAAGAAGGTACTCGCCCGCGCGGTCGCCGTCAATGCGGTGACGCAAGTCGACATCCCCCGTTTCCTAAACTGGTCCGAGCAGAGCATCACCTGGAGTCGCCAGGACCACGCACCAAGAATCGAGTACCCAGGGCGAGTCGTGTTGGTAGTCAGGCCAAAGGTGGCCGACTACTAGCTGCCCAAGACGCTGATGGATGGTGGGAGCTCCATCAACATCCTGTACCTCGACACCTTCAAAAGGCTCGAGCTCCCAGAAACAGCCATCGGGCCCACACTGACGACCTTCCACGGCATCATCCCCGGTCGGAAGGCGTACCAGATCGGGAAAGTGACGCTGCCAGTCACCTTCGGCACTCCGGCAAACTACCGCACGGAGAGGATCGTCTTCAAGCTGGTGAACTTCCGCAGCCCCTACCACTGCGTCCTGGGCCGCCAGGCATTCGCAAAGTTCATGGCGACCCCACACTACGCCTACAACATGATTAAGCTTCCTGGGCCAAGCGGCATCATCACCGTCCACGGCGACCCCGACATGGCCGTGGAATGCGAGGAAAAAGGCGCCGAGCTCGCCGATGCCGTCATCGCCGCGAAGGCCAACCATGCGGAGGAGCTCGCGAAATACATGGGCAACATCAACAAGGACGATCCCACCATCCTGAAGAAACCGATCATCGCGAACTCCACGTTCGAGGCGACCACGCACACCCGCACCGTCGAGCTCGTCCCAGGCGACTCTAGCCAGACGGTCACCATCAGGGCGCACATGAGCCCCGCATAGGAAAGCGCGCTCATCGGGTTCCTTCGTGAGAACCGCGACATCTTCACATGGAAGCCATCTGACATGCCAGGTGTCCCGAGGGAACTCGCTGAGCACAAACTTAACACCGACCCCAAAGTGCAACCAGTAAAGCAGTCGCTATGGCCCTTCAATGAAGAGCGCCGCCGAGCAATCGTCGAGGAAGTCCAGCGCCTGTTAGCTGCAGGCTTCATCCGGCTAATCAAATACTCCAAGTGGCTGGCAAACCCAGTATTGGTTCTCAAAAAGAACAACACCTGGAGAATGTGCATCGACTACACCAACCTCAACAGCGCCTGCCAGAAGGAGGAGTTCGTCCTATCGCGCATCGATCAGATCATCGACTCGACCGTGGGATCGGAGTCGCTGTGTTTTCTCGACGCTTACTCTGGTTATAACCAGATCAAGATGGCGGTCGAAGACGAGGAGAAGAAGGCGTTCATCACGCCATTCGGCGCATTCTGCTACACGGCCATGACGTTTGGCCTCAAGAACGCAGGCGCCACACACCAGAGGTGCATGCAGGAGTGTCTAGCGAGCCAAATTGGCCGCAACATTCATGTCTACATTGACGACGTGGTGGTAAAATCAACCCGCCAGGACGATCTGCTCGCCGATCTAGCTGAAACCTTCGCAAACCTGCGGAGGTACAACATCAAGCTAAACCCTGGAAAATGCACCTTCGGCGTACCCACCGGACAGCTTCTGGGATACGTAGTCTCCAAGCGAGGCATCGAAGCCAACCCCACCAAGATCGACACCATCGCGTGACTCGGGAAACCCGAGTGCCTGCGCGACATCCAAAAGTTGGCAGGGCGAGTCGCGGCTCTCAGTCGCTTCATCCCCTGACTAGGCGAGAAGGCCATGCCCCTCTACCGCCTGATGCGCAAGAACCCAACGTTCCAATGGGACGCGGAGGCCGACGACGCACTCAAAGCACTCAAAGAGGTGCTACTCGCGGCACCACTACTCGCCGTGCCACTCGACAAAGAGCCAATGCTCGTTTACGTCGTGGCCTCCAATCGAGTTGTCAGTGCCGTGATGGTCATCGAACGACCGGAAGAGGGCAAGGAGCACCCCATACAACGCCCTGTATACTACATCAGCGAAGTCCTAACGGACTCACGACAGCGCTACCCGCAATACCAAAAACTGGTGTACGCGGTATTCCGAGTACATCGGCGGCTCCCACATTACTTCCAGGAGCACCCAATCACGGTGGTATCCTCCGCGCCCCTACAGGACATCATACGCAATCGCGAGGCAACCGGGCGAGTCGCCAAGTGGGTCGTCGAGATCGGCGTCCACAACATCAAGTACGAGCCCCGAAAAGCGATCAAGTCACAAGCCCTAGCTGATTTCCTCACAGACTGGGAAGAAGCACAACAGCCAGAGAAGCTCCCATACCTCCACTACTGGTCGCTCCACTTCGACGGCTCCAAGAACGCCGACGGCGTGGGGGCTGGGGTCATACTAACCTCCCCCAAAGGAGACAAGCTCCGCTACGTGCTCCACCTCAACTTCAAGCCCTACACCAACAACATGGCGGAATACGAGGCCCTCCTCCATGGCATGAGAGCCGCCAAGGAGATGAACATCAACCGCCTACGATGCTATGGCGACTCCGACCTAGTCGCCGGACAAGTGGCCAGGACATGCGATGCTGTCTCCCCAACAATGATAGCGTACCGCCAAGCCGTCGATCAGTTGGGAGGACACTTCGACGGCTATTCCATCGAGTGGATCGACAGGCGTAAAAACAAGGAGGCAGACGCCCTTTCCCGCATCGGATCGACTCGAAAGGCGCCACCAGTAGGCGTCTTCCTCGACATCATTCACAAACCCTTAGTCAGCCTACCAAAGGAGATCGATGTCGAGATCCCACTTCAACCAGAACCGGCCTTAGTCGCCATGATTGTGGAACCCAGCGACTGAACAACGCCATATGTCGCCTTCCTAGAACACAAACTCCTACCGAGCAACGAGACAGAGGCACGAATGATCATGCACTGCTGCAAATCCTACGTCATCATCAACGGCGAGCTCCACAAACGCAGCGTGACCGGCGTGTTCCAGCGCTGTGTATAGCCAGAAGAAGGCCGCAAGATCCTCCAGGACATTCACGCCGGCGACTGCGGCCATCACGCCGGCGCCAAGTCGCTAATCGCCAAGGCCATGCGGCACGGTTTCTACTGGCCCACCGCACACGCCGACGCCACCAACATCGTCAAACGATGCGTCGGGTGCCAGAAGTACGCCAACCAGACACACCTCCCTGGTTCGGCGCTCAAGACAATCCCCATCACGTGGCCATTCGCCGTATGGGGCATGGACATGGTGGGCCCATTCAAGAAGGCCCCGTCTGGGTTCACTCACCTCCTGGTCGCAGTCAACAAGTTCACCAAGTGGGTCGAAGCCAAGCCGATCAAAAAGTGCAACGGCAAGACGGCAACCAAGTTCCTCCGCCAACTCATCTACCGGTACGGCTACCCGCACAGCATCATAACAGACAACGGCACCAACTTCGCCAAGGGGGCCATGGCGGAATTCTGTGAGGAGCACGACATCCGACTCGACCTCGCATTAGTCGCCCACCCAGAATCAAATGGCCAGGCAGAACGAGCCAACCAGAGCGTCCTCCACGGTCTCAAGCCGCGACTACAGGTGCCCCTCGAGCGTACCCCAGGATGTTGGGTCGACGAGCTCCCCTCTGTGATATGGGGGATTCGCACCTCCGTCAACCGATCAACCGGGTTCACACCTTTCTTCATGGTGTATGGCGCCGAAGGCGTAATGCCAACAGACATGGAGCACGACTCACCTCGAGTCGCCAACTACGTCGAGGCGGCCAACAAGATCGCCCGCCAAGACAGCATCGATCAACTCGACGAGGCACGCGACCTGGCTCGCTCTCGCACCACCATTTACCAGCAAGGACTACGTCGTTATCATAGCCGCCGAGTGCGAACTCGCACCTTCCAGGAAGGCGACCTGGTCCTACGACTGGTCCAAGACAAGAAGGGCATGCACAAGCTCTCCCCTCCATGGGAGGGGCCATTCGCCATAGGATGAGTCCTTGGCAACGACGCCTACTACCTCATCGACATACAGGGTGATGGCCAATTGGAGGTCGGGAGGCCATGGAATGTAAACCTCCTCAGAAAGTTCTATACTTAGAACCCCATACTATACTCCATCGGAATATATAATGAAATTCATTCGGATCGCACAAATTGTGCCCATTCGCCATATTCTTGTGCCACTCGCACTCGTACATACCAGCAATACGCTACTCACGGAAGTCAACCTCCGGTCGAGCGACCGACACGGCAAACTAGTGCGACACAAGGGCACCGGAAGTATCCAGGCCTTGGGTCGTCCACGAAAAACGCCAACCCGGAGCCGCCATTGGAGTCGCCTAGCACGACTGGCCCGCCGGGCCAAGACGACCGATACACGCTTCCCACAGCGCTCTGTCCCTCGCACCCCCGTGCAAAGCAACTCGAACGGTTAAGTACCACGCACGGGGACTCCGCAAAGCGGGAACCCCCACGCGGCTCAGGAACACACCAAGTAAGAGAGCTGCCTAGGGCTTGCCAAGCGTCTGGCTCTCCAAGCCAGGGGAGGAGACGCGTTACAAACAATGCATTCACAACCTGCAACAGGACCACGACCAATACGGTCGGGCGCCACGCTCGGGGACTCGCTCACAAGTCAGACCTAATCGCGCTCGGGGACTCGCCACTCAGAAGACGCGAGGGATAAAACAAACGCGTGAACAAAACAAACACACACAAATATACAATCGAGTTATACCCCATTCAAAGGCAGATGCGCCCGGGGACTCGCTCAATCAAAACAATTCATAGTCAAAAACACAACATACATTATTCATCAAAACACGAGTCGCTCGACCCCCCGTGGCATATATTGCAAACATATCTTACAGTATTTGCCACTCGGCATTTATCACAACTTGGCAAATTACATTGTCTACTCTACAGGACCTGATGATGAAGCAGAACCACCCCCCTTGACGCGCACAAAAGGCTGCCACGGGTTCGTCGGGTACTTTGTCAGCGACTTCGACACCGACGACCAAAAGGGCTGCTCCGACTTCATGTCGCGGTACTCCGGCTCGGGGTCGCTAGGCGCCAACACCGTCTCCTGATATGGCAGCAGATCTCCCATCGCCAAGACACGATCGGCGTAAGGAGTGGCCTTCGCGGTCAGCTTCAACACCTCCGACATCTCCACCGTGCCGGTCGCTGACGGATAGCCACTCATCACATCGTCAAGATCGAATTCATCGGGGAAATGGGCGAGACCCAAGCTCAACGTCGTGGCGGCCCCGCGTCTGAACACCAAGCGAGTCATCCACTCCACAACGGCGGGTACCTCCTCTAGAGAGCGCCATACGTCCGTCAACCTCCCAGGGATAACCTCGGTGGGAGACATGCTCTGGAGAGCTGCTTGGACGCACAACGACGAGGCCATGGCTGCATTCACCACGGCAGTCACGCACTGCGAGGCGTTGTACGTCTGCACAACAGGGTCGCTTTGGCCTACCACAGCTGCAAAGTCAGGCATCAGTGAAACTATGAAATCCCCATAGCAGGGACTAGACGAAAGGGCCAAGCAAAGACAAAGACTCACCAAGGAGTTTGCGGCAGTTCTCCTTGACGTGATTCTCCAGGGCAGTCTGCTCGTTATGCAGCCCCACAATGATGGAATCCGCGGCCTTGCGTTCTTCTTCAGCCGCGGCGACGGCAGCCTTCGCCCATTCCTCCGAAGAAATTGAGGCCGCCTTAGCCTCCTCCAAGTCCTTGACCAGGGAGGCTACTCGCCCATTCGCCACGTCCAGTTCAGCGAGTGGGACATACCCCTCATGGGCCTTGGAGATCTCAGCCGGGAAACCATCTGTAAGCGAAGATATCAGAGTATTGCACATAACCAGCTCAAACCAGGAAAAGAAGAACAAAAACAGACACTCACCAATTGTCTCCTGAAGCCGCCGGTTCACCTCCTGCGCTTCACGCAAGTCACGCTCCAAGCACTCTCGTGCAGCCTGCCGATCAGTCGACTCCCGTTGTAACCCCTGTAAACAAAGAAACCAACTAAGCATTGGAAGAAAAACAAAACCCAGTTCCCAGCCACTGAAATTCAGCGACTAGGAACTCGGGGACTGGAGAAGGAAGAAAAACAAAACCCAGTTCCCAGCCGCTGAAATTCAGCGACTAGAAACTCGGGGACTGGAGAAGGAAGAAAAACAAAACCCAGTTCCCAGCCGCTGAAATTCAGTGACTAGGAACTCGAGGACTGGAGAAGAAAGGAAAAGAAAAAGAATTCCTAGCCGCTGAAATTCAACGACTAGGAATTCAGGGACTGGACATACCTGAATAGCGGCGCCGAGCATCTTGTGAAGTTCAGCAGCGTCAGTCGACGGGACCTTGAAGGAGGTGCGTCCGCGGCGGGACCCAATGTCCGCATCCACAATCTCTGGACTTTGCGGAGATTGCGTGTCCGCAACACCCGGAAACCCCTTCGCCATAAAACGAGGGAACGTCGCCGACGCCCTGGCAGGGGCGCTGGCCGCCGAGACCGGCGCCTCCGGCACGGATGCAGCCAGTGCTGGCTCTGATCGCGTCGCCGCCGCCTCTTTGACGACTGGCGCAGCAGCTGGCTCTGCGGCTCTCCCCCTGGTCGCAGCATCGTCAGCACCCCCCTTCTGCTTCTTCGCAACTTCAGCGGCTGCAACATCTTCAGAGGCTTTCCTCTTCTTGGGCAGATCGCCCTCTCCCACGCCAGAGGCTGGTGGAATCTTAGCAACCGAAGGGTGACCAATCTTCTTAGCCCCCGACCTGCACGATCCCCTCCAATCAGCACAACCACAACACGAAAAAGACAAGGAAAATTGGGACGAGGAAGCACAACTCACTTGGCGACTGGAAGGACACGAAGCCCGGTACTGATATGGGCGGGCTTGTCCAACTCGGGACCCAACTTGCGGCTGAGCCCCCGCTCGAAGACGTCCGAAGCCCACGAAACCGAGGGCTTCCTTGACGATGAAGCTGCAGTCGACGGAATCTCCGGCTCCGACGCCGCTGCCTTCGACGGCTGTGGCGACTTGGGCGGCACCGCCTCAGCCGCTTCTTGGCTTGGAACCCCCGAGGTCGACATGTGATCGTCGCCAGGAAAACCTCTACCACCACCTCCGTGTCCTCGCCCTCCGACCCCTTTGTCGGGACTGCGTCCCTTGGGGCCTTGTGCGAGACTTCGGGAGATCCTTCGTCGTCGGAGTCGTCGTCCGACTCGAACACCACTGACGACCTGACCGGTAATGCAGGCCTTTTTGCCGGCGACTTGGGCCGGCGTGGGGGCTTCGACGGCGTAGCAGTGCGCCGGGACGTTTGCTCCTGGGCGACCTCGTCGCCTTCTTTGAACTCGTCTAGGCTATGGCTTGCTTCGACCTCTCGCTGTTTCTGCATCCGGGTCTTGCGAGCCATAGGCGCCGGGGGAGGGACCTCTTCTTCTTCCCCGTCGCTGTCAGAAGGATCCCCCTCGGAATCTTCCTCCAGTTCCTGGGGAACCTCTTCGTCAAGCGGAGGGAGCCAACCCTCCAATACCTGAAAAAGCTGAGAACCACCACAGTCAAAACACCCCGAGCAAAAAGACTGAAATTGAGATACGGATACAGCAATTGGAAAGAGAACTTACTGTGGGGGCTTCATTCTTCACGGGAGTATACGGAGCGACCTCGACCACCGCGCCAGTGAACTCCGCGTCGGTAATCTTCTTCAGGGCGGCCTTGTAGTCCTCGGCCTCCCATGAGTCCTTGCTGGTTTGGGATGGATCATGCTTCCCGCTGTATTCGTACATCTAGTGCGCTCGAGCCGCCAGCAGGACCAGGCGCCGCCCGAGCCAGCAATTGTAGAGGTTGATTGGAACCAACCCCTGGTCCTTCAGCTTCTGGATTTGATCCATCATTTTTGCGACGGCCATCCGCTGATCTTCAGGAAGCTTCTTCGGAGCTAACCGACAGGGCTCGCTCCTCTTGGCGACGAATTCAGGAAGAGATACCTTGCCGGAGGGAGTGGCTTCCTTGACGTAGAACCAGCTCTTCTTCCACTCGCTAGCAGCCTTCTTCGGCAGGAGGAGCTTGACGAAGTTGGCCTTCGGCTTCAACTAGAAGGTGACCCCGCCTACGGCCAGCATCAAGCTGCTGGACGCCTCGCGCCCGATGCGGCCGTGGAAGAGATCCAGCCATAGCGGGATGTATGGCCTGCAGCCGAGGTAGCATTCGCAGAAGGCGACGAAGATCGCCAGTTGCTCGATGCTGTGTGGACCAAGATCGGAGGGCTTGATCGCTTACTACACGCAGAAGCGGCGGAAGAAGAGCGAGGTAGGGAACCCTAAGCCCCTCTCAAGATGACTGGTGAAGCAGATGAACTCGCCGGGTCGCGGTTTCGGCTCGGTCTCGGAGGAGGGGGGAATCCGCCAGTTCCCCTTGCGGAGCACCCCGGTGTCCTCGAAGGATCTGAGTTGGGCCGTGGTGCACTTGGATTTCCCCCATGAGCCCTTGGGAGGCGCCATCGAGTGAGAAGTGGAATCGCGCTACGCGGGGAGAGTAAGTCAGGAGGAAGCAGGAAGGAAGAGCAAATGAGGAAGAATGAAGGATGCGAAGAAGGATTGCGAAGCTGATCCATCACTCCCCTTATATGGGAAACGTCACCCGCCAAAATCGGGATAGCCGTTACTCACGGTAATTGCGCCGTAGTTACCGTTGGAAATTCCAACGGATAGTTTGACCAGATTTGACGGTCCAACTCCTATTGATCTACTCGCCACCCGCCAGTCTTTCCTCTCGTCAAAACGACGACTAGGCAGCAGTGATGTTCATTGAAGTGACGATTGGAGTTAGGGGGAAATTCTCCTCGGTTCTAATAAAGTCCATCGCCGACTCGACTGGACGCCCAAATTGGGCTCGCCTACTTCGAACGCCAAAAGGATGCCCGCGCCTGCATCAACGATGGCCTCGGGGACTACTGATGGGGATATGCCAAAGGGGGTATGCTCAGTGGGACGTTCCGAGTGGGCCGAAAGGCCTGCGAGTGCGTCTGGAGGACAACGACTGGACTATGAAGGAAGGAAAGGCCCATCGACTGGCGACTGGAAGCCCAGAAGCGTAGCGGAAGCCGAGTTGGATTAGGTCAAAAGTCCCCGGATCCTTATCTTGTTCGGGGACAGCTTGTAAACCCTAGCTAGGTGCTTCATATATAAACCTCCCTAGGGTATCCTGGAACCTTACGTTCCACCATACACCCCCTCAAGCGACTCGCTGCCTAGTCGTCGAGCTCGCCACCCCTGTAACTCGCTCTCTCATAATCTAATCTAGCAGGAGTAGGTCTTTACCCTTCGGGGGGCCGATCCTGGATAAACCCATGTGCATCCGCCCCCATCTCGCACCGCAGAAGGCCGCCAAGTCTTCCTCATGAAACACTCAATCGCTGCCTATGGCAGCGACTGCCGTGGCCATTTCCACGACATCTGGTTGCAGATCGAGCAAGGCAGGAGGCAGTATAGGTGGTGAAAGAGCATGTGGGCCCCATGTGTGGTTTTGGTAATTAATGACAATCTTGATGGACTAATGTGTGTACTAAGTCGTACTTGTAGGAATTGTCCATTAGCATCGCTTGGAGTATGAGTTGGCTCCAAGGTGGAAGATATGAAGAAGAAGATGCATTGTGCAAGCTCAAAATGCTTCATCCCGAGAAGATCTCATGTTCGTTGCTTGCCATCCTCGGTGTTCATGGATCGATGAATACAAGACCAAGTATGCTCAAGGCAAAGGTATTCTTGATAGGTTTTCCCTTTTGCTGGTCTTGTGTTGGTAGTTGAGAGACCGGGTTTAGGATAGATAGCCGTACTATCAAGAGGGGCTCTTGACTGAGTAACTCGATCATATCATTCGGAGAGAGCTCAAACCTTTGCATACTTGCATCATCGTATTTGGTTGTTTATTTGTATTATCCATGTGAGGATATAAAGCTTGTGGTAATCTTCATAACAAGCTCTTGTTCATCAAAATTGGATCTCCCTTATATATCTTGTTGTGATTTTGATCTTTGAGGTTTTCCGGATGCTCATCGAGTGAGATATCTCACATTATAGGACTTGATACTTTCTCACTTGGTGATATCCAATATTGGATAGCTCTTGTCGTCCTCTTTCCAATACAATTGGATTCAGGTCAATCGGAGTCTCCTAGCAAAAGTTATCGCAGTTGGATTTTGCCTCTTTACTTTATTAAAAAGTAAAAGGAAAAGGTCTGTTGTGGGCCAGGCGGTAGTACGGTGGGCCGCTACCGCCCGCCACTATTCCGCGCTGGCCTGTTTCTGTTCTACCCGGTTACCCGGTTCGGCTCTACCGGCCTGACCCGGTAGTACCGCCCGGGCGGGCCGGTACTACCGGCCAGCCCAGTGCCTCCCCTGCCAACGCCCAGGCCCAGCCATTCCCTAGCCCAGCTTGCCTCGCCCTGCTTGCTCGCTTCCAGCCTCGTGCCCGCGCACGCTCCCGATCCCGTCGCGTTGCGCTTGCTCCCGCTCGCTCGCATCCTCGCTCACGCGCTCGCTCCCTTGCCCTTGGCTGATGTTGCCTCGCTGCGGCCCAGCAGGCTCCCTCTTGCGCGCGCAGCCTTGCTCGCCTCGCAGCGCTCCGCTTCGCCCGCACAGCCACTGCTCGTCTCGCTGCTCGCGCTGCCATCCGATCCTCTACTGCTGCCGCAAGGCCCCGCTCGCTTGCTGGCTGGCGCGCTTGATCGCTGTTTGCTGGCTCCATCGCGTTGACCTGGCGCTGGTTGTTCTAGTGTGGTAGTACCGGGCCTTTCCGGTACTACAGGCCCAGCCGGAATCTGGCCCCAACGGGCCGTTTTTTTGGACCCTATTTTTCTCCCTTTTGGCTAGTAAGTTCTTCTCCAATATTCTTTCTCAAGCCTTTTGCCTCTTTGACTTAATCTTTTGGCTTGATTTCTTCCTCCTCCAATGATTCTTGCCAATATTTGAGGGGAAGTACGAGGGGATCTAGATCTACAATTTGACCAAACTAAATCATCTCTTTGTGAGTGAATCTTTGGGATCTAGATCTTTAGGGCATTTTGTGTTCCCCTTTTGTGTTCTTCCTCTCTTGTTCCCCCAATTGCTTTAGTAGCCTTGTTGGAACTTGAGAGTGAAGATTTGGGGCATCTTTGTGGTGTTCTTGCCATTTGCATTAGGTGCATCGGTTTGTGTTCTCTCCGGAAGATTTGGTTGGTGATATTCATTGTTACTTGTCCCTCTTGGGTTCTTGGAACCTTAGACGGTTGTGTGGCCTTTGTGGCATGTTCTTGGGATCTTCAATTAAGTTGTGAAGCTTTCCCAAGATTGTGGCCTTGGTGGCGATTATTGGGAGCCTCCAATTAAGTTGTGAATATTTCCCCAATCTTGTACGGGTTCGGTGACCACCCTCAAGTGTCCCATAGTGGAACGGGTGCTTGCCCGCGTGGTGGGTGCTCGAGAGAATAGGGTGAGGCCATTGTGGCGTTGGTGGTCTTAGTATCGCCCACCCTTCCAACGAGACGTACTCCCTTGTTGGAGGAACTCGGTAAAATATCGTTGTCCCCGCGTGCCTCGGTTATCTCTATACCCGAGCTCTTTACTTATGCACTTTACATTGTGATAGCCATCGTGCTTGAAGTAATATATATTGCTATCATATTGTTGCTTGTCTTGCTTAGCATGAGTTGTTGGTGCACATAGGTGAACCTTAGTATATCTAGTCTTTGTGCTTAACAAAAGAAAATGCTAGTTTTATTCCGCCATTGTTAAGCCCATCTCGTAGAAGTTTTAATCGCCTATTCACCCCCTTCCTCTAGGCGACATCCGTGATCTTTCAGGTGGGTGTTTGCATGGCCGACCATTGAGGCGATACGCGTGGATGCAGTTCGGGCGTGGAGGAGGGACAAGAGGTGTTGGTGTTCTGATCCGGTGAGGCGGCAAGGCGGGCATGCCTGTTCTAGGGTTGTAGCCTATGTCGCGCTCCAGCTCACTAGCAGTCTAGGTGCAATGGGCATGCCAACTATTATGGCACCATTGTCGTGTGTTGCATCTTCCTGCTGACTGTGATGAGGGAGTTCGCGACAGAAGTGGGGTAGTACGCCAGGCTATGCAACATTCGTCAGGGCCAAGTGAGAGCGGTTGTGGAGGCATTGTCCGCAGAGGGGTGTGGCGGTATGAGGGCGGCTACCGAATCTTGGGTTGGGATGGTTGATGTTGCCGGTGAAAGCCGCACTCTGGTTGTGGCCAGAGTTGCCGACGGCGGCGCCTATGAGCATCGTTACCTTGTTGGAGGCGTCAGTATGCAGCTCTCACCTTCCTCCTCAACTTGTTCCGGGGGAAATCCTAGATTTGGTCTTTAGATTAGATGATGGTGGCACTAACTTGCATCGTTTTCCCTCTTGAGGGCATCATTCTTGGAGGTGGATCCGGCCTGAGGGACTTGTGGTTTGCAGAGGTGTTGGGCAATGTCGGCTACAGGAGCCCCCTCCACATGGAAGGAGTGTCGGATGAGCCCTTTGTTCTTTGCTCGCGGGTTTAGAGAGGCACGTGTTCTCTTCCTGGCATGCTGTTTCTCTCTAGTGTCGTCGAGGTTGGCCCAAATGCTCATGGCAGATCTGATCGATACGGTGTGTCGTGTGCACCTTCCGATGTCTTGTCTGTCTTGTGGTATTCTAGGTGTGGCTTGCCGCTGTTAGGATTTTCGTCTGGTTTTCCCTGATAAACCAAGCAGTTTTCAATGTATTTATTGAATTTAGAAATTCTCCTGCTAACATTTCAAAACAAAGTATTATGCCAAATGTGTGGAAAATCAGGACAGTATCATCTTAGGTTTATTTTGGGTCAAAGCTCCTGCAAATTCTTATGCCTACCTTGATCTTATTCCACCGAAGAAATGTCTCGTTTGAACGCCAAGACTAATTTGAGCAAGTGAAGATGATTCTCAAATTACCGCGCCGTATCTGTTGCTTGGTAAACAAAGCAAATATGGTTATTTGTCTAAACTGAAATTAGTCGGTTTTCATCTACCTTACACTAATATTGTAGTGTTGTCAAAAAAAATTGTACTCATGTTTCTCAAATAAAAATTACTCAAAATTTAGAAGAATTTTATGTTTGGGAAACAATAGGATTCCTCCGGGGGATCGAGCGAAACGACCCCCCGGGTCCCGTTTACTGTGCGGTCGCACTGCCCCAGCAAGCTTCGTCCCATTCATTATTTTCTTGATCTACCACATCACCACATCGCGGCAGCGCGCCCGCTGCTGCTTTGCGCGCCGCCACCGGACCTCGCTCGCGCGCCTCCGCCCTCCGCATCCGCTAGAGCTCCCCTGCGTGCCCCCCGCTGCTTGCGCGCCACCGCTAGACCTCGCCCGCGCGCCTCCGCCCTCCGCCCTCCACCTCCGCCAGAGCTCCTCGCGCGCCCCCGCCTCCGCCGCCAAAGCTCGCACACGCGCATCGCCAGAGCTCGCCGGAGGTCGCCTCGTGCCGCCGCAGCTGGTCACGCCTTCTCCTTGCCGGAGCTCGCCGGAAAGGCGTCGCCAACCTCCACCTGGCAAGCACGACCGCGCAACCACGCCGCCATAGCCCAGACGCCATGGCTCCTGTGTGGTAGACGGTGTTTTGCAGTGGAGTCACGACACGGTGCTACACAGGCAGGACGACGATGCTATTGGAAATAGTCATCGTTGCTGTAGATGAAGGGTCACGATGCTACCGACAAACGACTGCGTTTTGATATTTTGGTAAAGGGGGATGCTATAATAGTAGTAAGTTTTTGCTATTTCTCTTCTATGTTTTTGCTACAATAGCACAAAGTATTTGCTACGACATTTTCAACGAAAGTCCTTAGCAAAGTCGGTTTTGCTACGGCAGCCATCGGAGATGTCTCCGGCGAGGTCGTTCTTTTTGCTACATTAGCATATATTTTTTACTATCACCGTTTTGCTATTTTGCTACAATAGCATAAAGTTTTTGCTACATGGTCTCCGATGAGGTGAAAGTCCTTAGCAAAGTCGGTTTTGCTACGGCAGCCACCGACGATGTCTCCGACGAGGTCATTCTTTTTGCTACATTAGCATTTTTTTTTTGCTATCACCGTTTTGCTGTTTTGCTACAATAGCATAAAGTTTTTGCTATTTTGCTACATGGTTTCCGATGAGGTATACCAGCGAAAGCCTTCAGGGAGGTCGGATATGCCACATTAGCAAAAAAAGTTTGCTACACGGTCACCGGCGAGGTCCCCGGCAAAATCTCCGACGATGTCCTTTTCTGGACCAAACCATTTTTTGCTACATGTAATAGAAACGGAACATTTTGTAGAAAAAGTAAGGAGGCGCTGTTTCGTGTCACGCTATTGATCCGGGGCAAATATCCCGGGGGACACGCAACGCTGTCCTTTATGTTATTATAACATAGAAAATCACATATTATGTGAGAGGAACGCAGGTGCACAACTGTACACCTGATCAGCTGAGGCATATTGAAGTTTTTGAAGAATAGAAATACTATATTTTTCTTGTGAATGTATTTTGTGTTATAACATGTGGACTAGCCAAATTTCATTAAAAAATAGCATGACGATTGTGGTCTACAGAGAAAAAACAAGAGTTAAGCTCTTGTTTTTCTTTGTGCTCCTCCACTGTTTTTATGTTATTCCACGGCATTCTTTCTGGCAAAAAGATCTGCTGACACGCTCCCCTGTTTTTCTGAGAAAAAAGAACTCTTACATGCCGGCCGTCAAATTTTACCGCTAATAGCTCAAACGAATATTAGGAGCAAACGAAATGCCCAACTGGGACGGATCATATATTTGAGATTCCAAGGGTACAAAGGCATATCAGAAAACTGTCTTAACACAGCAAGACAACAAGCACGCCACCATAAACTCAGCATTATCCAACAACCTTAAGATGACTCATCAGCCTCTCCAGCTCTCAGTTGCGCCAAGCCTTCCTTGTACACTTCAAAGTCATCTGAAGTCCAGCGGCAGACAAGGTACAGTCGGAATGTAGCCATCTGCATCCCAAGCAAGCGCTGCGACAAGGAAATTAAAGGGACCTTAATACACAAGAAACAGGTATACTTCGACAGTGCCATACTTATGAGTAAAAATGGCACCAGAGGTCTAGAACACCCAAATCAAGTGTGAAGAGTAAGACTTTGTACCAAGTGAGCGATGTGCCTATGTGTTTTGCTAAACCAAGATAATTAACATGAGATAACTGAAAATTATAATGCTTGCTTCCCATAACTTGATCATATGACACCTTCTGCCTTATTTTTAACTGATGTGTGGCTAATAATGCATGATATGGTATACATACCAGAGTGTGTGCTGCTTGTGGTGAAAGGGGCTTTCCTTCTTCACATACTACATGATCAGCAACTAATTCGACAACACCTGCACCAACAATGGTCAATTTAATAAAATCCAACAATCTTGCATGGTAGCTTCAAGGACCTGTGTAAATGCGAGGGAAATACAAACCTTTGTTTAGGCGAACTGGCAGTCCTTGTTTGCGTATGAAGGGTTCCATTTCATGTGAAAACTTTTCCAGAGGACCTTCCTTTAGCTCCACCTGGAACATCATAAATGGGTAGATTCAGTTATAACCATATCATACAAGAAACAGGAGGTGCAATATTTCTGAACAATAACACAATTTAAACTACCATTCTTTAATGTATCCTATACAGATTAAGCAGCTATCATAAACAGTAATTCTCAACAGAGTGCTACTAGAGCAAATATAGACGTGATAACACAATTACAGGAATAATATTGGCGTTCCTTCTCAGTCATACCACTACTGTACTAATTAAATGCCCAGAATCATCAACAGTTAACATTATCTTTGGTAACCATGGTACGAGTTTGGTTCAACATATCTTGTTAATTTGTTTTCACTATGAACATGTACATGAAAGCAAAAGCAATACCGTTTCAGTAGCGACACTTCCTGTCCTTGCAAAATCAAGCCCCTCAAATTCTCGAAATAATCTGCACACAGGATATATGATCTTTACTGCACAATGTTATTAGAGCAGCAGCAAGTAAATAAGCAAACATTTGGAATTATTGTGTGCAGATAAGAACTACCAGACAAGGAGAATACCTCTCAACATCATCCCTCGGGAGATTCGAAAATATCAATCCAGTATTACCTTGAAGGAACTGAATACAGAGACGTTACATCAGCAAAACTTAAAAAGAATAGTCTGGATTAGACTTTTCAATATTTACCAAACAATGACAAATAATAAATCACCTTGGAAAGTTTATGCAGTCCTGTTTTCGCTTCATCAGCAGCTGAACGCCCCAATGCAATCTGCATGACCTTCTTTCCAGCAAGAAATATCCTGAGAAGAAAAACACATAGGAGCTTAGCAGGGTTTCAAGTGTACTCTCTACCAAAATATAACTGCATGGATCATCAACAAGCGAATGCAAATTGAGCAGATTCAACCCAAATAACTGCTGTTAACATTTGCATATCGGTCATTGTTGTAAGGAAGAAGGTTCACAACGAACCATATTCTAAATTTCCCTCAGTGCACACATATCATTTGGATAGCAGCACAACACAACATAGTAACTACAACTAGTAAATAGATAGAGAAACCTACCTGCTGGAGGACTTCAGTTGGTCCCTTAGGCCCTTGAGCTTCTGATTCCTCATGTTATTGTAGGTGAAGACATAGGCGCTGCTGTAGCGCTCAATCGCATCTTTGATTTCAGTGACCACCTTGCCCTTACGCTCTAGACCTGGCTTCTTCTTGGTTTTTGACAAGGTAACTGCGTCCATCAAACATTAAATTTGTGCGCGTTAGGAAAAAAAAAAAGAGGCTATAATTGGTCACTGAAGTCTTAATACTTGAGGTTCAGTTCTTGATTATCAATAAGAACAGAAATTTGGGCACGAAAGAATCAGAAGACCTGAAGAGGATCCTCGGAAAGGTTCCTCTCATGATTTACAAGAAAACTTGGATATTTGCAAAGCAAGTACCAGAATATAGAACTAACAAGCAAGCTGAAAATTAACAAGCTAATAATCCCAATTCAATAATACATACCACTACTAGTTAAAACTAATTCAGATAGAAACGTTTAGACCAGCCAAACTTTGGTCGAATCCAGGGGAAGAACAAGAAGCTGGTAGAGAGGTAGGAAGGGGGGATTGAGCGCAATAGAATGGAGCGGGCGAACTGACCTGCGCGATTGCGCTTGGATTTCGGCATGGCGGAGGGTTGGGTTCGTCCTCCTCCTCTGCTGTCTTGCGCGTGGCGGCGGGCGGTGCCTAGTGTTCTAGGGTTTTGAGAGGGTTCTCTCTCTCGTCTTGGCTTCGCTTTTGTTTGGGTTTGCGCCGCGCGAGGAAGGACAGAGACCACAGGATAGGCATGGGTCGGACTGGGTTGGGCTAGATCAGGCCCACTAGAACATAACTATCTAAATCAGAATAGCTCCGGCCCATCAATGACTTTATTTTTTATGAAAGAGATTTCTCCTCGATTTCTATTAATAGAAACCAAGAGCCACAAAGTCTGAGAACATCCATAACACACCGACCTCAGCAACACAAACCCGCCAAAGACTACAGCCAACATTTTCACTCACTCGAAGCAAAACAAACTGGAACTACAGGTAAGTAAAAGAAGCAAAACGGGCGCCAAACAAAGCCTCAGACTACACGGACAACCTAGTCAACCTCCTATTCTTGGTGTCCAAGAGTTCTAGCTTCTTCTCGCCCGATAGACCTCAGCCGTGACCTGCCCTAGTGTTCTTTCCCACTGCCGTAGCTCCACCTTTGTCGTCCTCCTTCACCTGCAAAGCACTCCACCAATTAATTCAGAAACTCACATTATATAGTATATCCAGTGGCTCAGCTGGCCATGTATTCTGAAAGCACGCTATGTTCGCTTTCCAGATACTCCACAAGACTGTTGCCACACCTACAGTTAACAGAGCTCTTGATTTTCTCCCAAAAATTTTCAACCAGCTTTCAATGCAATGATCTGCGTTATCAAACTGACAGTTCACACTAATGGTGGCACTCACGATATTCCATAGATATCTGGCTAAAGGACATGCAAAAAATATGTGATCAACCGACTCATTTTTCCCACAGATAATGCAAAGTTTAACACAAGCACCCCCCTCCTCCTATGAAGTAGAACATCTTTGGTTAGAATGCTTTTTTGAAGCACCAACCAGATAGAAGTTTGTATTCTAATGAGGAGTTTGGTTTTCCAAAGGAAATTATGTGGCATAGTATTACAACAATGCATAGCCATGTAGAAGGATTTAACACTAAATTCTCCCGAGATAAGCACCAACCAGATAGAAGTTTTTATTCTAATGGGGAGTTTGGTTTTCCAAAGGAAATTATGTGGCATAGTATTACAACAATGCATAGCCATTTAGAAGGATTTAACACTAAATTCTCCTGAGATAAGCCATTGCAGCCCCCCCCCCCCCCCCCCCCCTCTCCCCTCCCCCCACTCCACTCCACTCCACTTAGAGTGATGGTGTTACAGATCTAGATCAAATTATTCCATATCCACAACTAGATGTCTACGAAATTTCAGAGTCCGCACTCCTTTAGTTGAAACCTTATGAACTAAGATATTCTTGTCCATGGAAATGTTATATAGCTTTGGAAACATTCTAGCAAGTCAATTTCTGTCAATCCAGTTATCCTTCCAAAATCTTTTTTTATCCCCCAATACAAAGCTGCAACAAGACAGGAACAAAGATTTGACTTCCGTTATCCATCAGTGACTACATTCCCTCAAAACAAGAGCCAATGAAAAACAAACGTCGATGTAGGTTATTTTTGCATTTGTCACGAAAATTGTTTGTTTTATGCTAGAAGCAAAAATGTGCTCAGCACTCGAAAAGATGTACTTCCTCTGTTCGCTAATATAAAACGTTTTGACAAATTAAATTATGTCTATAGAAACATCTTATATTAGTGATTGGAGGGAGTACTTAGTTCTTCTACTAGTAATAAACCTACGCTTCAACAATCTTGTAAGAGAACAAGGCGGATCCTCACATCCCAAGCATGCCACACAAACACAAAAACATGTTTGCAAAATAGTGGGCTGGCCATGGTGGCCACGGTGCATGGGCTAACTGTTGGGTAATGCACTACGCAAAACAAAAATTTCTAGCGCATAACCAGGATCATATGCAAGGGGAGAGGCAACAGATCATACCCTCGAAGATCGAACAACCGAAAGTTTATCGATGACGATGTTGGTCGTGTGTCGATCCCTGCAACAAGCCTTAGCGAGTCGCGATGAGATGTATTATCCCACGGACGACTCCCATAAACATGCACCAATTGAAGATGTCGTTGTCGAAGTAGTCAGTGCGTCAATTCCCGCACCTAGTCGATTAGCCGCGAGAAGATTTCTCCTTGTGAAGATCCGCATGATCAAGTGCTTCAAGTGTCGTACCTCCACCGGTATCCACACGTACAAGATTAGCGACACCGCATCGAGGTGTGATCAAGAACACACGGACGAAGCGGGAATATGTCGATGAAGATCCGACAACGCTTCCGTAGTCTCGTCTAGATTAGATCTAAATGGAGGGAGAACTCGGCAGTGCTCCGGCGTCGTAGTAGAAGAAGAAGTACCTAAGGCACACCTGCCCTAGGGTTTATCACCACTCCATGGAGGTGGAGAAGAGAGGAGGGAGGCGGCGTCGGTGCGGGGAGGCGGCGCGCGGTGGCGGCGGCTAGGGTTTTAGAGGCGGTGGTGATGTGTCTTGGGAAAGCTAAGGCCACAACTTGTGTGCCTCCTGGGGTGCCCTTTTATAGGCGGCAAGGCCCCTTGGGTCATCCTTGACCCAACCCCAAAGTTTGGACGAGTTCCGGTAGGTGTAGGTCAATCCAACCTACTCCAAAAATGTCTCCTTTGACCAATCCGAATTGGGGTAGGGGACATCTCCTTATCCTTTACGACAACGTGGCTGCACCTATTATGGAACTTTACGGGCATACTAAGATGACCCGGGTCATCCCGTACCTTCCGGAACCTTCCATAACATTTCGGAATGTTCCGCTCCTTCCAAAATCTTTCATATGTGTCTGAAACCATTCTGGACACTCTCGGGACCATTCTGGACACTCTCGGGATCATCTAGGACCTCTTGGAACCATTCTGAGACCATCCTAGACACTCTCGGAACCCTTCTCTCATCTCATTAATTCTCAAAACTTATTTCAAACACTCTCGGCAATATTTCGGATAGCTCTGATATGTTCCGAGACACTCCGAACATCTTCGGAATTACGTATCTACTAAATCTTCGTTCACACTCATATTCTGAATGCCATTGAACTCTTAAGTCTGTGACCCTATGGGTTCGGATATTTTTAGACATATTCGTAACTCTTTCCGCGACAATAAATACTATTGGCATCTTGATACACATAGTAACCCCCGCAAATAACACGGAGATCTTTATCGTGTTGTAACATCCCAAAACTTTAATCAAGGTTATTAAATCCTAATCACCCAATTTAGGGTTAACAAAAACTTTTATTAAGAAAATGAAGGTGAATGCATGTGTGTTTGCATTAGTGTAGAATTGAGTGTTTATGCTATGCTTGATTGTTCTAAATGTTATGAAATGGTTTAAAGGTGAATGCCACATCATCTAGACCCTTTACCAACAAAATCCAAAGAAAAAGAAATCAAATAAGAATAAATATAGCAAATGGTCATTTTGATCATTTTAAACCACTAGGCCACTTTAGGTGTTCCTAGAAGAAGATTTCCAACAGAAATAATTCTATTTTTTTTCACCCCTTGCTAGACCAAGTAAAAGTGTATCAAATCCCACTTTACAAACTTACAAAAACATCTAGAAAATTATTTTAAAGGACATTTGAAAATTGAATCAAGTGTATGTGTTAAGATCACACTTTTTCAAAAACCCATCAAATGAATTCACCTTGACCTATCCAAGCAAACCTAGTCTCTCAAGCTTAATCTAAGATCACTCAAAAAAATTGAATCAAAAATTCAAAAGTAAATTTCATGCGGCCATTTTATCAAACACTTGGCATGCACGAAAAAATCTCTAGCCTAACTTCACTGTTTCATACAGTGATCATAGACCAAATTGTCCCCTAGTTACTCCCCTATCTCCCCTAAGCCTAACCCAGGCTAGACCAGCTCCCCCTTCGCCATGGAGCATAGTAGAGCACCGCCGGTTTGTGGTCATCACCGGCCGACCACGGCTAGCTCGCACCAGACCACCCCGCGCCCATCCAGGATGTCTAGTAGCCTCGTCGCAGCCTACCGCCACCCCCTATCCACCCCACGATCGAAGCCCAGCCCTGGACCACACTAGCAGCGCCGTGCACCGCCTCTCTGCACCGTGTCTAGAGCAAGCCAGTGCGCCGTGTCCGACCAGCCCCGCCAGCTCGTGCCTTGCCCTCACTGCGCACGCGCAGCCTCGCCATGATCACCACCTCCCGCTAGACACCCTCATTCGCCGCCGCGCGACCCGCAGCTGCCGCACGCCGCCGCAAACACTTCTGTCGCCGCGTGGAGCGCCGCACGCTCCCGACCGAACCAAGCTGCCCCACGCCGCGCCATTAAGTCTGTGAGAACCGCCAAGGAGCATCGCACCGTCCTACGCCCTCGCCCATGCCATTAGCCGCCTATAGCGACGCCACTGTCGAGCTCACCGCCGCACCGCTCGGTCCTATCGCCGCGCTATAAAAGGAGGCCACCCCCGCCTCCATTCTCCAGACCACTCGACTCTCCACTCCTCACTGACCTTCCCCACTTCTCCCCGGAGCAAGGCGAGCACCACCGCGCCGAAATTTCACCGAAGCCTGCCGCTGCTGGAGGAGAAGGGTGCCATCGATTCTGACCACCCCAAGCCCTGCCGTGACCGCGCCTTGCCTCACCGTCGTCTACCACGTCGATAGCCCCTGTCGCCGACCCTAGCTGGAGCCCAGGTGAGCCCCGCGAGACCCCCACCGCCGCGCTAGGTCTAGTTCCTCGACGGAGTTGTTCGTCGTCGACGATGACGCTCAGCCATTGGATTAGAATTAGATCGAGCGGCTCAGATTTGCTGATACCGTTTCACGTTAGATGAGTCGCTGACTAGTGGGTCCGCGCTGTCAGCAGCCCGCTGCACCGCGGAGCGCCACTGGGCCGGCCCCTTTAAGTTCTCGCGCCGGCCTGGAAATTCGAATAGATGTTTTCCCATTTTGGTTAAAACCCTATTCTATGCCTAGATTCAAAAATCAATTCAAAGAGTTTCACCGAACCAAATGACATGATTCAAAATTTGTTAGAAATATAATTAAAATATCTATCCAAGCCCGTTGGATTTAAATCAATTGGAGTTAGGGATAATCTATAGTAAAAATAACAAGATAGAGGCTTTTGCAAGTTCAAACATTTTTCAAAAATCAACCATAATAGCTTTTTAGTTGATTCTAACTCTCAAAAATCACATTTGACAATATCGATCTGAATATGTAAAAACATTTAGGTTTGCATCTAGTGACATTAGACAAGGACCAAAAGAATGATATTAGGGCATTTCTAGTCACATTAAATTTATTAAATAGTAATCTCAAACTTTATAAAATGTGACCAACACTTTAAATCACATTCCCATGTATTAGAATATGTGATGATGACATGTGTCAACATGATCCCATATTTTAAGTGGAGAATATTAAATCTTAATTAATTTCAATGAGTATAAATTACTTTTCTAAAATAAAAGGAATAAAACTAGTTCCTTATTTCATGTGATGATTGTGATGATGCTAGATCATCAAGTGTGAGCCTTAGTGTGCTAAATAGAAGTAATTAAGTATTGTTTGGTGATTGTGTACCCCGTATTCCTTTATAGACGATAGTACCGACCAAGGATACGAGGAGGAGGAGTTCTACCCAGAAGACGAAGAAGAAAACTTCAATCACTCAACCAATCAAGGCAAGCCATCATTAAAAATGCAAGCTAATACTTGCAAGCTTGAGAATCTAAGCAAAATGCATTAGGTATGCTTTGGTTATACCATTTTGATTATAACAATCCCAAGTTTTACTTGCAAGCTTTATCCTTTTTTACTTTACCAAAGTTCTTTACTTTTAATATAGGTAGCATAAAGAGTATAGTATAAAACTTGGCCTATCTAGTTGCACTTAGATGTCATTCTATAACATGCGATTGAAGATTAGAACCCCTCATTAGTGAACACTCTTAACCCTAGTGGCTAGTGCTAAGCATAAAACTTGATCACTTTAGATGGGAATACTTGGTGAAAATGATTATCAAAACCTTGGAATGAGGAGTCATTCTATTGAAATGTTTTGACATGTGTTGAGAAACACAAATGGATTTGATGATGAAAATGTTGAGGCATGAGCCTTAGACCTTTGCAAAAACTGATGGTTGGGTTCGGATGCAATACCATTCCAATTTTACCGTACAACCACAATACCTGAATTGGGTAGGGCTTAGCCGGAAGTTTATATGCATTAGTATGGGTTCCCTCGCGGGAGAGGTTTGAGCTGAGGCTACCTCTTGATGTTTGTCCACCTATGTAGTGCCCAGGATGGCAGATGTCCATGGCTGGGAGGCCAAGCTCATAGGGGAGGTGCTTATACTAGAGTGTGTAATTGAAAGGTTATGATTGATTATCCGCATACTAAGTATGATGATTCAGGGTTATCCCTGACGAATGTATCAAATTTTGTGGTGAAAGTGTACCGCCTCTGCAGAGTGTCAAACTATTCGAATAGTTGCGTCCGCGGTCATGGACAGTTGGAGTGGCCATACTGTTCCGTCGTCAGATGTTTTCAAAATGACTTGTGAAGTGAATTATGACTTTGACTTGACCACAACAGGGTTGTGAATATGAAAACTAGTTTCCCACTTAAGTGATTTAGGACATTAAATTAGTTTTCTTTACTTCTAAACTCAGTTTAGATAAATCTAGCTTTTTGCAAATAAACCTAGAGCTTAAGATTCCTACTAGAACTACCTTACTTGTTAGTGATAGTTTGCGAGTACTTAAAGAGTACTCATGGCTTTGTCCCTGGCTATTCCCGTGGCCATACTATGAGGAGGACTATCAGGAAGATGGACAACAGGACGGCTACGATAACTAGGATCATATCCCATCGTCGGCATTGCCTGTGACACTGAAGATGGAGCCCACTACTACGCTTTATTATTCCACTTCTTGTTTGTATTAAGACTGGATCAGGAGATCCTTTATTTGTGTAAAACGTTATTATGGTTTGTAATGGATGATGTACTGAGATATCCAATCTGTTATGTCTCGCAAAAATGGTAATCCTGGGATTGCGATGTATGGCATAACAGGCATCTGGGATTAAAAACCCGGGTGTTGACAAGTTGGTATCAGAGCCATCCTGACCATAGAGACCCTAGTTAGAATGGACGTCCCAACAAAATCTTAGTTTCAAAAAAAAAGTGAGTATTTATGAAAACCTATTCCTACTCTTATCCTTGATTCTTTCAAAAAAAATATGCTCCTAAAATATTCTTACCTTCTTACATAAAACTTGACACACTTGATCACCTCACTAACTTACTCATCCTAAATTCTTATAGATGGAAGTTCAGTATTGCAAGTTCTACCAGTTGGGCAACGGAGGCCAACTAATCTTTGAGAGGGATCTAGATGCACTGTCAGAGTATCTAGAGCGCTGATGACCCACAAGAATAGGAGGTGTATCGCAGTATTTTCGAAGAAAGTGAAACCCAATTTATTGATTCGACATAAGGGGGGCCAAAGAATATTTATAAGCCTTAACAACTGAGTTGTCAATTCAGCTGCACCTGGAAACAATCTTGCTCACAGCAGTTTATCAGTAGCAACAGCTTTGTAGTAGCAATAGTAAAGTAACGGCCATAGTAAAGTAAAGACAGTAGTAACAATAGCAGTAACAGTAGGATTAGAGCGTCGTAGGCATATGGATGGATGGACGGGCATTGCATGGACAAGACAATTCACAAGGCAATCAGAACATAGGGCATTTGCAGATAAATAAGATAAAGCATCAGTCATACGTGCTCGCAATGAGAACTTGTACAACATGTTTTGTCCTGCCAGCCCGTTTGCAGCGGGGCCTCAAGGGAACTACTGGCAATTAAGGTGCTCCTTTTAATAGAGCACCGGAGCAAAGCATTAACACTCCGTGAACACATGTGATCCTCACATCAAAGCCATTCCCTCCGGGTATCCCGATTTCTGTCACTTCGGGGCCATTGGTTCCGGACAACAACGTGTGTATACAACTTGCAGGTAAGACCATAAACAATACTATCATAATGAATCAATAACATGTTCATATATGAAATCATGGCACTCGGGCCCTAGTGACAAGCATTAAGCATAACAAGTCGCAACAAAGTCAAAAATAACTAATAATAGATACTAGGCACCATGCCCTAACAATCTGATGCCATTACATGAACGCTCTCATCCAATCCCTACCATCCCCATAGCCTACAGCGGGGGATTACTCACTCATGGATGGGGGAAACATGGATGGTCAATGGAGAAGCGATGGTGATGATGATGGCGATGATCTCCTCTAATTCCCCGTCCCGGCAGGGTGCCAGAACGGAGTTTCTGGTTCCAAATCATGGAATCTGGTGGTGGCGGTGGAGCGGAATTCCTTGTGGAAAAACGTCAAACCACCCTGAGTTTTTAGGTCAGAAGGCATCTTATAGGCGAAGAGGGAGACCGAGGGGGTGTCTGGGCGGCCAGGCCTAGTCCGCGCGGCCAGGTGGTGTGGCCTGGGCCCAGCCCCACTCCGTCTCGTATTCTGGCTCCGTGAGTCTTCTGGCGAAATAGGATATTTGGCATATTTTCCGGGATTTTTCCTGATAGTTGATTTTCTGCACAAAAACTAGACACCAAAGTAATTCTGCTGAAAATAGCGTCGGTCCGCGTTAGTTGCATCCAAATCACACAAGTTTAGAGGAGAAACAATAACAAAAGTGTTCGGGAAAGTAGATACGTTTTGGACGTATTAACTCCCCCCAAGCTTAGCTTATTGCTTGTCCTCAAGCAATTCGGTTGAAAACTGAGTGCGATAAAAGAAACTTTCACGAACACATTTGCTTCATATGATGTATATATTCTCAGCATGTGATCAACTACTTAGACAATTCATAATAAGGATTATGCAACTAAGTGTACTTAATAGGCATTGCAAGCTATGAATAGATTCCAACTCAAAAATAATAAGTAGCATGAAGCATAAACATAAGCAACATTACAATGCTCATAACAAGGTATGATAGAGTGGTATCTTGCTTGCCTTTTTATTGTGAATGCCAAGGCACCTCTGAAGTTCAGGTGAAGACTAGAAGTAAAGATATCAAAGATACAAGCATCAAAGTCATAACACAAATAATCAAGTTTTGAGACAAGCACATTGCACTAAGAATGACAACTATGCTCTCAAGAAGGTGCTCATAGAATAAGTGGAGACTTAACAAGGAAATGAAAAGGTTTTGAATAGTTTGAAAGGCTTCCAAATGCTGAAAGTATGGTACTCATTATCTTTGAGCTCTCATTGCCCCTATCATAAGCATCTTTAATATGGTTAAGGTGAAAGTGAGGTCCAATCTGAGTTATATGCTTGACAGACTATAAACTAGAAATCCCATGTCCCTTGAGTACGAGGGCCGCTCCTCATGCTACTCAACTTTAGTTATCGGTAAGTTCTTGTCATCGTAAATACGTGTGTATCATAGAGAACCACCAACGGGGTACCCCTTGCCTGATGATAAGGAAGAATCCCCATATCAAAATGACAAGGCAAGCAGACAATGTGTATCTCAGCAATCTTCTTATTTACCATGGGAAAATGGTGCTTTTTTCTCTCTTTCCTCTTTTCTCAAATCTCTTTTTTTTTCTTTTTCTCAATAGCTATCTCTCTCTTTTTTTATAAGAAGAATGCGTCATAGATACTTATTATGGTTACGCTGCAGGTTTTTCACCATGACAGCATGGATTAGACCAGTGGCCTAGGCGTTTCTCTAACACACATACATAACTCCATGGACTTACAAGCTCCCCTTTTATTTCACACCGATGACATCCGCAAACAAAAGAGCATGGTATCAACTGGGTTTATATTTACAGGTGTTGAAAGCGTTCCCCGTGACAGCACGGTTCTGCTAATCCCCAGCCTACAATTTGCAAGCATATAACTTTCATGGACAGTCACAATGGTTTAGGTTTATTAAGTGCAGGAAATAAAGTGTGCCATCAAGTTCGTGAGAGCTTTACTAACTAACTTTCTCATAACAAGCAAACATTTTATTCGGAAGAAAACAAGGCATATTGAATATGCACGGAAATAGCAAATGATGCTAATAGGTAGGTATGGTGGACACTTTTGGCAATATTTGGTTTTAGGGAATTGCAAACACGAGTAAAACATACTCAGTGTAAGTGAAGGCTAGCAATAGTAAGGGAGCAACAAACGAGAGAGCAATAGCTGTCATAATCATGCTTGCAACAAAACAGGACTAATCATGCCATGAAAGTGATTCAAGACCCTCAAGGCAAAATAATTCATCGAGGCTTAACTGATTATTTCAGTCATATGCATGCATGAGCATGTGCCAAATCAATTCAAGTGAAAGATTCAGCTGAGGATACCACGGTGTCATACCAAGTTATGAATAGAGTAATGCAAGCAAACATTCATATGACATGCTACAAACTATTAGCAAGCTGGAACTAATCATATGAAAGCAAGAACTACTAAGCATCCATAAATAACATACACCCTACATGAACAGGCTAAGCATACCCACAATGATGAGTATATGTACAAAAATGAAAACAAATAGAGTTCGTTATCAGCCTCTTACCACACCTCAAGTTGTCATTAATCCTCATTATTACCCTTCACTTGTGTGGCTTGAATAATAATAATATGAAACCAAATTCCACTGAGAACTGTTGAACCCTGCAGCAAACTCACAAAACCAAAGAATAACAACAAATATTTTTGGTGTTTTCGATTTTTAAAACAAGAACCAAAAAGGGAAAAACAAGCAAAGCAAAATCTTTTTGGGTTTTTTGTATAGTTCAAACAAAGCAAAAAGGAAAAAGCAAACCAAGGCAAAAAGAAAGAAGCAAACCAAAGAGAAACAACAGAAATATTTTTGGTATTTTTGTGTTTTAGAAAGCAAAAGCAAAGAAAGAACAAAAACTAAAAAGAGAAAAACATGAATATACAAAGTACCGATGCAAAATAATACAGAGATGAGTACGATGTCGGCGTACCTCCCCCCAAGCTTAGGCTTTTGGCCTAAGTGGGTATCAATCCCAAGCTGGCCAAGATGAAGTGTCTTCGTGGTACGACGAGGAGGTACCCTCGTCCTGGTGCGAGCTCGAGTACGTCCCTCCGTAGTGTGCAGAGTAATCGTAGGAGGGCACATCCTCCTGGTGCTGCCCGTGGAACCCCAGCAAGCGGAGCTGCTCATCCACCTCCTCCTTGGAGTGTGACCACGGTCTCCTGTGAACACTAAACAAAGTAGATTGCGGCAAAGGGATCTCCCTCTCATCCCCGTCAGTAAACAGCATCCTATATACTAGACTGTCCAAATCCGAATCAGCAGTGACAAAGTGATGTGTTTACATAGCAGCAAGGTCAAGCCTTTGTGGTGCCAATATAGTATCATTGGGGTCCAATGAAAGCTCTAATGCATTGACCATACATGAAGCAATGATGCCCCATAGATAGGCCCCCTAGAAGCTATGCGGTGAGCAATAAGAGAGCCAAGATTGTACCGAGTATCATTGTTGAGCGCAGCAGCAAGGAAGGCTAAATGATTGGTGGAGATATTACTCGTATTCTCCCTACCCAGAACGCTAGTAGCAAGATAATATGCAAAGTATCTAAGAGCAGGGAGTTGGATGTTTCTTATCTTTCCGTGCTGAGCTACGCGGTCATCATCATTGGTCACCCCTCGGTAGATCTCTAGCAAATCAGCGGGTCGCCCTTGAATCTTCTTCACGGTCCCTGTCATGCTTACACCTACAATACTACAAAATCTTTCCAATGACATGGTAAAGGGCAGATTATAAATTATGAAAGAGATAGTTGACTGATAGGGCGTGTTAGTAAACACAAAGCTCTCAACAAAAGTCTTGGTGAGCATAGCGTATTGCTCACTCTCATCTTGCATGTATGAGGTCAAACCAACCCTCTGAATCACTAGCAAGAAATCATCAAGAATCCCTACAGCTTGTAAGAAAGTAAAACAAGGAAAAGTAGATGGGTGAGCATCCCCATCATCTCCTTCATTACCAATATGAGGTGCAATGAGATCTTCGTTGTATGATGGCCTAAACTACGAGGCTGATCTTGAGGGCCTTGACCTCCTAGGTGCATCCCTCTCAAATATTTCTCCAAAGGTATGGTTGTTCATGTTTCATATTCTGAAATTTAAACATCTATTAAACAAGTGATTGCAAAGTGAATATATAATGAAGCGCACTACTCATAGGGACTTGTAAGAGACCTAAACATGCATCAAAACTATATATCTAAGCATCAAACAAGCTTACAAGCTCTCATAACCTGTCACCTACAGCAGCAAAATACTCAAGATATAAACCACTAAACACAAATCTACTTGGACAAGCAGAGGAGTCACATACCGGAGAACAAATGCTCCAAATATCAGCAGCAAAGATGGGTTGAGCAAGGAGATCGAAAAATCGAGGGCAAGCACAACAAGAACGCGATTTTGAGCAATGAACTGGTGTCTACTCGGGAGAGAGAAGAAAGTGGAAAGTGAGAGAGTGAGTGGAGGGCCAGGGGTGGCCCACACCATAGGCAGGCGCGCCCCAGGGCTGGCCGCGCCACCAGGTGGTGTGCCTGCCTGGTGGGCCCCCTGGTACCTTCCAGGTACTCCTCTGCCCCTTTTTTCACGTAAAAATTTAATATGAATGTTCTGGAATTTTTCGAGACACTTTATTTTTGGGCATTTTCAGGTATAGAAGAATGATTTTCTGACAGAAAAGATTTTCTGGAATGATGCAATGATAAAACAAGGCTAGAACTACAGAAGTTCTAAGACACTCTAACATACAAGCAACTAACAACAAAGAAAACTAAACGAAAGCAAAACTAAAATGGATAGAATAAAAGTAAACAGAGATAATCACGGTGAAAACATTGTTTTGTTCAATGAAATCCTTTTGTTAACAAGGTTGATCAGGTCTTGTTACCAAAACAATTTCAGATGAGACAAAACTTTGTATTCCACTAATGATTATGTTACCTCAACCTTGATAGCAATGGTCCCAATCATAATAGTTTCAAATTTTTCTCTTGGTATGGGACAATATATTTCTCCAACTTGAATGCCCTCAACATGTTCAAATGAATTCAAACCATAAGTTCTTTCAATCTTCTTGGGGAAATAGACAGTAAGTTCCTTGTCATTAACATTGAAGGTCACCTTTCCTTGATTACAATTAATAACAGCTTCTGCAGTATTAAGAAAAGGTCTCCCAAGAATAATAGACATATTATCATATTCAGGCATTTCAAGCACAACAAAATCAGTTAATATCAAGCAATCATGAGCCACTTGAACAGGTACATCCTCACATATACCAACAGGAATAGTGGTAGATTTATCAGCCATTTGCAAAGATATATCAGTTGGTAATAAGTTTTCCAGTTGATGTCTCTTATAGAGAGAGAAAGGCATAACACTAACTCCCGCTCTCAAATCACACAAAGCAGTTCTAACATAACTATTCTTAATAGAGCAAGGGATAGTTGGAATCCCTGGGTCTCCAAGTTTCTTAGGAACCTTACCATTAAAGGAATAATTAGCAAGCAAATTAGAAATTTCTTCATTAGGGATCTTCCTTTTATTCGAGACAATATCCTTCATATACTTTGAGTAAGGAGGCAATTTAATAGCATCAGTCAAAGGAATTGGAGGAATAAAGGTTTCATCCACTCACAAAACTTATTATAGTGTTCATCTTCCTTTGACTTGTGTTTCTTATCAGGGAAAGGCATAGGTTTTTGGACCCAAGGCTCTCTTTCACTACCATGTTTCTTAGCAATAAAGTCTTCTTTAGTGTATTTAGTATTCTTAGTGTGCTTTTCAGGTTCTTCTTCAACTTTTTCTTTATTAGGAACATCATTTTCTTCATTACCACTTTCAGTTTCAGCATCAGAAATAGATATACTATTAGGATCTTTAGTAGGTTCAGAGGGTTCTACAATAATTTTATGTTTATTTTTTCTTTTCTTACAAGTAGTACCACTATTTTCAGCTTGTTGAGAATCTTGCTCGATTCTTTTGGGATGCCCCTCAAGATATAGAGGATCCTGGGTAGCAGCACCACTTCTAGTCCTAATCTCATAAGCGTGTTTTTCTTTGGCAGCATTAATTAGCAAGTCTTTTTGCACTTTAATAAGTTGATCTATTTGAGTCTGAACCATTTGAAAATGTTTAACAATCATTTTAACATCATTAGAGGTTCTTTCCACAATATCTTTCAACTCAACAATAGCTCTAGTGTTTTCCATTAGATGATTTTGCACCCTTTTATTAAAATTATCTTGCTTAACAATGAAAATATCGAATTCTTCTAAGCATTGATTAGGAGGTTTAGAGTAAGGGATATCACCTTCATCAAAGTGTTGGAGAGAGTGTACCTCAATAGTGGATGAATGGGGAATTGGCTTACATAATTCTTCTATAGGAGGTAAATTCTTGACATCTGCAGCTTTTATTCCCTTCTCCTTAAGACATTTCTTAGCTTCCTTCATCACTTCATCATTCAATTCAATAACTGCCCTCTTCTTAGATGATGGTATAGGCGCCGGTATAGCTGGTTCTGGTATAATTATTTCAGGTATAGCTGGTTCAGGAGGAGTCCAATCTTCATAGTTCTTGCTTACTTTAGCCATTAATTCATCAGTTTCCTTGGGAGTACTATTCCTAAAAACATAATCAGCACAGCTATCCAGGTATGTCCTAGATTCTTCAGTTAGTCCATTGTAAAATATATCAAGAAGCTCATTCTTAGGTAATGGACTTCCAGCATGTGCATGAATCAAAGCACAAAACCTTGCCCATGATTCAGGCAATATCTCTTTTTCTCCCTGTTTAAAATCAAAACGTTCCTGCAAAATAGCATGTCTAGCACTAGGAGGAAAGTACTAATCAAGCAATCAGGGTTATCAATAGATTCAGGAGGTAAATTACTAAACCAAGTTTTAGCTTCTCCTTTCAACGAAAAGGGGAAAATCTTAGCAACAAAGTAAGTACGCATCTTAATATCATCAGAAAATAAGCCACTCGTGGTAGAAAGCTCAGTCATATGTGCTACCGCACTTTCATTCTTAGTCCCACAAAAAGGTTCTTTCTCAACAATAGCTATGTAAGATAGATCAAGAGAGAAATCATAATCTTTATCTTTAATGTTTATGGGAGATGCAGCAAACTTAACAATAGGAGACAATTTGGGTCTAATAGTACGCCTCTCAAGGATACTCTTAGCAGCGCTCCTATCATTGGTGTTTTTACATTCTTTATAAATTCATCGGTCATCTCAACATAACCGTCTTCAATATCATAACTCTCACTAGACTCAGGTGAACTAACAGGTGTAGTAGTGTCTTCATTAGGAGTTTCAGTATTTCCTGCTATAGTTCTAGCAATCGTAGCATCTAGGAAATGACCTAATGAACCACTCTTATCAAGCACAGTAGAGGCAGCATCATAAGACCAGAAGTTTTAGATTCAGCAGTAGTAGTAGTGTGTGTAGCATGTGTATGTGGTGGTATAACGAGCTTACTCATAACAGATGGTGAATCAAGAGCAACAGAGGTGTTCAGAACCGTACCTCTTCTTGTAGTGGATGGTAAAATAGGAACCTTGCCATCACGAGACTTACCCATGATGGACGGATGTCAGCGAACAATAACGAATCCAAGTGAACTTGATAAATAAAGCTATGCTCCTTGGCAATGGTGCTAGAAAATAGTCTTGATGACCCACAAGTATAGGGGTGTATCGCAGTATTTTCGAGGGAAGTGAAACCCAATTTATTGATTCGACACGAGGAGAGCCAAAGAATATTTATAATCCTTAACAACTGAGTTGTCAATTCAGCTGCACCTGGAAACAATCTTGCTCACAGCAGTTTATCAGTAGCAACAGTTTTATAGTAGCAATAGTAAAGTAACGGCCGTAGTAAAGTAAAGACAGTAGTAACAATAGCAGTAAAAATAGGATTAGAGCGCAGTAGGCATAGGGATGGATCGACGGGCGTTGCATGGACAAGACAATTCATGTGGCATCCCGCTAAAACCACTACTAGAAAATCGCGGTGTTTTTGTGCGTTGCATTATCATGACTGCATGCTCATGTCATCATGCCACATTGCATTTGAGCATCATCATCATGCATGGTTTTTGTCTAAACTATTTTCGAAACGCCTAGTTTTGTTTTCTAAATATTCCCGTCTTTATTCAAATTAAAACCCGGGCCTCCGGAATATTTTGTTTCGTCTTTAAACGGTTTTCAAACGCCCCGTTTTAAACAAGTAAAATATATAATTTATCTTTGGGAGGCAGCCGCCAGGCCCGAAGGCCCAGCTGGCCACCTCCATCCTAAATCTAGACCAAGCCATTTTGCTTAGACAAATCCCTAGCTACCCTAACCCAGCCGCCACCTGCCACCCCTTTTCTCCCGCTCCTCCTTCTTTCCACTCCCGCCTGCGGCGCCCGACCAACCCCACCCTGGGTGCGCATCCCCATCTCGCCTGGCCCACCATCGGTCCCACACGCACCCAGTCCAGCCATCCACCAACCCGTGCGCAGCAAGCAGCCTACTCCCTTGCCCGTGCGCAACCCGCCCGGTCGCACACGACCGACCGACCCGTCCAACTCCCTTGCCTCGCGACTCGATCGCCCCACCTACCACGCCCGCGTGACGCGTTTCCCTGGCCCCGCTCGTTTCCCTACCCGACGTCGCCCACGCCCCCTCGCTGCGTTGAACCAGTGTCGTGGCAACCGACCGGCCGCCCCCCTACACGATCCCCGAGCCCTGGCCCCACCATGAGCGAACCTAGCCCGCTCCCTCTCCATCCCCGTGTCGCACCCCCATCCCCACCAACCACCACCGACACCCGCACCTACCCGCTCCCACCGAGCTCCGGCGATCTCCTCCGCCGTCCCCGCGACGCACGCCGTCCGTCCTCCCCGGTTCCCCCGCTCGCCGCCACGGATTCACCGCCGCCGAACCCTTCCCCTGCAGCCCCTACACGGCTTCCCCTCCGGCCGCGCTGCCGCCTCGCGACTCCCTCTCCTGCGGCCCCGGCCCCTTCTGCATCGCCGCCTCCTCCTCGGCCGCGGTTGCGCCACCCCGGTAGCGCGACCCCGCGCCCTTCCATGGCCCCTCGTCTCCACCGTCGGCCGCGACCGCCGCCGCTGCCTCCTCTCTGCTCGAGCACGCACCGACGCCACCGGAGCCACGCCTCCACCGCCCGTCCCCGACCCCGCAGTGCCGGTCGCCGCTCCTTCCGCCGGGCCCTCCCCTGCGACCCCGAGCCCGCCTGCACCAGCTCACCGCCGCCTCGTGCCCAGCTCGCCCGGCCCCGACACCTCCCCTCTGCTCCCCGGTAGACCGTCGCGGGCCCCGCCGCTCGCCGGCCTCCCACGTCGTCCTTCCGTTCTCCTCCGGCCCCAAGCTCCGCTGTCGACGTTCCCCTGTTGCTGTTGACCAAAGCTCGTTCCTGACGTGCCTCTGATCTAAGTCACGAAGTGATGCAGGTTGCTCTTCTTGTCCCTGTGCGTGTGTCTCGTCTGGCCCTTTTGTTGCTAGTCTGACCGAGTGTTATGCTACCGCGTGTAGTGGTGATGTTTGCTTGATCGGCTATCTAGTCCAAAGTGTCGACCCCAGGATCTCGACAAGAACCTCGTCACGGAACGCCATGCTCTTCGACACGGGCGCCAGGTTCTACTTTCGTTTCGTCGACCGACGTCGCAACCGATGGTTGAAGTGGAGTTCGAAAACCTCGAGCCGCACGGCACGACATGATCTTCCTCTTGGACGCCGAGACCCCGAGTGCACCGACGTGGATCCGATGATCGATCCCTAAAGACCTCGATCCCGGAAGCCAAAGGCCGTTACCCCGAAGACCGATCTTGGAGTTTGAAGTTGAACTTGTCGAACCCCGAACCTCTCCGAGACCCCAAGACCTTCGACCAATGTGTGACCCCTTTTCTCGAAGCCCTATTTTATAAATGCCATCTATATAAACTTGCTGCATATTAATTGTCCATTCTCGCATGCATATTGTGGGTGTTTGGGGCTTTTTCGATGCTTCACCTAAATTAAATACGAATACTATATGCGGACTATTTTAGTCTTATATATCATCTCCATTTATATGGTATAGCGAGCCGATGCCGTGTTTCGCCTCGTTAAGCCAACATTTAAAATGCGGGGTATCTAAACAACATGAACCACTTAATTAATTGTCGGGACCCTGGTTCCGCTTAATATTGCCTAATCGCACCGCATCTGTGCCATGCCATGCATCATATCATAAGCATGCCGGACCTTCTGTCGTAGTATTAAATAGTGCATCTGGTGTTTGTTCTAGTGTTTGCTTCTTCGCGGATTAGGCCGATGAGTTGATGCGAGTATCGACAAGTTCTCCGGATATGATCCGTCGGCAGTGTTTCCCAGGCGAGCATCTCTTCCCCTTCTACCTATTTTGCATTTATAGTCTTTATTTCCTCTTGTTGATCTATTGCTATCCGTGTCGCGATGCTTTAGTTTCCGTGCACCAGTTATATCCCGTGCAGCCTCTATATTGCCATGGACACCTCCTAATACCTGTTGCTTGGTAGATAGCTGGCCTTGCGAGTCGTAGTTGCTTGCTCAGATGCGATCTCGTGTTGTCAAGTACCACAGTTGTTGGAATGCTGGCAGATGTTTATGGTGGAGATGATCATGACTTTAAATACAACTATTAAATTGCTAGATATAACTAATGCAGAGGCATCGGTGGGCAATAGATGTTATTTGGTTCTTACACGCTCACTTGTGTCCCGTAGGACCCCGAGTACTTGATACCTGTTCCTTGACTATTCGCACTATCCACATCCGGGAGACCCTATGGGACCCCCCTGAGCCAGAGCTTGATTCATTTCTATTTCTTGGGGCCACAAGTAATTTGGGGCTTTATTAATATCCTGTACTTATGCCATGCTTTACTGCTTTATTTAAGATTGTGCGTGGAGCACCTGTACTGTTTTGGATCGCACCACGTTTTCGCGGTATCGACAAGCCCAGTCACACTTTCGGGTTCCCAGTCGTTTACAGCCATCGTCGCAAACCCTGGGTCCGTTCTGGAGCCGGCCAACTTTGTTGCGGGTAGCTTAGTGGGGTGGCCCCCTAAAATATTTATGAATCCTGTGATTGCTTTGTCGTGAAAGCCTCGTTGGGTTTTGAGTTGGTTTTTCCGGGGTTGATCGAGTGTGTGTTGCTATTTGTGCACCCCTGCAGGGTAAAACTTTCTAAAAGCCGTGTCCGCGGTTATGGATGACTTGGAGCACAGTATCTCGATCATAGACAAGCATAACTAAAGTAGTGCTATAAATTTGACTTAATATATCTGACTAGTAATCAGCTTCACTATAACGGAATGGATATTAAAAATGCCAACCACTGGTGGACCTGGGTTGTTTTGTTATACCTGCCTAGTAAGTATTGCAACTCCAATGGAATGTGATAAAAGTTCCAACAACTGCTGGGTTTTGGGATTCCTCAGGACAATTATATCTGACTAGTAAATGTTCTAATTACCACAGAATGGTTAATTAAAATTGCCCACTACTTATGCTTCAGGATGAATCAAGCTATATATCTAACTAGTAAATGCTGCAACTATAATGGAATGAATAAAACTGCCAATTGTGTGAGTTCCTTGGTTTGACTTCCTCGTTTGGTCTCGAGGGGGAAATATCAGGATGGGTATGTTTGGTGTTAGTATCAGGTTGGATCCGAATAGGTATTTCTTACCCCTCTCTGATAACCGCCAGTTGTCTGAGTCTCTATAGGTTGTTTAGTGCTGCTGCGCTGCCGCTTCAGTCCACCATACCTATGTAGGAGAGAGCCGCCGAATTCTAGCCTCGCAGTGTATTGGCCTCAGTACTGATGCTCCTCTTTTTTCCTTTGCCCTTTGTCGGCACCCTCTTTTGTTTTAGCAGGTTTGAGATCGACGTCGTTAGCAGGGTTACCCTTCCGGCTTGGCCTGGGCAGGGTTATGGACGCCATTGGTTATCCTTCAGGGCTCTTGGCCCCATTTGCATCTTGTCCGTAGTCGGACGATATATATCGTTTTCAAGGTGAATTGGATCTTTGTATTGTATATCTATATTCTTGACTCGTTGAGTCGCTGTTGTATATATATCTGTTATGTGGGTCCCATCGAGGACTATTGTGTAATGGTATTACTTCATTTTCCACCCGCACGAAAGTGCCTGGTGGGCGTCCTTGAATCGATTCTATGCGGGTTTGGTGGAAAGGGCTAAAACTTGCATAGGGCCGATTGGAGGGTGTTACAATTCACAAGGCAATCAGAACATAGGGCATTTGCAGATAAATAAGATAAAGCATCCAAGTACTAGATAATCCTAGGCATGTATCCCATATATAGTCATACGTGCTCGCAATGAGAACTTGCACAACATCTTTTGTCCAGCCAGCCCGTTTGCAGTGGGGCCTCAAGGAAACTACTGGCAATTAAGGTGCTCCTTTTAATAGAGCACCGGAGCAAAGCATTAACACTCCGTGAACACATGTGATCCTCACATCAAAGCCATTCCCTCCGGTTATCCCGATTTCTATCACTTCGGGGCCATTGGTTCCGGACAACAACGTGTGTATACAACTTGCAGGTAAGACCATAAACAATACTATCATAATGAATCAATAACAAGTTCACATCTGAAATCATGGCACTCGGGCCCTAGTGACAAGCATTAAGCATAACAAGTCGCAACAAAGTCAAAAATAACTAATAATAGATACTAGGCACCATGCCCTAACAATCTGATGCCATTACATGAACGCTCTCATCCAATCCCTACCATCCCCATAGCCTACATCGGGGGATTACTCACTCATGGATGGGGGAAACATGGATGGTCAATGGAGAAGCGATGGTGATGATGATGGCGATGATCTCCTCCAATTCCCCGTCCCAGCAGGGTGCCATAACGGAGTTTCTGGTTCCAAATCGTGGAATCTGGTGGTGGCAGCGGAGCGAAACTCCTTCTCGAAAAACGTCGCCCCCCTGAGTTTTTAGGTCAGAAGGCATCTTATAGGCGAAGAGGGAGACCGAGGGGGTGTCTGGGCGGCCAGACCACCCCCTGGCGTGGCCAGGCCTAGCCCGTGCGGCCAGGTGGTGTGGCCTGGGCCCAGCCCCACTCCGTCTCGTATTCTGGCTCCATGAGTCTTCTGGCGAAATAGGATTTTTGGCATATTTTCCAGGATTTTTCCTGATAGTTGATTTTCTGCACAAAAACTAGACACCAAAGTAATTCTGCTGAAAACAGCGTCAGTCCACATTAGTTGCATCCAAATCACACAAGTTTAGAGGAGAAACAATAGCAAAAGTGTTCGGGAAAGTAGATACATTTTGGACATATCAAGCGCCCGCATCCGGAATTCTTCGGAGCTCAACTCAATGATCACCTAGGAGGAGATCTACAATGGTTGTTAGTTGCAGATCTCAGAGGCAAGATGGAATCATCCCTTTCTAAGAAGATTCAATTCACCGTGCGAGAGAACAACTAGCTAGATAGATTAGCTAGGTCTATGCATGAATCTCTTGCCCGTCTGTGTGGGAAAAACATCAACTTGATCCAGGGAACTCGCTTTGTGCACTTCGCAAGGCGTGATTCTATGGGAATGCCATTGGAGATGCCAAGTCTGTAGGGTAACGGATAGGCTACACTAGCGTAAAATCAAAATTTTCTACCGCGTCAACCAGGAATACTATTGTCATAGATCACGGGATTACCGCTAGACGCGCAGGTGCGGAACTCGATGAAGCACGTTGCGGCAGTGTAGATGTTCTACGTCTCCTCCTCGTCCTCGTCCCACGAGCTGCTCCCCTTTGCGCGGCTCGTCCAAGTGCTACAAATGCAGCACCTCCGAGGTATCCACACGTCCGGAGTGGAAGCCTTCACACGCCAGACTACTAGGTCTGCGCGTGCAACACAGGCGGAAGAGGAGTGGCGGCTGGGTGGAAATCTCTCACCTTTTCAGCTCGCCTCACTCTCTCTTATATAGGCATCCCTGGTGGGCTTTTACATTAGCAGCCCATTAGCAGCCTAAGCCTGGTCTAATTCGGATCCAATCCTCATTAGGCTTCCAGCCCCTAAAGTGTGTGACCCTATAGGTTCATACACGTATAGACATGACGCGAGTACACTTACTCCGTCAATAGTTGGTAGCGGCCTCTAGCAAGACGTGCCAACTCCTAAACGCATATAAAGATCATTCGGACGAACCATCACAAGGTTGAGTACATGTCTTTCCCTTTGCCTCACGATATTTGGTCTAGCTCTAAGCTGACCTCTCTTTCTCGATACTGTGATTCAGAATCCCTTTACTAGGTTAACTCTTAACCATATGTAGCACGGCCATGCATTTCTGGATCCGATCACTCGAGGGGCCCAGAGATATCTCTCTCAAGTAGAGAGGGGCAAATCCCATCTTGATTGACCGATGCCTTGCAGCATGTATCAGGACAAACCCGAAAGCTACCTTTATAACTACCCAGTTACGGAGTAGTGTTTGATAGCCCCAAAGTAGGTCGATCCACATCTCAAGTACATGCGACAATCTCAGGTCTAAGGACAAAATGTACACGATGTGTAGAGAGAGCTGCAAGTATTATTGCTAGTCTCATGTTGGGTCAGTCCAACCCCATGTTCATAACATGTGTCCACATCATTGGTTTGACATCTCCATGTCAATGACTTGCGAAACATAGTCATTAACCAATCGATGTGCTAGTCTAATATTCACGTGTGTCCTCGCATGAACTCCGACTAGGGACAATTATTAGATAACCATACAAGTAAAGAGTTTCACAAACAATTCACATAATTGCCAATCAATACAAGTTGCCTGGTATATGGATATTCAAGGAACATTATAATAACTCATGGATACACATGAAATACAATCATCTCTATGATTGCCTCTAGGGCATATTTCCTTCAAAGTCACCCGGAGATGAAGCGCCAAGTGGAGAATTTTGACTTCCTGTTGTATGATAGATAGAAGGAATTGGACAATGCTCGAGCCTACGCCAACCACAACCTTGCCATTGCCGCCGAGAAGGACCAAACTCTCGCCATGCTCGTCAAGGATCGCAAATCACTTCGTCATCAACGCGAGAAGAAGGATCGCACCATCGCTCTTCTTAGCAAGAAGGTGGTTGACCTCGAGAAGACCATCCATGAGCAAGAAGTCCAACTGGAAGCAAAGGAAGAGGAAGAAGGTGAAGACATCCAGGGAGATCTTCACTCGTACCTCAGTGATGACAACGACTACTTGGAGGATGATGGCATGGATTTCTACACCGATGATGATGATTCCGACTTCATTGATGATGAGCAGATGCACTTGATCACTACCGTAGGAATGAGTTATATCGGTCCCTCTTATCTCATTATCTAGCTCAATCTTCTCGCATCTCGTGGAAACCTCGGAGGAAGCAGCTCATCGCAGGACCCAATGTTACAGATTCTGCAAATGCTAGTTTCTGACCATGAAGCTAGTAGATCCGAGCGCCAAGACAATCTAGCCACCCTGCAAAAGATAGCTCAGATGGCTCACAATAATCAAGGCCAAGGAAATTAGGATCATCATGGATCCAAGCTCAAAAACTTTCAGAATACCAATCTCCCTATCTTTAGTAAGTCTAAAGACCCTTTGGATGCTGATGGCTGGCTGCAAACCATGGAGAACAATCTGGAAGTAGCAGGAGTTGAAGCAAACGAGAAGGTATTGTTTGCCACCCATTATCTGGCAGGAGATGCAAGAGTCTGGTGGAATAGCACCCATACCATGAACCACGATCAAGTGATGATGTGGGAAGCTTCCAAGATCAAGTTTACCTGCACCCATGTGCCACAAGGTTTAGTCACCAGAATGAGAGATGAATTCCAAAAACTGAAGCAAGGTAGGATGACGGTAGTTGAGTACCATGAATTTTTTTTGTCCTTAGCTAGATATGCCCGTCATGAGATCAACACCGAAGCCAAGAAGAAGGAAAGGTTCCTAAATGGATTGCATGATGAAATGCAGACAGTTCTAGTCAACATCCGTTTCGAAGACCTAGAAGAGCTAGTCGACTCTGCCATTCAGATGGAATGGAAGATCAACCAAGCCAACGGCAATCGCAAGCGCAGAATGATGCACCAGAGTGGATCCAACCATACTCAGAAGTATTGCCCCAACCCATCTGCATGATATGCCCCAAGAAACAATAGACCCCCGATGTCCCGTCCAAGCTACCCCAATCGTAGCGGAGGAAGCCTGAAGTCTGGAGGAAACCACAACAACAACCCTGACAATTCCAACAACTTCAACCGTGCACCGCCCAAGTCCAACAACAACAACAACAACAATACTACCCCAAGGACTAGAAGCAATGATGTGCCTGTTGCAGCCAAAGACAAGTCCCAGATCACTTGCTTTGAATGTGGAGTCAAGGGTCACTACTCCAATGAGTGTCCCAAGAAGCTTGCAGCCACCACCAATGTGAATGCACCCGCTCAGCAGCAACGATGTGTTCAGCCTGGAAGGAGATTTTCCCCAGGGAACTCGCTCAACCGCAACGGTCGTCTATTCCACATGAATGCTGAAGAAGCCTAGGAAGCGCCAGATGTCGGCTGGGTATGTTTTCTATTAACTCAGTTTTAGCAAGAGTGTTGTTTGATTCTGGAGCATCGCACTCGTTTGTTACCGAAGAATTTGCATGCACTAGTAAGATTGAACCCACCAAATTGAAGCATGTTATGATAGTTCAAATACCTGGTTCAACCACCAAAGCTAGAAAAATTTGCAAGGTTGTACCTATCAGAATCCATGGAGTAGACTTGTATGCTAATCTAATAGTACTTCGAACTAAAGGTTCGGAAGTAGTACTAGGAATGGATTGGATGTCGAAACATAAATGATTGATCGACTGTGCCAAGAAAGCCATAACCATGACTAGTAGCTCTGGACTATCAGTAGAGCATGTATATGAAACCTTGCCCCGTCAGTTCAAATGCAACAAGAGTCTAGCCCAACCAACCATAGACCAAGTCAGAGTAGTCTGTGAATACCCCGACGTATTCCGAGATGAATTGCCCGGTATGCCCCCAGATCGGGATATCGAGTTCATTATTGAACTAATTCCTGGAACTGGACCCATAGCTCAGAGACCCTATAGCATGAACCCCTCTGAATTAGTGGAGATGAAGAAGCAACTTGATACTATGCTGGCGAAAGGTTTGATTCAACCAAGCGCATCGCCATGGAGATCGCCTATTTTGTTTGTCGACAAGAAAGATGGAGGTAACTGTTTGTGCACGGATTACCTGAAGCTGAATGATGTCACCATCAAGAACAAGTACCCACTACCCAAGATAGAGGATCTGTTTAATCAGTTGACTGGTGCCAGAGTCTTTTCTAAGATTGATCTTAGGACTGGTTATCATCAACTCAAGATTCGTGCAATGGATATTCCAAAGACCGCCTTTACCACCAGATATAGATTGTATGAGTATACGGTCATGTCTTTTGGATTAACCAATGCCCCCTCTTATTTCTTGGATCTCATGAATAAGATCTTTATGAATTTCTTGGATAAGTTTATCGTTGTTTTTAGCGATGATATTCTAATCTATTCAAAGTCAAAAGAAGACCATGAGCTACACCTGAGAACCATCCTTGAAACCCTTAGAGAACATCAGTTGTATGCCAAGTTTAGCAAATGTGAGTTTTGGTTGAAAGAAGTAGGATTCCTCGGACATATTGTGTTGGAAGGAGGAGTTGCTGTCGATCCTGCCAAGATCAAAGATGTTGAAGCGTGGAAAGCCCCAACCACTCAAACCCAAGTCCGTGCATTTATCGGATTAGCGGGATATTACCGCAAGTTTGTTGAAGGATTTTTGAGCATCGCAAGACTGATGACCCAATTATTGAAGAAAGATAAGAAGTTTGAATGGACAGACAAATATGAAGCAAGTTTTCAAGAGCTCAAGAAGAGATTGATTTCAGCCCCAATCCTGATTATGCCAGATATCAAGAAGCCTTTTGATGTGTATTGTGATGCATCCAAGATTGGTCTCAGATGTGTGTTGATGCCAGAGTGCAAAGTCATAGCATATATGTCCCGGCAACTGAAGCAGCATGAGCAAAACTACCCTACCCATGATCTTGAACTAGCAGCTATAGTTTTAGCATTGAAGACATGGCGTCATTACCTTATGGGTAACCGCTGTGATATTTATTCGGATCACAAGAGTTTGAAGTATATTTTCACCCAGAAGGAGTTGAATATGAGGCAAAGGAGATGGATAGAGTTAATCAAGGATTATGACCATGACATTCACTATCACCTCGGCAAAGCCAATGTGGTAGCGGATGCTCTTAGCAGATTGCCGTGTAGATTAAACACCATGATTAAAGAAGCTCAGCCAAGTTTGGATGAAGAGTTGGAGCAGTTTAGAACAGAGCTAGTTAGCAAAGGATTTTTAGCTAGCATTGAACTTCAACCCACGTTGATCAGTCAGATCAAGGAAGCCTAGAAAGGAAATGCAAGTATCGACGGAATCAAACGTCGTATTGGTACAGGAAAGGTACCTGGATTCACCGAAGATGAAGAAGGAGATTTATGGTACAAAGGATGTATTTGTGTGCCAGCAGATTCTGAGTTGAAACAAGTTATCATGCATGAAGCTCATGATACTCTTTATTCTGTCCACCCCGGAGGAACAAAGATGTATCAGGATTTGAAGGAGCAATTTTGGTGGCACAAGATGAAGAGAGAAATCGGAAGCTACATCACTTAGTGTGATGTCTGTCAGAGAGTCAAAGCAGAACATCAGAGACCCACAGGACTGTTGCAACCATTGCAGATTCCAGAATGGAAATGGGATTCTGTCGGAATGGACTTTATCACTAGTTTGCCTACATCTAGTAGGGGAAATTGACTCTATTTGGGTCATAGTTGATAGACTGTCCAAGGTAGCTCATTTTATACCTGTCAAGACAACCTACCAGAGTTCGAAGCTAGCAGAGTTATACATTGCTAGAATTGTCAGTTTGCATGGAACCCCTAAGACCATAGTGTCGGATCGAGGAACCCAATTTACCTCAAGATTTTGGTAGAAAGTCTAAGAAGGATTGGGAACCAAGTTGAATTTCAGCACAGCTTATCACCCGCAGACCGATGGACAAACTGAAAGAGTCAACCAAATTCTAGAAGATATGTTGAGAGATTGTGTGTTAGAGTATGGATCAAAATGGGAAGATTGTCTGCCTTTCACAGAATTCTCATACAACAACAGTTATCAAGCTATTTGCAAATGGCCCCATTTGAATTTCTGTATGGAAGAAAGTGTCGTACCCCCTGAATTGGTCGCAAGTAGGAGAGAGTCAGATTTTCGGACCCGACATCCTACGAGAAGCCAAGGAGAAAGTTCACAAAGTCTGTGAGCACCTCAAGACCGCCCAATCCAGACAGAAGAGTTATGCTGACAAGAGACATCGATACCTGATCTTCAATGTCGCATATTTTGTGTATCTCAAAGTGTCACCTTTGACAGGAATGCAACGTTTTCAACTAAAAGGAAAGTTAGCCCCCAGATATATTGGACCCTTCAAGATTCTGAATCGCCGAGGAGAGGTATCTTATCAACTGGAACTGCCAGAGGAGATGTCAGCCATCCATGATGTGTTCCATATCTCGTTACTTCGCAGATGCTTAGAAGTTCCAGAGAAGACCGAAGTTTTCAAGAACATCGATCACCGAGCCATAGATATCAACAAGGATTTGACATATCGTGAAGTGCCCATCCGTATCTTGGAAGAAGCCTTCAAAACCACCAGGACCCGGAGTATCAAGTTTCTCAAGATCCAATGGAGCAACCATACAGAAGAAGAAGCTACTTGGGAGCAAGAAGATTATATTAGGACTGAGTTTCCAGATCTCTTTAGTTCCTAGTTTTTCTTAAATCTCGGGACAAGATTTTGTTTAAGGAGGGAAGGTTTGTAACATCCCAAAACTTTAATCAAGGTTATTAAATCCTAATCACCCAATTTAGGGTTAACAAAAACTTTTATTAAGAAACTGAAGGTGAATGCATGTGTGTTTGCATTAGTGTAGAATTGAGTGTTTATGCCATGCTTGATTGTTCTAAATGTTGTGAAATTGTTTAAAGGTGAATGCCACATCATCTAGACCCTTTACCAACAAAATCCAAAGAAAAAGAAATCAAATAAGAATAAATAAAGGAAATGGTCATTTTGATCATTTTAAACCACTATGCCACTTTAGGTGTTCCTAGAAGAAGATTTCCAATAGAAACAATTCTATTTCTTTTCACCCCTTGCTAGACCAAGTAAAACTGTATCAAGGCCCACTTTACAAACTTACAAAAACATCTAGCAAATCATTTTAAAGGACATTTGAAAATTGAATCAAGTGTATGTGTTAAGATCACACTTTTTATAAAAACCCATCAAATGAATTCACCTTGACCTATCCAAGCAAACCTAGTATCTCAAGATTAATCTAAGATCACTCAAAAAAATTGAATCAAAAATTCAAAAGTAAATTTAATGCGACCATTTCATCAAACATTTAGCATGCACAGAAAATCTCTAGCCTAACTTCACTATTTCGTATAGTGATTATCGACCAAATTGTCCCCTAGTTACTCCCATGTCTCCCCTAAGCCTAACCCAGCCCAGACCAGCTCCCCCTTTGCCGTGGAGCCAAGTAGAGCGCCACCGGTTTGTGGTCATCACCGGCCGACCATGGCCAGCTCGCACCAGACCACCCCGTGCTCATCTAGGATGTCCAGTAGTCTCGCTGTAGCCTACCACCACCCCTATCCACCCCACGATCGAAGCCCAGCCCTGGACCACACTAGCACCGCCGTGCACCGCCTCTCTGCATCGTGTCCAGAGTGCGCCAATGCACCGTGTCCAACCAGCCCCGCTATCTCGCGCCTTGCCCTCACCGTGCACGCGGAGCCTCACCATGATCACCACCTCTCGGTAGACACCTCCGTTCGCCGCCGCGCGACCCGCAGCTGCCGCACACCGCCACAAACACTTATGCCGCCGCGCGGAGCGCCGCACGCTCCCGCCCGAACCAAGCCGCCCCACGCCGCGCCACTAAGTCTGTGAGAACCGCCAGGGAGCACCGCACCGTCCTTGACCCTTGCCCATGCCATTAGCTGCTTGTAGCGACGCCACCGTCGAGCTCACCGCCGCACCGCTTGGTCTCATCGCCACGCTATAAAAGGAGGCCACCCTCGCCTCCATTCTCCACACCACTCGACTCTCCACTCATCACTGACCTTCCCCACCTCTTCCCGGAGCAAGGCGAGCACCACCGCGCCGGAATTTCACCGGAGCCCGCTGCTGCTGGAGGAGAAGGGCGCTGTCGATTCCGAATACCCCAAGCCCTGCCGTGACCGCGCCTCGCCTCGCCGTTGTCTACCATGTCGATTGCCCTCGTCGCCGACCCTAGATGGAGCCCAGGTGAGCCCCGCGAGACCCCCCGCCACGCTAGGTCTAGTTCCTCGCCAAAGTTGTTCGCCGTTGACGATGACGCTCGGCCGTTGGATTAGAATTAGATCGAGCGGCTCAAATTTGCTGATACCGTTTCGCGTTAGATGAGTCGCTGACCAGTGGGTCCGTGCTATCAGTAGCCCGCTGCACCGCGGAGCGCCACTGGGCCGGCCCGTTTAAGTTCCCGCGCTGGCCTAGAAATTCAAATAGATGTTTTTCCATTTTGGTTAAAACCCTATTATGTGCCTATATTCAAAAATCAATTCAGAGAGTTTCACTTAACCAAATGACATGATTCAAATTTAGTAAGAAAGATAATTAAAATATCTATCCAAGACTGTTGGATTTAAATCAATTGGAGTTAGGGATAATCTATAGTAAAAATAACAAGACAAAGGCTTTTGCAACTTCAAACATTTTTCAAAAATCAACCATAATAGCTTTTGAGTTGATTCCAACTCTCAAAAATCACATTTGACAATATCTATCTGAATATGTAAAAACATTTAGGTTTGCATGTAGTGACATTAGACAAGGACCAACATAATGCTATTAGGGATTTTATAGTCACTTCAAATTTATTAAATAGTAATCTCAAACTTTATAAAATGTGACCAACACTTCAAATCACATTCCCATTTATTAGAATATGTGATGATGACTGATACGTCCATTTTGCATCACTATTCTATGTCTTAATTCACTATTATTCATTGATATATTTCGTATTGAGGGGTGATACTTATGTTATTTCATCTATTTTTGCATGGTTGATGACTTTTGGAGCATGGACCGCTGCAGTCAGGATTCTGATGGAAAAGGTGTTGTTTGGAGGCAAAATTCGCGAAGATCAGAAAATCCGGGAAAATATACGAAAAATCCTATTTTTCTAGAAGACTAAGGATGCCATAAGATGGAGTGGAGGTGGGCCACAGGGGGCCCACACCACCCCATGGCGCGGGCAGGCCTAGGCCGCGCCTGGAGGTGGTGTGGCCGCCCTGGCCCATTCCAGCCTCTCCCGTCTGGCGTATATCATCCTCCCGAAACCCTAAGACTCGGGGAGTGACAACAGAAAGATTCCACCGCCTTTGCGGGGCGAAAACATCGAGAGAGAAAGATCTCTCCGGCAGACAGATTTCTGCCGGGGGAATTCCTTCCCGGAGAGGGGAGATCATCGCCATCAACACCACCATCAAGCTGGACTTCATCGGGATCATCATCATCATCACCACCATCATCACCATCAGCACCCTCATCACCATCTCCATATTGCTGTAACAATTGAGTTGAATCTTGCATAGTTCATAGGGGAAACTCTCCCGGTGTTGATTACTCTTTGTAGTTGATGCTATTGAGTGAACCATTGAATTATTGTTTATGTTCAGATTGTTATACATCATTATTCCATCTCTGATCATGATCCATATGATGTCTTGTGAGTAGTTCGTTTTGTTCTTGAGGACATGGGAGAAGTCTTGTTGTTAGTAGTGGAGTTGCATTGAGAAAGATTCAATAGATTGTTATTTCAGTTGTGGTGTACTTCTTCTAGTGGTGTCATGTGAATGTCGACTTCATGACACTTCACCTATATGGGCCTAGGGTAATGCATTGTGTATTTGGCTACTAATCGTAGGGGTTGCCGGAGTGACAGAAACATGAACCCCCGTTAGGAAACCATTGCACAAGGGACGTAAGGGTCTTAGAGTTTAAAGATGTGGTTAGGTTTCTACCTTAATTACTTTCTTGTACTTACGAATGTTTGCAAGGGGTATAATCACAAGTATGTATTAGTCTTGGATGGGGCGGTACATTAGCACAGGTTCACCCACACAACACTTAGCAAGCTAAAGAAGATTAATCGACTATATGAAGCGAAAGCACTTGATAGTCTTCCCATGTGTCCTCGAGAACGTTTGGTCATCTTAAGAAATACAACCGGCTTGTCCTTTGCTGCATAAAGGATTGGGCCACTTGCTACATTTATTCCCACTGTCTTTTATTTACTCGTACTTTGTTTACTTGCTTTATCGAAAACCCCTAAAAATCCGTTTGCTAAGTATTTGAAGAGAATTCCTGATCCATACCACTAGCCAGCACCTTTTGCTCCTCGTTGGGTTTGACACTCTTACTTATCGAAAATACTGCGATAACCCCCTATACTTGTGGGTCATCAAGACTATTTTTTGGCGCCGTTGCCGGGGAGTGAAGCGCTATTGGAGAGTGGAACTGGTAAAGGAAACTTCTACTGTGAGTATTGTTTACTTCTGCTAGTTGCTTTATTTTTGTTATGGATATTTCACTGAGTTTCTTATTTGGTAATGCTACTACCACTACTACGGTAGTAGATAAACCACCACCTGCTGAGAATGATGTTTTCAAAATACCTACAAGAATTATTGATCGGGTTATAGATAACTACTATGTTGGGGATGGAATTGTCCATCCCGGTGATCATTTACTCTTTATACACGAATTATGCGGGTTGTTCAAGTGTGCAGGTATTACTACAGATCAAGTTAAGAAGAAGTTATTCTCATTGTCGCTGAAAGGAAGAGCTGAGGAATGGTATAAGCTGCTGAAGAATGGTCAAGCTCTGGAATGGTAGGAAATAGTGCCTCTCTTTTCTTCAAAGTTTTATCCTCCTATTGAGATTCATAAAGATCGGAATCAAATATACAACTTTTGGCCTCTTGATGGAGAGAGTACAACTCAAGCTTGGGGGAGATTGAAGTTACTAATGCTCAAATGTCACATTCATGAGCTCCCCAACAATATTATTATCAACAACTTTTATGCAAGGCTCCCTCTACATGATAAAGTTTTATTGGATGCTTCTTGTGCTGGATCATTCACTGCATGGAAGAAGAAGCTAAATGGGACCTTCTAGATCATATTCAAGATAATGCTGAAGCTTGGGAGAATGACAAAGGTAGAAAGTCAGGTATAAATTATGATTATGAATGCATTGAATCTTTTATGGGAAATGATGACTTTCAAAATATTAGTAATATTTATGGTCTTGATTTGCAAGTTATTACGAATTGCTTTAGAGCTTTTGCTTCCTATATCGAAATTCCAAAAAGGGGATGGAACAAATACCATGCACCTTACAAAGATATTGTTGACTATGCTCCTATTGGAAGCGCTGAGTATTGCATTATTGATCCCATCTTACCCGAACCTTATATCAAGAAGATTCCCTTCCCCGAAAAGGTAAAGGACCATCCTATGATAACTAATGTAATCACCAAAAGTGAAAAAAAGAACTGTAAAACCTGATGAACAAATAATTATTGAACCTGTGGTAGCAATTGTGAAAGACCTTGTCACTAAAAGCGTAGAAGATGGGCATATAGTCTTGTGTGAGGATGCTTCTAATATTGTTTCACATCCCAATAGAACTAAAAAGGCTAGTGTTCCTGTGCTTTCTGTTAGAATTGGTGATCATTGCTATTATGGTTTATGTGATATTGGTGCAAGTTCTAGTGCTATTCCTTATGAGCTTTAAAGAGAAATTATGCATGAAATAAGTCCTTGCGAGTTGGAAGAGATTGATGTGGTTATTCACCTTGCTAATAGAGAGACCATCTCTCCAATTGGTATTGTATGAGACGTGGAAGTTCTTTGTGGCAAGATTAAGTACCCTGCTGATTTTCTAGTACTCCGTTCAGCTGCTAGTAAAACTTATCCTATTATTTTTGGTAGACCTTTCTTGAGTACTTCTGGAGCCATTATAGATTGCAAAAGGGAGAAAATCTTGACTAAGTTTTCTGGGTAATCTTATGAGTTTAATTTCTCGAAATTTTCTAAAGAACCTTGTGAAGAGGAAACCCATAATGAGGATTTTAGAGTTGAACAACTTGCTTCTATTTCTCTTTCTCATAAGAATGCTTTGCAGCAATTTATGGAAGATCATGAAAGTAAAATCTTCATGGAAGAAAGGAATGAGATTGACAGGATTCTCCGTGATCAACCTATGATGCTTAAGCACGACTTGCCTATACAAGACTTGGGTACCACGATGCCACCTAAAAAGGATCATGTTTTCGATCTAAAACCTCTCCCTGATGATCTTAAATATGCTTATATTGATGATAAAAAGATATATCATGTTATTGTTAGCGCTAAACTTTCAGGGAAGGAAGAAGAAAGGTTATTGGAAGTTTTGAGGAAACATCGAGGAGCTATGGGCTATACTCTGGATGATTTAAAAGGGATTTCACCTACTATATGTCAGCACTCTATCAACATAGAACCAGATGCGAAGCCGGTAGTGGAGCACCAACGATGTTTAAATCCTAGGATGAAGGAAGTGGTAAGGAATGAGGTATTGAAACTCCTTGATGCTGGTATTATTTACCCTATTGCTGATAGTGAACGGGTTAGTCCTGTTCATTGTGTTCCTAAAAAGGGAGGTATTATCGTTGTCCCTAATGATAATGATGAGCTTATTCCTCAAAGAATACTGGTAGGCTATAGGATGTGCATCGATTATAGGAAAGTCAATAAAGTTACTAAGAAAGATCACTACCCGCTTCCTTTTATTGATCAAATGTTGGAAAGGTTGTCTAAAAAGACCCATTTTTGTTTTCTTCATGGTTATTCTGGTTTCTCTCAAATTGCTGTTAAACAACAAGATCAAGAAAAAACTACTTTTACTTGCCCTTATGGAACTTATGCTTATAGACGTATGCCTTTTGGTTTATGTAATGCTCCTGCTACTTTCCAAAGGTGCATGTCTGCTATCTTTCATGGTTTTTGTGAGGAAATTGTAGAAGTGTTCATGGATGACTTTTCTGTCTATGGAACTTCTTTTGATAATTGTCTGCACAACCTTGATAAAGTTTTGCAGAGATGTGAAGAAACTAATCTTGTTCTTAATTGGGAGAAATGCCACTTCATGGTTAATGAAGGGATTGTTCTTGGGCATAAAGTTTCTGAAAGAGGCATAGAAGTTGATAGAGCTAAGGTTGAGGGAATTGAGAAGATGCCATGTCCAAGAGAGATCAAAGGTATTCGTAGTATCCTTGGTCATGCTGGTTTCTATAGGAGGTTTATTAAAGAGTTCTCTAGGATATCAAAACCTCTCACTAATCTTCTTCAAAAAGATGTACATTTTGTTTTTGATGATGATTGTAGGTAAGCTTTTGAAACTCTTAAGAAGGCTTTAACTACAACCCCTATTGTTCAACCACCTAATTGGAGTTTACCCTTTGAAATAATGTGTGATGCTAGTGATTTTGCTGTAGGGGCTGTCCTTGGGCAACGTATTGATAAAAAAGTTAAACGTTATCCATTATGCTAGTAAGACTCTAGACGCTACTCAAAGGAATTATGCCACTACTGAAAAGGAATTTCTAGCTGTTGTTTTTGCCTATGATAAGTTTAGGCCCTATATTGTGGACTCAAAAGTAACCATTCATACTGATCATGCTGCTATTAAATATCTTATGACGAAGAAGGACGCTAAGCCTAGGCTTATTAGATGGGTACTATTTTTACAAGAGTTTGATCTACACATAGTAGATAGGAAGGGTGCTGAAAACCCTGTGGCTGATAATTTATCTCGTTTGGAAAACATCTCTTTTGATCCTATGCCTGTTAATGATAGTTTCCCAAATGAACAGTTAGCCGCAGTAGGGGTGAGCTCGTGAGGAAGCCCTTGGTATGCTGATTATGCTAACTTTATTGTCTCCAAGTATTTGCCTCCAACTTTTACAACTCAGCAAAGAAGAAAGTTCTTTTATGATTTGAGGCATTATTTTTGGGATGACCCACACTTATACAAAGAAGGAGTTGATGGTATTATGCGAAGATGTGTTCCAGAATATGAACAAAAAGAGATATTGCGTAAATGTCATGGTAGCGCCTATGGAGGACATCATGCAGGAGATAGAACTGCACAAAAGGTACTACAATCAGGTTTCTACTAGCCTACCCTTTTTAAAGATGCAAGGAAATTTGTTTTATCTTGTGATGAATGTCAGCATGTTGGTAATATTTCTAGACGCAATGAAATGCCCATGAAATACTCTCTAGTTATTGAACCTTTTGATTGTTGGGGATTCGACTTTATGGGTCCTTTCCCTCCTTCGAAGGGTTACGCTCATATTCTTGTTGCCGTTGATTATGTTACTAAGTGGGTAGAAGCCATTCCTACGAAAAATGTTGACGGGGAAACCTCTCTAAAAATGCTTAAGGACGTTATCTTTCCTAGGTTTGGAGTGCCTAGGTATCTCATGACTGATGGGGGTTCTCATTTCATTCATGGCGGTTTTAGGAAGACCCTTGCTAAATATGATGTTAATCATAGAATTGCTTCAGCTTATCACCCCCAAACTAGAGGGCAAGTAGAGTTATCAAATAGAGAAATTAAATCTATCTTGCAAAAGACTGTTAATAGGTCTAGAAAAAACTAGGCTAAGAAGTTGAATGATGCTTTATGGGCTTATAGAACTGCTTACAAAAATCCTATGGGAATGTCTCCTTATAAAATGGTTTATGGGAAAGCTTGCCACCTACCCTTAGAATTAGAACACAAAGCTTACTGGACAATGAAAGAACTTAATAGACATTCTAAGCTCGCTGGTGAGTATTTGACTTGAGTTCCTTAGATGAATGGAGGAGTGAAGCCTATGAGAATGCTAGGCTCTTTAAGGAAAAAGTTAAAAGATGGCATGACAAGCGAATACTTAAGAGAGAATTTCATGTTGGTGAGAAAGTTCTATTGTATAGGTCTCGTCTCAGATTTTTTGCAGGTAAGCTACTATCAAAATGGGAAGGACCTTTCATCATTGAAGAAGTATACCGTTCAGGAGCAATAAAAATTTCTTCTCTAAAAGATAATACTACACAAGTAGTGAATGGACAGCGACTCAAACACTATATTGCTGGAGATTCTTACAATGAAGATGTTGATGCTTCTCAAGTTATAACTCCAGAGAAATTCATTGAGGACCAAATTCAGAGACCTATAGAGTCTGTTTTCATCTAGGTAACAGTTCTGGTAAGAAAAGTTCCACGAAAATACAATCCAACTATATTTTTGTAGTTTTCAGTTAATAAGGAAAGCTACGAAGCGAAAAAGGGACAGAAACGGAGCCAGGGTGGCTCACACCACCCTATGGCGCGGGCCCTCCCCTGGCCGCGCCACCAGGTGGTGAGGCCACCCAGGACTCCGCCTCTGACTCATTTTCTCCCAGTACCTTCCTTTTGATACGAAACTTCGTAATATATAACCCCCCGGATCCCCCGAGGTCTGTATATCGTGTTTTCGTCGTATTTTTGTTTCGATCTGTTTCTGCCAGGTAAAATCTCAGATTTGTAGCCTCAATGTTTTCCACTGGATCAGTTAAGGGAGATTCCTTGGAAGATATCATCAACCCATACATGAGAGAATTGAAGATTCATCCCAAGGAGTTGTTGCTCGAAGGTGGGGAGGTCCGGATTAAAGAGGTTCAAGGCCCTAAAGGTGAAGGAAGTCTGGAGGACAGGATGGAAGAACTGGAGCAAGAAGTCTTTAGGTACAGGAAGATGGCGGAGCGCGAAGTGGATGTCATCCATAAGATTTGTTCCGAACTCATCACCGAGCACCAAAAGGAGACTGCTGAACTCAAAGACGAAGTCTTCTCACTCCGCCAAACAACCAATGAACTGCAAGCACAGTTCTATGACGTTCAAAATCAAAACTGTGAGTATGAGGCTAGATTTAAACGCATAAGTGATGCTGCAAGTTTTAGGACGTTGGAAACCACGATGTCCTTTGTTGATGGGAAACCTTTACCCTGGAAGACGGATGAAGATGAGAGGATACCACCACCACCTAAGGAGTAATTCGTCATCAGGTTTGGCATCCCCTTGGTTTGTTCCAAGCTTGGGGGAGTGTCGCGGTATCATATCACTATCTTCTATCTTTTTACCTTTTTAGTAGAGTCATATCATGAATAGAGGAGTTATTATGTAGTATGGTTTGCATTATGGAAGCATCCCCTCTCTCGTTAGATATGTATCCCTTGGTGTGAGTTTCCGTTATGGAATATTAATGAGAAGTTCTATCATTCACTCTTTTGCATAACTTATATTAGTTTTCAATTCGTGGTTATATGATTGATCTTGTTGTTAGTATTGGTAGCACTTTGGGATCATTGAGTTAATGTAGTTGGTTTTGGAAAACCTGGCTCGGTTAGTAGCAACACCTTTTTGAGAGTTGAAAATAAAAAGATAGAAGTACTCTAGAGAAAAATAATTTCATCATCTTTCTTTCTTGATTTCCTCATAAGTCTAGTATTTTCTAGTTAAGATCTTTTGTGCTTCCAAGGAAGATTGCATGTTTGTTTTTATCACTTGTATGTTTGTTTGTTTCCTTCAACTCTTATACTTTCTACCCAGCCTTGCTAGCCAAAAACCTGTACTGAGAGGGTATTCTTCTCGTGCATCCACCTCCTTTAAACCAAAACCTTTGCCATTTGCGTCCACCATACCTACCTAGTAGCATTATTGCTATTCCAAGTAAATTCTTGTTTTATCTACCTCTCAAATTAAACTTGTTATGTGAAAATTAGTGATTAAAGCTCTCACGAACTTGATGGCACACTTTACTTTCTTGCACTTAATAAACTTGAACCATTGTGCTCACCTATGTTGCGTATATACTTGCGCTTTGTAAGTTGTGAATTAGCAGAACCATGCTGTCATGGGGAACGCTTTCAACATTGCACTGGTACTTTGTACCAAGTTGATATCATGTTCTTTTGTCTATGGATGTCGTCGGTGTGAAATGAAAGGGAGCTTGTAAGTCCATGGAGTTATGCATGTGTGTTAGAGAAACGCCTGGGCCGCTGGTCTAATCCATGCTGACATGGTGGAAACCTGCAGCGTAACCATAACGAGTATCTATGAAGCATTCTTCTTATAAAAAAAGAGATAGAGATTGAGAAGAAAGAAAAAAAGAGATATTATGAAAAGAGGAAAGAGAGAAAAAAGCACCATATTCCCATGGTAAATAAGAAGATTGCTGAGATACTTGTTGTCTGATTGCCTTGTCATTTTGATATGGGGATTCTTCCGTATCATCGGGCAAGGGGTACCCCGTTGGCGGTTCTCAATGATACACATATGCTTACGATGACAAGAACTTACCGGTGACTAAATTTGAGTAGCATGAGGAGCAGCCCTCGTATTCAAGGGACATGAGATTCTCAACTTACAACTTGTCAATGCATATCCTCATTTTTGATCACTTTAACCTTAATCACCTAAAGATGCCTATGATAGGGGCAATGAGAGTTGAAAGCTAGTAAGTATCATAATTTTTGGGAGCTCTTTATGAGACTTGCAATCCCTGCTTCCCTCTTTGAAGGGCCTTTCTTTTACTTTGTAGTTGAGTCAGTAAACCTATTCCCTTCTATCTCAACAAGTATTTTGAGTTGTTGTGTTTCATTCATTCATATGATGCTTTATGCAATCATGTTTCTTATGTTCTTTGTTTTGCACATTGCTCTTATCTTGATGTTTACTACTTTGAAAGCTTTCTTTGAAAACCAGCTGTAACACCCCGTCCACTCCTGGGCCCGGGGGGTGTCACTCCTGACAGCTTAATAGGATATCTAGACTGGCCCCACAGACCAACACTAGTCTTTTCTGCGCACTTTTTCCTCACTCGTGCGCACCCGGTTACCCACTTCCCGGTCAGTCACCCATCCTAGAATTGCTCTAGGCCAAGCACGCTTAACCTTAGAGTTCTTTTCGAATGAGCTTCCGGAAAAGAAGTTGCAACTTGTTGATATGGGTATCCTATCAATCCTATTAAGCCATGTGCATGGATCTCACATACACCCACCCTTTAGAAGATCGATGCCCTCATCGATCAAGCACACCCCAGGAACGTTCCCTCTTGGCACGTGTCTGTGCGTCCAGTGCCGGCACATGTGCCATGCCGTGTCCACTCCGGGCCACACGCGCCATGCTCCACATGTCCCGCCACTGACCCGCACACACCCGTGTAATCGCAAGGGTCGGCTCTGATACCACATGTAACACCCCGTCCACTCCTGGGCCCGGGGGGTGTCACTCCTGGCAGCTGAATAGGATATCTAGACTGGCCCCACAGACCAACACTAGTCTTTTCTGCGCACTTTGTCCTCACTCGTGCGCACTCGGTTACCCACTTCCCGGTCAGTCACCCATCCTAGAATTGCTCTAGGCCAAGCACGCTTAACCTTAGAGTTCTTTTCGAATGAGCTTCCGAAAAAGAAGTTGCAACTTGTTGATATGGGTATTCTATCAATCCTATTAAGCCATGTGCCTGGATCTCACACCAGCTATTTGTGAACTCCAGCAAATTATCATCTATTCTTTGACCAAGAGCTAAGTTTGCCATTACCAATTATGACTCACTTTATGTATTGTGTTTCCTTTACTTATTACAAGTTGAGTTATATAATAGTGAGTTGTCTTCTATTATGATTTATGCTTTTGATGAATGTGATGCTTCTTGTCCGTATTCTTTTATCGACTCTTCACTCCATAAACCTGAGGCCATGTTTATTGATCTCAGTTTCGCTTGGGGACAAGCGAAGTCTAAGCTTGGGGGGAGTTGATACGTCCATTTTGCATCACTATTCTATGTCTTAATTCACTATTATTCATTGATATATTTCGTATTGAGAGGTGATACTTATGTTATTTCATCTATTTTTGCATGGTTGATGACTTTTGGAGCATGGGCCGCTGCAGTCAGGATTCTGATGGAAAAGGTGCTGTTTGGAGGCAAAATTCGCGAAGATCAGAAAATCCTGGAAAATATACGAAAAATCCTATTTTTCTAGAAGACTAAGGATGCCAAAAGATGGAGTGGAGGGGGGCCACAGGGGGCCCACACCACCCCATGGCGCGGGCAGGCCTAGGCCGCGCCTAGAGGTGGTGTGGCCGCCCTGGCCCTCTCCAGCCTCTCCCCTCTGGCGTATATCATCCTCCCGAGACCCTAAGACTCGGGGAGCGACCATAGAAATATTCCGCCACCTCTGCGGGGCGGAAAACACCGAGAGAGAAATATCTCTTCGGCAGACAGATTTCTGCCTGGGGAATTCCTTCCCGGAGAGGGGAGATTGTCGCCATCAACACCACCATCAAGCTGGACTTCATCGGGATCATCATCATCATCATCACCACCATCATCACCATCAGCACCCTCATCACCATCTCCATATTGCTGTAACAAATGAGTTGAATCTTGCATAATTCATAGGGGAAACTCTCCGAGTGTTGATTACTCTTTGTAGTTGATGCTATTGAGTGAACCATTGAATTATTGTTTATGTTCAGATTGTTATACATCATTATTCCATCTCTGATCATGATCCATATGATGTCTTGTGAGTAGTTCGTTTTGTTCTTGAGGACATGGGAGAAGTCTTGTTGTTAGTAGTGGAGTTGCGTTGAGAAAGATTCAATAGATTGTTATTTAAGTTGTGGTGTACTTCTTCTAGTGGTGTCATGTGAACGTTGACTACATGACACTTCACCTATATGGGCCTAGGGGAATGCATTGTGTATTTGGCTACTAATCGTAGGGGTTGCCGGAGTGACAGAAACCTGAACCCCCGTTAGGAAACCATTGCACAAGGGACGCAAGGGTCTTAGAGTTTAAAGCTATGGTTAGGTTTCTACCTTAATTACTTTCTTATACTTACGGATGTTTGCAAGGGGTATAATCACAAGTATGTATTAGTCTTGGATGGGGCGGTACATTAGCACAGGTTCACCCACACAACACTTAGCAAGTTAAAGAAGATTAATCGACTATATGAAGCGAAAGCACTTGATAGTCTTCCCATGTGTACTCGAGAACGTTTGGTCATCTTAAGAAATACAACCGGCTTGTCCTTTGCTGCATAAAGGATTGGGCCACTTGCTGCATTTATTCCTACTGTATTTTATTTACTCGTACTTTGTTTACTTGCTTTATCCTAAACCCCTAAAAATCCGTTTGCTAAGTATTTGCAGAGAATTCCTGATCCATACCACTAGCCAGCACCTTCTGCTCCTCGTTGGGTTCGACACTCTTACTTATCGAAAATACTACGATACACCCCCTATACTTGTGGGTCATCAATGACATGTGTCAACATGATCCCATATTTTAAGTGGAGAATATTAAATCTTAATTAACTTCAATGAGTAGAAATTACTTTTCTAAAATAAAAGGAATAAAACTAGTTCCTTATTTCATGTGATGATTGTGATGATGCTAGATTATCAAGTGTGAGCCTTAGTGTGCTAAATAGAAGTAATTAAGTATTGTTTGGTGATTGTGTACCCCGTATTCCTTTATAGACGATAGTACCGACCAAGGATACGACGAGGAGGAGTTCTACCTAGAAAACGAAGTAGAAAACTTCAACCACTGCGCCAATCAAGGCAACCCATCATTAACAATGCAAGCTAATACTTGCAAGCTTGAGAACCTAAGCAAAATGCATTAGGCATGCTTTGGTTATACCATTTTGATTATACCAATCCTAAGTTTTACTTGCAAGCTTTATCCTTTTTTACTTTACCAAAGTTCTTTACTTTTAGTATAGGTAGCATAAAGAGTATAAAACTTGGCCTATCTAGTTGCACTTAGATCTCATTATATGGCATGAGATTGAAGATTAGCACCCCTCATTAGTGAACACTCTTAACCCTAGTGGCTAGTGCTAAGCATAAAACTTGATCACTTTAGATGGGAATATTTGGTGAAAATAATTATGAAAACCTTGGAATGATGCTTCATTCTATTGAGATGTTTTGACATGTGTTGAGAAACACAATGGTTTGATGATGAAAATGTTGAGGCACGAGCCTTACCCCTTTATAAAAACAGATGCTTGTGTTCGGATGTGATACCATTCCAATTTTACCGTACAACCACAATACCTGAATTGGGTAGGGCTTAGCCAGAAGTTTATATGCATTAGTATGGGTTCCCTCGCGGAAGAGGTTTGAGCTGAGGCTACCTCTTGATGATGTCCACCTATGCAGTGCCCAAGATGGCAGATGGCCATGGCTGGGAGGCCAAGCTCATAGGGGAGGTGCCTATACTAGAGTGTGTAATTGAAAGGTTATGATTGATTATCCGCATACTAAGTATGATGATTTAGGGTTACCCCTGGCAGATGTATCGAATTTTGTGGTGAAAGTGTACCACCTCTGCAGAGTGTCAAACTATTCGAATGGCCGCGTCCGTGGTCATGGACAGTTGGAGTGACCATAATGGTTCGTCGTCAGATGTTTTCAAAATGACTTGTGAAGTGAATTGTGACTTTGACTTGACCACAACAAGGTTGTGAATATGAAAACTAGTTTCCCACTTAAGTGATTTAGGACATTAAATTAGTTTTATTTACTTCTAAACCCAGTTTAGATAAATCTAGCTTTTTGCAAATAAACCTAGAGCTTAAGATTCCTACTAGAACTACCTTACTTGTTAGTGATAGTTTGTGAGTACTTAAAGAGTACTCATGGCTTTGTCCCTGGCTATTCCGGTGGCTAGACTATGAGGAGGACTATCAGGAAGATGGACAGCAGGAGGACTACGACAACTAGGATCATCTCCCATCGTCAGCATTGCCTGTGACACTGAAGATGGAGCCGACTACTACGCTTTATTATTCCGTTGCTTGTTTGTATTAAGACTGAATTATGAGATCCTTTATTTGTGTAAAACTTATTATGGTTTGTAATGGATAATGTACTGTGATATTCAATCTGTTATGTCTCGCAAAAATGGTAATCCTGGGATTGCGATGTATGGCATAACAGGCATATGGGATTAAAAACCCGGGTGTTGACACGTGTGAACCGTTGTATTATGTCCGAAACATATCGTATTGCTTCGTCGATACTTTACATTACCCGAGATGAAACACCGGGTTATTCTCGTTACCCGACATGTACTCTTTACTCATGCCGCACTATCGATGTTTATGTGTTCAACAAATTGATCACGTGTCTGGCCAGACGATGACGAACACCATAATACATGAGTGGGCCCAGAGTATCTCTCTCCATCGTCAGGAGTAGCAATTCCCTCAAGCACCCCATGTGAATAATTGGTGTACCATCCGATAAGAGCAAGTATTAACTTTATGATTACCCCGTTAAGAGCAACGTTTGAAGAATCTTGCCACGTCAATATTGTACCCAAGTTCACATGTGTCTCGTGATCAAATGATCTTTAGTAAAGGCAATACATTGTTTATTATAAACTATCGATAACAATATTGATGGTGTGTTTCAAGGTAGATCATGTTGGGTCTATCCATCGTCGTTGTTCTCCCAACAACTCAGATCTCATATATCACCGACAACTCCACAACACATTGTCGTTTTGCCCATAGTCAGAAAACTGGAACTATCAATGATATATGAACTAGTCTTAGAGACGAGACTATGGATGTCTAGATGGTGTTTATGATTCTACACATGTATTAGGGTTTTTCTCCAAATACTCATTATCCGGAACTAATACAATTATAGCATGGAATAATAAACTTAATCATGAAGAGGAAATATAGAATAATATAATTTATTATGGGAAATAGTGACCTGTCCATGGTGACCACGGTGCATAGGGTAGCTGTTGTTGGATTAGATTAAGGGAGCACACGGCGTTGGGTGGTAAACGACGACTCTCCACAAAATTTCTAACGGGTTTCGTCTGAGAGCCAGACAACAGCAGCGCATGCATCAATGGCAGACCGTGGCCACAAATTACGCCCATCTCACATGGTGGACATGCATTGATCATGGTGCACTTGCTAATAACTATGGCCATACAATCCGTAGGCAAGACATGCGTGCAGCACGGGCCAAGGATCAACCCGGCAATATACATCCATAAAATATGGTCGACGACCAGCACGCATATGTGTTTCATGGTGTATTTTCACGAGGCCAAACATCCATGCACCTCTTAGGCAGGACATGTGTGTACCACGGCAGGAGGAACAACCCCTCGACCGCAATACACATCTATAAAACACGGTAGACTGCCAACACACATATGTGTTTCACGGTGTATTTCCACGAGACCAAACAACCATGCACCTCTTAGGCAGGACATGCGCGTACCACGACAGGAGGATCAACCCCTCAACCGCAATACACATCTATAAAACATGATAGACGGCCAGCACACATATGTGTTTCACGGTGTATTTTCACGAGGCCAAACTGTCATTCATCCCTTTAGCCATGAGCAACCTTGTAGTAAACATGGTTCCAGATACGTTTCCACATTAATAACGGTAGACGGTTAGGACAACATGCGGATTAGGGTAGTAGACGAATATAACGTCTATGTTAAACAGTCATGGCAACCGTTAGCATCGCATATGCATAAAAGGATCATGCTCCCATTATCCAATGGTATATAGAGGGTGCACGGCGACCACCACGGGCAGCAAATCCGCGTCGAATTTATTATTGTATCTAGGGCATATTTCCATCACTAACCACCATCGGATCCGATAAAGAGAGCAAACAGTGTCAAGAAAATAAACGGCAGAGCTAGTCAGGTACTATACCGATGCTCAGGTCAAGAGCACAACGGCTACAAAACACATGCATGCAATACGGTAGCTCGGCGACCGCTGTGCACATGCACGCCCCACGCGATTTTAGGCCGTGGTCAGCTACAAACTAGTAAGTATTACGCCTGCATTTGAGGTTGAGACACGTGACACAACAACAGGCGGTTTACATTTATTATTCTTGGACGTATATGTGAGGCATCAATTCTCTCACCCGCATGCATGCTAGGTTCTATCGTCAACCGATTTTTTTTTGCACGGTAATACATGTCTCATTTATATATCATAAAGATCATAGTACAAGCCACGTAAACACCGACATGACAAAACTGAATAGATAGCAAAACGTAAACCGTTGCGCAAAGGATCACCAGCCAAGAAAAAACTATCCAGACCGAAGAAACCTCTGAGCTTGACGCCAACGCTCGTCACCTGCCTCTGGCACCACCACAGCATCCGCCAAAGGAGAGAATTACGGATCACCTCCTCACCGAGCTCGATGCGGCTCCATCGCTGACATGCAGCTTTGCGAACCTCCAAGGTGGCTCACCAAAGGTGAAACCATTGCTGTTGAACGAATTAGACCGGGCCAACACCCTGGACACGCCATCGAGCTCCAGATCTAGCACCCCCGCACGACTAAGACGTCGAAGGAGGAAGCCACACATGTCATCCACGAACCACGGACCCAGCACATGATCCACCATCTTCCAGATGCCGTCGATGCAGATCACAATCTACATCCGTTCCTGGACTACCTCCCAGGTTCCACGCCGGCGCTAGAGCAAACGCCGCCACAACGACGGAGCTTAAGGACACAGATCCACCACGAGGATGCCGCCACCGCCACCGCCACACCATCCTTACTTGGATAGACCGATCTCCAAATCCATCGGGGAAGGATCTGAAGAAAATTTATTCAGCGCCGTCATCGTCGTCCCCAAAGCCAAGACGATGAGCAGTCTAGAAACGAATCTAATTTAGCCTAAAACTATCCACACGCATAGATCCGGCGAACCCCCCTCACCACCGACGACCTAAGTCGTCAGCGGGGGAGCCGCCGGAGCCCGGCGTTGGAAGACGGGTGCCCTAGGGCGAGAGCTCTTTTTTCTCTCCCTGGCGGCTGCGTGGGGAAAAGTTACGATTTCTTAGACCAACCAGTTCGCCGGCCGATTTATATGAACGAGTTAGAATGGAGTAAGTATGAAAACCTCTTTCTACGGGCGTCGGTATGTGCTGGAGTCGGATCCACCACACGAGCCCTCCCGGGCACTTCAAGATTCGTGCTGCCGTTTTCTCGCTCCGTCCGCTCCGTTAACCGCTCCCCCGTGTAGACCCTGTGTGGCCTGAAATATCTGGCCCTTCCTCCCGACACGATGTGGCGTCTCTCTCTCTTCTCCCTTCCAAAGATTCTCCTCTCTCGTCATATCTACAACGGGCAGTGGCGTCGGAGCACACGGTGGCAGGGGCACTAGCGGCGGCAGCCAGAGCACGCGGTGGCCTGGACGGAGCAGTGACAACCACCCCTAGCCTCGAACTCGGCGCGTTGTGCAAGCTCCCTGCCCTCGCGACCTTCTCCTTCAAGGGGGTGCCGACGCTGCTCTGCTACCTCGGCTATGTTGCGTGCGTGGAGCGCGTTCCTGCCTGGACGCCACTCGTCTACTCCCTCGCCTTGTTCCTCGAGCGGTTGCGGCCGGAGCGCGCGGTGGCCGCCGGAGCACGAGCTTCCAGGGCGCGAGCGGCGGCACGATGGCACCCGGGGCGCGAGTTGCGGTGGCGGCCAGAGAGCAGGCGCGAGCAACGTGTGAGACCTGCATCGAATGAGGCCGCCGGATTTGTGGTTCCAGATCCGGCGTCCATGAACCTATAGGCAGATTCGTTTATCGGCAGATGTTTACAGGAAAGGATTTTTTAATCTTTTTCTTCTTTTTTTCCACAAGCGGAAAGGGTATATTGATTTACTAGATTGTGGTTCAGGTTATATATATGTTTCATTACTCGACAGGACCTTCTCCGATTTGTCAAATGTTGTAATTAAGCAGCGGAACCTGCAACTGCAAGCCCTATATTTTTTCTGGTTATGTATCTACGATGACATGCTACTTGAATTTCATGTTGATGATTGTGGTGATCTTTTATGTGGCCTGCCAAATTACCGAAACGAGTATTACTACTCCCTCCGATACAAATTAATTGACTCAAGTTTTTTTAGATTCGGACGTATCTAATACTAAAACATGTCTAGATATATCCGAATGTAGACAAATCTGAATCAATTAATTTGGATAGGAGGGAGTACATCGAAAGAGCCTCTACAAGTGTCTCATTGTCAATTGGAAAGGTTTATACGAGATGTCATCCAAGTGAATATATTCTAAAACATCATGAATCTGTTCTGAAACCATGTGAAACCTGTCTAGAAACCTATGTGACTTTTAACATGGACTTAGTGAACACGATGTGAAAAAAAAATATAGATACCATGCCTCTCAAACTTGTCAATTTGTGAGTGAAGCTTCTGTTGTTTCACATTTTACACTGTCGAAGAAATTTCTAACATCGTCAGGCTTGTGAAACGGGTGTGAAAAAATGTGATAAGTGAAACAAAATTGATATGCAGTTCCACAAATCCCCCAATTTCATTAATGATTCAATATGGATCAAGTTTCTATTATATGTGAAAGTATGTGCTAATTGTCAAGGTGTGTGAAATATTTCTATGGAACAATTCTAAAAATTCATTGTAGCGATTGAAACATTATTGAAACTCATGGTCTGTGAAACCTAAGTGGAAATTAGTAAGCCATGGCAGGCCAGATTTGTAGTTGTAGCCCGCCACGACCTACTCCACTGGCTCCAGATGCGGTGTCCTTGTCGTCCACGACATCGATCGCGTCTGGTCTAGCGGAGCGACCTCTCAAAATGGGACGACGGCCTCGCTCCACACAACGACATCAGCTTGGCACGAATGATACGTTGCTAACGTATCTATAATTTTTGATGTTCCATGCTTGTTTAGTATCTGCTTTGCTATGTTTTGTCCACACTTTGGAGTATTTCTATACACTTTCTTGGACTAACCTATTAACAAGATGTCACAGTGCCAGTTGCCTGTTTTCTGCTGTTTTTGGTTCCAGGAAAGTCAGAAAATGAATATTTTCGGAATTGGACCGGACAAAAGCCAAAGTGCGGCCACACCATGTGGTGGCGCGGGCTAGCCCTGGTCGCGCCACCAGGTGGCCACACCATGTGGTGGCGCGGGCTAGCCCTGGTCATGGTGCCAGAAGACGACTCATGAAGCCAGAAGACGAGATGGAGAGGGGCCACAGGGCGGCCACACCATGTGGTGGCGCGGGCTAGCCCTGGTCGCGCCACCAGGTGGTGTGCGCCCCCTGGCCGCCCACCGACCTTGCCTCTTCGCCTATAAGATGCCTCCCGATGCAAAAACCCTAAATCATCAAGCCTTCAGCCACGAAAAGTTCCACAGCGCCGCCGCCACCGAAGGGGAGATTCGGGGGACAGAAAGTCTCTGTTTCGGCACCCTGCCGGGACGGGGAAGTGCCCCGGAGCCATCTCCATCGATCTCCACCACCATCTCCATCACCGTTGCTGATTCCCATGATGATGAGGGAGTAGTTCTTCCTCGAGGCTAAGAGTTCTACCGGTAGCTATGTGTTCATCTCTCTCTCTATGCATGATCATATTGTGATCATGAGCTTTGTAATCAAGTAGATCTACCTTGCTACTCAACTGCTTTAATAGATCTCTGCTCTTCCCATGTTTGTGAAAGTGACAGCGTGCACACCATGGTGGCACTTAGGCTAGAGATTACAAATACTTGTTATGAGTTATATTTGGAGTTGGATGTCTTTACGAAATTTTGGTGTTTGTTGAAACCATCTAGTGCTCAAGGTGACAGTGTGGGGTTATCTAGATAGGAAAGGCTTACTTTGAGGTGTGTTGTTATATCCCTACCATGGATTAGAGTGTCCAACAGGAGAGTAGTTCAACGTAGTATCATAAAGAGAAGATATTTATATGAGAGTGTTCACTAGTGAAAGTATGATCCCTAGGCCTTGTTTCTAAGCATCGATACACCGTTTGCATTTACATCTGTTACATGTTTGCTTGCTTCCATCTTTATTCCAGTTTGCATTTAGTCTTTTCCCACGTCAACCACATGCCAGCAAGATACTTTCTGGCACCGTTACCACTTATAATTATCCATACCACTTGTATTTCACTATCTCTTTGCCGAACTGGTGCACCTATACACCTGACAGGTGTACTGGGTGTGTTGGGGACACAAGAGACTTCTTGTATCTTGATTGCAGGGTTGCTTGAGAGGGAATACCTTTGACCACTTCCTCCCTGAGTTCGATAAACCTTGGGTAATCCACTTAAGGGAAAACTTGTTGTTGTTGTACAAACCTCTGCACTTGGAGGCCCAACAACTGTCTACAAGAATAGAAGTGCGTAGACATCAAGTTATTTTCTGGCGCCGTTGCCGGGGAGGTAAGGTAAAAGGTACTCACATCCTCCGATGTGAGTGCTCGAAGTTATTTCCTTTAGATTCTGCAATTTTGTCTTTTTGTTTCTTGTTTTCACTAGTTAGGCTTAATGGAAAAAAACAAAAAAATTAGAGAGCTTTTTAGTATTTTTCCTAATGTAGAACATGAATTCTTTGAAAAGAAAATTAAAAAACCCTTGGAATCTTCTTTGCATGCTAATAGCAATGTTATTAGTATGAATCTTTTGAACACCTTTGTTACTAATGCTATGGAAACGTCTAAGCTTGGGGAAGTTAGTTTTTATGAAAATGATCTTTTTAGTTCCCTAGTTTTAAAGAAGAAAATTTGCTGTGATGATACTTTATCTCCCATATGTGGTAATTCTAATGATACTTGTGATATTTTAAATCCACATACTGAAAGCATCCCTTTTAAAATACCTATAAAAATTGTTGAACGAGTTATGAACAACTCTTATTTTGGAGATGGAACTGTCCATCTTCATGATCATTTACTCTTTATACATGAATTATGCGGGTTGTTCAAGTGTGCAGGTATTTCAATGAACCAAGTTAAGAGGAAGCTATTCTCTTTATCACTTAAGGGCAAAGCAAGGGAGTGGTATGAGCTACTAGATGATCCTCATCATTTGGAGTGGAAGGAACTTGAATCTCTCTTTTACTCTAAATTTTATCCTCCTCATGAAATTCATAAAGATAGGAATTATATTTATAATTTTCATCCTCATGATGGAGAAAGTATTGCCCAAGCATGGGGGAGATTGAAGTCACTAGTGCTCAAATGTCCCATTCATGATCTCCCCAGGAATATTGTTATTAATAATTTCTATGCAAGGCTTTCAGGACATTACAAGGACTATCTAGATACTTGTTTAGAGGGATCCTTCACGAGTAAGGAGGTCAAAGCTAAGTGGGATCTTCTTGAAACAATTCAAAGCAATACCGAAGATTGGGATAACAACAAAGGTAAAGAACCAGGTATAAACTATGAGTATGATTGCATTAAGTTTTTCGCTGAAACTGCTGATTTTCAAGAGCTTAGTGCTAAATATGGTCTTAATCCTCAAATTCTTATTGATTGTTTTAAAACCTTTGCTTCTCATATTAATGCTCCTAAAGAAAAGTGGGACATGTATCATGAGCCTTTTTGTTGAGGGCAAACCTCTAGGGTGGCCTGATTTTTCACGATTCCCTTTCAAATCGAGGGTGGAGTGCGGGGAAAGGAGGGAAGGATGAACACGACGAACACACGCACGAAGAACGCGATGAACACCCACACGCAAAACCACGATAAACACCAATAGCTCACGCCGACGATGACCGGTCCGGCGCAATCCCTAGGATCGGCGTCGGGCGGAGGACTCTCTCTCAAACCAGTACGGCGAGATGGGAGACTCGGTGAGATCTTGACGTCTAGGCAAAGGGACACCGATGCCTAGGCATTGTACAACGCGGAGGCATGATGCAAACTCCAACGAGGTTTTGGGATATTGGTGCTCCTTAGTCAAGGAGAATGAGGCAAGAATTAGATAGATCCACAAGGGGTTTCCACTAATTCCAATATCATGCCTAGGGTTTACAATGGAGGTGGGGGTCTATTTATAGGCCATCCACTTAAACGGGGGTACTTTAGGAATACAAGACAAGTTCTGGGCAGACTAAGGGGTACATGGGCCGAAGGCCCAAAGGCCTTTTCATACCTGGCGACGGTCGGGCCGGAGACTCCGGAGTGGTGGACCGGAGACTCCGGTCTAGACCGGAGAATCCGGTGTAGTCTCCGGACCAGCCTCCGGAGGGGTCTTCAGATTGTCCCAGGGCCCGGTGCAGGGGTTCAGACCGGAGAGAGGGCTGGAGTCTCCGGTGTCTTCAGGCCGGAGACTTTGGTAGGCCGGAGACTCCGGTGTGCGCAGACCGGAGACTCCAGTCTGAGCAGCTCTAGCGGCGTTTGCTTCACGTTCTGCTCCTTGTTCTCCATCCTTGGGTGCTTGGTGATGTGTCGAAGCTTCGTACCTGATGATGCATAGGGTAGTTGCATGAAGTAGCACACCATCCAAGGAGGTATCAAATTGGCACGAGAAGAGGAGCGAGTTCACCTTAGCTTGGAGGAGTTTGGCTCGGGCACGAGTTAGAGGTCCACTTGGGGGACTTGTTGGTGTAGATGTAGAAGCGTCCGTAGGACAGACTGCATCAGCTCCCCCCTTGGGAAAGAGTCGTCCTCGACTCTTCATGGATACATCTTGAACATCTCCATGGTAGGGTGAGAGATCCTTAACATTGAATGTATTGCTTGCAAGGTACTTGGAGGTTGGTATGTCGATGATGTAGGCGTCGTTGTTGATTCTTTTGAGGACCTTGAAGGGACCATCTCCTCTTGGCTTGAGCTTGGAGTCACGTTCCTTGGGGAAGCGGTCCTTTCTTAGGTGTATCCACACAAGGTCACCTTCTTCAAAGATCATCTCCTTCTTGTCCTTGTTTAAACTTGAAGCTTGGTGAAGGACTTGTTGTTCGATAGTAGCTCTTGTTTCTTCATAGCTTGTGCGTGTTTCTCGACATCCATGTTTGTGCGCTCATGGAGAGATAGTGGTAGGATGTCGAGCGCGGTGAGGGCCTCGAAACCATAGATGATCATGAATGGACTCATCTTGGTTGTTGAGTGCTTGGCATGGTTGTAGGCGAACTCGGCGTGTGGGATGCATTTTCCCAATCCTTCAAGTTCTTCTTGATCAACACACGAAGGAGAGTCCCGAGGCTTCGGTTGACAACTTCGGTTTGGCCATCAGTTTGGGGATGCGATGCGGATGAGAAGAGTAGCTTGACGCCGAGCTTGGCCATGAGGGTCTTCCATAAGTAGCTCATGAATTTGACGTCGCGGTCGGAGACGATTGTCCTTGGCACACCGTGAAGACGGACGATTTCCCTAAAAACAGATTTGCAACATGTGAAGCATCGCCGGTCTTATGGCACAGTATGAAGTGTGCCATTTTGGAAAAACGATCCACAACAACAAATATAGAATCATGACCATTCTTAGATCTAGGCAATCCTAACACGAAATCCATGCTAATGTCGGACCAAGGTGTATGAGGAATAGGCAATGGCATATAAAGACCATAAGGGTTAGCTTGCGACTTAGCTTAAACACATGTCGTGCACCGTTGAACATAGCGCTCCACGTCACGCTTCATCTTGGGCCAAAAGTAGTGATTGGAGAGCATGTCCAATGTCTTTTCACGGCCAAAGTGACCCATGAGGCCTCCACCATGAGATTCTTGGAGAAGCAAAAGTTGAAGCGACGACTTCGGAATGCATAACTTGTTTTGTTTAAAAAGAAAGCCCTTATGCAAATAGAAATCATCAACTCCTTTGTCATTGGAGCACTTTGTGAAAATTGGTTCAAAGAACGGGTCGGAAGCATACAGAGATTTTATTTCCTCAAGACCCAACACGTTGATTTCAAGTCTCGTAAGAAGGCTTGTGTGTTTGCGAGACAAAGCGTCCGCAACGACATTATCTTTGCCCTTCTTATACTTGACAATGTACGGAAAAGACTCCATGAACTCAACCCACTTAGAGTGCCTCTTTCTCAAGTTAGCTTGGCCTTTGAGATATTTCAACGACTCGTGGTCGAAATGTATGATAAATTCCTTGGGCCAAAGGTAATGTTGCCAAACTTGAAGGACACGAACTAAGGCAAAAAGCTCTTTGTCATAAATCGGATAATTGAGGCGAGCACCATCAAGTTTCTCGCTATGGTAGGCTATAGGACGTCCGTTTTGCATAAGGACTCCTCCAATGCCAATACCACTAGCATCACACTCGATCTCAAAAGTTTTTGTGAAATCCGGTAAAGCAAGAAGAGGTGCTTCGGTGAGCCTCTTTTTAAGTTCGTCAAAAGCTTTTTGTTGTGCTTTGCCCCACACGAAGGTGACATTCTTTTTGGTCAATTCATTAAGGGGACAAGCAATGGTTGAAAAGTCTTTCACAAAGCGATGATAGAAACTGGCCAACCCATGAAAACTTTGGAGTTCACTCACATTTGATGGGATGGGCCAATCTCGTATGTCCTTTACCTTGGAAACATCAACTTCAATTCCCTTTGAAGAAACGACAAATCCAAGAAAAATCAACTTGTCTTTAGCAAAAGTGCACTTGGGAAGATTAGCATAAAGCTTTTCATGTCGAAGGATTTGCAAAACTTCCTTGACATGTGTTATATGGTCCTCAAGTGATTTGCTATAAACAAGAATATCATCAAAATAGCAACAACACTTTTTCCAATGAGAGAACACAAGATGTGATTCATAAGGCGCATGAAGGTGGATGGGGCATTTGATAACCCAAAGGGCACAACCAACCATTCATAGAGACCAAGTTTGGTCTTGAAGGCGGTTTTCCACTCATCACCTTCAGCCATGCGTATTTGATGGTAACCACTACGAAGATCAATTTTAGAAAAAATAGGGGCTCCACACAACTCATCAAGCATGTCATCGAGACGTGGTATGGGATGTCGATAACACACGGTGATAGCATTGATTGGACGACAGTCCATGCATAACCGTAACATATCATCCGTCTTTGGAACAAGAATCACGGGTACGGCACTCGGACTAGTGCTAACTTGGATAAAACCTTTGGAGACGAGTTGGTTTATTTGATGTTCGATCTCCTTCGTCTCCGGTTCGTGCGGTAAGCGGCACGGTTGGGAAGTTGTGCACCGGGGATGAGGTCAATGCGATGTTCGATGCCGCGAAGAGGAGGTAGTCCATGTGGGAGCTCTTCGGGGAACACATCCTTAAATTCCTGCAAAACATTCATCAAAGATGGAGGAACATTGGTTAATTCATTAGTTCCTTGCGCTAGTCCCTTGCAAAGGAGGACATAGTGCAAGATGGATGGGTTGTTCCGAACATCTCTCATCTCACTTTTGGTGTCAAGGAGAACACTCTTATTTTTTCCACTCGAGTTTGGCTTGTGTCTCTCACTCACTATGAGGTGGTTCTCTCTCTCACCGCTCTTCTCACAAGTAGGTGTTGTGCTTTGCGCCCTCGCTAAAGCATTTGCATTGTTCGCAATTATTTGGCTAAGAGTCATCGGTTGCAAAACACATGTTTTGTTGAGCCATTTGAAGGTGTATACATTGGTGCGACCATCATGTTGAGTAGCCTTGTCAAATTGCCATGGTCGACCAAGAAGCATGTGGCAAACTGTCATAGGAACCACATCACACTCCACCGTATCTTTGTAAGGACCAATGGCGAAGGAGACCGATATAGTATGCTTGATCTTCACGGACCCTTGGTCACTTAGCCATTGCACGCGGTAGGGGTGCTTGTGCGGATGGAGGGTGAGGTTGAGCTCCTCACACAACTCGGTGCTAGCAAGGTTGTGGCAACTCCCTCTGTCAATGATCACCTTATAGATTTGCCATTGATGTCGGCGCGTGTTTGGAAGATATTGGAGCATTGGTCTTCATGTTATTGTGCTTGAGTGGTCAAGATCCTTGTGACGACAAGCGATGGACTTGCGTCATGTTCACACATGAGGAGTTCTTGATCATATTCCACTCGTTGCCTTGCCATTGCTTCCTTGACACGGGCATCAAACTCATCTTCACTCAAGTACTCTTCATCACCATTGTCATGGATGAACAAGACTTTCCTGTTTCCACATTCGGCCTACTTGTGTCCTTTGCCTCCACACTTGTAGCATTCACCGTTGAAAGGTGTATCACCCTTTGCTTGTTTGCCACTTGGGGGAAGTTTTCCTTGAGGAAGTGTGGGCTTGAAGGAAGGCTTGGAGGTACTTGATGAGCTTCCATTGAATGTTGTTGGTGTAGCGGTTGAAGCTTGCTTGGTGAAGTACGTCTTGGGCTTGTTGTACTTTATATCCTCTTGCACTTGACGTTCAGCCTTTGTTGCGATGTGCACAAGCTCAACCATGGTGTTGTATGTTTGGAACTCGACGATGCGCTTGATGGGGTGGTTCAATCCAATAAGTAAGCGTGCCATAGTTTGCTCCATAGGCTCATCAATGTTGGCGCGAATCAAGTTGAGTTCCATTTCCTTGAAGTACTCTTCCACGGTCTTTGTCCCTTGAGGAAGCGCTTGAAGGTTGTTGAAGAGGTCCCGCGTGTAGTGCGCAGGGACAAACCGGGATCTCATGTGAGCCTTCATGTCATGCCAAGTTGTGATTGGCGGTTCTTGTCTTGCATCACGAGCAACTTGAACTTGTTCCCACCAAAGGTTGGCGTAATCATCAAACTCAAGCGAAGCCATGGCGACCACCTTCTCATTGCTATACTTGTGCATGCGGAAGATCTTGTCGACTTTGAGTGCCCACGAGAGGTATTCATCAGGGTCATTGGATCTGGTGAACTTGGGCATTATGAACTTGAGCTTGCCAAACGTTTCTTCATCGTTGCGGTCATTGCGACGAGCTTGGTGACCTTGTTGATGATCTTGTAGTTGGGGAGTTGGAACTTGGTTCTCGCGTCCTTGTTGCGGAGCTTGCTCTTGATATTGTTGTTGAGGTGGTTGAGGCCCTTGGGCCTCATGGTGGTGGGGGTGTGGAGCCTCTTGATGCGGTTGACGACGAAGGGGAGGCTCGTTCCTCGGTTGGTGACGTTGGTTAGGCACATGGGCCTCACGGCGAAGATCATGGTCATGAGCCTCTTGACGTGGTGGGCGTCGCTCAACTTGTATCACTTGACGCTCCAAGTTTTGTTGATGTGGAGGAGGTGCCTCGTTATGACCATGGTGTCGTTGTTGACGTTCATGACGTTGATGACGAGGAGGAGGATCTTGGAGAGCTTCTCGTCGATGACGAGCTTGATTCTCCAAATTGGAGTCATCACTTGTTGTGTCAAGTATGTGTCACGGTCGATGGTGGTAGACTTGCGGTTGCACTTGCGGTTGCGCTTGCGGTTCCTCTCGTGGTTGCGCTTGTTGGATCAATAGTGCCCTTGCGTGATAACGGTTTGCTTCTTGCCTTGCTCGTGGCCTTGAAGAGAGGTCACCATCATAGCTTGACGTTGTGGCTTGTCGTGGGGAAGGTACATAGTTCAAAGAGGTTCCATCTTCAACCACGGGCGTGCCATTGCGTCTTGGAGCACTTGGAGGTAGATCTTGTTGTGGAGGTGCATGACGACGCGAAGAACTGGACGAGCTTGAAGCATGTGAATGCGGTCTTGCCATTCCGTCGATGAGGCGTTGAAGATTGTCATTTGTTTCGGCGATGGAGCGTTGAAGCGACTCATTTTGGTGGCCGAAGTTGTGATGCATTGCTTGCATTTGCCTTTCGAGGCCATCGAAGCGGTTGTCGATGTTCTTGAACTCGGCTTGTGTCTCACCAAATTGTTCATCTTGTCGCGTCTCAAGGGCTTGGCAATGTTCATGGAACTCTTGTCGAACGATGAAGTGACTTGCGCGTGTCATGTATGGTCCTTGATCTTCTTCGTGGGGAGGTGGTTGGCTCGCCTCACCGTGCCTATCCATCATGCAAAACACACAAGTATTGTATATGGAAGTGGAATATGGTGGTGTTAGCCTTGTACCTCACCTTGGGGATTGCACCAAACTAGAAACCACAAGTGAGAGCTATTAGCGTGCAAAGTGGAATTGCAAAGAAAAACTCACACTAAAGAAAGAACTAACTCTCAAAAGCTTGTTGGTGGTAGGTTAGGATTGTGGAATTCCAAAGAACCAACCAAAAGAAAAGGGATAGTCAAAAGTGGGTAAAATCCAACAAAACTCAAGTCAAAGGCGAAGGTCAACAACTCAAAAGGGTGACGAGAACCTACGACTATGTACACACACATGGAGAAAGTTGGGATTGACACGAATATGAAAATGAGCAAACAAAATGTCCTAACGAAGACTAAGCTCGCTGTCGTGCCAATGCAAGGAGAGACCGTGGCTCGTTTCCAAAGAAGAAAAGTGAGCAACTGATTTGAGCACTTGCCTTGGGCGCTCTTCTTTCTCTCTTGCTTACAAGCTTTGAGACTGTCTTTTGCAAGGGGAGACTATTTTTCTTTTGCTTTTTCTTTGTATCTTTTTCTTTCTTTTGTATATATATATATATATTTGCTCTCCCTTGATGCTACCTAGTCACACTTGATATTGCTCTTGCACTCTCACTATCCAAGGAAAAATGCACAATGCTCAAGCAAACACAAGATGAGCCACTCTCATGGGATAGGTACACACAAAGGAAGATAGGGGTTAACAAGGTGACGCAAGTTATACCTTTGTTGGTGATGAACTTGGCGTCGGTGGTGCGGGATGATGTTCGTGGGCCGTGGTGTCGAAGAGCACGGGGGTTGGTTGATGCGGAAGCTTGCTGTTAGTTGGCGACACACACACGGGCACAAACAAACAAGAGGAAATTAGCCAATGTAAGATTAGAGGTAAAACTGTCAAAATCAGGCGTCAGGCCGGAGACTCCGGGGTTTCAGGCCAGAAACTCCGGTCCAGGCTGGAGACTCCGGTGTAGGCCGGAGACTCTAGTCTGGAGTCAGATCACGAACTGCTCGTGTTCTTGAGCGGAAATCCACGCCTTGTGTCCTCAAATCCGCGAAAAATTGGCCAAATTGGGCTGAGAAAACACAGGATAAAGCTGGACCAACACCTAAGACAAGGTTTGGTCGGATCAAAACCACAAATAACACTCCAAATCAAGAGATTGATCCAAAGGCAAATTTGGGGCTCTTTTTTGGGGATTTTTGATTTTTTGGTGGATAGAAGAAAATTTTGTGGGGGAAATCGTGAGCAACGAAGCTCTTGATACCAATATGTTGAGGGCAAACCTCTAGGGTGGCCCGATCTTTCACGATTCCCTTTCAAATCGAGGGTGGAGTGCGGGGAAAGGAGGGAAGGATGAACACGACGAACACACGCACAAAGAACGCGATGAACACCCACACACAAAACCACGATAAACACCAATAGCTCACGCCGGCGGTGACCGGTCCGGCGCAATCCCTAGGATCGGCGTCGGGCGAAGGACTCTCTCTCTCGAACCGGCACGGCGAGATGGGAGACTCGGTGAGATCTTGACATCTAGGCAAAGGGACACTGATGCCTAGGCCCTGTACAACGCAGAGGCATGATGCAAACTCCAACGAGGTTTTGGGATATTGGTGCTCCTTAGTCAAGGAGCATGAGGCAAGAATTAGATAGATCCACATGGGGTTTCCACTAATTCCAATATCATGCCTAGGGTTTACAATGGAGGTGGGGGTCTATTTATAGACCAGCCACTTAAATAGGGGTACTTTAGGAATAAAAGACAAGTGTTGGGGGGATAGCCCCGGGTAGGGTCACACCGGGGTATAAAGGCCGAGTTAGCCGAGGTTCGGCAAGGCCAAAGCGGATGCTGGCCGAGTCACCTCAAGGCAGGCCGAATCACGGGGTAAACCGGACCAGGGGACATCCACCTAACTTGCTCTCAACCGACTTAAGTCATAAGTCGGAAAGATGTATCTAACTTTAATGCAGGAACAGGTGTGGCCGGATCAACTATGTAGGATCCGGGTTATATCAAGCTTGTAAGAGAAGGAAGGTATCTCGCTGGTCAGAGGTGACAACTGCACGCAGAGTGTGAGCGAAGCGGACAGAGGCCGGACCACCGAGGCGTGGCCGACAAAGGTGACGAAGCCGATGTCGGGTGACGCAGGCACCACAGAGGCTCACGTAGCCTCTGCATGGGTGACGCGGGGGAAAAGTGACCCGGTCTGCTTACTATTTTAGGAGGAGGCATATTCCCTGGAATATGCCTCCACGTATGCCCTAAGTGGAGACCTTGCCACCCCTATATAAGGAGGGCTAGGGCCTCTGTAAAACGGGTTGGTCTAAACGGGTTGGGCTCTACTGGTTGATACAGGAGATATTGCTCTATGGGCTAGCTAGTGGCGAGAGTAAGAGAGTTCCTTCTTCCTCCTCTCCCCAATACAGCTCTAGGAGCACTTGTAATTTGTGTAGGTGAATCAAATATAAAACTTCTGTGTGTGGAATCACCACACTATCCCTCCCTAGATTCCCCTAGTGCATTTAGTCCCCACCTTTAGCCTATCCATGGCATCTGCCGTGACACCACCACGATTGTTGGCGCCCACCGTGGGGCTAGCGGCGCTAGCAGGGGTCAAGATCCGGACGGGAAACCTCATCGGCACCGGTGAACGCATCGTCTCCGGGCTCATTCAGCGCTTTGGAGCGCTGGATTTCATCAGTGATAACGCTGGCTGCTTCGGCACGCGCCCTCTTCCGCGCAACGGCCTCTTCGTCAAGCTCGGCGCGCATAAGGTGTACGTTGCTGTGGACGTGTCATGCGTTCATCCGCGGCACGTCGTCGAGGCAGGCGAGCCACCCCTTAGCGTGGTTCACGGGGCGCGTACCACTCGCTCCCCGGACCGTGCAGAGGTGATGATGACTGGGCCTAGCGCTAGCACAAGCAAAGATCCGACACCAGATCCGGAAGTAACGCCCAAGGCACTGAGGAAAGGTAGAGGTCCCTCACTAGAGAGGCCAGAAAATGTGTTGCGAGAAGCGATGGATAGCTTGGCAAACCCTGTAGCAGCAGCAGTAGATCCATCTCAGGCACATGCCGAACTAGAGGAGACTAGGCAAAAAATACTAGAGGGTGCGAAAAAGATAGCCGCGGCTCAGCAGTCGTTGAACATGACGCTGCGTGAGTATGCAAAGGCAAATAAAGTTGATGCTGTAAAAGTAAAGGGGAGAAATCTCATGAGTGAAATGAACAAAGAGGGATATACTAGGATTGAGGAGTCAGAGAACTGTTTGTCCGTGGGGCTGCCAAAGTATAGTACCCCAGCAAAGAACCTTAGGGCAGCAGATGCAGCTGCATCCGAGTTAGAGGGACTAACGGGTGAATCCCGTCAGAGACAGCAAGATAGGGTCAATGAGTTGGTTCGGATCGCGAACAGGCAAAACGAGGAATTGCTCAGAGCAAACCCGGAGAGAGCTGGGGCCTCCAAGATCATTCATTCGGCGGTGGGTAACCTACAGAAATCTGCTAGAGCTGCATCGTCTCCTCATGGTGGTCCTAGGAGAGAAGAGGTAGTAACCTCGGCCAGGAGGAACAAACAGATCGTCCCGTATGACCCGACAAGGGCAGGGAAAGGAAAAGAAGTACACAAAAATGACGATCGACAAAGTGTGAGCCGAGGAGAAGCTGGCCGAGGTAACCATGACCAAGGCAACGCCGGTCAAGGAAATGTTGTAAATGGCAATGCCGAACAGCGAAACTCGGCAGGAGAAGGACAACCGCAGCAGCGGAATATACCAAGGCAAGAGCAAAGTACCGGCCGAGGTATGCAATAGAGAGGTGCTCCACGAGAGCAGGACCGGTATAACGATGGAGATTCGGAAATGGTGAACGCAGGATATCCAAGGCCAGACTATCATGTGATAGGATCAAGATTGGGAAACAGGGATTTGATGCCTGATGATGCCAGATTAAAACTAGATCGGTTGTATAGGTCGGAATAGATTGAATGTCAAGGTCCACCGGGTCCTGCGTGTTTTGGGCCCCGAATCATGAAGGAGCCACCGGTACCTAACTTCCAGTTATCCAGAGGCACAAAGACGTATGACGGCAGTACAAAGCCGGAGGATTGGTTGATAAACTATGCTACAACTGTGAAAATTGCTACAGGCAACTTGAGATGGGCTGTGAGATACGTACCCCAGATGTTGGAGGGGCCAGCGAGGGTATGGTTAAACAATTTGCCGCCCGGAAGTATTAACTGCTGGACCAATTTTGAGGAAATGTTTATCAGCAATTTCTCAAGTACGTATCAGAGGCCAAATAGGCCCCAGACCCTAGCTATGTGTAAGAAGAGACCGAACGAGACGGACCGGGAGTTTTTAACCCGGTGGTGTACCGTGAGAAACTCGTGTGAGGGTGTGATAGAGTCACATGCCATAGCATGGTTTGCGCAAGGGTACAGATATGCAAGCGAGCTGTGGCAGAAGTTGCAAAGAAAAATGCCAACTACATTGGCAGAGATGATCCAGATTGCCGATTCGTATGCTTTGGGTGATCCAACTCAACCCAGGCTCATGTCAAACGAGACAAATGAGGAGTACTACCAGAGAGATGGGGCCGGACCACCCCGGAGGAATGATTACAGAAGTAAAAGAAGAGATGATAGACCGGATCACCGGTACAGTTCGCAACAAGTTGCTGCTGTGAATCAAGATTAGCCCGGAGCAGGGGGCAGTCAAGGTCAGAAAACTGGAGGGCAACAATGGACACCGAGGAATGATGGCAAGAAAACATGGACACTAGAGCAAAAGAAACAGTGGGAAGAAAAGAAGGACCGTCCGAGTTATACTTATGAGTCAATGTTGGATCAGCCGTGTAAATTTCACACGCCAAATCCAAGTAACCCAGCAGGTCATACAACAAGGCAATGTGAGTGGATGCATAAAATAGAACAAGGTGGTTTGGGGAATGCTCAGGCACCCCGGAATGATCAACCTCGGCAGGAGTTAACCCGACAACAATTGCTCTCCAGAGCAAACACGCAACAGCTAATGTTGCCTCCCCCTCTGCCAAGGTATGACAACCATGAGAGAAGGGATGCAGTGCATCAAGTAGAAGACCAGCATCGGCCGGATCAGAGGTACCTAGGAAATGATGGGAGAAATGAGTACAAAGAGCATCATCAGAGTTACTGTGTGTTTACCACCGAGGAAACAGACAGAAAGAGCTTGCAGCGCCGACATATGGAGGTGAATGCGGTAATGCCATAAGTGACGAGGTATATGCCTTGGTCGGACCAAGAAATCACCTGGAGCATCAAAGATCATCCCAAGCTTATGCCGAGTCCTGGTTCGTATGCGTTAGTGCTGGATCCGACATTCATTGGGCCGAACATCAATGTGAGGTTCTCCAAGGTACTGATTGACAATGGCAGTAGCATTAACATCATGTATGCGGATACAATGCGCAAGTTAGGTATCTCGGAGAACATGCTCCAGGCTACGAGGACAACTTTCCATGGTATTGTGCCAGGCATTTCTTGTGAGCCCATAGGCAAGGTCTGGGTTGACGTATTGTTCGGCACGAGAGATAATTGCCGAACTGAAAATTTGGAGTTTGAAGTGGTGAACTTAGAGAGTGCGTATCACGCGTTACTTAGAAGACCAGCACTGAACAAGTTCATGGCAAGTTGTCACATCAGTTACTTGAAGATGAAGTTGCCCGGGCCAAACGGGGTGATTACCATTACTGGAGATTTCCGACATTCCATTGAGTGTGCGTCAGCCGGGTCTAACCTAGCCGAGTCACTCGTGATTGCGCGAGAGAAAAGAAAAATCCAAGAGGTGGCGGCATTGGCTCAGTCCGCGTAGTAGTATATGCCGGCACTGAGTAACCCGCATGGAAGTGTCTCATTCCAAGCCACGAAAGATACCAAGAAGGTGCCTGTTGATGATTTGTTCCCAGAGCGCACCGTAACAATTGGTGCCGGGTTAAATGACAAATAGGAAAGCGAGCTCGTCAACTTCCTCTGTGAGAATCGGGACATTTTTGCTTGGTCCACACAGGACTTGCAAGGTGTTCCGAGGGAGTTGGCTGAGCACTCTTTGAATGTGGGACCCAGAGCAAAGCCGGTGAAGCAACCTCTCTGCCGCTTCGCCGAAGATAGGAGGAAAGTCATCGGAGATGAAATAGCTCGGTTGTTGGCTGCTGGATTTATCATGGAAGTTCTTTATCCGGATTGGCTGTCTAATCTGGTGCTGGTGGAGAAGAAGAAGGATGATCCGAATGTGGCAGTGGTTTGGCGTATGTGTATCGATTACACGAACCTGAATAAGGCGTGTCCAAAAGATCCATTTCCACTGCCAGGATAGATCAAGTCATAGAATCAACTGCTGGATGTGAACTATTGTCATTCATTGACGCATATTCTGGTTTCCACTAGATACCTATGAATCCGGATGATCAAATAAAGACTGCATTTATCACCCCGTATGGGGCTTATTGCTATCGCACCATGCCCTTTGGTTTACGTAATGCAGGGGCAACGTACCAAAGATGTATGCAAAAATGTTTGCACGACCAAATTGGTCAAAATGTACAAGTGTATTTGGATGATGTGGTTATCAAGACCAAGGAAAGAAAAATGCTCCTTGACGATATCAGGCAGACATTCGCGAACCTAAGAAGGTTCCGGATGAAGCTTAACCCGGAAAAATGTACCTTCAGTGTCCCGGCTGGAAAGTTACTCGGATTTCTTGTCTCTAGCCGAGGTATCGAAGTCAATCCAACTAAAATCCGGGCCATTGAGCGAATGGAACTGCCGAAGTGTCTTAACGATGTCCAGAAGTTCACTGGTTGCCTGGCATCGTTAAGTCGGTTTGTGTGTCGGTTGGGAGAAAAGGCATTGCCTCTCTATCAACTCATGAAAAAGTCGGATAAGTTCGTTTGGACGCCGCAGGCCAATGAAGCCTTTGCCCACTTAAAGAAGATGTTAGCCACTACACCAGTGTTAGCCTCTCCACTATCAAAGGAGTCAATGTTGCTCTACATAGCCGCAACCAACCGAGTTGTAAGTGAAGTGATTGTGGTAGAGCGCGACGAAGAGGGTAAGTTGGTGCAAAGGCCAGTGTATTATCTGAGCAAGGTATTATCTGCCTCAAAGCAGAACTACCCACATTATCAAAAGGTGGCGTATGGTGTCTATATGGCAGCTAAGAAGTTGAAGCATTATTTTGAGGAGCATCCCATCAGGGTAATATGTGAGGCTCCTATATCCGATATAATGAGTAACAAGGATGCGCGTGGTAGGATTGCAAAATGGGCAATTGAACTAGCTCCCTATGCGCCACAATATGACAGAAGAGAAGCAATCAAGTCGCAAGCTGTGGCGGACTTTTTTGTGGACTGGGCCAAGGTGCAATATGAACCACCGCTACCAGATCCAAACTATTGGAGAATGCACTTTGACGGTTCAAAAACAAAAACCGGGCTAGGTGCCGGGGTTGTACTTACTTCGCCAAAGAAGGACCAGCTGAAATATGTGCTGCAGATCCATTTCGTGGCATCAAACAATGTCGCTGAGTACAAAGCACTTGTGCATGGGCTAAAAGTTGCAAAAGAAATTGGGATACGTTGGATCCTATGCTTTGGCGACTCGGATTTGGTAGTACAGCAAGTGTCAGGATTGTGGGATTCCCTTGATCCAAATATGGCGCTGTACAGATTTCACGTGCAGAAGATATCTGGTTACTTTGAGGGTTGTGAATTTCACCATGTACCCCGGGTGGAGAATGAGGCAGCCGACGTACTATCGAAGCTCGGATCAACCCGACAAGCAATTCCACCGGGAGTAGCATTGGAACACCTCAGAAAATCGACTATCAGGCCGTCCCCAGAAACCGACTCAATTTACGTCTCGGAGGATATAGAGTCCGGAGCGGTGCCCATGGACATTGACATGGGAGGTGGTGCGCGAGACCCGTGGACTACCTCAGCAAACCCGGGGACTGCTTCGCAAGACCCGGGGACTGCTCAGCGGGATCCGATTGAAGTTATGCCGGTGGATCAGATGGAAATTGATGAAGAAGTGTTCCCTGTGCGAGCGATACCAGCTTGGGCACTACCTATATTTCAATTCCTGAAAGATGGAACTTTACCCACTGAGGAGGTGCTATCCAGGCAAACTCAGAGGAGAGCTAAGGCATACACAATCATCAATTCCGAGCTATACAAAAGGAGTGTGACTAATGTCCTTCAGCGGTGTGTTGACCCGGAAGAAGGGCTTGACATCCTCCGAGATATACATCAAGGGGAGTGCGGGCATCATGCCTCGTCCCGAGCCTTGGTGGCAAAAGCTTTCCGGCATGGATTCTACTGGCCAAGTGCCTTAGAACAAGCAGAAGATCTGGTGAGAAAATGCAATGGTTGTCAGAGGTATGCTACCAAGACACATATGCCAATGTCGGAGCACAAGACCATACCAATCACCTGGCCATTTGCCGTATGGTGTTTGGACATGGTTGGCCCATTTAAACCAGCAAGGGGAAATATGACTCACATTTTGGTCATGGTGGACAAATTTACAAAGCGGATCAAATGAAGCCAATAAGAAAATGTGATGGAGCTACGTCCGTGACATTTCTCAAAGACATCATCTTGAGATACGGTTATCCTCACAATATCATAACTGATAATGGCACAAATTTTGCGGAAGGAGCATTTGCGCGTTTCTACCGGGATAAGAAGATCCGGCTGGACGTTGCCTCGGTAGCCCACCCTGCTTCGAACAGAAAAGTGGAAATATCCAATGGATTAGTATTATCCGGGATAAAACCCCGGCTCATTGAGCTGCTGCAAAGATCAGCGGGGTGCTGGATAGAAGAACTACCAGCAGTACTGTGGAGTTTAAGAACAACTCCGAATCGATCAACAAGCTATACGCCATTCTTTCTGGTATATGGGGCAGAAGCTGTATTACCAGCCGGCATAGAGCATGACTCGCCTAGGGTCACCCAATACACAGAAGCCGAAGTGCAAGAGGCCCAGAAAAATGATGTTGATCTGCTGGAAGAAGCGAGAGAATTGGCATTGTCCAGATCCGCCATATATCAGCAAAATCTCCGACGCTATCATAGCCGAAAAGTAAGCCCCCGAGTTTTACAGGAAGGCGATCTAGTACTCCGTTTGGTACAACGTACTGCTGGCATGCACAAGTTATCCCCCCCCATGGGAAGGCCCATTCATTGTGAGCAAAGCATTGCACAATGATTCTTATTATCTTATTGATGCAAAGCCACAGGAAAAGAACAAGGCGGACAGGTCCGGCGAGGAATCTAAGCGTCCATGCAATGTAGCTCTACTTCGTCCTTTCTACACTTAGCAAAGAAGTGTATGTATCCGAATCTTCTCATATGTCGGTATGTATGCCGGCAATGAGCTTATCAATGAAGTGTTGGCACCTCGGGCAGTGTAACACCCTCGAATCGACCCTATGCAAGTTTTAGCCCTTTTCGCCAAACCCGCATAGAAATGGTTCAAGGACGCCCACCAGGCACTTTCGTGCGGGTGGAAAACAAAGTAATACCATTACCCAACAGTCCTCGATGGGACCCAGAGAACAAATATATATACAACAACAACTCAACGAGTCAAGAATACAGATATACAATACAAAGATTCAAATCACCTCGAAAACGATAGAGCGTCCGACTACAGACAAGATGCAAATGGGGCTAAGAGCCCTGAAGAATAACCAATGGCGTCCATAACCCTGCCGAGGCCAAGCTGGAAGGGTAACCCTACTAACGATGTCGATCTCAAACCTGCTAAAACAAAAGGGGTGCCGACAAAGGTCAAAAGAAAAGGAGGAGCTACACGGCGAGGCTAGAATTCGGCGGCTCTCGCCTACATAGGTATGGTAGACTGAAGCGGCAGCGCAGCAGCACTAAACAACCTATAGAGACTCTGCAAAACTGGCGGCTATTAGAGAGGGATAAGAAGACCTATTCGGATCCAACCTGAGACTAACACCAAACATACCCATCCTGGTATTTCCCCCTCGAGACCAAACGAGGAAGTCAGACCGAGGAACACACACAGTTGACAATTTTACTCATTCCATTATAGTTGAAGCACTTACTAGTCAGATATAGATAGCATGAGTCATTCTGAAGCATAAGTAGTGGGTAGTTTTAATTAACCATTCCGTGGTAGTTGGAACATTTACTAGTCAGATATAATTGTCCCGAGGAATCCCAAAACCTAGCAATTGTTGGCACTTTTATCACATTCCATTGGAGTTGCAATACTTACTAGGCAGGTGTAGTATGACACGGATCACCACAGATCCACCAGTTGTTGGCATTTTTATTATCCATTCCATTGTAGTGAAGCTGAATTACTAGTCACATATTAAGTCAAATTTATAGCACTACTTTAGTTATGCTTGTCTATGATCGATATACTGTGCTCCAAGTCGTCCATAACCGTGGACACGGCTTTCAGAAAGATTTACCCTGCAGGGGTGCACAAATAGCAACACACACACGATCAACCTCGGAAAAACCAAATCAAAACCCAACGAGGCTTTCACGACAAAGCAATCACAGGATTCATAAAATATTTCAGGGGGCCACCCACTAAGCTACCCGCAACGAAGTTGGCCGGCTCTGCAATGGACCCAGGGTTTGTGTCAATGGCTGTAAACGACTGGGAACCCGAAAGTGTGACTAGGTTTGTCGATACCGCAAAAACATTCCACGTTCCAAAACAGTACAGGTGCTCCACGCCCAATCGTAAATAAAGCAGTAAAACATGGCATAAGTATAGAATAGTAATAAAGCCCCAAACTACTTGTGGCCCCAAGAAATAGAAATGAATCAAGCTCTGGCTTAGGGGGGTCCATAAGGCCTCCCGGATGTGGATAGTGCGAAAAATCAAGGAACAGGTATCAAGTACTCGGGGTCCTACGGGACACAAGTGAGCGTGGAAGAACCAAATAACATCTATTGCCCACCGATGCCACTGCATTAGTTATATCTAGCAATTTAATAGTTGTATTTAAAGTCATGATCATCTCCACCATAAACATCTGCCAGCATTCCAACAACTGTGGTACTCGACAACACGAGATCGCACCTGAGCAAGCAACTATGACTCGCAAGGCCAGCTATCTACCGAACAACAGGTATTAGGAGGTGTCCATGGCAATATAGAGGCTGCACGGGATATAACTAGTGTTCGGAAACTAAAGCATCGCGACACGGATAGCAATAGATCAACAGGAGGAAATAAAGACTATAAATGCAAAATAGGTAGAAGGGGGAGAGATGATCGCCTGGGAAACACTATCGACGGATCATATCCGGAGAACTTGTCGATACACGCATCAACTCATCGGCCTAATCCGCGAAGAAGCAAACACTAGAAGAAACACTGGATGCAATATTTAATACTACGACAGAAGATCTGGCATGCTTATGATATGATGCATGGCATGGCACAGATGCGGTGAAATTAGACAATATTAAGCGGAACCGGGGTCCCGACAATTAATTAAACGGTTCAAGTTATTTAGATACCCCGCAATTTAAATGTTGTATTAACAGGGCGAAACATGGCATCGGTTCGCTACACCAATTTAAATGGAGTCCGGAATAAGACAACAATATTCCGCATATAGGCTCCATATTTAATTATGAGGTGAATTCGGCATAATGCCCCCAAACCACAGACAGGTATGCATGCATGAACAATTTAATATGCAACAAGTTTTATATATAGCATGTATAAAATAGGGGCTCAGGAAAAGGTTCACACATCTGGGTTCGGAAGATCTTGGGTGCCGGGGGGTTCGGGGCCCAGTCTCAGGGTCTAGGGTTCGACGAGGAACGGGGTCGGAGAGGAAGAAGATAGCTCCAGTGTTCGGTTGTGGCGTTCCATGAAGAAGATCTTGTCGATCCGTGGGGCCGATCTTGCCGTCGATGGCGAACTTGAATGGATCGGGTAACGGTGGTCTTCGGGTTCGGCAAGGAGCTCTTGGTGTCCCATGATGAAGATCTTGACACCGGACCGTTCTTGTCAGGATACTTCGGGTCACATCACCACTTGTCGATCTCGTCGCCTCAAACCAAAGGAAGTCTTTGTCGTGAATCATCATTGTCATCTCCCCGCCTCCACCACCACGACATCTTCACATCAAGGACCAAGGACCAAAGGGTCACAACGGTTGTAAAACATCTCCCAGACGTGCCTGGGAGCAGCGGCTCGGAAGAAGCTCGCACGGCTGCACCTGTACACACGAGAGGAACGACCGATGCAGAGACCAACAGCACAAGGGCGCCACTGCCGAGAACTGTCATGGCGACGGCGTTCATGGCATCAGGGGAGGCGGCTCGCGGCATTGCAGACATGCGGAAGGAGGCCGGCCTTGGCGTCAACATGGAGGCGATGGACCCAGCGCGAGGGCTTGAGGCGACGGCAGGTTAACGGCGGCCCGAGGCCGCAAGCACGTAGGGCAGCAGGGTGAGGTCGGCCGGGTCGACGGCGGAACGAGGGACGCCGCAGCGCGGGCTTCCTGGGTCGCGGTGACGCGGCCTGGCAGCGGCGGCGCCCTGGTTCAGAGGCGGAGGTGGGAAGGTGGCGACGGGGTCCAGGCGACGCCAGGGACGAGCTAGGGCGCGGGAGAGGAAGACGTTGGCGAGGAGGCGACGCGCACCGAGGGTGGAGAGCTCGACGGTGGGGACGGCGTAGCGGGGACGAGCGGCCCGGGGTGGAGGAGCTCGACGGGCGGGGTTCGGCGCCGCGGCGGCCGGAAACTGGTGGGGAGCGGAGCTCGCAGGGCCTGGCGGCGGCCGGCGGCGCTTGCTGTGGGGAGGAGAACTTGTCGATACTCACATCAACTCATCAGCCTAATCCGCGAAGAAGCAAACACTAGAAGAAACACCAGATGCAATATTTAATACTACGACAGAAGATCTGGCATGCTTATGATATGATGCATGGCATGGCACAGATGCGGTGCAATTAGACAATATTAAGCGGAACCGGGGTCCCGACAATTAATTAAACGGTTCAAGTTATTTAGATACCCCGCAATTTAAATGTTGTATTAACAGGGCGAAACATGGCATCGGTTCACTTCACGAATTTAAATGGAGTCCAGAATAAGACAACAATATTCTGCATATAGGCTCCATATTTAATTATGAGGTGAATTCGGCATAATGCCCCCAAATCACAGACAGGTATGCATACATGAACAATTTAATATGCAACAAGTTATATATATAGCATGTATAAAATAGGGGCTTAGGAAAAGGTTCACACATCTGGGTTCAGAAGATCTTGGGTGCCGAGGGGTTCGGGGTCTGGTCTCAGGGTCTAGGGTTCGACGAGGAACGGGATCGGAGAGGAAGAAGATAGCTCCAGGGTTCGGTTGTGGCGTTCCATGAAGAATACCTTGTCGATCCATGGGGCCGACCTTGCCGTCGATGGCGAACTTGAATGGATCGGGTACCGGTGGTCTTCGGGTCCGGGAAGGACCTCTTGGTGTCCCAGGATGAAGATCTTGACACTCGACCGTTCTTGTCGGGAAACTTCAGGTCACATCACCACTTGTCAATCTCGTCGCGTCAAACCAAAGGAAGTCCTTGTCGTGAATCATCATTTTCATCTCCCCGCCTCCACCACCATGACATCTTCGCATCAAGGACCGAGGACCGAAGGGTCACAACGGTTGTAAAACATCTCCCCAGACGTGCTTGGGAGCAGCAGCTTGGAAGAAGCTCGCACGGCTGCACCTGTACACACGAGAGGAACGACCGATGTAGAGACCAAGAGCACAATGGCACCACTGCCCTGTCATGGCGACGTCAGGCTTGGCATCAGGGGAGGCGGCTCGTGGCATTGCAGACATGCGGAAGGAGGCCGGCCTTCGCGTCAACATGGAGGCGATGGACCCAACACGAGGCCTTGAGGCGACGGCAGGTCAACGGCCACCTGGGGCCGCAGGCACGTAGGGCAGCAGGCGAGGTCGGCCGGGTCGATGACGGAACGGGGGACGCCGCAGCGCGGGCTTCCTGGGTCGCGGCGACGCGGCCTGGCAGCGGCGGCGCCCTGGTTCACAGGCGGAGGCGGGAAGGCGGCGGCGGGGTCCAGGCGACGCCAGGGACGAGCTAGGGCGCGGGAGAGGAAGACGTCGGCGAGGAGGCGACGCGCACCGAGGGTAGAGAGCTTGGTGGCGGGGACAGGGTAGCGGGGAATAGCGGCTCGGGGTGGAGGAGCTCAACGGGCGGGGTTCGGCGCCGCGGCGGCCGGAAACTGGTGGGGAGCGGGGCTCGCAGGGCCTGGCGGCGGCCAGCGGCGCTTGCTGCGCGATTGGGAGGAATTGGGGGGCTCGGGGTGAGTCAAGAGAGGGAGAGACGAGGTGGGGGACTTGGTCAGTAGGGTGGGGCCGGGGGTTGGTGGGTGAGACAGAGAGGCGGGGTGCGGGACAGCACGGGAGTGGGACCGGGTGGTTGGTGGCCCTGGGGCAATGCGGGAGTGCGCGCCCAGGTGGCAGTTGGTCGGGGTGCCGGCGGTGCTAGGCGGGAAAACAAAGGAGGGGAGGGAGAGAGAGAGAGAGGCGGCGGGGCAGGAGGGAGTTGGCGGCTGTGGGGAGTAGGTAGGTGTGGGTTAGGGTTTTCGAGTGTGTGGGGTGGTAGGTAGCTGGCTGCTGGTCCTTGGGCCTGGCGGCTGGCTGCCTCCCCCACTTAAAAAATATATTTTATTTTTATTTAACTTTTAAAATATTTTATAAATAATTTTTAGACATATAAAAGATCCGGAAGAGACCGGGGTTTGATTTGAAATTAAGACGGGGGTATTTAGACAACAAAGATAGGCTTTTCAAAAAATAGTTTTAGACAAACAGATGCATGATGACATGACGATGCTCAAAAGCAATGTGGCATGATGACATGAGGATGCAGTCATGATGATGCGCAACACAAAAACACAGCGATTTTCTAGTAGTGGTTTTAGCGGGATGCCACAGGCAGTAACTCAGGGACTGCCTTAATAATGAGTATTGTCTTCTGTATGTATTATTTATACGTCGGCTGGAGTAAGTTGTTCTACTTAGGCCGGATTAGTAATGTGTGAGCACCAAGAACCCAACTCTTCGACTTGCTGTTGTCCAACAAGAATTGGCTTCATGGCAAGCAAGAGAACAAGTTTGGAATTGCATAGCACATGAAAAACGACTAAGGAAAAGAACTTAATCGAGCCAACGTTTGTTTTTCGACCTAACCTTGTGTGTACTTTAAATTTACTATGCTGAGTTATTTTGAGCTAATCCTAAAGTTTGCAAGTATTGTTAAGACAATTTTTGAAACTTGGACTCGCGAGTCATAAAACCGAACCAAGGTAGACGCGAGCCGAGCCAAAAGATTGGAAGAACGAGAAAACAAAACTCGGGGACTACGCCCAAGTCAATCCAGCATAGAAACTTAGTAGCAAAATATCACTTGTGCACTTGATACAACTGCACCCGGCATATCAGGGATCTGATGAAATTTAAAAGTTTTTTCGATCAAGGGGCAGCATGAGGAAGTTCGGCGTCATCTTCGCCCTCCTCAACATCCGAGGCCTCGTCATCTTCATCCTCATCCGATCCATCTTCAATGTTTTCAGCATTCTCATCATCAGCAGCATCTGGAAAGCTCGGTCCTTCGTTCCACTGGTGAATGGGGGCGTATTGGATAAAGCTGTGAGCGCAAGCCTTGCGCCGAGCCACCCAATCCGGGTCAGTAGACCACTTTGATCCAGTCTGCATGCGTGCGAGGAGGTTGAGGTCGATCTTCTCGTACCACGTGAGCACGTAGTGAAGAACTATCTCAGCTCCGGCGCGCCCAGCAGATTCTCTCCAGAGATCGAGTTGAGTCTCGCAGTCCATAAGCCGCGCAAAGAGAACTGACAGATTCTCCAGAGTATCTTCTTCAGGCCAAAAGGCATTGAAGATCCGGATCACCACGTCCATAACATCCTTGCCATAGTTCCTCACAGTCTCAATTCGGGAAGACAAGCTGACTATCAGATCTTCGAGGTCAAGAGGGATGGAGCCAGGACCAGACGGAGTACCCCTCTGCTGCCAGAACTTGGTAACAGCCTTGGAGGCAATAACATCGCTCTCTGGGAACTTATATGAAAAAATAGCATAGGTGGAATGAGTAAAGGAAGCAGACCCGAAAAGGTCAATGTCGGTTGAAGGAAAAGAACTTACTAGAGATATGGCTGTGGACCCGGGACAGCTCATGGATGCAGTTGTCACGCCTCTCCCGGAGTTGGACAAGCTGAGCATTCGCCGACTCAAGTTTGATGTCGGCCTCCTTGAGTAAGTCCTAGTCCTTAGCAATCTGGAGATTGAGGCGTTCGCGCTCTTCAGTATAGTCCTGGCCAACCTTTTGAAGCTCGGATTGGTGCTGTGCTTTGAATTTCTTCATTTCCGCCTTTAGCTTGGCAATCTCATCGTCCTTGGTCCGGAGGAGGGCGAGCTCATCATCTTTCTTTTTGAGCTCGGCCTGATGCTGTCCTGCTTGTTCGAGAAAATGTAGCATCATATTAGGCACGGACACACTATCTTCAAGAGATGCTGAAATAGTTTATTGCCCCGGCAGAGCCGAGGTATGAATGTTTGCCGAGTCAAGGAGGAAAGGAGATGGAAAGCACAAAAGTAACTTACCCTTGATCTGGTCCAAGTTCCTCCTCATGAGGGTATTCTCAGCCTCCACCCCAGCTACGGAAACCGAATGATGGGTTAGTTCAGCAGAAAAAGATGAAGAAAAATGGAGAAATGTCAAGGAAGAAACTTACCCCTTTTCTCGTGTTTAGAGAGGAGTGCACTATGCTTTGCACGCAGCATCTTATGAGTGTCCAGGAGACACTGAAACTCGGCACTCCGGCGGTTGGTGGTCACCTAAAAAGAGTACAAAAATATAACTTAGCCTGGTGCATATTCGAAGTGTACAAAATCCGGGCCAAGTGGGAACTTAACCCGGCTCTAGGTGTGTGCATATTCGAAGTGTACAAAATCCGGGCCATGTGGAACTTAACCCGGCTCTAGGTGTGTGCATATTCGAAGTGTACAAAATCCGGGCCAAGTGGAACTTAACCCGGCTCTAGGTGTGTGCATATTCGAAGTGTACAAATTCCGGGCCAAGTGGAACTTAACCCGACTCTAGGTGTGTGCATATTCGAATTGTACAAAATCCGGGCCAAGTGGAACTTAACCCGGCTCTAGGTGTGTGCATATTCGAAGTGTACAAAATCCGGGCCAAGTGGAACTTAACCCGGCTCTAGGTGTGTGCATATTCGAAGTGTACAAAATCCGGGCCAAGTGGAACTTAACCCGGCTCTAGGTGTGTGCATATTCGAAGTGTACGAAATCCGGACCAAATAGAACTTAATCCGGCTCTAGGTGTGTGCATATTCGAAGTTATCAAGGAGCTACGTTAGTTTTCTAAGGAGCATCCGGCCGAGTAACAAATTACTCCCCCGGAGGCTCGGGGCCTAATGGTTATATCACTAATATCTACAACTGGCTAAGGAAAAGAGGAAGTAACGTACCCCCATCATCCGACCCGCGAGGTTAATTGCCTTAGTGGCTGTGTTCATTTGGGCAGAAAATTCAGCGGGACCGAATTTCTCCGGGAGATCATCGTTATGGACGAACTACGCCTTGTTCCAATTATTGACAAATTCAATCAGGGTCAGAGGGTATCGCTCGCCGCTGAGCATATGGGGCGCCACTAAGCCCTTCGCATGCGCCTCCCTCCTCTCAACCAGGGCAAGGGCCGGGCTGGTTGCAAAACAAGTTGTTGCGCATCAGCTAGCTCGGCAGGGGCGTCCTTTGGTGCTGGAGGCTTCTTGGAAAGCATGGATGCGAGAGTGCGCTGTCCGGCCTCGACGAACGCTGCCCTGGTGGCGTCAGGGGCCTTTTTGCCTTTGGGCTGCTGAGAGGAGGAAGTGGTCGCAGCAGATTTACCCTTGGGAGCTGCCTGGGTACTTTCTCGCCAAGACTGGGAAGTCTCGGACGAGGCGGAGGGGCTTGGCGCTGCTGCTCTTGCTGCTGGTGTTGCTGCTATTGCTCTTGCTGCTGGAGTTGGTGCTGGTGCTGGTGCTGAAGTTGGTGCTGCTGCTGGTTTCTTCTTCGGTGGAGGTGCTGAGGTAGCCTCGGTAGTAGCTGGTTGTGGCGAAGCCGAAGTGGTGGATGCCGCTGCCTCGGCTAGGCCAGTCTCCCCCGCTCCAAGGTCGCCCCCCTCTTGACGAGGTGAAGTGGAACCCGGAGCAGCCGCTGAACCCTCCGGAATAGGGCTCAGCGGGCGTGAATCGTCACCACGAGGGGGAGAATGGCTGTGTCGGAGTGGCGAAGCAATGCTAGATCCACTCTGGGGGACCTCCACCGCGGCGCTGCCAAAGCAAACAGTGTCGAATGAGAAACTATAACAAAAGAAGAACAAGTAAGTGGCAGAGGGAAAAGAGGCTTACGCATCCGAGGTCAGGGGCTCCTTGGGCTTCCGAGCCCTTCGTAATGGGGCCTTGGTTGCAGGCTTGGAGGCACTTTTGTCCCCGGACTTCTTTTGCCTTTTGGTTGGCTGAGAAGGTCCGGAGGAAGAAGTTGATGCAGCTCCCCACTTCTTCTTCGATGCAACTGGAACAGGGTCACCCACGGCAAGGAGAGGGTCCTCATGGATCTGCCCACCGGGGTTAGCTGATGCCGGAAAAGCATAAGAAAGGGGGACAACGTCAAATGCTTCCATCACCTTGATATCTGAGTCATCTTCATCGTCGGGCCAATCTCTAATGGAAGAGAGTTTACCGGTGGGTCGCTTCGTCGCGTCGGTCATTGGAAGGAACATCTCCTAATCCGGCTCCTCCTCATCCGAGGTCTCCCGGTCAGGCGCCCATTTGAGGGTGGGATCGGTGCCATCCTCGATAGTTTGCTGAAGGAATTGCTAAGGGAGAGAAAAAACGACAGAGTTAAATATACAACAGCGACCGACATAAGATTTAATTCGGGAAAAGTTTGCGGCACGAAGCTTACCACGGGAGGGAGCCTATCTCGGCAATAGTGCTCAATTCCCCACGTCCACTCTGAGGAGAAGTCCTTGTGGGTGCTGAAGAGGGCCTTGACTCGGCGGTAAATCTCTGTGTTGCTCAACTCGAAAGACGAGGTACGGTTGGGGTCGCGGCCCGAGCTCATGTGGCACACTTTATGAGTGCGCTTCTGGAGGGGGGAGATCCGGTTGCGGACGAATGTGATCATGGTGTCCTCGTTGCACAACCTGAGCTCCTTCAGCTCCGCGAACCTTTTGTTGACCTGGTTGGCCAAGACCGTGGGCTTCTTGGGGATAACGTCCCACAACTCCGGATTAGGAGGACCCGGAGTATAGGGGCGCAGCCGAATCAAGTCTTCGGTGCCGGCGTTCTGAACATAAAAGAAAGTCCGGGCCGATCCCTTGCAGGAGTCCAGCCCGGTAACCCGGGGAAAGACGGAGAACCTCCGGGGAGAAATGGACGCAGCACCGAACTGCGTAAGTTGTTTGTTCTCCGGCTCTAGATCAACATTCGGAATTACGTTACGACAAAGGCCAAAGAACCGGATCCATAGCTCCTTCGTGGGCCATAATCCGGCATAGCCTTCGATCGTAGAGGCGAAAGCAGAAAGAGAGGTGATGGCATTGGCAGGAAGGTGGTGCGGCTGGAGTTCGTAGGTGTTCAACCAGTCATGGAAAAAATCACTGACTGGCAAGCCGAATCCCCGCTGGAAATGTGACAGGAACACCACATACTCACCCGGATTGGGCGAGGGGGCAAGTTCGGCAGAGGCGAGGCGTGGGGTGACGCCTGCGGGGATGCGCCTGGTGCGGTAGAGCATGTCCAGGTCATCCTGGCAGACCCAGGATCCGGCCCACGCACCGCGGTCCGCCGCCGCAGCGTCTTCTTTCATCTCCTACTCAGCGATGATGAGCTCTTCTTCTGTCATCTCGAGGTCGCTGCCCTCACTGGCGCTAGCGGTGGAGAGTGGCAGCAGCCTAGACAGACGAGGACCCGTGGCAGAGGAGGTGCGCACTAGCGGCAGCGACACAGATACGTGTGGAAGCAGTGCGGCGGCTGCGCTGCTACTCAAACGCGGCGGCGGCGCTGTCGCGGGATAAGACGAGGAAGGAGAAAGGGTAGAGGGGTGCGGAATTGGGGAAAGGACCCAAGGGGCGCACCCCTCCCCTATTTAACCGCTCCCTCTGGGAGGTAGTGGGATCGTGTTTGCGGGCAGGCCACATCGTGTGGCCATGTACAAACCGGATTGACCAATAAGCATCGGGCCACACGGAAGGCCACATGGCACAGCAGATCCCCTGACATGACATTATGATACAGTTAACGAGGAGGTAGGCACGATGTGACGTGCGCTATAGTGATAACTGACAATTACTGCGGCGGTTACTGTGGCTGGCCCTTAAAATGAGGCGATGTGATGATTATCCTCCACATGGGGAAGGGTACGAGAGAAGGAAGAATGACCTAGATGAGAATGTGGTAACCCGGCCAGCAAGTGAAAACTTGGAAAGTGCCAAGGAAAAGTAAACCCATGGAATCCGAGATGAGGAGGTAACTCGGAAATGAAACTCAATACTCAGTAAAATTGAACCTGCTGTAGCCTTAGCGGCCAAGGCAGCTAAGACCGCACCAGCTTCGGGAACTAATGTTGGGGGGATACCCCCAGGTAGGGTCACGCCGGGGTATAAAGGCCGAGTTAGCCGAGGTTCGGCAAGACCAAAGCGGATGCTGGCCGAGTCACCTCAAGGCAGGTCGAATCACGGGGTAACCCGGACCAGGGGACATCCACCTAACTTGCTCTCAACCGACTTAAGCCATAAGTCGGAAAGATGTATCTAACTTTTATGCAGGAATAGGTGTGGCCGGATCAACTATGTAGGATCCGGGTTATATCAAGCTTGTAAGAGAAGGAAGGTATCTCGCTGGTCAGAGGTGACAACTGTATGCAGAGCGTGAGCGAAGCGGATAGAGGCTGGACCACCGAGGCGTGGCCGACAAAGGTGACGAAGCCGATGTCGGGTGACGCAGGCGCCGCAGAGGCTCACGTAGCCTCTGCATGGGTGACGCGGGGGAAAAGTGACCCGGTCTGCTTACTATTTTAGGAGGAGGCATATTCCCTGGAATATGCCTCCACGTATGCCCTAAGTGGATACCTAGCCACCCCTATATAAGGAGGGCTAGGGCCTCTGTAAAATGGGTTGGTCTAAACGGGTTGGGCTCTACTGGTTGATACAGGAGAGATTGCTCTAAGGGCTAGCTAGTGGCGAGAGTAAGAGAGTTCCTTCTTCCTCCTCTCCCCAATACAGCTCTAGGAGCACTTGTAATTTGTGAAGGTGAATCAAATATAAAACTTCTGTGTGTGGAATCACCACACTATCCCTCCCTGTATTCCCCTAGTGCATTTAGTCCCCACCTTTAGCCTATCCATGGAATCTACCGTGACACCACCATGGCAACAAGTTCTGGACGGACTAAGGGGTACATGGGCCGAAGGCCCAAAGGCCTTTTCATGCCTGGCGACGGTCGGGCCGGAGACTCCGGAGTGGTGGACCGGAGACTCCGGTCTAGACCGGAGAATCCGGTGTAGTCTCCGGACCATCCTCTGGAGAGGTCTTCAGATTGTCCCAGGGCCCGGTGCAGGGGGTCAGACCGGAGAGAGGGCCGGAGTCTCCGGTGTCTTCAGGCCGGAGACTTTGGCAGGCCGGAGACTCCGTTGTGCGCAGACTGGAGAGTCCGGTCTGAGCAGCTCCAGCGGCGTTTGCTTCACATTCTGCTCCTTGTTCTCCATCCTTAGGTGCTTGGTGATGTGTCGAAGCTTCGTACCTGATGATGCATAGGGTAGTTGCATGAAGTAGAACACCATCCAAGGAGGTATCAAATTGGCACAAGGAGAGGAGCAAGTTCACCTTAGTTTGGAGGAGTTTGGCTCAGGCACGAGTCAGGGGTCTACTTGGGGGACTTGTTGGTGTATATGTAGAAGTGTCCGTAGGACGGGCTGCATCACTTTTAAAGACACTTGCATGGAAAATGAAATTGTTGTTAATGATAGCAATAAACATGCTCAAACCTCTGAAAGTACTATTTCTTATAAGCATGTTAATTTTTGTGGAATACATATACCTTGTGAGAATAATAAAATTGAAGAAGAATATTGTATCACCCACAAGAATGAAAAAACTAGAATGTGGTATAGGGCTTTAAATGATCTTGGTAAAAAAGTTTGTGCCCTTTATCCTTTTATTTGTGAACTTTGCTTTGAAGTGGGTCATTTCAATTTTCAATGCTCAGGCCATAATAATAGCCCTTATAATCCAATGAGTACTGCAAGTTTATATTGTGATGACATGATCACTCCTAATTAGCATGATGAACTTACATTATTTTTGGGGTGTGAAGAAATATCAAGAAAAACTTCTTTGGTAGATATGAGTGCTTTTGATATGAATAGTGTCCTGCATGGTTGTCATCTTTATTGTGTTGATAATTGCCACACAAATACTTACATACAAAATATTATAGAAGATGAGATTTTACCAAAATATGATAGGACTAATATGTGTTTTGATCTTATTAATGAAAAGAAGGAATCCTCCAAAGTTTCTTCTATTGTATCTAACAATGAACCAAGGTATATGGAGAAGCTTCCTTTCAAGCCTCTCCCTCCTAAAGAGAAGAAGAAAAAGAAGCAGACGAGGAGTAAAAGGATAGAGGAAACAGTATTTCCCCCTAAGCATGGTGCTCCTATTATATTTTTTGATGAGTCTAAACTCGATGATGTTCCTATGCATGTTACCTATAGTAGTGATCATGATTGGGAAAAGCACACTTCTTTTGATATTGGAAATATCTTTGGTACCAATTCTGAAAATGATGATATTAATAATTGTTGTACTATTAGTGCTATCCATGATCCTTCTAATGATGATATGTTTAAAAATGAACACACTTTGGAAGATAATTATTCTATTGCTTATGATGATACTACACCTCCAATATATGATGATTGCAATGATGAATATGATATTTTCAGTCCACCTACTATTGAGGAGGAAAGAAATTATGATTACAATATTCCTCCTATATTTGATGATTATGGCGATGAAAATAATAATGATAGCTATTTTGTTGAATTTGCTCCTACTACAATTAATAAGAATGACTATGTTTATGTGGGGAGTATTAATTCTTTTATGCATGTGGCTCATGATAAGAATGTTTTATGTGATAGTTATATTGTTAATTTTATTCATTATGCTACTGAAAGTTATTATGAGAGAGGGAAACACAGTTTTATGCATCTCAATAATATTAAGTTTCCCCTCTTTATGTTGAAAGTCTTGAAGTTGTACTTGTTTTGCTTTCCTATGCTTGTGGCTTTGTGCTTTCATGACTTGTTTCTTTACAAGATTCCTATGCATAGGAAGTGGGTTAGACTCAAATGTGTTTTATATTTGCTTCTCGATGCTCTCTTTTACTCTAAATTCATATTTCTTATGTGAGCATCTTCTCAAACTATCATGCCTAACTTAAAGGCGTTAAAGAAAAGTACTTATTGGGAGATAACCCAAAAGTTTTAGATGAGTCTTGCAAGTTATTACTTCTGTAATAACCGCTTCTTATCCTTTTTATTTGCTTTTTGTGCCAAGAGTAACCTCTAATGAGAGAGAAGTAATGATTGGGAAAGTTGCTGTCCTGAAACAGATTTCTATGCTTCATTGTAAAAATTTGTGTAAAATCTCTGTACGTCCTTTTGAGGCGTGAATTTTTGTACCTCTGACCCAGGTTTTCATCTAACTTTCGTTAGTTCAACATTTTTCGATTTGAGCAACAGAAGTTCTTCGAAATTATTTGTCTTTACCTGCTGGTCTGTTTTGACAGATTTCTGCCATTTTCTGCATTTGCTTCTTGTTGGTTTCATTTTGAGTTCTTTTGGGGAATTGAGCTTTTTGAGGGAAGTGCTAAAGTAGTTTGTGTTTTAATGGAAGTTTTATTGGTGTTGGAACTGAACCTAAAGACTTTTTATCTTGAGTGTACTAATGTTGCTAATAAAGATTGTGTGAAGTTTTGTATGAAGGAAAAATTTCAGGTGTATGGAGGGAATGAGTAATGAGATGAAGAATGGACTAAAGCTCAAGCTTGGGGATGCCACGTGTGTCACCCCCAAGAAATATCCAATAATTACAAGAGTCAAAGCTTGGGGATGCCCAAGGCATCCCCTTCTTCATCAATAAAAATCCCAGGTTCCTTCCAAACACTTCATTTTTATTGTTTCATGCACAGTTGTGTTATTCTTGGAGCGTCTTCTTTTTCATTTTCGTTTTGGTTTTTCGTTTGCTTTGTTTTCTGAGTTTGCTGAATAAATTGGTTAGACCCCCTCTTTCATGCATTGGTTTTCAAATAGTTTGGTTTGGATTGGAAAAGAGTAGGAAAGTTCATGCTTACGTGGTAAAGAGAGCTTGTTTTTGATCGTTGCCTATGCTTTCTCATGCCATGCTTGATATTGTTTTGGCTTTATGCTTAGTATTCTTTGATGTAGCATGACATGTTATAAACAATTGAAATTGCTTAATGTGCCTTGGAAGGATCATGCGTCGTTTTAGCATATTAAAGCATAGTATTGTGGTATTCTCGTTTGATGCTTTATTTGGGTTGACTTGGCACATGCTCAAACCATGTTATGACTATCCCAAATCACCATAGCCTTGATGATCCTTTAGTTTTCAACTTGTAGTATCACTTTATGCTTTGATTAATGATGTTTTGTCGCTCTGCATGATTATGGCCATTATTGCTCTCTTAGTTTGTCGCTCCCAGTCTTTTGGTAGCCTCCGTAACCAAGTATGAGTTCCACTCATGCATCCAACTCCTAAAACCAAGTTATTCCAAAGAGTCCACCATACCTACCTATTAGCAATTGCTATTCCAAGTATACTCATGTTTTTATCTACCTTCCAAATTAAACTTGTTATGTGAAAATTAGTGATTAAAGCTCTCACGAACATGATGGCACACTTTACTTTCTTGCATTTAATAAACTTGAACCATTGTGTCCATCTTTGTTGCGTATATGCTTGCGCTTTATAATTTGAAGTTAGAAGAACCATGTATCATGGGGAACGCTTTCATCATTGCACTTGTAAATTGTACCCCGTTGATATTATGTTCTTTTGCTTATGGATCCCGACGATGTAAAATAAAAGTGGAACTTGTAAGATCATGGAGTTTGTATGTGTGTTAGAGAAACGCCTGGGCCGCTGGTCTAATCCATGCTAACATGGTGGAAACCTACATCGTAACCATACTGAGCTGTCTATGAAGCATTCTTCTTATAAAAAAGAAAGTCAGAGATTGAGAAAAAAGAGAAAAAGAAAAAAAAGATATGAGAAAAGAGGAAAGAGAGAAAAAAGCACCATTTTCCCATGGTAAATAAGAAGATTGCTGAGATGCTCGTTGTCTTCTTGCCTTGTCATTTTGATATGGAGATTCTTCCGTATCATCGGGCAAGGGGTACCCCATTGGAGGTTCTCTATGATACATATGTACTTACAATGACAAGAGCTACCTTGTGACTAAAGTTGAGTAGCATGAGGTTCGGTGTTTGTAAGTAAGGGGCATGAGATTTCGGCTTATAACTTGTCAAGCATATCCTCTTAGTTGTGTCACTTTAACCTTAAGCACTTAAAGGTGCTTATGATAGGGGAAATGAGAGCTCAAAGCTAACAAGTACCATAATTTTTGGAAGCTCTTTATGAAACTTGAATCTCTACTTTCTTCTATGAAGGCCTTTCTTTTACTTTTATGTTGAGTCTCCACCTTCTACCTTTATGCACCTACTTTGAGAGCATACTGGTCATTCTTAGTTTAATGTGCATTGTCCCAAGACTTGTTGATTGATGCATAACTTTGATATTGCTTGTTTTAAACTATTTGTATCTAGTCACGCTTATGAACTTTGAAGGTGTCCTATGCATTTATGTTTGCTACTCTATGAGGGACAAGCTGAATGCCACTATGCTATGTTTTCTTTATGTGAAACAAACAAACGTCTTGCAAAGCATTTTTATTCATGAACCTTTTGTTTGTGCCTTTTCATGTTGCAACATAGTTTCTTTGTCTTATTGTTAGAACTTTGTCTTTCATGCTATTTTGAAGTACTATGATCCCATCTGTCAATGTTTTAAAAATACTTTGATCAAGTTTATGATGGTGCATGTCACCTGAAAAATTATTCTTTCTTTTTATCACTTACCTACTCGAGGACGAGCATGAGTTAAGCTTGGGGATGTTGATACGTTGCTAACGTATCTATAAATTTTGATGTTCCATGCTTGTTTAGTATCTACTTTGCTATGTTTTGTCCACACTTTGGAGTATTTCTATACACTTCTTGGACTAACCTATTAACAAGATGCCACATTGTCAGTTGCCTATTTTCTGCTGTTTTTGGTTCCAGGAAAGTCAGAAAATGAATATTCTCGGAATTGGACCGGACAAAAGCCAAAGTCGATATTTTACCAGAATACTCATGGAGCCAGAAGACGAGACGGAGAGGGGCCACAGGGCGGCCACACCATGTGGTGGCGCGAGCTAGCCCTGGCCACGCCACCAGGTGGTATGGGCCCCCTGGCCGCCCACCGACCTTGCCTCTTCGCCTATAAGATGCCTCCTGATGCAAAAACCGTAAATCATCAAGCCTCCAGCCATGAAAAGTTCCACAGCGCCGCCACCACTGAAGGGGAGATTTGGGGGATAGAAGGTCTCTATTCCGGCACCCTGCTGGGACGGGGAAGTGCCCCCAGAGCCATCTCCATCGATCTCCACCACCATCTGCATCACTGTTGCTGATTCCCATGATGATGAGGGAGTAGTTCTTCCTCGAGGCTAAGGGTTCTACCGGTAGCTATGTGTTCATCTCTCTCTCTATGCATAATCATATTGTGATCATGAGCTTTGTAATCAAGTAGATCTATCTTGCTACTCAAGTGCTTTAATAGATCTCTGCTCTCCTGATGTGTGTGAAAGTGACAGCGTGCACACCATGGTGGCACTTAGGCTAGAGATTACAAATACTTGTTATGAGTTATATTTGGAGTTGGATGTCTTTATGAAATTGTGGTGTTTGTTGGAACCATCTAGTGCTCAAGGTGACAGTGTGGGGTTATCTAGATGGGAAAGGCTTACTTTTAGGTGTGTTTTTATAGCCCTACCATGGATTAGAGTGTCCAACCGGAGAGTAGTTCAGCGTAGTATCATAAAGAGAAGATATTTATATGAGAGTGTTCACTAGTGAAAGTATGATCCCTAGGCCTTGTTTCTAAGCATTGATACACTGTTTGCATTTAGATCTGTTACATGTTTGCTTGCTTCCATCTGTTACATGTTTTCTGGCACCGTTGCCACTTATAATTATCCATACCACTTGTATTTCACTATTGGGTGTGTTGGGGACACAAGAGACTCCTTGTATCTTGATTGTAGGGTTGCTTGAGAGGGAATACCTTTGACCACTTCCTCCCTGAGTTCGATAAACCATGGGTAATCCACTTAAGGGAAAACTTGCTGCTGTTCTACAAACCTCTGCACTTGGAGGCCCAACAACTATCTACAAGAATAGAAGTGTGTAGACATCAACGAACCCAACAAGGAATTTACGGAGTTTAATATTGGCTAGGTTTTGGGATTGAAGTTCTTGGATCCAATCTTATTTTTGTTGTATTTGGTGCGGCGTTGTGGTTTAACTTTTTCTTCATCTAAAACACTGCTAGCTAATCATGTTCATAGATTTTCTTACATGCAGATCTTGGTATATTACTTTTTGTAATTTCTAAGACAATTCTGAAACTTTTTAAATTGAGGATTGTGGTTTGTCTATGTATTTGTGAAACCAAAGATAAAATTAGGCAACATAAGTGGAACAGAATGAAATTGATCTAAAGACAACGATATCAAAAGTGATGCATGTGAAAAGACTTTGAACCAGATATGAAACAAAATGACACTTTGTGCATTCATTCGACAGTTTTAGTCCACTTTCAATCTAGTTTTAGTGCCGTTTCAATCATTTTTCATATGTCCCACTCTAATATCAATCGGTTCCAAGCATGGTTCACAATTTCATTGTGTTTCATAAATTCCAAACTGGATATGTCCCACTCTAGTATCAATTGGTTCTAGACATGGTTCACAATTTCATTGTGTTTCATAAATTCCAAATTGGTTTGAAACAATGTAAACCACATTACAACTACTTAGCAAGATTTTGAAACGACATTGAAACTTATTCGAACTATTGAAACCAAATTGATACTTGTTGAAACCTTTGTGACCCAATTGAAACCAAATCGAATCTTGTCGAAACCAATTTGAATCTTGTTGAAACCTTTGTTATCCAATTGAAACCACATAAGCATGTTTGTAACAATTGAAACCACATATAACTAAAACTAACAAAAACATGTTTCAAACAATTGAAACCACCACACTTCCTTTTATGAATTTCTTGAATACCACTCCGAGCCTTATTGAAACTATCGAAACAAAATTGAACCTTTTTGAAACCTTTGTGAATCAATTGAAACCACACAAGAATATTTGAAACAATTGAAACCACATCACAACTACTTATCAAGATTTTGAAATGATAGTGAAACTTATTTAAAACAAATTCATTCTTATTGAATCCTTTGTGACCCAACTGAAACAAATTCGAACCTTGTTGAAACCTTTGTGAACCAATTGAAACGACACAAGCATGTTTGTAACAATTGAAACCGAGTAAATTGACACTACAAAAAACATGTTCAAACAAATGAAACCACCCTGCTTCTTTTTATAAAACAATTCAAACCATAGTCAACCTCTCTGAAACAACTGAAACCAGAATAAACCTTGTTGAAACCTTATTGAATCAATTGAAACCACATAAGGCTGTTTGAAACAATTGAAACCACACCAATGCTTCATGACACAATTGAAACACACAAAAACCCTGTTCCCAACAACTGAAACCATCACCCAAGATGTTGAACAATTTGGCACCCCAACGAACCTATTTGAAACAATTGAAACCACAACAAATAGCTATGAATCAATTGAAACCATCTCGCAAGTTTTTATCAATAATTTGAAACCACATTGAGCCTTATTGAAATTACCGAAACCAAACCAAACATTTTTGAAACCTTTGTGAATCAATTGAAACCACACAAGCATGTTTCACACAATTGAACCCACATCACAGCTACTTATCAATATGTTGAAATGATATTAAAACTTATTCGAACTATTGAAACCAAATAGTTATTTTTTGAAACTTTCGTGACCCAGTTAAAACCAAATCGATCCTTGTTGAAACCAATTCGTTTCTTCTTGAAACCTTTGTTATCCAATTGGAACTACACAAGCATGTTTGTAACAATTGAAACCACATACAATTGAAACTACCAAAAACATGTTTCAAAAAATTGAAACCACCTTGCTTCCTTTTATGAATTTCTTGAATACCATGATGAGCCTTATTGAAACTATCGAAACCAAATTGAACCTTTTTGAAACCTTTGTGAATGAATTGAAACCACACAAGCATTTTTGAAACAATTGAAACCACATCGCCCCTACTTATCAAGATTTTGAAAATGAGAGTGGAACTTATTGGAACTATTGAAACCAAATTGATACTTGTTGAAACCTTTGTGATCCAATTGAAACCAAATCAAACCTTGTTGAAACCAATTCTTACGATCAAGGGGGAGAATGTTGGATATTAGTGATCTGCAGTTTTCTATGATCAATCAAAGTCAATATAATGGCTTTTAGGGGTTGTTTAATAACAGCCATTGGATGCCCTGATCAGGGGCATCCTAACCATCCATCCTTAGGTGTTGGTTCCCCTAGTGCAGGTGCTATATAAAGGGGTCCTAAGGTTTGAGCTGCGAGGTGATAACACACACGGCTGTGCTCTCTCTCTCACTCTCACTCTCCCCTGTTATCTGATCTAAGCCAGCACCCACAACACTAGGAAGAACTACATACAGAACTAAATTAAGATCCAGGTGAAGCAAATTAAGTGGAGGACATGGCTGGTGCTCATGATCAAGGTACACACCCTGATCTCTCTTTCTGTGGCCTAATCTTAAGCTAGATGATCCTATGGGATCTAACAAAAATATGATTAGAGAGATACTATTCCCTCTGGCCACATACGGAGCCATTGTCCATGTGTGCCAGTGTGTGATTGCAGAGAACGTTCAGTATGGAAGTTGTTGTAATCCTCTTAAGTAATACAGTTTGGTAAGATATCCCCAGTAATAAATGTGTAGCCATTAGCGAAACAAGAGGGGAGAACAACCAGATCCCTTGATCATCCTCCCGAGTGGGCGTGCTATGGATTATCGCAACAGATGCCATATAGAAAGGGGATCCGAGCTAGAGGCACTACAACTACAGCCGCACCAGATTTGTTTGCTCATGATCTGGTTCGATGCATTAGTGGCACAGAGCATCACGAAACAAGATGAACCGGAGAGAGAGAGGTGAATTCGAGAGGGCTCATAGATGGAAGGTGAAGATCTATGGTTAGGTTTTACCTGATATTCTTCTACACCAGCGACATAGTGCCGTAGCTGCTGCTGCCTCCTCTCTGCATTGTCAACCATCACTGTCATCATCACCATCTCATCTAGGAATAATCGAAAATAATAGCTAGAGTTAGAACATATGCATTACAAGGTGAGAATTTGGAACCGAGGATATGAAACCTAGGCATCAAGCATGACTGCCACAGAAAGAAATTGTCTCATGAAATAGAGGACATAATGGGGCAGGACAGAAACAGTTTCCACTATCACCAGAAATCGAGGAAACGGGAGGCTGATGACGGTGCACCTTCTATTGCCATTAATTTCACGAAGTAGCACAACCCGCTGCTGAAATCCCACGAAATGAACGAAGCAGCCCAATCAGGGTCGCATGGCCCGTTTCACGATAAGACATCTAGGTCATTGTCCGGAGCAGCAACCCGGTTATGTTGGGCCGAGCTGATCGCTCAGGAGGTGACGTGAACAACGCTCAGACATAGCGAGACAGGATGACAAACAGATCTAGACCATTAAATGGCAATATCCGACGACCCAGACTTTCAAATTGCTGTCGAGGCTCCTGGGTAGGCAAGTTATACTATTTCTTAATAATCAGGTCAGACAGATCCAACACTTGCCATAATTCGTGAGCAGTAGAGGCAGGGCATTGAATCAGGAGATGCAAAACATCCTCCGCTCCTTGGTCATAGATCAGAAATGCTGCAGAATCACCAATATGTCCGTTAGCCAAGATGCATTTCAAAGGGATAATATTGTGAAGGGCTCACCAAATAAAAATCTTCACTTTTCCTGGTATTTTTAATTTCCACAAAATTATCCAAACATGATTTTTTGCCAGTCCACACAGAATTGCCAGCTAGCCCGCACTAGCACCAAATTGATGGTTCCATTGAAGATAGTATCCTCACCGACCATGTTTAGTGAAGCTACAAGCGATGAAATCGTCGAAGCCTTGGTTGTGGATCGGTATTTGAAGAATCCTGGCCACATCAACAGTTTTGGACAAATCATGAAGAAGTTGTTCATCCCACACGCCTGTTAAAGGGTTTATCAGCTCATTCACTTCAGTATAAACCAAACCTCCTCTAGGAGACATAACTTTCCTATCTAGACTTGATGGACTCCAAGGGTCAGTCCAAATATTGATACTTGCACCATTGCTAACTCTCCAAACATAACCTCTCTTGAAAGTAGATAATCCTACAATAATAATTTGCCAAGTAAAAGAGGAACCTGCTTTTGGTCCTGCATTTAATATATATCCATGTGGATAATATTTGGCCCTGAGGACTGTTGCACGTAAAGATCCATGATCATTAATCAATCTCCGAACCTGCTTTGCAAGAATTGCAAGATTGAAAAAGTGAAAATCCCTAAAACCCATCCCTCCTTCATTCTCCGGATAGCATAATTTCCACCACGCAAACCAATGCATCTTGTTACTATTTTTATCATCTTCCCACCAGAACCGTGATATGGCATCGATCATATGCTTACCTACCCCTATCGGTATTTGGAACACTGACATATCATACACATGTATTGCTTGAGAAACAACCGTTAATAGAATTTCTTTACCTCGAATTTATAGTTGCTTTTCCTTCCATCCATTTATTCTCTAAATGATCCTTTCATGAAGTGGAGAAATCAATCAGTTATTTCCACTCCCACAATAGCTTGGAGACCAAGATACTTATCAGAAAGAGCTCACAAATTTCTGCTCTCATAACAACATTAGTATTAGGAGAGAAAATATACTCGACTTTGCTAAGTTCACTAACTGTCCTGAGTTTGCACAATACAGGAAGTTGCATTAGTCATATCAGATTTCATGAGAACAAGGAAATCATCAGCAAAAAGTAAATGGGAGACTGAAGGTGCATTCATGCACACCCTTACCCCATCGATGCCACTTCTTCATATAACAAGAGACTAGAGAGCCCCTCTACACATAAAAGTAACAAGTATGGAGAAATAGGATCTCAATGTCGGAGACCTCTAGTAGCAACAAACATTTTGGTCTCATCGGAATTGAACCTTACTTGGTATCCGACCGAACTCACACAAGCCATCATAATAGTGATCCATCTTTTAGCAAAACCCATTTTTCTCATCATGTTCTCCAAGAAAAACTACTCCACTCTGCCATATGTTTTATGCATATCTAGCTTAATAGCACAAGATCCAATAACCCCGATCCTCTTGTTCTTAATGGAGTGCACACTTTCATATGTGATATGTTGCTAACGTATCTATAATTTTTGATGTTCCATGCTTGTTTTATATCTACTTTCTTATGTTTTGTCCACACTTTGGAGTATTTTTATACACTTTCTTGGACTAACCTATTAACAAGATACCACAGTGCCAGCTGCCTGTTTTCTACTGTTTTTGGTTCTAGGAAAGTCAGAAAATGAATATTCTCGGAATTGGACGGGACAAAAGCCAAAGTCAATATTTCACCGAGGGGGACACGGAGCCAAAAGACGAGATGGAGAGGGGCTAGAGGCCGGGCCACACCACCTGGGCATGCGGCCAGGCCTGGCCCGCGCCAGGGGGTGGTGTGGCCGCCTAGGGCACCCCTCGGCATCCCTCTTCGCCTATATATTGCCTCCGATACAGAAACCCTAAGTACCTGATCAAAATTCCACAGAAGAGTTTGTAGCCGCCATCATCTCCATCCCTAGATCGGGAGGGATCTGAAGCTCTTCCTGGCACCCTGCAGGAGGGGAGAATTCACCCTGGAGGCCTTCTTCATCACCATGCAAGCCTCCGGTGTGATGCGTGAGTAGTTCATCCTTGGACTACGGGTCCATGTAGTAGCTAGATGGTTGGTTCTTCTCCTTTGTGCTATCATGTTTAGATCTTGTGAGCTCCGTTCATGATCAAGATCATCTATTTGTAATCCTACATGTTGTGTTTGCGGGGATCCGATGGATACTGAGATGCTATTTCAGTTGATTATTGATTCTATCATGTCTTTGTTATTTGTGATCTTGCATGCTCTCCGTTGTTAGTAGATATCTTGGCCGAGTAGATGCTAGCAACTCCAAGAGCGAGTATTTATGCTCGATAGTGGGTTCATGCCTCTAGTAATCTGGGGAAGTGACATAAATCTCTAAGGTACTAGATGTGCTGTTGCTACTAGGCAGAAAACAATAATTCTTTGTTCACAGAACAATCATATTGTTTACTTTACATGCAATGCTTAATGCAATTATCTATTGCTTGCAACTTAATACTGGAGGGGGTTCGGATGATAACCTGAAGGTGGATTATTAGTCATAGATGCAGTTGGATTACGGCCTATGTATAATGTTGTAATGCCCAGTCATAGATGCAGTTGGATTATCTATTGCTTGCAACTTAATACTCAAGTTTAGTTACCGGTAAGTTCTTGTCATCATAAGTACATGTGTATCATAGAGAACCGCCAACGGGGTACCCCTTGCCCGATGATACGAAAGAATCCCCATATGAAAATTACAAGGCAAGCAGACAACGAGCATCTCAACAATCTTCTTATTTACCATGGGAATATGGTGCTTTTTTCTCTCTTTCCTCTTTTCATAATCTTTTTTTTTGTCAAGATAGGACTCTTTTTTATAAGAAGAATGCTTCATAGATAGCTCATTATGGTTACGCTGCAGGTTTCCACCATGTCAGCATGGATTAGACCAGCGGCCCAGGCATTTCTCTAACACACTGATCGCTCGGTGTTGATGTAGAGCTTGTTGGGGAACCCCAAGAGGAAGGTATGATGAGCACAACAACAAGTTTCCCTCAGTTATGAAACCAGGGTTTAATCGAACCAGTAGGAGCAAGGAAACACCCCAAAGGTGTTGCTAGCTGAGCCTTGGCAGGGCGCACTACCGGTGCTAGTAGCAACATGGAGACCTACACAACACAACCACATAAGTTTATCCCCAACTTGCGATGAGGTTGTAAATCTCACCGGTTTTGCTAAAAACAAAGGATTAAACGTATCGAATGGAAGGAAGTAATAGTTTGCAGCAAGTAAACACAAAGAAGTAAACAGTTTGTAGATTGTATGTAAAAGAAAGGACCGGGATCCATAGTTCACTAGAGGTGGCTCTCCTTAGGATAGATAACATGCTGGGTGAACAAATTACATCGGGGCAATTGACAAACATCAAGAAAGTAATACATGCATATACTAATCATCTTGACTCCTTTGAGACTTGATTGGGCATTACAACATTATACATAGACCGCCATCCAACTGCATCTATGACTAATAATCCACCTTCAGGTTATCATCTGAATCTCCTCCGTATTAAGTTGCAAGCAACAGATTATTGCTTTACGAATTGCGTGTAAAGTAAACAATACGATTGTTCTATGAACAAAGGATCGTTGTTTTCTCCCTAGTAGCAACAGCACATCTAGTACCTTAGAGATTTCTGTCACTTCCCCAGATTACCAGAGGCATGAACCCACTATCGAGCATAAATACTAACTCTTGGAGTTGCTAGCATCTACTTGGCCAAGATAGCTACTAACAACGGAAAGCATGCAAGATCACAAATAACAAAGACATGATAGAATCAATAATCAATTTGAAATAGCATTTCAATATCCATCGGATCCCCGCAAACACAACATGTAGAATTACAAATAGATGATCTTGATCATGAACGGAGCTCACAAGATCTAAACATGAAAGCACAAAGGAGGAGAACCAGCCATCTAGCTACTACATGGATCCGTAGTCCAAAGATGGACTACTCACGCATCACACCGAAGGATTGCATGATGATGAAGAAGGCCTATAGGGTGAATTCCCCTCTCCGGCAGGGTGCCAGGAAGATCTTAAGATCCCTACCGATCTAGGGATGGAGATGACGACGGCTACAGACTCTTCCGTGGATTTTTGATCGGGTCCTTAGGGTTTTCGTCCCGAGGGCAATATATAGGTGGAAGGAGAGGCCGAGGGGGTGCTGGGGTTGGCCAGAACACCCCTTGGCACGGGCCAAGCCTAGCCGCACGGCCAGGTGGTGTGGCCGCCCCCCAGCCCTTCTCCGTCTCATATTCTGGCATCTGATGAGTTCGGGAAAAATAGGCACTTTGGCTTTTGTCCCGTCCAATTCTGGGAATATTCATTTTCTGACTTTCCTAGAACCAAAAACAGCAGAAAACAGGCAGCTGGCACTGTGGCTCTTGTTAATAGGTTAGTCCAAGAAATCATATGAAAAGTACTCCAAAGTGTGGACAAAACACAAGAAATTGGATAAAACCAAGCATGGAACATCAAAAATTATAGATACATTTGCAATGTATCAGTGTGCTAAGTGTGTAGGGATTTATATTGTGTTTGAGGGGTAGGATTATCCGCCCCCCATCAAGGGCCGGATAATCCGGCCTATCTCTTTTGGCACAGGCAGCCCCGACGCGTCGCTCTGTCTGGGGGAAGATTTTCCCCCGTAAAATCCGAACAGGGCAGATTTTCTCCCCCTGACCGTCTGACCCTCACCTTGGGCCGGATAATCCGGCCCCAGAGACGATCAAAGGTAGGCAAGGCGTGACGCTCTGTCTGGGGATGGATTTTACCCCGGACGATCCGAGCAGCGCGGATTTTCTCCCCCTGACCGGATAATCCGGCCCTCACCATGGGCCGGATAATCTGGCCCCTAGGAGGCGATCAAGGGCAGGCTCAGTGCATCGCTCTGTCTAGGGGCGGACTTTGTGCCGGATAATCCGAGTCTAGGGGCAGAGTTTTCCCCATATCGGATAATCCGGCCCTCACTTGGGCCGGATAATCCAGCCCCTAAAGGCTTGAATGGCTCAGTTGGGGCAAGCGGTATAAAAGCCTCTTCATCCCCTTTAGTCAGAACTCTTGATTCATTCGAAAAAGGCTAGACCTGTTGCAAGAGCTCTCTCTCTAGATATCCCACTTCAACCACCCGAAGGCTTCGATCTTTGGGGGAGTTGAAGGACGAGACAACCTACATCGTCATCACGAATCAAGCGCATCAACTCCTCTCCATTCACTTGGAGAAATCCCCGATCTAGTATTCTCGTTAATATCTTGATCTTGTGTTTTGTTATTGATAACTTGTTCTTGTGGCAGCTTGTTGTCATCACGGGAGCCTCCAATTTGGTTGTGGAGTTGTGCCCCACTAGTTGTGTAAAGGCGTCGGTTCCCGCCTCGAAGGATTCCCATAGTGGAAAGGTGGATCAGGCCTTTGGTGGCGGGATCCATCGGAGAACAGGGTGATGCCTATTGTGGCATGGTGGTCTTAGTACCGCCCACCCCTCCAACGTAGATGTACTTCCCTTAACAAGGAAGGAACTGCGGTAAAACAAATCCTGTGTCTCTGCGTGCTTCACTACGGCTCACTCATTCCTCTATCTCACTCGCCTTTACTCGCTAGTTGCTAGGTTTGCATATAGGGAAATTCTTCATGATAGCTTATCTAGAGAATTTACCTTTTGTGTCAAGCCTAAAATTGAAAAAGCATTAAAATTTGAAGGAGCACCTATTCACCCCCCTCTAGGTGCCCATACGATCCATTTCAATTGGTATCAGAGCCCCGACTCTTAATTCAGGCTTAACCGCCTAAGAGAAGTATGGGTACCAAGGAGAATGGGAATGAGGCCATGGAAAAGGTCACAATGGATGACCTCAAGACGTTGGAAACAACCTTGTTGAAATCCTTTGAGACCAAGATGGAGGAGATACAACAAATGATTGCTCGCCTCACATCATCCGCAACCACATATCCATCCCCCTCTGAGGCTACCACTCCTTCATCCAAGGATAAGGCTAACACCGGATCTAAGGAAGATGAAGTGGTAGGTGAAAAACATAATGGTTCCTCCTCCAAGAAGGGAAGTGGTAAGGAGGACTATAGTGAGGTTCATCACCTATATTCTCCCGATCCACCTATCCCTCATCCTCATATAAAAAATAGGGATGATCCACCCAAGCTTACTCCATCTTCATTTAATCAATGGCAATTCTTAATGAAGTCTCATGTATGTAGTTTGTCAATTGAACTTTGGAGGATTATCGAAGAGGGTCTTCATATAGGAGATCACACCAACTTGACAAGAAGAGAAGTGGTGGATAGTCAATTGAACGCAACGACTCTCCACATGATACAACTCGGAGTGGGTCCCAAGGACATGCCCCACATTGAGCATTTCAACACCGCTAAAGAAGCTTGGGATGCTCTCACCGACCTCTTTATTGGAAATGAAAGCATGAGGAGGAATAGGAATGATGCCCTTAGAAATGAAGCTAAAGGATTTTACATGTTGGATGGTGAAAACCATGAAGATATGTATAGAAGACTCAAGGGCATTGCAACAACATTGGGAAATCATGGAGCCACTCACATTGATGATGCTTGGATAAAAAGGAAATATGTGAGTGCTCTAATGCCTTTTGAGCCAATGGACTTGAAGAGCTTGCAAGGTAGACACAACTACCATCAAATGACTTCCAATAAAGTCATGCAAGAAATGGTATCATTCAAGGTTGCAGCTAAGAACACGGAAGATGCCCGTGCCCGAGCCATTGGAATGCAAAAAGGGGTCAATGTTGCTCTAAAGGCAAATGTTGTTGAGCAAGATGAGGATGAAAGAGGATTCGAGGGTGTCTCCATGGGCTGCCCCGAGGAAGTCAAGCGTGCTCATGGTGACTACATGGCCTTCTATGCAAGGAACTTTTGGAAGGATCCAGCCAAGGCCACGTCGGAACTCAAGCACAAGAATGGGTCAAGTGGAAGAAGAGAGAATGGCCCAAAACTGAGAACATGCTAAAATTGTGGAGATAGGCTACACTTTGTTGCTGAGTGTCCATATCAAAATAGAGAAGACAATGGTGGCAGGCTCATCCTTAAAGAAAAATCCAAGACACCTCGAAAGAAGCCATTTATCAAAAAGAATGGCCCTTACAAGAAGCAAACCAAGATTGTCTTGGTGGCACAAGAAGAATATTCCTCTACAAGTGAAGATGAAGAGGATGAAGATAGTACTCGTGAAGTGGCTGCTATAGCCACCACATCTACTCCATCATCTCTTCGACTCTCCAAACGAAAACGTCATCAACAACAACATCACCTGCCTTATGGCAAGAGGGTCCGAGGGCTATGCTTCCTATGGGTCTAAATGGGTACTCGATAGCGGGTGCACAAGTCATATGATCGGAAGCAAGGAGATCATCACAGAGATGCGGCCAAATCATGATCACATAACCGTCTCCTATGGTGACAAGTCAAAATCGGAGGTATTGGGTCTTGGCAAAGTAGTAGTTGCTCACGATATCTCTCTCGTGGACGTCATGCTTGTTGAGGCCCTTGGTTACAATTTACTTTTAGTTTGTGCCCTTGGTAAGATGGGCTTTGTAGTTTTCATTGATGCTGATTTGGTGGTACTCTTGTGGAGCAAGTCTCTAAAAGTCGCTTTCGTGGGATATGTCGAAAATGACCTATACGTGGTGGACTTTTCGGGGAAAACCACTACAGGTCCGATGTGTCTTTTCGGAAAGGCTGACACGGGTTGGTTATGGCATCGCCGACTATCCCACGTCAATATGAGAACTTTGCAAAGTCTCCACAAGGGTGGCCACATCCTTGGACTAAAAGAAAATGTTTCCTTTGCCAAAGGTCGTGTTTGCAGGGCTTGTGTTGAAGGAAAAATGCATGACTCTCCCCATCGACGGAAGACCATTATCTCATCATCAAGAATTTTGGAGCTCCTTCATGTGGATCTCTTTGGTCCTCCATCACATGCAAGCCTTGGTGGGAAGAAGTATTGCCTCGTGATTGTTGATGATTACTCAATATACACATGGGTCTATTTCTTCAAGTTGAAGAGCGAGACTCAACAAACGGTCATCAATTTTGCCAACGAGGTTCAGTGTCAACACAATCTCCCAATTTTGGCAATTAGAAGCGATAATGGCTCCGAGTTCAAGCACTACACCTTAAATGAATTTCTAAGTGAAGAGGGGATACGACATCAATATTCTGCTGCGTACACCCCTCAACAAAATGGTGTTGCGGAGAGGAAGAACCGGACCTTAATGGATATGGCAAGGTCTATGCTAGCTGAATTCAAGTCTCCTTATAACTTCTGGGCTGAAGCAATCTCTACCACTTGCCATTCATCCAACTGACTATATCTCCGCAAAATCTTGGACAAGAACCCGTATGAAATGCTTACCGGTAACAAGCCAAACATCTCATACTTCTGGGTATTTGGTTGTAAGTGTTTCTTTCTCATCAAAGGAGTTTGTTTATCTAAATTTGTGTCTAAGGCTTTAGAAGTCATTTTTGTTGGTTATGGTGCCGAATCCCACACTTATAGAGTCTACAATAAGCTCTCCGGAACTGTTGTAGAATCTTGTAGTGTGGTGTTCGAGGAAAATGATGGCTCCCGTGCGGTGCAAGTTGATGTTTGTGATGCAGATGTTGAAATACCCCAAGATGCCATAAGAAGAATGGGCGTGGGGTTTTTCCGCCCCATTTAGGAACCCCTTGTGGCGGATCGGGAAGGACAATGCTCTACTCATGTAGAGCCCTCATCTACACAGGCTCAACAATGCTCCAATCACGGGAGAAACTTCTACACCAACTCCACCAAATACTAAATGTCAACATCCTCCTGGATGATCTAGGCCGGATTATCCGGTAGACACCGGATTATCCGGCCATACCTCCACTAGCGATCAAATTGGACATCACATCGAAGAAACAGTTGCAAGCCCAGGCCGGATTTTCTGGCTGACCCCGGATTATCCGGCCATTCCCCAATTCAAGCAAGATCTAGTCAAGTTAGCGAACATGCTCCAGGTTCTCCCAGGACGGATTATATGGCCTCACCCTCGGCTGGATTATCCGTCCCTGAAACTCTTGATGAACAGCAGCCTCCGGTTACGGCTGTTGATCCACGTCGAGAGCAAGGTTCATCATCTCCTACTCATGCTAATCACGCTACAGATCAAGGCCAAGCCAATGATTCCAATGAAGACTCAAATGATGAATATATTCCACCAAGAAACAACAAGCTAATTGAACTTCGTCACAAAGCTCGTGCCGATAGGAACCTTGAGTTAAGGGGCCATACTCTTGACAATGTTGTAGGTGATCTGCGACGAAGGGTTTCGACAAGAAGGGAGTTGGCAAGTTTCGGTGAGCATCAAGCTCACATATCAATGGTGGAACCCAAGAAAGTGTTTGAAGCTCTCGAAGATCCGGACTGGGTTGTTGCTATGCATGAAGAGTTGAATAACTTTGAACGCAACAAGGTTTGGAAATTAGTAGAGAAGCCCAAGGATTTCCGCAATGTTATCGGCACTAAATGGATTTTTAAAAACAAGCAAGATGAGAATGGCATTGTTGTGAGGAACAAGGCGAGACTCGTGGCACAAGGCTATTCCCAAGTTGAGGGCATTGACTTTGGCGAGACCTATGCTCCTGTGGCTCGTCTTGAGTCCATCCATATCCTTCTTGCTTATGCTACTCATAATAATTTTAAATTACAGCAAATGGACGTTAAGAGTGATTTTCTTAATGGTCCTCTACATGAGTTAGTATATATAAAGCAACCCCCGGGATTTGAGGATCCTAACTTCCCGAACCATGTCTACAAATTCTATAAGGCACTCTATGGCTTCAAACAAGCCGCACGTGCATGGTATGAGCACCTTAAAGAGATTTTGTTAGACCGTGGATTCAAAGTTGGGCAAATCGATCGCACTCTTTTTACTAAGAAGGTTAAGGGGGAGCTCTTCATATGGTAATTATATGTAGACAACATTATCTTTGGCTCTACTAATAAAGCTTCTAATGATGAATTTTCAAAGCTTATGACTGACAGGTTTGAGATGTCTATGATGGGGGAGTTACGGTTCTTTCTTGGATTTGAGGTCAAGCAACTTAGAGAAGGAACCTCATCAATCAAGCAAATTACATCCAAGACATGCTCACGAGATTCAAGATGACGGATCGTAATGGAGTCACCACTCCGATGCAAACAAAATTTCATCTTGAACTTAATCCACACGGTAAAGATGTTGACCAAAAGGTATACCGGTCCATGATCGGCTCTCTTCTTTACCTCTGCGCACCTAGACCCAATATTGTATTGAGTGTAGGGGTGTGTGCAAGGTATCAAGCAACTCCTAAAGAAAGCCACTTCGTGGCAGTCAGAAGGATCTTCCGATATTTGGTTCATTCCCCTAATTTTGGTCTATGGTATCCCAAGGGATCCAATTTCTCTCTATGTGGTTATACTGATTCAGATTGGGCTGGTGATAAGGATGATCGGAAATCAAATTCTGGAGCTTGTCAATTCTTGGGATGTCTCTAGCCTATTGGTCTTCTAAAAAGCAGAATTGTATATCTCTCTCCACCACCGAAGCTAAATATGTCGATGTTGCTAGTGCCAGCACTCAGTTATTATGGATGAGGCAAACTTTAAAGGAATACACTGTCAATTGTGACAAAGTGCCTCTTTTATGCGATAATGAAAGTGCAATCAAAATTGCGTACAATCTGATACAACACACAAGGACAAAACACATTGAGATTCGGAATCATTTTATTCGGGATCATGTTGCTCGAGGTGATACTGATCTATCTTTTGTGAGAACGAAGAACTAACTTGCTGATATTTTCATGAAGCCACTTGATGAAGCAATGTTTTTTTAATTAAGGAATGAGCTAAATATCGTTGATTCAAGGAGCTTGTCTTGATTACCCATGCACTCACTCTTACATCTCAGTCTTATTTGGTCTAGGTGTGGGCATGGATATAGGGGGTGTGTGATCCTAATTGATTGGGCCAACCCTCCGCCCATAATGCCAAAAGCAAGTCAAATAATTTCTCTTAATATAATTTTGTGATATGTGAGCTTATTCATGAGTATTGGTTGTGAACCCAAGATATATCTTCGCGGTGTCATACCATACACTCCAACAAGGTGGCTTGGCCACCACCCTCTTCCATGAGAAGAGTTGGATTTATGTGGATCTTTTTGGTTGTTTTAGCTCCTCTCATGTTCTTATGGGAATCACACTCAGTTTTGGCTTTTAGTTGATTTGATTCTTGCAATTTTGAGTGTGTGGTACCATCTCAGTTTGGAACTCTTAATCCTAAGCCTTTACCTACCCCTAAGCCATCTTTTCTTGCACACAAGTCCCTTGTACACCTTGTGGGGGTGTTGTTTGGGGATGCACGAGCCTGAATCTGTGTCCAACAGAAATTGAGACTTTAGGCCGGATAATCCGGCCCTGGCGGATGCAGTCCTTAAGGGCTGGGATCGGGGGAAGGGCTCATATCGAGCAACACTTCTCTCCCGACCCTCTCCCTCTTCCCAGCCGCCGCCTGATACATTGCAAATGTATCTATAATTTTTGATGTTCCATGCTTGGTTTTATCTACTTTCTTATGTTTTGTCCACACTTTGGAGTACTTTTCATAGACTTTCTTGGACTAACCTATTAACAAGATGCCACAGTGCCAGTTGACTATTTTCTGCTGTTTTTGGTTCCAGGAAAGTCAGAAAATCAATATTCTCGGAATTGGACCGGACAAAAGCCAAAGTCGATATTTTACCGGAAGACTCATGGAGCCAGAAGACGAGACGTAGAGGGGCCAGGGGCTGGCCACACCACCTGGTAGCGCGGGCCAGGCCAGGCCGTGCCAAGGGGTGGTGTGGGCCCCTATGGCACCCCCTCCGTCTCCCCTCTCGCCTATAAGATCCTTCCGATGCATAAACCCTAAATCATCAAGCCTCCAACCATGAAAAGTTCCACAGCGCCGCCACCACCGAAGGAGAGATTCAGGGGATAGAAAGTCTCTGTTTCGGCACCCTACCGGGACAGGGAAGTGCCCCCGAAGCCATCTCCACCAATCTCCACCACCATCTCCATCACCATTGCTGATTCCCATGATGATGAGGGAGTAGTTCTCTCTCGAGGCCAAGGGTTCTACCGGTAGCTATGTGTTCATCTCTCTCTCTCTATGCATGATCATATTGTGATCATGAGCTTTGTAATAAAGTAGATCTACCTTGCTACTCAAGTGCTTTAATAGATCTCTGCTCCCCCCATGTGTGTGAAAGTGACAGCGTGCACACGATGGTGGCACTTAGGCTAGAGATTACAAATACTTGTTATGAGTTATACTTGGAGTTGGATGTCTTTATGAAATTGTGGTGTTTGTTGGAACCATCTAGTGCTCAAGGTGACAGTGTGGGGTTATCTAGATGGGAAAGGCTTACTTTGAGGTGTGCTGTTATAGCCCTACCGTTGATTAGAGTGTCCAACCGAAGTGTAGTTCACAGTAGTATCATAAAGAGAAGATATTTATATGAGAGTTTTCACTAGTGAAAGTATGATCTCTAGGCCTTGTTTCTAAGTATTGAAACACCGTTTGCAACTAGACCTGTTACATGTTTGCTTGTTTCTATCTTTATTTCAGTTTTACTTTAGTCTTTTCCACGCCATCAAGCTATTTTCTGGCACCGTTACCACTTATAATTATCCATCCCACTTTTATTTCACTATCTCTTCGCCGAACTAGTGCACCTATACACCTGACAAGTGTATTGGGTGTGTTGGGGACACACGGGACTTCTTGTATCTTGATTGTAGGGTTGCTTGAGAGGGAATACCTTTGACCACTTCCTCCCTGAGTTCGATAAACCTTGGGTGATCCACTTAAGGGAAAACTTGCTGCTGTTCTACAAACCTCTGCACTTGGAGGCCCAACAACTGTCTACAAGAATAGAAGTGCGTAGACATCAAGCTATTTTCTGGCGCCGTTGCCGGGGAGGTAAGGTAAAAGGTACTCACATCCTCCGGTGTGAGTGCTCGAAGTTATTTCCTTTAGATTCAGCAATTCTGTCTTTTTGTTTCTTGTTTTCACTAGTTAGGCTTAATTGAAAACAACAACAAAATTAGAGAGTTTTATAGTATTTATCTTGAGTCAGGACATGAAGTGTTTGAAGAGAAAATTAAAAAACCTATGTACTTTATTTGCATGCTAATAGCAATGTTGTTAGTATAAAATCTTTGGACACCATTATTGCTAATGCTATGGAGAAGTCTAAGCTTGGGGAAGCTAGTTTTTATGAAAATGATCTTTTTAGTTCCCCATCTTTGGAAGATAGCTATTCTAATGCTTATGATGATACAAAACCTCCAATATATGATGATTACAATGATGAGTATGATATTTTCAGTCCACCTACTATTGAGGAGAAAATTAATTATGATTACAATATGCCTCCTATATTTGATGACTATGGTGATGAGAATAACAATGATAGCTATTTTGTTGAATTTGCTCCCACTACAATTAATAAGAATGATTATGCTTATGTGGAGAGTAATAATTATTCTATGCATGTGGCTCATGATAAGAATGTTCTATGTGATAGTTATATTGTTAATTTTATTCATGATGCTACTGAAAGTTATTATGAGAGAGGGAAAACATGGTTTTATATGTCTCAATAATAATAAGTTTCCCCTCTTTATGTTGAAAATTTGAAGTTGCACTTGTTTTTCTTTCCTATACTTTTTGCCTTTGTGCTTTCATGACTTGTTTCTTTACAATATTCATATGCATAGGAAGCGTGTTAGAATTAAATGTGCTTTGAATTTGCTTCTTGATTCTCTCTTTTACTTCAATTCATATTTCCTATGTGAGCATCTTCTCAAACTATCATGCCTAACTTAAAGGCGTTAAAGAAAAGTACTTATTGGGAGATAACCCAAAAGTTTTAGATGTGTCTTGGAAGTTATTAATTCGGTAATAACCTCTCCTTATCCTTTTTATTTGCTTTTTATGCCAAGAGTAACCGCTAACGAGAGAGAAGTAATGATTGGGAAAGTTGCTGTCCTCAAACAGATTTCTGTGCTTCACCGTAAAAAATTGTGTAAAATCTCTATACGACCTTTTGAGGCGTGAATTTTTGTGCTTCTACCCTAGGTTGTTTTCTAACTTTCTTTAGTTCAACACTTTTCAATTTTAGCAACATAAGGTCTTCGAAAAAATTCGTCTTTACCTGTTGGTCTGTTTTGACAGATTTCTACCATTATTTGCATTTGCTTCTTGTTGGTTCCTTTTTGAGTTCTTTTGGGGAATTGAGATTTTTTAGGGAAGTGCTACAGTAGCTTGTTTTAATGGAAGTTTTATTGGTGTAGAAACTGAACCCACGGACTTATTATCTTGAGTGCACTAATGTTGCTAATAAAGATTGTGTGAAGTTTTGTATTAAGGAAAAATTTTAGGTGTATGGAAGGAATGAGTAATGAGATGAAGGATGGACTAAAGCTCAAGCTTGGGGATGCCACGCGTGTCACTCCAAGAAATATCCAAGAAGTACAAGCGTCAAAGCTTGGGGATGCCTTCATCAATAAAAATCCCAGGTTTCTTCCAAACGCTTCATTTTTATTGTTTCATGCATAATTGTGTTGTTCTTGGAGCGTCTTGTTTTTTGTTTTTGTTTTGGTTTTTCGTTTTCTTGGTTTGCTTAGTTTGCTGAATAAATTGGTTGGACCCCCTCTTTCATACATTGGTTTTCAAATAGTTTGGTTTGGATTGGAAAAGAGTAGGAAAGTTCATGCTTAAGTGGTAAAGAGAGCTTGTTTTTGACTGTGGCCTATGCTTTGTCATGCCATGCTTGATATTCTTTTGGCTTTATTCTTAGTAGTCTTTGCTGTAGCATGACTTCTTATAAACAAATGAGATTGCTTAATGTACCTTGGATGAATCATGCGTTGGTTTAGCATATTAAAGCATAGTATTGTGGTATTCTCCTTTGATGCTTTATTTGGGTTGACTTGGCGCATGCTCACACCATGTTATGACTATCCAAAGTCACCATATCCTTTATGATCCTTTAGTTTTCAACTTGTAGTATCACTTTATGATTTGATTAATGATGTTTTGTCGCTCTGCATGATTATGGCCATTATTGCTCTCTTAGTTTGTCGCTCCCAGTCTTTTGCTAGCCTCTGTAACCAAGTATGAGGTCCACTCATGCATCCAAATCCTTAAACCAAGTTATTCCAAAGAGTCCACCATAACTACCTATTAGCATATGCTATTCCAAGTATATTCATGCTTTTATCTACCTTCCGAATTAAACTTGTTATGTGAAAACTAGTTATTAAAGCTCTCACGAACTTGATGGCACACTTTACTTTTCTTGCCCTTAATAAACTTGAACCATTGTGTCGTCTATGTTGTATATGCTTGCACTTATTTGTTGGGGATTAGCAGAACCATGCTGTCATGGGGAACGCTTTCAACATTGCACTGGTTCTTTGTACCTAGTTGATATCATGCTCTTTTGTCTATGGATGTCGTAAGTGTGAAATGAAAGGGGAGCTTGTAAGTCCATGGAGTTATGTATATGTGTTAGAGAAACGCCTGGGCCGCTGGTCTAATCCATGTTGACATGGTGGAAACCTGTAGCGTAACCATAATGAGCTGTCTATGAAGCATTCTTCTTATAAAAAAAGAGTCCTATATTGAGTAAAAAGAGAAAAATAAAAAAAGAGATTATGAAAAGAGGAAAGAGAGAAAAAAGCACCATATTCCCATGGTAAATAAGAAGATAGCTGAGATGCTCGTTGTCTGCTTGCCTTGTCATTTTCATATGGGGATTCTTCCGTATCATCGGGAAAGGGGTACCCCGTTGGCGGTTCTCTATGATACACATGTACTTATGATGACAAGAACTTACCGGTAACTAAACTTGAGTAGCATGAGGAGCGGCCCTCGTATTCAAGGGACATGAGATTTCCAACTTATACTTCGTCAAGCATATACACCATAGTTTGTTCACTTAACCTTAATCACTTCAAGATGCTTATGATAGGGGCAATGAGAGCTGAAAGCTATAAGTACCGTAATTTTTGGAAGCTCTTTATGAGACTTGAATCCCTACTTCCTTCTATGAAGGCCTTTCTTCCACCATTATATTGAGTCTCCACCTTCTATCTTTATGCACCTACTTTGAGAGCATAGTGGCCATTCTTAGTTCTATGTGCATTGTCCCAAGACTTGTTGATTGATGCATAACTTTGATATTGCTTGTTCTAAACGATTTGTATCTAGTCACTCTTATAAACTTTGAAGGTGTCCTATGCATTTATATTTGCTACTCTATGAGGGACAAGCTGAATACTATTATGCTATGTTTTCTTTATGTGAAACAAACAAACGTCTTGCAAAGCATTGTTATTCATGAATCTTTTGTTTGTGCCTTTTCATGTTGCATCATAGTTTCTTTGTCTTATTGCTAGAACTTTGTATTTCATGTTATGATTGAAGTACTATGATCCCAGCTTTGAATGTCTTACAAATAATTTGATCAAGTTTATGATGGTGCATGTCACCTTAAAAATTATTCTTTCTTTTTATTACTTACCTACTCAGGGACGAGCATGAGTTAAGCTTGGGGATGTTGATACATTGCAAATGTATCTATAATTTTTGATCTTCCATGCTTGGTTTTATCTACTTTCTTATGTTTTGTCCACACTTTGGAGTACTTTTCATAGACTTTCTTGGACTAACCTATTAACAAGATGCCACAGTGCCAGTTGCCTATTTTCTGCTGTTTTTTGTTCCAGGAAAGTTAGAAAATCTCGGAATTGGACCAGACAAAAGCCAAAGTCGATATTTTACCGGAAGACTCAGAGAGCTAGAAGACGAGACGGAGAGGGGCCAGGGGCTAGCCACACCACCTGGTGGCGCGGGCCAGGCCAGGCCACGCTAGGGGGTGGTGTGAGCCCCTTCGGTACCCCCTCGGTCTCCCCTCTCGCCTATAAGAGCCTCCCGATGCATAAACCCTAAATCATCAAGCCTCCAACCATGAAAAGTTCCGCGGCACCTCCGCCACGGAAGGGGAGATTCGGGGGACAGAAAGTTTCTGTTCCGGCACCCTGCCGGGACGGGGAAGTGCCCCCGGAGCCATCTCCATCGATATCCACCACCATCTCCATCACCATTGCTGATTCCCATGATGATGAGGGAGTAGTTCTCTCTCGAGGCTAAGGGTTCTACCGGTAGCTATGTGTTCATCTCTCTCTCTATGCATGATCATATTGTGATCATGAGCTTTGTAATCAAGTAGATCTACCTTGCTACTCAAGTGCTTTAATAGATCTCTGCTCTCCCCATGTGTGTGAAAGTGATAGCGTGCACACCATGGTGGCACTTAGGCTAGAGATTACAAATACTTGTTATGAGTTATATTTGGAGTTGGATGTCTTTATGAAATTGTGGTGTTTGCTGGAACCATCTAGTGCTCAAGGTGACAGTGTGGGGTTATCTAGATGGGAAAGGCTTACTTTGAGGTGTGCTGTGATAGCCCTACCGTTGATTAGAGTGTCCAACCGGAGAGTAGTTCAGAGTAGTATCATAAAGAGAAGATATTTATATGAGAGTGTTCACTAGTGAAAGTATGATCCCTAGGCCTTGTTTCTAAGCATTGAAACACCGTTTGCAACTAGATTTTTTACATGTTTGCTTGCTTCTATCTTTATTTCAGTTTTACTTTAGTCTTTTCCACGCCATCAAGCTATTTTCTAGCACCGTTACCACTTATAATTATTCATCCCACTTGTATTTCACTATCTCTTCGCTGAACTAGTGCACCTATACACCTGACAAGTGTATTGGGTGTGTTGGGGACACAAGAGACTTTTTGTATCTTGATTGCAGGGTTGCTTGAGAGGGAATACCTTTGACCACTTCCTCCCTTAGTTCGATAACCTTGGGTGATCCACTTAAGGGAAAACTTGATGCTGTTCTACAAACCTCTGCACTTGGAGGCCCAACAACTGTCTACAAGAAAAGAAGTGCATAGACATCACCGCCTGCCGTCCCCCACCCTCCCCAGAGTCTCTTCGGCCGCCAGATTCTCCGGGCCTCCCCTGATCTTCTTCTCCGCGCCTCCGGGTACCTTATCCTCCGCGTTATTCCTCCAATGAGTGAGGGTAACTCCCTCCCTCCCCATCTTTGGCTAGATGTGTTACTTGTTGGGTGGAACACTATCTAGAAGAGTGTTGTTTCGCGTAGAAATTGTAGTCTTGCAGTATCTAGGCCCGATCTACACTTTTGCATTCAATCTAGGCGATTCTGAAAATTTCTGCCAGGGCCGGATTATCCGCCCCTAGCCAGGCCGGATAATCCGGCCTAGCAGAGTCAAAACTAGTTCAGTTTCATATAAGATTTGTGCATTGTGTAGGATTGGACTATGAACTGTTTGCCTACTTTTTCTACATTCTCTCTTGGACTTATGTGTCTTCTTATCCCCATGCTATCCGCCTTGTTCGCTTCACAGGTGGTTCAAGTGCTCCCAAGACCTACAAACGCTATCCTCATGCTAAATACTTTCGGGATGACGGAAAGGGTAACTTGGAGGACGAGGTTGAGCTGAGAAGAAGGAAGCACGAGGAGAAACACATGGCTGAACATGCAAAGAGGGATAGGAGGGGTGTGTCCAAGAGGAAGGGCAAAGAGCCCAAGATTGACTATAAGAAGATGGATCCTGTCACATACTCTTCTATTCGTCACCGTGATCTGTTTGATGAGGTTGCACACGATACTGAGCTGGGTGACTCTCATTTCTAGTGTGCTAAACCAAAGGGCATCTATGAAGATGTTTGTGCTCGGTAGAAGATTCGGCCTAGCATCCTCTTATTCTTGCTGAGGCCAAGCCTCACCTTTTGATGCAATGTATGTGGCTGAACGGATGGGGCTGCACCATCTCATGGCTCTTCAATGCTCCTATGATTTTGAGATTGTGAAGCAGTTCTTCTCTACCTTAGTTATTTGTGGTGATGAGCACCGCACTATGAAGTGGGTGACTCGTGACAGGCCTATGCGTGCTGACTTTCGTGTTTTTACTGAGGTGCTTGGGTATTCTTTCCGCAACAGGGATCGGGCTTGTGGCCATCGTATCATCACCCAACTCAAGCCCAATAAAGATGCAGTCCTCTCTTTGTGCACAATGGACAATGGTTTTGTGGGCACCCTTGCTGGTCTTTCTCCAATTTATGCTTCCTTGGTGGGTGTCTTCCGTAATTCTATCACCCCGAGTGGAGGCAACAATGATAGCATCCATGGTCACCTGGTTCAGCTCCTAGCCTTCTCCCATGAGGTTGCATCTTGCGAGGATGAGTCCGTTAACTATCAGCTGGATGTGATGGACTTCATTTACCATGAGTTGATTGATGCCATGTTCAACACGCTATCCATCCCTTATGCTCCTTACATCATGATGCTGATCAAGCACTTGCTTCCCACTAAAGAGTTCAACATTGATGTGGACCACAAGGCTAAGAAGATCTACAACAAGGTGAGGAAGACCACACACCCTTCTTCTGCTCCTGAGGGTCTCATGAGGGATGCTCGTGCCAGTGCTCGTAGGCCCCCTGTGCCTCCTATTGCTCGTGAGATCAAGCAGCTGAACTGGTTCCAGCGGAACATTCTGTGCATGGGAGTGGACGCTCGCAAGGGCCAGTATGAGGCTTACAAGCAGCGCCACGAGATGGCTCACAGTCAGCAGCTCATTCTTTACCATGTGTCCGGTGCTTCGGGCAACCCCCTTCTCCTACTACTCCTACAGCATATGCTCGGTGGAACTCTTCTTCTGGGCTTAACTATGGAGAGCTGGATCATCACCTGTTCCCTTCTGCGACCACTGCTGATGATGAGGAGGATGACACCGAGGAGCTTGAGGATGAGGACGAGGACGGGGACGAGGATGAGGACTTGATACGTCCATTTTGCATCACTATTCTATATCATAGTTCACTGTTATTCATTGATATATTTCATATTAAGGGATGATACTTATGTTATTTCATCTGTTTTTGCATGGTTGATGACTTTTGGAGCATAGACAGCTATAGTTAGGATTCTGATGGAAAAGGTGTTGTTTGGAGGAAAAATTCACGAAGATCAGAAAATCCGGGAAAATACATGGAAAATCCTATTTTTCCAGAAGACGAAGGAAGCTAGAAGGGGAGGCTGAGATGGGCCACAGGGGGCCCACACCACCCCCTGGTGCGGGCTAGCCTAAGCCGCGCCACCAGGTGGTGTGGCCGCCCTGGTCCACCCCTGGCTCTCCCCTCTGGCGTATATTATCCTCCCGAAACCCTAAGATTCGGAGAGCGACCACAAAAAGATTCCACCACGTCTGCGGGGCGGAAAACACCGAGAGAGAAAGATATCTCTGGCAGACAGAATTCTACCAGGGGAATTCCTTCCCAGAGAGGGGAGATCGTCGCCATCAACACCACCATCAAGCTGGACTTCATCGGGATCATCAGCATCATCATCATCACCATCATCACCACCAGCACCATCATCACCATCTCCATATCACTATAACAATTGGGTTGAATCTTGCATAGTTCTTAGGAGAAACTTTCTCGGTGTTGATTACTCTTTGTAGTTGATGCTATTGAGTGGAACCATTGGATATTTGTTTATGTTCAGATTGTTATACATCATTATTTCATATCTGATCATGATCCATATGATGTCTTGTGAGTAGTTCGTTTTGTTCTTGAGGACATGGGAGAAGTCATGTTGTTAGTAGTGGAATTATGTTGAGAAAGATTCAATGGTTTGATATTTAAGTTGTGGTGTACTTATTCTAGTGGTGTCACGTGAATGTCGACTACATGACACTTCACCTATATGGGCCTAGGGGAATGCATTGTGTATTTGGCTACTAATCGTAGGGGTTGCCGGAGTGACAGGAACCTAAACCCCCGTTAGGAAACCATTGCACAAGGGACGTCAGGGTCTTAGAGTTTAAAGTTGTGGTTAGGTTTCTACCTTAATTACTTTCTTGTACTTGTGGATGCTTGGAAGGGGTATAATCACAAGTATGTATTAGTCCTTGGAAGGTCGGTACATTAGCACATGTTCACCCACACAACACTTAGCAAACTAAAGAAGATTAATCAACCATATGAAGCGAAAGCACTTGATGATATTCCCATGTGTCCTCGAGAACGTTTGGTCATCTTAAGTAATACAACCGGCTTGTCCTTTGCTAAAGAAAGGACTGGGCCACTTGCTGCAATTTTTCTTATTGTCTTTTATTTACTCGTACTTTATTTTACTTGCATTATCAAAAACCCCTAAAAATCCATTTGCTAAGTATTTGCAGAGAATTCCTGATACATACCACTACCTAGCACCTTCAGCTCCTCGTTGGGTTCGACACTCTTACTTATCAAAAATACTGCGATACACCCCCTATACTTGTGGGTCACCAAGACTACAAGTGATCCCATGGGGCGTTAGCATTGCTCTTCTTCCTTTTTGGCGTCTCGGATGCCAAAGAGGGAGAAGTAGTTCTATTAGGTATCCGAGGATTTGCATGGGTCAGGCACAAGTACTTGCTCTTTAGCATTTCGGTCTTTTTTTTCTCACTCGTGCCCTTTTAACATCGAACTTTTATGTGTGTTTTGTGCCATATGAGACTATGTTTGTGTGGCTCTGGATTTATCTTGTGGACTATTCATATGGAGTCATCTATCATATTGGATATATTGGATATCTTTATATCGAGGTAGGCGCTCATTATGGCTATCATTGGATATTCTTATAATATTTTGAGGACGCATCTATCTCTCTCCCGGTGGTATGAGCTTTTCGCATATGCTTCAATGAAATAGACTTTTACCTTCTTGTGTGTATTTGTATTCAAATGCAAATTTTAGTATGCACACATTGAGGGGGAGTTTTTTCATTCTTTAAATATTGTGCCTTATGAACTATCTTGCAAATCCTAGTATTGTCATCTAACACCAAAAAGGGGGAGATTGAAAGAACATTTCATGGTTACCTGTGTTTTGAGTGTTAAATAACAATACCATGGAGTTTTCTCATATTAGCTAAGTGTGCAGGGATTTATATTGTGTTTGAGGGACCGGATTATCCACCCCCATTAAGGGTCGGATAATCCGGCCTATCTCTTTTGGCATAGGCAGCCTTGGCGTGTTGCTCTGTCTAGGGGCGGATTTTCCCCCTAAAGATCTGAACATGGCAGATTTTCTTCCCCCTGACCGAATAATCCGGCCCTCACCTTGGGCCAGATAATCCGGCCCCCCAGATACGATCAAAGGCAGGCAGGCACGATGCTCTGTTTGGGGGCGGATTTTCCCCCGAACGATCCGAGCAAGGTAGATTTTCTCCCCCTGACCAGATAATCCGGCCCTCACCATGGGCCGGATAATCCGTCCCCCAGGAGGCGATCAAGGGAAAGCTCGGCGCATTGCTCTGTCTGGGGGTGGACTTTGTGTCTGATAATCCGAGTCTGGGGGCAGAGTTTTCCCTAGACCGGATAATCCGGTCCTCACTTGGGCCGGATAATCTGGCCCCCAAAGCTCCAACGGCTCGGTTGGGGCAAGGGGTATAAAAGCCTCTTCATCCCCTTCAGTCAGAACTCTTGATTTATTCGAAAATGGCCAGACCTGTTGCAAGAGCTCTCTCTCTAGATCTCCCACTTCAACCACCCGAAGGCTTCGATCTTTGGGGGAATTGAAGGAGGAGACAACCTACATCATCATCACGAATCAAGCGCATCAACTCCTGTCCATTCACTTGGAGAAATCCCCGATCTAGTATTCTCATTAATATCTAGATCTTGTGTTTTGTTATTGATAACTTGTTCTCGTGGCAGCTTGTTGTCATCACGGGAAGCTCCAATTTGGTTGTAAAGGCTTCAGTTCCCGCCTCGAAGGGTTCCCATAGTGGAAAGGTGGATCAGGCCTTTGGTGGCGGGATCCATCAGAGAATAGGGTGAGGCCTATTGTGGCGTGGTGGTCTTAGTACCGCCCACCCCTCCTGAAGGGAATATGGCCGAGAGGCAATAATAAAGTGGTCATTATCTTATTCCATGTTTATGATAAATGTTTATTTTGCATGCTATAATTGTATTAATTGGAAACGTTAATACATGTGTGTTTAATAAACAAAATACGAAGTTCCTAGTAATGCCTCTCATATAAACTAGCTCATTGATTAACAAGATGATCAAGGTTTCCTGATCATGGACATTGCATGTTGTTAATAATGAGATCACAACATTGGTGGAATGATGTGATGAGCATTCATCTGAAGTATAGCATTACTATCAAAGTCATTATGTTTATATTGCTATAAAATCATACGAAGTAATCTTAGTTCTTAGACCATGAGATCATGTTAATCACTAACACCGAGGAGTATCTTGATAACATCAAACATCACACCGTAACAGGGTGACTATAAAGGTGGGTTCAGTGCTACGAAGGTGTTATGTTGAGGCTCATGGATCAAGAGTGGGATTTGTCCATCCCGATGATGGATAGATATACTCTAGGCCCTCTCGGTGATATCACATTGAAATAGCTTGCAAGCAAGTGATGTGATCACTACAATGTTATATCACGGGAACAAGAAAAGAGTGCATGTCGGTAACGAGATAAAACTAGGTATTTGGATACCGATGATCGAATCTTGGACATGTAATATATCACGAGACAAAGGGATTTAGTTATGACGTTAAAGGTTCACACGATCACAAGAGTCATCGTTGAATATGTGGGAGTCAGTACGGATCTCCAGGTCCCGCTACTGAGTATTGATCGGAGAGGGGTCTCGATCATGTCTGCATTATTCACGAACCGTAGGGTGACACGCTTAAGGGATACCGACACCATTTGGAGCAAATATGTTTCAGATAAAGATTTAAGAAAGCGCTGGAATTATTTCAATAGACACCAAAACTGTTTCGGGTGAAATTGCTGAAATTGGTTCTGCATGTGATATTGAAATGTTGCAGGGGGTTTTATGTGAATGTTTGTTAATTAAAGTAATTAAAAAAATTCTAATAAAATAAATAAAATAGTTTTATTTAATGAGAGCTTGCATTAAATTTGGTGGAAATTTAATGCATGTGAGTGGAAGTGTGAGTGGAGGCATATTTATGTGAGTGGAGCATCCACCACATGAATGATGGAAGAGGTGGGGGCACCACCATGGCCCTTGGCTGCCCCCTCTTCCCTATAAAATTGCCCCCTCTCCTCCTCACAAAACACACCTACTCGTGAAGGATCTCTCTCTCCCTCTAGTTATTCCCCATGGTCTCGGATTAGCGAGATACATGTTCCCGGTGGCTTTATCTGGAAAGGAGTTGCTGCTTCCGCTGCTTTGCTGGAGTGAGGGACAGAGGTTGTCGGGGGTACCGGACATGTGTGCGATCACGGATGCACCTCTGCTTTGCGGTGATGGAGTTGGTGGTGCTGGACTTGCTGGAACTGGATCTGATGGACGTGCTGAAGTCGGACCTGCTGGACTTCATCACGATCTTGAGATCGACAAGTGTACGACTACATCATCCATGAGTTCCATCTCGTTAACAAAGCTTTGTTGTCTTTGAGGGTAAGTTCTCTATGGATGTATATCCACTCGTTGCTTGTATCTAATAGATCGATCTTGGCGATAGTTCCCATCGTAGGAATTTTTTTGTTTTCTATGCTACGAACCCAACAGTGGTATCAGAGCCTGATCTATGCGTAGGTGCTTTGCACGGGTAGTACACATATGTTTATATGTGGGCGATGATGATCATGTTATTGCATCTTCTATGTATTTTGGATATTGGTGGCATAGTGGGATGAAGCGGCTCGGACCAACCTTACATGTCATCGCACATGAGACCGGTTCCACGACTGACATGCAACTAGTTTTGCATAAGTGGCTGGCGGGTGTCTGTCTCTCCTACTATAGTAAATATCTGATTTACAACGAGTTGCTAATAACTTAGTTATCATCGTTGTGGTTCCATGTTCATAGGTAAGACTGGTTCTATCTTCAAAAGCCCTAAGCCACGTAAAACTTGCAATGGATAAATTAGAGGCGTCTAGTTTAGATTGTTGCTGGGCTAGTGTCATGATATGGTAATGATGTAAGTTGATGTATAGTTGATACCCTTACAACACACCTAACGTGTAAGTTCCATAGACCTTGGCCTTACACACAAAGAGATGATAGAGATCATACCACGATGCACATGATGGTGATCAAATGCATGGACCATATCATTCCACTTTACACATATGATGTTTGCATCTTATATTGCTAGTTTGGCGTTTTAGTAGCATTATAAGATGATCCCTCATTTAAATATCAAGATAAAATGTGTTCTTTCTTAAGTATGCACCGTTCTATGGATCGTGTTTCGAGACATCACGTGATGATCGGGTGTACTTGATTATACGCTTTCATACAACAGGTGTAAGAAAGTTCTACACACGCGAATACTAAGGTTCTTACTTGGCAAGCCTAGCATGTACAAACATGGCCTCGGAACACGGACCGAAAGGTTAAGCATGAGTCATATAGTTGATGTGATGCCCATATTGATGCTCGCCTTTGAAGCTACACCGACTCACGTGATGATCGAACTTGGTGTAGTGGATTTGGTTCATGTAATCACCAAAAGGCATGAGGGATGTCGTTTTTGAGTGGGAGTTCATTTCTAATTTGGATTAGTCGACTCAATTTGTCATAAACTAAATCAAAGTGAATTTGCATAATTTGTTGTAGTCATTGGCATCTGCTCACTACCTTATGCTTAGTTTTAATTGAGATAATAGAACCATAGAATTCTGGATATTTACTTTACGAACTGATATCGTATTGTTTTGAATGTCAATTTAAAGTTTAGAAGTCCTATTGCAAACTTTCAGCAAACTCTATCTACTCCATGAAGTTTAATAAGTAGTATTAAATCAAGAGTAAGAATTCCAATGTTAGTATCTAAAGTATCATGTTTGCCTCCATGATTATTGATATTCAAAAGTTATTTTAATATCAAGATTATCTAGGAGCTGAAAAATTGTTTCAGAAACCATCATGTGTGAAAGATATTGTGATATTTGAAAAAATGTTTTTGGTTGCATTATGATAGAGTATAACTCAGCAAAATACATGTTCTCATATTGTATGAGAATTTGTGAAGGATGGAGATGCTAGGCATCCGGATCTCCCAAAAAGGTTTTGGGAACTAACATTATACTCGCGATTCTTCCTTATAGGCTATAGTAGCTTGATCATGAAAGATTTCATGATAAGGATGAATAGAAGATGTAAGTAAAATGTTTACTACACTAATAGATTACTAAATAATGGATTTTTGAAAGAACACCAAACATTTGATGATGGCGATCCACTTCAAAGTGCAAGTCCAAAGGTATTAGTATTTGACTATATATATTTTGTACTATGTGTCATGTGAATGACACAACTATTGGTGTTGATAGATTCTTTTAAAAGAAAAGGAATTGTTGAAAGAGAATCTATAAAATATTTGGCAGAAAAGAAAAGGTTGGAGATGTCCAACTTAGGTATATAGAAGATATACATGTTATGGCTGTATTCCTAGCCTGTTAAACAATGTGGTTCTGCGGTATTGGATACTGAATTGGTTGGTGTGAAGTGTCATACAGAACAACACAATTCATGAATTGCAACGGCCTAAGTAATTGGCAAGAGAATAAGTGATGATGTTCATCGAAAACAAATAAAGTGTTATTGTGTTTTCGTTGTCGTCAAACCTAGCCTTCAAGATTTTGTTTTAATAATTGTTATTTTGTTCCGGTATTACAAGAACAATAGTTGTTCAAATAAATACCGTATTCCATAAAGGATGGATGAACATTTACAAGTCTAGTTGGAGAAATCACATCCATAAACATCATTGCTAAAATGTCATAAGACAAATGATTGGAAGATCACTTATGAAGTGGCATCGTTGTTTGAATTATATTGGAAACTAAACATGAACAAACTCCATGTTGAGGATTTTTGGAGTCTTTTGATTTTGATCAATCGACTCTTGTGAAACTTTCCTCGAGATAATTGAAACTCCGTTCATAGGCCAAAGAGGAATGGATGACTAGCGTATTGGAAATTGTGTATGCTGATGTGCATAGTCCATTATGTGTAGCCATATGCGATGGATACTTTTGCTTCATATGCTTTCTCCAGAAATTTGAGTGAATATATCTATATATTTACTTAATAAGGAAGAAGTATGAAACATTTGAAAATTGTTCAAAGACTTTCAAGATGAAGTGAAAAATCATTGTAACAAGAAAATAAAAGAGTTTATGATTTGATCATAAAGGAAGATATTTGAGTTACAGGTTTAGCAAAACACCTAATATTTCAGGAATTGTTCCATGAATTTGCATTTCCCGATAAACCACAGGAGTATGGTATGTTCGAGAGATCAAATCAAACCTTGTTTGACATGGTAAGATCAAAGGTGTCATTTATAAAACTGCCATTATGTTTTAAGGATTAAAGCTTTAGAGACTACCGCTTTTACACTGAAAAGAGCACCATCGTGATCCGTTGAAATGACACCATATGAGTTATGGTTTGGGATAAAATCCGAATTGTATTTTCTTAAATTTCGGCATGCTATGCATAAGTAAAATGTTTAAAACCAAAGTCGGATAAGCACATCTTTGTAGGTTATCCCAAATAATTTGTTGGGAATTCCTCCATAACACCGAGGACAAAAGAGTTTGTCGCTTGGAACGTCAAGTTTCTTGAGAAGGAATTTTTCGTGAAAAGTTAAGTGGGAGGACAATAGAACTTTGATAAGTTTTTTGAACCTTAGCTATATGTGCTAAGTAGAGAAGCACCGGAAAGTGTCCCGGTGGCGGCCACAATGCTCATGGCTCCCGTGATTACAAAGGGTATGGTCTTGGAGATTAGAGTTCTTATTGAAACATGTGGGTCGGTAAGAATCAAATAGTAAGATTTGAAATAAAAGTGGTTAGTGTTTTGACAATGATGAACCGACTGCATGCAAAGAAGCGATGATGGGCCCTGACTCCATAAAATGACTAAGAAGTCATAGAATCCATGATAGTATGCATACACGAGAAATCAAGTTTCTGAACTTGGAAGACCCTCCGGAAAGGCGTGAAGCCTATCGGTCGTGTTTGGATCTATAAAGAAATAGACATGGATGTTTAACATCTCTGAAATAGTCGACATGTTGGAAAGAAGTTTATGGCAATGTTCAAGGAGTTGACTATGACAAGATTTGATCTTTCATAGCGACATTTAGTCTTGACGGATTAATGTAGCAACCACTACATATAATTTGGTATATGGTAGTTGAATAAACAAAACAAGGTTCTTCTAATAGAATGGTTACCTAGGACATGTACATGAGACGGTCCGAAGGGTTTTGTTAATTCAAAGGGTGTTGAAAGGGCATGCAAACTTCAATAGTTGAAATGAGCATAGCGGAGTTGGAATCTTCACCATGATGAAAATGTTAAAGGAGTTTAATTTCATCAGAGATGATGAAGATGCTTGCATTTTAAGAAATTAAGTGGGAGTGCTGAGACAAATTTCCAATACATTATGCAGAGTACATATTGTTGATTGGAAATGATGTATCTTTTATTAACACAAGTTAAGAATTTCATTAAAATAGGATTTCGATGGAAGACTTGGGAAAAACCGGAATATTTGGCATCAATGTCTATATGGATAGATTGAGGCACTAATATGGTTATGCCAGGCGTACATATATGAGATATTGAAAGGGTTCAATATGGAAACAACAAGAAAGGTTCTTGCTGCATGGAAAGGATTGTATCAAGATTCAAGTGTTTCAACACTTGGTGAGTAAAATCACATGAATATTCTTGATCGATTATACCGTGATATGTATATGTCAAGATATGTCCTATGCTCTAAATGTTATGAGCACATACCAGAATAATTCATAAGATGATCATTGGACGATAGTAAAGATATTCTTATGAGCTTTGGAAGAACTAAGAATATATCATGTATAAGTGAGAAATAGTTAAAGGTAGTTCATTTTAAAGAGTTACATTGATACTAGTTTCATCACAAGATACAAATTAAATTTATCTCAATTTAGACTATGGGTGGAACAATGTAATGGAAAGGATGTTCCATGATGGATTTGGATGAGTTCCAAAGTTGAGGCATTGTGACAGATACTACAACAAAAGGCTAAGTATATGACTGCTATAGTAGCAGCAAAGGAGGGCATTTGTGTTAAGTAGTTTGTTATCAAACTAGGTGTGGTTCGAAGTGGGCTAATACTATGAAGATATATTGTATGAAAATAATATCAACATATTTTAACCTGAACGAACTAAAGGTCTCACCAAAGGACCAAATTTATACAATGCCATCTCATTTGAAAATGAGTGATGCGTAGAGACGCAAAGACATGCAAATACACATGGACCTGAAAGTGCCAGATCCGTAGATTATGTTAACCACTAGCAAACACGTGTATTCAACACCTAGGTGTTGTATATACAAGTTTACAAACTAGATTATTGACTCTAGTGCAAGTGGCAGACTGAAGGGAATATGACCGAGAGGCAATAATAAAGTGGTCATTATCTTATTCCATGTTTATGATAAATGTTTATTTTGCATGCTATACTTGTATTAATTCGAAACATTAATACATGTGTGTTTAATAAACAAAATACAAAGTTCCTAGTAATGCCTCTCATATAAACTAGCTCGTTGATTAACAAGATGATCAAGGTTTCCTGAGCATGGACATTGGATGTTGTTAATAACGAGGTCACAACATTGGTGGAATGATGTGATGTACATTCATCCGAAGTATGGCATTACAATCAAAGTCATTATGTTTATATTGCTATAGCATCATACGAAGTAATCTTAGTCCTTAGACCATGAGATCATGTTAATCACTAACACCGGAAGAGTATCTTGATAACATCAAACATCACACCGTAACAGGGTGACTATAAAGGTGGGTTCAGTGATACGAAGGTGTTATGTTGAGGCTCATGGATCAAGAGTGGTATTTGTCCATCCCGATGACAGATAGATATAATCTGGGCCCTCTCAGTGATATCACATTGAAATATCTTGCAAGCAAGTGATGTGATCACTAGAATGTTATATCACGGGAACGAGAAAAGAGTGAATGTCGGTAACGAGATCAAACTAGGTATTTGGATACCAATGATTGAATCTCGGACATGTAATATATCACGAGACAAAGGTATTTAGTTATGACGTTAAAGGTTCACATGATCACAAGAGTCATCGTTGAATATGTGGGAGTCAGTACGGATCTCCAGGTCCCGCTGCTGATTATTCATCGGAGAGGGGTCTCAATCATGTATGCATTATTCACGAACCGTAGGGTGACACACTTAAGGGATACCGACACCATTTGGAGCAAATATGTTTCAGATAAAGATTTAAGAAAGCATTGGAATTATTTCAATAGACATCGAAACTGTTTTGGGTGAAATTGCTGAAATTGGTTCTGCATGTGATATTGAAACGTTGCAGGGGGTTTTATGTGAATGCTTGTTAATTAAAATAATTAACAAAATTCTGAATAAAATAAATAAAATAGTTTTACTTAATGAGAGCTTGCATTAAATTTAATGGAAATTTAATGCATGTGAGTGGAAGTGTGAGTGGAGGCATATTTATGTGAGTGGAGCATCCACCACATGAATGATGGAAGAGGTGGGGGCACCACCATGGCTGCCACGCCATGGCCCTTGGCTTCCCCCCTCTTCCCTATAAAAGGCCCCCTCTCCTCCTCACAAAACACACCTCCTCGTGAAGGATCTCTCTCCCCCTCTAGTTATTCCCCATGGTCTCGGATTAGCGAGATACATGTTCCCGGTGACTTTATCTAGAAAGGAGTTGCTGCTTCCGCTGCTTTGCTGGAGCGAGGGACGGAGGTTGTCGGGGTACCGGACGTGTGTGTGATCACGGATGCACCGCTGCTTTGTGGTGCTGGACTTGGTGGTGCTGGACTTGCTGGAGCTGGATCTGATGGACGTGCTAGAGCGGGACCTGCTGGACTTCATCACGATCTTGAGATCAGCAAGTGTACGACTACACCATCCACGAGTTCCATCTCGTTAACAAAGCTTTGTTGTCTTCGAGGGTAAGTTCGCTATGGATGTATATCCACCCGTTGCTTGTATCTAATAGATAGATCTTGGCGATAGTTCCCATCGTAGGAATTTTTTTGTTTTTTCTATGATGCGAACCCAACAGTGGTATCAAAGCCTGATCTATGCGTAGGTGCTTTGCACGGGTAGTACACATATGTTTATATGTGGGCGATGATGATCATGTTATTGCATATTCTATGTATTTTGGATATTGGTGGCATAGTGGGATGAAGCGGCCTGAACCAACATTACATGTCATCGCACATGAGACCGGTTCCACGACTGACATGCAACTAGTTTTGCATAAGTGGCTGGCGGGTGTCTGTCTCTCCTACTATAGTCAATATCTGATTTACAACGAGTTGCTAATAACTTAGTTATCATCGTTGTGGTTCCATGTTCGTAGGTAAGACTGGTTCTATCTTCGAAAGCCCTAAGCCACGTAAAACTTGCAATGGATAAATTATAGGCGTCTAGTTTAGATTGTTGCTGGGCTAGTGTCATGATATGGTAATGATGTAAGTTGATGTATAGTTGATACCCTTACAACACACCTAACGTGTAAGTTCCATAGACCTTGGCCTTACACACAAAGAAATGATAGAGATCATACCACGATGCACATGATGGTGATCAAATGCATGGACCATATCATTCCACTTTACACATATGATGTTTGCATCTTATATTGCTAGTTTGGCGTTTCAGTAGCATTATAAGATGATCCCTCATTTAAATATCAAGATAAAATGTGTTCTTTCTTAAGTATGCACCGTTCTATGGATCGTGTTTCGAGACATCACGTGATGATCGGGTGTACTTGATTATACGCTTTCATACAACAGGTGTAAGAAAGTTCTACACACGCGAATACTAAGGTTCTTACTTGGCAAGCCTAGCATGTACAAACATGGCCTCGGAACACGGACCGAAAGGTTAAGCATGAGTCATATAGTTGATGTGATGCCCATATTGATGCTCGCCTTTGAAGCTACACCGACTCACGTGATGATCGAACTTGGTGTAGTGGATTTGGTTCATGTAATCACCAAAAGGCATGAGGGATGTCGTTTTTGAGTGGGAGTTCATTTCTAATTTGGATTAGTCGACTCAATTTGTCATAAACTAAATCAAAGTGAATTTGCATAATTTGTTGTAGTCATTGGCATCTGTTCACTACCTTATGCTTGGTTTTAATTGAGATAATAGAACTATAGAATTTGTTGTAGTCATTGGCATCTGTCGTACAATATGCGCCACAAAAGATTGGTGGGACCCGCTAGCCGGGGTGGGGTGATCCAAGTTCTGTGGTGCATAATGAGGTATGCGCCATAGAAGTGGCCTCTTCTGTGGCGCATATTCTGCTATGCGCCAGAAAACTTGGAGGCAGGCCCCACAACAGATACTTTTTCACCCACGATCTGTGGCGCATGTGTGGATATGCGCCAGAGATATGTTTCACTTCTGTGGCGCATATCCACACATGCACCATAGAAACCTAACCCTGGGTCCCACCACTTTACCATGTACCATAAATTTTGTGGTGCATATGGACTTATGCGCCATAGAAGTTTGAGCATCTGTGGCGCATTTGCTCCATATGCGCCACATATGAGGGCGTCTAGATCCATGTTAAAAAGGTGACAAAGCTCCCACCTTATCTATCCACCACCACCCATTTCACATCTCTTCCTTTCTACCTCCTACCAACTCGTCTTCCTCCTCCCTCACACCCCATTTTGCCCATAATTTCTCCATTTTCTTGTAACTAAACCTACTTTAGTCCATAGATTGGTAAGTGGAAGCTTCCCTCCAACTTGTAGATCTAAAAGTTCCTTACTTTTCTCTCTCACATCTCTATTTGTTTACTAATTTCCTCTCCACCAACTTGTAGATCTATTTGTCCACACTCTCTCATCGCACAGTCTCATCTCACTATTATTGTGTCTACTAGGTGAGTACTTGGCCATGAACATGTAGGTGAAGCTTGTCGCGCGGGCGGTGTGTGTTTGTGATCCATGGTGAGACGATGCTTGTGTGGTGCATGAATGTTTGCAATGGGAGGAAGTTTTTTGTTGCTTGCTTGTTGTTGTCCCGGCTAGTGTGGTTGCATGGATGTTTGCCGAAATGTTGATTTATTTCCATTTCGGCAAATTTTTGCACTACCCATATGTCCTAATTTTAGGAAAGGTCATGCTGAATTTTTTCTGGCTAGCATTCATGCATTTGTGTGTTCATATGGTGTGGTTCTCACCTATACTCTCTATTTTGACCACACATGTAACCATGGTCCTCACGATGAGCGAAGGTCGAATTGCTAGGTATAAGAAATACATGAAGGAGGACATGATTCTTAACAACAAGACCATGATAAGATGTCCATGTCGAACATGCAAACTGCAGCGCTGGATCGACCCTGAATCTAGACACTTGGAGGGTCACCTGCTCAGGCGCGATTTCATGCGCGACCTCAATGAGGCGCCGGCAAGACATGGTGCTCACAAAGACGTGGGTGGGTGAGAAGACAAAGAGTCTACCGGGCTTGATCATCATGACGAAGGAGATGCCGGCAGGCATGATTATCATGACGAAGGAGATGCCGGCGGGCATGATCAACATGGAGAAGGAGATGGCGACGGGCATGATCATCATGAAGAAGGAGAAGACGCGAACACACAGATGCTGCTAACTTCGGTCTTGCATGAACCTGATGTTCAAGAACTGCTCCTCAAGGAGACGAGCAATGACAAAGCTGCAGCCAGAGAGAAAGCCAAGATGGCCCAAATGGAGGTAGACGAGATGACTCCATTTTATCCTGGGTGTCGCCCCGAGGATACATGTTTGAGTGTAACGCTCAAGGCTCTGGAGATGAAGGCCGAACACAAATGGACCGATGTGAGCTTCAACGCGCACATGGAATACTGGCACGACCGACTTCCTAAGGGGAAAACATTGCCAACAAGTATAAAGGAGGCCAAGAAAATCGTGTGCCCTCTCGACCTACCACACATTAAATACCACGCATGCATCAATGGTTGCACACTTTATCAGAACGAGTATGCGGATAGAACCACATGTCCGGTGTGTGTCCAAGGATGGTACAAGAGAGGGAACAAGAAAGTTCCTCGAAAATTGGTATGGTACTTTCCTATCACCCCCCATCTGCAGCGATATTTCATAGATCCTAAGGAAGCAAAGCTCATGCAATGGCACGCGGAAAGAGAGAAACCCGAAGATGATCCAGAGAAGGGCAAGATCCTGACACACCCTTTAGACGCTAGCCAGTGGAATGCATTAGACATCGAATTCGAAGGAACGTCAGGCTGGGTATGAGCACCGATGGACTCAATCCTTTTGGAAACCAGAGTAGCATGCATAGCACCTGGCCCGTGTTTTATGGCCGTACAACCTCCCCCCGTGGCTATGCACGAAGCAAAGGTATGTACACATGAGCATTCTTATTCAGGGGCCGAAACAACCAGGTATCGATATGCATCTGTATCTCAGGCTATTGAGAGAGGAGTTAGCCAGCTTGTGGGAGACGCCGACCCGTACATGGGACACCTACACTAAAAATATATCCATCTGAGAGCCGCGTTGCTCACGACCTTGCAGGACTATCCTGGTTACGCATATGTATCGGCCCAGGTGAACCAAATACACAATGCATGCGTCAAGTGCATGGATGAGACACCGCATCTCTAGCTACCAAGGGATCCCGGGTCTTCGAAAACCGTGTTCCAAGGTACTCGAAAGTGGCTCTGCATGGATCACCCGTGAAGAAAACGTGGTGACCTGTTCAATGGTAAGGACGAGCTTGAAAGAGCCCCGCGTCCGAGGAGCGGCGAAAAAATTGAGGAGCTTTTGAATAATTGGGTAGATTGCCCTGCGCCTGGAAAAAACGACCGAGGACAAAGCCGCTACTGGGTGTATAGGAAGCAAGGTCTGTTTTCTGGGACCTGCCGTATTGGAAGGTCCTTCACACTCCCCTTAGCCTCGATGTAATGCACATCACGAAGAACGTTACCGAGAGTCTGCTTGGCACTCTACTGAACATGCCAGAGAGGACCAAGGATGGGCCGAAAGCAAGAAAGGACCTTAAATTGCTTAGCATCCAGAAAGATCTTCAGTACCCTGATAGTGATGATGATGATGATGATGATGATGATGATGATGATGATCAGACGGAAGGGACTCAAGGTCACTGCAAAAGAGTTAAGAAGAATGAGGTGGTGCTTCGCGCTGCCTGCTTCACTCTGAGTTTGGAGGAGCTCGAGCAGTTTTTCAGGTGCCTCTTAGGAGTGAAAGTTCCTCACGGTTACTCGGGGAAGATAAGCAGATATCTAGACGTGAAGAAGAGATTCAGCGGTATGAAGTCTCATGACTGTCACGTGCTGATGATGCAGATACTCCCCGTTGCGATCCGTGGGATAATGGACGAGCATGTCCGTGAGACGTTGTTTGGCCTCTGTAACTTTTTCGACGTCATATCTGGGAAGTCGATCGGTGTGAAGCAGCTTGATAGGCTACAGGAAGAGACCGTGATGATATTATGAGAGCTTGAGATTTACTTCTCGCCCACATTCTTTGACATCATGGTGCATCTGCTTGTACATGTCGTGGACGACATCATCCAGCTCGGGCCGACATTCCTGTACAACATGATGCCGTTTGAAAGGCTAAACGGTGTCATCAAAGGATTCGTTCGCAATAGGTCCCGTCCAGATGGAAGCATAGCCAAGGGCTTTCTGATCTACGAGTGCATCTCCTTCTGCCAGAATTATCTAACCACCAAGAACGAGGATGTTGGAATACCCACAAAGAAGCACCTCGGCAGGCTTGGTGGATATGGTCACCGCGAGGGCTGCCACTCACTGCATGTCGGCATTGATGGTCGATGCACTGATTTTGAAAGGGCACACCAAGTCACGCTACAACACAATGAAGTGGTCGGTCCTTGGGTCGAAGAGCACAAAAGCTTAATCGAGCAGGAGTACGTCGACCAGGGCCGACCGAGGAAGAAGGGAGATGTAACCAGAGAGCACAACTCCAGCTTCACAGGTTGGTTCAAGAAAAGGCAACTGGACAATCCCCCACATACGCCTTCTACGGAAGACCAAAAACTCATATTCTCCTTGTCGCAGGGCCCAGGGCACAACCTAAGAACCTATCAGTCATACGACATAAACGGTTATAGATTCTACACCGAGGAAAAGGACAGGAATAGCGAATATCAAAACTCAGGAGTAACTATGTTATCCTTTGCTGATGACGAGACTACTGTCATGGAAAGATTCTATGGGAGCTCGGCTACTATGGAGAGATCGTACCGAGGTTCCGTGTTAGATGGGCCAAGAACGTGGAAAAAGAAGGCCGGTATTTCATCACAATGGTTATACCAGATGCCAAATCGATGAAGAATGCCTCCGCAAAAAATGAGCACCCGTCAAAGCCCAAGCATGTTGTAGTTATGAGGGGCAAGAGGAGCATCATCGGAATGGAAGGAGCCGCCAACGAGCAAAACTTCGACAAAAACGGCGACCCGAAGATCGAAGAGGAATTCGACAGGTACTTCAACATGCCTACTACTAATAAAGTAAGAAGGAAGATCACACTACCTACTAAAGGTTGTCCATTCACAAGAAGAAATCTCAAAGTGCACGGGCTAAAGTATTCAACCGCGATGAAAAAGGGCAAGAAGATTTTGAAGAGACACTAGCAATTATGTGACTTTTTGGTGTATTAATTCACATGTGTGCTCGCAAATATATATTAGTTAGAGACTAAAACATACACGTGATATTCATGTGGGTATACAAATTCACATTTGTGTGTGACAAGCACATATATATATATATATGATTCAGGAGTTTTTTTTGATAAGTATGCATGTGTATATGTTCTTGCTTTTTTTGAATAAATATGCATATGTGTGTATATGTTCTTGCTTTTTTTGAATAAATAAAATACTTTTTTAAAAAGGAAAAAAAGTTTGAGACTGCCAGGATTCGAACATGGCTGCCCCAGGTTGAAAGCTGGCGAGCAAGACCACTAGGATATGTAGCTGATCTTGTCAAACTACGATGCCACTTTGTTTTGGACTATGCCCAAAAGTTCTGTGGCGCATATCATAGTAATGCGCCACATAAGTTGTAAATTTAGTGGCGCATTTTAGAGGAATGTGCCACAGAACTTTCACACTTAGCCAAATAAACGGTTCAGCCTCCCCTGCTACCTTCTCCATTTCTTTCCCTCATCTCGCCCACGCGCAAACCCTAGGTAATCTCCCTCGCCACTGGAGCTGCCATGGAGGAGAGCCCATGGAGGAGGAGAGCCGTTGTGGAGGAGAGCCCCATCACCGCCGCGCTGGAGCCCATGGAGGAGGAGGCCCGCCCCGCCTGCGACCTAGGAGGAGGAGGCCTGCCACCGCCGCTCTGGAGCCCGTGGAGGAGGAGGCCAGCCCCGCCTCTCCTACAACCTAGGAGGAGGAGGCCTGCAACGTCCGCAGGAGGAGCACCGCCGCCACCCTCGTCGACGACCACCTTCCCATCCGCAGGTACACTTCCCGCTCTCTTCTTTTCTCCCTCTCTATAAGAATACTCTGCTCAATTTTCAGATTGCAAGAATGCTTCTGTGAATTTTAGTTTAATACTAGGAAGTTGCAAGAATGATCTAGGGCTTGCATCAGAGCTTAGTTTAATAGTCATGTACATTGATCTGTCCTTCCTGTGCAATGTGGAAATATTGGTTTCATGTATCTTCATTGATTATTTGTTGATGGTTCTGGTAAAACAGTTTAACTAATACAAAGTTATCTACATCTGTTAGTGATCAGGACATTAGTTACCTTGTAGGCCTAAATAAGAAGGGGTTTGGGGAGTTGTTCACCTAGTGCCTGTTAATTAGGTAAGTGGCTATGGAAGCTAAAATATAGTGTTGGTTTATGGAAGATAATTTTAAGATGTAAGTATATTAATAATGGTTTAATTACTTTCCATGTGTCATGCTATACCACGTTGGTCCCATGCATTTTTGGTAGGGGCTTATGAGAGTTGACGATACTTTCTTTAGTTTTTCCAAGAAAGAGATAGGTAATGGTAAAGTTTCCTAGGTTTTATAATTTAACCTAGTGCATGTTAAGTAAGTGCCCTTGATGAATAAGTTTCTTAGGTTTTATAATTTAACTTTTAGCCATAATTTTAGTGTATCCAATTTTTTTGAAGATAGTCAGTGTTGTGTTAGGTTCATAAGAGTGTTGTGGGGGAGAGTGCTACTATGTGGATTCTTCTTCAGCTATTGTGTAGAGGATAGTGTAGTATGAAAGTTGACTAAATCAGGTGTGTTTTGGTTCAGTCAATGTACTTCTCTTTAAAAAATCACATGTGAAATGGCCACATGGAAAGCCTTGGTTCGTGAAAGTTCCTTAAAAGATTAAGATCTTCCTTTAGTATGTGCTGACCCATGCAGGCTGGAAAAGCAAGGAGACTAATTGTTGTTTATGTCACTATCTATGATGAAACAATTTCACTATATTCTGTCCCCATGATGGTTCGTGTTGACTTCTCACCTTCTTTGCTCAAAGAAGGACTACTACTATTACATTGTACTACTGCTGTTGTATTTTACTACCTGGTCATATTTTGCTGGTCTTAAGATAGTGTGTAATGCTACCTGGTCATATTTTACTACTGTACTACCGCTGTTATACTATACTACTGTTGTTTAGCAAGTACTACTATATCTGTTATATATATACATGGGGCTGTGATGTGATGATGTACTAGTATATCTGTTATATATATATACTGCATGTGGATGATGGATATGATGGATGCTAGGGTTAATGCATGGGGTTTTCAATATGGGAATGGGGTGTTTTGTCTCGTAGGGATATATTCTTTAATTGAGTTGCCCATTTCTCCCGAAGTGTCAATTCACTTCCGTTTCGGTTGAGAAATGGGCAGTCCTAGGTCAAAAAATTAGCAAAGGTCATGCCGAATTTTTTGGCCGAGATTTGTGCTAACTTTTTGGCTCTTTTTAATAGAGTAGTGCAAACATGTCGGGCAACAACGAGGCCGACCCTTCTAAGCACATGATCAGCATCAAAGAACAAGCTAGACAAGCCAACCAATCATTCTAGCGGGGGTCCCAACATGAGGAGGAGGAGGAGGCGATGAGGATGACACCACCACCAGAGGAGGAGGCGACTGTCGCCAGAGCTGCTGGGGCCAATGAGGGAGGAGATCCTGATTACGAGGGAGATGAAGATGACTATGATGGAACTAGTGAAGGCGGCGGCGAAGAGGATGACACCACCAATGGCGGCACCCGCACTGATGGCGGAGAGCGCACGGATGGCGGTAGCAGCAACCCGGCCGCTTCTCAGAAGAAGAAGGAAAAGAAGGAGCGGAAGGTGCCAGTGCTCGCCACCGTCTGCGATGAGTTCACTGAGGTCATAGAAAGTGGCCAACCCATTGCGCCAGAGGCGATTGCTAAAGGGTACGACCTGCAACTCGGGTGCATCGTCCGGGAAAGCATGTCGATCAACACGAAGTACATCAGACATGCTGACAATGTAGCTTTGGTCGATAACCTCCTTAAGAAGCTTCACAAGTGATACAGATTCCCAAAGTGGTTTAGAAACCTCGAGAGAAAGAACCCGGTGAACAAACTAGCTCTCACGAAGATGAGGAACGCCTTGAGCAGCTGGAAAACCCGGGTGAAGACTAGCATTGATAAAGGTGAAAGCTGGGAGGTTATTAGTAAGAAAAATCAATGCTCGACGAAGAGGAGTTTAAGATATTCAAGGCGGATATAGCCACCACTGACGCTATAAAATGGACTAAATGGGGAAGGAGTATGAGGGAACAGAACATAGGTAACCACCACCTTGGAAGCGGCGGTTACAGGGGAAACATGCCATTTGGGACAAGGAGGACGCCGAGCTTGAACGCCTTGGTAAAGACAACCCTTGGCTTAAAATCACAGACTTGCAGCTTACGCAATTTGTTTGGACCCGCTACTACCTGGACAAGGAAACAAGGAGTTCATCACCGACGATCCGGAGGTAAAGGACTTCGAGAAGAATCTGGTAAGGAATTTATCGCCGATCTCAAGTCTATTGCATTCTAATTAAAATAATGAAGCCAAGAATCTAAATGGGTTCACCTTTCCTTGTCTCTACAGGAGGAGGAACTGAACGCTACTGCCGCAGAGTCATCCCAGGATTCGACGAAGCCGTGGGACATGGTTTTCAACAGGGCGACCAATGCTTACAAGAAGAGGGACAAGGGGTTACCGCCGTCCTCAGATGGCCGTGTGTCCGGCTTCGGTACGAGCATGAAGTTCAAGGAGTACTACAAAGAGGACGCCAAGAAAAGAAGGGAGAGGAAGAACCAGTTGGCGGCTAAGGATAAAGCCGATGTTGAAGAGCTGAAGATGAAGGTGCAGACACTGGAGGAGAAGACGGTGGACGAGAAAATGGTGGACAAGTTAGTGGAAGAGAAGCTCCGCTCGATGACCCCCCCTGAGTTTTTCGAGGGGCTTATTGTTTGGAATACGGGAGGTCGATAGGGGCCGATACATCTGCCCAGCTTAAGCGGCAGCAACTCGGGCATCAATGTTACCATGTCGCCGGACCTGGTTACCCCGCCGGCCGTCAACGTCGGGACACAACCGCTCGTTTTGTTCACCCCGATGCCCCCTCCCGCTAAATATACCAATAAGAAGGCGCATCCGACGACGGTGGTGCTTCGTGAGGCACCCGAGCGGGAGATTGCAGATGATGATGATAGGCTGGCCGCCGGCATCGGCCGTGTCTCTACATTAGCCGAGCTCCACGCCATCACCAAGGTAACTAATTAGTTAGTGCACGTCATCTCCTTTATGCCTTTGATGCATGACTGCTGCCATCTCATGACGCCCAACAACATGTTTACCTCAGGACACTTCTTGCGTACTCCTGCTTAAAGATGTCGGCGGTGAGTTGAAGGATGTTGCCAAGGGCACTCTCATACAACCGACGAGCCGCATGATGCACAACAATCCAATGGATGATGACGTGATGAGGGTCAGGTTGGCTCGGGTGTTGCCAGGGTGCGATGACATGGACCCCCTTTCAACCTCAGGGAGCCAACGAACACAAGACCCTTGGAGAATGCTAAAATTGGCCCTTGACATGGCCGAAGACCCAGATTCGTCTTGCAGGGGAGGGGGAGCGCCGCGCCACCTCTCGATTGATCGCCCGGCCACCACCTCAGAAGCCAGCAGTCGTCATCGTCGCCACCACCAGCCGTCACCAGCAACTCTTTGCAGTGTGTGTACCGCCACATGGCAAAGAAGTTGTGCCGGAACCGCCGTTGCCCCCGCTACCACCACGACTGATGGGTTCGTAGCATGGAAAACAAAAATTTTCTACCGCGAGAACGAACAAAACCCAGATCTAATCTAGATAAAAGCCAAGATCTAATCTATTAGACATGAGCAACGAGATAGATAGGAACTAACCCTCGTAGATCCGAAAGCGTAAACGAGATTAGATCTCGTGGTTGATGTAGTCGATCACTTGCCGATCTCAAGATCGAGTGGACGATCCTTCCGGCGCCGCGTTCCGGCAGTGCTTCCGCAGTCGGTCACACGTACGGAGTCGAAGCATACCTTCCTCTCCTCGTTCCAGCGAGCAGTGGAGGTAGTAGATCTTCTCCACGGAATCCCAGAAGCACGACGGCGTGGTGGTGGAGTAGAGAATTCTGCAGGGCTTCGCCTATGCCTGTGCAGAAGAAAGGTGGAGGAGAGAGGCGGCAGAGATTGGGAGTTATAGGAGAGAGCTTGGAGGGGGCACCCCTGCCCTTCTATTTAAGGGGGGGAGGCGCGCTTGGGGAGGGGGAGTCCTAGTAGGACTCCCCTCCTATGGTCGGTGGTGGGAAGGGGGGAGGAGTCCTCCTCCCCCACGAATCCGTGTCTTGCCCCACTAGGTTTCCTTTGACCCTTTCTTGCTTTTCAAGCAAACTCCAAGAAATCCTCTAGAACCTTCCGGAACATTCCGAAACCTTCTAGAACCCTCATACAAATACTCCGGAACATTTCCTAACTCAGAAAATGATCCCCAATATATGAATATTATTCTCCGGACCATTCCGGAGGTCCTCGTGATGTCCCGAATCCAATCCGAGACTCCGAACAACATTCGGTCTCCAACGCATATTCCATATCTACTTAAAACAACTTCGAACCTTAAGTGTGTCACCCTACGGTTCGTGAATATGTAGACATGATAGAGACACATCTCCTATCAATAACCATCAGCGGGACCTGGAGATCCTTAATGGCTCCCACATACTCAATGATGACTTCGTGATCGATTGAACCATTTACATACGAAACCAATTCCCTTTGTCTCGCGATACTATACTTATCCGAGGTTAGATCGTCGGTATCTCCATACTTAGTTCTACCTCGTTACTGATAAGTACTCTTTACTCGTTCCGTGATATGTCATCCCTTGTGACCCAACCACATGCTTGCAAGCTAACTAGATGACATTCCACCGAGAGGGCCCAGAGCATATCTATCCGTCATATGGATGGACAAATCCCAATCTTGGTCCATGCGCTTCAACACATACTTTCAGAATACCCAATGACACCTTTATAACCACCCAGTTACGAAGCGGTGTTTGATGTCATCAAAGTACCCATCCGGTGATGGTGATTAACACAACCTCATGGTCGAAGGATTAGGTTACTTTGTATTTGAAAGCTTATAGCAATACGAACTTAATGACTTGATCTTATGCTACGCTTACTATGGGTGTGTGTCCATCACATCATTCTCCTAATGATATAACCTCGTTATTAATCACATCCTAATGTCCATGATCAGGAAACCATGATCATCAATTAATCAACAAGCTAGTTCAACAAGAGGCTTACTAGGGACTCTTATATGTTTACAAAACACACATGTATTAATGTTTCCGGTTAATACAATTATAGCATGGGATGTAAACATTTATCATAAACATAAAGATATAATAATAACCATTTTATTATTGCCTCTTGGGCATATCTCCAACAGTCTCCCACTTGCACTAGAGTCAATAATCTAGTTGAAAACTTGTGCATTCAACACCTATGGCTTTCTGGTGTTGTATAGACACTATTGCTAGTGGTAAACATAATCTTCGGATCTGACACTTCCAGGTCCGTGTGTATTTGCATGTCCTTGCGTCTCTATGCATTACTCATTCTCCAATGAGATGGCATTGTATAATTTGGTCCTTTGGTGAGACCTTTAGTTCCTTCGGCTCAAAATATGTTGATATTATTGTCACACAATATATCTTCATAGTATTAGCCCACTTTGAACCACACCTAGTTTGATAAAAAACTACTTAACACAAATGCCCTCCTTTGCTGCTACTATAGCAGTTATATACTTAGCCTTTTGTTGTAGTATCCGTCACAATGTCTTAACTTTGGAACTCGTCCAAATCCATCATGGAACATCCTTTCCATTACATTGTGCCACCCATAGTCTAAATTGAGATAAATTTAATTTGTATCTTGTGACAACACTAGTATCAATGTAACACTTTACAATGAACTACCTTTAACTATTTGTCACTTATACATGGTATATTATTAGTTCTTCCAAAGCTCATAAGAATATCTTTACTATTGTCCAATGATTATCTTATGAATCATTCTGGTATATGCTCATAGCATTTAGAGCATAGGACATATCTGGATGTGTACATCTCAAAGAATGATTGATCAAAATATTCTTGTGATTTCACCAAGTGTCAAAACACTTGAATCTTGTGTCAACACACTTGAATCTTGATTCAGTCCTTTCCGTGCGTCAAGAACCTTTCTTGTTGTTTCCATATTGAACTCGTTCAACATCGTATCTATGTACATTTGGCAAAACTATATTAGCGCCTCAATCTATTCATATAGACATTGATGCCTAATTCTCGAGTTATGCCTAAGTCTTTCATCGAAATGAAATTCTTAACCTGTGTCAATAAAAGATACATTATTTCTAATCAACAATATGTCCTCTATATAATGTATTAGAAATATGTCTCAGCGCTCCCACTAAATTTCTTGCAAATGCAAGCATCTTCATCATCTCCGATGAATTTAAACTCTTTTAACAGTTTCATCATGGTGAAGATTCCAACTCCGCTATGCTTACTTCAACCATTGAAGTTTTGCATACTCTTTTAGCATCCTTTGAATTAACAAAACCCTTTGGATCGTGTCATTTACACGTCCTAGGTAACCATTCTATTAGAAGAACTTGTTTTGTTTGTTCAACTACCATATACCAAAATATATGTAGTGGTTGCTATATTAATCCGTCCAGACTAAATATCGCTATGAAAGATCAAATCTTATCATAGTCAATTCCTTGAACATTGTCGTAAACTCTTTCCGACATGTCAACTATTTCATAGATTTGAAACATCCATGTCTATTTCTTTATAGATCCAAACACGACCGATAGGCTTCACACCTTTCCGGAGGGTCTTCTAAGTTCAGAAACTTGATTTCTCGTGTATGGATACTATCACGGATTCCATGACTTCTAGTCATTTTATGGAGTCAGGGCCCATCATCGCTTCTTTGCATGTAGTCGGTTCATCATTGTCAAAACAATAACGACTTGCTTATCAAATCTTACTATTTGATTCTTACCGACCCACACGGTTCTATAGGAACTCTAATCTCCGAGATCACACCTTTTGTAATCACGAGAGCCATGAGCATTGCGGATGCCACCGGGACACTTTCTGGCGCTGCGCTACTTAGCACATATAGCTAAGGTTCAACAACCTTATCAAAGTTCTATTGTCCTCCCACTTAACTTTTCACGAAAAATTCCTTCTCAAGAAACTTGACGTTCCAAGTAACAAACTCTTTTGTCCTCAGTGTTATGGAGAAATTTCCAACAAATTCTTTCGGATAACCTACAAAGACGTGCTTATCTGACTTTGGTTCTAAACATTTTACTTATGCATAACATACCAAAATTTAAGAAAAGACAATTCGGGTTTTATCCCAAACCATGACTTATATGGTGTCATTTCAACGGATCACGATGGAGCTCTTTTCAGTGTAAAAGCGGTAGTCACTAAAGCTTTAATCTTTAATATATAATGGCAGTTTTATAAATGACACCTTTGATCTTACCATGTCAAACAAGGTTTCATTACATATCTTGAACACTCCATACTCCTATGGTGTTTTGGGAAATGCAAATCCATGGAACGATTCCTCAAATCTTAGGTGTTTTGCTAAACTTGTAACTCAAACATCTTTCTTTATGATCCAATCATAAACTCTTTTATTTTCTTGTTACAATGATTTTCCACTTCATCTTGAAAGTCTTTGAACATTTTTCAAATGTTTCATACTTCTTCCTTATTGAGTAAGTATATACATATACTCACTCAAATCTTCGGAGAAAACATATGAAGTTGAAATCCATTGCCCACGACTACACATAATGGACTATATACATCAATATGTACAAATTCCAATCAGTTAGTGGTGCGTTCCTCTTTTGTCCTACGAACGGAGTTTTAATTATCTCCAAGAAAGTATCACAAGCGTCATTTGATCCAAATCAAAGACTCCAAAAATCCATCAACATGGAGTTTCTTCATATATCCTTTCAATATAATTTAAACGGTGATGTCACTTCGCAAATGATCTTTCAATCATTTGTCTTGCGACATTTTAGCATTAGTTTTATGGTCGTTATTTCTCCAACCAGACTTGTATATCATCCATCTATTATGGAATACGGTAATTATTTGAACAACCTTTTGTTGTCATAATACCTGATCAAAATAACAATTATTGAAACAAATCTTGAAGGCAAGCTTTGATGTTAACGAGCAACACAACAACCCTTTGTTTGTTTTCGATGAACATCATCACATTTTCTCTTGCTAGTTACTTAGGCCATTGCAGTTCATAAATTGTGTTGTCCTGTATGACACTTCATACCAACCAATTTGGTATCCAATACCGGAGAACCACATTGTTTAACAAGCAAGGAACACAACCATAACATGTATATCTTCTATATGCCTAAGTTGGACATCTCCAACCTTTTATTTTCTGCCAAATATTTTATAGATTCTCTTTCAGCAATTCCTTTTCTTTTAAAAGAATCTATCAACATCAGTAGTGATGTCATTCACATGACACATAGTACAAAGTGTGTATAGTCAAATACCAATACCTTTGGACTTGCACTTTGAGGTGGATCACCATCATCAAATGTTTGGTGTTCTTTCAAAAATCCATTCTTTAGTAATCTTTTAGTGTATTAAACATTTTACTTACATCTTCTATTCATCCTTATCATGACAACTTTCATGATCAAGATGCTATAGCTTATAAAGGTGAATTGCGAGTATAATGTTTCTTTTTCAAAACCTTTGGAGGATTAGGACGACTAGCGTCTCCAACCTTCACAAATTCTCATCAAATATGAGGACGTATACTCTATCATGTTGTAACCAACACATTGTTTTAGATATCGCAATACCTTTCACATGTGATGGTTTCTGAAACATTGCTTTCAGCTCTTAGATAAACTTGATATTAAAAACAATCTTTTGAGTATCAAGAATCATGGAGGCAAACATGATACTTTAGATACTAACATTGGAATTCTTACTCTTGATTTAATACTACTTATTAAACTTCATGGAGTAAATAGAGTTTGCTGAAAGTTTGCAATAGGACTTATAAACTTTAAATTGACACTCAAAACAATACGATACCAGTTCGTAAAGTAAATATCCAGAATTTCTATAGTTCCACTATCTCAACTATAACTAAGCGTAAGGTGGTGAACGGATGCCAATGACTGCAACAAACTATGCAAATTCACTTTGATTGTGTTTATGATAAATTGAGTTCGACTAATCCAAATTACAAATGAACTCCCACTCAAAACAACATCCCTCGAGTTGTTTTAGTGATTACACGAACCAAATCCACTACACCAAGTCTGATCATCACGTGAGATGATGTAGCTTTAAAGGCGAACAATCAACATGTTCATCATATCATCCATATGACTCATGCTTTACCTTTCGGTATTCCGTGTTCCGAGACCATGTCTGTACATGCTAGGCTCGTCAAGGTTAACCTTAGTTTCCGCATGTGCAAATCTGGCTTGCACCCGTTGTATGCACACGTAGAGTCTATCACACCCGATCATCACGAGATGCTTCGAAACGACGAGTCTTAGCAACGGTGCCAACTAAGGACGAACACTTTATTACTTGATATTTAGTGAGAGGGATCATCTTATAATGCTACCGTCACGATCTAAGCAATACAAGATGCATAAAGGATTAACATCACAGGCAATTCATAATATGTGATATGATATGGCCTTTCTTCTTGTGCCTTTGATCTCCATCTCCAAAGCATGGACATGATCTCCATCATCACCGGCGTGGCGTCAAGGTCCGTGGCACCGCTTCATGGTTGTCCATCATCACTAGCAACTATTACAACTACTTGGAACAAAGCTATTACAAGATGAATAGACACGCAGGTCTTAACAGAATTGAAGACAACCATTAGGCTCCTGCCGGTTGCCATATTACAACAAGGATCATTGCATACATCAAATACAATCATAATCACATGATGGCCATATCACATCACAAAACCGCAAAAACAAGTTAGACGCCTCTAATTTTCTTTGCATATTTTAAGTGGTTTGGGGCTTTCGCATAAGACCGATCTTACCTACGAACAAGAACCACAACGTTGATACAATTGTTGTCAGATGCTCATTGTAAATTGAATCTAAACTATGGTGGGAGAGACAGACACCCGCAAAGCCACTTGTGCAAAGCAAGTTGCAGGTCAAGCGTGGAGCAAGTCTCATGTGCGATGACATGTAATGTTAGCCCGAGCCGCTTCATCCCACCATGCCGCAAGATGCAAAGTACACGCTAAGACACCGACAACAAAAGCATCAACACCCACAAAAACATTGTGTTCTACTCGTGCAACAGATCTACGCATAGATACGGCTCTGATACCACTAATGGGTTCGTAGCATGGAAAACAAAAAATTTCTACCGTGAGAACAAACAAAACACAGATCTAATCAAGATAAAAGCCAAGATCTAATCTATTAGACATGAGCAACGAGATAGATAGGAACTAACCCTCGTAGATCCGAAAGCGTAAACGAGATTAGGTCTCGTGGTTGATGTAGTCGATCACTTGCCGATCTCAAGATCGAGTGGACGATCCTTCCGGCGCCGCATTCCGGCAGTGCTTCCGCAGTCGGTCACACGTACGGAGTCGAAGCATACCTTCCTCTTCTCGTTCCAGCGAGCAGCGGAGGTAGTAGATCTTCTCCACGGAATCCCAGCAGGACGACGGCGTGGTGGTGGTGGTGGAGTAGAGAATTCTGCAGGGCTTCGCCTATGCCTGTGCAGAAGAAAGGTGGAGGAGAGAGGCGGCAGAGATTGGGAGTTATAGGAGAGAGCTTGGAGGGGGCACCCCTGCCCTTCTATTTAAGGGGGGGAGGCGCGCCTGGGGAGGGGGAGTCCTAGTAGGACTCCCCTCCTATGGTCGGCGGTGGGAAGGGGGAGGAGTCCTCCTCCCCCACGAATCCGTGTCTTGCCCCACTAGGTTTCCTTTGACCCTTTCTTGCTTTTCAAGCAAACTCCAAGAAATCCTCTAGAACCTTCCGGAACATTCCGAAACCTTCTAGAACCCTCATACAAATACTCCGGAACATTTCCTAACTCAGAAAATGATCCCCAATTTATGAATATTATTCTCCGGACCATTCCGGATCTCCTCGTGATGTCCCGAATCCAATCCGAGACTCCAAACAACATTTGGTCTCCAACGCATATTCCATATCTACTTAAAACAACTTCGAACCTTAAGTGTGTCACCCTACGGTTCGTGAATATGTAGACATGATAGAGACACATCTCCTATCAATAACCATCAGCGGGACCTGGAGATCCATAATGGCTCCCACATACTCAACGATGACTTCGTGATCGATTGAATCATTTACATACGAAACCAATTCCCTTTGTCTCGCGATACTATACTTATCCGAGGTTTGATCGTCGGTATCTCCATACTTAGTTCTACCTCGTTACTGATAAGTACTCTTTACTCGTTCCGTGATATGTCATCCCTTGTGACCTAGTCACATGCTTGCAAGCTAACTAGATGACATTCCACCGAGAGGGCCCAGAGCATATCTATCCGTCATATGGATGGACAAATCCCAATCTTGGTCCATGCGCTTCAACACATACTTTCAGAATACCCAATGACACCTTTATAACCACCCAGTTACGAAGCGGTGTTTGATGTCATCAAAGTACCCATCCGATGATGGTGATTAACACAACCTCATGGTCGAAGGATTAGGTTACTTTGTATTTGAAAGCTTATAGCAATACGAACTTAATGACTTGATCTTATGCTACGCTTACTATGGGTGTGTGTCCATCACATCATTATCCTAATGATATAACCTCGTTATTAATCACATCCTAATGTCCATGATCAGGAAACCATGATCATCAATTAATCAACAAGCTAGTTCAACAAGAGGCTTACTAGGGACTCTTATATGTTTACAAAACACACATGTATTAATGTTTCCGGTTAATACAATTATAGCATGGGATGTAAACATTTATCATAAACATAAAGATATAATAATAACCATTTTATTATTGCCTCTTGGGCATATCTCCAACAACGACATGATGGCACCCATGAAGATGATGATGAATTGGTCAATGTTGATGACTTCATCAACACCGGCGCCAACAAAGGATTGTATATGCCTTCTGTGGATGAAGAACCCTTCACAGCTCGTGACCATCAAGCTGGTCGGCCCAATACATGCATGTAGTGCCTGGTCTTCCATGGTCTTTCTCAAGAGAAGCCTTGATACATTGCAAATGTATCTATAATTTTTGATGTTCCATGCTTGGTTTTATCCACTTTCTTGTGTTTTGTTCCAACTTTGGAGTACTTTTCATATGATTTCTTGGACTAACCTATTAACAAGAGCCATAGTGCCAGCTGCCTATTTTCTGCTGTTTTTGGTTCCAGGAAAGTCAGAAAATGAATATTCTCGGAATTGGACGGGACAAAAGCCATAGTGCCTATTTTTCCGGAAGTCGTCAGATGCTAGAATACGAGACGGAGAGGGGCCTGAGGACGGCCACACCACCTGGCCGCACGGCTAGGCTGGGCCCGCGCCAGGGGGTGGTGTCGTGGCCCCTGGCAACCCTTCGGCCTCCACTTCCGCCTATAAGATGCCCTCGGGACGAAAACCCTAAGGGCCCGATCAAAAATCCACGAAAGAGTCTGTAGCCGCCGTCATCTCCATCCCTAGATCGGGAGGGATCTGAAGCTCTTCCTGGCACCATGCCGGAGAGGGGAATTCACCCTGGAGGCCTTCTTCATCACCATGCAAGCCTCCGGTATGATGCGTGAGTAGTTCATCCTTGGACTACGGATCCATGTAGTAGCTAGATGGCTGGTTCTCCTCCTTTGTGCTTTCATGTCCAGATCTTGTGAGCTCCGTTCATGATCAAGATCATCTATTTGTAATTCTGCATGTTGTGTTTGCGGGGATCCGATGGATATTGAGATGTTATTTCAGATTGATTATTGATTCTATCATGTCTTTGTTATTTGTGATCTTGCATGCTTTCCGTTGTTAGTAGCTATCTTGGCCAAGTAGATGCTAGCAACTCCAAGAGTTAGTATTTATGCTCGATAGTGGGTTCATGCCTCTGGTAATCTGGGGAAGTGACAGAAATCTCTAAGGTACTAGATGTGCTGTTGCTACTAGGGAGAAAACAACAATCCTTTGTTCATAGAACAATCGTATTTTTTACTTTACACGCAATTCGTAAAGCAATAATCTGTTGCTTGCAACTTAATACGGAGGGGGTTCAGATGATAACCTGAAGGTGGATTATTAGTCATAGATGCAGTTGGATGGCGGTCTATGTATAATGTTGTAATGCCCAATCAAGTCTCAAAGGAGTCAAGATGATTAGTATATGCATGTATTGCTTTCTCGATGTTTGTCAATTGCCCCGCTGTAATTTGTTCACCCAGCATGTTATCTATCTTAAGGAGAGCTACCTCTAGTGAACTATGGATCCCGGTCCTTGTCTTTTACATACAATCTACAATCTGTTTACTTCTTTTTGTTTACTTTCTGCAAACTTTTACTTCTTTCCATTCGATACGTTTAATCCTTTGTTTTCCGTAAAACACGGTGAGATTGACAACCTCATCGCAAGTTGGTGACAAAGTTTTGTGGTTGTTTATGCAGGTCTCCATGTTGCTACTAGCACCGGTAGTGCGCCCTGCCAAGGCTTAGCTAGTAACACCTTTGGGGTGTTTCCTTGCTCCTACTGGTCCGATTAAACCATGGTTTCATAACTGAGGGAAACTTGCTGCTATGCTGATCATACCTTCCTCTTGGGGTTTCCAACGAGCTCTACATCATCATTGCTCCAGCATTTTTCTGGGCGCCATACTCAGAGCCATCACGCCTCCGGCCGCCGATCCACCACAAGAGAAACTGGGATTGGTTTTCAGGCCCAACACACTCCGAAAGGCGGCTGATGAGCAGATGGCAGTGGCTGACACTATTGTGAAGAAGAAGCACTACATGAAGAGAGGTAATAATAATAATAAGAAGGGTGCGAGCCAACCTCTTCCGAAGAGGATCCGGGGTCAGGACGCCGTCGTCGTACCATCCACACAATATGGCTTGCCCCGAGTGCATGTAGCTGGTGATCCGATATTAAATCCGGGTATGCTCCACATGGCAGTTGGAGCCATGTTAACTTTGCACGAGGGTGTCAAGACACTAGAGGGCCTCCTTCTTAAAGACGAAGATCCAAATTATCCGGTTTTCATGGCCAAGGTGCCATTGGATGTGGGCTTCGTCAATGAACACCCCGTGGATATATTCTTCATAGCGTTCGAGAACATATTCAAGCTATTTCTCATGAAACGGCTAGACTATAACTTGGTCCGCCTATACGTGCTCAATCTGGCGATCAAGATCAAGAGGGAGAGTACCCCGGAAATCGCGATAGTGGATCCCTACTACATGCGGGATAGCCAGTTGGTTGAAGGATCAGAGACACGGACCAAGGCGACGACGTACCTCATGAAATTCATGGTGGACAACAAGAGGAAGGACACACTTCTTTTGCCTTTCTTTCCCGAGTAAGTACACACACTCGCTCATCACCGCCGTAACTTATGCATTTCTTATAGATTTCTTCCTTTGCTCTTTTTCCAACATTCTGTTCCAATTGTGTTGCGCGGAGACAAATACTGCACACTCATCGTCCTTGCCCCGAGGTATTCGCTAGCCACGTATTTTGACTCGGGGAGTTTGACGAAGAAGAAAGACTACACCAGAATAAGTGGTGTTCTCAATGAGGCTCTCGAGGGCTATGCCAAGAAGGGATCTACCTTCGTAGATAAGGGGGAATGTATCAAGGATGGCAAACACGTGTTCAATCACGTGCTCGAGTTCCCCTGCGTCAAGCAGTCGACTACTGGTGCCAAGGAGGCCTTCTACGTCCTCCATCACCTTAAAGGCTGTGTTCGGGATTGCCAGAACCTAACGCTGCCATCTAGTCTCCGAGGATGGGCCGAAACTTTGGTGCGAATCGACGATGATGATCTTAGAGAAGACTTTCATCGCATTCAGATGAATTTGTCGCAAATCATCATTGAAGATGTCAACACAAGGGGGGTGCCCTACAACAAGCCAGAGGGTTGAGTAAGAGGGAGATCGAAGAACGCCTCCGTAAGCAGGGTGACACAAGGACGTGGATGACGAAAGAGGGCTATATACCGTTCCCGAAGCCGAGCGAGAAGAAGAAGTCTTCATGATCGATGTGTGCCTCTAGCATGATCCAGTGTGTGTATATTCTTGATGGACGCCTGCTGTATTAGTGTGTGTGTCATAAACTTTACTATCTTGTGGTCGAAATGGTCATTGTCGTTAGACTTAAACTACCTTGTGGTCGTGTTGTCGTTGAACTTATTGCTTCTATGATGATCTATCTTTTAGGTTTATGGATCCTTTGTTTTATATTCTGTGAACATATATATATATATATGGATGTGAACCCTTTATTAATTCTTTTCGTTGTATTTTTACTAATATGCCTTGTCGTCTATAGAGATGGCGACGAGGTGGTATCTGGTGTACATGGGTAGGGTTCCAGGAGTCTACGAGGAGTGGGAGGATTGTCACAAACAAGTGAACAAGTTCAGCGGCAACATCTACAAAGGATACGCGACTAGAGAGGACGCGGTAGCCAAGTGGAGGAACCACCTGTGGAAGAAGAACCGGATGAAGATATTGGTTGGGCTCATGCTCTTGCTCACCATTATCACAGCTGTATTCTATTTGATCCTAATGTAGGCGGTGGTGGCAACTTCATATTTGTAATGTGAGATGATATGAACTTTGTATTCGGCACTTGTGTAAAAATTTGGCACTTGACACTATATATATATCTCAATCGGGCTCTAAGTGTTTGTATTATATATATGTCGGCTTTCATGCATCTACTACTTGTGCAACGTACTTTATATTCATCTGGATAAATACTGTATAAATCCTGTATAAATACCTGATTATACACCAGGAACGTATTTTACTTCGAATAGGTGTTACACAATCAGTGGCGCATATAATTATATAGTCAGTGGCGCATAGGCTTTCTGTGGCGCATATATGTAAATGCGCCACTGATGTACTTCATGTGGCGCATATGAAGAAATGCGCCACAGAAGTCTGAGACTTCTGTGGCGCATATCCATATGCGCCACAGGATGTAGTTATCAGTGGCGAGGTAACAGTGGTGACTAAGATATGCGCCATAGAAGTCTCATTTCCATGCGCCACAGATAAGTTGTTTCCTAGTAGTGCCTCTAGAACTTATTTGGATGAGATACCTTGCCTTGTTGAAGATATTTCTAGTATCAATCTTAATGCTTCTTCATTTGAGAACACTTGATTTTCTCTTGCTTCTTATGCCTAACTTAAAGGTGTTAAAGAAAAGTACTCCCTCCGACTCATATTAGTTGACTCAACTTTGTCTAGATACGGATGCATCTAGACTAGATATTTAACTAGATACATATGAATCTAGACAAACTTGAGTCAATTAATATGGGTCGGAGGGAGTACTTATTAGAATAACCCAAAAGTTTTAGATGAGTCTCGTAAGTTATTATCTCTGTAATAACCACTCCTTATCCTTTTTATTTGCTTCTTGTGCAAAGAGTAACCTCTAATGAGAGCTTGGGAAAGTTGCTGTCCCGAAATAGATTTTTGTGTTTCGCTGTAAAAATTCGTGCAAAATCTCTATACGTTGGTTTGAGCTGTCATTTTTTTTGCTTCTGCCCCAGGTTGTTATCTAACTTTCGTTAGTTCAACACTTTTTGATTTGAGCAACATAAGGTCTTAGAAAAAAATTGGTTTTTACTTGCTGGTCTGTTTTGACAGATTTCTGCCATTATTTGCATTTGCTTCTTGTTGATTCCTTTTTGGGTTCTTTTTGGGGAATTGAGCTTTTTGAGGGAAGTGCTACAGTAGCTTGTGTTTTAATGGAAGTTTTATTGGTGTTGAAACTGAACCCAAAGACTTATTATCTTGAGTACACTAATGTTGCTAATAAAGATTGTGTGAAGTTTTGTATGAAGGAAAAATTTCATGTGTAAGGAAAGAATGATATAATGAGATGAAGAATCGACTAAATCTCAAGCTTGGGGATGCCACCCATGTCACCCCAATAAATATCCAATAAGTACAAGCATCAAAGCTTGGGTATGCCCAAGGCATCCCCTTCTTCATCAATAAAAATCTCAGGTTTCTTCCAAACACTTTATTTTTATTGTTTCATGCACAATTGTGTTGTTCTTGGAGCGTCTTTGTTTTCATTTTTGGTTTTAGTTTGCTTGGTTTGCTTAGTTTGCTTGAATAAATTGGTTGGACCCCCTCTTTCATACATTAGTTTTCAAATAAGTTTGGTTTGATTTTGAAAAGAGTAGGAAAAGTTCATGTTTAAGTGGTAAAAGGAGCTTGTTTTTGACTGTGGCCTATTCTTTGTCATGTCATGCTTGATATTGTTTTGGCTTTATGCTTAGTGATTTTTTCTGTAACATGACATGTTATAAACAATTGAGATTGCTTAATGTGCCTTGAAAGAATCATGTGTTTTTTAGCATATTAAAGCATGGTATTGTGGTATTCTCCTTTGATGCATTATTTGGGTTAACTTGGCGCATGCTCACACCATGTTATGACTATCCCAAGTCACCATATCCTTTATGATCCTTTAGGTTTCGACTTTATCACTTTATGATTTAATTAACGATGTTTTGTCGCTTTGCATGATTATGGTCATTATTGCTCGCTTAGTTCGTCGCTCCCAGTCTTTTGCTAGCCTCCATAACCAAGTGTGAGTTCCACTCATGCATCCAACTCCAAATAAAACCAAGTTATTCCAAAGAGTCCACCATACCTACCTATTAGCATTTGCTATTCCAAGTATATTCATGTTTTTATCTACCTTCCGAATTAAACTTGTTATATGAAAATTAGTGATTAAAGCTCTCACGAACTTGATGGCACACTTTACTTTCTTGCACTTAATAATCTTGAACCATTGTGTCCATATTTGTTGCGTATATGCTTGCGCTTTATAAGTTGAAATTAGTAGATCCATGTATCATGGGGAACGCTTTCAACATTGCACTTATTATTCCGTTGATATCACGATTCTTTTGCTTATGCATCTCGACAGTGTGAAATAAAAGGGGAACTTGTAAGATCATGGAATTTGTATGTGTGTTAGAGAAATTCCTGGGCCACTAGCCTAAGCCACGCCTAATCATGGTGGAAACTTGCAGCATAACCATAATGAGAATTCTATGAAGCATCCTCAATAAAAACCTATGCAAATAGCAAATAAAAAGATCGCTGAGATGCTCATTGTCTGTTGCCTTGTCATTTTGATATGGGATAGCTCCTGTGTCATGGGGCAAGGGGTACCCCGTTGGGGGTTGTCTATGATACATATGTACTTACAATGACAAGAGCTTACTTGAGACTGAAGTTGAGTAGCATGAGGTTCGGTACTCGTAAGCAAGGGGCATGAGATTTCAACTTATAACTTGTCAAGCATATCCTCTTAGCTGTATCACTTTAACCTTAATCACTTAAAGATGCTTATGATAGGGGCAATGAGAGCTGAAAGCTAATAAGTACCATAATTTTTGGAATCTCTTTATGAGACTTGAATCCCTTCTTCCTTCCATGAAGGCTTTTCTTTTATTTTTATGTTGAGTCTCCATCTTCTATCTTTATGCACCTATTGAGAGATCATAGTGGCCATTCTTAGTTTAATGTGCATTGTCCCAAGACTTGTTGATTGATGCATAACTTTCATATTGCTTGTTCTTAAACTATTTGTATCTAGTCACCCTTATGAACTTTGAAGGTGTCCTATGCAATTATGTTTTGCTACATTATGAGGGACAAGCTGAATACCATTCTTATTATGTTTTCTTTATGTGAAACAAACAAACGTCTTGCAAAGCATTGTTATTCATGAATATTTTGTTTGTGCCTTTTCATGTTACAACATAGTTGCTTTGTCTTATTGTTAGAACTTTATCTTTCATGCTATGTTGAAGAACTTTGATCCCAGCTATCAATGTTTTACAAATACTTTGATCAAGTCTATGATGGTGCATGTCACCTCAAAAATTATTCTTTCTTTTTATCACTTACCTACTCGAGGACGAGAAAGAGTTAAGCTTGGGGATGTTGATATGTTGCTAACGTATCCATAATTTTTGATGTTCCATGCTTATTTCATATCTACTTTCTTATGTTTTGTCCACACTTTGGAGTATTTTTATACACTTTCTTGGACTAACCTATTAACAAGATGCCACAGTGCCAACTGCCTGTTTTTTGCTGTTTTTGGTTCTAGGAAAGTCAGAAAATGAATATTCTCTGAATTGGACGGGACAAAAGCCAAAGTCAATATTTCACTGAGGGGGACACGGAGCCAGTAGACAAGACAAAGAGGGGCCAGAGGCCGGCCACACCACCTGGCCGCGTGGCCAGGCCTGGCCCGCGCCAGGGGGTGGTGTGGTCGCCTAGGGCACCCCCTCGGCCTCCCTCTTCGCCTATATATTGCCTCCTATACAGAAACCCTAAGTACCCGATCAAAATTCCACAAAAGAGTTTGTAGCCGTTGTCATCCCCATCCCTAGATCGGGAGGGATCTGAAGCTCTTCCCGGCACCCTGCAGGAGGGGAGAATTCACCCTGGAGTCCTTCATCACCATGCAAGTCTTCGGTGTGATGCGTGAGTAGTTCATCCTTGGACTACGGGTCCATGTAGTACTTAGATGGTTGGTTCTTCTCCTTTGTGCTATTATGTTTAGATCTTGTGAGCTCGTTCATGATCAAGATCATTTATTTGTAATCCTACATGTTGTGTTTGTGGGGATCCGATGGATATTGAGATGCTATTTAAAATTGATTATTGATTCTATCATGTCTTTGTTATTTGTGATCTTGCATGCTCTCCGTTGTTAGTAGATATCTTGGCCAAGTAGATGCTAGCAACTCCAAGAGGGAGTATTTATGCTCGATAGTGGGTTCATGCCTCTAGTAATTTGGGGAAGTCACAGAAATCTCTAAGGTACTAGATGTGCTGTTTCTACTAGGGAGAAAACAGCAATCCTTTGTTCATAGAACAATCGTATTGTTTACTTTACACGCAATGCTCAATGCAATTATCTGTTGCTTGCAACTTAATAGTAGAGGGGGTTTGGATGATAACCTGAAGGTGAATTATTAGTCATAGATGCAGTTGGATTACGGTCTATGTATAATGTTGTAATGCCCAATCAAATCTCATAGGAGTCAAGATGATTAGTATATGCATGTATGCTTTCTTGATGTTTGTCAATTGCCCCGCTGTAATTTGTTTACCCAACATGTCATCTATCTTACGGAGAATCACCACTAGTGAACTATGGACCCCGGTCCTTTCTTTTACCATCAATCTACAACTATTTAATGTTTTCTGTTTACTTTCTGCGAGCTATTACTATCTTCCACACAATACGTTTAATCCTTTGTTTTCAGCAAAACCGGTGAGATTGACGACCTCACTGTAAGTTGTGCGTAAAGTTTTGTGGTTGTGTTGTGCAGGATTCCAAGTTGGAAACAACACCTTGGAGGTGTTTCCTTTCTCCTACTAGTTCGATAACCTTGGTTTCATAACTGAGGGAAAACTTGCTGCTGTGCTCATCATACCTTCCTCTTGGGGTTCCCCAACGAGCTCGATATATTTTGGGCCATCAATATGCCACTAGAACATTATCAGTAATTAACTATCCAGGGACAAACACACATTGCATAGGAGAAATAACCTCAGGTAGGATACCTTTGAGTCGAAGAGCCATCATCTTCGAGATAATTTTATAGATCACATTGCAGAGACTTATTGGGAGAAACTATGTAATAAACTCAGGGTTGTCTACCATAGGTATAAGAACCACCGTGGTATAATTCCAGCCATCGGGAATCACACCTGAATTCAAAGCATGAAGAATTTCTTGAGTAATCTCCTCTCCATAAATGCCCCAAAATCTCTTAGAAAAGAGAGCATGTAGACTATCAGGGCCTAGATATTTCAAATCCCCATTGCCAAACACAACTTTCTTAACCTCCTCGGTAGTAAACGGAGCAAGAAGTTTGAAGGGGTAAGATGGTTAACCTAGAGGGGGAATAGGTTTCTGCAGATTTTTTAATGATCTTTTGCAAGTTTTAGTCTTTCTGGAATATAAGTGTTCCTAAATGCAAACTAGGTGATGCAACCTACATGATGATACAAGATACTTCAAGAACGAAGGATATCACAAAAGTAAACAACACAAGCAAGAGGTTTGGTTTAGGGATACCGAAGAACATGGAGACGAAGATGTATTCCCGTGTTCACTTTCTTGGAAGGAAGCTACGTCACGTTTGGAAATGTGTGAGATCCCACAAAGGATTTCCCCAATACACAAAGGGCACCTTATCTCCGAGCCTATCCCGATGACGGAATAGCTCACTTACTCGTGGTTGACATTATATTGTCTCCAAACACTCACAAATTTTTCATGGGGAAAATCACAAGCCAAAAGCCTCCTAGCGACCCTGGCCGCCTAGGGTTTTCGATGAACCCAAGAGTAACAAGCAAACTCGATGAACTCAAGGGGGATGAAATATGGCTTGGTGAAAACGTAGATCGGGACCTCCTCTTGCTTTCTACCAAAGGGGTTTGGCTAGAATGGGAGATCCTCAAGGTTTGGTGTTTTAACAATCGAGTGAGAGAGAGAGAGAGATCTCAAAGAATGATTTGATCTCACCTCTCAGTGGAGAAAAAAGGGGGTATTTATAGTCTAGGTGGAAAACTAGCTGTTTTGAGGGAACCAGCGACTGAACCCCTTCCCGAGCTATTTTTCCACTTCGACTTTTGAATCTTCTCAGGTGGGTGTGGTGGATATTTGGTAGTAGGATATGTATATGGTGTTTTGCATCCCCAAAGATCTCACCAAGACCGTCACTCTTAATAGTGCGGTGTTTTCAAATCGACTCAAATAATCTTCTATATCTAAATAGAAGCCCCCCACTAACTTATTTCTCTCTACATGCAAGCTATCCAAGTCCGCAAGCCTATAATTGGTGCATGCCATCTAGCAATCCACGTCAACTTTTCCCCCCGAGTAGACTGTGTGTCTATGGTCTCCTGCGACTCCTCTCTTCACCCTTCATCTTCTCCACTGAAGCCATGCATTAATGCTTGCAGTAGTAAGGGCCCGTTTGAAACACGGGAATTTCACAGGAAAATCAAAGGATAGGATTCTCATAGGAAATGTTTCCTTTGCACCCTTTGGATCATAGGAATAGGAAAAGGAAATCTACGGGATTGGATTCCTAAGCTTCACATTTTACAGGAAAAAAAAACACCCGGTCCAATCTATTGGAAACTTTCCTGTAGGGTGGAACAAAAAGTGTCGCCACTCTTCTCATGGGAAAATATCCTAACCTGCCACCATTCTTCTCACAGCTGACCGATGAGCTTGTTTTCCTTGCCCCTGTCGTCGGACGGCTGGCCACGGGCATCGATGGTGTTCTTGGAACAAGTTTGGCTTGGCGTTCCTCCAGTGTTGAGGATGTTGCATGTCCGAGTGGAAAGAGACTATAGCTTGGAAATGGGTCATGAAAGCATGTGTGTGTGTAGAAATGAGCAGCACGTCACAACGCTAGCTTGGAAGTTGTTTCAAATTTGAAAAATTCATGTATTTTCCAATCCACAAATTCCAAATGGCTACTTTTTCCCGTTCCTGCGTTTTAGATTTCTATAGGATTGTTGTGGTATGACATCTCAATTCCTGTGGGTTTCCTATTCCTGTATTTTTCCTTTCCTGCGTTTCAAACAGGGCCTAAGTAGTATTGGAAACTGAAGAATTAATAGGCATGGTGTCCCATTCCCTTCTAATCAAAGGTCGCCTGCTAATCTGATGCCTCTACATATACGAATACAACTTCTGCTCCATCTCCCTTAGCCCATGTGCAATCATCGGTGCTGCTCCAACACACACCATGATGCCTATCTAGCCATGAGCCATCCTCTCAATGCTCTAGATAGTCCTGGTTTCAGAAAACCTGCATATCATTTGCACATATATCAACACAACTATGATCTGATTCCTTGAAGTACTGTTTGTCTTCGCCTATTGGGAAGATCAACGAACCGGTTTGATCCCGGTGGATTATTCAATCAATTGGCAGGATTTTGCGTTCGTCTTCGCCTATTGGGGAGTTCAAGGAACCGGTTTGGTCTTGACGGGTTATTTAATCGATTGACAGGCTATTTAGCACAGAAACTGCCAATGTGTGACTTTGGTATGCAAATGACTCTTTAGAGTTTTTTTAGGCTTAGCAATAATTTCTCATATTTAAGAATAATCCTATGCAGTTTCATTGATTCTTCTGATTCCCGCATTATCACTTTGTTGTTCATTTTTTGTTACTTCTAAATATCTTTTACATGGCTACTCTCCTCTTACCTTTTTTTTTTCTTTTGCTGGAAGCCCATTTTTATTTGATTCAATTGCAGGGAAGGGCATAATAGATCTTTATCTTGCTGACCTTACAGGAAAACAAACCACTGCATGTCCGCAATGGAAAGACCGGGTTCTGGTATTGTTAGTCTCTTCAGATCCATTTCAGAGTACGAATTCGTGAATTTTGTATTCAAAAGATGCGTACAGTGCAATCACATATAGCACAATACGTATCTGTTCTATAAAGGAGACGTTAACATATATAGCTGATCACTTTTGGTGTTCAAATTCTAAATTAAGTTAGCATATCTTATATACTATGCCTTCTATGTATATTTTTTAATTACACTCATTTCTGCTACATGTAAGTTTTTTTTTTTGAACGGGAACAGGGGCCAGAAGACCCTAGAAGTTGCAAATTAAACCACGTGGCGGGTACAAATTACAGAAATGCCCTTTGCATAAAGCACCCTGGCAAAACTAGATAAAACTAAAAAGAGCCTCTCACTTACAAAAACACCCTAAGACTAAAAGATAAAAAGAAATCAAGCCCTAGCGTGCCTCTGCCACCAATCTCCGGCGACCTCCAGCCGACGGCGAGGTCATGGGAGGCTCTTGCTTGTGACGCTCCACTATCCGGAGAAGAAGCAGCTCCGCCGACCACCTTGCAATCCGCAGGGATGTACCACTTGCTGACGGCAAGGTGTCGAGCACCGACGCAACGCTTCGAAGAAGGGCCTCCGATGGAGGTTGAACCCCAGGGTCGCCTTTCGACCAGACGGGCAGCGGCCCGGTGGCATCTCTGCCACCAAAGGACCACTACGAAGAGAATCTCGCGGGCGCAGCTTCATCAACAACCGACCTCAGCCACATCTTAAGCGTCAGGCCCATCTCCCTTCTAACCCTCACCACCACGGTAGGCTGATAGAAGGAAGAAGGGAAAATCGCCATCAATTGAGCGAAGAGATCCACGAGTTTTATGAACGAGCCGCAAGAACCACACCTCCTACCGCAACCTCCATCCTCAGGAGCATGAAGAAGAAGGAGGCTCAGCGACCTCCCGCTGCCACTCGACAGCACGCAGGAGTAACTCGCAGGCGGCACGCAGGACATCCGCTCAGCAGAACCAGACCCGCTTCCCCCGCCGCCATGGCCAGACAAAGCGGAGCCTAGGTCATCGAGCAGCAGCAGCAAGCACGCATCCCAGGCAGTGGGACTCCCTCTCGACAGCCGCCGCGCGCGCCCTAACTCCCACCCCCACCGGCACGGCCGGCCGGTAGGAAAAGAGGGGCAGGGAGGCGCCGACAAGGAGGGACACCCACCAAACAACTTTATTCCGGAGATCCTCGGGATCAGGTCCACCGCCGCGCTCACCAACCATCGGAGCGTCGCCGCTGAAGAGATCAGGCGAGATGCTCAAGATCCAGTTGCAGAGAACTTGATCCCTACTCCAACTACTGGCAAACCGCCGTGATCTACATCTACAAGCTAAGCTACATGCGCCGGCGCCTCTCCTCCGCCTCCCTCGACCGACAGCGCCGGCGAGGTTGGCTTTGGATCGGCCCAGCACGCGGGATGGCTCAGAGGGGAAGTAGCAAGGGGGAAGAAGGAGGGAGGACCGAGTCGAGGGCTTTACATGTAAGTTTCATATGAGTTATTTGCTCAAGCAACAAAGTTTTGAACACAACGAGCATAGTGAGTTTGTTATCTACTAATAGATTTTTTTTGTGAATTCTACTAATAGAGCATGTTCGAACAATGCAAAACATTCTACGGTAAGCCTTAGATGTTCTTGCATAATGTGGAGGGTATTACCATTCAGAGTGAACTAAACAATTCACGTTTCATGTTTATGTGTAATCATAATATAATCTCTTTGCTAACTTTTCCGTAGCAATGCGCGGGGTTTTCTCTCGTAATAAGAGAGAAAAGCAACGAAAACACCAGCTCTTCTCATGATTACCGAATGGGGGATCTCTCACCACCTCTCATCATCACGTGTGGACTAAAAATTGTGTAAACACTAGTAGGTAACACTAATCCACACTTTAACCTGGTGTCAACTTTAACCAAAATAATAGATAAGGGCATTTTTTCCATACAAAGTTTATCATTCATATCCTGGGATACCTTGAGGTGTATTTTATCCAACACCGTTGGATCGGTTTCTTGGACTTCAGATGTGAACAAGTTAGCAAAATAATTTAGGAATTGAGGCTTAAGCATATCCGTACCTTCAATCCACATCTCATTATCATCTTTCAAGTTCTTGATGAAATTCCCTTTTACGTCTAGCTGAGAAAAAAATATGAAAAAATGACGTATTTAGGTCCCCAAGGTGGAGCCAATTCGCCCTCGATTGATGTGCCCAAGAAACCAATTCTTGCTCTAACAATAATTCAGTCAAATTTGCCATTTCTTTGCCTTTTTCTCGTTTTCATCATCCATTGGGCCGTTCATGGCCTTCTACATCTCCCGATGGGACTTCTGCAGCTAGCGTTTCGGCTTCTTTAATACTTTGTTGTCCCATGCATGTAATGCATCATGCATGCACCCGAGTTTGCCAACACACCATCGCTCGACTCATTTCCATCTGCCTCCCATGCCTGCACCACTTCCTGCCTGAACCCCTTCTCCTAGAGCCATTGGGCTTCAAACCGCTCCGGCCCCGATCGAGTGGGTACAAAGGATCACTTGCAAATCTATATCAAGTAAAATTGGCCGGTGGTCAGACCTTGTATACTCCAGATGTTGTAGAAGAGCTCCAACATGCATTTTTGACCATGCTCCATTAATCAGCACTATATCTAATCTCTCTCTAATTCTTCCACGTTTGGAAGTGATGGTTTCTCCTGTGTAGCCAAGATCTTCCATCTCACAATCGGTGAGAGCATCACGGAATGTCTGAGCATATATCGCATATAGGAGAAAGGTCGAGGATTACCACCTTCTTTTAAAGCTAGAACAAGATCTCGTTAAAGTCATCTATAATCATCCATGGGAGATATGAGTTATTTTTTAACTCCCTTATTTTATCCCAAGTTTTATACTTATCCTACCAATGTGGTTGTCCATATAAACCCGTTAGCCTCCAAAATTTTCCATGACTTTCAATCACACATACATCTATATATTAAGGTGATAAATATATTTTTTCAATCTTTATCTCCTTTTTTCAAAAGAGAACAAAGCCACCACTCCTCGTAGAACTTGTTGGTAATATGCCTGCGGCGACCCAGCATACCACTGCATGATGTAGTACACTATAGTCGTTGACATAACACAATGAAATACCGTTCACTACTATTACATCCCTTAGAGTGGTACAACAGAAACACAACAGGTCCACAACATGACTCTAGATTACAACTCGACTCTTTACAAAAGATCCAGAGAACACTCTAGGTTAAAGAGAGAGAAAGAACTTCTTACAAAGAAGAACCAGAAATAATAACTCAGAAATATCTAATAACTAAGACTAGCATCTAAACTATTTGGCTTGCCATTGCCGCTATTGCAATGCTCTACAGAAATAGGTTTTATGGCTAGAGAATCTACTCCTATCTAAACCGACACTTTATCTTCACTTCAGCTGATGTATATGTTGACTTCATTGACTTTATTGAAGAACTTGAGTTGTCGATGATGGTTTCTTGAGCAGAAATTGATGTTGACATCGTCTTCGATGACTTAGAATCTAGAAAGGGTTAAGAAGATACGGTTGAGTACGGGCGTACTCAGCAAGTTCACTAAAGAGGAGTGTATGATGCACTATCTCTACAGCCACAGACCATAGGTCGTAGGCAATGCAGGTTTTCATAAATATTTCTTCAAAGGTTGCTTTTATTCTGAAAACTATGTCTGATAGCCTTCACAGGTTGACCAGAACCTTCATGGGGTTCCTTTCCTGCTGCGTTCGTAGCTTCTTCCCGGAACAGGGAGTAGCATGTCACAATTCTTACACTCTGCAGAGGTGCGTTGCTTTATCCATGAGAGACCAACTCCTTGTTGCACAACCGGGCGATCTTTCCCGTCCACAATTCCTTGATGTGGGGCCCCGTAGGTGACCCAAGCCAATCACTGCCCTCTCCGCGACCCCATATGTTTGCACGATCCTCCGGAGCTGACTACACCTCCGTTAAGCCCCCATTTAGGGCAAGCTACAACCTTGGTGAGTTCCCGAAGACTCTATGAGTTGGTGATGCCCCTGGCAAGCTCTATAAAAGGTCCGACTATACCTCCGACAGCCACTCATAAATAATCTAGACACCAAAATCGTGGGGCCTAAGGGTTCCCACCCATATGTTGGATACACACCAGGAATCTCAACGTCACGATAAGGTCATCTTGCCTCCATATGAAAGGAAGAAGATACATCTGACTTCTCTGTCCCATTCCAAATCTCATGGTTAACGCGTAATATACAACGCTAGAATCACTGGCGACATTGGTTGTTAAGTCCTAGATATTAAGTTCCTTTACCACTAGAACTGTATCAGTAGATTATTACCTCTTGGTAAATAATCCATAATCATATTATTATGAACATAGTGTTTTCTGACTCTTTTGAAATGCAGGTGTTGACAACATTTGAGTTACAAGCATTTGATAGAAAATAAGCAAAGGACATGAGCAAGTTGTGAACTTGCCTTTTGTGATTGCAAGATTATGCGCTCATGGTCTTCAAGACAATAGAAGATCCAAATTCTGTAAATAGCATCATTGGTCCGGTAAGGACTAATGTTTAAAGAATCAAGATGCAATGATGCATAAGTAATGTAATTTGATAAACACGAATCCCGGGACTAATTGTATCTAATCTAGGGTTTGGAATCTGGTGATGGGTTCTTAGGACTGTGTTGCACTTTTATATCAGCTTCACACTTATGCTTCTTATTAAGATTGTGCGAGTGTGTGAAACGATGAGTAAATATAACATGTAACATACAATACTGAAGCATTCAAATGGTTATGGTTTCTAAAAGATTCCGTAAGCAAGGTTGTTAATCAGTTGGAGCTTTTAAACAAGTGTTTAAGGATTACTTTGAATGTTTCTTAAAAGGATAACTTTTGAGGAAAAATTACTTTACAAAGTAAAAAGTATTCAAACTTAAAACTAACACTTTAAGGTTTTCTTATTAGCTAAGGTTATTAAAGAAGAAAACATTACTACATTAAACAATCATAGGATAGATGATGTTTTATTAAAGTTAGAGGTGAATAGAATTACTTTCTTAATATAGGAGTAACACTTATCTCTTTAAACATGGAAATGGTATCATGTTTAATATTTACAAACTTTCCTTAGTCTTGAAAGTGGACTCCGAAATTTGTAAAAGAATTATTACTCAAATCTTGATGAAGTTATAATTAATAAAATACTTTTGGAGAGTAAAACTTACTTAATTTGTTTAATGGTAGTTTAATAAGTACAACTTAAAATGATTAGACTTATGATAACTCCAATTAAACATTATTTGAACTTGTTATTACATTTTTTAGACTCTAAACAAATAATGGTAAAAAACAATAGCAAAGGTTTATATATTTTTAATGAATTAAAATAAAAGAAAAGAGTTTAAATAAGACTTATTAGACCTTTACCTTTTATTTTACTTCAAAAGTGATATTTGACATTTTTGATATGTAGAATTTATTTTTGTGATCATTGTGGTATATTATAAGTATTTTTTTGATTTTTAAATAATAAGATATGATTTTTATAAGATTTAACACTTTATAAATACATAATAAATAATAAATATTAGTTAAGTGATATAAAAATATATGAAACAAATGTATAAATCATTATTTTGTTTTTCTAATATTTTTTAGATTTTATACTTATTTTTATGAATTTTAAAAATAGAATCTATTTATTAAGATTTATCTGTAATGGACTATTTATTAACAATTACTAATGATTTTATTTAAGTAGAAAAGTAATTATAATAATAGTTTTACATGATAGATTTTATTTTTTTGAACATTTTGATATATTATATATATTTTTCAGAATTGTAAAATAAAAGATATTGAATTTAGAAGGTTTAATCCTTTTTATTAAATTTCTGGAAAAGATTTATAATCAGATTTATAATTTTTAACTTATTTCCTAAACAAGAATTACTTTTTATACTGAGGCTGTTCTACCCCAAGTCACTGACCCGTGGGCTAGTGGCCACGTCGACATACGTTTGCGAAAACTAGTCTAATGACTTTTGTTACTAATCCTATACCTACCCAGATTCAATGACAAGCGGGCCGGGACCATGTCACTTGCCACATAGGCAATGACCTAGTCAAACAGAACTGGCGGGACCGTATGACGTGGGCGTGACGCGAGCGTGACGGCACGATGATGTCAGCGCTGGCCGAAGCTCACTGTCGAGCACGGATCAGTTGATCTGGAGCTCGCGGGGCAGAACTAAAGGTGCTACGCGATAGAGCAGAGCAAGGTGAACCTGGGAGTGGTGTCGCCGCTCTGTTTTCGTCACCGAAGGTACTCCGGTGACCAACCGCTGCGGCGGCCGACAACATACAACGCGGTGCTGTTCTAGTGCGAAAAGAAGAGATTGAAGAGGTGCTTGAGCACCGTTGGCTCACCAGGATGCTGATGGGATGGTCGGCAAGATGAGGCGAAGTCAGGTGATGCCGGAATCGACGATCATGACGGTGACAGCTGACGAGTTCTCGAACTTGATTCCACACCACACGGAGCACGCCTGCTTACGGGGCCTGTCGGAGATGAATAAGAAGATGATAGCAGTTCCAGCAGTGGCTATGGCTATGCGAGAGGTGGTCGGAGATGGCAGGAATGAAGAACTCCGACGAGCTAGGGTTTTGGGTTCTCTTCTGAGAAGAGGATAGCAACGAGAAGAAAGGGGAAATGGGGATGAGGATAGCCAGAGTGTCGCGGTGGAGGTCTTATCCCCACGGAAGTGTCGGCAGCAGCGCGAATCCTGACGCGGTGACGGCAAACGGCATCGGCTCCTCCACCGAGCTGCTTCTAGATGGACGAGGAATATGACGATGAACATCTTGTGGAAAACCCCTGACAACGTTTCGATCTCAACCCCCGGTCCACCTCCGGTCCCACTCGTCAGTCAGAGAGAGGAGGTGAGACGGGCTGGTGTTGGGCTGCTGTTGGGTCGGTGAGCAGTAGATAGGCAGAGAGAGGAAATGGCCTCGGCCAAATTTGGTTTATTCTGTATTTTTTCTATTTCTACTTCTTTTCTTTATTTAATTTTACCATTTTATTTCCAAGTTGATTACTACAAAAGTTTTAAAATGTCTAGAAATTTTGTAAGACATTCATTTATGATAGAAGTTAATTATTACCCATTGCCCTAGATTTCTTGTTGTATATTCCCAATATGTTATTATATGAAGGTTCTTTTATTTATTAAAGTAAATATAAATTAGGGTTCTAGGGTTTACTTTGTATATGAAAATTTTATAGAAATGATTTGTATTACCACTAAACGAATGTAATATTAGTGGTTTAAGATGAATATTTAAATGTACATAATCTTATTCCTATTTATCTTCATAAGAGATTTATCTAAATACATTATAAAGGATTAATATTTATGGTTCATAATATGATGATTTGGTTTTCATGGTCCTCCATATTTGGTGATTTTCCAAATCCAATTCTACTTGATTTGTAGAGTTTGAAATTACCACAGAACACCTTCCTAATGTGATCTTGATGATTCTATAAGATTAGGTTCTTATTAGGATTCAAGACAATCAAATGAACAATGCTTTCTTCTATAAACACTCATCTGGTTCTCTAATCATTTCTTGGAAGCTTGAATTGTCCAAGAGGTATTGTTTAATGGTTATCTAGGAATAGGAAATGGTTTCACTATCCATTTGATTATAGGGTTTTGATTAATGAAATATATATGGGCTTCTCATGGCTGTATGTATAGCTAGCTAAAGATTTCTGAAGAATCTGGACCTCAATACTTCACCAAGCTAATTTTGAGATAAAGAATTCCTTTCCAAAATATATTCTATATATCTTTCTTATCTTATTCACAGAGATCACATCTTCCTGAATAAGACAATCATCTGACTCCACCATATCCATCATCACATGATGACATGGTCATGCCACTTCAACATTACTCCATCCTTACTCCTAGTATATAATTTCTAATTAACTATCATTGATGCACCTATCAATTTAGCTACTACTAACTCCATCTATTAACTTCCTTAACTTCATCTTGCAACTTCTTCCAAGTCTTACAAGATTATAGTTCTCTCTATATCATATGTGATAACAATCCTCTAGAATAGGTATGGTACTATTCTCCACAATACAAGTTATTCTTGTACTAACTTGGTTAAACTATTATACTTCCTACTACTCCCTAGGTTAATGTTATATACTTCAACATACTCTATCTTGACTTCTCATAAACAATCTAGATGATTCAGCTACAAGGGTTTCCCCTAATTTTATATCTTCGCCATTCTTCTTTACCAACTGGTAATCCATTCTCAAGTGACTTAAGAATACTGACCACCAACCTTGGGATCAAGCTTGCCTTAGGATTCTAATTGTCTGATCAAGATCTATTAACACTAAGTACTAAATTTGTACTAGTCTCTCTATAGGCTCATCTGGTTAAGAAACTTACTTTAAGTTTATGCCCACTTGGTTTAACAAGATTAATATTGGCTACACAATTACTACTAGCTTTCTCAAGGCTCCTCAACTACTAGCTCAACTCTTGGTGTTAGGTATTTCTTCTAGTTATTTCAAGAGTGAGTTAACTCCTCCATCATCAAATGATTTGATCACCACTAAGGATCTCATTTTATTGATGATGGACTACTTCACCATAACTAGTTCCTCCTTCTGATTAATCTACTTAAAATCTTTGAAAGGTTAATATGATAGGTCAAAGCTAAAGGTTAATAAGTTGATGATCAAGGGACACTAGGACTTGGTTAAACAAGATTGTCATCTATTAACATGACACTATGGTGTATGATGCATGATCTTGGTTTGACTTCTTTTTCTTCTCTATTTATGATAAGAGTTAATGTTTAGAAACTACCATGATTCTCATTGTAGGAATACTATGGTAAACAAGTGTTTCAAGATTTAGTTATGGGGTTTCATTACCTAAGTTATACACTTAACTTGGTATTCAGGGTTTGTTGTAGATAATACCTTGATATCAGCTTTAGGATAATAAGTATTCATCCCTTGAGTTATGGTATGGAATACCATGTAATGATCTCTATAAGACCAAGTACTCCTTCTTAAGTAGTGTGTTGTGACTTAGTTTTATTGCATTTGATCTACCCTTAGACCAACTTATATTAACCGAAGATAAGGTTTTAGCAAAGGTCATATTGAAACTTATCGCAGCCAACTTGATGATCTAATTTAGTTCCACCAAGTTAAGAGAAGTTTCAATCTCTTTGACAATCTTTATTTAAAAGCGCGAAAATTTCCTGGATTTTCTATGCATGAATGCAATGCACACACATGTGTTCAACTTATTTCTAAGCACTAATGCTGGGGTGTTACAATGCCCTAGAGGCAATCATGTAAGATGTTATTCCCGATGTATTCATAAAGATAAATATATGATTCGGTTGTGGAACTATATATTCATGTTGTTCATACTAGACATCATTGGTTGTTGAGATTGTGCTGGACACACAACTTATACTAATGTGAAAGTCAGTTGATGACTCGGTTCCACTTATCATGGGCATGGTGATGCTATTCCGACTTACGTGGATTTGGCTAAAGAGTTTAGTGAGTCGGACTGACCCATATTGATATACAACAAACAAGTTGTCATTTATATGTCTCAATCAATGTAATCCTTAGACCTGAGGTTATTGCACAATCCGAGTTGTGCATCACCGACATAGGTTCTGTCAAACATTATTCCGTCAAAGGGCAGTTATAAAGATAGAGTTTGAGTTGACTGAGAATGAAGCTGCATGATATGAATGACCAAGATGAGATTTGTAACACCCCAAAACTTCTAATCAAGATTATCAAGTTCTAATAACCCAAAGTTAGGGTTAACAAAAACTTTTGTTAATAATTTAAATATGAATGCATGTGTGTTTTGCATTAGTGTAGAATTGATTGAAAATGCCATGCTTGATTGTGAAAAATGATGTGAAATGGTTTAAAGATGAATATTACATCATCGAGACCATTTACAAACAAAATCAAAAGAAAAAGAAATCAAATATAAATAAATAAAGTAAATGGTCATTTTGACAAAAGTAAACAACTAGGCCACTTTGTGTGTTCCTAGAAGATATTTTCTAACAGAAACATTTCTACTTTTTTTACCCCTTGCTAGACCAAGTAAAAGTGTATCAAGGACCACTTTACAAACTTACAAAAACATCTTTCAAATTAATTTAAAGGACATTTGAAAATTGAATCAAGTGTATGTGTTAAGATCCCATTTTTTCAAAAACCTATCAAATCAATTCCCCTTGACCTCTCCAAGCAAACATAGACTCTCAAGCTTAACTTAAGATCACTCAAAAATTCCAAACTTTAGTTCTTGCGGACATTTTTACAAACACCGGCCTTACACTAACAAAGCACTGCCTAACTCCACTATTTTGGAGCAGTAATCATCCACCCCTCTGTCCTCTCTTCACTCTCTGGGCTCCCCAGCATCTAACCAAGTAGTGGACAACATCCCCCTTCTTTGTTTGCATAGTGGAGAGCCGCCCGATTGTGGTCATCGTCAGCCGACCACGACCAGCTCACAGCAGACACCGCCGCAGCCAGCCATGATGTCCAGGAAGCACGCCTCGGTCCACCGCCACCCCTTGTCCTAGCCTCGACCACAGCCAAGCCCTGGACCACCCTAACTACGCCACGCACCGTGCCTCTACACCATGTCCAGAGCGCGCCAGCTCGCCGCGCCCGACCAGCTCACCTAGACCGCGCATTACCTTCGCTGCGCACGCGCGCGCCTACCATGATCACATCAATCTAGCAGACAACCCCGTTTATCGCCGCGCGACCCGTAGCTTCCGCACGCCGCCGCAAAAACTTTTAGGGCCGCGGAGCACCGCACGCTACTGACCGAACCACGCCGCCCCACGCCTCACCATTACGCCCGTGAGAACTACCAGGGAACACTGACCGTCCACCTACCTTAGCCATGCCGATAGCCGCCTATAGCAACGCCACCGTCGAGCTTGCGCCCGCACCATTCGGTCCCCTCGCCGCAGTATAAAAGGAGGCCACCCCTACCTCATTTCTCCACACCACTCCACTCCCCACTCCTCACAGCCACTCCACCACTTCTTCTCGGAGCAAGGCGAGTACTACCACGCTGAAATTTGGCCGGAGCCCGCCGCTGCTGGAGGACACCCCAAGCCCTGCCGTGACCGCGCCTCGCCTCGCCGTCGTCTACCACGTCGATCGCCCCCATCGCCGACCCCAACTGGAGCCCAGGTGAGCCTAGCCAGACCCCCACCACCGTGCTAGGTCATTTTCCTCGCCGAAGCTGTTCGTTGTCAACGATAAACCACTGCCGTTGGATTAGAATTAGATCATAGGGCTCTAGTTGAAAGATACCGTTTTGGTTAAACTGAGTCGCTGACTGGTGGACCCCATCTATCAGCAGCCCGCTGTGCTGCGTAGTGTAGCTGGGCCGGCCCATTTAGCTTTCCCGCTCAGGCCTGGAAATTCAAATAATTGTTTTTTCCATTTTAGTTTAAACTAGTTTCTATGCCTAGATTCAAAAATCAATTTAGAGAGTTTCACTAAACCAAATTGCATGATTCAAATTTGGCTAGAAAGGTAATTAAATTATCTATCCAAACCCGTTGGATTTAAATCAATTGGAGTTAGATATAATCTACAGCAAAAATAACAAGACAAAGACTTTTGCAACTTCAAGCATTTTTGAAAAATCAACCATAATAGCTTTTGAGTTGATTCCAACTCTGAAAAACCACATTTGACAATATATATCTGAATATGTAAAAATATTTAGGTTTGTATGCAGTGACTTTGGACTAGTACCAAAATAATGCTACTAGGGCATTTCTAGTCACTTTAAATCTATTAAATAATAATCTTAAACTTTATAATAATCCCATGTAATAGAATATGTGGTGATGACATGTGTCCACATGATCCCATATTCTATTTGGATAATATTAAATCTTAATTAATTTTAATGAGTAGAAATTACTTTTCAAAAATAAAATGAATAAAACTAGTTCTTTAATGCATATGATGATTGTGATGATGCTAGATCATCAAGTGTGAGCCTTAGTGTGCTAAATAGAAGTAATTAAGTATTGTTTGGTGATTGTGTACCCCGTATTCCTTTATAGCCGATAGTATCGACCAAGGATACGAGCAGGAGGAGTTCTACCCCGAAGATGAAGAAGAAAACTTCAATCACTGCACCAATCAATGCAAGCTATTATTGGCAAGCTAGCATTATGCAAGTTAACCCTTGCAAGTATTAACCTAAGCAAGATGCATTATGCATGCTTTGGTTATACCATTTTGATTATACCCATCCCAAGTTTTACTTGCAAGCTTTATTCTTTTACTTTACTAAAGTTCTTTACTTTAGTATATATAGCATAAAGAGTATAAAACTAGGCCTATCTAGTTAGATGATACGTCCATTTAGCATCACTATTCTATGTCATAATTCACAGTTATTCATTGATATATTTCGTATTGAGAGGTGATACTTATGTTATTTCATCTGTTTTTGCATGGTTGATGACTTTTGGAGCATGGACCGCTGCAGTCAGGATTCTGATTGAAAAGGTGTTGTTTGGAGGCAAAATTCACGAAGATCAGAAAATCCGGGAAAATATACGGAAAATCCTATTTTTCCAGAAGACGAAGGAAGCCAGAAGGGGGCTAGAGATAGGCCACATGGGGCCCACACCACCTCCTGGCGCGGGCCAGCCTAGGCCACGCCACCAGGTGGTGTGGCCGCCCTGGTCTACCCCTGGCACTCCCCTCTGGCGTATTATCCTCCCGAAACCCTAAGACTCGGGCAGCGACCACAGAAAGATTCCGCCGCCTCTACGGGGCAGAAAACACCGAGAGAGAAAGATCTCTCCGACAGACAGATTTCTGCCGGGGGAATTCCTTCCCGGAGAGGGGAGACCGTCGCCATCAACACCACCATCAAGCTGGACTTCATCGGGATCATTATCATCAACATCACCACCATCATCACCATCAACACCCTCACCACCATCTCCATATTGCTGTAACAATTGCGTTGAATCTTGCATAGTTCATAGGGGAAACTTTCCCGGTGTTGATTACTCTTTGTAGTTGAATGCTATTGAGTGAACCGTTGAATTATTGTTTATGTTCAGATTGTTATACATCATTATTCCATCTCTAATCATGATCCATATGATGTCTTATGAGTAGTTCGTTTTGTTCTTGAGGACATGGGAGAAGTCATGCTGTTAGTAGTGGAGTTGTGTTGAGAAAGATTCAATAGTTTGATATTTAAGTTGTGGTGTACTTCTTCTAGTGGTGTCATGTGAACTTAGACTACATGACACTTCACCTATATGGGCCTAGGGGAATGCATTGTGTATTTGGCTACTAATCGTAGGGGTTGCCGGAGTGACAGAAACCTGAACACCTGTTAGGAAACCATTGCATAAGAGACGTAAGGGTCTTAGAGTTTAAAGCTGAGGTTAGGTTTCTACCTTAACTACTTTCTTATACTTACGGATGTTTGCAAGGGGTATAATCACAAGTATGTATTAGTCCTAGGAAGGTCGGTACATTAGCACAGGTTCACCCACCCAACACTTAGCAAGCTAAAGAATATTAGTCAACTATATAAAGCGAAAGCACTTGACAGTCTTCCCATGTGTCCTCGAGAACGTTTGGTCATCTTAAGTAATACAACCGGCTTGTCCTTTGCTGCATGAAGGATTGGTGCACTTGCTTCATTTATTCCTACTGTCTTTTATTTACTCGTACTTCATTTACTTGCTTTATCGAAAACCCCTAAAAATCCGTTTGCTAAGTATTTGCAGAGAATTCCTGATCCATACCACTAGCCAGCACCTTTTTCTCCTTGTTGGGTTCGACACTCTTACTTATCGAAAATACTGCCATACACCCCCTATACTTGTGGGTCATCATTATACTTAGATGTCATTCTACATCATGAGATCGAAGATTAGCACCCCTCATTAGTGAACACTCTTAACCTTAGTGGCTAGTGCTAAGCATAAAACTTGATCACTTTAGATGGGAATACTTGGTGAAAATGATTATGAAAACCTTGGAATGATGAGTCATTCTATTGAAATGTTTTGACATGTGTTGAGAAACACAAATGGATTTGATGATGAAAATGTTGAGGCATGAGCCTTAGACCTTTGCAAAAACTGATGGTTGGGTTTGGATGCGATACCATTCTAATTTTACCGTACAACCACAATACCTGAATTGGGTAGGGTTTAGCCAGAAGTTTATATGCATTAGTATGGGTTCCCTCGCAGGAGAGGTTTGAGCTGAGGCTATCTCTTGATGTTTGACCACCTATGCAGTGCCCAGGATGGCAGATGGCCATGGCTGAGAGGCCAAGCTCATAGGGGAGGTGCCTATACTAGAGTGTCATTGAAAGGTTATGATTGATTATCCGCATACTAAGTATGCTGATTCAGGGTTATCCCTGACGGATGTATCGAATTTTGTGGTGAAAGTGTACCAACTCTGCAGAGTGTCAAACTATTCGATTAGCCACGTCCACGATCATGGATAGTTGGAGTGGCCATACTGTTTCGTCGTCAGATGTTTTCAAAATGACTTGTGAAATGAAATGTGACTTTGACTTGACCAGAACAGAGTTGTGGACATGAAAACTAGTTTCCCACTTAAAGTGATTTTAGAACATTAAATTAGCTTTCTTTACTTCTAAACTTAGCTGAAGATAAATCTGGCTTTTTGCAAATAAACCTAGAGCTTAAGATTCCTATTAGAACTACCTTACTTATTAGTGATAGTTGCGAGTACTTAAAGAGTACTTATGGCTTTGTCCCTGGCTATTCCCATGGCCAGACTATGAGGAAGACTACCAGGATGACGGACAGCAGGATGTCTACGACAACTAGAATCATCTCCCATCGTCAGCATTGCCTATGACACTGAAGATGGAGCCCACTACTACACTTTACTATTCTGCTGCTTGATTGTATTAAGACTGGATCATGAGATCCTTTATTTGTGTAAAACCTTATTATGGTTTGTAACGGATGATGTACTATGATATCCAATCTGTTATGTCTCGCAAAAATGGTAATCCTGGGATTGCGAGTTATGGCATAACAGGCATCTGGGATTAAAAATCCGGGTGTTGACAAGATTTTCCCTTTTGACTAGATATCCTCTGGGCCCTTTCGGATGATATGGTTCGGAAAACATGTCCATGCACGACTCGGTTAAGTGTTAACCGAGGCGTCCGACTAAGAGTTAGTCGGATGAATCACTTATCTCGGATCAAGAAGAGAGTTGAGCTATTTAAAGGATAACGGATATTCACATATAGTTTGACAAGGTGTATCGTGAGGCAAAAGGGACTTGGACGCAAGTCGCATTGGAAGGTATATCACTAGTAGAAAACGGGCTTTTAGTCCTGGTTCATAAGGGTCTTTAGTCCAACTGGGACTACGAAATCGAGACTCGGATCGAGAAGAGAGTTGACCTATTTGAAGGATAATGGATATTCACATATAGTTTGACAAGATGTATCGTGAGGCAAAAGGGACTCAGACACAAGTTGCATTGGAAGGTATATCACCAGTAGAAAACGGGCTTTTAGTCCCGATTCATAAGGGTCTTTAGTCTAACCGGGACTACGAAATTGGGACTAAAGGCCCCCTTTAGTCCCGGTCGTGCCACAAACCAGGACTAAAGGCCCTCACGGGGCTATGGTCGAGCGCGGGACCTTTAGTCCTGATTGGTAACGACTAGAGATTTCTTTTTCAAAATATTTTTTCCGAATCTTTTAAACTTTTTTTGAACTTTTTTCTTGAACTTTTGAATTGTTCGACTCGTTAATCTCTCACTTGGAACAGTTTTAACTCTAAGTACATTTAATCTTAGGTCAAATTACACTCATAATCAAAACTTCTCAATTGGTCACCCATCCTAACACTACTCCAACCCTAGCACGTTTAACTTTACTGTTTCATTAGGATGACCTTGTGGCGAGGGAAATTGTACCTTGTTGTCAACACTACCATATAAATCATATTAACTCTTGTCAATATGTCACATGTCTTTATTTTTTAAAATTACAAAAAATTATCTAAATAAACAACAATAAATAAGTGATAATAATATTTTATTCAAATGAAAACGAAATAACTAATTAAAATAATAATATTTTATTTATTTATTGACATTTATTCATTTAATATGGCATAAAATAATATCTCTAAATCTATAAATCGAAATTCGATAAATAATATATCCATTATTATAGAAATCCAAATATGACATAAAAAATTCACTAACAAATATTAATTTTTAAATTAAAATAATATTTTATTCATTATTTTCATTTATCTATAATATCTAAATAGGTCATCCCCACTAAGGTATTTCTCTCAACATGTAGCCTATCCACCTCAACAAACTGCCACATTAGGTTTTATCCCGAATTTCCATTTAATTTTCGTCCCTTTTATAAGAAATATCCCCTTTGTTTTCTTCTAAAATTTTTTAGCCTATGTTCTGTGTTGTGTAAAAGAACATCCCATACAGCTAGGCCCATTGCAACCAACCCCATTGCAAACAGCCCAATCATGTTCGTCTTCTCCTTGTCTTCTCCACCCGATATGTCATCTCCTCTCCTAGATCGATCTAGATAGACCGACTCTCCTCCTCTCAATAAATATCCACCACCACTCTATCGCTTCCTCTCCCACGTAATTGATGCCGGCATACCAGAGGTCCATGCTCAATTTGCCCTCTATAAACCTCATCATGCGCCCCAGTCGTTCGTTCGTTCTGAATCCCCCCTATAAACTCCATGACGCGCCTCATTGTCACATCCACAAGAAACAGTCGTAATGTACCGTCACTTCAAAAGAAGTCCATATTCATATTCTCGGTCCTCCCACATGGCAGATGCAACAACCACTTGTTGAGATCCTCCTGCCATTTCCGCGGCAGGTCGTCGACTACCAGTTTGCGAGTCCGGATTCACCACAAGGGCGTTGGTCCCCCGCCATCACAGGTGCCCTATGATTGTTGGCGATTCATGCAAAGTCCGTGAAGTCAACAACCGCCACACATTTACACTTAAGCCCCCTCGAAAAGTTGAAAACAATCTGAACTCCACTCGGCAGTGAAACTTGTATGTTTCTTGACTGGATTAGCTGAAATTTGTATGAATCTTTAAATTTTTGTTATTTTTCTAATTTTCTACTATTAATTTAGTTGTTTTTCTATTTTTTCTACGGTTGCTATTGAATCGTGTATAAATCGTGTATGTGTCTGCAGATTCAAAACAGTTTCATATCTCTAATAAATCTTGTATGAATCTAGACTGAGGTGAAAGGGTCTTCCTGTGAAATAGTTTGCACGAATCTTCAAAAAATGCTGACGCCACACAGCTCTCCTTTCCCCACCCCTCACGCGTCCCCCAACTCCCGTTTGAGAGTCGTCCCCGCCGCCCCGAGCCAATCCGAAGCTCCTTTTGGCGGCGATGCCGGCCGAAGGATGCCAAGGAGCGGTGCTGGATCTAGTAGTTTAGATCTTAGGATTAGTTTTAGCAGTTGTTGTCCCTCAGTGGCGTTTTGGAGTAGGTTGCTGGATCCCATCGGCCGGATCTGGCGCGCCCGTTGCTTCTTCTCCCTCGAGGCGCTGCTCCGCTGGCAAGGGCAGCGGCAAGATTGGAGCCCGAAGCTCGGATCTCCAGGAATAAGGCCGTACTCTCTGTTCCCTAGAGGTCCTCCGCTCTAACGCTTCTCCACGGCGTCAGACGGTCGCCGGTGACCCTGTCCGTCGAGTCTCCATGGTGGAGTCTAGGCGACTCTAGCAAATCCGGTGAGGCCTTCTTCAATAAGTGGATCGTGGAGGCTCCAGCTCATCAATACCGCTATATTCTACGCCCACCTCCCCGAGTCCGTGGCAGGTTCTCTGGGTCAGATGGTGAGCCGTTTCTCTCTGTGTGGTATTGGCAAGCTGTTTCTGCTCTGGCTTTGTCTTCCTCTCTATCTTCCCTCTTCGCCTCGAGTTCCATGGTGGAGATCGAGGAAGTGGTTCACCGAGATGAAGCCCAGCTGGAGTGGATTTGGGGTCATAGAACCTTTTTATCTGGGAGCTCATCTTCTGCGCTCAAGAAAGCGCCGAAATCTTTGGCCAAGATGGCCTCATCAACGTCGGTGTGCTCCGACAACCTATCAACCTCCATCAGGAGGCCCTTCTCGAGCCCTGTTGTTGACAGCTTCGCCGGGCCGGAGGCAAGTGGCATCATCCCCGTCTTCGTCCATGGCTGTAGCAGTCAGAGCTCTCTTCTCCACAGTGAGGAAGAGGAAGGACTAGATTGTAATTCAAAATCCTTTAGCAAGGTCCTTTCTACAAATGCCAGGGGTCTATATGTTATTTTCTGATTCCATGGGACCATTTGTAATAATCGTGTAACCCCACTGTTGTATTAATGAAAGATTCTAGCCCCTTCGGGGGCGCTCCGCGTTTCAAAAAAAAAGAATCTTCAACAAATCAATGGTAATGATGGTGCCGGGGGCCTAATATAGGTGTGGGGTTGCATTTCCGACCAGTTTGCGTACATGTCTATGGGAGATATGATCTAGGCCTTTTTCAAGCCAAACCGCACCCTTATTCTCGATCTCGGAATTTTTGGTTGGTTTTAAGGATTTTGATCAGCAGTATAGCTAATTGTTCAAACGTTGAATGATACACATGCCAAGATGCAGGTCGACTTTGCTTGAAGATCTGGCTTCTTCTGCAGGGGTCTTGGCTTCAGCTAATTTCTGATGGTTGAGGTGCAGTATGGTGAGTCTACAGGGGCTTTGTGTTCGGTTTCTGGCTTACGGTTGAGGCGATGGAAAAGCTACGTATTTCCATTTGTGATTAATGCTTTCTTTGATCTATGGGACTGTAATGACCATCAGACTGCTCTTATGGCGTACACATTCTATTTTACTCCCTCCCTCCCAGTTCTTCACTTCTTCGATCTCAGCTTGCAATATGTGGTCTCATTATCGACATATTGCATAGGTGTATATTCCGATAATGATATATCTCCTCCCGTTCATCCATTGACCATTGTGTTTCTACAAGCCATCTATTTATCTAGCTCTATTCCGAAATGATTGCCACATTCTTCACATGGTTTTGTTGTTGCACATCTGATGTTTTGTTTCCTTCTTAGATCTCACGAGGAGTGGACGTGGAAAATGGACATAACGTGATTTATTTATTGTATTGCAGATATACACAAGGGTTTCATAATCTGCAGAACCTTGGGATATTCTTCGTTAAGGCAGCTCAAGGGCTCCTCTATTGTTGATTTTCATGATACTGATCTATGTTCACTTTTAGTTTATCGATTTTGTTTTTAAGGCTGATGCTAACTGCACGTGTTCAATATTAGCACAAGAGCTACATGTATTATTGACGAGTGGTAGACATATGTGCATAAACCATCTTTCGGTTATTTTTATGCCCCATTCTTTTTATCATATAATTTAGATGATTCGAGTTGACATGACTGAGCTTTGCACAAGGCTGTACAAAAGTTCAGTTTAGTCAAATGAATCACAATTCTTTTATAGAGTTTGTACTAGCAAATCTCCTAGCGTATGGTATTTCTACATAAAAAGGGTTTCAATTGTGTTTTATGTACATATCAACTCAACACTTATTTGTTACGTGTTTTCCTGATGCCCTCGTCTTAAACCACTTTTCTATAGTTCGGTGATCTAGGATTGCTTATCATCTTGCAATTTATTTGTGGTTTGGGTAGAGTTTGACGTGTTTATATTTTGTTTCTAAGAAATATTAATCCATGTGAATGTTTCAATACACACGATCCATACATTCAGGAAATTTAAATAATGGAATGGTTTTGACGGAGTCTTAGTGATCTGTAAGCATTTCCTCACAATATAGCATAGATTCGCTCTTCATGGTCGCACATCTCAATTGAATCAACGGATCTAATTTGTTTGTTGGATTTTCCGTAGAAACGTGCGGGGTATCATCAAGTTATCTAGTTCATTTAATATAGCATAACTAATATCTTTAAATCTGTAAATCAAAATTCACCAAATAATATATCCATTATTATCAGAAAAATGTGAGGAATTCAAATATGACATAAAAAATTTACTAAAAAAATTAATTTTTTAAATAACTTTTTTCTTTTTCAAATTTTAAAAATCTAAAAGAATCCAAATCGAACTAGAAATTCTATTCCGCATGTTTTGATAGGTTGTACATTTTTTTCCGACACCGTACACAAAAATTGTGGCTATTTGAAGTTTCATGATATTTTTTGTAAATTATGTCGAAATTCATGTTTGTTAATTTTTGTAACAACTAAATCACTTAATATAACTACAGTTAGAAGGATTTTATTTTTGGATTTTTTAATAAGTATTGGCATGCTTTTGAAACTAGAAAACGCGATCTCCTGCCGGGGGGTGGTGGACACCCGTTCTCCTGCCGCGACATCATTTTTGCCCGTTTTCCTGCAGCGGCAGAACCCGCAATTTTTTTACCCATTTTCTTTAGTCCTGATTAGTGTCTTAAACCGGGAATAAAGAAGACCTTTAGTCCCAGTTGGTGATACTAACCAGGACTAAACGGGCTCGCATCCAGCGTAGCCTGCCGCAACCCTTTTAGTCTCGGTTGGTGTCACCAACCGGGACTAAAGCTTGTCGGTGTCCTAGCCGTTGGAACTGGGACTAATGCACATTAGTCCTGAGTCGAATCACAACCGTGACTAATGCTCCAAACAGCTATGGATGAAAGGTTCTTTTTGTACTAGTGTATCGTCATGACTCTTTGGTACTTGGGAGTCGGCATGTTTTTCTAGGAGCTGTTGTCGACTGATCGATTACGAGTAAGGCTCAAATCGTGCTCGAGTCACCATGAGCATGTCGGGTCACACACTTAAGAGAGGGAGCAAGTTTGGGTTGGATCCAAACTGGAAATCTGTTTGGGTTGGACCCGAGTCGGTCACAGACTGAGTTAGTGAGTTGGACTCATAGTGACTAATATATGCTTTAGTGAATGGACTACAAGTGAGTGGAGCCCACTTTCACTTCCTATATATACTGGGACGCAGATGCCCGAGGGGTATGGTTAGGTCATTCCATGTGTCGAAAACCCTAGCTCCATTCTAGTCCAGCCGCCGTTGGACCTAGCAGTCCACCGTCGGTGTTCCTCCTCATACGTGTGGATACTGACAGAGGAAATGTACAATCGGCACTTCAACAGTCGTGGATTGGATTGGATCATGAGGGATGCACTGCTTTGACTGACGCGCTTCATCAGTAATTCGCAATCGCGCGTCTAGTGGTAATCCTCGTGGCCTTCTACATTAGCTAGATCTTGGAATCACCGCGTAAGAATTTTTTGTTTTATCTCTACGTGGCCCAATAGAACTAGGATTCACAATTTTACAGGCCATCTTCAACATTCTCCTCAAACACTCAGCCAGATAATCATTCAGGCGTGTCTCCGACAAAAACATCACCTCAGGGAAACAACGCCTTTGGACATCCAAAAGCACATGAACTGTAGGGTCGTTCCTCAAACCCTGAAAGTTCATACTTAGTATTTTAATTGCTCTCGGACAGGCTTATAAGAGCCCGCTAATCCTAGTGAAGTGGAGTTAGCTTCGTCCTTCTTCGTCCGCTTATTGCGGTTAGTAGCATCGAACATACCTGTTTTAGGATTAGGGAAAACAATATCATTAGTTATCATATTACTCTTACCATCTGCGTCAACTTCCATAGCTGCACTAGGGAGTCCAAAATCAATAGACCTCTTCACCCCAGAATCAGTACTATCACGGTGAAAGAACATTTCATGGTTCCATGTGTTTTATGTGTTCGATAACAATACCGCGGAGTTTTCTCATGTGTGCTAAGTGTGCAGGGAAGTGTTTTTGTTGTTTGGGGGCCGGATTATCCTCCCCCATCAAGGGCCGGATAATCCAGCCTGACCATCTTGGCAAAGGCTGGCATGGCACGAGTCTGAGACTAGGGGCGGATTTTCCCCCGGACAATCCGAAGTGGGGTGGATTTTCTGCCCCTGCCGGATAATCCGGCCCTCACCTTGGGCCAGATAATCTAGCCCCCAGGAGAAGTACAAAGGCTGGCACGGCGCGACTCTCAGACTGGGGGCGGATTATCCCCCGGATAGTCTGGGGATGGGGTGGATTTTTCCCCGGGCCGAATAATCCGGCCCTCTCTTAGGCTGGATAATCCGGCCCCAAAAAGCTCCAACGGCTCCATCTGGACAGGGGGTATAAAAGCCACGTCTTCCCCTCCTGTCAGATCTCTTGATTCATTCGAAAAAGAACAGAACTGTTGCAAAAGCTCTCTCCCGAGATATCCCACTTCAACCACCTGAAGGCTTCGATCTTTGGGGGAATTGAAGGAGGATACATCATTCATCGTCATCACGAATCAAGCGTTTCAACTCCTTTCCATTCACTTGGAGAATCCCCAATCTAGTATTCTCGTTGATATCTAGATCTTGTGTTTTTATTGATAACTATTATTCTTGTGGCATCTTGCTGTCATTAAGGGAGCCTCCAATTCGGTTGTAGAGTTGTTCCCCGCTAGTTGTGTAAAGGCACCGGTTCCCGCTTCGAAGGGATCCTATAGTGGAAAGGTGGACCAGGCCTTTGGGGGCGAGATCCATTGGAGAACAGGGTGAGGCCTATTGTGGCGTGGTGGTCTTAGTACCGCCCACCCCTCCAACGCAGATGTACTTCCCTTAACAAGGAAGGAACTGCGGTAAAACAAATCATGTGTCTCCACGTGCTCCACTATGGTTTCCTTGTTCCGCCTCGAAGGGATCCTATAGTAGAAAGGTGGATCAGGCCTTTGGTGGAGAGATCCATCGGAGAACAGGGTGAGGCCTATTGTGGCATGGTGGTCTTAGTACCGCCCACCCCTCCAACGCAGATGTACTTCCCTTAACAAGGAAGGAACTACGGTAAAACAAATCCTTTGTCTCCGCGTGCTCCACTATGGTTTCCTCGTTCCTCTATCTTAATCGCCTTTACTCGCTAGTAGTTAGGTTTGCATATAGGGAAATTCTACTTAGTAGTATATCTAGAGAATTTACCTTTTGTGTCAAGCCTAAAATTGAAAAAGCATTAAAATTTGAAGTAGCACCTATTCACCCCCCCTCTAGGTGGCCATACGATCCATTTCAATTGGTATCGGAGCCCCAGCTCTTTATTCGGGCTTAACCGCCTAGCAGAAGTATGGTACTAAGGAAAATGGGGATGAGGCTGTGGACAAGGTCACAATGGATGACCTCAAGCTGTTGGAAACAACCTTGTTGAAATCCTTTGAGACCAAGATGGAAGAGATGCAGCAAATGATTGCTCACCTCACATCATCTATAGCCCCATCCCCATCTTCCTTTGAGGCCACCACTCCTCTATCTAAGGATAAGGCTCACGCCGGATCTAAGGAAGATGAAGTGGTAGGTGAAAAACATAATGGTTCTGCCTCCAAGAAGGGAAGTGGTAAGGAGGATTATAGTGAGGTCCCTCACCTATATTCTCCCGACCCACCTATCCCTCATCCTCATATAAACAATAGGGGTGATCCACCCAAGCTTACTGCATCTTCATTTAATCAATGGAAATTCTTAATGAAATCTCATGTATGCAGTTCATCGATTGAGATTTGGAGGATTATCGAAGATGGTCTTCATATTGGAGACCCCACCAACTTGACTAGGAGAGAAGTTGTGGATAGTCAACTGAATGCAACGGCTCTCCACATGATTCAGCTCGGAGTGGGTCCCAAGGAAATGCCCCACATTGAGCACTTCAACACCGCCAAAGAAGCTTGGGATGCACTCACCGACCTATTCATTGCAAATGAAAGCATGAGAAGAAATAGGTATGATGCCCTTAGCAATGAAGCTGAAGGATTTTACATGTTGGATGGTGAAGACCATAAAGATGGTCTTCATATTGGAGACCCCACCAACTTTACTAGGAGAGAAGTTGTGGATAGTCAATTGAATGCAACGACTCTCCACATGATACAGCTCGGAGTGGGTCCCAAGGACATGCCCCACATTGAGCATTTCAACACCGCTAAAGAAGTTTGGGGTGCTCTCACCGACCTCTTTATTGGAAATGAAAGCATGAGGAGGAATAGGAATGATGCCCTTAGCAATGAAGCTGAAGGATTTTACATGTTGGATGGTGACAACCATGAAGATATGTATAAAAGGCCCAGGGGCATTGCAACAACATTTAGAAAGCATGGAGCCACTCACATTGATGATTCTTGGATAAAAAGGAAATATGTGAGTGCTCTAATGCCTTTTGAGCCAACAGACTTGAAGAGTTTGCAAGGTAGACACAACTACCATCAAATGACTTCCAATGAAGTCATGCAAGAAATGGCGTCATTCAAGGTTCAGCTAAGAACGCTGAAGATGCCCGTGCCCGTGCTATTGGAATGCAAAAAGGAGTCAGTGTTGCTCTAAAGGCAAATGTTGTTGAACAAGATGAGGATGAAAGAGGATACGAGGTTGTCGCCATGGGCTATCCCGAGGAGGTCAAGCGTGCTCATGGAGAGTACATGTCCTTTTATGCAAGGAACTTTTGGAAGGACCCAGCTAAGGCCAAGTCTGAACTCGAGCACAAGAATGGGTGAAGTGGAAGAAGAGAGAATGGCCCAAAACTGAGGACATGTTACAATTGTGGTGATAGGTTGCACTTTGTGGCTGAATGTCCTTATCAAAGTAGAGAAGACAATGGAGGCAGGCTCATCCTTAAATAAAACTCCAAGGCACCTCGAAAGAAGCCATTTATTAAAAAGAATGGTCCTTACAAGAAGTAACCCAAGATTGTCTTGGTGGCACAAGAAGAATATTCCTCTACACGTGAAGACGAAGAGGATGAAGATAGTTCTCAAGAGGTGGCTACTATAGCCACCACATCTACCCTGTCATCACTCTTCGACTCTCCAAACGAAAATGTCATCAACAACAACGTCACTTGTCTTATGGCAAGAGGGTCCAACGTATCATCTTCTATTTCTTCATTTCCTAAGACTAATATAAATATGGATATGGATGATCATACTAGTCTTAAGATAAAAGAAGAAGTTATTGCTTTGGACAATTTTTTCACTAACCTGCAAGGTGAGCACAAACTTCACTTTGATGCTCTTATGAGCCAACTTACTCATTCCGAAGAACTTCTCGAAGAAAAGGGTAGAATTGAAAGAGAAGATGCCTTGGAAATTGCCTCCTTGAAGAATGCCTTAGAGGAAAAAAGGAAGCTCGAGTATCATTGGAGGAGAAACTTGAGTCAATTGAGGAGTCCCATGAAGAGGTTGTTGCCCAGATCATTAAAGAATGTGACAATGCTCTTGCTAAGGTAAAGAAACTAAAGAAGGAAAAGATTGAATTTGGGGCTGCTCATGCTAGACTCTCAGAGAAGTTTGAGAAACTTCACATTGCTCACAAGGCATTGGAGAGTGATCATTCTACTCTAAATGATTCTCTTGATCAGCTCCAAACTCAATTGGACAAATATGATATGCCTAGCATCTCCACTCTATCTTGTGGACATGAAGACATTGTTGAAGAAAATGCAAGGCTAAAAGAAGAACTTGTAAAGGGATCTCAACATAAAGGTAAATAAGTCCTAGATGAGGTGCTTAGCAAGCAAATGACAAACAATGGGAAAGAAGGTCTTGGTTATTTCCCCAAGACAAAGACAAAGAAGAACAAGAACAAGAACAAGAAGAAGAAGAGCAAAACTGCTCAACTAAAGACAAGCACCACCAGTAATGATAAGACTAACTATGATGGTTTTGCAGGGGCTAATAATCCTAATTATGAATTATTTTGTGATTATTATGGTGATGTCTATGCTAGCTATGTAGGTCCTTTTTATAGTTACATATCTTGGTCTATTTGGGTTCCCAAAACTCTTTTCACTAACATGAGAGGACCCATTGAAAAATGGGTACCTAAAACCAAGAAGTAACTTTCTTGCATGGCTATGCTTCCAGTGGGTCTAAATGGGTACTCGATAGCGGGTGCACTAGTCATATGACCGGAAGCAAGGAGATCATCTCGGAGATGCGGCCAAACCATGATCACATAACCGTCTCCTATGGTGACAAGTCAAAATCCGAGGTATTGGGTCTTGGCAAAGTTGTGGTTGCTCACGATATCTCTCTTGTGGACGAAATGCTTGTTGAGACCCTCGGTTATAATTTACTTTCAGTTCGTGCCCTTGGTAAGATGGGCTTTGCAGTTTTTATTGATGGTGATTTGGTGGTACTCTTGTGGAGCAAGTCTCTAAAGGTCACTTTCGTTGGATATGTCAAAAATGACCTGTATGTGGTGGACTTTTCGGGGAAAACCACTACAGGCCCGATGTGTCTTTTCGGAAAGGATGACGCGGGCTGGTTATGGCATCGCCGACTAGCCCACATCAATATGAGAACTTTGCAAAGTCTCCACAAGGGTGGCCACATCCTTGGACTAAAAGAAAATGTTTCCTTTGCCAAAGATCATGTGTGCAGGGCTTATGTTGAAGGAAAAATGCATGACTCTTCCCATCGACAGAAGACCATTATTTCATCAATGAGGATTTTGGAGCTCCTTTATGTGGATCGATTTGGTCCTCCATCTCATGCAAGCCTTTGCGGGAAGAAATATTGCCTCGTAATTGTTGATGATTATTCAAGATATACATGGGTCTATTTCTTCAAGTTGAAGAGCGAGACTCAACAAACGTTCATTGATTTCGCCAACGAGGTTCAATGTCAACACAATCTCCCAATTTTGGCAATTGGAAGTGATATCAGTTCCGAGTTCAAGAACTACACTCTGAATGAATTCCTAAGTGAAGAGGGGATAAGACATCAATATTCTGCTGCGTACACCCCTCAACAAAATGGTGTTTCCGAGTGGAAGAACCGGACCTTAATCTTGGACAAGACTATGTATGAAATACTTACTGGTAACAAGCCAAACATCTCCTACTTCCGGGTATTTGGTTGTAAGTGTTTATTTCTCATTAAAGGAGTTCATTTATCTAAATTCGAGTCTAAGGCTCTAGAAGGCATTTTTGTTGGTTATGGTGTCGAATCCCACACTTATAGAGTCTACAATAAGCTCTCCGGAACTGTTGTAGAATCTTGTAGTGTGGTGTTCGAGGAAAATGATGGCTCCCATGCGGGGCAAGTTGATCTTTATGATGCAGATGTTGAAATACCTCAAGATGCCATAAGAAGAATGGACGTGGGATTTTTCTGCCCCATTGAGGAACCCCTTGTGGCGGATCGGAAAGGACAATGCTCTACTCAAGTAGAGCCCTCATCGACACAAGGTCAACATGCTCCAACCATTGGAGAAACTTCTACACCAACCCCACAAAATGCTGAAGATCAAAATGCTCCTGAAAGCTTTAGGCCGGATTATCTGGGCAACCCTTCTCAACTAGCAGAAGTGATCTAAATGCTGAAGTTTCCGCTGCAAGCCCTAGGCCGGATTTTCCGGCTGACCCCAGATTATCCGGACCCTCTCTAGTTCGTGCCAGGACCACTCAAGACTGTGAAGGTGCATCAAGTACTCCCAGGCCAGATTATCCGGTCCCACCCTCGTCCAGATTATCTGGCCCTAAAAATCCTGAAGAGTAGCAGCCTCCTGTTCCGGCTGTTGATTGATACATTGCAAATGTATCTATAATTTTTGATGTTCCATGCTTGGTTTTATCCACTTTCTTGTGTTTTGTTCCAACTTTGGAGTACTTTTCATATGATTTCTTGGCCTAACCTATTAACAAGAGCCACAGTGCTAGCTGCCTGTTTTCGGCTGTTTTTGGTTCCAGGAAAGTCAGAAAATGAATATTCTCGGAATTGGACGGGACAAAAGCCAAAGTGCCTATTTTTCCGGAAGTCATCAAGTGCCAGAATACGAGACGGAGAGGGGCCAGAGGGCGACCACACCACCTGGCCGCACGGCCAGGCCTGGCCCGCGCCAGGGGGTGGTGTGGCCAGCCCAGGCACCCCCTCGGCCTCTCCTTCCGCCTATATATTGCCCTCGGGACGAAAATCCTAAGGGCCTGATCAAAAAATCCACGAAAGAGTCTGTAGCCGCCGTCATCTCCATCCCTAGATCGGGAGGGATCTGAAGCTCTTCCCGGCACCCTGCCGGAGAGGGGAATTCACCCTAGAGGCCTTCTTCATCACCATGCAAGCCTCTGGTGTGATGCGTGAGTAGTTCATCCTTGGACTACGGATCCATGTAGTAGCTAGATGGCTAGTTCTCCTCCTTTGTGCTTTCATGTTTAGATCTTGTGAGCTCCGTTCATGATCAAGATCATCTATTTGTAATCCATACATGTTGTGTTTGCGGGGATCCGATGGATATTGAGATGCTATTTCAGATTGATTATTGATTCTATCATGTCTTTGTTATTTGTGATCTTGCATGCTTTCCGTTGTTAGTAGCTATCTTGGCCAAGTAGATGCTAGCAACTCCAAGAGTTAGTATTTATGCTCGATAGTGGGTTCATGCCTCTGTTAATCTGGGGAAGTGACAGAAATCTCTAAGGTACTAGATGTGTTGTTGCTACTAGGGAGAAAACAACAATCCTTTGTTCATAGAACAATCGTATTGTTTAATTTACACGTAGTTCGTAAAGCAATAATCTGTTGCTTGAAACTTAATACTGGAGGGGGTTCGGATGATATCCTGAAGGTGGATTATTAGTCATTGATGTAGTTGGATGGCGGTCTATATATAATGTTGTAATGCCCAATCAAGTCTCAAAGGAGTCAAGATGATTATTATATGCATGTATGGCTTTCTCGGTGTTTGTCAATTGCCCCGCTGTAATTTGTTCACCCAGCATGTTATCTATCTTAAGGAGAGCCACCTCTAGTGAACTATGGATCCCGGTCCTTTTTCTTTACATACAATCTACAACTGTTTACTTCTTTGTGTTTACTTTCTGCAAAATTTTACTTCTTTCCATTCGATACGTTTAATCCTTTGTTTTTCGCAAAACACGGTGAGATTGACAACCTCATCGCAAGTTGGGGACAAAGTTCTGTGGTTGTGTTGTGCAGGGCTCCACGTTGCTACTAGCACCGGTAGTGCGCCCTGCCAAAGCTCAGCTAGTAACACCTTTGGGGTGTTTCCTTGCTCCTACTGGTTCGATTAAACCTTGGTTTCATAACTGAGAGAAACTTGCTGCTGTGCTCATCATACCTTCCTCTTGGGGTTCCCAACAAGCTCTACATCAACACCGCCATCAAGCATTTTTCTGGGCGCCGTGCATTGAGCCATCAAGCGATTTTCTGGCCCCGTTGCCGGGGAGTCAAGGACATCTTCACAAGGGGAGTCCCTCATAACCAATCTCTTTACTTTGTTGTTTTTGTTTTGCTTAGTTTTATGTTTTGCTTTGTTTGCTTGTTTTGTTCTTCAAAAAACACAAAAAAAAATTAGTTTTACTAGTTCGCTTTCTTATTTGAAAAACACAAAAAAAATTAAGTTCCTATCTTGAGTGCCACTATGTCTAGCCTTGCTCCCATCACTATGTCACTCGAGGAAATGATTTTCACTTTTAAACAAGGAATTGTGGAAAGTTTTAAGGAAGCTTGGTCTAGAATCTCCGATCTACATGAAAAAACTGAGCCTAAAATGACCCAAAGCTTGTTCCTTAGCAGTTTTTACCTTGGGATTTCTCTTTGCTATAGATATGCTTTAGATGCTGTTGTGGGAGGAGATTTCCTCCTATGTAATGAGGATGATGCTATTAATGCTATAAAGAAATTCATCCTCACTTACAACATGCCTAGCCAAACTGATATTTCTTCCGCAAAAATATTTGCTAGGTTGAACACTCTTGAGGCTAGCACTACTATCTTAGAAAATTGCTATAACACGCTTAGGGAGGATCACAATTATGGAACCCATCAAAGTGGTTCCCTACAGTAAAGATTGAGATGAACACCGAAACTTTTCAAGCTCGCTGTGATATCATGTCTGAATTTTGTCTTATGCCCAAAGATATTTATAAATCTCTGAATACTTGGGGGCTCACTGAAGGAGGAAAATAAATATCTCTTACTAATAATACTACCATATTACCTCTTGGAATATCTGAAGGAGTGTCTACAAAGATCCTTGGGAAAACTATTTCTATTGATTATCTTGTTATTGAATGTGCAGGAAAAGGACAAATTACACTTGGAAGGTCCCTATTAGAACTCCTTGGAGCAATAATAGATATGGGAAAGGGGACCATGCACATTTCTTCTCCACCAAACAATCATATTTTACCCAAGGTTAAGAATAAAAGTAAGAGAGGTAAGGGCAAGAAAGTTGGTTTTAATGCTTCTTCATTTGAGAACACTTGATTCTTTATTTTCTTCTTATGCCTAACTTAAAGGCGTTAAATAAAAGTACTTATTGGGAGATAACCCAAAAGTTTTAGATGAGTATTGGAAGTTATTACCTCTGTAATAACCTCTCCTTATCCTTTTTATTTGCTTTTTGTGCCAAGAGTAACTTCTAATGAGAGAGAAGTAATGATAGGGAAAGTTGTTGTCTCACCGTAAATATTCGTGAGAGAGCTCTGTATGTCGGATTGAGCTGTAAGTTTTTGTGCTTCTGCCCTAGGTTGTTATCTAACTTTCGTTAGTTCAACACTTTTTCGTTAGTTCAACACTTTTTGTACTGGTTCGATTAAACCTTGGTTTCATAACTAAGGGAAAACTCACTGCTGTGCTCATCATACCTTCCTCTTGGGGTTCCCAACGAGCTCTACGTCGAAAGTCGAGCGCATCAAGATCTTTTCTGGCGCCGTTGCCGGGGAGTCAAGGACATCTTCACAAGGGGAGTCCCTCATAACCAATCTCTTTACTTTGTTGTTTTTGTTTAGCTTAGTTTTCTTTTTTGCTTTGTTTGCTTGTTTTGTTATTCAAAAACCCAAAACAATTAGTTTTACTTGTTTGCTTTCTTATTTGAAAAACACAAAAAATTAGTTCCTATCCTAAGTTGTCACTATGTCTAGCCTTGCTCTAATCACTATGTCACCCGAGGATATGATTTTCACTTTTAAACAAGGAATTGAGGAAAGTTTTAAGGAAGCTTGGTCTAGAATCTCCGATCTACATGAAAATACTGAGCCTAAAATGACCCAAAGCTTGTTCCTTAGCAGTTTTTACCTTGGAATTGCTCTTTTCTATAGATATGCTTTGGATGCTATTGTGGGAGGAGATTTCCTCCATTGTAATGAGGATGATGCTATTAATGCTATAAAGAAATTGATCCTCAGTTACAACTTGCCTAGCCAAACTGATACTTCTTTCGCAAAAATATTTGCTAGGTTGGACACTCTTGAGGCTAGCATTACTAGATTAGAAAGTTGCTATAATACGCTTAGGGAGCACCATGATTATGTTCCAAAAAACTTTGAACCATCAAAGTGGTTCCCTATAGTAAAGATTGAGATGAACACTAAAACTTTTCAAGCTCGCTGTGATATCATGTCTGAATTTTGCCTTATGCCCAAAGATATTTATAAATCTCTGAATACTTGGGGGCTCAGTGAAGGAGGAAAAGAAATATCTCTTACTAATAATACTACCATATTACCTCTTGGAATAGCTGAATGAGTGTTTACAAAGATCCTTGGGAAAACGATTTCTATTGATTATCTTGTTATTGAATGTGTAGGAAAAAGACAAATTACACTTGGAAGGTGCCTATTAGAACTCCTTGGAGCAATAATAGATGTGGGAAAGAGGACCATGCACCTTTCTTCTCCACCAAACAATCATATTTTACCCAAGGTTAAGAATAAAAGTAAGAGAGGTAAGGGCAAGAAAGTTGGTTTTAATGCTTCTTCATTTGAGAACACTTGATTCTTTCTTTACTTCTTATGCCTAACTTAAAGGAGTTAAAGAAAAGTACTTATTGGGAGATAACCCAAAAGTTTTAGATGAGTCTTGGAAGTTATTACCTCTGTAATAACCTCTCTTTATCCTTTTTATTTGTTTTTTGTGCCAAGTGTAACCTCTAATGAGAGAGAAGTAATGATTGGGAAAGTTGCTGTCCCGAAACAGATTTTTGTGCTTCACCATAAAAATTTGTGAGAGAGCTCTATATGTTGGATTGAGCTGTAATTTTTTTTTGCTTCTGCCTCAGGTAGTTATTTAACTTCCGTTAGTTCAACACTTTTGGATTTGAGCAACGGAAGGTCTTCTAAGAAATTTGTCTTTACCTGCTGGTCTGTTTTGACAGATTTCTGTCATTTTCTGTATTTGCTTCTTGTTGGTTCCTTCTTGAGTTCTTTTGGGGAATTGAGCTTTTTGAGGGAAGTGCTACAGTAGATAGTGTTGTAATGGAAGTTTATTTGGTGTTATAACTGAACTTTAAGACTTATTTATCTTAAGTGCACTAATGTTGCTAATAAAGATTGTGTGAAGTCTTGTATGAACGAAAATTTTCAGTTATATGGAAGGAATGAGTAATGAAATGAAGAATGGACTAAAGCTCAAGCTTGGCGATGTCACGCGTGTCACCCCAAGAAATATCCAAGAAGTACAAGCGTCAAAGCTTGGGGATGCCCAAGGCATCCCCTTCTTCATCAATAAAAATCCCAGGTTTCTTCCAAACGCTTCATTTTTATTGTTTCATGCACAGTTGTGTTTTTCTTGGAGCGTCTTTTTTTTCGTTTTCGTTTTGGTTTTCGTTTGCTTTGGTTTGCTTAGTTTTCTGAATAAATTGGTTGGACCCCCTCTTTCTTACATTTTGGTTTGCAAATAGTTTGGTTTGGTTTGGAAAAGAGTAGGAAGTTCATGCTTATGTGGTAAAAAGAGTTCGTTTTGACTATGGCCTATAATTTGTCATGCCATGCTTGATATTGTTTTGGCTTTATGCTTAGTATTATTTTCTGTAGCATGACTTGTTATAAACAATTGAGATTGCTTAATGTGCCTTGGATGAATCATGCGTTGTTTTAGCATATTAAATCATAGTATAGTGGTATTCTCCTTTGATGCTTTATTTGGGTTGACTTGGCACATGCTCACACCATGTTATGACTATCTCAAGTCACCATAGCCTTTATTATCCTTTAGTTTTCAACTTTTAGTATCACTTTATGCTTTGATCAGTGATGTTTTGTCGCTCTGCATGATTATGGCCATTATTGCTCTCTTAGTTTGTCGCTCCCAGTCTTTTGCTAGCCTCCACAACCAAGTATGAGTTCCACTCATGCATCCAACTCCCTAAACCAAGTTATTCCAAAGAGTCCACCATACCTACCTACTATCTTATGCTATTCCAAGTATATTCATGCTTTTGTTTACCTTCCAAATTAAACTTGTTATGAGAAAACTAGTGATTAAAGCTCTCATGAACTTGATGGCACACTTTACCTTTTGCATCTAATAAACTTGAACCATTGGGTCCTTCTTTGTTGCGTATATGCTTGCGCTTTATAAGTTGAAATTAGCAGAACCATGTAGCATGGGGAACGCTTTCAACATTGCACTTGTACTTTGTACCCCGTTGATATCATGCTCTTTTGCTTACGGATCCCGGCGGTGTGAAATAAAAGTGGAACTTGTAAGATCATGGAGTTTGTATGTGTGTTAGAGAAACGCCTGGGTCGCTAGCCTAAGCCATGCCTAATCATGGTGGAAACTTGCAGCATCACCATAATGAGCACTCTATGAAGCATCCTCAATAAAAACCTATGCAAATAGCAAATAAAAAGATCGCTGAGATGCTCATTTCTGCTTGCCTTGTCATTTTGATTATGGGAAAGCTCCCGTATCATGTGCAAGGGGTACCCCGTTGGCGGTTCTTAATGATACACATGTACTTACAATGACAAGAGCTTACTCGTTACTGAAGTTGAGTAGCATGAGGATCGGTCTTCGTAAGTAAGGGGCATGAGATTTCGGTTTATAACTTGTCAAGCATATCCTCTTAGTTGTGTCACTTTAACCTTAACCACTTGAAGATGCTTATGATAGGGGCAATGAGAGCTGAAAGCTATAAGTACCATAATTTTTGGAAGCTCTTTATGAGACTTGAATCCCTACTTCCTTCTATGAAGGCCTTTCTTCCACCATCATATTAAGTCTCCACCTTCTATCTTTATGCACCTACTTTGAGAGCAGAGTGGCCATTCTTAGTTCTATGTGCATTGTCCCAAGACTAGTTGATTGATGCATAACTTGATATTGCTTGTTTTAAACTATTGTATCTAGTCACTCTTATGAACTTTGAAGGTGTCCTATGCATTTATATTTGCTACTCTATGAGGGACAAGATGAATACTATTATGCTATGTTTTCTTTATGTGAAACAAACAAACGTCTTGCAAAGCATTCTTATTCATGAATCTTTTGTTTGTGCCTTTTTCATGTTGCATCATAGTTGCTTTGCTTATTGCTAGAACTTTGTCTTTAATTCTATGATTGAAGATTATGATCCCAGCTTTGAATGTTTTGCAAATACTTTGATCAAGTCTTTATTGGTGCATGTCACCTCAAAAATTATTCTTTTTATCACTTACCTACTCGAGGACGAGCAGGAGTTAAGCTTGGGGATGTTGATACATTGCAAATGTATCTATAATTTTTGATGTTCCATGCTTGGTTTTATCCACTTTCTTGTGTTTTGTTCCAACTTTGGAGTACTTTCCATATGATTTCTTGGACTAACCTATTAACAAGAGCCACAGTGCCAGCTGCCTGTTTTCGGCTATTTTTGGTTCCATGAAAGTCAGAAAATGAATATTGTCGGAATTGGACGGGACAAAAGCCAAAGTGCCTATTTTTCCGTAAGTCATCAAGTGCTAGAATACGAGACGGAGAGGGGCCAGAGGCCGGCCACACCACCTGGCCGCGCGGCCAGGCTGGGCCCGCGCCAAGGGGTGGTGTGGTGGCTCCTGGCACCCCCTCGGTCTCCCCTTCCGCCTATAAGATGCCCTCGGGACGAAAACCCTAAGTGCCCGATAAAAAATCCACGAAAGAGTCTGTAGCCACCGTCATCTCCATCCCTAGATCGGGAGGGATATGAAGCTCTTCCCGACACCCTGACAGAGAGGGGAATTCACCCTGGAGGCCTTCTTCATCACCATGCAAGCCTTCGGTGTGATGCGTGAGTAGTTCATCCTTGGAACGGATCCATGTAGTAGCTAGATGGCTGGTTCTCCTCCTTTGTGCTTTCATGTTTAGATCTTGTGAGCTCCGTTCATGATCTATTTGTAATTCTGCATGTTGTGTTTGCAGGGATCCGATGGATATTCAGATGCTATTTCAGATTGATTATTGATTCTATCATGTCTTTGTTATTTGTGATCTTGCATGCTTTCCGTTGTTAGTAGCTATCTTGGCCAAGTAGATGGTAGCAACTCCAAGAGTTAGTATTTATGCTCGATAGTGGGTTCATGCCTCTGGTAATCCAGGGAAGTGACAGAAATCTCTAAGGTACTAGATGTGTTGTTGCTACTAGGGACAAAACAACAATCCTTTGTTCATGGAACAATCGTATTGTTTACTTTAAACGCAGTTCATAAAGCAATAATCTGTTGCTTGCAACTTAATACTGGAGGGGGTTCGGATGATAACCTGAAGGTGGATTATTAGTCATAGATGCAGTCGGATGGCAGTCTATGTATAACGTTGTAATGCCCAATCAAGTCTCAAAGGAGTCAAGATGATTATTATATGCATGTATGGCTTTCTCGGTGTTTGTCAATTGCCCCGCTGTAATTTGTTCACCCAGCATGTTATCTATCTTAAGGAGAGCCACCTCTAGTGAAATATGTATCCCGGTCCTTTTTCTTTACATACAATCTACAACTGTTTACTTCTTTGTGTTTACTTTCTGCAAACTTTTACTTCTTTCCATTCGATACGTTTAATCCTTTGTTTTCCGCAAAACACGGTGAGATTGACAACCTCATCGCAAGTTGGGGACAAAGTTCTGTGGCTGTGTTGTGTAGGTCTCCAATTTGCTACTGGCACCGGTAGTGCGCCCTGCCAAAGCTCAGCTAGTAACACCTTTGGGGTGTTTCCTTGCTCCTACTGGTTCGATTAAACCTTGGTTTCATAACTGAGGGAAACTTGCTGCTGTTCTCATCATACCTTCCTCTTGGGGTTCCCAACGAGCTTTACATCAACACCGCCATCAAGCATATTTCTGGGCGCCGTGCATTGAGCCATCATTGATCAACATCAAGGGCAAGATTCAACATCTCCTATTCCTGCTAATCAAGCTGAAGATCAAGGCCAAGCCAATGATTCCAACGAAAACTCAAATGATGAAGTTATTCCCCGAAGAGACAACAAGCTAATCGAACTTCATCGCAAAGCACGTGCAGATAGAAATCTTGAATTAAGGGGTCACACTCTTGACAAAGTTGTAGGTGATCTCCGATGAAGGGTATCCACAAGAAGGGAGCTGGCAAGTTTCAGTGAGCATCAAGCTCACATCTCAATGCTGGAACCCAAGAAGGTGTTTGAAGCTCTTGAAGATCTGGACTGGGTTGTTGCTATGCATGAAGAGTTGAATAACTTTGAGCACGACAAGGTTTGGAAATTAGTAGAGAATCCCAAGGATTACCGCAATGTTATCGACACAAAGTGGATATTTAAAAATAAGCAAGATGAAAATGGCATTGATATAAGGAACAAGGCAAGACTCGTGGCACAAGGCTATTCCCAAGTTGAGTGCATCGACTTTGGCAAGACTTATGCTCCAATGGCTCGTCTTGAGTCCATATGTATCCTTCTTTCTTATGCTGGGCATAATAATTTTAAATTATAGAAAATGGACGTTAAGAGTGATTTTCTTAATGGTGTTGGAGATATGCCCAAGAGGCAATAATAAAAGTGATTATTATTATATCTTTGTGTTTATGATGAATGTTTACATCACATGCTATAATTGTATTATTAGGAAACACTAATACTTGTGTGTTTTGTAAACATAAGAGAGTCCCTAGTAAGCCTCTTGTTGAACTAGCTTGTTGATTAATTGATGATCATGGTTTCCTGATCATGGACATTAGGATGTGATTAATAACAAGGTTATATCATTAGGAGAATGATGTGATGGACGCACACCCATAGTAAGCGTAGCATAAGATCAAGTCATTAAGTTCGTATTGCTGTAAGCTTTCAAATACATAGTAACCTATTCCTTCGACCATGAGGTTATGTTAATCACCATCACCGGATGGATACTTTGATGACATCAAACGCCACTTCGTAACTGGGTGGTTATAAAAGTGTCATTGGGTATTCTGAAAGTATGTGTTGAAGCGCATGAACCAAGATTGGGATTTGTCCATCCATATGACGGATAGATATGCTCTGGGCCCTCTCGGTGGAATGTCATCTAGTTAGCTTGCAAGCATGTGACTAGGTCACAAGGGATGACATATCACGGAACGAGTAAAGAGTACTTATCAGTAACGAGGTAGAACTAGGTATGGAGATACCGACGATCAAACCTTGGATAAGTATAGTGTCGCGAGACAAAGGGAATTAGTTTCATATGTAAGTGGTTCAATCGATCGCGAAGTCATCGTTGAGTATGTGGGAGCCATTATGGATCTCCAGGTCCCGCTGATGGTTATTGATAGGAGATGTGTCTCTATCATGTCTACATATTCACGAACCGTAGGGTGACACACTTAAGGTTCGAAGTTGTTTTTAAGTAGATATGGAATGTGCGTTGGAGACCAAATGTTGTTCGGAGTCTTGGATTGGATTCGGGACATCACGAGGAGATCCGGAATGGTCCGGAGAATAAGATTCATATATAGGGGATCATTTTCTAAGTTAGGAAATGTTCCGGAGTGTTTGTATGAGGATTCTAGAAGGTTTCGGAATGTTCCGGAAGGTTCTAGAAGATATCTTGGAGTTTGCTTGAAAATCAAGATAGGGATCAAGGAGTCCTGGTGGGTCAAGATACGGAGTCGTGGGGGAGGAGGACTCCTCCCCCCACCTCCAATCCGCCGGCCTACAAGGGAGGGGAGTCCTACAAGGACTCCCCCTCCCTAGGCGCCTCCCTTCTTTAAATAGAGGGGCAGGGGCGCCCCCTCCTCCCCTGCTCCCATAACACCCAATCTCTCCCGCCTCTCTCCTCCACCATCTTCTGCACAGGCATAGGCGAAGCCCTGCAGAATTCTCTACTCCACCACCACCACGCCGTCGTGCTGCTGGGATTCCGTGGAGAAGATCTACTACCTCCGCTGCTCGCTGGAACGGGGAGAGGAAGGTTTGCTTCGACTCCGCACGTGTGACCGACTGCGGAAGCGCTGCCGAATCGCAGCGCCGGAAGGATCGTCCACTTGACCGACTGCGGAAGCGCTGCTGGAACACGGCACCGGAAGGATCGTCCACACGATCCTGAGATCGACAAGTGATCGACTACATCAACCACGAGATCTAATCTCGTTAACGCTTTCGGATCTACGAGGGTTAGTTCCTATCTATCTCGTTGCTCATGTCTAATAGATTAGATCTTGGCTTTTATCTAGATTAGATCTAGGTTTTGTTCGTTCTTGCGGTAGAATTTTTTGTTTTCCATGCTACGAACCCATCAGTGGTATCAGAGCCGTATCCATGCGTAGATCTGTTGCACGAGTAGAACACAATGTTTTTGTGGGCGTTGATGCTTTTGTTGTCAGTGTCTTAGCCTGTACTTTGCATCTTGCGGCATGGTGGGATGAAGCGGCTCGGGCTAACATTACATGTCATCGCACATGAGACTTGCTCCACGCTTGACATGCAACTTGCTTTGCACAAGTGGCTTTGTGGGTGTCTGTCTCTCCCACCATAGTTAAGATTCAATTTACAATGAGCATCTTGACAACACTTGTATCAACGTTGTGGTCCTTGTTCGTAGGTAAGATCAGTCTTATGCGAAAGCCCCAAACCACGTAAAACGTGCAAAGAAAATTAGAGGCGTCTAACTTGTTTTTGCAGGGGTTTTGTGATGTGATATGGCCAACATGTGATTGTGATTGTATTTGATGTATGCAATGATCCTTGTTGTAATATGGCAACCGGCAGGAGCCTAATGGTTGTCTTTAATTCTGTTAAGACCTGCGTATCTATTCATCTTGTAATAGCTTTATTCCAAGTAGTTGTAATAGTTGCTGGTGATGATGGAAAACCATGAAGCGGCGCCACTGACCTTGACGCAATGCTGGTGATGATGGAGATCATGTTCATGCTTGGGAGATGGAGATCAAAGGCGCAAGAAGAAAAAGGCCATATCATATAACACTAATTATGAATTGCCTGTGATGTTAATCCTTTATGCATCTTGTATTGCTTAGATCGCGACGGTAGCATTATAAGATGATCCCTCTCACTAAATATCAAGTAATAAAGTGTTCATCCTTAGTTGGCACCGTTGCTAAGACTCGTCGTTTCGAAGCATCTCATGATGATCGGATGTGATAGATTCTACGTGTGCATACAACGGGTGCAAGCCAGATTTGCACATGCGGAAACTAAGGTTGTCTTGACGAGCCTAGCATGTACAGACATGGTCTCGGAACACGGAATACCGAAAGGTAAAGCATGAGTCATATAATTGATATGATGAACATGAAGATTGTTCGCCGATGAAACTACATCTTCTCTCGTGAAGATCGGACTTGGTGTAGTGGACTTGGTTCGTGTAATCACTAAGACAATGTGAGGGATGTTGTTTTGAGTGGGAGTTCACCTAGTTAGTTTAATAATTAAATTTGAACTCAATTTGTCATAAACTTAGTCTAAACTACTTGCAAATTGTTGTAGATTATGGCGACCCCCTCCATCAATTTCAATGCGTTCCTAGAGAAAGAAAAACTTAAGAACAATGGAAGCAATTTCACGGACTGGTTCCATGGACTGAAGATCGTCCTCAGGGCTGGTCAGTTGACCTATGTGCTCGATGCACCGCTAGGTGACCCACCTGCAGATAATGCCACCGATGACGAAAAGAATGTTTTCGCCACTCGGAAGAATCATTACTCCACAGTTCAGTGTGCCATCCTGTACGGTTTAGAAGCGGAGCTCCAACAGCGTTTTGAGCACCACGACCCGTTCGAGATCATTAAGGAGCTCAGGCTAATTTTTGAGACTCGCGCGGCCATGGAGAGCTATGAGGCCTTCGAGAAATTCTTTATCTGTAAGATGGAAGAGGGAAGCTCCGTTAGCGAGCACATGCTCACCATGTCTGGGTACGCTAAGAAGCTCCAAGAGTTGGGAATATCGATTCCTAATGAATTGGGTATTCACCGTCTCCTTCAATCACTGCCACCAAGTTACAAGAACTTTGTGATGAACTACAACATGCACTGCATGAACAAGACGTTGCCTGAACTGTCGTCCATGCTGAAAACTGCTGAAATGGAGATCAAGAAGGAGCAACAAGTGTTGATGGTCAATAAGACCACCAATTTCAAGAAACGGGGCAAGCCTAAGAGCAAGGGCAACTTCAAGAAGGACGGCAAGAAAGCTGCCGCACCTGCTAAGAAGCCCAAGGCTGGTCCTAATCCTGAAACTGAGTGCTTCTACTGCAAGGGTGCTTGTCACTGGAAGTGTAACTGCCCCAAGTACCTGGCGGATCTGAAGAACGGCAACATCAAGAAGAAAGGTATATTTGATATATGTGTTATAGATGTGTATCTTACTAGTAATCGTAGTAGTGCCTGGGTATTTGATACTGGTTCGGTTGCTCATATTTGTAACTCGAAACAGGAGCTGCGGAATAAACGGAGACTGGCAAGAGACGAGGTGACGATGCGCGTTGGAAATGGCTCCAAGGTTGATGTGATCGCCGTCAGCACGCTCCCTCTACATCTACCTTCGGGATTAGTTTTAAATTTAAATAATTGTTATTTGGTGCCTGCGTTAAGCATGAACATTATATCTGGATCCTGTTTATTGCGAGACGGTTACTCTTTTAAGTCCGAGAATAAAGGTTGTTCGATTTATATGAGTAATATCTTTTATGGTAATGCACCTAAGATGAATGGTTTATTCTTACTGAATCTCGATAGTAGTGATACACATGTTCAGAACATAGATGCTAAACGAATAAAATTGAATGATAATTCTACATACATGTGGCACTGTCGTCTTGGTCACATTGGAGTGAAGCGTATGAAGAAACTCCATTCAGATGGACTTCTTGAATCACTTGATTTTGAATCACTTGAAAGATGCGAAGCATGTCTAATGGGAAAAATGACTAAGACTCCATTCTCTGGTACAATGGAGCGAGCTACAGACTTATTGGAAATAATACATACCGATGTGTGCGGTCCAATGAGTGTAGCATCGCGTGGTGGATATCGTTATGTTCTCACTTTCACGGATGACTTGAGTAGATATGGGTATGTCTACTTTATGAAACATAAGTCCGAAACTTTCGAGAAGTTTAAGGAATTTCAAAGTGAAGTGGAAAATCATCATAACAAGAAGATTAAGTTTCTGCGTTCTGATCGCGGAGGTGAATATCTGAGTTATGAGTTTGGCATGCATTTAAAGAAATGTGGAATACTTTCACAGTTGACACCGTCGGGAACACCACAGCATAATGGTGTGTCCGAACGTCGTAATCGAACTCTCTTAGATATGGTTCGGTCTATGATGTCTCTTACAGATTTACCGTTATCATTTTGGGGCTATGCATTAGAGACAGCCACATTCACTTTAAATAGGGCACCATCTAAATCCATTGAAACGACACCATACGAATTGTGGTTTGGTAAGAAACCTAAGTTGTCGTTCCTTAAAGTTTGGGGTTGCGAGGCATATGTAAAGAAGTTACAACCTGATAAGCTAGAACCCAAAGCAGAGAAATGCGTCTTCATAGGATACCCTAAAGAAACAATTGGGTATACCTTCTATCATAGATCCGAAGGAAAAGTTTTCGTTGCCAAGAATGGATCCTTTCTTGAGAAGGAGTTTCTCTCGAAGGAGGTGACTGGAAGGAAAGTAGAACTCGATGAGGTTATTGAACCTTCTCTCGGATTTGAGAGTAGCGCAGCACCAGAAGATGTTTTTGTGCCGCCTGCACCAATTGGAGAGGAAGCTAATGATAATGATCATGAAACTTCAAATGAAGTTACTACTGAACCTCGCAGGTCAACGAGGGTTCGTACCACTCCTGATTGGTATGACTCTGCCTTGAACGTCATGTTAGTGGACAACGCTGATGACCCTGCGACGTATGAAGAAGCTATGGTGAGCCCAGATTCCGACAAATGGCTAGAAGCCATGAAATCCGAAATGGGATCCATGTACGAAAACCAAGTGTGGACTTTGGTGGACTTACCGGATGGCCGTAAGGCTGTCGAGAACAAATGGATTTTCAAGAGAAAAACAGATGCTGATGGTAATGTTACCGTCTATAAAGCTCGACTTGTCGCGAAAGGGTTCCGACAAATTGAAGGAGTTGACTATGATGAGACTTTCTCTCCAGTAGCGAAGCTAAAGTCTGTGAGGATTTTGTTAGCAATTGCTGCATATTTCGATTATGAGATTTGGCAGATGGATGTCAAAACGGCGTTCCTTAATGGTGACATTGAGGAAGAGTTGTATATGGTACAACCCAAGGGTTTTGTCGATCCTAAAGATGCTGACAAGGTATGCAAGCTTCAGCGCTCCATTTATGGACTGAAGCAAGCATCCCGGAGTTGGAATCAACGTTTTGATAAAGTAATAAAAAACTTTGGATTTATACAAACTTATGGAGAAGCTTGTATTTACAAGAAAGTGAGTGGGAGCTCTGTAGCATTCCTAGTACTGTATGTAGATGACATATTGTTGATTGGGAATGATATAGAACTCCTTAATAGCGTCAAAACCTATTTGAATAATAGTTTTCAATGAAGGATCTTGGCGAAGCGGCATACATTCTAGGCATCAAGATTTATAGAGACAGATCAAGACGCCTAATAGCTCTTTCACAAAGTACATACTTGGACAAAGTTCTAAAGAAGTTTAGAATGGAAGATAGCAAGAAAGGGTTCGTGCCCATGTTGTCAGGTAAGACCTTGAGTAAAACTCAAAGTCCAGCTACGACAGAAGATAGAGAGAAAATGAATAATATTCCCTATGCCTCGGCCATAGGTTCTATCATGTATGCCATGCTGTATACAAGACCGGATATAGCACATGCTATTAGTTTGACTAGCAGATATCAAAGTGATCCTGGAATGGAGCACTAGACAGCGGTCAAGAATATCCTAAAGTACCTAAATAGGACTAAGGATATGGTTCTTTCTTATGGAGGTGATGAACAACTTGTTGTAAATGGTTACACCGATGCTAGTTGGAACACCGATCCGGATGACTCAAAGTCACAGTCGGGATACGTATTTATTTTGAATGGTGCTGCAGTGAGCTGGAGGAGTGCAAAGCAAAGCATTGTGGCGAAATCTTCAGCTGAATCGGAATACATAGCTGCTTTGGAGGCTGCACAAGAAGCCGTTTGGATGAAGGAATTCATTACTGAACTCGGCGTGGTTCCCAGTGCGTTGGACCCGATGGCCATCTACTGTGACAACACAGGTGCCATAGCTAATGCGCATGAGCCAAGGTCACATAGCAAGCTGAAGCACATCAAGCTACGTTTCCACGCTATTCGCGAGTATGTCCGAGATGGTGACATAAAGATTTGCAAAGTACACACTGATCTGAATGTGGCAGATCCGTTGACTAAACCTCTCCCTAGGGCAAAGCATGACAAACACCAAAACGCCATGGGTGTTAGGTATATTACTATGTAATCTAGATTATTGACTCTAGTGCAAGTGGGAGACCGTTGGAGATATGCCCAAGAGGCAATAATAAAAGTGATTATTATTATATCTTTGTGTTTATGATGAATGTTTACATCACATGCTATAATTGTATTATTAGGAAACACTAATACTTGTGTGTTTTGTAAACATAAGAGAGTCCCTAGTAAGCCTCTTGTTGAACTAGCTTGTTGATTAATTGATGATCATGGTTTCCTGATCATGGACATTAGGATGTGATTAATAACAAGGTTATATCATTAGGAGAATGATGTGATGGACGCACACCCATAGTAAGCGTAGCATAAGATCAAGTCATTAAGTTCGTATTACTGTAAGCTTTCAAATACATAGTAACCTATTCCTTCGACCATGAGGTTATGTTAATCACCATCACCGGATGGATACTTTGATGACATCAAACGCCACTTCGTAACTGGGTGGTTATAAAAGTGTCATTGGGTATTCTGAAAGTATGTGTTGAAGCGCATGAACCAAGATTAGGATTTGTCCATCCATATGACGGATAGATATGCTCTGGGCCCTCTCGGTGGAATGTCATCTAGTTAGCTTGCAAGCATGTGACTAGGTCACAAGGGATGACATATCACGGAACGAGTAAAGAGTACTTATCAGTAACGAGGTAGAACTAGGTATGGAGATACCGACGATCAAACCTTGGATAAGTATAGTGTCGCGAGACAAAGGGAATTAGTTTCATATGTAAGTGGTTCAATCGATCGCGAAGTCATCGTTGAGTATGTGGGAGCCATTATGGATCTCCAGGTCCCGCTGATGGTTATTGATAGGAGATGTGTCTCTATCATGTCTACATATTCACGAACCGTAGGGTGACACACTTAAGGTTCGAAGTTGTTTTTAAGTAGATATGGAATGTGCGTTGGAGACCGAATGTTGTTCGGGGTCTCGGATTGGATTCGGGACATCACGAGGAGATCCGGAATGGTCCGGAGAATAAGATTCATATATATGGGATCATTTTCTAAGTTAGGAAATGTTCCGGAGTGTTTGTTTGAGGATTCTAGAAGGTTTCGGAATGTTCCGGAAGGTTCTAGAAGATATCTTGGAGTTTGCTTGAAAATCAAGATAGGGATCAAGGAGTCCTGGTGGGTCAAGATACGGAGTCGTGGGGGAGGAGGACTCCTCCCCCCACCTCCAATCCGCCGGCCTACAAGGGAGGGGAGTCCTACAAGGACTCCCCCTCCCTAGGCGCCTCCCTTCTTTAAATAGAGGGGCAGGGGCGCCCCCTCCTCCCCTGCTCCCATAACACCCAATCTCTGCCGCCTCTCTCCTCCACCATCTTCTGCACAGGCATAGGCGAAGCCCTGCAGAATTCTCTACTCCACCACCACCACGCCGTCGTGCTGCTGGGATTCCGTGGAGAAGATCTACTACCTCCGCTGCTCGCTGGAACGGGGAGAGGAAGGTTTGCTTCGACTCCGAACGTGTGACCGACTGCGGAAGCGCTGCCGAATCACAGCGCCGGAAGGATCGTCCACTTGACCGACTGCGGAAGCGCTGCTGGAATGCGACACCGGAAGGATCGTCCACACGATCCTGAGATCGACAAGTGATCGACTACATCAACCACGAGATCTAATCTCGTTAATGCTTTCGGATCTACGAGGGTTAGTTCCTATCTATCTCGTTGCTCATGTCTAATAGATTAGATCTTGGCTTTTATCTAGATTAGATCTAGGTTTTGTTCGTTCTTGCGGTAGAAAATTTTTGTTTTCCATGCTTCGAACCCATCAAATGGTCCTCTACATGAGTTGGTATATGTAAAGCAACCCCCGGGATTTGAGGATCCTAACTTTCTGAACCATGTCTAAAAACTCGATAAGGCACTCTATGGCCTTAAACAAGCCCCACGTGCATGGTATGAGCACCTTAAAGACCTTTTGCTAGACCATGGCTTCGAAGTTGGGCAGATCGATCCCACTCTTTTTACTAAGAAGGTTAAGGGGGAGCTCTTTGTATGCTAACTATATGTAGACGACATTATCTTTGGCTCTACTAATAGAGCTTTTAATGATGAATTTTTGAAGCTGATGACTGACAGATTTGAAATGTCTATGATGGGGGATTACGGTTCATTCTTGGATTTGAGATCAAACAACTTCGAAAGGAACCTTCATAAATCAAGCAAAATACATCCAATACATGCTCAAGAGATTCAAGATGATGGATCTTAATGGCATCGCCACACCGATGCAAACAAAATGTCACCTTGAACTTAATCCCCATGGTAAAGATGTGGACCAAAAGGTATACCGGTCCATGATCGGCTCTCTTCTTTACCTCTTTGCATCCAGACCCGATATTGTGTTGAATGTAGGGGTGTGTGCAAGGTATCAAGCAGCTCCTAAAGAAAGCCACTTAGTGGCGGTCAAAAGGATCTTTCGATATTTGGTTCATTCCCCTAATTTTGGTCTATGGTATTCCAAGGGCTCCAATTTCTCTCTATCTGGCTATACTGATTCAGATTGGGCTGGTGATAAGGATGATCAGAAATCAACTGCTGGAGCTTGTCAGTTCTTGGGGAGGTCTTTAGTATGTTGGTCTTCTAAAAAGCAGAATTGTATATCTCTCTCCACCGCCGAAGCTGAATATGTGGCTGCTGCTAGTGCATGTACTCAATTATTATGGATGAGGCAAACTTTAAAGGAATACGGTGTCAATTGTGACAAAGTGCCTCTTTTATGCGATAATGAAAGTACCATCAAAATTGCGTACAATCTGGTGCAGCACACAAGGACAAAGCATATTGAGATCGGGAATCATTTTATTCGAGACCATGTTGCTTGTGGTGATATTGATCTATCTTTTGTGAGCACAAAGAATCAACTTGCCGATATTTTCACGAAGACACTTGATGAATCGAGGTTTTGTTTCTTGAGGAATGAGCTAAATATCGTTGATTCAAGGAGCTTGTCTTGATTACCCATGCACTCACTCTTACATCTCATTCTTATTTGGTCTAGGTGTGGGCATGGATATAGGGGGAGTGTGGTCCTAATTGATTGGGCTAACCCTCCCCCCATAATGCCGAAAGCAAGTCAAATAATTTCTCTTAATATCGTTTTGTGATATGTGAGCTTATTGATGAGTATTGGTCATGAACCCAAGATATATCTTCGTGGTGTCATACCATGCACTCCAACAAGGTGGCATCGGCCACCGCCCTCTTCCCTGAGAAGAGTTGGTTTTATGTGGATCTTATTGGTTGTTTTTGTTCATCTCGTGTTCTTATGGAAATCACACTCAATTTTGGCCTTTAGTTGATTTGATTCTTGCAATCTTGAGTGTGTAGTACCATCTCAGTTTGGTTCTCTAATCCCAAGCCTCTCCCTACCCCTAAGCCATCTCATCTAGCACACAAGTCCTTTGTTCATCTTGTGGGGGTTTTGTTTGGGGACGCGCGGGCCTGAATCTGTGTGTAACAGAAATTCAGATTTGAGGCCGGATAATCCGGCCCAAGTGTAGGCCGGATAATACGGCCCTGGTGGCTATAGTCTATTAAGGCTGGTGTCGGGGGAAGGGCTCATAACGAGTAGTTCTTCCCCCCGACCCCTCCTCCCTCTCCCTAGCTGCCGCCTGCCGCCCCCACCCTCCTAGAGCCTTCCCGGCCACCGGATTCTCCGGGCGTCCCCCAGATCTTCTTCTCCACGCCTCCAGGTACCTTCTCCTTTGCGTTCTTCCTCCAATGAGTGAGGGTAACTCCCTCTCTCCCCATATTTGGCTTGATGTGTCACTTGTTGGGTGGAACATGGTCTAGAAGGTTGTTGTTCCGTGTAGAGATTGTAGTCTTGCAGTACCTAGATCCGATCTATGTTTTTGCATCCAACTAGGCGAATATGATATTTTCTGTCAGGGCCGGATTATCCGCCCCTGGCCAAGCCGGACAATCCGGCCTGACAGAGTCCAATCTGCTTGAAATTCTTATGGATTTTGTGCATTATGTTTGTTTGGACTATGGACTGCTTGCCTACTATTTCTATGTTCTCTCTCGGGCTTGTGTGTGTGCTTACCCCCATGCTATCCATCTTGTTTGTTTCGCAGGTTGTTCCGGTGCTCCTAAGACCTACAAGCGTCGTCCTCGTGGTCACTGCTTTTGGGACGATGGTGAGGGTAACTTAGTGGATGAGGTTGAGCTGAGGAGAAGGAAGAACGAGGTTGCACGCATGGCGGAACAGGCAAAGAGGGATACGACCAGGAAGGGTGTGTCCAAGAGGAAGGTCAAAGAGCCCAAGATTAACTATAAGAACATGGATGCTGTTATTTACTCTTCCATACGTCATCGTGATCTGTTTGATGAATCAGCGCAAGATACTGAGCTGGGTGACTCTCGCTTATGGTGTGCTGACCAAAAGTCTACCTATGAAGATGTTTATGCTCGGCAGAAGATTCGACCTATAAATTCCCTGATTATTGCTGAGGCCATGGAAAAACCTCAACTTATTGATGGTATGTATGTGACTGAGAGGATGGGGCTGCACCATCTCATGGCTCTTCAATGCTCCTATGACTCCGAGATAGTGAAGCAGTTCTTCTCCACTTTGGTCATTTGTGGTGATGAGTACCACACCATGAAGTGGATGACCCATGACAGGCCATTGCAAGCTGATTTTCGTGTTTTTGCTGGAGTGCTTGGATATTCCTTCCACAATAGGGATCGTGCTGGTGGCCATCGTATCATCACCCAGCTCAAGCCCAATAAAGATGTTGTCCTCTCTCCTTGCAAAGTTGACAATGGTATTGTGGGCTCCTTCGCTGGTATTTCTCTGTTGTATGCTAGCTTAGTGGGCCTCTTCCATGATTCTATCACCCCAAGTGGAGGGAATAATGACAGTATTCGTGGTCACTTGGTTCAGCTTCTAGACTTCTCTCACGAGGTTGCATCTAGTGAGGATGAGTTCGTTAATTACAAGCTGGATGTGATGGACTTTATTTACCATGAGTTGACTGATACAATGTTCAATAGGCTATCCATCCCGTATGCACCCTACATTATGATACTGATCAAGCACCTGCTTCCTATTGAAGAGTTTAACATTGATGTTGAGCACAAGGCAAACAAGATCTATGATGTCTACGCACTTCTATTCTTGTAGACAGTTGTTGGGCCTCCAAGTGTAGAGGTTTGTAGAACAGCACCAAGTTTTCCCTTAAGTGGATTACCCAAGGTTTATCGAACTCAGGGAGGAAGTGGTCAAAGGTATCCCTCTCAAGCAACCCTGCAATCAAGATACAAGAAGTCTCTTGTGTCCCCAACACACCCAATACACTTGTCAGGTGTATAGGTGCACTAGTTCGGCGAAGAGATAGTGAAATACAAGTGGTATGGATATGAGATAACGGTGCTCGAAAATAGCTTGCTGGCATGTGCTTAGCATGGGAAAAGACTAAAGGCAAACTGAAATAAAGATGGAAGCAAGCAAACATGTAACAGATCTAATAGCAAACGAAGTTTCAATGCTTAGAAACAAGGCCTAGGGATCATACTTTCACTAGTGAACACTCTCATATAAATATTTTCTCTTTATGATACTACTTTGAACTACTCTCCGGTTGGACACTCTAATCAACGGTAGGGCTATAACAGCACACCTCAAAGTAAGCCTTTCCCATCTATAAAACCCCACACTGTCACCTTGAGCACTAGATGGTTCCAACAAACACCACAATTTCATAAAGACATCCAACTCCAAATATAACTCATAACAAGTATTTGTAATCTCTAGCCTAAGTGCCACTATGGTGTGCACGCTGTCACTTTCACACACATGGGGAGAGTAGAGATCTATTAAAGCACTTGAGTAGCAAGGTAGATCTATAGATTACAAGCTCATGATCACAATAAGATCATGCATAGAGAGAGAGATGAACACATAGCTACCGGTAGAACCCTTAGCCTCGAGAGAGAACTACTCCCTCCTCATCATGGGAATCAACAACAGTGATGGAGATGGTGGTGGAGATCGATGGAGATGGATCCGGGGGCACTTCCCTATCCCAGCAGGGTGCTGGAACAGAGACTTTCTATCCCCCGAATCTCCCCTTCGGTGGCAGCGGCGCTGCGGAACTTTTCGTGGCTGGAGGCTTGACTATTTAGGGTTTTCGCCTCGGGAGGAATATATAGGCGAAGGAGGCAAGGTCGGTGGCTGGCCAGGGGGCCCACACCACCTGGTGGCGTGACCAGGGCTAGCCCGCGCCACCACATGGTGTGGCCGCCCTGTGGCCCCTCTCTGACTCGTCTTATGGCTCCGTGAGTCTTCCGGTAAAATATCGACTTTGGCTTTTGTCCGGTCCAATTCCGGGAATATTGATTTCTGACTTTCCAGGAACCAAAAACAGCAGAAAATAGGCAACTGGCACTGTGGCTCTTGTTAATAGGTTAGTCCAAGAAATCATATGAAAAGTACCCCAAAGTGTGGACAAAACATAAGAAAGTAGATAAAACCAAGCATGGAACATCAAAAAATATAGATACATTTGCAATGTATCAACATCCCCAAGCTTAACTCCTACTCATCCTCGAGTAGGTAAGTGATAAAAAGAAAGAATAATTTTTGAGGTGACATGCACCATCATAAACTTGATCAAAGTATTTGTAAAACATTCAAAGCTGGGATCATAGTACTTCAACCATAACATGAAAGACAAAGTTCTAGCAATAAGACAAAGAAACTATGATGCAACATGTAAAGGCACAAACAAAAGATTCATGAATAACAATGCTTTGCAAGACGTTTGTTTGTTTCACATAAAGAAAACATAGCCTAATAGTATTCAACTTGTCCCTCATAGAGTAGCAAATATAAATGCATAGGACACCTTAAAAGTTTATAAGAGTGACTAGATACAGATAGTTTAGAACAAGCAATATCAAAGTTATGCATCAATCAACAAGGCTTGGGACAATGCACACAGAACTAAGAATGGCCACTATGTTCTCAAAGTAGGTGCATAAAGATAGAAGGTGGAGACTCAATGTAATGGTGGAAGAAAGGCGTTCATAGAAGGAAGTAGGGATTCAAGTTTCATAAAGAGCTTCCAAAAATTATGGTACTTATTAGCTTTTAGCTCTCATTGCCCCTATCATAAGCATCTTTAAGGTGATTAAGGTTAAAGTGAACAAACTATGGTGTACATGCTGGACGAAGTATAAGTTAGAAATCTCATGTCCCTTGAATACGAGGGCCGCTCCTCATGCTACTCAAGTTTAGTCACCGGTAAGTTCTTGTCATTGTAAGTACATGTGTATCATAGAGAACCGCCAACGGGGTACCCCTTGCCCGATGATACGAAAGAATCCCCATATCAAAATGACAAGGCAAGCAGACAACGAGCATCTCAGCAATCTTCTTATTTACCATGGGAATATGGTGCTTTTTTCTCTCGTTCCTCTTTTCATAATCTTTTTTTTCTTTTTCTCTTTTTTCTCAATATAGGACTCTTTTTTTATAAGAAGAATGCCTCATAGACAGCTCATTATGGTTACGCTGCAGGTTTCCACCATGTTAGGATGGATTAGATCAGCGGCCCCGGTGTTTCTCTAACACATATACATAATTCCATGGACTTACAAGCTCCCCTTTCATTTCACACCGACGACATCCATAGACAAAAGAGCATGATATCAACTGGTACAAAGCACTAGTGCAATGTTGAAAGCGTTCCCCATGACAGCATGGTTCTGCTAATTCCCAACAAATAAGTGCAAGCATATACAACATAGACGACACAATGGTTCAAGTTTATTAAGGGCAAGAAAAGTAAAGTGTGCCATCAAGTTCGTGAGAGCTTTAATCACTAGTTTTGTCATAACAAGTTTAATTTGGAAGGTAGATAAAAACATACTTGGAATAGCATATGCTAGTAGGTAGGTATGGTGGACTCTTTGGAATAACTTGGTTTAGGGAGTTGGATGCATGAGTGGAACTCATACTTGGTTGCGGAGGCTAGCAAAAGACTGGGAGCGACAAACTAAGAGAGCAATAATGGCCATAATCATGTAGAGCGACACAACATCATTGATCAAATCATAAAGTGATACTACAAGTTGAAAACTAAAGGATCATAAAGGCTTATGGTGACTTTGGATAGTCATAACATGGTGTGAGCATGTGCCAAGTCAACCCAAATAAAGCATCAAAGGAGAATACCACTATACTATGCTTTAATATGCTAAAACAACGCATGATTCTTCCAAGGCACATTAAGCAATCTCAATTGTTTATAACAAGTCATGCTACAACAATAATCACAAAGCATAAAGCCAAAACAATATCAAGCATGACATGATAAAGTCTAGGCCATAGTCAAAAACAAGCTCTCTTTACCACTTAAGCATGAACTTTCTTACTCTTTTTCAATCCAAACCAAACTATTTGAAAACCAATGCATGATAGAGGGGGTCCAACCAATTTATTCAAGCAAACTAAGAAAACCAAGCAAACGAAAAACCAAAAGGAAAATGAAAAAGAAGACGCTCCAAGAACAACACAACTGTGCATGAAATAATAAAAATAAAGCGTTTGTAAGAAACCTGGGATGTTTATTGATAAAGAGGGGGATGCCTTGGGCATCCCCAAGCTTTGACACTTGTACTTCTTGGATATTTCTTGGGGTGACACGCGTGGCATCCCCAAGATTGAGCTTTAATCCATCCTTCATCTCAATACTCATTCCTTCCATACACCTAAATTTTTTCCTTCATACAAAACTTCACACAATCTTTATTACCAACATTAGTACACTCAAGATAATAAGTCCTTGGGTTCAGTTTCAACACTAATAAAACTTCCATTAAAACACAAGCTACTGTAGCACTTCCCTCAAAAATCTCAATTCCCCAAAAGAACTCAAAAAGGAACCAACAAGAAGAAATGCAAATAAAGGCAGAAATCTGTCAAAACAGATCAACAGGTAAATACGAATTTTTGCAAAGACCTTCTGTTGCTCAAATCGAAAAGTGTTGAACTAATGAAAGTTAAATAACAACCTGGGGCAGAAGTAAAAAATTCACGCCTCAAAAGGACGTATAGAGATTTTACACGAATTTGTATGGTGAAGCACAAAAATCTGTTTCGGGATAGCAACTTTCCCAATCATTACTTCTCTATCATTAGAGGTTACTCTTGGCACAAAAAGAAAATAAAAAGGAAACGGAGCGGTTATTACAGAGGTAATAACTTCGAAGACTCATCTAAAACTTTTGGGTTATCTACCAATAAGTACTTTTCTTTAAAGCCTTTAAGTTAGGCATGATAATTTGAGAAGATGCTCACGTAAGAAATATGAATTTAAGTAAAAGAGAGCATCAAGAAGCAAATTCAAAGCACATTTAAGTCTAACCCACTTCCTATGCATAGGAATCTTGTAAAGAAACAAGTCATGAAAGCACAAAGCAACAAGTATAGGAAAGCAAAACAAGTGCAACTTTAAGACTTTCAACATAAAGAGGGGAAACTTAATATTGTTGAGATACATAAAACTATGTTTCCCTCTCTCATAATAACTTTCAGTAGCATCATTAATAAAATTAACAATATAACTATCACATGAAACATTCTTATCATGTGAGCCATGTTCAAAAGAATTAATACTCTCCATATAAACATAGTCATTCTTATTAATTATAGTGGGAGCAAATTCAACAAAATAGCTATCATTATTATTCTCATCACCATAATCATCAAATATAGGAGGCATACTGTAATCATAATTAATTTTCTCCTCAATAGTAGGTGGACTGAAAACATCATATTCATCATTGTAATCATCATATATTGGAGGTTTTATATCATCATAAGCAATGGAATAAATATCTTCCAAAGCTGGGGAACTAAAAAGATCATTTTCATAAAAACTAGCTTCCCCAAGCTTAGACTTTTCCATAGAATTAGCAATAATGGTGTCCAAAGAATTCATACTAACAACATTGCTATTAGCATGCAAATAAAATTCCATAGGTTTTTTAATTTTCTCTTCAAACACTTCATGTCCTAACTCAAGATAAATACTATAAATATCTCTAATTTTGCTGTTGTTTTCCATTAAGCCTAACTAGTGAAAATAAGAAACAAAAAGACAAAATTGCAGAATCTAAAGGAAATAACTTCGACACTCACACCGGAGGATGTGAGTACCTTTTACCTTACCTCCCTGGCAACGGCGGCAGAAAATAGCTTGATGTCTACGCACTTCTCTTCTTGTAGACAGTTGTTGGGCCTCCAAGTGCAGAGGTTTTTAGAACAACAGCAAGTTTTCCCTTAAGTGGATTACCCAAGGTTTATCGAACTCAGGGAGGAAGTGGTCAAATGTATCCCTCTCAAGCAACCCTGCAATCAAGATACAAGAAGTCTCTTGTGTCCCCAACACACCCAATACACATGTCAGGTGTATAGGTGCACTAGTTCGGCGAAGAGATAGTGAAATACAAGTGATATAGATATAATATAACGGTGCTATAAAATAGCTTGCTCGCGTGTGGTTGACGTGGGAAAAGACTAAAGGCAAAATGAAATACAGATGGAAGCAAGCAAACATGTAACAGATCTAATAGCAAACGAAGTTTCAATGCTTAGAAACAAGGCCTAGGGATCATACTTTCACTAGTGAACACTCTCATATAAATATCTTCTCTTTATGATACTACTCTGAACTACTCTCTGGTTGGACACTCTAATCAACGGTAGGGCTATAACAGCACACCTCAAAGTAAGCCTTTCCCATCTATAAAACCCCACACCGTCACCTTGAGCACTAGATGGTTCCAACAAACACCACAATTTCATAGAGCCATCCAACTCCAAATATAACTCATAACAAGTATTTGTAATCTCTAGCCTAAGTGCCACCATGGTGTGCACGCTGTCACTTTCACACACATGGGGAGAGTAGAGATCTATTAAAGCACTTGAGTAGCAAGGTAGATCTATAGATTACAAGTTCATGATCACAATAAGATCATGCATAAAGAGAGAGATGAACACATAGCTACCGGTAGAACCCTTAGCCTCGAGAGAGAACTACTCCCTCCTCATCATGGGAATCAGCAATGGTGATGGAGATGGCGGTGGAGATCGATGGAGATGGCTCCAGGGGCACTTCCCCGTCCTGGAAAGGTGCTGGAACAGAGACTTTCTGTCCCCCAAATCTCCCCTTTGGTGGTGGCGGCGTTGCGGAACTTTTCGTGGCTGAAGGCTTGATGCTCTAGGGTTTTTGCCTTAGGAGGAATATATAGGCGAAGGAGGCAAGGTCGGTGGCCGGCCAGGGGGCCCACACCACCTGGTGGCACGGCCAGGGCTAGCTCGTGCCACCACATGGTTTGGCCTCCCTGTGGCCCCTCTCCATCTCGTCTTCTAGCTCCGTGAGTCTTCCGGTAAAATATCGACTTTGGCTTTTGTCTAGTCCAATTCCGAGAATATTGATTTTTTGACTTTCCTGGAACCAAAAACAGCAGAAAACAGGCAACTGGCACTATGGCTCTTGTTAATAGGTTAGTCCAAGAAATCATATGAAAAGTACCCCAAAGTGTGGAAAAAACATAAGAAAGTAGATAAAACCAAGCATGGAAACTCTAAAATTATAGATACATTTGCAACGTATCAATCTATAACAAGGTTAGGAAGACCTCACACCCATCTTCTGCTTCTGAGGGACTCATGAGGGATGCTCATGCCAGTGCTCGTAGGCTCCCAGTGCCTCCTATTGCTCGTGAGATCAAGCAGTTGAATTGGTTCTAGCGGAATAGTTTTTGCATGGGGGTGGACACTCGCAAGAGACAGTATGAGGCGTACAAGCAGCGCCACGAGATGGCCCACACTCAGCAGCTTATTCTTCACCATGTGTCCGGAGCATCAGGCGATCCCCCTACTTCTAGTACTCCCACATCATATGCTCGGTGGAATTCTTCTTCTAGGATCAACTATGGAGAGCTTGAGCGTCACCTGTTTCCTCCTGTGGCCACTATTGATGATGAGGAGGATGACACCAAGGAGCTTGAGGATGAGGACGAGGACGGGGACGAGGATGATGATGATGACTACGAGTGATCCCTTGGGGCACTAGCATCGCTCTTCTTCCTTTTTGGTGTTTCGATGCCAAAAGGGGAGAAGTAGTTCTATTAGGTCTTCGTGGATTTGCATGGGTCAGGCGCAAGCATTTGCACTTTATCTTTTCAGTCTTTTTCTCGCTTGTGCCCATTTAACGTTGAACTTCTATTTATGATTTTCTCTGTATGAGACTATGTTTATGTGTGGCTCTAGATTTATCTTGTGGATTATCCTTATGGATTCATCTATCATATTGGCTATATTGGATATTTATATCGAGGAAGGTGCTCATTATGGCTATCACTGGATATTCTTATAATATATTGAGGACACCTTTATCTCTCTCTCGGTGGTATGAATATTTTGCCTATGCTCCAATGAAATAGACTTGTACCTTCTTGTGTGTATTTGTAATCAAACGCAAATTTAATTATGCACACATTGAGGGGGAGTCCTTTTCATTCGTTAAATATTGTTGTTTTGAGAGCTATCTTGCAAATCCTAGTATTGTCATCTAACACCAAAAAGGGGGAGATTGAAAGAACATTTCATGGTTCCCTGTGTTTTGTGTGTTAGATAACAATATCGCAGAGTTTTCTCATATGTTCTAAGTGTACAGGGAAGTGTTATTGGGTGTTTGGGGGCCGGATTATCCGCCCCCATCAAGGGTCGGATAATCCGTCCTCACCCTCTTGGCAAAGGCTGGCATGGCGCGAGTCTCAGACTAGGGGCAGATTTCCCCTGGACAATCCGAAGTGGGGCGGATTTTCTTACCATGTCGGATAATCCGGCCCTCACCTATTATCCGGCCCACAGGAGAAGTGCAAAGGCTGGCACGGCGCGACTCTTGGACTGGGGGTGGATTATCCCCCAGATAGTCCGAGGCTAGGGCGGAGTTTTCCCTGGGTCGGATAATCCGACCCTCTCTTAGGCCGGATAATCCGGCCCCAAAAAGCTCCAACGGCTCCATCTAGATAGAGGGTATAAAAGCCACGTCTTCCCCTCCTGTCAGATCTCTTGATACATTCAAAAAAGAACAGACCTGTTGAAAAAGCTCTCTCTTGAGATATCCCACTTCAACCACCCGAAGGCTTCGATCTTTGGGGGAATTGAAGGAGGAGACATCATTCATCGTCATCACGAATGAAGCGCTTAAACTCCTCTCCATTCACTTGGAGAATCCCCGATCTAGTATTCTTGTTGATATCTAGATCTTGTGTTTTGTTATTGATAACTATTGTTCTTGTGGTAGCTTGTTGTCATTACGGGAGCCTCCAATTCGGTTGTGGAGTTGTGCCCCGCTAGTTGTGTAAAGGCGCCAGTTCCCGCCTCGAAGGGATCCTATAGTGGAAAGGTGGATCAGGCCTTTGGTGGCGAGATCCATCGAAGAACAGGGTGAGGCCTATTGTGGCGTGGTGGTCTTAGTACCGCCCACCCCTCCAACGCAGATGTACTTCCCTTAACAAGGAAGAAATTGTGGTAAAAGAAATCATGTGTCTCCGCGTGCTCCACTACGGTTTCCTCGTTCCTCTATCTTAATCGCCTTCACTCGCTAGTAGTTAGGTTTGCATATAGGGAAATTCTACTTAGTAGTATATCTAGAGAATCTACCTTTTGTGTCAAGCCTAAAATTGAAAAAGCATTAAAATTTGAAGTAGCACCTATTCACCCCCCCCTCTAGGTGCCCATACGATCCATTTCACTCGTACTGTCATATTTGTATCACCCTTCTTAGACGGACTAGTTGTTGTATCGGTCATCTCACTTTCATTAGGATTATCACCTACCAAGAAAGAACGCGTATTATCTCTCTAGGTCACAGGCCATCCATCGCCTCGACCCATTGGATTAAATCCACGACATGTTCCCATGTTACTATTCTCGCGCGCACCGTGATTGTCTCTACCACCTCGACCACCACCACGATTACCAGTAGGAACATGATCGCACCAGGTTTCCCATTCTGCTTTCAGCCAATCCCCCCATTTTAAACTATCAACATCATGCTCACCAGACCCATACTCCAGATGCATGTGTCCAATAAATCCACAGGCTCCACAGAACCGTGACATTTTTCATACTTTATTTGATAAATATCCTGCTGCCGTCCTCCTGACACCGAGACGAAGCGATCCAGTTTGTTGCGTGCATCCAGTCTCACACGATCCCCAACGAAATTACCCGTCCCTTGCACATCAATCTGAACTTCAGTCACGGTACGCACGTTCCTTTGTTTCAGATGTGTGATTAGAGACGAATTCCTATAGCTAACTGGGACCTTGTGAGTTTGGATCCAGGTCGTATTTTTTTGATCAATAGTCTCGGGTGCTGCAAGACCATCATATGGTTCAATGGAGACAACATACTGACAAAATAGCCATGGCCCTCTGAAAGGGCATTTCCTGTCCTATGTGATTTTGATGTTTGTTGACAACACATGTGTCGGACTAATCATTTGCTAAGTGAGTCGCAGGTTTTAACGAAGAAAAGGGCATTCGGTTCCCCTCTAAAGTCTTCTCTCAAGATATATTTTTTCTAGGGCTTATTGCTTGAGTCGTAGGAACACCGTACTATCAAGAGGGCGTCCCCGTTGGAAAGTTTGGGTGGAATCATCTCTGTTTTGCAAAACCTCAAGCCTTCCCTCTAATGGAGATCTCAAGAGGTATATGCCCTTGCGGCTGTGGCTTTTTGCTCTATGCGGTCCGGTAGTACCAGATTTCCTAACCGGTACTACCGCTCAGCGCCTGGTAGTACCGCTTGGCGGTACCGCGGGAGTCTAAGGCGGTTTGGCGAGTTGGCCTGCCCTCTGTTTTCCTCAGTACCACTGACCGGTACCACCGTCCCCTTCAGGTACCACCACTCTGGTGCACGGTACTACCGCTTAGAGGTAGCACCGCTTCCTAGAGCCACTGCCACCGCGGGGTACAGAGGCCATGCCGCTACAGCTAGTGCCAACCTGGTACCTAGTCCGGTACCTGGCCGGTAGTACCGCTTTTTTCTGGTACTACCCCTCCTAGGACCGGTACTACTGGTTGGCGACTGGCTGCAATGGGCAGATCCTCTTGAGGGTATAAATAGAGCCTTCTTATCCAACGAGAAGTTTGACTCTTTTATCTCTCTCCTCCATTGTTCTTGAGCTTCATTTCTACTAGATCTCCCTCCCTAGCCCTCCAATCTCCTTGATACTTTGAGGCATGGTGGAGGAGGTCTAGATCTAGGTTTTCACCAAACCAAAGTTGATTCCCCCATGTTTTCCTTTGTGGATCTTCTTACTCTTGGGTTCCTTGAACCCTAGATGGAAGAGGTCGATCTCAGAGCTCGGGCATTTGTTGTAAAGCTTCGGGATTGTGTTGGGAGACTCCGAGTGTGTGGAGGTCTTCTCAACAAGTTTGTAAAGGTTTCGGTTGCCACCTTCAAGGTCACCGTTTAGTGGATCGGGTGCTTGGGAGAATAGGGTGAGGCCTTCTGTGGCGCTGGTGGTCTTAGTACCACCCACCCCTCCAATGGAGACGTACTTCCCCCCAAAAGGAAGGAACTTCGGGAAAACATCTCCGTGTCTACTCTCGGTTACTTCTATCCTTTACTCTTTCCTTATTGTTACTTGCTTGCTTGTTTGTCCTTTAAGTTCTCTCACCTAGTGCACATCTAGAGAACTTACTTTGAGTTTAGCCTTAATTTGAAAAGTAGTTAAAATTTGAGTAGCTCCTATTCACCCCCCCTCTAGTCGCCTATACCGATCTTTCAATTGGTATCAGAGCAAGCTGCTCTTTTTGGCTTAATCGCCTAAGAGAAGTATGGGCGACCCTAAGGGGAGTGAAACCACCTCCAAAGTAACACCCGTCTCTAAGAGTGAGCTATCCGCATCCATGGATACGCTTCACCAAGAAATGAAAGACTTGCTTGAATTATATCTTGGTAAAAAGGAAGTGGTTGTTGCCGATACCATTGATAACCCATCAAGTGGTTCAAAGCCGGTGGAAGATCCTCTCAAGGATTCTCCCAACGGCAATGAGGGAAATAAGGCAAAAAGCAACCCCATGGGAAACATGCCACCACCGCTTAGTTATAATCATGCTCCTCTTCCTATGCCACATATCAATCATCGTGGTCCACCACCTAAGCTTGATGTATCTAATTTCGCCAATTGTCAATATCTCATGTGCTCTCACTTCAAAAGTTCTAGTGTGCATATTTGGAAGGTTGTGGAGTTAGGCTTCTATCCACGCGACCCCTACAACATGAATCCTACCAAGGAAATCAACTCAATGCCACGGCAATGGTAGTTCTCCAAGATGCCTTGACTCATGAGAAAATGACTCACATTTGGTCTTATGACACCGCCAAGGAAGCTTGGAATGCTCTTCAATGAGTCTATCTTGGTAATCAAAGCATTCAAAACTCCAAGTTTGAAGAAATGCACTATGAAGCCGATGCTTTTGTTGGGAAGGAGGATGAGACTCCCGAGGATCTCTATCGAAGGGTCACAGCTCTTTCAATTAGGATGATCGATCATGGTAGTAGGGATGTGGATGATAAGTGGATCAAGCACAAGTTCATGCAAGCCATCTTGCCCTTCCAACGGGAGTTGGCCAACAACATTCGCTCAAGACCGGACTTCTATGCCATGTCATCCCATGAAGTGTTGAATGAGTTTGTGGCTCTTGGAATCATGAACAAGACGACCGATGATGCTCTTGCTCGTGCTCGGAGATTGGACTCTCCCACTCTTGCTTTGAAGGCCAAGTCTCATGTCTATGAAGACGTTGACTCATTGGGGAAGATTGAAGGTGATGATGAAGACATCAAGTGTGCTCTCCATGAGCAATTAGCTCTTGTCTCTAGAAGGTTTTGGAAGAACCAAGGGAAAGGCAATGTGTCAAGGGCTACCACAACTACCTCAAGAGCCAAGTTAAGGACATGTTACAATTGTGGAGAAACCAACCATTTCATTGCCGAGTGACCATATGAGAAGAGAGAGGACCATGGTGGAAGACTTATATTGAAATCTAAGTTCAAACTAACTCCCAACAAGAACTTCGTCAAGAAAGTCCAAAACAAAAACTTTGGAAACAAGAACTTCCCCGAGAAGAAGGAGCCACAAAAATATGTGTTGGTGGCCCGTGAAGAATATGAAGAGAACGATGACAATGATAGTGATGAGGAAGATGATGGAGAGATTGTTGGAGTGGCCGCCATTGCTACAATCGCCACCACCTCCGCTACCACCACCTCAACCCCTTCACCGACGTCCCTCTTTGATTCTCCCAATGAGAATAAGCGGGCATCCAAGTCTACGTGTCTCATGGCTACTACTACTACTACATCAACATCTTCACCAACCTCCCTATTTGACGCTCCCAATGAGGATAAGCTCGTCACCAAGGCCACATGTCTTATGGCTAAGGCCTCTATGGTAACCACCACATCCACTATCCTCCCTATTATTTATGCATCTACACTTGATGATGAGATAAGTCTTAAGATTAAGAAGGATATAGTGGAGTCCACTAGTTGCTTGAATTATCTAGAGGGTTGATATCTACGCACTTCTATTCTTGTAGACAGTTGTTGGGCCTCCAAGTGCAGAGGTTTGTAGACAGCAACAAGATTTCCCTTAAGTGGATCACCCAAGGATTAACGAACTCAAGGACGAAGTAGTCAAAGGTATTCCCTCTCAAGCAATCTTGCAATCAAGATACAAGAAGTCTCTTGTGTCCCCAACACACCCAATACACTTGTCAGGTGTATAGGTGCACTAGTTTGGCGAAGAGATCGTGAAATACAAGTGGTATAGATAATTATAAGTGGTAACGGTGCCCGAAAATACTTGCTGGCGTGCGGTTGACGTGGGAAGAGACTAAAGGCAAACTTAACTAAAGATGAAAGCAAGCAAACATGTAACAGATCTAGTTGCAAACGGTGTTTCAATTCTTAGAAACAAGGCCTATGGATCATACTTTCACTAGTGAACACTCTCATATAAATATATTATCTTCATGATACTACTCTGAACTACTCTCCGGTTGAACACTCTAATCCATGGTAGGGCTATAACAGCACACCTCAAAGTAAGCCTTTACCATCTAGATAACCCCACACCGTCACCTTGAGCACTAGATGGTTCCAACAAACACCACAATTTCATAGAGCCATCCAACTCCAAATATAACTCATAACAAGTATTTGTAATCTCTAGCCTAAGTGCCACCATGGTGTGCACGCTGTCACTTTCACACACATGGGGAGAGTAGAGATCTATTAAAGCACTTGAGTAGCAAGGTAGATCTACTTGATTACAAAGCTCATGATCACAATATGATCATGCATAGAGAGAGAAATGAACTAATAGCTACCGGTAGAACCCTAACCTCGAGGAAGATCTACTCGCTTATCATCATGGGAATCAGCAACGACGATGGAGATGGTGGTGGAGATTGATGGAGATGGCTCCGGGGGCACTACCCCGTCCCGGCACGGTGCCGGAACGGAGACTTTCTGTCCCCCGAATCTCCCCTTCGGTGGTGGTAGCACTACGGAACATTTCATGGCTGGAGGCTGGACGATTTAGGGTTTTTGCATCGGAGGCTTCTTATAGGCGAAAGGGCAAGGTCGATGGAGGCCGGAGGGGCCCACACCATCTGGTGGCGCAGCCAGGGGGACCCGCGCCGCCCTATGGTGTGGCTGGCCCCTCTCTGTCTCATCTTCTGGCTCTGTGTTCCCCTCGGTGAAATATTGACTTTGGCTTTTGTCCCGTCCAATTCCGAGAATATTCATTTTTTGATTTTCTGGAATCAAAAACAGCAGAAAACAGGCAACTGGCACTGTGGCATCTTGTTAATAGGTTAGTTCGAGAAAGTGTATAAAAATACTCCAAAGTGTGGACAAAACATAAGAAAGTAGATATAAAACAAGCATGGAACATCAAAAATTATAGATACGTTTGCAACGTATCAACATCCCCAAGCTTAACTCTTGCTCGTCCTCGAGTAGGTCACTGATAAAAAGAAAGAATAATTTTTGAGGTGACATGCACCATCATAAACTTGATCAAAATATTTGTAAAACATGGATAACTGGGATCTTAGTACTTCAACATAGCATGAAAGATAAAGTTCTAACAATAAGACATAGCAACTATGTTGTAACATGAAAAGGCACAAACAAAATATTCATGAATAACAATGCTTTGCAAGACGTTTGTTTGTTTCACATAAAGAAAACATAGCATAGTGGCATTCAGCTTGTCCCTCATAAAGTAGCAAATCATAATTGCATAAAACACCTTCAAAGTTCATAAGGGTGACTAGATACAAATAGTTTAAGGACAAGCAATATCAAAATTATGCATCAATCAACAAGTCTTGGGACAATGCACATAGAACTAAGAATGGCCACTATGCTCTCTTAATAGGTGCATAAAGATAGAAGATGGAGACTCAACATAAAAGTAAAAGAAAGGCCTTCATAGAAGGAAGCAGGGATTCAAGTCTCATAAAGAGCTTCCAAAAATTATGGTACTTATTAGCTTTCAGCTCTCATTGCCCCTATCATAAGCATCTTAAAGTGATTAAGGTTAAAGTGACACAACTAACAGTATATGCTTGACAAGTTATAAGCCGAAATCTCATGTCCCTTACTTACGAAGATCGAACCTCATGCTACTCAACTTTAGTCACAAGTAAGCTCTTGTCATTGTAAGTACCTATGTATCATAGAGAACCGCCAACAGGGTACCACTTGCACATGATACATGAGCTATCCCATAATCAAAATGACAAGGCAAGCAGACAATGAGCATCACATGGATCTTTTTATTTGCTATTTGCATAGGTTTTTATTGAGGATGCTTCATAGAGTGCTCATTATGGTTATGCTGCAAGTTTCCACTATGATTAGGCATGGCTTAGGCTAGCGGCCCACATGTTTCTCTAACACACATACAAACTCCATGATCTTAAAAGTTCCACTTTTATTTCACACCACCGGGATCCATAAGCAAAATAACATGATATCAACGGGGTACAAAGTACAAGTGCAATGTTGAAAGCATTCCCCATAATACATGGTTCTGCTAATTTAAACTTATAAAGCACAAGCATATACGCAACAAACATGGACACAATTGTTCAAGATTATTAAGTGAAAGAAAGTAAAGTGTGCCATCAAGTTCGTGAGAGCTTTAATCACTAGTTTTCTCATAACAAGTTTAATTTGGAAGGTAGATAAAAACATGAATATACTTGGAGTAGCAAATACTAATAGGTAGGTATGGTGGACTCTTTGGAATAACTTGGTTTTATTTGGAGTTGGATGCATGAGTGGAACTCATACTTGGTTGTGGAGGTTAGCAAAAGACTAGGAGCGACCAACTAAGAGAGCAATAATGTCCATAATCATGCAAAGTGACAAAACATCATTGATTAAAGCATAAAGTGATATTACAAGTCGAAAACTAGAGTATCATCAAGTCTATGGTGACTTGGGATAGTCATAACATGGTGTGAGCATGTGCCAAGTCAACCCAAATAAAGCATCAAAGGAGAATACCACAATACTATGCTTTAATATGCTAAAACAACGCATGATTCTTCCAAGGCACATTAAGCAATCTCAATTGTTTATAACAAGTCATTCTACAACAATAATCACAAAGCATAAAGCCAAAACAATATCAAGCATGACATGATAAAGTCTAGGCCACAGTCAAAAACAAGCTCTCTTTACCACTTAAGCATGAACTTTCTTACTCTTCTTCAATCCAAACCAAACTATTTGAAAACCAATGTATGATAGAGGGGGTCCAACAAATTTATTCAAACAAACTAAGCAAACCAAGCAAACGAAAAACCAAAACTAAAACGAAAAACGCTCCAAGAACAACACAACTATGCATGAAATAATAAAAATGAAGTGTTTGGAAGAAACCTAAGATTTTTATTGATAAACAAGGCGATACCTTGGCATCCCCAAGCTTTGACGCTTGTACTTCTTGGATATTTCTTGGGGTGACACGGGGTGGCATCCCCAAGATTTATCTTTTGTCCATTCTTCATCTCATTACATCATTCTTTCCATACAACTGAAATTCTTCCTTCATACAAAACTTTACACAATCTTTATTAGCAACATTAGTGCACTCATAATAAGTCTTTGGGTTCAGTTCCAACACCAATAAAACTTCCATTAAAACAGAAGATATTGTAGCACTTCCCTCAAAAAGCTCAATTCCCCAAAAGAACTCAAAAAGGAACCAACAAGAAGCAAATGCAAATAATGGCAGAAATGTGTCAAAACAGACCAGCAGGTAAAGACGAATCTTTTGGAAGACCTTTTGTTGCTCAAATCTAAAAGTGTTGAACTAAAGAAAGTTATATAACAACCTGGGGCAGAAGCACAAAAATTCACGCCTCAAAACGACGTATAGAGATTTTACACGAATTTTTACAGAGAAGCACAAAATTATGTTTCGAGATAGCAACTTTCCCAAGCATTACTTCTCTCTCATTAGAGGTTACTCTTGGCACAAAAACCACACAAAAAGGATAAGGAGAGGTTATTACTAAAGAAATAACTTCCAAGACTCAACTAAAACTTTTGGGTTATCTCCCAATAAGTACTTTTCTTTAACGCCTTTAAGTTAGGCATGATAGTTTGAGAAGATGCTCACATAGGAAATATGAATTGAAGTAAAAGAAAGCATCAAGGAGCAAATTCAAAACACATTTAAGTCTAACCCACTTCCTATGCATAGGAATATTGTAAAGAAACAAGCCATGAAAGCACAAAATAACAAGCATGGGAAAGCAAAACAAGTGCAACTTCAAGACTTTCAACATAAAGAGGGGAAACTTAATATTATTGAGATGCATAAAATCATGTTTCCCTCTCTCATAATAACTTTCAGTAGCATCATGAATAAAATTAACAATATAACTATCACATAAAACATTCTTATCATGAGCCACATGCATAATAGAATTAATACTCCCCACATAAGCATAGCCATTCTTATTAATCGTAGTGGGAGTAAATTCAACAAAATAGTTGTCATTATTATTCTCATCACCATAATCATCAAATATAGGAGGCATATTGTAATCATAATTAATTTTCTCCTCGATAGTAGGTGGACTGAAAATATCATATTCATCATTGTAATCATCATATATTGGAGGTATAGTATGATCAAAGTAAATTTTCTCCTCCATGCTTGGGGGACTAAAAATATCATACTCATCAAAAACAGCTTCCCCAAGCTTAGACTTTTCCATAACATTAGCAATAATGGTATCCAAAGAATTCATACTAAGAACATTGTTATTAGCATGCAAATAAAGTTCCATAGGTTTTTTAATTTTCTATTGAAACACTTCATGTCCTAACTCAAGATAAATACTATAAAGCTCTCTAATTTTGTTGTTGTTTTCCATTAAGCCTAACTAGTGAAAATAAAAACAAGAAACAAAAAGACAAAATTGCAGAATCTAAAGGAAATAACTTCAAGCACTCACACCGGAGGATGTGAGTACCTTTTACCTTACCTCCCCGGCAACGGCGCCAGAAAATAGCTTGATGTCTACGCACTTCTATTGTTGTAGACAGTTGTTGGGCCTCCAAGTGCAGAGGTTTGTAGAACAGCATCAAGTTTTCCTGTCATGGTGGTGGCATAGCAGATTCCATGGATAGGCTAAAGATGTGGCAAATGAGTGCTAGGGGAATCCAGGGAGGGAGAACATGGTGATTCCACGCACAAAATTTCTTGTATTTTCTCTATTAATGGTGTGTACAAATGCTATCGAGGCTCTCAGTAAGAAGGAGGCAATGTCTCTTACTCCCAACCAACTAGCCCTAGAGTTTTACCTTAGACAGAGAGAATGATCGATCCCCTTATATGGAGGCCCCGGTGCTCCTTATATAGGGGAGCCCGGATTACAATTCTAGCGCACATGTGGCAACATATTCTACGAATATGCTCCTCGCCTAAAGCAGATGCTTCTTTATTCTCTTTAACGGCTTGTCCGGACTTTGGACGTAATCCACGACGTAATCTTTGTCTTTTGGCGTCACCAGACACGGGCTACCTCATTCGGGTTTGCCCGTGTCACCTTGGTCGCCCCTGACCCGTTGGTACTCTTCTTTACTTTGCTTCGCTCATGCTACAGCTAATAAAGCCACCTTTTGACCAGCGGGGGATTCCTTCTCTTGGAAGCCATAAGATAGTCCGGCTTATCAAGTTACCTACAAAAAAGATAGATAAACATGGCTGACATATAATTTATACCAGCCAGACGGTAGTTAAGGAGATGCTCCATGGGCCGGGTCACACCGTGGTTCGGCCTGCCTTGAGGTGACCCGGTCAGCACTTGCTTTGACCGCGCGGTACCCCGGCTAACTTGGCCCTTATACCCCAACGTTACCATACCCGGGGGTATCCCCCCAACATTAGTCCCCGAAGCTGGTGCGGTCTTAGCAACTTTTAGTTGTTAAGGCCATAACAGGTTCCCATATCCAGATCTTTGCCTCTTTGGCCGAGTTACCTCGTAACCCGGAGTTTCTCATCTTCCGATCCTTGGATCATTCTGAGTTATTCCTCGTTGGCCAGGTCTCTTGCTCGCTTATCCGGGTTACCTTTCCTTCCCTTGTACGCTTCCCCACATCCTACGTGGAGGGTAATCATCATTTTGCCTCATTTTAAGGGCCATGCGCATTTAATGCGCTGGTTACTGTCGCAATGTCAGGAATAACTGTTGTAAACGTCTCTTCACTGCAGCGCCCCGTTAACCATAACATTACATCACATCATGGGATCGTCTGCTCATGTGGCCCTTTCTGTGGCCTTGCTCTGATTGGCCGTTTTGGCCGCGTACACGCCCGTTGCACGCGGCGTGGCCACCGCAAAAGATACCATGACTGTGTGCTGCGCGGTTAAGTAGAGGCCTGGGGCGATTTCAAAGGAAGTTCCTCCATTTTCTCCGCGCCTCCCAGCCTCTTTCTCTCTCACTACAAACTTGCTGCCGCCGCTAGTTTCCTGTTGCTCTGGCACCGTCACGACCGTGCTCAGGCAGCATCTCGCGCCAGCGTCGTCGTTCCCACTCAAGATTTCCACCACGGGGCCTTGCGCTTCCCGTTTCCCCTCTTCCGATTATTTGTACACCAATTTCTCTCTCGAATATCTCGAATCCACCATGATATAGGAGGAGGCAGCGGTGGTGGCGCAGCAGGAGGAAGGAGCAGAGGGCCGCGAGCGTGGTTGCTGGGATGGCTCCATTGTCTGCGAGGAGGACCTAGACTGGCTACGTTCCACGCGCCGCATTCCCGCCGGCGTCGCCTGCCGCCTCGCCTCCGGTGAAATCTCTCCTTCCCCCAATTCCAGGGAATACATTTTTTTCCTTTCGCATTTTCAACGCGGCTTCGGCCTCCCCACTTCCGATTTCTTTTTCAATTTCATTTCCACCTACAAGCTGCAACCGCATCATCTCCCTGCCAATGCTATCACCTCTTTGTCCTCCTTTGCTTCTGGCATTGAGGGGTACATCGGCCTCTAGCCAACCAAAGAACTTTGGATCAAGTTCTTTGGTCTCTGGAGGAACGTGGTTCCGGATAAGGAGCTTGCCCCGGAGGACAAACACTTGACCCAGTGTGGAGCTGCCTCCATTTCTCCCTGGAAGAACTCCGCATTCCCCCGGGTCACCGGACTCGAGTCCTGCAAGGGCTGGGCCCGGACTTTCTTCTATGTCTGGAACACCACCAAGGAGGACTTGATCCGGCTCCTCCCCTTCAAGCTTGGCCCTCCTGATACCTCGCGTTGGGAGAACATTCTGAAGTGTCCCACGGCCCTGGCGAATCAAGTGGAGCGCCGGATCAAGGAGCTTCTCAAGGAGAATCTCCGGGGGGACATTATGATTACTTTTCTCCGCAGCCGGGTCTCCCCCCTTCAGAAGCGAGCCCACAAGATTTGCTACTTGAGCGACCCTCTCGATCCCCACCTGACTTCTTCTATTGAGCTAGATAATTTGGCGGTTTACCGCCGGGTTAAGTCCATATTCAATGTGGAGAAGGAGTTCTCCGAGGATTGGGAGTGGGGACTTGAGCCCTTCACCCGGGACAACCCTCCTCCAAAGGTGAATTTAATTTTTCCTCTTCTCCAAATCTTCTCTGTATGTCGGTTCACTTTTGTAACTTGTCAATTGTTGCCTTGTTCCAGCAATTCCTCTAGCAGCCACTGGAGGATGGCGAGGTGCTGGCGAGCAAGTGGTTGCCGGACCACACCGAGGAGGATGAGGAGGAGCCTGATCTGGAGACCTTCCTACCTACCCCGGACGTCGTCAAACGCAGCGCTGGTAAGGCCCCTTCTATGAGGGATTGGCTAGACGACGATGACTCGGACGTTGAGGTCCTGGAGGTATTTGATCCGGTTCCCATCTCTTACGCGCATCTGGTTATGTCCGAATGTTCAGCTAACCCGGACGGTCAGGTCCCCGAGGTTTCTCCCCTCGCCACTGGTGGTCCGGCCCCTGCTTCTTCCTAGAAGCGCGCGGCTACCTCGGCTGCAGCTTCGGAGATGCCGCCGCCCAAGAAGAGGCAGAATAAATCTGGGGTGAAAGCCTCGTCTAGGCCGGCCGCCAAGAGCATGGTCCGGAGGGCGCCCAAACCTCGGGCTCCTTGATGACCCACAAGTATAGGGGGTGTATCGCAGTATTTTCGAGGGAAGTTAAACCCAATTTATTGATTGGACACAAGGGAGCCAAAGAATATTTATAAGCCTTAACAACTGAGTTGTCAATTCAGCTGCACCTAGAAACAATCTTGCTCACAGCTGTTTATCAGTAGCAACAGTTTTGTAGTAGGAATAGCAAAGTAAAAGCAGTAGTAAAGTAAAGACAGTAGTAACAATAGCAGTAAACAGTGGGATTCGAGTGCGGTAGGCATAGGGATGGATGGACGGGCGTTGCATGGACAAGACAATTGGCATAGCAAACAGAACATAGGGCAATTGCAGATAAATAAGATAAAGCATCCAAGTACTAGACAATCCTAGGCATGTGTTCCATATATAGTCATACGTGCTCGCAATTAGAACTTGCACAACATCTTTTGTCCTGCTAGCCCGTTTGCAGCGGGCCTCTATGGAACTACTGGCAATGAAGGTGCTCCTTTTAATAGAGCACCGGAGCAAAGCATTAACACTCCGTCAACACATGTGATCCTCACATCAAAGCCATGCCCTTCCGGTTTTCCCGATTTCTGTCACTTCGGGGCCATTGGTTCTAGACAACAACGTGTGTATACAACTTGTAGATAAGACCCAAAACAATGCTATCATAATGAATCAATAACAAGTTCAGATCTGAAATCATGGCACTTGGGCCCTAGTGACAAGCATTAAGCACAACAAGTCGCAACAAAGTCATAAAGCACTAATAAAAGATACTAGGCACCATGCCCTAACAATTTGATGCCATTACATGAACGATCTCATCCAAGCCCTACCATCCCCATAGCCTACAGCGGGGGATTACTCAGTCATAGATGGGGGAAACATGGATGGTCGATTGAGAAGCGATGGTGATGATGATGGCGATGATCTCCTCCAATTCCTCGTCCCGGTAGGGTGCCAGAACGGAGTTTCTGGTGCTGTTTCATGGAATCTGGTGGTGGCGGCGGAGCGGAACTCCTTTTGAAAAAACGTCGAACCCCCCGAAGTTTTCAGGTCAGAAGGCTCCTTATAGGCGAAGAGAGAGGCCGAGGGGGTGCCTGGGGGGCCCACACACCCCCCTGGCGTGGCCTGGCCTGGCCCGCGCCACCAGGTGGTGTGGCCACCCCCTGGCTCTTCTCCGTCTCGTATTCTGGCTCCTGGAGTCTTCGGGTGAAATAGGATTTTTGGCATATTTTCCCAAATTTTTCCTGAAAGTTGGTTTTCTGCACAAAAAGTAGACACCAAGGCAATTCTGCTGAAAACAGCGTCAGTCCGCATTAGTTATATCCAAATCACAAAAGTATAGAGGAGAAACAATAGCAAAAGTGTTCGGGAAAGTAGATACGTTTTGGACGTATCAACTCCCCCCAAGCTTAGCTTATTGCTTGTCCTCAAGCAATTCAGTTGAAAACGGAGTGCGATAAAAAGAACTTTCACGAACACATTTGCTTCATAAGATGTAAATATTCTCAGCAATGTGATCAACTACTAAGATAGTTCATAATAAAGAGTACGCAACGAGTCTACTTAATAATCATTGCAAGCTATGAAGAGATTCCAACTCAAGAATAATAAGTAGCATGAGGCACAAACATAAGCAACATTACAATGCTCATAGAAAGGTATGATCGAGTGGTATCTCGCTTGCCTTTGATTATGAATATCAAGGCACCTCTGAAGTTCAAGTGATGACTAGAAATAAAGATATCAAGGATACATGCATCAAAGTCATAACACAAATAATCAAGTAATGGGACAAACACAAAGAATGACAACCATGCTCTCAAGAAGGTGCTCAAAGAATATGTGGAGACTCAACAAGTAAAAGATTTTGAATAATTTGAAAGGCTTCCAAATGCTGAAAGTATGGTACTCGTTAGCTTTGAGCTCTCATTGCCCCTATCATAAGCATCTTTAATGTGGTTAAGGTGAAAGTGATACAACTAAGAGGATATGCTTGACAAGTTATAAATCAAAGTCTCATGCCCCTTACTTACGAAGACTGATCCTCATGCTACTCAACTTCAGTCACAAGTAAGCTCTTGTCATTGTAAGTATATACGTATCATAGAGAACCGCCAACGGGGTACCCCTTGCACATGACATGGGAGTTATCCCATAATCAAAATGACAAGGCAAGCAGACAATGAGCATCTCAGCGATCTTTTTATTTACTATGTGCATAGATTTTTATTGAGGATGCTTCATAGAATGCTCATTATGGTTATGCTGCAAGTTTCCACCATGATTAGGCATGGCTTAGGCTAGCGGCCCAGGCGTTTCTCTAACATACATACAAACTCCATGATCTTACAAGTTCCACTTTTATTTCACACCGCCGGGATCCATAAGCAAAAGAACATGATATCAACTAGGTGCTAAGTACCAATGAAGTGTTGAAAGCGGTCCCCATGATACATGGTTCTGCTAACTTCCACTTATAAAGCGCAAGCATATACGCAACAAAGAAGGACGCAATGGTTCAGGTTTATTAAGTGCAAGAAAATAAAGTGTGCCATCAAGTTCGTGAGAGCTTTACTAACTAACTTTCTCATAACAAGCAAACATTTTATTCGGAAGAAAACAAAGCATATTGAATATGCACGGAAGTAACAAATGATGCTAATATGTAGGTATGGTGGACACTTTGGAAATATTGGGTTTAGGGAGTTGGAAACTTGAGTAAAGACACTCAGTGGAAGTGAAGGCTAGCTATAGTAAGGGAGCAACAAACGAGAGAGCAATAGCTGTCAATATCATGCTTGCATCAAAACAGGACTACTCATGGCATGAAAATGATTCAAGATCCTCAAGGCAAAATAATTCATCGAGGCTCAACTGATTATTACAGTCATGTACATGCATGAGCATGTGCCAAGTCAATTCAAATGAAACATTCAGAGGAGGATACCACGGTGTCATACCAATTTATGAATAGAGCAATGCAAGCAAACATTCATAAGACATGCTACAAACTATTAGCAAGCTGGAGCGAATCATAAGAAAGCAAGAACTACTAAGCATCCAAAGATAACATACACCTTACACGAACATACTAAGCATGCTCACAGTGATGAGTATATGTACAAAAATGAAAACAAATAAAGTTTGTTACCAGCCTCTTACCACCCCTCAAGTTGTCATTAATCCTCATTATTGCTCTTCACTTGTGTGGCTTGAATAATAATATGAAACCAATATCCACTGAGGACTGCTGAACCCTATAGCAAACTCACAAAAACCAAAGAAGAACGACAAATATTTTTGTTGTTTTTTATTTTTAAAACAAGAACCAAAAGAGGAAAAACAAGCAAAGCAAAATCTTTTTGGGTTTTTCAAATAGTTCAAACAAAGCAAAAAGGGAAAAACAAACCAAGGAAAAAGAAGAAGCAAACCAAAGAGAAACAACAGAAATATTTTTGGCCTTTTTGTGTTTTAGAAAGCAAAAGCAAAGAAGAACGAAAACTAAAAGGAGAACAAAAACATGAGTATACAAAGTACCAACGCAACATGATATGGAGATGAGTGCGGTGTCGGCGTACCTCCCCCCAAGCTTAGGCTTTTGGCCTAAGTGGGTATCAATCCATGTACGAGTAGGTGTTCCAAGCAGGCGGATCTTGATAAGAATGATCGTAGTTGGGCCCATGGGAAGAAGATCCCCAATCATAAGCAGGCCGCTGATATGAAGACTCTACCTCATTCGAGGGCTGGACCAAATCATCCGTGACCTCCTATCTAGTGTCCTGCTCCTGTTGGGAGAGCTCTCCCAAGTACATGTCAAGCTCCTCCTCAGTGAGGGACCATCCTTCCCTGTTATCAAAGTTAAACAAAACAGGTGTAGGCAAAAGAATAACATGCCCGGACTTGCTCTTTCTCCAACCAGCTTTGAAAAAAGTTATTTCATAAGATGACTCACTCATACTAGCCCACGAGGAAACAAATTTATGCTGTATCATGGAATTAAGATCAAGCCTTTCTATGGGAAACTGTAGGTCTAGATGATGATGCACTAAACCATGCAATGCTAGTAAACGAGAAGCAATGAGGCCTCCACAAATTCCACCTTTCTCACGGTTAGCAGCAAGACGGAAAGCTATCAAAGCACCCATGTTGTAAGACCTATCTCGTCTAAGAGCAGTAGAGATAAATGCTAGATCAAAAGAAGATAACTTATTGGCAGTTTTCCTAGCAAGAACACACTTGGCAATAAAGTAGGCAAAGTAGCGAATGGAGGGAAGATGAATGTTAAGGATTTTTCCACTCTCCTTTGAGAAGCTACTCCCTTCGTAAATTTCTGCATATAAATCCATGAGTGGTTCAGGTCTCTCTTTAATCTTCCTACATGATCCCCATTGAGGTACCTTAATAGCTGCACAAAAATCATCAACAGAAAGGTTGACAGCAATATTGGAAATTTTTTAATGGACCATGGGGTTAGGAAAAGAGTGACTAAATTGGAAATCCTGCACCACAGACATGGTTAGCTTCACAAATTGACAAGGTTCATCTTCCAAAAAGTGCTCTAACCCTGCATTAGAAACCAAAGTGTGGAAATCTTGTAGAATTCCTCTAGCTCTCATGAACTTAGAGCATGGATAAATGGAGGGAAAAACTTCCTCCTCCCGGTGGACCTTCATGACTCCAGGCACTCAAAGCTCATGTTGGTTTAGCTGGTGGTCACTCATCTTCTATTCTGAAATTTAAACACATATTAAACAAGTGATTTGCAAAATAAATATAATGAAGGATTCTACTCAAAGGGACTTGCAAGAGGCCTAAACATGCATCAAAACTATATCTCTAAGCATAAAACAAGCTTACAAGCTCTCATAACCAGTCACCTATAGCAGCAAAATACTCGATATATAATCCATTAAACACAAATCTACTTGGACAAGGGAAGGAGTCACATACCAGGGAACAAATGCTCCAAATTTCAGCAAGAAAGATGCGCTAAGCAAGGAGATCGAAAAAATCGAGAGCAAGCACAGCAAGAACGCGAATTTGAGCTATGAACTGGAGCTTACTCGGGAGAGACGAGAAAGTGGCAGGTGAGAGAGTTAGTGGGGGGCCAGGGGTGGCCCACACTAGGGCATGGCGCCACCCAAGGCTGGCCGCGCCACCATGTGGTGTGCCTGCCTGGTGGGCCCCCTGGTACCTCCCAGGTACTCCTCTGCCCCTTTTTTCACGCAAAAATTTAAAATGAATTTTCTGGAATTTTTCGAGACACTTTATTTTTGGGCATTTTTCAGAAATAGAAAAATGATTTTTCTGGCAGACAGATTTTTTCTTTTCTTTTGGAAACATGATGCAAGGACAAAACAAGGCTAGAACTATAGAAGTTCTAAGACACTCTAACATGCAAGCAACTAACAACAAAAAGAAAACTAAACGAAAGCTAAAACTAAAATGCAAAGGGTAGAAATAAACGGAGATAATCATAATGAAACCATTGTTTTGTTCAATGGAATCCTTTTGTTAACAAGGTTGATCAAGCCTTGCTACCAAAACAATTGCATATGAGACAAAACTTTGTGTTCCACTAATGATTATGTTACCTCAACCTTGATAGCAATGGTCCCAATCATAATAGTTTCAATTTTTTCTCTTGGTATGGGACAATATATTTCTCCAACTTGAATGCCTTGAACATGTTCAATTGAATTAAAACCATAAGTCCTTTCAATCTTCTTGGGGAAATAGACAGTATGTTCCTTGTCAATAACATTGAAGGTCACCTTTCCATGATTACAATTGATAACAGCTCCTGCAGTATTAAGAAAAGGTCTCCCAAGAATAATAGACATATTGTCATCTTCAGGCATTTCAAGCACAACAAAATCAGTTAATATTAAACAACTGTGAGCCACCTGAATAGGTACATCCTCACATATACCCACAGGAATAGTGGTAGATTTATCAGCCATTTGCAAAGATATATCAGTTGGTATCAATTTTTCTAGTTGAAGCCTCTTATAGAGAGAGAAAGGCATAACACTAACTCCAGCTACCAAATCACACAAACCAGTTCTAACATAACTATTCTTAATAGAGCAAGGGATAGTTGGAATCCCTGGGTCTCCAAGTTTCTTAGGAACCTTACCATTGAAGGAATAATTAGCAAGCAAAGTAGAAATTTCTTCATTAGGGATCTTCCTTTTATTCGAGACAATATCCTTCATATACTTTGAGTAAGGAGGCAATTTAATAGCCTCAGTCAAAGGAATTTGCAAGAATAAAGGTTTCATCCACTCACAAAACTTATTATAGTGTTCATCTTCCTTTGACTTGTGTTTCTTATCAGGGAAAGGCATAGGTTTTTGGACCCGAGGTTCTCTTTCACTACCATGTTTCTTAGCAATAAAATCTTCTTTGGTGTATTTAGTATTCTTAGTGTGGTTCTCAGGTTCTTCTTCGACTTTTTCTTTATTAGGAACTTCATTTTATTCATTACCACTTTCATTTTTAGCATCAGAGATAGATATACTATTAGGATCTATAGCAGGTTTAGAGGGTTCTGCAACAGTTTTATGTTTCTTTTTCCTTTTCCTATGAGTAGAGCCTCTGTTTTCAGCTTGTTGAGAATCCTGCTCAATTCTTTTGGGATGCCCCTCAGGATATAGAGGATCCTGGGTAGCAGCACCACTTCTAGTTCTAATTTCATAAGCATGTTTTTCTTTAGCAGCATTAACTAGCAAGTCGTTTTGCACTTTAACGAGTTGATCTATTTGAGTTTGAACCATTTGAAAGTGTTTAACAATCATTTTAACATCATTAGAGGTTCTTTCCACAATATCTTTCAACTCAACAATAGCTCTAGTGTTTTCCATTAGATGATTTTGCACCCTTTTATTAAAGTTATCTTGCTTAACAATAAAGATATCAAATTCTTCTAAGCATTGATCAGGAGGTTTAGAGTAAGGGATATCACCTTCATCAAAGTGTTGGAGAGAGTGTACCTCAATAGTGGATGAGTAGGGAATAGGCTTACATAATTCTTCTATAGGAGGTAAATTCTTGACATCTGCAGCTTTAATTCCCTTCTCCTTAAGACATTTCTTAGCTTCCTTCATCGCTTCATCATTTAATTCAATAACTCCCCTCTTCTTTGATGTTGGAATAGGCACCGGAATAGATGGTTCAGGTACAATTACTTCAGGTATAGCTGATTCAGGAGGAGTCCAATCTTCATAGTTCTTGCTTATTTTAGCCATTAATTCCTCAGCTTCCTTTGGAGTCCTATTCCTGAAAACACAATCAGCACAACTATCTAGGTATGTCCTAGATTCTTCGGTTAGTCCATTATAAAATATATCAAGAAGCTCATTCTTAGGTAATGGACTTCCAGCTTGTGCATGAATAAAAGCACAAAACCTTGCCCAAGTTTCGGGTAATACCTCTTTTTCTCCCTGTTTAAAATCAAAAAGTTCCTACAAAATAGCATGTCTAGCACTAGGAGGAAAATATTTCTGTAGGAAAGTACTAATCAAGCACTCAGGGCTATCAATAGATCCAGGAGGTAAATTACTAAACCAAGCTTTAGCTTCTCCTTTCAGTGAAAAGGGCAAGATCTTAGCAACAAAGTAAGTACACATCTTAATATCATCAGAAAACAAGCCACTCATGGTAGAAAGTTCATTCATATGTGCTAGCGCACTTTCATTCTTAGTCCCACAAAAAGGTTCTTTCTCGACAATAGCTATGTAAGATAGATCAAGAGAGAAATCATAATCTTCATCTATAATGTTTATGGGAGAAGCAACAAACTTAGCAATAGGAGACAATTTGGTTCTAATAGTACGCCTCTCAAGGAGACTCTTAGCAGCGCTCCTATCATGGGTGTTCTTACATTCTTTAATAAATTCATCGGTCATCTCAACATAACCATCTTCAATATCATAACTCTCACTAGACTCAAGTGATCTAACAGGTGTGGTAGTGTCTTCATTACGAGTTTCGGTATTTCTAGCTATAGTTCTAGCAATCGTAGCATCTAGGAAAGGACCTAATGAACCACTCTTATCAAGCACAGTAGAAGCAGCATCATAAGCATCAGAAGTTTCAGATTCAGCAGTAGTAGCAGTGTGTGTAGCATGTGTATGTGGTGGTATAACGAGCTTACTTATAACAGATGGTGAATCAAGAGCAGCAGAGGTGTTCAGAACCGTACCTCTTCTTGTAGTGGATGGTAAAATAGGGAACTTGCCATCACAAGACTTACCCATGATGGATGGATATTAGCGAACAATAGAGAATCCAAGTGAACTTGATAAATAAAGCTATGCTCCCCGGCAACGGTGCCAGAAAATAGTCTTGATGACCCACAAGTATAGGGGGTGTATCGCAGTATTTTCGAGGGAAGTTAAACACAATTTATTGATTCGACACAAGGGGAGCCAAAGATATTTATAAGCCTTAACAACTGAGTTGTCAATTCAGCTGCACCTGGAAACAATCTTGCTCACAGCAGTTTATCAGTAGCAACAGTTTTGTAGTAGGAATAGCAAAGTAAAAGCAGTAGTAAACTAAAGACAGTAGTAACAATAGCAGTAAACAGTGGGATTTGAGTGCAATAGGTATAGGGATGGATGGACGGGCGTTGCATGGACAAGACAATTCACATAGCAAACACAACATAGGGCAATTGCAGATAAATAAGATAAAGCATCCAAGTACTAGACAGTCCTAGGCTTGTGTTCCATATATAGTGATACGTGCTCGCAATGAGAACTTGCACAACATCTTTTGTCCTGCCAGCCCGTTTGCCGCGGGGCCTCTGGGGAACTACTAGCAATTAAGGTGCTCCTTTTAATAGAGCACCGGAGCAAAGTATTAACACTCTGTGAACACATGTGATCCTCACATCAAAGCCATTCCCTTCCGGTTATCCCGATTTCTGTCACTTCGGGGCCATTGGTTCCGGACAACAACGTGTGTATACAACTTGTAGATAAGACCAAAAAGAATGCTATCATAATGAATCAATAACAAGTTCAGATCTGAAATCATGGCACTCGGGCCCTAGTGACAAGCATTAAGCACAACAAGTCGCAACAAAGTCATAAAACACTAATAAAAGATACTAGGCACCATGCCCTAATAATCTGATGCCATTACATGAACGATCTCATCCAATCCCTATCATCCCCTTAGCCTACAGTGGGGGATTACTCAGTCATAGATGGGGGAAACATGGATATTCGATTGAGAAGCGATGGTGATGATGATGGCGATGATCTCTTCCAATTCCCCGTCCCGGCAGGGTGCCAGAACGGAGTGTTTGGTGCTGTTTCATGGAATCTGGTGGTGGCGGTGGAGCCGAACTCCTTCTGAAAAAACGTCGAACCCCCCGAAGTTTTTAGGTCAGAAGGCTCCTTATAGGCGAAGAGAGAGGCCGAGGGGGTGCCTGGGGGGCCCACACCACCCCCTAGCGTGGCCTAGCCTGGCCCGCGCCACCAGGTGGTGTGGCCACCCCTGGCTCTTCTCCGTCTCGTATTCTGGCTCCTAGAGTCTTCGGGTCAAATAGGATTTTTGGCATATTTTCCCATATTTTTCCTAAAAGTTGGTTTTCTGCACAAAAAGTAGACACCAAGGCAATTCTGCTGAAAACAGCGTTAGTCTGCATTGGTTATATCCAAATCACACAAGTATAGAGGAGAAACAATAGCAAAAGTGTTCGGGAAAGTAGATACATTTTGGACGTATCACTCCTCCAACCGCGGATGAGTAAGTCCTTTTGCACTGATACTTTGGGATTTTTCCTTTGCTTGCATTTGTCTCTTATTGGTTCTTTCCTTTTTGACTTGGTGCTTTTCTTCTCTTCAAAGCTCCTAGGGTCATCCCTCAGAGCAGCTCCAGCATAGCCTCCCCACTCTAGAGCAGCCCTTCTCCCCCCCCCCCCCCCCGCAACGATGATTCTTGCCTGCTCAGCCCTATTCAAGAGGGCTCCACGGCTGCGCCTGACCAGAGGCCACCTCGCCAAGAGGAGGGCAATGTCGACGCGTGGGGTAGTGGGGCGGCTCTCGGTACGGTGATGTCGGATCTCCCCAGTTCTTCGCCCTCAGCGCCAAGACTTGAGGTGCCAGTTTCATCGGCGCCGTCCCCAACAAGTTCTTTTGTCCCAGTGTTTCCAGCATCAACAACATCAGCACCAACAGCAGCACTAGCACCAGCAGCAGCAGCAACAACACCAACAGCAACAGCAAAAGCCTCCACCAAGCCTCCCAAGAGGAAAGCCCCAGCAGCTCCCTCCGGGTCTACTCCTTCAATCGCAGATATCTTGCAAACAACTCCTCAACCTTCATCCGGCAAGATCAAGAAGGTTTCTGGGTCAGCTAAAGGAACTTCATCCAGGTCTACCTCCTCTGGGTCAGAGGGTTGCAAGCAGCTGGTTCTGCATACCAGCCCCGCTGCAGCTCAATCCGCCAGGCGAGAGGCCCACGTGAAAGGCCTTGTGGCAAACTATTCTCCAAGTGGTGAAAGTTACAGTCCGCTGCTCCTTGAGTATCTGAAAAACTAGAACAATGCAGAGTTCATCGACCCGCAAGATGATCTACTGGAGAAGTTCGGCCCGGCCGAGTTCAGCACCCAGATGAACTCCGCTACCAAGGCTATTTCCTTAGCTGGCCATATTATGGAGGTAACCCTTTTCCTCTGCTGTTGATACTTTGCATAACTAAGCACTTGTAGACATAACCTCTAGTCCCCAAGCCTCCGAGGGAATAACTTGTTATTCGGTCGGATGCTCCTTACAGAATTTAGTTTTTGTCCATAGCAACGTCAAATTTTAACATAGTTAGAGTCGGGTTAAGTTCCCTTGGCCCGGATCTTATACACTTAGAATATGCACACACCTAGAGCCAGGTTAAGTTCCACTTGGCCTGGATCTTGTAGACTTCGAATATCCACACACCTAGAGCCGGGTTAAGTTCCACTTGGCCCGGATCTTGTAGACTTCGAATATCCACACACCTAGAGCCGGGTTAAGTTCCACTTGGCCTGGATCTTGTAGACTTCGAATATCCACACACCTAGAGCCGGGTTAAGTTCCACTTGGCCCAGATCTTGTAGACTTCGAATATCCACACACCTAGATCCGGGTTAAGTTCCACTTGGCCCAGATCTTGTAGACTTCGAATATCCACACACCTAGAGCCGAGTTAAGTTCCACTTGGCCCGGATCTTGTAGACTTCGAATATCCACACACCTAGAGTCGGGTTAAGTTCTACTTGGCCCGGATCTTGTAGACTTCGAATATCCACATACCTAGAGTCGGGTTAAGTTCCACTTGGCCGGACCTTGTAGACTTCAAATTATTTTTACTTTGCCTTTGAACTTTTGCCATTGCCTTTCTTATTTTAGATTACCAATAACCGCCGATCCGCTGAGTTCCAGCGCCTGCTGGACTCCTATAAAGACCTTCGAGCGCGTTATGGTAAACTCCTGGAGGAGTACCAAAAGAGGGGTAATTTTCCCTTCTTCCTATTCCGTACTCATTTATTCGATTTCCTAGGATCCATATTAATTTGTTATCCGAATCATGCAGCCGAGGTTGAAGCTGAAAATATAATCATGCAGAAAAATCTTGCTGAGATCAAAGGTAAATTTATCCCCTCCACATGATCATTGTATTTTCCTTCCTCTATCCGGTGGACACTCATACTTTGGGTCCTCTGGATCATTATGCTGTTGCAGTTGCTCTCTAGGATAGCGTCACTATGCCTGAGATGATGACCCATTTCCTCGAACAAACATGGAAGCATGAGGCTGAGCTGAAGAAGAAAGATGAAGAGATAGCTCGGCTCCAGCGCCAGGACTCGGAGATCACTCGGCTGAATGCCGAAATTCAGAGGCTTAAGGGCCTCCATGAGTCCGAGTTGGAGAGGCCGACCAGGAGTTTGCCAAGGACAAAGAGCGTTTAACCATGCAAATCTCCAAGGATAAGAGCTTATTGCAGGAAGCCGACGTCAAGCTTACGTCGGTGACCACTGGATATAGAAACTCCAGGCCCATAACACCGATGTTCATTCCGAGCTTCAGCGTCTCCTCTTCTAGATTGCACGTGAGTTTTCTGCCCTTGCTTAACTTTCATTCCTCCGGATCTGGTACTCTTAGTTACTGCTTCCTCTGCTTTGTTAGGCAAATTTCCAGAAAGCGATACGCTCGGTGCCGCTGCCATTACTCGGTCCCGCGAACAGCATGGTATTCTTGCTGCCCCTGGTGCCGAGCCAATCCCGTATAATACGGAGGATCTACTAGCGAGCCTCACCACTCGTCTTGAGGTAGTGAAGAACCATGGCGCGGATATTATCCCAGCGGCAACGCGAATGTTCGGCTCCCTCTAGCCCAGTGAAACCATTCCAAAGAAAGGCTCGGCTTTCATAGCCAAACTAACGGAGTGCGATACGCAGCTGCATCAGTGGCGTGAATCTGCCGCACGGGCTGGGGCCGCATTTCCTTGCAATTTGTTCTTTCATGGTATGAAGGAACTGATCTGGGGCTACTCACTCGCATGCGCACCGGGTCTAAGTGGTGCGAAAATCCGGATTGGATCGCACGTCGCAAAGCCTGTGCCAACAAGCTCATCCAGTACTCCTTCTGCCACACTTGGAATGAAGGGCCGAGTTATCTCGATGTTGTTGATGAAGAAGCTGTTTCTGAAGATGAAGAGGAAGGGAGTGAAGGTGAGGGCTCCAAACTTGGCGACGAGGCCAAAGACCCGGAGGATGGCGAGGTTAACCCTGAGGATGAAGCTGAGGCTAGAGCCCCTCCCCCACACTCCGAAGTACCTCCTTCCTCGACGGATGATTCGTCTGCTGCTCCTGCTCCTTAGAAAACACTCATCATATTTATCAGATCCCCGGAATGTCGGGCGTAATTGTATCTAAATAGTTTAGTTTGGTTGTGCTACAATTTGATGTTCTGAACTAAGTTTTATTGCTGGATTATCGTGGGCGAAGTTCCTGAGTTTCGTTTTCTTGTTCCCCCAATCTTTGACTCAGCTCGCGTCTACCTTGATTCGGTTTTTCGACTTACGAGTCCGAAGTTCAAAAAATTGATTTAACAATACTTGAAACTTTGAGATTAGCTCAAAATGATCCGGCGTTTTAGTGAGCATAACAAACTAAGGGTTAGCCAAAAACCAACGTCGGCCTACTTAAGTTCTTTTCCTTAGTCGTTTTTCATGTGCTTTGTCATTCCAAACTTGTTCTCTTGCTTGCCATGAAGCCAATTCTTGTTGGACAACAGTAAAGTCAAAGAGTTAGGTTTTTGGTGCTCACACATTACTAATTTGACTAAGATATAAGCGACTTAACCTAACCGACATAAAATACAAAAACAAGAGACAATTATTATGGCATTCCCCGAGTCTCTGCTCGGGGTGGCAAAGTTTTTATTGATAAGCTCATTGCCGACATACATACCAACATACGAGTAGTTCGGATACATTCACCTCTTAGTTAGGTGTAGAAAGGACGAAGTAGTGCTACGTTCCACGGTCGTTTGGATTCCTCTCCGGACCTGTCCGCCTTGTTCTTTTCCTAGGGTTGTGCATCAATAAGATAGTAGGAATCATTGCGCAAGGCTTTGCTTACAATGAAAGGTCCTTCCCATGGAGGGGACAACTTATGCATGCCAGTCGTGCACTATATCAGCCGGAGTACTAGATCGCCTTCCCGGAAAACTCGGGGTTTACTTTCCGGCTATGATAGCGTCGGAGATTTTGCTAACATATCACGGATCTGGACAAGGCCAGTTCTCTCGCTAACATATCACGGAGTACCGTTGGTAGTTCTTCTATCCAGCACCCCGCTGATCTGTGCAGCGGCTTTATGAGGCGGGGTTTTATCCCGGACAATACTAGTCAGTTGGATCTTTCCACTTGCCCGTTCGATGCAGGGTGGGCGACTGAGGTGACATCTAACCGGATCTTCTTTTCTCGGCAGAATCTCGCAAATGCTCCTTCAGCAAAATTTGTTCCATTATCAGTTATGATTCTATGTGGATAGCCATATCTTAGGATTATATCCTTGAGGAATCTTACTGTTGTTGCCCCATCACATTTCCGAAATGGTTTCACCTCAATCCATTTGGTGAACTTGTCAAGCATGACTAGGATATGGGTCATCCCTCCTTTGACCGGCTTAAATGGCCCTACCATATCTAGGCACCATACAACAAATGGCCAGGTATTGGGGATAGTTTTTAGCTCTGACATTGCTAGATGAGTTTTTGTGGCGTATCTTTGACAACCGTTGCATTTTCTCACCAAGTCCTCTGCTTGCTCCAAAGCACTAGGCCAATAAAATCCATGCCGGAAATCTTTTTCCACTAATGCCCTTGAGGATGCATGGTGGCCACATTCCCCTTGGTGAATATCCCGGAGTATGTCAAGTCCTTCCTCCGGATCAACACATTGTTGTAGTACTATTGTCACACTTCTTTTGTATAGTTCGGCGTTGATAATTGTATAGGCCTTTGCCCTTCTCTAGATCTTCCTTGAGCTTATTTTGTCATCCGGCAAGATTCCCTCTTTCAGGAAATCAAAAATTGGCTTGGCCCAAGTTGGTACAGTTCGGACGGGAAATGGTTCCTCGTCGATTTCCATCGCATCCACCGAGATAACTTTTGCCGGATCAGGCTTATCAGTCCTCGGGTTTGCTGAGGCAGTCCCCGGGTTTGCTGAAGCAGTCCCCGGGTTTGCTGAGGTGCTTCCCCACTCTATCTCCATAGGTGCAGCTCCTGATCCGGAGAGTGCCAGGACATAAATGGAATCTGATTCGGGTGAGTGCGTGATAGATGGTTTTCTCAGGTGCTCCAAGGCAGCATTTGGCGGGATTGGCTGCCATGACGAGCCTAACTTGGATAGCGTATCTGCTGCCTTTTTTTCAATCCGAGGTATGTGATGGAACTCACACCCCTCGAAAAACCCGCTTATGTTTTGAACATGGAACCTGTATAGGGCCATGTTAGCATCCAAGGCATCCCAATTTCCAGACACTTGCTGCACCACCAAATCAGAATCTCCAAAGCATTGTATCCGACGTATCCCTACTTCTTTCACCAATTTGAGACCATGCACCAATGCTTTGTACTCCGCCACATTATTCGAGGCACTGAAGTGGATTTGAAGGACATATTTCAGTTGATTCTTCTTAGGCGAGGTAAGCACTACTCTGGCGCCAACCCATCTTTCAGTTTTGATCCATGGAAGTGCATTTGCCAATAATTGGAGTCCGGCAGGGGTGGCTCGTATTGCATTTCAGCCCAGTCCACAAAGAAATCCGCCACGACTTGTGACTTGATAGCATCCCTTCTGTCAAATTGTGGTGCATAGGGAGCTAACTCGATTGCCCACTTTGCTATTCGGCCACTTGCATCTTTGTTACTCATAATTCCTGAAATGGGTGCCTCACATATCACCTTGATGGGGTGTTCCTCAAAATAGTGTTTGAGTTTCTTGGCCGACATATATACGCAATCTGCCATCTTCTAATAGTGAGGGTAGTTCTTTTTTCAGACTGACAATACCTCACTCAGATAGTACACCGGCCTTTGCACCGGCTTTCCTTCCTCTTCATGCTCCACTACGATTACTACACTTACGACTCGGTTGGTCGCGGCTACGTAGAGCAACATTGGCTTCTTAGGTAGTGGTGTTGCTAGGATTGGTGCAGTAGATAACATATTTTAAACATATTTTTCAACTCTCGAAATGCAAGGTCCACCTATGGCGTCCATGTGAACTTGTCTGCCTTTTACATTAGTTGGTAGAGGGGCAAGGCCTTCTCTCCCAACCGACACATGAACCAACTTAACGATGCCAGGCAACCAGTGAACTTCTGCACATCGTTAAGGCATTTTGGCAGTTCCATTATTTCTATGGTCCGGATTTTCGTCGGGTTATCTTCAATGCCATGACTAGATACCAAAAAACCGAGTAACTTTCCGACAGGCACGCCAAAGGTGCACTTCTCCGGGTTCAGCTTCATTCGGAACCTTCTCAAGTTCGCGAACGTCTGCCTGATATCATCAAGGAGCGTATTGCTTTCCTTGGTTTTTATTACCACATCATCCACATAAACTTGCATGTTTTGACCTATTTGGTCATGTAAGCATTTTTGCATGCATTGTTGGTACGTTGCTCCTGCATTACGTAGTCCAAACGGCATAGTGCGATAGCAATAAGCCCCGTACAAGGTAATAAATGCAGTCTTTATTTGATCAAACGGATTCAGGGGTATCTGGTGGAAACCAGAATACGCATCAATGAATGATAGTAGCTCACATCCGACCATTGAGTCTATGACTTGATCTATCCTAGGGAGCGGAAATGGATCTTTGGGACACGCCTTATTCAGGTTCGTGTAATCAATGCACATGCGCCATACCACAACCACGTTCGGATCATCTTTATTTTTCTCCATAAGCACTAGATTAGAGAGCCAATCCGGATAGAGTACTTCCATGATAAATGCGGCCTCTAGGATCCTAGCTATTTCGTCTCCAATGACTTTCCTTCCGTCTGCAAAACACCGGAGAGGTTGCTTCACCGGCTTAGCCCCGGGCCTTATGTTTAATGAGTGCTCAGCCAACTCCCTCGGTATACCTTGCAGATCCTGAGTAGACCAAGCACAGATATCCCGATTCTCACAGAGGAAGTTGACGAGCTCGCTTTCCTATTTTCTGCTTAATCCGGCACCAATGGTCATGGTGCGCTCTGGGAACTGATCATCGATCGGCACTTTCTTTGTGTCCTTGGTTGCTTGGAATGATACGCTCCCGTGCGAGTTGGTCAGAGCCAGCATATGTTATTGCGCGGATTGAGCCAATGCCACCACTTCCAGTATCTTCCTTTTTTCTTGAGCTATCACGAGTGACTCGGCTAGGTTAGATCTGGCTGAGGCGCACTCGATCGAACGCCGGAAGTCCCCTGATATAGTTATCACGCCCCTTGGCCCGGGAAACTTCATCTTAAGGTAACTGATGTGGGTAGTTGCCATGAACTTGTTCAACACTGGCCTGCCGAGTAACGCGTGATAAGCGCTCTCCAGATTCACCACTTCGAATTCCAGGTTTTGAGTCCGGCAATTGTCTCTTGTACCAAATAACACGTCATCCCGAACCTTACCAATTGGCTCGCAGGAAATACCTGGTACAATGCCATGAAAGGTGGTCCTCGTTGCTTGCAACATGTTCTCCGTTATTCCCAATTTGTGCATGGCATCCTTGTACATAATGTTGATACTACTACCATTGTCGATCAGTACCTTGGAAAACCTTACATTGAGATTCGGTCCGATGAACGTCGGATCCAGGACCAGCCTGGGCTTGGCATGATCTTTGGGTGATCCTTGATACTCCATGTAATCTCTTGATCCACCCAGGGCATATATCTCACTACCGCTGGCATTACTGCGTTTACCTCCATATGCTGGTGCTGCAAGCTTTTCCGGTTATTCTCTTCCATGGTAAACACATAGTAGCTCTGATGATGCTCCCTATACTCGTTTCTTCCCTCATTCTCGTGGTAACCCGGACCTTGTTGCTGGTTATTGCCTACTTGATGCACTGCATCCCTTCTTTTCGGGTTCTCGTACCTCAGCGGAGGCGATGGCAACATCAATTGTTGTCCATTCCCCCCTGTCAGTAACGGTGGCCGTGGTGCTTCATTTCTAGGTGCTTCATTCCAAGGTGCCTGAGCATTCTCTGAACTGCCCTGTTCTAACTTCCTCATCCATTCACATTGCCGGGTTGTATGATTCGTCGGACTATTCAGGCTCAGCGTATGGAACTTGCAAGGTTGATCCAGCATGGACTCAAATGTATACCTCGGTCTATCCTTTCACTCTTGCCATTGCTTCTTCTGCTCCAGGGTCCAAGGCTTTTGCCCTTCATTTTTCTGCTGCCAGTTTTGCCCCCAGTTTTTTGGCGTTGGCTGGCGCCGGCATTGGATTGATCCCGGTCTACCGCTGCAACCTGCTGTGAGTTATACCGATAATCCGGCCGCTCATCCCTTCTCTTTCCTCAAAAATCATTCCTCCTTGATGATCCGGAGCCATCTTGGCCATAATATTCCTTGTTTGTCTCGCTCGACATTAGCCGGGGTTGTGTTGGATCTCCCAGGGCATACGAATCCGCGATCCAGATTGTTTCAGCCAAGGTAGTTGGCATGTCTTGCTGTGACCTCTGCCACAACATACTTCCATATCTGCATCCCTGAGCGAACCACCCAATAGCTTGTGATTCAACTACCCCCTCGCATGAGTTTCGCACATTGTACCACCGAGTCAGGAAATCTCGGTCTGGCTCATTCGGTCTCTGCCGACACAACACAAGGGTCTGTGGCCTGTTGGGCCTCTTGTAAGTGCTTGAGAAGTTGCTAACGAATAACTCCTCAAAATCCAACCAACATTTGACACTCCCTGGTGGCAAATTGTTCAACCAAACTCGCGCTGGTCCTTCCAGCATCTGTGGCACATATCTCACTGCCCATCTCAAATTTCCTGTTGCGATCTTGACCGTTGTGGCGTAATCAAGCAGCCAATATTCTGGACTAGTACTACCATCATAAGTTCGGGTTCCTCTGGCCAGCTAAAAGTTTGGCACTGGTGGCTCCGTCATGATCCGGGGCCCAAAGCATGCTGGACCTGGTGGACCTTGTACCTCAATTAGCTCTGACATACAAATCCTATCCAGTTTCAGCCTAGCATCATCTGGCTGCAAGTTCCTGCTTCCCAGTCTTGACCCAATTATGTAGTCATCCGGTCTGGGGTATCCGTCGTTGATCATGCCCAAATAACCATCATTATATCTTTCCTGATCCAGACAAGCATTTTGTTGTTGTGCTGCTTGTCCTGCACTCCCCTCTTGCCGAGGTGCACGATGTTGCTACGTCCGAGGTATATTTTTTCCTGTTCCCATGGGATCACGATGTCCGGCATTGCCGTTGGCAGCATTTCCCTGACCGGCATTGCCTTGGTCTCGGTTACCTTGGCCGGCCACACCTCGGCTCGTACTGTGCCAATCTTCAACTTGCACTGCTTTGCCTTTTCTAGCCCTTGCCAGATCATAAGGAACCATTTGTTTGTCTCTTCTTCCAGAGTTCACTACTTCTTCTCTCCTGGGATTGTTACTCGGAGATGACGTGGCTCCTCCGGATCTCGCCGGGTTTTTCCTGGCCAAATATACCACCTGTGAGGATCCTGGTGGCGCCGGGTTTGCCTTGTTCATTTCTTCTTTTTGCTGGCAAGCAACTCTCAGCAAGTGATTCACCCTCTCTCGTTGCCTTTGCCGGGCCTCTCCAGTTAAACCTTCTAACTCGGATGCGGCCTCGTTTGCTGCCCTGAGGTTCTTTGCCGGAGTGTTATACTGATCCATCCCTCCTGTTACTATCGTGGCTGTCTGACCCGGCCTAGGCTCGTATTCCTTGTCAATCTCAGTGATCAGGTTCCTACCTTGGATTTTCACTCCATCTATGCGGTTTGCCTTAGCATACTCTCTCAAGTTGATGTTCAAAGACTGATGCAACTCTGCTACCTTCTTTGCCCTAGCTAACATTTTCCGCCTAGTTTCCTCTAACTCAGCTTGTGCCTGAGCCGGATCTACCACAGGTGCTATTGGCGTCGCTTGGCTATCTATTGCTTGCTGGAGCACATTCTCTGGCCTTTCCAGCGGGGGAAACCTAGACCTGGTCTGCTTTGGCGTTACCTCCGGCTCTGGCACCGGGCCCTTGTTTGGTTCCGCATCAGGCGCGGTCATCAGGACCTCAACACTGCTAGTAGGGCGAGTGATACACACTCCATGAGCTGCGCTGAGAGGTGGCTCGCCTCCCTCGACGATGTGCCACGGATGAACACAGGACTCGTCCACGCCAATGTAGATTTTGTGCGCGCCAAGCTTGATGAAGATGCCGTTGTGCGGAGGAGGGTGTCTGCCGAAGCTTCCTACATTGTTGCTGACGTAGTCCAACGCGCCAAAGCACTGAACCAAGCCAGAGACGACGCGCTCGCCGGTGCTGGAGAAGCTTCTCATCTGGATTTTCACCCCTACTAGCACCGCTAGCCCCACGGTGGGTGCCAACTGTCGTGGTGGTGGCACGGCAGATGCCATGGATAGGCTAAAGATCGGGCCAATGAGTGCTAGGGGAATCCAGGCAGGGAGAACGTGGTGATTCCACGCACAAAAGTTCTTGTATTTTCTCTATCAATGGTGTTTACAAATGCTCCCGAGGCTCTCAGTAAGAAAAGGAGACAATGTCTCTTACTCCCAACCACTAGCCCTAGAGTTCCACCTTAGACAGAGAGAGATCGATCCCCTTCTATGGAGGCCCCGGTGCTCCTTATATAGGGGAGCCCGGATTACAATTCTAGGGCACACGTGGCAACATATTCTATGAATATGCTCCTCGCCTAAAGCAGATGCTTCTTTATTCTCTTTTACGACTCGTCCGAACTTTGGACGTAATCCACAGCGTAATCTTTGTCTTTTGGTGTCACCAGACACGAGCTACGTCATCCGGCTTTTCCCGCGTCAACTTGATCGCCCCTGACCCACTGGTCCTCTTCTTTACTTTGCTTCGCTCATGCTACCGCTAATAAATTCATCATTTCATCAGCGGGGGATTCGTTCTCTTGGAAGCCATAAGATAGTCCGGCTAGCATATAGATAATCTAGCGTATCAAGTTACCAACAAAACAGATAGATAAACATGGCCAACATATAATTTATGCCGGTCGGACCATAGTTAAGGAGATGCTCCATGGGCCAGGTCACACCATGGTTCGGCCTGCCTTGAGGTGACCCGATCAGCACTTGCTTTGACCGCGTCGTACCCCGGCTAACTCAGCCCTTATACCCCGGCGTTACACTACCTGGGGGTATCCCCCCAACATTTCCCTTAAGTGGATCACCCAAGGTTTATCGAACTCAGGGAGGAAGTGGTCAAAGGTATCCCCTCTCAAGCAATCCTGCAATCAAGATACAAGAAGTCTCTTGTCTCCCCAACACACCCAATACACTTGTCAGGTGTATAGGTGCACTAGTTCGGCGAAGAGATCGTGAAATACAAGTGGTATAGATAATTATAAGTGGTAACGGTGCCAGAAAATACTTCCTGGCGTGTGGTTGACGTGGGAAGATACTAAAGGCAAACTTAAATAAAGATGAAAGCAAGCAAACATGTAAGAGATCTAGTAGAAAATGGTGTTTCAATGCTTAGAAACAAGGCCTAGGTATCATACTTTCACTAGTGAACACTCTCATATAAATATATTATCTTCATGATACTACTCTGAACTACTCTCCGGTTGAACACTCTAATCCATGGTAGGGCTATAACAACACACCTCAAAGTAAGCCTTTCCCATCTAGATAACCCCACACTTTCACCTTGAGCACTAGATGGTTCCAACAAACACCACAATTTCATAGAGACATCCAACTCCAAATATAACTCATAACAAGTATTTGTAATCTCTAGCCTAAGTCCCACCATGGTGTGCACGTTATCGCTTTCACACACATGGGGAGAGCAGCGATCTATTAAAGCACTTGAGTAGCAAGGTAGATCTACTTGATTACAAATATCATGATCACAATATGATCATGCATAGAGAGAGAGATGAACACATAGCTACCGGTAGAACCCTAACATCGAGGAAGATATACTCCCTCATCATCATGGGAATCAGCAACGGCGATGTAGATGGTGGTGGAGATCGATGGAGATGGCTCCGGGGGCACTTCCCCGTCCCAGCATGGTGCCGGAACAGAGAATTTTTGTCCTTCAAATCTCCCCTTCGGTGGTGGCGGTGCTGCGGAACTTTTCGTGGCTGGAGGCTGGATGATTTAGGGTTTTTGCATCGGAGGATTCTTATAGGAAAAAGGGCAAGGTCGGTTGAGGCCAGAGGGTCCCACACCACCTGGTGGTGTGTCCAGGGGGACCCACGCCACCCTATGGTGTGGCCGGCCCCTGGCCCCTCTCCGTCTCGTCTTCTGGCTCCGTGTTCCCCTCGGTGAAATATTGACTTTGGCTTTTGTCTCGTCCCATTCCGAGAATATTCATTTTCTGACTTTCTGGAACCAAAAACAGTAGAAAACAGGCAGCTGGTACTGTGGCATCTTGTTAATAGGTTAGTTCCAGAAAGTGTATAAAAATACTCCAAAGTGTGGACAAAACATAAGAAAGTAGATATAAAACAAGCATGGAACATCAAAAATTATAGATACGTTTGCAACGTATCAAGGGTGAAGCTAAAATATGTTTTGAGTCTTTGATGAGTTAACTAGGTGAAGCCCGCGACATCATTGACGAGAGGGATGACCCCATCTCGGAAATGTTTGGCCATGCTCAGGAGGCCGCCATGGAGATCGCCGCCTTAAACGATGTTCTTGAGGAAGAGAAAAAGAAAAGAGTTGCTCTTAAGGAAACCTATGTTGCCCATGGAGAATCTTTTAACTTGAATATCTCAAAACTTGTTAAATAACGTGATCATGCTATTGCCCTAACTAATGTGCTTAAAAAAGAAATACTTGAGCTTCGAGTTAGTCATGATAGACTAACGGAAGGAATGGAGAGACTCAAGAAGGACCATGAGGCCTTGTTGAGCAAATTCTCTACCCTTTCAAAGTCATATGAGCAACTTCAAACCCAAGTGACAAAAAATGCTTCAACCTTGACATCTAGTAGTGTTTCATGTTCTACTAACTCTTGTTGTGAGCATGGAGATCTTTTCGAGGAGAACAAGAAGTTGAAAGCTACCATTGAGAAAGGCCTCGTCTCATGCATACAAGGAGAGAAAAGCTTCAATGACCTTTTGAGCAATCAAAGGGATAATGTGGCTAAAGAAGGACTTGGATTTGCCTCTAAGTCTAAGAAGAAGAACAAGAGCAAGAAGAAGAAGAAGACTTTGTCCACTCCCCCTTCCAAAATGATTACTTTTGTGAAGGAGGGGGAGATGGCAAAAGAGAAGGAGCCAAGTATCCGCAAGGGTGGAGATGAACCCTCTCACGATGACTTTTCGGGAAAATATAATCCTTCCTATGTTCTTATGAAATCTTATGATGGTCATGTCTATGCTAAATATTTAGGAACCACTTATGGTGATGATTACCATTGGTCCATTTGGGTTCCTAAGATTCTTGTGACTAACAAAAGAGGACCCATTCAACGATGGGTACCTAAAACCAAGAATTAATCTTTTGTAGGGTTATGCTTCCGGTGGGAGAAAATGGGTGGTTGATAGTGGTGCCATGAGTCATATGACCGAAAGCAATGAGATGCTTGATGAAACAAGACCTAATACTTCCAATATGTGTGTCGCTTATGGAGATGGATCAACATCTAAGGTATTGGGTTTGGGTAAGGTAGTGGTCACTCTGGATATATCCATTGTGGACATTATGCTTGTCAAAACCCTTTCATACAATTTACTTTCTGTTCATCAACTCACGCTTATGGGCTTTAATGTCTACTTTACCCCAAAGGTTGTGGTTATCATGTGGAGCAAGACTCTCTCTATAGCCTTTGTTGGGTATGCCGAGAACGGTTTGTATGTGGTAGATTTCGATAAGAAACCCACACCGTCCGCGACATTCCTAATGCCCAAAGGTGACGTGGGATGGGTTTGGCATCGCCGTCTTGCCCACGTCAACATGAGGTCTTTGTAAAGTCTAAACACGGGTGGCTAATGACCCACAAGTATAGGGGTGTATCGCAATATTTTCGAGGGAAGTGAAACCCAATTTATTGATTCGACACAAGGGGAGCCAAAGAATATTTATAAGCCTTAACAACTGAGTTGTCTATTCAGCTACACCTGGAAATAATCTTGCTCACATCACTTTATCAGTAGTAACAGTTTTGTAGTAGGAATAGCAAAGTAGCAGCAGCAGTAAAGTAAAGACAACAGTAACAATAGCAGTAAACAGTAGGATTCGAGTGCGGTAGGCATAGGGATGGATGGACGGGCGTTGCATGGACAAGACAATTCACATAGCAATCAGAACATAGGGCAATTGCAGATAAATAAGATTAAGCATCCAAGTACTAGATAATCCTAGGCATGTGTTCCATATATAGTCATACGTGCTCACAAATGAGAACTTGCACAACATCCTTTGGCCAGCCAGCCCGTTTGCAGCGGGGCCTCAAGGGAACTACTGGCAATTAAGGTGCTCCTTTTAATAGAGCACCGGAGCAAAGCATTAACACTCCGTGAACACATGTGATCCTCACATCAAAGCCATTCCCTCCGGTTATCCCGATTTCTATCACTTCGGGGCCATTGGTTCCGGACAACAACGTGTGTATACAACTTGCAGGTAAGACCATAAACAATACCATCATAATGAATCAATAACCTATTCAGATCTGAAATCATGGCACTCGGGCCCTAGTAACAAGCATTAAGCATAACAAGTTGCAACAAAGTCATAAAGAACTAATAAAAGATACTAGGCACCATGCCCTAACAATCTGATGCCATTACATGAATGATCTCATCCAATCCCTACCATCCCCATGGCCTACAGCGGGGGATTACTCACTCATAGATGGGGGAAACATGGATGATCGATGGAGAAGTGATGGTGATGATGATAGCGATGATCTCCTCCAATTCCCCGTCCCGGCAGGATACCATAACGGAGTTTCTGGTGCTGTTTCATGGAATCTGGTGGTGGCGGCGGAGCAGAACTCCTTCTGCAAAAATGTCGAACCCCCCTAGAGTTTTTAGGTCAGAAGGCAACTTATAGGCAAAGAGAGAGACCAGGGGGGAGTCTGGGGCGGCCAGACCACCCCCTAGCGCGGCCTGGGCTAGCCCGCGTGGCCAGGTGGTGTGGCCTGGGCCCAGCCCCCCTCCGTCTCGTATTATGGCTCTGGGAGTCTTCTGGTGAAATAGGATTTTTGGCATATTTTCTGGGATTTTTCCTAATAGTTGATTTTCTGCACAAAAAGTAGACACCAAGGCAATTCTGCTGAAAACAGCGTTAGTCCGCGTTAGTTGCATCCAAATCACACAAGTTTAGAGGATAAACAATAGCAAAAGTGTTCGGTAAAGTAGATACGTTTGGGACGTATCAACTCCCCCCAAGCTTAGCTTATTGCTTGTCCTCGAGCAATTCAGTTGAAAACTGAGTGCGATAAAAGAACTTTCACGAACACATTTGCTACATATGATGTATATATTCTCAGCATGTGATCAACTACTTAGACAATTCATAATAAGGAGTATGCAACTAAGTTTACTTAATAGGCATTGCAAGCTATGAAGAGATTCCAACTCAAACAATAATAAGTAGCATGAAGCATAAACATAAGCAACATTACAATGCTCATAACAAGGTATCATAGAGTGGTATCTCGCTTGCCTTTGATTATGAATGCCAAGGCACCTCTGAAGTTCAGGTGAAGACTAGAAGTAAAAATGTCAAATATACAAGCATTAAAGTCATAACACAAATAATCAAGTAATGAGACAAGCACAAAGAATGACAACTATGCTCTCAAGAAAGTGCTCAAAGAGTATGTGGAGACTCAATCAAGAAAATGAAAAGGTTTTGAATAGTTTGAAAGGCTTCCAAATGCTGAAAGTATGGTACTCATTAGCTTTGAGCTCTCATTGCCCCTATCATAAGCATCTTTAATGTGGTTAAGGTGAAAGTGAGGTCTAATCTGAGTTATATGCTTGACAGACTATAAACGGAAAATCCCATGTCCCTTGAGTATGAGGGCCGCTCCTCATGCTACTCAACTTTAGTTACCGATAAGTTCTTGTCATCATAAATATGTGCGTATCATAGAGAACCGCCAACGGGGTACCCCTTGCCCGATGATACGGAAGAATCCCCATATCAAAATGACAAGGCAAGAAGACAATGAGTATCTCAGCAATCTTCTTATTTACCATGGGAAAATGGTGCTTTTTTTTTCTCTTTCCTCTTTTCATAAATCTCTTTTTTTCTTTTTCTCAATAGCTATCTCTCTTTTTTAAGAAGAATGCTTCATAGATATCATTATGGTTATGCTATAGGTTTCCACCATGACGGCATGGATTAGACCAACGGCCCAGGCGTTTCTCTAACACACATACATAACTCCATGGACTTAAAAGCTCCCCTTCTATTTCACACCGACGACATCCGCAAACAAAAGAGCATGGTATCAACTGGGTATATATTTACAAGTGATGAAAGTGTTCCCTGTGATAGCACGGTTATGCTAATCCCCAGCCTATAATTTGCAAGCATATAACTTTCATGGACAGTCACAATGGTTCAAGTTTATTAAGTGCAGAAAATAAAGTGTACCATCAAGTTCGTGAGAGCTTTACTAACTAACATTCTCATAACAAGAAAACATTTTATTCGGAAGAAAACAAGGAATATTGAATATGCACGGGAATAGCAAATGATGCTAATAGGAAGGTATGGTGGACACTTTGGCAATGTTTGGTTTTGGGGAGCTGGAAACATGAGTAAAACATACTCAGTGCAAGTGAAGGCTAGCAATAGTAAGGGAGCGACAAACGAGAGAGCAATAGCTGTCATAATCATGCTTGCAACAAAATAGGACTAATCATGGCATGAAAGTGATTCAAGATCCTCAAGGCAAAATAATTCATCGAGGCTTAACTGATTATTTCAGTCATATGCATGCGTGAGCATGTGCCAAGTCAATTCAAATGAAACATTCCGAGGAGGATACCACGGTGTCGTACCAGGTTATGAATAGAGTAATGCAAGCAAACATTCATAAGACAAGCTACAAAGTACTAGCAAGCTGGAACTAATCATACGAAAGCAAGAACTACTAAGCATCCAAATATAACATACACCTTACACGAACAGACTAAGCATGCCCACAATGATGAGTATATGTACAAAAATGAAAACAAATAGAGTTTGTTGCCAGCCTCTTACCACGCCTCAAGTTGTCATTAATCCTCATTAGTGCTCTTCACTTGTGTGGCTTGAATAATAATATGAAACGAATATCCACTGAGGACTGCTGAACCCTGTAGCAAACTCACAAAACCAAAGAAGAACAACAAATATTTTTGTAGTTTTCGATTTTTTAAAACAAGAACCAAAAAGGAAAAGAAAGCAAAGCAAAATCTTTTTGGGTTTTTCGAATAGTTCAAACAAAGCAAAAAGGGAAAAACAAACCAAGGCGAAAAGAAAAAGAAACAAACCAAAGAGAAACAACAGAAATATTTTTGGTCTTTTTGTGTTTTAGAAAGGAAAAGCAAAGAAAGAACGAAAACTAAAAGGAGAACGAAACATGAATATACAAAGTACCGACGCAACATGATAAGGAGATGAGTGTAATGCCGGCGTACCTCCCCCCAAGCTTAGGCTTTTGGCCTAAGTGGGTATCAATGCAGATACGGTTAAGGGTTCCAAGCAGGAGGATCATGATAAGAATGGTCGAAAAGAAGCTCCCCAATCATAAGCAGGCTGCTGATATGAAGACTCCCCTTCATTCGAGGGCTGGACCGAATCATCTGTGACCTCCCTTCTAGTACCCTGCTCCTGTTGGGAGAGCTCTCCCAAGTACGTGTCAAGCTCCTCCTCAGTGAGGGACCATCCTTCCCTGTTATCAAGGTTAAACAAAACAGGTGCAGGAAAAAGAACAACATGCTCGGACTTGCTCTTTCTCCAACTGGCTTTGAGAAAGGTTATTTCATAAGACAACTCATTCAAACTAGCCCACGAGGAAACAAATTTATGTTGTATCATGGAATTAAGATCAAGCCTTTCTATGGGGAACTGTAGGTCTAGATGATGAGGCACTAACCCATGCAATGCTAGTAAACGAGAAGCAATGAGGCATCCAAAAATTCCACCTTTCTCATGGTTAGCAGCAAGACGGAAAGCTATCAAAGCACGTAAGTTGTAAGACCTATCTCGTTTAAGAGCAGGAGAGATAAATGCTAGATCATATGAAGATAACTTATTGGCAGTTTTCCTAGCAAGAACACACTTGGCAATAAAGTAGGCAAAGTAGGGAATGAAGGGAAGATGAATGTTATGGATTTTTCCACTCTCCTTCGACAAGCTGCTCCCTTGGCAAATTTCTGCGTATAAATCCATGAGTGGTTCAGGTCGCTCCTTAATCCTTCTACATGATCCCCATTGAGGTACCTTAATAGCTGCACAAAAGTCATCGAGAGAAAGGTCGACAACAATATTGTAAATTTTGTAGTGGACCATGGGGTTAGGCAAAGAGTGACTAAATTGAAAGTCCTGCACCACAGACATGGTTAGCTTCACAAATTTACAAGGTTCATCTTCCAAAAAGTGCTCCAACCCTGCATTAGAAACGAAAGTGTGGAAATCTTGGAGAATTCCTGCAACTCTCATGAACTCAGAGCATGGATAAATGGAAGGAAAAACTTCCTCCTCCCGGTGGAACTTCATGACCTCAGGCACCCATAGTTCATGTTGGTTTAGTTGATGCCCATTCATCTTCTATGCTGAAATTTAAACACCTATTAAACAAGTGATTGCGAAGTGAATAAAATGAAGGATTCTACTCATAGGGACTTGTAAGAGGCCTAAACATGCATCTAAACTATATCTCTAAGCATCAAACAAGCTTACAAGCTCTCATAACCTGTCACCTACAGCAGAAAAATACTCAAAATATAATCCACTAAACTCAAATCTACTTGGACAAGGGGAGGAGTCACATACCAGAGAATAAGTGCTCCAAATTTCAGCAACAAAGATGGGCTGAGCAAGGAGATCGAAAAAATCGAGAGCAAGCACAGCAAGAACATGATTTGTAGCAATGAACTGGACCTTACTCAGGAGAGAGAAGAAAGTGGCAGGTGAGAGAGTTAGTGGAGGGCCAGGGGTGGCCCACACCTTGGCATGGCGCCACCTAGGTCAGGCCGCACCACCAGGTGGCGTGCCTGCCTAGTGGGTCCCCCTAGTACCTTCCAGGCACTCCTCTGCCCCTTTTTTCACGCAAAATTTAATATGAATTTTATGGAATTTTTTGAGGCACTGTATTTTTGGGCATTTTCAGGTATAGAAGAATGATTTTCTGACAGACAGATTTTTTGGAAATGATGCAATGACAAAACAAGGCTAGAACTACAGGAGTTCTAAGACACTCTAACATGCAAGCAACTAACAACAAAAATAAAACTAAACAAAAGCAAAAACTAAACTAGATAGAATAAAAGTAAACGGAGATAATCACGGTAAAAACATTGTTTTGTTCAATGAAATCCTTTTGTTAACAAGGTTGATCAGGTCTTGCTACCAAAACAATTTCATATGAGACAAAACTTTGTATTTCACTAGTGATTATGTTACCTCAATTTTGATAGCAATGGTCCCAATCATAATAGTTTCAAATTTTTCTCTTGGTATGGGACAATATATTTCTCCAACTTGAATGCCCTCAACATGTTCAATTGAATTCAAACCATAAGTCCTTTCAATCTTCTTGGGGAAATAGACAGTATGTTCCTTGTCATTAGCATTAAAGGTCACCTTTCCTTGATTACAATTAATAACAGCTCCTGCAGTATTAAGAATAGGTCTCCCAAGAATAATAGACATATTATCATCTTCAGGCATTTCAAGCACAACAAAATCAGTTCATATCAAGCAATGATGAGCCACTTGAATAGGTACATCCTCACATATACCAACAGGAATAGTGGTAGATTTATCAGCCATTTGCAAAGATATATCAGTTGGTATTAGTTTTTCTAGTTGAAGCCTCTTATAGAGAGAGAAAGGCATAACACTAACTCCAGCTCCCAAATAACACAAAGCAGTTCTAACATAACTGTTCTTAATAGAGCAAGGGGTAGTTGGAATCCCTGGGTCTCCAAGTTTCTTTGGAATCTTACCATTAAACGAATAATTAGCAAGCAAAGTAGAGATTTCTTCATTAGGGAACTTCCTTTTATTCGAGACAATATCCTTCATATACTTTGAGTAAGGAGGCAATTTAATAGCATCAGTCAAAGGAATTTGCAGGAATAAAGGTTTCATCCACTCACAAAACTTATTATAGTGTTCATCTTCCTTTGACTTGTGTTTCTTATCAGGGAAAGGCATAGGTTTTTGGACCCAAGGTTCTATTTCACTACCATGTTTCTTAGCAATAAAATCTTCTTTAGTGTATTTAGTATTCTTAGTGTGCATTTCAGGTTCTTCTTCAACTTTTTCTTCATTAGGAACTTCATTTTCTTCATTACCACTTTCAGTTTCAGCATCAGAAATAGATATACTATTAGGATCTATAGCAGGTTCAGAGGGTTCTACAATATGTTTCTTTTTCCTTTTCTTATGAGTAGAACCACTATTTTCAGCTTGTTGAGAATCCTTCTCAATTCTTTTGGGATGCCCCTCGGGATATAGAGGATCCTGGGTAGCAGCACCACTTCTAGTTCTAATTTCATAAGCATGTTTTTCTTTAGCAGCATTAACTAGCAAGTCTTTTTTACACTTTAATGAGTTGATCTATTTGAGTTTGAACCTTTTGAAAGTGTTTAACAATCATTTTAACATCATTAGAGGTTCTTTCCACAATAGCTCTAGTGTTTTCCATTAGATGATTTTGCACCCTTTTATTAAAATTATCTTTCTTAACAATAAAGATATCGAATTCTTCTAAGCATTGATGAGGAGGTTTAGAGTAAGGGATATCACCTTCATCAAAGTGTTGGAGACAGTGTACCTCGATAGTGGATGAGTAGGGAATATGCTTACATAATTCTTCTATAGGAGGTAAATTCTTGACATCTGCAGCTTTAATTCCCTTCTCCTTAAGACATTTCTTAGCTTCCTTCATCGCTTCATCATTTAATTCAATAACTCCCCTCTTCTTTGATGTTGTAATAGGTACTGGTATAGTAGGTTCAGGTACTATTACTTTAGGTATAGCTTGTTCAGGAGGAGTCCAATCTTCATAGTTATTACTTATTTTAGCCATTAATTCCTCAACTTCCTTGGGAGTCCTATTCCTGAAAACACAATCAGCACAAATCTAGGTATGTCCTAGATTCTTCGGTTAGTCCATTATAAAATATATCAAGAAGCTCATTCTTAGGTAATGGACTTCTAGCCTGTGCATGAATCAAAGCACAAAAACTTGCCCAAGATTCGAGCAATATCTCTTTTTCTCCCTGTTTAAAATCAAAAAGTTCCTGCAAAATAGTATGTCTAGCACTTGGAGGAAAATATTTCTGCAGGAAAGTACTAATCAAGCAATCAGGGCTATCAATAGATCCAGGAGGTAAATTACTAAACCAAGTTTTAGTTCTCCTTTTAGTGAAAAGGGAAAAATCTTAGCAACAAAGTAAGTACGCATCTTAATATCATCAGAAAACAAGCCACTCATGGTAGAAAGTTCATTCATATGTGCTACATAACTTTCATTCTTAGTCCCACAAAAAGGTTCTTTCTCAACAATAGCTATGTAAGATAGATCGAGAGAGAAATCATAATCTTCATCTCTAATGTTTATGGGAGAAGCAGCAAACTTAGCAATAGGAGACAATTTGGTTCTAATAGTACGCCTCTCAAGGAGACTCTTAGCAGCGCTCCTATCATGGGTGTTTTTACATTCTTTAATAAATTCATCAGTCATCTCAACATAACCATCTTCAATATCATAACTTTCACTAGGCTCGGGTGAACTAACAGGTGTAGTAGTGTCTTCATTAGGAGTTTCCGTATTTCCAGCTATAGTTATAGCAATCGTAGCATCTAGGAAAGGACCTAATGAACCACTCTTATCAAGCACAGTAGAAGCAGCATCATAAGCATCAGAAGTTTCAGATTCAGCAGTAGTAGCAGTGTGTGTAACATGTGTATGTGGTGGTGTAACGAGCTTAATCATTACAAATGGTGAATCAAGAGCAACACAGGTGTTCAGAACCGTACCTCTTCTTGTAGTGGATGGTAAAATAGGAACCTTGTCATCACGAGACTTACCCATGATGGATTGATAACAGCGAACAATAGAGAATCCAAGTGAACTTGATAAATAAAGCTATGCTCCCCGGCAACGGCGCCAGAAAATAGTCTTGATGACCCAAAAGTATAGGGGGTGTATCACAGTATTTTCGAGGGAAGTGAAACCCAATTTACTGATTCGACACAAGGGGAGCCAAAGAATATTTATAAGCCTTAACAACTGAGTTGTCAACTCAGCTGCACCTAGAAACAATCTTGCTCACATCAGTTTATAGGGGGTGTATCAGCAGTAAAGTATAGGGGTGTAGGGGTGTATCAGCAGTAAAGTAAAGACAGCAGTAACAATAGCAGTGAACAGTAGGATTCGAGTGCGGTAGGCATAGGGATGGATGGATGGGCGTTGCATGGACAAGACAATTCACATAGCAATCAGAACATAGGGCAATTGCAGATAAATAAGATTAAGCATCCAAGTACTAGATAATCCTAGGCATGTGTTCCATATATATGAAGGAAATATGCCCTAGAGGCAATCATATAGATGATTGTATTTCATGTGTATCCATGAGTTATTATAATGTTCCTTGAATATCCATATACCAGGCAACTTGTATTGATTGGCAATTATGTGAATTGTTTGTGAAACTCTTTACTTGTATGGTTATCTAATAATTGTCCCTAGTCGGAGTTCATGCGAGGACACACGTGAATATTAGACTAGCACATCGATTGGTTAATGACTATGTTTCGCAAGTCATTGACATAGAGATGTCAAACCAATGATGTGGACACATGTTATGAACATGGGGTTGGACTGACCCAACATGAGACTAGCAATAATACTTGCAGCTCTCTCTACACATCGTGTACGTTTTGTCCTTAGACCTGAGATTGTCGCATGTACTTGAGATGTGGATCGACCTACTTTGGGGCTATCAAACACTACTCCGTAACTGGGTAGTTATAAAGGTAGCTTTCGGGTTTGTCCTGATACATGCTGCAAGGCATCGGTCAATCAAGATGGGATTTGCCCCTCTCTACTTGAGAGAGATATCTCTGGGCCCCTCGAGTGATCGGATCCAGAAATGCATGGCCGTGCTACATATGGTTAAGAGTTAACCTAGTAAAGGGATTCTGAATCACAGTATCGAGAAAGAGAGGTCAGCTTAGAGCTAGACCAAATATCGTGAGGCAAAGGGAAAGACATGTACTCAACCTTGTGATGGTTCGTCCGAATGATCTTTATATGCGTTTAGGAGTTGGCACGTCTTGCTAGAGGCCGCTACCAACTATTGACGGAGTAAGTGTACTCGCGTCATGTCTATACGTGTATGAACGTATAGGGTCACACACTTTAGGGGCTGGAAGCCTAATGAGGATTGGATCCGAATTAGACCAGGCTTAGGCTGCTAATGGGCTGCTAATGTAGAAGCCCACCAGGGATGCCTATATAAGAGGGAGTGAGGCGAGCTGAAAAGGTGAGAGCATTCCACCCAGCCGCCACTCCTCTTTCACCTGTGTTGCACGCGCAGACCTAGCAGTCTGGCGTGTGACGGCTCCCACTCCGGACGTGTGGATACCTCGGAGGTGCCGCATCTGTAGCACTTGGACGAGCCGCGCAAAGGGGAGCTGCTCGTGGGACGAGGACGAGGAGGAGACGTAGAACATCTACACTGCCGCAACGTGCTTCATCGAGTTCCGCACCTGCGCGTCTAGCGGTAATCCCGTGATCTATGACAATAGTATTCCTAGTTGACGCGGTAGAAATTTTTGATTTTACGCTAGTGTAGCCTACCCGTTACCCTTCAGTGGTATCAGAGCCGATGCTATTCAGTCATAGGTTCGGGAAGTTTGCATATGGTGATATGTAGATTGATATGAATGATATGATCGTTTGTATGGCGGTGTTTCTGGATTGATCTATGATCTTAATTTCCGTGATCGTGATTCTAAGGTCGTCGAACGACTTACCCCTACTGGTCGGTTTCCGCCATCGGGGTAGACAGTGACACATAAATCCTTCTGAATCACGCGAAGATCAATATGATTGATCGAATCGGGAATTAGATCTGAATCGACGTACCGTGATCAAAGGAGTTTGGTCAAATCGGAACTATGGTCGTTTTATGGTAAATTGGATTTGCCGATCAAAATCCTTAAAGAAAATTGTATAGATTTGATCTCTCATTTGCCGATCAAAGGTACCGCGAGGGGCGCTGCCCCTTCGAACCCCGCAGGGGGAGACCCCCTAGACCCCCCCTTAGTCGTAGCCCCCTTTTTGTATCTCGTTAAGGTTCATAGGTGGTACGATTTCACATGATCCGGTAGAATGTGATTCTATGCACAACTTGTTTTTGTAGGATTTATGTGATCAGTATGGCCCAAAAATGTATGTGATGCATGTATGTATTTTTTCATGACATGCGTGTCGTGCGTTGGGCAACACGGCTGGAGCCATATGTGTTGTCAATTATTGTAATGGCCTGCGTGCCAACTTGTGATGATCCCAATACCATGTAATTTTGATTACTAGATGTTAGGAGTAATAGCTTGTATTAGTTCTTGGAGAACTCATCACTTGGAGGATGGCTCGCATAGAGCATGAAGATGGAGATCATCATGGTGGACAGGTTCTATGGCGATGGAGATCACCATGAGAAAATGGGCCATACTGTATCACATCTATGTGAATGCTATTCTTATACGTTTTACTACTATGCATGCTTAGATGATAGAAGTAGAACGATCCCTCACAAAGTTTAAGTTAAACCATGCCCTCCCAACCAAACCTTGCACCATCCTATGTCCTGTACAATCGTTGTTGGGTCTATGAAATTAGGGTGCCACGGTTTTCCTTGGCTGTATGGGTTTGTATCGGATACCTACACGCATAAGGGTTGGTGAGCTTAACAAGGTCATCTTAACAGTTAAGGACCTTGGGGCATAAAGGTTGGGCGCCTAGTTTTGACATAGAGATGTCACCCAACAACAAGAGTCATATGTGATATGATTAGCAAAGGTTGCTTACCGATTTACCTTGTCTTCTAGCAGTGATGCTAAAGCTCACTAGTCGACTTGTTAATTGTGGATCTTGAATCACTTAGTATCAATAGAGGGATGTTGATTTAAGTGGGAGTATATGCTATTAAATTGTTTAATATGTTTTACTCTTTCATGGTTACATGGCTTAGTATTTTGCATATTTTTTTTTGTTGTAGATCAATGGCACCGAACAATTCATCACCTTTTGCTTTGCGTTCGATTCTTGAAAAGGATAAACTAAATGGAACAAACTATTCGGACTGGGTCCGTAACCTGAGAATTGTTCTCAGGGCTGAGAAAAAGGAAACTGTTCTGGATACCCCAATCCCGGATGAACCTGCTGATAATGCAACTGCTACCCTTAAGAATGCCTACAAGAAAGCATGTGATGAATCTCTTGAGGTCTGTTGTCTTATGCTTGCATGCATGGAACCTGATCTTCAAAAGCAGTTTGAGGATCAGGAAGCGTACGATATGATCGTTGCGCTTAAGGACATGTTCCAGACTCAGGCTAGGACTGAGAGGTACAATGTCGCTAAGTCCTTTGTGAAATGCAAGCTGGTAGAGGGAGCAGCTGTAGGCCCCCATGTGATCAAAATGGTTGGTTACAGTCAGACTTTGGAAAAGCTTGGTTTTCCATTAGGCCAAGAGTTGGCCACTGACTTCATTTTGGCATCTCTTCCATCTAGCTATGGGCATTTCATTTCGAACTACCATATGCATGGGGTGGAGAGGGGCCTTAATGAATTATGTGGGATGCTGAAAACAGCAGAATGTGACATTAAGAAGTGTGCAGGGCATAGCCATGTGATGGCTGTGCAGAACAAGCCTAGCTTCAAGAAAAAGGGCACTTCTTGGCAGAATAAGAAGGGCAAGGCTAAGGATACGATCCCTAAGCCAAACCCTGCACCCAAGCAAAAGGCTGGTCCTGCAGGAGACACTGAGTGTTTCTTTTGTCACGAATATGGCCATTGGAAGAGAAACTGCAGCAAGTACCAGGCTTCTTTGAAGAAAAGTGGAAGTAAGAGTACTTCCCACTCAGGTACACTTGTTGTAAATGTTGTGGACATTTTTCTCACAGATTCTTATGTTAACTCTTGGGTATTTGATACCGGATCGGTTGCTCATATTTGCAATTCGATGCAGGGGCTAATAAGGACTAGAGAAGTGCAGAAAGGCGAAGTGGATTTTCGCGTCGGAAATAAAGCAAGGGTTGCTGCATTGTTCGTCGGCATCATGCAACTTCACCTTCCGTCAGGATTTATCATGGAGTTGAATAATTGTTATTACATTCCTAGTATGGGTCGAAACATTTTATCACCTTCATGTTTGATGAGGGATGGTTATTCATTCGCGAGTACAAACAATGGTTGTGTAATCTCTAAGAATGCTATGTTTGTGGCTGATGCTCCCATTGTGAATGGGTTATTTATTTTAAATCTTGATAATGCATGTGTTTACAATGTTAGTGCTAAAAGGCTTCGGCCAAATGATTTGAGTCCTACCTATCTATGGCATTGTCGTTTGGGGCATATAAGTGAAAAGCGCATGAAGAAGCTCCATGGTGATGGTCTTCTAACTTCGTTTGATTTTGAATCATACGAGACATGTCAAGCTTGTTTACTTGGAAAGATGACCAAGACGCCTTTTACGGGGTTTCCCGAGAGAGCGACAGACTTGTTGGAACTCATACATACTGATGTATGTGGACCAATGAGCACGACAGCCAGAGGAGGATATCACTACTTCATTACTTTCACTGATGATTTCAGTAGATATGGCTATGTCTACTTGATGAAGCATAAGTCTGAAACTTTTGAAAAGTTCAAAGAGTTTCAAAATGAGGTAGAGAATCAACGTGGCAAGAAAATAAAGGCCTTGCGATCTGATCGCGGAGGTGAATATTTGAGTCACGAGTTTAGCAATCATCTTAAGAGTTGCGGAATTGTTCCACAGCTCACGCCGCCCGGAACGCCTCAAAGAAACGGGGTCTCTGAACGGCGTAATTGAACTTTGTTGGACATGGTTCGATCGATGATGAGCCAGTCGGATTTACCATTATCATTTTGGGGTTACGCGCTAGAAACAGCAGCTTTCACACTAAATAGGGTACCATCTAAATCCGTAGTTAAGACACCATATGAGATGTGGACTGGAAAGAATCCCAGTTTGTCTTTTCTAAAGATTTGGGGTTGTGATGCATTTGTCAAGCGACTTCAGTCGGACAAGCTAACACCCAAATCGGATAAGTGCATTTTTGTGGGATACCCAAGGGAAACATTAGGGTATTACTTCTACAGCCGAGAAGAGGGCAAAGTGTTTGTCGCTCGTAGCGGTGTTTTCCTAGAGAAAGAGTTTCTCACAAAGGGAACGAGTGGAAGGTCGGTGTGACTTGAAGAAGTTCAAGATGAGCCAGTCGGGGATGCTTCTACGAGTGATGCTATTGTAGCAGAACAAGTTGAGGAACCCGTGGCAATAGAAGCACCACAACCACGAAGGTCGGCGAGGCTCCGCGAAGCACGGGAGTTATTATTGTTAGACAATGATGAGCCTGCGACCTATGCAGAAGCGATGGTGGACCCAGACTCTGAGAAATGGCTGATTGCCATGAGATCCGAGATAGAGTCCATGGGAGACAATCAAGTTTGGAACTTGGTTGACCTGCCTGATGGTTTTAAAGCCATCGAGTGCAAGTGGATCTATAAGAAGAAGATTGATATGGATGGAAATGTTCACATCCATAAAGCTCGACTTGTTGCAAAAGGTTTTCGACAAGTTCAAGGAGTTGACTACGACGAGACTTTCTCGCCCGTAGCGATGCTTAAATCTATACGGATCATTCTAGCCATTGCTGCACATTTCGATTATGAGATATGGCAGATGGATGTCAAGACGGCTTTCTTAAATGGAATCCTTTCTGAGGACGTGTATATGATGCAGCCCGAAGGTTTTGTCGATCCAAACAATGCTGGAAAGGTATGCAAACTTCAAAAGTCTATTTATGGGCTGAAGCAAGCATCTCGGAGTTGGAACATTCGATTTGATGAAGTTGTAAAGGAGTTTGGCTTCACCAAAAACGAACAAGAACCTTGTGTGTATAAGAAAGAAAATGGGAAATCACTTGTGTTTCTAATCTTATATGTGGATGACATATTATTGATTGGAAATGACATTCCTATGCTCGAGTCTGTTAAGACCTCATTGAAAAATAGTTTTTCTATGAAGGACTTGGGAGAAGCGGCATATATTCTGGGTATCAAGATCTATAGAGATAGATCAAGGAGGCTAATTGGATTAAGCCAGAGTACGTACATTGACAAAGTGTTGAAACGGTTCAGCATGGAAGAGGCTAAGAAGGGGTTCTTGCCCATGTCTCACGGCATTAAACTCAACAAGACTCAGTGTCCTTCGACCACTGATGAGCGAGAACGCATGAGTAGGGTTCCATATGCTTCGGCTATTGGATCCATCATGTATGCAATGACATGTACTCGCCCAGATGTTTCCTATGCTCTAAGTGTTACGAGCAGATACCAGGCTGATCCAGGTGAGATTCACTGGACAGCGGTAAAGAATATCCTTAAGTACTTGAGAAGGACTAAGGATATGTTCCTAGTTTATGGAGGTGAGGTTGAACTCAGTGTAAAGGGTTACACAGATGCGAGTTACCTTAATGACTCAGACGACTCAAAATCGCAATCAGGTTATGTGTTTGTCATGAATGGTGGTGCTGTGAGCTGGAAAAGTTCCAAGCAAGATACAGTGGCCTCCTCTTCAACAGAAGCTGAATATATTGCTGCCTCGGAGGCTGCAAAGGAAGCTGTTTGGATTAGGAATTTCCTGATCGCTCTTGGTGTGGTTCAGGGCTCGTCCAATCCCTTGGACGTTTATTGTGACAACAATGGTGCTATTGCACAAGCCAAAGAACCTAGACAGCACCAGAAGAACAAACATATTCGCATGCGCTACCATCTGATTCGTGAGTTCATTGATGAAGGTAGTGTCATGTTATGCAAAATACATACGGACTCAAATGTTGCTGATCCCTTGACTAAGCCACTCCCGCAGCCTGCGCATGAAGCGCACACAAGAGCAATAGGTATTAGATACTGTCTAGATTGACTCTAGTGCAAGTGGGAGACTGAAGGAAATATGCCCTAGAGGCAATCATAGAGATGATTGTATTTCATGTGTATCCATGAGTTATTTTAATGTTCCTTGAATATCCATATACTAGGCAACTTGTATTGATTGGCAATTATGTGAATTGTTTGTGAAACTCTTTACTTGTATGGTTATCTAATAATTGTCCCTAGTCGGAGTTCATGCGAGGACACACGTGAATATTAGACTAGCACATCGATTGGTTAATGACTATGTTTCGCAAGTCATTGACATAGAGATGTCAAACCAATGATGTGGACACATGTTATGAACATGGGGTTGGACTGACCCAACATGAGACTAGCAATAATACTTGCAGCTCTCTCTACACATCGTGTACGTTTTGTCCTTAGACCTGAGATTGTCGCATGTACTTGAGATGTGGATCGACCTACTTTGGGGCTATCAAACACTACTCCATAACTGGGTAGTTATAAAGGTAGCTTTCGGGTTTGTCCTGATACATGCTGCAAGGAATCGGTCAATCAAGATGGGATTTGCCCCTCTCTACTTGAGAGAGATATCTCTGGGCCCCTTGAGTGATCGGATCCAGAAATGCATGGCCGTGCTACATATGGTTAAGAGTTAACCTAGTAAAGGGATTCTGAATCACAGTATCGAGAAAGAGAGGTCAGCTTAGAGCTAGACCAAATATCGTGAGGCAAAGGGAAAGACATGTACTCAACCTTGTGATGGTTCGTCCGAATGATCTTTATATGCATTTAGGAGTTGGCACGTCTTGCTAGAGGCCGCTACCAACTATTGACGGAGTAAGTGTACTCGCGTCATGTCTATACGTGTATGAACCTATAGGGTCACACACTTTAGGGGCTGGAAGCCTAATGAGGATTGGATCCGAATTAGACCAGGCTTAGGCTGCTAATGGGCTGCTAATGTAGAAGCCCACCAGGGATGCCTATATAAGAGGGAGTGAGGCGAGCTGAAAAGGTGAGAGCATTCCACCCAGCCGCCACTCCTCTTCCGCCTGTGTTGCACGCGCAGACCTAGCAGTCTGGCGTGTGACGGCTCCCACTCCGGACGTGTGGATACCTCGGAGGTGCCGCATCTGTAGCACTTGGACGAGCCGCGCAAAGGGGAGCTGCTCGTGGGACGAGGACGAGGAGGAGACGTAGAACATCTACACTGCCGCAACGTGCTTCATCGAGTTCCGCACCTGCGCGTCTAGCGGTAATCCCGTGATCTATGACAATAGTATTCCTGGTTGACGCGGTAGAAATTTTTGATTTTACGCTAGTGTAGCCTACCCGTTACCCTTCAATATAGTCATACGTGCTCGCAATGAGAACTTGCACAACATCTTTTGTCCTACCAGCCCGTTTGCAGCGGGGCCTCAAGGGAACTACTGGCAATTAAGGTGCTCCTTTTAATAGAGCACCGGAGCAAAGCATTAACACTCCGTGAACACATGTGATCCTCACATCAAAGCCATTCCCTCTGGTTATCCGGATTTCTGTCACTTCGGGGCCATTGGTTCCGGACAACAACGTGTGTATACAACTTGCAGGTAAGACCATAAACAATACTATTGTTGGGGATATACTTTCCGGGTATCCTCACAGTTCCTCACTGACCAGGGTGGCCCACTTCGGGTTAGAGCTTTGCTTCACGGGCGGCCTAGTCAGGGAGAAGAGACGGAGTCCAGTCCGGCTACGGGAAGGCCTAGAAGACTTACCGACTTAGGCCCATAGCGTTACTTGTAGTTCAAGATGTACTCTGTAACCAACTCTTAGTCGTAGCTGGATAGATCTCTCCTGTAAACCCTAGGCCGGATATCTATATAAGCCATCCTAGGGAGAGCCTTTAGGGCACCCTCAATAGTCTACAATCTCAACTCGCACAGGCGATCCCTTGTAACCCATATTCCGGCTCTGCCGTATTACTGGATTGCTAGCAGGAGTAGGATCCGTCCAAAGCCGGTTGATTTGAACCTGGGTAAACTTGTGTGCTCACCGTCCCGGAACACCGTACGTCTCACACCCCTCTCTTCTGCACGCCTCGAGGACCCCCTCATGGCGTACTTGTCCTCAATCCGACGACAGTTGGCGCCCACCGTGGGGCAAGTGATCTTCGGATCTGCGTTCCGAGCGGAATCTGCAAGAATCAGAATCGGCGAGACTATCGTCGTCGGTCGCATCCTCTACGCCAGCGACGTCCCTCTCATCGTTCTCGACGAGACTTGGATTCGGCTAGGGAGACCGTGACTGTCTACACCATCATGTCTTTTGGCGAGATCGATGTTTACATCGGTTTTGCTGAACCTGTCCCACCCACCCCAGCGGTGATGATAGAGGCAGAAGAATCTTCTAGGTCCCCTTTGTCCGCGGAGGCGGCAGAGTTCCGAATCTCAGAAAACCCTAATCCCACCCAGCCCGCACCAGTTGCGAAGATAGTGGAGAAATCCAAGCCTGAAGAAGACCTTGCAGTCCAAGTCGAATCTGGAGTGGATCTCCTTGGAGAAGCCAGATCCCAGATCGACCCACCTGCGGAAGTCGAAATCCAGGAGGAGCATATCAACGACACTGATTTTGGCTCTGATGATGCCAGGACAAACAGGCCTTTCCTAAGGTACACACTACGACGTATGATACTGCAACCCACAAGCGCAATTCTCGAGACCACCAAAAGTTTCGATGAAGCTGATCGCGAGATCTGCATATACCTCAGAAGGAACGCGTCGCACTTCGTCGGATATGTTGGATCCGGATCCGGCTCTGCCGATGCTGGAGAAAACATCGACTCTGTACTGGAGGCAATTGGAACGAACACCGACGTACCCGCATCCTCGGATGAATCGATGATGTCATCAAATTTCTGAAAGTTCTCCGCGGAATATGAAGAGGAGTATAACTCCAAAGCTTTAGAAGAAGGAGAAGCCATGGATGAAGGATCCGGGGAACACTCTCCCAAAGCGCAGGACGACATGGACGTCGGAGATAATCCCGAAGTCCAGATGTCCGAAAGTACCGATCTGAGCTTGACTCCGGGAAACGGACCCAAAGCCATCTTTGCTACTGGCGCTGCCAAGAAGGCAAAGAAGAAGAACAAGAAGAACAAGGCCGCGGCAAAAGACCCTCTGACAGAAGAGGTGATTGTTGAGGAATACGAGGAAGACTTGAATGGAGCACTTATCCCAGACGAGCCGAAAAAAGAAGAATCGATGGATGGACACGTGATCACTAAAGGTGCGTGTAAACTCATCGATGCTGCATTAACCACACCTATTCCTACAACTACAGAACTTACTGCGGAAGAACTGGACGAGAGGGCACAGGCGCTAGAAGCGTGTTGTCAAGTACTCCTCGATGAAGCCAAAAACATTGAGGAGGAAAAGAAACGCATAGCATCTGCAGGGAAGTAAAACTCCAGGCAATACCAGAAGACCAGGAAGTGTCACACCAATGACAACCAATTCCCGCAGATCCACACCGTCCTTTTCAGAGATGAGATGGGGAAGCCTCATAAAGATAGCAAAGGAGATTGGGTATATCCAACCCAGTACAGAATACCGTGGCAGCCCGAGATATTCTATCAGCTAATCTAGGACCAGAGGAAATCCGGTTGGGAATCAAACTACTCAACAAGGGACTGGAGCAGCAAAAGGTCGCCATGTCCAGAAGTCAAAAACTGGTCTCGGATTCCGACCAATGTCGCACAGATCCGGCATGGGCTGACGTAAGCCCCCATCGCGTTTCGGAGCAGCATCATCGCCCTGAACGCCGGGAACCGGATCATCAGGACAGCATCACAGAACTACACGTGACTGGAGCAACGTCGCCCCAGCGGCCGAACAAGAGGCCATTGTTGCACTGTATCCGAGGAATCCTCCCCGACAAGAGTCGAACGATCAAAGGGGAGAAGATAAAGAGAAACGTCGGGAGGAGGATCGTCAAAAAATGCCACCTCCTAGACATGCAAGCCGTCCGGATGAGCCTCACCGTAGTGGGAACGACGGACGAAGGAACGACGGAAACCATGCCGGCACAAGCCATCAGGGGCACGTAGTAGTGCAGACCCTCCCCGGAACCGGAAAAATGACGCTCCAGACGGAGGCCGGCGATCATCCAGAAACAATCAACCTGCCCCACCCTCTCCACCAAGCAGTCATCACAACGGCTCTCAAGGGGGACAAGGAGGACGACGTGGCGGAGGAGGTGGTAGCAGAAGCCGAAGTTCGGCTCGAAGGCACCGCAGCCATAGCTGACATTTGGGACGATCTCTGTCCCCGAACGACGCAAGGCACAAGATCAACTCCAACATAGAGGCGCGGCGCTACAAAAACGATGATATCTACATGGGCCCAAAATGCTTCGGACCACGCATCAGAGCTACAAGATTCCCGGAAGGATTTGCTATCTCAAGGCATATCCAAGCCTATGAAAGCATTGCTCGGCCAGATACCTGGCTACAGGATTTTTTCCAAGCTTGCTGCATCGCCAAAGGCGGAAACAGCCTGGTCGCAACCCGATATCTCCCACTTATGTTTCGGAAGACGGCACGATCATGGCTCAATGAACTTCCAGAGAACACCATCCATAACTGGTATGACATGCAAAGCGCGTTCTTTCGGAATTTTGAAGGCACATATCGGAGGCCCTGTACGGTCGGACACCTACAGCGTTGCACCCAGAAGGCCGGAGAAACTTGCCGGGATTACCTCGAACGATGGATCAACACCAAGAACTCATGTGAAGGAGTAAATGATCAAAATGCGATTGAAGCTTTCATGGCAGGTCTCCCAATTGGTCTACTGCGCCATCGCTTGAAGTGTGACAAAGTCACTGATTTGGGAGAGATGATAGAAACAACGAGCAAGTATGCAGATGCCGACGACGATGCAGAGGGATTACTCAATGCCCTAGTTGTGCCACAGTCGGCAAAACAACCAAAGCAACAAGCTCAGAAGCGCAAAAATAGCTCGGAAGAGAAACCCAACGTGGAAACAGCAGTGGTCACTGCTACTTTCGGGTATGGAGGACGAGGAGGACACGGCGGAGGCCGCGAGCGTGGCCGTGGGACTTCAAGGGTCCAAGGTAGAGGAGACCAGCAACCAGGCAAAACCTACTCTTGGGCCGACATTGCTAATAACCCATGTGTGCATCACTTAGACGCCAATGGGGGCTCGTCCTACACTAACGCTGAATGTCGTTTCAATGACGACATCAAAAGATATGACACCGCAGGCTACAAAGCTAAGCGGAAGAAGGGAAATAAGAATCCCGAAAAAGATAAAGAGACCAAGGAAGATTCCGACATGGAGGAAGCTGATGCTTCAAATCCCAAGCCGGAAGGCAAGAAAAAATTTCCGACCAAAAAAGACACTTATGTCACCTTCCTCGGATCTCCACTAGCAAAGGTTAAGAAAGCAGTTCTACATGAGCTCAATGCAATAGTTCCGGCTGTCCCCAAATTTCTGGACTAGTCGGAAGTGGCAATCACATTTGACCGTGCTGATCATCCGCCTAAGTTGCACAGGCGAGGAAAATACGCCTTAATCGTCAATCCACTTATTGACGATTATGGTTTCTCAAGACCCTCATGGACGGTGGTAGCAGTATCAATATTCTATATGTTGAAACGCTATGCCGGATGAAGATCTCGGAGACCCAGCTGAACCATAGCTCTGTGATCTCTCACGGAGTTGTCCCAGGAAGACAAGCCAATTTCCTGGGAGAAATCATTTTGGATGTTACCTTTGGAACTCCAAAGAATTATCGGACGGAGGCACTTTCCTTCGAAGTGGTCCTGTTCAAGAGCGCGTACCATGCTATATTCGGACGTCCGACTTACTGGGCTTCTATGGCTCGTCCATGTTACATTTACAATATGATGAAAATTCCAGGTCCCAACAGCGTAATCACTATCAGGGGAGACCCCAAGAAAGCGCGGGAGTGCGAGGATGGAAATTCCGCCTTTGCTGAAGCCGTGATCCACGCCCAGGAGTACCAGGAGATCAAGAAGAGCATAGATCCGTCCGAGATGCCAGCAACAAAGAAGGAGGTGACAAAGCCAAATCCGGAGTTCGGGGCATCAGAAGAGACGAAGAAGATGCCGTTGAAGGATGATGACCCCTCCAAGGTGACCCAGATAGGCATAGGCCTAGATAGCGCATAGGACAGCACGCTCGTCAAGTTCCTCCAAGCAAATCAAGATATCTTCGCATGGTAGCCATCTGACATGACCGGAGTCCCTACGACATTTCGGCGATGAAAAGCGTAAGGCAATAGCTAAGGAACTAGCATGGCTCGAGTTAGCCAGATTCATAGAAGAGGTCATCAACACTGAGTGGTCGGCCAATCCTGTAATGGTCCCTAAAAAGGACACCACTAATTTAAGGATGTGTGTTGATTATACTGCCTTGAACAAGGCTTGTCCAAAAGATCCGTTCGCTCTGCCTAGAATTGATCAAGTTATCGATTCTATGGCAGGCTCGGAACTCCTCTTTTTCTCGACGCATATTCCGGGTATCACCAAATCCGGATGAAGGAATCTGAAAAAGTCAAAACTTCATTCATAACCCCTTTTGGAACCTTCTGTTTTCTTACGATGCCCTTTGGGCTGAAGAACGCAGGAGCTACCTACCAGCGCATGATGCAGCGTTACCTCCATGACCAACCTGGACGCAATGTACATGCATACGTGGATGATATTGCGGTGATGTCTAAAAAGAAGGAAACGCTGATTTCCGACTTGGAGGATACATTCGCCAATCTACGAAAATACAACATCATGCTTAACCCGAAGAAATGCTTCTTTGGAATACCAGCCGGAAAATTGTTAGGTTTCATCGTGTCTCAAAGAGGCATAGAGTTGAACCGAGACAAAATCAAGGCTATACTCAATATTTCTAGGCCAACTCGCCTGAAGGACGTACAAAGATTAACTGGTTGCATAGCTGCGGTCAGTCGATTTGTAAGCCGGCTTGGTGAAAGAGCCACACCATTATACAAACTCCTGAAAAAGACCAAGGATTTTGTTTGGACTGACGAAGCTGAAGCTGCACTACAAGACCTGAAGAAAGTACTCCCATCTGCTCCTATCCTTGCAGCGCCGGAACCTCAGGAACCGATGTTGCTCTATCTTGCTACGACAAATAAGGTCGTTAGTATCGTCATGGTGGTGGAGAGACCGGAGGAAAATCAGGAACACCTGGTGCAGCGTCCGACTTACTTTGTCAGTGAGGTCCTGACAGAATCAAAACAGCGGTATCCGCACTATCAAAAGTTGGCTTACGGTGTTTTCCTAGCATCTCGTAAGTTATGACACTATTTCAGGAGCATCCAATCACCATGGTGAGCACAGCTCCCATGAGAGATATAATCAATAACGGTGATGCCACAGGACGCGTCGCCAAATGGGGCATAGAGCTTTCAGCTTTCGATATTGAGTATAAACCCCGGACAACAATCAAATCCCAGATCCTTGCCGACTTTGTCGATGATTGGACAGAGACGAAGGAAAATATGACCCTCCCGGAGTCGGAATATTGGACCCTCTACTTTGATGGGTCTAAGGCTCGAGGGGGCTCGGGGGCTGGCGTGGTGCTCAAATAACCCCAAGGAGATAAACTTCTATACGTGTTGGATATCCACTTCACAACGACAAACAATATTGCCGAGTATGAAGCACTTCTGCATGGAATCCAGATTGCTAAGGATATTGGCATCCGATGGTTGATGTGTTACGGAGATTCGGATCTTGTTGCTCAACAAGTGTCGGATATTTGTAATGCAAATAAACACATGGCAGCATATAAAGTTGTCGTGGATGATCTATCTAAATTGTTCGAAGGGTTTGAGGTTCAACACATCCCTCGAGAAGAAAACAAGGAAGCAGATACATTATCTCGGATAGGCTCTACGTGGAAAGAGGTCCTGGATGGCGCTTTTTTAGAGAACCTCAAAGTTCCCTCAATAAAGGGAGTAGATGAGGAATATCCGACCAAATCCGACTCACCTTTGATAGTAGTTCTGGCTGTAATTCCCAGCTGGACTCAACCCTACCATGATTGTTTGGTAGATGCCAAATTACCCGAAGACGAGGTTCTGAGCCGGCAGATTATCCGACAAGCTAAAGCCTATACTATTGTTAAAGGTGAGCTCTATAAACGGAGTGTTTCTGGGGTTTTTCAGCGCTGCGTATCTCTGGAAGAAGGAGTGGAAATATTAAGGGAAATGCACGAAGGCGAGTGTGGTCACCACGCTGCAGCCAAATCTTTAGTGGTAAAAGCTTTTAGACACGGATTTTTCTGGCTTACAGCTCAGGCAAATGCCGAACGATTAGTCAAGACGTGCAAAGGCTGCCAAAAGTACGCCAAACAAGCTCATGTTCCGGCTGATCAGCTGCGAACAATACCTATAACATGGCCTTTTGCGGTCTGGGGGCTTGATATGGTAGGACCATTTAAACGAGCTCCAAGTGGATTTACTCACCTCTTAGTGATGGTGGATAAATTCACCAAATGGATTGAGGCTAAACCTGTCACTAGTTGTGATGGAGCAACAACTAAAATATTTGTCGAGGATGTTATAATCCGGTATGGTTATCCACATAGCATTATCAGGGACAACGGGAGTAACTTTTCTATGGGAGAATTGGCAGAATTCTGCAACAAGCAAAATATCCGGCTTGACATTAGGTCAGTTGCACATCCACAGGCTAACGGACAAGTCGAAAGAGCAAATGGTTTAATCCTACAAGGCCTAAAACCGAGACTCAAAGTACCACTACGACATGCTGCAGGGGCTTGGGCAGAGGAATTACCCTTTGTAATATGGAGTTTACAAACAACTCCAAATAGGTAAACCGGATGCACACCTTTCTTCTTGGTCTATGGCACAGAAGCAGTTCTTCCTAGTGATTCAATTCACACTTCTCCTAGAGTGGCCGCATATATTGAAGAGGATGCCGAGATTTCTCGACAAAATGATCTTGACTTAGTCGAAGAAGTTCGCGTCGTTGCTGAAATGAGATCAACAACCTATCAGCAGAAGTTACGCAAGTATCATAGCCAGAGAGTCCGAAACAGATCTTTCAATAAAGGTGATTTGGTTCTCCGGCTTGTGCAACAAAGAAAGCACAAACTTTCCCCTGTATGGGAAGGGCCCTTTTTAGCTAGTCGAGTATTGCACAATGGTTCGTACTACTTAACTGACATGAGGCCAGTCAAAGAAAGACCTCCTACTAAGAAGAGAAAGAGAGCTAGAGGAAGTACAAATCCGGATGAGTTAGACAGACCATGGAATATTTCTCAGCTACGTCCCTTTTATTCTTAGTTTATCCTTCTTTGTAATCATATATATGTACATGTTCTGTGAGAAATAAAAGTTTTGGTTGCCTCAAGTTTTTCAGAGAAGTTTTTACCATCTTATTTCAGAATGATCATGTCATAGTCGAAAATCCCAGAATGCTTGAAAGTACTTTATGCTCATGTTCGTTCTGGTTTAGATTTCCGATTCTAAAAATGCTACCGTCGGGTATAACTCTAAAGTTTCTAGTCTATACTTTGGTTCTTTGTCTGATTGCTGGATGCGGGTATTTTCCGAGTAGTGAATTGTTGGTACTAGAAGCCGGCTTTGTTTCCGAGTTTAAACTGGTTTAGCAATTGAGCTCCGTTGCTCGGCAAAGTTTCCGCACAAAAGGTTTAGCCGGCTCACGAAAGGGACGAGGCAGAAAGCCAGATAAACAATAAGTGTAGGCGAAAAAATACAAGTGCTTATGTAAACATTTCAGGCACGCAAAAAATTTAAAGCCAAAAGTGCTGAATAGATCAAAAGCTTAGCACTAGCAAAATTATAGTACTGCATATTTACAGGACCATCATGTTTTTCAGAATAACACAAATGTTTCTGGTAATCTATGATGCGGGAGAGGAAGGAGATACCGGCTCGCTGGATACATCGCCTTGATATCGCTCCGAGATGTCCACATCCGAAATGGTGCGGTCATCGTCAGAAACTTCTACTGAATCTTCTAGAGGCAGAGGCGGAGTGTCCACGCGGGTGAAGAAAGGAGTCTCGTAGATGGTCAAGTCAGCCACGTGACACCCATATCCGGCGCAGGAGTCCATAATGGCTTTGATGTCCTGCTCCTGGCCTTCTTCATCTACTTTGCAGTACCCTCTGGTCACTTGCCATATTTCCATGTTTCCATGATGGCTCATGACCATGGTGAGAGTGTTCTACGCCGCGGTCCGCGCGTAGGACATGTTCAATCCTGGACAAGTTGTGGCATCTCCTTTGTTTTGTCCCGCACCTGAAATTCTGACATGATATGCATGTCCGGAATATTGAGAGCCTCGCCAATGTCCTCAAGGGATTGGCAGAAGTCATGAAGCAGGTCACCGACTTGGGTAAGCCGGTGGGTGTAGGGCTCAGCGAAAGTGGAATCCGTCAAGTTCAGAGGACCTATAAACAAAAACAGTTAAAGAAAACCGACATTGAAAGAAGTCGAAGAAAATAGACAAGTCAGACAGATGGAACGTACCGAAAATGACGTCGTCAACCTTGGTCTTCTCTTCCCGAAGACTCCGGAGTTCAGCCCGGAGCGCCTTGGAAAGGTCACGCTCGTCAGTGGCCATGGAGGAGAACTCAAGGATTTGAGCAATGCTCTTTTCATGATCTGCCTTGAGCTGATCCAGCTCTTGGCGAAGTTCCTTGTTCTCCACCACCAAAGTTTTGAGGTTCTCGGCCTCTTCAATCATGGCGCAGGACTGTTTTACCAGCGCTGTAAGTCAAAAAAGAACAACAGTTCAGTAAAAAATTCGACTATGAAAACATGAAAGACAAGGTTTGAGTCTCGGAATGTTTACCTTCGGCCTTATCCTTGGCAACTTTAAGCTCAGCATTTTTAAGTCAGAGAGCTTTGATCTCTCTCCGCTTATCACAGACATTCTTCAACACATCCTGGTTATAGGAATATACTTTCTGTAAGTCAGAATACCCAAAGTCAGAAGTCTACTAAAGACCCGGGCTAATATTTTTACTAATATCAGCACGAGCCTTGGGGGTTACACTAGTTCGTTCTTTGGCATCCTAAGGAAACAAAAACCCAGATTATTTATCCTACTTCATGCTTGAGGGCTAGAGGATATGATATGAAATAAAGGAAAATAGGAGTTAGTATTCTGACTTACATATTGTTCGCGAGTAAGTTTATCCAAACTCACATTCACTTCAACAGCAACCTTCTCAGCGAGAGTCAGAGGGGTCAATGGAGCAGTTGGAAGCTCACCGGACCTGATCCTCTCGTTGTGGAGACGCACTTGTTCAAGAAGATCAGAGTGCTTGATGTCCTCTGCTTCTTGCGCTTCTTCTTCGGCAGATAAGTTTCTTTTCTCTAGGCATTGCCTGGCCAGCCGCTGGATCTCTTCAGCAGATTTCCGGGACAGGCCAAACTTGGCAAGTCCCGGATTGCTGAGAAGGTTTTTGGCAAAGGTTTCTGCCAAGGGATCATTACCCAAACAGGGTTCACCCTTATCTAAACCTGACTCACCCATGGTGACGTTAGTTTGCGATTCAAGGATCGCAGGCTCCGTTGAAGGAGCCAAATCTTCTGCGACAGCCAGAGAAGGAATGATCACCGGCGTTGCGGAAGGTTGAGGGGCAGCAGTCGGAGGAGCCACAGCAGGAGAAGCTATGGTAAGCTTCGTCTGTCGCAGGGGCTTCGAAGAAATTCCCTTCCCCTTGCCTTTGATGAGCTGTTTAGCTCTGAGAATGTAATAGAGTCGGAAACATTACATCTCGGAAGAGAATTCGAGTAAAGTGCAAAGGCGGAAGTTATGATTGAAAATTACCTCTTCACGACGGGCACCTCTTTTGTGCCAACAGCCACTGCCGGAGCCTTGCGCTTCTTGAGCGCAATGTCCGGCAATGGGACCAACTCCACCTCCTGAGAAAAATCTGGAGGATATCCTTCGAGTGGAGCAAATTCCCACTCGGGGAGTGATACATTGCAAATGTATCTATAATTCTTGATGTTCCGTGCTTGGTTTTATCCACTTTCTTGTGTTTTGTTCCAACTTTGGAGTACTTTTCATATGATTTCTTGGACTAACCTATTAACAAGAGCCACAGTGCCAGCTACCTGTTTTCTGCTGTTTTTGGTTCCAGGAAAGTCAGAAAATGAATATTCTCGGAATTGGACGGGACAAAAGCCAAAGTGCCTATTTTTCTGGAAGTCATCAAGTGCCAGAATACGAGACGGAGAGGGCCCAGAGGGCGGCCACACCACCTGGCCGCACGGCCAGGCCTAGCCCATGCCAGGGGGTGGTGTGGCCAACCCAGGCACCCCCCTCGGCCTCTCCTTCCGCCTATATATTTCCCTCGGGACGAAAACCATAAAGGCCCGATCAAAAAATCCACGAAAGAGTCTATAGCCGCCGTCATCTCCATCCCTAGATCGGGAGGGATCGGAAACTCTTCCCGGCACCCTTCCGGAGAGGGGAATTCACCCTGGAGGCCTTCTTCATCACCATGCAAGCCTCTGGTGTGATGCGTGAGTAGTTCATCCTTGGACTATGGATCCATGTAGTAGCTAGATGGCTGGTTCTCCTCCTTTGTGCTTTCATGTTTAGATCTTGTGAGCTCCGTTTCATGATCAAGATCATCTTTTTGTAATTCTGCATGTTGTGTTTGCGGGGACCGATGGATATTGAGATGCTATTTTAGATTGATTATTGATTCTATCATGTCTTTGTTATTTGTGATCTTGCATGCTTTCCGTTGTTAGTAGCTATCTTGGTCAAGTAGATGCTAGCAACTCCAAGAGTTAGTATTTATGCTCGATAGTGGGTTCATGCCTCTAGTAATCTAGGGAAGTGACAGAAATCTCTAAGGTACTAGATGTGCTATTGCTACTAGGGAGAAAACAACAATCCTTTGTTCATAGAACAATCGTATTGTTTACTTTACACGCAGTTCGTAAAGCAATAATCTCTTGCTTGCAACTTAATACTGGGGGGGTTCAGATGATAACCTGAAGGTGGATTATTAGTCATAGATGCAGTTGGATGGCGGTCTATGTATAATGTTGTAATGCCCAATCAAGTCTCAAAGGAGTCAAGATGATTAGTATATGCATGTATTGCTTTCTTGGTGTTTGTCAATTGCCTCGTTGTAATTTGTTCACCCGGCATGTTATCTATCTTAAGGAGAGCCACCTCTAGTGAACTATGGATCTCGGTCCTTTTCTTTACATTCAATCTATAAACTGTTTACTGCTTTGTGTTTACTTTCTGCAAACTTACACTTCTATCCGTTTGATACGTTTAATCCTTTGTTTTCCGCAAAACACTGTGAGATTGACAACCTCATCGCAAGTTGGGGACAAAGTTCTGTGGTTGTGTTGTGCAGGTCTCCACGTTGCTACTAGCACCGGTAGTGCGCCCTGCCAAAGCTCAGCTAGTAACACCTTTGGGGTGTTTCTTGCTCCTACTGGTTCGATTAAACCTTGGTTTCATAACTGAGGGAAACTTGCCGCTGTGCTCATCATACCTTCCTCTTGGGGTTCCCAACGAGCTCTACATCAACACCACCATCAAGCATTTTTCTGGGTGCCGTGCATTGAGCCATCAAGCGATTTTCTGGCGCCGTTGCCGGGGAGTCAAGGACATCTTCACAAGGGGAGTCCCTCATAACCAATCTCTTTACTTTGTTGTTTTTTTTGCTTAGTTTTCTTTTTTGCTTTGTTTGCTTGTTTTGTTATTCAAAAAGACACAAAAAATTAGTTTTACTAGTTTGCTTTCTTATTTGAAAACCCAAAAAAATGACAACTCTTGAAAACACTAAGTTGTGTGACTTCACTAGCACCAACAACAATGATTTTATGAGCACACCTATTGCTCCACATGTTCCTGAAGCTACTTTCTTTGAGATAAAACCTGCTTTTCTCAATCTTGTTATGAGAGAACAATTTTCTGGTATTGGTAATGAAGATGATGCTTCCCATCTAAATAACTTTGTAGAACTTTGTGAGATGCAAAAGCATAGGGATACATATGGTGATATTATTAAGCTGAAATTGTTTCCTTTCTCTTTGAGAGGAAAAGCTAAAGAATGGTTGAATTCCTTAACTAGGAATAGTATTGATTCTTGGACTAAATGCAAATATGCTTTCATTGGAAAATACTATCCTCCTGCTAAGATTATATCTATGAGAAGTGAAATAATGAAGTTTAAACAACTTGATAATGAACATGTTGCTCAAGCTTGGGAAAGAATGAAATCTTTGGTAAAGAATTTTCCCACTCATGGACTGACTGCTTGGATGATCATCCAAACTTTTTATGCAGGATTGAACTATTCTTCAAGGAACCTATTGGATTCTGCTGCTGGAGGTACCTTTATAACCATCACTTTGGGTGCTGCAACGAAACTTCTGGACAATATGATGGTTAATTATTCTGAATGGCATACTGAGAGAGCTCCACAAGGTAAGAAGGTAATTTCTGTTGAGGATACCTCCTTCTTGAGTGATAAGAGTGATATTATTATGTCTATGCTTGTTAATGGGAAAGCCCATATTGATCCCAATAATGTTCCTTTAGCCTCTTTGGTTGCTCAAGAAGAGCAAGTTGATGTGAACTTCATAAGAAATAACAACTTTGGCAATAATGCTTATAGGATTAATTTTGGTAACAACAATTATAAGCCATATCCTCCCAAGAATGGTAATGCTTATGGAAATTCTTACAACAATAATTGGAGTGCTCCTCTAAACTTGAAGTTATGCTCAAAGACTTTATTAGTAAACAAACTACTTTCAATAAAACTATTGAGGAAAAACTCTCTAATGCTGAAAGAAATATAGCATTTTTGGCTGAAGCTCAATCTTCTTTGAATAAAATGGCTACTAAACCTGAAACTAATTATAATCCCTTTGCAGCTACTAATGCTATACAAGTAAGAATTGATGAAAATGTTAGACTATTAGCTGAATTACATGCTAAGTGGGAAAGAGAAGATGAAATTGCTAGAAACATTAGTGTTTCTACTATTACCACCACTAGTGTTGAGGCTAGTAATGGTTCTACTACTTTAGATGATAAATTTGATTTTGATCTTGATGGTTGCAATATCTCTGAAGTTATTAAGTTCCAACAAAATCTTGCTAGAAGTCCTAATGCTAGTGCTATGAACATGGCCTTTACAAAACACATTACAGATGCTCTCATCAAGATTAAAGAAGAAAAGATGAAACATAAAGCTCCTATTCCTATAAAACAAGAGGATGGTTGGTAACCCATCATTAATATGAAAGTGAATGACTTTGATTTCAAAGCTTTGTGTGATCTTGATAGTAGTGTTTCTATTATGCCTAGAAGGATTTATGATATGCTTGATTTGCCTCCTCTTGAAGATTGCTATTTGAATGTCCCACTTGATGATAATGTTAAAAAGAAACTCATGGGGAGTCGTAATGATGTTCTTATTATGGTTAATAATTCCTATGTCCCCGTTGATTTCTATGTTTTGGATGTTGAATACAATGCTTCTTGTCCTATTACTTTGGGAAGACCTTTTCTTAGAACTGTTGCTGCCACCATTGATATGAAAGAAGGCACCATTAAATATCAACTCCCACTCAAAAAAGGTATAGAACACTTCCCTAAAAAGAGAGAAAATATTTCATTTGCTTCTCCCGTGAAAACAAAATTTGGTCTTAATGCTTCTTCATTTGAGAATACTTGATTCTTTTTGTTGCTTCTTATGCCTAACTTAAAGGCGTTAAAGAAAAGTATTTATTGGGATATAACCCAAAAGTTTTAGATGAGTCTTAGAATTTATTACCTCTGTAATAACCTCTCCTTATCCTTTTTATTTGTTTTTTGTGTCAAGAGTAACCTCTAATGGGAGAGAAGTAATGATCGGGAAAGTTGCTGTCCCGAAACAGATTTTTGTACTTCACCGTAAAAATTCGTGAGAGAGCTGTGTATTTCGGATTGAGCTGTAATTGTTTGTGCTTATGCCCCAGGTTGTTATATAACTTTCTTTAGTTCAACACATTTTTATTTGAGCAACATAAGGTCTTCGAAAAATTCGTCTTTACCTGCTGGTCTGTTTTGACAGATTTCTGCCATTTTCTGCATTTGCTTCTTGTTGGTTCCTTCTTGAGTTCTTTTGGGGAATTGAGCTTTTTGAGGGAAGTGCTACAGTAGCTAGTGTTCTAATGGAAGTTTATTTGGTGTTAGAAATGAACCTTAAGACTTATTTATCTTAAGTGCACTAATGTTGCTAATAAATATTGTGTGAAGTTTTGTATGAAGTAAAAATTTCAGGTGTATCGAAGAAATGAGTAATGAGATGAAGAATGGACTAAAGCTCAAGCTTGGGGATGCCACGCGTGTCACCCCAAGAAATATCCAAGAAGTACAAGCGTCAAAGCTTGGGGATGCCCAAGGCGTCCCCTTCTTCATCAATAAAAATCCCAGGTTTATTCCAAACGCTTCATTTTTATTGTTTCATGCACAATGGTGTTTTTCTTGGAGCGTCTTCTTTTTCGTTTTGGTTTTTAGTTTGCTTTTGTTTGATTAGTTTTCTGAATAAATTGGTTGGACCCCCTGTTTCTTACATTGGTTTGCAAATAGTTTGGTTTGGTTTGGAAAAGAGTAGGAAAGTTCATGCTTATGTGGTAAAAAGAGCTTGTTTTTGACTGTGGCCTATGCTTTGTCATGCCATTCTTGATATTGTTTTGGCTTTATGATTAGTATTCTTTTCTGTAGCATGACTTGTTATAAACAATTGAGATTTCTTAATGTGCCTTGGATGAATCATGCGTTGTTTTACCATATTAAAGCATAGTATAGTGGTATTCTGCTTTGATGCTTTATTTGGGTTGACTTGGTGCATGCTCACACCATGTTATGACTATCCCAAGTCACCATAGCCTTTATGATCCTTTAGTTTTCAACTTGTAGTATCACTTTATGCTTTGATCAATGATGTTTTGTCGCTTTGCATGATTATGGCCATTATTGCTCTCTTAGTTTGTCGCTCCCAGTCTTTTCCTAGCCTCCACAACCAAGTATGAGTTCCACTCATGCATCCAACTCCCTAAACCAAGTTATTCCAAAGAGTCCACCATACCTACCTACTAGCCTATGCTATTCCAAGTATATTCATGCTTTTGTTTACCTTCCAAATTAAACTTGTTATGAGAAAACTAGTGATTAAAGCTCTCACGAACTTGATGGCACACTTTACTTTACTTGCCTCTAATAAACTAGAACCATTGGGTCCTTCTTTGTTGCGTATATGCTTGCGCTTTATAAGTTGAAATTAGCAGAACCATGTACCATGGGGAACGCTTTCAACATTGCACTTGTACTTTGTACCCCGTTGATATCATGTTCTTTTGCTTACCGATCCCGGCGGTGTGAAATAAAAGTGGAACTTGTAAGATCATGGAGTTTGTATGTGTGTTAGAGAAATGCCTAGGCAGCTAGCCTAAGCCATTCCTAATCATGGTGGAAACTTGCAGCATCACCATAATTAGCACTATATGAAGCATCCTCAATAAAAACCTATGCAAATAGAAAATAAAAAGATCGCTGATATGCTCATTGTCTGCTTGCCTTGTCATTTTGATTATGGGAAAGCTCCCGTATCATGTGCAAGGGGTACCCCGTTGGCGGTTCTTAATGATACACATGTAATTACAATGACAAGAGCTTACTTGTGACTGAAGTTGAGTAGCATGAGGATCGGTCTTCGTAAGTAAGGGGCATGAGATTTCGGTTTATAACTTGTCAAGCATATCATCTTAGTTGTGTCACTTTAACCTTAACCACTTCAAGATGCTTATGATAGGGGCAATGAGCGCTGAAAGCTATAAGTACCATAATTTTGGGAAGCTCTTTATGAGACTTGAATCCCTACTTCCTTTTACAAAGGCTTTTCTTCCACAATTACATTGAGTCTCCACCTTCTATCTTTATGCACCTACTTTGAGAGCATAGTGGCCATTCTTAGTTCTATGTGCATTGTCCCAAGACTAGTTGATTGATGCATACTTTGATATTGCTTGTTTTAAACTATTGTATCTAGTCACTCTTATGAACTTTGAAGGTGTCCTATGCATTTATATTTGCTACTCTATTGAGGGACAAGCTGAATACTATTATGCTATGTTTTCTTTATGTGAAACAAACAAACGTCTTGCAAAGCATTGTTATTCATGAATCTTTTGTTTGTGCCTTTTCATGTTGCATCATAGTTTCTTTGCTTATTGCTAGAACTTTGTCTTTCATGTTATGATTGATGTACTATGATCCTAGCCTTGAATGTTTTGCAAATACTTTGATCAAGTCTTTGATGGTGCATGTCACCTCAAAAATTATTGTTTCTTTTTATCACTTACCTACTCGAGGACGAGCAGGAGTTAAGCTTGGGGATGTTGATACATTGCAAATGTATCTATAATTTTTGATGTTCCGTGCTTGGTTTTATCCACTTTCTTGTGTTTTGTTCCAACTTTGGAGTATTTTTCATATGATTTCTTGGACTAACCTATTAACAAGAGCCACAGTGCCAGCTACCTGTTTTCTGCTATTTTTGGTTCCAGGAAAGTCAGAAAATGAATATTCTCGGAATTGGACGGGACAAAAGCCAAAGTGCCTATTTTTCCGGAAGTCATCAAGTGCCAGAATATGAGATGGAGAGGGGCCAGAGGGCGACCACACCACCTGGCCACGCGACCAGGCCTGGCCCGCGCCATGGGGTGGTGTGGCCAGCCCAGGCACCCCCTCGGCCTCTCCTTCCGCCTATATATTGCCCTCGGGACGAAAATCCTAAGGGCCTGATCAAAAAATCCACGAAAGAGTCTATAGCCGCCGTCATCTCCATCCCTAGATCGGGAGGGATCTGAAGCTCTTCCCGGCACCCTGCCAGAGAGGGGAATTCACCCTAGAGGCCTTCTTCATCACCATGCAAGCCTCTGGTGTGATGCGTGAGTAGTTCATCCTTGGACTACGGATCCATGTAGTAGCTAGATGGCTGGTTCTCCTCCTTTGTGCTTTCATGTTTAGATCTTGTGAGCTCCGTTTATGATCAAGATCATCTTTTTGTAATTCTGCATGTTGTGTTTGCAGGGATCCGATGGATATTGAGATGTTATTTCAGATTGATTATTGATTCTATCATGTCTTTGTTATTTGTGATCTTGCATGCTTTCCGTTGTTAGTAGCTATCTTGGTCAAGTAGATGCTAGCAACTCCAAGAGTTAGTATTTATGCTCGATAGTGGGTTCATGCCTCTAGTAATCTGGGGAAGTGACAGAAATCTCTAAGGTGCTAGATGTGTTGTTGCTACTAGGGAGAAAACAACAATCCTTTGTTCATAGAACAATCGTATTGTTTACTTTACACGCAGTTCATAAAGCAATAATCTGTTGCTTGCAACTTAATACTGGAGGGGGTTCGGATGATAACCTGAAGGTGGATTATTAGTCATAGATGCACTTGGATGGCGGTCTATGTATAATGTTGTAATGCCCAATCAAGTCTCAAAGGAGTCAAGATGATTAGTATATGCATGTATTGATTTCTCGTTGTTTGTCAGTTGCCCCGCTGTAATTTGTTCACCCAGCATGTTATCTATCTTAAGGAGAGCCACCTCTAGTGAACTATGGATCCCGGTCCTTTTCTTTACATTCAATCTATAAATTGTTTACTGCTTTGTGTTTACTTTCTGCAAACTTTCACTTCTTTCCATTTGATACGTTTAATCCTTTGTTTTCCGCAAAACACGGTGAGATTGACAACCTCATCGCAAGTTGGGGACAAAGTTATGTGGTTGTGTTGTGCAGGTCTCCACGTTGCTACTAGCACCGGTAGTGCGCCCTGCCAAAGCTCAGCTAGTAACACCTTTGGGGTGTTTCCTTGCTCCTACTGGTTCGATTAAACCTTGGTTTCATAACTGAAGGAAACTTGTTGCTGTGCTCATCATACCTTCCTCTTGGGGTTCCCAACGAGCTCTACTTCAACACTGCCATCAAGCATTTTTCTGGGCGCCGCGCATTGAGCCATCAGGGAGGTCAGCAAGCTGAAAAGAAGAAAACATATCAGTATTGCAATGTAACTTAAAGATTGAAACACATAAAAAGGTTTACTGTCAGAAGGTTACCGGCACTACGGGGTTTTCCGCCGTATGCATATCCAGAGAAACCTCTAGGATCCTCCTCTCGATCCGCTCCCTTATCAACCATTTTATATGGCTTATGTAGCCTTGCGTGGTGTAGGCTCTAGGGCTGATGCGGAGGGAGTCTTTCTTGGACGACGTGATGGAGTGCATCAGTCGGTCTCCGTGGTACTGAAGGGGTTGGATCCGACGTGACACCCAACATTGGACTAAGTCGGATCCCTACAGTCCTTTGTGTTTGATCAAATATTCAATCCGCCTCTTAGCGAGGATCAGATCGTCAGTGAGAGCTGGAGGGGCCTCGTCCCAAGACGGTTGGGCCGTGGCGGCTCTGTCGATAAAAGCCGGCAAAGCAGTAGCTTTGCTAGGAGCCAGAATACCCTTGTGATAGAAGAAGGTGGCTGGCCATTGTTTGACTGAGTCACTGGCAAGAATCTTGAGATATGCGCGCTCACGTCTAAGTTAAAAACTAATTGTACCGGTGATATAAGGAACACCGGCAGTAATAGAATTTCTCCGGACATGGAAGTAGTACCGAAAAAGAGTAAGACTTGGCCTAATGCCGATGTACCCCTCGCACAAAGCCGCATAGGCGCTCATCTCTAGGAGAGAGTTGGGAGGAAGATGGTGGAGTTGAACACTATAAGATCTATCACCTCAGAAAAGAATTCCGAGGGAGGAAATGACAAACCTCTGTCCACGTGGGTGCCGAAGTGGACCCGCTCATCGGCGTGCGGGTTGGGGATGGTCTCCCTGGCACCGCCCCGCCAGTCGCCGGCGCGAAGGAGCCCTTCTGTCTCCACGCTGCGGAGCTTCTCATCATCTAGCACGCAGGGGATCCAGACCCCGCGAAAGCTTTCCTTCTTCACCGCCGCTTCCGTCGCCGCTGTCGCCGCTATTGCCGCCAAACTGGAGGAGGATGAGGAAGCCATTTCTCCGGTGAGCTAGTGACCTAGGATGGGCGGGGTTGGGAGTTTTTTGGGGGAAAGCAGAGGAGCTCTATGCATGCGGTGGAGATTTGGAGGAGAGGAAACGGCAAGGGAACATGTGAAGAAAGGAGGAGGAGAATCCTCACCCCTTATATCCACCTAACCGCGCCAAGATTCGTGCAAATGCTACAGTGTAACCGCCACGCGTCGTGGAAGGAACTGGGAAGGATCCACGCGATGATTATGTCGCCTCGATCTCCGCATACGCATTGAAACGGTGCCTCGGTTCCGCGAACTATAGACCCACCAACGGTCGTGCTGACAGGATGTCTGTCAGATGATGTGACTTGACCATGGCTGGTGTCAGGTGGTGTTAGAGGCCAAGTTCTGGCTTAGTTTGAAATCAAGCTGGAAAATCCGAGTAACCTGTTGATAGGTCTGACTTATTTTTAAGACCCGGATCATATTTTTTGTTGTGAAGTTTCAGGAACCCTTCAAGATTCTGCAAGCCGAAGATCAAGCTAGACGATGATAAATCCGACTTTGGATCTTGGAGGCCTCCGGGGGCTGCTATTGGGGATATACTTTCTGGGTATCCTCACAGTTCCTCACTAACTAGGGTGGCCCACTTCGGGTTAGAGCTTTGCTTCAGGGGCGGCCAAGTCAGGGAGAAGAGACGGAGTCCAGTCCGGCTACGGGAAGGCCTAGAAGACTTACCGACTTAGGCCCATAGCGTTCCTTGTAGTTCAAGATGTACTCTGTAACCAACTCTTAGTCGTAGCCGGATAGATCTCTCCTGTAAACCCTAGGCCGGATATCTATATAAGCCGTCCTAGGGAGAGCCTTTAGGGCACCCTCAATAGTCTACAATCTCAACTCGCATAGGCGAACCCTTGTAACCCATATTCCGGCTCTGCCGTATTACTGGATTGCTAGCAAGAGTAGGATCCGTCCAAAGCCGGCAGATTCGAACCTAGGTAAACTTGTGTGCTCACCGTCCTGGAACACCATACATCTCACACCCCTCTCTTCCGCACGCCTCGAGGACCCCCTCATGGCGTACTTGTCCTCAATCCGACGACAACTATCATAATGAATCAATAACATGTTCAGATCTGAAATCATGGCACTCGGGCCCTAGTGACAAGCATTAAGCATAACAAGTTGCAACAAAGTCATAAAGCACTAATAAAAGATACTAGGCACCATGCCCTAACAATCTGATGCCATTACATGAACGATCTCATCCAATCCCTACCATCCCCATGGCCTACAGCGGGGGATTACTCACTCATAGATGGGGAAACATGGATGGTCGATGGAGAAGCGATGGTGATGATGATGGCGATGATCTCCTCCAATTCCCCGTCCCTGTAGGGTACCAGAACAGAGTTTCTGGTGCTGTTTCGTGGAATCTGGTGGTGGCGGCGGATCGGAACTCCTTTTGGAAAAACGTCGAACCCCTTGAGTTTTTAGGTCAAAAGGCAACTTATAGGCGAAGAGAGAGACCGAGGGGGAGTCTGGGGCGGCCAGACCACCCCCTGGTGCTGCCTAGGCTAGCCTGCGCGGCCAGGTCGTGTGGCCTGGGCCCATCCCCCCTCCGTCTTGTATTCTGGCTCCGAGAGTCTTCTGGTGAAATAGGATTTTTGGCATATTTTCCGGGATTTTTCCTGATAGTTGATTTTCTGCACAAAAAGTAGACACCAAGGCAATTCTGGTGAAAACAGCGTCAGTCCGCGTTAGTTGCATCCAAATCACACAAGTTTAGAGGAGAAACAATAGCAAAAGTATTCCGGGAAGTAGATATGTTTTGGACGTATCAGTGGCCACATCCTTGGTTTGAAAGATAACATGATTTTTGTCAAAGATCGTGTGTGTAGGGCATGCATCGAGGAAAGCTCCATGAGACGGCTCACCCCCCAACTACAACCATTTACTCCAATGGGATCTTGGAACTCCTTCACATGGACCTCTTTGGTCCTCCATCCTTTGATAGTCTTGGGGGGAAGAAGTATTGTTTGGTTATTGTTGATGACTACTCAAGATACACATGGGTATATTTATTCAAAAAGAAGAGTGAGACTCAACAAACCATCATCAATTTTTCCAATGAAGTGCAACGTCAACATAATAAGAAGATCTTGGCCATTAGAAGTGACAATGGGACCGAGTTCAAGAACTACACCCTTGATGAGTTTCTTGGTGATGAGGGGATCAAGCATCAATATTCCGCTCCTTATACCCCTCAACGAAATGGTGTGGCAGAAAGGAAGAACCGGACTCTTATGGATATGGCAAGAACCATGATTGCAGAGTTCAAGTCTCCTTATAATTTTTGGGCCGAAGCTATCTCTACCGCTTGTCATATTGCCAACCGGGTTTATCTTCGCAAGTATTTGGATATGACTCCATATGAGATCCTCACCGGCAAGAAGCCAAGCGTTCACTATCTTCGGGTATTTGGGTGCAAGTGCTACATTCTCAAGAAAGGTAACCGGCTATCTAAGTTCGAGTCTTGCACTATTGAAGGTATCTTTGTTGGCTATGCACCGGACTCTCATGCCTATAGGGTCTATAACAAGTCCACCGGACAAGTTATAGTATGTTCTAACATGAAGTTCGATGAGCATAATGGCTCCCAAGTGGGGCAAATAGATCTTGGTGATGTAGGTGATGAAATTCCTCCTCAAGCCATAAGAAGAATGGGTGTGGGATTTTTCGCCCTGTTGAGGAACCCCTTGTGGTGGAAGGAGAAGGACAATGCTCTACTCAAGTGGAGCCCTCACCTACTCAAGATCTACATCCACTCAATAGCCATCAAGATGTCATTGTTGAAAAGATAGCACATGATCAAGGTCAAGCTCAAGCCAATGATGGGTGTTCTTCACCCCCTATTGATCAAGGTCAAGCTCATGAAGGTGATCAAGGTCAAAATATCGATCAAGCTCAAAGAGAGGAGCAAGCTCCTTTTCAAGGTCAAGACGAGGATCAAAATGGTGGTGATGACCAAGTAGCTTTTCAAGAATCCGTTGAAGAAGCTCATGCTCATCGTGAAGCAAGAAGGATCGCCAAGATCATCCGTGAAGGAATTACTCTTGAAAATGTTGTTGGTGATCTTGAAAGGGGCATTTCTACCCGTAACCAAGTGGCTAACTTTGTTGGCCACAATAGTTTTATATCTTGTGTAGAGCCCCAAAAGGTGTGTGAAGCGCTCGAAGACCCGGATTGGCTTGAGGCCATGCATGAAGAACTTCACAACTTCGAGCGCAACAAAGTGTGGTCATTGGTGGAAAGATCCAAGGAGTGTCGTAATGTCACCGGGACCAAGTGGATCTTTAAGAACAAGCAAGATGCAAGTGGGATGGTCGCTCGCAACAAGTCAAGATTGGTGGCTCAAGGCTTCTCTCAAGTCGAGGGTGTCGACTATGACGAAACTTTTGCCCCTGTTGCCCGTCTTGAATCCATTCGTATCTTGCTTGCATATGCATCTCATCATAACTTTAAGTTACAACAAATGGATGTTAAGAGTGCATTTCTTAATGGTCCCTTAAATGAGTTGGTATATGTCAAGCAACCTCCAGGTTTTGAGGATCCCAAGTTTCCAAACCACGTCTACAAACTTGATAAGGCACTCTATGTCCTTAAGCAAGCTCCCCGTGCATGGTATGAGCACCTTAGAAAGTTCTTGGTAGACCATAGTTTCAAAGTTGTGCTAATCGACCCCACTCTTTTTACTAAGAGAGTTGGAGGAAACTTGTTCATATGCCAAATTTATGTTGATGATATTATATTTGGTTCTCCTAACAAAGCCTTCAATGATGTCTTTGCTAAGCTAATGACCGATGAGTTCGAAATGTCTATGATGGGTGAATTGCAATTCATCCTTGGATTTGAAGTGAAACAGTTGATTGGAGGTATCTGATGTCTACGCACTTCTATTCTTGTAGACAGTTGTTGGGCCTCCAAGTGCAGAGGTTTGTAGAACAACAGCAAGTTTTCCCTTAAGTGGATCACCCAAGGTTTATCGAACTCAGGGAGGACGTGGTCAAAGGTATTCCCTCTCAAGCAACCCTGCAATCAAGATACAAGAAGTCTCTTGTGTCCCCAACACACCCAATACACTTGTCAGGTGTATAGGTGCACTAGTTCGGCGAAGAGATGGTGAAATACAAGTGGTATGGATAATTATAAGTGGTAACGGTGATAGAAAATAGCTTGATGGCGTGGAAGAGACTAAAGGAAAACTGAAATAAAGATGGAAGCAAGCAAACATGTAACAGATCTAGTAGCAAATGGTGTTTCAATGCTTAGAAACAAGGCCTAGGGATCATACTTTCACTAGTGAACACTCTCTCATAAATATATTATCTTCATGATACTACTCTTAACTACTCTCCGGTTGGACACTCTAATCAACGGTAGGGCTATAACAGCACACCTCAAAGTTCATCTTTCCCATCTAGGAAACCCCACACTGTCACCTTGAGTACTAGATGAGTCCAACAAACACCACAATTTCATAAAGACATCCAACTCCAAATATAACTCATAACAAGTATTTGAAATCTCTAGCCTAAGTGCCACCATGGTGTGCATGCTGTCACTTTCACACACATGAGGAGAGCATAGATTCATTAAATCACTTGAGTAGCAAGGTAGATTTACTAGATTACAAAGCTCATGATCACAATATTGTCATGCATAGAGAGAGAGATGAACACATAGCTACCGGTAGAACCCTTAGCCTTAAGAGAGAACTACTTCCTCCTCATCATGGGAATCAGCAATGGTGATGGAGATGGTGGTGGAGATCGATGGAGATGGCTCTAGGGGCACCTCCCCGTCCCGCAGGGTGCCGGAACAGAGACTTTATGTCCCCCGAAACTCCCCTTCAGTGGTGGCGGCGCTGCGGAACTTTTCGTGGCTGGAGGCTTGACTATCCAGGGTTTATGCCTCGGGAGGCTTCTTATAGGCCAGAGGCAAGGTCGGTGGGCGGCCAGGGGACCCACACCATGCCCTGGCACAGCCTGGGGGGACCCGCGCCATGGGGTGGTGTGGCCACCCTGTGGCCCCTCTCCGACTCTCCTTCTGGCTCCGTGAGTCTTCCGGGAAAATATCAACTTTGGCTTTTGTCCGGTCCAATTCCGAGCATATTGATTTTTTGACTTTCCTGGAACCAAAAACAGCAGAAAATAGGCAAATAGCACTGTGGCACTTGTTAATAGGTTAGTCCAAGAAATCATATGAAAAGTACTCCAAAGTGTGGACAAAACACAAGAAAGTAGATAAAACCAAGCATGGAACATTAAAAATTATAGATACATTTGAAATGTATCAACATCCCCAAGCTTAACTCCTACTCGTCCTTGAGTAGGTACGTGATAAAAAGAAAGAATAATTTTTGAGGTGACATGCACCCTTAAAGACTTGATCAAAGTATTTGTAAAACATTCAAAGATGGGATCATGGTACTTTCAATCATAACATGAAAGGCAAAGTTCTTGCAATAATACAAAGCAACTAAGTTGCAACATGAAAAGGCACAAACAAAAGGTTCATGAATAACAATGCTTTGCAAGACGTTTGTTTGTTTCACATAAAGAAAACATAGCATAGTGGCATTCAACTTGTCCCTCATAGAGTAGCAAACATAAATGCATAGGACACCTTCAAAGTTCATAAGAGTTACTAGATACAAATAGTTTAAAACAAGCAATATCAAAGTTATGCATCAATCAACAAGTCTTGGGACAATTCACAAAGAACTAAGAATGGCCACTATGCTCTCAAAGTAGGTGCATAAAGGTAGAAGGTGGAGACTCAATATAATGGTGAAAGAAAGGCCTTCATAGAAGGAAGGAGAGATTCATGTTTCATAAAGAGCTTCCAAAAATTATGGTACTTATAGCTTTCAGCTCTCATTGCCCCTATCATAAGCATCTTGAAGTGATTAAGGTTAAAGGGAACAAACTATGGAGTATATGCTTGACAAAGAATAAGTTGGAAATTTCATGTCCCTTGAATACGAGGGCCGCTCCTCATGCTACTCAAGTTTAGTCACCGGTAAGTTCTTGTCATCGTACGTACATGTGTATCATAGAGAACTGCTAATGGGGTACCCCTTGCCCGATGATCCGGAAGAATCCCCATATCAAAATGACAAGGCAAGAAGACAACGAGCATATCAGCAATCTTCTTATTTACCATGGGAATGTGGTGCTTTTTTCTCTCTTTCCTCTTTTCATTATCTCTTTTTTTCTTTTTCTCTTTTTTCTCATTATCCGACTCCTTTTTTATAAGAAGAATGATTCATAGACAGCTCATTATGGTCACGCTACAGGTTTCCACCATGTCAGCATGGATTAGACCAGCGGCCCAGGCGTTTCTCTAACACATATACATAACTCCATGGACTTACAAGCTCCCCTTTCATTTCACACCGACGACATCCATATACAAAAGAGCATGATATCAACTAGGTACAAGTACCAAGTGCAATGTTGAAAGCGTTCCCCATGACAGCATGGTTCTGGTAATTCCCAACAAATAAGTGCAAGCATATACAACATAGACGACACAATGGTTCAAGTTTATTAAGGGCGAGAAAAGTAAAGTGTGCCATCAAGTTCGTGAGAGCTTTAATCACTAGTTTTCTCATAACAAGTTTAATTCGGAAGGTAAACAAAAACATGAATATACTTGGAATAGCATAACCTAGTAGGTAGGTATGGTGGACTCTTTGGAATAACTTGGTTTAGGGAGTTGGATGCATGAGTGGAACTCATACTTGGTTGCGGAGGCTAGCAAAAGACTGGGAGCGACAAACTAAGAGAGCAATGATGGCCATAATCATGCAGAGCGACAAAACACCATTGATCAAAGCATAAAGTGATACTACAAGTTGAAAACTAAAGGATCATAAAGGCTTATGGTGACTTGGGATAGTCATAACATGGTGTGAGCATGCGCCAAGTCAACCCAAATAAAGCATCAAAGGACAATACCAATATACTATGCTTTAATATGCTAAAACAACGCATGATTCATCCAAGGCACATTAAGCAATCTCAATTGTTTATAACAAGTCATGCTACAGCAAAGAATACAAAGCATAAATCCAAAACAATATCAAGCATGACATGACAAAGCATAGGCCACAGTCAAAAACAAGCTCTCTTTACCACTTAAGCATGAACTTTCCTACTCTTTTCCAAACCAAACCAAACTATTTGAAAACCAATGCATGAAAGAGGGGGTCCAACCAATTTATTCAGGAAACTAAGAAAACCAAGCAAACGAAAAACCAAAAAGAAAAGGAAAAAGAAGACGCTCCAAGAACAACACAATTGTGCATGAAACAATAAAAATGAAGTGTTTGGAAGAAACCTGGGATTTTTATTGATGAAGAAGGGGATGCCTTGGGCATCCCCAAGCTTTGACGCTTGTACTTCTTGGATATTTCTTGGGGTGACACGCGTGGCATCCCCAAGCTTGAGCTTTAGTCCATCCTTCATCTCATTACTCATTCCTTCCATACACCTGAAATTTTTCCTTCATACAAAACTTCACACAATCTTTATTAGCAACATTAGTGTACTCAAGATAAATAAGTCTTAAGGTTCAGTTCTAATACCAAATAAACTTCCATTAGAACATTAGCTACTGTAGCACTTCCCTCAAAAAGCTCAATTCCCCAAAAGAACTCAAAAAGGAACCAACAAGAAGCAAATGAAGAAAATGAAAGTAATATGTCAAAACAGACCAGCAGGTAAAGACGAATTTTTTCGAAGACCTTCTATTGCTCAAATAAAAAAGTGTTGAACTAAATAAAGTTAGATAACAACCTGGGACATAAGCACAAAACTTCACGCCTCAAAAAGACGTTAAGAGATTTTACACGAATTTTTACGGTGAAGCACAGAAATCTGTTTCAGGACAACAACTTTCCCAATCATTACTTCTCTCTCATTAGAGGTTACTCTTGGCACAAAAAGCAAATAAAAAGGATAAGGAGAGGTTATTATAGAGGTAATTACTTCCAAGACTCATCTAAAACTTTTGGGTTATCTCCCAATAAATACTTTTCTTTAACGTCTTTAAGTTAGGCATGATAGTTTGAGAAGATGCTCACATAGGAAGTATGAATTGAAGTGAAAGAGAGCATCAAGAAGAAAATTCAAAACACATTTAAGTCTAACCCACTTCCTATGCATAGGAATCTTGTAAAGAAACAAGTCATGAAAGCACAAAGCAACAAGCATAGTAAAGCAAAACAAGTGCAACTTCAATACTTTCAACATAAAAAGAGGAAACTTAATATTATTGAGATTCATAAAACCATATTTCCCTCTCTCATAATAACTTACAGTAGCATCATGAATAAAATTAACAATATAACTATCACGTAAAACATTCTTATCATGAGCCACATGCATAAAATGATTATTACTCTCCACATAAGCATAGTCATTCTTATTAATTGTGGTGGGAGCAAATTCAACAAAATAGCTATCCTTATTATTCTCATCACCATAATCATCAATATAGGAGGCATATTGTAATCATAATTAATTTTCTCCTCAATAGTAGCTGGACTGAAAATAACATATTCATCATTGTAATCATCATATATTGGAGGTTTTGTATCATCATAATCAATAGAATAGCTATCTTCCAAAGCTAGGGAACTAAAAAGATCATTTTCATAGAAACTAGCTTCCCCAAGCTTAGACTTTTCCATAGCATTAGCAATAATGGTGTCCAACGAATTCATACTAACAACATTGCTATTAGCATGCAAATAAAGTTCCATAGGTTTTTTAATTTTCTCTTCAAATACTTCATGTCCTAACTCAAGATAAATACTATAAAGCTATCTAATTTTGTTGTTGTTTTCCATTAAGCCTAACTGGTGAAAACAAGAAACAAAAAGACAAAATTGCAGAATCTAAAGGAAATAACTTCGAGCATTCACACCGGAGGATGTGAGTACCTTTTACCTTACCTCCCCGGCAACGGCGCCAGAAAATAGGCATTTGCCGTGGGAGGTTCTTCTTCTTTAATCCTCCGGTGTGAATACCTTTTACCTTACCTCCTCGGCAACGGCGCCAAAAAATAGCTTGATGTCTACGCACTTCTATTCTTGTAGACAGTTGTTGGGCCTCCAAATGCAGAGGTTTGTAGAACAACAACAAGTTTTCCCTTAAGTGGATCACCCAAGGTTTATCGAACTCAGGGAGGAAGTGGTCAAAGGTATTCCCTCTCAAGCAACCCTGCAATCAAGATACAAGAAGTCTCTTGTGCCCCCAACACACCTAATACACTTGTCAGGTGTATAGGTGCACTAGTTTGGCGAAGAGATGGTGAAATACAAGTGGTATGGATACTTATAAGTGGTAACGGTGATAGAAAATAGCTTGATGATGTGGAAGAGACTAAAGGCAAACTGAAATAAAGATGGAAGCAAGCAAACATGTAAAAGATCTAGTAGCAAATGGTGTTTCAATGCTTAGAAACAAGGCCTAGGGATCATACTTTCACTAGTGAACACTCTCTCATAAATATATTATCTTCATGATACTACTCTTAACTACTCTCCGGTTGGACCCCCTAATCAACGGTAGGGCTATAACAGCACACCTCAAAGTTCATCTTTCCCATCTAGAAAAGCCCACACTGTCACCTTGAGTACTAGATGAGTCCAACAAACACCACAATTTCATAAAGACATCCAACTCCAAATATAACTCATAACAAGTATTTGAAATCTCTAGCCTAAGTGCCACCATGGTGTGCACGCTGTCACTTTCACACACATGGGGAGAGCAGAGATTCATTAAAGCACTTGAGTAGCAAGGTAGATCTACTAGATTACAAAGCTCATGATCACAATATGATCATGCATAGAGAGAGAGATGAACACATAGCTACCTGTAGAACCCTTAGCCTTGAGAGAGAACTACTCCCTCCTCATCATGGGAATCAGCAATGGTGATGGAGATGGTGGTGGAGATCGATGGGGATGGCTCCAGGGGCACTTCCCCGTCCCAGCAGGGTGCCGGAACAGAGACTTTCTGTCCTCGGAAACTCCCCTTAAGTGGCGGTGGCACTGCGGAACTTTTCGTGGCTGGAGGCTTGACTATCTAGGGTTTATGCCTCAGGAGGCTTCTTATAGGCCAGAGAGTAAGGTCGGTGGGTGGCCAGGGGGCCGACACCATGCCCTGGCGCGGATTGGGGGACCCGCGTCATCGGGTGGTGTGGCCACCCTGTGGCCCCTCTCCGACTCTCCTTCTGGATCCGTGAGTCTTCCGGGAAAATATCAACTTTGGCTTTTGTCCGGTCCAATTCCGAGAATATTGATTTTCTGACTTTCCTGGAACCAAAAACAGTAGAAAACAGGCAACTGGCACTTTGGCACTTGTTAATAGGTTAGTCCAAGAAATCATATGAAAAGTACTCCAAAGTGTGGACAAAACATAAGAAAGTAGATAAAACCAAGCATCGAACATCAAAAATTATAGATACATTTGTAATGTATCAGTATCTTCATTAATCAAGCCAATTATGTTCAAGATATGCTCAAGAGGTTCGGGTTGACAGACTTAAATGGAGCCAAGACTCCCATGCCTCTCAAGTGTGATCATACACTTGATATAAATGGTAAAGATGTTGATCAAAAGGTATATCGAACTATGATTGGTTCTTTGCTTTATCTTTGTGCATCTAGACCGGATATCATGTTAAGTGTGGGTATTTGTGCATGGTTTCAAGCTGCCCCAAAAGAAAGCCACCTTGTGGCGGTCAAGCGAATCTTTAGATATTTAGTTGATACCCCAAACTTTGGCTTATGGTACCCCAAGGGCTCAAGCTTTGTTCTTCATGGTTTCATGGATTCGGATTGGGCGGGAGACAAAGTTGGAAGGAAATCAACCTCTGGGGCTTGCCAATTCCTTGGTAGGTCCTTGGTGTGTTGGTCATCAAAGAAACAAAATTGTGTCTCCTTATCATCCGTCGAAGCTGAGTATATTGCGGCTGCTAGTTGTTGTGCTCAGCTTTTGTGGATGAGGCAAACTTTAAAGGATTACGGTGTCACATGTGACAAAGTGCCTCTTCTTTGTGATAATGAAAGTGCCATAAAGATCGCCCACAAATCGGTGCAACACACAAGAACGAAGCACATTGATATTCATCATCATTTCATCCGGGAGCATGTGAACAATGGTGATATTGATCTCTCTTATGTGAGCACCGAGAAAAATCTAGCGGATTTATTCACCAAGCCCCTTGATGAGAAGAGATTCCGAGAGTTAAGGCATGATCTAAATATCATTGATTCGAGTAATGTGGCTTGAGATCATGCACCCATACCCATGCTTCATATGTTATTCCATCTAGATGTAGGCATGGACATAGGGGGAGTGCGGTCCTAACTTATTGGGCCATCCCTCCCCCATTATGCCCAAAGTGACCCAAATCATTCTCGTAATATCACTATGTGATATGTGCGCTTCAATGATGAGTTTTGGTAATGGACCCAAGATACATCTTCGCGGTGCCAAGCCGAATACACTCATACATGGTGGCCTAGGCCACCACCCTCTCCTTTGAGAGGTCGTGCTTTCCTCTTGTTTGTCTCTCATTTGTTTTTCTTGTTTTTGGTGACTTGCACTGCCATTCGGTTCTTTTGAGTGTTCTTCTGTTTTAGAGTGCAATAGTCCCTCTATCTGTTTGGTATCTCAACCCAAGCCCCTTTCTCTATCTCCTCAAAATCCCTTCTTTCCACACAAGGACCTTCCACATAAATCTGGTATTTTTCCTCTGGTGCAACCGGTACCACCGGACGTACCGCGGTACTACTGGACCGAACCCGTTCCCAGGGTGATTCCTAGAAACTGGTTCTGGTGCGGTACTACCGGGTCGCCTAGCGGTAGTACTGGTCACCGGTACTACCGGTTTCTGTAACCGGTACTACCAGTCGGCGCGCAGTTATAGGGTGGATCGGGGGGTGAGGCACCTCTTGTGCCTCATTTTCCCCCAACTTCCCCTACTCGCTCCCGCCGCCGCCACCAGGGAAAAGTGCCACCGGAGTCCGCTGCCACCACCTCCTCCACCGGATCCTCAGCGGATCTGGTCTCCTTGCGGTCTCCTTCTCCCTCTCCTCCTCCATGGACACCGGTACAATCTCCCTTCCCCATCTTTTCTTTCTTCTCCCTATGAGTCTACATCTTCTCGATTCATGGCTAGAAGTTTGTATCTAGGGGTTTGTACTGCGTGTTTCCTACCCATCTCCACTCCTTCCATGTCGAAATCACGTTTTGGGGACTAGGTGCCATTGATTCATGGTCCGTGTGTACCGGATTCGTGCGTGCTCCCGCCCGACCAGTAGTACCGGAGGATTCTCTGGTACTACCGCTCTCCGGTTCCTGTACTACCGCTCTCGCGTGGTACTAACGCTCGCCGAGTCTGGTAATACCGGACCTGGCAGACTGCACCTATTTTCCAAACCATAATTTCTATGTGGTTCCTTTTTCTGGGTTCTTATGGCCTTATGTCCCTGCTATCCTTCCTTTTGCTTTCACAGGTACAGGTGGTTCTGGGGGTGCTAGGAAGGGCTCCAAGTCTCGCCATGAGATTGAGGAGGAAGGGTCAGAGTCAGTGCAGGAGGTCTTGCCTCAGCCTAGTGCTTGCATGAAGTTGAGGACTCGGGGTGGTCGTGGAGGTGGTTCCAAGCGGTCTTCCGGACGTGGGGAGGCTCCTCCTCCTCCGCCTCATCCTTCTTCCGGTCACACCAAGATCCATAGTTTTGGGTCATCAAGGCCACAGATGTTGTGTGATGTGTCTGATGCTGACTTTGCTACCATGCAGTCTGAGAATCCTTATGGTATGAACCGTGGCCGTGACAGGGAGGAGAGCTTGTTCTACACTGAGTTTCAAGAGTGTGTGTACAACGAGGTTATCATGAACAATGACAAGATTGTGCTACCATAGAAATGGATTGACATGGCTCATATGAACAAGCATGTTGATTACTTTGGGGAAGCTAAGGAGATTTGCACCAATATTGGTTTGCTTCCCATCATGCAGTTCCAGCATGATTATGATCCTTCCATCATTGCTCAGTTCTTTTCCACTGTCCACTTCAAGAAGAATCAGACTAGGACCTTCATCTGGATGACTCAAGGAAGTGTGAAGCAGGCCACCTTGGAAAAGTTTGGTGCAATTCTTGGCTATGAGTATCGTGGTTTTGACCAACCGTGCGGCTTTCGGTGTCACAATAATGAGCACCCCATGAAGAAGGATGTCCTTGCTCCTCTCTATATTCGTGGCCGCGGTGTTGCTGGCAAGATCAAGGACCTCCTCCCCACTTCTGATATTGTGTACCACATCCTTCGTGAGACTATTGCTCCTCGTGCGGGCAACCAAGATGAGATTCATGGCTTGTTGGTGGATATCATATTCCACGTCCACTCCAACCGTGACTCCGGTGTTCCCCTTGATGTTATGGATTGCATTTGGAATGAGATGCTTGTTGCTACTTGCACTAGGTGGGTACCTCCTTTTGCCCCATACATCATGGCTCTTATCATCTCCAAGAGAGAGCGTATATCTCAGAACCTCCCTTCTCTCTGCCTTGTCAAACATCGGAGCAAGGCCTTGTTGATCAAGAAGCACGCAAAGCCTCGTAATGCAGCCGGGCAAGAAGTGGATGAAGAAGGCAATGTGGTTGAAGGGGACTCGGGTAATGAAGATAGTGGCTGCAACAAAGACTTTGTTGTATCCCGTCGCGAGCATGTGCAGCCCTCATGGCCAAAGAGGATGGAAGCCAAGATCATGAAAGTGTTTTGCTTCCAAGTTGACAACCAAAAGCGCATGTATGAAGACCATGTCTATGCCAACAAAGTTGTTGCTCGTCAGAAAGAATTGATGGAAGCCCAACAGTTGACCGTCTCCGAAGGCTCCGAGAACAACATCACTCCGGAAGAGCAGTGGATCTCCAAGCATAGCAATTTGGAGTTTGATGATTCATCTTCCTCCTTCCGTGCTCCTTCCCCCCATGGTGATGATGAGGAGTGATCTTCAGGGCGCTAGTCTTGCTCTACTCCCTTTTTGGCATCTTGATGCCAAAGGGGGAGAAGGGCCGTAGGGTACGGGATTTGCATGGGAAAGTCACAAGCTCGTTCTTTCTTTGTTATTTGGTCGCTTGTGAACTTTTTATTACCGCTTATTATTTGTGAACTCCGTGTGCTATCTATTTGTGTTATGTAAGTCAAGACTATGTGGCTTTCTTGTGGATCCATCGTATGTGACTTATGGGTATTGCTATATGGATCCATCTCGTGTGTGAATGCCATTTATTGTATTATTATTCTAGTTTTCTTCACACTTTGTGCAAAGGTATGAACTCCTCACCATTCTCTATGTCTTTGCTCTTATTGTTGGCTTGTAAAATAGAGGGGGAGACCGTCTCTATTTTTCAAACCAAGTGCTCTATCATAATATCTTTCATGCAAATGTGTGTTGTCATCAAACACCAAAAAGGGGGAGATTGAAAGGGCATTTCCTGTCCTATGTGATTTTGAAGTGTGTTGACAACACATGTGTCGGACTAATCATTTGCTAAGTGAGTCGCAGGTTTTAACGAAGAAAAGGGCATTCTGTTCCCCTCTAAAATGTTCTCTCAAGATATTTTTTTCTAGGGATTTTCGCTTGAGTCATAGGAACACCGTACTATCAAGAGGGGGTCCGCGTTGGAAAGTTTGGGTGCAATCATCTCTGTTTTGCAAAACCTCAAGCCTTCCCTCTAGTGGAGATCTCAGGAGGTACCTGCCCTTGAGGCTGTGGATTTTTTCTCTGTGCGGTCCGGTAGTACCGGATTTCCTAACCGGTTGTAACATCCCAAAACTTTAATCCAAGGTTATTAAGATCCAAATCACCAAAATTAGGGTTAACAAAAAAATCTATTTAAAATTATTAAAGCATTCATATGTGTGTGCATTTAAAATAGGAGTTGTTTGAATTGCCATGATTAAGTGATCCATTGCTTGTAAAATGATTCTTAGATGAAATAAACATCATCTAGATCATTCCCAAACAAATCCCAAAGAAAAACAAATCAAAATGAATAAAAGAAGATAATGGTCATTTGTGCCATTTTAATCAACATGCCTACTTTGGCTATTCCCAGTACTCAAAACCTAACAGAAACAAATATGGATCTTTAAACCCCTTGCTAGTACACATAATGAGGTACCAAGGCCCACTTTGTGATCTGCCAAAAACATGCAAACACTATATTTAAATGGCATTGGAAAATTGAATCTATTTCATATGGGAAGATCCCACTATTTCAAAAATCACTCAAACAAGCTCAAATTTCAAAACCCAAGCACCCACAGAGTCACAAGCTTATACCTAGCACACCCACCAAAAATCTTTTCAAAATTCAAAAATCTTTTTCTTGCGGCCATTTCCTCGAACACATGGCAGGCAGAATCAAACACTAAACCATAGCTCACTATTTTGTACAGGGTTTTGCCCCCATTTGATCTCCATATAATCCCTTTGTCCCCCTTTGATCAAACCAGACCCTTAGCAACCCATCCCCTACCCCCTAGTGGCATTGCCATGCCATGCCGAGCACCATCTCGCTGGCCAAACCTTGCCTCGCTGCAGCATACCGTCCCCCTCTCTTTCACCATGTCTAGTAGCTAGCTCACACCTCACCGCCACCCTCTGTCCCCTCCCCGAGCTAGGCCAAGCAGTGGACCACCGAGGAACCACCGCGCGCAGTGCGTCTGCTACATGCCGAGCACACGCCAGAGCGCTGCGCCCGACACGCGTGCACGCACCGCCCCTCGATCGCAGCCCGCGCCCACCGCGTCGCCACGACCCTAGGAACACGCCGGACATGCCCGTTCGCCGCCCAACGCACCACAGCCACCGCTCCCCATTGAGACCGCCACCTCTGCCGCTCAGAGCGCGCGGGCCGCCCGACCGCATACCACCGTCCCTGAGCCCGCATTAAATCCCTAGAGCACCGCCAGGAGACCACGCGTCAATCGCCGCTCGCAGCCATGCCGCCAGCAGCCCGTAGCCATGTCGCCACCGTCGCGTAGCTATGCCGCGCTGTCCCGTCGTTGAGCCTATAAAAGGAGGGCACCCCCAGCCATTCTCTGCACACCACTCACCTCCCCTCACCTCATTGAGCCTTCCCCACTTCTCCCTGGAGCAAGGCGAGCAGCCGTTGGCTGGAATTGCACCGGAGCTGGCCGCCTCTGGAGGAGAAGGGCCCCGCTAATTGCGACCACCCCCAGAGCTGCCTCGACCGTCCCTGAGTTCGCCGTCGTCTACCAGTTCGTTTTCCCCCATCGCCATTGTTGCTGGAACCCTGGTACGCCCCTTGAGCACCCCCACCGAGCCGCTAGGGTTAGAGTTTGTCGGCGACCTGTTCGTCGTCGACGACGAGCCCTAGCCGTTGATCCCCGTTCTAATCTAATGGTCCACATTGCCCCGTACCGCTTCACGTGTTATAAGCCACTGACCGGTGGACCCGCTGTCAGCTGTGCCCCGCGCCGCATAGTGTCACTGGGCTGTCAGCTGTGTCCCGCGCGACCCATTTAGTTTGAATTAGGATTTTTCTTTTTAGTTTAAACCTAGTTTTGTCCCCTAGTTTGAAATTCAATTCAGAGAGGTTTACAAATCCAAATGGAGTGCCAATTTTGTTATAAAGCTACTGAAACTATCTACCCAAGCCCGTTGGATTTAATTCAATTAGAGTTAGAGATCTCTCCTAGTAAAAATAACAAAACAGAAGCATTTGCACCTTGCAACATTTTTATAAAATCAACCATGATAGCTTTGGAGTTGATTCCAACTCTCAAAAATCACATTTAACCATATATATCTGAATATGTAATAATATTAAGATTTACATGCAGTGACTTTGGACTAGTACCAAAATAATGCTATATAGGCATTTCTAGTCACTTTAAATCATTAAATAATGAACTTAAACCAAAGTAATTATGATCCAACCCTTAAATCCCATTACCACATGTTAGAATATGTGGTGATGACATGTGTCCACATGATCCCATATTTGGAGTGGTGAATATTAAATCTTAGTTAATTTTTCAATGAGTAGAAATTACTTTTCTAAAATAGAAAGAAGGAAACTAGTGAATAAAACTTGGGATGCTTGTGATGATAATAGATCATAAAATGTATGCCTTAGAGTGCTAAGTAGACTAGTTAAGTATGGTTTGGTGATTGTGTACTCCGTATGTATTTATAGACGATAGTACCGACCAAGCTTTCGAGGAGGAGTTCTACCAAGAAGAAGAAGAAGAAGAAGAAGAAGAAGAAGAAGAAGAAGAAGAAGAAGAAAACTTCAACCACTGCACTAACCAAGGCAAGATATTGTTAGCAAGCTAGAATTAAGCTAGATGACTTGAGCAAAGATGCTTTAGGCATGCTTGGTCACACTACTTTGACTAGTATTTACCCCAAGTCTTAGTTTCAAGCTTTACTTCCTTTACTTTACACAAAGTTCTTTACTTCACTACTAGGAAACAGCCTATAGATAGACAAGATGTTCAGTGGCGCATAAGCCAATCTATGCGCCACAGGAAGACATCAGTGGCGCACTGGAAAGCATGCGCCACAGAAGTTTGGAAGTTATGTGGCGCATTTTCCAGAGCATGCGCCACAGAAGATTGGTGGGACCCGCCGGCGGGGGGGATGATCCAAGTTCTGTGGCGCATTCTGTAATATGCGCCACAGAAGAGGAAACTTTTGTGGTGCATATTTCCTCATGCGCCACAGAACATGGAGGGGGGCCCACCACGGAATCTAATTCACCCAAGTTCTGTGGCGCATGTTGACATATGCGCCACAAATGTGTTTCACTTCTGTGGCGCATATCCCAACATGCGCCACAGAACTTGGGTGTGGGCCCCACAGAGGGAATCTTATTCACCCACTTCTGTGGTGCATATGGAGGAAATGCGCCACAGAAGTTTCAGCATCTGTGGCGCATTTCCTCCATATGCGCCACAGAAGTGGGCATCCAGATCCATGTTAAAAAGGTGACAAGAGCTAGCTTTCTTATCTAGCTAGCATCTATGGCGCATTTCCTCCATATGCGCCACAGAAGTGGGCGTCTAGATCCATGTTAAAAAAGGTGACAAGAGCTAGCTTTCTTATCTATCTATCCCACCACCACCCATTTCGCATCTCTACCTCCTCCCAACTCGTCTTCCTCCTCCCTCACACCCCATCTTGCCCATAGTTTCTCCATTTTCTTATATCTAAACCTACTTTAATCCATAGATTGGTAAGTAGAAGCTTTGCTCCAACTTCTAGATCTAAAAGTTTCTGACTTTTCTCTCTCACATCTCTCTATTTGTTTACTAATTTCCTCTCCACCAACTTGCATTGTAGATCTATTTGTCCATACTCTCTCATCGCGCGGTCTCATCTCGCTATTATTGTGTCTACTATAGGTGAGTACTTGGCCATCATGAACATGTAGGTGAAGCTTGTCGCGCGCACGGTGTGTGTGTGCGATCCATGGCGAGACGATGCTTGTGTGTGGTGCATGAATGTTTGCAATGGGAGGAAGTTTTTTGTTGTTTGCTTGTTGTTGTCGGGCCCGGCCGGTGTGGTTGCATCGATGTTTGCCGAAATGTTGATTCATTTCCATTTCGGCAAATTTTTGCACTACCCATATGTCCTAATTTTAGGAAAGGTCATGCCGAATTTTTTCCGGCTAGCATTCATGCATGTGTGTGTTCATATGGTGTGGTTCTCACCTATACCCTTTCTTTTGACCGCTCAGGCAACCATGGTCCTCACGATGAGCGAAGTTTGAATTGCTAGGTACAAGAAAGGCGTGAAGGAGGACATGATTCTGAACAACAAGACCATGATAAGATGTCCATGTCGAACATGCAAACTGCAGTGCTGGATCGACCCTGAATCTGGACAATTGGAGGGTCACCTACTTAGGCGCGGTTTCATGCGCGACCTCAATGAGGTGCCGGCAGGACATGGTGGTGGTCACGAAGACGTGGGCAGGCGAGAAGATGAAGAGTCTACCGGGCATGATCATCATGACGAAGGAGATGCCAGCGGGCATGATCATCATGACGAAGGAGATGCCGGCGGGCATGATCAGCATGGAGAAGGAGATGACGACGGGCATGATCATGAAGAAGGAGAAGACGCGAACACACAGACGCTGCTAACTTCAATCTTGCAGGACCGTCATGTTCAAGAACTGCTCCTCAAGGAGACGAGCAATGAAAAAGCTGCAGCCAGAGAGAAAGCCAAGCTGGCCCAAATGGAGGTAGACGGGATGACTCCATTGTATCCTGGGTGTCACCCCGAGGATACACGTTTGAGTGTAACGCTCAAGGCTCTAGAGATGAAGGCCGAACACAAATGGACCGATGTGAGCTTCAACGCGAACATGGAATACTGGCACGACCGACTTCCTAAGGGGAACACATTGCCAACAAGTATCGAGGAGGCCAAGAAAATCGTGTGCCCTCTCGACCTACCACACATTAAATACCACGCATGCATCAATGCTTGCGCACTTTATCGGAACGAGTACGCGGATAGAACTAGTTGTCCGGTGTGTGGCCAAGGACGGTACAAGAGAGGGAACAAGAAAGTTCCTCGAAAAGTGGTATGGTACTTACCTATGATCCCTCGTCTGTAGCGATATTTCGTAGATCCTAAGGAAGCAAAGCTCATGCAATGGCACGCGGAAAGAGAGAAACCCAAAGATGATCCAGAGAAGGGCAAGATCCTGACACACCCTTCAGACGCTAGCCAGTGGAACGCATTAGACATCGAGTTCGAAGAGTTCGGGGGCGATGCAAGGAATGTCAGGTTGGGTATGAGCACTGATGGACTCAATCCTTTTGGAAAGCAGAGTAGCACGTATAGCACCTGGCCCGTGTTTGTATGGCCATACAACCTCCCCCCGTGGCTATGCACGAAGCAAAGGTATGTACACATGAGCATTCTTATTCAGGGGCCGAAACAACAAGGTATCGATATGCATTTGTATCTCGGGCTATTGAGAGAGTTAGCCAGCTTGTGGGAGATGCCGGCCCTTACGTGGGACGCCTACACTAAAGAATATTTCCATCTGAGAGCCGTGTTGCTCACGACCGTGCAGGACTATCCTGGTTACGCATATGTATCGGCCCAGGTGAACCACGGACACAATGCATGTGTCAAGTGCATGGATGAGACACCACATCTCCAGCTACCAAGGGATCCCGGGTCTTCGAAAACCGTGTTCCAAGGTACTCGAAAGTGGCTCCGCATGGATCACCCGTGGAGAAAACATGGTGACCTGTTCAATGGTAAGGACGAGCTCGAAAGAGCCCCGCGTCCGAGGAGCGGCAAAGAAATCGAGGAGCTTTTGAATAATTGGGTAGATTGCCCTGCGCCTGGAAAGATTCTATGGAAGGATCGAGGAGATATGGGAGCTCGACTACTGTGGAGAGATCGTACCGATGTTCCGTGTTAGATGGGCCAAGAACGTGGAAAAAGAAGGCTGCTATTTCACCACAATGGTTATACCAGATGCCAAATCAACAAAGAACACCTCCGCAAAAAATGAGCCTTGGGTACCCGCTAGCCAAGTTGATCAATGTTTTTTTATTACCGACCCGTCAAAGCCCAACTGTGTTGTAGTTAGGAGGGGCAAGAGGAGCATCATCGGAACGGAAGGAGCCGCCAACGAGCAAAACTTCGACAAAAACGGCGACCCGAAGATCGAAGAGGTATTCGACAAGTACTTCGACATGCCTACTACTACTAAAGTAAGAAGGAAGACCACACTGCCTACTAAAGGTTGTCCATTCACAAGAACAAATCTCAAAGTGCACAGACTAAAATATTCAACCGCGACGAAAAAGGGCAAGAAGATTGTGAAGAGACACTAGCAATTGTGTGACTTTTTGGTGTATTAATTCGTGTGGGTATAATGTGATATTCGTGTGGGTATTAGTTAGAGACTAAAACTTATAATGTGATATTCATGTGGGTATACAAATTCACATTTGTGTGTGACAAGCAAACATACATATATATATATGTTTGAATAAATATGCATATGTGTTCTTGCTTTTTTTGAATAAATATGCATATATGTATATGTTCTTGCTTTTTTTGAATAAATTTGCATATGTATGTAATTAAAAATATTTTTTTAAAAAAGAAAAAAATGTGTGAGATAGCCAGGATTCGAACCTGGCTGCCCCAGGTGAGAGCAAGCGAGCAAGACCACTAGGACAAGTATCGGATCTTGTCATACAACGACGCCACGCTTTTTTGTACTATGTCCAAGCGTTCTGTGGAGCATTCCCACAGAATGCGCCACAGAAGTTCCAACTTCTGTGGTGCATTCTACGGGAATGCGCCACAGAACTTTTACACTTAGCCAAATAGACGGTTCGGCCTCTCCCTCTAATCCCCCCTTTCTCCTCTCGATCTACAACACACTTAGCCAAAATTCTGTCGCCCGTGCGCAAACCCTCGTCGCCGGAGCCCTAGCCACCGTCGCATCGGAGGAGTAGCCGCCCGTGGAGGAGGAGTAGCCGTCCGGCGAACCAGTGGAGGAGGAGCCGCCCGACGAACCCGTGGAGGAGGAGCCGCCCTGCAGCCCTGCAGTCCGTGGAGGAGGAGCCGCCAGAGGAGGAGCCACCGCACCGAAGCCCGCCACCCTCGTCGTCGTCAACCACCGCAGCAACAGTTCTCGCACGGTTCGTCCCCCCACCCCCACCCCCCTCTTAACTAGCAAGTGCTCTATGGTGATACGTGATGTGCTAGCAGTAGAAGCTATCAGACTGGTTGGGACAAAAACACTCCCTTCACCCTTGCAGTCTTTCCTTGCACAAAACGGATGTGGCAAAAGAAATTAATGTGAGCCTTTATCTCCACTAAACTGAACCATACTAGTTCTAGAATCCATCTTATCTTATGTTAATAACTCTCCATGAACAATCTGTAGTGATTTAGAATTAGATCGACCGTCACATTTTAATCTGGAGCATTTTGGTATGCTGCATGCCAAGCCAGAACAATTATAGTGAAGTAGACCTTTTCTCCTATGTTTTTACTTCTAAGATGAATTTTCAATTGCAATTCTGTTGCTCATATCACAAGATAATTTAACAAATTTGTAATCCTTTTGTTTTGAATCCTTCTGGTGATCCTTTCCTGCAAGCCCCAATTGTTTAGCTTATTACATTCCAAGTTTGTCATTAAGTGCCAGATAACTGCACTTGATTTTCACAAGTCATTGCAAAATTTCCTCACATGATACGGTCAAAACTGAAGAACTAACATAAAAGAAATCAATATATTGCCATTCTCTCTTTCCCAATGTTCTTGTACAATAATCCATCCTTTTTGTGTGGTAAATCTCCCTGGGAAATATTTTCATAGGTTCAATCTATCTGATGAACATGTTATATGTAAGAAATATTGGTGCTTGTCCAAAAAAATTAGTGTTGGCATGATATGAATGCAAAACTTAACCTGGTCCTGATATTTTTGACTGTCCTTTTGTGGACATTTTTGCTTGGTTTGTTCTGCAGTTTTGTTTTGCTCTGCCCAAGGTTGCTTCTGCTGAATACACGCTCTCTAATCTGTGCTAGCATTCATAGTATGCTAACACTACAAAATTTTGCATTCAACAAGCCATTTGTGAACTATGATGTACCATCTGTGATTCAACAAGCCATTTGCTCTCTGATCTTTTGAAAGAACCACTGCTGTGAGGTTGTGCGTTTTCTTGTACCAGGATAAGTGGAGTACAAACTATCCTCCCTGGGTCATATCCTTTCCTATAGTTCTCTCCTGGCAGATAATCTCAGCTTCAGTGCAACTTTGTTTGCCAGTAATCAAAATTTGCCATATATGTTTTGTTGTGCTACACTGAATCGTGCTGAACATAATCTGTGTTTGATCAGTTGGGATGTGTTCTTTGGGTTTTCACTATATGGTGCTACTGTTACTACAAATATTGGTACTATATGGTTATTACTACTGCTGGGGCTGTGGATGGGGGCTGGGGCTATTTTCTTGCTGCTATATGTTGTTGTTATATGGTGCTGCTATATGGTGTTGTTATATGGTGATGCTATATGGGGATGGGGCTGTCAATATGGGGATGGGGTGTTTTGTCTTGCAGGGATTTCATTTGAGTTGCCCATTTCTCCCGAAGTGTCGATTCACTTCCGTTTCGGTTGAGAAATGGGCACTCCTAGGTCGAGAAATTAGCAAAGGTCATGCCGAATTTTTCGGCCGAGATTTGTGCTAACTTTTTGCCTCTTTTTAATAGAGTAGTGCAAACATGTCGGGCAACAACGAGTCTGGCCCTTCTAAGCACATGATCAACGTCGAAGAACAAGCTAGACAGGCCAACCAGTCATTCTGGCGGTGGTCCCAATAGGAGGAGGAGGAGGAGGCGATGAGGATGACACCACCACCGAAGGAGGAGGCAACCGTCGCCAGAGCTGCATGGGCCAATGAGGGAGGAGATCCTGATTACGAGGGGGACGAAGACGACTACGATGGAACTAGTGAAGGCGGCGGCAAAGAGGATGACACCACCGATGGCGGCGCCCGCACTGATGGTGGCGAGCGCACGGATGGCGGTAGCGGCAACCCGGCCGCTTCTCAAAAGAAGAAGAAGAAGAAGAAGAAGAAGAAGAAGAAGAAGAAGAAGAAGAAGAAGAAGAAGAAGAAGAAGAAGGAACAGAAGGAGCGGAAGGTGCCAGTGCTCGCCACCGTTTGCGATGAGTTCACTAAGGTCACAGAAAGTGGCCAACCCATTGCGCCAGAGGCGATTGCTAAAGGGTACGGCCTGCAACTCGGGTGCATCGTCCGGGAAAGCATGTCGATCAACACGAAGTACATCAGACATGCTGACCATGCAGCTTTGGTCGATAACCTCCTTAAGAAGCTTCACAAGCGATACAGATTCCCAGAGCAGTTTAGAAACCTCGAGAGAAATAAGAACCCAGTGAACAGACTAGCCCTCACGAAGATGAGCAACGCCTTGAGCAGCTGGAAAACCCGGGTGAAGAATAGCATTGACAAAGGTGAAAGCTGGGAGGTTATTAGTAAGAAAAATCCGATGCTCGACGAAGAGGAGTTTAGGATATTCAAGGCGGATATAGCTACCGCTGATGCTATAAAATGGACTCAATGGGGAAGGAGTATGCGGGAACAGAACATAGGTAACCACCACCTTGGAAGCGACGGTTACATGGGGAAACATGCCATTTGGGACAAGGAGGACACCGAGCTTGAACGCCTTGGTAAAGACAACCCTTGGCTTAAAATCACGGACTTGCAGCTTAGGCAATTTGTTCGGGCCCGCTACTACCTGGACAAGGAAACAGGGAGTTCATCACCGACGATCCGGAGGTGAAGGAATTCGAGAAGAAGCTGGTAAGGAATTTATCGCCGATCTCAAGTCTATTGCGTTCTAATTAAGATAATGAAGCCAAGAATCTAAATGGGTTCACCTTTCCTTGTCTCTGCAGGAGGAGGAACTGAACGCTACTGCCACAGAGTCGTCCTAGGATTCGACGGAGCCGTGGGACACGGTTTTCAACAGGGCGACCAATGCTTACAAGAAGAGGGACAAGGGGTTGCCGCCGTCGTCAGCTGGCCGTGTGTCCGGCTTCGGTACGAGCATGAAGTTCAAGGATGTAGCATCCCAATTGTCTAACAATGGTAATGCTACTTGTTCTAGTAATATAATGGCTACTTCCTATATATAATTGTTGCATCATAATTATATCATGCTCATGTCATCATGCCACCTTGCATTTGAGCATCATATAAAACCTTTTTCTTTTGGTTCTTCTCTCATATGCATTATTAATTGTATTTGCCTCTTGATATTGTATCTGGTTATTGATATATTGTTTAAATGCCCAAGTTGAGTTGGGGGCATATCTTTTATTCAACTCCATCACCTTTCTTTTCACCACCTTATAATTCCACCATCCCATTACCCATGAGCTTGTATTTCTTTTTCTTTTGATATTTATTCTAGCTCATGTTGGTTGGGATGGATTCAACTATAATTTCTTTTGCTTGGCCTTTATTCCACTTCTTAGGAATGCATAAGAATAATGCCATATTATTATTATTGTTTTCACAAAATAAAACATGGCATTTATTATTTTGCATGGGCCATGCAAGAGTACCACCACCTTTAGCCCATTTGTTTTCTATTGGTTTAAGTGATTCTTCCTCTATGGAATCATCTCCATCTCTCTCCACCATCCCCATGATCTCATCAACACCATTAATTTTCTTCATGCATGATCACATGAGAAACTATCCACATTGCTTTTCTTTTCTCCTTTACACTTGCCCATGTCATGATCATGCCTCTTTTAATCCCTACACTCCCTCACCCTTCATCTTGACTTGATCTATGAGCTTGTGTTAAAAACCTAAAAATTCTAAACCAAACCCTAACACCTACCCTCTCTCCTCAAACCCTAATCTTTCTTAGCTAAACTCTAACCTTTAACCTTTCTCTCTCTCTGCCAGCAGGGGCCCACCCTAGCCTCCCTCTCGACCCCATGCGAGCTACCCCCTCTCTCTAACCCCTAACCAAACCCTAACCCGAGACCACCCTAGCTAACCCAAGTCTCTCCCTCTCTCTCTCTCTCGGCCTCTCTCTCTTCTCTCACTGCCATACTAGCCCCAGCCCGAGTCTGGCCCGCCTGGCAGCCCCACCTACCTGCCTCTGCCCTGCTCCAGCTCGAGCACGTGCATGGGAGAAGGACAAAGCGGCCGAAGCCACTTTATCCCTGCCCGCTCCCACACGGCACCCTCCTCCCTCTCCCTCGCTTTATCCTCCGCCCCACGTCTCCTCTGCCTCGCCAGATCCACCTCGAAGCCCTGCCCTCTCCTGTTCTCTTCTTCTCCGATGCCACCGTCTCTCGCCGGCCGCCGCCAGAACCGCCGGCGTCTCCTTGTTCCTGCCGGCGTGCGCGACGTGGAAGTGGTCGAGGAGATCGAGGAGCATCTCCTGCTTCACCCTGGACGCGCCAGCGACGAGAAAAGGTCCCACGTCCGCCGTAGTACCGTGTCGTCGCCGAAACCCTAATCGCGTCGGCTGCCATCCTCGTCGTCGCCCTGCTGCGCCCCAAGCCGATCCGCCGCCATCAGCCACCCCGCGGTAAGCCCCTCTCCCGCCTAGACATCCTCCGCCTCGCCGTAGACCCTCTACCTCGCCGGGCGTTTCACCGAACGCCCTCGGCGCGCCGTCAGTCGCTGTTGTTTGCATGTCCCCGCGCCGCGCAGAACCTCATCTGGCCGTCTAGCCCCCACCTGACACCAAACCCAAGCTACCGCAGTGGCTACCGCCCCCCAGCGCACGCCTAGATCCCCGGTTCGAACCCTCGCTCCTCACCGCCACTGCCGCGCGCGGATCTGGTCTTTAGACCGAGAGGAAGATCCACAGTGCGCCTCCCCTTTTGCACTTACCCCCTGCTTCTTTTACCGCTCAAACCGTGGTCCAGCCGACCCCACCTGCCAGTCGATGTACACTTTTTGCAAAAACGCACCTGTAGTTTCGTAGCCCTAACCCGCGGTCCGGTACGCCCCCCCACCTGTCAGCCCCCGCGTGCACGGCCGCTGTCACGTGGGCCTCGAGCCGCTGGCCCACCTGTCAACCGCCGCGGCTAGGTAGCGCCGTGGTGAGAAAAGCCTGCGCCTGTGCAACGTTGACCTTGGGCCCAGTTTGCTTGGGCTGGAATATTCTGGGTGTAAAAAGTCCTGGCCATTTCTGTGAAAATAAAAATGTTTTCAGTAAATGTTTAAATTCAAATTCAAATCAGAATTTAAATAACTTTTAAAATATAAATCCAAATAATACAAATAATATATGTATTGGAACTAGACAAATGTGAGGAATTCAAATATGCCATTCAAAATATTGTTTGTACACTTTAAAATTTTGAGTTGATTAAAAATTGCAAATAAATGCCCTTTTCTTAATAAATTAATAACTTTAATTCTATAACTCCAAATTTGGCAAATAATATGTCTAAATCGATCAGCGCGACGAGCCCGTTCTGTCTATGCAGTCCTTGTTCTGAATTGAAGCATGCATCATGTCATTATTGCAAATCTGAACTGTTTATGGCAATAAAACTTGGGTAAATAATTAATAAAATACTTTACTCTTGTATCCACACCTCACATCTTGCCATGCTACTTTAATGCCATGTAAATTGTGCATCATTCATCATGGCATGCTTGTTTGCTTGTCGCATTTTAATTCATATGCTTGTGCACTTTATTTATGTTGGCCCTTGTTTGTTTGGTTCTTCTTCGAATAGACGCCTAGCAGGAGAATTACCAGGAATCACAGGAGTACTACCCAGATCCATCTCTCGCTTCAACTGAGCTGCTAGGCAAGCACTACCACATGCTTGCATACATATAGTACCTATTGCCTCTATCTTATTCTTGCATCATTGAGTCGCGATTGCATTAAATTGAATCCCAAGTACTGCATAGCCTTTACTTTTAGACCCCACCGAAGCTTGTTCCTCTATCCCATGAGCCATTACTACAGGAGTTGTCTGAGCCATGCGAGTCGTAGAAAAGCATGTGTAGGGTATGTGAGTGTCTGATGAGTCATGAGGTACCTAAACAACTTAACCTGAGTAGTAATGGGATAACTAATGGAAGAGGCACCGGTGAGCAATATCTGCTATTTGGTTTTCATGCTCACTTGTGTCCCGTAGGACCCCGAGTACTTGATTTCTGTTCCTTGTTTATTCGCACTATCCACATCCGGGAGGCCTTATGGACCCCCCTGAGCCAGAGCTTGATTCATTCTTATTTCTTGGGGCCACAAAGTAGTTTGGGGCTTTATTACTATCATGTACTTATGCCATGTTACTGCTTTATTAAGATTGTGCGTGGAGCACATGTACTGTTTTGGATCGTGGAATGTTTTCGCGGTATCGACAAGCCCAGTCATACTTTCGGGTTCCCCGTCGTTTACAGCCATTGACACAAACCTTGGGTCCGTCTCGGAGCCGGCCAACTTCGTTGCGGGTAGCTTAATGGGGTGGCCCCCTGAAATATTTCTGAATCCTGTGATCGCTTTGTCGTGAATGCCTCGTTGAGTTTTGAGTTGGTTTTTCCGAGGTTGATCGAGTGTGTGTTTCTATTCGTGCACCCCTGTAGGGTAAATCTTTCTGAAAGCCGTGTCCGCGGTTATGGACGACCAGGAGCACAGTTTCTCGATCATAGACAAGAATAACTAAAGTACAGCTTTTAATTTGACTAAGTACTTGACTAGTAAATAGTGCAATACTCATGGAATGGTTGATAAAACTTCCAACAGATGATGGGGGTTGTTCGTCCGCTTCCTCGTTGGTAAGCGAGGAGGAGGATGGATCTGTTAATTATACTGTTATAACTGTTGTTCTTAATTCACGGACATCCGTCTATCATTGGTTAGGCGGATGGTTAGCGAGTATCTATAGAATTGCTAGACTTTATATTTTGCTGCAATTGCGTCACCCCAGGTTGTGTCCCCTTTAGTGGCATAAAGACTTGCTGAGTACCCCTAGGGTCTCACACGATAAATTGTTTGATTCAGATGAACAGGTGTACCCGCAAGATGGATACTGGGTGGAGGAGACAGATGATGTTGGCAACGATCATTCGATGTAGAGATTCCGAGAACGGGGATCCGTGAGATCTGTGGGCGGGATGTGTTTATTTATGTGGCATCTTATGCCAATTTGCTTCTTATCCGTACTCGGATCTTGTTTTCGGCTTCCGCCTGATACTCTGATGTTTGTTGTATGAGGAGCTATCCTAAATTATTATCTCTATCTAGGATATTTGAATCTTGCCGTATGGCGTTGCAATATTTCTATTTCTTTTAGATGGAATGGCTCTGAGGACTGTTGTATGTGGCTTGCATACATACTCATTTGTGTATGTAGTTGATCCCTTCGCCTGCCGATTACGCCGCTCGTTCTTGTCCCGATGTTCTGAAAGTGGTTAGGACGGCCGAAAGGTCTACCGTGAGTGGCCCTGGGCCCCACCGTACTATTTTAACCACTTTCGATCATCTAGGCATGTAACTAAGAGCGTAATTCACCGAGGTAGTTACAAAGGAGTACTACAAAGAGGACGCCAAGAAAAGAAGGGACAGGAAGAACCAGGATAAAGCCGTTGTTGCAGAGCTGAAGATGAAGGTGCAGACACTGGAGGAGAAGGCGGTGGACCAGAAAACGGTGGACAAGTTAGTGGAAGAGAAGCTCCGCTCGATGATACCCCCTGAGTTTTTCGAGGGGCTTACTACTTGGAATGCGGGAGGTCGACAGGGGCCGATACATCTGCCCAGCTTAAGCGGCAGCAACTCGGGCGTCAATGTTACCGTGTCGCCGGACCTGGTGACCCCGCCGGCCGTCAACGTCGGGACGCATCCCCTTGTTTTGGTCACACCGACGCCCCCTCCCGCCAAAGATACCAATAAGGTGCAGCCGACGGCGGTGGTGCTTCGTGAGGCACCCGAGCGGGAGATTGCAGATGATGATAGGCCGGCCGCCGGCATCCGCCGTGTCTGTACATTAGCCGAGATCCACGCCATCACCAAGGTAACTAACTAGTTAGTGCACGTCATCTCCTTTATGCCTTTGATGCATGACTGTTGCCATCTCATGACGCCCAACAACATGTTTTTGCCTCAGGACACTTCTTGCGTACTCCTGCTTAAAGATGTCAGCGGTGAGTTGAAGGATGTTGCCAAGGGCACTCTTATACAACCGGCGAGCCGCACGATGCACAACAATCCAATGGATGATGACGTGATGAGGGTCAGGTTGGCTCGGGTGTTGCCAGGGTGCGATGACATGGACCCCCCCTTTTAGCCTCAGGGAGCCGACGAACACAAGACCCTTGGGGAATGCTACAACTGGCCCTTGACATGGCTAAAGACCAAGATTCGTCTTGCGGGGGGAGCACCGGCGCCACCTCTCGACCGATCATCGCCCGGCCACCACCTCGGAAGCCAGTAGACGCCATTGTCGCCACCACCAGCCGTCACCATCAACTCTTGGCAGCGTGTGCACCGCCACATGGCAAAGACGTTGTGCCGCAACCGCCGTCGCCTCCGCTACCACCACCACATGATGGGCACCCATGAAGATGATGATGAATTGGTCAACGTTGACGACTTCATCAACACTGGCGCCGCCAAAGGATTGTATATGCCTTCTGTGGATGAAGAACCCTTCGTAGCTCGCGACGACCATCAAGCTGGTCGGCCCAATACATGCACGCAGCGCCTGGTCTTCCATGGTCTTTCTCAAGAGACGCCTCCGGCTGCCGATCCACCACAAGAGAAACCGGGATTGGTTTTCAGCCCAACACACTCCGAAAGGCGACTGATGAGCAGATGGCAGTGGCTGACACTTTTGTGAAGTAGAAGCACTACAGGAAGAGAGGTAATAATAATAAGAAGAAGGGTGCGAGCCAGCCTCTTTCGAAGAGGATCCGGGGTCAGGACGCCGTCGTCGTACCATCCACACAATTTGGCTTGCCCCGAGTGCATGTAGCTGGTGATCCGATATTGACTCCGGATATGATCCACATTGCGGTTGGAGCCATGTTAACTTTGCACAAGGGTGTCAAGACACTAGAGGCCCTCCTTCTTAAAGAGGACGATCCACCTGGTTTTCACGGCCAAGGTGCCATTGGACGTGGGCTTCGTCGATGAACCCCCCGCGGATATATTCTTCATAGCGTTCGAGGGCATATTCAAGCTGTTTCTCACGAAACGGCTAGACTATAACTTGGTCCGCCTATACGCGCTCAATCTGGCGCTCACGATCAAGAGAGAAAGTACCCCGGAAATCGCGATAGTGGATCCCTACTACATGCGGGATAGCCAGTTGGTCGAAGGATCAGAGACACGGACCAAGGCGAAGGCGTACCTCGAGAAGTTCATGGTGGACAACAAGAGGAAGGGCACACTTCTTTTGCCTTTCTTTCCCGAGTAAGTACACACACTCGCTCATCGTCACCGTAACTTATGCATTTCTTATAGATTTATTTCCTTTTCTCTTTTTCCAACATTGCGTTCCAATTGTGTTGCGCAGAGACAAATACTACACACTCATCGTCCTTGCCCCGAGGTATTCGCTAGCCACGTATTTCGACTCGGGGAGTTTGGCGAAGAAGAAAGACTACACTAGAATAAGGGGTGTTCTCAATGAGGCTCTCGAGGGCCACACCAAGAAGGGATGCACCTTCGTAGATAGGGGGAATATATCAAGGATGGCAAACACGTGTTCAAGCACGTGCTCGACTTCCCTTGCGTCAAGCAGTCGACTGCTGGTGCCAAGGAGGCCTTCTACGTCCTCCATCACCTTAAAGGCTATGTTCGGGATTGCCATAACCTAACGCTACCATCTAGTCTCCGAGGATGGGCCAAAACTTTGGCGAAAATCGACGATGCTGATCTTAGAGAAGACTTCCATCGCATTCAGATGAAGTTGTCGCAAATCATCATTGAAGATGTCAACACAAGGGGCGGTGCCCTACAACAAGCCAGAGGGTTGAGTAAGAGGGAGATCGAAGAACGCCTCCATAAGCAGGGAGACACAAGGACGTGGATGACGAAAGAGGGCTATCTACCATTCCCGAAGCCGTTCCAGAAGAGGAAGTCTTCATCATGATCAATGTGTGAATGATCCAATGTGTGTATATTCTTGATGGACGTCTGCTGTATTAGTGTGTGTGTGTCATAAACTTTACTATCTCGTGGTCAAAATGGTCATTGTTGTTAGACTTAAACTACCTTGTGGTCGTGCTGTTGTTGAACTTATTGCTTCTATGATGATCTAACTTTTAGGTTTATGGATCCTTTGTTTTATATTCTATGAACATATATATGTATATGGATGTGAACCCTTTATTCATTCTTTTCGTTGTATTTTTACTAATATGCCTTGTCGTCTATAGAGATGGCGACGAGGTGGTATGTGGTGTACATGGGTAGGGTTCCATGAGTCTACGAGGAGTGGGAGGATTGCCACAAACAAGTGAACAAGTTCAGCGGCAACATCTACAAAGGATACGCGACTAGAGAGGAGGCGATAGCCAAGTGGAGGAACCACTTGTGGAAGAAGAACCGGATGAAGATATTGGTCGGGCTAATGCTCTTGCTCACCCTTATCACAGTTGTATTCTATTTGATCCTAGTGTAGGCGGCGGTGGCCACTTCATATTTGTAATGTGAGATGATATGAACTTTGTATTCGGCGCTTGTGTAAAAATTTGGCACTTGACACTATATATGTATCTCGATCGGGCTCTAAGTGTTTGTATTATATATATCTCGGTTTTCATGCATCTACTACTTGTGCAATGTATTTTATACTCATCTGGATAAATCCTGTATAAATACCTGATTATACACCAGGAAAGTATTTTACTTCAAATATGTGTTACGCAATCAGTGGCGCATATAAAAATATAGTTAGTGGCGCATGGGCTTTCTGTGGCGCATATATGTAAATGCGCCACAGAAGTTCTTCCTGTGGCGCATAAGATGAAATGCGCCACAGAAGTCTGGGACTTCTGTGGCGCATATCCATATGCGCCACAGGAAGTAGTTATCAGTGGTGAGGTAACAGTGGCGACTAGGATATGCCCCACAGAAGTCCAATTTCCATGCGCCACAGATGGGTAGTTTCCTAGTAGTGCTTGTTTTTGAAGGTAGCATAAAGAGTATAAAACTTGGCCTTTTTAGATAAACCTTAGATGTCATTCTATGGCATGATATTGATCCCATCATTTCCACCTTAGTGAACACTCTTAACTTAGTAGTTTAGAGTAGATCAAAAACTTGAGTCACTTTAGATGGGAACACTTGGTGAAAATGAATTGTGAAAACCTTGGAATGATGAGTCATTCTATTGAGATGTTTTGACATGTGTGATAAACACAAATGGTTTATGATGGTGAAAATGTTGAGGCATGAGCCTTAACCCTTTTATAAAACTGATGGTTGGATTCGGATGTGATACCATTCCAAATTTACCGTACAACCACACTACCTGAATTGGGTAAGGCTTAGCCAGAAATTTATATGCATTAGTATTAGTTCCCTCACGGGAGAGGTATGAGCTGAAGCTATCTCTCAATGTTGTCCACCTATGTAGTGCCCAAGATGACAGATGGTCATGGTTGGGAGGCCATGCTCATAGGTGAGGTGCTTATACTAGGGTGTGTAAAGGAAAGGTTATGTTTGATTATCTGCATACTAAGTATGATGATTCAGGGTTATCCCTGACAGATGTATCGAATCTTGTGGTGAAAGTGTACCACCTCTGCAGAGTGTCAACTATTCGAATAACCGCGTCCGCGGTTATGGACAATTGGAATGGCCATACTGTTTCGTTGTCAGATGTTTTTCCAAAATGACTTATGAAATGATGAATCTTGACTTGACCACAACAGGGTTGTGTTTATGACACTAGCTTCCCAACTTAAGTGATTCTAGAACTTTATTTTATCTTTCTTTGCTTCTGAACTCAGCTTAGGTTTCAAACTTAACTTTATAGTTAAATTAGAGTTAGCATTTTAACCTAGAACTATACTACTTGTTAATGGTAGTTTGCGAGTACTTAAAGAGTACTCATGGCTTTTGTCCCTGGCTATTCTCATGGCCAGACTATGAAGGAGAGTACCAAGATGATGGCCAGCAGGACGGCTATGATAACTAGGACTATCTGCCTTCATCAGCATTGCCTGTGCCCTTGAAGATGGACCCCACCGCTACGCTTATCTTTTATTTCCGCTGCTTGTTGTATTAAGACTGGATCATGAGATCCTTATTTGTGTAAGACCTTATGTATGGTTTTTAATGGATGATGTACTGTGATATCCAACCTGTTATGTCTCGCAAAAATGGTAATCCTGGGATTGCGATGAATGACATAACAAGCATCTGGGATTAAAAATCCGGGTGTTGACAACTTGGTATCAGAGCCAGGTTGACCATAGGAGACCCTAGTTAGAATGGACGTCAAAACAAAAACTAGTTTCAAAACCAAAGTGAGTATTTATGAAAAACTATTTCCTCTCTTATCCTTGGGAATTCATTCTTTCTCTCAAAAATTCATGTTCCTCAAAATTCTTACATTAATACTTAAAATTTGACACACTTGATCACTTCACTAACTTCCTCATCCTTAATTCTTGTAGATGGAGACTCAGTTCAGCAAGTTTTACCAGTTGGGAAACGGAGGTCAGCTGATCTTCGAGAGGGATCTGGACTCACTGTCAGAGTTACTGGGACGCCCACATCTGGAGTTTCTTGGAGCTCAACTTCCAGGTCCCCTAGGAGGAGACTTACAGTGGCTAGTCACCGCTGATCTTAGAGGAAGCATCAAAGCACCAACATCCGAGATAATTCAGTTCTCCATGAGAGAGAACAACTGGCCAGATGGATTAGCCAGGGCAATGCACGAAGCTCTCGCACGTCTATGTGCCCTCAGTGTCAACCAAATCCAAGGAACCTGTTTTGCTCACTATGCAAGACGTGACTTTATGGGAATGCCGATGGACATGCCAAGTCACCCAGAGTTGAGGCGTCAAGTGGAGAATCTTGACTTCTTGCTGCACGACAGACAACAGGAACTAGACAATGCTAGAGAGTTAGCCAACCAGAACCGTGCCATTGCCGACCAGAAGGCCTAGACTTTTGCACTGCTCGTCCAGGATCGTCAGTCTCTTCGCCGCCAGCGTGCAAAGAAGGATCGCACTATCGCCCGTCTTCGCAAGAAGGTGGCCGACCTCGAGAAGACCGTCAAGGAGCAGGAAGCTAGCTTGCAGCAAAGGAGGAAGAAGAGGAGGGTGAAGACATCCAGGGAGACATGGTTTCTTACCTCAGCAATGATGATGACTTTTTGGAGGAGGATGCTATGGACTTCTACACTGACGATGAGGACTCCGACTTCATCGACGATGAGTAGATGCACTAGAGCACTGTCGTAGCATGAGATTGTATCGGTCCCACTATATCGTAGCTTGCAGAATGGTTCTTCAAACCATCTGTTTTCCTTTGATTGTTGTGGTGTGTGTTTGTATCGTGTGCTTGTTTGCATGAATGAAATTAAGTTAGTTACAAAACCTGAGTCAAACTCAAAGCTTTAGCTTTGAAACCAAAACCATGAACCTTAGAACTTTCCCTCTTGCCCCTTTATCTACCTCAATCTTCAGATGACTCGTGGAAACCAAGGAGGGAGCAGCTCGTCGCAAGACCCAATGCTACAGATTATGCAGATGTTAGTTGTAGAGCGTGAAGCAAGCAGGGCAGAGCGCCAAGCCAACTTAGCAACATTGCAGCAAATAGCTGAGATGGCCCAAAACAACCAAGGACATGGAAACCAGGATCACCATGGATCCAAACTCAAAAACTTTCAGAATACCAATCCCCCAATCTTTAACCAAGCTAAAAACCCACTAGATGCTGATGACTGGCTACAGACAATGGAAAACAACTTAGAAGTTGAAGGAGTTGATGACAACGAGAAAGTTCTCTTTGCCACCCACTATCTGGCAGGAGATGCAAGAGCTTGGTGGACTAGTATACGTAACATGAACCATGGTCAAGTGATGACATGGGAAGCCTTCAAAGTCAAGTTCAGCCGCACCCACGTGCCGCAAGGTCTAGTCAACCGAATGAGAGATGAATTCCGCGACTTGAAGCAAGGCAGAATGACTGTGGTGGAGTACCGTGATAGATTCCTATCACTTGCCAGATATGCACCTGATGAGATCAACACGGAGGCCAAGAAGAAGGAGAGATTCTTGAACGTATTGCATGATGAGACGCAGACTGTCCTCGTCAACATCCGTTTCGAGAATCTCTAAGAGCTAGTCGACTCTGCCATTCATATGGAAGGGAAGATTAACTAGGCAAACGACAACCGCAAACGTCGTATGATGCAGCAGTCTGGATCCAGCAGTCACCAGAAGTATCGTCCCAACCCTTCACCAGGATATGTACCAAGGAACAATCGACCCCCAGTGTCTCGCCCAAGCTACCCCAACCGTAGCGAAGGCAATGTGAAGTCTGGAGGAAACAATCACAACTCCGGCTATGCCAACAACTTCAACCGTGCACCTCCCAAGGGCAACAACAACAACAACACTGCACCCAGAACTGGCAGCAATGTTGTGCCCGTCGTAGTAAAGGACAAGTCTCAGATCACTTGTTTCGAGTGTGGAGTGAAGGGTCACTATTCCAATGAGTGTCCCAAGAAGAATGCAGCCACTGCCAATGTGAATGCCCCAGCTCAACAGCAGCATCGTGTTTAACCAGGAAGAAGATTTGCCCTAGGGAGCCCTCACAACCGCAACGGTCGTCTCTTCCACATGAACGCCGAAGAAGCCCAAGAAGCGCCAGATGTAGTGCTGGGTATGTTTTCTGTCAACTCAGTTTTAGCCAGAGTATTGTTTGATTCGGGAGCATCACATTCATTTGTCACCAAAGAATTTGCATGCACTAGTAAGATTCACCCAACCAACCTAAAGCATGTCATGATAGTTCAAATCCCCGGTTCAACAACCAAGGCTAGAAAATTTTGCAAAGATGTGCCTATGAGAATACATGGGATAGATTTTTATGCCAACCTAATTGTACTTGGAACCAAAGGATTGAAAGTAGTACTAGGTATGGACTGGATGTCAAGGCATAAAGGACTGATAGACTGTGCTAAGAAAGCCATCACCATGACTAGTAGCTCTGGAGTCACCATAGAGCATATCTCTGAAACCTTACCTCGTCAATTCAAGTGCAACAAGAGTCTAGCCCTGCCCACCATAGACCAAGTAAGAGTAGTCTGTGAATACCCCGACGTATTCCCAGATGAATTGTCAGGTATGCCCCCGAATAGGGATATTGAGTTCATTATCGAACTAATCCCCGGAACCGGACCCATAGCCCAGAGACCCTATAGCATGAACCCCTCAGAGTTAGTGGAACTGAAGAAGCAGTTGGATGCTATGTTAGCAAAAGGCTTGATTCAACCAAGCGCATCGCCATGGAGATCACCAGTGTTATTCGTCGACAAGAAAGATGGAGGCAACCGCTTGTGCACACATTACAGAAAGTTGAATGACGTCACCATCAAGAACAAGTACCCCTTGCCAAAGATAGAGGATCTATTTGATCAATTGACTGGAGCCCAGGTATTCTCAAAGATTGATCTTAGGACTGGTTATCACCAACTTAAGATTCGTGCAACGGATATTCCGAAGACCACCTTTACTACTCGCTATGGTTTATACGAGTATACGGTTATGTCTTTTGGATTAACCAATGGCCCTGCTTATTTCATGAATTTCATGAATAAGATCTTTATGAATTTCCTAGATAAGTTTGTAGTTGTGTTTATCGACGACATCCTTATCTACTCCAAGTCAGAAGAAGAGCATGAGCAACATCTGAGAATCATCCTAGAAACCCTGAGAGAGCATCGGTTATATGCCAAGTTCAGCAAGTGTGAGTTTTGGCTGAAAGAAGTAGGATTCCTAGGACATATTGTGTCTGCCAAAGGAGTCTCTATTGATCCCACCAAGATCAAAGATGTCAAAGAATGGGAAGCCCCAACCACCCAAACCCAAGTCCGTGCATTTCTCGGATTAGCGGGATACTACCGCAAGTTCGTAGAAGGATTCTCAAGCATCGCTAGACCCATGACCCAATTGTTGAAGAAGGACAAGAAGTTTGAATGGACCGACAAATGTGAATCCAGTTTTCAGGAGCTGAAGAAGAGATTGATATCAGCCCCAATATTGATTATGCCAGATATCAAGACGCCATTTGATGTATATTGTGATGCATCCAAGATTGATCTCGGATGTGTCTTGATGCAAGAAGGCAAAGTCATCGTGTATCTGTCTCGACAACTGAAGCAGCATGAGTAGAACTATCTGACCCATGATCTTGAATTAGCAGCCGTAGTGCTGGCATTGAAGACATGGCGTCATTATCTGATGGGTAATCGTTGTGAGATTTACTTAGATCACAAGAGCTTAAAGTATATTTTCACTCAGAAGGAGCTGAATATGAGGCAAAGGAGATGGATAGAGTTAATCAAGGATTATGACCTTGACATTCACTATCACCCCGGCAAAGCCAATGTGGCAGCGGATGCTATTAGCAGATTGCCTTGTAGGGTAAACACCATGGTCAAGGAGAAGCAGCCAAGTTTATATGAAGAGTTAGAGCAGTTCAGGACTGAATTAGTTAGCAAAGGATTCTTAGCTAGCATTGAACTTCAACCCACTTTGATTAGCCAAATCAAGGAAGCCCAGAAGGGAAATGAAAGTATCGACGGAATCAAACGTCGTATTGGTACAGGAAAGGTACCTGGATTCACTGAAGACGAAGAAGGAGTGCTATGGTACAAAGGACTTATCTGTGTGCCAGCAGATTCGGAGCTGAAGCAAGTTATCATGAAGGAAGCTCATGATACTCTTTATTCTATCCACCCTAGAGGAACGAAGATGTATCAAGATTTGAAAGAGCAATTTTGGTGGCACAAGATGAAGAGAGCAATCGGAAGCTACATCTCCAAGTGTGACATCTGTCAAAGAGTCAAAGCACAGCATCAGAGACCTGCAGGACTGTTGCAACCATTGCAGATTCCGGAATGGAAATGGGATTCCGTAGGAATGGACTTTATCACCGGTTTGCCTACTTCCAGTAGGGGAAATGACTCAATCTGGGTCATAGTGGATAGACTGTCCAAGGTAGCCCACTTCACACCTGTCAAGACTACCTATCAGAGTGCGAAGCTAGCAGAACTGTATATTGCTAGGATTGTTAGTCTGCATGGAACCCCCAAGACCATAGTATTAGATCGAGGAACCTAGTTTACCTCGGGATTCTGGCAGAAAGTCCAGGAAGGACTAGGAACCAAGTTGAATTTCAGCACCACGTATCACCCGCAAACTGATGGACAGACTGAGAGAGTCAACTAGATCCTAGAGGATATGTTAAGAGCTTGTGTGTTGGAATACAGATCAAAATGGGAAGACTGCTTGCCTTTCGCAGAATTCTCCTATAACAATAGTTATCAAGCTAGTTTGTAGATGGCATCGTTTGAATTCCTATACGGAAGAAAGTGTCGTACCCCTTTGAATTGGTCGCAAGTAGGAGAGAGTCAGATCTTTGGACCCGACATTTTCTGAGAAGCCGAAGAGAAGGTTCACAAAGTCCATGAGCACCTCAAGACCGCCCAATCTAGACAGAAGAGTTATGCTGACAAGAGAAGGAGAGACCTGACTTTCAATGTCGGAGATTTTGTATATCTCAAGGTTTCGTCATTGAAGGGAACGCAACGCTTTAGTCTAAAAGGAAAGCTAGCCCCCAGATATATCGGGCCCTTCAAGATTATGAACCGCCGAGGAGAAGTATCGTATCAGCTGGAACTACCTAAAGAGATGTCAAGCATCCACAATGTGTTCCATATCTCGTTACTTCGCAAATGCTTGGAAGTGCTTGAGAAGACTGAAGTTTTCAAGAGCATCGATCACGGAGCTGTGGAAATCAACAATGACCTAACCTATCATGAAGTGCCCATCCGTATCTTGGAAGAACCTTACAGAACCACCAGGACCAAGAGTATCAACTTTCTCAAGATTCAGTGGAGCAACCATACCGAGGAGGAAGCCACTTGGGAGCGCGAAGATTACATTAGGACAGAGTTCCCAGATCTCTTTAAGTCCTAGTTTTCTTTGTAAATCTCGGGACGAGATTTTTTTTAAGGGGGCAAGGTTTGTAACATCCCAAAACTTTAATCCAAGGTTATTAAGATCCAAATCACCAAAATTAGGGTTAACAAAAAAAACTTTTCTATTTAAAATTATTAAAGCATTCATATGTGTGTGCATTTAAAATAGGAGTTGTTTGAATTGCCATGATTAAGTGATCCATTGCTTGTAAAATGATTCTTAGATGAAATAAACATCATCTAGATCATTCCCAAACAAATCCCAAAGAAAAACAAATCAAAATGAATAAAAGATGATAATGGTCATTTGTGCCATTTTAATCAACATGCCTACTTTGGCTATTCCTAGTACTCAAAACTTAACAGAAACAAATATGGATCTTTGCACCTCTTGCTAGTACACATAATGAGGTACCAAGTCCCACTTTGTGATCTGCCAAAAACATTCAAACACTATATTTAAATGGCATTGGAAAATTGAATCTATTTCATATGGGAAGATCCCACTATTTCAAAAATCACTCAAACAAGCTCAAATTTCAAAACCCAAGCACCCACAGAGTCACAAGCTTATACCTAGCACACCCACCAAAAATCTTTTCAAAATTCAAAAATATTTTTCTTGCGGCCATTTCCTCAAACACATGATAGGCAGAATCAAACACTAAACCATAGCTCACTGTTTTGTACAGGGTTTTGCCCCCATTTGATCTCCATTTAATCCCTTTGTCCCCCTTTGACCAAACCAGACCCTTAGCAACCCATCCCCTACCCCCTAGTGGCATTGCCATGCCATGCCGAGCACCATCTCGCCGGCCAAACCTTGCCTCGCTGCAGCAGACCGTCCCCCTCTCTGTCACCATGTCTAGTAGCTAGCTCACACCTCACCGCCACCCTCTGTCCCCTCCTCGATCCAGGCCAAGCAGTGGACCACCGAGGAACCACCGCCCCCAGTGCGTCTGCAACATGCCGAGCATGCGCTAGAGCGCCGCGCCCGACACGCGTGCACGCACCGCCCCTCGACCGCAGCCCAGGCCCACTGCGTCGCCATGACCCTAGGAACATGCCAGACATGCCCGTTCGCCGCCCAACGCACCACAGCCACCGCTCGCCGTTGAGACTGCCGCCTCTGCCTCTCAGAGCGCGTGCACCGCCCAACCGCACACCACCGTCCCTAAGCCCACATTAAAGCCCTAGAGCACCGCCAAGAGACCACGCATCGATCTCCGCTCGTAGCCATGCCGCTAGCAGCCCGTAGCCATGTCGCCACCGTCGCCTGGCCATGCCACGATGTCCTGTCGTCGAGCCTATAAAAGGAGGGCACCCCTAGCCATTAACTGCACACCACTCACCTCCCCTCACCTCATTGAGCCTTCCCCACTTCTCCCCGGAGCAAGGCGAGCAGTCGTTGGCCAGAATTGCACCAAAGCTGGCCGCCTCTAGAGGAGGAGGGCCCCACTGATTCCGACCACTTCCGGAGCTACCTCGACCATCCCTGAGTTCGCCGTTGTCTACCAGTTTGTTTGCCCCTATCGCCATCATCGCTGGAGCCCTGGTACGCCCCCTGAGCACCCCCACCAAGCATCTAGGGTTAGAGTTTGCCGGCGACCTGTTCGTCATCGACGACGAGCCCCACCGTTGATCCTCGTTCTAATCTAACGGCCCACATCGCCCTGTACCGCTTCGCACGTTATAAGCCACTGACCGGTGGACCCCCTGTCAGCTGTGCCCCGCGCCGCGTAGTGTCACTGGGCCGGCCCATTAGCTTTCCCACGCGACCCATTTAGTTTGAATTAGGATTTTTCTTTTTAGTTTAAACCTAGTTCTGTCCCTAGTTTGAAATTCAATTCAGAGAGATTTACAAATCCAAATGGAGTGATTCCAATTTTGTTAGAAAGCTACTGAAAAGATCTACCCAAACACATTGGATTTAATTCAATTAGAGTTAGAGATCTCTCCTAGTAAAAATAACAAAACAGAAGCATTTGCACCTTGCAACATTTTTATAAAATCAACCATGATAGCTTTGGAGTTGATTCCAACTCTCAAAAATCACATTTAACCATATCTATCTGAATATGTAATAATATTAAGGTTTACATGCAGTGACTTTCGACTAGTACCAAAATAATGCTATATAGGCATTTCTAGTCACTTTAAATCATTAAATAATGAACTTAAACCAAAGTAATTATGATCCAACCCTTAAATCCCATTCCCACATGTTAGAATATGTGGTGATGACATGTGTCCACATGATCCCATATTTGGAGTGGTGAATATTAAATCTTAGTTAATTTTTCAATGAGTAGAAATTACTTTTCTAAAATAGAAAGAAGGAAACTAGTGAATAAAACTTGTGATGCTTGTGATGATAATAGATCATCAAATGTATGCCTTTGAGTGCTAAGTATACTAGTTAAGTATGGTTTGGTGATTGTGTACTCCGTATGTATTTATAGACGATAGTACCGACCAAGCTTTCGAGGAGGAGGAGTTCTACCAAGAAGAAGAAGAAGAAGAAGAAGAAGAAGAAAACTTCAACCACTGCACTAACCAAGGCAAGCTATTGTTAGAAAGCTAGAATTAAGCTAGATGACTTGAGCAAATATGCTTTAGGCATGCTTGGTCACACTACTTTGACTAGTATTTACCCCCAAGTCTTAGTTTCAAGCTTTACTTCGTTTACTTTACACAAAGTTCTTTAATTGTTTTTGAAGGTAGCATAAAGAGTATAAAACTTGGCATTTTTAGATAAAACTTAGATGTCATTCTATGGCATGAGATTGATCCCATCATTTCCACCTTAGTGAACACTCTTAACTTAGTAGTTTAGAGTAGATCAAAAACTTGAGTCACTTTAGATGGGAACACTTGGTGAAAATGAATTGTGAAAACCTTGGAATGATGAGTCATTCTATTGAGATGTTTTGACATGTGTGAGAAACACAAATGGTTTATGATGGTGAAAATGTTGAGGCATGAGCCTTAACCCTTTTATAAAACGGATGGTTGGATTCAGATGCGATATCATTCCAAATTTATCGTACAACCACACTACCTGAATTGGGTAAGGCTTAGCCAGAAATTTATATGCATTAGTATTAGTTCCCTAGCGGGAGAGGTTTGAGCTGAGGCTACCTCTCAATGTTGTCCACCTATGCAGTGCCCAAGATGACAGATGGTCATGGTTGGGAGGCCATGCTCATAGGAGAGGTGCTTATACTAGGGTGTGTAAAGGAAAGGTTATGTTTGATTATCTGCATACTAAGTATGATAATTCAGGGTTATCCCTGACAGATGTATCGAATCTTGTGGTGAAAGTGTACCACCTCTGCAGAGTGTCAAACTATTCGAATAGCCGCGTCCGCGGTTATGGACAATTGGAATGGCCATACTATTTCGTTGTCAGATGTTTTTCCAAAATGACTTATGAAATGATGAATCTTGACTTGACCACAACAGGGTTGTGTTTATGACACTAGCTTCCCAACTTAAGTGATTCTAGAACTTTATTTTATCTTTCTTTGCTTCTGAACTCAGCTTAGGTTTCAAACTTAACTTTATAGTTAACTTAGAGTTAGCATTTTAACCTAGAACTATACTACTTGTTAGTGGTAGTTTGCGAGTACTTAAAGAGTACTCATGGCTTTTGTCCCTGGCTATTCTCATGGCCAGACTATGAAGTAGACTACCAAGATGATGGCCAGCAGGACGTCTATGATAACTAGGACTATCTGCCTTCGTCAGCATTGGTTGTGCCCTTGAAGATGGACCCCACCGCTACGCTTATCTTTTATTTCCGCTTCTTGTTGTATTGAGACTGGATCATAAGATCCTTATTTGTGTAAGACCTTATGTATGGTTTGTAATGGATGATGTACTGTGATATCCAATCTGTTATGTCTCGCAAAAATGGTAATCCTGGGATTGCGATGAATGACATAATAGGCATCTGGGATTAAAAACCCGGGTGTTGACAAGTTGGTATCAGAGCCAGGTTGACCATAGGAGACCCTAGTTAGAATGGACGTCCAAACAAAAACTAGTTTTAAAACCAAAGTGAGTATTTATAAAAAACTATTTCCTCTCTTATCCTTGGGAATTTATGACCGTAGTACCGCTTGGCGGTACCGCAGGAGTCTGAGGCGGTTTGGCGAGTTGCGCCTCCCCTCTGTTCTCCCTGGTACCACTGACCGGTACCACCGTCCCCGTCTGGTACCACCGCTTTTGTGCACGGTACTACCGCTTAGCGGTAGCACCGCTTCCTAGAGCCACTGCCACCGCGGGGGACAGAGGCCACGCCGCTGCAGCTAGTGCCAACCCGGTACCTAGTCCGGTACCTGGCCGGTAGTACCGCTATTTTCCGGTACTACCGCTCCTAGGACCGGTACTACCGATTGGCGACTGGCTGCAACAGGAAGATCCCTCTTGAGGGTATAAATAGAGCCTTCTTCTCCAACAAGAAGTTTGACTCTTTTATCTCTCTCCTCCATTGTTCTCGAGCTTCATTTCTACTAGATCTCCCTCCCTAGCCCTCCAATCTCCTTGATACTTTCAGGCTCGGTGGAGGAGGTCTAGATCTAGGTTTTCACCAAAGAAAAGTTGATTCCCCCGTGTTTTCCTTTGTGGATCTTTTTACTCTTGGGTTCTTTGAACCCTAGATGGAAGAAGTCGATCTCGGAGCTCGGGCATTTGTTGTAAAGCTTCGGGATTGTGTTGGGAGACTCCGAGTGTGTGGAGGTCTTCTCAACAAGTTTGTAAAGGTTTCGGTTGCCACCTTCAAGGTCACCGCTTAGTGGATTGGGTGCTTGCCGTGAGGCGGGTGCTTGGGAGAATAGGGTGAGGCCTTCTGTGGCGTGGGTGGTCTTAGTACCACCCACCCCTCTAACGGAGACGTACTTCTCCTCAAAAGGAAGGAACTTCGGGAAAACATCTCCATGTCTACTCTCGGTTACTTCTATCCTTTACTCTTTCCTTATTGTTACTTGCTTGCTTGTTTGTCCTTTAAGTTCTCTCACCTAGTGCACATCTAGAGAACTTACTTTGAGTTTAGCCTTAATTTGAAAAGTAGTTAAAATTTGAGTAGCTCCTATTCACCCCCCCCCCCTCTAGTCGCCTATACCGATCTTTCACCCTCCCTATTTACCTTCAACCAGTCCCCTGGGAAAAAACACTATAAAGAGATTATCTTCAAGATGATGGAATCACACCTCTCTTGCTGGGCTCCAAGCCACCTTCATATGCCGCTCAAACATTTGAGGACTAAAATAATTTGATGTGTGAACCTTTGCTAAAGCCAACCACTTAATGCCCTCCTCTGGAGTATCCTCCTCTTCCTCGAACACCAGATCGTCAAACTCCTCATCATCGGTCTTCTCAGACTTCCTGCTTCCCGATCCTCCCTTGCGGTTCGACGAACTCGAAGGAGAGATTGCCATGGCGATGACAAAACCTCTGAAACTTCAATCTGGAACCCTAGCAACAGGGAAAACGAATATGCATAATAACGAGGAACTCGAGTTAGCCACGGACGCAAGCCCACGTCGGAGATGAACCGACAGAGTAGGGGACTCCGTGCTAGAGAAGCTTCCGGCAGCGGAGGATGGAGAATCCTAGTCGCCGGAGCAATAGGTCTGGTTTCAACGCTATACCTAGGTCATAAATATGTTTGTGTATGGCGATGTACTCTTTTTTGAAAGACTAACTTTTTCTTCAAGGATTCATATGTTTATAAAAACATTGAGATTAGTCCAGCTTGACTACATGTTGCTGATTCGGTGCAAGTGTGAACCCAACATCGAAACACAAAATGTGGAGCCAGAGACAAGGACCTGAACTGACCATTTTCGTACTACTCCCTCGGATCCATGCTAATGTTTTCGGATTTGTGTAGATTCGAATGTATCTAGTCATGTTTAGTGTTAGATATATCCGAATTTAGACAATTTGAGAACATGAATTCGGATCGGAGGGAGTACTTTTAGTTTCCTCCATATGATCGGTTCTATTTAAAAACCATCAATATGTATTGATTGCTTACACAAAGAATTTCCAACCTTAGTCAACGAAGCGGCCCACGGCATGGGTGGTCATCCTCATCCTGATATACATCCGTGTCATTCAGAAAAAAATGCATGGCTCTGTTTGGCAACACGAAACTACCACGCAGGCCGAGTCGTCCACTCACTCGCTCTCCATGTGTCCAAATAGTGCACGCACCTCCCTGTCTCCCTCCATCTCGTTATGCTTGTGCATCTCCCAGCCCGCTGCTCTACCTGTGTTTAGATCATCAGAATTCAGAAGCCATGGCCTCAGGCAGCAGCGGTCTTGCCCAGCCGCCGTCTGCTCCGGCGGCAGAGTATGGCAGCAGTAACCCGCGGATGGTGGACGATGAGAGGAGCTACAAGGTGCACGGGGAGGTCATGCTGATCCTCCTCGTTGTCGTCTTTGCGCTCTTCTTCACTTCTGTCTTCCTTTGTGTCTGGTTGGCACGACGGAGGGGTCGCCGGCGAGACTGCGCTGATCGGACGGCAGTGCAGAGGTCTTCGTCATTTGCTCTCTGATTGTTTTTTCTCCCGGCAAGCTGGTTGTTATAGTCCAAGTGATACGTACTTTTATACTACGAGTTGCTTAACAAATAAAACGGCCTATTAGCTCAGCTGGTTAGAGCGTCGTGCTAATAACGCGAAGGTCACAGGTTCGAGACCTGTATGGGCCAAATATTTTTATTCATTCTTTCCTCTTCAGAATATATTTTCTCTCCCTTTCCTGGCTTATAGAACTCTCTGTTTTCCCTTATCTCCAGTGTAATTCAGAACTTTTAACGATGCTGCTTAGTCAAATGACACAGGTAGACGTTTAACTCAGGAGCACGACCCGGCTTAAACCAATTGTCATTCTCTGCAGTGTGAACACAAAAAGAAATCCTTCCAATTCACAGCAGTGTCTGCTTATTATGCTAACGATTGCCTGCAGAAACCATCTCAGCAACTGCAGAGATGCTGCTCGTATCGCCGTTCCCGGCACCACCGCCACCAACATAGTAGAAAACCAGGCCACCGACGAGCACAGAGGTGACCGGAACCGTCAGGTTGTCATCGAGGCACGTGCTAACCGGGAGTGACTCGACAATCGCGGCTGCAAGGGACGTGGGGCCGAATGCAGCAGCCATGGTCCAGCTCTCCTCGATGAACCCGAAAAGATTGAAGTAACACATGTACCTGCAACATGTTTAGTTTACACACGTTCAGCACTAGCTCTATCTTTCAGAAGAAGGTTTGGTTCAGGCTTTGCTCCCCCACAAGCCAAAAGATGTCTTCAGGATTCAGTAGTACTAGTATATAGAGTTGCTTGCAGCTTACAAAATCGATGTGATGAAGCCGGCGAAGAACATTGCTATGGTCCCCGCGTAGGATTTGTAAGGGTTGAAAGGGAGCTTCATGTTCCTGAGCCGCCTTCCAGCTATGTCAGCCGCACCTGAACGAAGCAATCATATAGTATGTTGTTTTCAATAACATTCACCTGAAGAATCAAAAGAGCAGAAAGAACTGCTCCAGTTTTTTTTTTGATAGTGAGGGGAAAGAACTAATACCATCTCCAGCACACAAATTGCAGATCACGGCAATTGAAATTGGAGACTTCCTCCAGAATATCATGGTAGTGAGAGTTATAGCGCATGCGTAATACAGTGGGCCTCTCAGAAAAATGTGGGTAGTATGATTTACGTGAACAAAGGCCACATGAGGAAATACACTAGCCCTACACTTATGTGCACCAGCTTCCTGCAGAGTTTCTGAAAACGCAGGGCAAAGGGTTTGCAGTCGTCGGTCAATAGTCTCATAAATGATTTGCATGTGAACCTTCATTGCCTGGGTAAATTTTTAGCATTAGATTCTATAGCATTTCTGCCAAGCTGAATCATTTTGGTGGCATAATTTCCCTTCCCGAATTACACATAAGGCAACAGGGTTAAGTTAACTAGTACTAGTAGAGTCCTTTCAAAACGGAGTTAGCCTAGTACCACGATAGCAGGAAGATATGCGATCTATTCCTCCTGAATCTCCCCGTGCAGATCGAAACTACAATCAATCCCAAAGGAGAAGGAAAAAAGAAAGACATGTATTGGAACGATCACCTGGTCTAAGAGGGCGCGGCTGCCGACCTGCTCCCAGAAGCGGAGCACCGCCATCGCGGCGCCTCTAGTGAGCACGGCGGCGCCGGCGTCCCGGAGAAGCGGGCTCTCCGTCCACATGGATCAACCAGCGCTACTCCTAAACTCGCAGACAGGAGCTCAAAGCTCAGGCCTCCCTCACAGGTTTGTGCCTTCTGCAGGAAGATCGAGACAATTGTTGCATAGGAGCAGATAATACGCTGTCGTCAATCTCCAGGTGCTCTCGTTCTCGCCATCAAGTTGATGGTATCGAGGCTTGTCGTATACTACCGGGAAATGCATTCTAGGAGGCCCCCGACACCATCTTAACCCTCCAATCGTTGGAGATTCGTGCTAATACTTTTACAAAACAATCCTCCTACCGCATTTTTCTAGTCTATTGCTGTTTACTTTTTTCTCAAGAAATTCCGAATGATGAATTTGGGATGTCATGTCCCACAAGTTAGTTGTCCAAGGACTCCCTAGAAGTAGTTCCTAGTGTTTTCAGATTTTGTACATATTTCGTAGTTGTTTGTCTCCATCTGATACACAGAGAAAATATTGTACAAGGAAAAATCATACAAGTTTTTTCACAGATTTTTAAGGAAAAATCATACTCCCTCCGACTAAATTAGTTGATTTAGATTTATCTACATTCGAATGTATCTATACTTGTTTTAGTGTACCTCGAATTTAGACAAAACCAAGTCAACTAGTTTGGGTCGGAGGGAGTACAAGTTTCAAGAAAAAATCGTACAAGTTTTTTATACATATGGAATATTTTTCACAGATTTTTTTAAGGGAAAATCATACAAGTTTTTTCATAGATTTTTTAAGGGAAAATCATACAAGTTTTTTTATACATATGGAATTTTTTTCACATATTTTTTTAAGGGAAAATCATACAAGTTTTATGTATCTAAAGATTCATACAAGTACGATAAATTCATGTAAGATTTATTGACAATTCTTCCAAAATCAACAATGATTCACCACAGATTCATCAAAAATATAAGAATATATAAAAGATTATTTAAAGATTCATACAAAATCGCATGAACTAGAAACAATCACTAACAAATAGAAACAATCACTAACAAATAGAAAGATTCATACAAGATCCATACAAGTTCCATATATGACTAAATGAAAAAATTCAAACTTTTAGATCGGTATTAACAGAAAAAAATCCGTGGCAGCAACATACATCACGAACTAAATAAAAAAATCCCCAAAAAAGATGATGCCTAGATCCGGTTTCTCTAGGGCTAATTCATTGGAGATCCATTTATATATGACTAAATCCCTCTCAGATTCATACCCAAACTCACAGAAATTATAAAGAAATTTGGGAAGGTGCCCATGCTCCCAAAGCAGAGGAACACCACGCTCTTCTCCGGTTGCGCGTCCAGCCATGCCAGGCACTCGTGCTGCTTCTCCTCGCCATCGCCGGAGCCGGACAAGACCATCGGCCTGATGCAGTACACGGGCGGCGTGGCGTGGCCGGGGACGCACGAGCCGTCCCTGAGCGCTTGAAGCACCCTCATCTCCATCGACTCGAACATGTTGACGATGATGCCTCTGGATGCCTCCAGGATCCACTCGAATGCGTGCAGGAAGCTCCTATACACCTCGTTGTGCCGGTCGAGCGCGAGCTTGGGGAGCTCAGTGGGCCTGAAGGGGAAGTTCCCCAGGAAGGAGAGCGCCGCGTCGCCATGGCCGCTGGTGGTCTCCCGTCGTGGCCCCATGGCGCCCGGGTCGGTGGCGGCGCCGAGGCCCGGGAAGTGCGCCCAGGGAGACTTGGTCGTCGGCGGGGTGGAGGAGGCGGTGCGGTGGCGCTGGGAGGTGGGCGGTGTCGTCGGATTGAGGACAAGTACGCCATGAGGGGGTCCTCGAGGCGTGCGGAAGAGAGGGGTGTGAGACGTACAGTGTTCCGGGACGGTGAGCACACAAGTTTACCCAGGTTCGAATCCGCCGGCTTTGGATGGATCCTACTCCTGCTAGCAATCCAGTAATACGGCAGAGCCGAAATATGGGTTACAAGGGTTTCACCTTTGCGAGTTGAGATTGTAGACTATTGTGTGCCCTAAAGGCTCTCCCTAGGACGGCTTATATAGATATCCGGCCTAGGGTTTACAGGAGAGATCTATCCGGCTACGACTAAGAGTCGGTTACAGAGTACATCTTAAACTACAAGTAACATTATGGGCCTAAGTCGGTAAGTCTTCTGGGCCTTCCCGTAGCCGGATTGGACTCCGTCTTTCTCCCTGACTAGGCCGCCTGTGAAGCAAAGCTCTAACCCGAAGTGGGCACCCTGGTCAGTGAGGAACTGTGAGGATACCCGGAAAGTATATCCCCAACAGCAGCCCCTGAAGGCCTCCAAGATTCAAAGTCGGATTTATCATCGTCTAGCTTGATCTTCGGCTTGCAGAATCTTGAAGGGTTCCTGAAACTTCACAAAAAAAATATGATCCGGGTCTTAAAAATAAGTCGGACCTATCAGCAGGTTACTCGGATTTTCTAGCTTGATTTCAAACTAAGCCGGAACTTGGTTCCTAATGCCACCTGACACAAGTCATGGTCAAGTCACGTCATCTGACAGGCATTCCGTCAGCACGACCGTTGGTGGGTCCGCAGTTCGCGGAACCAAGGCGCCGTTTCAATGCGTTCGTGGAGATCGAGGCGACGTAATCATCGTGTGGGTCCTTCCCAGTTCCTTCCACGACGCGTGGCAGTTACACTATAGCATTTGCACGAATCTTGGCGTAGTTAGGTGGATATAAGGGGTTAGGATTTTCTCCTTCTCCTTCCACCAGTCCTTTGCCTTTTCCTCTCCTCCCAATCTCCCTGCGCGCACAGAGCTCCCCCGTTCCTCCCCCACAGAACTCCTAGCGCCGCCCCTTTAAGGTCAACTGCTCGCCGGAGAAATGGCTTCATCTTCTTCCTCCGGCTTGGCAGCAGCGGCGGCGGCGGCGACGGCGGAAGCGGTGGCGAAGAAAGAGAGCTTTCGCGGGCTCTGGATTCCCTGTGCGCTCAACGACGAGGGTCTCAAGAATGTGGAGAAGGAAGGGCTCCTTGCCACCGGTGACTGGCGGAGCGGCTTCGAGGAAACCGTCCACAACCCGCGCGACGGCAAGCGGGTCCACTTCGGCACCCACCTCGACAGAGGTTTGTCGTTTCCTCCCTCGGAGTTCTTCTCCGAGGTGATTGATCATTACAGAGTTCAACTCCATCATCTTCCTCCCAACTCTCTCTTAGAGATGACCACGTACGCTTCGTTGTGTGAGGGCTTTCTCAGCATTAGGCCGAGTTTGACTCTTTTCCGGTACTATTTTTATGTCCGGAGAAACTCCATTACCACCGGTGTTCCTTACATCACCAGCACTATTAGTTTTTGGCTTAGACGCAAGCGCGCGTATCCCAAAATTCTAGCTAGTGACTAGGTCAAACAATGGTCAGCCACGTTTTTCTATCATAGGGATATTCCGGCTCCCGGCAAAGCTAGTGCTTTGCCGGCTTTTGTTGACGGAGCTGCCACAGCCCAACAGTCCTGGGACGAGGCCGCTCCGGCTCTCACCGACGATCTGATCCTCGCTAAGAGGCGGATCGAATACTTGATCAAACACAAGGGACTAAAGGGATCTGACTTGGTCCAATGCTGGGTCTCACGCCGGATCCAGCCCCTTCAGTACCATGAGGATCGACTGATGCACTCCATCACGTCATCCAAGAAAGACTCCCTCCACATCAGCCCCAAATCCTACACCACTCAGGGCTACATAAGCCAGATCAAGTGGCTGATCAGGGAGCGGATCGAGAGGAGAATCCCGGAGGTTTCTCTGGATATGCATACGGCAGAAAACCCCGTAGTGCTGGTAAGCTTCCATCAGTACACCTTTTATGTGTTTCAATCTTTGAGTTATACTGCAATACTGATATGTTTTCTTATTTTCAGCTTGCCGACCTCCCCGAGTCGGAACTTGCTCCGCTCGAAGGATATGCTCCTGAGTTTTCTCAGGAGATAGAGGTGGTCCCATTGCCGGACCTTGCGCTCAAGAAGCGTAAAGCTCCGACAGTGGCTGTTGGCACAAAGGAGGTGCCCGTCGTGAAGAGGTAACTTTCAATCACAACTTCCGCCTTTGTACTTTACTCAAATTACTTTCCGAGATATAATGTTTCGGACTTTACTACATTCTCAGAGCAAAACCTCTTATCAAGGGCAAGGGGAAGGGAACTTCTTCGAAGCCCCTGCGACAGACGAAGCTCACCATAGCTTCCCCCGCCGTGGCTCCTCCGACTCCTGCCCCTCAACCTTCTACAACGCCAGCGACCATTCCTTCCCCGGTTGTTGCAGAAGATCCGGCTCCTTCGACGGAGCCTGCGATCCCTGAATCGCAAACTGACATCACCATGGGTGAGTCAGATCTAGATAAGGGTGAACCCTCTTTGGGTAATGATCCCTCGGCAAAAACCTTCGCCGAAAACCTTATTAGCAATCCGGGACTTGCCAAGTTTAGCCTGTCTCGGAAATCTGCTAAAGAAATCCAGCGGCTCGCCAGGCAATGCTTGGAGAAAAGTACTTTATCCACCGAAGAAGAAGCGCAAGAAGCAGAGGACATCAAGTTCTCCGACCTTCTCGCCCAGGTGCGCCTTCGCGACGAGAGGATTAGGACCGGTGAGCTCCCAACAGCCCCAATGATTCCTCTAACTCTCGCTGAAAAGGTGGCCGCTGAAGTGAACGCGGGTTTGGATAAACTCACCCGCGAACAATATGTAAGTCAGAATTCCAACTCCTGTTTTTTCTTTTATTTTATATCATATCCTCTAGCCCCCAAGCATGAAGTAGGATATATAATCTGGGTTTATGCTTCATTAGGATGCCAAAGAACGAACTAGTGTAGCCCCCAAGGCTCGTGCTGATATTAGCAAAAATATTAGCCCGAGTCTTAAGTAGCTTTCTGACTTTGGGTATTCAGACTTATAGAAAGTATGTTCCTATAACCAGGATTTAATGAAGAATGTCTGCGATAAGCGGAGAGAGATCAAAGCTCTCCGTCTTTAAAATGCTGAACTTAAAGTTGCCAAGGATGAGGCCGAAGGTTTTCCGAGACTCAAACCTTGTCTTTGTTATTTTCAATGTCGAATTTTTCTGAACTATTGTTCTTTTTGACTTACAGCGCTGGTGAAACAATCCTATGCCATGATCGAAGAGGCCGAGAACCTCAAGACCTTGGTGGTGGAGAACAAGGAGCTTCCCCAAGAGCTGGACCAGCTCAAGGCAAATCATGAAAAGAGTATAGCTCAAGTCCTTGAATCCTCCTCCATGGCTACCGAAGAGCGCGATCGCAAGATCGCTCCTCAAGATAAAATAATCTCGGACCTCAAGAATGAGCTTAGCAGAGAGATGGAACTTTCCCAGGCGCTCCGGGCTGAACTCCAGAGTCTCCGGGAGGAGAAGACCAAAATTGACGACGTCATTTTCGGTATGTTCCATCTGTCTGACTTTGTCTTTTTCTTCGACTTCTATCAATGTCGGATTTTTCTTATCTTGTTTTGTGTATAGGTCCTCTGAACTTGCAGGACTCTTCTTCCACCGAGCCCCGCACCCACCGGCTTACCCAAGTCGGTGACCTGCTTCATGACTTATGTCAATCCCTTGAGGACATTAGCGAAGCTCTCAAGATTCCGGACATGCACAACATGTCAGATTTTCAGGTGCGGGACAAGGCAAAGGAGATGCCGCAACTTGTTCGGGACTGGAACATGTCCTACGTGCGGACTGCGGCGCAGAACGCTCTCACCATGGTCATGATCCACCATGGAAACATGGAAATATGCCAAGTGACCAGAGGGTAGTGCAAAGTAGATGAAGACGGCCAGGAGCAGGACCTTCAAGCCATCATGCACTCTTGAGACGGATATGGGTGTCACGTGGCTGACCTGACCATCTACGAGACCCCTTTTTTCACCCGCGTGGATACTCCACCTCCTCCTCCAAAAGAATCCACAGAAGTTTCCGATGATGAACGCACCACCTCGGATGCGGACATCTCAGAACGATACCAAGGCGGCGTAACCAGCGAGCCGACAGCTCCTTCATCTCCTCCTGCATCATAGATCAGAAATTTTTGTATTATTCCGGAAAAACATGATGCGTCTGTAAATATGCAGTATTTTAACTTTGCTAGTGCTAAGCTTTTGATCTATTCAGCACTTGTTGGCTTTGAATTTTTTTTGTGTGCCTGAAATGTTTACATAAGCACTTGTATGTTTTCGTCTACACTTATCATTTATCTGGCTTTCCGCCTCGTCCCTTTCGTGAGCCAGCTAAACCTTCCGCCGGAAACTTTGCCGAGCAACGGAGCTCAATTGCTAAACCAGTTTAAACTCGGAAACAAAGCCGGCTTCTAGTACCAACAATTCACTACTCGGAAAATGCCCGCATCCAGCAATCAAACAAATAACCAAAGTAAAGACTAGAAATTTTAGAGTTATACCCGAAGGTAGCAGTTTTTAGAATTGGAAATCTAAACCAGAACGAACATGAGCATAAAGTACTTTCAAGCATTTTGGGATTTTCGACTATGACATGATCATTCGGAAATAAGATGGTAAAAACTTCTCAGAAAAACTTGAGGCAACCAAAACTTTTATTTCTCAGAGAACATGTACATATATATGATTACAAAGAAGGATAAACTAAGAATAAAAGGGACGTAGGTGAGCAATATTCCACGGTCTGTCTAACTCATCCGGATTTGTACTGCCTCCAGCTCTCTTTCTCTTCTTAGTAGCAGGTCTTTCTTTGACTGGCCTCATGTCAGTTAAGTAGTATGATCCATTATGTGATACTCGACTAACTAAAAAGGACCCTTCCCATACTAGGAAAAGTTTGTGCTTTCTTTGTTGCACAAGCCGGAGAACCAAATCACCTTTATTGAAAGATCTATTTCGGACTCTCTGGCTATGATACTTGCGTAACTTCTGCCGATAGGCTGTAGATCTCATTTCAGCAATGACGCAAACTTCTTCGACTAAGTCGAGATCATTTTGTCGAGAAATCTCGGCATCCTCTTCGATATACGCGGCCACTCTAGGAGAAGTATGAATCAAATCACTAGGAAGAACTGCTTCTGCGCCATAGACCAAGAAGAAAGGTGTGTATCCTGTGGACCTGTTTGGAGTTGTTCGTAAACTCCAAATTACAAAGGGTAATTCCTCTGCCCAAGCCCCCGCAGCACGTCGTAGTGGTGCTTCGAGTCTCGGTTTTAGGGCATGTAGGATTAAACCATTTGCTCTTTCAACTTGTCCATTAGCATGTGGATGTGCGACTGACGCAATGTCAAGCCGGATATTTTGCTCGTTGCAGAATTCGACCAATTCTCCCATAGAGAAGTTACTCCCGTTGTCCGTGATAATGATATGCGGATAACCATACCAGATTATAACATCCTCGATAAATCTTTTGGCTGTTGCTCCATCACAACTAGTGACAGGTTTAGCCTCAATCCATTTGGTGAATTTATCTACCATCACTAAGAGGTGAGTAAATCCACTTGGAGCTCGTTTAAATGGTCCTACCATGAAAAAGGGAATGGAATGCTCAAACCGGAACTGCTAGAGGAACGAATTTTCAATAGCATAACTTGGGCTCCTAGAATATGGCGCCCTTGGGACAATCTATTTGATTGCAGGGTTTTGTTTTGTTCCGAAGCAAAGATATCCGCGGGGGCCGGTTCGTTCGTCCTATTCTGCTATTTAGGACCAAGAGGTATTGGATTCTCTTTCGGATAGGCCCTGAAAGGAGAAGAAAGGCTGAAGTGCCAACGGACCTCTGTCTATTCTCTAATTCACCCGATCCCATAGTACCCGTTTTTGGAACGTCCAGTGCCAAAGTCACTGAATGGGTAAGTCACCAGTCCAATCCCTTTGAAAAATCGGGTGTCCCTGACTCACCCTCCGTGGACAAACCTTGCGGAGGCCCCCAGACCGCAAAGGGCCATGTTATAGGTATTGTTCGCAGCTGATCAGCCGGGACATGAGCTTGCTTGGCGTACTTTTTGCAGCCTTTGCACGTCTTGACTAATCGTTCGGCATCTGCCTGTGCTGTAAGCTAGAAAAATCCGTGTCTAAAAGCTTTTGCCACTAAAGATTTGGCTGTAGCGTGGTGACCACACTCACCTTCGTGGATTTCTCTTAAGATTTCCACTCCTTCTTCCGGAGATACACATCGCTGAAAACCCCCAGAAACACTCCGTTTATGGAGCTCACCTTTAACAATAGTACAGGCTTTTGCTCGTCGGATAATCTGTCGGCTCAGCACCTCGTCTTCAGATAATTTGCCATCTACCAAATAATCGAGGTAGGGTTGAGTCCAGCTGAGAATTACAGCTAGAACTGCTATCAAAGGTGAGTCGGATTTGGTCGGATATTCCTCATCTACTCCCTTTATTGAGGGAACTTTGAGGTGTTCTAAAAAAGCGCCATCCAGGACCTCTTTCTGCGCAGAACCTATCTGAGATAGTGCGTCTGCTTCCTCATTTTCTGCTCGAGGGATGTGTTGAACTTCAAACTCTTCGAACGATTTAGATAGATCTTCCATGACAGCTTTATATGCTGCCATGTGTTTATTTGCATTACAAATATCCGACACTTGTTGAGAAACAAGATCCGAATCTCCGTAACACATCAAACATCGGATGCCAATATCCTTAGCAATCCAGATTCCATGCAGCAGTGCTTCATACTCGGCAATATTGTTTGTCGTTGTGAAGTGGATCTGTAACACGTATAGAAGTTTATCTCCTTGGGGTGATTTGAGCACCACGCCAGCCCCCGAGCCCCCTCGAGCCTTAGACCCATCGAAAAAGAGGGTCCAATACTGAGGATCATGTTCTCCTTCGCCTCTGTCCAATTAGCGACAAAGTCAGCAAAGATCTAGGATTTGATTGTTGTCCGAGGTTTATACTCAATATCGAAAGCTGAAAGCTCTATGCCCCATTTGGCGACGCGTCCTATGGCGTCACTGTTGTTGATTATTTCTCTCATGGGAGTTTTGCTCACCACGGTAATTGGATGCTCCTAAAAGTAGTGTCGTAACTTACGAGATGCTAGAAAAACACTGTAAGCCAACTTTTGATAGTGCGGATACCGTTGTTTTGATTCTATCACGATCTCGCTGACAAAGTAAGTCGGACGTTGCACCAGGTGTTCCTAATTTTCCTCTGGTCTCTCCACCACCATGACAATACTAACGACCTTATTTGTCACAGCAAGATAGAGCAACATCGGTTCCTTAGGTTCCGGTGCTGCAAGGATAGGAGCGGATGAGAGTACTTTCTTCAGATCTTGTAGTGCAGCTTCAGCTTCGTCAGTCCAAACAAAATCCTTGGTCTTTTTCAGGAGTTTGTATAATGGTGCGGCTCTTTCACCAAGCCGGCTTACAAATCGACTGACCGCAGCAATGCAACCAGTTAACCTTTGTACGTCCTTCAGGTGAGTTGGCCTGGAAATATTGAGTATAGACTTGATTTTGTCTTGGTTCACCTCTATGCCTCTTTGAGACACGATGAAACCTAACAATTTTCCAACTGGTATTCCAAAGAAGCATTTCTTCGGGTTAAGCATGATGTCGTATTTTCGTAGATTGGCAAATGTTTCCTCCAAGTCGGAAATCAGCGTTTCCTTCTTTTTGGACATTACCGCGATATCATCCACTTATACATGTACATTGCGTCTGAGTTGGTCATGGAGGCAACGCTGCATCTTGCGCTGGTACGTAGCTCCTGCGTTCTTCAGCCCAAAGGGCATCGTAACAAAACAGAAGGTTCCGAAGGGGGTTATGAATGAAGTTTTGACTTTGTCAGATTCCTTCATCCGGATTTGGTGATAACCGGAATATGCGTCGAGAAAACAGAGGAGTTCCGAGCCTGCCGTAGAATCGATAACTTGATCAATTCTAGGCAAAGCGAACGGATCTTTTGGACAAGCCTTGTTCAAGGCAGTATAATCAACACACATCCTTAAATCAGTGGTGTCCTTTTTAGGGACCATTACGGGATTGGCCGACCACTCAGTGTGGATGACCTCTTCTATGAATCCGGCTAACTCAAGCGGTGCTAGTTCCTTAGCTATTGCATTACGCTTTTCATCGCCAAACCGTCATAGGGACTGTTTGACGGGTTTAGCGTTCGGGTTTACATTTAGAGAGTGCTCGGCAAGTTCCCTAGGTACTCCGGTCATGTCAGATGGCTGCCATGCGAAGATATCTTGATTTGCTTGGAGGAACTTGACGAGCGCACTTTCCTATGCGCTACCTAGGCCTACCCCTATCTGGTTCACCTTGGAGGGGTCATCATCCTTCAACAGCGCTTTCTTCGTCTCTTCTGATGCCTTGAACTCTGGTTTTGGCTTTGTCCCCTCCTTCTTCGTTGCGGGCATCTCAAACGGATCTATGCTCTTCTTGATCTCCTGGTACTCCTGGGCGTGCAGCATGGCTTCAGCAAAGGCGGCATTTCCATCCTCGCACTCTCGCGCTTTCTTCGGGTCTCCCCTGATGGTGATCACCCGTTGGGATCTGGAATTTTCATCATATTGTAAGTGTAACACGGACGAGCCATAAAAGCCTAGTAAGTCGGACGTCCGAATATAGCGTGGTACGCGCTCTTGAACGTGACCACTTCGAAGGAAAGTGCCTCCGTCCGATAATTCTTTGGAGTTCCAAAGGTAACATCCAAAGTAATCTCTCCCAGGGAATTAGCCTGTCTTCCTGGGACAACTCCGTGAAAGATCAGAGAGCTATGGTTCAGCTGGGTTTCCGAGATCTTCATCCGGCGTAGCGTTTCGACATAGAGAATATTGATGCTACTACCACCGTCCATGAGGGTCTTGGAGAAACCATAACCGTCAGTAAGTGGATTGACGATTAAGGCGTATTTTCCTTGCCTGTGTAACTTAGGCGGATGATCAGCGCGGTCAAATGTGATTGCCACTTCCGACCAGTCCAGATATTGAGGGACAGCTGGAACTGTTGCATTGAGCTCGTGTAGAACTGCTTTTTTGACCTTTGCTGGTTGAGATCGGAGGAGTGTGACGTAAGTGTCCTTCTTGGTGGGAAAAGTCTTCTTCCCTTCTGGCTTGGGATTTGAAGCATCAGCTTCCTCCATGTCGGAATCTTCCTTGGTCTCTTTGTCCTTTTTGGGATTTTTCTTTCCCTTCTTCTGCTTAGCTTTGTAGCCCGCGGTATCATCTCTTTTGATGTCGTCATTTAAACAACATTCAGCGTTGGTGTGGAACGAGCCCCCATTGGCGTCTAGGTGATGCACACATGGGTTATTGGCAATGTCGGCCGAAGTGTAGGTTTTTCCTGGTTGCTGTTCTCCTCTACCTTGGACTCTTGAAGTCCCACGGCCACGCCCGCGGCCTCCGCCGCGTCTTCCTCGTCCTCCAGACCCGGAAACAGTAGTAACCACCACTGTTTTCACGCTAGGTTTCTCTTCCGAGGTATTTCTGCGCTTCTGAGCTTGTTGCTTTGGTTGTCTTGTCGACTGAGGCACAGCCAGGACATTGAGTAATCCCTCTGCATCGTCGTCGGCATCTGCATACTTGCTTGCTGTTTCTATCATCTCTCCCAAGTCGGTGACCTTGTCACACTTCAAGTGGTGACGAAGTAGACCAATTGGGAGTCCTGCGATGAAAGCTTCAATCACGGTTTGATCGTTTACTCCTTCACAGGAGTTCTTGGTGTCGATCGATCGTCCGAGGTAATCCTAGCAAGTTTCTCTGGCTTTCTGGGTGCAACGCTGTAGGTCTCCAACCGTACAGGGCCTCCGATATGTGCCTTCGAAATTCTGAAAGAAGGCACTTTGAATGTCATACCAGTTATGGATGGTGTTCTCCGGAAGTTCATTGAGCCATGATCGCGCCGTCTTCCACAACATAAGTGGGAGATATCGGGTTGCGACCAGGCTGTTTCCGCCTTTGGCGATGCAACAAGCTTGGAAAAAATCCTGAAGCCAGGTATCTAGCCGAGCAATGCCGTCGTAGGCTTGGATATGCCTTGAGATAGCAAATCCTTCCGGGAATTTTGTAGCTCTGATGCGTGGTCCGAAGCACTTTGGGCCCACGTAGATATTATCGTTTTCGTAGCGCCGCGCCTCTATGTTGGAATTGATCATGTGCCTTACATCGTTCGGGGATAGAGATCGTCCCGAATGCTGGTTGTGGCTGCGGTGCCTTGGAGACGGACTTCAGCATCTGCCACCACCTCCTCCGCCTCGTCGTCCTCCTTGGGAGCCGTTGTGATGGCTGCTTGGTGGAGAGGGTGGGGTAGCTGAATTGTTTCCGGCTGATCGCAGGCCTCCATCCGGAGCGTCATTATTCCGGTTTCAGGGAGGATCTTGACTACGACGAGCCCCCTGCCGGCTTGTCCCATCATGGTTTCCGTCGTTCCTTTTTCCGTCATTCCCACCATGGTGAGGCTCAGCCAGACGGCTTGCATGTCTAGGAGGTGGCATTTTCTGACGATCCTCCTCCCGACGTTTCTCTTTATCTTCTCCCCTTTGATCGTTAGACTCTCGTTGGGGAGGATTCCTCGGATACAGTGCAGCAATGGCCTGTTGCTCGGCCGCTGGAGCGACGTTGCTCCAGTCACGTGCGGTTCTGTGATGCTGTCCTGACGATCCGGTTCTGGAGTGGTTATCTTCCCGTCGGTCGGAACGGTGATGCTGTTCCGGAACACGCTGGGGCCTTATATCATTCCAGACTCAGTCCGTGTGACATTGGTCAGATTTCGAGACCAGTTTTCCACTTCCGGATTTTGCAGCCATCTGTTGCTCCAGACCCTTGGTGAGTAGCTTGATGCCCAATCAAACCTGTTCTAGGCCTGGGTTATTGGACATGATATCTCGTGCTGCGACAGTGTTCTGTACCGGCGTTGGGTACACCAGGTCTCATTTGCTGTCGAGACGAGGCATCCCTGGATCTCCTTCAAAGAGGACCCTGTTCACTTTCGAAAACTTACCGTCACCTGTGTAACATTTCCGGGTCTTCTGATGCAACCGAGACATGTAATCCTTAGTTGCCATGTGTTTCTTCTCCCCCTCGATGTTTTTGGCTTCATCCAGGAGTTGTTGATGACGCGCTTCTAGGGCTTGGGCCCTTTCGTCCAGCTCTTCCGCAGTAAGTTCTGTAGCTATAGGGATAGGTGTGGTTAATGCAGCATCGATGAGTTTACGCGCACCTTCGGTGATCACGTGTCCATCCACCGATTCTTCTTTTTTCATCTCTTCTGGGATAAGTGCTCCATCCGAGTCTTCTTCGTATTCCTCGGCAATCACCTCCTCTGTCAGAGGGTCTTTTTCCGGGGTCTTGTTCTTCTTGTTCTTCTTCTTTGCCTTCTTGGCAGCGCCGGTAGCAAAGACGGCTTTGGGTCCGTTTCCCGGAGTCAAGCTCTGATCGGTACTTTCGGACATCTGGACTTCGGGATTATCTCCGACGTCCATGTCATCCTGCGCTTTGGGAGAGTGTTCCCCGGATCCTTCATCCATGGCTTCTCCTTCCTCTGCAGCTTTGGAGTTATACTCCTCTTCATATTCTGCAGAGAACTTTCGGAAATCCGCTGACGTCATTGATTCATCCGAGGATGCGGGTACGTCGGTGTTTGTTCCAATTGCCTCCAGCACAGAGTAGGTGTTTTCTCCAGCATCGGCAGAGCCGGATACGGATCCCACGTATCCGACGAAGTGTGACGCATGCTTCCTAATGTACCTACGGCCTTTGCGATCAGCTATGTCAAAACTCTTGATGGTCTCGAGGATTGCATCCGCGCTTTCGGCTTGCAGTATCATGCGTCTGAGTGTATACCTCAGGAAAGGCATGTCTGTCCCGGCGTCATCGGAGCCAGAATCAGTGTCGTTGTTATGCTCCTCCTGAACTTCGACTTCCATGGGTGGGGCGATCTGGGATCCGGCTTCTCCAGGGAGATCCACTCCAGATTCGACTTGGACCGCTAGGTCTTCTTCAGGCTCGGATTTCTCCACTATCTCCGCAACTGGTGCGGGCTGGGTGGGATTAGGTTTTTTTGTGATCCGAAACACTGCCGCCTCCGCGGACAAAGGGGACCCGGAAGATTCTTCTGCCTCTATCATCATCGCTGGGGTGGGTTGGGCAGGTTCAGCGAAACCGATGTAAACATCGATCTCGCCAAAAGACATTATTGTGTAGGCAGTCACAGCCTCACTAGCCGGAATCCAAGTCTCGTCGAGAACGATGAGAGGGACATCGCTGGCGTAGAGGATGCGACCGACGGTGATAGTCTCGCCGATTTCGATTCTTGTAGATTCCGCTCGGAACGCAGATCCGAAGCTCACTTGCCCCACGGTGGGCGCCAACTGTCGTCAGATTGAGGACAAGTACGCCATGAGGGGGTCCTCGAGGTGTGCGGAAGAGAGGGGTGTGAGACGTACGGTGTTCCGAGACGGTGAGCACACAAGTTTACCCAGGTTCGAATCCGCCAGCTTTGGACGGATCCTACTCCTGCTAGCAATCCAATAATATGGTAGAGCCGAAATATGGGTTACAAGGGTTTCGACTGTGCGAGTTGAGATTGTAGACTATTGAGGTGTGCCCTAAAGGCTCTCCCTAGGACGGCTTATATAGATATCTGGCCTAGGGTTTATAGGAGAGATCTATCCGGCTACGACTAAGAGTCGGTTACAGAGTACATCTTGAACTACAAGTAACATTATGGGCCTAAGTCGGTAAGTCTTCTGGGCCTTCCCGTAGCCGGATTGGACTCCGTCTTTCTCCCTGACTGGGCCGCCCGTGAATCAAAGCTCTAACCTGAAGTGGGCCACCCTGGTCAGTGAGGAACTGTGAGGATACCCGGAAAGTATATCCCCAACAGGCGGCACTGGGAGGTGGGAGGTGGCGGCGCTGCGAAGCGTGGGCAGGGGCAGGGGCATGGGCGTGGGCAGGGAGAAGTTAGGGTTAGGTGGGCGTGGGAGTATTTATCCTCTCCCCTGGACAGCCAGTTTAATCCGAAATAGTAGGAGGGCCTAAAAGCAAATGTGCGACAGGCTATTACTATGTTGATCTTGCATGAATCTCCAACGAACGGACGACACAGTGATACGTCCATTTTGCATCACTATTCTATGTATTAATTCACTATTATTCATTGATATATTTCATATTGAGAGGTGATACTTATGTTATTTCATCTATTTTTGCATTGTTGATGACTTTTGGAGCATGGACCGCTGCAGTCAGGATTCTAATGGAAAATGTGTTGTTTGGAGGCAAAATTCACGAAGATCAGAAAATCTAGGGAAATATACGGAAAATCCTATTTTTCCAGAAGACTAACGATGCCAGAAGACGGAGTGGAGATGGGCCACAGGGGGCCCACACCACCCCATGGCGCGGGCAGCCCTAGGCCACACCAGGAGGTGGTGTGGCCACCCTGGACCACTCCAGCATCTCCCCTCTAGCATATATTATCCTCCCGAAACCCTAAGACTCGGGGAGCAACCACAGAAAGATTCCGCCGCCTCTGCGGGGCGGAAAACACCGAGAGAGAAAGATCTCTCCGGCAGACAGATTTCTGCCCGGGGAATTCCTTCCCGGAGAGGGGAGATCATCGCCATCAACACCACCATCAAGCTGGACTTCATCGGGATAATCATCATCATCATCACCAGGATCATCACCATCAGAACCCTCATCACCATCTCCATATTGCTGTAACAATTGCGTTGAATCTTACATAGTTCATTGGGGAAACTTGCCCGGTGTTGATTACTCTTCGTATTTGATGCTATTGAGTGAACCATTGAATTATTTTTTATGTTCAGATTGTTATACATCATTATTCCATCTCTGATCATGATCCATATGATGTCTTGTGAGTAGTTCGTTTTGTTCTTGAGGACATGGGAGAAGTCTTGTTGTTAGTAGTGGAGTTGTGTTGAGAAAGATTCAATAGATTGTTATTTAAGTTGTGGTGTACTTCTTCTAGTGGTGTCATGTGAACGTCGACTACATGACACTTCACCGATGTAGGCCTAGGGGAATGCATTGTGTATTTGGCTACTAATCGTAGGGGTTGCCGGAGTGATAGAAACCTAAACCCCCGTTAGGAAACCATTGCACAAGGGACGTAAGGGTCTTAGAGTTTAAAGTTGTGGTTAGGTTTCTACCTTAATTACTTTCTTGTACTTACGGATGTTTGCAAGGGGTATCATCACAAGTATGTATTAGTCTTGGATGGGGCGGTACATTAGCATAGGTTCACCCACACAACACTTAGCAAGCTAAAGAAGATTAATCAACTATATGAAGCGAAAGCACTTGACAGTCTTCCCATGTGTCCTTGAGAACGTTTGGTCATCTTAAGTAATACAACCGGCTTGTCCTTTGCTGCATAAAGGATTGGGCCACTTGCTGTATTTATTCCTACTGTCTTTTATTTACTCGTACTTTGTTTACTTGCTTTATCAAAAACCCCTAAAAATCCATTTGCTAAGTATTTGCAGAGAATTCCTGATCCATACCACTAGCCAGCACCTTCTGCTCCTCGTTGGGTTCGACACTCTTACTTATCGAAAATACTGCGATACACTCCCTATACTTGTGGGTCATCAAGAATATTTTCTGGCGCCGTTGCCGGGGAGTGAAGCGCTATTGGAGAGTGGAACTGGTAAAGGAAACTTCTAATGTGAGTATTGTTTACTTCTGTTAGTTGCTTTATTTTCGTAATGGATAATTCGCTGAGTTTCTTATTTGGTAATGCTACTGCCACTGCTAAGGTAGTAGATAAGCCACCACCTGCTGAGAATGATGTTTTCAAAATACCTACAAGAATTATTGATCGTGTTATGGATAACTATTATGTTGGGGATGGAACTTTCCATCCTGGTGATCATTTACTCTTTATACACGAATTATGCGGGTTGTTCAAGTGTGCAGGTATTACTACAGATCAAGTTAAGAAGTTATTCTCATTATCACTAAAAGGAAGAGCTGAGGAATGGTATAAGCTGCTGAAGAATGGTCAAGCTCTGGAATGGGAGGAAATAGTGCCTCTCTTTTATTCAAAGTTTTATCCTCCTAGTGAGATTCATAAAGATCGGAATCAAATATACAACATTTGGCCTCTTGATGGAGAGAGTACAAATCAAGCTTGGGGGAGATTGAAGTTACTAATGCTCAAATGTCCCATTCATGAGCTCCTCAACAAAATTATTATCAATAACTTTTATGCAAGGCCCCCTCTACATGACAAAGATTTATTGGATGCTTCTTGTGCTGGATCATTCACTCGCATGGAAGAAGAAGCTAAATGGGACCTTCTAGACCGTATTCAAGACAATGTTGAAGCTTGGGAGAATGACAAAGGTAGAAAGTCAGGTATAAATTATGATTATGAATGCATTGAATCTTTTATGGGAACTGGTGACTTTCAAAATATTAATAATATTTATGGTCTTGATTTGCAAGTTATTACGAAATGCTTTAGAGCTTTTGCTTCCTATATCGAAATTCCAAAAAGGGGATGGAACAAATACCATGCACCTTACAAATATATTGTTGACTATGCTCCTATTGGAAGTGCTGAGTATTACATTATTGACCCCATCTTACCCGAACCTTATATCGAGAAGATTCCCTTCCCCAAAAAGGTAAAGGACCATCCTATGATAACTAATGTAATCACCAAAAGTGAAAAAAGAACTGTAAAACCTGATGAACAAATAAACATTGAACCTGTGGTAGCAATTGTGAAAGACCTTGTCACTAAAAGCGTAGAAGATGGGCACATAGTATTTTGTGAGGATGCTTCTAATATTGTTTCACATCCCAATAGAACTAAAAAGGCTAGTGTGCATGTGCTTTCTGTTAGAATTGGTGATCATTGCTATTATGGTTTATGTGATATTAGTGCAAGTTCCAGTGCTATTCCTTATGAGCTTTATAGAGAAATTATGCATGAAATCAGTCCTTGCGAGTTGGAAGAGATTGATGTGGTTATTCACCTTGCTAATAGAGAGACCATCTCTCCAATTGGTATTGTACGAGACGTGGAAGTTCTTTGTGGTAAGATTAAGTACCCTGCTGATTTTCTAGTACTTGGTTCGGCTGCTAGTAAAAGCTACCCTATCATTTTTGGTAGACCTTTCTTGAGTACTTGTGGAGCTATTATTGATTGCAAGAGGGATAAAATCTTGACTAAGTTTGATGGGGAATCTTATGAGTTTAATTTTTTGAAATTTTCTAAAGAACCTTGCGAAGAGGAAACCCATAATGAGGATTTTAGGGTTGAACAACTTGCTTCTATTTCTCTTGCTCCTAACAATGCTTTACAGCAATTTATGGAAGATCATGAAAGTGAAATCTTCATGGAAGAAAGGAATGAGATTGACATGATTCTCCGTGATCAACCTATGATGCTTAAGCACGACTTGCGTGTAGAAGACTTGGGTACCACGATGCCACCTAAAAAGGATCCGGTTTTCGATCTAAAACCTCTCCCTGATGATCTTAAATATGCATATATTGATGATAAAAAGATATATCCTATTATTGTTAGTGCTAAACTTTAAGGGAAGGAAGAAGAAAGGTTATTGGAAGTTTTGAGGAAACATCGAGGAGCTATGGGCTATACTCTGGGTGATTTAAAAGGGATTTCACCTACTATATGTCAGCATTCTATCAACATAGAACCAGATGTGAAGCCAGTAGTGGAGCACCAACGACGTTTAAATCCTAGGATGAAGGAAGTGGTAAGGAATGAGGTATTGAAACTCCTTGATGCTGGTATTATTTACCCTATTGCTGATAGTGAATGGGTTAGTCCTGTTCATTGTGTTCCTAAAAGGGGGGTATTACCGTTGTCCCTAATGATAATGATGAGCTTATTCCTCAAAGAATAGTGGTAGGCTATAGGATGTGCATCGAATTTAGGAAAGTCAATAAGGTTACTAAGAAAGATCACTACCCGCTTCCTTTTATTGATCAAATGTTGGAAAGGTTGTCTAAAAAGACCCATTTTTGTTTTCCTGATGGTTATTCTGGTTTCTCTCAAATTGCTGTTAAACAACAAGATCAAGAAAAAACTACTTTTACTTACCCTTATGGAACTTATGCTTATAGACGTATGCCTTTTGGTTTATGTAATGCTCCTGCTACTTTCCAAAGGTGCATGTCTGCTATCTTTCATGGTTTTTGTGAGAAAATTGTAGAAGTGTTCATGGATGACTTTTCTGTCTATGGAATTTCTTTTGATAATTGTCTGCACAACCTTGATAAAGTTTTGCAGAGATGTGAAGAAACTAATCTTGTTCTTAATTGGGAGAAATGCCACTTCATGGTTAATGAAGGGATTGTTCTTGGGCATAAAGTTTCTGAAAGAAGCATAGAAGTTGATAGAGCTAAGGTTGAGGCAATTGAGAAGATGCCATGTCCAAGAGACATCAAAGGTATTCGTAGTATCCTTGGTCATGCTGGTTTCTATAGGAGGTTTATTAAAGACTTCTCTAGGATATCAAAACCTCTCACTAATCTTCTTCAAAAAGATGTACCCTTCGTTTTTGATGATGATTGTAGGGAAGCTTTTGAAACTCTTAAGAAGGCTTTAACTACAGCCCCTATTGTTCAACCACCTGATTGGAGTTTACCCTTTGAAATAATGTGTGATGCTAGTGATTTTGCTGTAGGGGCTGTCCTTGGGAAAAATATTGATAAAAAGTTAAACGTTATCCATTATGCTTGTCAGACTCTAGACGCTGCTCAAAGGAATTATGCCACTACTAAAAAGGAATTTCTAGCTGTTGTTTTTGCCTGTGATAAGTTTAGGCCCTATATTGTGGACTCAAAAGTAACCATTCATACTGATCATGCTGCTATTAAATATCTTATGACGAAGAAGGACGCTAAGCCTAGGCTTATTAGATGGGTACTATTTTTACAAGAGTTTGATCTACACATAGTAGATAGGAAGGGTGCTGAAAATCCTGTGGCTGATAATTTATCTCGTTTGGAAAACATCTCTTTTGATCCTATGCCTGTTAATGATAGTTTCCCAAATGAACAGTTAGCCGTAGTAGGGGTGAGCTCACGAGGAAGCCCTTGGTATGCTGATTATGCTAACTTTATTGTCTCCAAGTATTTGCCTCCAACTTTTACAGCTCAACAAAGAAGAAAGTTCTTCTATGATTTGAGGCATTATTTTTGGGATGACCCACACTTATACAAAGAAGGAGTGGATGGTATTATGCGAAGATGTCTTCCAGAATATGAACAAAAGGAGATATTGCGTAAATGTCATGGTAATGCCTATGGAGGACATCATGCAGGAGATAGAACCGCACAAAAGGTACTACAATCAGGTTTCTACTGGCCTACCCTTTTTAAAGATGCAAGAAAATTTGTTTTATCTTGTGATGAATGTCAGCGTGTTGGTAATATTTCTAGACGCAATGAAATGCCTATGAACTTCTCTCTAGTTATTGAACCTTTTGATTGTTGGGGATTTGACTCTATGGGTCCTTTCCCTCCTTCGAAAGGCTACACTCATATTCTTGTTGCCTTTGATTATGTTACTAAGTGGGTCGAAGCCATTCCTACAAAGAGTGCTAACGGGGAGACTTCTCTAAAAATGATTAAGGATATTATCTTTCCTAGGTTTGGGGTGCCTAGGTATCTCATGACTGATGGGGGTTCTCATTTCATTCATGGTGGTTTTAGGAAGACCCTTGCTAAATATGATGTTAATCATGCTTCAGCTTATCACCCCCAAACTAGCGGGCAAGTAGAGTTATCAAATAGAGAAATCAAATCTATCTTGCAAAAGACTGTTAATAGGTCTAGAAAACACTGGGCTAAGAAGTTGAATGATGCCTTATGGGCTTATAGAACTACTTACAAAAATCCTATGGGAATGTCTCCTTATAAAATGGTTTATGGGAAAGCTTGCCACCTACCCTTAGAATTAGAACACAAAGCTTACTGGGCAGTGAAAGAACTAAATAGAGATTGTAAGCTCGCTGGTGAGAAAAGATTATTTGACTTAAGTTCTTTAGATGAATGGAGGAGTGAAGCCTATGAGAATGCTAGGCTCTTTAAGGAAAAAGTTAAAAGATGGCATGACAAGCGAATACTTAAGAGAGAATTTCATGTTGGTGAGAAAGTTCTATTGTATAGGTCTCGTCTCAGATTTTTTGCAGGTAAGCTACTATCAAAATGGGAAGGACCTTTCATCATTGAAGAAGTATACCGTCCAGGAGCAAAAAAAAATTCTTCTCTAAAAGATAATACTACACAAGTAGTGAATGGACAGCGACTCAAACACTATATTGCTAGAGATAAGGAAAATTCAGAGACCTGCAGAGTCCGTTTTCAAATAGGTAACAGTTCTGGTAAGAAAAGTTCCACAAAAATACAATACAACTATATTTTTGCAGTTTTCAGTCGATAAGGAAAATTACGAAGAGAAAAAGGGACGGAACTGGAGCCGGGGTAGCCCACACCATCCTGTGGTGCGGGCCCACCCCTAGCCGCGCCACCAGGTGGTGAGGCCACCCCAGACTCCACCTCCGACCCGTTTTCACCCAGTACCTTCCTTTTGATATGAAACTTCATAATATATAACCCCCTGGATCCCCCGAGGTTTGTATATCGTGTTTTCGTCGTGTTTTTGTTTCGATGTGTTTCTGCCAGGACATACTCTTTGAAAGTTTAGAAGCACAATGGTGTCCGCCAAGGATAAAGGAAAGGAGCATATGGAGGAAGACCTCCGAGACCCCAAGCAAGGGCTGGTACCTTCAGTCACTTGCCCTGCATCAACGGAAGCCCTACGAGTTACTAAAGAATTCTGCGATAAGTACCGAGACTTGAAGAGTACGGTGGACATGCTTCAATGGGAGAATGATAGGCTTCGTAAGATGCTGGAAGATTTCCTCACGTCAACTAAGAGCATGATACCACCACCACCGAAGGAGTAATCCGTCATCAGGTTTGGCATCCCCTTGGTTTGTTCCAAGCTTGGGGGAGTGCCGCAGTATCATATCACTATCTTCTATCTTTTTACCTTATTAGTAGAGTCATATCATGAATAGAGGAGTTATTATGTAGGATGGTTTGCATTATGGAAGTGTCCACTCTCTCGTTAGATATGTATCCCTTGGTGTGAGTTGCTGTTATGGAATATTAATGAGAAGTTCTATCATTCACTCTTTTGCATAGCTTATATTAGTTTTCAATTCATGGTTATATGATTGATCTTGTTGTTAGTATTGGTAGCACTCTGGGATCATTGAGTTTATTTAGTTGGTTTTGGCAAACCTGGCTCGGTCAGTAGCAACACTATTTTTGAGAGTTGAATGAAAAAGATAAAAGTACCTTTAAAGAAAAATTATTTCATCATCTTTCTTTCTTGATTTGCTCATAAGTCTAGTATTCTCTAGTTAAGATCTTTTGTGCTTCCAAGGAAGATTGCATGTTTGTCTTTATCACTTGTATGTTTGGTTGTTTCCTTCAACTCTTATACTTGCTACCCAGCCTTGCTAGCCAAAAACCTGTACTGAGAGGGTATTCTTCTCGTGCATCCACCTCCTTTAAACCAAAACCTTTGCCATTTGTGTCCACCATACCTACCTAGTAGCGTTATTGCTATTCCAAGTAAATTCTTGTTTTATCTACCTCCCAAATTAAACTTGTTATGTGAAAATTAGTGCTTAAAGCTCTCACGAACTTGATGGCACACTTTACTTTCTTGCATTTAATAAACTTGAACCATTGGGTCCTTCTTTGTTGCGTATATGCTTGCGCTTTATGAGTTGAAGTTAGCAGAACCATGCATCATGGGAACCGCTTTCAACACTTCATTGGTACTTGCACCAAGTTGATATCACGTTCTTTTGCTTATGGATCCCGGCGGTGTGAAATAAAAGTGGAACTTGTAAGATCATGGAGTTTATATGTGTGTTAGAGAAACGCCTGGGCCGCTAGCCTAAGACATGCCTAATCATGGTGGAAACTTGCAGCATAACTATAGTGAGCACTCTATGAAGCATCCTCAATAAAAACCTATGCAAATAGCAAATAAAAAGATCACTGAGATGCTCATTGTTTGCTTGCCTTGTCATTTTGATTATGGGATAGCTCTTGTGTCATGTGCAAGGGGTACCCCGTTGGCGGTTCTCAATGATACGCATGTATTTACAATGACAAGAGCTTGCTCATGACTGAAGTTGAGTACCATGAGGATCGGTACTCATAAGTAAGGGGCATGGGACTCCAATTTATAACTTGTCAAGCATATCCTCTTAGTTGTGTCACTTTAACCTTAACCCCAAAAGATGCCTATGATAAGGGCAATGAGAGCTGAAAGCTAGTAAGTATCATAATTTTTGGGAGCTCTTTATGAGACTTGCAATCCCTGCTTCCCTCTGCGAAGGGCCCTTTCTTTTACTTTGTAGTTGAGTCAGTAAACCTACTCCCTTCTACCCTCAGCAAGTACTTTGAGTTGATGTGTTTCATTCATTCATATGTTGATTTATTCAATCATGTTTCTTATGTTCCTTGTTTTGCACATTGCTCTTATCTTGATGTTTACTACTTTGAAAGCTATCATTTAAAAACCAGCTATTTGTGAACTCCAGCAAATTATCAACTATTCTTTGACCAAGAGATAAGTTTGCCATTACCAATTATGATTCACTTTATGTATCTTTATTGTGTTTCCTTTACTTATTACAAGTTGAGTTATATAATAGTGAGTTGTCTTCTATTATGATCTATGTATTTGATGAATGTGATGCTTCTTGTCCATATTCTTTTATCGACTCTTCACTCCATAAACCCGAGGCCATGTTTATTGAGCTCTGTTTCACTTGGAGACAAGCGAAGTCTAAGCTTGGGGGAGTTGATACGTCCATTTTGCATCACTATTCTATGTCTTAATTCACTATTATTCATTGATATATTTCATATTGAGAGGTGATACTTATGTTATTTCATATATTTTTGCATGGTTGATGACTTTTGGAGCATGGACCGCTGCAGTCAGGATTCTGATGGAAAATGTGCTGTTTGGAGGCAAAATTCGTGAAGATCAGAAAATGCGGGAAAATATACGGAAAATCCTATTTTTCCAGAAGACTAAGGATGCTAGAAGACAGAGTGGAGATGGGCCACAGGAGGCCCACACCACCCCATGGCGCGGGCAGCCCTAGGCCACACCAGGAGGTGGTGTGGCCACCCTGGCCCAGTCCAGCCTCTCCCCTCTTGCGTATATTATCCTCCCGAAACCCTAAGACTTGGGGAGCAACCACTGAAAGATTCCACCGCCTCTACGGGGCGGAAAACACCGAGAGAGAAAGATCTCTCCGGCAGACAGATTTCTGCCGTGGGAATTCCTTCCCGGAGAGGGGAGATCGTCGCCATCAACACCACCATCAAGCTGGACTTCATCGGGATCATCATCATCACCACCATCATCACCATCAGCACCCTCATCACCATCTCCATATTGTTGTAACAATTGCATTGAATCTTGCATAGTTCATAGGGGAAACTTGCCCGATGTTGATTACTCTTTGTAATTGATGCTATTGAGTGAACCATTGAATTATTGTTTATGTTCAAATTGTTATACATCATTATTCCATCTCTGATCATGATCCATATGATGTCTTGTGAGTAGTTCGTTTTGTTCTTGAGGACATGGGAGAAGTCTTGTTGTTAGTAGTGGAGTTGTGTTGAGAAAGATTCAATAGATTGTTATTTAAGTTGTGGTGTACTTCTTCTAGTGGTGTCATGTGAACGTCGACTACATGACACTTCACCTATATGGGCCTAGGGGAATGCATTATGTATTTGGCTACTAATCGTAGGGGTTGCCGGAGTGACAGAAACCTGAACCCCCATTAGGAAACCATTGCACAAGGGACGTAAGGGTCTTAGACTTTAAAGTTGTGGTTAGGTTTCTACCTTAATTACTTTCTTGTACTTACGGATGTTTGCAAGGGGTATAATCACAAGTATGTATTAGTCTTGGATGGGGCGGTACATTAGCACAGGTTCACCCACACAACACTTAGCAAGTTAAAGAAGATTAATCAACTATATGAAGCGAAAGCACTTGACAGTCTTCCCATGTGTCCTCGAGAATGTTTGGTCATCTTAAGTAATACAGCCGGCTTGTCATTTGGTGCATAAAGGATTGGGCCACTTGCTGCATTTATTCCTACTGTTTTTTATTTACTCGTACTTTGTTTACTTGCTTTATCAAAAAACCCTAAAAATCCGTTTGCTAAGTATTTGCAGAGAATTTCTGATCCATACCACTAGCCAGCACCTTCTGCTCCTCGTTGGGTTCGACACTCTTACTTATAGAAAATACTGCGATACACCCCCTATACTTGTTGGTCATCACACAAGAGATGCCGAGGGCCCAACTTACGCTGGGGAAATCCCTGTTGGAGTACTACCTCAGTTTCGGTTTATAAAGGCTTGTTCGATTTCATTAGAATTCAGCGGGATTGGCTGGGACTGAGGGGGATTAAATCATCTAAGACAAAATCCCATCTAATCCCTTCCAAACCACCCCAATCCACTAGGGGAGTGGATGAACCGAATAAAGCCTAAGTCATCCGGCGCGTATATCTTGGTTATCAATTTGAGCACTAAAATTTTACCTCAAAAGAAACGGATGAAAAAGTCAAAAGGAAAAACAGCAAGAGGGTTGGTTTGACCAGCCCACGTGGGCGGCGAATACTACGGGCCACGCGGGGCAGCAGCTACTACCCGTCGCCGCCACAGCTGCTCGACCCCAACCCAACTGGCGCTCGCGGGGGAGCTGTCGGGCAGGTATGCTGGGCCGGCTCGCGGCCCACCCGGGCACCTCCGCTCCCGCCACCTCCCACCTGGGTTACATGCACACGCGCACAGACGGGCTGGCCCACCCGGGGCAGCACTCACTCCCGCCACCGTCGTTGGCTCGAGGGCCGCGGGGGTGGGCAGGCAGCCCACCGGCCACTGCCTTGCCTCCTGTTGCTACTGCCTGGGCCACGTGGTGGGCACCTTGGCCCACCCGGCTAGCATCGGGATTTTTCCCCCTTTTCCTATTTGTTTTAGTCCCACATGGGGCACCTAAGGTGGAGGGATCCCCTCCCTCCGCCTATATAAAGAGGTGCTCATGGGAGGATTAAAATACACCAGAAAATACAGAAAAGGCCTATGTAGCACTTCTCTCTCGCGACTGTGGCCCTCTTGTTAGGGTTGTGCAAGCAAGTAGTTTTTCACCGTGGAGCGCCGTTGCGCTGTGAGATTCGGGGCTGAGAGATTTACTTCCATAATCTCGGCTGGATCGGGGAGAAGCGGGGTTAGCGTCAAGTACCGTACGTGTGTGACTCCCTCTAGCAGCGCCGTGCTTTCGGTGCTAGGAGTTGTCGGAGCCGTTGGACTTCATGACCTCGAGGTCAGTGTCGGGACGTCTTCTTCTGAAAGGGTAATTGCCCCTATGTGTGGTTTTGGTGATTAATGCCAATCCCTATGAACTAATGTTTTCATTAAGTTTTATATGAATGAATATTCCATAGGTCATGCTTGTAGTCCATATGTTCGATTCAAGTATGGATGCCATGAAGATAAAGATATATCTTGAGTTTTGGCATCAAGATCTTCAAATTGAAGGGAAGAATATGATATGTTCAAGATCTTGAGAGTGTGATCTCAATAGAAGAATTCAAGATATGGCTCTAAGTCGGTGTCATGATAGCCTCATTAGTTGAGCTATGGTTGACTAAGATTTAGAGCATGTAATCAAATGAAGAATTATTTATGTACCTTAAGATATTGAGATGGAGCATGAGAAGATACTTGGTTGACCAATACAAATAGTGAAGCGTGCTTTCAAGTTGGTCAACACATGAAGCATAAAGAATGTACCACATGGATCTTGTGGTATGATAAGCCTTGTCATTTATGCATCATGAACTAACCCATTATATATGTGCCTTTGTGTTTTCTATATGGGATAGTTATCTTTCCATGGGCATTCTTCAAAAGTGAAGCATATAGCCCATGAGAGGATAACATCAAGTGGTGATCATCATCAAGGTTGAGAAGGGAAAGTTCAAGATAAGCATCTCGAAAAGATCATTTGCTTGAAGCTTGCCATCCATATTGGTGATAATGTACATGTGAAGACGTGTCTTAATGAAGCAATCCCATAGTAGTGTATGGGGGAGCAAATTATGAGTCTTCACGAAGCAACAATGATCAAGTGATGCATTCCGGCTTGGATGGAGATTGAAGCATTGTCATCAAGATCAAGCGGGATGCGCAAGGCAAAGGTATGTCCTTGCTAGGTTTTCCTTTTACCGGTATCAAGGTGGTTGTTGGGAGACCGGGTTATAGGATAGATAGCCGCACTATCAAGAGGGGCTTTCGGTTGGGTAACTTGATCACATTGTCTTAGGGAGCTCAAACATTTGCATACTTTTGATCTTACTATTTTGTTGCTTCTTGGTGTTTCTCCATGTGAGGTTCTTTAGCTTGTTGCTAGCTCTTCAACAAGCCCAAGTTCATCGAAAATAGAATTCATATGCATCTTCTATGGTGTTTTCGAGTTTGAAGGTTTACCGATTCTTCTTATAGGGAGGCATCATACCTTTCCTGATTTGGTTCTATCCTTCCTTGTTGTACTATCATGTTTTCATGCACCATATTGTATAGCTTGTTGACGTCGTCAAAACAAGACCAAGATCATTGAAATCGGAGTCCAGATGCAAACGTTATTGCGTTTTTCGTGAAGTCTATTTCATCCCGGTTGTGGATCCGGTTCAACCGAGTCCCCCAGGGGACGGTCCGGCGCCAGCGCCGATAGACCGGATCTCAGACCGGAATTTCCGTTTTTCGTGACCGAGTCTATTCTGAGTTGGCAAACAGAGGTATTCCGGTTTGTAGGCCGGTCCTCTGGCCTGGGGACCAAGTTTCCCGGTTCTGGGGCCGGTCCAACCGAGTTTTCGTTGTTTTGTCTCCAACGACAATATTTGCTTTTCCCTATAAAAGGGGGTTCTTCCCCCAACGTTTTTGGGAGTTCTTGAGCACGAAATTGACCTCCATTGTTGACCCTCTTGAGCTTGCCTCCTCCCCCTTCCCTCCTATGATTCTTGCATATTTTTAGGGCTTTGGAAGAGGATATCTAGATCTACAATCCCCACCAATCAATTCCTCCTATAAGTGAGGGGAACCCATTGGATCTAGATCTTGAAGTCATTTGTTGATTTCCACCATTGTTCTTCCTCTCTAGTTCCTCCCTAGCACATGTTACTTTGGTGGGATTTGAGAGTGAGGGACTTGAACACCCTTGGTGTTCTTACTTTGCATTCTTGCATAAGTGTTGAGCTCTCTATTACGATTTGTTCGAGTGAGAGACCGTGATCTTGTTGCTCTTGGAGGGTGACCTCCTAGTTGGCTTGGTGGTTGGTGGCGCGGTGTCCTCTTCGTGGAAGATTGTGAAGAGATCTAGGCTTCTCCTTCATGGAGCTTGTAAAGTGGTTGTGGAGCTTGCCATCCCCGCAGTGGAGGAAAAGCTAGCCATAAGAAAAGGGCCTATTCCTTTGTGGGATAGACTCGGAGAAGAAGGTGAGCCTTCGTGGCGTTAGGAAATCCTTCATGGAATCCCACACCTCTCCAATGTGATGTACCTTACTTGTAAGGGAACACAGGAATACATCTTCGTCTCTGCGTGCCTCGGTTATCTCTATACCCGAGCTTACTTTCCTTGTGATAGCCATCGATCTTGAAGTACTTATATCTTGCTTATCACTTGTGGTATATTTATCTTGTGCTATCTTGCTTAGATTAACTTGTTGTTGGTGCACTTAGTTGAGCCTAGTGTATTTAGGTTTTGTGCTTGTAAAATAAACATTATTTTAATTCTGCATTCTATCTAGCCAAAACCATAATAGTTTTTAAATTTCCTATTCACCCTCCACTAGGCGACATATCTATCCTTTCAATTGGTATCGGAGCAAGGTCTCTCCTTGTTTAGGCTTAACCGCCTAGAGTGTAAAGATGTCGGCTAGTAGTATAGTGCACAATGACACAATTATCTTTAATGGCACAGATTATATTTTGTGGAGAAATTTCTTGCTTTGTAATCTTCAGCCTTGTGTTCAAATATTGAGCAATTTCTAGATGTAGGTTTTTCTCCTCCGATGGATCCTCGAAATCTATCTTTAGAGGATGATAAAAATTTACATCTCGAAGCTCAAGTATCTAAGAAACTATTTTTCTCCTTGAGCCCCACAGTTAATTTGTTCTTGATGATTGTGAAGCGCAGGTCATCTCATGAGATGTGGACCAAGCTTAGAGAAATATTTGGTGGGTCCATTTCTCATAGGGTCGGTGGTATCTCCGAGGAGCTCTCTTCTCCTTCACATCATGAAGAGCTCCAAGTGTCTTCCACCTCCGGCCGCGATGAGATTTCAATTCCCTCCACTTCACCTACATGTGACAAGTCACAAGGTAATGGCATGGTGAGTGGAGAAATCATATGTAATGATGGTAGTGGTTCTTTTTACACTAATGATTCATGTTCTATAAATTCTAATGGTGTAGAGAGTTTGGACTTAAGCACTTCTTGCAATGATAATTATATATCCCCTTGTGTTGCTAGTCCTTGCATATTGTCTAGAAATTATTTGAGTACTAGTGTAGATGATATGCTTGATTTGTCTTGTTCCAATAAACAAAATGCTTCTATTTATTCTAGTTGTGTATCTAACAATGTAGAGGAAATCAAACACCCTATGGAGCAAGACACGATCATGAATGAAGATTCAAGAATATCCTCATCTTCATCCTCCTGTGCTCGCATGTGCCTTATGGCAAGAGGATCAAAAGTATCCCCTACTTTGGATCCCAACATATCTTCTGTAGATAATAGCAATGATAATGATGATAGTGATGATGACCTTGATGAGGATACTAGTGCTCTTGTTCTTGAGTTGACCTTTTTGTGTACCTCTCTTCATGGTAATAGTAAGGCCATTGCTTGTCTCAAACACATTATGGACACCATAACTAAACAAACGGAAACCATAGACGAGTTGGATTTCCAACTTGATGATGGGAGTCGGATATTCAATCTCCTTAAGCAAGATATTACCGAGGAGAAGCACAGTAATTGTCTCCTCATACAAAAAATTGAATCTTATGAGCTTGAAATGGAAAAATCTATTAATGATGCAAGTTCTACTAACTCTACTTCTTGTGAAGCATCTATATTAAAGGAGAATGTTGAGCTAAGGGCTCAACTTGAGTTGCTAACTAGCAAGTATAGGAAATTGGAAGAGATTCATGAAATGCTCACGGGTTCTCATAATGATCTTCTAATCTCCTATGATGGGCTAAAGTTAGCTCGTGAGGCAAGTATCACTAAGGTAACATCTTGTGAGCCTCATTTGGACATTAGCACAACTTCTACTCAAAATGCTATTTTGCCATGTGCTAGTCCTAGTGATCCTTATTGTCATACTATTGATAAAACTTGTGTTGGATTACTTGCTTTGCCTTGTTGCTCTAACAATGAAGCTTCCACTTCCTCTAGTACCTCTATATATACTAACCATGTAGAGGAAATCAAAGAGCTCAAGGCCCAAGTCACTTCTTTGAAGAAAGACTTGGAAAAGAGTCATGAAGGCAAATCCACACTCGATAATATTTTGAGTGTGAAAAAATGCCCCAATGATAAAAGTGGACTTGGATTCAACTCCAATAACAAGAACAAGTCCAAGAGCAACAAGAATAAGAGCCAAGACCAAGTCAAGAATTTGGCCAAGATTATTTGCTTCAAGTGCAAGGTTGTAGGACATCATGTAAGATCTTGTCCATTAAAGAAGAAGCACTTGAATGAGAAGCAACAAGGGAAGCTTCCACAAGGTCAAGGTCAAGCCCAATATCAACCTCAAGTTGAAGCTAGGCCACTTCCCAAGAAGAATCAAGATAAGGCTCCCCAAGACAAGAAATCAATAAAGAAGAGAAAGGGGATCACTTGTTGCTACATATGTCGTGAGAAGGGGCACTTGGCCTCTTCATGTTCAAATGGTATCTTATCTAACCCTATCATTGTTGATGATTATTATTCTCTTGGGAAGGATAAGGATGGCAATGTGTTTACCAAGTTTGTTGGAACTCAAAGTGGTGTTAAGAAAAGAACCATTTGGGTTGCCAAGCCTATTGTGACTAACCTATTAGGACCCAACTTGGTTGGGTACCAACAAGAACAAACTTGATCAATAGGTGTTTGTGGAGGGCATTGGAGACTTGGCTAACTCATGAAGAATTAAGGGATCTTCATATATTATATTTTATAAAGCCAAGTTATAAGGATTATCATCTCCCTACCATATACCCAATGTGCATCTTTGTGGTAACTCGAACTCAACTCTTTTATATTGTAAGTTACTTGCCCCTTTACATGTTTTGGTTTTGTACCAAGTATGTGTTTGTATTTGTTGTGTCTGATGCTTGTTTATTTTGTGTATTCAAGTATGTCTATGTGTTTGGCACATCATTTACTTGTGTGTTTTGCTTTGAGCCTCTAATGCATCTTGATGATATCTTTTTTGGCTCTTTTAGAGTGGTTAATGGAACATCCCATTTTGGGGGAGTGATATGCCTCGTGCATCTCTCAAACCTTAAAATGTGTGTACATGAGTACTACCACTTAGTATTGATATTGCAAGATTATCTAGTCACTATGTGGTGTGTCATACTCATGAGAAATTCAAATTCTAAATGTCCATTGATTATCTCTAGTTGAGGTTGCTTTTCCTCTTATTAAGAAAAATTGAATACCACATTATGGGGGGGGGGGTAATATGCTTCTTTTGCATATCACAATCCTAGGAAATGTGAACATATGAGGTGGTGCCACTTAGAGTTTATATTGTTGATTATCTTGTATCTAGGTGGCATGTTAGCTCAAACAAGCCCCTAATTTTTGTTAGAAGCTTTTATTGCTCATCTTTTCGGTCTTTGCTGGAGTAAGAAATTCTTGGTGTGGCCTTCCTCAAATGCACATCTCTATATCTTATTTGGGACACTATTTTCTTCAAGTTATTCTAATCATTGCTTTGCATGATTGTGTGACTAGTTGAAGCTATCAAGAATATCTATCTTTGCATAGTGCTTAATCTTTTTATTCCTATCCTATGCTTTTTATTGTGAAGATTTATCTTTAGTATCCATGCAATATACCACCGTAAATAAAATACAATACACTCATTGTCTTCGACAATTGATATACTTGGGTGTGGTAGCATTTGTGGATCATCTTCACCTTGGATTTCACTTATTATTGCCTTTTTTTCTTTCCAAAAATTATTGTGGCTCCCATTGTCTTCCTTGGCTTTTGAACATCTCTTTGATGGTGTTTTTGATTATTATCAAATGTGTTTTTAGTGGAAGACAAACCTTTCCTTCTTGGAACCTTGTGCCATTGTGAAAAGTGTTAAGGGTTTGGTTTATTTGTTGAAACCTTGATCTTTTGGGAGTTTGTTATCCCATTATTTCTTCTCTGTGTTATTTGCTTGAATGAGATAAATCTTTGAGCATTTGTGTTTTTATCTCATCTTTTATGCTCAATAGTTTTTGCTTGGTTCATTTGTTGAACTTTGTTGAACAAATCTTGTGTTGATTTTATTCTTTGATATAGTTTGGACAACAAATGTGTTTTGTCACACCTTGTATGCCTTCTTGAATATTTTGGTGTTTTGTCCAAATTATATATTCATTGGTTCTTGAAAGTCTCGTGCATGCATTTTTACGAAATGTATATCTTATATCATGTTTTGCTTTCTTTGATCCAATATATAGGGTATACTCCATCAAATCCTTAAACTGCTATGATGTGCATGAAATTCAAATTCCATCTCTAAATATGCACATATTTTTATGGAGTATGTCCTATAGGTTGTGGTTAGTCTAACCACTTTGGACCCAATAAGTTTGGGGACCAAGATGTACTTGAATGTTGTTTTAGGTACATTGGAGATGCAATGGATACTTGTCTCATCTATAAGGAAGGTGTTGTCACCACATGATAATTTGATCCAAGCTAGGATGATCGAAGAAATTCTTATCTACTACATCATACCATTGCTATGTCGGTAATAAGTATCATATTCATGCATACTATTCTTCCATCTCAATATCTTGAGGTAGATAAGTTGATTTCCTCCAAGTATTCGTCATTGGATATGTGCATATGATTTCACTAATATTATGAGAAATGCATAACTTGGGAGGAACTTGAACTATATTGGCCTTCTAACTTTGTCATCCATTTTGGCACTTGGTGTCAATGGGGGGAGAAGTTTAGAGGGTTTTGAGGGAAATGGTTTTCTACTTAAGATTGGTTTGTTCTTAAGTGTTTGCCTTTCATGCATTTCATCTTTATTATGTTTTGCATGGTTGAATATATAGTGGAAACTCTCCCAAAGGTCATGCTTGACAATGTATGCAATGAAATTCAAGTTCATCACACGTGCATATATTGTGGGAGAGTTTGCTCTATATATGTTTGTTCTACTCACATCTCATGCATTAGTTGTAGTTTGTGAGAGTAGAATCAGTTTTGATATGGGCTAGTATCTTTGTGTTACTTAACCATGTCAAATACAATCTCTTGTATACAACTTATTCTTGGATAAGTTGCATACTTGTTTCTAATATTCATTATATAAACCCTCTTGCTATAGTTTTCATCAATTACCAAAATGCGGGAGATTGAAAGGGTAATTGACCCTATGTGTGGTTTTGATGATTAATGACAATCCCTATGGACTAATGTTTTCATTCAGTTTTATATGAAGGAATATTCCATAGGTCATGCTTGTAGTCCATATGTTGGATTCAAGTATGGATGCCATGAAGATAAAGATATACCTTGAGTTTTGGCATCGAGATCATCAAATTGAAGAGAAGAATATGATATGTTCAAGATCTTGAGAGTGTGATCTCAATAGAAGAATTCAAGATATGGCTCTAAGTCGGTGTCATGATAGCCTCATTAGTTGAGCTATGGTTGACTAAGATTTATAGCATGTAATCAAATGAATAATTCTTTATGTACCTCAAGATATTGAGATGGAGCATGAAGAGTGAAGAGTGCTTTCAAGTTGGTCAACACATGAAGCATAAAGAATGTACCACATGGATCTTGTGGTATGGTAAGCCTTGTCATTTATGCATCATGAACTAACCCATTATATATGTGCCTTCGTGTTTTCTATATGGGATAGGTATCTTTCCATGGGCATGCTTCAAAAGTGAAGATTTCATATAGCCCATGAGAGGATGACATCAAGTGGTGATCATCATCAAGGTTGAGAAGGGAAAGTTCAAGATAAGCATCTCAAGAAGATCATTTCCTTGAAGCTTGCCATCCATATTGGTGGTAATGTACATGTGAAGACGTGTCTTAATGAAGCAATCCCATAGTGGTGTATGGGGGAGCAAATTATGAGTCTTCATGAAGCAACAATGATCAAGTGGTGCATTCCGGCTTGGATGGAGCTTGAAGCATTGTCATCAAGATCAAGCGGGATGCGCAAGGTAAAGGTATGGCCTTTCTAGGTTTTCCTTTTACCGGTCTCAAGGTGGTTGTTGGGAGACCGGGTTATAGGATAGATAGCCGCACTATCAAGAGGGGCTTTCGGTTGGGTAACTTGATCACATTGTCTTAGGGAGCTCAATCCTTTGCATACTTTGCATCTTCCTATTTTATTGCTTCTTGGTGTTTCTCCATGTGAGGTTCTTGAGCTTGTTGCTAGCTCTTCAACAAGACCAAGTTCATCGAAAACGGAATTCGTATGCATCTTCTATGGCGTTTTCGAGTTTGAAGGTTTTACCGGTTCTTCTTTTAGGGAGGCTTTATAACTTTCCTAATTTGGTTCTATCCTCCCTTGTTGGACTATGATGTTTTCATGCACCATATTGTATAGCTTGTTTTCCTCTTTAAAAAAATCCCAAGATCATCGAAATCGGAGTTCGAATGCAAAAGTTATTGCGTTTTTCGTGAAGTCGGTTTCATCCTGGTTGTGGATCCGGTTCAACCGATTCCCACACCGGATGGTCCGGCGTCAGTGCCGGTAGACCAGATCTCAGACCAGATTTTCCGGTTTTCGTGACCGAGTCTATTCCAAGTTGGCAAATAGAGGTATTCTGGTTTGTAGGCCGGTCCTCCGGCCTGTGGACTGAGTTTCCCGGTTCTGGGGCCGGTACAACCGAGTTTTCACTGTTTTGTCTCTAACGGCCATATTTGCTTTTCCCTATAAAAGGAGGTTCTTCCCCCAACGTTTTTGGGAGTTCTTGAGCATGAAATTGACCTCCATTGTTTACCCTCTTGAGCTTGCCTCCTCCCCCTTCCCTCCTATGATTCTTTCATATTTTTTAGGGCTTTGGAAGAGGAGATCTAGATCTACAATCCTCACCAATCAATTTCTCCTCTAAGTGAGGGGAACCCATTGGATCTAGATCTTGAAGTCATTTGTTGATTTCTACCATTGTTCTTCCTCTCTAATTCCTCCCTAGCACTTGTTGCTTTGGTAGGATTTAAGAGTGAGGGACTTGAACACTCTTGGTGTTTTTGCTTTGCATTCTTGCATAAGTGTTCAGCTCTCCATTATGATTTATTCGAGTGAGAGACCGTGAGCTTATTGCTCTTGGAGGGTGACCTCCTAGTTGGCTTGGTGGTTGGTGCCGTGGTGTCCTCTTCGTGGAAGATTGTGAAGAGACACGGGTTTCTCCTTCGTGGAGATTGTGAAGTGGTTGTGGATCTTGCCATCTCCAGAGTGGAGGAAAAGCTAGCCATAAGGAAAGGACCTATTCCTTCGTGGGATAGACTCGGAGAAGAAGGTGAGCCTTCGTGGCGTTGAGAAATCTTTCGTGGAATCCCACACCTCTCCAACGTGATGTACCTTACTTGTAAGGGAACACGGGAATACATCTTCTCCGCGTGCCTCGGTTATCTCTATGCCCGAGCATACTTTCCTTGTGATAGCCATCGAGCTTGAAGTACTTATATATTGCTTATCACTTGTGGTATATTTATCTTGTGCTATCTTGCCTAGTTTAACTTATTGTTGGTGCACTTAGTTGAGCCTAGTGTATTTAGGTTTTGTACTTGTAAAATAAATATTAGTTTAATTTCGCATTCTATCAAGCCAAAACCGTAATAGTTTAAAAATTGCCTATTCACCCACCCTTTAGGCGACATCTCTATCCTTTTATCTTCAACCACGTTCCTCAAGGTAAGTTAACCGCGCTCGGTCTTTTAAGATATGAATACCGTATTCCCTCCCGTTACTGCATTACTAATCGATAGATCCTGATGTTAGGGTTTCGATCGTAGGAATTCTTTTGTTTTCTGCCATTGAACCCCAATACTAAACTTGTGTTCCTTTTCTATTTGCGATTTTATTCCTACTGTGTCTAAACGTTGTTCATATTTGTCTAATTCTTGTTCCTCTTGTACTCGTATATATTTTTGTCCCTGAATGTTCTGAGTTTTTATTCTGAACGTTGTACCTTTTTGTTCCATGTGTAGATGCGATTTTTTCCATCCCTTTCGGTGCTATTTTTTTCGTCTCTACCAAGGTCGTAATGTTGTTCCATTTAATCTTTTTTGCGTTCCCTATTTAGATATGATTTGTTCCTTGGTCGCTATTTTTATTAATTTCTTATAGTAAAAGAATTATGTTTGGTTCTTAGACCTTATTAGATCTACCGGATCATTACCTTTATGATTTTATATGTTTTTTCTATAGGTTGGACGTCCACGAATGTATGCAACTATGAAGTGGGTGCATGTGAGTACCATCCTCATGTATACATAGACACGTACAAGATGTTGTTGGATATTTTTCATGAATATACGCATCAAGCTCAGGGCCGGTCTTGAGCTTTCAGGGGCCCGGGGCGAAATTAAAATTTTAAGTTCCTTATTATATTTTTTTATGGTTATATGAGATAATAAAAAATAAATAGTTTAAGTATATTTCTAACTATAATATTCATATATAAATAACAATGTTTATTTGATATCTTAAAATTTTCCTTCAAAAATTCCTAGAATCAAAGTCCGTGAAGGTGGAATGAATATCAATCTCATTCACTAACTTCTTCTCGATGCATAGAATCGTCAAAATATTTCACCTCTCCTGAGATATTATAGATCTCAAATAGTTCTTTAATAATTTCAACTTTGAAAAGATTCTTTCAGCTAATGTAACAGTCACGGGCATAGTTAATAAGATCCGATAAACAATACAAATATTAGAATAATAATCCGCTTCCCTGACAAACTCAAAAAGCTCCATAGAAGATATTGATGATTTGGCAAAGTGAATTTCATAACACTTAACTCAGAAATAAGTACATTTAACTCAACATCACATATATCAGGTTTACCATTTGTACCAGGCCGTGCAATGTTCTTTTAGTTGAGAACCATCTCATGCCTTCAAAGATGTCGAACTTATTGAAAACCCAAATATACTTTCGAATGACTGGAGTTCTTCAAATCTGCACTAAGAATTCTAATTATAATTAAGATTTAAGAACTAAGAATTAGGGCGTAACTAGCAGAGACATGGGCGGGAGCAGACCACTAGACTAGTAGCTAAGCGGTCGATCGTCTCGTCGATGCTCTGGCCTTCTCTCCTGGCGTCGATCGTCGAGGGCCTCGAGGCTCCCTGCTCCCATATCCCGATCTGATATTCCGATCCATTGGAGGCGACATGACTCGAGCAGGAGGCATACGATCAATTGTTGGTTTCGTTTGCCTGGGAGGAAGCGAAGCGACCGACACCGTGTAGGACTAGGAGTCGAGCGGTTGGCCTCCGCCTCGGCCTCGCCCTGTACCCATATCAATCATCTCAGCTCAGAGTCTATGACAGCGAAAAAAATACAATTAATCCACCAGCCCAATAGAAAAATATTTTTTACAATGTATATTAGACCTACCTATATAATATATTTCTAGAAGGGCTCCTATTTTTTAGACCCGGGGCGGTTGCCCCGCAGGTCCCCCAAGGGCCGGCCCTGATCAAGCTAGTAGCAGGCGCGGCACGACAGCTAGCTAGCAAAGCAAAGCAATTCACAAGGAGCACATGACAGATCACTAAGCTCAGTACTACCGGGCAACATGCAAATAGAGTGCTTTTAACCGGAACATCTGGCCGCATGCAGGCACACGTGTCGGCAACAAGTTCAAGCATGGCTGGGCTGACCCACGCGGATCATGGTCCAAACGCGTAATCTCATTCACTTGAGCCCATCTGCATTCATTTATCATTATTAGGGATATGATAACTGGAACAAGAGGAAGCTCTCTCACGACCTAGATATTTTCGGCCATTGGATCTTGCTGCATGGACATTTTCAACCGTCGAATTAACATTGCTTCCCGTACTGGGCCAACTATCCCTGGGATGCTACTCTAGGCATCAGGTTGGCCTGTTAGGGTATCTTGGGCCCGAATTCCCGCTAAAGCTCACAAATTTGTGGCTGGGCCAAGCTCAGCTTTTAACACCACGTACAAACCCCACGCTGATTGAGAATTAAAACTACGACGGGAAGAGATCGGGGATGGGGACGGAACGGGCGATGTGGAGAGCGAGCACACGAACCCAAGCGTCGCGTGCTCCCAGTTGGACATGGGCTGGTCGATGGATTAGCTCATCCATCGCCGATGAGCGGTAGCGACATTCCGATTGAGGAAACGACCGTCTGGCCGACGGATGTGGGAGGGCGGATGCGAAGCTAATTCGCCGGTGTTGAATCGATCAGTAAAATTTCCGTTTCTCAAATCCATTAATGGGCACTCAGCCGACAGCGGATAGTGGAACTACGTTACTAAATATGTTGCTACCTTCCCTTCCTTCTATACGTGATACTCGCACATACATAAGCTCTGTCCACTCTGATTCTCCTCCCCACTGCTTACTTTTGCACCCCACTGCTTACTTTTGCACCTCTAAAAGCTTTACTCACGCCTTGGTTGCTCATCTATCTTCATCTTTGCTTTAGATTTTCGAACCATACAATTTCCTCGATCTTCCTCCCCTCTAGTTTAGTATGGTTCAGACTGCTTTCAATTTATGATGTTCTTTCTCTCTCAATTTCTTGCAGTTGCAATCAGTTTTCAGCTGTGGGCGATTGCTGTGCTCGCTAATTCCAGCAAAGCCCGGGTGGTAGCCCTAGCGAAGCCGGCGAAGGAGATGTGACAGAGCGTACAGGGCATGCGGTGAGTCGGTAGTGTCTCATATTCATCCGCGTTGCAAGACCAGTTCCCTTTTTATATGCCGCAACATTGACAAGGCGGTACCGATGGCCACCGTTGCAGCGACTAGGTATTCTTCTCAATTTGCATAGAATCATAAACATATAGTTTGTCTAATACAAACTAGAATCTAATTAAGGCAGCTACAGCTGCCAGATCAGAGGCTGAGCAACACAACTACACATGTGTCTGGCCTCATGGCACTCCATGGGAAGCTAACAACGCAGGTGAACGAGCGAGTTAAATCCAATCTGCGGCCTCGCCTCCACATCTCAAGTTCTGGGAGTAATCGCTATGTGTGTATTAGTAGATATTGGTATCTAATTTATTCGTGTATGCTTACATTTAGGAATAGACGGTGACGTGATTTCTGGAGCTTGCTATTTAATCAAACAGGCGTTTTGTCATATACTTATGGTATTTTTGTGAAGCTATATTTAAATAGTTCATTTCAGTCACTTGCTTCAGTAAAAAGAGTGATTATCACCTCTGCCTACAAATACCACTATGCAGCAATTGTTGATTGGTGCTTCCAACTTTGATTCATAGCGGAAGGATGGCCGGTGGAGGACACTTTGATTCTGTCACAGAAAAGGATATCTAGTATCATGTGAATTTCATTTTGAGAGCAACTCGCATACGGATAAATTCAAAGATCAATTGTGTAATCAGCTAAACAAAATATGCACTTTTTCTTATACATTTTTGTGTTACCTGTACGGTATATAAACAAATCGTTTATTTTTGTGAATAGTACAAAAATAACTCTGACAACCTCTTTTTGATCTGTTGTGCAGAAACCGTATTTGAAGATGGCAAAACAACAATGGTTTTGTGCCTCTTTTTGTTGGCACCAACTTGTAGACAAATCAGAATATTCTCTTCCAAAAACTATAATTCTCTCAGTTGATCCATAGCATTGTATTTGGCCCACATAATTCTTGGATGCCTTACACTGGACAATAAGAATACTGCCGATCTTGAAAAATTAAAGATGATGGAAAATTTTAAAAGGTGAAAACCTTGGAGGTTTGGAAGAGGTAGTTATGCGGTGCTCTTCTGATTTTCGAGGTTTCGCGAGATAGTGTTTTCAAGGAAAATCGATTTTCACGATGTATACCTCTATTTATGTCTAAATGGTTTCACGAGATAGTGTTTTCAAGAAAAATCAACTTTCACGATGCGTACCTCTATTTAAGTCTAAATCCCTACCGTTCTCTTGCAAAAATCAACGGGCGCGGCAACACGCGCCATCATGATCTAGTATATAATATAAGGAGGAAAGAGGCATGCCGCTAAACCTAGATTATCCCCTGCCCTTATCGACGACGACAACGTCGCCGCCTCTCCTCCCCTCAGCCTCCCCTCCCGAATCCTCCCTTGCATCTTAAACGAATCCAGCTTCCACCCCGGTCGATCTTCCTGCTTACCAGAGGAGGTAAGCTTAGATCCGATGTGCTCACCTGCCGTCTGTATACATTTGTTGATTGGTTGAAGTGGAAGGGATTTCTTAGATTTTTTTTTCTAATCTCGTTCGATCACAAGGACGAAGTTGGACAATATATAATCTTCTTGTGTTTAAAAAGATGAATCTTGATTTCTTTCTTGTGTGAACCCAACTTCTAACCATGGTTGTTTCCTCTTTAATTCGGAAGGTCATGTTCTCCCGGCAGTTCATCAACCTAGTGATGAAGGATTTCCGCGTGGATGGCTCGTATTGGCTGAGCCGCATGATGCCCCATGAGAAACTCTTCTACCCCTCCGTGGCGGAGGCAATAACGGCACAAGCGCAAACCAAGAAGAAGAAGGAGACGTTGATGCCGTATGGGACCACCCTGGACCTCCTCCCGCAGGTGGTCAGATTCAAATCATCCCGCACAGCCTGCTTGACGCTCGATTTTGTTGAATATGACCCGAATCCTATGTACCTGTTATACTACAGAAGGAGTCATCATGGACTAAGGCGTGCCAACCGTGCTAGACGTAGCACATCTATAATTCTATTTCGTGTCCGCCAAAAAAGAGAGTTGTTTGCCCCTTTATATATTGCCAGGTAGTCATAGATTAGATTGAGAGAGTTCCACCATATTGTTAGCACGTAGAGGGTTTGTTCTCTCGTGTATTGTAATACTCCTCCCAATTATAGTGATACGCCGCCGTGCGTTCCGTGGTTTTTTCCCGTAAGGGTTTCCACGTAAAAATCTGTGTTCTTGTTCTTCGTTTGATCTACTTTTTGCTGTGCGATTGTGTAACAAGTGGTATCAGAGCCGTGATAAGATAATCCTTGATGACGGAGGTATCAAGTGGTATCGATCCGTACTTGAATCTTCTGACAGAGCTAACAAGTGCTGTTACTTAGCCATGATTCTGCTGTTACTTCTAATTTTCGTTCTTCGTTATTTACTTGTCGCAAAGCTAACAAGTGGTATCAGAGCCCCATGTTCTAATCTAGGGTTTGCGACATGTCGTCATTGAAGTTCGATCTACCGCAGCTGGACTACTCCACAAGATTCTGCTTGTGGCAGGTGAAGATGCGGGCGATTCTCGCCCAAACTTCAGATCTGGATGATGCGCTGGATGGATTTGGGGAAAAGGATGCTAAGAGCTGGTCTGATGAAGAGAAGCGGAAGGACCGTAAGGCTTTGTCTATGATTCAACTTCATCTATCCAATAATATTTTGCAGGAAGTCTTGACAGAGAAATCTGCTGCTGCCCTTTAGGGGAAACTGGAATCGATCTGCATGTCAAAGGATCTAACCAGTAAGATGCATGTGAAGATGAAGTTGTTCTCGCATAGATTGCAGGAAGGTGGATCGATAATGAATCACTTATCTCTTTTCAGAGAGATTATTTCTGATTTGCAATCTATGGAAGTAAAATATGCTGATGAGGATCTAGCCCTATTACTCTTATGCTCGCTGCCTAGTTCTTATACTCACTTTCATGATACAATGTTGTTGAGCCGTGATAAGATAACCCTTGATGAAGTGCAAGATGCCCTCAAACAAAGGGAAAAGATGAAATCCATGGTGCAGGCAGATGGGGCGTCTTCCAAGGCTGAAGCTCTACAGGTTCTTGGCAAGACCGAGCAAAGATTTAACAACCATGGCAACCGAGATAAGAGCAAAGACGGCAGAAGTCGTTCGAAGTCCAAGGAAAAGGACAAGTTCTGCAGGTATTGTAAGAATCTAATCATGTTATTGATGATTGTTGGAAGCTGCAGAATAAGGAGAAAATGAATGATACTTACCAACCGAAAGATAAGGATCAAGGTAATGGTAAGGTTGCTGTTGTTTCTGGTGATAGTTCTGACGGTGAATGTTTAGCCATTTTTGCTGCTTGTGCTTCTCGTGATGATTAATGGATACTTGATACTGCATGTTCGTTTCATATTTGCTGTAACAAAGATTGGTTCAGTTCATATGAGTCTGTGCAGACTAGAGATTTTGTACGTGTGGGGAATGACAACCCATGCCATATTGTCGGAGTTGGATCTGTTAAGATCAAGACACATGATGGCGTGACACGTACGTTGACTAAGGTGAAGCACATACCAAGCATGGCCAGAAATCTGATCTCCCTGAGTACCATGGACGTTGATGGATACAAGTACGCCGGTGGGCGTAGATTGTTAAAGGTATCAAAAGGTTCTCTTATTCACATGATAGGTGATATGAATTCTGCTAAGTTATATGTCCTTAGAGGTAGCACTTTGCCTGGTATTGCTGCTGCTGTTACTTCTAATGATTCTGATGATTCTGGTAAAACAAATCTGTCGCATATGCGTCTTGGGCATATGAGCGAACATGGCATGGCAGAGTTGGTTAAGAGAGAGCTGATTGATGGTTGCAACTTGGGTAAGTTTGAGTTCTGTGAGCACTGCGTTTTTGGTAAGCATAAAAGAGTTAAGTTCAATGCTTCCGTTCATACCACCAAAGGCATTTTGGATTATATGCATGCTGATGTATGGGGGCCTTCCCGTAAGATATCTATTGGTGGTGCTAATTATATGCTTACTATTATTGATGACTACTCAAGAAAGGTGTGGCCATATTTTCTGAAACATAAATCTGATGTTTTTGGTGCTTTTAAGAAGTGGAAAGTTATGGTAGAAAAGCAAACTGAAAAGAAGGTAAAGGTACTACGTACTGACAATAGTATGGAATTCTGTTCTAATGAGTTTGAGGAGTTTTACAGTAATGATGGTATGATCAGGCACCACACCATCCCTTACACTCCTCAGCAGAATGGCGTGGCTGAGCGCATGAACAGAACCATCATCTTGAGGGCTCGCTGTATGTTGTCCAATGCAGGTATGCATAGACGTTTCTGGGCTGAAGCAGCCAACACAGCGTGTTACCTCATCAACATGTCACCTTCTATTCCACTTGAGAAGAAAAGTCTCATTGAGGTATGGTCAGGTTCGCCTGCTGATTATTCACAGTTGAGAGTTTTTGGTTGCACTGCTTATGCTCATGTTGATAATGGGAAGTTAGAGCCTAGATTTGTTAAGTGCATGTTCCTTGGTTATGGTTCAGAAGTTAAGGCATATAAATTATGGAATCCTGAAACTAAAAGGATTTTGTTGAGTAGGAACGTTGTTTTCAATGAATCGGTTATGTATCATGACAGCTTGCCATCAGATCCCTCTCCTGTTGCTATTGGGGAGCAGGGAGTTCGTGTGCAGGTGGAGCACCTATAGAAAACTGTTAATAATAATGTTGTTGTTGATGATACTCATGAGGAAAATATTGATGATGATGTTGTTCAGCACTCACCAACTGTTTTGCAGCAGCCATAGGAATCTATTGCTGCTGATAGACCGAGGCGTAACATAGTTTCACCTCGTCGTTTAATTGAAGAGTGTAATCTTGCTCATTATGCTTTGAGTTATGCTGAACAGGTGAAGCATGATACTGAACCTGCTACATACAATGAGGTCGTTGCATCCGTTGACTGCGAGAAGTGGGTTTCTGCTATGCAAGAAGAGATGCAATCGCTTGATAAGAATGGCACATGGGAAGTTGTGCGCTTGACTAAACAGAAGAAGGCTGTCCGTTGTAAGTGGATATATAAGAAAAAGGAAGGTTTGTCTCCTAATGAGCCTCCAAGGTTTAAGGCAAGGTTAGTAGCAAAAGGTTTCAGCCAGATTCCAGGTATTGATTATAATGATGTTTTTTCTCCGGTTGTGAAGCATAGTTCTATTCGTGCTTTCTTTGGTATTGTTGCTATGCATGATCTTGAGCTTGAGCAACTAGATGTAAAGACTGCTTTTCTGCATGGTGAACTGGAGGAGGAGATTTACATGGACCAACCTGAAGGGTTCATAGTTCCTGGAAAAGAGGATTTTGTGTACAAATTGAAGAGGTCACTTTATGGTTTGAAGCAATCTCCAAGACAGTGGTACAAAAGGTTTGATTCATTTATGATCTCACAAGGTTTTAAGAGGTCTCAGTTTAATAGCTGTGTTTATATAAAGTTTGTTAATGGATCACCTATTTACTTGCTGTTATATGTTGATGATATGTTAATTGCTGCCAAGAGCATGAAAGAAAGATCTTGGTGCTGCTAAGAAAATCCTAGGTATGGATATTAAACGGGACAGAAAATCTAGGTTGTTGTTTTTTAGCCAGCAAAGTTACGTTGAGAAAGTTCTTCAACGTTTTAATATGCACGATGCAAAGTCTGTTAGTACTCCTGTTGCTCCTCACTTTAAATTGTCAGCATTGCAATGTCCTAGTTCTGATAAAGATATTAAGTACATGTCTCGAGTTCCTTATTCTAGTGTTGTTGGTTCCTTGATGTAAAGTGAGGAGCAATGAGTTGGAAGGCAACGCTGCAACCAGTTGTTGCTCTATCTACAACCGAAGCAGAACATATAGCTGTTGCTGAAGCTTGCAAAGAGTCTGTTTGGTTGAAAGGTTTGTATGTTAAGCTTTGTCAGGATGATTCTTGCATTAACCTGTTCTGTGACAGTCAAAGTGCTATTTACCTTACTAAGGATCAGATGTTCCATGAGAGAACAAAGCACATTGATATCAAGTACCATTATGTCCGTGATGTTGCTGCACAAGGTACGCTAAAGGTATGCAAGATAAGCACTCATGATAATCCTGCTGATATGATGACAAAGCCTGTTCCTATTGCTAAGTTTGAACTATGCTCAAGCTTAGTTGGTACAACTGCTTAGCCCAAGTGGCTGTTGGCGCCGAAGGTGTTTTCTTTGTTTGTTCAGGGAGATGATTACTATTGATGCTACAAGAAGGAATTTGTCTTAAGGTAGAGTTTTGTTATATGTTGATCCAAATTTTATAAAGTAGATGCCAACTTCTGACGGAGCGGAGCGAGGCCCGTCGCCGGAGGCTTGGGCCGATGCGGAGGCTTGGTACGGATCGTTGATGACCTAGATTATCACCGCTATATATACTTCTTGTAAGCCGCCAGTTGGGATAAGTTGCATCCGTGAAATCCCCGGCGTTGTAAACACTCTCCGTTATAGTGAAGCTTCGCTGGCTGGCGCCTGTAGTTTTTCCCCTCTCTTTGTTGGAGAGGGTTTTCCAAGTTAAATCTGTGTCTCTCTTGCTGTGATTTTATTTTCGTTCTTTATTATTTATTTGTCACAAAGCTAACAAATGATATTAGAGCCGAAAGTTTCAAGATCGGTTGCCCGGGAGACTTTACTCTGCGCTCCCGGGCAGCTATCGCGCAGCGTCGACTCGATCAACTTGCGGCATCAGTTTCACCAAGATCTGAGACTAGATCTAAGATCGACACAGTTTTTGGAGGGGCGTCATGTGCGCCGCCTTTGACGTGTGTTCCGCTGCGTTGCATCCGGCGGAGTTTTTTGCGGCGGCTGATCGATCAATTTTCTTGGCGAGACCGACTCGATTTGCTGCCCCTAATTCACCGGGTTATTTATTCGGCGGTACGTATCCAGCTCCGATCGATCTGAAGCAACATGTTCAGAGAAGCACTAAAACGATCAGGTTAGGATCAAGTCCCGAGGCAGGACGTCCACTACCTGATTGATGCTCTATTCATGTGAAGCTCTCCTGATCAACGTCCACAACGTTGATCTTTGCTCTCTCACGCGAAGCCACGTCTGATCAAACTTCTAATCTCCAATTCCTACGTGCACTTTAAGACTACCAAGAAAGTTTTTGTGCTATTTTTACTTAGTCTGCAGTTTATAGATTCTATTAAGAGTCGTTTTGTCTGTCTTGTTTTGTCAAGTCAAGATGCGGATCATTAATTCTACCACAGGTGATATTTATACTTGTAAAACAGTCGGCACGGACAAAAGTGAACAGTCTGTTTTCTCAGCTCGAGCATTGACCCACGCTCTATCCCGGTCTCAATACTGGTTCTACCCGCGCCACCTATGTTCGATGATTTGCCGCTGAGATGATCATCGTTTTGTTGTTCAAGGTGGAGTTTGTTGACTTAGATCCAAGTCTGTACTACAGTTTGGACTCAACATTATGGCGGTTCTACTTGCGGCATTCTATGACGACTCGTTCGTTTTGGGGTTATCTTATTTGGAGACTGGAAATTCAAGTAAGTTTTATGATTGTTCATATTCAATGCAATTTATATGGGAGATATTGTGGATGCAAATTCAGGATGTTATATCGATGCGTTTATATGAAGAACACAATTCAGAAATTAAAAAAAATTATGGAGCAGGTGATTAAGCCTATTGGTAGCTAGCGTATACTCTTTTCTCTCCAGAGTTTTTGCTGCTATGCATGTGAAGGTTTTTGTCTTTGTTATTCAAGTTTGTGATGAGGATTAGTTTGAGGTGCAAGAGGAGATTTGTTTTCTGCTAGATACTACAACATTGTTCAGTTGTCTTTGCTCTTTCAAGAGGGGTCTGTTGCAGTGTTTAAGCTCTGTTGCATGTTGAGAAGTTTCCTACATCCAACATATGTTCTACATGGACAGTTCTTGACTATATCATGGATTTTTCATTAAGACGGCATTTTTTGGTGTATGAGATGTCCTTCGTACCAGATGCTCTTGCATGAGTATTGTTTGCCGAGGTTTATGCTTCTGTAGCACGTTCAGATTCCATGAGATGAGTTCTTCACAATGTTATGTGCACCAAGATGTTTCACTGTGAGCTTTGCGCTCACTCAAGCACCACAGGAGATATGATGACTTATATCATTTGATGATTGAGCAATTTCAGTTTTTGGAGGTCAGTGGCATAGACTCAGACTTTTATCGGGTATTATGGAAGACCCAAGTTCATATGTCTGCTTTGTTGACAGCTATGTTGTTTTTGGACGATCTACCGTTTAATTTGCTCAATGTGACTTCGTGAGAAGTTTATTAGTCCTATGGACATTTCAAAGCACAAGGTTTACTTGTGATAACTTTAATCGAGGAGTTGAATGCTATCTATGACTTTTATAAGGGATTTCGGCTCAAGGTGGAGTTTGTTGAATATGACCCGAATCCTATGTACCTGTTATACTACAGAAGGAGTCATCATGGACTAAGGCGTGCCAACCGTGCTAGACATAGCACATCTACAACTCTATTTCGTGTCCGCCAAAAAAAAAAAGTTGTTTGTCCCTTTATATAGTGCCAGGTAGTCATAGATTAGATTGAGAGAGTTCCACCATATTGTTAGCACGTAGAGGATTTGTCCTCTCGTGTATTGTAATACTCCTCCCAATTATAGTGATACGCCGTCGTGCGTTTCGTAGTGTTTTTTCCTAAGGATTTCCACGTAAAAATCTGTGTTCTTGTTCTTCATTTGATCTACTTTTTGCTGCACGATTGTGTAACAGATTTCATGCCTTTCTATGGACGAGGACGAGGTGCTGACGAAGGCAAGATCGTAGCCGTCGACTTGGCTGGGCAAACCGTCCTGTATGATGCTGCCGATGACTCCATTGAAATGCTGCCCTGCCTCACCTTCTCCAAATGGCGGAGTCCCATCTCCCTTTGTGTCACCAAGGCCAACGCCGCCAATGGTGCGCAGGACGCCCTCTATGCCATCAACAGGTCCTACTCCAGCGATTTTCAAGCTCTAGTCCATTGCAACCCATATGGGTTTGAGTTTGATCAGAGGAGCGATGCAGATAAGGCTTGGCACTGGCTTAAGCTCCCGCCACCCCCCTACCTTGACCTCCCGGCCTGCCAAGACACCATCCAGTCATACACACTGCTCCAGGACGGCAAGACCATCTGTTTTTCTTCTTCAGTCCATGAAGAAGAAGGTGGCTTTGGCACCTACTGCTTTGACACGTCCAGCCACCAGTGGGCCAAGGCAGCTGGCTGGGTGCTTCCCTTCTATGGTTGTGCCGTTCAAGTCCCAGGGCTCCATGGCCTCTGGTTCGGCATCGGCGAAGACTAGCATGAGCTCTGTGCCGTTGACCTATCCTCTTTAGACAGTGCTCCTGAGGTGCTGCACCGCTGGCGAGGCTCCAACCCTCCCAACCACTGGTTGTTGATTGGTAGCAGCATGGTTTACCTGGGAGCCAACAGGTTTGGCATAGCCAAAAAATTTGGCGTTTATAATGAACCCCGGAAGGATATTGAACAGGTAGCTGAGACGGCTGCAATCCTCACTGGTGTGGAGATTGTGAATGGAGAAGCAAGTAAAAGCAAGCTGCGGATGGTCGAGCACAAGAGCAGAACTTACATCTTTGAACGCTGTGGCATTGAATCTGTGCTCTAACCTGTCTTCTTCGAGCGTCACTTGACTTGTGTGGGGATTGTGAATGCAGGAGAAAATAAAGACATGCTGCGTGGATGGTCTGGGATTAGAAAGAACCCCAGATCAGCAAGATGATTTTGTTAGAAAGAACTCTGGCCAGATTGAACTTACCTCAACCATCTTGCTGATCTGGGGTTCAGAATGCAAGCATCTGAGCATTCTGCTGTCCAGTTCACTCTAGTCCATTATTAATAGGCTGTTTATCATGTAATTCACTTCTAACCATAACAAGTTAATCATCTTATTTAATTATTAGCAGCTGCTGAAGCTCTCGAAACTTCACTGCTGACTTATTAGTCTGCTAACTCTTTGTGTCTGGAAGTTCTGAATCAATCTTCATGCACATCTCTGTCTCCAAAGAGTGCACGAACTGTGTTTATCCCGGAAGTACGGCTTCTATCTTCATAAGTTTAAAGAGATTGATTAGCTTTCTAAATACATACTTTTTCATTCCTTTGCTGTGTTAGTTTTGGCTGGCCTCACAAGGCTTACTTTTGCACAATGTGCAGTAGTTCTTTTGGACAGTCTATTCTTCATCATGTAAAATTAATGAGTTTTTTGCCATTTTGACATCTTCATTTCTAGCAAGATATAATAATACCAGGGGTTGGAGCTCATATTTCCTTTTGGTCAACTGAATGGACTTTTTGTATGGCTCCTACTCAGTTGTGTCCATGTTTTTCTGTTTGTTTCATATGGCTTCACCAATTTGGAATGACCGACGGTATCTTCACCGGGTCGACCCAACACGATCCAACCCGTCCGCGCAGACATGCGGGACGTTCGTGGTGGTCCAATGGCACGACTCATCCGGACAGACGTGTCCGGCTTGACCCATCCGTGCACCAAATCTAGGCAACAATTGCGTCGGTCCGGACAGCGTGCGTATCCTCCCGTGGGGGGCCGAGGACTCGCTTGCCAGCGACCGAACGACTTCTTTCACTAGCCATCAATGGAAGGCTGCTCCAAAGACTGACCGTGCCGCTGCTGGTGCCTTCTGACGCCTGCCCTCCTGCCGCGACACTTCAAAGCCATTTCTTTGGCCTCCGCGCCGGCATCCGATGCCGGTCCTTTTTAACTGGCCGCCCGCGGGCATCTTCTCCCACACCACACTCTCCTCCTTCTCCTTCCCATCCTCCACTACCGGTAGCTAGCCATGGCCGGCGGCATTGGATCGAGGGAAGGGCGTCTAGGACAACCATGGGTCCCGGCCGTGGACATCGAGGGAGGCGCGGAGGACGCGACCAAATCAGCACGCTGTCACGCTCTCCCTCACCGCCGTCGTCGCCCGATTTTATCGACACCGCCATCGAGTTCGCCATGGCAATCCACTCCGGCACGATGCGGGACATGTTCCTCCTTCCCCGCAAATTCGCGTCGCTGGTCACCAATGCACCACCACAGCTTGTCATTCCGCGGGCGTCCGATGTCAATACCACCAGGTACCCGGTGGAGGTGTTGTTCGACCGCCTCGGCCAGATGTTCCTCGCCAAGGGCTAGGAGGAGTTCGCCCGTGCGCACCAGATCGAAGTGGGCAACATCGCCGTCTTCAAGAACGACGTCGAAGGAAGGCTCACAGTTAGCGTCTTCAACGATATCATGTGTCGTTGCTGCTACCACTCCGAATCCGACTCGACTCCGATGAGTAGGCTAGGCTGTGCACTCGCCATGTATGATGTAGAAATGTGGTCATCAGCCATTTGCAATGAAAAATTTTATTTGAGTCTTCAAATATATTACAAACAAACCACGAATACAACACTATAGCACCATTCTACCTATGCGCCGCCTATGGCGCTGGCGGCGGCAGCGCCGGCAGGTCGGTAAGACCCTATTCTTCCTCGAGAGAGCGGTAGATCGCTTGTTGCGTCTGCAGCTCTTCTTGATCTTGGGCGAGGCGGAAACGCAGGCAGCCATCGTCGGGATTGGCCCGCACCACTTCCTGGAGCACATCGCGTACTTCTGTGAGCGCTAGATGCCACCGGTGCTCCGGCAGAAAGACGCAGTTCACTACCTCCAACGAGAAATGCTCACCGGTGGTTATATTGTAGTTGTAGTGAGTGTGCCGTGACCGCAGTGGGATAGTGTATATCTGCGGGCGCCCAGAATCGGAGGCGGCAACATGTCTGGAGCCACTGGCGGGTTCGGCCACCACAACGGCAGCGGGCGCTCGGGCTGCTCTTCTTTGCCGACGTCTAGGTTACCATGGAGGCCAGTGCGCTGACGTGGACGGCCAGGCATGGTGGTTTCTGGTGGCGGTTGCGGCGACCTCCCCTTTTTTATGGCTATGCCTAGACGCGGCGAGAAACACCCAGAACTGGCGGGAAGCGGCGGGAGATGGCACGGCGGCAAGAAGACACTGGAAATACATCGGTGTTGGCGATGGTCGATTTTCCAAGCGCGGACATATGTGTCGCACCGTTGGGCGCGGCTGAATGGATAGATTGGATCCTGACCCAAAAAAGACCATAGCCCGACCCAAACAGACAGAAATGGACCATTTCAGTCGGCTGGGTAGCCCCGGTGAAGATGCCCTGATGGCTATATATTAAGCTCCCTTTATTAAGATCATGTAAGAGCGACACCCTGGAGGGCGCCACTAGTTTTGCTTTGATGTGCCACTAGTTTGATTTGTACTACATGCATAGGAAGGTCCTGAGCCCCACGCCCTGCCCTGTTGTTAGGTCTCACTAACACGCAGGGTTCCCTCCTCTCCCCGCACTCTTGGTCTTGGCACCCATGGCGGCTCTGCCATGCCAGCACTCGCGGTGAGGCATGCTCAAGTTTGGCGCTTTCGGGGCATTTGCTGGATCCCTTGGTGGAGATGGCCACTTCAGCCATGATACTAGGTGCTTCATTTAGGAGGGTGTGTTTGGTTCTGGTGCGAGTTTTTCCCACGCATACAACTTGTACGTGCAGGGACTACATGCGCGGATCCGCATCTGGGCCAAAAAAAATCAGTTATTTGGTTTCCCGCATTGACTCTATTCAAGACTTGGGCACAATTGAGGCCCTGTTGTTTGCTGGGTTGTATTAGGCCTGGGAGAAATGATTACACGTATTTGGTTTCAGCTACCTTATGTGCTCTGGTAAGCTCTTCCCCGGATGGTGAGTTTAAGAGACATCACAAGTAAGTCTTAATCACAACAAGCACACACCAATATGTAGAGTACATAAACAGTGTAGCAACCACACGACATATAGAAAGTTCACAACAAACGAAGACAGACAACAAAGTACCCAGCAAAGTTCAGAGGTCGGTCATGGCAAGGGCTGGATCATGCTCTGGGCACTTCTTCATCATTTCAGTCATGGTGTAGTCAAAGATGGTGACCTTGAATAGGTCACCCTTCAACATCTGGAAGGTCATGAAGTACCCGATCTTGATCTAGTGTGCAATGGCGAAGCTAGCCCACCCCTGGTCAAGGCAAATCCTATCGCTGATATCCTGAAGCTTCACCATCCAGCTATATACGGTGTTCATCTTCAGCATGATCATCCTCGACACATTATCGAGGAAAGGCCTGAAACCATTAGGGATTGGTAGCAGGTCTAACCCAGGTGCCAAGATCACCTTGGCAATATGGGTTGGACCTATCTGGTCGTGGAAGTGCTCAATCTTTAGAGGCCTGCCCCTCGTCCTCTTGGCATCGATGCCCTCACCACCATTGTTCACCCTCTTGGCGGCACTACCCTCACCAGCGTCCCTGGAGCATGCTCCTCCATTTGTGGGGAGAGCATCTCCGATCAACATCTTCGAGCACTACAACAACAATCAACACATGTGGTCATACATGAACAATCAACATGACCTCATAATGCAATAACACAAGCAAGCAGATTTCCTCATGAGCAACATAATTGAACAATGAATTTGGTTAGCACACAAGTTTGTTCATAAAGAGGATCCCCTTGCATTTCATTGTGCTACTTAGTAATCATCGACCGAAGGAAGCAAAACTCAATGACATAATCAATGCCCAACTTTAAAATAACTTGCACAAACAAGGTAGAGCTAGTGCTACAGGGAACCAGAGGACGTGCACGACCAATTTTGTTGTGAATACCATCCAGTTCCTATAGCACTAGCTCTATGAACGTATTATACTAAGTATCATCACTAGTTGGGTTCACAGCATAAACAACAATTGCCTCATAGTGTACATCATTTATAGCATAAAACGATGATCCTACCGAACCAAGTTCCATCACCTTGAATATATGACAAAACCAGGTTCGAAAGGATCATCGCTTCCACTTCCTTGCGATGCTTATGTAATCATCGGTAGTCCCATAAATTGTGCCTCATATTAGGCATTGTGTGTCCAAGATCAATCATAATAGGCATGCTATGAAGTAACCTATTGGGATCTTGGCCACATAATGCAAAATAATCATCGACCTATATTTACAACATGAACAATGACATAATCCCCAATTTTTAGTGTCTGCGGAACCCTAAATCCAAAAATTTGCATACATCTAGCCACTAACAGGCACATATGGAACCAATGTATCGGTAGATCTAGTGCTTACGAAAGCACAAAAACAAAAGAAAAGACCCTAACACATCAAGTCAACCAAAACTAACCACAAATCGTTACAAATCTACCGTGCATGTCACTTATACTCAGAGAATCAGACGTTAACAGATAGATCTATGCTGCTAAAATCTTAGAGAGTTGGTGGTTCGAGGCCTTACCGCCATTGTTGTAGGTTTGGAGCTTCGGGTTTGCCGAGAAAGAAGAAGAAGTAGTCGTAGTCGCAGTCGTAGACCCGCTTCAGCTAGGAGAAGCGCAATACTCGCCTAGATCAACCTCCGTCTGCGGCCCTCGCGGTGGCCTTCGATCTTCCTCTGGGAGAGGAATCACCGATGGTGAGACGGGAGGAAGGGACGGTTGTGAATGGGGAGAGAGTGAGAGTGGTGAGCGAGCGGTGAGGGGATTTATGGCGCGTGTTCTCGATTCGTCGCACGGTCTCCCGCTCTTCTCGCCTCGTGCAGCTGCGTGCCCTCTCTTGGCTCCCCAGGGCATGTCCCCACAAAAACGCTCGATCTTGGTGTTCCTAGTGGGCCAAGTTTTGGGGTGCTTTAAGACCCGTGCGATGCGAGTTTGCCCGACGTGTAATTCTCCAAACGGGCTTATTTCTTCCAGCCCGGTGTGGAAACGGCTGTGCAACCGACCAAACACGCCCTTAGAGGTTTTCGTTTTGGTTTTCTTCTCCTACTCTCTCAAGATACATCCCATTATATGTGAGAATTTTCCGGGCCAGGCTCGGGCCAGGCCTGAAAGATCCGGACTACGCATATCCCAGGCCCGAGCCTGGCCCAGATGCTAGGCCCGAAATCTAAGCTCGAGCGTAGCCCGTCATGCACATATTTCTTTGGGCCATCAGGCCTCGCGCCGGGCCTTTCCCTATTGTTCCGTTTTCTCTAGCACGAGCCCAGCCCATGAGGACGTCGGGCCGCAGATCTGTAGCTCAGGCCTGACCCATGGGTCGGGTCGCACCGGGCCAGGTTGCCCATGCCTAGGTTTGCAGTCCATGTGGTGCCATGGTAAAGGAGACCAATTACTTGAAAGCATCATATCATTAGAAATCACATTTTTTGAATCTTGGATCAAATACTGATGATTACTTTATAAAAATGATTCTGGCAAATCTTCTCCCCCTTGCTTACCTTGCCCATTTCCACTAGAAAAGGTGCTTGGCGAAGCCCTTCTCTAAACCATCCCCTCCACCACCACTACCACGGTGTAGCGTTGTTGGAGCTCCCGGGGATCCGCTACTTCCGCTGCCCGGCTGGAAGCGAGGGTTCGGGAGTCATTGTTGCATCGTATGTGTGACCGATTATGGAGGCTGCCCGTTGTGGCGCTGATCATCTGCATGTCCTTGAGGACGGTCGTGTACATCTACATCAACCATGTTTGTTTGCGGGAACGTTAATCCCGCTTATGGTCTACGAGAGTGAGTCCATCTGTAACCGTTACAAGTGTTGCCTAGATATGTTCTTGGCAGTTGCAACCGTAGGTTTTTTTTGTTTTCTATGCAACGAACCCTATCAGTGGTATCAGAGCTATGTCTATGCATAGATGCTTTGTACGGTTAGAACACATGGAGATGTGGGCGTCGATGATCATGTTATTGCAAATATTTTGTACTTGGATATTGGTGGCATAGTGGGATGAAGCGGCCCAGACAAACTTTACATGTCCTCGCACATGAGACCTATTCCATGCTTGACATGCAACTACTTTTGCATAAGTAGCTAGCGGGTGTCTGTATCTCCCACTATAGTTGATATGTGATTTACAACGGTCTGCTTAATAACCTTGTTATCACCGTTGTGGCTGAAGTTTGCAGGTAGAACGGTTCTTTCCTAGAAAGCTCATAACCACGTAAAATATGCAAAAGATAAATTAGAGGTGTCTAGATTTATTTTTGCTAGGCTTGTGTCATGATATGGTAATGTTATAGTTTGTAGTATGGATTGATACTATTGGAAATTATAATATGCAAAGTGTAAGCTCCTTAGACCTTGGCGTGACACAAATGGAATGATAGAGATCATAGCATGATACACAAGATAGTGATCAAGTGCAAGTACCATATCGTGTCAGTCTTACATATGATGTTTGTTTCCATCTTATGTATGCTTATGTCTAGCTTAGAACTTGGCGGTAGCATTATAGGATGATCCCTCCTACATAATATCAAGATAATAATATGTTCTTCCGTAGTATGCACCGTTAAGAAAGTTCATCATTTCAAAGCACTAAGTGATGTCGGGTGTGATAGACTCTACGTTCGCATACAACGGGTGTAAGACAATTTTACACATGCGAGTACTAAGTTTCTTACTTGGCGATCCTAGCATGTAGAGGCATGGCCTCAGAACATGAACAGAAAGGTAAAGCACGAGTCATATGTGAAACGACATTTATTGTCCTAATATATTTTGGTGTTCGTTAACAACAAGAGGATCATTTAATAGCTTGCTAATGTTGCCAGGTGATTATACTGAAAAGAGATAAGTCCATGGCAAAGTGGAAAAGTTCCCGGAAGAAACAATGATTTCCTGAAGTTTTCGGACCAGAGTCTCCAGTGTGAAAACACCAGAGTCTCCGGTGTGGTCAGGAGTTTCCCCACAAATCTCTGAAGGGGTTTCCAGAAGATGGCCATGGACATTCTGTGAGGGGGTCCGGAGAGGGACTAGAGACGGACCGGAATCTCCAGGGCTCTCGATCAGACCGGAGTCTCTGGAGTGAAAACACTAGAGTCTCCGATGTGCCTCTAGTCTAGAGTTTAGGGAAAGTCCTCGGAGGGAGCATCAAGACCAGGCCAGGGACACTCTGATGGGTGGTCTAGAGATGAACTGGAGATGGGCCGGAGTCTCCTATGTAGGCCGGAGTCTCTCGTCTGCAGACTAGAATCTTCGGTGTGGAAGTTTTCCAACAGTGAGAAAACGGTTTGTGACAGCGGGGGCTATATATAGAGGACCTCATCTTCCACCTCCAGCTGCTTGTTTTCAGAAAAGAGGAACCCTAACCCTAGAGCCACCAAATCAACAAGATCTCCACCTCCAACCATCCAAAGTCCCTAATCTTTGGAGAATCAAAGGAGGATGCCTTGATCTATAGCTTCACCAAGAGAGATCTTTATTCCCCCCTCATTCACTTGAGGGCCCCTTTCTCTAGTGTTTCATTGGAAACCCTAGTTCTTGATTTGGTTACTACAAGCTTTTCTTTGATTGTTGTGATAGCTTGCTTGGATTCGGGAGCCTCCAATCAAGTTGTGGATGTGTGACTCGAACTTGTTGTAAGGGTGTCGGCTACCACCTTGAAGGTTGCTGATATAGTGGAAGCGTGGATCGATCCCCTTGAGGTGAGGTTCACCGGAGAACAAGGGAGGCCTCTCGTGGCGTTGATGGTTTGATACCACCCCCTATCCAAACACAGATGTACTTCCTATCAAAAGGAAGGAACTGCGGGAAATAATCCTTGTGTCCCCGCATGCTTCATTTCGGTTACTTCTATCCTTTACCGCACTTTACTTGTATATAGTTCTTTCTTAGTTAGTTGTGATAGTGTGACATATAGGTAAATTCACCTTAGTTGCATATCTAGAGAATTTACCTTTTGTGTAAAACCCTAAATTGAAAAAAGAGTAAAATTTGAAGTAGCACCTCTTCACCCCCCCTCTAGGTTCCCATACAATCCTTTCAATTGGTATCAGAGTGTCAACTCTTTATTCGGGCTTAACTGCCTAAGAGAATATGGGCAACCCAGAGGAAGGTGGATAGGGTGAGGCTAGCACTTTGGTGACCAGCTTGAGCTCTACCTTGGGCAATGAAATCCAACAGTTATGTTAACATGTTGAGCAACTTGTTAAGGAAAAGTCAGCCTCACCACCTCCCTCTCAAGAGGAAACACCTCCTAACCCTAAGGAAAATGCTCTGGCTAAGCCAATGGGTGAAGTAGTGGGGGCGAACCTATTGGAACTAACTCCACCACCAAAAAGGGTGATGGGAAGGAAGAGCACCATGCGGTTCCTGGATGGTACTCTCCCGACCCTCTGATCCCTCATCCCCATATAAATAATAGAGGTGACGCACCCAAGTTAGTTGCACATTATTTTGCTCAATGGTAAGTTTTGATGAAATCTCATGTGCGCAGCTCTTGCATTGACTTGTGGAACATTATTGAAGGACTCAAAATTGAGGATCCAACTAACTTGACAAGAAGGGAAGTGGTCAATAGTCAACTCAACTCCACCGCCTTGCAGATGATTCAACTTGGTATGGGGCCAAAGGACTTTCCCCACATTGAGCACTTCAATACCACCAAGGAATCTTGGGATGCTCTCATTGACTTGTTTGTTGGAAATGAGAGCATGAGAATAAATATATATGATGCCTTGATCAATGAAGCTGAAGGCTTCTTTATGAAGGATGGTGAGGATCATGAAGATATGTATCAAAGACTCAAATCCACTGCCACCGCCTTCAGAAATGTTGGTGCCTCTCATATAGATGATGCTTAGATAAAGAGGAAGTATGTGAGTGTGCTCATGCCCTTCGAGCCCACTGACTTGAAGAGTCTCCAAGGAAGACACAACTACCATCTCATGACCTTCAATAAAGTTATGCAAGAGATGGCCACCTTCAAGGTTGCTGCCAAGAATGCCAAAGATGCACGGGCTCGTGCCATTGGAATGAGCAGTGGTGTCAAGCTTGCCTTGATGGCCAAAGCTGTGGAGTATGAAGAAGAAGAAGAAGAAGGAAGTGATGATGTGCTTTCTATGAGCCATCCTGAAGATGTCAAGGTTGCTCATATTGAATACATGCCCTTCTATGCGAGAAACTTTTGGAAAGATCCCGCCAAGGCCAAGATGGAGATGCAACAAAGAAGCAACCCAAGTGGTAGAAAAGAGAATGGTTCAAGATTGAGAACTTGCTTCAACTGTGGTGACCGCTATCATTTTGTTGTTGGGTGTCCATATGAGAAGAGAGAAGATCATGCTGGTGCACTCATATTCAAGAAAAATCCAAAGGCCCCTTTCAAGAAGCCTTTCAACAAAAATAATGCCACCAACACGAAGTCCGATGACATTGCATTGATAACACATGAATAATTATCTTTCGATGATGAAGAAGAGGAGGAAGAAGAAGAAATGACGAATGGTGTGGCAGCCACCTCCACCACCTCTACATCTAGTTTCTGTCTCTTTGATTCCCAAATGAGAACATCTCCAACAAGAACGTCACTTGCCTTATGGCAAGAGCATCAGAGATATCACCATCTCCTCTCCACCTCTAGTATGAATGATGAATTAAATGATGACATAACTCTTGAGGTGAAGGAGGAATTAGTTGCTTTCGATGCTAATATGACTAACTTGCAAGGGGAGCACAAGAAGCATTTTGTAAATCTCTTGAACAAACTTTCCCACACACAAGAGCTCCTTGATGAAAGATGCAAACTTGGGAGAGAGCACCTACTTAAGATGGATGCTCTAACTAATGCTCTAGAAGAAGAACAAGAGACTAGGGAGTCTCTTGAAGAAAATCTTGAAGGCCTTGATGAGGCAAATGATCAAATAGTAGCTAAACTCATTAAGGAATATGATCATGCCATTTCTAAGTATAAAAAGGCTAAAAAGGACAAGATTGAGTTTGGGTTTGTTCATGACAAACTTGCCAAGGATTTTGAGAAGCTTAACAAGGCCCACAAGGCCTTGGAAAGTGAACTCTTGACTCTCACAAAGTCTGGTGAACAACTTCAAACTCAATTGACTAATGTTGCTTCACCTAGCACTTTCATTCCCTCTAGTACAAACATTCTTGAAGAAAATGCTAGGTTGAAGGGGGAGCTAGCAAAGGCCAGCTCCCTGAAGGAGACAAGTCTCTTGATGACCTCTTGAATAAGAAAAGGTCAAATAATGAGAAAAGAGGCCTTGGATATGTGTCCAAGGCCAAGAAGAAGAACAAGAAGAAGAAGGCCAAGCCCACACAAGCAAAAGACAAGATAATCATGGGTAGTAATACCACAAGTGGCAAAACTATGTCACAAGATGACTTTGCTGGAAGTGCTAACCCTCACTATGTCTTAATGAAAAATTCTTATGGTGATGTTTATGCACAATATGTTGGTACATTTGATGGTTACATTTCTTGGTCTATTTGGGTTCCCAAGACCCTTGTCACTAACAATAGAGGACCAATTGAAAAATGGGTACCTAAAAACTAGTTTGATCTCTTGTAGAACTATGCTTCCGGCGGGTCAAAGTGGGTGCTTGATAGTGGTTGCACAAGTCATATGACCGGAAGCAAGGAAATAATGACGGAGATAAGGGAAAATCAAGATCATATAATCATCACATATGCCGATAAGTCAAAATCCCAGGTAATGGGTCTTGGCAAAGTTGTGGTTGCAGACGATGTTACTCTCGTGGATGTCATGCTTGTTGAGACTCTTGGCTATAATTTACTTTCAGTCCGTGCCATTGGCAAGATGGGTTTTGCCATATTTATTGATAATGATATTATGGTTCTCTTGTGGAGCAAGACTCTAAAGGTCGCTTTCGTTGGGTATGTTGAAAATGACTTGTATGTGGTGGACTTTTCCAGGAAAACCACTACAAGTGTGATGTTCTTATTCAGAAAAGCTGATGTGGGTTGGTTATGGCATCGCTGACTAGCCCATGTCAATATGAGAACTTTGCAAAGCCTCCACAAGAGTGGCCATATTGTGGGACTAAAGGAAGAGGTTTTGCCAAAGATCGTGTTTGCAGGGCTTGTGTTGAAGGAAAGATGCATGATTCTCCCCACAAGCCAAATAACATTATAAAGTTGAAGAGAATCTTGGAGCTCCTTCATGTGTATCTCTTTGGTCCTATGGGAAGAAATATTGTTTGGTGATTGTTGATGGCTACTCAAGATATTGATGGGTTTATTTCTTCAAGTTGAAGAGTGAGACCCAACAATACTTCATTGACTTCGTCAATATGGTTCAATGTCAATACAATGTGCCCGTGCTCGTGATAAGAAGTGACAATGGCATCGAGTTCAAGAACTACACCTTGAATGGATTTCTTAGTGATGAGGGGAGAAAACATCAATATTCTGCTGCATACACCCCTCAACAAAATGGTGTAGCTGAGAGGAATAACCGGACATTAATGGATATGGCAAGGTCCATGTTGGCGAAGTTTAAGTCTCCATACAACTTTTGGGCTGAGGCAATCTCCACTACATGTCATGCATCGAACCGGCTCTACCTCCACAAAGAATTGATCAAGACTCCATATGAAATACTTACTGTAACAAGCCTAACGTTTCATACTTCCGGTTGTTTGGTTGCTGGAAGCTCTAGGCTGGATGGTCCAGTCTCTCCATTGACTGGATTGTCTAGCCCTGCGCAGTCAGTTGCTCAAGGCAGATTTATTCAGTCATCTGAATGATCATCTCGAAGCCTTTCAAGTAGCATGCCCAATCAAGACCAAAATCAACATGTACCTCATGTTGATAAAGCTGAACCCATTGTTGATCAAGGTCAAAATGAAGGTCAAGACGAGGACTAGAATGATGAACAGATCCCGACAAGGAACAATGAGGATATTGAAACTCGTCGCAAAGCTCGCATGGATAAAATGTTGGAAAGAAGAGACCACTCCCTTGAAAATGTTATTAGTGATATAAGGAGTGGAATGTCCACTCGGGCTCAATTGAAGCATTTTAGTGAGCATCAAGATCGTATATCCATAGTGGAGCCCAAAAAGGTGTGGGAAGCTCTTGAAGATTCAGATTCATTGGAAGCCATGCATAAGGAGCTCAACAACCTTTAGAGAAACAAAGTTTGGAAATAGTAGAAAAGCCCAAAAAAATTCACAATGTTATTGGGACCAAATGGATATTCAAGAACAAGAAAGATGCTCATGGAATTGTTGTGAGCAACAAGGCTAGATTGGTAGCTCAAGGGTGCTCTAAAATTGAAGGCATTGATTATGGAGAGACTGGAGGGGATCCGCAGCAGAAAACAAAAAAATTCCTACGTTGGAACCCCAAAAACTGCCTAGGATCTATCTATGTAGTAATGAGGTAACGACCGAGCGTATAGAATACATACCCTTGTAGACCGTACGCGATTAACATTCCGAGAGGAATGTGGTTGAAGTAGTCGTACTCGTAGCTGACATCAAGCTCGCGAAGCTCCTCGCAGGTCACCCATTGTTCCTTCATCGTCGAGCAGCTCCGGCTCACGACATTTAAGCGCCCCAAGTGTTGCGCCTCGTGTCTTCATACACATACAGTGTACGATGAGACCTCTGTCTCCCTGATCCTGCCGGGAGTGCAGAAGTTGATATCCGGCTAGGAATCCCGCAACGCAATGGCGTGCTGCAAGTGTGCCTCGTTCGCACAGCCCAGACTTGGGGCCAAGGTCACAAGGTATAGAGAGAGAGGGAAGGAGAAAGTCAACCAAAGGACTTCTCCAAATATTGCTGTGTTTTAATCCCACCCATAGGCACCCCTTTATATAGGCTAAGGGAGGTGTGCCCTCCCTCTTAGGTGCCCCATGTGGGACTAAAGATAAAGGAAAAAAGGGGAAAAATTCAGGCAATAGCCGGATGGGCCAAATGGCCTTAGCCCAACAACAGCAAAGTATGGGAGCATCCGGGTGGGCCTGGCGCACCACCGTGGCCTAGCTCATGCTCGCCGGCACTGTGGCCTGGCTGGCCGATCTGGAAGGGCCAAAGTGCCCTGGCGGCCCAGCTTGCTTGTTGCGCGTGTGGCAGTGAGGCGTTGCCTGGGTGTGCCGGTGCTTGCTCGCCCGCGGCCCTTTGGCCAGCCCTGCCTGCTCGCTCCCCCATGAGCTCCCTTGGGCCGGGGTTGAGAAGGCTGGCTTTGGCGGCTGGCAGCTGCTTGCTGCCCCGTGGTAGGCTTTATCTACCGCCTATGTCGCTTAGGCTGTTTTCTTTTTCCCTTTTCTTTTCCTGTAGATTTTCTCTTAGGCCTTTTCTCTCCGGGGATTTGGCCTAATATGAAAGTTGTTTTTATAAATCTTAATTTAAATATTATTTAGAATATATTAATTCACAATTAACATATAATAAATGTATATTTAAATTCCCATTTATCCTAAAACACTTTTCCGGTCTTTTCCTTTATTCTTTCTCCGAACAACTTCGGATCTCTCCACGGAACAATTCCGTCTTTCTCTTTCTCTACTATGATTCTGTCTTATGAATGATCGCTCTCATCGTACCCTTAAGTGTATCCCCTCACGGCTTGGGAATGCTCTAGACATGATCTATATCAATGATCTACAGAGGGACCAGGGATGTCCATGTGACCCCTATGCATTCCTGATGACAATGTCGTTTGAACCGGTAAATGTAGCATCCAATTTCCTTTTGTTTCGTGATACGACTTGTCCGATATCCGATCATTGGTATCCCATACCTTGTTCAATCTTGTTAACAACAAGTTATGTTTTTCTTATTACCATGATATTACATCCTCATGACCGAGTCACATGTTGCAACATTTATGGATGTAATCTCACCAAGCCGGCCGTATGTATCTTTACCCGTCATGTGGGTGAACAAATCCCGGTCTTGCAGTCACATGTCATCTAATGTTCCTTTGGAATACCCAACGTACACCTTTATGATCACCGTATTACCAGATGATGATTGATGCAGTCAAAGCAGCCTCAAGAAATAGTGAGTAATATGAGCTCATGGTCTAAGGAAAAGGAGTCTAGATTTAGCTATTACAACAATGAACTATATGACTTGATCATGTTGCAATCCTTTGAGGAATGTCCATCACATCATTCTCCAATGATATGACCCTGTTGTCAATTGGCATAAATGCCCATGATCTTGAAACCCCGGATCATTCTCATGACCAACGAACTAGTATGAATAGAGGCTACTAGGGACTTATTTGTTTCATACCACACCTGTACCAATGTTTCTACTAGGTACAGTTATAGCACAATATGAAACTATTATAAACTAATTGAGATATGACAATAAAAACCTATTTATTATTTGCCTCTAGGGCATATCTCCTTTAGTCTCCCACTTGCACTAGAGTACAAATAATCTAGCTCACATTTTACTCATCATAAACAATATAACATATGCATTTATAGATCATGCATGCTCATGGGAAACGTCATGTCCATGTTCTGTTTTACCAGATCATATATGTCTTTTGCAAATCGTTAATGTCTTCCTAATTTTGATATTCACACCATTATCGTATAATGGATCGAAGTATTCGTTTGGCGACAAAGTGAGACTTTGCTTTTGTGTTTATAATGACGGTTGTTTTCACTGTTGTCATCTAAACTTCCAAATACACTTTGTTATCCTTTGTGTATATACTGTAGTTATGGCAGCAGAACGAGGCCGGATTCCAGGAGCCTACAGTGACTTTAGATCAACCTCGATGGCTTTCGCGTCGGCACTGTGCCCTGGGACACATCATTCTATGTTAAAAGCGAACTAGCCCCGCCATAACATTATACATCACATCAGATGGAGCCTTTATACTTCTATATCTATGTAGATCCTAGTGCATGAAATGCATCTATGCCACTTACTTTGCTTCTTTCCATTTAAGTACAAACTTAATTCTGGTTGAGTGATCAACTCAGAATCACTTAAAGACAAGTTCTTACAGTTAAGACTTTGTCCCACCAACCAGAACCTCGGGTCACATTACATCGAGTATTCAACATGGCTGTTTGGAAGAACCTATGGCTGAGGCATAGGTGATGCAACGCATCTCTTTCTTTATTTTAACCATAGTTGCAATACTAACTCAATGCTTCACAGAGTAAGAACTTCTTTCTTACTTGTTCCATTCTGAGCTTCTTCAGAATCTTGCTTAGGACATTCTGAACATATTTCAGAATCAAGTCTAGGAAGCATTCGACATTCAGTGTTTATTAAACTCACTAATCTATCTCGATAGATCTCATTGTTTAATAACTTTCAACTTCATCCTTATTTATCTACTTAAATGTTATTAACACGAATCACATCATTCATATATGTCGTCCACATATCCCAGAATGATTTCATGCTCCCACTCAAATATTGCATCCATATTTGAGATCCAGGGATTTCACTTAGCTCCCACTCAAAATCAGGTCCTCTCGACAACCTTGGACATTCCAAAATTCCTTGATCACCATCAAATCAAGAATTCCACTAACGAGGTTTCAATGACCATTCATTTCTCATACTTAGGTCCATCACGCTTCTTTGTATTTCGTAGGTATGTCTTGTTCAAAACATGACAAGTGAATCAACAATGTAATTCCACAAACTTATAGAATATATAGTTGAATCCTACTTTCTTTAGTAAAAGTATTCGCTGAAACTTTATGATCATTATCATTGGTTTCTCCTCTATTTGTAGAGTTTGGATTCACGAAACAAATTCCACTGCGCCACTCAACAATCAGGAGGTAAGGCTTAATACCTTGTTTTGATCTTTTACTTTCTTCCACATGTATCTTCATCAAGACACGTTAACTTTGGATAACGGCAGGTTTGCCCCCTTTGTGGAAGATGCATTCACAGCTTCCGAAGAATGCTCTATAAAGACTTGTTTATTCGCCACGACTTCGACTTATCGAAATCTCCAGAAACTCAAACGTACCATAACTCTTATGGTGTTGTTTCCACGAATCTTTTAGATGTTCCTTTATATTTTAAATGAGTGTTTGCTTATTTTGATCTCTAACTCTAAACGACAATTATAACCCCGATAAGAGATAATATTAGATCATATGTATCCAATACAAAATGATTATGATGTTTAGACATTTCAATATAGTCTGAATTCGTCCAATTTTCATAATTTGTGAAACCTCTTTCACAATTTCCTTTCATGCTAAACTTAACTTGAATACTTTAGTGATGTCGATCAAATCGAAGAGACTTGTTAATTTAGTTAATTCAATATCCCATTTTGTTTTGAACTTATTTGAACAATCAAATCGTTTGAAACTTATGTTTCATTAAGTAAATACACTTATTCACTTAAGTCCACAATTAACCAATGATTTTCACTACTTGTTGAAAATACGATAAATCACTATGTATAGGATTCAACATTTTCTTTGCATATCACCGTTTTACCAGAAAACGGAGTTTTATTCATTCCACCAAACATGCATGGTTTTGCAAAGTCTCTAGATTAAGCATCTAGGACCCCGATCTTCATTAAGAACATGCAATAACCAAAATGACTTAAACTATAGTGTCATTTCATTATTAAACATAGGGCATCTTTTAGCATTCTAATCTTTTATAAATGCTTAAACTATTATAATTAACAAAGTGATGAGAATAACTCATTTATAATCGTAATGTGACCATAACGGTATTGTTCATAAGAATAGTACAAACTGGCTTGTAACTTGTTCATATGAATAATCGTCTTGCCAAAAGCAAGACACACAAACAAGGATTACAAAATAATATTCAATTCCACTGATCCAAATGACAAACTTTGAGGAAAGGGGTGATGTCAGCCATCAACTATTTTTCTTGCCGTCATCAAGTCACGTTGCGTCAAATTCAGCAATTCTCAAACAGACCATCCTGTTTTCACAAAAGGGGACAAGTATCAGATACTTTACAAACTGCAAGGAGTTTTGCAAGAACCACATTTATAATTTTGTATATATAACATATACCTTTTTCATCCATGACCTCCATTGCAATCAAGTCCTTCTAAGAGTTCTTGACTCTAATGCAAGATTGCTAAGTGTTTCTCCAACTAGCCTTTTTCATCCATGATGGAGGAAAACTCATCCAACGGCTCATCCTTTATGTGCTAGATCTTGCATAATACAAAATTACAGTTCAACTCTCCATCGAATGGAGAATGGCTTATTGGATGATTATGGAGAAAATACAAACTTTGCGGAGTCATCGAATTATCTCCTAATGGTTATTGTATCAAGAAGAGAAGATCACCTTTTACGAGGATATCCCTCAGGCGTGGGTATTAATCTATGAAGTTGGACCCTTTTGCTAAGTTTCACATCAAGCAAGAATTTCCCATGGTCGCAAAGGACCACAATGGGATAGGCCACGATCTACTAAGATATTTGCAAATAGACATCTAGACTAAGTTCATAATAAGAGTTCAATTTATAATTGATCTCCACTAAAATTGTCATCCCCTAGATGATTTTAGTGATCACATGATCCCAATCCTCTACACCTCCCCCGATCATCACGGCCATTAGTGCAGCCTCAAAGGTAGACATTCCCTAATGGCAATCACATCATCCATGTGACTCATGCTCGATCTTTCGATCTCTTGTGTTCCAAGGCCATCTCTATCACATGCTAGGCTCGCCAAATCTAACTTGTGTGTATACGCTGTGCAACATGGCTTATACCCACTGTATGTGAACATAGATATGTCTGACCCCTCATCATCACGGTCGGCCTCATAACCGAAGAACTTTCTTGGTGGTGCACACACAAGGGGAACACGATCATTGGAATTAAATAGGGATTATCTTATTTGCTACAGTTGAGTATCAAATACTAGCACACAATTAGATGTAAAACGGGTATCAACATCATAATGTATAATGTGATATGATATGGTCCATCTTGCGCCTTGATCTCCATCGAGCGCTCCGACATGATCTTCATCCTGCCATCGGTTTGCCGCCAAGTCCATGACGCCTCCACCAGGTCATCCATCGGAACGATGGCTATTACTATACTACTTAGTAATAGAAAAGTAAACTACTTTACCTTCATAACGACTAATACCATATCAAATCACATGCCCTCCTGCAAAACAAAGTTAGACGCCTCTACTTTATCTTTTGCAAGTTTTACGTGGTTGTTAGGCCTTTCGCAATAGAACCGTTTCTAAACTACGAACTTTCCAACCACAACATGGATCCAACAGTTGTCTCTACTACACCCCTTTCGGGGCCCTCCGTTGTAAATGCTATATCAACTATTGAATGAGAGATAGACACCAGCTAGCCACTTATACGGTACAAGCCGTATGTTGAGCGTGGAACCAGTCTTGCGTACCAATACGCGTAAGGTCGGTCTGGGCCGCTTCATCAAACAATACCGCGATATAAACAAGTACACGTTAGAGGGTAACAACTAAGTGATCAATGCCCGCACAATACTTGTGCGTACTGGCCGTACAACACTCCTACGCATAGATCGGCTCTGATACCACAGAAGGGGATCCGCAGCAGAAAACAAAAAAATTCCAACGTTGGAACCCCAAAAACTGCCTAGGATCTATCTATGTAGTAATGCGGTAATGGCCGAGCGTATAGAATACATACCCTTGTAGACAGTATGCGGTTAACGTTCCGAGCGGAACATGGTTGAAGTAGTCATACTCGTAGCCGACCTCAAGGTCGAGAAGCTCCTCGCAGGTCACCCCTTGCTCCTTCATTGTGCAGCAGCTCCGACTCACGCCATTTAAGCGCCCCAAGTGTTGCGCCTCGTGCTTCGTACACATCTGGTGTATGATGAGACCTCTGTCTCCCTGATCCTGCCGGAAGTACGGAAGTTGATATCCGGCTAGGAATCCCTGCAGCACAATGGCGTGCTGCATGCCTCATTCGCACAGCCCAGACTTGGGGCCATGGTAACAAGGTATAGAGAGAGAGGGAAGGAGAAAGGCAACCAAAGGACTTCTCTAAATATTGGTGTGTTTTAATCACACCCATGGGCACCCCTTTATATAGGCTAAGGGAGGTGTGCCCTCCCTCTTAGGTGCCCCATGTGGGACTAAAGATAAAGGAAAAAGGGGAAAAATTCGGACAACAGCCGGATGGGCCAAATGGCCTTAGCCCAACAGCACAACAGCAAAGGACAGGAGCAGCCTGGTGGGGCTGGCGCACCACCGTGGCCCAGCTCGCGCTCGCCGGTGCTATGGCCTGGCTGGCCGATCCGGGTGGGCCGAAGTGCCCTGGCGGCCTAGCTTGCCCGCTGCGCGCGCGGCAGCGAGGCGTCGCCCGGGTGGGTCGGCGCCTGCTCGCCTACGGCCCATTGGACAACCCTGCCCGCTCCCCCATGAGCTCCCTTGGGCCGGGCTTGAGAAGGCTGGCTGCGGCGGCTGACAGCTGGTTGCTGCCATGTGCTGTAGGCTTTATCTGCCGCCTATGTCGCTTGGGTTGTTTTCTTTTTCCCTTTTCTTTTCCTGCAGATTTTCTCTTAGGCCTTTTCCCTCCAGGGATTTGGCCTAATATGAAAGTTGCTTTTATAAATCCTAATTTAAATATTATTTAGAATATATTAATTCACAATTAACATATAATAAATGTATATTTAAATTCCCATTTATCCAAAAAGACTTTTCCGGTCTTTTCCTTTATTCTTTCTCCGAATAACTTTGGATCTCTCCGCGGAACAATTTCGGCTTTCTCTTTCACTACTATGATTCTGTCTTACGAATGATCGCTCTCATTGTACCCTTAAGTGTATCCCCTCATGGCTCGGGAATGCTCTAGACATGATATATATCAATGATCAACAGAGGGACCAGGGATGTCCATGTGACCCCTATGCATTCCGATGACAATGTCGTTTGAATCGGTAAATGTAGCATCGAATTTCCTTTTTTTTCTTGATACGACTTGTCTGAGATCCGATCATTGGTATCCCATACCTTATTCAATCTCATTAATTACAAGTTCTATTTTTCTTGTTACCGTGATATTACATCCCCATGACCGAGTCACATGTTGCAACATTTATGGATGTAATCTCACTAAGCCGGCCATATGTATCTTTACCCGTCATGTGGGTGAACAAATCCCGGTCTTGCAGTCACATGTCATCTACTATTCCTTTGGAATACCCAACGTACACCTTTATGATCACCTTATTACCAGATGATGATTGATGCAGTCAAAGCAGCCTCGTGAAACAGCGAGTAATATGAGCTCACAGTCTAAGGAAAATGAGTCTAGATTTAGCTATTGCAACAATGAACTATATGACTTGATCGTGTTGCAATCCTTCAAGGAATGTCCATCACATCATTCTCCAATGATATGACCCCGTTGTCAATTGGCATAAATGCCCATGATCTTGAAACCTAGATCATCCTCATGACCAACGAACTAGTATGAATAGAGGCTACTAGGGACTTGGTTGTTTCATACCACACCTGTACCAGTATTTCTACTTGGTACAATTATAGCACAATATGAAACTATTATAAACTAATTGAGATATGACAATAAAAACCTATTTATTATTTGCCTCTAGGGCATATCTCCTTCAGAGACCTATGCTCTCGTGGCTCTCCTTGAGTTCATCTGTATCCTTCTTGCATATGCTGCACATCATAATTTTAAATTAAAATGAATGGATGTGGAAAGTGCTTTTCTAAATGTTTCTTTGCATGAGTTGGTTTATGTTAAGCAACCCCCGAGTTTCGAGGATCCCAACTTCCCAAACCATGTCTACAAACTTGATAAGGCGCTCTATGGACTTAAACAAGCTCCACGTACTTGGTATGAGCACATAAGAGAGTTGTTGTTGGACCATGGATTTGAGGTTGGGAAAATTGATCCCACTCTTTTTACTAAGAAGGTTAATGGGGAGATTTTCATTTTCCAAATATATGTTGATGATATTCCCTTTGGCTCATCTAACAAAGCCTTTGATGATGAATTCTCAAAGCTTATGACTAACAGGTTCAGGATGTCTATCATGGGAGAGTTGAGGGTATTCCTTGGTTTTGAGATCAAGCAAATAAGAGGAGGAACCTTCTTCAATCAAGCCAAATATACTCAAGACATGCTCAAGAGGTTCAACATGAAAGAGCTAAATGTAGCTCCTACTCCCATGGAAACCAAGACTATCTTGAGCTTAACCCAAATGGTAAAGATGTGGATTAAAAGGTATACCGATCCATGATTGGTTCTTTGCTTTACCTATGTGCATCTAGACCCGATATTGTGTGAAGTGTAGGAGTGTGTGCAAGATATCAAGCAGCTCCTAAAGAAAGCCACTTCATGGCGTTCAAAAGAATCTTCCAATATTTGGTTCATACCCCAAACTATGGTGTGTGGTATCCAAGGGGCTCAATATTCTCTCTTTGTGGGTTCACAGATTCGGATTGGACTGGTGATAAGGATGATAGGAAATCAACCTCTAGGGCATGCCAATTCCTTGGTAGGTCCTTGGTGTGTTGATCTTCTAAGAAGAAAAAATGTTTATCTCGCTCCACCGCCGAGGCTGAATATGTTCCACCGAGGCTGAATATGTTGCAGCTGCTAGTGCATGCACTCAATTGTTATGGATGAGGCAAACTTTAAAGGAATACAATGTCCATTTTGACAAAGTGCCTCTTTTATGTGACAATAAAAGTGCTATCAAGATTGCCTACAATCTGGTGGATCATATAAGGACAAAGCATATTGAGATCCGTCATCATTTCATTAGAGATCATATTGCCCGAGGAGATATTGAGCTATCTTATGTTTCAACCAAAGACCAACTTGCTGATAGAGTCACGAAGCCACTTGATGAAGCAAGATTTTTCTATTTGAGGAATGAGCTAAATATCGTAGATTCAAGGAGTTTGACTTGATCATATTGCATACTCACCTATATCTTGACCCATATTTGGTTTAGGTGCAGGCATGGAGATAGGGGGACTGCAGTCCTAATCCATTGGGCCATCCCTTCCCCAATAATGCCAAAATTAAGAAAATCAATTATCTTAATATCATTTTGTGATACGTGAGCTTCATTGATGCGTAGAGGTTATGAACCCAAGGATAATTTTTCGCGGTTTCATGCCTCACACTCTTACATGGTGGCCTCGGCCACCGCCCTCTTTGTCATGAAGAGTTGGTTCTTGGTTTGATTGAATTGGAGTTTCACTTGACTTTTAAGTTGGATTTCATTGCCGACTTGGTTCTTCATAGTTTGGGATCTAAATCTAAGCATGTTACTCCCCCTAAAACACATTCTATCTACCATATATGTCCCAAATTTGAAACTGGCAGTTTTGTTCGAAGAGGGTCGGAGATTCCGGTGTGCATACACCGGAGTCTCTGATCAGTCCGAAGTTTCTGGTCCGTCGGACTGGAGTCTCTGGTCTGGGACAGTTTCAGGCAGTGACTAAAGGGAGTCGGGGTGAAAGAGTCACTCGGGACTCTATCTTCCACCCCCGACTCCCACCCTCCCACCCATCACCTCCTCCTCCAAAAATGCCACCTAGAGGCCATTTTGCCGCTGGGATCCGCCATGCTGCCGGCCAACTCCACTCTCTCCACCCCTGGGACATTCCCCATCGGTGGAATCACTCCAATGGACAGATCTAGTACTCTTTTCTCACCATGAACCTAGGGTTCATCCCCTTCATTTATTTTGAGTATTGTACTAATTTTTCCCACTGGAACCACATGTTTGCATGCACTCTATCACATTAGTCTTATTCCCTTGCCCGTTCTGCTAGAATCAAGGCCTCATGTAGTCTCATTGTGTAACCCAATATCTCTAGACCAGAGATTCCGGTTCGTCAGTCCGGAGACTCTGGCCCAGACCAGAGACTCCGGTCCATCGGACCAGAAACTCTGTTCCATGTCGAAGATTCCTGTGTTGCACACCGGAGACTCCGAGGTTGCTTGCTTCTAGCACATCTTGCAAAGGTTCGAGGGTCTTTTTTTCTCTGGTTCATATATGCTCACCTCCATGCTACCCCCCTCTCTCTATTTTCACAGGTGGCTCTGGTTCTCGTCATGGTCGCATCAAGGCCAAGTCTAAGAGGGCGGATCCTAGGTTTGATGAGGAAGCTGGACAATATGTGATTCTGCCATCTAACTGGAGGCAGCAGGCCAGAGATGTATAATATATGAGAAGGAACTAGGAGAGCATTGAGGAGGAAAACCATGACAAGAGGGCTAAGTATGACAATTTGCAATCCCTTTCCCATATGACCAAGAAAGAGTATCGTGCGCTGCACAAGATGAACTTCTATGAGATGCCAAGGACCAGTGATGACCCTTGCTATTGGAGAAGGGAGCAAAAAGTATTCATGCAATATATCTATCTCAAGCTCACCAAGTCCCCTATTTACCCTCAAAGGTATATGGACCTCGAGTACATGCGTGCCAACAACTACTTTGAAGATGCTGTGTGGATTACTGAGAAACTTAGATTGCATGGGATCATAGAGCTCCGAGAAAATTACAGCATCACCCTTGTCTAGCAATTCTATGCAACTGTTGTGTTTGGGACTGATCAGGCTAGGACCATGACTTGGATGACTGGTAATGTCCGCTGCACTACAAACTTCTTTGACTTTGCCAGGGTCATCAATGAGACTTTCTAGGGTGTGTTCGTTCATGTTGGGCACCATATGCATGATGCTTCTCTTGGCAAGAACAAGAAGAAGTTGACACCTCTCTATGGACGCAAAGGTGTTGTCGGTGAGGCCAAGGGCCTCAATCCTCTCTACAACTTACTATTGAGGATATTTTGCCACAACATTTCCCCAAGTGCTGGTAATGATGATGTTATTAGGTGTGGCCTTGTCAATTTGCTCCACCATGCTCACAAGGTATATTGTGCTGGCCCTCCTACTGAACGATATGCTATTGACATCATGGACTTCATTTTTGAGGAGATGCATCATGCCATTCTCTTCAAGAAATCTCCTCCTTATGCAACACTTGTGATGAGGCTCATAAATACTCTGTCACATGGTTCACCTCTTGCCCTTCCTCCTAATCTTACGGAGCATGCCCTGGTGTCTCTCCAAAAGAAAGGGAGTATGGCTCCAGCTCCTAGGCAGCCATATGCTAGTGAAGATGAAGATATTTCTAAGGGTGAGCGTGCTCCCACTCCTCCAAGGGGCTCTAGGAGGAAGAATGCCTCCAATGCTCCTTTGGCACCTGTCACACGGGAGGTTGTTCAGGAGAAGGTCAAAAATGCATATTTCTAGGAGAAGACACTTTGCTGCATGAATGTAAACATCCGCAAGGAACAACATGCCTCCTACAAGAGCAACCACATAATTGAAAAACTCCTCAAAGAAATCGAGGCCCAACGAGAAGAAGAAGAAGAGGAAGGGGAGTCTGAATACAATGATGAGCATGGGGCTGAACCTTCTGCCGAGTCTAACCGCACACTCTCCTTTGGTGTTTGGAATGCCATCAATGCAATCTTGGTTCATTGGAATACTTTCTTATAGGTCACTTTTGGCTTTGCTTCACATGGCACTTCCTCCTCTCTCCCTCATGGAAAAGGCCCACAGACTCCTACTGCTGATGATGACTATGATGAGGATGAGGATGATGACGATGACAAGGACTCCGAGTGATTCCTTTGGGGTGATAGTTTGGACTTTTCCCTTTTTGGTGTTTTGATGGCAAAGAGGGAGAAGTTGTCTATTGGGATCATCCCGTAGTTGCATGGGTTGGGCTGCTTATTTGTTGCGAACAACATTTGGCTTTTATTTGGTTCTTGTGAAACTTAGTTTGTCTTGTGAGACCATCTGTGTGTGGACATTCTATGCCCATTTCTTTATGGGTTTTCTATTCTCGTGCCCTCGGTTCGTTAGTTGTACTCAGATTTCCCCAGCCGCTTAGTTTTTCCTCACTTTTCCCCTCCCTTTATTCTGAAACCCTCATAGGCGCTCAGACAGGGGGATGCTGTCAGGTCAAACGCTTGACCATTATATGCTGACCGGTGGGACCACGTTGGGGAGGGTCATGCGTTGAGCATTACTTTATGTCGCCTCGACCGTTACATGCTGATAGGTGGGGCCAGGATACATGGCAGACCAGCCATCCATCTCTCGCTGATTATGGGGGACGTGATGCGGGACCATGTGGAGCACGTTTGGTGGTTATGTGAGTTTTCTTTTTTGTTATTTTTATGATTGGCCTTTTTAAGAGTGCCTTTCCCCCTCTCTCTCGATAACAATTGTGTTTTTTGCCCAAAAAGGTAGCGAATCTAGAGCAGTTTCTCTGTTCATTCACTGTTCCTTTTGGCCCTCATTTTCCCCAATCTAGTAGCAAATCTAGAGAAGAAAATCTAACCAGCACCATAAATAAATTTAGTAAACAGAGCAGATGTAGATAAAGCAGCTAATATAGGTTATATAGTATGGTACTTAACGAGGTTAGACAATTAGGCTGCTTAACAACAGCAACAGACAAGTTCAACACAGACAAGACAAAAGAAGTTGCTTTACAGCAGCAGCACAAGATCAGTGGCCCCTCATGGCCTCCACCTCCTCCCTCTGGCGCCTCTTCCACTTCTTGCTGCCCAATCCCTTGACCTTGGGCGCCTTGGGCTTGGTCGGGGGCATGGGACCCTCCTCGATAGCCACCTTCTGAAGGTTGCAGAGGTGAAGGTCAAGCCCTGGTGCTTGGCATTGAAGCCGTGGATGTTCACGGACTCGCCGCAGGTCCTCACGTCCTCGGCATGCTTCACAAGGGATTTGAAGTTAGTGGTGCGGAGCCTCCTGGTGGTGCAGAAGGGGCACCTGTAGACGTCGCCAGCGAAGAAGTTGTTGTACTAGCCGGACTTCAGCCTTCTCAGCACATGAGGAGTCTTGGTGTCCTTGGACTCGTCGTCACTGCAGACGTTGCTGCTATCCTCCTGTTGGAAAAAATAGTAGAGTGCAATAAGGACATGATTGAGATACTTTGATTATCGGGATTGATTATTTGCATAAATTAGATCCCATGATTATTCCCCAGATCTCAAACCAAATCGAATACTGATCCCAACTACGAACAGGGGGATTCATCGAAATACGAGATCTAACATAGATTAGCTACTGTAAAAATATGAACAGTCGAACCCTAATAACATACGATCTAGCATCCAACAATGGGAATGGGGGAAGAACAAGGGAATGGGAGAAAACCCTGGCCTCCGATCATGGGTCGGCGATGCTGGTGTCATCGGGGTTCTCCGGCCTTATGTAATCAACCTCCTCATAGGGGTTCCAGCCGAGTGGGATCTACCTGAGATCGGCGGGGGCCTGCTCGCTGGCAGCTATGACGGATGCGAGGACGGGGACGGCGGCTGCCTTTGATGCCTGGATGGGGGCCTGTACGAGGGCCTCCTCGCCGGCGGCCTTGGAGGCGCCGATGGCCATCGCACTGTTCTTCTCCATCACCGGCGTGGTTGGGGTTTTCTTAGGGTTTGCGGAAGGTGATGGGACAGTGAAGACAGTTGAGTTAGCGAGTGAGTAATGAGTGAGAGTGAGGAGGCATCTATTAAAGGAGAAGCGAAGCGATGTTTTGTTGAACCACCGTGCACCGCGTAATCGCATACGCTACTGCACTGTGCACGACCACACGTGTCTGCTACCGCCCTGTGCACCGCACACGCATACCGTGAGTCACGTTTTTTCCCTCATGTCTAACCCTAGTGACTTAGTTGTGCTCAGTTTTGCCCTCGAGTGTAACACTGGAAGTTTGGTTGTACTCAGTTTTTCCCTCCAGTACTAACACTGTCGTGTGCAATATACTCAGTTTTACTCTCCGGTGGCTAGTCAATAGAGTCAATGAATGGGTTTTAGCTAGCTAATTGAGTCATTTTATGCACAACAAATTCAAAAGGATCAAAACATAGTGGCGTCTATACAGCGAGTCTTATTATGTGACCTACCACCATAAGAAATGTATATAAATCAAGTTTTAACCTAAATTACCACTTCTCAAATCACCTACTATCTATGAAAGTTCATGGCTTTCTACTCAAGCCTCTTCCCAAAACATCCCTCCCCAAAACATAGTTTGTCTGAATGAGGCAATAATTGTCAAACTGGTGTATATTTGAATTGCAAATAGTTTGATGTATGCCAAGATGTATTTTATTGTATAAAAGACGCATTTTCCATTTTTAAAATCTCTTTCTATTTTCTATTTGAATCCCTTTGTCAGTCTTGCCCTTGGTTTTTAAGTTCTACTCAGTTTTGCCCTTGGTTCTTAAGTTCTACTCAGTTTTCCCTCTCTTAGTCACAATCTCTCACACTTGTGCTTATCTTCGCTGCTACGCTCTGATTGGTTGAGACAGTTGTCACGCGGATCATGCCCACCAACCGTTGATCCTCTGTGATCTAGCGGACATGATAACCCCTATATCTACCGGGGGCACCCCTCTATCCATGCAAAATAACGAGTTTGTCACCGGTACTTTAACTCCATAAACAAATGAACTTGAATATAATTTGAAAGGAACATGTTCAAAGGTGTATAATTTGTGCATTACATTCCGCTCTATGAAAATAATCTCTCAAGATTTTCTTAGCACAATATTATCATGTATTAAGTGCGATTTCAAAGAGTCCAAATGTGTTCGTATATGCAAGTTTATACATTACATTCCACTCTATGAAAATGGGGGGAGAAAATGATAATCTCTCAAGACTTTCTTAGCACATCATTATCTCGTTATTAAGTGCGAGTTCACAGTGTTCAAAGGTTTAAATTTTTTGTATACGCAAGTTTATGCATTATATTTCACTCCATGGAAATGATAAATGATCAGGATTTTATTAGCACAATATTATCATGTCCTAAGTGCGATTTAAAAGAGTCGAAAGGTGTATAATTTTCGTATATGCCAGTTTATGCATTACATTCCACTATATGAAAATGATAATCTCTCAAGATTTTCTTAGCACAACATTATCACATATTAAGTGCGATTTCAAAGAGTTCAAATGTGTATAATTTTTGTATATGCAAGTTTATGCATTACATTCCACTCTATGAAAATAATAATCTCACAAGATTTTCTTAGCACAACATTATCACGTATTAAGTGCGATTTCAAAGAGTTCAAAGGTGTATAAACTTCGTATATGCAAGTTTATGTATTACATTCCACTCTATAAAAATGGGGGAGAAAATAATAATCTCTCAAAATTTTGTTAGCAGATCATTATCATGTATTAAGTGCGATTTAAAAGTGTTCAAAGGTTTATAATTTTTGCATATGCAAGTTTGTGCATTACATTCCACTCTATGAAAATGATAATCTATCAAGATTTTTTTAGCACAACATTATCACGTATTAAGTGCAATTTCAAAGAGTTCAAAGGTGTATAATTTTTGTATACGCAAGTTTATGCATTATATTTCACTCCATGGAAATAATAAATGATCAGGATTTTATTAGCATAACATTATCATATCCTAAGTGCGATTTAAAAGAGTTCAAAGGTGTATAATTTTCGTATATGCATTACATTTCACTATATTAAAATGAAGTTAGACAAAGGGTCACCGTCACGGGAGAAGAAGAAGAAAGGGGAGGCAACGGCACGGGTGCGGGCGCGAGGCTGGCTCAGGGTCCCATATTGCAACGCCAACCTAGGTAAGTTGTGGGTCTGACGCTCACGTGGATAAGCTGTGGGTCCGTTGTTGATTTGGATAAGTTGAGAGAGGTGTCCATTACGGGAACCGACTGAACATGTCCCTACTTGTCAGCATGTAACGACAAGGGTACACTATAGAACCCGATAGAACGCGACCCTACTCGCCAGCACGTAACGGCGAGGGTCCATTACGGGACCCGACTGAACACGGCCCCACTTGTTAGCATGTAACGGCAAGGCTGACGGACGGCGATTTTCAGACCATGTGAGAGTTTTGTACAAGGAGATGGGTAATAGGGAGGAAAATTTAAGCAGCTGGAGAAAACTGAGTACAACTAACGAACCGAGGGTATGAAAATAGAAATCCCTTCCTTTATTGTAATGGTTAAACTTCACCATGTTTAGTTTCTATTACCTGACTTGCATGTATTACTTGATTATCCTGTTGCACATCGTTAGGGGGAGCATAGCCATGTCTCTTATTAAGTTTCCCATGCAAAACCTTGTAATTTCATCGAACACCAAAAAGGGGGAGATTGAAAGGACATTTATTGTCCTAATCTGTTTTGGTGTTCGTTAACAACAAGAGGATCATTTAACAACTTGCTAATGTTGCCAGGTGATTATACTGAAAAGAGATAAGTCCATGGCAAAGTGGAAAAGTTCTTGGAAGAAAGACCGATTTCCTGAAGTTTTCAGACCGGAGTCTCCGGTGTACAAACACCGGAGTCTCTATTGTGGTCCGGAGTTTCCCCACAAATCTCCAGAGGGGTTTCTAGAAGATGGCCAGGGACATTCTGTGAGGGGGTCCGGAGATGGACCGGAGACAGACCAGAATCTCCGGGGCTCTCGATCAGACCAGAGTCTCCGGTGTGCCTCCAGTCCGGAGTTTAGGGAAAGTCCCCAGAGGGAGCATCAAGACCAGGCCCGGGACACTCTGATGGGTGGTCTGGAGATGAACAGGAGATGGGCTGGAGTCTTCGGTGTAGGTTGGAGTCTCCCGTCTGCAGACCAGAATCTCCGGTGTGGAAGTTTTCCAACGGTCAGCAAACGGTTCGTGATAGTGGGGGATATATATAGAGGATCTCATCTTCCACCTCTAGTTGCTTATTTTTAGAAAAGAAGAACCCTAACCCTAGAGCCACCAAATCAACAAGGTCTCCACCTCCAACCATCCAAAGTTCCCGATCTTTGGAGAATCAAAGGAGGAGGCCTTGATCTACAACTTCACCAAGAGAGATCTTCATTCCCCTCATTCACTTGAGGGCCCATTTCTCTAGTGTTTCATTGGAAACCCTAGTTCTTGATTTGGTTCTTACAAGCTTGTCTTTGATTGTTGTGACAGCTTGCTTGGATTCGGGAGCCTCCAAATATTTATGGATGTGTTCCTCGAACTTGTTGTAAGGGTGCCCGTTACCACCTTGAAGGTTGCCGATATAGTGGAAGCGTGAATCGATCCGCTTGGTGTGAGGTTCACCGGAGAACAAGGGAGGCCTCTCGTGGTGTTGGTGGTTTGATACCACCCCCTCTCCAAACGCAGATATACTTCCTCTCAAAAGGAAAGAACTACGGGAAATAATCCTTGTGTCCCCGCGTGCTTCATCTTGGTTACTTCTATCCTTTACTGCACTTTACTTGTATCTAGTTCTTGCTTAGTTAGTTGTTCTAGTGTGACATATAGGTAAATTCACCTTAGGTGCATATCTAGAGAATTTACCTTTTGTGAACCTTAAATTGAAAAAGAGTAATATTTGAAGAGCACCTCTTCACCCCCTCTCTCTAGGTGCCCATACAATCCTTTCAATATGGATGATATGATGCCCATACGATGCTCGCCATTGGATTTGCGCCACCACTCATGATGATTGGTCGTGGCGCAGTGAACTTGTTCATGTAATCACCAAAATGACTCGAGGGATATTGGTTTTGAGTGGGAGTTCATATAGTAATATGATTAAAGTTGAACTCAATTTATCATAAACTGAATCAAAGGGAATTTGCACAGTTCGTTGTAGTTACTGGCATTCATTTACTACCTTGTGTTTATCTATGATTGAGATAATATAACTATTGGATTCTGGAATTTTTACTTGACGAACTGGTATCATATTGTTTTATGAGTGTCAATTTAAAGTTTAAAGTACTATTGCAAACTTTCAGCAAAACCTCACTTACTCCATGAAATTCAGTAAGTAGTATTGAATCAAGAGTAACAAATTCCAGCGTTAGTATCCAAGTATCATGCTTGCCTCCATGATCTTTGATATTCAAAAATTGTTTCAGTATCAACGTTATCTCAGAGCTAAAAGAATTGTTTCAGAAACCATCATGTGTGAAAGATATTATGATATCGGAAACAATGCTTGGTTGCAATATGATAGAATATAATTTTAGTAAGATACATCTTCTCATAATGTATGCGAATTTGCGAAGGTTGGAGACGCTAGGCGTCCTGATCTACCAAAAGGTTTTGGGAACTAACATTATATTCGCGGTTTGTCCTTATGAGCTATAGTAGCTTGATCATGAAAGTTGTCATGATAAGGATGGATAAATGATGTAGGTAAAATGTTTACTACATTAGAAGGATTACTAAAAGGAATGAAACTTGAAAGAATGCCAAACATTTGATGATGGTGATCTACATCAAAAGTGCAAGTCCAAGGATATTAGTATTTGACTAATAGAATTTGGACTATGTGTCATATGTATGACACCACTGTTGATGTTGATAGATTCTTTTAAAAAGGAAAGGTAATGCTGAAAGAGAATCTGTTAAATATTTGGCAAAAAGGAAAAAGACTGGAAAAGTACAGCTTAGGTATATATGATATACACGTTATGGGTGTATTCTTTTCTTGTTCAAGAATGTGGTTCTTGGATATTAGATACCGGTATTGGATACCGAATTTGTTGGTATGAAGTGTCATATGAAACAACACAATTCATGTACTGCAATGGCCTAAGTAACTAGCAAAATAATATGTGATGATGTTCATTGAAAAAAAATAAAGTGTTATTTTGTTTCTCATTGACATCAACTTTCATTCAAGATTTTTATTGATAAATGTTATTTTGTTCCAGTATTATGAGAATAATGGTTATTCAAATAATTATCGTATTCCATAGAAGATGGATGAACTTTTATAAATCTAGTTGGATAAATCATGTCCATAAACACTGATGCTAAAGTGTCGCAAGGTGAATGATTGAAATATCACTTTATGAGTGACATCGCCATTTAAATTATATTGGAAAGAAAACAAGAAGAAAACTTCATCTTAATGGATTTTTTGGAGTCTTTTGATTTTAATCATTTTACGCTTGTGAAACTTTCCTAGAGATAATTAAAACCTCTTTCATGGTACAAAAGAAGAACGAACGACTAAACTATTGGACATAGTGCATGTTGATATATATTGTCCATTATGTGTAGTCGTGAGCGATGGATTTAAACTTCATATGATTTCTCCGAGATTTGAGTAAATACATGTGTATATTTACTTAACAAGGGAGCAGTATGAAACATTTGAAAATGTTCAAATGATTTCAAGATGAAGTGGAAAATCATTGTAACAATAAAATAATGAATTTATGATTGGATCATAAAGGAATATATTTGAGTTACAAGTTTAGCAAAGTACCTGTGATTTGAGGAATCGTTTCATTGATTTATGTTTCCCGATAAACCATAGGAGTATGGAGTATTCGTGAAATGTAATCAAACCGTGTTTGACATGGTAGGATCAACGGTGTTATTTATAAAATTGCCATTATATTTTAAAGATTAAGATTTAGTGACTACCGCTTTTACACTGAAAAGAGCTCCATCATGATCCGTTGAAATGACACCATATGAGTCATGGTTTGGGATAAAACCCAAGTTGTCCTTTCTTGAATTTTGGTATGCTAGGCATAAGTAAAAATTTTACGACCAAAGTCGAATGAGCATGTCTTTTTAGGTTATTCCGAATAACCTTTGGGTATTCCTCCATAGCACCGGAGACAAAAGTGTTTATCGCTTGGAAACGTCAAATTTTTTGAGAAGATTTTTTTCATGAAAAGTTAAGTGGGAGGACAATAGAGCTTTGATAAGGTTATTGAACCTTAGCTATATTTGCTGAGTTGCGCAGCGCCGGAAAGTGTCCCGGAGGCAGCCACAATGCTCATGGATCACACGCCTCAAAGCTTGTGGTCACAGAGGTCTAAGTTCCTATTGAACCGCGTAGGTTGGGTAATCAATCAAATACTAAGATTTGAGATTAAATCATTATTGTTTGATAATGATCAACCGACTACATGCAAAGAAAGAGATAATGGTCCCTGACTCCGTCAAATGGCTAGAAGCTATAAAATCCGTGATAGTTCCATACATGAGAAACCAAGTTATTGAACTTGGAAGACCCTCCAGAAAGGCTTAAATCCTATCAGCTGTATTTGGATCTATAAAGGAACAAATATGGATGTTTCACATCTATGAAACTGTTGACATGTCGATAAAAAGTTTATGACAATGTTCAAGGAGTTAAATATGACAAGATTCGATTTTTCATAGCGATATATAGTCTGAACGAATTAGTGTAGCAATCACTACATATATCAATTATTGTATATGCTAGTTGAACAAACAAAACAACATTCTTCTAATAGAATGGTTACCTAGGACGTGTACGTGACACGGTCTAAGGGGTTTTCTTAAATCAAAGGATGTTAAAAGGCATGTGAACTTCAATAGTTGAAATAAGCATAGCGGAGTTAAAACCTTCAGTGTGATGAAACTGTTAAAATGTTTAATTTCATAAGAAACGATGAAGATGCTTGCATATGTAAGAAATTAAGTGGGAGCGCTGAGACATATTACCAATACATTATGTATAAGACATATTGATTGGAAATGATGTATCTTTTATTTGATACAAGTTAAGAATTTCATTGAAATTAGATTTGGATGAAAGACCAAGGCAAACCCGAATATTAGGCATCAATGTATTTGATAGATCGAGACACTAATATGGTTATGCAAAATGTATATAGATGAAATATTGAATGAGGTCAATATGGAAACGACAAGAAATATTCTTGCCTCATGGATAAGGTTGAATCAAGATTCAAGTGTTTTGACACTTGGTGAGTAAAATCACATGGATATCTTGATAAATGAGATTCAACTATTTTGACACTTGGTGAGTGAAATCACATGAATATCTTAATCAATCATTCCGTGATATGTACATATCCAGATATGTTCTATGCTCTAAATGTTATGAGCATATACCAGGGTGACTCATAAGATCATCATTAAACGATAGTGAGGATATTCTTATGATCTTTGGATGAACTAAGAATATTTTTTGCATATAGAAGTGATAAATAGTTCATTGTAAAGTGTTACATTGACAGATAGTTCATTGTAAGGTGTTACATTGACACTTAACAAATAGTTCATTGTAAGGTGTTACATTTGAACTATACAAGTAGTTCATTGTAAAGAGTTACATTGGTACTAGTTTTGTCACAGGATAAAAATTAAGTTTATCTCAATTTAGGCTATAGGTTAAGGTGGCACAATGTAATGGAAGAAAGTTCCATGATGGATTTGGATGAGTTCCAAAGTTATGGACATTGTGACGGATACTACAATGAAAGGCTAAGTATAAGACTGCTATGGTAGCAGCAACGGAACTAGGTGTGGTTCGATGGGCTAGTACTATGAAGATATATTGTATGACAATTATATCAACATGGTTTAAACCCCAAGGAACTAAGATCTCACCAAATTTATACAATGCCATCTCATTAGAGAATGAGTGATGCGTAGAGATACAAAGACATGCAAATATACATGGACTTGAAAATTTCAGATCCAGGGATTATGTTTACCACTAGTAAACGCATATATACAACACCAAAGTACCATAGGTGTTGAATGCGTGAAGTTTTTCAAACTAGATTATTAACTCTAGTGCAAGTGGGAGACTGAAAGGAATATGCCCGGGAGGCAATAATAAATTGGTTATTATGCTATTCCACATTTATGATAAATATTTATTTTTAATGCTATAATTAGGTTTATAGGAAACATTAACACATGTGTGATTTAAACAGAAAAGGTTCCTAGTAAAGCCTTTCTTTATACTAGCATGTTGATTAAGGGATGATCATAGGTTTCCTGGTCATGAACGTTGGATGTTGTTAATAACAGGATCACATCATTGGAGAATGATATGATGAACAGTCACCCGCGGTACATATAGCAATATGATCATGTCATCAAGTTTAAATTGCTCTCACATTGGTAGTAACTCAATGTCCTTATACCATGAGATCACGTCAATCACTTTCACTGGAAGAGTACTTTGATTGCATCAAACGTCACACCGTAATAGGGTGATTATAAAGGTGACGTTAGGTATATGGAAAGTGTTAGTTGAGGCTTCTGGATCAAGGTTGGGAATTTTCCATCCGGATGACAGAGAGATATAGCCCTCTCAGTGATATCAAATTGACATAGCTTGCAAGCAAGTGATTTGATCACTATAATGTCATATCACAGGAATGAGAAAAAGAGTACTTGTCAGTAACAAGGTTAAACAAGGTATGGTTGATACCTAGTGATCGGATCTCGAACAAGTAAAATATCGTGAGACAAAAGGAATTTGATTACAACGAAAGAGGTTCGGACGATCATGAGATCTTCGTGGAACTAATGGGAGTCATTATGGATCCCCAGGTCCCGCTAATGATTATTGATCGGAGAAAGTCTCGATCATGTCTACATAGTTCCCGAACCCGTAGGGAGACACACTTAAGGTAAACTGACGCATTTGAGCGGATAGGAAACACAGAGGAAGTCAGTGGACATCGCAAAAAATTGTTCTACTGCAGAAAATTATTCTGCCGAAATAGTTTTGGGGTATCGATACAAAGCAAGAGATCAAAATATTAATGTGTTCATTAAATGAAGTACTCATTAAATGAAGTGTCATTAAATTGAGCTGCATTAAAATATGGGAATTAAAATGCTTTAATGGAATGACCTTTGATTTTTGAGTGGAGATTTAATGGGAGAAAGTGGAGAAGTGACTTATGTGAGTGGAGAGAGCACTCACATGAATGAGAGAAGAGGAGGGGGCAGCCGCATGGGGCCGGCCAAGGTGGGTGCCCTGCCCCCCCTATCCACACACTCTCTCATAAGCTCTTTTCATATGCCCTTTGGTTGACATCTTCTCCCTTGCTTGCCTTGCCCATTGCCACTAGAAAAGGTGCTCGGCGAAGCCCTAATCTAAACCATTCCCACCACCACCACTACCATGGCATAGCATCGTTGGAGTTCCTGGCGATACACTACTTCCGCTGCCCGGCTGGAAGCGAGAGTTCGGGAGTCGTTGGCGCACCGTATGTGTGACCGACTACGGAGGTGTTACCCATTGTGGCGCTGATCGTCTGCATGTCCTTGAGGACAGTCGTGTACATCTACATCAACCATGTTTGTTTGCGGGAACATTAATCCCGCTTATGGTCTACGAGGGTGAGTCCATCTGTAACCGTTATAAGTATCGCCTAGATATGATTTTGGCAGTTGCAACCGTATGATTTTTTTGTTTTCTATGCAATGAACCCCATCAATAGCACCTATCAGAAGGTGGCCGCTACCTTGCGTATGTTTTCATACTGTATACCGGTGGATCTAGTTGATGATCACTTGGTCATGGGTGAGAGTACCATTATCAAGTGTGTCAAGCGCTTTGTCGTGGCAATTGTGCAAGTGTTTGGCTCCACATACTTGAGAGCCGCCAATGTTGAAGATATTGGCTAGGCTTTTGGAGTTGAACAAGGATCGGGGATTTCTAGGTATGCTTAGCTCAATTGATTGCATGCACTGTAGTTGGAAGAATTGTCCGGTGGAATGGCATGGACAATTAAAATGGAACAAAAAGGATTCTACTATAATCCTTGAGCAGTGACCGATCACAAGACTTGGATTTAGCAAGCATTCTTTGGTATGCTAGGGTCTTGCAATGACATCAATGTTTTTCAACGGTCACCACTTATGACAAGGATTGCATTGCGTGAAGATCCACTAGTGGAGTTTGAAGCAATGGCGACAAGTACAACTATGGATACTATCTTGCCAACAACATCTACCCAAGATGGCAAACATTTGTGAATCTGGTTCACCAGTCTAAAGGTAAGAAACAAACCAATTTTCACAATGCACAAGCGGTGGCTAGGAAAGATGTGGAGAGAAACATTTAGGATTTGATAAGCCCAATTTGCTATTGTGAGAGGACATGCTAGATTTTGTCATTTTGGGACTAAGAGTGCTTGTGTCATCATGCACAACATGATCATAGAGGATGATCGTGACAAGGATATAGATAACACATGTGCAAGTGAAGAGGCAAGCACATAGGGTGGCACGTTTCATTTCCTCTTACCATTCCATTTGGTCTAGTGAAACGCATGATGAGCTTCAAAAATATCTCATCAAGGAGTGGTGAGAATGGTTTGGAAAACAATAGTGGCTTCTTTATTTGCATGTTTGTTGTATTGTTGATGAACAACTTGTTGTATTTGTTGGTGAATAATTTCTTGTATTGCCTTTATGCACTATTTGCTTGTGTTGTAATAATAAATTAGACAATTTGTTGTTGATTTATTTTGATTTGTGTGATCTTGTTGATTATATGAAAGTGTGTGTTTGTTGCTTGCACCGGTGTCGTGCGCTATACTTTGCCGCGCCTGGTGGGGGCTGTTTTTGACGACGGAGTGTGCGCTGCAAAATGACGCCTCTGGTGGAGGTCGCACCAGCGCCGCATGCTCTATCCTGGCGCAACGTGCTACAAAATAGTTTTAGCGTGTCGAGATATAGAGTCACACTGTTGGAGATGCTCTAAGAGGATGTAACACTCTAAGAGGATGTAACGCAACATTAGGCGCTGAAAATGTACTCGGCGCTCAAAAAGGTGCATCTATTAAAGAGCACACTTTCTCTCATGATTAGGCCATATAACGCAACGTCATAGTATATATTTTTGGGTGGATTGCTCTTATCAACTACTCCCTCCGTTTTAAAATATAAGATATTTTAGCTTTGTGAAAGAAGTGTATCTAGACTTCTTTCAGTGTGTAAGTTCATTTAGATTTGGAGTGAACCTACACACTAAAAGGGTCTATGTACATTCCTTTCACAAAGCTAAAACATCTTATATTTTGAAACTGAGGGAGTATGCATTTATGTCATATATTACCCATTTAGGGAAAACTTTGTCAAAATACCCCTTCAGAGAATCTTCCCCCTCCCTCCTCCTGAGAATCTTTGAACCTGCGTGACTCGCATCTCCCGGGTCGCCTCGCGCGGGGTGGCTCCGGAGGCACCAAACCCTAAAAAAAGTGGCGGCACCGGCGGTCGCGGTCGCGCCTGGCCATCGAAGGCGGCGGGCGAGGGAGGCGCTCCCCCGACGGAGCCCCTTCACGTGGAGGCGGCCAGTCACAGGGGCAGCGAGGATGGAGGAGAGAGCGGCGGTGCGGGGCCTCGGTGGCCTCGCTGGCGCGCGGCGGGGAGCGTGGAGGCGTGCGACTCTCGGCGGATAAGGCAGCGGTGGTGAGAGAAGGCGGCACGACGGCGTGACCTGGAGGTGGCGGCGCGAGTCTGCAGCAAGGAGGGCGGCGGCATGGAGGCCCGTCTAGAGAGCTGGCACGCAGCGGCCGTCCGTCTCCCACGCTGGTGGCTTGCGTTCGTCACTCCCAATTGCGTTATAGCGTGGGGATGAGAGGAGCAGGGGCGGGCCCGATTGGGCCTTCACGGGCCGATCTGGGTCTTCCGGGCTGGGGCTAGGGCTGGGACTGTCGTACGGATGTCGCCAGGAGCGGTGACGACCTAGTGGTCCTAGCCCTTGCCGGAGTGGAGGCTACAGTTCTCGACCAGGTTGCCGCGGGTTGGGCTGCTCTCGTCGTGCGGCCGCGGGAGGAGGTCCACGACATTACCTCTGCATCGGTGAAGTGTTGCGGCGATGACGGAGGTGCGTGCAACTTGGATGACTGCGCCAGTCCGAGGAGTGTGGAGGGAAGGGTGCGGCTTCACGGACGAAAGTCTTGCCCGCCATGTCGATGCCAGCGGCGACGACGCCTGTGGACGTCGTTCCCCTCCTTGGAGGCGTCGTTGAGGTGAGTCGATCCTTCCCTCGTGCTCGCCACGATTGGTAGAGGTCTCCGGGTGAAAGCCTAGGTCCGGAGGTGGATCGGCGCGATGGCGGCGTCCTAGCCTCGATGTCGTCACTCTGTTGGGAGCATTGCGTTTGGAGACACAGCAACTTGGTGATTCCGGTTGCCATCCTTTGGTGCTTGCTGCGGTCCAAGACTGATCTTTCAGAGGCTCTATGAACACCTTTTTTGGCAGTTCCAAGTTGATGCCTTCTCGAGGCCTTCCAAGTCCTGCCATCTGCTCTTCTTGATGGATGGTGCGTCGACGAGGAGTGTCAAGATGAAGCTTCGCTCTTCGGAGGTGTCCGGCGCAGGTCGAGACTCGTCTGTGTTGTTTAGTTTTTGACAGGTTCTTCTTTGTTGTTGTGGTTATGTCTGTGGTGGAGTCGGAGTCTGTACTACACTCTGTTGCTTGCAACGAGTGGTAGTGTTCTTGTACCAAAAACTCTGCCTTCTATAAAATTAAGACACGCAGGTGGCGTACTCTCGAAAATAAAAAAAGAATCTTTGAACCTAGTTTTATCCCATTTTAGCATTTTTGTATGTTCTGCCAGATATGGACTTGGCCTAAGTTTGACTTCTTAAGATTGTTTTTGTTTAGTTTCTCCATGTGATCGGTTATCTTTACCAATCCATCAATATGTACTGATTGCCTACACAAATAAATTCCAAGCTTAGTCAACGAAGCGGCGCACGGCATGGGTGGTCATCATCATCCTGATATAGATCCGTGTCATTAGCAGCAAAATGCATGGCTCTCTTTGGCAACACGAAACAACCACGCAGGCGAGTCGTCCACAGCTCACTCGATCCAAATAGTGCACGCAACTCCCTCCATCTTTGTTATGCTTGTACATCTCCCAGCCTGCTGCAGCTGCTCTAGCTGTGTTTAGATCATCAGAGTTCAGAAGCCATGGCCTCAGGCAGCAGCGGTCTTGCCCAGCCGCCGTCTGCTCCGGCGGCAGAGTATGGCAGCAGTAACCCGCGGATGGTGGACGATGAGAGGGGCTACAAGGTGCACGGGGAGCTCATGCTGCTCCTCCTCGTTGTCGCCTTTGCGCTCTTCTTCACGTGTGTCTTCATTTGCCTCTGGTTGGCACGAAGGAGGGATCGCCGGCGAGACTGCGCTAATCGGACGGCGGTTCAGGGGTCTTCGTCATTTGCTCTCTGCTTGTTTTTCTTTCTAGCAAGCTGGTTGCTATAGTCCAGAAGATATGTACTTATAAATTACGAGTGACATCAAAGACAAAACGGCCTATTAGCTCAGCTGGTTAGAGCGTCGTGCTAATAACGCGAAGGTCACAGGTTCGAGACCTGTATGGGCCAAATATTTTTGTCTCAAGTACATTCTTTTTCCACTTCAGAATATATTTTCCCCTCCCTTTCGTGCTCTTAGAACTTTCTTTTTTCCCCTATCTACAGTGTAATTCAGAACTATTGACAATGCTGCTTACACAAATGACACTGTTAGACGTTTAATTCAGGAGCACAACCTGGATTGAACCAATTACCATTGTCGCAGAAATACAACCCGGATTAAACTAATTGTCCTTCTCTGCAGTGTCAACACAAAAAAATCTTTCAAATTCACAGCAATGTCTGCTTATAATGCTAACGACTGCCTGCGGAGACCATCTCAGCAACTGCATAGATGCTTGTATCACCGTTCCCTGCAACACCACCACAACATAGTAGAAAACTAGGCCACCGACGAGCACAGAGGTGACCGGAACCGTCAGGTTGTCATCGAGGCGCGTGCTGACCGGGAGCGACTCGACAATCGCGGCAGCAAGGGACGTGGCGCCAAATGCAGCAGCCATGGTCCAGCTCTCGTCGATGAACCCGAAAAGGTTGAAGTAACACATGTACCTGCAACATGTTTACACCCGTTCAGGAGAAGCTCCTATCTTTCAGAAGACGGTTGGTTCAGGCTTTGCTCCCCCGCAAGCCAAAAGATGTCTTCAGGATTCAGTAGTACTAGTATATATAGTTGCTTGCAGCTTACAGAATCGATGTGATGAAGCTGGCGAGGAACATAGCTGTGGTTCCCACATAGGATTTGTAAGGGTTGAAAGGGAGCTTCATGTTCCCGAGTCGCCTTCCGGTTATGTCAGCCGCACATGAATGAAGCATGATGCATTATATATGTTTTTTTGAAAACATTCACCTGAAGAATCAAAAGAGAAGAAAGAACTACTCCAGTTTTTTTTTTGATAGTGATGGGAAAGAAGTAATACCATCTCCAGCACACAAATTGCAGATCACAGCAATTGAAATGGGAGACTTCCTCCAGAATATCACGGTAGTGAGAGTTATAGCGCATGCGTAATACAGTGGGCCTCTCAGAAGTTCTCTGAAAAACAAGAGGAGCAAAAGATGAGAGATACTAGTTGACATAAAAAAACTGAGATGGAAAACAGGACAGACTACCTATAGTCTCCATGTCTTGTCATCGAGTTAACCACACCGTCATCTTTGACAACACCAAGGCCAATCAAGGTCACCCTGACGATGTTGAGCGCAATGGCAAGTGAAGCGAGAAATGGAGCATAAACATCATCTTCGCTGCAATGGCGAAATAGTTGTCAGCAAAGTGATACACCCGTGTTCGAGAAAAATGTGGGTTGTATGATTTACCTGAACAAAGGCCACATAAGGAAATACACTAGCCCTACACTTATGTGCACCAGCTTCCTGCAGAGTTTCTGAAAATGCAGAGCAAAAAGCAGGCACACACGAGTCAATAATCTCATCAATGATTTTGCACGTGAACCTTCATTGTCTGGGTAATTGTGTATACTACCGTTTTAGCACTGGGTTCTGAACATTTCTGCTAAGCTCAGTCACTTTGGTGGTGGTATAATTTCCCTTCCCGAACAACAGTGTTACTGCTATTAGTAGAGTCCTTTCAGAAACGGAGTTAGACTAGCACCACAATTGCACGAAGGAAGATATGCGATCTATTCCTCCAGAATTTCCCCGTGCAGATCGAATCCCAAAGGAGAAGGAGAAAAAAGAAAGACCTGTATTGGAAAGATCACCTGGTCTAAGAGGGCGCGGTTGCCGACCTGCTCCCAGAAGCGGAGCATCGCCATCGCGGCGCCTCCAGTGAGCACGGCGGCGCCGTCGTCCCGGAGAAGCGGGATCTCCGTCCACATGGATCAACCAGTGCAACTCCTAACTCGCAGACAGGAGCTCAAAGCTCAGGCCTCTCTCACAGCCCCACAGGTTTGTGCCTTCTGCAGGAAGATCGAGACAATTGTTGCATAGGAACAGTTAATACGGTGTAGTCAATCTCCAGGTTTGTGCTCTCGTTCTCGCCATCAAGTTGAATTGTAGTACAGTAGTATTGACTACTAGTACACTCTTTGTCCTATTTGTATTGATGATATTTGGCAGTATGAGAGTACTACTAATAAGAATTGGGATGTTGCGAAATCATTTTGATAACACGGTAAAATAGCAAATCTTGAAGATTCCGGTTGTAAATGCAGGCATTGATGATGAATCTTGTTGGGTCAATTAGAATACCCCTGTTGCTAGATGCTCTTCCAAAAGAGATGCTGCTTACACAATGACACTGTTCCACAATTCAGTTCATGACCCTGTTACATGGACACAAACCCGATTAAACCAACAACACTCAGTAAACAGCCTGCAATGACCATCTCAGCAATTGCAACTCATTGTACTGTCAACACAAACAAAGCCTTCTGCAGTGTCTCTTTACTGTACTAGCTACTTCCTGCGAAGACCATCTCAGCAATTGCAGAGATGCTGCTCCTGTCGCCGTTCCCGGCACCAGCACCACCACCACCAACATAGTAGAAAACCAGGCCGCCAACGAGCGCCGAGGCGATTGGAGTCGTCAGGTTATCGTCCAAGCGCGTGCTAACCGGGAGTGACTCGACAATCGCTGCGGCGAGCGACGTGATGCCGAGGGCAGCGACCATGATCCAGCTCTGCTCGACGAACCCGAAAAGGTGGAAGTAGCACATGTAACTGCAGGTATACCACATTCAGTATCAGTTTCAGGCTTTTTCAGACAATAAACCAAAAGATGACTTCAGACTTCAGGGTCCAGTAGTATATAATGTCCAGCTTGTTGCTTACAGGATCGATGCACCAAAACCAGCGAAGAACATTGCGATGGTTCCTGCATAGGATTTGTCAGGATTGTAAGGGAGCTTCGCGTGCCCGAATCGCCTCCCAGCTATGTCAGCAACACCTGTAGATAAAGAAGCAACATAGCACATCGTTATGCTCTTTTCTGAAACCTTCATTTGAAGCAAAATTGTAATTGCATGATAAAAAGATTTAGTACCGTCGCCAGCACACAAATTGCAAATGACGGCAATCGAAACGGGAGACGTCCTCCAAAAGATTATAGTAGTGAGAGTTATAGCACATGCGTAATACAGTGGACCTTTGAGAAGCTCTCTAAGAAACAATGGAGATACAGTCAGTTCATTGTTAACACAAATAAAATGAGATGGAAAAAATGAGCGACTACCTATAGTCTCCATTTCTCGTCATTGAGTTAACCACGCCCTCATCTTTGACTACACCAAGTCCAATCAAGGTCACCTTTACGATGTTGAGCGCGATCACAAGTGAAGCAAGAAACCGAGCATAAACATCATCCGCACTGCAATGGAGAAGAACTTTTAGAAAGGTGGAAATACACAGATTGATGCCAAATGAGGAACTTTGCTGGTGGTCTGACTTACCTGAACAAAGGCCACATAAGGAAATATACTAGCCCAACGCTTATGTGCACCAGTTTCCTGCAAAGTTTCTGCAAATTCAAAGCAAAAGACAAGCATATACCAACCAATTTTATATTTTCATTGATAATAAAATATGCATGTGAATTTCCAATCCGTGGTAATTAAACCACGAGGTCAGTATTCCAAACTTTTCTACCAAGCTGAATTATTTTGGTACTAGCTTAATTTCGCTTTCTAGTTAGATAATTGATCAGCAAGGCAAGAGGTGCGCAACAAGAGCAGAAAGATGTCTTTTAGATTAATTATGAGATGATTTTGTGTTAGTATGTGCTATTTCCTCCCCAATTTCTCCGTGCAAATCGAAACAATCATCAATTGAAAGAAAAGAAAAAAAAAGAACGACAAAGATAAATGATTTAGGTACTGAGCAGAGCTTACTTGGTCCAAGAGTGCGCGGTTGCCGACCTCCTCCCAGAAGCGGAGTACCGCCATGGCGGCGCCTGCGGTGAGCACGGCGGCTCCGGCATCCCGGAGAAGAGGGCTCTCCGGCCACATGGATCCACCAACGCTAGTCCCTCTCAACTCGCAGACAGGAGCTCAGAGGTCAAATATTTCTTCCACAGATTTGTGGCTGCTACAAGAAGACCGAGACAGTTGTATAATTAATTCGTTGTGGCCAAAATCTCTACTGCTCCCATCAAATTAAATTACTAACTGCTACTCCATTATTATCTTTCAGATCTGGCTCTGAGTTGACTAGGTGAAATCAGTTTCTTAAATTGCAAGAGAACATGGGATTGTTAGGATGTAAGCGGATAATATAATTTTCGCACCGAATTCGCTTTCGAATTCGTTTTAGAGAGTCTATGTCCGGTTTGAGTGCATCTGACGGATAAGAATATCCGGATCCAAACTTGACACCCTGATACAGATATGTATAATATCACCTGGATAATTCGAAAATTATTTAAAATTATCTGATGGATTTACACCGTAATCCGACTTTTACATCAGAATTAATAGAGCACGGATAATAGTTAATTAGTTTGTTGGTGAGTTCATCTGTTAAATATCAACACACTTACATAGTCATTTACCGACTATAAAGTCCAAACTTGTTAGGATATTGGATTAATGAAGCATGCATGGGTGTTACTTTAGCCTTTGTGTTTGTGGTATTCTATACAGATCAACTTATTTGTTCATGTGATCAAGTTATATTTTCAATCATGTTATAATTATTGAATCCACGAGTATTTTGTTAAACTTGTTTTATCAATTAATTTTTGTGGTCGATCAATTTATGCATATACCAATCAGATTACTTTTTTTAGTCCCGAGTTCACTCCATTTTCGTTCTGAATCCGTAACCAGTCATTATCTGACTTGGTCCGAGTCCGCCAGGAATATATGGTATAGGATCCGGCTGCCAATACCGAACCGAAACCGAAAACCGATTCAGAAAAAACCTAATTTTGGTTTTTTCAGTTTGTGGTTAAGATACAGTTAGCAAAAGTGCTAACCATTTGGCCCTCAGTTAATCGGTTTTAAACCCAAAACCATGACTTTTATCTAAAATAACCGAATACTATTTTGCAGTAAAAAAATCTTGTAATTTGGCAGGTCCAACTTCGCTAAAACAGGTCATATAGAGTCAAAAGTTATCTATATCATCAAGGCATCTTTCACCTGATTGGTTACCACGTGAAAACTCCTATTTTGCGCCCAAGTTTGTGAGTTCAACTCTTCATGTAAGCACTAATATTTATTTTGCCGAATTTTGCTTGTTTTCTTTATTTTTCTCTTGCAATACACCCAGCTTGGTCATATAAAATAGCAAACTATTTTATTTTGGCCGATATTCATTGTTTTTCTTATTTATTTCTTACAACATATCTAGTATGGTCATATAAAATGGTAAACTAATACATACGACCATACCAGTTATACGTACGTTATTAAAAATTGCGTGAACTATGGTTAGTTTGGTTATTATCGAAACGATAACTAATGGTTATTATCGAAATCAAACCATATTTTTATATAAAACCATATTTTCCGAAGTATAGAAACCGTATTTACCGTACAATCGTATTAACTTTAATAAAATTAACTGAATCTAAATCACGTATTCATCTTTCACTCGACTGGTTACCACGTGAAGGTTCCTGTTTCTTGGCCCAAGGTTGTGAGTTCAACTCCTTATTTAAGCACTAATTTTTACTTTACCGAATTTTGCTTGTTTTCTATATTTCTCTCTTGCAATACAGCCAATTTGGTCATATAAAATACCGAACTATTTTATTTTGGCCAAAATTCATTGTTTTTCTTATTTATCTCTTACAACACATCTAGTACGATCATATAAAATGCTAAACTGATACATACGACCATACAAGTTATACATTATTAAAAAAATCGCATCAACTATGGTTAGTTTGGTTATTTCCGAAACCGGACCGATATTTAATGGTTATTACCAAAACCGAACCGTATTTTCATACAAAACCGTATTTACCAAAGTAACCGTATTTACCGTACAATCGTATTGACCGAACCGAATTAACCAAATTAACCGTACAATCGGCTTGTTAGTGAGCCACTTACCTCGGTCTTTTTAAATGGGGATCGGATCCACTACATCCAAACACTGCCTTCTATGCCACCGAAAAACCCTAGATACCTCCCCTCTATGCCATCCCTACCGACAGACCCTTGACATCGCTCCTAATCAGGAGAGATGTTGAAGAGGTTTTGGCTCTTGAACCCGGTGAAGCACGCCCACGAGGCCAGATCATTGGCAGTCCCGCGCTATGGCGCCGCACCATGTCGCTATCTCCACTAGCTCCACCATGTCAATGTGACCTTAGAGGTGGCGCACTAGTATTGGGAAGCGGCTGTGCCACTAATACAGTCGAACGTCTATCTTTTCGTGGCTAGCACCTGAACCACAACAGGGTCTCAGTACCTGAAGTCTTAACATCTGAGATCCCGTGTGACGAGAGGTTAACTCGTCAATGCACATTGTTGATGGACTTGGGTTAGAGGAAGTGAGGAGCGTTGGAGGCAACGATCGGCTAGCAAACAAGCACATCGGGGAAACACGGTTTACCTAAGTTCATGCCCTCGGAAGGGACCCTACTACTGCTTGTCTGCTCTTTATTAATGGGGGAATCAAATATTACAGGGTTGCGCAAATGCAACCTGACGGTGTGTGAGCTAGGGTTGCGAGGTATCCTTCTCGATGCTCCCTCCTAGACTTTATATAGGGAGGCTAGGTCTCGGGATAGTAGGACGAGTCGGTTACAGATTATGGTTTTTCCCTTAGTTTCCTATCTACACATGCCGTGCTTCGCAAGGATCCGCGTCTTCTAGGACTTAGGCCACCCGAATCATCTTGGGCCTTGTAGTAAGCTTCTCTTGGTCTGCAGCGTATAGGCCAAACCTGGGTGTCTGTGGGGCATACCCATTTCACCGTGCTAGAGGGAGATTTGCCGTCACCAGACATTTATCCCACCTGACCTGCATGATGACCCTGCCTACGCCGTGTGGTGAAGCACAAAACTACTTTTGTGACCCGATCTTCATAGATTTAAGGGGGATTTGGGAGAGGAGACGAAGAACATGATGAACACGTGAGTGGAAATCAAAGATACAAATGCACACCACACATAAATCCGATTTTCTCCCATTGGCCTGAACCACCAACCCAATATAATCCACTTAGAAGAGACATAAAGGTAGATATCCAAGTCAGAAAGATTGGAAAGCAAGAGGATAGAACGAAGTGATTGCAACTGATAGAGACCCAAAGGGAGAGATAAACGCAATAGAGTGCACAATAGCAAAGATCCAAGTACTTGAGGAGCGTCTTGTCCATCTCATAGATTAAATTGGAGGCCTTGTTATCCATGATTGGATCTTCCCTGCAACGGAGGCCTTGTTACCCACATGGATCTTCTCCATAAGGGGAGGGAAGGGAGACACAACTGTATCTCAATTCATCATATCTTATCTAGGGTTTACACATGGAGGTGGGGCATATATATAGCCATCCACAAAAAGGTAAGTTGTAGGGGTGGATAAGGTGGTTAGATGGGTCTCAGCCCTTTACTACGTGCAGGCAGGTGGCAGTGCCGGTACCTCAAGAGGTGGTGCCGCTTGACCTTCTTCTTGCATGTCGACGAGCACTACAAGAAATGTTTCCTTTCACAACGACATGGTCCGACGGTCATCGTAGAAGGCGCGTCTTCCGCGATGAATTTCTCGGCTCGGTCATGGCCGATGGAATTTTTTTCCGGTTTCGCGGCCCTCTACTACGACGGAACCGCTAAAAACATGGATGAAGCTCGGCTGACGCGTGGCAGAAGCAAGATTTTCAGTTCCTCGCACGGTGTTGACTCGTTGAAGTCTTTTGAGGCATGTGTGTCCCAGACGTCAGTGTCTCTAGCGGACCATACTTTTCGGTCACGCCTCCTTGATTTGAACTCGATAACATTGATCGATACATCTACCGTTTAGTTAGGCTGTTGGGTCCCACATGTCAGCCTCTCATTTGAAGAAACGTGTGTATGATGGAATTTTTTCCTTCGCTCGTACTACCCTTTTTTGAAGTTGATAGCGTTACTCGATGCATCTACCATTTAATCATGCTGCTAGGACCCACATGTTATCCTCTCATTAGAATAAACATGTGTATGATGAATTTTTTTTCTTCGCTCGCGCTACCCTGTTCCGAAGTTGATAGCGCTGCTCAATGCATCTACCATTTAATCAACCTCCTGGGGCCCACATGTCATCCACTCATTAGAAGAAATGTGTGTATGATGGATTTTTTGCCGTCAGTCGCACCTTCATGTTCCTAATTTGATAGCGTTGCTCGCTGCTTCAACCGTTTATACAGCCTGGTGGGCCCCACATGTCATCCTCCTCTGTGTAGGAAACATGTGCATGCTAGACTTTTTTTCTTCTCTTGCACCTCCCGTTTGGAACTTGGCAACGTTGCTCGATACAGCACATGTATAATGTCTCCTTGCTGGGTCTACATATCAACCTCCTCTATAAATGAAACATGTATACGTTGGACATTTTTTCGGTCGCGTCCGCCGGTTTGACCTTGGTAACGTTGTTCAATACGGTAATCGTGTATGGTTTTACTGCTGGGGCCCATGTGTCAGCCTCTCTGGACAAGAAACGTGTCAATTTTGGTCTTCTTTTTTCCGGTCGTGACCGTTGTACAAGTACTTCTTAAACCAAATCGTTAAATTTGATCTTTTGTATGGTAAGATTGATGGGCGCTAGCTGCAGGTAGGTGGGTCACCCATGTCAGCCTCTTAGTGCAGAAATATTGCTACAGATAAACTGCATGCCTTGCCACTGCACAAGAAAATTGTTATGCTTTTATAAAACATAAAAAATATATACTAATATCGTACATAACTTATTTATTTTTCTTCTTAAAAAATTGCGTGTCCATCTGCTATGCCTGATTGCTAGTAGCTCAACTAAAAAATATTATAATGTAGTAGGTAGTACTTAAAAAACATGGATAGGCGGAGTTTTTTTAGGGGTGGGTGGACAGTGCCCAAAAAAGGCCGAATTAAAGAAAAATGGGCCAAGGAGGGATTGATGGGCTATTATCTATGGGCTATTTTCATGGGCTCTCGTCCAATCTAACTAGGCTATTTGCGTGGCCGAATGATCCAAAACATGGTCGAAATAGAAGGTCTTGGGCTATAATGAGGCCGGATGGGATAATTTCTTAGGCTCGATAGTTAAAATCCCAAGGTACACAGGCCCGTATAGAAAGTCAATCCTGATTTTTCCGATATGCCGCTCCGCAAGCAAGGAGTGCCACGCACGAGCGGAGCGAAAACTAAGCAAGGGGAATTCCGTCATTACATGGAAAGCATGCGAAATCCTTTGATTGTTTATAGAATCAAAATAACTAGATAGTCTTTCTTGTTCCACTTGCAAGGCAAGGAAAACAAAATGTCAGTTTCGTTATTACAACCTTATTTTTTTATGTCAAAGACAAAAAGCTACGCACAAATTCTCATTGGATCTCGGTTGTTCTTAACAGCAATGGCTATTCATTTAAGTCTTCGGGTAGCACCACCAGATCTTCGGACTAGGGCTCATCCGGATTCGAAACAAAGACGTCAACAAGGAAAAAAAGATACTCCCTCTGATCCATAATAAGTGTCACTCATCTAGTACAAAGTTTGTACTAGCTTAGTACAAAATAAGTGACACTTATTATGGATCGGAGGGAATATAAAATATGAGCGCCTAGATCCTAGGCGCCTAAGAACTTATTATGTTAAGGCTCTGACGTCACCCTACTAATTGTGCTAATTCTATTTGTAACCTAGTAGTTGTAACTCATTAAATTCCCAACTACAACCTAGTTGCAAAAAATGTGTAACCCTCACGTTGCACGAATCGCGAGGTAAATCCAATGGCGAGAGAGGTGACTCTTGAGAACTGGCAAATCCGATAAAATATTCATAGATATTTCTGTGAAAATTGTGGACAAACACCCTGCGCCCACCAAAATTTTCCGCCGAGACCCCAAACTTTTCTAAGTGCACCCTCAATCGAGCGACCAACCCATGTCTCTTTAAATTTTGCGTCGTTCTTATGGGAGATGCACCGGATTAGAACCAAGACGCAAACTTATCTATGCCTAAAAAAACTTCTCGATGCCTTTCTATCAATAATGCCAGCCTACCACCATTGGCCATGCCGTTCTTCACGAGACGCACCCGTCGACGATCAGCTGGGCGATCCCCACGCTTCGCCTGCTAGATTCAGGCATTAGACATTCTTATTGGCTTTGGTTTGTTCTCCACCTCTCCTAGAAATAGTTAAAGCTTGTGACCATCTAGATTTACAAGGTGCTTGCAGATTTGGGTAGGTACATTCTTTAGGTAAATCTATAGTAAAGCTCTGGATAGAAGAGTTGGAAAACATCTTAAAAAGGACTTGTTAGAGATCCTGTGCAAGCTTTTGACCTGATATATTCTCATCCTTATTTGATACGATGGAGCATTTGGCTGTGGATGTACCTGACGAGGAAGTACTTAGAGGTACATTACAATATAGATGGATGTACCCTATAGAATGTTGACTTCGCATTTCCAAGGAGCGGGAAGATATCCGTAGACTGTTTATTAAGTGAGTGTTATGCAAAGATATCTTCACATATAATATAGACTGTAGAAAAGTTAGATCTATTCAGATGTCTGACTTGGCTATGTTTTGTAGGTTCTTCACAGAAATAAAAGTACCAGCAAATTTTGTTCCACCAATAAAAAGACCGAATGGACTAAGATCTAAGGATCATGTAAGACACTCAAATTGCAATGTGAATTGTCTATGAATTTTCCAGATGGGATAACCTCTTGTCTATTTTGTAACGCTAGATTTCGGAGCTTGAATTTCTGGCCCTTATTTGTGGTCCTGATAGGAGTATAATAATACGTTGCTATCGTATCTATAATTTTTGATGTTCCATGCTTGTTTTATATCTACTTTCTTATGTTTTGTCCACACTTTGGAGTATTTTTATACAATTTCTTGGACTAACCTATTAACAAGATGCCACAGTGCCAGCTGCCTGTTTTCTGCTGTTTTTGGTTCCAGGAAAGTCAGAAAATGAATATTCTCAGAATTGGATGGGACAAAAGCCAAAGTCAATATTTTACCGAGGGGAACATGGAGCCAGAAGACGAGACGAGGAGGGGCCAGGGGCCGGCCACACCACCTGGTCGCGGGGCCAGGCCTGGCCCGCACCTGGGGGTGGTGTAGCCACCTCGGTCACCCGCTCGGCCTCCCCTTTCGTCTACAAGAAGCTCCCAATGAGCAAACCCTAAAGAATCAAGCCTCCAGCCATGAAAAGTTTCGCAGCACCACCGCCACCAAAGGGGAGATTTGGGGGACAGAAAGTCTCTGTTCCGGCACCCTGCCGGGACGAGGAAGTGCCCCCGGAGCCATCTCCATCAATCTCCACCACCATCTCCATCGCCGTTGCTGATTCCCATGATGAGGAGGGAGTAGTTCTTCCTCGAGGCTAAGGGTTCTACCGGTATCTATGTGTTCATATCTCTCTCTATGCATGATCATATTGTGATCATGAGCTTTGTAATCAAGTAGATCTACTTTGCTACTCAAGTGCTTTAATAGATCTCTGCTCTCCCCATGTGTGTGAAAGTGACAGCATGTACACCACGGTGGCACTTAGGCTAGAGATTACAAATACTTGTTATGAGTTATATTTGGAGTTGGATGTCTCTATGAAATTGTGGTGTTTGTTGGAACCATCTAGCGCTCAAGGTGACAGTGTGGGGTTATCTAGATGGGGAAGACGGACTTTGAGGAGTGCTGTTATAGCCCTACCATGGATTAGAGTGTCCAACCGAAGAGTAGTTCAGGGTAGTATCATAAAGAGAATATATTTATATGAGAGTGTTCACTAGCGAAAGTATGATCCCTAGGCCTTGTTTCTAAGCATTGAAACACCGTTTGCAACTAGATATGTTACATGTTGGTTTGCTGCCATCTTTATTTCAGTTTGCCTTTAGTCTCTTCCATGCCATTAAGCTATTTTCTGGCACCGTTACCACTTATAATTATCCATACCACTTGTATTTCACTATCTCTTCGCCGAACTTGTGCACCTATACACCTAACAAGTGTATTGGGTGTGTTGGGGACACAAGAGACTTCTTGTATCTGATTGCAGGGTTGCTTGAGAGGGGATACCTTTGACCACTTCCTCCCTGAGTTCGATAAACCTTGGGTGATCCACTTAAGGGAAAACTTGCTGCTGTCCTATAAACATCTGCACTTGGAGGCCCAACAACTATCTACAAGAATAGAAATGCGTAGACATCTAGCTATTTTCTAGCACCGTTGCCGGGGAGGTAAGGTAAAAGGTACTCACATCCTCTGGCTACTAAGCTATCTTCTAGTACTGTAGCTGGTGTGTGAGTGCTCGAAGTTATTTCCTTTAGATTCTACAATTTTGTCTTTTTGTTTCTTGTTTTCACTAGTTAGGCTTAATGGAAAACAACAACAAAATTAGAGAGCTTTTTAGTATTTTTCCTAATGTAGAACATGAATTGTCTGAAAAGAAAATTAAAAAACCCATGGAACTTTCTTTGCATGCTAATAGCAATGTTATTAGTATGAATCTTTTGAACACCTTTGTTACTAATGCTATGGAAACGTCTAAGCTTGGGGAAGTTAGTTTTGATGAAAATGATCTTTTTAGTTCCCTAGCTTTAAAGAAGAAAATTTGCTCCGATGATACTTTATCTCCCATATGTGGTAATTCTAATGATACTTGTGATATTTTAAATCCATATACTAAAAGCATCTCTTTTAAAATACCTATAAAAATTGTTGAACGTGTTATGAACAACTGTTATTTGGGAGATGGAACTATCCATCCTGGTGATCATTTACTCTTTATATACGAATTATGTGAGTTGTTCAAGTGTGCAGGTATTTCAATGAAACAAGTTAAGAGGAAGCTATTCCCTTTTTCACTTAAGGGCAAAGCAAGGGAGTGGTATGAGCTACTAGATGATCCTCATCATTTGGAGTGGAAGGAACTTGAATCTCTCTTTTACTCTAAATTTTATCCTCCTCATGTAATTCATAAAGATAGGAATTACATTTATAATTTTCATCCACATGATGGAGAAATTATTGCCCAAGCATGGGGGAGATTGAAGTCACTAATGCTCAAATGTCGCATTCATGAGCTCCCAAGTAATATTGTTATTAATAATTTTTATGCAAGGCTTTTAGAACATTTCAAGGACTACTTAGATACTTGTTTAGAGGGATCCTTCACAAGTAAGGAGGTCAGAGCTAAGTGGGATCTTCTTGAAACAATTCAAAGCAATGCTGAAGATTGGGATAACGACAAAGGTAAAGAACCAAGTATAAACTACGAGTATATTGCATTAAGTCTTTCGCTGAAACTACTGATTTTCAGGAGCTTAGTGCTAAATATGGTATTAATCCTCAAATTCTTGTTGATTGTTGTAGAGCCTTTTCTTCTCATAGTAATGCTCCTAAAGAAAAATGGAACATGTATCATGAGCCTTTTAAAGACACTTGCATGGAAAATTAAATTGCTATTAATGATAGCAATAAACATGCTCAAACCTCTAAAAGTACTATTTCTTATAAGCATGTTAATTTTTGTGGAATACATAGACCTTGTGAGAAGGATCAAATTGAAGAAGAATATTGTATCACCCACAGGAATGAAAAAACTAGAATGTGGTATAGGGCTCTAAATGATCTTAGTAAAAAAGTTTGTGCCCTCTATCCTTTTATTTGTAAACTTTGCTTTGAAGTGGGTCATTTCAATTTTCAATGCTCAGGCCATAATAATAGCCCTTCTAATCCAATGATTACTGCAAGTTTGTATTGTGATGACATGATCACTCCTAATCAGCATGATGAACTTACATTATTTTTGGTGTGTGAAGAGTTATCAAGAAAAACCTCTTTGGTAGATATGAGTGCTTTTGATATGAATAGCGTCATGCATGGTTGTCATCTTTATTGTGTTGATAATTGCCACACAAATACTTACATACAAAATATTATAAAAGATGAGATTTACCAAAATATGACAAGACTAATATGTGTTTTGATCTTATTAATAAAAAGAAGGAATCCTCCAAAGTTTCTTCTATTGTCTCTAACAATAAACCAGGGTATATGGAGAAGCTTCCTTTCAAGCCTCTCCCTCCTAAAGAGAAGAATAAAAAGAAGAAGAGGAGGAGTAAAATGATAGAGGAAACATTATTTTCCCCTAAGCATGTTGCTCCTATTATAGTTTTTGATGAGTCTGATCTCGATGATGTTCCTATGCCAGTTACCTATAGTAGTGATCATGATTGGGAAAAGCACACTACTTTTGATATTAAAAATCTCTTTGATACAAATGCTGAAAATGACACTACAAAAAATGTGTTATGCTATGACCTTCTGATAGTGACCGTGGATCAAAACCTTAGAAAATTACGATGATTTTGCTCAGAAATGTCATAGTTTCATTATCTCAAATCATCATAACCCTACGGATATAGCCTACGATGTTATTTGTGGCTCACTATGATGATTTAGAATCGTCGTAGCATCCAAATATGGATAATTTAAAATTGCTAGTTGGCCATATCAGCAATTTCGTCTATGTGTTGTGTCTATGTGTCAGTTTTTGTCTACGTGTCATATCTATGTGTCAATATCTACTTATGTGGCACAGTTTGAATTTATCAGCACCCATATTTACCCAAACGGGCATGGACAAACCAAGCAACGTTAGGCCGACCAATTTCCACAAAAAATAGGTGTGCGCGTGGCCGCAAGGGTTCGAACCCGAGACCTTCTCCCCCTCTGAGCCGCGCTAACCACTGCACCAACTAATTCTTTGTGTTCAAGTACTACAACCGCATCTATAACTACATTTATTTGTTGGGTCTGGGCTCTCGGTAGGACTGGGCCTTTACGGGAAGCGGGCTGCAATAGATTTGGTTTGGGCCGGCCTTTAGCTTATGTGCGGTAGTTTAGGTCTAGGCCAACTCGGTTGGTCTGGTAAGGATAGTATTTTTTCTCCTTCTTTTCTTTTTTCTTTTTTCTTTTTTCTGTTTTTTTATTTCTTTTGTATCTTTTTTATAAGAAGTCCAAAAAAATTGATTTTTGTCTCTAAATTTTTATAAAATTCAGTATATCATCTTAGGGTGTTAATTTGCAATACTTTGGTTTTTTACAAGTAGTGGATTTACTAATCCCACATTAATCCATAGTACGGATAATATCATAAGTTGAAATGTGATTTTGAAATTATGGTTTTGGCTTCAAAATTGTGGGTGAGTGCAATGGATCTCTGAAGAAACATCATATTGTGAATCTAAAAATGATTTTTACAAAAAATCACAAGCATTAGATCATGTACATATAGTTCAAACCGGACCCACTTCCTACCGATTGAGTAGGAATTGTCTTTTTCATGACAGACGGATGGAAAAGTTTAAGATACCCCGGTTGGGACATTGTCCATGTAAGGTGGTCTAGTATTTTTTTAAAATGGGATGATACCATTTGAAACATTCATTTGGTGGTCGCTTCACAAAACACCCCTTTTTTGCACTCGAAAAATGGAAAATATCTTCTTGGTGCGATGAAAAGGAAAACTTCCTCCTAGAACATTGTTGGCTATCCCATGATGCACGTGCGTGCACAATATGGGCACATTTTCACAAACTATGTCGCGATTCTGGCCATAACATTGGTCGTTTGGCCTAAAAGCCATGAAACCTCGAACATGATAGGTTATTTCTGTGAAGATTTTTTCGAGATGCAATCAATATACCAAGTTTGGTATTTTTCTTTGCAACTATATCACATAAGATGACACCACGCAAAGGATTCACATTGTTCGGATCATTTTTGAATTTTTTATGCTCGTTTCCAAATTTTCGTGTTTCAAACTATGGTCAAATTGGCGGGAATGAAGGTCGGGGATGAGGCTCGCTAAACTTGCATTGGATCTCTGAAGAAGCATCATATTATGAGTCTAAATTTTTTTTTCCAAAAAATCATGAGCATTAGATCATGTACCTGTAGTTTAAATCGGACCCACTTCCTATCGATTCGGCAGACATTTGTCTTTTTCACCAAGGGTGGATGGGAAGGTTTTCGAATCCCCGATTGGGACATTGTTCATGTAAGTCGGTCTAGTATTTTTACAAAATAGGGGTAGCATTTTTTTATTCACCGTTTGGTGTTGCTTCACAAAACACCCCGATTTTGGCACTTAAAAATAGAAAATGGCTTTTCCATGCGACCAAAAGGAAAACTTCCTCCTACAACATTGTTCCCCATCCCAAAATGCACATGCGTGCATAATATGGGTACATTATCACAAACTATGTTGTGATTCTAGCCATAACATTGGTCGTTTGGCCTAAAAGCCATGAAACTTCGAACATGATAGGTCATTTCTATAAAGGTTTTTTCGAGATGCAATCAATATACCATGTTTGGTATTTTTTGTTGCAACTATGTCACATAATATGACACCACGCGAAGGATTTACATTGTTCGGAGGGTATTTGAATTTCTTATGCCTGTTTTAAAATTTTCCTATTTTAAACTACGGTCAAAACGACGAGCATGAAGATAGAGGATGGGACTCGCTGAAATTGCGTTGGATCTCTGAAGAAATATCATATTGTGAGTATAAAAATGATTTTTTCGAAAAATCATGGGCATCAGATAATGAAGTTGTAGTTCAAATCGGACCCACTTCCTACCGATTCAGCAGCAATTTGTCTTTTTCGCCAGGGGTGGACGGAAAGGTTTGAGATACCCCGGTTGGGACATTGTCCATGTAAGGTGTCCTACTATTTTTGGAAAATGGGATGGTAGCATTTTGAAACTTTTATTTGGTGGTTGCTTCACAAAACGACTCATTTTTTGCGCTCAGAAAATGGAAAATGATTTTTTTGTGCGACGAAATGGAAAACTTCCTCCTGCAACATTGTTCACCATCCCACGATACATATAGGTGCATAATATGGGCACATTATCACAAAATATGCCATGATTCTAGCCATAACATTGGTCGTTTGGCCCGAAAGCCATGAAACCTCGAACATGATAGCTCATTTCTGAGAAGGTTTTTTCGAGACACTTGCAATATACCAAGTTTGGTATTTTTAATTGCAACTATATCACATAATAAGACACCACGCGATGGATTTGCATTGATCGGACCGTTTTTTAATTTTTTATGCCCGTTTCAACTATGGTCAAAACGGCTGGCATGAAGGTTCTTAGCTCGGGGCCGAGCCTCGCTAAACTTGCATTGGATCTCTGAAGAAACATGATATTGTGAGTCTAAAATTCATTTTTTCATAAAATAATGGGCATCAGATCATGTACCTATAGTTCAAATCGGAGCCACTTCCTGACGATTCAGTAGGAATTTGTCTTTTTTACCAGGGTGGACGGAAAGGTTTGAGATACCCCGGTTGGGACATTGTCCATGCAATGTGTTCTAATATGTTTGAAAAATGGGATGCTACCATTTTAAAACTTTTATTTGATGAGTGCTTCACAAAACACTCAGTTTTTTGCACTCAGAAATTTGATTTTTTTGTCTACAGCCAATGAAATCACATGAATCAACGTCCCACGGATCGACAATCTCAGTCTGATCTAAACCGTTAATCACACATCAAACGCCTCCACGCTCATCCAAAGAAGCACATCCACGCCTCCACAGTCCATGCCTCCACGCTAACTTCCCTCGCACCGCCGCAACCCACCCCACTCATCCAAAAAACCCTAGATCGACACCAGACGCGTCGTCGCCACCACCTTCCCTCGCACCGTCCTAGCGGCCTCCTTCCCCACCCGAAGCCGACGCTGCTCCGCCACCTCCGCATAAGCTAAATCCCGCACCGTTCATCCAACATCGGCCGAACCTGAGATGCATGCGGTGCTCGCGAGCTCAGACGAACTGACGACCGCGTTGGGATCTTGGACAAGGAACTGGTGGCGGTGCTTTCTAGTCCAACTATGGTGAGCTTCCCCTCCCCTCTTGCCTCATCTCCATCCGCTCCGCCTCTCCGCGTGGCCCCTTCCGATCCCAAGGTTTCAATCGTAGATCTGATCTATTGCTGCCATGTGGATGATGCAGGAAGGCAACCATTAACACCGTGATTGAGTCGCTCCTAAACATGGAGAAGAAGTGTTGGCTCGCTCCTGAACATTGACACTGCATCACGCCATCTGCTGCTCGTCAGCGACAAAGACCACGATGACCAGAAGCTCTTATTCTCCAACCCCATCTGCTACTGCTCTTTCCCAAGAACCTGAATACTGCTATGTCCTTTGTCCCACATGCCGCTTCTCTTCACCAACTCCAGAACCAACATCCTCCTCCTCAACACACTCAAACCCGTCTTTGGTGTGCCGCCGTCTCGCTGCTGCAGAATCGCATCCACGTCGTCTTTAACCTCGCGCTCGCCAAGGTTTGGTCCTATGATCCCTAGCTCCTATCATGATTTCTTGATTTAGTGCTTTGTACTCGTCCATGTTCTTGATTTGGCACTAATTGGAGTAGTCTGGCACCTGTACTTATCATATCGTGATATGTATAATTTGAACCTGGCACATGTACCTATCAGTACAATAGTAACCCTAGAATGAAGTAATCCTAAAACACCTGGGTAGGAGTAGTACTAGTTTAGTTACATGGATTAGTTCTTCTGTGATTTGTAGTGCAGTTAATATTTGTGTGCAATCAAATGATATGAGAAAATGAATATTACTGTTGAAAAATGAACTTCCTCAATGCTTTCGATGCACAATCTGTCTACTCGCACTACTCTTTGAAACTTGTCTACTACACTGAGGACTTGACTTGTATGTGTCTTGTCATCTCCTGTGTCTTGGGGAGAAGTAGAAACAAATGATAGTAATATCTTGGGGACACGTAAATGTCTTATTCAGATTACAATTGGCTTACTGAGTAAATGTTGCTAACCTTTTGCTTCTATTGGCAGTGAAAACTGCAGTTAGCTGTGTTGTAGCACTGCTTATTTGGAGTACCTGTAGACGGAATTCATCTGTGGGTTCAGTTAGGCCATGTCGTTGTTTTCAGAATTCATTCTAGTGATTTCTTTGTTCATGTGTGTGTGACAGGTTACCCAACGATAGTGCGGAGCAAGGCGGCGTGATTGCGAAGAAGGCGCGATGAGGGCAACACCACGTCCAGGGCTGAGAAGGGCTTCATCAAAGGATGGTATGCTGCTTTAACATTTTAGGAATTACACTTAGACAAATCCATTGTACTCGTGATGCATGTGACTAGTGAAGTATCAGGCTACTATCATCTCAAATTTTTCAACTACAATAGCTGCCAGATATGACACACAAGGGTACAACCCACCTAGTTTGATGATTATCACTCCTTGTGCTGCTACTAATGCTACCCGGTGTTTGAGTAGCATGTGTTAAAACTAGTGATACTACACTCAATATTCAATACTTTTACTAGACTGAACTGTCAATATTTAGTGTTGGAGTATTTTCAGATTATAATTGTTTAGTTCTTCCATTCCTTCTCAATAGAGATAAATAAACAATAGAAGCAATGTTGGTTGCTGATTGTCTTTTCATATAGTAATCTGTAGCAACAAGTACACGACAACAAACATAGTGATCTGTAGAAACTAATACACACAACATTCATCGACACCTAGTCCCAACATCTCTAAGGAAGGAATAATTTAACTTTCACTGTTAAATTTAGTTTCTGCAATTACTTCCTGGAAATATACTGAATACCTACATTTTGACCTCCTGGTATATTTCCTTCTTCTTCTTGTTCAGGTGGATAACAGTTGAGGTCTGGCAAGCGACACAAGGAATAAGGGTGTGTTCTCGATTTAGTTTTGTACTTTGCTGTGTTTTGATCATTGTCAGAATTTTGTTTAATGTATTTTATCAGTCAAACTATCTGGTTGTTGGGAATGAAGCATGTAACGACTGTGTAATAGACTAATATACTATTCTTGGCTATTATTTGAGAATTTTCATGTATTTTATGTTTCGGTTAAATAAATGTTATGTCTGTACTGTAGAAATATAACAAGTGGAATCATCTTATAAAATTATTGCCTATAATTTTTGGGATAGAAGAAATATGGAAAAAGGACTGAAATTTGTACTGGACCAAATATTATTTGGGCTCTAAAGAGGCCACGGTCCGAATTATATTGATAGAAATGTTTCAGAAAAATAAAAAAGGCTAAGAAATAATTGGATAGTAAGAAGGTCGAGGCCCAAAAATGAAATGCGAAACAAAATGGCCAAAGCCTATAACAATAACTAGCCATGGCAGAGGAAGTAAAAGGCCACAATTATTGGGCTTAGCCCATATAAACAATCGAAATGGACCGGGCTGAATTCACATTACAACGATCTCGTTTTGTCACAATTTTGCCACGTTGGATCAGCCACATAGGATCTGACCTGGCTTGGCTAGATGGTCCGTGACGATATTGGATCGTCATAATGGTTATGACTATCCAATATCATCATAGACGGTTATGACGATTTCGCAAAAAAACGTTGTTATAGTTCATTTGCGACGCTAAACTTTTGACGATCTCAAAATCGTCATAGAATCGTCACAAACAGACTATTATGACGATTCTGTGACGAAAATAGAGGGTCATATATAGCCAGATTCCTTGTAGTGTGATGATATTAATAATTGTTGTACTATTAGTACTATCCATGTTCCTTCCAATGATGATATGTTTACAAGTGAACTCACTTTGGAAGATAACTATTCTATTGCTTACGATGATACTATACCTCCAATATATGATGATTACAATGATGAATATGATATTTTCAGTCCACCTACTATTGCGGAGAAAATTAATTATTATTACAATATGCCTCCTATATTTGATGATTATGGTGATGAGAATAATAATGATAGCTATTTTGTTGAATTTGGTCCCATTACAATTAATAAGAATGACTATGTTTATGTGAAGAGTATTAATTCTTTTATGCATATGGCTCATGATAAGAATGTTTTATGTGATAGTTATATTGTTAATTTTATTCATGATGCTACTGACAGTTATTATGAGAGAGGGAAACATGGTTTTATGTGTCTCAATAATATTAAGTTTCCCCTCTTTATGCTGAAAGTCTTGAAGTTGCACTTGTTTTGCTTTCCTATGCTTGTTGCTTTGTGCTTTCATGACTTGTTTCTCTACAAGATTCCTATGCATAGGAAGTGGGTTAGACTTAAATGTTCTTTGAATTTGCTTCTTGATGCTCTCTTTTACTTCAATTCATATTTCTTATGTGAGCATCTTCTCAAACTATCATGCCTAACTTAAAGGCGTTAAAAAAAAGTACTTATTGGGAGATAACCCAAAAGTTTTAGATGAGTCTTGGAAGTTATTACCTCTGTAATAACCGCTCCTTATCCTTTTTATTTGCTTTTTGTGCCAAGAGTAACCTCTAATGAGAGAGAAGTAAGACTTGGGAATAAAAAGGATACTCCCTCTCTCGTTTGCTTGGTTTGCTTAGACGTACAGAGTAACCTCTAATGAGAGAGTTTTTCGTTTGCTTGGTTTGCTTAGTTTGTTTGAATAAATTTGTTGGACCCCCTCTTTCATACATTAGTTTTCAAATAGTTTGGTTTGGTTTGGAAAAGAGTAGGAAAAGTTCATGCTTAAATGGTAAAAGGAGCTTGTTTTTGATTGTGGCCTATGCTTTGTCATGTCTGATATTGTTTTGGCTTTATGCTTAGTGATTTTTGTTGTAGCATGACATGTTATAAACAATTGAGATTGCTTAATGTGCCTTGAAAGAATCATGCGTTCTTTTAGCATATTAAAGCATAATATAGTGGTATTCTCCTTTGATGCTTTATTTGGATTGACTTGGCGCATGCTCACACCATGTTATGACTATCCCAAGTCACCATAGCCTTTATGATCCTTTAGTTTCTGACTTGTAATATCACTTTATGCTTTAATCAATGATGTGTTGTCTCTTTGCATGATTATGGCCATTATTGTTCTCTTAGTTGGTCGCTCCCAGTCTTTTGCTAGCCTCCATAACCAAGTATGAGTTCCACTCATGCATCCAACTCCAAATAAAATCAAGTTATTCCAAAGAGTCCACCATACATGCATATTCGCATTTGCTATTCCAAGTATATTCTTGTTTTTATGTACCTTCCGAATTAAACTTGTTATGTGAAAACTAGTGATTAAAGCTCTCACGAACTTGATGGCACACTTTACTTTCTTGCACTTAATAAACTTGACCATTGTGTCCATCTTTGTTGCGCATATGCTTGTGCTTTATAATTTGAAGTTAGCAAAACCATGTATCATGGGGAACGCTTTCAACATTGCACTTATATTCCGTTGATATCATGATTCTTTTGCTTATGGATCCCAACGGCGTGAAATAAAAGGGGAACTTGTAAGATCATGGAGTTTGTATGTGTGTTAGAGAAACGCCTAGGCCGCTAGCCTAAGCCATGCCTAATCATGGTGGAAACTTGCAGCATAACTATAATGAGCACTCTATGAAGCATCCTCAATAAAAACCTATGCAAATAGCAAATAAAAATATCGTTGAGATGCTCGTTGTCTGCTTGCCTTGTCATTTTGATTATGGGATAGCTCCTGTATCATGTGCAAGGGGTACCCCGTTAGCGGTTCTCTATGATAAATATGTACTTACAATGACAGGAGCTTACTTGTGACTAAAGTTGAGTAGCATGAGGTTCGGTACTCGTAAGTAAGGGGCATGAGATTTCAACTTATAACTTGTCAAGCATATCCTCTTAGTTGTGTCACTTTAACCTTAATCACCTAAATATGCTTATGATAGGGGCAATGAGAGCTGAAAGCTAAGAAGTACCATAATTTTTGGAAGCTCTTTATGAAACTTGAATCCCTGCTTCCTTCTATGAAGGCCTTTCTTTTACTTTTATGTTGAGTCGCCACCTTCTATCTTTATGCACCTATTAAGAGAGCATAGTGGCCATTCTTAGTTTAATGTGCATTGTCCCAAGACTTGTTGATTGATGCATAACTTTGATATTGCTTGTTCTTAAACTATTTGTATCTAGTCACCCTTATGAACTTTGAAGGTGTCCTATGCATTTATGTTTTGCTACACTATGAGGGATAAGCTGAATGCCACTATGCTATGTTTTCTTTATGTGAAACAAACAAACATCTTGCAAAGCATTATTATTCATGAATCTTTTGTTTGTGCCTTTCCATGTTACAACATAGTTCCTATGTCTTATTGTTAGAACTATATCTTTCATGCTATGTTAAAGTACTATAATCCCAGCTATCAATGTTCTACAAATACTTTGATCAAGTTTATGATGGTGCATGTCACCTAAAAAATTATTCTTTCTTTTTATCACTTACCTACTCGAGGATGAGCAGGAGTTAAGCTTGGGGATGTTGATACGTTGCTAACGTATCTATATTTTTTGACGTTCCATGCTTGTTTTATATCCACTTTCTTATGTTTTGTCCACACTTTGGAGTATTTTTATATACTTTCTTGGACTAACCTATTAACAAGATGCCACAGTGCCAGTTGCCTGTTTTTTGCTATTTTTGGTTCTAGGAAAGTCAAAAAATGAATATTCTCGGAATTGGACGGGACAAAAGCCAAAGTCAATATTTACCGAGGGGAACACGGAGCCAGAAGACGAGACAGAGAGGGGCCAGGGGCCGACCACACCACCTGCTCGCGCAGCCAGACCTGGCTCGCGCCTGGGGGTGGTATGGCCGCCTCGGGCACCCCCTCGGCCTCCCCTTTCGCCTATAAGAAGCTCCCGATGAGAAAACCCTAAAGAATCGAGCCTCCGCCACGAAAAGTTCCACAGCGCGCCGCCACCGAAGGGGAGATTCGGGGGACAGAAAGTCTCTATTTCTGCAGCCTACCGGGACGGGGAAGTTCCCCAAGAGCCATCTCCATCAATCTCCACCACCATCTCCATCACCGTTGCTAATTCCCATGATGAGGAGGGAGTAGTTCTTCCTCGAGGCTAAGGGTTCTACCGGTAGCTATGTGTTAATCTCTCTCTATGCATGATCATATTGTGATCATGATCTTTCTAATCAAGTAGATCTACTTTGCTACTCAAGTGCTTTAATAGATCTCTGCTCTCCCCATGTGTGTGAAGTGATAGCGTGTACACCATCGTGGCACTTAGGCTAGAGATTACAAATACTTGTTATGAGTTATATTTGGAGTTGGATGTCTCTATAAAATTGTGGTGTTTGTTGGAACCATCTAATGCTCAAGGTGACAGTGTGGGGTTATCTAGATGGGGAAGGCGGAATTTGAGGAGTGTTGTTATAGCCCTACCATGGATTAGAGTGTTCAACCGGGGAGTAGTTCATGGTAGTATCATAAAGAGAAGATATTTATATGAGAGTGTTCACTAGCGAAAGTATGATCCCTAGGCCTTGTTTCTAAGCATTGAAACACCATTTGCAACTAGATATGTTACATGTTTGCTCGCTGCCATCTTTATTTCAGTTTGCCTTTAGTCTCTTCCACGCCATCAAGCTATTTTATGGCACCTTTACCACTTATAATTATCCATACCACTTGTATTTCACTATCTCTTCGCCGAACTAGTGCACCTATACACCTGACAAGTGTATTGGGTGTGTTGGGGACACAAGAGACTTCTTGTATCTTGATTGCAGAGTTGCTTGAGAGGGGATACCTTTGACCACTTCCTCCCTGAGTTCGATAAACCTTGGGTGATCCACTTAAGGGGAAACTTGTTGTTGTTCTAAAAACCTCTGCACTTGGAGGCCCAACAACTGTCTACAAAAATAGAAGTGCGTAGACATCATATAACAACAGCTTCAGCTTGCATTTTCAACGGTGTCTGCCATAGCGCTGATGTACCTTCTGTGGAGACTGACGTAGCTGGAGGTTGTCCTGATGAACCTGCACTGGATTACGTTTAGACTCGAAATTCTGCACTTGACATTGTCGCCCCAAGGAAAATAAGGATGTGTTTCTGGTAATACCGCCTTCTGTAGAACAAGATGCTAGATGTGATGATTTCCTATGGCAATCTCTACCATTCTATGAATTATACGAGTAGTTATCATAATGTAATTGAATTGCATGTCCCTCTCTATCAATGAAAATTGCATATCTTTTGCCTTGTTTCAAAAATAAATAAATATTTGCATGTCTGCTTGTGTTAGTCGATGCAAAGAAGATATTGTTTTCTGTTCAAGTCATGTGAACAAATATGTTTGTATGTAGAGACATAAATGCGGATGAGGTGACAGAATCAGCATAAAATTGCCAGATCAATAACACAAGCATAATGACATTATAAGAAAAGGAACATAACCATCTTTTCACCGTGCTGGTGAAAAGGATATGAGCCAGGAACCATGCCTGCAAGTGGCAGAGCCACATTCTCGTGCATCTCAGCTAGCATTGGTTTATCATCGATAATACTTAAGCATCCGAATATGATTATATAATAGGAGTAGTTCCAGTTCCACACTACAGTTCAACGGGCAAAAGTGTAAGAAATGCGTAAGGTAACTCCATAATACAGGTTTCAGAGAAAAGCATACAAATCATAAGAAAGAAAGCTCTGCATCACAGTTCACCACCTTCAGGTGCAACTGTCTCTATAGATTGTAAACCCAATTCACCACCTCCTTTAGGTGGCACGATGATTTCGGGAGCAAGATTAACAACACCAATAGCAGTGCCAGCACCGGTAGCATGAGTCTCCACAATAGGTGAACTATCAAGCACCACAATGTCCTCTAAAGGATCTTCACTGCCAGGTCCAGCCGCACAAGTCTCCGCCAATGGTAAAACCAATCCACCACCTCCATCATCTAGCACGGCGATGGAAGGTGCAGGCTCATCAGTACTAGCTGCAGCTGCAGCTGCATCAGTCTCCACAGAAGGTAAACAAGGCGGTGTCTTAGGTGTAGCAATCTGACATCCATTTTCTACTCCGTCATCAGGAAACTGAAAGTCTTCTTCATCTTTGTGCGTCTGCAGTTACAGGATAAACAGTGATTATAGCGAAAGCATCTACGTGGGGTGAAAAGAACACACGTCATTCTATTGATTTACCTTGTCATCTGGGATAGTAGAAGTCACATGATTGGAACCTATTTCATCGAGAATCCTATTTTTCACTCCTTCCCTATCTCCTTTTGTAGTAAGTTGTAATATTGATTACATGATGTTGATTGTCAAATATATACAAATGTTCCAAAGTTTGCGCTGTCGAACTACCAACTTTGAACGGATCCCCATTGTTCTTAGTTATGGGATCTAGCCTAGAAAACAAGCTTCTATGCAACCTAGTCTACAAAAAAGGATGCATAGCCGAGATAAGAACTACTCTACACATGACAATACTGCACAATCGACAATAAAAATTCAACCGCATCATCAACTCTATCATGTAAGTTCGGAGTGAATCTAGATACACTCGTTTCACATAAGCTAAAACATCTTATATTATGAAATGGAGGGAATAGGTACGAGTGTTCTAGTATTTCACAAACCGCCATTGATGCTGCAGGACAGGGATGACAGATGCGCCACCGCCCTACAGAAGGTTGTCATGCCAATATCGTCGCCACCTGTAGAGGATGGAGCCGAGGAGCTGGTCGGCAACAATATGGAGCGAGATGCCAGGGGTGGTAGTGGATGGGAAGAAGGGACTGAGTAAAAGAGGTTGTGTGTGCGTGGGGGAAGATGGTGAGGGAGTCAAATCCATCTTGTCTCGGAAGGAACGCGCTGCCACATGCACCGGCGTGTGCAAAAATCCCTCCCTCTCTCTTCTGCAGCAACTACTGATAGTAGTACTCTAGCTAGATTCATCGAGTTCTCTGGTACTCCTACTAGTAGACCTTTACTGGAGCACTACTAGGTAGACTAGCAGTACTTGTTCAGAAGTAGAAAAAACTAGACTAGCACACCATCGTACAATATTGCCTTGTCGAATCACTGGCGATGCCATTATGAGAGACATGTTTTTACTGGTAAACCTAGAAACATCGTGTTCCTTCCATCGCATGCAGTTTCTGAGCGAAGTACCAACACGTCCAACTTAGGCAGTAGCTTGTTATAGGACCAAACTGTAGTGAAAAAGAAACAAAACTACGGACATGCAAGGAGTAGTACTACTAGTATACAACATTCTAGAAGAAATTATGTAGTAGTAGTAGAGTACAACTGTACTCCTAATAAGGTTCTTTTACGAGCTTGGTGAAATATACATACTGGAGAAACTACCAAGTGTACAAAAAGGGTTTGGTCATATGGAGTATTTTACAAGCCGGACCGGAATCAAAAATAAATGCTGAGTACTCGTACATCAGCTAAAAACAAGCCAAAACAAGAGTTCAATAGAAGGCCGAGACCAAATGAGCTATCCTTGAATAGGCTCGTTCCACTCCAAGGCGTTTGAGAAGGTTGGGATGAACCAAAATGGAGTCTCCGACCATATCCAGCGAGTGTTGGTGTGGAAACCAACATGTGCATCACCATTCAGACTGACGCGGAAAATTTTAGGACACGGCATGTACTCGTAGCGATTTCTTGGTGTAATGTGTAAACACAGTTCCTTCTCGTCAGATGTCCTGGCAGATCATTTGCATCGCCTACTGCAATGTAAATCAGATAGTTCATGCCAAGGAAAAGAGAATATGATCCGAGGTTAGTAATCCTTTTCCATTGGTTAGCTGCAGTTAACTGGCTTGTGTCTATTGAGAACACCATGCACTCAAACCCAGAAGGATACGTGCGAACGGTGCGACCATGGTGAACAACACTACTATCATCAGTAATTGTATTGCCCGAGACATCATATGTATAGACCAGAAGAAGTCTTGAACCATGGGAAGATCTTGCTAACCACCACCTACCATGATCCTCCTCCTCATCGTCCTCAGTAAACCCATGTGTCAGGTAAAGCACATCGCGTGGTGACAGGATAAAGAAAGGACCTTCAAAGGGAAAGGAAATGCAATATGGAAATAATACTGATATTGATCTGACATTGTAGAAGTTGATATACAGTACTATTTTTAAAAATCTTGATCATACTTAAGATGTTTGATTGCGTACAAAAATGCCAACCTAGGGAGATGCTATGGAAATTCTCCTTCTTTTCGAAATGGGGATATGCTATGGAAATTCTCCTATAAACATGATTTGATTCATAGGATCAAATGAAATAGGAAATAATCCTATAGAATCTCGCAATGTAAAGTTCATAGGGAAAAAACAATGTTTGATCCTACAAGATTTTTGTGTGTTATATACCAAAGGAAAACTAAAAAGGATTATTTCTAGGAGGTTTAATATCTTATCTTATCTTACCACTATATAGTGTACGAATAACTTTGAATATTGACTGTTGGATTAGGACTTGCGAATCCCAATATTGCCAGCCATTGGATCTTCTTTTCCATTCTAGCATCTACTTGAAGATTCTATTGATAGTCTTTAGCATAATGAACGCTATGCGCAATCCTCAAAACACACTTCTCCATCATTCTAGAATCTTCTCCATCATTTCTCAAGACCATTTTAACAAAATTTACAGGTACTAGTTCCTAATAAATGTTGACATCTACATGATAGAAAATATAAGAACTAAATATGCATCCATACTTTATAGATGTCGATCAAATTTCTAATTTTTTGAGCTTTACCTAGTATTATAATTCTATATAGTGATGATATGTCATCTATCAGAGTCTCAAGTAAGTACTACTAGTAGATACCATATTTTCTATGGATGTACTAGTACTAGGAGACAATGCAATACTATTAGCAGAACTCAATCCTATGAATCAAATTACTTATATGTAAGAAAACTTAGTAAGGATTGCATTCCTATGAAATTCCTAGGGAAATCGTACGACCAAAGAGGCTAAAATTCCTATGAAATTCCTACTAACAACCGAAAGTTCTGAAAAAATAGCTTACATCAATTCAATAATAATATCCGAGTCTCACATAAGTACTACTAGTAGATACCATATTTTCCATGGGATGTACTAGGAGACGAAGCAATACTATCAGCGGAAATCAATTATATGAAACAAACTACTTATATGTAAGAAAACTTTCTAAAGATTGTATTCCTCTGAAATTTCTAGGGAATTCCTTCGAATCAAATAAACTAATTTTTTATGGAATTCCTACTAACCAATGAAAGTTCAAAAAAATTAGCTTGCATCGATTCAGGAATAAAGCTAATAAAATACGTAGGGAGGAGCATTTACCAAGTTCTAGAGACTTCCATGCATAAACACAGCCATTCTCGGTCATGACGAACACACAATCATGTTGGATAATAACATCACAGTATTTGAAGTAGCCATGGAACTCGTTCACACAAACTAACCATCCATGACTATCATTCCCATTAAGTACAACAATCTTGAATTTGAAAATGGTGTCAAGAGAGAAATTTTTGTATCCCCCAACAACTATCAGAACTTGGAAAATGACTATCTTCTATAGTTTAGTACGTTGACCTTCATCAGCATCATCCTGGAATGTAAGTGCAGAACCTTCGGTCGGTTCAAACCCCGACACTTGCAGAATAACAATCTTGCGACGAGTGTACACGTTGACAAGGTCCCACCTGAAATCGGGCCCAACTGTGATGATACAATCTCCATTTCCACCTGCTCACTACTCATCAAAACCATTTGGGATCACAACATCGGAGGAGAACCTGTCTAGCGTTGCACAGGCTGCTCGCCACTTCGAAGCATTCTTTGGATTCCCACGGCCTCACCGTCGGATGAGAATGAAGAACATATGGGAGGCCAAACGAATGAGAAGAAGGCATAGTTCCACTCTCTTTTGCTGATTGAAGAATATGTTTGGACGAACCGACAAGGCTCGCGGTGGTGATGGCGTCGCAATGGTTGATGAGTACTTGAAGGGGGCCTTCAGTGAACACCTTCTAAAACTGCTCAGGATCTTTACTGTCCTTGCTCGATCTCACCATGGAAGGATGTTGCAGATGGTGTTTTGAGGGCTTTCTTTGAGGTGGGATGGGGGTGTGGGAGGGAGAGAAGATCGTTGGCGAGAGCTGGCGGCCGAGGTGAGATGGAGAAGACAAAGGATGATGGTGCGTAGTAGTACTACTAGTACTGCAGAAGGTGGGCGTGTGGGGGTGGGGCTCCAGTTGTGGCTAGTTGCACAAACCTCCAACAATTAGAGCCGTAGTTGCAAGGAGCTCCAACTATTGAGCCTAGGGTATATAAGAAATAATGTTAAGAGGGCTAATCGAAAATTTTGTGCTATGTGCAGCATTTGTACCCAAAAGTAATTGTAGTAGTTTCTTGCAACTATACTATCCTGATTATCTAGAGTTCCCTGCAATTTTGAATCCAATTGTTGGAGGTTTGTTCAATTTCCACCCTCCACGTGTTTCGAGGAAGCTCTATGACCCTATGTTCAAACAAAAAAAGATCAAAGACAAAAAAAGGAAGACCATCTCTCAGGGCTTGTTTGATTTGCAGGATTCTTAAAACATAGAAATAGGAAACTACAGGAATTTGGATCAAGTATGTGTTTGAATCATAGGGAAAGCATAGCAATTATACCATGAGGTTGGAGTGGATGAAAATTTTCCTAAAAAGAAGAGGGCAAAGGAATACTTTGAAGGAATCTCAATTCCCATGTTTTTCCTATTTCTATATTTTTCCTATCCTGTGTTTGAAACGGGGCATAATTCCTATATACTGGAATCCTATGAATCAAAAAACAGTGTAGGATTATTTCCTAAGGGACAAAATCCTTCACAAATCCTTTGAATTTTCTTTGAATCAAAGAAGGAATAAAAAAGGTTTCCTCTCTCAGAAAAAAAGAAACTCCACCTCTTGGAGAAAAAGAGGAACTCCACCTCTTGGACAATTCAGTATGACTAGAGTAGCTACTAGAGTCTATGTCTAGTACTACCTGTAGGACCCAATCATAGCACGTTATTACTAGTACTAGTAAGTATCAGTCTTTGCATGTGCCTCGAAGGAAACAAAATAAAACTCTATATGTAATAAATGACCATGACAATTTCCAAGATACACAATCTTTTGCTTGTTCATTTTGACCTGGGCGACAGCCGGAGGATAGAGGAGTACTAGCTGCTCCGTGTTTTGAGCCATCGAGCTGGAGTAGAAATTTGGATATCTAAAAATCTGAACTGTCCTGTCAAACCAATGTTCGTTGCATGCAACTTGACCAAATAGACTTACTGCACTACTTTACTGCACATCCGAAAAACTATGGAGTATAGTAGTACTACTACTGCCATGTAGTACGTACTACAAGAAGTACTAGTATAGTAATATTACACAGAGAGTTCCACATTCATCTTGTAGTTCCAAAAGCAGAAGTTGTGCCAATATAGTACTATAGTAGTCACGTTCAGGTTGCCTTACAGGGAAAAATAGTACGATGAGTAACACGATTTATCTATTTATGTACTCCTATTTGCGTATATTAGTAGTACTACTCAAGAACGGCATGAGCGTGTGCTCCACTAGTGTGTCTCCGCACGTAGGGTAATCCAGTACTACTAGTACGGAGTTGATCGCCACCGTATGGTCGCATGATTATTATGCATTGGTCCATTCCCTAGTCGTGGGCACATGCCATAGCAGTAAAAAATTATGAAAAATCAAATACTCATAAATAGTTACTCCCTCTATCCTAAAATAGTAGTAACTGACTTGGCTTTGTCTAGATACGTATGTATTTTGACGCATTCTAGTACTTAGATGCTCCCTCATTTCCAAATTAGAAAGCATACCAGGTTTTGTCAAACTCAATATTTATAAAGTTTGACCAACTATATGTACAAACATACTAACTTACATAATGTCAAACGCATATAATATAAAAACATGGTTCTTGATGATTCTGATAACATTTAGTTGATGTCATAGATGTTCATATTATTTTCTAGATATTTAGTCAAAGTTTATTATGTTTGACTTGGACAAAAACTAATGCATGTCCTAATTTGGGAAGGAAGGAGTACATGTGAAGTCGGTTAATTTGGGATGGATGGAGTACATGTGAAGTCGGTTAATTTGGGATGGATGGAGTAGTAAGCAGTAAAACTCATTTTATAACCAAATACAACCTTCCTAATCCCAAAGAGACCTTGGCTCTGACTACTAGCAATTAATACATCATTTGATTCATGTTAGGACCATTAGATGAGACGACGAAGATCAATTCTTCTTGTCAATGAAAACAAATAAGAGTTTTACTCTAGTGTCCTCCCATTCTCCCAAACTTCGAAAATTGAAGACATAAGAACTACTAGGATTGGCCAATAACCCTTCATGTCCTCCAAGCCGAAGAGGCATTGGTTAATCCTGACCCTCCTTGTGTTTTCAATTTCTTAAATTTGAGAAAATGGGGAGGAACCGAAGCAATCCTCAACTGAAAACACCTCTTCGTCATCTCGGACGTTCCAACAACAGTGGTATTGTACTGCAGACACCGCGAGGAACGTGAGATCTCAGAGTGCGACCCTACCCCAGGATGCATAGCTCGTAGGCTCGATTAGCGCATATGGGTGTTCGTCAAGAAGTTAGTCGGCATACCGCAACATGCAGAAGTTATACCAATTTGCTTTACCAGACAAAAACTATGAGCAAAATCATCAATATATTTATGGCATGTACTCACGAATGGCATGAGCTTGTGCTCGACGATCACATGAAACGCACAATATTCTCCACCGTGATGTATCCTCACGTAGATCACAACAATGCATGGTCCATGGAGTTAAGAACACAAACAATCCTTGTACTTGTGTGTGGGGCTCTATTTAGTCCTCCAACTCGTGATTTGCTAAAGTTTACGCACAAACTTGTCAACATGACTAAATTTTCTTGTAAGCAAGGTTTACAGTCAAAATTGTGTTAGCATGGATGACACGTGGACGTTGGTCATGCATGTAGGAGAGCATCTGTCCTATAATATCGCACCTAACACTTCTCGTATAATAGCCAGTTAGGGTGAGATAATCTCCTGCAAGATTGATTTTGTGAAACTGACATGTGAGATAATTAAAAGATATGTTCTGTTCCAAATATCGCACATACCTAACCCTAGTTCAATTGTTTTTCCCTTGGCTTGTGCCCTGATCTTCCCACGCGAGCACATCTTGTGGCTGGAGCTCGAGTATGGCGAGTGGCAACTCTAGTAGTTCGAGCTCGAGTCCGAAGGAGTATCGTGTGCCCAACACAGAGCTGCTCATCGCTAAGTGTGATCAATACAAGCATCATTTCTTGAAGAAGTACACTACCAAGACCAATGTCCACGGGAATCCGAACGGTATTTCTTCAAGTGTGTCCTTGTCACAGGGTTAGTGAGTTGGGCTGCTTTGGGTTTGTCTCCAGTTTTCTCACGTGTTTGAGCTGAATTTCCTTCTTAATATGGATGTTGAGCTAATTTTATTTTTTCTAATGTAACCCAATGGGTGTAATATGTTGAATTGGTCTAAGCATCAATTTTTTCCTTCTCTCGAATAAAATAAAAATAAAGTGGCATGGAGGTGAAAATGACATGGTGTTGCTTACCAGGAAGGATATGCGGGGAGGGGAAGTGGTAGTTGATATGCAAATATTGGGCCGTTGTTTATTATTTGACATGCGGGATGCGCTACGTGCAAAATTCTAGGGCAACCTATCCTGCACGCTGGACCCACGTCGATGTGTCGTCTACACCAGCGCAATTTCGATGGCAATCCTGGTTCAAGACTTAAATCAAGTTGAATTGATAAGTCTGGGCATACAATTTCGTAATCACTGAGTTAGATGACTAAATCAAAGCACGGTAAGAACGGTTAGTGTGTTTATCTCTGGTCCATGCCATAGAAGTGAACAATTACATAAAAGTTATAATAAACCCCTAAATACTCCACAATAACATTAGCAGCAAACTTAGTTTACATCCAAAATGCATCCTTCCAAGTGCCAAAAGAGAACCTACATGCGACTACTACTAGTAAACTGGAGTAGTAAAATAGTACTACTGGTAGTACTATTTATCTGCTAATACACCATTACAGTCTTGATCATCAGCCGTAGTTTAAGATTATTTTTTCCTGTCAATGCAAATCTAGAAAGATACATGGGTGGACTATCCAACCTTCATCAGGAACCCTGGAGGCACCCCAAGGTACGTCCTGAGCTTGTCAGACGGGAAGTTGGCCGGTGAAAAGCTGCTCGTCAGCTCGATTACCGCATTAAGGCTCTCGACCATCAAGAATTCCACCAACCCTGGAGGGCGAGGCACACATAGTTTCACCATGTACCGCGGCCACAAGCACATGTCCTTCCTGATGCACACCAAGGAGACAACAGCGGCCGGGCCGAGCGCGCTGATGGTCAGGCCAAACACGGCACCATCATCCCCATAGAGGAAGCGCGTGAATCCCCGTGCTTGTTGGTGGAGAAATCATGATGAGGCAAAAAAAGGTGCTGCCATAGATGGCCCTGGTTACTATGACCCCGTGGGCCTCCTTCATGTGGGGAAAGAGCCCTGTTGGCAGGGCAATGAAATCACAGGCAGGATCCATGCAAGAGCATGGGACGTGCGGGCACGTGATCTTGTGCTCGTCGAGCTTGTCGAAGGCGACCAAGCTAAATCAGCCATCGTAGGGGCACTCAATCATCGCCTCAGACTCCACAGCATCCATAGCAGCAGGCTCACGGTCGAATCCACCGACACGGTACACAAACTTGTGGGAGTGGTTACAGAGGGAAGATCGACTCGCCGACGTAGTGCCCGCCGGCTAGAAACCCGGGTTAGGTGGGTATACTGAAGAGTATACTGATTGAGTTTCATACTGTACTAGTACGATTTTACAGGAATACGCTAGGCATCAGCACACCGGTGGTGGCTGATCCTCTTCATTTGGCCACTTTTTTCTTAGACAGTGTCCACACGCTATACATTCTTTGTGAAAACAAAAAGGCTACAGAAAGGTGACAAGTGAGTAAAACAGGTGTCACGATGTACAATACAGACAGAGGGAGAGACCGAGGCAAGAAGATCCACGTGAGAGGAATGAAGATCTACTCCTGGAGAGAGACGAAAAAGCCTGCGGCCTGGTGTAGGGTGTAAAGTGCTGCAGGGGAGAGACCGAGGAATGCATGCATGTCTTCGACACCAACCTGTAATTAACTTTTTTGGTTTTATAAAATTTAAATAACCTTAATAATCCCAGACAGAGGGAGTAGTAGTACTAGTACTAGTAGTAGTACCACCTCTGTTTGGGATTATAAGTCCTAAGGGCCAAGTTGAAAATACCAAGACACTCCATAACTCACTCTCATTAATCTATGCATGCACCAATAGTTTTACATGCATGAGAGAAGTGAGAGGAAAAGAAGAACATGCATTGGATGAGAGAGACTAATAAATGAGATAGCCCTTATAATCTCAAACAATATAAAAAAGCTCTCCGGACCTATAATCCCGAATAGAGGTAGTACATCTTAGAAAAAATCAGACAAACTAGTACTGCATTTATTAATGGTACTTTTTGAGAAATTATAGTAGTACTTAGATATGTGAACAACCAATCCAAGTTACTACTCCAATAGAGAGTACGATCACTCTTTTTTATGGATTCTTGTTTACTACTACCTCTATTTAGGATTATAAGGGCCGAGAGATTTTTTATATTGTTTGAGATTATAAGGTCTATCTCATTTATTAGTTTCTCTCGTCTAATGCATGTTCTCCTTTTCTCCTCACTTCTCTCATGAGAGAGAGAGTTATGAAGTGTCTTGGTCTTAGCAACTTGTCCCTTAGGACTAATAATCCCAAATAGAGGTAGTACATAGTAGTAGTAAAAGCTAGAATGTAGATTATTTTAGAACAAATTTTGGCTCTACAATATCTAGAATACACGCAAACCTCAGAAGACACTTCATTGCTTAGTTTTAGGGATCTTGTGCTAAATGCATGGATTTGGATGTAATTTTCATTTTTATAAGGTCCTTGATGTAACTTGTACTTCCACCGACCGCGTGTTAACTAAAGCACCTTGCTCCTATGGGACCTACCACAATTAAAAGAAAATTACACTACCCCGATTGTCATACAAAGTGGGCCATGGTTTCTTATAATTCCAATGTTTTAGAAATTGGATGTTTCAAGCTTCCCAGCTAACTTCGCACACCTTAGTGACTTTTTGCTAATTAACAAAATTAGGTTAAACTTTTGCTACACAAGTAAGGGCAATTGACTGCTCTTGAATTAAATGTATTTTCAGAGGTAGATGGGTGCATCTTCATGTAGTAAACAATGCTGTCGGTATGAGTTTCCAACTATCACGAAAGAACATTTAATTCTCAATTTTTCGAGTGATAATGAGATTGTTCTTTTACGTAAAGAAACTCCGAAGAATATGGATCTGACTACCGCAAGACAAGTTTTCAGAGATAAATAGTGGACCAACATGTTGTACTGATGATAGCCATGTTTTATGAGCTTTAAACTTCCAAGCTAACTCCGCCAACTCGAATGACTTTATGCCAATTTATCGAAATTAGGTCAAAATTTGAACTACAAGTAAATTGTAGGTTGCTTTGAAAGCTTTATGAAAAATCTTCTAGAGGTACCCATTCGGGGGTCACTTAATATATCATAAACCACCGAGAGTTTTGATGACACGTTCAACTTCTTGCTAAGATTTTGCATCTTAACAGTTTAACAAAATTAGGTTAAACTTGAGCTACAAGTAAGTGCGAAAGATCGCTCTTGAATTAAATGTCTATCAATATTTGAATGTTTCCTAGCTAAATCTGCCCATTTGAATGACTTTATGTCGATATATCGAAATTAGGTCAAATTTGAAACTACAAGTAAATTGTAGGTTGCTTTGAAAGTTCTGAGAAAAAGCTTTTGGGGGTACCATCGAGGGGTCAGAATCAATATATTAGAAACCACCGAGAGTTTTGACGATAGTTTCAACTTCTTGCTAAGATTTTGCATCTTGAGAATTTCATGCAATTAGGTCAAACTTGAGCTACAAGCAAGTAAGCGCGATAGATTTCACCTGAATTAAATATCTTTTCAGAGGTAGATGGGTGCATCTTTTTGTATTAAGCAATGTTGTTTGTGTGAGTTTCCAATTATCAAGAAAGAACATTCTCAATTTTCCAAGTGATGTCGATATTATTCTCTCCTATAAAGAAAGTTCGAAGAATATGGATCTGAATGCCACAAGCCAAGTTTTCACACATATATAGTGGACCAACATATTGTACTTACGATTTCCCGTGTTTTATGAGTTCTCAAACTTCCTAGCTTATAGCTCTTCCCACTTGAATGACTTTATGTAGAATAATCAAAATTAGGTCAAATTTTAACTATATAATACAAGTAAATTGTAGGTTGCTCTGAAAGTTCTACGAAAAATCTTTTGAAGGTATCCATCGGGGGGTCACAACCAATATTTGAGAAATAACCGAGAGTTTTGACAACATGTTTGACTTTTTGCTAAGATTTTGCATCATGACACTATTTAACAAAAATGGGTCAAACTTGAGCTACAAGTAAGCGCGATAGATTGCTCTTGAAATATATGACTTTTCAGAGGTAGATGGGTGCATTTTCTTGGAGTAAACAGCGTCATCAGTGTGATTTTCCAACTATGAGGAAAGATCATTCAATTCTCAATTTTTCAAGTGATGACGAGCGAGGTTGTTCTTTTTCATAAAGAAATGTTTGAAGAATATTGGATATGAATGCCAGAAGCCAAGTTTACCGACATATATAGTGGAACAACATGTTGTACCAACGATTCCCATGTTTTATGAGTTTTCAAACTTCCTAGCTAACTCTGCCCCTTTGACCTAATGACTTTATGTCGATTTATCGAAATTAGGTCAAATTTGAAACTAAAAGTAAATTATAGGTTGCTTTGAAAGTTTTACGAAAAATCTTTCGGAGGTACCCATTGATGACCCACAAGTATAGGTGGTGTATCGCAGTATTTTAGAGGGAAGTGAAACCCAATTTATTGATTCGACACAAGGGGAGCCAAATAATATTTATAAGCCTTAACAACTGAGTTGTCAATTCAGCTGCACCTGGAAACAATCTTGCTCACAGCATTTTATCAGTAGCAACAGTTTTATAGTAGGAATAGCAAAGTAGCAGCAGCAGTAAAGTAAAGACAACAGTAATAATAGCAGTAAACAGTAGGATTCGAGTGAGGTAGGCATAGGGATGGATGGACGGGCGTTGCATGGACAAGACCATTCACATAGCAATCAGAACATAGGGCAATTACAGATAAATAAGATAAAACATCCAAGTACTAGATAATCCTAGGCATGTGTTCCATATATAGTCATACGTGCTCGCAATGAGAACTTGCACAACATCTTTTGTCCTGCCAGCCTGTTTGCAGCGGGGCCTCAAGGGAACTACTGGCAATTAAGGTGCTCCTTTTAATAGAGCACCGGAGCAAAGCATTAACACTCCGTGAACACATGTGATCCTCACATCAAAGCCATTCCCTCCGGTTATCCCGATTTTTGTCACTTCGGGGCCATTGGTTCCGGACAACAACGTGTGTATACAACTTGCAGATAAGACCATAAATAATACTATCATAATGAATCAATAACATGTTCAGATCTGAGATCATGGCACTCGGGCCCTAGTGACAAGCATTAAGCACAACAAGTCGTAACAAAGTCATAAAGCACTAATAAAAGATACTAGACACCATGCCTTAACAATCTGATGCCATTACATGAACGATCTCATCCAATCCCTACCATCCCCATAGCCTACAGCGGGGGATTACTCACTCATAGATGGGGGAAACATGGATGGTCGATGGAGAAGCGATGGTGATGATGATGGTGATGATCTCCTCCAATTCCCCATCCCGGCAGGGTGCTAGAACGAAGTTTCTGGTGCTATTTCGTGGAATCTGGTGGTGGCGGCGGAGCGGAACTCCTTCTGGAAAAACGTCGAGCCCCCCCCTGAGTTTTTAGGTTAGAAGGCAACTTATAGGCGAAGAGGGAGACCGAGGGGGTGTCTGGGGCGGCCAGACCACCCCCTGGCACGACCTGGGCTAGTCCGTGCGGCCAGGTGGTGTGGCCTGGGCCCAACCCCCCTCCGTCTCGTATTCTGGCTCTGGGAGTCTTCTGGTGAAATAGGATTTTTGGCATATTTTCCGGGATTTTTCCTGATAGTTGATTTTCTGCACAAAAAGTAGACACCAAGGCATTTCTGCTGAAAACAGCGCCAGTCCTTGTTAGTTGCATCCAAATCACACAAGTTTAGAGGTGAAACAATAGCAAAAGTGTTAGGGAAAGTAGATACGTTTTGGACGTATCAACTCCCCCCAAGCTTAGATTATTGCTTGTCCTCAAGCAATTCAGTTGAAAACTGAGTGCGATAAAAGAACTTTCACGGACACATTTGCTTCATATGATGTATATATTCTCAGCATGTGATCAACTACTTAGACAATTCATAATAAGGAGTATGCAACTAAGTTTACTTAATAGGCATTGCAAGCTATGAAGAGATTCCAACTCAAAAATAATAAGTAGCATGAAGTATAAACATAAGCAACATTACAATGCTCATAAAAATGTATGATAGAGTGGTATCTCACTTGCCTTTGATTTAAGGCACCTCTGAAGTTCAGGTGAAGACTAGAAGTAAAGATGTCAAGGATACAAGCATCAAAGTCATATCACAAATAATCAAGTTTTGAGACAAGCACAAAGAATGACAACTATGCTCTCAAGAAGGTGCTCAAAGAATATGTGGAGACTCAACAAGTAAAAGAAAAGGTTTTGAATAATTTGAAAAGCTTCCAAATGCTGAAAGCATGGTACTCATTAGCTTTGAGCTCTCATTTCCCCTATCATAAGCATCTTTTAATGTGGTTAAGGTTAAAGTGACACAACTAAGAGGATATGCTTGACAAGTTATAAATCAAAGTCTCATGCCCCTTACTTACGAAGACCGATCCTCATGCTACTCAACTTCAGTCACGAGTAAGCTCTTGTCATTGTAAGTATATACTTATCATAGAGAACCGCCAACGGGGTACCCCTTGCACATGACACATGAGCTATCCCATAATCAAAATGACAAGGCAAGCAGACAATGAGCATCTCAGCGATCTTTTTATTTACTATGTGCATAGATTTTTATTGAGGATGATTCATAGAATGCTCATTATGGTTATGCTGCAAGTTTCTACCATGATTAGGCATGGCTTAGGCTAGCGGCCCAGGCGTTTCCCTAACACATATACACACTCCATGATCTTACAAGTTCCACTTTTATTTCACACCGCCGGGATCCATGAGCAAAAGAACATGATATCAATGAGGTACTAAGTACCAGTGCAATGCTGAAAGCGTTCCCCATGATACATGGTTCTGCTAACTTCAACTTATAAAGCGCAAGTATATACGCAACAAAGAAGGACGCAATGGTTCAGGTTTATTAAATGCAAGAAAATAAAGTGTGCCATCAAGTTCGTCAGAGCTTTACTAACTAACTTTCTCATAACAAGCAAACATTTTATTCGGAAGAAAACAAGGCATATTGAATATGAACGGAAATAAAAAATGGTGCTAATGGGTAGGTATGGTGGACACTTTGGAAATATTTAGTTTGAGGGAGTTGGAAACATGAGTAAAATACTCAGTGAAAGTGAAGGCTAGCAATAGTAAGGGAGCGACAAACGAGAGAGCAATAGCTATCATAATCATGCTTGCAACAAAACATGACTAATCATGGCATGAAAGTGATTCAAGATCCTCAAGGAAAAATAATTCATCGAGGCTTAACTGATTATTACAGTCATGTGCATGCGTGAGCATGTGCCAAGTCAATTCAAATGAAACATTCAGAGGAGGATACCACGGTGTCATACCAAGTTATGAATAGAGTAATGCAAGCAAACATTCATAAAACATGCTACAAACTATTAGAAAGCTGGAACTAATCATACGAAAGCAAGAACTACCAAGCATCCAAAGATAACATACACCCTACACGAACAGACTAAGCATGCCCACAAAGATGAGTGTATGTACAAAAATGAAAACAAATAGAGTTCGTTACCAGCCCCTTACCACGAGTTGTCATTAATCCTCATTATTGCTCTTCACTTGCGTGGCTTGAATAATAACATGAAACCAATATCCACTGAGGACTGCTGAACCCCTATAGCAAACTCGCAAAACCAAAGAAGAACGACAAATATTTTTGTTGTTTTTGATTTTTAAAACAAGAACCAAAAAGGAAAAACAAACAAAGAAAAATCTTTTTGGGTTTTTCGAATAGTTCAAACAAAGCAAAAAGGAAAAAACAAACCAAGGCAAAAAGAAGGAAAAGCAAACCAAAGAGAAACAACAGAAATATTTTTGGTCTTTTTGTGTTTTAGAAAGCAAAAGCAAAGAAAGAACGAAAACTAAAAAGAGAACGAAACATGAATATACAGAGTACCGACGCAACATGATAAGGAGATGAGTACGTTGTCGGCGTACCTCCCCCCAAGCTTAGGCTTTTGGCCTAAGTGGGTATCAATCCCAAGCCGGCCAGGATGACGTGTCACCGTAGTATGACGAGGAGGTACCCTCGTCCTGGTGCAAGCTCGAGTACGTCCCTCCGTAATGTGCGGAGTGATCGTAGGAGGGTACATCCTCCTGGTGCTGCTCGTGGAAACCCAGCAAGCAAAGCTTCTCGTCCACATCTTCCTTGGAGCGCGACCACAGTCTCCTGTGAACACTAAACAAAGAAGACTGTGGCAATGTGATTTCCCTCTCATCCCCGTCAGTAAACAACATCCTATATACTAGACTGTCCAAATCAGAAGCAGCAGGGACAAAGTGGTGAGTTTTCATAGCAACAAGGTCAAGCCTTTGTGATGCCAGTACAATATCATTGGGGTTCACTAAAAGACCTAATGCATTGACCATACGCGAGGCAATGATGCCCCCATAGATAGCCCCTAGCAGCTAGGCGGTGAGCAATAAGCGAGCCAAGGTTGTACCGAGTATCATTGTTAAGCGCAGCAGCAAGGAAGGCTAAATGATAGTTGGAGATATTACTTGTGTTCTCCCTACCAAGTATGCTAGTAGCAAGATAATACGCAAAGTATCCGAGAGCAGGGAGTTGAATGTTTCTTATCTTTCCGCGTTGCATCACGCGGTCATCATCATTGGTCACCCCTCGGTAAAGCTCCAGCAAATCAGCGGGTCGCCCTTGAATTTTCTTCACGGTCCCTGTCATGCTTACACCTACAATACTGCAAAATATTTCCAATGGCATGGTAAAGGGCAGATTATAAATTTTGAAAGAGATAGTTGACTGATAGGGCGTGTTAGTAAACGTGAAGCTCTCAACAAAGGTTTTGGTAAGAATAGCGTATTGCTCACTCTCATCTTGCATATATGAGGTCAAACCAACCCTCTCAATCAATAGCAAGAAATCATCAAGAATCCCTGCAGCTTGTAAGAAAGTAAAACAAGGAAAAGTAGATGGGTGAGCATCCCTATCATCCCTTTCATTACCAATACGAGTTGCAATGAGATCTTTGTTGTATGATGGCCTAAACTGAGAGGCTGATCTTGAGGGCCTCGACCTCCTAGGTGCATCCCTCTCAAATATCTCTCCAAAGGTATGGTTGTTCATGCTTGGTATTCTGAAATTTAAACACCTATTAAACAAGTGATTGCAAAGTGAATATAATGAAGGGTACTACTCATAGGGACTTGTAAGAGGCCTAAACATGCATCAAAACTATATCTCTAAGCATCAATCAAGCTTACAAGCTCTCACAACCTGTCACCTATAGCAGCAAAATACTCAAGATGTAATCCACTAAACACAAATCTACTTGGACAAGGGGAGGAGTCACATACCAAAGAACAAGTGCTCCAAATTTCAGCAACAAAGATGGGCTGAGAAAGGAGATCAAAAAATTCGAGAGCAAGCACAGCAAGAACGCGATTTTGAGCAATGAACTGGAGCTTACTCGGGAGAGAGAAGAAAGTGGCAGGTGAGAGAGTTAGTGGAGGGCCAGGGGTGGCCCACACAATGGCATGGCGCCACCCAGGGCAGGCCGCGCCACCAGGTGGTGTGCCTGCATGGTGGGTCCCCCTGGTACCTTCCAGGCACTCCTCTTCCCCTTTTTTCACATAAAAATTTAATATGAATTTTCTGGAATTTTTTGAGACACTTTATTTTTGGGCATTTATCAGGTATAGAAGAATGATTTTCTGACAGACAGATTTTTTTTTGAAATGTTGCAATGACAAAACAAAGCTAGAACTACAGAAGTTCTAAGACACTCTAACATGCAAGCAACTAACAACAAAAAGAAAGCTAAACGAAAACAAAAACTAAAATGGGTAGAATAGAAGTGAGCAGGGATAATCATGGTGAAAACATTGTTTTGTTCAATGAAATCCTTTGTTAACAAGGTTGATCAGGTCTTGTTACCAAAACAATTCCATATGAGACAAAACTTTGTATTCCACTAATGATTATGTTACCTCAACCTTGATAGCAATAGTCCCAATCATAATAGTTTCAAAATTTTCTCTTGGTATGGGACAATATATTTCTCCAACTTGAATGCCCTCAACATGTTCAATTGAATTCAAAACATAAGTCCTTTCAATCTTCTTGGGGAAATAGACAGCATGTTCCTTGTCATTAACATTAAAGGTCACCTTTCCTTGATTACAATTAATAACAGCTCCTGCAGTATTAAGAAAAGGTCTCCCAAGAATAATAGACATATTATCAACTTCAAGCATTTCAAGCACAATAAAATTAGTTAATATCAAGCAATTATGATCCACTTGAACATGTACATCCTCACATATACCAACAGGAATAGTGGTAGATTTATCAGCCATTTGCAAAGATATATCAGTTGGTATCAGTTTTTCAAGTTGAAGTCTCTTATAGAGAGAGAAAGGCATAACACTAACTCCAGCTCCCAAATCACACAACGCAGTTCTAACATAACTATTCTTAATAGAGCAAGGGATAGTTGGAATCCCTAGGTCTCCAAGTTTCTTTGGAACCTTACCACTAAAGGAATAATTAGCAAGCAAAGTGGAAATTTCTTCATTAGGGATCTTCCTTTTATTCGAGACAATATCCTTCATATACTTTGAGTAAGGAGGCAATTTAATAGCATTAGTCAAAGGAATTTGCAGAAATAAAGGTTTCATCCATTCACAAAACTTATTATAGTGTTCATCTTCCTTTGACTTGTGTTTCTTACCAGGGAAAGGCATAGGTTTTTGGACCCAAGGCTCTCTTTTACTACTATGTTTCTTAGCAATAAAATCTTCTTTAGTGTATTTAGTATTCTTAGTGTGGTTTTCAGGTTCTTCTTCAACTTTTTATTCATTAGGAAGTTCATTTTCTTCATTACCACTTTCAATTTCAGCATCAGAGATAGATATACTATTAGGATCTATAGCAGGTTCAGTGGGTTCTACAATAGTTTTATGTTTCTTTTTTCCTTTTCTTACGAGTAGTACCACTATTTTCAGCTTGTTGAGAATCCTGCTCAATTCTTTTGGGATGCCCCTCAGGATATAGAGGAACCTAGGTAGCAGCACCACTTCTAGTTGTAATTTCATAAGCATGTTTTTCTTTAGCAGCATTAACTAGCAAGTCTTTTTGCACTTTAATGAGTTGATCTATTTGAGTTTGAACCATTTGAAAGTGTTTTACAATCATTTTAACATCATTAGAGGTTCTTTCCACAATATCTTTCAACTCAGCAATAGCTCTAGTGTTTTCCATTAGATGATTTTGCACCCTTTTATTAAAATTATCCTGCTTAACAATAAAGATATCAAATTCTTCTAAGCATTGATTAGGAGGTTTAGAGTAAGGGATATCACCTTTATCAAAGTGTTGGAGAGAGTGTACCTCAATAGTGGATGAGTAGGGAATAGGCTTACATAATTCTTCTATAGGAGGTAAATTCTTGACATCTGCAGCCTTAATTCCCTTCTCCTTAAGACATTTCTTGGCTTCCTTCATCACTTCATCATTTAATTCAATAACTCCCCTCTTCTTTGATGTTGGAATAGGCACTGGTAAAGTAGGTTCAGGTACAATTACTTCAGGTATAGCTTGTTCAGGAGGAGTCCAATCTTCATAATTCTTGCTTATTTTAGCCATTAATTCCTCAGCTTCCTTGGGAGTCCTGTTCCTGAAAACACAATCAGCACAACTATCCGGGCATGTCCTAGATTCTTCGGTTAGTCCATTATAAAATATATCAAGAAGCTCATTCTTAGGTAATGGACTTCTAGCCTGTGCATGAATCAAAGCACAAAACCTTGCCCAAGATTCAGGCAATACCACTTTTTCTCCCTGTTTAAAATCAAAAAGTTCCTGCAAAATAGCATGTCTAGCACTAGGAGGAAAATATTTCTGCAGGAAAGTACTAATCAAGCAATCAGGGATATCAATAGATCCAGGAGGTAAATTACTAAACCAAGTTTTAGCTTCTCCTTTCAGTGAAAAGGGGAAAATCTTAGCAACAAAGTAAGTACGCATCTTAATATCATCAGAAAACAAGCCACTCATGGTAGAAAGTTCATTCATATGTGCTACCGCACTTTCATTCTTAGTCCCACAAAAAGGTTCTTTCTCAACAATAGCTATGTAAGATAGATCGAGAGAGAAATCATAATCTTTATCTATAATGTTTATGGGAGAGGCAGCAAACTTAGCAATAGGAGATAATTTGGGTCTAATAGTACGCCTCTCAAGGAGACTCTTAGCAGCGCTCCTACCATGGGTGTTTTTACATTCTTTAATAAATTCATCGGTCATCTCAACATATCCATCTTCAATATCATAACTTTCACTAGACTCAGGTGAACTAACAGGTGTGATAGTGTCTTCATTAGGAGTTTCAGTATTTCCAGCTATAGTTCTAGCAATCGTAGCATCTAGGAAAGGACCTAATGAACCACTCTTATCAAGCACAGTAGAAGCAGCATCATAAGCATCAGAAGTTTCAGATTCAGCAGTAGTAGCAGTGTGTGTAGCATGTGTATGTGGTGGTGTAACGAGCTTACTTATAACATATGGTGAATCAAGAGCAGTAGAGGTGTTCAGAACCGTACCTCTTCTTGGAGTGGATGGTAAAATAGGAACCTTGCCATCACGAGACTTACCCATGATGGATGTATAGCAGCGAACAATAGAGAATCCAAGTGAACTTAATAAATAAAGCTATGCTCCCCAGCAACGGCGCTAGAAAATAGTCTTGATGACCCACAAGTATAGGGGGTGTATCACAGTATTTTCGAGGGAAGTGAAACCCAATTTATTGATTCGACACAAGGGGAACCAAAGAATATTTATAAGCCTTAACAACTGAGTTGTCAATTCAGCTGCACCTAGATACAATCTTGCTCATAGCAGTTTATCAGTAGCAACAGTTTTATAGTAGGAATAACAAAGTAGCAGCAGTAGTAAAGTAAAGATAGCGGTAACAATAGAAGTAAACAGTAGGATTCGAGTGCGGTAGGCATAGGGATGGATGGACGGGCGTTGCATGGACAAGACAATTCACATAGCAATCAAAACATAGGGTGATTGCTGATAAATAAGATAAAGCATCCAAGTACTAGATAATCCTAGGCATGTGTTCCATATATAGTCATACGTGCTCGTAATGAGAACTTGCACAACATCTTTTGTCCTGCTAGCCCGTTTGCAGCGGGGCCTCAAGTGAACTACTGGCAATTAAGGTGCTCCTTTTAATAGAGCACCGGAGCAAAGCATTAACACTCCATGAACACATGTGATCCTCACATCAAAGCCATTCCCTCCGATTATCCCGATTTCTATCACTTTGGGGCCATTGGTTCCGGACAACAACATGTGTATACAACATGCAGATAAGACCATAAACAATACTATCATAATGAATCAATAACATGTTCAGATCTAAGATCATGGCACTCGGGCCCTAGTGACAAGCATTAAGCACAACAAGTGGCAACAAAGTCATAAAGCACTAATAAAAGATACTAGGCACCATGCCCTAACAATCTGATGCCATTACATGAACGATCTCATCCAATCCCTACCATCCCCATAGCCTACGGCGGGGGATTACTCACTCATAGATGGGGAAAACATGGATGGTCGATGGAGAAGCGATGGTGATGATATCCTCCAATTCCCCATCCCGACAGGGTGCCAGAACGGAGTTTCTGGTGCTGTTTCGTGGAATCTGGTGGTGGGGGCGGAGCGGAACTCCTTCTGGAAAAACGTCGAACCCCCTGAGTTTTTAGGTCAGAAGGCAGCTTATAGGCCAAGAGGGAGACCGAGGGGGTGTCTGGGGAGGCCAGACCACCCCCTGACATGGCCTGGGCTAGCCCACGTGGCCAGGTGGTGTGGCCTGGGCCCAGCCCCCCTCCGTCTCATATTCTGGCTCCGGGAGTCTTCTGGTGAAAAAGGATTTTTGGCATATTTTTCGGGATTTTTCCTGATAGTTGATTTTCTGCACAAAAAGTAGACACCAAGGCAATTCTGCTGAAAATAGCGTCAGTCTGTGTTAGTTTCATCCAAATCACACAAGTTCAGAGGAGAAACAATAGCAAAAGTGTTCGGGAAAGTAGATACGTTTTGGACGTATCACCCATCGAGGGTCAAAATTAATATCATGAAACACCGAGAGTTTTGACGATAGGTTCAACTTCTTGCTAAGATTTTGCATCTTGACAATTTAACGAAATTAGGTCAAACTTGAGCTACAAGTAAGCGCGATAGATTGCTCTTGAATTAAATGTATTTTCAGAGGTAGATCGATGCATCTTCTTGTAGTAAACAATGTCATCAGTGTGTGTTTCCAACTATCAGGAAAGAACATTCAATTCTACATTTTCTGAGTGAAGACAAGCGAGGTTGTTCCTTTCCTTAAATAAAAGTCCGAAGAATATTACAGACATATATAGTATACCAACATGTTGTACCAACGATTCCGATGTTTTATGAGCTTTCAAACTTCCTAGCTAACTCTACCCATTTTAATGACTTTATGTTGATTTATCGAAATTAGGTCAAATTTGAAACTACAAGTAAATTGTAGGTATTGCTTTAAAAGTTTTACGAAAAAGCTTTAAATTTGGAGGTACCCATCGAGGGGTCACAATTAATATATCAGAAAACAACGAGAGTTCTGATGATAGTTTCAACTTCTTGCTAAGATTTTGCATCTTGAGAATTTAACAAAATTAGGCCAAACTTGAGCTAGAAGTAAGCGTGATACATTGCTCTTGCATTAAATGTCATTTCAGAGGTAGATGGGTCAATCTTCTGGTAGTAAGCAGTGTCGTGGGTTTGAGTGTCCAACTACCAGGAAAGAACATTCAATTCTACATTTTCCGAGTGAAGACGAGTGGGGTTAGTTATTCTTTTCCGTAAAGAGAAGTCCTAAGAATATTGATGGATGCCACAAGCCAAGTTTACATACATATATAGTGGATCGACAACATGTTGTACTTGCGATTCCCATGTTTTATGAGTTTTCAAGCTTCGTAGCTAACCCTGCCCATTTGAACGACTTCATGTCGATATCTCAAAATTAGGTCAAATTTGAAACTACATGTAAATTGTAGGTTTTGCATTGATAGTTTTACAAAAAAGCTTTTGGAGGCACCCATTGAGGGGTCAACATTAATATATCAGAAAACAACAAGAGTTTTGATGATAGTTTCAACTTCTTGCTAAGATTTTGCATCTTGAGAATTTAACAAAATTAGACCAAACTTGAGCTAGAAGTAAGCGTGATAGATTGCTCTTGCATTAAATGTCATTTCAGAGGTAGATGGGTCAATCTTCTGGTAGTAAGCAGTGTCGTGGGTTTGAGTGTCCAACTACCAGGAAAGAACATTCAATTCTACATTTTCCGAGTGAAGACGAGTGGGGTCAGTTATTCTTTTCCGTAAAGAGAAGTCCTAAGAATATTGATGGATGCCACAAGCCAAGTTTACATACATATATAGTGGATCGACAACATGTTGTACTTGCGATTCCCATGTTTTATGAGTTTTCAAGCTTTGTAGCTAACCCTGCCCATTTGAACGACTTCATGTCGATATCTCAAAATTAGGTCAAATTTGAAACTACATGTAAATTGTAGGTTTTGCATTGATAGTTCTACAAAAAAGCTTTTGGAGGCACCCATTGAGGGGTCAACATTAATATATCAGAAACCAGCGAGAGTTTTGATGATAGGTTCAACTTCTTTCTAAGACTTTGCATCTTGACAATTTAACGAAATCAGGTCAAACTTGAGCTAAAAGTAAACGCCGTAGATTGCTCTTGAATTAAATGTCTTTTCAGAGGTAGATTGGTGCATCTTCTTGTAGTAAGCTGTGTCATTAGTGTGAGTTTCCAACTATCAAGAAAGAATATTCAATTCTACATTTTCCGAGTGAAGACGAGCGAGGTTATTCTTTTTCCTAAGGAAAAGTTCGAAGAATATTGGATCAAAATTCCACAAGCCAAGTTTATAGACATATATAGTGGACCAACATGTTGTACCAACGATTCCCATGTTTTATGAGTTTTCAAACTTCATAGCTAACTTTGCCCATTAGAATGACTTTATGCCGTTTTATCGAAATTAGGTCAAATTTGAAACTACATTACTAGTAAATTGCACGTGACCTGGACGTGGGACTCAGATAATAGACGTCTGACAATCATCACTATATAAAATTATAATAGGTAAAGTAGAAAAAATTATCAATTTGATCAACATCTATAAAGTATGGGTGTATGTATTTGGTTCTTGTACTTTTCATATCATGTATAAGTCAACGATTATTAGCTATCTAAAACTTGAAAATTTTGGTAACATGGTCTAGAGAAACGAGGGAGAAGATTCTAGAATGATGGAGAAGTGTGTTTTGAGTTTTGTGCATAGCATTCATTGTGATGAAGACTATCAATAGAATCTTCTAGATGCTAGAGTGGAAAAGAAGATCCAACAGCTGGAAATGTAGGGATTCGCGATTCTTGATCCAATGGTCAATATTCAAAGTTATTTGTACACTATATAGTGGTACGAAATTGTAGGTTGCTTTGAAAGTTCTACAAAAAAGTTTTAGGGGTACCCATCGGGGGGTCACAATTAATATATCAGAAACCACCGAGAGTTTTGATGATAGTTCCAACTTCTTGCTAAGATTTTGCATCTTGACAATTTAATGAAATTAGGTCAAACTTGAGCTACAAGCAAGCAAGTAAGCATGATTGATTTATCTTGGATTAATTGTCTTTTTGGAGGTAGATGGGTGCATCTTCTTGTAGTAAACAATGCTGTTAGTGTGAGTTTCCAACTATCAGGAAATAACATTCTCAATTTTTCAAGTGATGGCGAGATTATTCCCTCCCGTAAAGGAAGTCCAAAGAATATGGATCTGAATGCCACAAGCCAAGTTTTCACACATATATAGTGGACCAACATATTGTACTTACGATTTCCCGTGTGTTATGAGTTCTCAAACTTCCTAGCTAATAACTCTGCCCACTTGAATTACTTTCCATTGATTAATCGAAATTAGGTCAAATTGGAATTGCTACAAGTAAATTGTAGGTTGCTCCGAAAATTTTATGAAAAAGCTTTTGGAGGTACCCATCAGGGGGTCACAGTCAATATATGAGAAACAACCGAGAGTTTTGAAGACAAGTTCAACGTCTTGTTAAGATTTTGCATCTTGACAGTTTAACAAAATTACGTCAAAATTGAGTTACAAGTAAGCGCGGTAGATTGCTATTGAATTAAATATCTTTTCGGAGGTAGATAGGTGCATCTTCTTGTAGTTAAAAATGTCATTGGTGTGAGTTTCCAACTATCTCAGGTAAAGAAAGTCCGAAGAATATGAATATGAATGCCACAAGCCAAGTTTTCAGACATATATAGTGGACCAATATGCCATACTTACGATTTCCCAAGTTTTATGAGTTCTCAAATTTCCTAGCTAACTTTGCCCACTTGAATGACTTTATGCAGATTTATTGAAATTAGGTAAAATTTGAACTACTACAAGTAAATTGTGTAGGTTGCTTTGAAAGTTTTACGAAAAATCTCTTGGAGGTACCCATCGGAGGGGGGGGGGGTCAATAAATATATCAGAAACCACACAGAGTTTTGACGACAGGTTGTTCTTCTTTCTAAGATTTTGCATCGTGATAGTTTACTGACATTAGGTCAAACTTGAGCTACAAGTAAGCGTGATAGATAGCTCTTGAATTTAATGAAATTAGGTCAAACTTGAACTAAAAGTAATAAATTGTAGGTTGCTTTGAAAGTTTTATGAAAAAAGCTTTTGGAGGTACCCATCGAGCGGTTAATTAATATATCAAAAACCACAGAGGGTTTTGACAACTGGTTCGACTTCTAGCTAAGATTTTGCATCATGAAAATTTGGAACACCTTTTGAAAATGATCACATGAAATAGGGAGAGAGGGGAAATGATTTTTCTATTATATATTGGCAACCAACAAGCTTGAGGCGCACCTTAGGCTTAAATGTACGTAACTTTATTTTCTCCACAATGTGTATGGTGAACTTTAGCGGATGCCACATACTAGGCCTGAAGGTGTGCTTTTGTACACATTGATGATGCCATTATTAGGGAAAAATCAAATACTATAGTACACTACTAGTAATACTCATTTCTTTGCTTAGACATATGCTCACCTCTGTCCACGCGTTGTACATGCTGAGAGAATAAAACATAGGCAGGGTAAGAGGATAGCAGCGAAGAGGAGTTGAAGGCGGTTCGATATCAGAGGAAAGTTATGATGGGTTCTTGACACGAGGTACTCCCGCAGCCGTTCCACTAGTAGTAAATTTCAGGACCTAGGGACGCAAAACAAATTATGTGTTTTCTCTCTCCTTCGCTACCTCTCACCATCCATCCTCCTTCTCTCCTCCCCTTTCCCCTCGTGCACCAGCCCGACTGATCTCTCCCTCATCCATAGCATGGTGCTGCCCACGTGTGCCTTGGTATGGTGGCTCTGTGTCTCTGGCGTGTTCGGCAGCCGCATTGGAATGGAGTAGGGATGATGAGAAACCACTTTGGTCCTTGGCGGCAAAAAATTCAAACTTTTCTGATTTTCGAAATTTTCACTTGCTTCGCAAACATCTCGAGGGAAGGTTACTCAAAAGATCGGCCATTCATAGTACTTCTTATCTTATCTTTATCTTGCCTTATCTCTTACAATACCATACCATATCACTGTATAGTGTACGAGTAACTTCGAACATTGACCATTGGATAAAGACTGGCAAATCCAAACATTGCTAACCAATGGATCTTGTTTTCCATTCTTAGAATCTACAAAGATTCTACTGATAGTCTTTAGCATGATGAATGCTAGTATGCACAAACCGCAAAACACACACTTCATTGCTCAGTTTCAGGGTCCTTGTGCTAAATGCATGGACCTGGGTTCCATTTTAATTTTTATGAGGTCCTTGATGTACCTTCTACTTCCACCGACCATGTTAACTCTCAAGCACCTCGCTCCTATGAGACCTACCACAGTTAAAAGAAAATGCAACCACCCCAATTATCACACAAAGTGGACCACTGTTTCTTATACGTAATACCCTAGTTTTTAGTACTAGGATTTTTCAAGCTTCCTAGCTAACTTCACACACTTCAGTGACTTCTTGTCGATTAATGAAATTAGGTCAAACTTGAGATACAAGTAAGTGCGATAGATTTCTCTTGAATTAAATGTATTGTCGGATGTAGATGGGTGCATCTTCTTGTAGTAAACAATGTTGTCAGTGTGAGTTTCCAACTAGCAGGAAAGAAAATTCTCAGTTTTACGAGTGATGACGAGATGGTTCTTTTGTGTAAAAAAAGTCCGAAGAATATGGATCTCAATACCATAAGCCAAGCTTCTAGACATTATAAATGAACCAACGTGTTCTACTTACGATTCCCATATGCTTTTGAGTTTTCAAACTCCCTAGCTAATTAACTCTGCCACTTGAATGACTACATGCCGATTTATCGAAATTAGGTCAAACTTGAACTATAACTAAATTGTAGGTTGCTCTGAAAGTTTTACGAAAAAACTTTTGGAGGTACTGTACCCATAAGGGGGTCACAATCAGTATATGAGAAACAACCGAGAGTTTTGACAACATGTTTGACTTCTTGCTAATATTTTGCATCATGACACTATTTAACGAAATTGGGTCAAACTTGAGCTACAAGTAAGCACGATAGATTTCTCTTGAATTTAATGAAATTAGGTCAAACTTGAACTAAAAGTAATAAATTGTAGTTTGCTTTGAAGGTTTTATGAAAAAAGCTTTTGGAGGTACCCATCGAGCGGTTAATTAATATATCAGAAACCACAAAGAGTGTTGATGACTAGTTTGACTTCTAGCTAAGATTTTGCATCATGGAAATTTTGAACACCTTTTGAAAATGATCACATGAAATAGGGAGAGAGGGGAAATGATTTTTCTATTCTCTATGGGCAACCCACAAGCTTGAGCTGCACCTTAGGCTTAAAGATACGTAACTTTATTTTCTCCACAATGTATATGGTTAACCTTATCGGATGCCACATACCAGGCCTTAAGGTGTGATTTTGTACACATTGCTGATGCCCTTATTAGGGAAAAATAAAATACTATAGTACACTAGTATTAGTACTCATTTCTTTGCTTATACTATGCTCACCTCTGTTCATGCGATGTACATGCTGAGAGAATAAAACATAGGAAAGGTAAGAGGGCAGCAACGAAGAGGAGTTGAAGGCAGTTCGATGTCAGAGGAAAGTTATGATGGGTTCCTGACACGAGGTACTCCTGTGGCCACTCTACTAGTAGTAAATTTCAAGACCTATCGCTAGCTGTGAGATTCGACATATTTTTGATGGTTTTTATTGATGGTTTTCCTCTAGAATTGATCATTTTCTAGCTTTACCTAACACTAATACTTCGGTAGCGAAGAAAACTTGGTTAATGTGTCTTTCAGGTTCTGAACATCCACAGAAGGTTTTAACAAGGGAAACACAATATTCAGGCGAAAACAAGCAAGTCGCTTTTTGGATGTAATCAAGGGAGGCAACTAGACGCTTTAATGAGCAACTATATGACGGAAACATTTTTCTGGCCATATAGTTCCCACCGTATAGCTGCTGCCGCCTCCATCTTGTCAAAAGGGACAACTTCCGTGAAGAGGCCAAACGCGAGATCATAACACAACAGCCACCATCCCATCTAGAAAGGAGAAATGAGAGATCCCGAGAAGAAGGGGAAGACGTTCTTCATCTCACTCCACGATCTTTGACCTCCTAGCCATCACACCCTCATAGCCATTACTTGTACTTGAGATACAGAGACAGAGATCTTCACCTTGCAAGATTAGGGTTTGAGATTGTTTCTTCCTATCTTGAATTGTGTTGTATTACTTTTCTATTCTTATTGTGGATCTCCATGGTAATATCGATAAGAACTCCCTTTATTTAATTATATCGATGATGCTTTCTTCTCTCATGTGTGAGTAAGTTCCTTGGGCGTGGGAGATGTAAGGGATTGGTGAGATGTGATGTGCCTCCATATATTTCCCATTAGTTTGTGATTGATTTTAATTACTATATTATGTGTGCTTGACTATCTATGGGATGCCTGATGTTTGTTGTCCAATTAAGGGCCCATACAACATGATGTGTTGTTCTACATAGATAGGATCTTGTTCGCTAGCAGACCGGCGACCCCCCGAGTGACATGGGGATATCAATGGAAAACTAGTATACTCGAGGATAACGAGGAACCACCATGCTTATTGCATTAGTCCAATCCAAGGAGCTTAATTGCTAAGCAACCTAAAGGATCTTAATCGTCTAGTGTCTGACCATGGTTTTGGTAACAGACTAGTAGGATTATTGAAGATGGGATGAAATCTACCAATAGGAGTTCCAGCTAATTATGGGTTACTCGCCTACACATACACTTATAAGATTAAATTTTTTACACTTATCACTCGTCCACCTGGCACAGTCACTATCACCATGAACTGTATCTCCCTGCGCCTTCTTTGTCATCTACAGAAAACAACAAACAATCAAATTGTTCTTCACTTTTATGCTTTTTATTTATGAAGTTTACATTTTCAGTTTTATTTAAATACATCCAGTTTAATCCAAATTCCACTCTCATTTCCACACTTGCAGTCAATTCACTTGAGAACCTGTGACAACTTTGGGTGTGGCAGAGACTTCATACATAAACACTTACCTTTGGGCTCCCTGTGGGATCGATATTTATACTTCAAAACTAGCTACAAACGATCTGGACATCAAGCTTTTTTCTGGCGCCGTTGTCGGGGAGCTAAGCGCTAAGTGCTTGTCTCTTGACATTTCAGGTGTTACTACTACAAAATAGTCTCCCTAGGAGACGAAGGGTCTACACGCTCTGGTAGGACCTATTTACCAGATTATTTTGAGCGCGTGCCTATCCAGGAAGAAATTATTGAAAAACTTTTAAGATCAGAAAAAGTTGAAGTTGAAAACCTGAGTGATTATATGGAGATCATGTCCATTTATAGGACAACTCCTAAGAAACCCGAGAAAACTCTCAGGGAATGCAGCGGTCCAAACCCTGCTTTCCTTAAACAACCAATATAATTTCCCAACCCTGGAGTTAGAGAATATCGATTTGATGGTGGAATTATTAAAATTTTACAGGAAAAAGCTTTTAGTGGAAGGTAAGATGAAGACCCAGGAAGACATATTAGAGAGTTTGATGATTTGATGACAACACTTGGACCAAAAGGTTTGCCAAGAGATTTCTCTTGTCTAATTTTTTCCATTGGGCTCTTAAAGATAAAGCTCTAGACTGGTTATATTCGCTCCCTCGACATTCATAAACATGTTTAATCCTTTTAAAAAAGGTAACTGAAACTAGAAAAAATATAGGCAACTTTAGTCAGAACGTGGGAGAAAACTACCCACAAGCCTGGGATAGATTCTTTGGAATGATCAATAGAATTCCTAATCATGGCTATCACGAATCAACTATTTGCCATTTATTTTACCATGGTCTTAATACTCAAAGCAAAGAGTTTCTCAACTTATCAGTAGGAGGATCGATTAATACTTTAACTGTCAAAGCATGTTTAGAATTAATGTCTACCAGGGCTAAGAATGATTCTATATACAATCCTGATTTCGACACTAAGCTAGAAAAAGGGATGATTCGTATAAATCCTGATCTTATGCCTGAAGTATGCAAAACAATGAAATAAAAAGGTATACCTTCTGAACTTGTTAAGGAAAACAAAGTAGACTTGTTACAAGTTTTTACTGAAGAAGATGAAACTAGAATTTTTTTTCAAGAATTAAAACATCAACAAGCAAAATCTCATAATACCTACATAAGCATTTTTAAAAACATAAAAAGATTTTGGCGGAACTCACAGAAAATTATGATGAGATTAGCCAAGAAATAAAATTATTTCACAAGTATCTTAGTATGGTTGAAACCCAATGTGAACAAATAGCATCTGGTTGTCAAAATTTTCTTCGAGATGATATAGATATTCCTGTTTCTACTAATGTTGTTACAAGAAGAGGTGCAGTTGTTACAGGACCATTAGGACTAGCAGAATATGAATCTGAAAAATAGCGAAAGGAGAAAGCCTTGCTCAAAGCAAGCTAAAAAGATGATACACTGGTGTATCCTCAGGATGAAACTGCTCAAGAAACACAAGATCAAACCAAGGAGGACCAAAATGATGCATAGGATGACTGTTATGACTCTGATGCAGAGACGGTTGATCCCAGAGAAGAAAAAGAGGCAAGCAATAAACATGAAGTTATTGTAGTAGAAAAGAAGAAAAGCGATAAGCAACAACAAGAAAGAAACAAAAGAGCCTGATCCCCCACAAAAGGTAAAAGACAAGAATTAGAAAGGTGAGCAAAAGATTCCTTATCCAGATCGAAAAAAGAAAGCACCGGATTAGTACTACATGAGCATTAGTTCATTGTGCTAAGGGAAAATAATCTTCAATGTCTATGATGCTGAAATCATCCTGTATTTTCCAAAGAAGCTAGAGGCAGCAGAAAGATATATTCCACCAGCAAAACGAGTTCATGTGGTAAGTGCCTTTCATAAGGGGCAACCCAGGGTAAGGATTCGAGAATAGAGAAGGGTTTGAGTGTCAACACCCGGATTTTTAATCCCAGATGCCAGTTATGCCATACATCGCAATCCCAGGATTACCATTTTTGCAAGACATAACAGATTGGATATCACAGTACACCATCCATTACAAACCATATAAGGTGTTACACAAATAAAGGATCTCATGATCCAGTCTTAGTACAATCAAGCAGCGGAATAAATAGCATTGCGGTGGGGTCCATCTTCAGTGTCACAGGCAATGCTGACAATGGGAGATGATCCTAATTATCATAGCCGTCCTGCTGTCTCCTTCAGGGTAGTCCTCCTCATAGTCTGGCCACGGGAATAGCCAGGGACAAAGCCATGAGTACTCTTTAAGTACTCGCAAACTACCACTAACAAGTAAGATAGTTCTAGTAGGAATGCTAAGTTCTAAGTCTATTTGTAAAGTTAAGTTTGAAACCTAAGCTGAGTTCAGAAACAAAAAAGATAAAATAAAGTTTGAAATCACCTAAGTGGGAACTTAGTTGTCCTAGTCAGAACTCTGTTGTGGTCAAGTCAAGTCACAATTCATTTCATAAGTCAATTTGAAAAATATCTGACAACGGAACAGTATGGCCACTCTAACTGTCCATAACCGTGGATGCGGATATTCGAATAGTTTGACACTCTGCAGAGGTGGTACACTTTCAGCACAAGATTCGATACATCTGTCGGGGATAACCCTGAATCATCATACTTAGTATGCAGATAATCAAACATAACCTTTCCTTTACACACTCTAGTATAAGCACCTCTCCTATGAGTATGGCCTCCCAGCCATGACCATCTGTCCTCCTGGGCACTGCATAGGTGGACAACATTGAGAGGTAGCCTCAACTCAAACCTCTCCCGCGAGGGAACTAATACTAATGCATATAAACTTCCAGCTAAGCCTTACCCAATTTAGGTATTGTGGTTGTACGGTAAAATTGAAATGGTATCGCATTCGTACCCAACCATCAGTTTTTATAAAAGGGCTAAGGCTCACGCCTCAACATTTTCATCATCATCATAAACCATTTGTGTTTCTCAACACATGTCCAAACATCTCAATAGAATGACTCATCATCCCAAGGTTTTCAAAAGTCATTTTCACCAAGTATTCCCATCTAAAGTAAATCAAGTTTTGGTTTAGATCCAACTACTAAGTTAAGAGTGTTCACTAATGTGGGATGCTAATCTCAATCTCATGCCATGGAATGACATCTAAGTCTAACTAGATAGGTCAAGTTATATACTCTTTATGCTACCTTCAAACAAGGTAAAGGGCTTTGGTAAAGTAAAGAAAGTAAAGCTTGTAAATAAAACTTGGAGTAGGTATAAGTCAAAGGGGTATAACCAAGCATGCCTATTGCATCTTGCTTAAGTTATCTAGCTTGCAAGGTTTAGCTTGCATTGTTAATGATGGCTTGCTAAGTATAATACTTGCAAGTGTTAGCTTGCTAATAATAACTTGCTTAGTTTACTTGAAGTGCTAGGCTTGCCTTGTGTAGTGTAGTGGTTGAAATTCTCCAATTAAATTTTCATTGAAATTAACTAAGATTTAATATTCTTCAATTAAAATATGGGATCATGTGGACACATGTCATCACCACATATTCTAACATACGGGAATGTGATTTAAAGGTGGGATCACATTTTAATAAGTTTAAGTTTAATATTTAATGATTTAATGTGACTAGAAATACCTGTATAGCATTATTTTGGTACTAGTCCAAAGTCACTTCATGCAAACCTTAATATTATTACATATTCAGATAGGTATGGTTAAATGTGATTTTTGAGAGTTGGAATCAACTCAAATGCTAATGTGGTTGATTTTAGAAAAATGTTTGAATGTGCGAAAGCTTCTGTCTTGTTATTTTTACTAGGAGATATCTTTAAGTCTAAATGATTTAAATCCAACGGGCTTGGATAGAGATTTTCATTGTCTTTCCAACAAAATTGGAATCACTCAATTTGGATTTGTAAAACTCTCTGAATTGAATTTCAAACTAAGGGACAAAATTAAGTTTCAGCTAAAATAGAAAAGGATTTTTTTGAATCAAATGGGTCGCACGGGAAACTAATTGGCCCGGCCCGTGTACACTCCGCGGAGCAGAGGACAGCTGACAGGGGGGTCCACATGTTAGCGGTACATCTCACATGAAGCGGTACAGGGCGATATGGACCGCACGATTAGAACTAGATCTACGGTTCACGGTGGTCGTCGATGATGGACTTGTCGCCGGCGAGACTGAACCCTAGCGGCTCGGTGGGGGTGCAGTGGGGACATACTGGGGCTCCAGCTAGTGCGGCAAGGCGGGAAACAAACAAGATGATGACGGCGAGCTCAGGCGAAGTCGTGGCAGAGGCTGAGGTGGACAAAATCAATGGCAACGTCTCCTCCTCTACTACGGCGGTCTCCGGCTCAATTTCGACGACCTGCTGCTCGAGCTGCTCCGGCGAGAGGTGGGGAAGGACTAGGGGTGAGAGGGGAGTTGAATGGTGTGGTGATTGAGGCAAGGGAAGGCCTCCTTATATAGGCTCGAGGAGGGGACCGAAGGGGCGACGACGAGCTCGTCGGTGACGACAATACATGGTGGTATCGGCATGGGCGGCATAGGCGGATGGTGGCTTGCCTCGTGGCGGTCCTCTACGGCTTGGCGCAGCTAGGGGCGGTGGCTAGCGGCTGGGAGCGTCGCGCACTCTGGGAGACAGAGGCGGTGCTCGACGGGGTTCCTGGCGACTGTGGGTCGCGCGGCGGTGCACGACCGTGTCTGGCGGGGTGAGGTGGTCAAGGCGGAGCGGCGTGCACGGTCTGTGGTCGAGGCGCAGTCTGTGGCATGCTGACGGTGAAGGCGCTCTGGCGTGCTCTGGCGCGGCGTAGAGTGGCATGGGCGCGAGGGAGTGGAGGTGGTCCAGGGGCTGGCTGTGGCCATGGGGTGGACAGGGGAGTGCGGTAGGGTTGGGCGGAGCTAGTGGTTGTGCTAGAATGGCGCGGCATGGTCTGGGGAGTGTTGCCCACGTTCGTCTAGCGGTGACCGAAAATGGGCGGCGTGGCACTACTGCTCTAGGCCGGTTAGTAGCTTAGTTAGGGGCTAGTTAGAGTTAGAGGAGACAAGGGTACCAAATGGAGCCCAATTACTCGACAATGCATTGATCATTGAATAGTAATAGTTAGGCAGATAAATTGTGCATGCCTCCTGTTCAACACAATGGCCGCATGAACCAAACTTTCAAATTTTGAGATGATTTTTGGTGGAGTTGTTGGTCTCATGCTTGAGCATCTCAGGTTGCTAGGATTTGTCAAATGGAATTCATTTGATTGGTTTTTGAAAAAGTGTGATCTAGATACATACACTAGATTCAATTTTCAAATGTCATTTAAAATTAGAATTTGAATGTTTTTCGGAGATCAAAAAGTGGGCCTTGGCACATCACTACTTGTACTAGCAAGGGGTGCAAAGAACCACAATTGTCTCTGTTGGAAATTGAGTGCTAGGAACACCCAAAGTGGGCTAGGTGATTAAAATGGCAAAGTGACCATTTCCTTATTTAATTCTTTTTGATTTCTTTTTCTTTAGGATTTTCTTGGGGATGATCTAGATGATGTGTGATTCACATTAGAGTCATTTGACAACCAATAGAACAAAAAATCATTGCATTTCAAACAACTCCTGTTTTAAATGCACACATATATGAATGCTTAAATATTTTAAATGGAAAAAGTTTTTGTTAACCCTAAATTGGGTATATTTGATCTTGATTAACCTTGATTAAAGATTTGGGATGTTACAAACCTTCCCCCCTTAAAAAAAATCTCGTCCCGAGATTTAAGAAAGAAAACTAGGAACTAAAGAGATCTGGGAACTCAATCCTAATGTAATCTTCGTGCTCCCAAGTGGCTTCTTCTTCGGTATGGTTGCTCCATTGGATCTTGAGAAATTTGATACTCCGGGTCCTGGTGGTTCTATAGGCTTCCTCCAAGATAGAGATGGGAACTTGACAATAGGTCAGATCCTTGTTGATATCAACAGCTCGGTGATCGATGTTCTTGAAAACTTCGGTCTTCTCCGGCACTTCTAAGCATTTGCAAAGTAGCGAGATATGGAACACATTGTGGATGGCTGACATCTCCTCTGGCAGTTCCAATTAATAAGATACTTCTCCTCGGCGATTCAGAATCTTGAAGGGTTCGATATATCTGGAGTCTAACTTTCCTTTCAGACTAAAATGTTGGGTTCCCTTCAATGGTGAAACCTTGAGATATACAAAATCCCCGACTTTGAAAGTCAGGTCTCTCCTTCTCTTGTCAGCATAACTCTTCTGTCGGGATTGGGCGGTCTTGAGGTGCTCACGGACTTTGTGAACCTTCTCTTCGGCTTCTCAGAGAATGTCAGGTCCAAAAATCCGACTCTCTCCTACTTGCAACCAATTCAAAGGGGTACGCCACTTTCTTCCGTATAGGAATTCAAATGGTGCCATTTGCAAACTAGCTTGATAACTATTGTTGTATGAGAATTCTGCAAAAGGCAGACAATCTTCCCATTTTGATCCGTACTCTAACACACAAGCTCTCAACATATCTTCTAAGATTTGGTTGACTCTTTCAGTCTGTCCATCGGTTTGCGGGTGATAAGCTGTGCTGAAATTCAAATTGGTTCCTAATCCTTCTTGGAATTTCTGCCAAAATCTTGAGGTAAATTGGGTTCCTCGATCCGATACTATTATCTTGGGGGTTCCATGCAGACTAACAATCCTAGCAATATACAACTCTGCTAGCTTTGAACTCTGGTAGGTTGTCTTGACAGGTATAAAATGAGCTACCTTGGATAGTCTATCAACGATGACCCAGATTGAGTCATTTCCCCTACTAGAAGTACGCAAACCGGTGATAAAGTCCATTCCGACGGAATCCCATTTCCATTCCGGAATCTGCAATGGTTGCAACAGTCCTGCGGGTCTCTGATGTTTCGCTTTGACTCTCTGACAGATATCACACTTGGCGATGTAGCTTCTGATTTCTCTCTTCATCTTGTGCCACCAAAATTGCTCTTTTAGATCCTGATATATCTTCGTTCCTTCGGGGTGGATAGCATAAAGAGGATCATGAGATTCTTGCATGATAACTTGCTTCAGTTCCGAATCTGCTAGCACACAGATACATCCTTTGTACCACAAAACTCCTTCTTCATCTTTGGTGAATCCAGGTACCTTTCCTGTACCAATACGACATTTGATTCCGCCAATACTTTCATTTCCTTCTAGGCTTCCTTGATTTGGCTAATCAAAGTGGGTTGAAGTTCAATGCTAGCTAAAAATCCTTTGCTAACTAGCTCAGTTCTAAACTGCTCCAACTCCTAATACAAACTAGGTTGCTTCTCCTTGATCATGGTGTTTAGCCTACACGGCAATCTTCTAAGAGCATCCGCTACCACATTGGCTTTGCCGGGGTGATAGTGAATGTCAAGGTCATAATCCTTGATTAACTCTATCCATCTCCTTTGCCTCATATTCAGCTCCTTCTGAGTGAAAATATACTTCAAGCTTTTGTGATCTGAGTAAATCTCACAGCGATTACCCATAAGATAATGACGCCATGTCTTCAATGCCAAAACTACGGCTGCTAACTCAAGATCATGAGTAGGATAGTTCTGCTCATGTTGCTTCAGTTGTCAAGACAGATATGCGATGACTTTGCCTTCTTGCATCAATACACATCCGAGACCAATCTTGGATGCATCATAATACACATCAAACGGCTTCTTGATATCTGGCATGATCAATATTGGGGCTGAAATCAATCTCTTCTTGATCTCTTGGAAACTGGCTACACATTTGTCGGTCCATTCAAACTTCTTGTCCTTCTTCAACAATTGGGTCATGGGTCTGGCGATGCTCGAAAACCCTTCTACGAACTTGCGGTAGTATCCCGCTAATCCGAGAAATGCACGGACTTGGGTTTGAGCGGTTGGGGCTTCCCATGCTTCAACATCTTTGATCTTGGTGGGATCAACAGTGATTCCTCCGGCAGACACAATATGTCCTAGGAATCCTACTTCTTTCAGCCAAAACTCACATTTGCTGAACATGGCATACAACCGATGCTCTCTAAGGGTTTCAAGAATGATTCTCAGATGTTGCTCATGCTCTTCTTCTGACTTGGAGTAGATAAGGATATCGTCGATAAACACAACGACAAACTTATCTAGAAAATTCATAAAGATCTTATTCATGAGATTCATGAAATAAGCAGGGGCATTGGTTAATCCAAAAGACATGACCGTATACTCGTATAATCCATAACGAGTAGTAAAGGCGGTCTTTGGAATATCTGTTGCACGAATTTTAAGTTGGTAATAACAATTCCTAAGATCAATCTTAGAGAACACATTTGCTCCAGTCAACTGATCAAATAGATCCTCTATCTTTGGCAATGGGTACTTGTTCTTGATGGTGACATCATTTAGCTTCCTGTAATCTGTGCACAAACGGTTGCCTCCATCCTTCTTGTCGACGAATAATACTGGCAATCTCCATGGCGATGCACTTGGTTGAATCAAGCCTGTTGCCAACATAGCATCCAACTGCTTCTTCAATTCTACTAACTCTGAGGGGTTCATGCTATAGGGTCTCTGGGCTATGGGTCCGGTTTCGGGGATTAGTTCAATAATGAACTCAATATCCCTATCCAGGGGCATACCTGGCAATTCATTTGGGAATACGTCGGGGTATTCACAGACTACTCTGACTTGGTCTATGGTGGGTAGGGCTAGACTCTTGTTGCACTTTAATTGACGGGGTAAGGTTTCAGATATATGCTCTACTGAGACCCCAGAGCTACTGGTCATGGTGATGGCTTTCTTAGCATAGTCTATCAATCCTTTATGCTTTGACATCCAGTCCACTCCTAGTACAACTTCTAAACCTTTGGTTCCAAGTACTATTAGATTGGCATAAAAATCTATCCCATGTATTATGATTGGAACAACTTTGCAAATTTTTCTAGCTTTTATAGTTGAACCGGGGATTTGAACTATCATAACATGCTTCAAGTTGGTTGGGTGAATCTTACTAGTGCATGCACATTCTTCGGTGAAAAATGAGTGCGATGCTCCAGAATCAAACAACACTCTTGCTAAAACCGAGTTGACAGAAAACATACCCAGCACTACATCTGGCGCTTCTTGGGCTTCTTCGGCGTTCATGTGGAAGAGACGGCCGTTGCGGTTGTGAGGGTTCCCTGCGGCAAATCTTCTTCCTGATTGAACACGACGCTACTGTTGAGCTGGGGCATTCACATTGGCAGTGGCTGCATTCTTCTTGAGACACTCATTGGAATAGTGACCCTTCACTCCACACTCGAAACAAGTAATCTGAGACTTGTCTTTCGCTGCCATAGGCACAACATTGCTTCCAGTTCTGGGTGCAGTGTTGTTGTTGTTGTTCTTCTTGGGAGGTGCACGGTTGAAATTGTTGGAGTTGTCGGGGTGATTGTTGTTTCCGCTGGACTTCACATTTCCTCCACTACGGTTGGGGTAGCTTGGGCGAGACATTGGGGGTCGATTGTTCCACGGTGCATATCCTGCAGAAAGGTTGGGACGGTACTTCTGGTGACTATTGGATCCATCTTGGTGCATCATACGATGTTTGCGGTTGTCGTTTGCTTGATTAATCTTCCCTTCCATCTGAATGGCAGAGTCGACTAGCTCTTCGAGATCCTCGAAACGGATGTTGACGAGAACTGTCTGCATCTCATCATGCAGTCTATTCAGGAATCTCTCTTTCTTCTTGGCCTCCGTATTGATCTCATCAGGTGCATACCTGGCGAGGGACACGAATCTGTCACGGTACTCCACTACAGTCATTCTGCCTTGCTTCAACTCTCTGAATTCATCCCTCATTCTGGTGACTAGACCCTACGGCACGTGGGTGCGGCTGAACTTGATTTTGAAGGCTTCCCATGTCATCACTTGACCATGGTTCATTATGTGGGTGATGTTCCACCATGCTCTTGCATCTCCTGCCAAATAGTGGGTGGCAAAAAGAACTTTCTTGTTGGCATCCATTCCTGCTACTTCTAAGTTGTTCTCCATTGTCTGCAACCAGTCATCAGCATCCAATGGGTTCTCCGAAGTGCTAAAGATTGGGGGATAAGTATTCTAGAAGTTTTTGAGTTTGGATCCATGATGATCCTGATTTCCATGGTTCTGGTTGTTGTGAGCCATCTGGGCGATCTGCTGCAGTGTTGCTAGGTTAGCTTGGCGCTTTGACCTACTAGCTTCACGGTCTGCAATGAGAATCTACAGGATTTGCAGCATGGGGTCTTGCGATGAGCTGCTCCCTCCTTGGTTTCCATGAGTCATCTGAAGATTGAGATAGATAAAGGGGTAAGAGGGAAAGTTCTAAGGTTCATGGTTTTGATTTCAAAGCTAAAACTTTGAGTTTGACTCAGGTTTTCCAACTAACTCCTTTTCATTCATTCAAGCAAAGCACACGATACAAACTCACACACACCACAACATCAAAGGAAAGCAGATGGTTTTAAGAACCATTCTGCAAGCTAAGATACAATGGGACCGATACTCCTCACTCTACGATAGTGCTCTAGTGCATCTACTCATCATCAATGAAGTCGGAGTCATCATCGTTGGTGTAGAAGTCCACATCATCCTCCTCCAGGTAGTCATCATCATTGCTGAGGTAGGAGTCAATATCCCCTTGGATATCTTCACCTTCCTCTTCTTCTTCCTTTGCTACAAGTTGAGCTTCTTGCTCTTTGATGGTCTTCTCGAGGTCGGCCACCTTCTTGCAAAGACGGTTGATGGTGTGATCCTTCTTTGCGCGTTGTCGCCGAAGAGACTAATGATCCTTGATGAGAAGTGAGAAAGTCTGGGCCTTCTGGGCGGCAAGGGCGAGGTTGTGGTTGGCGACCTCTCTAGCATTGTCCAACTCCTTCTGTCTGTCATAAAGTAGGAAGTCGAGGTTCTCCACTTGACGCTTCAATATTGGGTGACTTGGCATCTCTAGCGGCATTCCCCAGGAATCATGCCTTGCATAGTGAACAAAGCGGGTTCCTTGGATTAGGTTGACACTCTGGGCACACAGACGTGCGAGAGCTTCATGCATTGCCCTAGCTAATCCATCTAGCCAGTTGTTCTCTCTCACTGAGAACTGAATCCTCCTAGATACTAGTGCTTCTATCTTTCCTCGAAGATCAGCAGTTACTAGCCATTGTAAATCTCCTCCTGGTGGACCCGGGAGTGGAGCTCCAAGAAATTCCAGATGCGGACGCTCCAAGAACTCAGATAGTGAATCTAGATCCCTCTCGAAGATCAGTTGGCCTCCGTTGCCCAACTGGTAGAACTTGCTATATTGGACTTCCATCTATAAGAATTTAGGATGAGAAAGTTAGTGAAGTGATCAAGTGTGCCAAACTTTTATGTAGTAATGTAAGAATTTGGAGGAACATGAATTTTGAGAGTAGAATTCCCAAGGATAAGAGAGGAAATAGTTTTCATAAATACTCACTTTGGTTTTTGAAACTAAGTTTTTGTTCGGACGGCCATTCTAAACTAGGGTCTCATATGGTCAGGATGGCTCTGATACCAACTTGTCAACACCCGGATTTTTAATCCTAGATGCCTGTTATGCCATACATCGCAATCCCAGGATTACCATTTTTGCGAGCCATAACATACTGGATATCACAATACATCATCCATTACAAACCATATAAGGTCTTACACAAATAAAGGATCTCATGATCCAGTCTTAGTACAATCAAGCAGCGGAATAAATAGCGTACCGATGGGGTCCATCTTCAGTGTCACAGGCAATGCTGACAATGGGAGATGATCCTAATTGTCGTAGCCATCCTGCTGTCCTCCTTCAGGGTAGTCCTCCTCATAGTCTGGCCACGGGAATAGCCAGGGACAAAGCCATGAGTACTCATTAAGTACTCACAAACTACCACTAACAAGTAAGATAGTTCTAGTAGGAATGCTAAGTTCTAAGTCTATTTGTAAAGTTAAGTTTGAAACCTAAGCTTAGTTTAGAAACAAAGAAAGATAAAATAAAGTTCAAAATCAACTAAGTGGGAACTTAGTTGTCCTAGTCACAACTCTGTTGTGTTCAAGTCAAGTCACAATTCATTTCATAAGTCAATTTTAAAAACATCTGACAACAGAATAGTATGGCCACTCCAACTGTCCATAACCGCGGACGTGGCTATTCAAATAGTTTGACACTCTATAGAGGTGGTACACTTTCACCACAAGATTCGAACATCTATCAGGGTTAACCCTGAATCATCATACTTAGTATGCAGATAATCAAACATAACCTTTCATTTACACACTCTAGTATAAGCACCTCTCCTATGAGTATGGCCTCCCAGCCATGACCATCTGTCATCCTAGGCACTGCATAGGTGGACAACATTGAGAGGTAGCCTCAACTCAAACCTCTACCGTGAGGGAACTAATACTAATGCATATAAACTCCTGGCTAAGCCTTACCCAATTCAGGTACTGTGGTTGTATGGTAAATTTGGAATGGTATCGCATCCGAACCCAACCATCAGTTTTTATAAAAGGGATAAGGCTCATGCCTCAACATTTTCATCATCATCATAAACCATTTGTGTTTCTCAGCACATGTCAAAACATCTCAATAGAATGACTCATCATCCCAAGGTTTTGACAAGTCATTTTCACCAAGTATTCCCATCTAAAGTAAATCTAGTTTTGGTTTAGCTCCAACTACTAAGTTAAGAGTGTTCACTAATGTGGGATGCTAATCTCAATCTAATGCCGTGGAATGACATCTAAGTCTAACTAGATAAGTCAAGTTTTATAGTTTTTATGCTACTTTAAAACAAGGTAAAGGACTTTGGTAAAGTAAAGAAAGTAAAGCTTGTAAATAAAACTTGGAGTAGGTATAAGTCAATGGGGTATAACCAAGCATGCCTATTGCACCTTGCTTAAGTTATCTAGCTTGCAAGGTTTAGCTTGCATTGTTAATGATGGCTTGCTAAGTATAATACTTGCAAGTGTTAGCTTGCCAATAATAACTTGCTCAGTTTACTTGAAGTGCTAGGCTTGCCTTGTGTAGTGCAGTGGTTGAAATTCTCTTCCTCCTCCTCTTGGTAGAACTCCTCCTCCTCGAAGGCTTGGTCGGTACTATCGTCTATAAATACATACGGAATACACAATCACCAAACAATACTTAACTTGTCTATTTAGCATACTAAGGCACACATTTGATGATCTCTTATCATCACAAACATCACAAGGTTTAATGAACTAGCTTCATTCTTTTTATTGGAGAAAAGTAATTTCTACTCATTGAAATTAACTAAGATTTAATATTCTCGAATTAAAATATGGTATCATGTGGAAACATGTCATCACCACATATTCTAACATATGGGAATGTGATTTAAAGATGGGATCACATTTTAATAAGTTTAAGTTTAATATTTAATGATTTAAAGTGACTAGAAATGCCTATATAGCATTATTTTGGTACTAGTCCAAAGTCACTGCATGGAAACCTTAATATTATTACATATTCAGATAGGTATGGTTAAATGTGATTTTTGAGAGTTGGAGTCAACTCAAAAGCTAAAGTGGTTGATTCTAGAAAAATGTTTGAATGTGCAAAAACTTCTGTCTTGTTATTTTTACTAGGAGAGATCTCTAACTCTAAATGATTTAAATCCAGTAGGCCTGGATAGCAATTTTCAATACCTTCCCAAAAAAATTATAATCACCCAACTTGGATTTGTAAAACTCTCTGAATTTAATTTCAAACTAAGGGACAGAATTAAGTGTCAGCTAAAATAGAAAAGGATTTATTTCAATCAAATGGGTCGCGCGGGAAACTAATTGGGCCAACCCGTGTACACTCCGCGGAGCAGAGGACAACTAACAGGGGGGTCCACATGTCAGCGGTACATCTCACACGAAGCGGTACGGGGCGATATGGACCGCACAATTAGAACTAGATCAACGGTTCACGGTCGTCGTCGACGATAGACTCGATGCGGCTCGATGTGGGTGTAGTGGGGATGTACCGGGGCTCCAGCTAGTGCAGTGAGGCGGGCAAACGAACAAAAGGCGATGACGGCGAGCTCAGGCGAAGTCACGGCAGAGGCTGAGGTAGAGGAAATTAACGGCAACGTCTCGTCCTCTGTTGCGGCGGTCTCCGGATCAATTCCGACAACCTACTGCTCGAGCCGCTCCGGTGAGAGGTGGGGAAGGACTGGGGGTGAGAGGGGAGTTGAATGGTGTGGCGATTGAGGCTGGGGAAGGCCTCCTTATATAGGCTCGAGGAGGGGACCAAAGGGGCGATGGCGAGCTCGTCGGTGACGACGATAGAGGGTGGTATCGGCATGGGCGGCATAGGCAGACAGTGGCTTGAATCGTGGCAGTCCTCTACGGCTTTATGGCGCAGCTAGGGGCGGTGGCTAGCGGTCGGGAGCGTCGCGTGCTCTGGGAGACAGAGGCGGTGCTCGACGGGGTTCCTGGCGACTGTGGGTCGCGCGGGGGTGCACGGCCGTGTCTGGCAGGGTGAGGTGGTCAAGGCGGAGTGGCGTGTGTGTTCTGCGGTCGAGGTGCGGTCTTTGGCGTGCTGGCGGTGAAGGCGCTCTCGCGTGCTTATGCGTGGCGTAGAGAGGCATGGGTGCGAGCGAGTGGAGGTGGTCAGGGGCTGACTGTGGCCGTGGGGTTGATAGGGGAGTGCGGTAGGGTTGGGCGGAGCTAGTGGTGGTGCTGGAACGACGCGACGCAGTCTGGGGAGTGTTGCCCACGTTCGGCCGGCGGTGACCAAAATCGGGCGGCGCGGCACTGCTGCTCTAGCCCGGTTAGTAGCTTAGTTAGGGGCTGGTTAGATTTAGAGGGGACAAGGGGACCAAATGGAGCCCAATTACTCGACAATGCATTGATCATTGAATAGTAATAGTTAGGCAGATAAAATTGTGCATGCCACCTGTTCGACACAATGGCCGCATGAACCAAACTTTCAAATTTTGAGATGATTTTTGGTGGAGTTGTTGGTCTCATGCTTGAGCATCTCTGGTTGCTAGGATTTGTCAAATGGAATTCATTTGAGTGGTTTTTGAAAAAGTGTGATCTAGATACATACACTAGATTCAATTTTCAAATGTCATTTAAAATTAGAGTTTGAATGTTTTTGGGAGATCACAAAGTGAGCCTTGGCACATCACTACTTGTACTAGCAAGGTGTGCAAAGAACCACAATTGTCTCTGTTGGAAATTGAGTGCTAGGAACACCCAAAGTGGGCTAGGTGATTAAAATGGCAAAAGTGACCATTTCCTTATTTAATTCTTTTTGATTTCTTTTTCTTTAGAATTTTCTTGGGGATGATCTAGATGATGTGTAATTCACCTCAGAGTCATTTGACAACCAATAGAACAAACAATCATGGCATTTCAAACAACTCCTATTTTAAATGAACACACATATGAATGCTTAAAGATTTTAAATGGAAAAAGTTTTTGTTAACCCTCAATTGGGTAGATTTGATCTTGATTAACCTTGATTAAAGATTTGGGATGTTACATTGAGTTATTCAACTATTCTTAATAAAATTCTTAATGGGATTCAACCCATCACATGAATAAAATAAACTAAAGAATAAAATGTTCATCGCATTCCTATAACGTTTTCACAGACATTCTTGCGGAAGCGCGCCCGTGAAGATGCATCTATCAAAAATTAGTAGAAACATTGACCGAACAAGTGTAGAATAAATATAAAAATAAAAGTTTGAGTTTTATATACAAAACTAGCTTAATCATTTAGTTCAGATTAAAAATTAAATCTCTAGTAAAAGAGAAGAAGTTAGGTAGTACTAGAAATCCTGCTCTATACATGTTGTTATTGGTTGACATTTCTTACTGTCATTTTTCTGTCAGAAACAAGGTGTTTTCACTAAGTTACGGGATAAGAAGGTATTCTTGAAGAAATAGATTTTTTATGGATACTCAAGGTTTAACGACCAACTATACGGCGGGAATAAAAATTACGGCCGTATAGTTTGGCCGTATAGATATCTTTGCCATCAACAAATTTTCTTTCGAAGGTACAGTGTATTTAACGACCAACTATATGGTGGGAATAAAAATTCCGGCCGTATAGATATTGATGCCTTCATCGAATTTGTTCTCAAAGGTACTGATGGTTTAATGACCAACTATACAACAGGAGTAAAAATTCCGGTCGTATAGATACCGATGCCTGTTTTAGAAAATTTATCTCGAGGATACAGAAGGTTTGACGACCAAATATATGGCAGGATCATTATGATCCGGCCGTATAGTTGTGTTCTGGCATCAAGAAACCCTAGTTGGCGTCGTCGCCGCAACTATACGGCGGGAACTACATATCCCACCCGTATAGTTTCGGCCGTATAGTTCGGCGCGACCTCATAAGCGCGCCCGGGCGGCTAGGTTTCTTCTCCCTCCTCACTTTTTCTCTCACATTCTCTCTCCAAACCTCTCAAAACCCACCTAGAACTCTTGATTCTTCGCGGATTTCGTTTGTTTGAGTGGGGGAATCAATATATCAGTATGTTTCTCTCCCTATCCATGCTTTAGTTTCAGAATTCCATGGTTGAAACTCTCACATTGATCTAGTGGATGAACTCAAACTTGTTTTATTTTTCCTATTAATTTATCATGTTAGGATTGAATTTTTCCATGTAGAATCGTCTGTATATCATGTACAAACTATTTTCCTAAGGTTTTATGGTGAAATTTTTCAGTGCATCAAGATGAAAAAAATTGGTAACATTTTTCGCAAGAGCAAGCGCCCACATGGCGAGAGTTCGGGGCACCAGGCCGAGCTCAACCCCAAGTTGGCCATAGTTTCATCAAGGAGGATGTTGCCCACACGTTGGGCCGATGATAGCTTTCTCACCGCGGCAGGGTTGAGGGCAGACTTCGACCTCATATGTGCAAATTCAAGGCTAGCACTACTCGCCTATGCAAGCCCCAATACATACGCCGAGCTCACCTATGAGTTCCTTGACTCCTTCTACGATGACCACAGGGAGAAAGGTAATGTGTGGATGGTAAGTTTCACCATGAACCAACAGTATTATGAAATAACTTTCCAACAATTTTGTGATGCTTTTGGTTTCCCTCACGATGGGGAGCCAACTGTCACAAACTTATATAGCATCTCAAGTGGAGAAACTTGGGAGGTTATTTCTGTTAACGGTGGCAGGGAATTCTACCAGAAGAAGATGTCCACCATTCAGAACCCAACAATTTGCTACTACGCCATGTTCCTCGCCAATACACTGCTGGGAAGAAGAGATACCGGCTCCATGGCCAATGCGGACATGGCCATGATCACCAAGGTACTCTTCCCCAATGCACCGCAAAGCCCCAATCTTACAGCTCTACTCATCCAGCACTTTCATCAGCAGAGCAACAAGACGAAAGGTGACATTCGCATTGGTGGATTGGTAACCCACCTTACCCATACATTAAATATTACATTACCTGTTATGCAACCTGTTGACGGCTCCAAACTTATGGATGTCAAGTATTTAACTTCTTGTGTCATCCTTGGTGTTTACCAAGCTAACAAGAGGATCCGAGCATATCAATTTGGTTATCTTGGTGATGCATAGGGTGAGCAGGTTTCGTTTCCCTATCCACAAGCCTTCTCGATTGTGGAGAAGGCCACTTGGATCCTCACCAAGGATCAAGTGATGGAGTTCATGGCTGAACTCTAGCCTAATCAAGAGAAGATGAACAAGGAGAGCAGCAGGATGAGGATGAGCAGGAGAAGGAGCAGGAATACAACCCTGCTTGACAGCAGCAACAACATGGGGATCATGGGACCCATGGCCCCATCAGCCGCAATAGGGGTTTAACTACGTCCCCTATCAAGAATTTCAATAGCTCGACCAGCGTGTTGGTGAGATCGACCACACTCTACAAGGAGTGAATGAAGATGTGAGTGCCTTAACTCAAAACTTCAGTCACTTCATGACCAACTTCCCCAACTACTACGAGCAGGATACGCACCAGCCGCCGAATGATGGCAACAACTGAGCCTGGCAATAGCCTAAGCTTGGGGGAGGCTTGAAAGCCTCCAAACCTTGCATTCATATTTTTATTTCTTCTTTTGATTTATTTTACTTATTCAAAATTGCATGTTTACTTTTAGTTTGCATTCCTAAACCAAAAATACAAAAAAATAGTTGTAACTTTTATTGCAAATTCGTTTCTTTGTTTCTCCCGAAGATTGCTCAATTTCAGGTGACTTGGCAATAGGGAAATATAGAGGGGATTCGACTCAAGTACGAGAACAAAGCAAGAAAGAGGAGGTATCACATTCCTTTCATCACCTTTTTTGCAACTTTAAATTGATCCTACAATTATTTACTCGCTTGCACTAGAGTCACTCCCCACTTAGCTTACTATCCTATAAATTATATTCATTTGCTAGTGTCTCCTTTTTAGCTTTGAAACAATGAGCAATGGACTTGGTTAAAAATATTTCCTACACTTTTACAACAGGAAAAAGCATCCAAAATATGACTTGAGTCCATGTTTAGCCCAAAGGATTTGATTTTAGAACTACTCCATCCCATTTGAGCTTAATGTAAATAGACTTGATAACACCCTTGAATGAAATTGTCTGATAAAATGGATGCTTTGAAGTAGTAGAGATTATGACACTGCTTTTTCTAATAATTACCATAAGGTATTTCAGTACACGTGTCATTACAACATTATCTTGCTCCATGGGGAACTATTAACTCCGCTGGCCAAAGAACTATATAATTGTGGGAAACCACTTGATTTCGGCTATTGAGGTATGTAAACGTCTGTAGCAGCAATGCTATGACGGGTAAAATTTTAGTGTCCTTGTGGTTTCACGTTCCAAGTGAAGTTGTAGTACTCCTATGACCTAGTATTGCTCAACAATTATTTATTGGCATGGTCACGAGTGCACAACACAGTCCCAATTAACATGTTAAAAACAGTGGCATCATTTCTCTATGAAAGAGCTGAAGTTTTTGAAAGGCAAGGAAAGAAAAAGGTGCTTTGAGAGTCTTGAAATTTTAACTTGGGAATATATGAGTTGTTCTTAAATTGAATGTTCTTGGTGCCAACTTGAGTACTCTTAATTGATTAAAGAAACAAGAGCAAAAAGTTTTCATCTCTCAACAAAGAGAGACACCAAAAGAATTTGTCTCAGTTTCCTAGCTAAACTTTTGACACTTGCTCGGGCATATGATTTATTTGCTAGCAAGATATACATGGTTAGGAAGTGGACTCAGTGCAATCTTGTGAATACTTGTATGATATGTTTAAGATTGCAGGAATTGTGAAGAAAAGAATCTAACACCAATTCGAGCTTGTAAGTTCTTTTATTTCAGTCTCGAATCTCCGCTATTCTTCTTATTTTCTTGTCACTTGAGGGCGAGCAACATCTAAGCTTGGGGGAGTTGATAGCTGTGATATTCGACATATTTTTGATGGTTTTTATTAATGGTTTTCCTCTAGAATTGATTGTTTTCTAGCTTTACCTAACGCTAATACTTCGGTAGCGAAGAAAACTTGGTTTTTAATGTGTGTTTCAGGTTCTGAACATCAACAGAAGGTTTTAACAAAGGAAACACAATATTCAGGTGAAAACAAGCAAGTCTCTTTTTGGAAGCAATCAAGGGAGACAAACAGACGCTTTAACAAGAAACTATACAGCAGGAACATTTTTCCGGCCGTATAGTTCCCGCCGTATAGCTATCGCCGCCTCCATCTTGTCAAAAGGGACAACTTTTGTGAAGAGGCCAGACGCAAAATTATAACACAACAGCTGCCATCCCATCCAGAAAGGGCAAAGGAGAGATCTAGAGAAGAAGGGGAAGACGTTCTTCATCTCGCTCCACGATCTTCGACCTCCTAGCCATCACACCCTCATAGCCATTACTTTTACTTGAGAGAGAGAGATCTTCACCTTGCGAGATTAGGGTTTGAGATTGTTTCTTCCTATCTTGAATTGTGTTGGATTACTTTTCTATTCTTATTGTGGATCTCCACGGTAATATCGAGAATAACTCCCTTTATTTAATTATATCGATGATGCTTTCTTCTCTCATGTGTGAGTAAGTTACTTGGGCCTGGGAGATGTAAGGGATTGGTGAGATGTGATGTGCCTCCATATATTTTCCATTAGTTTGTGATTGATTTTAATTAGTATATTATGTGTGCTTAACTATATGTGGGATGCCTAATGCTTGTTGTCCAATTAAGAGCCTAGACAACGTGATGCTTTGTTCTACATAGATAGGGTCTTGTTCGCTAGCAGACCGGCGACCCCCCGAGTGACACGGGGATATCAACGGAAAACTAGTAGACTCGAGGATAACGATGAACCACCATGCTTATTGCATTAGTCTGATCCAAGGAGCTTAATTGCTAAGCAACCTGAAGGGTCTTAATCGTCTAGTGTCTAACCATGGTTTTGGTAACAGACTAGTAGGATTACTGAAGTTTGGATGAAACCTACCAAGAGGAGTTCCGACTAATTATGGGTTGCTCACCTACACATGTACTTATAATATTACAATTGTTACACTTATCACTCGTCCACATGGCACAGTCACTATCACTATGAACTATATCTCCCCGCGCCTTCTTTGTCATCTATAGAAAACAACAAACAATCAAATCATTCTTTAATTTTATGATTTTTATTTCTGAAGTTTACATTTTTAAGTTTTATTTTAAATACATCCAGTTTAATCCAAATTCCACTCTCATTTCCACACTTGCAGTCAATTCACTCGAAGACCTGTGACTACTTTGGGTGTGATAGAGACTTCATTCATAAACACTCACCTTTGGGCTCCCTGTGGGATCGATATCTATACTTCAAAACTAGCTACAAACGATATGTGCACTTGCATACATCACCTATGCATGCAAAACAAATTGTGTGTTTTATCTCTCCTTCACTACCTCTCACCATCCATCCTCCCTCTCTCCTCCCCTTTCCTCTCGCGCACCGGCCCGACTGATCTCTCCCTCGTCCATAGCATGGTGTTGGGCACATGTGCCTTGGTACAGTGGCTCTGTGTCTCTGGCATGTTTGGCCGCTACGTCGGTGTGGAGTAGGGATGAGGAGTACATAGGAAGGAAACCACTTTGGTCCATGGTGGCAAAAAAATTCAAACATTTCCAGTTTTTGACACTTGCTTCCCAAACATCGGGAGGGAAGGTTACTCAAAAGATCGGCCATTTGCATTACTTCTTATCTTATCTTTATATTGTCTTATCTCTTACAATACCATCCATACCACTGTATAGTGTACAGATAACTTCGAACATTGACCGTTGGATCAAGACTAGCAAATCCAAACATTGCTAACCATTAGATCTTCTTTTCCATTCTTATCATCTATAAAGATTCTATTGATAGTCTTAAGCACGATGAACGCTAGTATGCGCAAACCTCAAAACACACACTTAATTGCTCAGTTTTAGGCTCCTTGTGCTAAATGCATGAACTTCATTGCTCATTTTTATGAGGTCCTTGATGTAACTTGTTCTTCCACCGACCATGTTAACTCTCAAGCACATCGCTCCTACGAGACCTACCATAGTTAAAAGAAAATGCAACCGCCCCAATTATCACACAAATTGGACCACGATTTCTTATACGTAATACCCAAGTTTTTAGTACTAGGATTTTTCAAGCTTCCTAGCTAACTTCGCACACTTTAGTGACTTCTTGTCGATTAACGAAATTAGGTCAAACTTGAGCTACAAGTAAGTGCGATAGATTGCTCTTGAATTAAATGTATTTTTGGAGGTAGATGGGTGCATCTTCTTGTAGTAAACAATGTCGTCGGTGTGAGTTTCCAAGTATCAAGAAAGAAAATTCTCAATCTTCCAAGTGATGACGAGATGGTTCTTTTCCGTAAAGAAAGTCCGAAGAATATGTATCTCAATGCCATAAGACAAGCTTCTAGACATATTAAGTGGACCAACATGTTTTACTTATTATTCCCATATGTTTTTTGAGTTTTCAAACTCCCTAGGTAATTAACTCTGCCCACTTGAATGACTACATACATATTTATCGAAATTAGGTCAAACTTGAACTATAACTAAATTGTAGGTTGCTCTGAAAGTTTTACGAAAACACTTTTGGAGGTATTGTACCCATCGAGGGGACACAATCAATATATGAGAAACAACCAAGAGTTTTGACAACAGGTTTAACTTCTTGCTAAGATTTTGCATCATGACACTGTTTAACGAAATTGGGTCAAACTTGAGCTACAAGTAAGCGCGATATATTGCTCTTGAAATATATGACTTTTCAGAGGTAGATGGGTGCATTTTCTTGTAGTAAATAGTGTCGTGGGTGTGATTTTCCAACTATTAGGAAAGAACATTCAATTCTCAATTTTCCGAGTGATGACGAGCAAGGTTGTTCTTTTCCGTAAAGAAATGTCCGAAGAATATTGGATCTGAATGCCATAAACCAAGTTTACCAACATATATTGTGGACCAACATATTGTACCAACGATTCCCAAGTTTTATGAGTTTTCAAACTTCCTAGCTAACTCTGCCATTTGACCGGATGACTTTATGTTGATTTATCGAAATTAGGTCAAATTTGAAACTACAAGTAAATTGTAGGTTGCTTTGAAAGTTTTACGAAAAATATTTTGGGGGTACCCATCGAGGGGTCACAATTAATATACCAGAAAACACCGAGAGTTTTGACGATATATTCAACTTCTTGCTAAGATTTTGCATCTTGATAATTTAACAAAATTAGGTAAAACTTGAGGTACAAGTAAACTCGATAGATTGCTCTTGAATTAAATGTATTTTCAGAGGTATATTGGTGCACCTTCTTGTAGTAAACAATGATGTCAGTGTAAGTTTCCAACTATTAGGAAAGAACACTCAATTCTACATTTTTCGAGTGAAGACGAGCGAGGTTGTTCTTTTCCGTAAATAAAAGTCTAAAGAATATTGGATGTGAATGCCACAACCAAAATTTACAGACATATATAGTGGACCAACTTGTTGTACCAACCATTCCCATGTTTTATGGGCTTTCAAACTTCCTAGCTAACTCTGCCCATTTTAATGACTTTATGTCGATTTATCGAAATTAGGTCAAATTTGAAACTACAAGTAAATTGTAGGGTTTGCTTTGAAAGTTTTACGAAATAGCTTTTAATTTGGAGGTACCCATCAAGGGGTCACACTTAATATATCAGAAAATACGAGTGTTTTAACGATAGGTTGAACTTCTTGCTAAGATTTTGCATCTTGACAATTTAATGATGTTAGGTCAAACTTAAGCTACAAGTAAGAGCGATAGATTGCTCTTGAATTAAATGTCATTTCAGAGGTAGATGGGTGCATCTTCTAGTAGTAAGTAGTGCCATGGGTGTGAGTGTCCAATTACCAGGAAAGCACATTCTCAATTTTCTCACTAATGATGAGATCGTTCTTTTCCGTAACACTAGTGCACAGAATAGTGGATTCGAATGCCACAAGCCAAGTTTTCGGACATATATAGGGGATCAACAACATGTCATACTTGTGATTCCCATGTTTTAGGAGTTTTCAAGTTTCCTAGTTGATGGCTCTGAAATATAGCCATCTACGTCCACATTTAAACTGGATATTACTCATATTTTTGATGAAATATCTCTCTAAACCCTGCCACGAATGCCTGATATTTAGAGGGGTATGCAATCCTTTATTTTATATTTTTCCTGCACAAATAATGTCGTTTAAAGGAGGGAATCACTAGATTAAAGTCAAAGATACAAGATTTCTAACAACGAGAAGAAACCAGGAGCCGTAAAGCGGAAGCAGATGCTTTAACGACCAACTATACAACCGGAGAAAAATTCTAGCCGTATAGCTCAGGTCGTATAGTTGGTGCCGCCACCATTAGGTCAAATAGAACAACTTTCATGAAGGGATCCCTATATAAATAAGCCTCAGGCGATGAGAAAACAAGCCAGACCTTGACAAAAAGTCTCTACCATAGAACACCAGCCGCCTCCAGATCTCAAAACCCTTCTCCATCTCCATAGCCATATTCCACCACTTGTAATAGTAAATCTCTTCTCTAATTGGCGACATTGTAAGACTATTGCTATTAATCTTATGATTTTCATTACAATGTTTGTGATTGTTGATCTCATCTCTATGTGTGAGTAATACTCCTTGGGCTAAGGGCTTCGACCTACCCATGTAGTGTTTGTGCATGTTATTTATCACAGATAGGAGCGTGTATTAGTTTGTATGACATGATGATTATTGTTTCCTCTCTTGCCTCAATCCAAGGACTTGTCAGGTACCCAAGACCCCGAGGGTTGAGCCAGGTATAGGGAGTATGAGTAATGACTAATCTGTAGATTGGGAACCCCAGTGACAGAAGGGGTAGTACAACTGTATGTGAGGGATTTGCTTGGGATTAACGGCGACATCACTATGCATATCATTAGTTCTCTTTCTTCTATGGATGAGACTAGTACGTTATTGCTATAAGCAGCTACGGAGGCAATAGCAATTATGGATGCACTGCCCACATATAATTTATCTTGCTCTAACAAGTACATGCATACTTTATATCTATCTTTTATTCCCATCAAATGTTTTACACAGCTACTGGTGAAACCGAATGCCCTAGGCCCTCTCTCTCCATCATCAACAACAACAAAAAGACACAAGCTATTGGTTCGGTAAAAACACAAAAGGAATTCTAAACTCCCGAAGGTCCGTTAAAGTAACTTCACTAGCATTCGCTTCTCGAGGATTCGATAACCTAAGTCTACTAGGGAAAAAGAAGCTATACTACATCCGTAATCTGGATCGAAGGTATCAAACCTTTTTCTGGCGCCGTTGGTGGGGAAGCAATAGCTACCCTGGTGAGGTTATTTGGAACCTTGCTAGTTTTAATTCTTGTTTTTAATTTTGTTAGTTTGCTTTCAGTCTTTATTTGATAAAAAAATAGTTAGCCTTTAAATTCTTGCTTTTACTATTATAATTCTTTGATTAAGAAAACCCAAAAACATAGGAAATATGGCTGAAAAGAAGCTTGGGGAGTTTGCTACTCCCAACAATGATTATTTGCATACTCCTATTACTCAGCCATCAATTTATGCTGATGACTATGCAATTAAGCCCCATTACTTAAGGTTGGTTCAACAGAATCAATTTGGAGGCTCTGCTATTGAAGACGCAGGTACGCACTTGAATACTTTCACTAAAATATGTGATATGATGCGTATTAAAGACATTGACCCTAATGCGGTCAAATTGAGTTTATTTCCTTTCTCTCTAAGAGGGAGAGCAAAAGAATGGTTGCTATCTTTGCCTAGAAATACTATTACATCATGGGTGGGATGTACTTCTTTATTTATGACTAAATTTTTCCCACCTCCAAAGACTATGCAACTTAGATCTAATATTACTGGCTTTAGACAGAAAGAGCGCAAGCCACTAGCGCTTGCATGGGAGAGGATGAAAGAATTCTTAAGAAACTATCCTAGTCATGGGATGGAAGATTGGTTAATCCTCCATTTATTTTATAATGCTCTTAATCCTATGTCTAAGTCTATGCTTGATACTGCACCTAGAGGAACCTTTATGGGTAAACATATTACCGAAGCAAAGCAGCTGCTAGACAATATGCCAGACAACCATGCCCAATGGCATGTGGAAAGATCAAACATGAATAAGGTGAACTCTATTTCACCACAAGAAAACGAAGAACTCAATGCCAAGTTGGATGAGCTCATACTAGCCATAAAAGGTAAGGAAACCCAGGTAAGAGCCACCCCTGAAACAAATATTGAAGAAATAGATTTCATATCTCATAACGATTATAACCCTACTTGGAAAAAGAGTTACAATCCTAACTTTCAGAAACATTATTCTAGTCCTACAGGTAACTCTAATAATAATATGGGAACTAGTAATAGTAGTCTCCAAGAAATACTTAAGTATTTTATAGACTCACAAAATGAACAAAACAATATCCTTGTTAAAATAACGGAGAACCATGATGCTATGCTTGGTAAATTATCTAACCAAACTGTTAGTTTGAGAAATGATTTGCAGACCCTCCAAGAAAGAATGAGGATCATTGTGGCACAACTAGGTAAGATAACCGAGAGTCAAACTCTCAATCTAGCTAAATTTGCAGGTAAAGCTGAGCCCAATACTATTTAAGAACTCAAAATGATGAGGATCCAAAGGGAGGAGCCTGAAGAACTTGATTATAGTAATGCTCCTTCACCAAGCTACACCATTGAAGATCTCGTAAAAAAGATCAATGTCAAGATTCCGGTGAGTGAAGTGTAACACCGTCGAATCGGCCCTATGCAAGTTTTAGTGCTTCCCGCCAAACCCGCATAGAAACGATTCAAGGACGCCTACCAGGCACTTTCGAGCGGGTGGAAAACGAAGTAATACCATTACAGATTAGTCCACGATGGAACCCACAGAACATATATGTACAACAACGACTCCATGAGTCAAGAATACAAATATACAATACAAAGATCCAAATCACCTTGAAAACAATAGAACATCCAAGTACGGACAAGATGCAAATGGGGCTAAGAGCCCTGAAGAATAATCAATGGCATCCATAACCCTGCCCAGGCCAAGGCGGAAGGGTAACCCTGCTAACGACGTCGATCTCAAACCTGCTAAAACAAAAGGGGTGCCGACAAAGGGCAAAGGAAAAAGCGGAGCGTCAGTACTGAGGCCAGTACACGGCGAGGCTAGAATTCGGCGGCTCTCACCTACATAGGTATGGTGGACTAAAGCGGCAGCGAAGCATGCACGAAACAACCTATAGAGAATCGAAACCACTGTCGGCTATTAGAGAGGGATAAGAAAGACCTATTCGGGACCAACCTGGTACTAACACCAATCATACCCATCCTGGTATTCCCCCTCGAGAACAAACGAGGAAGTCAAACCAAGGAACTCACACAATTGGTAGTTTTATTCATTCTATTATAGTTGCAGCACTTACTAGTCAGATACAGATAGCACGAGTCATCCTGATAGCATAAGTAGTGGGCAGTTTTAGTTAACCATTCAGTTGTAGTTGCAGTACTTACTAGTCAGATACAATTAGCATGTGACATCCCAAACCCAGAAGTTGTTGGCACTTTTATTTCATTCCATTGGAGTTGCGATACTTACTAGGCAGGTATAACATGACACGATACACCCCAGTTCCACCAGTTGTTGGCACTTTTATTTACTCATTCCATTGTAGTGAAGCTGATTAGTAGTCACATATGAAGTCAAATTTATAGCACTACTTTAGTTATGCTTGTCTATGATCGAGATACCGTGCTCCAAGTCGTCCATAACCGCGGACACGGCTTTCAGAAAGATTTACCCTGTAGGGGTGCACAAATAGCAACACACACACGATCAACCTCGGAAAAACCAAATCAAAACCCAACGAGGCTTTTACAACAAAGCAATCACAGGATTCATAAAATATTTCAGGGGGCCACCCCACTAAGCTACCCGCAACAAAATTGGCCGGTTCCGGAACGGACCCAGGGTTTGTGTCGATGGCTGTAAACGACTGGGAACCCGAACGTGTGACTGGGCTTGTCGATACCGCGAAAACGTGGCACGATCCAAAACAGTACAAGTGCTCCACACACAATCTTAAATAAAGCAGTAAAACATGGCATAAGTACAGGATAGTAATAAAGCCCCAAACTAGTTTGTGGCCCCAAGAAATAAGAAATGAATCAAGCTCTGGCTAAGGGGGATTCATAGAGTCTCCCCTATGTGGATAGTGCGAACAATCAAGGAATAGGTATCAACTACTCGGGGCCTACGGGACACAAGTGGACATGAAAAACCAAATAGCATATATTGCCCACCGGTGCCTCTTTCATTAGTTGTCCCAGCAATTTAATAGTTGTATTTAAAGTCATGATCCTCTCCACCATTAAGCATGTGCCAACCTTCCAACAACGGTGGAACAACAACGACACAAAGCAGCACCTGAGCAAGCAACTATGACTCGCAAGGCCGACTGTCTATCAAACAACAAGCAATAGGATGTGTCCAAGGCAATATAGAGGCTGCAGGGAATATAATTGGTACACGGAAACTGAAGCATCGCAATAAGGATAGCAATAGATCAACAAGAGGGAGTAAAGACTAGAAATGCAAAATAGGTAGAAGGGGGAGAATGCTCGCCTAGGAAACCCTGCCGAAGATACATTATCCGATGAACTTGCCGGTACTCGCATCAACTCAACGGCTTAATCCACGAAGAAGCAAATCACTAAAAGAAACAACGGATGCACTATTTAATACTACGGAAAAAGATCCGGCATGATGTATGTATGATGCATGGCATGGCAAAGATGCAATGCGACTAGGCAATATTAAGCGAACCCGAGGTCCTGACAATTAATTATATGATTCAAGTTGTTTAGATACCCCACAATTTAAATATTGTCTTAACATGGCAAAACATGGCATCGGTTTGCTAAAAAGATTTAAATGGAGACAATATAAGACTAGAATAGCCTGCATATAGTCTCCATATTTAATTTAGATGAATCGGCATAATGCCCCCAAACCACACAGTATGCATGCGAGTATGAATCATTTAATATGCAACAAGTGATAATGTATATGAATCATTTAATATGCAACAAGTGATAATGTTATATTATAAAAATAGGGGTCTCGGAAAAGGAATCACATTAGGGTTCGGCACCGATGGTCTTGGGGTTCGACGGATTGGTCTTCGGGCTTCGAGGTTCGAATCTAGGAAGGAGAACTTGGCGGTTCCGAGGGTTCGGGTTCCGTCCTCAGATCATCGGGTTCGTGAAGGATCACTTGTGGTTCCATGTCGGTGGCCTTGGGGTACCATATTATTCACCTGTGGTAGACTTGGGATCCGTGTCGGGGGTTTTGGTGTAGCGCTATGCCCATTCTACCAATTTAGTTGCATCAACCCGGTCTTGTCAACGAGGAGAACTTGACGCTTTGTTGGGTTCTCCGTGTTTGCTGATCTTGTTGGTGGACAGGGTCGGGGTCAGTCTCGAATTCTGGGTCGGCCTCACGGACCGTGTGTGCTCCTAAACACACAAACACACAAACACACAAGCAGCGTCAAATACACCTCATGTGCCAAAGGAAGGGTGCTCGAACTGAACGACAACATCAACACCGGGCACACACTTGAGACATCTGAGACGAGGCGGCCGGTGTCGCTGGAACTCATGGTCGACGGTGGCCTGAAACGGCGCTCACACGTGGGATGCTGCAGACGGCAACAGAGGACGAGCTAGGACCGCGGCTTGAGGCGGGGTCGCCGGGACAGAGGATGGCGAGGCTGGCTGGCGACGATGACAGCGACGACAGCTATGTGGGGAGGTTGATGGGCGACCAGAGGAGGGAGCTAGGGGCAGAGCTCACAGCAGGGGCCACGCTCAATGACATGGGAACAAGGTCAGCGACGCGGTGTTGGTTGACAGCGACCCGGAGATGGGAGGTGCGCCTAGTGGCGAGGTTGGAGCAGGAGCCGGCAACACTCGTGGCGGCAGCGGCTCCACGGTGCCTGAGCGTGGCCATGGCGGTCGAGGGCCTGACAGAGGAGGGCTACCGGCAGCGCTGGCAGACGGAGCAGAGGAGGGGCGTGCCTTGGCGAGCTGCAGCAGGGCCGAAGGCGGGCTGCAGTGCGGAGGTCGCGGGATCGAGGTGGAGCTTGCCTCACACGGGGTTGATGGGTGGCGCGATCGAGGGGTGGGGACGGGGATCAATCTGCGTGCGGGAGAGACGCGAGGTTGGGATGCGAGGCAAGACGCGGTCTTGACGCGTCGGGGTGGGGCCAGGCTGCAGGGTGTGTCTGGTTCGGCGGCTGTGGGAATGTGCGTGAGTACGCGGCTGGTTGCGGTGCACGGGAGCGAGCAGGTGTAGCGTGTCACGCGTGCTGGCGTGTACCACAGCAGGGTGGGGTGGGCCAGGTGGGAGCAGGCGTGTGGGTGGCGTTGGCGGGGTGGAGCTGGGGTTGGTTAGGTTGCTGGCGGCGGCGGGTGGGATTAGGTCAAGGGTAGGATTTCTAGGGTTTGGTTGGCATGGTAGTAGGCTGGTTGGCTGGGCTTTTGGGCCTGGCCAGCTGCCTCCCCTAATAAAAATATTTGTTTTATTTTTATTTTATAAAACCTTTCGCAAATAGTTTTTAGACAAAACAAAATATTCGGAAGAGATCGGGGTTTTAATTTGAAATAAAGACAAGGGATATTTAGAAAACAAATATAGTCTTTTAGAAAATAGTTTTAGACAAACATATGCATGATGATGATGATGCTCAAATGCAATGTGACATGATGTTATGAGCATATGGTCATGATGCTGTACAAAATAAAAACAACACGCGATTTTCTAGTAGTGGTTTTATCGGGGTGCTACATGAAGGTAGTGAGGAAGCTATGTACCAGCACTTCGTTAATCAGGTAGTAGTAAAGTTACGTGAGCTTGAGGAAGAATATAAGCAAATTGCTGAAAAATTACCTATTAAACTAGATGACATATTTGAGCCTACTATTAAGATTAAAATTGGAACCAATGAGATAGCTGCACTTTGTGATCTAGGTGCAAGCGTCTCAAAAATTCCAAAGAGTCATTTTAACAAGTTAAATCTTGGCTCCTTCGAAATAACTGAATTAAAATTGCATCTAGCAGATTCTACCTACAAACAAGCTATAGGAATTAAGGAGAACACTTTAGTATACATTAAGGGCTATCCCACTCTCATTGATTTTGTTATTGTTGACATGCCCGAAGATGCTACTGCTCCTATTATTTAAGTTGTCCTTTCTTAAGAACTATTAAGGCTTTGATTAACCTCCATGAAGGGAACGTGGAGTTGCAATTACCTTCGCGGGATCCTTTTGTTATTCATTTCCCTAGGAAGAAGAAAGCCAAGCATGATGAAAAGGAGGCCATCACTTTGAAGGCCAATTACTTTGGAGTGGGTGTTCTACTCATCTGGCCCAAGTGAGTATCATTAAAGTCAAGCTATTGGCCATAAAAGAGCACTCCATGGGAGGAAACCCATGTTAAATAAAGGTTTGAGTTAAGTTTTTAGTTTTAGTTTAAGTTTATGTTTCATAAAGAGTGCTAGAAAACTCCATTTGAGGAGAAGAACTTTGGTAGTACTTGAAATTATGCTTTATTCATGTTATTGTTGGTCGACAATATTTACTATCAATTTTCTATAAAAAACAAGGTATATCACTATGTTACAGGAAAACAAATAGTTTTCGAAGAAACATAATTTTTTATGCACATAGAGAGTTTAATGACCAACTATACGGCAGGAATAAAAATTACGGTCGTATAGATATCTTTGCCATCGACAAATTTTCTTTAATATGTACTAAGAGTTTAACGACCAACTATACGGCGGGAATGAAAATTCCGGCCGTATAGCTCCAGTCATATAGATATCAGTGCCTCCATACAAATTCTTTTCCAATGTACTGAGAGTTTAACGACCAACTATACGGCGGGAATAAAATTCCGGCCGTATAGTTCCGGTCATATAGATATCGATGCCTTTGTATATTTTCTTTCCTAGGGATAGACAATTTAACAACCAACTATACGGTGGGAACATTTTGTTCTGGCCGTATAGTTGCGCCCGTATAGCTGCGACACTAGGAGGAAACCCTAATATTTTGACAGAAGGCCAACTATACGACGTGAACGCATTGTTCTGGCTGTATAGCTGTGTCGATATTGTTGCGTCCGACCACAAAATCGCACGGGAAGGTACCTCCAACTCCAAAACTTCAATCCTTTTTCTTTCGTCTACCTCCAAACTCTCTTAAAACCTCAAGAGATCTTCATCTCTACTTAATTTCGTTCGATTTCCTCGCAGATGAGTGATCTATGGTATGTTTCTCCTCTGATCCTCCAGTTACTTTTTGCAAATTAATCTTCGATCTATTGTCATTATCAATCTAGGGTGAGACCTACTATGAACCAATAGCCATGATTTTCTTGCCTAGATTATTATCTTGTGGAGATTCTTTAGTGTGCGATGATGAGGAATATGATGCACTTACTTTTGTTGGATCAAAAAGTTTTATTTTTGCTTTTCTTCAATGTTTAGATGATGAACACAAGGAGCAAAACTTGTGCTCATGCCACCCCTAGCGCTTCTCGTGCAGTTACTCAAGAACACATGGGGATACGGTTCAGGGATGATCTCCAACATGATCGTTTCAACAAGATCAAGAACCGCGAAGTGAAGGCCACCAAGTGGGCTTGCCCCATTATATTGAACCAACTCGGTATTTCTGATGACTTCAATTTACTTTGCAATAGAGCTGACCTACAAAACTTTGTGTACAATGATGTGCCTACTTATCGCCGCTTAACCATTGAATTTCTAAGTTCATTGCAAAGCAGGTGCGCATGTTTTAATTTGCTAAATAATGATATTCATGCCTTACGCACATCCTTTACTGGCTTAGAACCTACCCCTCAACAATACTGTAATGGAATGAGTTTCACTAGTAGAGTGAACAAGGGGAAGAATATTCAACATCCTGCAATTCGCTATTTGTTCTATGTTATTGCTAACACCTTGCAGGCATGTAATGAGTTCACGAGACTCAACGAGGAGGACATCCTAGTCCTTGCAAAGGCTGCTTACATCAACTGCGGCTTGTCACTCAACTTGGGTGCCATCCTTGTGCGTTACCTAGAGCACTAAGCCTCCCAAAGCCAAGGACCAATCACAGGTGTAGGCGTCATCACCGTGCTTGCCACTGCCCTAGGCATTGACCTAGGTGAGTTTCAACCCGTGCTAGGTGAGACACCTGTTTGTTTATCCACCTTAAGAGCCTGTGGAATGCTCACTAGGAGAGGTGGTGTTTATTATCTGCATATTGCTGGAGCTGGGCGTCTCTACCCCGCTCCTATGCCTAATGGTCTTTTCTCTATCGAGGAAGGACGTTTGCTATATGACTAGCAGGTTGAGCAACACCAACCCGAGGAGGAGATTCCAGAAGAGGATGAGGACCAAGAGGAGGAGCAAGAAGTTCCTTATCAAGAGGAGCAACCACAAACCCGGTTCACCACATACCAAGATTTCCAAGGACTTGGAGGGACTGTGGAGAGGATGCATAGCCTCTCTTTGAACCTTTGAGAATCAACTAGTAACCTCTCAACTCAATTTGCGAACTAGAGTAACGACTTTTCTCGGCACCACAATGATTTTAAGGGCTTGCAAAAGCCTAAGCTTGGGGAAGTTTCCTCATGTATCTTTACTTGGCGTTCATTTGCTTTTATTTATTTCGAGGTTGTGTTTTTATTTGAGTTTATAAGAACTCATGTTGGTTTCCCCCAAAAATTTATTTTTAGTTATTTCTATTTTGCTTTCGAGATTTTCTAGCCGAGCTTTGCCGCCAATTTTCTATTCTTTAAAGTCCCTCTCTTAAAAACCACAAAAATATTTCTCCATTTTTCCATATTTCCCTCTTTCTTTTCTTTCCGCCTCGAGGTCTTCATGTATTTGCAGGAGAGTGATCGACTCCGAGTTTCCAAGAAACAAATAAAAAAGGAATAGAGAAGTGGAACCAAACATGAGGTATATGCCTTATGACTCCCCACTTTCGAAGTTTGAGAAACCCATGCTAGTTAGTAGTAAATGTTGGGATATTATATTGGTGGAGTGAGTCCTTGTATTGTAGTAAGATTTTTGTTTGCATGTGTATTTAATTGGGTATGTTTTGTTCTAGCTCTCGTAATTAACCAAGCCTTGCCTATAATAAGAAAAGGTCTCACAATTGAAGGCTTGGGTGTTGTAGTGCTAAGTCTTGAAGGTTTATTTCTAGAGACAATCAACACCGCTGAAAATGTTGATTGACTGAATAGCTCTCTTTGAAAGGATTTGTTTGATTGAATTAATGTTTAGCGGTTTTTGTGAGCATGCCAAAGTTTGACTTGTTAATCATAATAATGATATAGCTTTATGCGTGTCAAACTTCATGGGATGCCAACAACTCTGCTAGCCTACGGATGATCTTCATGGAGGAAACTCATAGATTTTGGCTATGAGTTGATTAAACACTTGTAGCAGCAATGCTATAGTGGGTAAGATTCTAGGAACTCCTAGGTAGCTGTAATCATGATGGAATCACTCCTCTGGTTGTTATGAGAAATCATTATGCAAAAGGAACAAACCTTAGTGATACCACAAGTGTCCATCACAACCTGATAAACTAATATTTTTTTTGGCATGCTCTCAATTACTTAAAAACTAAAATTCTTGAAGGAGAATGAATAGAAAAGTAGTGCTTGAAAAGTCTTGATTTATTGATGTGGGAGAATTGAGATACTCAGGTGTATATGCTTTTCATGACAACTCTCACACTCTTAATTTACATGATTATACTTTATTGTTCAAAGGCAAGCCTATGAGTTGATTACTTGACATGGAGTAAAGTTTACTCATTTGAATCATCCATGTTGACAATAATTTTGCTGCACTATAAGGATGCATGAAACCCGTATGATATGCTTGCCATTACTCTATCTATGCTGAAGTTTTTCAGATTTATGAAGTGGAGGAAACATGAGACTACTAATCATAAGTAAGATCACCATCTCATTATTTCAGTTTAAATGCTGAGTTCCTTTTTGTTTTTGGTTTTCTTGCTTGGGGACGCTCAAGTTTAAGCTTGGGGAGGTTGATGGATCTAAAATATAGCCATCTACGTCCACATTTAAACTGGATATTACTCATATTTTTGATGAAATATCTCTCTAAACCCTGCTACTAATGCCTAATATTCAAAGGAGTATGCAATCCTTTCTTTTATATTTTTACTGCGCAGATAATGTCGTTTAAAGGAGGGAATCACTACATTAAAGTCAAAGATATGAGATTTCAGACAATCAGAAGAAACCAGGAGCCATAAAGTGGAGGCATGCGCTTTAACGACCAACTATACAACCGGAGCAAAATTCCGGCCATATAGCTCTGGTCGTATAGTTGGCGCCACCACCATTAGGTCAAACGGAACAACTTTCATGAAGGGACCAATATATAAAGAACCCTCGGGCGACGAAAAAACAAGCCAGACCTCACCAAAAAGTCTCTGCCACAGATCACCAGCCGCCTCCAGATCTCAAAACCCTTTTCCATCTCCATAGCCATATTCCACCACTTGTAATAGTAGATCTCTTCTCCGATTCTCCTTGGGATAAGGGCTTCGGCCTAGCCATGTAGCGTTTGTGCATGTTATTTATCATAGATGGGATCGTGTATTAGTTTGTATGACATGATGATTATTGTATCCTCTCTTGCCTCAATCCAAGGACTTGTCAGGTACCCAAGACCCCGAGGGTTGAGCCAGGTATAGAGAGTATGAGTAATGACTGATCTGCACGTTGGGAACCCCAGTGACAGAAGGGGTAGTATGGCTGTATGTGAGGGATTTGCTTGGGATTAACGGTGACATCACTATGCATATCATTAGTTCTCTTTCTTCTATGGATGAGACTAGTAGGTTATTGCTATAAGCGGTTACGGAGGCAATAGAAATTATGGATGCACTGCCCATATATAATTTATCTTGCTCTAACAAGTACATGCATACTTTATTTCTATCTTTTATTCCCATCAGATGTTTTGCACAACTATAAGTGAAACCCAATGCCCTAGGCCCTCTCTCTCCATCATCGACAACAACAAAAAGACGCAAGCTATTGGTCTGGCAAAAACACAAAAGGAATTCTAAAACTCCCGAAGATCCGTTAAAGTAACTTCACTACGCATTTGCTTCTTGAGGATTCGATAACCTAGGTATACTAGGGAAAAATAAGCTACACTTCATCCGTAATCCGGATCGAAGGTATCACCTAGTTCAACAACATGTCGTACTTGCGATTCCCATGTTTTAGGAGTTTTCAAGCTTCCTAGCTATATAACTCCGCTCACTTGAATGACTTTATGTTGATGTATCGAAATAAGGTCGAATTTGAACTACAAGTAATAAATTGTAGGTTGCTTTGAAAGTTTTATGAAAAAGCTTTTGGAGGTACCCATGGAGCAGTTAGTTAATATATCAGAAACCACATAGAGTTTTGTCGACTGGTTCGACTTCTAGCTAAGATTTAGAATCTTAAAAATTTTGAACCCCTTTTGAAACTGATCACATGAGAAATAAGGAGAGAGGGGAAATGATTTTTCTATTTTCTATGGGCAACCCATAAGCTACGAGGTGCACCTTAGGCTTAAAGATAACTTTATTTTCTCCACACTGTATAAGGTGAACCTTAATTAGTGAATGCCATATAGGCCTTAAAGTGTGCCTTTTTACACATTACGGATGACCTTGGGGCATCACCTATGTATGTAAAAAAACTCGTTGATAAGATGGCTCCTAACATGACCGTGAAATGGATATGAGTTGGAACTTGCAAATTTGCATGATTGTATAACATCATCCTCCCAACATGATGTAATTTATCTCATAATTTTTTGAAACTCCTAAGTATGATATCCATTCTTCTTCAAGATCCTGAGCATTGGGAGTATGGCCATCGATGATTAGTTGAGGTGTTGGAATGAGGGAGTACGGTCTTGGATTCCTAAATAGAGAGGGACTATAGCCTACCCATTTTCTATTATTACATGGACCATGACCAAATTCAAAACCAAAATACAGAGGTAAAATATCCCGTGTATCCGGACATAGTTCGTGCCCCAGAATTTCAGGTACTTCGAAATTCACATTTGACCCCTATTGAATTCGATGGGTGGGGGGATTCACTCGTATTTTTCTCAGTATAGTGCTAGAAGTACCTAAACCCTACCCCCTCTCTATCCTCTAGGAATACGTCACTGACCAGAACATCCCCGCTACACTTTAGCCGGCGTAGCCACCACAACTGATCTACTCAACGAACCCTCTGTCCGGTGCGCTAAGCATATCATCGACTTCCTAGGATCTGCTCCACGGACGCCGTGGTCTAGTGCTCTGCTCGTATCCTCGCCCGCCCAAGATCTGCTTCGCCGTTGTCGACACCCACTACGACCGTAGCACCTTAGGCGACCTCGACGTGACCCGTGAGGATGCGGAGGAGGCGTAGACGCCGCCCCGACCGAGGTAAAACCAGATCTCCCTGTATGATTTGTTTGTTGGCAATGTACTGTATTCGTGCTATATTTCCTAACTAACAGGTTCTTTACTTGATATACCTGTTATGTGCTAAATTAACCCGTTCTGGTTAGGCTTAAACTCCACACATTGAACTATTTTTATGTACTCCCTCTGTTTGAAAATATAAGATGTTTTAGCTTTGTGAAGAAAATGTATCTAGACTTCTTTTAGTGTGTAGATTCACCCCAAACCTGAGTGAACCTATGTACTAAAAGAAGTCTAGATACATTTGCTCCATAAAGATAAAACATCTTATATTTTGAAACGGAGGGAGCTTATTTCTTTGTGAGCTATTAGTCACTTAACATATTTGTTTACATTCTCTGATGTAACTATCCACATGAGATATGATTATATAATATCTATCTCATTCGCCAATTTACGAACTATAGCATTTCCATCATGCTATTGTTCTGCTATCCTATACTACACATTTACACATGTCATAGTATTTGACCATTATGTACTGTAGATTTGATCCCTCTTAACCTATGGCTCAAACTGTTTGTTGTTATTATGCAAGGAGTAACCTCAGTTTGCACACAATATCATAGAGTGAATGGCTCCTATAATCTCGTAAGACCCCATCACTTTTGTTTCACTTCATGCCAACGTATATCATGTTGGAACCTATTTGTATTTACAATTGGACTTACCTTTATGCAGAGGAGCAACAATGGAGTACATACTCCGCCCGTCCACATGATCCGCCATAGATCTCGTGTAACACCTACCATAAGGCCCCCCACCCGAAGTTTGGCATCCAAAGTTTGGTCCTTGCCACATTTTTTTGCTTAAATTTACCATTTGTCTTTCTTGTTTTCATTTTTTTTGCCAAAAATTGGCGTCAAACATTTTAGCCCCACTATGGCCTGCTTTTGTTCCATGTGCTTAGTACAATTTCCTAGATATGGAGAGGTATTGCATCTGAGTTGGTTGATAATAAGAACAATGCCACACTAGCGATAAGATCCTATATAATACACATGCATCATAAGGAACTATGTGCACTTCATCTCACTCTTGTATCTACTATGTATCATAGTTACATGAACTGGATATTTTAATACGAGGCACTTGATGGTTCAGTTTGTTGTTCTCAGGCCGCCGAACCATTGAAATTATCTGGCTATTCATGAATAACTCAATGTATGATTCCTTGATTCATTGTTTGTCTGAAATTATCTGGGTAGTATATTCAGGCTCACAATTGATGTGTTTTTGTTGGCTGGGTTACTCTTTTTTTGTCTATGATTAAATCATTGGAAGATTTCATTGTGTAGTGCTTGGCTAGTTTATATATGAGAAACATAATGGCTTAGTTTTCATATTCGTTTTATTCATGTTCTGCACATTCTAGTTTGAGCAGTATGCATCAGGTACTTTGGTTGATTGCTCGCGTTGTTATTCAAAATGAACTAGTAGTTCGTTTCCCAAGTCTATTATTTAAGTAACTTGTTTTGTCTTGGTCTTAGCCATCTGCAAGTAGAGCAGTCATTTCATAGAGCAGCACATGGCGCCAGCTGGTCTAGTTATTCAAGAAGAAATAGATGTATGAGCCACCACTATTAATTTCTTCCTTCCTTATATATTACCGCATTGACACATTTAAAACTCATGATGGTTTGATTGCATGGTAATGCTGTTATAACATGTTTTGTGTTTGTTTTAGGCTGCAAATGACCCTCTGAATGCTGAACAAAGACCTGCTTCTCCAAGTTTAGATTTTGTTTCACACAGCAGTAGTGATAATACCTATTTCTCATGGCACACCGCTTCGACTGATCCTCTTATTCTAGCCGAAAGATTATTTGAGGATGCCCTCCAAGATGCCCTTGATATTGTTGAGCAAGAAACTAACAAAACAGATTCAGTAATGACCATAACACGCAAAGACTTATATGAATTGAAAAACAGGCAAGCTTTGACGTAGAACATACTTAATAATCTCATCTGTAGCTCTCATGCGAAGCCAGTTGTTACATGTCTCGCGATGCAAGAACCATAGAGACCTTTTCTATAACACCAGATATGGTTTTTTTTTAGTTGTCTGGACTCTGATGCAACTTTTATGTTTCATTTTATTACTATCAAGTTTACTGAGGATTGTAATAATCTACTGTAATTCATAGTTGTAAGTTGTTTGAGCATTATTACAATCCAAGCATCTATCATAATTACTACACATACATGAAAAAATAGTGAAATTGTAAGAGGTACAACACATGATTTTCTGGAATAGGGAGAACATCCATTGTATTACACGGGCACCATAGAAGTTACAAAATTCATAGACGTTCACTCAACAAAGTGAATGCATAAAGAGCTGACCTAGAGGAATACATCAGGAGCAGACCCACGCAATCCATCAATCTGACGGTTAGTCGTCGTAGTAATCATAGTGGGTGGTACCATCCTCGCCATAAGGCGACACCATCTACAGCTCAGAATGCTCGACGATTCTGTAATACTCCGCCAGCAATCAATCGAGTTCGAAAGGGCAGTCATTGATCCATAATCCTCCTACTCCATACCCATATACAACCCTTGGTTTCTCTTCCCACGCAAGGGCCTCAAAGTTGTAAGATCTAATCTCAGTTAGGTTCGCATAGTATATGCTATCGACCTACACCGTGGGTACCCTAGCGCTATCTACGCAGACGTACCGGTTGTCAGCAATGAAGAGAGAATGACTTCCGATGCCTCTGACCGGCTGAAGGACACAGTTCTGGGTATCAACCCGGTAAACAACCGGTCTGCTGCCATAGACCAGTCCACTCACAACAAACAGCAACTCCCCGCCGGACTCGATAAGGTAAAATGATTCTCTAGGAACTAGAAACCCGGAATAGGGCCTGCAACAGTGGGATGCATCTCCAGGGTTCGTGCGGAGCGCTGCAGCTGGACACATAGTCGAGATGACATACCCATATCTGTCTACGATGAAAACATCACCGGTGTAAGAAGTCATGCTCCGGAGTTCCGCGAAGTCATACACTGAGTACCACCCTTCACTAAAGATTGGGTAACTCCCTTCCTCTGTGCCCTCATCCGCCCACTGAATGGTGGTGTTCTGATGGTTTGATGTAAACACCATCAATGACGGGAACATCGTCACAGCGATAGAAGCCATCTGCTTGGTCGGTATATCCGCCCTCAGGCGCTTGATAACGCCCGACAAGGGGTTGTACAACAGGGTATTGTATGGTTGCACCCTCTGTCCAAGTACAAGGAGGCCGCCGGTTGTGCTACCAATATAAAAGTAACTTCTAGAGAGAGAGAGAGAGAGGAGAAACATAGATTCAGTCAAGGTAAACAGACTGAAATTTAATCAAGGTAAACCATGGAGCAAAACCCTAGGCAACAAGTGGACGAAGAAATAGAACTTGAAAAACAGATAGTATAGGATGTGAATGCAAAAAAAGGATCACATATATACAGATGAATATCAAGAAAGCACCTACAAATAACCCGGCTAATATTCTTCTCAAGGTGGCGGCCAGTTCTCACGTTCAGCAAAATGATGGCAGCGTCGTCTACCGGATACTCCTCCGACAACTGGTGCTCTAGAACAATCCAGTTGGCTGGCATAAAGTGCTCCTCCATGAAGCTGTGCCTAGCACTACAGACTGCTCGGAAGGCGGCGTAGTAGTTGAAGTCGTCCGTCGAAAGGAAGATGTCAAGTATCTTCTCTAGGAGTCCCTCAGGGAGACTAGCCCATGGCTAGTCCTCCTACTTCTTGCCGGCCATGGATGATGGCGTTCGTGTGGTCTCGATCCCGTCGATTGGCATAGGAAGTGGTTCCAGAGATACACATTTAAACAAAAGCCTAGGAAATCCAAGCGAAAAGTGTGGAAATGAGATGGCGTCATGCACACAGCAACCGCAAACGCGCTTCATCAAACTGGCACAGGCACGCACATGCGCACATGCACTAATTATGGGACAACGGTCGTGCACACCAGCATATATATGACTCCTGGGAGCAGGTGAATGTGTAGGTGTAGGATGATACTAGTAGTAGTAGTATCATAACCACATTGTATTTAATTATCCCAAAATCTAAGGAGAAAAAGTGCGCTCCCTGGTCCATCCGGGCACACGCAAACGCAGGGTATTTTCCAATTTTTGCATGGCATTTTCCATTTTTCAATTTCGCTTTTTGGCTGTGCCGTTGGATGCTCACCGTGTGGATGGATGAGGTGTATGCTCCATGGAGCTAAAAATCTCATGTTCGCTCAATAGCACGGTCCTTAATTATTTGTACATCCTCAAATGCTAGGCCGGAGGACCAATTAATGCTCCTAGTTTTTCTCAATTACTCCTCTAGTTGACCGAAAAATATGAACCACCACGTCATGTAATGCTCCTGGCTGCCCATGTTGTTAAAATGGGAGTGCATCCATTGGCTTGCATGTTTTCAGTTAGATGCGGTGGCCATGTACATTGGCAGGATTTTAGGATTACTACTGCATGCAATAACTAGCGATAAAACGAGTAGTTGAAGTTAATTCTCTGAACTAAGTAGTACTAGTATTTCGGGAATACTACTCCAGCCTAGTAGTAATAACGAACACAGGGAGTACCTCAAGTCTGGTTATATGGATGATCAGTTGATGTGACTCTCGGCCATGAATTCCTGACCAGATAGCCAATATTCTCCCACCTTTTTACTAGTACTACTAGTAGTATATGGATGCTAGCCTAATTCAAAATTTCAATCGAGTGGCAAAATCACACACCCCGACTTCGAAGCATTTCCTGCCTAACCGTTTAAAAGACTTTGAGGCAAAATATCCCACCGGGGCAGTACCATTTTTATATTAGGGTTTTTATTTCCGTGCCCTCGGTTTGTTAGTTGTACTCAGTTTTCCCCAGCCGCTTAGTTTTTCTCACTTTCCCCTCCCTCTATTCTAAAACCCTCACAGGCGCTCGGATGGGGGGATGTCGTCAGGTCAAAGGCTTGACCGTTACATGTTGACCGGTGGGACCGCGTTGGGGTGAGTCGTGCGTTGATAATTACATTATGTCGCCTCGACTGTTACATGCTGATAGGTGGGGCCAGGATACACAGTAGACCAGCCATCCATCTCTTGCTGATTATGGGGGACGTGTTGTGGGACCATGTGGGGCGCATTTGGTGGTTATGTGTGCCCTGTCACCTAAATTGGAAGTTTTCGTTTTTGTTATTTTTATGATTGACCTTTTTAAGAGCGTCTTTTCCCCTCTCTCTCGCGAACAGTCGTGTTTTTTTTGCCCAAAATGGTAGCGAATCTAGAGAAAATTCTCTCTTCATTCATTGTTCCTTTTGGACCTCGTTTTCCCCAATGTGGTAGCAAATCTAGAGCAGCAAATCTAACCAACACCATAAATAAATTCAGTAAACAGAGACGATGTAGATAAAGCGGCTAATATAGGTTATATAGTATGGTACTTAATGAGGTTCAACAATTAGGCTGCTTAGTAGCAGCAGCAGACAAGTTCAACACAGACAAGACAAAAGAAGCCGCTTTACAGCAGTAGCAGCACAAGATCTGTGGCCCCTCATGGCCTCGACTACCTCCCGCTGGCGCCTCCTCCACTTCTTGCTGCCCAGTCCCTTGACCTTGGGCGCCTTGGGCCTGATCAGGGGCATGCGATCCTCCTCGATAGCCACCTTATGGATGTTGCGAAGGTGAAGGCCGAGCGCCTAGTGCTTGGATCTGAAAGCCGTGGATGTTCACGGACTCTCCAAAGGTCCTCACGTCCTTGGCATGCTTCACGAGGGAGTTGAAGTCCGTGGTGTGGAGCCTCCTGGTGGGGCAAAAGGGGCACATGTAGACGTTGCCGAGAAAGAAGTTGTTGTACTGGCTGGACTTCAGCCTCCTCAGCACATGACGAGTCTTGGTGTCCTTGGACTCGTCGTTGCTGCAAACATCGCTGCTATCCTCCTGTTGGAAAAAACACTAGAGTGAAATAAGGACATGATTGAGATAATTTGATTATCAGGATTGATTATTTGCATAAATTAACCGATTGAGATCCCCTGATTATTCCACAAATCTGAAACCAAATCGAATACTGATCCCAACTACGAACATGGGGATTCATCGAAATACGAGATCTAACACAAGAGGATTAGCTACTGTAAAAATACGAACAACCGAAACCTAATAACATATCGTCTAGCATCCAACGGTGGGAACAGGGGAAGAACAAGGGAAGGGGAGAAAACCATGGTTACCTTTGACCATGGGTCGACGATGCTGGTGTCATAGGGGTTCTTTGGCCTTATGTAATCAACCTCCTCGTAGGGGTCCTAGCCAAGAATGATCTGCCTGAGACCAGCGTGGGCCTCCTCGCCGGCGGCTACAGTGGATGTTGGGACGGTGGCTGCCTTCGATGCCTAGACGGGGGCCTGTATGAGGATGGGGGCCTCCTCGCCGGCGGCCTTGGAGGCGCCGATAGCGACTGCGTCGTTCTTCTCCATCGCTGGCATGGTTGGGGTTTTCTTGGAGGTTTGCAGAAGGTGATGGGACAGTGGAGATGGTTGAGTGAGCGAGTGAGTGATGAGTGAGAGTGAGGAGGCCTCTATTAAAGGAGAAGGGAAGCGACGTTTTGTTGCACTACCATGCACCGCGTAACCGCGTACGCTACTTCACCTTGCACGGCCACACGTGTCTGCTACCACCCCGTGCACCGCACACGCATATCGTGAGTCACGTTTTTCCCTCGTGTCTAACCCTGGCGACTTAGTTGTGCTTAGTTTTTCCCTTGAGTGTAACACTAGCAGTTTGGTTGTACTCAATTTTTCCCTCCAGTACTAACACTGCCGTGTCCAATATACTCAGTTTTATCCTCCGGTGGCTAGTCAACAAAGTCAACGAATAGGTTTTAGCTAGTTAATTGAGTCATTTTATGCACAATAAATTCAAAAAGATCAAAACATAGTGTCATCTACCTAGGGAGTCTTATTATGTGACCTGCCACCATAATAAATCAAGTTTTAACCTAAATCACCACTTCTCAAATCACCTACTGACATGGGTATACCCTACAGGTACTCGAGTTTGGCATATACAGTCCAGATACTATGGCAGAAGCCCACGGCGTTGCCAAGGCCCAATGCAGAATTCGGGTGACCCACGGACTCTCCGATTGCTTGTGGTGCAAGAAGAAGCTTAAGATAGAAAGTTCAAAGGACGAACCCTAATCTGTAACCGACTCAACCTGCTACCCGAGACCTAGCCTATCTATATAAAGTCTAGGAGGGGGCGGCGAGGAGGACAATCATAACCCTAGTATCCACAACCATCGCCAGATTGCATCTGCGCACCCCTGTAACTTTCGACTCCCTCGATAATTCCAAGAGCAGACAAGCAGGAGTAGGGGCCTCTACGAGGCCTGAACCTGGGTAAACTGTGTGTCCCAGTGTGCTTGTTTTCTAGCCGATTGATGCCTCCAGCGCTCCCTCCTTCTCCAAAACCCAAGTCCATAACAATGGGCATTGACGAGTTAAACCCTCGTCAATTGGTGCTGTCTGTGGGAATCAGGACTACTGATGCCGCGGCTTCTTTGGCCCCATCAACCACGATCTACAACTCCGCAACATCAGAGATTCACCAGCTCTTTGGCACTTTTGACTTCACCGTCCATACACCGGCCACTCTCCCGACTTTCGAGTCCGTGGGCGATGGGATCAGCCTAGCGATCGGGAGCTTCCACTTCCAAGTTAGTCAACTGGGCACGCTTTGCATGCCTAACCAGCCGACGGCACCCACGATTGCTCCAGCATCGTGGTTCCTGCCAACAATCGACACCCTCAGCAAGCTCAACGCCCCGGTAGATGCTGGGAGCACGGACAGCGACAACAGTCATGGATCCGATCTGGGAGGCCTGGCCACAAAAAATGGAGCTTACGGCTCCAGATCTTAAAGTTGTGGGAGCAGCAGCTTCCCCAATCACTTCATGTGCGCCGTCATCAACGCGGGCGACAACGGTGTCAATCGCAAAAACACCGGCACCACCATTAGACCGACCAACGACGGTATACCAGTCACAAACGGTGGCCCCACCAACAACGCGCCCACCAATAATGGGACATGAGGAGAGTAGCACCTCACGGTGAATGAGAACACCGGCGAGCGTATGCTGATCAAGCTCAATGACAACGAGTGGGCCCGCTGTCGATAAGCTCTACGGGGAAATCCTCTACCCCCTAACACCCCATAGGACATGTTGATGGGCTACCATTGGCTGCTGAAGGAAGAATTCAAACACCAGCAACAGGTAATCGCACAACTCGAGGCACGCAGAAAGGCGGCGGATGAGTCGAGCCGTCGGCGAGCTCAGCTTTCCTCCCATGGAGGATCCTCCTCCAAAGGCAACGAGTACCTGGCCAACAAAAGACGATCTCGACTGGCTCACCTCACCAACCAAGAGCACGTAGAAGCCGCGAAATTCCTTGAGTTCAACTCTATGATGGTGGATAGGAGGGGAAACGTGCTCCCGAAGACGCCGCAAGCTGCGGTGACGGCAGCCACCATGTACCTCCTCAACAACCAGCCACCGGCTGGAGATCCACGAGTTGCCATGCACCGATCTACGATCGCGGGCCTGGGGATAATCGAGGCCGCCCTCGACAAAGAGCCAACACCAGAGCCAAAGAAAATTAAGGCTCTGGCCAAATACTACTACTCATACTCCTCCAGCGATGATAGCCACGATCTGTCACGATGACGTCGCTCACGACAGCATTACCACGACTACGACGCGCGTGATGACATCACGCAGCGCAAGGTCGACAAGATGCGGGCAAGGCGCACTCAGTTGACTGACTCGGAAGAAGACGAGACAGAGCTCTGCGGCGCCAGATGCTTCAGTAGGGCCATCAGGCAGACGCGAATGCCTAAGGGGTTCAAACTCCCATCAGAGAACCCAAAATTTGATGGCCTACAGGACCCGAAAATCTAGCTAGAGGATCACATCTCCTCCATCAAGCTACACGGCGGAAGCTCAAGCACGGCAAAGCAATGCCTGCAGCTACAGCTGCAAGGCGTCGCCCGCGCATGGCTCAACAATTTCCCGCGCGGATCAATTCGCAGTTGGGAAGAGCTAGTATATATCTTCGTGCACAATTTCAAGGGCACTTACAAAAGGCCCGTGATGTCTACGCACTTCTATTCTTGCAGACAGTTGTTGGGCCTCCAAGTGCAGAGGTTTGTTAAACAGCAGCAAGTTTTCCCTTAAGTGGATCACCCAAGGTTTATCGAACTCATGGAGGAAGTGGTCAAAGGTATCCCTCTCAAGCAATCCTGCAATCAAGGTACAAGAAGTCCCTTGTGTCCCCAACACACCCAATACACTTGTCAGGTGTATAGGTGCACTAGTTCGGTGAAGAGATAGTAAAATAAAAGTGCTATGGATATAAGGCAATGGTTCCAGAAGAGAGCTTGACGGGAGGAAAAGACTGAAGGCAAAAAGATGGAAGCAAGCAAATATGTAACAGATCTAGTTGCAAACGGTGTTTCAATGCTGAGAAACAAGGCCTAGGGATCATACTTTCACTAGTGAACACTCTCATATAAATATCTTCTCTTCATGATACTACTCTGAAGTACTCTTCGGTTCGACACTAATCCATGGTAGGGCTTTAACATCACACCTCAAAGTCCTCTTTCCCCATCTAGATAACCCCACACTATCGCCTTGAGCTCTAGATGGTTCCAACAAACACCACAATTTCATAGAGACATCCAACTCCAAATATAACTCATAACAAGTATTTGTAATCTCTAGCATAAGTGCCACCATGGTGTGCACGCTGTCACTTTCACACACATGGGGAGAGCAGAGATCTATTAAAGCACTTGAGTAGCAAGGTAGATCTACTTGATTACAAAGCTCATGATCACAATATGATCATGCATAGAGAGAGATGAACACATAGCTACCGGTAGAACCCTTAGCCTCGAGAGAGAACTACTCCCTCCTCATCATGGGGATCAGCAACGGCGATGGAGATGGCGGTGGAGATTGATGGAGATGGCTTCGAGGGCACTTCTCCATCCTGGCAGGGTGCCGGAACAGAGACTTTCTGTTCCCCAATTCTCCCCTTGGGTGCGGCGGTGCTGCGGAACTTTTGGTGGCTTTCTAATTGACGCTCTAGGGTTTTTGCATCTGGAGGATTTTATAGGCGAAGGGGCAAGGTCGGTGGCCGGCCAGGGGGCCCACACCATGCCCTGTCGCGGCTAGGGGGACCCGCGCCAAGGGGTGGTGTGGCCACCCTGTGGCCCCCCTTCGTCTCTCCTTCTGGCTCCGTGAGTCTTCTGGGAAAATAACGCTTTGGCTTTTGTCTGGTCCAATTCCGAGAATATTCATTTTCTGACTTTCCTAGAACCAAAAACAGCAGAAAACAAGCAACTGGCACTGTGACATCTTGTTAATAGGTTAGTCCAAGAAAGTGTATAAAAATACTTCAAAGTGTGGGCAAAACATAAGAAATTAGATAAAAACCAAGCATGGAACATCAAACATTATAGATACGTTTGCAACGTATCAACATCCCCAAGCTTAACTCCTGCTCATCCTCAAGTAGGTAAGTGATAAAAAGAAAGAATAATTTTTGAGGTGACATGCACCATCATAAACTTGATCAAAGTATTTGTAAAACATGGATAGCTGGGATCAAGGTACTCTAAACATGAATATGAAAGATAGAGTTCTAACAATAAGACATAGCAACTATATTGTAACTTGAAAGGATACAAACAAAGATCATGAATAACAATGCATTGAAAGACGTTTGTTTGTTTCACATATAGAAAACATAACATAGTGGCATTCAACTTGTCTTGGGACACCTTCAATGTTCATAAGGGTGACTAGATACAAATAGTTTAAGAACAGGCAATATTAAAGTTATGAATCAATCAACAAGTCTTGGGACAATGCACATTAAACTAAGAATGGCAACTATTCTCCCTTAATAGGTGCATAAAGATAGAAGATGGAGACTCAATTTAAAGTAAAAGAAAGGCCTTCATAGAAGGAAGCAGGGAGTTTCATTAAGAGTTTCCAAAAATTATGGTACTTATTAGCTTTCAGCTCTCATTGCCCATATCCTAAGCATCTTGAAGTGATTATGGTTAAAGTGAAAAAACTTCGGAGTATATGCTTGACAAAGTATAAGTTGAAAATCTCATGTCCCTTGAATACAAGGGTCGCTCCTCATGCTACTCAAGTTTAGTTACCGGTAAGTTCTTGTCATAGTAAGTACATGGTATCATAGAGAACCGCCAATGGGGTACCCCTTGCCCGATGATACGGAAGAATCCCCATATCAAAATGACAAGGCAAGCAGACAACGAGCATCTCAGCAATCTTCTTATTTACCATGGGAAAATGGTGCCTTTTTCTCTCTTTCCTCTTTTCTCATATCTCTTTTTTTTATTTTTCTTTTTTCTCAATATCTGACTCTTTTTATAAGAAGAATGCTTCATAGACAACTCATTATGGTTACGCTGCAGGTTTCCACCATGACAACATGGGTTAGACTGGCGACCCAGGCATTTCTCTAACATACATACATAACTCCATGGACTTACAAGCTCCCCTTTCATTTCACACCGATGACGTCCATAGACAAAAGAGCATGATATCAATTAGGTACAAAGTACAAGTGCAATGTTGAAAGCGTTCCCCATGACAGCATGCTTCTGCTAATCCCCAACATATAAGTGCAAGCATATACAACATAGACGACACAATGGTTCAATTTTATTAAGGGCAAGAAAATTAAAGTGTGCCATCAAGTTCATGAGAGCTTTAATCACTAGTTTTCTCATAACAAGTTTAATTCGAAAGGTAGATAAAACATGAATAAACTTGGAATAGCAAATGCTAATAGGTAGGTATGGTGGACTCTTTGGAATAACTTGGTTTTAGGAGTTGGATGCATGAGTGGAACTCATACTTGGTTATGGAGGCTAGCAAAGGACTGGGAGCGACCAACAAAGAGAGCAATAATGGCCATAATCATGGAGAGCGACAAAACATCATTAAACAAAGCATAAATTGATATTACAAGTTGAAAACTAAAGGATCATAAGGGCTATGGTGACTTGGGATAGTCATAAGATGGTGTGAGCATGCACCAAGTCAACCCAAATAAAGCATCAAAGGAGAATACCACAATACTATGCTTTAATATGATAAAACAACGCATGATTCTTCCATGGCACATTAAGAAATATCAATTGTTTATAAAATGTCATGCTACAGAAAATATCACTAAGCATAAAGCCTAAGAAATATCAATCATGGCATGACAAAGCATAGGCCACAGTCAAAAACAAGCTCTCTTTACCACTTAAGCATGAACTTTCCTACTCTTTTTCCAATCCAAACCAAACTATTTGAAAACCAATGCATGAAGAGGAGGGTACAACCAATTTATTCAAGCAAACTAAGAAAACCAAGAAAACAAAAATGAAAAACTAAAAACAAATATGCTCTAAGAACAACATAATTGTGCATGAAACAATAAAAATGAAGTGTTTGGAAAACCTGGGATTTTTATTGATGAAGAAGGGATGCCTTGGGCATCCCCAAGCTTTGAGGCTTGTACTTCTTGGATAATTATTGGGGTGACATGGGGTGGCATCCCCAAGCTTGAGCTTTAGTCCATTCTTCATCTCATTACATCATTCTCTCCATACACCTGTAATTTTTCCTTCATACAAAACTTCACACAATGTTTATTAGCAACATTAGTGCACTCAAGATAATAAGTCTTTAGGTTCAGTTTCAACACCAATAAAACTTCCATTAAAACACAAGCTACTGTAGTACTTCCCTCAAAAAGCTCAATTCTCCAAAAGGACTCAAAACGGAACTAACAAGAAGCAAATGCAAATAATGGCAGAAATCTGTCAAAACAGACCAGCAGGTAAAAACCAATTTTTTCGAAGACCTTCTGTTGTTCAAATAAAAACGTGTTGAACTAACGAAAGTTAGATAACAACCAGGGGCAGAAGCATAAAAATTCATGCCTCAAAACTACGTACAGAGATTTTACACGAATTTTTACGGTGAAGCACAAAAATCTGTTTCGGGACAGCAACTTTCCCAATCATTACTTATCTCCCATTAGAGGTTACTCTTGGCACAAAAAGCAAATAAAAAGGATAAGGAGAGGTTATTACAGAGTTAATAACTTCCAAGCCTCATCTAAAACTTTTGGGTTATCTCCCAATAAGTACTTTCTTTAACGCCTTTAAGTTAGGCATGATAGTTTGAGAAGATGCTCACATAAGAAATATGAGTTTTAAGTAAAAGAGAGCATCAAGAAGCAAATTCAAAGCACATTTAAGTCTAACCCACTTCCTATGCATAGGAAACTTGTAAAGAAACAAGTCATGAAAGCACAAAGCAACAAGCATAGGAAAGCAAAACAAGTGCAACTTCAAAAATTTCAATATAAAGAGGGGAAACTTAATATTATTGAGATGCATAAAACCATGTTTCCCTCTCTCATAATAACTTTCAGTAGCATCATGAATAAAATTAACAATATAAATATCACATCAAACATTCTTATCATGAACCACATGTTTAAAATAATTAATACTCTCCATATAAACATAGTCATTCTTATTAATCGTAGTGGGAGCAAATTCAACAAAATAGCTTTCATTATTATTCTCATCACCATAATCATCAAATATAGGAGGCATATTATAATCATAATTAATTTTCTCCTCAATAGTAGGTGGACTGAAAATATCATATTCATCATTATAATCATCATATATTGGATTCATAGTATCATCAAAGTAAATTTTCTCCTCCATGCTTGGGGGACTAAAAATATCATGCTCATCAAAACCAGCTTCCCCAAGCTTATACTTTTCCCTAGCATTAGCAATAATGGTGTTCAAAGAATTCATACTAATAACATTGCTATTAGCACGCAAATAAAGTTCCATAGGTTTTTTAATTTTCTCTTCAAACACTTCATGTCCTAACTCAAGATAAATACTATAAAGCTCTCTAATTTTGTTGTTGTTTTCCATTAAGCCTAACTAGTGAAAATAAAAACAAGAAACAAAAAGATATAATTGCAGAATCTAAAGTAAATAACTTCGAGCACTCACACCGTAGGATGTGAGTACCTTTTACCTTACCTCCCCGGCAATGGCACCAGAAAATACTTGATGGCGCGTGGTTGACGTGGGAGCTTCTTCTTCTTCAGTCCCCGGCAACGGCGCCAGAAAATAGCTTTATGTCTACACACTTCTATTCTTGTAGACAGTTGTTGGGCCTCCAAGTGTAGAGGTTTGTAGAACAGCAGCAAGTTTTTCCTTAAGTGGATCACCCAAGGTTTATCGAACTCAGGGAGGAAGTGGTCAAAGGTATCCCTCTCAAGCAACCCTGCAATCAAGATACAAGAAGTCTCTTGTGTCCCCAACACACCCAATATGCTTGTCAGGTGTATATGTGCACTAGTTTGGCGAAGAGATAGTAAAATACAAGTGATATGGATATAAGACAACGGTTCCAGAAAAGAGCTTGACGGGAGGAAAAGACTAAAGGCAAAAAGATGGAAGCAAGCAAACATGTAACAGATATAGTTGCAAACAGTGTTTCAATGCTTAGAAACAAGGCCTAGGGATCATACTTTCACTAGTGAACACTCTCATATAAATATCTTCTCTTCATGATACTACTCTGAACTACTCTCCGGTTGGACACTCTAATCCATGGTAGGGCTATAACAGCACACCTCAAAGTCCGCTTTCCCCATCTAGATAACCCCACACTGTCACCTTGAGCTCTAGATGGTTCTAACAAACACCACAATTTCATAGAGACATCCAACTCCAAATATAACTCATAACAAGTATTTGTAATCTCTAACATAAGTGCCACCATGGTGTGCACGCTGTCACTTTCACACACATGGGGAGAGCAGAGATCTATTAAAGCACTTGAGTAGCAAGGTAGATCTACTTGATTACAAAGCTCATGATCACAATATGATCATGCAGAGAGAGAGAGATGAACACATAGCTACCGGTAGAACCCATAGCCTCGAGAGAGAACTACTCGCTCCTCATCGTGGGGATCAGCAACGGCGATGGAGATGGCGGTGGAGATGGCTCCGGGGGCACTTCCCCGTCCCGGCAGGGTGCCGGAAGAGAGACTTTTTGTCCCCCGAATCTCCCCTTCGGTGGCAGCAGCGCTGCGGAACTTTTAGTGGCTTTCTGATTGACAATCTCGGGTTTTTGCATCGGGAGTATTTTATAGGCGAAGGGGCAAGGTCGGTGACCAGCCAGGGGGGCCACACCATGCCCTGGTGTGACTAGGGGGACCCGCGAGAAGGGGTGGTGTGGCCACCCTGTGGCCCTGCTGGCTTGTGGTTGATGTAGAGCTCATTGGGAACCCCAAGAGGAAGGTATGATGAGCACAACAACAAGTTTTCCCTCAGTTATGAGACCAAGGTTTAATCGAACCAGTAGGAGCAAGGAAACACCCCAAAGGTGTTACTAGCTGAGCTTTGGTAGGGCACACTACCGGTGCTAGTAGCAACGTGGAGACCTGCACAACACAACCACAGAACTTTGTCCCCAACTTGCGATGAGGTTGTCAATCTCACCGTGTTTTGCGGAAAACAAATGATTAAACGTATTGAATGGAAAGAAGTAAAAGTTTGTAGAAAGTAAACACAAAGCAGTAAAAGATTGTAGATTGTATGTAAAGTAAAAGGAACGGGATCCATAGTTCACTAGAGGTGGCTCTCCTTAAGATAGATAACATGCTGTTTGAACAAATTACAGCGGGGCAATTGACAAACACCGAGAAAGCAATACATGCATATACTAATCATCTTGACTCCTTTGAGACTTGATTGGGCATTACAACATAATACATAGACCGCCATCCAACTGCATCTATGACTAATAATCCACCTTCAGGTTATCATCCGAACCCCCTCCAGTATTAAGTTGCGAGCAACAGATTATTGCTTTACGAACTGCGTGTAAAGTAAACAATACGATTGTTCTATGAACAAAGGTTTGTTGTTTTCTCCCTAGTAGCAACAACACATCTAGTACCTTAGAAATTTCTGTCACTTCCGCAGATTACCAGAGGCATGAACCCACTATCGAGCATAAATACTAACTCTTGGAGTTGCTAGCATCTACTTGGCCAAGATAGCTACTAACAACGGAAAGCATGCAAGATCTCAAATAACAAAGACATGATAGAATCAATAATCAATCTAAAATAGCATCTCAATATTCATCGGATCCCCGCAAACACAACATGCAGAATTACAAATAGATGATCTTGATCATGAACGGAGCTCACAAGATCTAAATATGAAAGCACAAAGGAGGAGAAACCAGCCATCTAGCTACTACATAGATCTGTAGTCCAAGGATGAACTACTCACGCATCACACCGGAGGCTTGCATGGTGATGAAGAAGGCCTCCAAGGTGAATTCCCTTCTCCAGCAGGGTGTCGGGAAGAGCTTCAGATCCCTCCCAATCTAGGGATGGAGATGACGGTGGCTATAGACTCTTTCGTGGATTTTTGATCGGGTACTTAGGGTTCGTCCTGAGGGTAATTTATAGGCGGAAGGAGAGGCCGAGGGGGAGCCAGGGCTAGCCTCACCACCCCCTGGCGCGGGCCAGGCTGGGCCGCGCGGCCAGGTGGTGTGGTGGCCCCTGGTCCCTCTCCATCTCGTATTCTGGCACTTGATCACTCTCGAAAAAATAGGCACTTTGGCTTTTGTCCTGTTCAATTCCGAGAATATTCATTTTCTGACTTTCCTGGAACCAAAAACAGCAGAAAACAGGCAGCTGGCACTGTGGCTCTTGTTAATAGGTTAGTCCAAGAAATCATATGAAAAGTACTCCAAAGTTGGAACAAAACACAAGAAAGTGGATAAAACCAAGCATGGAACATCAAAAATTATAGATACATTTGCAATGTATTAGGCCCACCTTCGTCTCTCCTTCTGGCTCCGTGAGTCTTTCGGGAAAATAACGAAATTGGCTTTTGTCCTGTCCAATTCCGAGAATATTCATTTTCTGACTTTCCTAGAACCAAAAATAGCAGAAAACAGGCAACTGGCACTGTGGCATCTTGTTAATAGGTTAGTCCAAGAAAGTGTATAAAATACTGTGTGGGAAAAACATAAGAAAGTAGATAAAAACCAAGCATGGAATATAAAAAATTATAGATACGTTTGCAACGTATCAGCCCGCGTCAATCGAAGAACTGAGAGGCTGCCACCAAAGGTCCGATGAGTCGCTACGCTCGTACATCTAGAGGTGGTCCATCTTCAAGAACTCTACAGAAAACATCTCGGAGGTCCGCGCAATTGACGCGTTCAACGACGGCGTACGCCGTATAGAGCTCAGGGAGGAGCTGGGCCGCTCGAAGCCCAAAATGATCGACCACCTGATGGAGATCGTGAATCGGTTGGCGGATGGAGAAGATTCAGCAAAAAAAACTGTACCTACTCCGACTATGATGACGACCTTGGGCACAGACGCGACCGCTGAGGAAACGTCAAATGCGCATCTACGAGGACCGCGACGAAGTCAACATGGTCGCGGCTAGCTACACCGACAAACGTGATGACAACCGCAACAACGGATATTGCAGCAGAGGATACCACAACGTTGGGAAAACCACGCAAGTGTAGCAACGCCGCATTCGCGAAGAGGCACCAGCAACATCCATCCAGGACAAACTGTCCGGACCATGCAACATGCACTTCTACATCGATAAGCACGACGACAAGAAAAAATCCAGCCACCTTCTAAAGGATTGCCGCGATTTCCTCAAACTCCACGAGGGCCTGGCCCAGATGAATCGCGACGCGATCAGCCGGGGCTATGGAGCTGCCCCAGGCACCGTGGCACATGGAGCTCCACCACCACCCGCGGCTACGCCAGTTTAGCATCATTGAGGTGAGCCGTACCTATGAGCCATGGGCAACATGGGGATGATCCAAAAAGGGCGCCCCTCCAATCGAGTGTAGAAGGCAATCACCCGCTAAGTCAATTTGGCAATAAACTCTCCACCGTCCACCACTGAGTACCTCAGTGGAAACGAGTCCTGCATCACCTTCGACAAGCGCGATCACCCGCGCCAAGTTCCTTGTCCAGGCCACTGTCCCCTCGTACTCGAGGCGCAGATCGGGGGCTTCGACATGTGTCGCGTCTTCATGGACGGCGGAAGCGGCATCAACCTCATGTTCGCAAGTACCTTGCGCACGATGAGGATCCCTCTGACTTCTCTGGAAGTATCATACACGACGTTCCACGACATCGTCCTAGGGAAGGGCGTATACCCCTGGGCAAAATCAACCTCGACGTCATCTTCGGCATGTTGCAAAACTTCCGGTGAGAGCGCATTGACTTTGAAATCGTCGACTGGCCCTCACAATACCACTGCATCCTCGGACGTGTCGCGTTCGCGAAGTTCATGGAAGTGTTGCACTACGCCTACCTGCAGATGAAAATGCCAGGTCCAAACATCGTCATCACAATCAATTGAAGCTTTGAGAGGTCCGACAACTATGACAGGGAATTCAACAGAATCTCTCAGTCCTTCGGCATGCAGGAGGAACTCGCAAGATTGAAGGAGTCGACAGACAACAGTCTGCCTCATATGAGCAGGCCAAGCTCACCTAACCTGTCCTTCGACTTGTCGGTGCACACAAAGAAAGTCTAGGTCCACCCAACGGACCCAACCAAGACGACCCTCATCACCAAAAACATAAGTTCCGCGTAGGAACTCGCGCTCGTCGAATTCCTCTGTGAGCACTGGGAAATCTTCGCCTGGTGTCCAGCGGACATGCCAGGAGTTCCCAGAGAATTTGCCGAGCACTCACTCAACGTAAATCCAGATGCAAGGCCAGTCAAGCAGACAATACGACTACTGTCTGAACCAAGAGAAAAAGCAGTCGGTATGGAGATCAACAAACTCCTCGACGCAAATTTCATACGCGAGATCAAGGAAAGCACCTGGCTCACTAACATAGTGCGTGTGCTTAAAAAGACACGGATATCCTGCGGATGTGCGTGGACTTCACCTCCTTGAATAAGCACTGCCCAAAGGATCACTTCCTATTGCCACGGATCGATGAAATCATCGACTCCACCGCGGGATGCGAGCGCCTCTGCTTCTTCGACGCCTACTCAGGCTACAATCAAATTCGAATGAAGTAGGAAGACCAGGAGAAAACAGCGTTTACAATGCCCTTCGGTGTGTTCTGCTACAATATGATGCCTTTCAGGCTAAAAAACACAGAGCCACCTATCAGCGGTGCATGCAGGCTTGCCTCAAAGACCAACTTGGTCACAATATCCAAGTCTATGTTGACGTCATCGTCATCAAAACCAAAGAGGAAGCCATGCTAATCGACGATCTTAGCGAGACCTTCGCTAACCTCGACCTCTACTGGATCAAGCTCAATCCGGACAAATGTGCCTTCGGCGTGCCATCGGGGCAACTACTCGGGTATCTCATCTCTGTGAGGGGGATCGAGGCAAACACGAAGAAAATAAAGGCCATACTAGCCATGGAGAAGCCGAAGAACGTAAAAGGTGTCCAACAGCTGGCTGGACGAATCGCGGCGCTCATTCGATTCATCAGTCGAATGGGCGAAATGGCACTGCCCTTCTACCAACTCCTGTGCAAAGCTGACAAGTTCGAGTGGACATACGAAGCGCAAGAAGCATTCGAAGACCTCAAGAGTCTATTATCCACCTCGCCAGTACTGGTGACACCTCGTGAAAAAGAACCACTACTGCTCTACATCTCTGCCACCAACCAAGTGGTCAGCACGGTTCTTGTGGTGGAATGAGCCGAAGAAAATACACGGGGTCCAGTGCCCAGTATGCTACCACAGCGAGGTGCTCACGCCAACAAAACAGCGGTACCCGCACTACCAGAAGCTAGCATATGGCGTCTTCATGACATCTAGGCGACTGCGCCACTACTTCCAAGAGCACCCAATCGTGGTGGTAAACGATGACCCGATCGGGCATATACTCAATAATCCTGACGCCATCGGATGAGTTGTGCTCTGGGAATCAAACTGTTTCCACGAGACACCACATATGAGAAGCGCGACACGATCAAGTCGCAGGTTCTCCCGGACTTCCTCATGCATTGGATGGAGAACCAGCTTCCCGACAAGCCAGATATGTCCTACCTTTGGACACTGCACTTTGATGGGTCCAAGTGAAAGGATGAAGCTGGCGCAGGTGTCATACTGACATCACCCCAAGGAGACAAGATGAAATATATTCTGCGAATGTAGTTCACTGCCTCCAATAATGAAGCCAAATACGAGGCTTTAATCCACGGGATGTGGATGGCGAAAGCCTGTGGCACCAAGAGGCTCATCATCAACGGTGACTCCAAGATGGTAGTCAACCAAACAATGCACGAGTGCGATGCACTGAGCGACAACATGATTGCCTATCACGACCTCTACAACACACTCGAGGGAGACTTTGACGGCTGCGAGCTGCGACACGTAGGCCGCCAAAGCAACGAAGAGGCAGATCTACTCGCCAACATCGGCTCCACCTGTGCCCCCATATAACCTGGGGTATTCCTTGAGCACATCTGCGAGTGCTCCATCCAGCCCAAGGCTCCAGAGAAGAAAGCAAGCATGTCAACAGACTCGGGGGGTACGCCACCCAACGAGCCAATTGCACTCGATGACACGGAGCTTGGTATGGGACTCGAAGGCCCAATGGAGGTCATGATGATCGAGCCATCTTGGACACAGCCGTATATCACATATCTACTCAGCAAGAGGCTGCCAGATGACCCGGCTGATGCACGCCACATCGCACGACGATTCAAGGCATTCGCCCTCATCAACGGCAAACTGTACAAGCACAACATTACAGGGGTAATTCAACGGTGCGTCTCCAATGGGGACGGAAGGGCCGTCCTCCTCGACATTCATGAAGGCACTTGTGGACATTACGCTAGCAGTCGTGCCCTTGTCGCCAAAGCTCTGCAAGCTGGATTCTAGTGACCCACGACCATGCGTGACGCCAGGGACATCGCCTAGTGCTGCAATGCTTGCCAGCGATTCGCGAACAAACCACACGCACCTGGCGCGGAACTCAGGCTAATACCATTGGCCTGGCCCTTCTCACAATGGGGACTCGACATGGTCGGCAAACTCCCAAAGTCCTAACGAGGAGGTTATGTGTACCTCTTAGTCGCGGTCGACAAATTCACCAAGTGGATCGATGCCATGCCGGTGACAAATCAATCAGGAGATAACGCTATCAAGTTCTTCGAGTCCATCGTCTACCGTTTTGGAGTGCCACATAGCATCATCACGAACAACGGGACGAACTTCACCTCCAAGGATTTCCAGAAATTCTGCGAAAACCTGGGAATCAACGTTAGCTATGCCTCGGTGGCTCACCCTTAGACCAACAGTCAAGTCGAAAAGGCCAATGGCCTCGTCTGCGGTGGAATCAAGAAACGACTCCTTCGACCACTCGAACTAGCCGCCGGATGCTGGCCAGACGAACTGCAATCCGTACTTTGGAGCTTGCGCACAACTCCAAACAGCGCCACAGGCTACACCCTGTTCTTCATGGTGCACGGTGCTGAGGCGGTGTTACCTGCATATGTGCGTTACAAAGCTCCACGAGTGGTCGCTTACAGCGAGCAGGAATCAACTCTGGCACTCGAAGACTCCATCTACCTCCTCGATGAGGCACGCGAGATCGTAGCTGAGAGATCAATGATCTATCAGCAGAACCTCCGCAACTACCACAGCAGAAGGCTACGCCCCAGATCCTTCATCGAAGGATATCTGGTCCTACAACTGAAGCAGCAAGGGCACCTCAAACTCGAGTCCCCTTGGGAAGGACCTTACGTGATTACTGAAGTAATCCCAGGTGGCGCCTATCGCCTCAAAGACTTAGCAAGCGGAGTCGCATTCTCCAACCCCTAGAACGTCGCACAGCTGCGCTGTTTCTACCCTTAGTCGTTTTTATATTACAAATAAGGTTATCCAGCCAGGCTACTTAGCCACACATTGTACCTCGTACTATTCTGCGAATAAATAAAGCTAAGTGCCCCAAAACTCTGTGTCTTTTCCTATTTTCTTGCAATTTAATCACTCGGGCGCTGCACCACCCTTTACACTTTCGTTCTACGGACAAATCGTAGTATCCTGAGTAGCTGGCACATTACCAACCCAGTTGCAACGCACCTGACAGGTTGGCAAGGTGTTGAGATAAACACATGTCAGTCTAACGAAAAGGAACCGCAGAGTACAATACACTCGAAAATTATACAAGCAAGCAAGCTCTTCACATATTAATGGGTATTAAATACACCCAACACAATCATACAAACTTTACAACACTTATACATCTATGTGCAGGACACAGAGTTATGCTACTGCTTCAAAAGATGCACATTCGTCTGCTCTTCAAAGAAGTCGATGATGTCCTCCGCTGGCCGATCAACTGCCTGGTAGTTCGGCACCATGTTCCAGGTCATCCCTCCTGGCGGTGGCGGCGGTCCAGCAGCAACAGACGCTATGTCCACATCTGGCCGATGGAGTCGCACCAGCGACAGGGCAGCCTTGGCACCAGCGACCAGCTGCTGCCGCATGCACTCGCGTACCGCGCTTATATCTTGAAACTTCGCCAGAAGAGCCAACAGGCTTGAAGGGATTGCGTCCAATGGAAACATCGTCTGATAGATGTGCCTCAGACACGACTCGAGAAGAATGATCCTGTAGGGTCGCCAACGCGACTGCACGGTCGTGGTCCACCCAAAAATACCCACTAGCCTGCAGCTGCTCCTGGGTCAGGTTATTCATTCGAATGACCACCCGGTCCTTCTCATCCTGCGGATGGCGATCGCTAACAACTACACCAAGAAAGCAGCAAAGTATAAAGACAAGGCATCGCCACGACTGACTAAAAGACAAGATGAGAAGACAAAGAGCTAACATTTAAACTGGTCATTCAACTGCGCCACTTCCTCCAAGAGATACTTCTCGCGGGCGGTGGCCTTCTCAGCCTTCGACTTCCACGCATCCGTGTTACCACAGAGGATGGGCAACTCATGCTCCAACTGCTTAATGTGGTCGCGTAGTCGCGAAAGCAATGCAATTCCTCCACCTTTGAACGTGGATGCGCCGTGGTTTGATCGGTGGGAAGGAGAATCATGAGGACCACTCGAAGGACCCTAGGTACAATCAAGCAAGAGGCAAATGAGACTAATCATACATCGATAAAGGGATGATTACATTCAAATTCGATGAAAGTATCAAGGGAACACCCCCCACAAAATGCGGACCAACAAAAGAAGCTACACCTATTACAAAGAGACAACTACGGAGCAATCTGCTTCTTCGACTTAGACTTCGACTTCGGGGGCTTCATCGCATCCGTGGCAGTCTCCGATGCCACAGACTTGCGGTGGTAGCCCCAGATGCCACGGTCTTTGCCGCCTTCGCTCGCCGCCGCTCCTCAGAGAATTTGGCGACTGTCTCGATAAGGTGAGGCCCGTATTTACCGCATCTACTAGCGAAAGGAGCAAACACTACCTGTTGGCCTCTGGCGTTGACAGGCATCGCCTCGGAGATCACGGCAGGATCCAACTCCACGCCATGGGCTTGCACCATCACGAGTGCCATGGTGGCACCGATAGACCGCTGGGAGTTCCTAAATTCCATGGGAATACCTCTAGTGAAAGATTCCACCAGGTCATCAAGATTGTCGATTAGCCCGGCCTTGGGGGTCAGGTCCTCCCAGAGACGACTGAGCACACCTTTGTCCTTCCCCAACGTCTCCTGAAGGGAAACACTGCAGTCCTCGACTACGGCAATGGCGCCAGCAAAGGCATCCTTGCGACGCAGGGACTAGGCGGCATCTACGTGCATGGAGTGTCAGCACAACAACATGACATCAAACAAGGAGCAGTGCAACGCAAACTAAAAATTACCTGAGAGAGCCTTGGCAATCGAAAAAAGTTGTTCTTCGAACAACTTCTCCCTTTCAGCATTGGAAGAGCGCAAGTCTTCCTCATGCTTTTACGACTCTTCCAGATCCGCAACTGCCTCATCGCGCCTTTTCTCCGCCGCGGAAAGTCCCTTCTCGAGGGGGCTTGTTCGTCTGCGGTACAAAAGTTCGCAGGCCAGCGCATTCTGGTACCTAAGTTGCCTGAAATTGCCGCGTTTCGAAAAGTTGGGCCGCCAACTACTGAGAGGGGCCATTTCAAGGCAAACTCATCTCACCCCTGCCAAATTCAAACATTCCGTTAAACTGCCCCATGAAGTAGACGGTCAGGACCCTCATGTCGGTCATCTGTCCATGACGTGGGCACCAACGCGGCAACCTCTTCGGCAAATCGAGTAGCGAAGTGGATTGGATGCGTTGACCAATTTCACAAATCTATTCCCACCTTTCCCCTAGCACCGGCGGCGTCGGAATCCACCCTCCAGGCAAGATGATCCCTTCGGACATTTGACTTTCGGCGCCAAGTTGCTGCGCCTAGTTGCTGCACCCAGTCACTGATCTCGAGATCCAATGGCACATGTCGTAGCCACTGTTGCGAGGCTCTAGCCTGCCTCCGCCGCCAATGAGCCGAGTAGCTCGGAGGATGGCAGATCCTACTATCAAGGAAGAAGAGGTTCTGGCTACAAGCGGGTGAGCTACCCTTCTCTTTGCTATTCGCACTAATTATAACTGCTAGCTGATTACTGAACCCCAAATTGTTTGTTAGCCCAACGCTGACAAACATATTTTGTCCACAGTTTTCTGTCAAGTGGGATCTCCATGGACCCCCTTCCCTGGTTACAGTAGTTCTCTATAGGTACGACTCTAAGGGCAAGTGGTATGGACACCATTGTATCACGATGGAAGAAGCGCCTGCGCAGATATGCACTATATCTAGTATGGTTGCTGCTTTGCGTAATCATGATGAATTATGGCCAAAGCAGACTGCGAAGTTCAACTTCATGGATGAACGTGGCATCATGGTTCCTCTAACGTGTGACAGTCAGCTAATTGGGTTGATCAAAAGGTATGCTTCGGCTTGCATGTTTGAGCTGAAATGTGATGTACCGGATGTGGAAGCTGCTGCAACTAGGAGTCACCCTTCTATTTTTGGACAGGGTGGTTGCTCGAACCCAATTACCTCCTGGTAAGCAAAGGTCTCATGGGGTTCGCATGTTTGTGCTGAATTGTAATTTTTTTTTATTTACTCTATAGATATTGGGCAGTTATGCAACAGTCTTGTTTCTTTGACAGGAAGCGCCGCACGGTTAGAAACATGACTGCCGGGTCAGTCATTTTGCTGCCCGCAGAAATTAAAAACGAGTGGAAAGATGATGCTGGACACGATTCTGGTGCCCATTGTCCTGGCGATGTAGAGTACGTGAATCTAAGAAAATTGGCACCGAGGAAGAGGAAGAAGGCAGGAAATGAAGAAGCCAGTGGACGTAAAGGCTTGGCACCCAGGCTGCTGGAAATGAAGATGCATAGTAATGTGTTGAACTTGAACCTATATATGTAATTCTGTTAAATTCTGGAGCTTTGTGTGTGGCACGTTGCTGGGCAAAACAATCTACCCATGTTCTCTGAGTAAAATGTACCACGACTTAGGGTTTGGAAACGCCTGAGTTAGTAGTTGAATCCAAAATTGTGATTGTGCCACTTCTATCTGAAAACACGCAGCACCGGTTCCACGATTGCTGAGGGCAGGAGGTCTCCAAATACGACAAAATGTAAGTGGCACAGAAATAAATTATTTAAGCTGCCACACTCCACGAAGAAGCAACTTATTTCAGATGCTGCTCAACGACGTGGCAACATAAACAGCAATGCCAACCGATAATGCCCACACACTTGAGCCCGTCTATCTCACCGCCTCCCTGCTCATGGATCCCCTGTGTCTGGCGAAGCTCCCGGATCTCCATTAACCGGGTGTACGTGCTTCCACTTTATAAATTATGGCGATGCCATTTGCATGCGGCATAATCCATGAAGATTACGTTTAAACAAACCACCAATTTCATAATACCACCATGATCAGACAAAAGGAAGTGATGCAGGGTTAAGATAGACTAACGGGAGAGCAATTTTTTTCCTCTCAGGACTCTGGGACCACTAGTTCAGACCGCTAGGTCAAGTACTACTATTACAACTTAAAAATGCACGGAGCCCAAGCTAAATAGAACTAGTTATCACACATCTCCTTGATCTTCCTACTCTTAGCCTGATGCGCATCTTCCTGCGAGAGCAAGGATCGATTCGTCTGCTCCTTCCTTTTAGCATCTTCCTTGCACAGCTTCAATTGTTTATCTGTATTTTTCCTCATGCACTTGTCAATACTCGTAGTTGTGAACTGCAGGACTTTGGCCTGGTGAAGATCATTCCTTGCTTGAGTCAGTTCTTTCTCTGCTTTAGCCTTTATGGCCAACGCCACGTCCCTCTCCTTCTCGACTTTGCTAACCTTGTCTTGCACCCTCCTCAGATCTCGGTTAAGCTTGGTCGTGTCAAATGGGCCCCATAGCTTCATCTCAACACTGTCAAGAAGTGAGCTGACTACGGATTCTTTCAACTCAACAATCATATCCCATAGTTTGTCTAGTGTTTTCTGCATTGATTTGGGCCACTATGGGTCTAGCCATTTGACAACACCGCAACTTCCGCCTTGCATCATTGCACGATGTCCTTGATACCATAGAAACCTCCTACCTGCGTTTTATCCTTCGAACGCTGCAAATTTGGTGGACACATGTCCATGTTTACATAGCAGAGGATTGTCTTCATTGATGACCCACAAGTATAGGGGGTGTATCGCAATATTTTCGATAAGTAAGAGTGTCGAACCCAACGAGGAGCAGAAGGTGCTGGCTAGTGGTACGGATCAGGAATTCTCTGCAAAGACTTAGCAAACGGATTTTTAGGGGTTTTCGATAAAGCAAGTAAACAAAGTACGAGTAAATAAAAGATAGTAGGAATAAATGCAGCAAGTGGCCCAATCCTTTATGCAGCAAAGGACAAGCCGGTTGTATTACTTAAGATGACCAAACATTCTCGAGGACACATGGGAAGACTGTCAAGTGCTTTCGCTTCATATAGTTGATTAATCTTCTCTAGTTTGCTAAGTGTTGTGTGGGTGAACCTGTGCTAATGTACCGCCCCATCCAAGACTAATACATACTTGTGATTATACCCCTTGCAAACATCCATAAGTACAAGAAAGTAATTAAGGTAGAAACCTAACCACAGCTTTAAACTCTAAGACCCTTACGTCCCTTGTGCAATGGTTTCCTAACGGGGGTTCAGGTTTTTGTCACTCTGGCAACCCCTACGATTAGTAGCCAAATACACAATGCATTCCCCTAGGCCCATATAGGTGAAGTGTCATGTAGTCGACGTTCACATGACACCACTAGAAGAAGTGCACCACAACTTAAATAACAATCTATTAAATCTTTCTCAACACAACTCCACTACTAACAACAAGACTTCTCCCATGTCCTCAAGAACAAAACGAATTACTCACAAGACATCATATGGATCATGATCAGAGATGGAATAGTATAACAATCTGAACATAAACAATAATTCAACGGTTCACTCAATAGCATCAACTACAAAGAGTAATCAACACTGGGAAAGTTTCCCCTATGAACAATGCAAGATTCAACACAATTGTTACAGCAATATGGAGATGGTGATGAGGGTGCTGATGGTGATGATGGTGGTGATGATGATGATCCCGATGAAGTCCAGCGTGATGGTGGTGTTGATGGTGACAATCTTCCCTCTCCGGGAAGGAATTCCCTCGGCAGAAATCTGTCTGCCGGAGAGATCTTTATCTCTCGGTGTTTTCCGCCCTGCAGAGGCGGCAAAATATTTATGTGGTCGCTCCATGAGTCTTAGGGTTTCGGGAGGATGATATATGCCAGAGGGGAGAGGCTGGAGTGGGCCAGGGTGGCCACACCACCTCCTGGCCCAACCTAGGGCTGCCCGCGCCAGGGGGTGGTGTGGGCCCCCTGTGGCCCATCTCCACTCCGTCTTCTGGCATCCTTAGTCTTCTGGAAAAATAGGATTTTCCATATATTTTCCCGGATTTTCTGATCTTCGCGAATTTTTCCTCCAAACAGCACCTTTTCCATCAGAATCCTGACTGCAGCGGTCCATGCTCCAAAAGTCATTAACCATGCAAAAACAGATGAAATAACATAAGTATCACCTCTCAATACGAAATATATCAATGAATAATAGTGAATTAAGACATAGAACAGTGATGCAAAATGGACGTATCATTCATCCACTAAACCATGATAGTCGGAGTCATACATCGTCTGGTTGGCCTAACACATCATACGCGCATGAGTAAACATAGTAGATCTAGCTGAAAAAATAGATAACTGGCCACAGATGATAGAGATAGAGATGAGATGACTCACATTGAAATCATCGTCCCTGTCGTCACGACGCGTTTTCTCGCCGTCTCCCCTTGAACCCATGGCGAGAGGGGAGGGGGTGGCTACGGAGAGGGGATTGGGATGGAGGCGTCGTCGTCTTGCGGCTACGGCAGGATGGGAGTGAAGTGGGGAAAGTGGCTTCGAGGGGAAGGAAGAGAAGTACGGGGAGGAAGAGAAGTAATGGGGACGTGACACTAAGATGTGGCCCACTGAACTCGTGAGGCGTGACACTCGCAACAGGGGAGCACCCGCAGAACAACCTACTCGCGGATCGCTCTCACGAAGACCATCCCAATCGTCCAAGCGCCCCGATCGAACGGTGTGTAACAATCGTCAAGCAGAACAACTGTGTTAGGGCGTGCCTTCTAGAAGACTCGGTCTAGCGGCCACCCATTAGGGGGCAAAGGTTAGGGCTCTCCTAAGGTTAATTAGGATCCATATGTGGTTTGTGAAAAGAGCAAACATGCAATGACACTAGTGGATCCATATGTGGTTTGTGAAAAGAACAAACATGCAATCACACTGGGTGGATCCATGTGTAGTTCATGAGAAGAACACACATGCAATGACACTGGTGGATCCATGTGTGGTTTGTGAGAAGAACACACATCCAATGACCATTGGGTGTGGTTCATGAAAAGAACACACATCCAATGGCACTGGGTGTGGTTCATGAAAAGAACACACATCCAATGACACTAGATGTGGTTCATGAAAAGAGCACACATGCAATGACACTGGTGGATCTATATGTGGTTTGTGGAAAGAACGGACATGCAATGACTCTAGCTGTGGTTCATGAAAAGAATAGACATGCAATGACACTGGTGGATCCATGTGCGGTTCATGAGAACAACACAACCGCAATGACACTGGTGGATCCATGTGTGGTTTGTGAGAAGAACATACATACAATGACACTGGCTGCGGTTCATGAGAAGAACACACATGCAATGACACTGGTGGATCCATGTGTGGTTTGTGAAAAGAACAGACATGCAAGCACACTAGGTGGATCCATGTGTGGTTTGTTTAGAGGAACATACATGCAATGACACAGGTGTGGTTCATGAAAATAACAGACATGCAATGACACTGGTGTATCCATATGTGGTTTGTGGAAGGAACAGACATGCAATGACTCTAGCTGTGGTTCATGAAAAGAACAGACATGCAATGACACTGGTGGATCCATATGTGGTTCATGATAAGAAGACACATCCAATGACACTGGTGGATCCATGCGTGGTTTGTGAGAAGAACAGACATGCAATGACACTGGTGGATACTTATGTGGTTTGTGAGAAGAACAGACATGCAATGACAATTGCTGTGGTTCATGAGAAGAACAAACATGCAATGACACTGGTGGATCCTTGTGTGGTTTGTGACAAGAACATACATGCAATGACACTGGTTGTGGTTCATGAGAAGAATACACATGCAATGACACTGGCGGATCCATGTGTGGTTCATGAGAAGAACAGACATGCAATCACACTAGGTGGATCCATGTGTGGTTTGTGGAAAGAACATACATGCAATGACTCTAACTGTGGTTCATGAAAAGAACACACATGCAATGTCACTGGTGTATCCATGTGTGGTTCATGAAAAGAACCACATGCAATAACACTGGTGGATCCATGTGTGGTTTGTGAAAAGAACAGACATGAATCACACTAGGTGGATCCATGTCTGGTTTGTGAAAACAACAGACATGCAATCACACTAGGTGGATCCATGTGTGGTTTGTTTAGAAGAACACACATGCAATGACTCTAGTTGCGGTTCATGAAAAGAACACACATGCAATGACACTGGTGGATCCATGTGTGGTTTGTGAAAAGAACAGGCATGCAATCACACTAGGTGGATCCATGTGTGGTTTGTTTAGAGGAACAGACATGCAATGACACTGGGTGGATCCATGTGTGGTATGTTTAGAAGAACATACATGCAATGACTCTAGTTGTGGTTCATGAAAAGAACACACATGCAATGACACTGGTGTATCCATGTGTGGTTTGTGAAAACAACAGACATGCAATCACACTAGTTGGATCCATGTGTGGTTTGTTTAGAGGAACAAACATGCAATGACACTGGGTGGATCCATGTGTGGTTTGTTTAGAAGAACACACATGCAATGACTCTAGTTTTAGTTCTTGAAAAGATCACACATGCAATGACACTGGTGTATCCATGTGTGGTTTGTGAAAAGAACATACATGCAATGAAACTACGTGGATCCATGTCTGGTTTGTTTAGAGGAAAAGACATGCAATGACATTGGGTGGATCCATCTGTGGTTTGTTTAGAAGAACAGACATGCAATGACTCTAGTTGTGGTTCATGAAAAGAACACACATGCAATGAAACTGGTGGATCCATGTGTAGTTTGTGAAAAGAACAGACATGCAATCACACTAGGTGGATCCATGTGTGGTTTGTTTAGAGGAACACAAATGCAATCACACTGGGTGGATCCATGTGCGGTTTATTTAGAAGAACACACATGCAATGACACTGGTGGATGGTTCATGAAAATAACACACATGCAATGACACCGGTGGATCCATGTGTGGTTTGTGAAAAGAACAGTCATGCAATCACACTAGGTGGATCCAGGTGTGGTTTGTTTAGATGAATATACATGCAATGACACTGGTTGTGGTTCATGAGCAGAACAGACATGGAATCACACTAGGTGGATCCATGTGTGGTTTGTGAAAAGAACAGACATGCAATGACTCTAGATGTGGTTCATGAAAAAGAACACACATGCAATGACACTGGTGGATCCATGTGTGGTTTGTGAAAAGAACAGACATGCAATCACACTAGGTGGATCCATGTGTGGTTTGTTTAGAGAAATAGACATGCAATGACACTAGGTGTGGTTCATGAAAAGAACAGACATGCAATGACACTGGTGGATCCATATGTGGTTTTTGGAAGGAACAGACATGCAATGACTCTAGCTATGGTTAATGAAAAGAACAGACATGCAATGACACTAGTGGATCCATGTGTGGTTCATGAGAAGAACACACATGCAATGACAATGGTGGATATATGTGTGGTTTGTGAGAAGAACATACATGCAATGACACTGGCTGTGGTTTATGAGAATAACACACATGCAATGACACTGGTGGATCCATGTGTGGTTTGTGAAAAGAACAGACATGTAATCACACTTGGTGGATCCATGTGTGGCTTGTTTAGAGGAACAGACATGCAATGACACTAGGTGTGGTTCATGAAAAGAACAGACATGCAATGACACTAGTGGATCCATATGTGGTTTGTGGAAGGAACAGACATGCAATGACTCTAGCTGTGGTTCATGAAAAGAACAGACATGCAATGACACTGGTGGATCCATGTGTGGTTCATGAGTAGAACACACATCCAATGACACTGGTGGATCCATGTGTGGTTTGTGAGAAGAATAGACATGCAATGACACTGGTGGATACTTATGTGGTTTGTGATAAGAACAGACATGCAATGACACTGGCTATGGTTCATGAGAAGAACACACATGCAATGACACTGGGGGATCCTTGTGTGGTTTGTGAGAAGAACATACATGCAATGACACTGGTTGTGGTTCATGAGAAGAACCGACATGCAATCACACTAGGTGGATCCATGTGTGGTTTGTGGAAAGAACGGACATGCAATGACTCTAGCTGTGGTTCATGAAAAGAACACACATGTAATGGCACTGGTGTATCCATGTGTGGTTCTTGAAAAGAACACACATTCAATGACAATGGTGGATCCATGTGTGGTTTGTGAAGTGAACAGACGTGCAATCACACTAGGTGGATCCATGTGTGGTTTGTTTAGAGGAACACACATGCAATGACATTGGGTGTGGTTCATGAAAAGAACAGACATCCAATGACACTAGTGTATCCATATGTGGTTTGTGGAAAGCACAGACATGCAATCACACTGGGTGTGGTTCATTAAAAGAACACACATGCAATTATACTGGTGTATCCTTATGTGGTTTGTGAGAAGAACTGACGTGCAATGCGATTGGTTGATCCATGTATTTCATTGTATATGACACTCACTTTCCATTTTTACACTACTCAGTTTTTCCCATGGTTTTTTGACACTACTCAGTTTTGCCCCCCTCTCTCTATCTTTTGTAGAAGTCCAAACCTGTGCTCACTCTGTCAGCTACTCCCTGATTGGTTGTCATAGATGTCACGCGGATCGTGCACACCAACCGTTGATTCTGTGCGATCCAACGATGATTGTTGCACACGTCGTGCCCTTCACAGTACAGCGTGAGACATCATGGATGTCTCCCTTAGTGAGACTTCTACAAGAAGGAACATGAAGCCATCCATTGAAAAAGTCGTCGAGCGGTCATGTTATGTTTAATCAAGTCTGAAAAGCCTACTACTACTACTACTATGCCACAACACATGCGTCATCGAGTGTACGGTCATCGATGGACAACTGCAATTTATTTCCACTTGATTTTAATAAGACATATCCCATTTTTTACGCAGCGGCTCTCAATCGCACTTCCAACTAGGCCCCACCGTAAGAAGCTTACACGCGCTAGCCGGAGGTCGAAGAGCTGAGATCGGTGAGACCTAATGTCTCCGCCTTCATCGAGTCCCTCACAGCCATCATCACATCCCTCTACCTGATCTAGCACAACCCCACAAATCTCACCGTACAGCCACCTACCTCCCCCTCTATATTTCCACTTTTAACTATCGCTAATTTTAGGGCCGTGTCAAACTTCGTACATAGAAATTGTGTATATTCCCTTTGCATGTGGCTCAATACAGAACTGCCATGCATGGACCGGGAAAAAAACATGACGTACCATGCGCGTGTCCCGGTGCACGGTGTAGTAGACTGCACGGCGCGTTGCACGGTGGTGCAATGAAACGTGCCTTGATTCCATCCACCTTAACTATAGAGCCCCTCTCCGCACACCCACTCTCACTCTCTCTCACTCTCCCCATGCAACCCTCTCCACTGTCCCACCAGCACCCGCAAACTCGAGAGAATACCCCGTCCGCGCCAGCGATGGCGGAGGAGGATAAGGTGGCCATCGTCGCCTCCGAGGTCGCCGGCGAGGAGGCCCCCGTCTCCTCGTCGGTCCCCCTCGACGCGTTGAAAGCAGCCGCGGTCCCTGTCTAGGCCCTAGTCAAGCCATTGATGGCAGCCGCCGTTCCCGTCCAGGCCCCCGTACCCGCTACCAACGGGGCCGCCGAAGAGGAGCCCCCCGCCGGCGAGGAGACCCCGCCGGTCACAAGCATATCAAGAACTTCTTGGACACTTATGATCCAGATAAGTACATCGCTCCGCTGAACCGCTACGACACCGGCATTGATGACCCATGGTCGGAGGTAACTGGGGTTTGCTCCCCTCCCCTGGTTCTTCTACCGTTCCCATCGTTGGATGCTAGATCTTGGTTTATTAGGATTCGCTTGTTCGCATTTCAATTGCTCGGTCTTCTTACATCATCTACCCCCCCCCCCATTTTCCTTTTCTTCCAATATGTTTTCGGCAGCGATGTCTGCAGCAATGACGAGTCCATCCACACCAAGACTCGTCAGGTGTTGAGGAGGCTGTGGGCCGGCCAGTACAACGCCTTCTTCAAGGGAGGCTCCCGGCGCTGCCCCTTCTGCAAGAGGATCGCCTTCGGCTGGGTGAGTCTCGTCGGCACCGACTTCAACTCCTTACTAAAGCATGCAGAGGCCCCAGGCTCCGGCATCCACGAAGGCGGCGAGCGTGAGACCGTGAACATCAATGCCTACATCGCTGAACACCGGGCTCTCGGCATTCACCTCCTAAACCTCCAGCGGGTGGCCATCAAAGAGGGTCGCATGCCTCCAATCAGGCCCAAGGCCCCCAAGATCAAGGGACTAGGCAGCAAGAAGTGGAGGAAGCGCCGGAGGGAGGAGGCGGGCGCGCGGGCGCTTGCAGGATGTGCCTGCAGTTGTGGCGGCTGCTGCTGCTAAGCAGCTTCTTTCTAGCTATATCCTATTTCTGGCTGAATGCATCGAACCTCGTTAAGCAACCTACTTTCTATCGCTATATCCTATTTAGCTGCGCACAGCTATATCTACATTTGTTTTGTTTTTTGAATGAATGTATTCTGCCTGGTGTGATTTGCTGCTCTAGATTTGCTACCTGATCGGAGGCAAAAAGAGGTCCAAAAGGGAACAAATTATTGAAGTGAGAATCTTCTCTAGATTTGCTACCAATTTGGGCAAAATGAAAAATATATGTTTAGCGAGAGAGGAAAACGGCACTCTTTCAAACTTCCAGTTAACGAGCTACCATCTTGACAAGCTACAAGATACATACATAAGCATAACACAAAGAGGGTTAAATTTATTTTACTACTATCACTCGAGGCGCTAGATATCTTGACAAGCTAACTGAGTTCCACAAAATAGAAATATAACACTGACAAGTAAAATTTAATTCACTTCTCATCAGACCACTTGAGGCGCTTTCCATCGTTCCTAGGCGATCAACTGCGACCATTCCAGGTACTCCACAGCTCACGAAATTCTTCATCCCACCTGGGATCTGACTTGGCTTCCCTATCTTTAGCGTCCTGCGGCACAATTAGCGGTGCATCACATGCCTGATTGTTAGCGCTAGAAGATGCAGCCTCTCTGTTTGCTGCTTCAGCTGTAGCCTCTCTGTCAGCTGCTTTTGCTTCAGCTGCAAGCTCTCTTTCAGCTGCTTCTGCAGCCTCTCTGTCAGCTGCTTCAGATGCAGCCATTTTCTTTGCATATGTAGCTTCAAACACAACTATTCTGCATTTTCTACAAAGGGCTCCCCTAAGCTTGTATTCCCTATTGCAAATAGGGCAAAACACGAGGTAACATAGAAAAAAATGGATCTTCTTGTACAGCTGGTAGGTCACGTAAGCATCTATAGCTACATACTTCAGGTTTATATCAGACAATGGCCACTCATCCTAGAAATCGTGCCTATCCGTAGGGAAATCTTCCTTCATTTTGTCGTACGACTAATCGAGGATTCTAGTTGCGAGTGATGCCATTCCATCCTTCCTCGATCCCCCTAGGATCTTGACAAGACTCTGAATATCGATCGAGTTGTGCGTAGGAATTATAATTCCCTCTTGATAAAATTTCGAAAAATCAGTTGTTTTATTGACAGTGCAGAAAACAATTCCCTTTTCTACAAGGAACTGGCGCAGCGCCGGATAATTCCTGTCAGTCCTGAAAGTATGTAGTTTCTCATCACCAAAATTTGTAACTACAAATATTTTGTCAATGCAAGATCATCATATGAATATAATTTTGAAAAGTTTAGTAAATGCAAGATCAAGACTCTCAACGTTGTCTTGTCATAATTTATTTGGTCCTAAATAAAATCCAGTAGTTGCAAGATGAGCAAGTGGATAAAGAACAAGAGGAGAAAACCCTAAAAGCGGTTAGTGATACATTGCAAATGTATCTATAATTTTTGATGTTCCATGCTTGATTTTATCTACTTTCTTATGTTTTGTCCACACTTTGGAGTACTTTTCATACACTTTCTTGGACTAACCTATTAACAAGATGCCACAGTGCCAGTTGCCTGTTTTCTGTTGTTTTGGTTCCAGGAAGTTAGAAAATGAATATTCTCGGAATTGAACAGGACAAAACCTAAAGTTGATATTTTACCGGAAGACTCACGGAGCCAGAAGACGAGATGGAGAGGGGTCACAGGGCGGCCACACCATGTGGTGGCGCGGGCTAGCCTTGGCCATGCCACCAGGTGGTGTGGGCCCCCTGGCCGCCCACCGACCTTGTCTCTTCGCCTATAAGAAGCCTCCTGATGCGAAAACCCTAAATAATGAAGCCTCTAGCCACGAAAAGTTCTGCAGCGCCGCCGCCACCGAAAAGGAGATTCGCGGGACAGAAAGTCTCTGTTCCGGCACCCTGCCGGGATGGGGAAGTGCCCCCGGAGCCATCTCCATCGATCTCCACCACCATCTCCATCACCATTGTTGATTCCCATGATGAGGAGGGAGTAGTTCTCTCTCGAGGCTAAGGGTTCTACCGGTAGCTATGTGTTCATCTCTCTCTCTATGCATGATCTTATTGAGGTCATGAGCTTGTAATTTATAGATCTACCTTGCTACTCAAGTGCTTTAATAGATCTCTCCTCTCCCATCTGTGTGAAAGTGACAGTGTGCACACCATAGTGGCACTTAGGCTAGAGATTACAAATACTTGTTATGAGTTATATTTGGAGTTGGATGTCTTTATGAAATTGTGGTGTTTGTTGGAACCATCTAGAGCTCAAGGTGACAGTGTGGGGTTTTCTAGATGGGAAAGATGAACTTTGAGGTGTGTTGTCATAGCCCTACCATCGATTAGAGTGTCCAACTGGAGAGTAGTTCAGAGTAGTATCATGAAGAGAAGATATTTATATGAGAGTGTTCACTAGTGAAAGTATGATCCCTAGGCCTTGTTTCTAAGCATTCAAACACCGTTTGCTATTAGATCTATTACATGTTTGCTTGCTTCTATCTTTATTTCAGTTTTACTTTAGTCTTTTTCACGCCATCAAGCTATTTTCTGGCACTGTTACCACTTATAATTATCCGTACCACTTGTATTTCACTATCTCTTCGCTGAACTAGTGCACCTATACACCTGACAAGTGTATTGGGTGTGTTGGGGAAGAGACTTCTTGTATCTGGATTGCAGGGTTGCTTGAGAGGGAATACCTTTGACCACTTCCTCCCTGATTTCGATAAACCTTGGGTGATCCACTTAAGGGAAAACTTGCTACTGTTCTACCAACCTCTGCACTTGGAGGCCCAACAACTGTCTACAAGAATAGAAGTGCATAGACATCAAGCTCTTTTCTGGCGCCGTTGCCGGGGAGGTAAGTTAAAAGGTACTCACATCCTCCGCTGTGAGTGCTCGAAGTTATTTCCTTTAGATTCTGCAATTTTGTCTTTTTGTTTCTTGTTTTCACTAGTTAGGCTTAATGGAAAACAACAACAAAATTAGAGAGCTTTATAGTATCTATCTTGAGTTAGGACATGAAGTGTTTGAAGAGAAAATTAATAAACCTATGGAACTTTATTTGCGTGCTAATAGCAATGTTGTTAGTATGAATTCTTTGGACACCATTATTGCTAATGCTATGGAAAAGTCTAAGCTTGGGGAAGCTAGTTTTGATGAGCATGATATTTTTAGTCCCCCAAGCATGGAGGAGAAAATTTATTTTGATGATACTATGCCTCCAATATATGATGATTACAATGATGAATATGATATTTTCATTCCACCTACTATTGAGGAGAAAATTAATTATGATTACAATATTCCTCCTATATTTAATGATTATGGTGATGATAATAATAATGATAGCTATATTGTTAAATTTGCTCCCACCATATTTAATAAGAATGACTATGCTTATGTGGAGAGTATTAATTCTTTGATGCATGTGGCTCATGATAAGAATGTTTTATGTGATACTTATATTGTTAATTTTATTCATGATGCTACTGAAAGTTATTATGAGAGAGGGAAACATGGTTTTATGTGTCTCAATAATATAAGGTTTCCCCTCTTTATGTTGAAAGTCTTGAAGTTGCACTTGTTTTGCTCTCCTATGATTGTTGCTTTGTGATTTAATGACTTATTTCTTTACAAGATTCCTATGCATAAGAAGTGGGTTATACTTAAATGTGCTTTGAATTTGCTTCTTGATGCTCTCTTTTACTTCAATTCATATTTCTTATGTGAGCATCTTCTCAAACTATCATGCCTAACTTAAAGGCGTTAAAGAAAAATACTTATTGGGAGATAACCCAAAAGTTTTAGATGAGTCTTGGAAGTTATTACCTCTGTAATAACCGCTCCTTATCCTTTTTATTTCCTTTTTGTGCCAAGAGTTACCTTTAATGAGAGAGAAGTAATGATTGGAAAAGTTGCTGTCCTGAAACAGATTTCTGTGCTTCACCGTAAAAATTCGTGTAAAATCTCTGTACGTCCTTTTGAGGCGTGAATTTTTGTGCTTCTGCCCCAGGTTTTTATCTAACTTTCATTAGTTCAACACTTTTTGATTTTATCAACAGAAGGGCTTCGAAAAAATTCGTCTTTACCTACTAGTCTGTTTTGACAGATTTCTGCCATTTGCTGCATTTGCTTCTCGTTGGATCCTTTTTGAGTTCTTTTGGGGAATTGAGATTTTTGAGGGAAGTGCTACAGTATCTAGTGTTCTAATGGAAGTTTATTTGGTGTTGTAACAGAACCTTAAGACTTATTTATCTTGAGTGCACTAATGTTGCTAATAAAGATTGTGTGAAGTTTGTATAAAGAAAAATTTCAGGTGTATGGAAGGAATGAGTAATGAGATGAAGGATGGACTAAAGCTCAAGCTTGGGGATGCCACGCATGTCATCCCAAGAAATATCCAAGAAGTACAAGCGTCAAAGCTTGGGGATGCCCAAGGCATTCCCTTCTTCATCAATAAAAATTCTAGGTTTCTTCCAAACGCTTCATTTTTATTGTTTCATGCACAGTTGTGTTGTTCTTGGAGCGTCTTCTTTTTCGTTTTTGTTTTGGTTTTTCATTTGCTTGGTTTTCTTAGTTTTCTGAATAAATTGCTGGACCCCCTCTTTCATACATTGGTTTTCAAATAGTTTGGTTTGGTTTGGAAAAGAGTAGGAAAGTTCATGCTTATGTGGTAAAAAGAGCTCGTTTTTGACTGTGGCCTATGCTTTGTCATGCCATGATTGATATTGTTTTGGATTTATGCTTAGTATTATTTTCTATAGCATTACTTGTTATAAACAATTGAGATTGCTTAATGTGCCTTGGATGAATCATGCGCTGTTTTAGCATATTAAAGCATAGTATAGTGGTAATCTCCTTTGATGCTTTATTTGGGTTGACTTGGCGCATACTCACACCATGTTATGACTATCTCAATTCACCATAGCCTTTATGATCCTTTAATTTTCAACTTGTAGTATCACTTTATGCTTTGATAATGATGTTTTGTCGGTCGGCATGATTATGGCCATTATTGCTCTCTTAGTTTGTCGCTCCCAGTCTTTTGCTAGCCTCCACAACCAAGTATGAGTTCCACTCATGCATCCAACTCCCTAAACCAAGTTATTCCAAAGAGTCCACCATACCTACCTACTAGCATACGCTATTCCAAGTATATTCATGCTTTTGTTTACCTTCCGAATTAAACTTGTTATGAGAAAACTAGTGATTAAAGCTCTCACGAACTTGATGGCACACTTTACTTTTCTTGCCCTTAATAAACTTGAACCATTGTGTCGTCTATGTTGTATATGCTTGCACTTATTTGTTGGGGATTAGCAGAACCATGTTGTCATGGGGAACGCTTTCAACATTGCACGAGCACTTTGTACCTAGTTGATATCATGGTCTTTTCTCTATGGATGTCGTTAGTGTGAAATGAAAGGGGAGCTTGTATGTCCATGGAGTTATGTATATGTATTAGAGAAACGCCTGAGCCGCTGGTCTAATCCATGCTGACATGGTGGAAACCTGCAGCGTAACCATAATGAGTTGTCTATGAAGCATTCTTCTTATAAAAAAAGAGTCCCATATTGAGAAAAAAAGAGAAAAAGAGAAAAAAAATATTATGAAAATAGGAAAGAGAGAAAAAGGCACTATATTCCCGTGGTAAATAAGAAGATTGCTGATATGCTCGTTGTCTGCTTGCCTTGTCATTTTGATATGGGGATTCTTCCGTATCATCGGGCAAGGGGTACCCCGTTGGCGGTTCTCTGTGATACACATGTACTTACGATGACAAGAACTTACCGGTGACTAAACTTGAGTAGCATGAGGAGCGGCCCTCGTATTCAAGGGACATGAGATTTATAACGTATACTTCGTCAAGCATGTACACCATAGTTTGTTCACTTTAACCTTAATCACCTTCAAGATGCTTATGATAGGGGCAATAAGAGCTGAAAGCTATAAGTACCATAATTTTTGGAAGCTCTTTATGAGACTTGAATCCCTACTTACTTTTATGAAGGCCTTTCTTCCACCATTATATTGAGTCTCTACCTTCTATCTTTATGCACCTACTTTGGGAGCATAGTGGCCATTCTTAGTTCTATGTGCATTGTCCCAAGACTAGTTGATTGATGCATACCTTGATATTGCTTGTTTGAAACTATTTGTATCTAGTCACTCTTATGGACTTTGAAGGTGTCCTATGCATTTATATTTGCTACTCTATGAGGGACAAGCTGAATACTATTATGCTATGTTTTCTTTATGTGAAACAAACAAACGTCTTGCAAAGCATTGTTATTCTTGAATCTTTTGTTTGTTCCTGTTCATGTTGCAACATAGTTTGTTTGTCTTATTGCTAGAACTTTGTCTTTCATGTTATGATTGAAGTACTATGATCCCAGCTTTGAATGTTTTACAAATACTTTGATCAAGGTTATGATGGTGCATGTCACCTCAAAAATTATTCTTTCTTTTTATCACTTACCTACTCGAGGACGAGCAGGAGTTAAGCTTGGGGATGTTGATACATTGCAAATGTATCTATCATTTTTGATGTTCCATGCTTGGTTTTATCTACTTTCTTATGTTTTGTCCACACTTTGGAGTACTTTTCATACACTTTCTAGGACTAACCTATTAATAAGATGCCACAGTGCCAGTTGCCTGTTTTCTGCTGTTTTTGGTTCCAGGAAGTCAGAAATGAATATTCTCGGAATTGGACGGCACAAAAGCCAAAGTTGATATTTTACCGGAAGACTCATGGAGCCAGAAGACGAGGCGGAGAGGGGCCACAGAGCGGCCACACCATGTGGTGGTGCGGGCTAGCCCTGGCCACGCCACCAGGTGGTGTGGGCCCTCTGGCCGCCCACCGACCTTGCCTCTTCGCCTATAAGAAGCCTCCCGATGCGAAAACCCTAAATAATCAAGCCTCCAGGCACGAAAAGTTCCGCAGCACCGCCGCCACCGAAAAGGAGATTCGGAGGACAAAAAGCCTCTGTTCCGGCACCCTGCCGGGATGGGGAAGTGCCCCCGGAGCCATCTCCATCGATCTCCACCACCATCTCCATCACCATTGCTGATTCCCATGATGAGGAGGGAGTAGTTCTCTCTCGAGGCTAAGGGTTCTACAGGTAGCTATGTGTTCATCTCTCTCTCTATGCATGATCTTATTGAGGTCATGAGCTTGTAATCTATAGATCTACCTTTATACTCAAGTGCTTTAATAGATCTCTGCTCTCCCCATGTGTGTGAAAGTGACAGCATGCACACCATGGTGGCACTTAGGCTAGAAATTACAAATACTTGTTATGAGTTATATTTGGAGTTGGATGTGTTTATGAAATTGTGGTGTTTATTGGAACCATCTAGAGCTCAAGGTGACAGTGTGGGGTTTTCTAGATGGGAAAGATGAACTTTGAGGTGTGCTGTTATAGCCCTACCATCGATTAGAGTGTCCCGCCGGAGAGTAGTTAAGAGTGGTATCATGAAGAGAAGATATTTATATGAGAGTGTTCACTAATGAAAGTATGATCCCTATGCCTTGTTTCTAAGCATTGAAACACCATTTGCTATTAGATCTATTACATGTTTGCTTGCTTCTATCTTTATTTTATTTTTTCTTTAGTCTTTTCCACGCCATCAAGCTATTTTCTATCACCGTTACCACTTATAATTATCCATACCACTTGTATTTCACTATCTCTTCGCCGAACTAGTGCACCTATACACCTGACAAGTGTATTGGGTGTGTTGGGGACACAAGAGACTTCTTGTATCTTGATTGCAGGGTTGTTTGAGAGGGAATACCTTTGACCACTTCCTCCTTGAGTTTGATAAACCTTGGGTGATCCACTTAAGGGAAAACTTGCTGCTGTTCTACAAACCTTTGCACTTGGAGGCCCAACAACTGTCTACAAGAATAGAAGTGCGTAGACATCAGTTAGCTACAAAGTGCGGATCTACAAACCGGGAGAGGTGGTAGACGAGGACGTGTTTCCGCATGGCCAATTGAACGACGGTGACTTCACTCCCTTCATATGGGTGCTCCGGGGTGTACTCGAGGTCCAATCCCACAAACTTGTCCTCGACTATCCAAAGCCAACCCTCGTACATCCTCAGGACACGCACCACTGTCTCCTCCTCGTTGGTCTAGACAACGTCTATCTTCTTATTGTCATGGGTAGTGAAGCTTGTCTCTAGAGTGCGATGACCTTCCATGGCGGCAAGCAGAAGACAGGAAGAAGATAGATGACAGGAAGAATAAGAGTGGTTTCTGTGAGGCAGGGGAATGGTGGAACTGTCAATGCGCTTTTAAGGTAGTGGTTAACGATGGGGACATAAGTCCAAGGAGAGACGTGTGGCGGTGGCTGTTCCAGCTTCTGAGTAAACAAAAAATAATTATAACGCTGATACATGTGCCCTGTTTTGTCATGTCAATACACTAGGAAGGGGGTGTTGTCCTATCCACTGTGCCAACGCTGCAAGCCTACGTGACAGCCATCCCGCCTAAGCGACGGGAGCGACATAACAACGAGAACTTACAGGGGGGGGGGCCAACTTGACGGCCGTTACCCTGATTTTTTGTATTGAAATGTAAAGTTGATTCGTGCTGAAAAAGACCCTCTGAGTATTTGGCACACCAGCTGTAGTCATCTCGGCTGATTTTAGGGAACTTGGGTACCGCGTTGCCTGGACACCCCAACTTTCGGGCCACAAAATGATATTCTCTTCTCGAGGGACATAACGCGACGGAGAAGTTCATTGTGCTCACCTACAAAGGACAAAGCATAACAACAATTGAGTTGACAAATTTCCACGACGACAAAGACAAAGTCAAAAGCTAACCTTCAACTGCGTGGTGGCGATTATCCAGCAGGGCGTGGTATCGACCCAAAGCGAGGATTTGCTCCGCAAGGCGAGCAGATTCCTTCACAATGAGCTACACCAAGAGAAACAAAGACTCAGCGTTAGCAAAAAGCACAAATTCGACTGACTAAACAGTAAAAAAAGACACTCACATGTTCCTCCAGGGACTCCGAAGATGCCTGTCAGGCAGTCGACTGGGCAACCATCTGGTGCTCCCCAGCATGTGGGGAACTCGAAGAATTGGCGCCAGAGTGGGCCGCCACTGGAGGAGAAGGAGACCGTGCGGTCACCTCCTTGGCCTTGGAGTCTGCGACTCCGGACTCTTTCACAAATTGGACGTCATCAGAAGACGATGACGCCACTTAACTACAAAACACGTCCATCACCACTTCATAAAAGCAACTCCAAAGAAAACAAGACAAACTCAAGGAAATTAAAACTCACCAATCAAATTTGTCGAGATCAAAGGAGTCATCTGATGACTCCTTCGGCAGTCGCAGCTTCTTCTGAGCGGGAGGAGCCATGGCGCGCAAAGGCATGGCGGGGATTGGCTCCTCTGAAGCAGCAGAGGGACCCTCATGCATCGTCGGTGAGGAGGCGTTAGAATCCTTGCTGCGGGAACGCTTGCGAGGGCCATGGCCACTGGACTTGGCGGCTTCCTCCTCTTCTTCAATTGGGATGGTCAACTCCGACTCGTCCTCTTCCACCGCTTCACGCGGGGATAACCCCTTTAGGCAGAGGAGGGAAGAGTGAGGCCACTTTCCAGTCCTGTAATCAGAAGAAACATCAGCACATATTACTCACTTGGCAACCAATCGAAGAAACAAGAGACTCCTTCACAGCAAAGCTCTACCTCAGGTGGAGGGTTGTTCGAATCGAAAGGGGGCATGACTGATTCGCCTGGGAGATCCTCCTTGGTGGTGTACTTGGTCACTAGTCACAACCTCCTATCTACCTCACCCATAGAAATGCCCTCCGTAGATATGCGAGTGACATCACCAGCACCGACCCAGCGGTACATCGGATGAACTCTAGCCTGTAGAGGCTGGACGCGACGGCGCAACCAAGTGCGAATGAGAGCGGCGCCACCCTCTTCTTTGCCTATGTGTCCTTCGAGGTCGAAGACACGCTGATATAGCATCTCCGTTTCGTTGGACTCGCCAGGCATCACGACGTTCTTCTAGGAATGCCTCCTCTTGCAAGTCGCCACGGGGTCGAAGGGCACGAGTCCGTAGTGTTGTATGTCGGCCTTCTGGTCGTGGATGTAGAACCACTTATCTCTCCACCCTTGGGCAAGCGCGGTGAGCTTGATATCAAAGTAGGTGGAGGAGGAGTCGACGTGGATCCCGCAGCCTCCTACATCGTAGACTACCGAACCCGACGCCGACTAACGCTTAAGCTTAAAAAGCTTCTTGAAGATACCAAAGTGTGGCTCGATTCCGAGCCAGCACTCGCACAAGGTGATGAAACAGGCAATGTGGAGAATCGAATTTGGGGATAGCTGGTGCAGCTGGAGCCCGTAGAAACAAAGAAGACCCCTGACAAAAGGATGTAGTGGAAGAGAGAGAGCGCGGATGATGAATTCAAGGAACATCACCCGGAAACCAGCAGGAGGAACGGGAATTACCTCCTTGCCAGGTACGCGGGAGTCTCCTTCCACAGAGGGAAGTGCTCCATCTTGATGGAGACTTTACAACTCCGCGGACTTGATGGTGGATGGGCGCCAGGACCCATTGGTGACGCGAGTCCCCACGCCCTTCTTCTTCCCAGCGCCAGCGGCGCTGTTGCCCACGGTGGCGGTGCCTCCCTTCTTGGTGGCGGCAATGATGGCTGCAGATCCAGTAGCAGAACCTCCTTTCTTCTTGCCCTTCTTTCGATGGCGATGCGAGCGGAGGAAGTAACTGGGAAAAACATGGAGCTGGTCCAGTGCCACGAAGAGGAAGTGTGCAAAGAAGCAGAAAGAGCAACAATTGCGAAGGAGGCACGAGTAAGAAGAGAGATGGGGAAAATTACCATAATTGTGCTGCTACTTAACCTCCTCGCGGATGTCATCCAACAGCCAGCAGAAACCCTATTGGACATGTGGCGCATATCACCATCGACACGTCGTGAAGGTGAATCACGAACCGTCCCCCACTACTCCCATTACATGCGGAAATCGAGGAGACATGGTTAAAACAGAAGATTACGCACGCCCAGTCAAATCGAAGTCAGGAAGTGGGACCCACCGCTCGTCACGTCCCGTCAAAGCCGCTCACACGGGAAACTGAAGTCATCACGTCGTCAGCACTGACATCATAGTTTCCAGCAGAAGAACATTTGGACTAATTTAGTCCTTGCTCGAGTCTTCGACTCAACCAAGTGCTCGGGGAATACTCCTAACAGGAGCACTGGCCGCGTACCCGAGAGGATTTTTATGCAGGTGTATAAGCTTCACGAAAACCCATCACTCTAATCAACGATTTGATTGTGAACTACGGGTTATTCCGATAGGGAGCGCTGGAAGTACATTCGACTGAAACAAGCAACAAAAGATGACAGCAATCGCAACTATTTTTCAGTTCCCACTCGAGTCTACGACTCGAATAGGCACTCCGGGGCTACTCCCATAGGGAGCGCTGGTCGCGCACCCTATGATTATGTGTACATCGTACTGTGTGTTGATAACATCCACACTCGAAAGTTATGGCGACCCCGCCTCATATTTTCCCTACAAAGATATTATGTCTCCTGGGTCACCCGAATCATCTCCACGATGACAAAAATTTGGATGTCGCGCTTACATCGTGAAGATAAGACCTAAATAAGGCCTGCAACGCATCTGTTGCGCACTACCAGAAATATATCCGTACCTACAGGTACGATGAACATGCCTCGAGGGACGCGTCAAGTGCTCACATTTATACACTGGAATTCGAATCCTGTAAGATCTCCGCAGCTTGAGTCGAATTACGCCATCACTTTTTCATATTCGAGTCTAGGGACTCGAGTTTGAGTAAATTGTGGTGTTTTATCCTAAGGCAGTTAATAGATACCGATACATCAGATAAATCAGGCACGCATATCAACTATTCCTATGACACAGACAAGAACACTCGAAAATATGCTCAGTCATGCACTCGAAAGACTTCATAAAGTCTTCAGTCAAATCTACGATTCCACTGGACACTCGGGGGCTACTGACATAGGTATACTCTACAGGTAAATCTGGAAATGGATCAACGATCCAAGTCCAAAGTCAAACTATCCAACTATTATCCAAATAAACCAGATCCTGTCCATGTCCGGTCCAAATAAAAACGGATAACATCCAAGTCCATCCAAATCCACATATAAGAAATCTAGGATATCCAGATCCAAATGGACTCGCCATCACGATTATTTTGAGGAACTCCGTGTGACTTTTGTGAGCTCCAAAATCTGAATCGCTTCCGCACGCTTGCTTTCTTCAGCCAGACGTGGCATGCATCATCTGCTCAGTCGTGGGTCCCACTACTTATTAAAACAAGTCGGTCAATTAGTTCTGCTTCTTCCTGGCATCTCCTCCGCTGTTGCATCTCGGATTTTTTTTGCATAAGATATATTTGGCCGCCGCCGCCCGCCGCCGCCGCTGTGAGGGAACGAGCTCACGCTGGTCTGGTCGGAGGCCCAGGTACCTTCTCCTGGAGCTTGAAAATAGTGGCCGATAAGTTATGGGCGTTTACTCATGCCTTCATGTTTGCGATGGACTGCCGAGTATGACAGCGTCGACCATGGCGACCTTGAGTCTGAGCACAGCCACAGGCAGGTCGCCGAGCTTGCCCACCTCGTCTGCCGCTTGCACCCTGTCATCGGAGACGACACAACGCTTCTCGCCATGCCGGTCACCATACTGCAGCTGTGTGACGACCTCGCACTCAGCGTCATCGTGCACCACGCCACCTATGATGGCGTCACCGTTCACCGCTGGCTTCCCGCACTCCTAGCATCACCGAGCAGCTGCATCGCGTCAAGGATGCCGTCATCGGCGAGGCCGCGGGGCGTGGTGCCCATCTCAGTCGACTACTCAATCGCTAATTTGGTACTACAAGGCAAGGTCTAGTGGATATTGGATGGATCCCGTGCTCTAAGTCTGGAAGTATCCGGTGTTATTGGATCTTAGTCCAACAGATGTCCAAGTCCAACATGGTCCAAGGTGAGTTAGGTCCGAAGTCCATTGGATGTACAGGTCCAATTCTAGATTTACCTACAGGTACTCGAGTTTGGCATATACGGTCTAGATACTACGGCAGAAGCCCATGGCGTTGCCAAGGCCCAATGCAGAATTCGGGTGACCCACGGACTCTCCGATTGCTTGCGGTGCAAGAAGAAGCTTAAGATAGAAAGTTCAAAGGACGAACCCTAATCTGTAACCGACTCGACCTGCTACCCGAGACCTAGCTTATCAATATAAAGGCTAGGAGGGGGCGGCGAGGAGGACAATCACAGCCCTAGTTTCCACAACCATCGCTAGATTGCATCTGCGCACCCCTGTAACTTCCGACTCCCTCGATATCCAAGAGCAAACAATCAGGAGTAGGGGCCTCTATGAGGCCTAAACCTGGGTAAACCTTGCGTCCCTGTGTGCTTGTTTGCTAGCCGATTGATGCCTCCAGCGCTCCCTCCTTCTCCAAAACCCAAGTCCATAACAATGGGCATTGACAAGTTAAACCCTCGTCACCTACTATGTATGAAGGTTCATGACTTTCTACTCAAGCCTCTTCCCAAAACATCTCTCCCCAAAACATAGTTTGTCTAAATGAGGCAATAATTGCCAAACTGGTGTATATTTGAATTGCAAATTGTTTGATGTATGTCATGATGTATTTTATTGTATAAAAGACGCATTTCACATTTTGAAATGTTTTTCTATTTTCTATTTGAATCCCTTTGTCAGTCTTGCCCTTGGTTTTTAAGTTATACTTAGTTTTGTCCTTGGTTCTTAAGTTCTACTCAGTTTTCCTCTCTCTTAGTATCAATCTCTCGCACATGTGCTCATCTTCGCTGCTACGCTCTGATTGGTTGAGACAGTTGTCATGCGGATCATGCCCACCAACCGTTGACCCTGTGTGATCTAGCGGACAGGATAATCCCTATATCTATCGGGGGCACCCCTCTATCCATGCAAAATAACGAGTTTGCCACCGGTACTTTAACTCCATAAACAAATGAACTTGAATATAATTTGAAGGGAACGTGTTCAAAGGTGTATAATTTGTGCATTACATTCCACTCTATGAAAATGATAATCTCTCAAGATTTTCTTAGCACAATATTATCACGTTTTAAGTGCGATTTCAAAGAGTTCAAATGTGTATAATTTTCATATATGCAAGTTTATACATTACATTCCACTCTATGAAAATGGGGGGAGAAAATGACAATCTCTCAAAATTTTGCTAGCACATCATTATCTCGTTATTAAGTGTGATTTCATAGTGTTCAAATGTTTAAAATTTTCGTATACGCAAGTTTATGCATTATATTTCACTCCATGGAAATGATAAATGATCAAGATTTTTTTAGCACAACATTATCAAGACCTAAGTGCGATTTCTAAGAGTCCAAAGGTGTATAATTTTCGTATATGCCAGTTTATGCATTACATTCCACTATATGAAAATGATAATCTCTCAAGATTTTCTTAGGACAACATTATCACGCATTAAGTGCGATTTCAAAGAGTTCAAAGGTGTATAATTTTCGTATATGCAAATTTATGCATTACGTTCCACTCTATGAAAATAATAATCTCTCAAGATTTTTTTAGCACAACATTATCACGTATTAAGTGTGATTTCAATGAGTTCAAAGGTGTATAAACTTCCTATATGCAAGTTTATGCATTACATTCCACTCTATGAAAATGGGGGAGAAAATAATAATCTCTCAAAAAAATTAGCACATCATTATCATGTATTAAGTGTAATTTAAAAGTGTTCAAAGGTTTATAATTTTCTCATATGCAAGTTTGTGCATTACATTCCACTCTATGAAAATGATAATCTCTCAAGATTTTCTTAGTACGACATTATCACGTATTAAGTGCGATTTCAAAGAGTTCAAAGGTGTATAATTTTCGTATACGAAAGTTTATGCATTATATTTCACTCCATGAAACTAATAAATGATTAGGATTTTATTAGCACAACATTATCATGTCCAACGTGTGATTCAAAAGAGTTCAAAGGTGTATAATTTTCGTATAGTTTTCGTATATGCATTACATTTTACTATATGAAAATAAAGCTAGACAAAGGGTGCGGGGCTGGCTCCGGGTCCCATCTTGCAACGCCAACCTAGGTAAGCTATGGGTCCCGCACTCACGTGGATAAGCTGTGGGTCCGGTGCTCATGTGGATAAGCTATAGGTCCAATGCGGATTTGGATAAGTTGAGAGAGGTCTCCACTACAGGAACCGACAGAACGCGGCCCCACTTGTCAGCATGTAATGGCAAGGGTACACTATGGGACTCGACAAAACATGACCCTACTCGTCAGCACATCACGGCGAGGGTCCACTATGGGGATCGACTGAACGCGGCCCCACTTGCCAGCACGTAACGGCAAGGCTGACGGATGGCGAGTTTCAGACCATGTGAGAGTTTCGTACAAAGAGATGGGCAAAAGTGAGGAAAAACTAAGCGGCTGGGGAAAACTGAGTACAACTAATGAACCTAGGGTACAGAAATAGAAATCCCTTTATATTATTATTAGATGGACGCTTGCCAAATTCAAAATCTCAGTCGAGCAGCAAAACCGCACACCGACTTTGAAGCATTTCCCGCCCCTTCGTTTCAAAAACTTTGAGGCAAAATCTCCCCCCCCCCCCCCGGGAGTACGATTTTTGTATTATTATCATATGGGCGCCAGTCAAATTCAAAATCTCAATCGAGTGGCTAAATAATACACCGACTTGGAAGCATTTCCCGCCCCTCCGTTTCAAAAACTTTGAGGCAAAACATCCCACCGGGGCAGTACCATTTTTATATTATTATTAGATGGACGGTCGCCAAATTCAAATTCCTACTCTTTTCCAAACCAAACTATTTGAACAACAATGCATGAAAGAGGAGGTCCAACCAATTTATTCAGCGAACTAATAAAACCATGCAACCTAAAAAACAAAAACAAAAACGAAAAAGAAGACGCTCCAAGAACAACACAACTGGCATGAAACAATAAAAATAAAGTGTTTGGAAGAAACCTGGGATTTTTATTGATGAAGAAGGGGCTGCCTTGGGCATCCCCAAGCTTTGACGCTTGTACTTCTTGGATATTTCTTGGGGTGACACGCGTGGCATCCCCAAGCTTGAGCTTTAGTCCATCATTTATCTCATTACTCATTCCTTCCATACACCTGAAATTTTTCCTTCATACAAAACTTCACACAATCTTTATTAGCAACATTAGTGCACTCAAGATAATAAGTCTTTAGGTTCAGTTCTAACACCAATAAACTTCCATTAAAATACTATCTACTGTAGCACTTCTCTCAAAAACCCAATTCCCCAAAAGAACTCAAAAAGGAACCAACAAGAAGCAAATGCAGAAAATGGCAGAAATCTGTCAAAACAAACCAGCAGGTAAACACGAATTTTTTCGAAGACCTTCTGTTGCTCAAATCAAAAAGTGTTGAACTAACGAAAGTTAGATAACAACCTGGGGCAGAAGGACAAAAATTCACGCCTTAAAAAGACGTTCAGAGATTTTACACGAATTTTTACGGTGATGCAGAGAAATCTATTTCGGGACAGCAACTTTCCCAATCATTACTTCTCTCTCATTAGAGGTTACTCTTGTCACAAAAAGCAAATAAAAAGGATAAGGAGCGGTTATTACTGAGGTAATAACTTCCAAGACTCATGTAAAACTTTTGGGTTATCTCCCAATAAGTACTTTTCTTTAACGCCTTTAAGTTAGGCATAAGGAAAAACTAAAATGGATAGAATAGAAGTAAGCGGAGATAATCATGGTGAAAACATTGTTTTGTTCAATGAAATCCTTTTGTTAACAAGGTTGATCAGGTCTTATTACCAAAACAATTTCATATGAGGCAAAACTTTGTATTCCACTAATGATAATGTTACCTCAACCTTGATAGCAATGGTCCCAATCATAATAGTTTCAAATTTTTCTATTGGTATGGGACAATATATTTCTCCAACTTGAATGCCCTCAACATGTTTAATTGAATTCAAAACCATAAGTCCTTTCAATCTTCTTAGGGAAATAGACAGTATGTTCCTTGTCATTCTCATTGAAAGTCACCTTCCCTTGATTACAATTAATAATAGCTCCTACAGTATTTAAAAAAAGGTCTCCCAAGAATAATACACATAATATCATCTTCAGGTATAATAGTTTGAGAGCATGCTCACATAAGAAATAAGAATTGATGTAATAGAGAGCATCAAGAAGCAAATTTCAAACACATTTAAGTCTAACCCACTTCCTATGCATAGGAATCGTGTAAGCAAATAACAAAGTGACAGGCATAGGAGGATAAAACAAGAGTAACTTCAAAACTTTCAACACATAGAGAGGTGTTTCAATACCATGAAAACTTCTACAACCATATTTTCCTCTCTCATAATAATTTTCAGTAGCCTCATGAATAAACTCAACAATATAGCTATCACATAAAGCATGCTTTTCATGATCTACAAGCACTAGAGCTTTATCATAAACATCTTCAAAAGAATCCTCAGGAACATAACATTCATCCTTCTTTAGTAAGCATGGGGGACAATCAAATACTGTAAGGGATAAAGAGTTACTCTCATTAGAAGGTAGGCATGGGTAGCTAATCCATTCTTCCTCCTTTTGTTCATCACTCTCCTTCTCTTTTTCATCTAATGAGATTTCAGGTTCATCAATTTCTTCTTCCATAGGATCCTACAAGGCATTAGTCTCTTCCATTTGTGGAAAGCATCTATTAAAATATTCAAGAATATAGCCATTTTCATCCTTGTAATTATCAAAGCAAAATTTAAGTATACCATAAACCTCATACTTATAAGGTGAATCATCAATATTTTCAAGCAAACTAGCAAGTTCAAATGCACCCTTCCAAGCAATAAATTCCTCAATTTGTTCCACATCATAAAGGTCATAATTTCCCTTAACATAGGAAGATATGGTAACATTATCATTATACTCACATTGAAAAGGGAGGTGTTTGTACCTCCTACAGCAACAAGATTTATCAAGGCAATAAGTAACATTATAAGTAGAGCACACATTTCTATTAATGGTATACAATCTATCAATTAGCCCCATAAGTGTTTCCCTTTTTGTGACAAGCGGTGTTCCTTATAATAATATTTTTCATCTTCCGTGAACCCACCTTGCCAATAAGATTCAGTTTCAAAGAAACCAACCATTGACAACAAGCATGATAAAGCAAGACAATAACAGACCAATGAAAATAACAACTAGAGTAGGAACCAATTTTTTTGTATTTTTGATAAAGAAACAAGCAAACAAGGAGAAAATAAACTTAGCTTGAACAATAGTGATTCCAAGTGGACTTGATAAATAAAGCTATGCTGACCCACAAGTATAGGGGGTGTATCGCAGTATTTTCAAGGGAAGTGAAACCCAGTTTATTGATTCGACACAAGGGGAGCCAAAGAATATTTATAAGCCTTAACAACTAAGTTGTCAATTCAGGTGCACCTGGAAACAATCTTGCTCATAGCAGTTTATCAGTAGCAACAATTTTGTAGTAGGAATAGCAAAGTAACAGCAGTAGTAAAGTAAAGACAGCAGTAACAATAGCAGTAAACAGTGGGATTCGAGTGCGGTAGGCATAAGGATGGATGGACGGGCGTTGCATGGACAAGACAATTCACATAGCAATCGGAACATAGGGCAATTGCAGATAAATAAGATAAAGCATCCAAGTACTAGACAATCCTAGGCATGTGTCCCATATATAGTCATACGTGCTCGCAATGAGAACTTGCACAACATCTTCTGTCCTGCTAGCCCGTTTGCAGCGGGGCCTCAAGGGAACTACTGGCAATTATGGTGCTCCTTTTAATAGAGCACCGGAGCAAAGCATTAACACTCCGTGAACACATGTGATCCTCACATCAAAGCCATTCCCTCCGATTATCCTGATTTCTGTCACTTCAGGGCCATTGGTTCTGGACAACAACGTGTGTATACAACTTGCAGATAAGACCATAAACAATACTATCATAATGAATCAATAACATGTTCAGATCTGAAATCATGGCACTCGGGCCCTAGTGACAAGCATTAAGCACAACAAGTCGCAACAAAGTCATAAAGCACTAATAAAAGATACTAGGCACCATGCCCTAACAATCTGATGCCATTACATGAACGATCTCATCCAATCCCTACCATCCCCATAGTCTACAGCGGGGGATTACTCACTCATAGATGGGGGAAACATGGATGGTTGATGGAGAAGCGATGGTGATGATGATGGCGATGATCTCCTCCAATTCCCCATCCCGACAGAGTGCCAGAACGGAGTTTCTGATGCTGTTTCGTGGAATCTGGTGGTGGCGGCAGAGCGGAACTCCTCTAGAAAAACTTCGAACCCCCCAAAGTTTTTAGGTCAGAAGGCTCCTTATAGGGGAAGAGAGGGACCGAGGGGGTGCTTGGGGCCACCACACCATGCCCTGGCGCGGCCAGGCCCAGTCCGCGCCTGGGGGGGTGTGGCCAGCCCCTGGCCCTCCTCCGTCTCATATTCTGGCTCCTGGAGTCTTCTGGAAAAATAGGCACTTTGGCTTTTGTCCCGTCCAATTCCGAGAATATTCATTTTCTGACTTTCCTGGAACCAAAAACAGCAGAAAATAGGCAGCTAGCACTGTGGCTCTTGTTAATAGGTTAGTCCAAGAAATCATATGAAAAGTACTCCAAAGTGTGGACAAAACACAAGAAAGTGGATAAAACCAAGCATGGAGCATCAAAAATTATAGATACATTTGCAATGTATCAACCACCTCTAACTTCTGAGGAAGGAGTAAAGATAGCATTGGTCCACCAGTTCAATGTACAAGAGCGAATGATAAGAGTAGTCGGATGGTGATCAGTCCATCACGCACCCAAAGCATTACTTCGTACATGAATAGAAGAATTATGCAACCAATTCTCGAAATTAGGCTGAAGATCTTGACGAACAATGTTCGGAAAACTTCGGAAAACCAAGGAGTGATGCAGGCTCTTCATCGGATCTGACGCAGAAGATGTCATCGCATGTGGAAAACACCGGAAGATACAAAAGAAAGATTTCAGTAGATTTTGATCCACTGAATGGTACAATAGATGAAGGGTTACTCAGATAACACGAAGACTGGATGTGGAAACACCATTGCAAGAGGAATCGAAACACTGAAGGTATGACGGAAACCCAACCATGAGAATTCCTATACTCGAAGAAAAGACGAGAGAGCAGATTTAAAACACGTAAAGGTAAGAGGAGAAGAGCATAGAGGTAAGGAGTAAAAGCAGACCTAATCAGATATATCCAACCGATTTTGCAAAATAGTTTTGACACTCTACAACGTCCGTTAGCTAGGTTATCCTACAGGCTGGACCAGTGGGGTATCGCAACTGCTAAGCTCTGATACCACTCTGTAACACCCTCGATTCAGCCCTATGCAAGTTTTAGCGATTCCCGCCAAACCCGCATAGAAACAATTCAAAGATGCCCACCAAGCACTTGCGTGCGGGTGGAAAACGAAGTAATAACATTACACAATAGTCCATGAGGGAACCCACAGAAACATATATATACAACAACGACTCCATGAGTCAAAAATACAGATATACAATACAAAGATCCAAATCACCTCGAGAACGATACAACATCCAAGTACGGATAAGATGCAAATGGGGCTAAGAGCCGTGAAGAATAACCAATGGTTTCCATAACCCTGCCCAGGCCAAGCCGAAAGGGTAACCCTGCTAACGACGTCGAACTCATACTTGCTAAAATAAAAGGGGTGCCAACAAAGGGCAAAGGAAAAAGAGGAGCGTCAGTACTGAGGCCAGTACACGGCGAGGCTAGAATTCAGCGGCTCTCACCTACATAGGTATGGTGGACTGAAGCGGCAGCGCAACATGCACTAAACAACCTATAGAGACTCAATACAACTGTCGGCTATTAGGGAGGGATAAGAGAGACCTATTCGTGACCAACCCGATACTAACACCAATCATACCCATCTTGGTATTTCCCCCTCAAGACCAAACGAGGAAGTCAAACCAAGGAACTCACACAGTTGGCAGTGTTATTCATTTTGTTATAGTTGAAGCACTTACTAGTCAGATATAGATAGAGCGAGTCATCCTGATAGCATAAGTAGTGGGCAGTTTTAGTTAATCATTCAGTTGTAGTTGTAGTACTTACTAGTCAGATACAATTACCATGTGACATCCCAAACCCAGCAGTTGTTGGCACTTCTATTTCATTCCTTGGAGTTGCGATACTTACTAGGCAGGTATAACATGACACGATACACCCCAGTTCCACCAGTTGTTGGCATTTTTATTATCCATTCTGTTGTAGTGAAGCTGATTACTAGTCACATATTAAGTCAAATTTATAGCACTACTTTAGTTATGCTTGTCTATGATCAAGATACTGTGCTCCAAGTCATCCATAACCGCGGACACGGCTTTCAGAAAGATTTACCCTGCAGAGGTGCACAAATAACAACACACACACGATCAACCTCGGAAAAACCAAATCAAAACCCAATGAGGCTTTCATGACAAAGAAATCACAGGATTCATAAAATATTTTAGGGGGCCACCCCACTAAGCTACCCGCAACGAAGTTGGCCGGCTCCGAGACGGACCTAGGGTTTGTGTAGACGGCGGTAAACGTCTGGGAACCCAAAAGTGTGACTGGGCTTGTCGATACAGCCAAAACGTGTCACGATCCAAAACAGTACAGGTGCTCCACGCACAATCGTAAATAAAGCAGTAAAGCATGGCATAAGTACAGGATAGTAATAAAACCCCAAACTAGTTTGTGGCCCCAAGAAATAAGAAATGAATCAAGCTCTAGCTAAGGGGGATTCATAGAGTCTCCCATATGTGGATAGTGCGAATAGTCAAGGAACATGTATCAAGTACTCGGGGCCTACGGGACACAAGTGGACATGAAAAACCAAATAGTATATATTGCCCACCGATGCCTCTTTGATTAGTTATCCCAGCAATTTAATAGTTGTATTTAAAGTCATGATCCTCTCCACCGTAAAGCATATGACAACATTCCAACAACTGTGTGGTACTTCACGACACGGGATCACACCTGAGCAAGCGACTATGACTCGCAAGACCATCTATCTACCAAACAATAGGTAATAGGAGGTGTCCAAGGCAATATAAAGCCTGCACGGAATTTATCTGGTAGGGAACACTAAATCATCACGACACAGATAGCAGTAGCTCAACAGGAAGGAAGTAAAGACTATAAATGCAAAATAGGTAGAAAGGGGGAGAATGCTCGCCTGGAAAACACTGCCAAAGAGACATTATCCGAAGAACTTGTCGATACGCGCATCCACTCAACGGCCTAATCCGCGAAGAAGCAAAGCACTAAAATAAACACCGGATGCACTATTTAATACTACGGAAGAAGAATCGGCATGTTCATGATATGATGCATGACATGGCAAAGATGCGATGCGACTATGCAATATTGAGTGGAACCGGTGTCCCGACAATTAATTATAAGGTTCAAGTTATTTAGATACCCCACAATTTAAATGTTGTATTAACAAGGCAACACATGGCATCGGTTCGCTACACAGATTTAAATAGATACAATATAAGGCTAGATTTGTCCGCATATAGTCTCCATATTTAATTATTAGGTGAGTCGACAAAATACCCTCAACCCAATGAATATGTATGTGAGCATGAACAATTAAATATGCAACAAGTATATATGTCATATTATAAAAATAGGGGTCTTGGATAGGGGTCACACATTGGGGTTCGAAGATCTTGGGTGTTCGATGTGGTTCGGGTCCGGTCTTTGGGGTCCGGGATGGAGGACTTGGCGTTTCATGAAGAAGAGCTTTGGTTCATCGGCTTCGGTAGAAGTTCTTGTCATTCTATGTCAGAGGCCTGAAGAACTTGGTATCACGCACGACGATCTCGATAGAACAAAACACCGAAAGGACAAAAATCTTGAGTAGAACCCACCTGCATCAACATCTTCACTTCACTGCCAGACTTGGTCACATGCTTCCAACATAAGCAATTAGCAGCGACAACACACCCAAACAGGACGATCCTCTGTACAATACCTGCAGGAGGGTGTCCCTGTGGGGCTACGCGTTGCGTCGGCGGCTTGCAGAGAGCTTGAGAAGAGGTATGCCTTGGAGATCGAGGAGGTGGCGCTCGAAAAATAACACGGGTGCGCGCGAGCTCGTGGCAGCGTCCAATAGCAGGGGAGGAGGCGCAGGGGCTTGCGGACGGCGACGGGGCTCCGGCCAGAGGCGAGGAGGGCGAAGCGGCGGTGCACGTGCAGCCGAGGATGAGCAAGAGGACCGCGGGTGACTGCTGATGAGGGCGTCCGCAACGGCACGACGGTGAGGTGCTCTACTCTAAGGAGGAAGGAGAGGCCGACGGCGTCGCTTGGTACAGAGGGAGGCCGGTGCGAGCTTGATGCGGGGCATCCAGGGCGGATCTCTGCGGGGCCACGCAGCGAGGCGACAGACGACAGGGAGGACACACGGCGGTGGCATGTGAGCGGAGAGGACGACAGAGATGGGGCGCTGCAGAGGTGCCACGGTGGGGGAGCCCGGTAACACTTGCGGAAGCGGAGCGAGGTGAGGCCGGGTCAAGAGGAGGGCGACCGGCGGCGCTGGAGGAAGCCGGGGTCGAAGCAGAGGAGGAGACTGTCCGCGGTGGTCCAGGGAGGCGGCGTTGTGCGTCACCGGGGCATGCGCAGGCCCGTAGAGCATGGAGGACAAGGCCGGGGTTGCAGCGCCTGGGCTCGATGCAACGACGAGGAGGGGTTGGTGGCGACAGAGCGAGGGGAGGCTGCGACGCCATGCAACAAAAGAGGAGGCGTGGTGCTACAGGGGGGGTTGGTGGAGGGGATCGCAAGCGCGGGGTGGTGGTTGGGTCGGGTCGGTTGGTGGAATCATGTCGATCAAGTGCGGGGCCACTATGTGCGTGTAGGTTGCGTTCGCTCGCTGCGTCGGTGTACCGCGCACAAGGAGAGGGGTAGCGCGCAAGCGGTACGTGGTGATGGTTGAGTGCGGGCAGGTGGTGGCGGCTGGGTGTAGGTACGGTGGCGGTGGCTGCTGGGGTAGGGTTAGTTCTAGGATAGAACTAGGGTTTGGTAGTTTTAGGATGGAGGTGGCCGGTTGGGCTTTTGGGCCTGGCTGACTGCCTCCTAAAAATAATGTAAATTTTTATTATTATTTTAAGAGAATTTTGTAATTTGTTTTTAGACAAACAAAATATCCAGAAGAGGCCGGGGTTTTAATTTGAAATAAAGATAGGGGATATTTAGAAAACAAATATAGGCTTTTAGAAAATAGTTTTAGACAAACATATGCATGATGATGACGATGCTCAAATGCAATGTGGCATGATGACATGAGCATTCGGTCATGATGATGTGCCAAACAAAAACATAGCGATTTTCTAGTAGTGGTTTTACCGGGGTGCTACAACTATGTCTTTGTCCTAATCATGCTTTACCTAAATGGTATTTATTGCATATATTTGATGGCGATTTAATTGAACCTAATAAAATTGAACTAGACGCTTTCGTAGAAGGAGCCTTTATGAATCTTTCTATACCTAAAGCATGGGCTTTACTAAATAGAATCTGTGATCATAGAGTTTCATGGAATTTTGGTCTAGGAAGTGAAGGAGGCATAGAAATAGAACATGGTTGCATTCATGACTATAATAAAAAGGGCCATATTAAAGAATTATCTAAGGAACTTTACTTGGATTTAGATCTTGTGTTGCAAGTTGTTAAAGCTTTTACAGAACATATCAAAGCTCCAAAAGAGGGTTCAGTCAAGTATGATCCACCACCCAAACCTGAGAAGAAAAGAGAAGATAAAGAAACATTGGCCTCCCTAGAACCAATACATGAGATGCCTTTCCCTAATACTGCACAAAAGCATATTCTTGAATATGAACAAGTCAAAGCAGTATAGGAAAAGAAGGAAGAAGAAAGTATGCCAGAAGTCTTGGAACATCTGGAAGAAACCAAAGATGAAGAGGTAACCCCGAAGCAATTATGGTTATGTATGCACATTGTAACATAGTTGAACTTGATGAAGAGACTTCTGTATTGGTTGAAGGTAAAACAAAGGTAAAAGATGTGGGTAAGCCTATTCTTCCCTGCATATTTAAAGAAACCTCACATTATGGTTTATGCGATCTTGGCACCGAAGTTAATGTTATATCTTATGATTTCTACTTAGAAATAAAAGAAGAAATAAAACCGGCTACAATTGGAAATACTAATATGACGATTATGTTAGCAAATAAAATTCTTAGAATGCCAATGGGAGTAGTTGAAGATGCAACTGACACAATTGGCAATAAAAACTTTCCTATCGATTTTGTAGTTGTTGATATGCCAGCTGACACTCTTTCCCAATTATATTTGGAAGGAACTTTTTGGGTGATATAGGTGCCTATGTTAATTTCAAGAAGGAGATTGTGTCTCTTAAGCTTGGGGGAGCGGAAAATGAATTCCACTTTTCCAAATTTAAAGACAGGCCTCCGCAAATACAAGAAGAAGAGGAAGAGAGAACTATTCAGGAAATGGCTGCTCTTTTCTTTAGTAATCAAGAAGAAGAAATAAATGAAGATCCAAAATATGAAGAAATAGTTATGGAGGATAAGTCTCTGGGAGAACTAGAAGATGAATTCAATTCACTTCCCATTATGTGATCTCCAACTGATGAGGCTTTTGAAGAGCCAGAAAAGAGAGGGGATGAGGAACTACCACCCCTAGAGTTGAAGACTCTACCAGATAATCTTAAATACAGGTTTTTAGATGATATAAATAAATTTCCTGTTATTATTAGTTCTAAACTTTCAGGAGAAGAATAAGAACTCATAAGCATACTTAAGGAGCATCGCAAGGCCTTTGGGTACTCAATGGATGACTTGAAGGGCACCAGTCCCATGATAGCCGTCCATCGAATATTCATGGAAGAAGGTGCTAAACTAGTTGCAGAATTTAATAGAAGATTGAAGCCTAAAATGAAGGAAGTGGTAAGAAAATAAATTGTACACTTATTGGACGCTGGTATAATCTATCCTATAAAATAAATTGAATGGCTAAGTCTCGTTCATTGTGTCCCTAAGAAGGGCGGCTTTATTGTTGTTCCTAATGAAAGCAATGAATTTATACCTACTAGAACTATTGTTGGGCATAGGATGTGCATAGACTTCATAAAGTTAAATAAAGAAACTAGGAAAGATCACTATCCCTTACCGTTCATAGATCAAACTTTAGAAAGGTTAGCCAACCGTACTCATTTTTGCTACTTGGACGGATACTCTGGTTTTTCTCAAATAGTTGTTCATCCGGATGACCAACTTAAAACAACTTTCATTAGTCCTTATGGTTTACATGCTTACTGGCGTATGCCTTTTGGTTTATGTAATGCTCCAGCTACTTTTAAAAGATGTATGACTGCTATTTTTGCAGATTTTATAGAACTTATAATGGAAGTATTTATGGATGACTTTTCTATCTATGGAACTTCATTTACTAGTTGCTTGGATAATCTCAAAAGAGTTTTGCAGCGTTGTGAAGAAACTAATCTTGTTCTAGACTGGGAGAAGTGCCATTTTATGGTCAAAGAAGGTATAGTCCTTGGACACAAGGTATCAGGTAAGGGAATTGAAGTTGATAGCGCTAAGGTTGAGGCAATAGAGAGAATCCCACAACCTAGGGATATTAAAGGTATAAGAAGTTTCCTTGGTCATGTGGGTTTTTATAGAAGGTTCATTAGAAATTTCTCTGGAATATCTAAACCTTTGACTAACCTCCTGCAAAAGGGAGTAAGATTTAATTTTGATGATAAATGTCTTGAAGCCTTTAATAAACTCAAAAATGATTTATCCCGTGCTCCTATTATTAAACCACCTATCTGGGATACAACCTTTGACTTAATATGTGAAGCTAGTGATGATGATGTAGGAGTAACTCTGCGAGAATACATTGGTCACAGATTTAACATTATACATCATGCTAGTAGAACTCTAAATGGTGCTCAGAAGAGTTACCCTAAGGAAGAAAGGGAACTTTTTGCTGTATTTTTCTCTTGTGATAAATTTCATTCTTACATAGTTGATGCAAAGGTAAGAGTTCATACGGATCGTGATGGTTTAAAAGAAATCCTTGAGAGGAAAGATCATAAGCCAAGACTGATCCGTTGGATTCTTTCACTTCAAAAATTTGAGTTGTAGATTATGCAGACGCAAGAAATAAAGATGTTAGATGCAGTGTCCATGTTTGCCCAGCAAGAAACCAATCTTGTTGAGAGGAACTTTAGTCCTGGTGATTTTCATTTACAAGAATTACTTAATGCTAAGGTCAATTCCTCCAAGAGAGAAGAATTCTTTGTTGTTGGAGGAACATTTCATCCCCTAATAAGAAAACGGTAAGAGCAATGTAAGTGTTCTTACCCAAATAAGTGATTTGTTTTCACAGTTTTTACTTTTGAAATTTTTGCCTTTGAATTCCTTGTGTTTTTCTGAAGTTTTAGAGGGTTTTTACCAACTATACGGACGGAACTGTACGACCGGAGAGGAAGCTCCCACCGTAAGTTGGTCGTTAAACTCTCTCTATTATCTTAGTGAAATTGTTTTCGATATCTGAGCCTATACGGTCGCAACTATACGACCGGAGCCAAATTTTTAACCGTATAGTTGGTCGTTAAACTCCTAGACACTTTTGATTTTTGGTGTCTATATCTATACGGTCGCAACTATACGACCAGAGCCAAAATTCCGGCCGTATAGTTGGTCGCTAAACTCTCAGACACTTTTGATTTTTGGTGTCTGTATCTATATTGTCGCAACTATACGACCAGAGCCAGAATTCCGGCCGTATAGTTTGTCGTTAAACTCTCGGACACTTTTTCGTTTACTGAAAAAAAACGTTATTGTCGGTTCCGGGTTGTGATTTAATTGACATGGACTCGAGATATTTGGAAATATCTGCCTGGAACCAACTATACGGCCGGAGCTATACGGGCCTCGCCCGTATAGTTGGTCGTTACGCGGTAGGACACTTCCAAACTCGCGATTTCTTTCCCTGTTTCGTTAAGATTCTTTTCTTGGGTGACAATTTGGTGTTTCTCGCGAGTTTTACCGACCTCTGACCCCCCTTATATACTGCCATTGTCTCTCTCTAAACATAATCTATAGGAACCAATCTAGCAATGCGCTATCCCATCCCAGGCCATGGGAAACCCACGAGGCTCATTGCTCCTTCCAGGGACCGCTCTAGCAGCCCGTCCATGGAGGACGATGACGAGGAGGTGGAGAGGTTTAGCCCGAGGTACAAGGAGTACATCGAGCCAAGCTACTTCAACAATGATTCCGATGATGACATGGTTGACGTCTACATCCGTCGTGACGTCTATGATCCATCAGAGATCGATTGGGCGGCAATGAAGAAAGCTCAACAAGAGAGAGAAGATCGCAAGCCACATGGAAAAGGGCGTGTGGAGACAGTCAAGTTCATCACCACGGATCCAAGGCCGCACAAGCGTAAGGAATTATCTAATATTGGTGTAGGTGCTAGCAATGGAGCAAAGTCACCACACTCGAAGCCAACCATTGGAGCTCGTATGAAGGTTAATCCTCAAGAGGAGTGGAGGTATGGTTTCCACTTCCTTGATCCATCCATTATGGATGAGGAAGAAGAAGCTATCCCCAGGACCAAGGATCGCATGTGGGCACTGGATATATATCAGAAGCAGGAGCTACTCCATCGCGTTGAAGTTCGTCACTATCTCAATGAGATGGAGAAGAAGGAAGACCTCCTCCCATTGGTGACTAAGCTCGCAGATAGAGGGGACACTCTACAATCTGATCTGCGCAGGTGCTGCAGCTGCATAACTGCTCTGTAGGAGACCAACAAGAAGCTACGCACCGCGGTGTTACATGCCATGGCACCACAGTGATCTACAACAATCATGGTATCAAATAATCGCAAGGGATTATTTGATCCCGCCTGGCTTGATTCCAAGCTTGGGGAGATCTTTAAGACCTTGTAATCTATCTTATAAGTTTTACATTACTATTTTCGCATTAGTTCAAACTAGCATTAAAGTTTGCATCATTAGAATTCCCTTCTGGAATAGTCGATCCCTTTAATGAAATCCCGAGTTTATTATTATATATGGAGCAATATTGAGTTTGTGTTTGCTTTATTGATATATGAATGGCTTGAGTATAATTTTACTTGCACTTGATGATAACAATAGGAGTCTTCCACACCATTGGTATTAGTGGAACACATAAAGATAGTTTGGTCAATAGGTTGTAAGTCTACGTTTTATTTACAAAGAATAACTGTCTATATAGTTAGGTTGAAAAAGAAAACTTGAACAAAGGAAAAAAGAAAGTGCTATCAAAATAGAGTGAGAACAAGTCGAGGTAGAATCTCCAAGTCATAAGAATGCTTCATATACAATTGGAATTTGATAATTGAGAACGTTAAACTTTGAATTCCTACATGAAGTGGAATGTATGGCTAGCTCCTTTGCACAACACTTAAACAGAAGTGTGAGCATATATACAAAAGAAAAGAAAAAGAAGAACAAAAAGAGCGAGTGTGCACAGAGCAAATAGGCATATACCACTGTATTGTAGTATGACAAAGAGACATTTTTGAGATTTTGAATCCCAAGTGACATGGCTATACCCTACAGATATTCGAGCTTGGTATATACGGTCTAATTACGTAAAGGCCCACGGTGTCGCCAAGGCCCAAATGAAGGACTCGAGTAACCTACAGACTCTCGATTGCTTGAAGAACAAGAAGAAGCTAAAGATAGAAAGTTTGAAGGGGAAAACCCTAACTTGTAACCGACTCGACCTGCTACCCGAGACCTAGCCTGCCTATATAAGGGCTAGGAGGGGGCGGCGAGGAGGACACACGCAACCCTAGTTCTACACAACCCTCGCCAGATTACATCTGCGCACCATTGTAACCTTTGATTCCTTCAATAATTCCACGAGCAGACAAGCAAGAGTAGGGACCTCTACGAGGCCTGAACCTGGGTAAATCTTTGTCCCCTGTGTTCTTGTTTGCTAGCCGATAGATGTCTCCAGCGCTCCCTCCTTTTCCAAAACCCAAGTCCATAACAATGGGCATTGATGAGTTAAACCCTCGTCAATTGGCGTCGTCTGTGGGAACTGGGAGTGCTGATGTTGCGACTTCTTCGGCCCCATCAACCGCGATCTACAACTCCGCAACAACGGAGATTCACCAGCTCTTTAGCGCGTTCGACTTCACCGTCCACACGCCAGCCACTCGCCCGGCCTTCAAGTCCGTAGGCGACGGAATCAGCCTGGCGATAGGGAGCTTACGCTTCCAAGTCGGTCAGATGGGAATGCTTCGCATGCCTGATCAGCCGACGACACCATCGATTTCCCTAGCATCATGGTTCCCTCCATCGATCGGCACCCTCAGTGAGCTCAACACCCCGACAACAGTCGAAAACATGGTCAGCGACAGCAGTTGCGACTCCGATCTGAGCGATCTGGCCACTGAAGATGGAACCGATGGTTCTGGATCTGAGAGTTGTGGAAGCAGCAACTTCCCCAATCACTTCATGCGCGCCGTCATCAACGCAGGCGATACCTCTGCCAATCGCGACAACGGTGGCAATTGCTGTAACGAAACCGACCCGCCCAACGCCGGCAACGGTGGAAACCGTGGTAACGGAACCGACCCTCCCAACGCCGGCAACAGTGGCAATGGTGGCAACGGCGGCAATAGTGGCAATCGCACCCCCATCGACAATGGAGGAGCAGTCAAACCTCCAACCATACTAAATGAGCAAACCGGCGAACGCATCGTAATCAGGCTCAACGAGCAAGAATGGGCTCGCTGCCGCGAGGCCCTACGAGGTGCCCCACTACCCTTCGGATCCCCACAAAAACTGCTGATGGGCTATCACTGGCTCCTGAAGGAAGAATTCAAGTGCTAAGTACAAACAATCGCGCAACTCGAAGTGTGTGAAAAGGCAGCAGATGAATCGAGCCTTCGTCGTGCTGGGCTCTCCTTCCACGGAGGATCCTCCTCAAGGGGCAGCGAGTACCTCGCCAAGAAGAGGCAATCTCGGATGGCCCATCTCACCGAGCAAGAACGCATAGAAGCTGCAAAGGTCCTGGACTTCAGCTCTATGACAGTCGACACACGGGGCAACATGGTCCCCAAGACACCGCAGGCAATGGTGACAACGGCCACCATGTATCTCCTTAACAACCAGCCGCCAGCTAGAGATCCCCGAGCCGCCATGCACCGATCTACGATCGCGGGCTTGGGATTAATCGAGGCCCCCCTCGACAAGGAGCCAACACCAGAGCCGAAGAAGGGCAAAGCGCTAGCAAACCACTACTCCTCGCCCTCGTCCAGCGACGACAGTCACGACCTGTCTCAACGCCGCCGCTCACGGCGACACGACCATGACTATGATACGCGCGACGACCTCACGCAGCGCAAGATCGACAAATCAAGGGCACGACGTGCTCGGTCGACTGACACGGAAGAAGAAGATGTGGAGCTCTGTGGCGCTAGATTCTTCAGCAGATCCATCAGGTGGAAGCGAATGCCTAAAGGGTTTAAACTCCCATAGGAGAACCCGAAGTTTGACAGCCTACAGGACCCAAATATCTGGCTAGAGGACCACATCTCCTCCGTCAGGCTCCACGGAGGCAGTCGAAGCACGGCCATGCAATGCTTACAGCTACAGCTGCAAGGCGCCACCCGAGCATGGCTCAACAACCTTCCACGCGGATCTATTCGCAGTTGGGATGAGCTGGTTTACAGCTTCGTGCGCAACTTTAAGGGCACATACAAGTGGCCCGCATCAATCGAAGAGCTGAGATGTTGCCAGCAAAGATCTGGGAATTCGCTGCGCTCCTACATCCAAAGGTGGTCCATCATCAAGAACTCCGCAGAGAACATCTCGGAGGATCGCGCGATTGACGCATTCAATGGCGGCGTCCGCCGCCTAGAACTCAGGGAGGAGCTGGGCCGCTCAAAGCCCAGACCATCGACCACCTGATGGAGATCGCGAATCGGTGGGCGGATGGAGAAGATTCGGTGAAGAATCGTGTTCACTCCGATGAGGAGGTGGAACTCGAGCGCAGACGTGATCGCCGAGGCAAGTGCCGCATGCGCATCTACGATGACCTCGATGACATCAACATGGTCGCAGTTGGCTACGCCGATAGACGCGACGATAACCGCAACAGCGGATACCGTAGCGGCGGATACCGCGACTCCGGGAAAACCACGCAAGTGTGGCAACGCCGCACTCACGATGAGGCACCCGCCACCTCCATTGAGGACAAACTGTCCGGGCCATGTACAGTACACTTCTACATCGACAAGCATGATGGCAAGAAGAAGTCCAGCCACCTCCTCAAGGATTGCCGTGAATTACTCAAGCTACATGAGGGATTGGTTCGGATGAACCGCAATGGAGTCGAAAGAGGCTACGGAGCCACTCCAGGCGCCGTGGCACATGGCAACACCGCCAACACCACCTGGGCCACCCCCGAATGCAGCCGCACCGGACCCGCACCACGGAGGCGAACCGTACCCACGAGCCATGGGCACCATGATGATCCAAAAGGGACGCCCCTCCAATAGGGTGCAGAAGGCCATCACTCCCCAAGTCAACTTGGCCACACACTCGCCACCATCTACCACTGAGTATCTCAGTGGAAGCGAGTCATGCATCACCTTCGACAAACGCGACCATCCGCCTCAGGTACCCTGTCCAGGCCATTGCCCCCTCGTACTCGAGGCGCAAATCGGAGGCTTCGACATGAGCCGCGTCTTCATGGATGGCGGAAGCGGCATCAACCTTATATTCGCGAGTACCTTGCGAGCAATGAGGATCCCTCTAACTTGCCTGGAGGCCTCGGACACAATGTTCCATGACATCATCCCAGGGAAAGGTGTATACCCCTAGGCAAAATCAACCTCGACGTCATCTTCGGCACGCCGAAGAACTTCCGGCGCGAGCACATCGACTTTGAGGTCGTCGATTGGCCCTCACAGTACCACTGCATCCTCAGGCGCGTCGCGTTCTCTAGGTTCATGGCAGTGCCCCACTACGCCTACCTGCAGATGAAAATGCCAGGTCCCAATGGCGTCATCATGATCAACGGGAGCTTCGAGAGATCTGACAGTTGCGACAGGGTATTCAACAGAATTTCCCAGTCCTTCGGCATGCAGGAGGAACTCGCGAGACTAAAGGAGTCGACAGACAACAGTCTACCCCCCTGAGCCGGCCAAGTTCACCTGATCTCTCCTTCGACTCATCGGTGCACAGGTCCACCCATCGGATCCCGCCAAGACGGCTCTCATCGCCAACAACTTGAGTCCCGCATAGGAACTCGCGCTCGTCGAATTCCTCTATGAGCACTGGGAAATATTCGCCTGGTGTCCTGCGGACATGCCAGGAGTTCCCAGGGAATTCGCCGAGCACGCACTCAACGTCAACCCCGACGCAAGGCCAGTCAAGCAAACGATTCGGCGACTGTCTGAGCCACGAGTGCAGGCAGTTGGAATGGAGATCAACAGACTCCTTGAGTTCATACGCGAGATCAAGGAAAGCACTTGGCTCGCTAACACGGTGCTGGTACCAAAAAAGGACACGGATATCCTGCGGATGTGCGTGGACTTCACCTCTTTGAATAAGCACTGCCCAAAGGATCACTTCCCTTTGCCACGCATCGACCAGATCATCGACTCCTCTGCGGGATATGAGCGCCTCTGCTTCCTCGACGCCTACTCAGGCTATAATCAGATTCGAATGAAGGAGGAAGATCAAGAGAAAACAACGTTTACAACATCCTTTGGTCTGTTCTGCTACAACACAATGCCCTTCGGGCTAAAGAACGCGGGAGCCACCTACCAGCGGTGCATGCAGGCTTGCCTCAAGGAACAACTGGGTCGCAACATTCAAGTCTATGTCGTTGATATAGTAATCAAGACCAAGGAGGAAGCCTCCCTAATCGATGATTTGCACGAAACCTTCACCAACCTTGACTGCTACCGGATCAAGCTCAATCCGGACAAATGCTCCTTCGGCGTACCATCTGGGCAACTACTCGAGTACCTCATCTCCGCGAGGGGAATCGAGGAAAACCCGAAGAAAATAAAAGCCATAGTGGCCATGGAGAAGCCGAAAAACATAAGAGGCGTCCAGCAGCTGGCTGGGCAAATCGCGGCCCTCAGTCGATTTATCAGTCGGATGGGTGAAAAAGCGTTGCCCTTCTACCAGCTCCTCCGTAAAGCTGAAAAATTTGAGTGGACCAACGAAGCGCAAGAAGCATTCGAAGACCTCAAGCGCCTGCTATCCACTTCGCCAGTGCTAGTGACCCCACGAGAAAGGGAACCACTGTTGCTATATATCTCCGCCACCAACCAGGTGGTCAGCACAGTACTCGTCGTCGAGTGAGCCGAGGAAAACAAGGTCCACGGCGTACAACGCCTAGTATACTACCTCAGCGAGGTCCTCACGCCAACAAAATAGCGGTACCCGCACTACCAGAAGCTGGCGTACGGTGTCTTCATGCCCGCACGGCGATTGCGCCATTACTTCCAGGAACACCCAATAGTGGTGGTAAACGACGCCCGTTGGGACATATCATCAACAACCCCGACGCCACGGGACGAGTCGCGCATTGGGGAATAGAACTGTCTCCACGAGACATCACATACGAAAAGCGCGACACAATCAAGTCGCAAGTTCTCCCTGACTTCCTCGTGCACTGGATGGAGAACCAGCTCCTGGACAAACCAGACATGTCCTACCTCTGGACAATGCACTTCGATGGGTCTAAGCGAAAGGACGGAGCAGGCGCAGGTGTCATACTGACATCACCTCAAGGGGACAAGTTGAAGCATATCCTGCGAATGCAATTCACAGCCTCCAACAACGAGGCTGAATACGAGACCCCGTTGCACGGGATGAGGATGGCAAAAGCCTACGGCGCCAAGAGGCTCATCATATACGGCGACTCCAAGTTGGTCGTCAACCAAACGATGCATGAGTGTGATGCACTGAATGACAACATGATCGTGTACCGCGACATCTACGACACACTCGAAGGAGACTTCAACGTAGGTCGCGAACGCAATGAAGAGGCGGACGCACTCGCCAACATAGGCTCTACCTGTGCCCCCATACCACCTGGGGTATTTCTCGAGCGCATCTGCGAATGCTCCATCAAGCCAAAGGCCGCAGAGAAGAAAACAAGCGCAGCAACGGACTCGGGGGCTACGCTGCCCAATGAGTCAATGGTACTCGATGACTTGGAGTTGGACACAGGACTCGAGGGTCCAATGAGCGTCATGATGATTGAGTAATCCTGGACGCAGCCGTACATCACGTACCTCCTCAGCAAAAGGCTCCCGGACGACCTGACCGATGCACGGCACATCGCGCAGCGATCCAAGGCATTCACCATTATCAATGGCGAACTGTATAAACGCAACATCACATGAGTACTCCAACGATGCGTCTCCACGGCCGATGGAAGGGCTATTCTCCTCGACATCCATGAAGGGACCTGCGGGCACCACGCCGGCAGTTGCGTCCTCGTTGCCAAAGCTCTACGAGCTGGATTCTACTGGCCTACGGCCATGCGCGATGCCAAGGACATCGTCCAAAAATGCAACGCTTGCCAGTGATTCGTGGACAAGCCGCACGCACCTGGCGCAGAGCTACGGCCAATCCCATTGGCCTGGCCCTTCGCACAATGGCGACTCGACATGGTTGGCAAACTTCCAAGGTCCTCACGAGGAGGCTACGTCTACCTCTTGGTCGCAGTCGACAAATTCACCAAGTGGACTGAGGCCATGCCAGTGACCAACCAATCAGGGCACAGCGCAGTAAAATTCTTTGAATCCATCGTCTACCGCTTCAGAGTACCGCACAACATCATCACCGACAATGGGACGAACTTCACATCCAAGGAGTTCCAAGAATTCTGTGAGAACCTGGGGATCAACATCAGCTACGCCTCGGTAGCGCACCCACAGACCAATGGTCAGGTGGAAAAAGAAAACATGCTCATCTGCGGCGAGATCAAGAAGCGACTCCTCCGGCCACTCGAGCAAGCCGCGGGTTGTTGGCCAGACGAACTGCAATCCGTACTCTGGAGCCTACGCACAACTCCAAACAGTGCCACGGGCTACACGCCATTCTTTATGGTGCACGGAGCCAAGGCATTGCTACCCGCCGAGGTACGGTACAAGGCGCCGCGCATGGTCGCTTACAGCGAACAAGAATCATCCCTCGCACTCGAAGACTCCGTCGACCTCCTTGACGAGGCAAGGGAAATCACCACAGAAAGATCAATGATCTACCAGCAGAACCTGCGCAACTATCACAGTAGGAGGCTACGCCCCAGATCCTTCGCTGAAGGAGACCTGGTCCTGCAACTGAAGCAGCAGGGGCATCTCAAGCTCGAGTCCCCTTGGGAAGGACCGTACGTGATTACAGAAGTAATCCCAGGTGGCGCCTATTGCCTTCAAGATTTAGAGACAGGAGTCGCATACTCCAACCCCTGGAACGTCGCACAGCTACGATGCTTCTACCCCTAGTCGCTTTTTACTTTTTACATTGCAAATAAGGCTACTCAGCCAAGGCTACTTAGCCACACATTGTACCTCGCATTGTTCTTCGAATAAGTAAAGCTAAGTGCCCCAAAACCCTGTGTTCTTCTTTACTTTTCCAATTTTATCTACTCGGGGGTTGCGCCACCCTATATACATCTGTTCTACGAACCAAAACGAGATATCCTGAGTAGCTGGCACATCAATCGACACCCTTGACACAAACATCAACCCAGCTGCAACGCACCTGACAGGTTGACAAGGGACTCAGATAAAAGCATGACCAGGCTAACAAAAGGGACTCCTATAGTGCAACGCACTTCATGCTAACAAAGCTCTCTATACATATTCGACAATAAATTATTTACAACATTTATACGAACTTTACAACACGAGTACACCTATGTGCAGGATACAAACTAAGCTACTACTGCAGCAAGAGAACGTTGGTCTGTTCCTCAAAGAAGTCGACGATCTCTTCTGCTGGGTGATCCACCGCTTGGTAGTGTGGGACCATACTCCAGGCAGAACCTGCTGGGGGTACAGGCGGCCCAGACGCAATTGCCTCAACATCTATGTCAGGCCTGTGCAGTCGCACCAACGATAGAGCGGCCTTGGCACCAGCCACCAACTGTTGCCTCACGCACTCGGGAACCGCGGACAGGTCTTGAAACTTGGCAAGGAGGGCCAGCAGGCTTGATGGAGTAACATCCAGCGGAAACATCATCCGATAAATGTTCTGCAAGCATGACTGCAACTTCTTCATAAAGTGCAGCACTCGCGACGCACGATCCTGCAGGGTCGCCAGCGCAATCGCACGATCATGATCTACCCAGAAGTATCCACTCTCTTGAAGTTGCTCCTGGGTAAGATCATGCATACGAATGGCAATTCTATCCTTCTCATCCTATGGATGACGTGCGCTGACAACTACACGAAGCAGCAAACAACATCATAAGTACAGCATCGCGAGTGACTACACGGAAAAGATAAGAGCAAGCAAACAAACACTTGAATTGGTTGCCCAGTTGTGTCACCTCGCCAAGGAGATACTGCTCTCGGGCGGCGGCTTTCTCCGCCTTCGACTTCCATACATCCGCATTACCGCGGAGCGCGGGCAACTCACGCTCCAACTGCTTCACGCGGTCACGCAGTCGCGAGAGCAAGGACAGTTCATCTACCCTGGAGCGCGGCGGTGCCAAATTATCATCAAGAGGCGGCGAGTCCTGAGTTTCCCTCAAAGGACCACTTGATGAACCCTACCACAAGTCAAGATAGAAACAAATAAGACGACCAAATCAACACAAAGGCAAAAGGCTCAAGTGCATTCAAGACTAGCAAAACTATTAGCAGATACACTCGCCAGCAGGCATGTTCTTAACAAAGGACATAAACTATTCAACTATTACAAAGACTACTAAGGAGCAACTGGCTTCTTCGACTTCGATGGCTTCGGGGGCTTCATCGAGTTCGTGGCAGTGTCAGATGCCACAGATTTTCTGCCAGCCCCTGATGCCGAAGCTTTCGCCGCCTTCTTGGCACGTTGCAGCTCCTCAGAATACTTCACGACAGTATTTATCAGATGATGCTCATATTTGCCATAGGCAGTCGCGAAAGGAGCGAAGACTACCTGCTGGCCGTCCGCGCTAACAGGCATCGCCTTCGACACCGCGGCAGGATCAATCTCGACTCCGTCGGCCTGCACCATGGCAAGCGACATGGACGCGCCGGCCGTGCGGACTGACTTCTTGAAACTGGAGGGCACACCTCCGGCGAGTGACTCCACCAGCTCGTCTATATTCTTGACTAGCTCCGCCTTGGGCATCAGCTCCTCCCGAAGGCGACTGAGTACTCCTTTGGCCATGGAGAGCGTATCCTACACGGCGGTGTTGCGGTCTTCGACTGCTGACAGTGCACCCGCCAGAGCGTCATCGCGACGAAGGGCCTGCGGGTCGAAGCTCAAATCGCCAGCATCTGTACATAAATCCACACACGGAAAAAACATCAGCGCCACCGGCGAAAAATTTTGAAGCAGAAAAGGATAACGATATCCACAAGCAAAGTACCTGAGAGGGCCTTGGCAATTGAGAACAGTTGTTCTTCGAACAACTTCTCCCTGGCTGCGAAGGAAGCACGCAGATCTTCTTCGCGCCTTTGCGCCGCGTCACGCGCCGCGAAAGCTTCATCGTGACCCTTCACAGCCGCAGCAAGTGTCTTCTCTAGAGTGGCGGTGTCACGCAAGAGGGTGTTATGTTCAGCTACACAACAAACAAGAATTGATTATCAGTCGACTATATCAAAGGAGAAGAAGAAGAGGTGCTGGACACTCACTCTCAACCACGCGATGACGCATCTCCAGACGCATGTTGACGGCCCATCGCAAGCACTTGCTCCGCCAAGTGTGCGGCTTCCTTCACAAGGAGCTATCGCACAACAAACGGATCAGCAGAAACAATAGATAACATCGACTGCAACATTAAAAGAAGAAAATCTACACTTACATGATCCTCCAATGACTCTGAAGATGTCTGTTGTACCATCATCCAGGCAACCATTCGATGCTCCCCTGCATGAGGAGAACTGGAAGAGTTGTGCCCGGAGTGGGCCGCCAGTGGAGGGGAAGGAGCATGCTCAACCTCTTTCTTGGCCCTTGAGGTCACGACTCCTGATTCTTTCAAAAATTGGACGTCGCCAGAAGACGACGACGCCTCTTGACTGCAAGGCAAAACCAACATTAAGAAAGGACAAACCCCAGAGACGAGCCAACAAGGGCAAAACAGAGAAGAACAAGTAAACTAGAAAACTTACCAATCAAACTTGTCAAAGTCAAAAGTGGCATACCCCGACTCTGACGAGGACTCCTTGGGCAATCACATCTTCTTGCGAGAAGATGGTGCCACGATGCTCACGGGAATAGCAGGTATCGGCGACTCCGCCCCAACACCTGTACCTTCCGGAGTCGAAGGAGACGATGCATCGGAATCCTCGCTGCGCGAATGCTTGCGAGTATCCGGACTACCGAAGTCAGGGGCTTCCTCCTCCACATCAGAGGGGACGGACGACTCCGACTCGTCCTCTTCCAAGGCTTCACAAGGAATAATCCCCTCAGGAAGAGGAGGCATACAAGGTGACACCGCCCAATCCTGCATGCAGACAAAAAATTCAGCAAAAAGCAAGTAAACAACAGAGAAGCAATCAAAAAATTTAGCTACTGCGTAGCACAACTATACCTCAGGAGGAGGGTTAGTAGCATCAAATGGAGGAACAACTGGCTCACTGGGGAGCACATCCTTGACGGTGTACTTGGTGACCAGTCGAACCCTCTTGCCCACTTCACTCGCGGACATGCCATCGACAGACACGCGAGTGGTATCATCAGCGTCAGCCCACTGAAACATGGGATGAACTCTAGCCTGCAGGGGCTGGACATGACGGCGCAACCAAGTGCGAATGAGAGCGTAACCTCCCTCCTCTTTGCCTATGCGACTCTCGAGGTGGCAGACGTGCCTGTACAGCACATCTGTCTCCACGGACTCGCCAGGCATGACTACATTCTTCCAGGACTGCATCCTCCTACACGGCGTCGCGGGATCGAAGGGTGCGAGTCCGAAGTGGTCTCCGTTGGCCTTCTGGTCACGAATGTAGAACCACTTGTCCCTCCACCCTTGGACGGACGCTGTGAGTTTGATATTGAAATAGGTGGCGGATGGGTCGACGTGGATTCCGCAACCACCTACATCATATAACAAGGAGCCAGAAGCAGATTGGCGCTTCAACTTGAAGAGGCGCTTGAAAAGGCCGAAGTGCGGCTTGACTCTGAGCCAGCACTCGCAGAGGGTGATGAAGCAAGAGATATGGAGGATAGAGTTCGGGGATAGCTGATGGAGCTGAAGCCTGTAGAAACAAAGAAGGCCCCTAAAAAGGGGTGAAGGGGCAAGGAGAGACCGCGAATGATGAATGCCAAAAACATCACTCGAAAACCAGCGGGAGGAGCAGGAATTGTCTCACCACCGGGGACGCGCGCATCGGCGACTGCGTTGGACAGCACCTCGTCTTGGCGAAGAAGACGGAGATCCGATGAATTGATGATGGAGGGACGCCACGCGCCATTCATAACGTGGGTGCCTGCGGCCTTCTTCTTCCTGCCGGCGGCGGTGCTGGTGCCCGCAGCGGCGGATCCGCCTTTCTTCTTCGCCGCAGCAGCGGTGGCCACGGAATCAGCCGCAGCGCCTCCTTTCTTCTTCCCCGTTGCGCGACGGTGATGCGAGCGAACGAAGTAGCTCGGAAACGAGTGGAGCTGGTCCATCGTCGTGGAAGAAAAGAGCGCAGAGAAAGCAGAGGAGCAGCGGCAATGGCGATGGAAGCAAAGGATGAATGAGAGTAGATGAGAAAATTACCGTCGCAACGCCACTACTTAACCCCTGGAAGATGCAATCCAATGGCTCAGAAAAACCCTACTAGACGCGTGGCAAACATCGTGCTGGACACGTGGAGGAGTGGAAGCGCGAACCGTCCCTCCACTAATCCCATTACGCGCGGAAATCGAGGAGGCATAGTTAAAATAAAGATTACGCACGCCCAGTCAAATCAAAGTCAGAAAGCGGGGCCCACTGCTCGTCACGTCACTACAAGGAAACTACCCATCTGTGGCGCATGGAAATTGGACTTCTGTGGCGCATATCCTAGTCGCCACTGTTACCTCGCCACTGATAACTACTTCCTGTGGCGCGTATGGATATGCGCCACAGAAGTCCCAGACTTCTGTGGCGCATTTCTTCATATGCGCCACAGGAAGAACTTATGTGGCGCATTTACATATATGCGCCACAGAAAGCCCATGCGCCACTGACTATATAATTATATGCGCCACTGATTGCGTAACCCGTATTTGAAGTGAAATACTTTCCTGGTGTATAATCAGGTATTTATACAGGATTTATATAGTATTCATCCAGATGAGTATAAAATACATTGCACAAGTAGTAGATGCATGAAAACCGACATATATATAATACAAACACTTAGAGCCCAATCGAGATACATATATAGTGTCAAGTGCCAAACTTTTACACAAGCGCCGAATACAAAGTTCATATCATCTCACATTACAAATATGAAGTGGCCACCGCCGCCTACACTAGGATCAAATAGAATACAACTGTGATAATGGTGAGCAAGAGCATTAGCCTGACCAATATCTTCATCCGGTTCTTCTTCCACAAGTGGTTCCTCCACTTGGCTATCGCCTCCTCTCTAGTCGCGTATCCTTTGTAGATGTTGCCGCTGAACTTGTTCACTTGTTTGTGGCAGTCCTCCCACTCCTCGTAGACTCCTGGAACCCTACCCATGTACACCACATACCACCTCGTCGCCATCTCTATAGACGACAAGGCATATTAGTAAAAATACAACGAAAAGAATGAATAAAGGGTTCACATCCATATATATATATATATGTTCATAGAATATAAAACAAAGGATCCATAAACCTAAAAGTTAGATCATCATAGAAGCAATAAGTTCAACGACAGCACGACCACAAGGTAGTTTAAGTCTGACAACAATGACCATTTCGACCACGAGATAGTAAAGTTTATGACACACACACACTAATACAGCAGGCGTCCATCAAGAATATACACACATTGGATCATGCTAGAGGCACACATCAATCATGATGAAGACTTCCTCTTCTGGAACGGCTTCGGGAACGGTAGATAGCCCTGTTTCGTCATCCACGTTCTTGTGTCACCCTGCTTATGGAGGCGTTCTTCGATCTCCCTCTTACTCAACCCTCTGGCTTGTTGTAGGGCACCGCCCCTTGTGTTGACATCTTCAATGATGATTTGCGACAACTTCATCTGAATGCGATGGAAGTCTTCTCTAAGATCAGCATCGTCGATTTTCGCCAAAGTTTCGGCCCATCCTCGGAGACTAGATGGCAGCGTTAGGTTATGGCAATCCCGAACATAGCCTTTAAGGTGATGGAGGACGTAGAAGGCCTCCTTAGCACCAGCAGTCGACTGCTTGACGCAGGGGAAGTCGAGCACGTTCTTGAACACGTGTTTGCCATCCTTGATACATTCCCCCTATCTACAAAGGTGCATCCCTTCTTGGTGTAGCCCTCGAGAGCCTCATTGAGAACACCCCTTATTCTAGTGTAGTCTTTCTTCTTCGTCAAACTCCCCGAGTCAAAATACATGGCTAGCGAATACCTCGGGGCAAGGACGATGAGTGTGCAGTATTTGTCTCTGCGCAATACAATTGGAACGCAATGTTGGAAAAAGAGCAAAGGAAAGAAATCTATAAGAAATGCATAAGTTACGGTGACGATGAGCGAGTGTGTGTACTTACTCGGGAAAGAAAGGCAAAAGAAGTGTGCCCTTCCTCTTGTTGTCCACCATGAACTTCTCGAGGTACGTTGTCGCCTTGGTCCGTGTCTCTGATCCTTCGACCAACTGGCTGTCCCGCATGTAGTAGGGATCCACTATCGCGATTTCCGGGGTACTTTCTCTCTTGATCGTGAGCGCCAGATTGAGCGCGTATAGGCGAACCAAGTTATAGTCCAGCCGTTTTGTGAGAAACAGCTTGAATATGTCCTCGAATGCTATGAAGAATATAACCGCGGGGGGTTCATCGACGAAGCCCACGTCCAATGGCACCTTGGCCGTGAAAACCGGGTAATTTGGTTCGTCCTCTTTAAGGAGGGCCTCTAGTGTCTTGACACCCTCGTGCAAAGTTAACATGGCTCCAACCGCAATGTGGATCATATCCGGAGTCAATATCGAATCACCAGCTACATGCACTCGGGGCAAGCCAAATTGTGTGGATGGTACGACGACGGCGTCCTGACCCCGGATCCTCTTCGGAAGAGGCTGGCTCGCACCCTTCTTATTATTATTATTATTACCTCTCTTCCTGTAATGCTTCTTCTTCACAACAGTGTCAGCCACTACCATCTGCTCATCAGTCGCCTTTCGGAGTGTGTTGGGGCTGAAAACCAATCGCATATTTCAGAATGCGCCACAGAACTTGGATCATCCCCCCCGCTGGCGGGTCCCACCAATCTTCTGTGGCGCATGCTCTGGAAAATTCGCCATAGAACTTCCAAACTTCTGTGGCGCATGCTTTCTGGTGCGCCACTGATGTCTTCCTGTGGCGCATAGTTTGGCTTATGCGCCACTGAACATCTTGTCTATCTATAGGCTGTTTCCTAGTAGCGCGTCCTGTCAACTCGCTCACGCGGGCAACTGAGGTCATGAAATCGTCAGCACTGACATCATCAAAGCTATGCAGCAGAAGACTTCGACTACTTTAGTCCTTGCTCGAGTCTTTGACTCCACCAAGCACTCGGGGGCTACTCCCATAGGGAGCGCTGGTCGCGCACCCTATGATTTTTTATTTTTCTTTTTCAGGAACATGGACTATCAAGCCAAACCCAACCACTCGAAACATAATTCGACTTTGGACATGGGTTACTCCCATAGGGAGTGACGGAAACAAATTCGACTAAAATAAGCGAACAAAAGACGACAGCAGTCGCAAAAGTTCTTTAGTCCATGCCTGAGTCTTCGACTCAACCAGCACTCGGGGGCTACTCCCATACGGAGTGCTGGTCGCGCACCCTATGATTATTTATACAAAAAACTGTGTGTTGATAACATCCACACTCGAAGCTCATGGCGACACCGCCTCATAATTTTTCCCTACAAAGAGACTGCGTCTCTTGGGTCACCCGAATCGTCTCCGCGATGATAAAATTCGGATGTCGTGCTTACAGTGTGAAGGTAAGACCTGAATAAGGCCTGGCAACGCATTAACTGCGCACTACCAGAAATGTATCTGTGCCTACAGGTACGATGAATATGCCTTGACGGACGCATCGAGTGCTCACACCCATATAACTGGAATTCGACTCATGTAAGACCTCCGCGGCTTGAGTCGAATTACATCAGCACTTTTCCGGATTCGAGTCCGGGGACTCGAGTTCGAGTAGATTGCGTTGATACACCCTAAGGTGGTTAAATGATACCGATACTTCGGTTATATCAGGCACGTACATCAACAATCCCTATGACACAAATAAAGCAGTCGAAATATACTCATTCATGCACTCGAAAGACTTCGAAAGTCCCCAATCGAATATGCGGTTCCACTGGACACTCAGGGGCTACTGACATGGGTATACCCTGTCGCCAAGGCCCAAATGAAGGACCCGAGTAACCTACGGACTCTCGATTTCTTGAAGAACAAGAAGAAGCTAAAGATAGAAGGTTTGAAGGGGAAAACCCTAACTTGTAATCGACTCGACCTGCTACCCGAGACCTAGCATACCTATATAAGGGCTAGGAGGGGGCGGCGAGAAGGACACACGCAACCCTAGTTTTACAAAACCCTTGCCAGATTACATCTACGCACCATTGTAACCTTCGATTCCTTCAATAATTCCACGAGCAGACAAGCAGGAGTAGGGACCTCTACGAGGCCTGAACCTGGGTAAATCTTTGTCCCTGTGTGCTTGTTTGCTAGCCGATAGATGTCTCCAGCGCTCCCTCCTTCTCCAAACCCCAAGTCCATAACAATGGGCATTGATGAGTTAAACCCTCGTCACCAAGTAAATACGTTGATCCGAAAACACTTGGGACTACCTCTCTAACTCATTCGGTTGAACTGGATACTTTTATATTATGTTGAGATTCATATTTTATGAACTATTGATCACTAAGGTGTGGAAGCCTGCTAATACTATTCAGAATGTTCAACTAAGGTACTATTCATGAATTTATTCCTATGTATCGTATATGATAAACACATGCTGCAACTACCTCATTCATTTTATTGACTCAGCTTCATGAATATGAGGATCACATCCATTAAGCTAAACTTGCTCGGGACGAGCAAGAGTCTAAGCTTGGGTAAGTTGATGAGTGCATATTTGCATCATGTTTTACATTATTATTTTGCAATGTAGATGTAGTATCTTGGTATTTTACGGTGCTCGCGCGCACATTTTCTGTCTATTTTCACCAGGATCAAGACATATGATGGATCCAGTGGATACAATTCTTGGAGCGGTTCTATTAAGGAGAAAAGGAGTCAAAAACAACGTAAATTGCTTATTTGGGAAATATTAATAATACTAGAAGAAAACCAGAAGTGAACAAAGGAGACAAAGGGTTCAACGACCAACTATACGACCAGAATAAAATTTCCGGCAGTATAGTTAGCGCCGCCTCCACCTCCTCAAAGAGTTTCACCTGTGCAACTGGATCAGGGAAACGACATACATAACACCTAGAAATCGCCAAAACCTCACCTCCGGAAGGCATCTGGACGGGGAACTCATCCACCGGGATCCATCTTCGCCCTGCGCAGATCCGGGAGGCCAAGGCATCGATCTTCATCATCCACCGTTGCATCACCACCATCTCCATCTATCCCATCTACATCTTGTCTAGATCTTGTTGTAATTTCTGTACTCATTGTGGATTTATACAAGTACTATTCATCTATGATAGATTCCATTGTTATTGCCATGATGTTGATTGCCTCCATGTCTGAATAGATCACTAGTTCTTGGGGAGATGGAGAAACCCTAGTATGAGATTGAAATAAGATAAAGTCTATTATGATATTCATCGATGTGACCATGTGTTAGATTTTCTATATCTTGATTTTGAGAGAAGTTGACCTCTCAATATTTTCCTCTCATGGGGACTTGATGGAGGAAACTACTTGTTGGTAGACAGAGGTGTGTTAGCACTTGTAGTGACTATAAAGTTGTTGGCACTCCTTACGTATCAACTTGGGAAACCGAGGAAACTCACGAAACACTATCCATGCCATGGGATACGTCCTACGGGATTACGTCCCTTAATAGCGCAGTAATTCGATTCATATCGATTGCTGACTGTTGTGGTTATGAGGATGATGTGAGCAGCGGTTGTTGCCTATTTGTCCAAATACGGATTTCCTACCACACATACATAGTTGAGAATGTTCATGATGATAATCTTTATCTTAGCTCCTTATAATGCTAGTGGTGTATCTGCTACTCCCTAAGAATGGTTTTTCCCTATTGCAGTTCCAATCTCTCTTACATACATGATACTTACTTTATGTATTCAGTTGTTTTACTTTACTTTATTGTTGCTCTTATACCTAAAACCCAAAAACACCCTCTTACACAATCCTCGCATTTTATCTTGTTACTTATAACTTTATTTAGCATTTTTATCGTAATATTTATTTCAAGAGTTATTAGACTTCAGACTACTTCTCCCTGTGGGATCGATATCTTTATTTCGAAACTAGCTATAAACGATTTGTGCACTTGCATCCATCACCTTCTAACGTGTAATTCTTGCAAAATCTGAAGTCAGTGTAAAATATTAGTGTGGATTCCCTGGTCTAAAGTTACTGAATCTATCATGTTCGTCCTAAGATCAGTTCCTGCTATTATTTCCTCCTTGGCATCATTTTGCTATCGTGTAGAAGCCATTTAAACTCTTCATACTAATTCGATTATAATTTTTTTGTTGTCATCTAGTTCTTCAAAAGCTGCATCACTAACTATTTTTGTTTTCTTGCATAGAGCTCAAAATGGAACAATGAACATGTTGGTTTGCATAGCCTATTCTACAGGTTCACAAGGGATGTCATTACTTCCTTATCTGGTGCTGGTTCATCCTGAGCAACCGCATAACTGTCCTCTACTATGTAGTTCACTCGTGGTTTGCATTCCTGCCCTAGAAGTTGATGCTATTATAATTTCTATCTGAGTGATTCTTAGATATGACATTAACTACATGCCATTGTGTAGCTCACCGCAAATTCTGAGTAACCCAACGACTCTTGCATTCCAGGAGATACCACTACTTCCATATATATTTGCTGAAATGACCTAGCTATTTTATATTTGATAAAATTCTAAGAAACAATTTGTTTGATTGCTCATTTCATTTTAGGGTATACAACTGTTTCCATATATATTTGTTGAAATGACCTGGCTAGTTTTTATTTGCTGAAATTCTAAGCCACACACACATATTTTTGATTGCTCGTTGCACGATAGGCACACTTGTTTAATGCGGTGATTGCTTGTCCTGTTTGTTTGACGTGTTGGTCAATAATTAAACTATTAACTAGTTATAAACTCCAGTTCATAGCTCCTGTCATATCACTCAAATGAGTAGTTTGTCTTGTTTGATGTATTAACTTGTTATTACTTAGTTTCAGACTATAATTATTGCTATGGCCACCAAAGAGGGGGGTGCAAGATCATGTATCCTCCAATGCAGCTGTCACACTCAAAGGAAGATGCATGTGATCGATTGAGAAAGCAAATTGAGGACTCTGCTATCAACTCGGTTGTCAACTAAAATGCTGAATTTTCTTTCCCTTGAGTTGATAATGTGTAATAATTTTAGAAGTTTGCAGCTGATGTAATATCTAGATAGCTCGCATAAGCCATGTAGGCATTTAGTTGACGTCGTCCACACATGGCGGTAGTCGTTACCGTAACTACGCCAACTAGGTCGATTAGCAAACAGTACCATGCTTTGTTATTGGCCTGTCTTATATCCGACGGACGATGAACAGTAAAAGATGCTCTCTAATTACACACCTTTTGAAAGGCCGAAACTGTAAAAGATCGTAGACGTAATGGGCCGGCTCACATGTGGGAACATGTAACAGTAATAGGCCATAACAGTAACATGCCAGAACAGTAGTAGGCCAGAATAGAAATAGACCATAACAGTAACATGCCACAACATTAAAAAGCAAGAAACTTCAAAAGGATAGAACAGTAATACGCTATAGGATTAACGGGCCATAATAGTAACATGCCATAATAGTAAAGGGCCACAACAGTAAAGGGCCAAAACAGTTAAAGGCCAGAACAATAACAAGCTAGAACAGTACCGGCATGAGAAATTCTCTATCAAGAACAGTAATGAGCCGACAAAATTACTAGTCCAGAACAGTAACATGCCGATTGTGGCATGAACCATTAACGGTCGGAATAGTAAAAGGCTAGAAAAGTAACGGACCATCTCAAAGAACGACCGGTAGTAGGCGGCCCATGACAGGCTGCGGGAACAGTGATGGGCCGACAATAGGCCTTAACAGTACTGTACCGACTAGGCGTAGGCTGCTAATGGGTTGCACGGTGTTGGACCAACTTGCGCCTTCTATAGGCTGAAACAGTACTCGGCCTAAAAGCTCGTGGGCCTATGCTGGCTGCATTATTGGTCCCATTTCAAGTAGTGCAGGGCGAAATAGTATGGACCGTCTTCTTATTAGGCTCTCCTCATGGGCCGGCCCACTTAGTAATTAGCAGGCCTTTGTTAGGCCTGGCTTCTGCCACGGTTTCTTTGTCTGTTAATGGCGGTAACTAGCCGTTAACGACGGCAATTCATGTACAGTTTGTATGACATCTGTAGTCAACGCGGCTGGCGAACAGATCTATGACGGAACATATTTTCATGGCTGATGGGTGCGATCCGCCACAGTAAAAAAAACATGGTAGATTCTTTTGTGACGGGGCTTTTACCATGAAGGCTATCCATCGCGGAAGAATTTTTAACCACGAAAAACGAGCCTTCAACCACGAAAATTGTCTGTTGTAAAAGCCAAGTTTTCTTGTAGTGGAGCTGCAGCTAGCGGCAGTGTTGTAGTAGCTCCGCTTGTATCCTAGTACCTTGAGCTAGTACGTTGGAGTGTGGAAGTAGGTGTGGCAGTGTTGTTCCTAGGGTCGAGAGGAAGTAGCAGCGACCATGTCGGTCCTAGGGTTTGAGTGGCAGTGCCGCTTGTAGGTGAGCGGCAGTGCTGCTCCTAGAGCTTGTCCAGCCTCGCATGCTCCCGTACTCCTCGTCATCAACCTAGCATATTCACAGGACGGGGTATGAAGTAGTATACCATTCAAATGGGTAGGAAGTCGACATGCATAGAGGAAAGAATTCACATTTGAGGTCCATGATGACTTGGCATATGTTGGTGAGCTTGAGAAGGTACTTGATGTAGTGATGACTGTAGGTTGGGCTACAACACCATCAATTGGTTCCAGATGAAGCATGACCTCTAGCACCGCTCGTATTTCATGACCGAGCTAGCATGGCCATAGGGGTGATGCCACCGACGGTGAGCCATGTAACTCATGCTGGGATGCGCAACACGAGTCAGAGATCTATGCCCACCATTTGGGCAATGTGGGATACCGCTCCCTAGAAGAGGCACCGGCACTAGTGGAGGGGAAGAAGGAGAAATTCGCTGACCTCCAGGACACGGTTGAGGACTCCGAGATGGAGGAGCTCGGGAAGTAGCTAGATCTGGTCACGATGCTCTACGAGTCTGCCATGGAGATTATACAGCTGGCGTATCCACCGGTGTACTACTCGTGGTCATTGTGGAGTGCTCGCACGCCAGACTCAGAGGCCCTTGCGTGGCTACCAGAGGCAGTGGCCATGCCATCGGTCACCATCAAGATTGAGTACAATGATAACCTTTAGGCAACATATGGCATACCCGAGATATAGGGTTTTATACTTATAAGTTTATCTATATTTCTTATAATTCCTAGTTTATTTTGATTTTTAGTGCATGCTATGTATAATTATTTCCGGTTCAACCTATGTATAATTATTTTAAGCTATTTTTTAAAATGGCTACTTTTGTTGAAATTTTGTAGCATGTCAAGTGCATCGATAATCAGGTGTGTCCACAACTGTGGTGACCTAGCACACCGCTGCATGTTGTGGTGCGCCAGTCGTTGGCATAACACTCACAAAACATGTTTCCACGAATATTACACCAAAGAGACTAATATAAGAGAAACATCATAGGTCCAAGGTATAATTATATTATTCATATCACAAATATTCATAGAAGATTCTCGTAAATTTCGTAACACAATGAGATAGTCAAGTAAGTCCCCGTTCAAACCAAAATCCAGAAGAAGCAACCTGTAGACTAGTCTAATACTAGATCTACCTCTAGATCTGTTTTGTTAACTACTGGTTGTCTATTTCTTTGCAAGCTAGTGTCTATAGGTATGGCTTCTGTTGGGAATTATTTCTTGTCTAAGTTTAGAATTGGTTCCACTATCTCTGATATTGTTGTTGACATCATTTCTCATGTAGATTGGTCTCATTTCCTCGTAGTGCTCCTGCTTTTTTGTCTTATTGGGTTTGAGTGTCCCTAATAACTTACCATAGTCTAGCAAGATATAATAAGATAGATTAAGTACAATGTACTCAACAAGTTCTAAGTATATGGTTTTATGATGCATTAACAATAGTCGTGGATCAAAGATCATGAGCTTATATAAGTTTTTGAAAATGGTTTTTAAAAAGGTAAGTTTATTTAGACAAACTATGCCAGTCAGCTTTCACAGGGTGTACGTGACTTCATGGAGTTCCTTCCCATGCTTTATTGCATGGGGAGTAACATGTCACATTTTTCCACTCTCAAGAGGTGTGCTAGTTTTCCCACAAACGTACTTAGCCTTGTTGCACGGTTCAGGCCTAGTCTCCCGTTTGCAGCTCCATAGGCGTGAGGCATACTCTAAAACCTAGCCAATCACTAGGCTCTCCACGACCCCGCTATCTACCCATTGCAATGAGCTTCGGTTCAATACCTATACTTAGTTGCCCTCCCTTCTAATATCCTAAGTCATTATCCTGTAGCACATGATAGGAACGTTACAGACTCTCATCCACTGATCTCCACTTTGGATCATAGACCAACTCAGGATACGAAGACAGATGAAAGGAAGAAGGTCTACCTGACTTGTGTGTCCCATTTCGGGATTTGTTGTTAGCATAGTTTATACATCGCTTTGAATGACTAACTACCTTTATTGTTAATCCTAGATGTTCTTTCCCAATATGATAGAACCTCCACCACATGGATTACCTTCCATGTTTTCCAATCATCCTTCCAGCGTCCACCATTCCACATTTCATTTCAATCATAAAACAATATTTTTCCTTTAATGCAGGTGATAGAGTTTTCTAAAAGATTTTGTAAAGTAATTTAAAGGACATGCAAAATTGCACCAGCAAATGGTATATAAGCCTGGTCTCGCAAAGATATACGCAAGAGTGAACTTGCCTCTGGATTGCATCGTTATGCAATCAAATGCTTCTAGTCGTTATAAAACACAATTTTTGAGAATATCATCATTCGAGTCCGGTAAGAACTGTTTAAAAGATTGGTGAAATTGTATGGATGTTAATTAAATTATCGTTTCCCTCCCTACTTTGGTATTATTAACAATACGATGTTTATTGGATTCTAGTCTTACGATTATAAGCTATTTGTATAACACACTTAAAAATAGAAGGATATGATTGTTTTAACTAATAGATGTTGATTTCGTTCGATGACGTAAGATTATGGTTTTAAAGAAAGACTTAGGGTTTAAGAAAAAGTTTACAGTGAGGTAATCTTGGATAACAATCAAGAAGTGAAGTGTATCTATTGTTTGGAGTGGTATACCTTAGGGTATACTTGATTTTGTTTAGGTGTTGAGTAACAAGTCCACTTAAGTGATATTTACACACAATCATTTCAAGTTAAGACAAGATTTTTAATCAAGACAATCAATATATAGTTTTATTAATAATCTTTTATTTAAGGTTCATTTATAAAGATTTCACAAGCAAACCTCCATAAATTCTAACAATTTGATTTGGTAAGTATGTAATACCCTGAACTTTAAATGCTAACTTTGTTGTGCTTATTAAATCTTACACAAAATAATTAGGAACTTGATATATTAGTATAATATAGAAATAGGTTTTCAGGAAATAAAAGACAAACGTATGAAACAAAGGCCACTGTGAGTACTCGAACACTTGATCTCTTAGGGACAAAAGGAATCTATCAGTTGCTCTGTCAGTCTGCCTAATGTTTGTATCTTAGTACTAGACAAATAAGAGACTTAGATTGTGTTAAGCATGACCAACACGAGGGAAAATAAAGTAACGGGCTAGGCTTTGTACTACAGTCGGACCGTGCTGCCCGGTTGTACTGTTGAACAATACCAGTCACAATACGAGGCCACCCCCACTTCTCTGCCCTAAGAAATTGTACAACACTAGTGCCTATTGGCCACCACTGGGTCATCCTATTCTATGATGCTTCCGCCATTGGGTCACTGCCACCGCTGCAAGGCCATGAGGATGTGAGTCTACGATGCTACTACCTCGAACCTATTCATCAAGGAAGTTCCGTCACTAGCGAGGTACCCATCTACCAATTAGTTAGTTCCTGATTGTGTTGCAACGTCCTCCTTCATATAAGTTTCTAGAATAATGTGCATGGATAGATTTGAAATGGAGCAAGTTCTCCAACCTTTATCAGTTATGCAATTTGGATTAGAGATTGGGCACCACATTCCTGTGTGAGTTTCTTTGAGTGTCATATTTCTTGGGCTTCTAATCTGTATGAGGGAACTATATATGATGTACCTGCAGCAATTAGTATTTTTTTAGTTAATCTTTCTTTTGAATCCCAACATGCTTGGAGAAAATTTATATTGGACAAATATTCGACATGTTAATTAGAACTCAGGTTTTGGTCGTGATATCATTACCTTGTACCAGCCACTGCATTCAGTTCTGTATTTTTGATGATCGGGAGTCAGGTCCAAAGCTCTTAGCCCATAGGAAAACTTTATTTAATCCTTTCTAGATTAGCTTGGTGCATACAGTGAGCTACTTTCTTTGTCTGTACCTAGTTATCTTGGGTTTTGGTTGACTACAGGTCAGCTACATAGCAGTTCTGCATATACCGGATGTGTCACTAGTAAATTTATAGCTAAATAAAATAAAATGATTCTTGGTTTGGTCATAGCCGACAGAGTTATTTGTGGTTCAGTTTTACCTTCTGTAGAATTTAGACGTCATTCCATGTTCTTATATTTATGAAGACCAGCGACAAAGTTTTATGCGTAGGAGCGATGGTATATTTATTTGTATACTTTTGAAGTGACGATGTGTATTGAGCGTGGCATATGTTTCTATAGAAGGTGTTGGTATTTCCAGTTCAGAGTCCTACAGTTCATAGTTTATGCCTCGCGGTTGAGGAAAGTTCATGACAGATAGTGAATTTTGCATATCTTTTAACTCAATTTTATTTAATGCTTATGATATCTCCATGATGACAATGATAAATATGATGATGATGGCATGTTCATATTATGCGCATTTTTTGCATACCATGATGATAATGTGACCTACGTTGGTGGGCACAACGCGACTTCTATTGTTAGGTTGCGACCCAGTTTAGAGACACCCTCCACAAGTTGGAGTGAGTGGATGCCAACGGGTATTCAGTTAAACGATACCGGTATTCGCAATGAGATGAGATGACCACACAGACATGTAGGACATCTTAATAAATGCTAATGGATGAATGATTTTTAATGATGTCTTAGTGTTTTGATTTATGTAGAGTTTGATGTTTGTTCATGAACTGTTGAGTCTTTGTAGTCACCCGTGTTGCTTTAATGTTTTTAGGTAAACCTTGAGGACAACATGCATGGAAAGTTTTGGGAGTAGCACCCTCACCATCTTCAAATCCCGATTCACACTTTTATCACCAATTGTCTTGAAACCATGCATTTGATAGCTAGGAGTGAACTTCATCATAAATGGTTAGAGTATGTGGAAGTTTGTCATTTAAATGGTGTTGGTTATTAACCCGTTGCTATGGTTACCAATATTGTGTGTATATAGTAGTTTTATACTTGTGGTATTGAAGTTTTATAAATGTTTGAACGTTTCACGAACCTCTTCTTATGTTATAAACTTATCTCATGTTTGTATTTTTCATTGCCTGTCATGGAAGTCCCAAAAATAGAGGAGACTCTGCTGAATTTTCCTGAAAAGACTTGGTTTTTTCTCCTTGTGTAATGTATGTGGTAACATCTCAAGTCCTTGGTTAGCTTGGGGTGTTTGAATTCTTATAAAATTAATTTAAGAATCATTCTTAAGTTTAAAATAATTTTCTTGGTCCATGTGTTTTAAAGAGTGTAGTTTTAGGGTTTTAGGAAAAATTTAATTATCAAATATATATTATGTTTCTAAATTAAGTTAATTTAAGTGAAATGGAAATTTTATTAAATTCTTAATTTTAATTATAAAATGTATTACAATGGTTTTATGTCCCTTATAATATTTTATACATATTTTATATGGTTTAAAATTGAATACTAAGCTACTTAATATTTTATTTATTTGTTATATGAATTATAATTTCCTTTCTTTATTATTTATCAAGGTTTAAATATTTTTTACATTTTATAATTTCAAGTTTAATATTTTAATGTTTCTTAAACACTTCCTAGGGATTTTATATGTATTTAGGTTTGAATTTCAAAATTCTTAGGACTTTCATATTTTAATTAGTTTTTTGAATTTTAAAATTTTAAAGTGTGAGTTGATAATCGTTTATTGTATTTTAGGATTTATAAGATCATTTAAGTTTGTGTGAAAATGTTTTTATTTAATTTTGGGTTTTATACTAAATTTATTTGGGGTTTTTAAAGCTAGAAAGAAAAGGAAATAAAAATATATTCCTAACTAAATGGGCCTAACCCATTGGTTTGAGTGGACTAACCCTAAGGTCCAATTGGACCAAATGTCCCCCCAGGCCCGTAGCCTAACTCCCTCTCTCTCACCCACTTATCTCTCTTGCTTTTGTTCAATCCCTACCCACATGCTCGCAATCCCAGGATCCTCCCAGCGATGTCGCCACTAGCCGCCATCCCGACCATCACCAACCACGTCTGGTGCCGCTATTGCACCGCTACTCTCTCCTCCACATGTTCCCCCTTCTAATTAGTCTCGCTCAACCTTGAGCACACCCCACAAACCCTATCCCCCACCTTCTCTTTGGCTACTAGCATGGCACCATAGCAGCTGCACCTCGGCTACTCCCCTTGAACGCCTCCGCAACCTCCTACCTTCCTCTTCTACTACCTAGATGCTTTAGCTTACTCCACTTCCACACACACGAGGTTCCATGGCTAACCCTAGCCACGATCTGCTGACGCAGCTTCCTGCTACCAACACCTCATGTGACCTCTTGACTACAACCATGACCTCCTCCTAATCATCTACAACTACAACAATGATCATGAGCCCCAGATCGACATCCTGCTATGGTGCTGCTTCCCCTAGGGTTTGGTCATGGCCTCCCTTGCCTCATTTGGTGGTAGGCTGCGGCTAGCCCCTTTTCCTCGAATTGCTATGTCTATAGGTCAAGTATGATTCATCTTTTGACCAACCTTCTGGATGATGATCTAGGCTTGGCTTAGGGTTAGGTTTTGATATCTTGTTCATCACAATTTGATGAACAAGAGGATGTGGGTGGTGTTCTTTTGCATATTAGTTCAAGTGTTAATAGATTTAGGTCTCCTGTTTAATGGTATGATAAGACAGGATCCCATGCTAGATTATATTCCCCTAGGTATGTACCATGTAATGTGTAAGTGGTACTGATGTGTTAATTAGATGATTTTATTTACACCCCTGGTAGTTCTAGGCTTCTAAGAGTATATGATTTAGTTCATGTCACTGAACCAATTTCTCATGTTTATTTATGTAGATGATGTTCCTGTTTGGATGATTATACTTCCAAGCATCATTAAGTTGATTCTAATGTTGTGTTAAAATTAGAATGTCATAAACATATGCTTTTCTTATTTAGCCAATTGGTAAAGCAATTTCCAGATGTTTCTTGGTTGAGAAGTGATCATAGAACATTGTACTTTTATTACTAAGTTTGATAGCTCTATGTTAACTTGTTCTTCTCAGTTTTTTGAATTTAAGAAAGAAAGTCTGCTAATGGTTGCTGCTATAGATTGTTTCTCCTAATTTCCTAAGACTTGGTTGTGCTATAGTTCATATAGTATTTTTGATTGCATTATTGTTGTTCTTAGATGATTGTTTATAGATTTATTTTAGATATACATGTTGTCTAATGTAGTTGAAACATGTTTCCTTGTTGTGTTAGATTTCAGAAGATCTAGTTTGGGTTTCTTTATGTTCTTGGTGTGTTCTTAGTGTTCTTGAGGTGTTCTTGATTATCTTGATGATCACGAGATCATCTGGTAGTATAGGGCTTTCCTAGATCAAATATATGATCTAGATATGAAGTGTTTATGGATAGTATATATTTGTTTTTCAGATTCTACTTACTAAAATTATTATCCCCCACTCTCCTCTATTCCTATGTCTACTCCTAGATATTTTTGTATAAACCTTTGTTGACATCTAAGTAGGCTTGAGGAAGATCCGCATGCTTCTTGCTCCTTCCTCTTTCTCCACTTCTTTCTTCCTCTCTCTCTCACTCTCCCTCGCCCTCTCCCTCTCTCAAATCTCTCTATCTAGAATGTGTGAGTTTTTGGTCTGAGTTGACCAAGTAAGTTGTGAGGCTTGGGTCAAGGATACTTAGCTATTTATAGTGCCCAAGAATGCATCAGGTGCTGACACGACACCCATGCTTTTAGGTGTGTGTGATGCTTGGGTAAGTGTGTAATCGTATTTGTAGGTTATCCTATGTGCATGTGGCAAAACCACTTACGGTGGTCAAGCCCATGTTGTTATAAATTTAGTGTATTTTGAATTTATTTGTTTGTTTAACTTGTACATTGCCCAGTAGATGTTCTTATTTTATACGCTTGTCCTGACACTCTATTTGGAAGTGCCATTAAGCACTAAATTTTGTAATTTATTCTTATGAAGTTTATCTTTTTTCATTTGCTTTTATTTCATCTCTATTAGCTTGTTACTATTGTTCAAGGTTGTTTGCTTATTATCTCATAGTATTCTGATGATCTTGCTATGGTTATGGCTATTCTAAGTTTTAGGACATCTAATATTAGTCTCTAGCTAATTACTTGCTAGTGTTGCTAGGAATGGTCATGTTGGTTTGAGATGTTGCTATAGTTCTTATTTAGCATGTTAAGCTTGGTCCTGGTCTGATTTTTATAATGTATATGGTGATGATCTATGGTGAAATTAGTGTATGTGTAGGAAATTTGGTATTATTGATATATATGGTTTATCTCCTACACATACTTTGGTTTTAATACACCTATTATATATTTAGTTATGTCTAGTTCATCACAGGTGAACTAGGGTTCATGGTAGATGGTTCAATCTATTTTTACAAGGTCCCTTTATAAGGCTTGACCATGTATGCGATGCTCCTATTTGGACAATATACTCATCCAAGTATCATTAAAATAATTTTAGGACTGTCTGTAAGTAGATTTGTATTACCACATATGTTCTTTGATCTAACACTCTGATTCTTGTCTTAGTTTTGATAGTGGTTCCTAGACATGTGCTAGTTCTGTGGTACAAAAACTTTTGTGTAGATCATGTAATTTGTCAAGTTCAATTTCTAATTCATGTTCTAGTACGAGTAGATCATGTATGTCTAGGTACTCCAGTAGATCTAGTCATCTGGTTGACCATTTCCTTTACTGACTATTTGATTATTTGTTTGTAGGTGAGAACAAGATACGATATAAGTAGATATACGAAGATGGAAATATAAGAAGATCAGAATATGGAAGATCAACTTATTTTAGGAATTTCCATTTCCTTTTTGTAATCTTACTTTTCTTCATTTATTATTTATATATGTTCAAGTTCTTATTGTATAAAGATTCTTGTAAGATTAATTTAGTGAGTTTGTAATTTGGATTTGGAATTGTTATATTCTTTTGTGGATTTGTATTAAATTCAATTCTTATTTTATCAAGGTTTGTAACATTACAATTATGGTTGTAATATTCTTTTACGAGTTGGTATTGATTTTTGGAACTTGTAATTATTCCAATTATAAAGTTAAACTTATAAAGTTTGAATTCTTTTGTACTTGTGATCATATACTGATGTCTATATATTTCTTTGTATCATAATATTTGTGCTTAGAATGTACAAAAATTAACACAAGTCATGTCAATTTTTCTAGCACTCAACAATGAGTCACACAAGCAATCTACTAATCACATAATCAAGTGTTGCATCAAACAACTATGCACCCAAACAAGTAAAGCCTCCAACAAGCATTCATCTCATCGAGAGCAACGTCGTCTACTTCCCTTTCTTAATAAAAATTTAAAATTCCCCTGTTCTCATAAATTCTCATAATGCAATCATGCGCAATCAATTCCCTAATATGATTTATCTTAGGTTAACAAACCATGGTATGTTATAGAAATGCACCCCTCATGTCCATTTTGGTCCTTCCTTGCCCTAAGTTAGGGGATTCGAACCATACACAACATATCATTTTTGTATGTTTATTATACCATGTCAAACACATATATCTCCTAAGCAAGGACCACCTGAAGGGGAACCAAAAGGGGTCGGTGATTGTACGGCCCATTTAGAACATTTTTTATTGTTAAATATTGTTAATAACTTACTTTGATAAAGAATATATCTTTTCAGTTTATGATAGATTCGATATATCATCACTTTTTACTACATCGCTACACTCTTATGAGATTAGTTCATGCATATTTGATTTAAAATAATGGACATCATTTACAAAAATTATTTCGTACATCCCAAATATTTGTTGTACTCATCAAGTTTTATATCAGTGTCCATGAAATATGTTCATGTATATCTAGAAAATTGTTTGTATATTTTGAAAGAATGCTTATGTGTTTAGAAGAAAATCTTCACCTAAATCAGCAAACATGATGGATTAGTTAGTGCTCAATTTTTTTCGGGTGAACAATAAAAGTAATTATCTAAAAAAATACACATTTTATTGAGAAAAAGTATAAACTTAATACATGTATGATATAATGGATACATGAAAACATAATGATAAAATACAAATAAAAACGATAATATAATAAATAAATAAAAGATAAAATATAATATAATACAAAAAATCAAGGAAAAACTTAAAATAGAATAAAAACATCAAAAAATAAAAATAGAAAGAAAGAATGGAAAAACAAAAATAAAATAACACTAACCATAAATACGATACACCCAATACAAGTGTGTGCATGTGGGGTGGGGAGGGGTGAGTGGGATATTTCACATGCCCTTAGTGAGAAGTTAATAGGGAATGGCTCTACCGGCTCTTGAAGTAAATTTAAATGTAGGAAATAAATATAGAGGTATACTAGGACATGATTTAATCAAGGTTAACTGAGAGAGGATCTGTGGTTCTCGTGCTCTGGTCAGACCATTTTCGAAATATTAGAAAATGAAAGTTTAATATTTCAAAAAATCCAATAACAATTTTGTGGATATTATACACATGTCATGTATATTTGTATATATTTTTTTGGCAAAAATCTTCTATTTTGATGTACAAAAAAGACAAATTTTTGGTTGTATAAAGTAATAAATGACTCCTATTTTATCTTGAAATTTGGCATTATAAATGACTCCTATTTTAAGCAAAGTAATAAATTACTCCTATTTTACAAAGTAATAAATTACTCATATCCTAAAATACAACGTTATTTTAAATGAAAATGCTGACATACATACTATATGTGCAAATGTAGTTGTATCTATTTTTTCAATGTTTATTGGTACCTAGAAACAACTTATAAATTTTTTGACAAAAAGAGAGCACTGGTGCAAGTAGTAGTTTTCTAGGTTAAGCTTGTTACATAAGGGTACTCTACCTCTCCAAGTCTTTTATGGTATTTTGAATGGTAGTAAATATTATTTTCGAAGTTTGTATATGATGTAATAGTCCTCCTAGGTATTTCAGAGGGAAAGAGCTCATTTTATACTTAGACAACACTTTAACTTGTTCCTAGGTATTTCAGAGGAAAGAGTTATCTTTCTCCAGGTCTTTATCTGGCTTTTATTTCTTCCATTCTATATATGGAGTTAAGTTCAACAATGATCTACTTTGTTATATAAAATTATTTAGGTAAAGAGATTTTGTTTCGGGCATAGTGTCTACACAATCAAACTCATTGTCAATCCTCCTTTGATCCTACCCCTTTCCTAAGTTTTAGTCGGATGCTTGTGTGGACGGGGCTATGCTTATGAAGGTTTCATAGCTAGGTGTTACCAATAGTCCGGAATGGATCGGAATCATTTTGTCATAATACAGGGTCCATAGGATGTGTTAGTAGCTATACGTGGAGTGTCTTGGCAGCGGAATCATTTTGGAATCTAGTCTAGTTTGGCAAGTGATAATCCCTAAGGGCAGGGAATCACTATAACACAATTTAGTAAGTATTTGAGCGTTGAACCCACGAGGAGCTGAAGGTAAACTACCTATTCTCTAAAGCCCTATAAACCACTTATATGATCTTTTATGCAATGCAATTAACTATAGATGTAAGATACTTTTAAATTCTAAAATAGTAAAGTGTTGAAAGTAATAATAGGAAGTAAACTATTGCAAGTAAGGTAGAACTAGTAAAAGTAAAATCAAGTAAAGTAGAAGCGGGTAACTCAAGGGAGCAAGTTTTTAGGCAAATTGTTATTTCATTCGTTTGGTTATCACAATTAGTGAAGCACATGGATCGTCGTTTTATTGTTTATTCTAAAGAGGAGCCATAAATAGGTGCATCCATGTTACTAAGCAAATACACCCCTAGTGATTGACCCCAAGACCGGTTCTGAGCAAGAAAGGGAGTTATTAAGACATAAATCCCAACCACCACTGTAAGTTTCATGGAACCCGTAACTTATCCCCTGTTAGTTAACCATAAATTAAAATAGCATGCATTTTAAGACTTGGGACACGATTTCTGTCAATCTCCAGTCATCCCTCCTCCTATCAACATACAACAGTGACAACCTTATTCCACAAACATATGTGTGCACTCATATATTAGTACATAAGATCATCGTATAAGATAACATATACTTAAATGCAACCAATAACGAACTATTTCAAAATTCCCATGAATAGATCACTACTAAAATTCACGAAGAGGATGGTGGTGGAATTGACGGCATCCAAGAAACAAGGCCCAAACTAGGCTAGGTGGGGCGACCCACTAGGGTGACCGTGCCATGGGCCTCTTTCCAGCCCATGAGGCTCCTATTGACATCCTGGATCTCCAGCTACTCCTCTTCACGAAAAAATACTCCTCAAAATATCCCTGGACCATTTGACTTTGTTTAGGTCACTAGAAGATAAAAATACATGAAACAAGATTTTCTGTCATGTAGAGTTAGAACTAGACGAGAGGGGACTGTTTAGAAAACCCCCAAAATCAAAGTAAAACATGGATATAACATTCTATAAGATGTAAATACAAGGGAATATGTGTCAATAAACTACAAAGTTCATGTATGCATTTTACATGCATCAACATCCCCAAGCTTAACCTATGCTCGTCCTCGAGCATAAAGGTGATAAACTAAACATGGACTTTGTAGTTTGTTGCTATGTTGGACAGCATAAGTCATGATCATTTCTACACAAGGTTAAATGGTTCATTCTTTAAAGAACAACAAGCAAATGAGCTATGAAGTGATATGTATATGTACTTACATCTATATTATTACAATATATTGGCTTGCATAATAACAAATGAAAGTACTATGGACCATTAAGCATATAAATGCAGACGAAAAGGCATCTTTTCACTTCTTTCTTCTTAATTCTTGGTTACTTGCAGGTATTGAACATGCACAAGCGTCTATATACTCCAAATATTCATTACTTAAGGGCATGCTTTAGATCATAGTGCATCAAAAGAATGGGTTCCATTACCCCTATCATCAGCATCTCTTCACTTTTCAAAAGAGATAAACTTTCATAGGATAACCAACTAAAGGAAAAGAATAGGAACAATATAGACATGAAGTCAACCATTCTTTGAACAACTAGACAGTTTCACCATAGATCATGGTATCAGTCAACGGTCTCATTTATTAATAATCCCAACAGAAACTTCTTATTCATGGATCTTTTAATCAAGGCACATGCTCCCCAACCATTTAATTTCGCATTACATGGCCAACTGAATCCTTGGGTGCCTTCCATTCATTCACTATCCATGAGAGCACATGTATTAAAAGATCCATAAATAACATTGACCCTTTGGTTAGTAATCATAACGTGAGTATCTCATGCCCCCTTGTTACCATCTCTAGTTGTTTATCTTATAAGACCACTTATCTCCTTCAAAACCCAGTGGTTCATATTTATAAACACTTATATATTTCCCATAGTAAGCTTGTGCCTTATCAAGTTCGCAGAAACCCCCACGTCTCACTTCTCCATGCCCAGCATAGACAAAAGCAAAAAAGATTTGGAATAAAATTAAGATGAAAGTCGACCATCTACAAGCGTGCAAAAGTGTCCATAGTACTACTGATTCTCTATTAGACAAGGTAACTTAAAGTTAATCATCTATGCATGTAAATAAAAGGTAGTACTACATAAGGCACTTATAGATTATCATTTATTAAATCATATGAAACAAACAACACCATGCATAACTTGTATCTCAACTTTTCATTTTACTTTTCCTTTATTTTCATGCATCCATTTTATTTTATTGCTATGACAACCCTATTGATAATGGTCTTGGCAACATGAGTAAAATACAAAACTTAACATAAAAGTAAGATACAAACGCTTCAAGTATGAGAAAATCTTATGTTGGGCAAAAAACAAAATTTGAAGGTGTGTAAACCATGAGTGTAATAGGTCCAGTGGGGTTCCTTGGGTATCCTAAAGATTATGGTTTTCAGTATCCTTGGATATTTCTTGGTGTGGTGTTCCTCCATTCCCTGTGAAAAAACTTCAACACAAAACTTTCTCCCATTTATTTTCTGATGGGGTGATGTTAGTGGTACAAAGATACAATTAAATATGCTATAAAAGCCCTAAATAAAATTTGGTTTCAAATGTCCAAAGAGTTTCTCAAGTGTCTAACATCCACAAAATATCAAAAGACCTAAAATAATCAAATCAAAGCTCAAAGAAGCCAGTCTTGCAACAAAATATATAATTTGTCGAGAATAAAAGCACTGAAAAATGCATATATAATTCACTTAGGAACATCAAAAAATTAATACAATTTTTTCATACATAGGATGAACATTTGCAACTACGGTAGAAAATTTACCTTAACTAGATTTACATAAAAAATCAGAAAAATCATATACACTAAATAGCAGCATGCGGGAATTTGCAACTCCAAATATGTTTAACAACCTTAACATCCAAATGGGTAAAACTGGGTACTTTATTTTTTGGAAAATATAAACTCAAACTAAAGAACTTATTTTAATAGAGAAGAAAAGTTCAGAAAAATCAAGAAGAAGCGAAAAGAACCAAGAAAGAATCAAGATAAATATAGAAGAAAGAAAATCTTTTTGTTATTTTTTGTTTTATCAAAAAGGAAAAAAGAAGAAGAAGCAAAAATAACCAAATAAGAATGAAGAGAAACAAAGAGTAAATAAAATATTTTTATTGTTTTCGTTTTATCAAAAAAGTAAAAAGGAAAAGGAAACAAGAACAAAGAAAGAATCAAGAAAAAGAAACAAAGAAGAACGAAAATCTTTTTGTTTTATCAAAAATGCAAAAAGGAAGAAGCAAACAAGAACCAAATAAAGAAACATAAAATACTTTTGGTATTTTATTTTTACAAAGTAGATTCAAAAAAAAAGTCAAAAAAAATAAAGGCAAATAAAAACATGGTCTCCACAAACATATAAAAGAAAACATAAAGGTAAAACTAAAACATGAGTTTGCAATGATATTACTTGAGATTTCTTGAATGAAGAGGTAGATACATGGGCATCCCCAAGCTTGTGGTTTTTATAGTTCTTTTCCTCTAGTACTTTCTAATCATATCATGTTTCATCTAAAACAAAGTAATAATTTCATCTCCATGATACTTTAATGCCTACAAAATGGTTAGTTCTCCAAAACAGATGATATAACAATTTCAACCAAGATGCAACCTAATTTATTATTAGGAAACCAATTTATTCAAGAAGCAAATATGTAAAAAAAAATACTATTTTATTTTATTTCGTTATGTGAAAATTGTAATGATATAGTCATTGCAATGGTTCCATTGGCATGAACAACACATGCTCAAGGTCAACCCCAACTTCTCCATTGCTCATCCTTCTCACTTACTTTCACAAATTTTACTTTAGTTAAACTCTTAAACTAATTATTAGGAAATAGTAGCTAAAGTTATTTTACATGTCACAAGGATACAAGGGTGTGCTCAAATTGAATAGTATTAGAAAACATATGGAGCACACCACAAAACATAAAATGTTAGCTTTTAAGTCTAACTCTCTTCCTATACATTGGTATTTTATATATGAATAAATAACAGAAAAATTTTAGTGTCCAATGCATATAATGCTATGTAACTTGCATTTTAGACAAATTGGAAACATAAAGAGGGATCTTATATGTTCTTATTTCATATTGTTTGCAAGCATCAAAAGTAAACTCAACACCATAGTTTTGAATAGAATCATCACATATAGACAAGTCATCCAATGAGGATAATGGATCATCTAACTCAACAATATCACTTTCATCCTACCATATATTAGATACAATGTTTCCACATAGAGGACTATTAGGAAATAAAAAATCATCATCATTTACAATTATGTAAGAAGGGTTGTTCATGGGAATTTGTGTGTTACCATTGTTAGGAGTAGGAGATGGGCAACTAATCCATTTTTCCTCCACTTGTTCTTACTTATCCTATTTTGGGGGTTGCATGGGAATCCCCAAGCTTATGCTTTTATGATCCTCTTCCTGCAAAATATTAGTGCTATCCTCGGCAACAATACCCCTCTTATTGAAGTCAACAACATAAATATTTTTATGAAGTTTGTTATGTAATAATAAATGATAAGAGTGATCACACATTTAATTTACTAGATCATGTTAATTGCTAACACCGGAAGAGTATCTTTAACATCAAACGTCACACCGTAACAGGGTGACTATAAAGGTGGGTTTAGTGCTACGAAGGTGTTATGTTGAGGCTCATGGATCAAGAGTGGAATTTGTCAATCCCGATGACGGATAGATATACTCTGGGCCCTCTCGGTGATATCACATTAAGATAGCTTGCAAGCAAGTGATGTGATCACTAGAATGTTATATCACGGGAACGAGAAAAGAGTGCATCTCAGTAACGAGATCAAACTAAGTATTTGGATACCGATGATCGAATCTCGGACATGTATTATATCATGATACAAAGGGATTAAATTACTAGGGGTAAACGTTCTCACGATCACAGAAGTCATCGTTGAATGTGTAGGAGTCAGTATGGATCTCCAGGTCCCGCTTCTGATTATTGATCTGAGAGGAGTCTCAATCATGTTGATATCTACGCACTTCTATTCTTGTAGAGAGTTGTTGGGCCTCCAAGTGTAGAGGTTTGTAGAACAGCAGCAAATTTTCCCTTAAGTGGATTACCCAATGTTTATCGAACTCAGGGAGGAAGTGGTCAAAGGTATTCCCTCTCAAGCAACCCTGCAATCAAGATACAAGAAGTCTCTTGTGTCCCCAACACACCCAATACACTTGTCAGGTGTATAGGTGCACTAGTTCGGCAAAGAGATAGTGAAATACAAGTGGTATAGATAATTATAAGTGGTAACGATAATAGAAAATAGCTTGATGGCGTGGAAAAGACTAAAGGCAAACTGAAATAAAGATGGAAGCAAGCAAGCATGTAACAGATCTAATTGCAAACGGTGTATCAATGCTTAGAAACAAGGCCTAGGGATCATACTTTCACTAATGAACACTCTCATAAATATATCTTCTCTTTATGATACTACTCTCCGGTTGGACACTCTAATCAATGGTAGGGCTATAACAGCACACCTCAAAGTAAGCCTTTCCCATCTAGAAAACCCCACACTGTCACCTTGAGTACTAGATGAGTCCAACAAACACCACAATTTCATAAAGACATCCGACTCCAAATATAACTCATAATAAGTATTTGTAATCTCTAGCCTAAGTGCCACCATGGTAATCACGCTATCACTTTCACACACATGGGGAGAGCAGAGATCTATTAAAGCACTTGAGTAGCAAGGTAGATCTATAGATTACAAGCTCATGATCACAATATGATCATGCATAGAGAGAGAGAGATGAACACATAGCTACCGGTAGAACCCTTAGCCTCGAGAGAGAACTACTCCCTCTTCATCATGGGAATCAGCAATGGTGATGGATATGGTGTGGTGGAGATCGATGGAGATGGCTCCGGGGGCACTTCCCCGTCCCGGCAGGGTGCTAGAACAGAGACTTTCTGTCCCCCGAATCTCCCCTTCGGTGGCGGCGGCGCTGCGGAACTTTTCATGGTTGGAGGCTTGACTATTTAGGGTTTCTGTATCGGGAGGAATATATAGGCGAAGGGGCGAGGTCGGTGGCCAGCCAGGGGGTCCACAGCATGCCCTGGCGCGGCCTGGGCTGGCCCGCGCCAAGGGGTGGTGTGGCCACCCTGTGGCGCCTCTCCGACTCTCCTTCTGGCTCCAGCTGTCTTCCGGTAAAATAACAACTTTGGTTTTTGTCCCATCCAATTCCGAGAATATTCATTCTCTGACTTCCTAGAACCAAAAATAGCAAAAAACAGGCAACTAGCACTATGGCATCTTGTTAATAGGTTAGTCCAAGAAATCATATGAAAAGTACTCCAAAGTATGGACAAAACACAAGAAAATAGATAAAACCAAGCATGGAACATCAAAAATTATAGATACATTTGCAATGTATCAACATCCCCAAGCTTAACTCCTGCTCGTCCTCGAGTAGGTAAGTGATAAAAAGAAACAATATTTTTTTGAGGTGACATGCACCATCATAAACTTGATCAAAGTATTTGTAAAACATTGATAGCTAGGATCATAGTACTTCAATCATAACATGAAAGACAAAGTTCTAGCAATAGGACAATTAAACTATGTTTCAACATGAAAAGGCACAAACAAAAGATTCATGAATAACAATGCTTTGCAAGACGTTTGTTTGTTTCACATAAAGAAAACATAGCATAGTGGCATTCAGCTTGTCCCTCATAGAGTAGAAAACTTAAATGCATAGGACACCTTCAAAGTTCATATGAGTGACTAGATACAAATAGTTTAAAACAAGCAATATCAAAGCTATGCATCAATCAACAAGTCTTGGGACAATGCACATAGAACTAAGTTTGGCCACTATGCTCTCAAAGTAGGTGCATAAAGATAGAATGTGGAGACTCAACATAAAAGTAAAAGAAAGGCCTTCATAGAAGGAAGCAGGGATTCAAGTCTCATAAAGAGCTTCCAAAAATTATGGTACTTATTATCTTTCAGCTCTCATTGCCCCTATCATAAGCATCTTGAAGTGATTAAGGTTAAAGTGAACCAACTATGGTGTATATGCTTGACAAATTATAAGTTAGAATTCTCATGTCCCTTGAATACGAGGGCCGCTCATCATGCTACTCAAGTTTAGTCATCGGTAAGTTCTTGTCATCGTAAGTACATGTGTATCATAGAGAACCGCCAACGGGGTACCCCTTGCCCGATGATACAGAAGAATCCCCATATCAAAATGACAAGGCAAGCAGACAACGAGCATCTCAGCAATCTTCTTATTTACCATGGGAATATGGTGCTTTTTTCTCTCTTTCCTCTTTTCTCATATCTTTTTTTTCTTTTTCTCTTTTTTCTCAATATCTGACTCTCTTTTTTTATAAGAAGAATGCTTCATAGACAGCTCATTATGGTTACACTGCAGGTTTCCACCATGTCAGCATGGATTAGACCAGCGGCCCAGGCGTTTCTGTAACACATATACATAACTCCATGGACTTACAAGCTCCCCTCTCATTTCACACCGACGACATCCATAGACAAAAGAGCATGATATCAACTGGGTACAAAGTACCCGTGCAATGTTGAAAGCGTTCCCCATGACAACATGGTTCTGCTAATCCCCAACAAATAAGTGCAAGCATATACAACATAGACGACACAATGGTTCAAGTTTATTAAGGGCAAGAAAATTAAAGTGTGCCATCAAGTTCGTGAGAGCTTTAATCACTAGATTTTTCATAACAAGTTTAATTCGGAAGGTAGATAAAAACATGAATATACTTGGAATAGCATATACTAGTAGGTAGGTATGGTCGACTCTTTGGAATAACTTGCTTTAGGGAGTTGGATGCATGAGTGGAACTCATACTTGGTTGTGGAGGCTAGCAAAAGACTAGGAGCGACAAACTAAGAGAGCAATAATGGCCATAATCATGCAGAGCGACAAAACATCATTGATCAAACATAAAGTGATACTACAAGTTGAAAACTAAAGGATCATAAAGGCTTATGGTGACTTGAGATAGTCATAACATGGTGTGAGCATGTGCCAAGTCAACCCAAATAAAGCATCAAAGGATAATACCACAATACTATGCTTTAATATGCTAAAACAACGCATGATCCTTCCAAAGCACATTAAGCAATCTCAATTGTTTATAACAAGTCATGATACAGCAAAGAATACTACGCATAAATCCAAAACAATATCAAGCATGGCATGACAAAGCATAGGCCACAGTCAAAAACAAGCTCTCTTTACCACTTAAGAATGAACTTTCCTACTCTTTTCCAATCCAAACCAAACTATTTGAAAACCAATGTATGAAAGAGGGGGTCCAACCAATTTATTCAGCAAACTAAGAAAACAAAGAAAATGAAAAACCAAAACAAAAACGAAAAAGAAGACACTCCAAGAACAACACAAATATGTATGAAACAATAAAAATAAAGTGTTTGGAAGAAACCTGGAATTTTTATTGATGAAGAAGGGGATGCCTTGGGCATCCCCAAGCTTTGACGCTTGTACTTCTTGGATATTTCTTGGGGTGACACGAGTGGCATCCCCAAGCTTGACCTTTAGTCCATCCTTCGTCACATTACTCATTCCTTCCATACACCTAAAATGTTTCCTTCATACAAAACTTCACACAATCTTTATTAGCAACATTAGTCCACTCAAGATAATAAGTATTTAGGTTCAGTTCCGACACCAATAAAACTTCCATTAAAACACTAGCTACTGTAGAAATTCCCTCAAAAATCTCAATTCCCCAAAGAGAACTCAAAAAGGAACCAACAAGAAGCAAATGCAAATAATGGCAGAAATCTGTCAAAACAGACCAGCAGGTAAAGACGAATTTTTTCGAAGACCTTATGTTGCTCAAATAAAAAAGTGTTGAACTAATGAAAGTTAGATAACAACCTGGGGCAGAAGCACAAAAATTCACGCCTCAAAAGGACTTACAGAGATTTTACACGAATTTTTACGGTGAAGCACAAAAATCTGTTTTGGGACAGCAAATTTCCCAATCATTACTTCTCTCTCATTAGAGGTTACTCTTGGCACAAAAAGCAAATAAAAATGATAAGGAGCGGTTATTTCTGAAGTAATAACTTCCAAGACTCATCTAAAACTTTTGGGTTATCTCCCAATAAGTACTTTTCTTTAATGCCTTTATGTTAGGCTTGATAGTTTGAGAAGATGCTCACATAAGAAATATGAATTGAAGTAAAAGAGAGCATCAAGAAGCAAATTCAAAACACATTTAAGTCTAACTCACTTCCTATGCATAGGAATCTTGTAAATAAACAAGTCATCAAAGCACAAAGCAACAAGCATAGGAAAACAAAACAAGTGCAACTTCAAAATTTTCAACATAAAGAGGGGAAACTTAATATTGTTGAGACACATAAAACCATGTTTCCCTCTCTCATAATATATTTCAGTAGCATCATGAATAAAATTAGCAATATAACTGTCACATGAAACATTCTTATCATGAGCCACATGCATAAAAGAATTAATACTCTCCACATAAACATAGTCATTCTTATTAATTGTAGTGGGAGAAAATTCAACAAAATAGCTATCATTATTATTCTCATCACCATAATCATCAAATATAGGAGGCATATTATAGTCATAATTAATTTCCTCCTCAATAGTAGGTGGACTGAAAATATCATATTCATCATTGTAATCATCATATATTGGAGGTTTGGTATCATCATAAGCAATAAAATAGCTATCTTCCAAAGCTGGGGAACTAAAAAGATCATTTTCATAAAAACTAGCTTCCCCAAGCTTAGCCTTTTCCATAGCATTAGCAATAATGATGTCCAAAGAATTCATACTAACAACGTTTCTATTAGCATGCAAATAAAGTTCTATAGGTTTTTTAATTTTCTCTTCAAACACTTCATGTCCTAACTCAAGACAAATACTACAAAGCTCTCTAATTTTGTTGTTGTTTTCCATTAAGCCTAACTAGTGAAAACAAGAAACAAAAAGGCAAAATTGCAGAATCTAAAGGAAATAACTTTGAGCACTCACACCGGAGGATGTGAGTACCTTTTACCTTACCTCCCCGGCAACGGCGCCAGAAAATAGGCGTTTGTCGTGGGAGGTTCTTCTTCTTTAATCCTCCAGTGTGAATACCTTTTACCTTTCCTCCCCGGCAACGGCGCCAAAAAATAGCTTGATGTCTACGCACTTCTATTCTTGTAGACAGTTGTTGGGCCTCCAAGTGTAGAGGTTTGTAGAATAGCAGCAAGTTTTCCCTTAAGTGGATTACCCAAGGTTTATCGAACTCAGGGAGGAAGTGGTCAAAGGTATTCCCTCTCAAGCAACCCTGCAATCAAGATACAAGAAGTCTCTTGTGTCCCCAACACACCCAATACACTTGTCAGGTGTATATGTGCACTATTTCGGCGAAAAGATAGTGAAATACAAGTGGTATAGATAATTATAAGTGGTAATGATAATAGAAAATAGCTTGATGGCGTGGAAAAGACTAAAGGCAAACTTAAATAAAGATGGAAGCAAGCAAGCATGTAACAGATCTAATTGCAAACGGTGTATCAATGCTTAGAAACAAGGCCTAGGGATCATACTTTCACTAGTGAACACTCTCATTAATATATCTTCTCTTTATGATACTATTCTTAACTACTCTCCGGTTGGACACTCTAATCGATGGTAGGGCTATAACAGCACACCTCAAAGTAAGCATTTCCCGTCTAGAAAACCCCACACTATCACCTTGAGTACTAGAATAGTCCAACAAACACCACAATTTCATAAAGACATCCAACTCGAAATATAACTCATAACAAGTATTTGTAATCTCTAGCCTAAGTGCCCCCAAGGTGATCACGCTGTCACTTTCACACACATGGGGAGAGCAGAGATCTATTAAAGCACTTGAGTAGCAAGGTAGATCTATATATTACAAGCTCATGATCACAATATCATCATGCATAGAGAGAGAGATGAACACATAGCTACCGGTAGAACCCTTAGCCTTGAGAGAGAACTACTCCCTCCTCATCATGGGAATCAGCAATGGTGATGTAGATGGCGGTGGAGATCGATGGAGATGGCTCCGGGGGAACTTCCCCGTCCCGGCAGGTTGCCGGAACAGAGACTTTCTGTCCCCTGAATATTCCCTTCGGTGGCGGCAGCGCTGTGGAACTTTTCGTGGTTGGATGCTTGGCTATTTAGGGTTTTTGTATCGGGAGGAATATATAGGCGAAGGGGCGAGGTCGGTGGCCAGCCAGGGGGCCCACACCATGCCCTGGCGCGGCCTGGGCGAGCTCATGCCAAGGGGTGGTGTGGCCACCCTGTGGCCCCTCTCCGACTCTCCTTCTGGCTCCAGATGTCTTCCGGTAAAATAGCAACATTGGCTTTTGTCCCGTCCAATTTCGAGAATATTCATTTTCTGACTTCCTAGAACCAAAAACAGCAAAAAATAGGCAACTGGCACTATGGTATCTTGTTAATAGGTTAGTCCAAGAAATCATATGAAAAGTACTCCAAAGTGTGGACAAAACACAAGAAAGTAGATAAAACCAAGCATGGAACATCAAAAATTATAGATACATTTGCAATGTATCAACATCCCCAAGCTTAACTCCTGCTCGTCCTCGAGTAGGTAAGTGATAAAAAGAAAGAATATTTTTTTGAGGTGACATCCACCATCATAAACTTGATCAAAGTATTTGTAAAACATTGATAGCTGGGATCATAGTACTTCAATCATAACATGAAAGACAAAGTTCTAGCAAAAGGACAAACAAACTATGTTGCAACATGGAAAGGCACAAACAAAAGATTCATGAATAACAATGCTTTGCAAGATGTTTGTTTGTTTCACATAAAGAAAACATAGCATAGTGGCATCCAGCTTGTCCCTCATAGAGTAGAAAACATAAATGCATAGGACACCTTCATAGTTCATATTAGTGACTAGATACAAATAGTTTAAAACAAGCAATATCAAAGGTATGCATCAATCAACAAGTCTTGGGACAATGCACATAGAACTAAGTTTGGCCACTATGCTCTCAAAGTAGGGTGCATAAAGATAGAAGGTGGAGACTCAACATAAAAGTAAAAGAAAGGCCTTCATAGAAGGAAGCAGGGATTCAAGTCTCATAAAGAGCTGCCAAAAATTATGGTACTTATTATCTGTCAACTCTCATTACCCCTATCATAAGCATATTGAAGTGATTACGGTTAAAGTGAACCAACTATGGTGTATATGCTTGACGAATTATAAGTTAGAACTCTCATGTCCCTTGAATACGAGGGTCGCTCCTCATGCTACTCAAGTTTAGTCATCGGTAAGTTCTTGTCATCGTAAGTACATGTGTATCATAGAGAACCGCCAACGGGGTACCCCTTGCCCGATGATACGGAAGAATCCCCATATCAAAATGACAAGGCAATCAGACAACAAGCATCTCAGCAATCTTCTTATTTACCATGGGAATATGGTGCTTTTTTCTCTCTTTCCTCTTTTCTCATATCTTTTTTTTCTTTTTCTCTTTTTTAGCAATATCTGACTCTCTTTTTTTATAAGAAGAATGCTTCATAGACAGCTCATTATGGTTACGCTGCAGGTTTCCACCATGTCAGCATGGATTAGACCAGCGGCCCAGGCGTTTCTCTAACACATATACATAACTCCATGGACTTACAAGCTCCCCTTTCATTTCACACCGACGACATCCATAGACAAAAGAGCATGATATCAACTGGCTACAAAGTACCCATGCAATGTTGAAAGCGTTCCCCATGACAGCATGGTTCTGCTAATCCCCAACAAATAAGTGCAAGCATATACAACATAGACGACAGAATGGTTCAAGTTTATGAAGGGCAAGAAAATTAAAGTGTGCCATCAAGTTCGTGAGAGCTTTAATCACCAGTTTTCTCATAACAAGTTTAATTCGGAAGGTAGATAAAAATATGAATATACTTGGAATAGGATATGCTAGTAGGTAGGTATGGTGGACTCTTTGGAATAACTTGCTTTAGGGAGTTGGATGCATGAGTGGAACTCATACTTGGTTGTGGAGGCTAGCAAGAGACTAGGAGCGACAAACTAAGAGAGCAATAATGGCCATAATCATGCAGAGCGACAAAACATCATTGATCAAACATAAAGTGATACTACAAGTTGAAAACTAAAGGATCATAAAGGCTTATGGTGACTTGAGATAGTCATAACATGGTGTGAGCATGTGCCAAGTCAACCCAAATAAAGCATCAAAGGATAATACCACAATACTATGCTTTAATATGCTAAAACAACGCATGATCCTTCCAAAGCACATTAAGCAATCTCAATTGTTTATAACAAGTCATGATACAGCAAAGAATACTACGCATAAATCCAAAACAATATCAAGCATGGCATGACAAAGCATAGGCCACAGTCAAAAACAAGCTCTCTTTACCACTTAAGAATGAACTTTCCTACTCTTTTCCAATCCAAACCAAACTATTTGAAAACCAATGTATGAAAGAGGGGGTCCAACCAATTTATTCAGCAAACTAAGAAAACAAAGAAAATGAAAAACCAAAACAAAAACGAAAAAGAAGACACTCCAAGAACAACACAAATATGTATGAAACAATAAAAATAAAGTGTTTGGAAGAAACCTGGAATTTTTATTGATGAAGAAGGGGATGCCTTGGGCATCCCCAAGCTTTGACGCTTGTACTTCTTGGATATTTCTTGGGGTGACACGAGTGGCATCCCCAAGCTTGACCTTTAGTCCATCCTTCGTCACATTACTCATTCCTTCCATACACCTAAAATGTTTCCTTCATACAAAACTTCACACAATCTTTATTAGCAACATTAGTCCACTCAAGATAATAAGTATTTAGGTTCAGTTCCGACACCAATAAAACTTCCATTAAAACACTAGCTACTGTAGAAATTCCCTCAAAAATCTCAATTCCCCAAAGAGAACTCAAAAAGGAACCAACAAGAAGCAAATGCAAATAATGGCAGAAATCTGTCAAAACAGACCAGCAGGTAAAGACGAATTTTTTCGAAGACCTTATGTTGCTCAAATAAAAAAGTGTTGAACTAATGAAAGTTAGATAACAACCTGGGGCAGAAGCACAAAAATTCACGCCTCAAAAGGACTTACAGAGATTTTACACGAATTTTTACGGTGAAGCACAAAAATCTGTTTTGGGACAGCAAATTTCCCAATCATTACTTCTCTCTCATTAGAGGTTACTCTTGGCACAAAAAGCAAATAAAAATGATAAGGAGCGGTTATTTCTGAAGTAATAACTTCCAAGACTCATCTAAAACTTTTGGGTTATCTCCCAATAAGTACTTTTCTTTAATGTCTTTATGTTAGGCTTGATAGTTTGAGAAGATGCTCACATAAGAAATATGAATTGAAGTAAAAGAGAGCATCAAGAAGCAAATTCAAAACACATTTAAGTCTAACTCACTTCCTATGCATAGGAATCTTGTAAATAAACAAGTCATCAAAGCACAAAGCAACAAGCATAGGAAAACAAAACAAGTGCAACTTCAAAATTTTCAACATAAAGAGGGGAAACTTAATATTGTTGAGACACATAAAACCATGTTTCCCTCTCTCATAATATATTTCAGTAGCATCATGAATAAAATTAGCAATATAACTGTCACATGAAACATTCTTATCATGAGCCACATGCATAAAAGAATTAATACTCTCCACATAAACATAGTCATTCTTATTAATTGTAGTGGGAGAAAATTCAACAAAATAGCTATCATTATTATTCTCATCACCATAATCATCAAATATAGGAGGCATATTATAGTCATAATTAATTTCCTCCTCAATAGTAGGTGGACTGAAAATATCATATTCATCATTGTAATCATCATATATTGGAGGTTTGGTATCATCATAAGCAATAAAATAGCTATCTTCCAAAGCTGGGGAACTAAAAAGATCATTTTCATAAAAACTAGCTTCCCCAAGCTTAGCCTTTTCCATAGCATTAGCAATAATGATGTCCAAAGAATTCATACTAACAACGTTTCTATTAGCATGCAAATAAAGTTCTATAGGTTTTTTAATTTTCTCTTCAAACACTTCATGTCCTAACTCAAGACAAATACTACAAAGCTCTCTAATTTTGTTGTTGTTTTCCATTAAGCCTAACTAGTGAAAACAAGAAACAAAAAGGCAAAATTGCAGAATCTAAAGGAAATAACTTTGAGCACTCACACCGGAGGATGTGAGTACCTTTTACCTTACCTCCCCGGCAACGGCGCCAGAAAATAGGCGTTTGTCGTGGGAGGTTCTTCTTCTTTAATCCTCCAGTGTGAATACCTTTTACCTTTCCTCCCCGGCAACGGCGCCAAAAAATAGCTTGATGTCTACGCACTTCTATTCTTGTAGACAGTTGTTGGGCCTCCAAGTGTAGAGGTTTGTAGAATAGCAGCAAGTTTTCCCTTAAGTGGATTACCCAAGGTTTATCGAACTCAGGGAGGAAGTGGTCAAAGGTATTCCCTCTCAAGCAACCCTGCAATCAAGATACAAGAAGTCTCTTGTGTCCCCAACACACCCAATACACTTGTCAGGTGTATATGTGCACTATTTCGGCGAAAAGATAGTGAAATACAAGTGGTATAGATAATTATAAGTGGTAATGATAATAGAAAATAGCTTGATGGCGTGGAAAAGACTAAAGGCAAACTTAAATAAAGATGGAAGCAAGCAAGCATGTAACAGATCTAATTGCAAACGGTGTATCAATGCTTAGAAACAAGGCCTAGGGATCATACTTTCACTAGTGAACACTCTCATTAATATATCTTCTCTTTATGATACTATTCTTAACTACTCTCCGGTTGGACACTCTAATCGATGGTAGGGCTATAACAGCACACCTCAAAGTAAGCATTTCCCGTCTAGAAAACCCCACACTATCACCTTGAGTACTAGAATAGTCCAACAAACACCACAATTTCATAAAGACATCCAACTCCAAATATAACTCATAACAAGTATTTGTAATCTCTAGCCTAAGTGCCCCCAAGGTGATCACGCTGTCACTTTCACACACATGGGGAGAGCAGAGATCTATTAAAGCACTTGAGTAGCAAGGTAGATCTATATATTACAAGCTCATGATCACAATATCATCATGCATAGAGAGAGAGATGAACACATAGCTACCGGTAGAACCCTTAGCCTTGAGAGAGAACTACTCCCTCCTCATCATGGGAATCAGCAATGGTGATGTAGATGGCGGTGGAGATCGATGGAGATGGCTCCGGGGGAACTTCCCCGTCCCGGCAGGGTGCCGGAACAGAGACTTTCTGTCCCCTGAATATTCCCTTCGGTGGCGGCAGCGCTGTGGAACTTTTCGTGGTTGGATGCTTGGCTATTTAGGGTTTTTGTATCGGGAGGAATATATAGGCGAAGGGGCGAGGTCGGTGGCCAGCCAGGGGGCCCACACCATGCCCTGGCGCGGCCTGGGCGAGCTCACGCCAAGGGGTGGTGTGGCCACCCTGTGGCCCCTCTCCGACTCTCCTTCTGGCTCCAGATGTCTTCCGGTAAAATAGCAACATTGGCTTTTGTCCCGTCCAATTTCGAGAATATTCATTTTCTGACTTCCTAGAACCAAAAACAGCAAAAAATAGGCAACTGGCACTATGGTATCTTGTTAATAGGTTAGTCCAAGAAATCATATGAAAAGTACTCCAAAGTGTGGACAAAACACAAGAAAGTAGATAAAACCAAGCATGGAACATCAAAAATTATAGATACATTTGCAATGTATCACATGTCTGCATTATTCGCGAACCGTAGGGTGACACACTTAAGGGTTACTGGACACCATTTTGGAGCACATATGTTTCAGACGAAAGGATTTCAAAGCGCAGGAATTGTTTCGATAGAAACCGGAATTGTTTCGGGTCAAATTGCAGAAAGTGGTTCTACATGTAATATTGAAATGTTGCAAGGGGTTTTATGTGAATGTTTGTTAATTAAAGTAATTAACAAAATTCTGAATAAATTTAATAAAAGAGTTTTATTAATTGAGAGAGCATTAAACTTAGAGAATTTTAATGCATTTAAAGTGGAGACTTTAAAAGAGAATGTGAAGGGGCATTTTAATGTGGATGAGTTACCACCACATGAATGGGGGAGGTGAGGGGTCACCTCCATGAGGCGCCGGCCATGGAGGGGGTACCCCCTCCTCCTATAAAAGGCCACCCCTCTCACCCTTCTTCCTTACACCTCCTCATGAAGGATCTCTCTCCCCCTCTAGAATATTCCCCCATGGTCTCGGATTAGTGATATACATGTTCCCGGTGGCCTTGCGTCTAGAAGGAGTTGCTTCTTCCGCTGATTCACTGGAGCGAGGAGGTGGAGGTTGTCTGATGGCTTGAACGTGTGTGCGAGGACGGATGCACTACTGATTTGCGGCGCTCGGACGTCCCCACGATCTTGAGATCGGCAAGTGTACGACTACATCAACCACGAGTTCCTACTCGTTCACAATACTCGTTGTCTTCGAGGGTAAGTTCTCCATGGATGTATGTCCACCCGTTGCTCTGTATTGTCAACACCCGTATTTTTAATCCCAGATGCCCGTTATGCCATACCTCGCAATCCCAGGATTACCATTTTTGCGAGATATAACGGATTGGATATCACAGTACATCATCCGTTACAAACCATACATAAGGTCTTACACCAATAAGGATCTCATGATCCAGTCTTAATACAACAAGGAGCGGAAAATAAAAGATAGTGTAGCGGTGGGGTCCATCTTCAGGGGCACAGGCAATGCTGACGAAGGCAGATAGTCCTAGTTATCATAGCCGTCCTGCTGGCCATCATCTTGATAGTCTCCTTCATAGTCTGGCCATGATAATAGCCAGGGACAAAATCCATGAGTACTCTTTAAGTAATCGCAAACTACCACTAACAAGTACTATAATTCCAAGTTAAAGTGCTAACTCTATGTTTAACTATAAAGTTAAGTTTGAAACCTAAGCTGAGTTAAGAAGCAAAGAAAGATAAGGTAAAACTCTAGAATCACTTAAGTTGGGTAAACTATTGTCATAAACACAACCCTGTTGTGGTCAAGTCAAGATTCATCATTCATTCCAAAATATTTAGAAAAAACATCTGACAACGAAACAGTATGGCCATTCCAACTGTCCATAACCACGGACGTGGCTATTCGAATAGTTTGACACTCTGCAGAGGTGGTACACTTTCACCACAAGATTCGATACATCTGTCAGGGATAACCCTGAATCATCATACTTAGTATGCAGATAATCAAACATAACCTTCCCTTTACACACCCTAGTATAGGCACCTCTCCTATGAGCATGGCCTCCCAACCATGACCATCAGTCATCTTGGGCACTGCATAGGTGGACATCATGAGAGGTAGCCTCAGCTCAGACCTCTCCCATGAGGGAACTAATACTAATGCATATAAATTTCCAGCTAAGCCTTACCCAATTCAGGTAGTGTGGTTGTACGGTAAATTTGGAATGGTATCGCATCCGAATCCAACCATCAGTTTTATAAAAGGGTTAAGGCCCATGCCTCAACATTTTAATCATCATCAATCCTTTGTGTTTCTCAACACATGTCAAAACATCTCAATAGAATGACTCATCATTCTGAGGTTTTCATAACTCATTTGCACCAAGTATTCCCATCTAAAGTGACTCAAGTTTTTGATCTACTCTAAAATACCAAGTTAAGAGTGTTCACTAAGGTGGAAAAGATGGGTTCAATCTCATGCCATAGAATGACATATAAAGGGTTCTAAATAGGTCAAGTTTTATACTTTTTATGCTACCTTCTAACTAAGTAAAGAACTTGGTGTAAACTAAAGGGAGTAAAACTTTGTAAATAGAACTTGGGGTACTAATAGTCAAAGGGGTGTGATCAAGGCATGCTTAAGGCATCTTTGCTAAACCATCTAGTTTGATCCTAAATTGCTAAGCACTAAACTTGCAAGTGTTAGCTTGCACTGTTAATGTTGTCTTGCCTTGGTTGGTGCAGTGGTTGAAGTTTTCTTCTTCTTCTTCTTGGTAGAACTCCTCCTCCTCGAAAGCTTGGTCGGTACTATCGTCTATAAATACATACGGAGTACACAATCACCAAACAATACTTAACTAGGCTAAGTAGCATTCTAAAACACACATTTAATGATCTATTATCATCACAAGTATCACAAGTTTGATTCGATAGTTTCATCCTTTTTATTTTAGAAAAGTAATTTCTACTCATTGAAAAATTAACTAAAATTTAATATTCACCACCAAAATATGGGATCATGTGGACACATGTCCTCACCACATATTTTAACATGTGGGAATGAGATTTAAAGGTTGGATCAACATTACTTTGGTTTAAGTTCATTATTTAATGATTTAAAGTGACTAGAAATGCCTATATAGCATTATTTTGGTACTAGTCCAAAGTCACTGCATGTAAACCTTAATATTATTACATATCTGGATAGATATGATGAAATGTGATTTTTGAGATTTGGAATCAACTCAAAAGCTAACTTGGTTGATTTTATAAAAATGTTGCAAGTTGCAAATGCTTCTATTTTCTAATTTTTATTAGGAGAGATCTATAACTCTAGACGAATTAAATCCAACGGGCTTGGATAGATCATCTTAATACCTTTCAGGAAAAATTAGTTTCATGCAATTTAGATTTGTAAAACTCCCAGAATTGAATTTTAAAATAGTGGACAGAAACTAGATTTAACTAAAAAGAAAAATCCAGATTTGAACGGGTGGGCTAGCGTGGGAAAAGACTTGGGTCGGCCCAGTGGTGCTCCGCAGCACGGGGCTCAGCTGATAGGGGGTCCCGCTTATCAGCGGCACTTAACACGCGAAACGGTACGCGCGCTGTGAGCCGTAGGATTAGAAGGGGAATCTACGGCTGAGGGTCGTCGTTGACGACGAACAGGTCGCCGGCGAGCTCGAACCCTAGAGGCTCGGTGGGGGTCTGCTGGGGACGTACCAAGGCTCCAGCGATGACGGCGAGGCGGGCAAACGAACTGGGAAACGACGGCGAGCTCAGGGTTGGTCGAAGGGGCTCCGGGGGTGGTCGCAATCAGCGACGCCCTTCTCCTCCAGAGGCGGCGGCTCCAGCTCCAATTCCAGCGAGCTGCTGCTCCCCTTGCTCCGGCTAGAGGTGGGTGAGGTTCAGTGAGGTGAGCGGAGTGGAATGGTGTGGAGAGAAGAGGCTCGGGAGGCCTCCTTTTATAGGCCCGATAGTGAGACCGAGCGTGATGGGCAGGCGATGGTGGCGACATGGCTACGGCGGGGTAGATGCATGGCTGAGGGTGGCGATCGATGGGTGGTTCCCTGGTGGTGCTCTAGGAATTGAATGCGGACGTAGGGGCGGTGGCATGCGGTCTGGGCGAGGTGGCGCTCTGAGCGGCAGAGGCGGCGGTGTCCACGGCGAGCGGTGGCTGTGAGGCGTTGGACGGCAAGCGGGGGTGTCTGGTGTGTTCTCTAGGTCGTGGCGGAGCAGCGGGCGCGGGATGCGGCCAATGGGCGGTCTGTGCGAGCGGGGACAGAGCGCGCTCTGGGGGCGGCACCGGCATGGTGCGGTGGCACTAGGCGCGTGGTATCCTCAGTGGTCCACTGCAGGGCTGGGCTCGGGTAGGGGACAGAGGGTGGCGGTGAGGTGTGAGCTACCTCCTAGACATGGAGAGAGAGGGGGAAATGGTCTGCTGCGGCGGGGCAAGGTTTGGCCGGCGACCATGCCCTCGGGTTAGCATGGCATGGGGGTTAGGGACAAGGGAGAGGGGTGTTAAGGGCCTGGTTAGACCAAGAGGGGATAGAGGAGATAAATGTAGATCATTTGGGGAGAAAACCCTGTTCAAAACAGTGAGCTAGGATTAGGGTGGAAATCATGCATGCCAAGTGTTTGATGAAATGGCCGAGATTTAGTTTTGAATTTCGAAAAGATTTTTGGTGGGTTTGCTAGGAATAAGCTTGAGACTCTGTGTGTGCTTGGGTTTTGAAAATTGAGCTTGTTTGAGTGGTTTTTGAAATAATGGGATCTTCCCATATGAATTAGATTCAATTTTAAACTTTCATTTAAAATTATCATTTGAATGTTTTAAGCAGATCACAAAGTGGGCCTTGGTACCTCATTATGTGTACTATCAAGGGGTACAAACATCAAGAATTGTTTCTGTTAAGAAAAGAGTGCTAGGAATAGCCAAAGTAGGCATGAGAGTTAATTTTTCCAAAATGACCATTCACTTCAAATATTCATTTTGAGTTGTTCTTCTTTGCAAAAAGTTTGGGAATGACTTAGATGATGTTTATTTCACCTAAGAAACATTTTACAAGCATTGGATCACTTAAACAAGGCACTTCAAAATCAACTCCTATTTTAAATGCACACACATATGAATGCTTTCATTTTAAATTTGCAAAAGTTTCTGTTAACCCCAAATTTGATGATTTAGATTTTGATAACCTTGGATTGAAGTTTTGGGATGTTACATGTATCTAGTAGATAGACCTTGGCGTATAGTTCTCATCGTAGGAATTTTTTTGTTTTCTATGCTACGGAACCAACGGTGGTATCAGAGCCTGATCTATGCGTAGGTGCTTTGCACGGGTAGTACACATATGTTTATATGTGGGCGATGATGATCATGTTTTTGCATCTTCTATGTATTTTGGATATTGGTGGCATAGTGGGATGAAGCGGCCCGGACCAACCTTACATGTCATCGTACATGAGACCGGTTCCACGACTGACATGCAACTAGTTTTGCATAAGTGGTTGGCGGGTGTCTGTCTCTCCTACTATTGTCAATATCTGATTTACAACGAGTTGCTAATAACTTGGTTATCCTCGTTGTGGTTCATGTTCGTAGGTAAGACCGGTTCTAACTCCGAAAGCCCTAAGCCACGTAAAACTTCCAACTGATAAAATTAGAGGCGTCTAGTTTAGATCGTTGCTGGGCTAGTGTCTTGATATGGTATTGTTGTAAGTAGATGTATGATAGATACTCTTACAACACACTTAACGTGTAAGTTCCATAGACCTTGGCCTTACACACAAAGGAATGATAGAGATCATACCATGATGCAAAGGATAGAGATCAAATGCATGGACCATATCATCTCACTTTACACATTAGATGTTAGCATCTTATACTGCTAGTTTGGCGCTTTTGGTAGCATTATAAGATGATCCCTCATTTAAATATCAAGATAAAAAGTGTTCTTCCTTCAGTATGCACCGTTCTATGGATCGTGTTTCGAGACATCACGTGATGATCGGGTGTACTCAACTTCGCACTTTCATACAACGGGTGTAAGACAGTTTTACACACGCGGAATACTAAGGTTCTTACTTGATGAGCCTGGCATGTACAAACATGGCCTCGGAACACGGACCAAAAGGTTAAGCATGAGTCATATAGTTGATATGATGCCCATATTGATGCTCGCCTTTGAGGCTACACCGACTCACGTGATGATTGGACTTGGTGTAGTGGATTTGGTTCATGTAATCACCAAAAAGACACGAGGGATGTCATTTTTGAGTGGTAGTTCATTGGTAATTTGGATTAATCTATCATAAACTTAGTCTAAATAAACTTTACAAATTCAGTTGTAGATGGCACCACCTGCTTTTAATTGCAATGTGTTCATGGAGAAAGAGAAGCTTGCTGCGAATGGTAGCAACTTCACCAACTGGGCTATGAATTTGAGGATTCTCCTCACTACTGCACAAAAGCAATGTGCTAGAGGCGCCGCTAGGCCCGCCACCAGCACCTGATGCCCCTGACAAGGAAAATAATGTCTATATAACTCGTCAAGAGGACCACAACTTAGTTCATTGTGGCATACTGTATGGACTAGAGCCAGAACTTCGAAAGCGTTTCGAAAATGGCAATGCCTTTGATACCATGGGAGAATTGAAAATGATTTTCGATACCCATGCTGCTGTAGAGAGTTATAATGCTTCTGAAAAGTTCTTTAGCTGCATGATGGAAGAGAACAGATCCGTTAGTGAGCACGTACTCAAAATGTCTGGGTACGCCGATAAGCTTGTGTCCTTGGGAATAACGATTCCCATTGACTTAGGCATACATCGTGTTCTCCAATCTCTACCACCTAGCTACAAGAGCTTTGTGATGAACTATAATATGCAGGGCATGAAGAAGTCTCTTCCCGAGCTTCTGTCAATGCTTAAGACTGCAGAAGTGGAGATTAGGAAAGAACATCAAGTGTTGATGATCAATAAGACCACCGGTTTCAAGAAGGACAAGAAAGGCAAGCAGAAGGGAAAGAGGGTGGCAAATCTGTTTCCGCACCTAAAAAGAAACCCCGAGCTAGCCCTAAGTCTGATACCGAGTGCTACTATTACAAGGGGACTGGCCATTGGAAGCGCAACTGCCCCAAGTATTTGGCGGACAAGAAGGCCGGCAAGGCAAACAAAGGTATATGTGATATACATGTTATTGATGTGTACTTGACTAGTACTCGCAGTAGCACCTGGGTATTTGATACGGGATCAGTTGCTAATATATGTAACTTGATTCAGGGGCTGCGGAACAAGCGACAGCTAGCAAGGTATGAGGTCACGATGCGGGTCGGCAATGGATCAAGAGTTGATGTGATCACCGTCGGAACGCTGCCTCTCCATATGCCATCGGGATTAGTGATAAATCTAAATAATTGTTACTTTGTGCCTGTAGTGAGCACAAACATTGTATCCGGATCGTGTTTGATGCAAAGTGGTTATTCCTTTAAATCTGAAAACAATGGTTGTTCGATTTATATGCATAATATCTTTTATGGTCATGCACCTGTGTTGAATGGTTTATTTCTATTGGATCTCGATAGTAGTATTATGCATATTCATTGTGTTGATGCTAAAAGGGTTAAACTTGATGATGATATATCTACATATATGTGGCATTGCCGTCTAGGTCATATTGGCGTTAAACGCATGAAGAAACTCCATTCTGATGGACTTTTGGAATCACTTGATTTTGAATCATTTGATACATGTGAGCCATTGTCAACACCCGAATTTTTAATCCCAGATGCATATCATGTCATACATCGCAATCCCAGGATTACCATTTTTGCGAGACATAACAGATTGGATATCACAGTACATCATTCATTACAAACCATACATAAGGTCTTACACAAATAAGGATCTCATGATCTAGTCTTAATACAACAAGCAGCGGAATAAATAGTAAGCGTAGCGGTGGGGTCCGTCTTCAGGGGCACAGGCAATGCTGACGAAGGCAGATAGTCCTAGTTATCATAGCCGTCCTGTTGTCCGTCATCTTGGTAGTCTCCTTCATAGTCTGGCCATAGGAATAGCCAGGGACAAAATCCATGAGTACTCTTTAAGTACTCGCAAACATCCACTAACAAGTAAGATAGTAGTAGTGTAAATGCTAACTCTAAGTTTGACTATAAAGTTAAGTTTGAAACCTAAGTTGAGTTCAAAAACAAAGAAAGATAAAATAAAGTTCTATAATCACTTAAGTTGTGAAGCTAGTGTCATAGTCACAACCCTGTTGTGGTCAAGTCCAGATTCATCATTCATTTCATAAGTCATTTTGAAAACATCTGACAACAAAACAGTATGGCCACTCCAACTGTCCATAACCACGGACGTGGCTATTCGAATAGTTTGACACTCTGCAGAGGTGGTACACTTTCACCACAAGATTCGATACCACTGTCAGGGATAACTCTGAATCATCATACTTAGTATGCAGATAATCAAACATAACCTTTCCTTTACACACTCTAGTATAAGCACCTCTCCTATGAGCAGGGCCTCCCAACCATGACCATCTGTCATCTTGGGCACTGCATAGGTGGACAACATTGAGAGGTGGCCTCAGCTCAAACCTCTCCCGCGAGGGAACTAATACTAACGCATATAAACTTCCAACTAAGCCTTACCCAATTCAGGTATTGTGGTTGTACGGTAAAATTGGAATGGTATCGCATCCGAATCCAACCATCAGTTTTGTAAAAGGGTTAAGGCTCATGCCTCAATATTTTCATCATCATAAACCAACACATGTCAAAACATCTCAATAGAATGACTCATCATTCCAAGGTTTTCATAATTCATTTTCACCAAGTGTTCCCATCTAAAGTGACTCAAGTTTTGATCTAGCTTTAAGCTACTAAGTTAAGAGTGTTCACTAAGGTGGGGATGCTAAGATCAATCTCATGCCATAGAATGACATCTAAGGTTATCTAGATAGTTCAAGTTTTATACTTTTTATGCTACCTTCAAAAACAAGTAAAGGACTTTGGTAAAGTAAGAAAGTAAAGCTTGGAATTAAATCTTGGACTAGGTATAAATCCAAATGGTATCACCAAAGCATGCCTAATGCCTTTGCTTAGGTTATATATCTTGCATGGGTTAGCTTGCATTGTTAATGATGGGTTGCCTTGGTTGGTGCAGTGGTTTTTTCTTCCTCCTCCTCTTGGTAGAACTCCTCCTCCTCGAAATCTTGGTCGGTACTATCGTCTATACATACATACGGTATACACAATCACCAAACAATACTTAACTAGTCTACTTAGCACTCTAAGGCACACATTTCATGATCTATTATCATCACAAGCACCACAAGGTTTTATTAACTAGTTTCTTTCTTTATATTTGAGAAAAGTAATTTCTACTCATTGAAATTAACTAAGATTTAATATTCTCCAATTAAAATATGGGATCATGTGGACACATGTCATCACCACATATTCTAACATGTGGGAATGTGATTTAAGGGTTGGATCACATTTTAATTAAGTTTAAGTTTATTATTTAATGATTTAAAGTGACTAGAAATGCCTATATAGCATTATTTTGGTACTAGTCCAAAGTCACTGCATGTAAACCTTACTATTATTACATATTTAGATAGGGATGGTTAAATGTGATTTTTTAGAGTTGGAATCAACTCCAAAGCTATTATGGTTGATTTTATAAAAATGTTTGAATGTGCAAAAGCTTTTGTCTTGTTATTTTTACTAGGAGAGATCTCTAACTCTAAATGAATTAATTCCAACGGGCTTGGATAGATCTTTTCAGAAGCTTTCTACCAAAATTTGAATCACTCAAATTAGTTTAGTAAATCTTCCTGAATTGATTTTTGAACTAAGGGATAGAAGTAAGTTCAAACTAAAATAGAAAAACCTATATTTGAATTCATGGGCTAGCCCGGGAAAACTAACGAGCCGGCCCATTGGCACTCCGTGGTGCGAATGACAACTGACAGGGGTGTCCCGCAGGTCAGCGGCACATCAAATGCAAAGCGGTACGGGGCAACGTAGACCGTGCGATTAAAAAGAAGATCTATGGCCGAGGATCGTCGTCCCCAGCGAATAGGTCACCAGCGAGAGCTAACCCTGGCGGCTTGGTGGGGGTGCAATGGAGGCATACCAGGGCTCCAGCTAGCATGGCGATGGGGGCGATCGAATGTGCTGTCGACGGCGGACTCGGGCATGGTCGCGGTGGCTCCTAGGGTGGACGAAATCGATGGCGCCTCTCCTCCTCTGCTGCGGCAAGCTTCGGCAAAATTCCGGCAAACGGCGGCCCGCCTTGCTCCGGGGATGGGGTGGAAGGATCAGTGGAGAGAGGGGAGTGAGATGGTGTGAGTAGTTTGTGCTGGGGTTGCCTCCTTTTATAGGGCGACAAAGCGACCGAACAGGATGGGCTAGCGACTCCGGCGAGGGCTTCACAGCGTGCTAGCGTCGTGACTGGAGGTAGGGGACGGTGGCCTGCCTCCTGGCGGTGCTCTACGGCTTAAATGCGCGGCTAGGGGCAGTGGCGTTTGGTTGGGGGAAGTTGGTGCTCTGCGCGGCAGAGGCGGCGTTCGACGCGGTGCACGGGGGCTATGAGTCAAGCGGCGGCGAACGGGCATGTCCGAGCGATTCCCTGGGTCGTGGTGACGTGGTGAGCACGGGCTGCGGTCGAGGCGCGGCGTGTGCACGCTTGTCGGGCGCGGCGCTCTGGCACGTGCTCGGCATGGTGCAAATGTCCTAGGCGCGGCGCTCTGCGAGTGGTCCACGGCTCGGCTCTGCTTGGGGAGGGGACAGAGGGCGGTGGTGTTGTTTGGTATAGATCCTAGACATGGCGAGAGAGAGAGAGATGGTCAGCTGTGAGCTATCCATGCTCGACCGGCAAGCATGGTGCTCAGGTGGCGCGGCACTGCTTCAAACGTCTATGGGGTAGCTTCTTGATGGCTGGGTTGGTTCTGGGGGAGACAAGGGCATCTACTAGGGTTCAAATGGTTTGACAAAAATCGATCAAAAATAGTATAAGTTGGGCCAGTTTGATTCTATCTGCAAGGTGTTCGACACAATGGCCGCAAGAGAAAAACATTTGAATTTTGGGCTGAAATTTGGCAGAGTGGTTGATCACATGCTTGAGCTTCTAGGTGTGCTTGGGTTTTGAAAATGGAAGTCATTTGAGTGGTTTTTGAATAAGCGTGATCTTGATGCCTACACTAGATTCAATTTTCAAATGCCATTTAAAATTAGTGTTTGCAAGTTTTTGGTAGATCACAAAGTGGGACTTGGTACATCACTACATGTACTAGGAAGGGGTGCAACGATCCACATTTGTTTCTATTAAGAACTGAGTTCTAGGAATAGCCAAAGTAGGCATGGTAGTTAAAATGGCACAAATGACCATTTGGTTATTTTATTCATTTTGATTTGTTTTTCTTTGGGATTTGTTTGGGAATGATCTAGATGATGTTTATTTCACCTAAGAATCATTTTACAATCAATGCATCACTTAATCATGGCAACTCAAAACAACTCCAATTTAAATGCGCACACATATGAATGCTTTAATATTTTTAAATGGAAAAGTTTTTTGTTGACTCTAAATTTGATGATTTGGATCTTGATCACTTGGATTAGAGTTTTGGGATGTTACGGCCATGCCTTATGGGCAAGATGACTAGAACGCCGTTTTCCGGTTCAATGGAACGGGCGACAGATTTATTGGAAATCATATATACTGATGTGTGTGGATCAATGAGTGTGTCGGCGCGAGGTGGATATCGTTATTTTGTTACTTTAACAGATGATTTGAGTAGATATGGATATATCTATTTGATGAAACATAAATATGAAACTTTTGAAAAGTTCAAGGAATTTCAGAATGAAGTGGAAAATCATCGTAACAGAAAGATCAAATTTCTACGGTCCGACCGTGGAGGAGAGTATCTTAGTTATGAGTTTAGCACACATATGAAAAATTGTGGAATAGTTTCACAACTCAAGTCTGCCGGAACACCACAACATAATGGTGTGTCGGAACGTCGTAATCATACTTTATTGGATATGGTTCGATCTATGATGTCTCTGACTGACTTGCCACTGTCATTTTGGGGTTATGCACTGGAAACTGCTGCATTCACTTTAAATCGGGCACCATCTAAATTCGTTGAAACGACACCGTATGAATTATGGTTTGGAGACAAACCTAAGCTGTCATTTCTTAAAGTTTGGGGATGCGATGTTTATGTGAAGAAACTTCAGCCAGATAAACTCGAACCCAAAGCGGAAAAATGCGTCTTCATAGGATACCCTAAGGAAACGATTGGGTATACCTTCTATCACATACCCGAGGGCAAGGTTTTTGTTGCCAAGAATGGATCCTTTCTTGAGAAGGAGTTTCTCGTGAAAGGTGTGAATAGTCGGAAGGTAGAACTCGAAGAGGTTATTGAACCTTCTCTTCATGAAATGGCGAGTAGCGCAGCACCGAAAGTTGTTTCGAAGTTGACTTCACCTAATGAAGAGAGAGCTAATGATATTGATCACACTACTGAACCTCGCCGGTCAAGCAGGACACGTGCAGCTCCTGAACTGTACGGTAATCCTGTTATGAATTTCATGATTGATGAAATAGATGACCCTGCGACGTATGAAGAAGCGATGATAAGCCCGGATTCCAACAAATGGCTAGAAGCCATGAAATCCGAGATGGAATCCATGTAGGGAAACCAGGTTTGGACCTTGGTGGACTTACCTCACGATCGAAAGGCCGTTGAGAATAAATGGATTTTCAAAAGAAAAACTGATGCTGATGGTAATGTGACTATCTATAAGGCTCGACTTGTCACAAAGGGGTTTCGACAAATTCAAGGAGTTGACTACGATGAGACATTCTCTCCCGTAGCGATGCTTAAGTCGGTTAGGATTGTGTTAGCAATTGCTGCATATTTCGATTATGAAATATGGCAGATGGATGTCAAAATTGCGTTCCTCAATGGTAATATTGAAGAAGGGTTGTATATGATACAACCTAAGGGTTTTGTCGATCCTAAGGATGCTAATAAGGTATGCAAACTTCAGCGATCCATCTATGGACTGAAGCAAGCATCCTAGAGTTGGAATCTCCGCTTTGATGAGGTGATCAAAGAGTTTGGATTTGTCCAAACTTATGGAGAGGCTTGTATTTACAAGAAAGTGAGTGGGAGCAATGTGGTATTTCTGATATTATATGTGGATGACATATTATTGATTGGAAATGATATAGATCTTTTAAACAGTGTTAAAAGTTATCTAAACAGCAAATTTTCAATGAAAGACCTTGGTGAAGCTTCATATATATTAGGCATTAAAATCTATAGAGATAGATCAAAGCGCCTAATTGGGCTATCGCAGAGTACATACCTTGATAAGATATTAAAGAAGATTAATATGGACGTAAGTAAGAAGGGGTTCTTACCTATGTTGCAAGGAAAGACATTGAGTAAGACTCAAAGTCCGGCTACGACGGAAGAAAAAGAGATAATGGATAAGATCCCCTATGCCCCAGCCATAGGCTCTATAATGTATGCCATGCTATGTACAAGACTGGATGTGGCACATGTTATTAGTTTGACTAGTAGGTACCAATCTGATCCAGGTTCGAAACACTGGATAGCGGTCAAGAATATCCTTAAGTACTTGAGAAGAACTAAGGATATGTTTCTTATATACGGAGGTGAATAAGAGCTAGTCGCTAAGTGTTATGTCGATGCTAGTTTTGACACTGATCCGGATGAATCTAAGTCTCAATCCAGATACGTATTTCTCTTGAATGGAGCAGCAGTTAGTTGGAGGAGTTCCAAACAACCTGTGGTGGCTAGATCAACGATGGAGGTGGAATATGTTGCTGCTTCAGAAGCGCCGTAGGAAGTGGTTTGGATGAAGGAGTTCATAACGGAACTAGGTGTGGTTCCTAGTGCATTGGACATAATGGTAATCTATTGTGACAATAATGGAGCCATAGCCAACGCCAAGGAACCAAGGTCTCACAAGAATTCCAAGCATATTAAGCGCCGGTTTCACTCCATCTGCGAGCATGTCAAGGATGGAGATATAAAGATTTGTAAAGTGCACACGGACCTGAATGTAGCAGATTCGTTGACTAAAGTTCTCCCCAGGGAAAAACATGATCAACACCAGAACTCCATGGGTGTTAGATTTATCACTATGTAAACTAGATTATTGTCTCTAGTGCAAGTGGGAGACTGAAGAAAATATACCCTGAGAGGCAATAATAAAGTTGTTATTATGTATTAATTGTATATGATAGATGTTTATTTTGCATGCTATAATTGTATTGATAGGAAAAGTCAATACACGTGTGCTTAATAAACAAAAAGGGTTCCTAGTTATGCCTCTCTTATAGACTAGCTTGTTGATTAACAAGATGATCAAGGTTTCCTGATCATGGACATTGGATGTTGTTAATAACAAGGTCACAACATTTGTGAAATGATGTGATGAACATTCATCCGAAGTATAGCATTACGATCAAGTCATTATGTTTACATTACTATAACATCATACGAAGTAATCTTTATCCTTAGACCATGAGATCATGTTAATTGCTAACACCGGAAGAGTATCTTGATAACATCAAACGTCACACTGTAACATGGTGACTATAAAGGTGGGTTCAGTGCTACGAAAGTGTTATGTTGAGGCTCATGGATCAAGAGTGGAATTTGTCAATCCCGATGACGGATAGATATACTCTCGGCCCTCTCGGTGATATCACATTAAGATAGCTTGCAAGCAAGTGATGTGATCACTAGAATGTAATATCACGGGAACGAGAAAAGAGTGCATGTCGGTAATGAGATCAAACTAAGTATTTGGATACCGATGATCGAATCTTGGACATGTATTATATCATGAGACAAAGGGATTAAATTGCTAGCGTTAAATGTTCTCACGATCATAGAAGTCATCGTTGAATGTGCAGGAGTCAGTATGGATCTCTAGGTCCCGATTCTGATTATTGATCTGAGAGGAGTCTCAATCATGTCTGCATTATTCGCGAACCGTAGGGTGACATACTTAAGGGTTACCGGACACCATTTTGGAGCACATATGTTTCAGATCAAAGGATTGCAAAGCGCAGGAATTGTTTCGATAGAAACCGGAATTGTTTCGGGTGAAATTGCAGAAAGTGGCTATGCATGTGATATTGAAATGTTGCAAGGGGTTTTATGTGAATGTTTGTTAATTAAAGTAATTAACAAATTCTAAATAAATGTAATAAAATAGTTTTATTAAATGAGAGAGCATTAAACTTAGAGAATTTTAATGCATTTAAAGTGGAGACTTTAAAAGAGAATGTGAAGGGGCATTTTAATGTGGAGGAGTTACCACCACATGAATGGGGGAGGTGAGGGGTCACCTCCATGAGGCGTCGGCCATGGAGGGGGTTGATGGCTCAGTGTACGGCGCCAGAAAAATGCTGGTGTAGTGTTGATGTAGAGCTCGTTGGGAACCCCAAGAGGAAGGTATGATGAGCACAGCAGCAAGTTTCCCTCAGTTATGAAACCAAGGTTTAATCGAACCAGTAGGAGCAAGGAAACACCCCAAAGGTGTTGCTAGCTGAGCCTTGGCAAGGCGCACTACCGGTGCTAGTAGCAACGTGGAGACCTGCACAACACAACCACAGAACTTTGTCCCCAACTTGCGATGAGGTTGTCAATCTCACCGTGTTTTGTGGAAAACAAAGGATTAAACGTATTGAATGGAAAGAAGTAATAGTTTGCAGAAAGTAAACACAAAGCAGTAAACAATTTATAGATTGTATGTAAAAGAAAAAGGACCAGGATCCATAGTTCACTAGAGGTGGCTCTCCTTAACATAGATAACATGCTGGGTGAACAAATTACAGCGGGGCAATTGAGAAACATCGAGAAAGCAATACATGCATATACTAATCATCTTGACTCCTTTAAGACTTGATTGGGCATTACAACATTATACATAGACCGCCATCCAACTGCATCTATGACTAATAATACACCTTCAGGTTATTATCCGAACCCCCTCCAGTATTAAGTTGCAAGCCACAGATTATTGCTTTACGAACTGTGTGTAAAGTAAACAATACGATTGTTCAATGAAGGATTGTTGTTTTCTCCCTAGTAGCAACAACACATCTAGTACCTTAGAGATTTCTGTCACTTCCCTAGATTACCAGAGGCATGAACCCACTATCGAGCATAAATACTAACTCTTGGAGTTGCTAGCATCTACTTGGCCAAGATAGCTACTAACAACAGAAAGCATGCAAGATCACAAATAACAAAGACATGATAGAATCAATAATCAATCTGAAATAGCATCTCAATATCCATCGGATCCCCGCAAACACAACATGCAGAATTACAAATAGATGCTCTTGATCATGAACGGAGCTTACAAGACCTTAACATGAAAGCACAAAGGAGGAGAACCAATCATCTAGCTACTACATGGATCTGTAGTCCAAGGATGAACTACTCACACATCACACCGGAGGCTTGCATGGTGATGAAGAAGGCCTCCAGGGTGAATTCCCCTCTCAGGCAGGGTGCCGGGAAGAGCTTCATATCCCTCCCGGTCTAGGGATGGAGATGACGGCGGCTACAGACTCTTTCGTGGATTTTTGATCAGGCACTTAGGGTTTTCGTCCCGAGGGCATCTTATAGGCGGAAGGGGAGGCCGAGGGGGTGCCGGAGGCGGCCATGCCACCCCCTGGCGCGGGCCAGGCTGGGTCGCGCAGCCAGGTGGTGTGGTGGCCCCTTGGCCCCTCTCCGTCTCATACTCTGGCATCTGATGACTTCCGGAAAAATAGGCACTTTGGCTTTTGTCCCGTCCAATTTCGAGATTATTCATTTTCTGACTTTCCTGGAACCAAAAACAGCAGAAAACAGGCAGCTGGCATTGTGGCTCTTGTTAATAGGTTAGTCCAAGAAATCATATGAAAAGTACTCCAAAGTGTGGACAAAACACAAGAAAGTGGATAAAACCAAGCATGGAACATCAAAAATTATAGATACATTTGCTATGTATCAACATCCCCAAGCTTAACTCCTACTCGTCCTCGAGTAGGTAAGTGATAAAAAGGAAGAATAATTTTTGAGGTGACATGCACCATCAAAGACTTGATCAAAGTATTTGTAAAACATTCAAAGTTGGGATCATAGTACTTCAATCATAACATGAAAGACAAGGTTCTAGCAATAAGACAAAGAAACTATGATGCAACATGAAAAGGCACAAACAAAAGATTCATGAATAACAATGCTTTGCAAGACATTTGTTTGTTTCACATAAAGAAAACATAGCTGTTGGGGATATACTTTCTGGGTATCCTCACAGTTCCTCACTGACCAGGGTGGCCCACTTTGGGTTAGAGCTTTGCTTCACGGGCGGCCCAATCAGGGAGAAAGACGGAGTCCAATCCGGCTACGGGAAGGCCCAAAAGACTTACCGACTTGGGCCCATAATGTTACTTGTAGTTCCAGATGTACTCTGTAACCAACTCTTAGTCGTAGCCGGATAGATATCTCCTCTAAACCCTAGGCCGGATATCTATATAAGCCGTCCTAGGGAGATTCTTTTTGGCACACCTCAATAGTCTACAATCTCAACTCGCATAGGTGAAACCCTTGTAACCCATATTCCGGCTCTGCCGTATTACTGGATTGCTAGCAGGAGTAGGATCCGTCCAAAGCCGGCGGATTCGAACCTGGGTAAACTTGTGTGCTCACCGTCCCAGAATACCGTACGTCTCACACCCCTCTCTTCCGCATGCCTCGAGGACCCCCTCATGGCGTACTTGTCATCAATCCGACGACACTTGGCACCCACTGTGTGGCAAGTGAGCTTTGGATCTCCATTCCGAGCGGAATCTGCAAGAATCGGAATCGGCGAGACTATCACCGTCGGTCGCATCCTTTGCGCCAGCAACGTCCCTCTCATCGTTCTCGACGAGACTTGGATTCCGGCTAGGGAGGTCGTGACTGCTTACACAATTATGTCTTTTGGCGAGATCGATGTTTACGTCGGTTTTACTGAACCTGCCCAACCCACCCAAGTGGTGATGATAGAGGCAGAAGAATCTTCTGGGTCCCCTTTGTCCGTGGAGGCGGCAGAGTTCCGGATCTCAGAAAGCCCTAATCCCACCCAACCCGCACTAGTTGCGGAGATAGTGGAGAAATCCAAGCCTGAAGAAGACCTAGCAATCCAAGTCGAATCTAGAGTGGATCTCCCTAGAGAAGCCAGATCCCAGATCGACCCACCCGTGGAAGTCGAAATTCAGGAGGAGCATATCAACGACACTGATTCCGGCTCTGACGATGCCGGGACAGACAAGCCTTTCCTGAGGTATACACTGAGACTCATGATACTGCAAGGCGAAAGCGCAGATGCAATCCTCAAGACCATCAAAAGTTTCGACATGGCTAATCGCGAAAGCCGCAGGTACCTCAGGAACACGCGTCACACTTCGTCGGATACATGGGATCCGGATCTGGCTCTACAGATGCTGGAGAAAACACCGACTCTGTGCTGGAGGCAATTGGAACAAACGCCGACATACCTGCATCCTCGGATGAATCGATGACGTCAGCAGATTTCTGAAAGTTCTCCGCAGAATATGAAGAGGAGTATAACTCCAAAGATGCAGAAGAAGGAGAAGCCATGGATGAAGGATCCGAGGAACATTCTCCCAAAGTGCAGGATGACATGGACGTCGGAGATAATCCCGAAGTCCAGATGTCCGAAAGTACCGACCAGAGCTTGACTCCAGGAAACGGACCCAAAGCCGTCTTTGCTACCGGCGCTGCCAAGAAGGCAAAGAAGAAGAACAAGAAGAACAAAACCAAGACAAAAGACCCTCTGATAGAGGAGGTGATTGCCGAGGAATACGAAGAAGACTCGGATGGAGCACTTATCCCAGAAGAGCCAAAAAAAAGAAGAATCGGTGGATGGACACGTGATCACTGAAGGTGCGGGTAAACTCATCGATGCTGCATTAACCACACCTATCCCTACAGCTTCAGAACTTACTGCTAAAGAGCTGGACGAAAGGGCCCAAGCCCTAGAAGCGCGTTGTCAACAACTCCTCGATGAAGCCAAAAACATCGAGGTGGAGAAGAAACACATGGCAACTAAGGACTACATGTCTCGGTTGCATCATAAGACACGGAAGCGTCACACCAATGACGACCAATTCCCACATGTCCATGCCGTCCTTTTCGGGGATGAGATGGGGAAGCCACGGAAAGACAGCAAAGGAGATTGGGTATATCCAACCACAGTACAGAATACCGTGGCGGCCCGAGAAATTCTATCGGCTAATCCAGGACCGGAAGAGATCCGTTTGGGCATCAAACTACTCAACAAGGGACTGGAGCAGCAAAAGGTCGCCCTGTCCGGAAGTCAAAAATTGGTCTCGGATTCTGACCAATGTCGCACAGATCCGGCATGGGCTGACGTAAGACCCCATCACGTCCGGGAGCAGTATCATCGTCCCGAACACCGGGAAGACAATTATTCAAGAACCGGATCGTCAGGACAGCATTACAAACCTACGCTTAATTGGAGCAACGTCACTCCAGCGGCCAAAAAAGAGGCCATTGCTGCACTGAATCTGAGAAACCCTCCCTGGCGAGAGTCTAATGATCGAAGGGGACAAGATAAAGAGAAACGTCGGGAGGAGGATCGTCAAAGAATGCCACCTCCTAGACATACAAGCCGTCCGGCCGAACCTCACCATGGTGGGAATGATGGACGAAGGAACGATGGAAACCATGCTGGTACAAGCTAGCAGGGGGCTCGTCGTAGTGAAGATCCTCCCCGGAACCGGAATAATGACGCTCCAGACGGAGGCCGGCGATCAGCCACAAACAATTCAGCTGCTCCACCCTCTCCACCAAGCAGTCATCACAACGGCTCCCAAGGGGGACATAGAGTACAACATGGTGGAGGAGGTGGCATAGAAGCCGAAGTCCGGCTCCAAGGCACCGCAGCCACAGCCGGCATTCGGGACGATCTCTATCCCCGAATGATGCAAGGCATAGGATCAATTCCAACATAGAGGCGCGGCGCTACGAAAACGATGATATCTACGTGGGCCCAAAGTGCTTCGTACCACGCATCAGAGCTACAAGATTCCCAGAAGGATTTGCTATCTCAAGGCATATCCAAGCCTACGACGGCATTGCTCAGCCAGATACTTGGCTACAGGATTTTTTCCAAGCTTGTTGCATCGCCAAAGGCGGAAACAGCCTGGTTGCAACCCGATATCTCCGACTTATGTTGCGGAAGACGGCACGATCATGGCTTAATGAACTTCCGGAGAACACCATCCATAACTGGTATGACATACAAAGTGCGTTCTTTCGGAATTTGGAAGGCACATATCGGAGGCCCTGTTCGGTCGGAGACCTGCAGCGTTGCACCCAGAAAGCCGGAGAAACTTGCCAGGATTACCTCGGATGATGGATCGACACCAAGAACTCCTGTGAAGGAGTAAACAATCAAACCGCGATTGAAGCTTTCATCGCAGGACTCCCAGTTGGTCTACTACATCACCGCTTGAAGTGTGACAAGGTCACTGATTTGGGACAGATGATAGAAACTGTGAGCAAGTATGCATATGTTGACGACGATGCAGAGGGATTACTCAACGTCCTGGTTGTGCCTCAGTCGGCAAGACAACCAAAGCAACAAGCTCAGAAGCGCAAAAATACCTCGGAAGAAAAACCCAACGTGGAAACAGCGGTGGTTACTATTGTTTCTGGGTCTGGAGGACGAGGAGGACGCGGCAGAGGCCGCGGGCGTGGCCGTGGGACTTCAAGGGTCCAAGGTAGAGAAGAACAGCAACCAGGCAAGACCTACTCTTGGGCCGACATCGCCAATAATCCATGTGTGCATCACCTAAACGCCAATGGGGGCTCGTCCCACACCAACGCCGAATGTCGTTTCAATGATGACATCAAAACAGATGACACCGCGGGCTACAAAGCTAAGCGGAAGAAGGGAAAGAAAAATCCTAAAAAAGACAAAGAGACCAAGGAAGATTCCGACATGGAGGAAGCTGATGCTTCAAATCCCAAGCCAGAAGGGAAGAAGACTTTTCCCACCAAGAAGGACACTTACGTCACCTTCCTCGAATCTCAACCAGCAAAGGTCAAGAAAGCAGTTCTACACGAGCTCAACGCAACAGTTCCGATTGTCCCTCAATATCTGGACTGGTCAGAAGTGGCAATCACATTTGACCGCGATGATCATACGCCTAAGTTGCACAGGCGAGGAAAATACGCCTTAATCGTCAACCCACTTATTGACGGTTATGGTTTCTCCAAGACCCTCATGGACGGTGGTAGCAGCATCAATATCCTCTATGTTGAAACACTACGCCGGATGAAGATCTCGGAAACCCAGCTGAACCATAGCTCTGTGATCTTTCACGGAGTTGTCCTAGGAAGACAAGCTAATTCCCTAGGAGAGATTACTTTGGATGTTACCTTTGGAACTCCAAAGAATTATCGGACGGAGGCACTTTCCTTCGAAGTGGTCCCATTCAAGAGCACATACCACGCTATATTCGGACGTCTGGCTTACTGGGCCTTAATGGCTCGTCCGTGTTACATTTACAATATGATGAAAATTCCAGGTCCCAACGGCGTGATCACCATCAGGGGAGACCCGAAGAAAGCGCGAGAGTGCGAGGATGGAAATGCCGCCTTTGCTGAAGCTGTGCTACATGCCGAGGAGTACCAGGAGATCAAGAAGAGCATAGATCCGTCCGAGATGCACGCAACAAAGAAGGAGGTGACAAAGCCAAATCCGGAGTTCAAGGCATCAGAAGAGATGAAGAAAGCGCCGTTGAAGGCTGATGACCCCTCCAAGGTGACCCAGATAGGCGTAGGCCTAGGTAGCGCATAGGAAAGCGCGATCGTCAAGTTCCTCCAAGAAAATCAAGATATCTTCGCATGGCAGCCGTCTGACATGACCAGAGTACCTAGGGAACTTTCCGAGCACTCTCTAAATTTAAACCCGAACTCTAAACCCGTCAAACAGTCCCTACGACGGTTTGGCGACGAAAGGCATAAGGCAATAGCTAAGGAACTAGCATGGCTCGAGTTAGCCGGATTCATAGAAGACTTCATCCACACTGAGTGGTCGGCCAATCCTGTAATGGTCCCTAAAAAGGACACCACTGATTTAAGGATGTGTGTTGATTATACTGCCTTGAACAAGGCTTGTCCAAAAGATCCGTTCGCTTTGCCTAGAATTGATCAAGTTATCGATTCTACGGCAGGCTCGGAACTCCTCTATTTTCTCGACGCATATTCCGGCTATCACCAAATCCGGATGACGGAATCTGACAAAGTCAAAACTTCATTCATAACCCCTTTCGAAACCTTCTGTTTTGTTACGATGCCCTTTGGGCTGAAGAACGCAGGAGCTACGTACCAGCGCACGATGTAGTGTTGCCTCCATGATCAACTCGGACGCAATGTACATGCATACGTGGATGATATCGCGGTAATGTCCAAAAAGAAGGAAACACTGATTTCTGACTTGGAGGAAACATTTGCCAATCTACAAAAATACAACATCATGCTTAACCCGAAGAAGTGCTTCTATGAAATACCAGTCGGAAAATTGTTAGGTTTCATCGTGTCTCAAAGAGGCATAGAGGTGAACAAAGATTAACTGGTTGAAGGACGTACAAAGATTAACTGGTTGCATCGCTGCGGTCAGTCGATTTGTAAGCCAGCTTGGTGAAAGAGCCGCACCATTATACAAACTCCTGAAAAATACCAAGGATTTTGTTTGGACTGACGAGGCTGAAGCTGCACTACAAGACCTGAAGAAAGTACTCTCATCTGCTCCTATCCTTGCAGCGCCGGAACCTAAGGAACCGATGTTGCTCTATCTTGCTGCGACAAATAAAGTCGTTAGTATCGTCATGGTGGTGGAGAGACCAGAGGAAAATCAGGAACACCTGGTGCAGAGTCCGACTTACTTTGTCAGCGAGGTCCTGACAGAATCAAAACAGCGGTATCCGCAATATCAAAAGTTGGCTTACGGTGTTTTTCTAGCATCTCGTAAGTTACGACACTACTTTCAGGAGCATCCAATTACCGTGGTGAGCACAGCTCCCATGAGAGATATAATCAACAACAGTGACGCCACAGGACACGTCGCCAAATGGGGCATAGAGCTTTCAGCTTTCGATATTGAGTATAAACCCCGGACAGCAATCAAATCCCAGATCCTTGCTGACTTTGTTGTTGATTGGACAGAGACGAAGGAGAACATGATCCTCCCTGAGTCAGAATATTGGACCCTCTACTTTGATGGGTCTAAGGCTCGAGGGGGCTGGGGGACTGGCGTGGTGCTCAAATCACCCCAAGGAGAAAAACTTCTATACGTGTTGCAGATCCACTTCACAGCGACAAACAACATTGCCGAGTATGAAGCACTGCTAGATGGAATCTAGATTGCTAAGGATATTGGCATCCGGCGTTTGATGTGTTACGGAGATTCGGATCTTGTTGCTCAACAAGTGTCGGATATTTGTAATGCAAATAAACACATGGAAGCATATAAAGCTGTCGTGGATGATCTATCTAAATCGTTCGAAGGGTTTGAAGTTCAACACATCCCTCGAGCAGAAGATGAGGAAGCAGACGCACTATCTCGGATAGGTTCTGCGCGGAAAGAGGTCCCAGATGGCGCTTTTCTAGAGCACCTCAAAGTTCCCTCAATAAAGGGCGTAGATGAGGAATATCCGACCAAGTCCGACTCACCTTTGATAGCAGTTCTGGCTGTAATTCCCAGCTGGACTCAACCCTACCTAGATTATCTGGTAGATGGCAAATTACCCAAAGACGAGGTTCTGAGCCGGCAGATTATCCGACGAGCAAAAGCCTATACTATTGTTAAAGGTGAGCTCCATAAACGGAGTATTTCTGGGGTTTTTCAGCACTGTGTATCTCCGGAAGAAGGAGTGGAAATCTTGAGGGAAATCCACGAAGGCAAGTGTGGTCACCACGCTGCAGCCAAATCTTTAGTGGCAAAAGCTTTTAGACACGGATTTTTCTGGCTTACAGCTCAGGCAGATGCCGAACGATTAGTCAAGACGTGCAAAGGTTGCCAAAAGTACGCCAAGCAAGCTCATGTCTCGGCTGATCATCTAAGAACAATACCTATAACATGGCCCTTTACGGTCTGGGGGCTTGATATGGTAGGACCATTTAAACGAGCTCCAAGTGGATTTACTCACCTCTTAGTGATGGTGGATAAATTCACAAAATGGATTGAGGCTAAACCTATCACTAGTTGTGATGGATCAACAGCCAAAAGATTTGTCGAGGATGTTATAATTCGGTATGGTTATCCACATAGCATTATCACGGACAACGGGAGTAACTTCTCTATGGGAGAATTGGCTGAATTCTGCAACGAGCAAAATATCCGTCTTGACGTTGCGTCAGTTGCACATCCACAGGCTAACGGACAAGTCGAAAGAGCAAATGGTTTAATCCTACAAGGGCTAAAGCCGAGACTCGAAGCACCACTACGACGTGCTGCAGGGGCTTGGGCAGAGGAACTACCCTCTGTAATTATGAGTTTACGAACAACTCCAAACAGGTCAACAGGATACACACCTTTCTTCTTGGTCTATGATGCAGAAGCAGTTCTTCCTAGTGATTTGATTCATACTTCTCCTAGAGTGGCCGCGTATATCGAAGAGGATGTCGAAATTTCTCGACAAAATGATCTCGACTTAGTCGAAGAAGTTCGCGTCGTTGCTGAAATGAGATCTACAGCCTATCAGCAGAAGTTACGCAAGTATCATAGCCAGAGAGTCTGAAATAGATCTTTCAATAAAGGTGATTTGGTTCTCCGGCTTGTGCAACAAATAAACCACAAACTTTCCCCAGTATGGGAAGGGCCGTTTTTAGTTAGTCGAGTATTGCACAATGGATCGTACTACTTAATTGGCATGAGGCCAGTCAAAGAAAGACCTGCTACTAAGAAGAGAAAGAGAGCTGGAGGCAGTACAAATCCGGATGAGTTAGACAGACCGTGGAATATTGCTCGGCTACGTCCCTTTTATTCTTAGTTTATCCTTCTTTGTAATCATATATATGTACATGTTCTGTGAGAAATAAAAGTTTTGGTTGCCACAAGTTTTTCTGAGAAGTTGTTACCATCTTATTTCCGAATGATCATGTCATAGTAGAAAATCCCAGAATGCTTGAAAGTACTTTATGCTCATGCTCGTTCTGGTTTAGATTTCCGATTTTAAAATTGCTACCTTCGGGTATAACTCTAAAATTTCTAGTCTTTACTTTGGTTATTTATCTGATTACTAGATGCGGGCATTTTCCGAGTAGTGAATTGTTGGTACTGGAAGTCGGCTTTGTTTCCGAGTTTAAACTGGTTTAGCAATTGAGCTCCATTGCTCGGCAAAGTTTCCGGCAGAAGGTTTAGCCAGCTCACGAAAGCGACGAGGCAGAAAGCCAGATAAATGATAAGTTTGGGCGAAAAAATACAAGTGCTTACGTAAACATTTCAGGCACGCAAAAAGTTTAAAAGCCAAAAGTGTTGAATAGATCAAAAGCTTAGCACTAGCAAAATAATAGTACTTCATATTTACAAACGCATCATGTTTTTTCAGATAATACAAAATGTTTCTGGTAATCTATGATGCAGGAGGAGATGAAGGAGCTGCCACCTCGCTGGAGATGCCACCTTGGTATCGTTCCGAGATGTCCGCATCCGAGTTGGTGCGTTCATCGTCGGAAACTTCTGCTGATTCTTCTGGAGGAGGAGGCGAAGTATCCACGCGGGTGAAGAAAGGGGTCTCGTAGCTGGTCAGGTCAGCCATGTGACACCCATATCCGGCGCAGGAGTGCATGATGGCTTGAAGGTCCTGCTCCTAGCCGTCTTCATCTACTTTGCAGTACCCTCTGGTCACTTGCCATATTTCCATGTTTCCATGGTGGCTCATGACCATGGTGAGAGCATTCTGCGTCGCAGTCCGTGCGCAGGACATGTTCTAGTCCCGAACAAGTTGCGGCATCTCCTTTGCCTTGTCCCGCACCTGAAAATCTAACATGATGTGCATGTCCGAAATCTTAAGAGCTTCGCCGATGTCCTCAAGGGATTGGCGGAAGTCATGAAGCAGGTCACCGACTTGGGTAAGCCGGTGGGTGCGGGGCTCGGTGCAAGAAGAGTCCGTCAAGTTCAGAGGACCTATACACAAAACAAGTTAAGAAAATCGGATATTGATAGAAGTCGAAAAAAAAGACAAGTCAGACAGATGGAACGTACCGAAAATGACGTCGTCAATTTTGGTCCTCTCCTCCCAGAGACTCTGGAGTTCAGCCCGGAGCGCCTGGGAAAGGTCCCTCTCTCTGCTAAGCTCACTCTCGAGGTCCGAGATTGTTTTATCTTGAGCAGCGATCTTGCGATCACGCTCTTCAGTAGCCATGGAGAAGGATTCAAGGACTTGAGCTATGCTCTTTTCATGATCCACCTTGAGCTTATTCAGCTCTTGGCGAAGCTCCTTGTTCTCCACTACCAAGGTCTTGAGGTTCTCGGCCTCTTCGATCATGGCGCAGGATTGTTTCACCAGCGCTGTAAGTCAAAAAGAACAACAGTTCAGAAAAATTCGACATTGAAAAAACAAAGACAAGGTTTGAATCTCGGAATGTTTACCTTCGGTCTCATCCTTGGCAACTTTAAGTTCGGCATTTTTAAGCCGGAGAGCTTTGATCTCTCTCTGCTTATTGCAGACATTCTTCAGTAAATCCTGGTTATATGAACATACTTTCTGTCAGTCAGAATACCCAAAGTCAGAAAGCTACTTAAGACTCGGGCTAATATTTTTGCTAATATCAGCACGAGCCTTGGGGGCTACACTAGTTTGTTCTTTGGCATCCTAATGAAGCATAAACCCGGATTATATATCCTACTTCATGCTTGGAGTCTAGAGGATATGATATAAAATAAAGGAAAAAACAGGAGTTGGAATTCCGACTTACATATTGTTCGCGAGTGAGTTTATCCAAACCCGCGTTCACTTTAGCGGCCACCTTTTCGGCGAGAGTCAGAGGAATCACTGGGGCTATTGGAAGCTCACCAATCCTAATCCTCTCGTCACGAAGGCGCACCTGGGCGAGAAGGTCAGAGAACTTGACGTCCTCTGCTTCTTGTGCTTCTTCTTCGGCGGATAAAGTACTTTTCTCTAGGCATTGCTTGGCGAGCTGCTGGATTTCTTCAGCAGATTTCTGAGACAGGCCAAACTTGGCAAGTCCTGGATTGCTGATGAGGTTTTCGGCGAAGGTTTCTACCGAGGGATCATTACCCAAAGAGGGTTCACCCTTATCTAGATCTGACTCACCCATGGTGACGTCAGTTTGCGATTCAAGGATCGCAGGCTCCGTCGAAGGAGCCGGATCTTCTGCGATGACCGGAGAAAGAATGGTCACCGGCGTTGCTGAAGGTTGAGGGGCAGGAGTCGGAGGAGCCACGGCAGGGGAAGCTATAGTAAGCTTTGTCTGTCGCAAGGGCTTCGAAGAAATCCCTTTCCCCTTGCCCTTGAGAAGCGGTTTTGCTCTGAGAATGTAGTAAAGTCGGAAACATTACATCTCGGAAAGAAATTCGAGTAAAGTACAAAGGCGGAAGTTGTGATTGAAAGTTACCTCTTCACGACGGGCACCTCCTTTGTGCCAACAGCCACTGTCAGAGCTTTACGCTTCTTGAGCGCAAGGTCCGGCAATGGGACCACCTCTATCTCCTGAGAAAACTCAGGAGGATATCCTTCGAGCAGAGCAAGTTCCGACTCGGGGAGGTCAGCAAGCTGAAAATAAGAAAACATATCAGTATTGCAGTTTAACTCAAAGATTGAAAAACGTAAAAGGTGTACTGATGGAAGCTTACCGGCACTACGGGGTTTTCCGCCGTATGCATATCCAGAGAAACCTCCAGGATCCTCCTCTCGATCCGCTCCCTGGTCAGCCACTTGATCTGGCTTATGTACCCCTGAGTGGTGTAGGATTTGGGGCTGATGCGGAGGGAGTCATTCTTGGACGACGTGATGGAGTGCATTAGTCGATCCCCGTGGTACTGAAGGGGCTGGATCCGGCGTGAGACCCAGCATTGGACTAAGTCGGATCCCTTTAGTCCCTTGTGTTTGATCAAGTATTCGATCCGCCTCTTAGCGAGGATCAGATCGTCGGTGAGAGCCAAAGCAGCCTCGTCCCAAGAAGGTTGGGTCGTGGCAGCTATGTCGATGAAAGCCGGCAAAGCAGTGGCTTTGCCAGGAGCCGGAATATCCCTATGATAGAAAAACATGGCTGGCCATTGTTTGATCGAGTCATTAGCTAGAATTTTGGGATACGCGCACTCGCGTCTAAGCGAAAAGCTAATAGTACCGGTGATGTAAGGAACACCGGTAGTAATGGAGTTTCTCCGGACATGAAAATAGTACCGGAAAAGAGTCAAACTCGGCCTAATGCCGATAAAGCCCTCACACAACAAAGCGTACACGCTCATCTCTAAGAGAGAGTTGGGAGGAAGATGATGAGTTGAACTCCGTAATGATCAATCACCTCAGAGAAGAACTCCGAGGGAGGAAACGACAAACCTCTGTCGAGGTGGGTGTCGAAGTGGACCCGCTCGCCGTCACGCGGGTTGGGGACGGTTTCCTCGAAGTCGCTCCGCCAGTCGCCGGTGGCAAGGAGCCCTTCCTTCTCCACGTTCTTGAGACCCTCGTCATTGAGCATGCATGGAATCCAGATCCCGTGAAAGCTCTCTTTCTCCGCCACCGCTTCCGCCGTCACCGCCGCCGCCGCTGCCGCCAAGCCGGAGGAGGAAGATGAAGCCATTTCTCCGGCGAGCAGCTGACCTAGAATTGGCGGCGCTGGGAGTTCTGTGGGGGAGGAACGGGGAGCTTTGCGCGTGCAGGGAGATTGGGAGGAGAGGAAAAGGCAAAGGACTGGTGAAAGGAGAAGGAGAGAATCCTAACCCCTTATATCCACCTAACTACGCCAAGATTCGTGCAAATGCTACAGTGTAACCGCCACGCGTCGTGGAAGGAACTGGGAAGGAACCACGCGATGATTACGTCGCCTCGATCTCCGCGCATGCATTGAAATAGCGCCTCGGTTCCGCGAACCGCGGACCCACCAACGGTCGCGCTGACGGAATGCCTGTCAGATGACGTGACTTGACCATTACTTATGTCAGGTGGCGTTAGGAACCAAGTTCCGGCTTAGTTTGAAATCAAGCTGGAAAATCCGAGTAACCTGTTGATAGGTCCGACTTATTTTTTAAGACCCGGATCATATTTTTTGTTGTGAAGTTTTAGGAACCCTTCAAGATTCTACAAGCCGAAGATCAAGCTAGACGATGATAAATCCGACTTTGGATCTTGGAGGCCTCTAGGGGCTGCTGTTGGGGATATACTTTCCGGATATCCTCACAGTTCCTCATTGACCAGGGTCGCCCACTTCGGGTTAGAGCTTTGCTTCACGGGCGGCCCAGTCAGGGAGAAAGACGGAGTCCAATCCGGCTACGAGAAGGCCCAGAAGACTTACCGACTTAGGCCCATAATGTTACTTGTACTTCAAGACGTACTCTGTAACCAACTCTTAGTCGTAGCTGGATAGATCTCTCATGTAAACCCTAGGCCGGATATCTATATAAGCCGTCCTAGGGAGAGCCGTTAGGGCACACCTCAATAGTCTACAATCTCAACTCGCACAGGCGAAACCCTTGTAACCCATATTCCGGCTCTGCCGTATTACTGGATTGCTAGCAGGAGTAGGATCCGTCCAAAGCCGGCAGATTCGAACCTGGGTAAACTTGTGTGCTCACCGTCCTGGAATACCGTACGTCTCACACCCCTCACTTCCGCACGCCTCGAGGACCCCCTCATGGCGTACTTGTCATCAATCTGACGACAATAGCATAATAGTATTCAGCTTGTCCCTCAGAGTAGCAAATATAAATGCATGGGACACCTTCAAAGTTCATAAGAATGACTAGATACAAATAGTTTAAAACAAGCAATATCAAGTTATCCATCAATCAACTAGTCTTGGGACAATGCACATAGAACTAAGAATGGCCACTGTGCTCTCAAAGTAGGTGCATAAAGGTAGAAGGTGGAGACTCAATATAATGGTGGAATAAAGGCCTTCATAAAAGGAAGTAGGGATTCAAGTCTCATAAAGAGCTTCCAAAAATTATGGTACTTATAGCTTTCAGATCTCATTGCCCCTATCATAAGCATCTTGAAGTGATTAAGATTAAAGTGAACAAACTATGGTGTACATGCTTGACAAAGTATAAGTTAGGAATCTCATGTCCCTTGTATACGAGGGTCGCTCCTCACGCTACTCAAGTTTAGTCACCGGTAAGTTCTTGTCATCGTAACTACATGTGTATCATAGAGAACCGCCAACGGGGTACCCCTTGCCCGATGATACGGAAGAATCCCCATATCAAAATGAAAAGGCAAGCAGACAACGAGCATCTCAGCAATCTTCTTATTTACCATGTGAATATGGTGTTTTTTTCTCTCTTTCCTCTTTTCATAATATCTTTTTTTTCTTTCTCTCTTTTTTCTCAATATAGGACTCTTTTTTTATAATAAGAATGCTTCATAGACAGCTCATTATGGTTACGTTGCAGGTTTCCACCATGTCAGCATGGATTAGACCAGCGGCCCAGGCGTTTCTCTAACACATATACATAACTCTATGGACTTACAAGATCCCCTTTCATTTCACACTGACGACATCCATATACAAAAAAGCATGATATCAACTAGGTACAAATACCAAGTGCAATGTTGAAAGCGTTCCCCGTGATATAATGGTTCTACTAATTCCCAACAAATAAGTGCAAGCATATACAACATAGATGACACAATGGTTCAAGTTTATTAAGGGCAAGAAAAGTAAAGTGTGCCATCAAGTTCGTGAGAGCTTTAATCACTACTTTTCTCATAACAAGTTTAATTTGGAAGGTAAACAAAAGCATGAATATACTTGGAATAGCATAAGCTAGTAGGTAGGTATGGTGGAGTCTTTGGAATAACTTGGTTTAGGGAGTTGGATGCATGAGTGGAACTCATACTTTGTTGTGGAGGGTAGCAAAAGACTAGGAGCGACAAACTAAGAGAGAAATAATGGGCACAATCATGCAGAGCGACAAAACATCATTGATCAAAGCATAAAGTGATACTACAAGTTGAAAACTAAAGGACTATAAAGTCTATGGTGACTTGAGATAGTCATAACATGTTGTGATCATGCGCCAAGTCAACCCAAATAAAGCATCAAAGGAGAATACCACTATACTATGCTTTAATATGCTAAAACAACGCATGATTCATCCAAGGCACATTAAGTAATCTCAATTGTTTATAACAAGTCATGCTACAGCAAAGAATACTAAGCATAAAGCCAAAGCAATATCAAGCATGGCATGACAAAGAATAGGCCACAGTCAAAAACGAGCTCTTTTTACCACATAAGCATGAACTTTCCTACTCTTTTCCAAACCAAACCAAAATATTTGCAAACCAATGTATGAAAGAGGGGGTCCAACCAATTTATTCATAAAACTAAGAAAACCAAGCAAACAAAAAACCAAAACGAAAACGAAAAAGACGACGCTCCAAGAACAACACAACTGTGCATGAAACAATAAAAATGAAGCGTTTGGAGAAAACCTGGAATTTTTATTGATGAAGAAGGGGATGCCTTGGGCATCCCCAAGCTTTTATGCTTGTAATTCTTGGATATTTCTTGGGGTGACACGCGTGGCATCCCCAAGCTTGAGCTTTAGTCCAACCTTCATATCATTACTCATTCCTTCCATACACCTGAAATTTTTCCTTCATACAAAACTTCACACAATCTTTATTAGCAACATTAGTGCACTCAAGATAAATAAGTCTTAAGGTCCAGTTCTAACACCAAATAAACTTAAATTAGAACACTAGATACTGTAGCACTTCCCTCAAAAATCTCAATTCCCCAAAAGATCTCAAAAAGGAACCAACAAGAAGCAAATGCAGAAAATGGCAGAAATCTGTCAAAACAGACCAGCAGGTAAAGAAGAATTTTTTCGAAGACCTTCTGTTGCTCAAATCAAAAAGTGTTGAACTAACGAAAGTTAGATAACAACCTGGGGCAGAAGCAAAAAAATTTACGCCTCAAAAGGACGTTCAGAGATTTTACACGAATGTTTACGGTGAAGCACAGAAATCTGTTTCGGGACAGCAACTTTCTCAATCATTACTTCTCTCTCATTAGAGGTTACTCTTTGCACAAAAAGCAAATAAAAAGGATAGGGAGAGGTTATTACAGAGGTAATAACTTCCAAGACTCATCTAAAACTTTTGGGTTATCTCCCAATAAGTACTTTTCTTTAACGCCTTTAAGTTAGGCATAAGAAGCAAGAAAAAGAATCAAGTGTTCTCAAATGAACAAGCATTAAGATTAATACCAGAAATGTCTTCAACAAGGCAAGGTATATCATCCAAATAAGTTCTAGAGGATCCTCTCTCAATGCTCTTAGGTTCACTATTCTCATCAAAAGGGTTTGCAGGAACAATCCAATCAAGATTCTTTTCTATGGCATCATGTATTGCCACTAGTTTAAAGGGTGTTGGTATCTTAGGTTCCTCTCCATTAGGTTCGGTTTTGTTCATCTTTTCTCGTGTACCAACAACATCTACACATGAGCCTAGCATATTGAAACGTTCAAATACTTTCCTAGCTTCCTTGGCAACATCATAGAACTCCTTAAACAAAGTTTCTAGAAGAAAATCCCTCTTTTCAGGGTCCTCAATTTCTTTAAGCTTAAGAAACATTACCTGCATTAAGGGGTTGAGGTTAACAAACCTAGCTTCTAACATGTAAATTAAAGAAGCTGCAGCAATCTCATAGTTTGGATCAAGTTCTGTAAGGGATCTATCTTCAGTATCTTCATGCTTACTAACATGATTAAAGAATTCTTCAATATTATCTTTCCCAATTATAGAACCACTGCCAATTGAAAGGTCTTTCAGGGTGAATTTAGGGATCAACATGGTGAGCTAAGGAGGAGGCAACAACTAAAGGAGACTTAATTTTTTTGTGTTTTTGATAAAGAAAGCAAACTAGTAGAACTAATTGTTTTTGTGTTTTTGAATAAGAAACAACCAAACAAAGCAAAAAGAAAACTAAGCAAAACAAAAATAACAAAGTAAAGAGATTGGTTATGAGGGACTCCCCTTGTGAAGATGTCCTTGACTCCCCGGCAACGGCGCCAGAAAAATGCTGGTGCGGTGTTGATGTAGAGCTCGTTGGGAACCCCAAGAGGAAGGTATGATGAGCACAGCAGCAAGTTTCCCTCAGTTATGAAACCAAGGTTTAATCGAACCAGTAGGAGCAAGGAAACACCCCAGAGGTGTTGCTAGCTGAGCCTTGGCAGGGCACACTACCGGTGCTAGTAGCAACGTGGAGATCTGCACAACACAACCACAGAACTTTGTCCCCAACTTGCGATGAGGTTGTCAATCTCACCGTGTTTTGCGGAAAACAAAGGATTAAACCTATCAAATGGAAAGAAGTAATAGTTTGCAGAAAGTAAACACAAAGCAGTAAACAGTTTATAGATTGTATGTAAAAGAAAAAGAACCGGGATCCATAGTACACTAGAGGTGGCTCTCCTTAAGATAGATAACATGCTGGGTGAACAAATTACAGCGGGGCAATTGACAAACATCGAGAAAGCAATATATGAATATACTAATCATCTTGACTCCTTTGAGACTTGATTGGGCATTACAACATTATACATAGACCGCCATCCAACTGCATCTATGACTAATAATCCACCTTCAGGTTATCATCCGAACCCCTCCAGTATTAACTGCATCTATGACTAATACGATTGTTCTATGAACAAAGGATTGTTGATTTCTCCCTAGTAGCAACAGCACATCTAGTACCTTAGAGATTTCTGTCACTTCCCCAGATTACCAGAGGCATGAACCCACTATCGAGCATAAATACTAACTCTTGGAGTTGCTAGCATCTAGTTGGCCAAGATAGCTACTAACACGGAAAGCATGCAAGATCACAAATAACAAAGACATGATAGAATCAATAATGAATCTGAAATAGCATCTCAATATCCATCAGATCCCCGCAAACACAACATGCAGAATTACAAATAGATGATCTTGATCATGAACAAAGCTCACAAGATCTAAACATGAAAGCACAAAGGAGGAGAACCAGCCATCTAGCTACTAAATGGATCCGTAGTCCAAGGATGAACTACTCACGCATCACACCGGAGGCTTGCATGGTGATGAAGAAGGCCACCAGGGTGAATTCCCCTCTCTGGCAGGGTGCCGGGAAGAGCTTCATATCCCTCCCGATCTAGGGATGGAGATGACGGCGGCTATAGACTCTTTCGTGGAGTTTTGATCGGGCACTTAGGGTTTTCGTCCCGAGGGCATCTTATAGGCGGAAGGGGAGGCCGAGGGGGTGCCGGAGGTGGCCATACGACCCCCTGGCGCGGGCCGCGCGGCCAGGTGGTGTGGTGGCCCCCTGGCCCCTCTCTGTCTCGTACTCTGGCATCTGATGACTTCTGTAAAAAATAGGCACTTTGGCTTTTGTCCCGTCCAATTCCGAGAATATTCATTTTCTGACTTTCCTAGAACCAAAAATAGCAGAAAACAGGCAGCTGGCACTGTGGCTCTTGTTAATAGGTTAGTCCAAGAAATCATATGAAAAGTACTCCAAAGTGTGGACAAAACACAAGAAAGTGGATAAAACCAAGCATGGAACATCAAAAATTATAGATACATTTGCAATGTATCAGGGGTACCCCCCCTCCTCCTATAAAAGGCCACCCCTCTCACCATTATTCCTTACACCTCCTCGTGAAGGATCTCTCTCCCCCTCTAGAATTATTCCCCCATGGTCTCGGATTAGCGAGATACATGTTCTCGGTGGCCTTGCGTCTGGAAGGAGTTGTTGCTTCTGCTGATTCGCTGGAGCGAGGAGGTGGAGGTTGTCCGGTGGCTTGAACGTGTGTGCGAGGACGGATGCGCTGCTGATTTGCGGCGCTCGAACTTCCACACGATCTTGAGATCGCCAATTGTATGACTACATCAACCACGAGTTCCTACTCGTTAACAAAACTCGTTGTCTTCGAGGGTAAGTTCTCCATGGATGTATGTCCACCCGTTGCTCTGCATCTAGTATATAGATCTTGGCGTATAGTTCTCATCGTAGGAAATTTTTTGTTTTCTATGCTGCGGACCCAACACTTATATGACCTTTTATGCAATGCAATGAACTAGAGGTGTAAGCTAGTTTTTTACTTCTAACTAGAAAACATTGAAGTGTTGAAAGTAATAACAGGAAGTAAACTATTGCAAGTAAAGTAGAACTAGTAAAAGTAAAAGCAAGTAAAGTAGAAGCAGGTAACTCAAGGGAGAAAGTGTTTAGGAATTTTTTTATTTCATTCATTTGGTTATCACAATTAGTGAAGCACATGGATAGTCTTTTTATTGTTTCTTCGAGAGAGTTACCATAAATGGGTGCAGTCATGTTACTAAGCAAATACACCCCTAGTGATTGATACCAAGGCCGGTTCCGAGCAAGCAAGGGAGTTATTAGGACATAAAGCCCAACCACTGTTGTAAGTTTCATTGTCCCCATAACTTATATTCCCGTTAGTTAACCATGAATTAACATTGCATGCATATTTAAGACTTGGGACACGTACAGTTTCTATCAATCTCCGGTCATCCCTCCTCCTATCAACATGCAACGGCGATAATCTTATGCATCCCCAACATATGTGTGCACTCATATGTTAGTACATAAGGTCATCATATAGGATAACATATCCTTGTATGCAACCGAAACTATTCCACAATTGCCATAAATAGATCACTACTCAAGCATAGTCATAGAGATACAATGTATCATAGGAAATAATAGATTGCATCACACATCATGTTTGACAAGATATTACAGTAGATGGATGAATAAGATCTCGATGTAGATGTTGATGATGACCACACCGAAGGGGGTGGAGGCAACCAGAGCCAATTCCAGCAGTGATACCCCCTCTGATATCTATCGGGGGTGGCCTACAGACTCTCTGTTTATGTGTTTTCTTTCTCTACCTCCGTATGTTCTAAGACGTGTCGGGTACCCACTTTATAGAGGGTTTTAGGTCAATACAAAGAGTATGGCGGTGGAACTGATGACATCCTAGCAATGAGGCCCAGATGAGGGGAGCTGGCGTGGCCCACTAGGGTTACCATGCCATTGGTCCTCCTTCCCATCCCATGAGGTTCCTGGTCACCTCCTAGTGCTCCATCTGCTTCTCTTCACGAAAAAGGTACTCCTCGAAAAATCCCCGAGCCATTTGACTTTGTTTAGGTCCCTGAAAGATAAAAATACACAAAACAGGGTTTACCCGTCGTTCAAAGTTAGAACCAAAGGAGAGGGGATTGTTTAGAAAAACCCCAAAATCAATTTAAAGCATGGATATAACATTCTATTAGATGTAAATACACGGGAATATGTGTAAATAAACTACAACGTTCATGCATGTATTTTACATGCATCAGCAGGCTAGGTGAGCTCCAGCATGTAGGTTAAGTGTACAACCTCTACAGAGTTTAAACTCGATGTCTAGCCTTGTTCCAAGGTTAAGGAACAAAGTTTATTTTCAGTCACCCTATATGTCCTTTGTCGAGTCAAGGAGGTTGAAGTGAAGTTTGTCTTAAAATATGCCCAACGACTTGATTTCACTAAAGGAACATAAAATGACACATGAAATGCTAATTATGCTAGATGGAAGTGTGATGGTTGTATTCTCAAGTGGAGCTATCCAACATGAACTATGCATTCTCAAATAGAAAGAGTTGATTTCTCATGAGATGGTACTTGTGATACTTGCTGCCAAATGGTACAACTGAATTGCCACTTGTAGGCCTTTGTTTGATTGTGGTATTCCCTCCTAGATTGGACTTGGTATAGGCGATACCCCTTTGTTTAATACTGTTGAGCTACGTAGAGATAAACAAAAACTATTCTATGTAGTGCTCTCAAGAACAGGATGAGGAGATAACCCATAGATTTACTACTATATGCACAGATGCAGAACTTGGTGAAGCATGCCAGGGAAGTGCAGACTGATCCCACGAATAGCTCATGTGGATCCACCACTAACACCTTTGTATTTAGCGTCACACATGAAATGCCTATACCGGTACCCACACGTGCAAGAGGAGCTCCAGACGGAGGATTGCTAGATCATCGCCCAATTTGGGAGTGGAGAAAGTGACAACTAGGTTAGAGAATCCTTTTCCATTCCACTTATATACATTCCTAGGTGGGCTCAATGCTTGAGGTCCATCTAGGCAGTACCCCAATGACCATATGGATATTATTCACATGGTCCCCTTACCCTTAAGTGTGTGATCATGTAGGTTCACGACCACTTAGACACAATTGGAGTCTAACTCCAGACCGATCTATGGGTAGTGGCTCATAGCGGAACATGTAGACTCCTAAGGGTCACAAAGTCAACAAATGAATGTTCTCAATACGACTTACGTCCAAGTACCTTTGCCTCATGATATGTCTTGTAGAGCTATGTGCCAGTTCTTGTCATCCCTTTAATAGCCCAACTCTCTTCTCATTCCATGATTATGAGATTCCCGGACTAACTCCTAGTCCAACTCCTCGGTTTAAACTTAACCGAGTCGCACATGACCATACTTTTGAATCATATCACACGAGAGGTCCCACAGAATATCTATCCATTACGAAGGGCCAAATCCCATCTTGATTATCCACATCAAGCAGCTTGATTCACATCTGCCCCAAACTCTGCCTTTATAACTGCCTAGTTATGACACATCGTTTGGCATAACCTAAGTCAGCTGATCCACAATCGGATCGTGCGATCACCTCACATCAAAGGTTTCCTTTTGTTGCCCAATAGTTGTATTCCGTTGACATCCAAAACCGTGTGTTGTGTCATGCTTGGATTGAGATGTTGTCATGCCAAGATGGTCATGTGAACCATTACTTATGTGCCTGATTGAGAATTGATTTCCACTATGTTGTGTTATCGTAACGTGTGGCTATATATCTTGGGCTGGCACACGTGACGATATTCTCTCTAGTGAGATGTGCCAAGGAGGGGTGATACATTTTGGTAGCCAGACTTTGATGACAATCTGGTGGCCGAAGGTGGTGGTCATGAGCTTGCATTTTATTTGTGAGACTTCAGTTTGAATTTCTATGTGGTGACTGTGCATTCCTATTTTTATGTGTGAGGCCACTTTGAATTTATATGTGACTACACAATTTATTTTTTAGGCCAATTCGAGCCCCTCTCAATATGGCGACAACGAGTGTTCGACGTCCCAAATAGTGCATGGTCGGCAATTGTTCCGACCACAATTTGAATGCTTCTAGTGGAGATACTCATACATTTAATATTTTATGAACTGGGGGACCAAAATAAAAGTCCCCCTCTACCGCTCCACTTGAGGACTTTTTTTTCTTTCCAGATCTCCAGAACAAGCGGTTTTCGCAATTATGTTCCGTTTCCTGCTAACTTGATTTCCGCATGCATGGCTATTTTCTTTATCTCGTCTCAGTTTTTTATGTATTGGCCTATAAAAAGTAAATGAGTCTAGTTGGATTTGAACACTTGACCAAATGTTGACACATTGGGATTCGATCTGCACACGTGCTAACCATTTGTTCTAGACTATGTTGATGTTACAAAATAGAAAATCTTGTACTTGACTATATTTTTTTCTGTAGTAGTAAGAATAATTTTGATGATACAAACTTTTCCAATTTCCTTTTGTCACTTCCCTTTTCTCTTTTCCTTTTAACCTATTATTTTTTACGACAATTCATGCTACTTGGATAAATTTCCCATTTTGGGGCCAATGTTTTTTTGGAAGGAAGGGGATAAAGGGTGGAAAAAATTCACTTTCAACTCAAATAAACTACCACTTTTGATTCAAATGAACTACCACTTTCAACTCAAATGAACTAACATGTGTGCTACCTAAATATATGTGACATAATAACATGTATTTGTTTCACAATCTTCGAACCTGGTGACTGAGCTAACATGCATTTTGTTACCAAAATGCTAATAATATAATTATCAAGGTGGTTTACGATGTAGTTATCAACATGTCAAGTAAATATTTATCAACACAATTGTTATGAAATTACCAAGGTAGTAGTCACCAACATCATGATTATGTAGTTATCAAGGAGTTTAGTACCTAGTCACCAAAACATTGTTGATGCTGTTATCAGGGTGTTGGGTACCTAGTCATCCACACGATGTTGTAGTAGTTTACAAAGGTTTTGAGTACCTAGTTACCAAGGCGTTCATGATATAATTACCAGACTATCAAGTAACTATGTACCAATATGATTATGTTGAAGTCACTAAGGTGTTTAGTATCCGGTCACCAACATAGTGATGATACGGTTACCAAGGCATTGAGTAACTAGTCATTAACATAGTATTGATGTAGCTACCAAGACGTTGAATAAGTAGCAACGAACGTGATGCTATTGTTGTTCGATAACTTCTAAACTCAGAAAAAGTCACCCACACACCTTACCTAGCTAAGTTTGTGAAGTATGTACCATGTGACCAACATGGTAACTCATACCTTACCGGATTGATAACTCATGAGCTAAAAGTGCCGCTAAAATATTTTAAATCACATTAAATTTTGGGGTTGTTAACTTCTTACGTTTATCATTGATAACTCACGTAGAGGGGGTTGGTAACATTTAGCCTTGAAAAAAGGTGTCGAAACATATCAACATAGGATATAGTTTTGTAGATCTCGTCGAGACGAATTTATTGGTGAAAACTGATTGTTGTCATTTGAGAGATAATACTTTATGAATTTTAGAATTGGTAGAGAATCTACATCAACAAATTTGTCCTGTACCACATGCATGTAGAAATTTCTATAAATAGATCACGCTACAGTCTAAGAAATACCAAAATGTCCATGTCCAAAAGTGACCACAAGGGAGTTCCCTAGAGGTCGACCGCTATCTAGACAAACCCTTTTATTTCTACCTAAGAAAAAGCCCCCACGACCACTCCAGTTGATTTGTCTCCATGCCACATCACCGGCTAGATCCATCTTCGCACTGCCTGGTTAGCTCCGGTTCGAACCCATCGTCTCTAGCTTGCAGTCCGGTGGTTTTTTTACCTCTCCAAGAGAAGCAAGCATAGATATTCCAACTTCTAAAGAGTCAATATCCGTCATTGAGCAACATGATAGCAAATCTACTTGCATGTTGAAGCATAGTTTAAAAAACTGGATTGGTTATGTGGTCCAACTTCATAATACTAAAAGGTTCATAGCATAGAAAATAAAAAAAATCCAAAAATATAAACACCTAATTACACCAAGATCTAATCTAGTAGATGCTAGTAATGAGTAAGGGGGTAACCAGCATAACTTACCCTCGAAAACCAAAATCTTTTTACGAAAACTAATTTCATTGGTGATGTAGTCGATCATTTCCCGATCTCAAGATCGAGTTGACGAATGCCGCAACCCAGCATTGTATCCATCCTCAGGCACACATCCAGCTCCCGACAACCTCCACGCCCTCACTCCAACAGAGCAGCGAAAGCAACAAATCCTTCCAGAGAAACCACCGAGAACATGTACTTTGCTAATCCGAAGTCATGGGGAATTGCTAGAGGGGAAAGAGAACCTTCATGAGAAGGTGGTGCAAATGGAGAGGAGAGAGTGACCTCCTTTTATAGGGTAGGGGAAGCCCCAAGGGGCATTGCCGCTGGCCATGTGAGGTGCCCCCACCTCTCCCTCATTAATGTGGGTGGACACCACTCACATAATTCCCCTCTCCACTCACTTGCATTAAATGTCCACTAATTTAAATTCATTCTCTCATAAATAAAAACACTTTTTATTTATTTTATTCAGAATTTTGTCAATTACTTTAATTAATAAACTTTTGCATAAAACCCCTTGCATTATTTTGACATCACTTCCGAAACCAATTTTAGCGATTGAACCCAAAACAATTCCGGTGATCATCGAAAAAAATCCATCTCTATCAAAACCTTTCTATGGTATGTTTTATCTGGCCATTAGTGTCGGTATACCGTAAGTGTGTCACCTTAAGGTTCATGAATAATGCAGACATAATAGAGACACTTCTCTGATCAATAATCAGCAGTGGGATCTGGAGATCCATACCGACTCCTACACATTCAACGATAACTCCTGTGATCGTGTGAACCATTAACATTGTACCAATTTCCTTTCATCTCGTGATATGTTACTTGTCCGAGATATGATCACAGGTATCAACCATACCTTAGTTCGATCTCGTTATTTACAAGTACTCCTTACTCGTTATGTGATACAACATCCCCGTGACCTAGTCACATGCTTGCAAGAGGTATTGATGCCATATCACTGAGAGGGTCCATAGTATATATCTCCATCATTTGGATAGAAAAATCCCATTCTTAATTCATGAGATTCAACTAATACTTTCAGAGTACCCAACGACACTTGTATAATCAACCTATTACGGTGTAACGTTTGGTCCTATCAAAGTACCCTTTCGGAATCAGCGACTGACATAGTTTCATGATCGAAGGATCAGGATTATTTCGTATGTGTTTGATGTAAAAATGTAAACTTAATGACTAGATCATCATTGCTATATCTACTTTAGGTGTCTGTTTATCATAACATTCTTCTAATGATATGACCCCGTTATTAACAACATCCAATGTTCATGATTAGGAAACCTTAATCATATGTTAATCAACAAGTTAGTTTAAATGAGAGGCATTACTAGAAACTTTGGATTCTTTATTAAACACACATGCATTAACATTTCCTATCAATACAATCCTAGGATGAGAAATAAACATCAATCATAATCATGAAATAAGATAATAACTATTTTATTATTGCCTCTCGGGTATTTCCTTCAAATACCTGAACCTATGAGGTTGACTAGTCCGGTTGCATAATACCTGAACTAGTGGCATCACTAGTATTTTAAGAGGCAACAGTCCAAATAGAAAAAATTGAAAAAAAAGATGTATCAAAATAAATCAAACTCACAACCTTCTACTAGGTAGAAATAGCACCACATGGGGGTGAAGGTAATTTTTTGATTTGGATGTACAGAGTAAATGTATTAGAGTCTACTAGCTGAATGCCCGTGCGTTGTCACGGTTTCTATAGTTTTATTTTCTCTCACCACATATCAGAAAAAGAAGTATGAAAAATGAACATGTATTCCAGTTGGTTTAGTACAATATAATTATAGATATAAATATATGAACATAAAGTAAAATCTACTATTTTTTCTTACTAAAGCCAATGAGCAAGGCTAGCAGGATAGATGTGCGTGGTCATGGAAGGAACAAGTCTAATTGAATGTCCATGCTACAGATTTCTACCTGTCGATTGCATGACCCTGCATATCCCAGTTCACCACTGCAGCTAGGATTTGCTGTAATTAATCTCCTTTCATGGCACTGCTACAGTCTCCTGAGCTGACATGAAAATATCGTGACAATGAGTAGGTGTATATAAGTGGGTGTGTATATACATGCGCAACAGTACCTTGGTATGTGCTAACATGATTCAAGATCAGAAGAGTTAACTGAATTTGTGCATACTACATTCAGACGACCACACTCCTAAACAAATTGAGTATGAGAAAATAATTCACTTGTTCCTTCTTTTCTTGGCAGAACCAAAATTTTCTTTTTCCACTTACGATAATATCCGAGTGCCAATTTTACAACGAGAAAAACATTGTAGCATAGGCATGCATGATCAGAGGAAGCATATATAGATGGAGATATATCCCAACACTCTGCCATGTTGATTAAGCCTCTTCACAACTAACCCAACCTTGCAACATCGTGGTCAACCTGAAAGTAACTTGTAAAGTTGTAAGATCGCTGCCAAACACTGCATTTGCAGGTAGAGATTGTTCCGGTGTTTCTGATAAGTGCTCATCTGGTCTTCGGTCACTATTTTCTCACTTGAAGCATGCACCTGAACATTTGGTTGCAATTTTATTGTTTTGTCCGAAGATATGTAAAGGGAAAAGGAGGCAGTACTATTTCGTCGTTGTAGCTGGCATGCATAGAAGGATGGTCTATCTTTGAAGTTTTGCGTAGACTGGTTTTGTATGCTGCTGTTTAGATACCCCAAGTTTGTACTGATGCTGTAACCATGACTACGTGATTGCTGACTGGGTTCATACATCTCTACCTTATTGTGCAATCAAAAGTTATTGTTTTTCCTTGATAGGTCTTCTGCTGAAAGGAATATAGCACATGCTTCGCTACCCGCAAACGACAGTCAATATCTTTCAGCTGTATTTTTAGCCAGCGCCAGTACCTCATCATGTACAATCCCTTCCCAAATGAACACTATGCCGGACTATGCAGTTATGCACTTCATCCATTTTGAAAAACTGCATCCGCAGCTTTGTTGCCTGCAATCTGTATCATCGTCTAAGGATGTTGACTACTAGCCCTCCGTCTCTAACCCGATATCATTAGACCTTTATTGTGAGTGTATACAATCTTCTAGCGAATTTTCTTTTGAAGATGTCAATTCACCATCAATTTCAAGCATCTTTCTAGCTCAGCTCTGAGTTCGTCATAGTCACTAAAATTTGACAGATCCACTGATCTACCAATTGCAACACCTTGCTTGTGAAGCTGTAAAGCCATGAGGAATTAATCAAATTAGTCGGCGATGGACAAAGTAAAGCTAGACTGGTGTAGTTGTCGGTATGAACCGTCGAAACACCGCGATGGATTCCCTGCACGACCTCCAGCTTCTAGGATGCGAGGACGAGGCCGCCTCCCAGGAGCATGCATCAAGGGCGGGTGGCAGGTTGAGCACGGATCCTGACGGCTCCGCTCCGGTTTAACCGTCGCATGGCCTTTGGCTGATCCATGGCGAGGATTGAAGGAGGGTCACGAATCAAGGGGATCCGCTCGGGGTGTAGCCATGGCGTTGGAGGACGGACTCTAGGCAGCGCCCTTTACATCAATTTGCAGCACGCCCGCCGACGGGCCAGTACGCCCCCGCCCCGACGCCGCATTCATTACCCTCTGAATCCCCCCCACATCTACTCTGCTGGGAGGGCCCCAACTCCACCCCCGACCTCCCGCAGGCCGCCCCGCCGACCTGGCCTAGGCGTGCCACCTTCTCTTACTCCTCCTCGCACGCGGCTGGCGCTGCCCCGAGTTCCTCCGCTTGCGGTGGACTCTGGCACCGCCCGCCTTGTGCCGGCTACTTGTACTCCGGCGCGGCGGTCCCGGTATCCATGGTCAAGCTGCTGCTGTCAGAGGCGTGGTCGAGCTTCTACAGTCCGACGGCGTGGTCGAGCTCCTGGTCGCCCCATTGGGCTCCGTCGACGCTTACCCTACGGACATTCGCCCATCCAAGTCCTTCTCATGCGAGCGAGAGAGCGATGTGCTCGCCGAGAACACCTCGCCACAGTCATCCTCGGTGTCCGATTGTAGCTATCGTCCTCGATTTGGCGCCGCCGCCACATTGGGTTGGCGCACGCTGGAGATATCTGGGCGGAGCCGGTCCGTACATCGCCGGAGTAGGACGGCGGGGTGTTGCGCCTCCGGTGGCGCGGCATCATGCTACCTCGCGGCCACGCCCGGACGCCCATCCTCGACGCGACCAGGGCAAGCCCGGCGTCTCCTTCATCTCTCTGCCCATCGGCTGCGCAGCATTGTTTCTCTCTTGGGCGGTGGCAGGAGAGAAGAGGAAGAAGCGAACCGTTTTTAAGTTTTTACTTGGGCGGTGGCAGTGGCTGCAAAAGCTTGGCACAATGAAGGACAAATTCGTCCAAAATAAGGTGAACGGAAATTTTGGACAACGAACCTCCCACAAGACATATTATAGTTGCAACGGGAATAAAAAGGAAAATTTTGTTTTGCACACACTAGGAAAGTCACAGTCTGGCTGAGGCGTTTTAGAAGTGAGTTCCACACCACGCTTGGTACGACTTCGCCCCTTCATAGAAACACATCGCGTTCTTAGCGGAGCAGCCAAGAGTTACTCACAGAGCTCTACTTAATGGCACGAACAATGTAAGCCAATCTAGGGTGTCGCTTGTGGTGGAGGCGAGCATCGCCGTAGTTTGTCGCTCGCCACACAAATCGAGGATATGCGACATGAACCAACCTGCTTGCTAGCGTCCGCCGAGCACGCGAACTCCTCGAGCATGCTTAGACGATCCGGTTACTCCGTCCGACCATGCGAGCTTCTGTAAGAGGTCCCCTCTATGATGTAGGTAACATTGACTTGTATTCCATGTCCATCTAATAGAAAGTTGATCGTATCTATTAAGATAATTAGCTAACTCATTCTTCGCTAGATAGTACAGAGAACAAACAGAAAAAACCAAGTACATAGGCGCTAACACATTTTAGCAAGCACATAGAGTGCACCGTATTGAGAGTACATTGCTGCACTTATCACCACGGTAGATCAGAAAACCAGCTCGGAACTTTTCGTGCGTATGAATTTCTCACGGCCACACAATGGAACATAGCAGCAGACCACGGACTAAGAAAAAACAAATATACAAAGAAGTATCTAGACTGCACAAAGCAGGCAGGACTACATGTTTCCACCCGTTGCCCTTACTTAATGAAATTCAGAGCGGTCAACAGTATGCCTTGAAATTCACACGCAGTGGACATCTCACACGCAGTGGACATGGAGTCGCCCAGCTTGACAGCCGTATCGAGGATGAAGAGGCGGGAGCACCAGCGGACGACACAAAGCACGCGAGGGAGTGGTGGCGTCGCATGGGCGGCCTGAAGCGCGCATGGAGGCACTGACCGGCTGTCAGAGTCCACGTGCGCCATGGAAGTTCACTGGAGGGAGAAGGGAAACTCGCTAATGGAGGTACTCTAGGTGGTGGTAGCAGATCGAGATGGAGGGGCGGCGGTCGTGCAAGAGGTCGACTGGCCGGCTCGTGGGAATCCAGGCCCTCAAGCGGGGAAGCCCATGGACAGTGTCAGCGAGAGCGCCCCGGGAAGAAGCAGAGGCTGGCGGGGCGAGCGCTCGAGCAGGGAGAGGCCAGAGGAGGTGTGTACCAGTGGAGAAAGGATCAATCTCTGTACTATCGACATGTACACGAGTGCTGCACTGTTGTTGCAACCTTCAAGCCAACGGAAATTCAAAATAGAAGCACGGTTGCGTGAGCTGTACGCCGGAGCGGCCTGCCACGAGAGCTGCAGGACCAAGACCCTTGCCCACCGACAGTGGGAGGCGTAGGTTGAGGGGCTAAATTCGCACGCGCGACGCGAGGAGATTCCGCACATGGCGGCCAACGGGAGGGACGGGGAGCAAGGGGTCTCGCGGTCGCGTGGCAATGGCGTTGGCCGTTGGGGGCCGGTCTGGGCGATGGTGGGGAGAGACGCATAACATATGGTTGAAAGCGTAAACCAACGGACGAAGAGAGAAACCTTGCTCATTTTATTATTAGGTATAGATAAACAAAAAGAGATTAAGTGATGGCACAAAACTGCAATTGTTTGAAGCAAGCACTAAATTCTTTTAGCCCTCAAGAAGCATCAGCTTCTCTTTCTCTATAGACCACATAGAGGAGATGTCTAATTTGTTCCCTGTCTATGAAACGACAGATCTGAAAATGACGTCGTATGCTGAAAGTGTGGGGCTGTGGGCTCGCTAGAAGAACGAAAACACAAGACGAACATGTACTCCAGTCAAGGCGTTGAGCCATTTAAACAAACACAATGCGTGCAATTACCCACCAAGCTCATCTGCTTCTATGCGTGCACCAGAGCAAGCGGACCGGTGCGTCCATGGAGCACATGCACCGCTCAGCTACACCATACGCGTGCGCGTGGGTGGTTGTTCAGGCTCCGGGTGCGCAGGATCGAGCTGCGGTGGCAGGGGTCGCCGGAATCGAACGTGGATCCGCGGCGGCGCATAGGAACGGTCTGCACGTGGCAGGGGTCGCCGGAATCGAATGTGGATCCACGACGGCACACAGGAACGGTGTTCCACGCCGTGCGGCGGCGGAAGCAGCGGTGACGTGGTGCAGCGCAGGTAGGCCGCCACGCCCAGCGAGCTCAGCGCCGCTCCATGCGGTCTGCTGCGCCAGCCTCGGGCCGCCCTGCCTCGCCAGCTTCGACCGACGAACTCCGGCGCTTCCCTGCTTCGCCAGCACGCCCACGCGCGAGAACGCGACCACGCGAGGTGTCAGCCCGCCCGGTTGATGCACAGCTCGAGGGCGAGGACGACGGTTCTCCGCACGCACGCACCTCTAGAACAGAAGAATTTTCGTCCTTGGAGGCAACCGACGGCGTGGCTTGGTGGCCTCGGACTCTCGCCTGCCCACACGAAGCAGCACCGCGTTGGGTCGATGGTGCGTAGCCCGAGGTGAGGACGGCAGTTCACCGGACGAGAGGTGGAACTGATCGGTGGCATTGTCTGTAAATAACTGCAACCGGAGGGGTATTATGGTCCCAAAAATTCGGACGGAAATTCTGTGTAGACCAACCACCTCTAGACTTTTTATAGTAAAAAGATAAAGATAGATATATCTACTCCCTCCGTTTCAAAATATAAGACGTTTTAGCTTTGTGAATGAAGTGTATCTAGACATCTTTTAGTGTGTAGGTTCGTCTAGGTTTATTGAACCTAGGCACTAAAAAGGGTCTAGATACACTGCTTTCACAAAACTAAAACATCTTATATTTTGAAACGAAGGGAGTATATATATAAGTTGACGTACGTTCGTCGCCCTGGGAAAATCCGTCCGCCGTCGTTTTGACCTTTTTTCCCTTGACTGTTTGGAGTTTTTACGAGTAGTGCCACCGCATAAGTCAACCAGTCTCTCTTCTCTCTCCCTCACGGCCTCACAGGGCCTTATCCCCTAAAAGAAACAGCGATGCGCCACCGATGGGCAGAGCAGGATGAGGGCGAGTAGGGAGAGGGAGGAGACACCGGGCTGCCTTGGTGGCGGCGAGGACGAGCTGCCGGGCGTGGCCGCGAGGTCGCAGCGCCGCCGTCCTCTCCCCCTCCCCCTCCACCCCCACGTTGGTACGGCGACTAGGTGATGGACGCCGACGGCAGCAGGCCGAAACCGAAGAGGGGAGGTCGACGAGGTGGGGCGCTGGGTACTCATGGCCGGAAAGGTCCACGGGGAGGCGGAGTACAGCGGACTTGCTCGACAGGGAGGAGCCGCTCGTGGTTGAATCGTGCTGCCCAACTTCACCCGTCAGAGCTCAACCCTGCAACCCTACTGCCCCTCCAAATTCAACCGGGGAAAATGTTTTGTTTCATGTGTTTCACAATGCAAAGTCAAAGTGAACAATAAGTTGCGAGTTGCGCCACCGGCCGGCAACCTGAAGCTGGTAGCCTTATGAATCGGTGATAATCCTGCTTTGTTGCGCCTAATTGAGCTCCTCATGTAACCGACGAAGAAGACGTGGGACAGCCGATATATGAGTTTTCGCCAGCTGATTTCCTGCAAGTAGATTTTCTGGATCATCACTTCCGTGCTTGCTCATCTAAACTTTGGTGAGATTTTTATCTGGATCTCAATGCTAATCTCTTGTGCTTTCTGCTAGGAAAAGAGTCTGGAGTTAATATTTCTTGTCTTGATAGAATCTGCATTATTATCTAAAATTAATGCGGCCATGGAAAATCAGTCTATACGCTGTTGTATGATTCTGCATATTAAAAACTAGTATAAGTCTATACACTGTAGTACGATTCTGCATATTTCGAACCCTTACTTTCTAAACAAAAAGCATATAATTATTTCTGAGAAAAAATCATTTACATGGTGATTGATGGCCTGCATCGGCACAGGCGCGCTGCGAGGCCCAAGTCGGCAACGGTCGCGTGGAGCAACAAACAACAGCAAGTGAGGGTCTAGCAGCCCCCATGCTGGCAAGGGGTGAGCAAAAAACGTGATCGTCGGCAAAGGGCAGTGGTATGCACTGATGAAGAGGGAGTATTCATCAAGAATCTCATCACATTATACTTGTTTTTCTATTCTCAGGTGCGAAGGCAAAACATTGAGCAGGCACTAAATTCTCACCATCTTAATCCTCATTGTTTCATTAGCTTTTTCCCACAAAATTAGTTTTTCTAGCCATTCTGTGGGCCACACATATATTTGTTGTGAAAATATTATGAAAAAATAGCCATCATGATGTCCAGAATGTATATTTTGACCTGATAGGTTGTCTTGCTATCTGATTTAATATTTCAAGCAGTACAATCAGCAATATCAGGATTTTGAATTTGTTACATATTGTAACTCATAAATGGTTTTTATTATGTTTGACAATTCTAGGCCCCATACAAGTTATGTTTTCTGTTCTGTTTGACTCAGGAGAAGTGTGCTGCCTATAAGAATATTGTGTACCTATTAGAGAAGGTAAAAAAGGTGCCAAGCAAGTTATCTTATGTGTTCTTTGGAACTCAGAGAAATGGGCTGCATCTAAAATTATTGTGTATCCATTGGAGAAGGTAAAAATATTCCCTTTAACGTTCATATAAATTTGATACATGGTTGCTTGGTCTGCAAAACTGCTCCAGCTTGGTGCATACTTTTGGAACAGAGAGTCTACACCAAGAATCAGCAGTGCGAACAATTGTGAGAGCCATGAGTAGTAAACATCACTGGGCCTACTGCTGAGACTTTGTTTTATATCTTGTGACACAACTTTGGAATTAGTTTTTTTCCTTATTTTATAAATCATCATAAAACAACAGAATATGTATTTATTTACGTGATCTCTTACTCTGAAACTTTTATTTGGAGTAAAAGGCAATAGCTTGACAGGAAGGAATAATTTGAGGGTGGTGAATAATTGATTGGGATATGTTCCGTTTTACTAGATGGGAAGAGATGCTATAGGGTCTTTTGTTTTAAGTCAATCATCTTGCCCGTAAAAAAAATCTGGCCCGTATGGTACAATGCAGGAATAATTAAAAAGAATTTGCTTTAAATTTCTTGTATAGAGAAGAAGGGATCATGACTTTTTTCTTGTGACTCTGGAATATTTTGTCTAAACAGAGATCAAAAGCTGAAATCTTGAATGCATGGCATGATTTTGTGTCACTGGAGTATATTTATACACATCATCATTAGATTGAAAATGAATCAAATATATTTTTGTTCATTATTATGTACAATACTTCATGTACTACATTAGTCAATATGTTCCCGTGTGCATGCGTTGGAGGCTGGGTGTGTTGTGTGGTGTTGTGTGGCTGTGGTGTTCTGTGCCTCCCCTTATTTTTTTATTATCCAAAATATTTTTGTTTTATTATTTTCTGTTAACAGTATGCGAATAGTTTTTAGATAGCAAAATAATGCACCTCCTTTAAAAAAACACAAAAAACCTCAAAATTTTGGATTAGGTTTTCTAACAGAATCTAGAAATCCCTTAAGTGCTCCAAACCGTTTAAGTCCATTGATTTGAGCCATTTTTAATCCTAACTGGAGTTGCACTAATTAAGTATGATGCCCATCATCATCTAACCAAGTGTATCCACCAGGCTAACGAGAACTTTCTTCTATTTGTGTGTTTTGTTGTCGTGTTTTCTCTTCCGTTGTGACGAATGGGTAACTTTTTAAGTCTTTTCTTGACAACACAAGCATTTCGCTTGCAAATCGGATCCATCATCATGCAAATCAAATCTGTCAAGATAAGAAAAATGCCCAACTCCAATGTCCGCGTGGGAATCAAATTAATCGGCCTTCTGCGACATGATGACGTCTCATCATTATAAAAAAACCTGAATTGCCGGAAACTTCCGTTTTCTCTAAGAATTTTTTTTCATTTGTTGTCACATTGCAACGCAAGATATATCATATATTTATTGTTTGTTATGTAATTTTATGGGCCCGTAGCAACGCACGGGTATTCAGCTAGTAGATAGTATAATTTTGGCTACGGTAGGTTCGTTTGCCTAAAATTTTCGTCCACCCTTTTCTGGACGATTTTGCCCCTACTGCTTCGAAGTATTTACCCGCTATGCCACCTATAAGTGAAAAAAAACGGTTCCTGAACGGAGCTGGCCTCCTCCTTCACTCTGCCTCCACACGCTCCCCGCAGGCCTTTCTGGACGATTTTGCCTTTTGCCCCTACTGCTTCGAAGTATTTACCCGCTATGCCACCTATAAGTGAAAAAAAATGGTTCCTGAACGGAGCTGGCCTCCTCCTTCACTCTGCCTCCACACGCGCCCCGCAGGCCTTGCCAGAGCGCATGCCTAGGCCCACCTCAGCCGCCGCGACGCTCCTCCGGTCCCTGCTGCGTGGATTCGTCTTCACGCGCCCTCCACCCCGCGTGCCCTTCCTCGCCTCCAATCGCCGTCGCACCAGCCACAATGCTCGACCCCAACCCTGTAGCCCCAGCTCGCCCGACCATGTCCCAAACTCCCAATGACGCCGGCTCCCGTCCCAGTCGAGGATGCGTTAATGCCTCAATGACCGACGCGCGGAAGAGATAGCACGCTGAGGCAGGGGAAAGGTGCAGGTCGCCTGAACGAACCAGATCAGCGCACGCCCTCATCCAGTGGGAGAAACGGAACCCCCGCCCCCGAAAATCTCGCCCCAGATATCAACGTCTCCCTTCCCCGCCGCAGATTCCCTGAGCCTCTGCTTTCGGCGACCACCCTCCCCGAAGACCCCTACCCCTTTTACCGACAAAATCTAATCTTGCAACCCCCAGCTCCCGCCCCACCCTCCCCTGAGTTCTCCTGCTGCACCGATGGGAGGTAACTGGGCGCGCTCGTTGTCGGCTGGTGGTGGTGGGGTGCAAGGAAGGGGTGCCCGGTTCTGGTGGTGATGGGGAGCGGAGGACGACCAACCATGGAAGGAGAGTGGAGGAGGCCTGGCGGTGAGCTCTAGGCGCCCCGGGGGGATGAGATGGACGGGAGGGGAGGCGCCAGGAAGAAATTGTACGTCCGGCTGCTGCTTATCAGGCTACAGGCCGCGGCTCTCCCACCCACGCGATGTCCTGACAGTCTCATGCTGTTGTGCCGGCACGCTGACGCTCTTGCCTCGCGATGTTGGTGCCTCCGGCCTGGTCATCCTGGATACAACTATCGAGCTGGATACATGTCGACCGAATCTGAACTTTATGACCCACTGCTGACTGCTCTAAATTTCTTCGAGCAAGGCAACAAAAGCGGCGTGTAGTCCTGGATGCTTTGGGCAGTCTAGATAGTTTTTTTTTGATGATTCGTTTTCTCATAGTTTGTGTGGTCTGTTGTTACATACTTCGCTGTGAGGCTGATGGAGTTCAGGAGAAACACAGAGCTGGTCTTCTGACTACGGTGAGGAACATAAGAAGTGCAGGATTGTACTCTGAGCAGCAACTTTTGTACAGTTTAGGGTGGATTTTAATTAGTACTTCCTGTTTGTGTGAGTTCTACACTAGCTAGCTAGCGGAGAATGAGTGCTAATGCTGATATCACGCAAGTCAAAAAAGAAGTACTATAGAGTTTCGGAATTTAGGATAGTAGAAGCCATTGATCCGGTGACTTCAAATCTACTAACACCAAAGTCTTATTTTTTTAACAGATACTCTCTCCGTTTCAAAATAAACGGAGCGAGTAGCTTGAAGTAATATGTGAGACGTATTCATATGTATTAATTTCAAAGATGAAAGAGATTGAAGAGATAATTGGACTTTGTTAATGCATCAATAGACACCACGTGTCGTCCAGCATCTTTTTCGAATTTATGACAATTGTTTTATTATTAATAATTTTATAATTATTCCGTAGCAACGCACGGACATTTAGCTAGTATTACTAATTAATTATAAGACCAAACTCTATGTTTTGAACTATGTTTTAGTAGAAATATTAGAGTTAAGTAGACTTTTTCTTTCCCAAAAAATAATGGGTTTGTTCTTGTACAAGCAGGTACGGGACCTATCTAGCCGTCGACATGTTGCCCGTTGCTTTGAGATCCGGAAAGAGTTGCTACCTAAAGCTGCTTTTATGTCCATTTTCTGAATAAGAGAAATAGAAAGAATCCCAGAAAAGTTGTGGGAGAGTCGGTCATGTATCGTAGAACACCCGGAAAGGAAAGCGAGAGCATGCAGCCTGTACACCAAAAGTGAGAACATGTCAGAGAGCATGTGGACTGAACCCATCAAGCATGTGGCCTCCCTGTCTGTCATCTTATTGCCAAGGGCACACGGTTCTGGTTGTCGGTGGAGTAACCGCCTTGGGGACTTGGTCGTGAGGTGCCCAAACCTGGCCAACGGGCCGCTTTTTAGCGTGCCGACCCGAGGTCCACAGAAAAAGCGGCCGGCTCAGCATGGCCCTTGAAGCGAGCTATCAGCTGGTAAACTCAGTAATATAGGCAAAAAATACTCACCTGGGGTTCGAACTCGGAACATACTACGTTCCCAACACGCACTTGACCAACAGAGCACACAAACTTAGCTAATATAGTATGACTCCGGCGTTTCTTAAAGGTACTTTTCAGCGGGCCTTCAGAAAACTAGTAACAGGCTGCGTGCCTAACGTGCCACAGGCCGGCCCGTTTAGCGCTGGTGTCGTGCCCGGGCCCAGGAGGCAGGCCCCTGTGCCCGCACGCGAGCTACACGGGCCACCACATGCCGTACCGGGCCAAGCCCGCGATGTCATTGCCGGGCCGAGTAGTGGAGTGCGAGAAGCTCGCGGAGACTCATTGCCGGAGCCTTTTGACTGTTGGGTCGCTCATCCCTTCTCGGTGCCCCCAACATCCCTCTCTTGGAATCTCCTCCCCTCCGGTCAGATCTGTCCCATCCCACCGAAATACCTTTGCCTCCCCATGGCGCTGGCGTTGGCGGTCGGAGGAGAATGAGGCTAATACGAAGGCGAGTTTGATCTACGCTCGATTCGGCAACGATCATCCAGCGTGTACGCACCAGCGTAAGGTTCCACAGCTTATTTAGTGGCAAATGGTTCTCATAGTATTTGCCGCACCTCTCGACCACGCCACTGGTCACGCTTCCATCGCCGCCGACCACCACCTTGCAGCTTCTGCCAGACTCCAGGCACGGCACGAACCGCGCACCGCCGCACCCCTCCCAGCCACGCTCGTCCTTGGCCGTGCACGCCTCCCTGCGGGGCCCGGCCCACCGCAGCATCTCCACGAGCTTCTCGCACTCCACTACCAGCGCGCACGCCTCCGCGCCGCCCAGGTACCAACCCATTAGAAATAGCCATAGCGGTGGCAAAACGCCCGGAGCTCGTGCAGTGCTCCTCGGCTTTGGCCAGCAGCAGCTCCCGGAGCTCGTGCAGGTATTCTCCGTGGAGCGCCACGCCATGCTCATCCATGGTCAGGCGAGCCGCCTCCGCGCACGTCTCCACCGCCGCACGAATGCGCGCTTGCAGTCCTCTCTGCCGCGCCTGCACCGCGCACTTTCCGTCGACGCTTACCCACAACTCCCCATCCTCTCCGCCATCACTGGAGCACCCAACACTTACCTCGTGCTCCGGCTCGCCCTCGGCAAACCGGACGCGCCGCGCGGTGTGCATTGTCGCTGGGTCCGGTGCCACGACGCGCTCCTTGCGTGCGACCGGGATAGACGAAGCCGCTGTAGGCTCGGGGACCCGTCCCTCGAGCCTGTCCTCCACGAACTCCGCGGCCAGGTCGCCCATGGCCAACACGGCCTCGTCAGCGCCGGCGATGGCCACAAAGTAGTACCCAGAGTGCAGCTCCAGGGAGGCGTCGCACCGCGTGACGGTGAGGTCCCAAAACACGACGACATGTGAACAGCACCCCGGTGGGCGGCAACGGCGAACGGCAGGCGGTGGGCGGTGGGCGGCAATGGCGACGAGATCTCGCCGGAGCGATTTTGGCACAGGGCGAACCGATTTATCCCGGCCTACCGTGTCTCGGTCAACAGGATGGACACACCTTAAAAAAAAGGCTACCATTCTACGCCCGTCTCGCACGCCGTAAAGGCGGGATAAATCGGAAGCGGCAAATCGGATGGGAATTCACAAAATTAGGTGGGGACTCAATGTGCACGGATCTCGATGATTATATGGAGGAACAAGATAGGTCTCGTACCAGTTTGTACAAGCACAAAATCCATTCTCTTTATATTTGTAGACCAATGTCCTTAACTGGCTCCGCTTATGGCACCATATAAGGTCTAATACTATTTGGATTCACCATGTTTTGTGATTACTTATTGAAATATATCCCATATATGAACAAGTGGAATACTTGGTTGCATCTCCTCTCTGGGCTCATGTAAATTAATCTAACGGAAGAATGGGATGTTTTTTATTTGGCGTCTTACTCAGTTGGTAGTTTCTACCGTCAAATCCATATATATTGATCTTTTGAATGGAAATACAAGATTTCTTAGAAAGTATATTTGAAAAATAAAAACATCTCTAAAAATCAGAATTTTTATGTGATTTATTTACAGAAAGGTGGTACTCACTAAAGACAACCTGAGAAAACGCCAATGGGAAGGAGATATCAAGGTGTTGTTTTTGCGATAAGAAAAGAGTATATAATATCTTTTTATTGCTTGCCCGCTCGTATCTCGAAAATAATGAATCCCTAATATTTTATTGTATTGATTTGACCCTCGTGGGTATATATAGAGTTACAAGGGGTAGGTAGACTTGGAGTACAAGATGATCTTAGAGTCCTAGTCTATCTCATACACATATATGTATCTGTATTCTAACATCCCCTCAGCCGGAACGGGAGTGAAGCGGACGCTTGCGACTGGATTTGAAGTTTTGCGCTTCCGTCGTCTTCACCTCCTTGTCATCATCACCTGCGTGGACATGATCATGGTTGGCACCTAGGGGCGGTGACTGTGTCCGCTTCTGGTACCTCTCTTCCCTCCCGCGGTCACAGCGGAAGTGGCGTGGACGCAAGTGATGACGCGAACGCTGTTGACTGGAGTTCCTGAGTTGATGTAGACGTTGTTCTTGATGTCGATGTCGAGGTAGCCGATCGTGATGTAGCTGTGGTCGAGGTGGGTGTGGTCGATGTCGTAGTCGTCGTATGTTGTGTGACCGCCATTGCCTGGAGCACAAAAAACTTGTGCATTTGTTGTTGTTGTTGTTGTTGTTGTTGTTGTTGTTGTTGACGGAGCTGCGGTTGTGGAGGTTTTGCACCTTATGGAGGTATCGTCGGGGTGTCTCTTGGACGCGGTCATAAGTGAGACCACCGGTTTTGCCAGGACCGGAGGAACCCATCAAGCACACACGGTTTTGCCAGAACCGTTTGTGCGGTCGTAGGGGCATCAGAATTGTGATGTCGGTTTTGTTGATGCAGTCGTAGGTGTCGTGGACGTGGCCGATGCCGTCGTCGGGATCATGGACGCGGCCATGCCATCGTCGTGCCTTGCAGTTGTACTGTCAGAGGGTGTCGTAGTTGTATGTCCATCATGTGGACGGGGTATAGCGGCGGCGGTGGTGTGTCGACGAAGATGTTGATGAAAACCACTTTGATGTAGACCTTGGCGATGGTGTGTCGGTGATAAAAGAGTAGGCATGTCGGCGATGATCGTCCGCTCAAAGACGTCCCTTGTGGCGGAGATGATGTCGAAGCCTTGCTCCTAGTTTGATGGTGTTATACAGCTTGATGTAGTTGTTTGGGTGGTTGTAGTCTGGTTTGCTGCAGTATAGATCGGTATGGCGATGTCGACGACGTGTGAGTATGTATTGTAGTCGATGTACTCGGCTTGGTGGAAATCATGTCCGAGCGTGTATCCTGGAGTCGATGAAGATCCACGGACCCTCCCGGTTTCCCATCTGCGAGCCGGCGGCGGACGCATCGTGGTAGTTCCACGCGTGACCGTCTGTGGATGTGCTACCGCTGATCTCCTGGAGTAGAAAATAGGACATCGACGCGCAAGTACTTTATTTATTTTTTACCCGTACCTGAGCATGCGCATGCGTTGCAGCTGACGGAGATCGGCCTGGATCGTGGCCACGTGTGTGACAGCTTGAGAGATCGGTGCCATGCTGCGCATGCGTTGCAGCTGACGAAGATCGGCCTCGATCGTGGCCACGTGCGTGACAGCTTGAGAGAACGGTGCCGTGCTTGTATCCGTTGCATGCAGCTGCTCCGCTCGAGTACGTGCTCCTGGTGCAGCCGCGCGCGTGTCGTCGATGTTGCCTGGCGCGTGCGCCGCCATCAATCCAATTTTACACTGCTTTTCACCGGAGTACAGAGAGTACGAGGATCTGATCTACAAACTTATTTAGCTAATTTGGATCTAATCTATGAATTGAATAATTTCGAAATTAGATCTAATCTAATCTAAAGAACCGATCCGATTTTTTATTGAGACCGATGCCGCGCCCCCGAGGAGAAGCTTAATCTCCCCGGGGCGGCGCGATGCGGAAGTGGTGGAAAAACCTAGGATCGGTGCCGTGAGGCTAACCGCTCTGATACCATGTAGAAAATAATGAAACCCTAATATTTTGTTGTATTGATTTGACCCTCGTGGGTATATAGAGTTAAATGGGTATGTAGACTTGGAGTACAAGATGATCTTAGAGTCCTAGTCTATCTCATATACGTATATGTATCTGTATTCTAACAAGCTCCACCTGCAATCTCCACCTACAAGCATTAATAATTTTTTTGGGAATTGGCTCAAGGGAACTTAAAAAAACATAGATTCGGGTGGAAGTGTGCCCTATTCTTTGGGTATTTGGAATGCGCAAAATGATTATATATTTAACAGAGCATGCTCTATTTCTTTTTTGCAGGTTATTCATTTGGCTATACCCAATGGATACGTACGTTGTGTGTGTTTGATCTAGGATGTTTTAGATGGTTGATACGAGTATCGATCCGTGTGATCCATGAATGCTTGTACAATTTGGAGACTGGGACTTTTGATAGTAATTAAATAAAAAACCGTATGCATCACCGTGATGCAATGGAGGGCAACAACGCCTCCTTTTTGAAAAAAAATACCCTATATATACCTTCTATGATTATTTTGTTTCAAAACTTGCTTTAATTTTGATTAAAAATAACGTTTTTTCTTGTCGTAATCGGTGACCTGACTAGTGAACTAGTGTATGAGGTAAGGTAGCAATTCTCCTCGCAAATTCCCAGTAGCGTGTCAGTCAGTTGAAGTACTCCCTCCGTCTCAAAATTAGTGTCACAAACTTGGCTAAATTTTGATGTATCTAGACACTTAGTACTAGACATATCAAATTTAGACAAGTTTACAACATGTATTTTGAGACGGAGTCATGATACGAACTGGTTTGGAGCGGAACCAATTACAATTCAAATATCCATCCTATGTATACGGCCACAGGTCACTAAACGATCCTATTTACTGGATCTTCACCTGATGTACGTCAACCAGCCCATCGAGATCTGTTGGTTGATCCGGTAAACTCGCCACCAAAATCTATGACCACGTCGACATACGACGGCGCGTCGCGGCTGCACGGCGCGCTGTTGGTCAACGAGATCCTGACGCGCCTGCCGGCCGCTGCTGCCGTGCGCTTCCGATCCGTCTGTCGGGCGTGGAAGGAGGCCCTCATCTCCGACCACTTCGTCGCCGCGCACGCCACGAGAGCCGCCGCCGCGCGCCAGCCGGAGATCCTCTTCTTCCCGCCCGCCGAGGGGTCCTCCACGTCCTTCTACACGTGCTCGCTCCCGTCCGACGGCGAGGGTCCGCCGCCAGCCGCCGCCCGCAAGCTCCTCACCGTGCGCAACCTCGCCGCGGAGTACGCTGTCCTGTCTCGAAAGCCATGCCGCGGCCTGACGCTCGTCATGGAGGCCAGCTCGTCCAAGTACTACGTCTTCAACCTCTCCACCGGCAACCACGTCGCCCTGCCATCGTGCGAGCCACCCATTTGATATTTTCCATGAGCGATTCCACCCTATGTATACACCATGGACCCCCTTCGAGTACTCGAGCTCCGGCCTCGGCTTCGACCCGGCCACCGGCGAGCACAAGGCGGTCAGGCTCTACCTGACCAGCCGCAGGCAGCATCAGCCCGAGTGCGAGGTATACATCTTGGATCTGTCAGTGGGTGGCGTCCCTGCGCCGGCGGCGTGCCACCGGACGTCTACGGGTATTTCCTCGCCGGCCTGCCTCCGGTTACAGTTGACGGGTCCTTGTACTGGCTGCTCAAGGCCAATGCATCTAGTGACAAAAGCGTCGGCTTCAAGAACACTCCCATCCTGTCCTTCTCCGTGGGCGCCGAGCAGTTCGGGTGGGTCCACATGCCGCCGGGGCTGCGGAAACGCGTCCGCCACCTCGCCGAGCTCGACGGTTCCCTGTGCGCCGTCGTGTTTGGCCTCCACCACCGGTGGAGCAGTCGCATGCCGGATCGCGTGATCGAGGTCCTGACATGGAGCGGCGGCGCGAGCGCGACAGCATCGTCATGGTCGACGCGCTGCCGCATCGAGCTGGATAGCCTGCCAGAGCCCATCAGCGAGGAGCTCGATGATGAGGAGCTCACCATCATCCCGCGCTGCACCACCGCCGGCGGCAAGATACTGCTCGCGACGGGCCGTCACAAGGTCTTCGCGTACGACGCGGAGCGCAACAGCGTGCACAAAGTCTTCTCGATGTACGACTACGTGGACTTCCCTGTGTGCCACAGGGATGCCCGACTGCTCATCAACATTTTCCTCCACGAGGAGCGCATAGCCGACGTCCCCAAGCCGCTGCCGGCCGAGAGCGACGCCGGCAAGAGGCTGCATGTCGAACATAGAGACTTCGTAAAGCCTGGGCAAACGTGCCTGAGGTATCGCTTGTTTGGACAAGATCATTGTAGGAAGTCACTAACGCAAGCTGCTGCAGCATCATCGACAAGCCTCGGCGGCCGTCCGGCCTCGTGGCGGTGGCGCCTTAGATCCGACCGCCTGCATGTGACCTTGGGCGGCGACACGGTTATTGGCAGGTGGGAGAAGCATCGCTCCGAAAACCATTATCATGGCGCGGATTGGACGAAGCAGACTAGGTGGACTCCAGCGCTCAGAAATTGCCTGCCGACGGTCATGAGCTTGAAATAATGAGCCTTGTCTGCTTACCAAGACATGCATTGTGGATGGAAGCACGCAACTAAAAGTCGATCCAGGCGGGCCGGGGTGATCCACCCACATCTTGAATTATTTTCATTTGCTTCAGTTGCTAGTATTTTCTAATACAACCTTCGATCCGATTAATTGTTCGTAGGTTTACGCAAAACTTTGTTAAACCGGCTACAATTAAATCGGATAGGAAGAGTAAGAAATGATGCTCAATTGTAATTCACAACGTTGCACCACAATTATCTTGCAATAATAGAGTATGTGTTTGAAATGACAGTAAGTCGGTAATATTAATGTATGCAACTCCAATTTTCTATGAACCAATCTATAGTTTGAATTATTTTCATTTGCTTCAACTTCTTTTCGATAGTATGTCAACGGTGTGCCATAATTTTATAGGCTATTTAAAAAAAATACATTTTTTATTAATTTTGAAATATAATACGTGAATTTAAAAAATTGCAAATCTAGCACATTGTCGATTTTGGCCAAACCGAATGGGTCAGAATCATGTGGCCGACACCGACTGGCCCATTCGGTTTGGCTAAAACCGACATTGTGCTAGATTTACAAATTTCTAAATTCGTGTATTAAAATTCAAAATCAATAAATAAAATGTATTATTTAAAAAAATAGCCAACTTTATAGAAGACAAAAAATTTAGTACAAGACAACTACCACTCCCTGCGAGCAATGAGTGTAGTACAGACTCCACACCAGAGCTAGTCCAAAGACTGTCACCGCAGACATAACAACTACCACATAGAAGAGCATCTCCTACACTAAGCAACAAATCCGCATCTCGATCGTCGTCGGACACCTTAGAAGAACGAAACTTCACCTTGACTTTACTTACCGATACACCATCCATCAAGGAGATTAGATGGCGGGACTTAGTCGGCTCCGAAAAAGGTATCTTCTTGGACTTGCCAACATGCATTGTGCTCCTGAAAATAAGCCTTGGACAGCCGCGAGAATCGGAGTAAGGCAACCTGAAATCTCTACGTTTTTTTTTGCAAAATTCCACCGATTTAATAATCATCAACAGCAGTACACAGAGTTCTAAAAGGAATAAAAATTACAAATAGGTCAATGGACCACCTAGCGACGACTACAAACACTGGCACGAGCCGAAGGCGCGCCGCTGTCCTCGCCCCTCCATCACCGGAGCCGGGCAAAGCTTGTCGTAGTAGAGCTTGTTGTAGTAGACGAACGGGAAGTCGTCATGCTAAGGCCCCAAAGGACCAGCATACCAGAGTAGCAACCATCGCCGAAGATGACAAACGTAGATCGGCTGACCTCAAACCATACCAACGAATACGAAAAACGACCGAATCTCAAGGGATCCGTCGGACACACGACTCCACGCGCCCTCCACCGATGCTAGATGCACCAACAGAGCAAGGATAGGACGAAGAGGACCTTATTCTGACTCCAGGACGTAGCAGCCGCCTCAACATCCTGAAAAAGACACTGAAAACAGTCTAGACGGAACACTGAGACTTTCCGCCGGCGAGAGGCCGTGGCCCGCCACGTCTCCAAGGCCCTAAGGCCACCGGAGACGGGACGAACCGGTGGCGTCGCTGGCGGAGGGAAGAAACCCTAGATGGGTGTAGCCGCCGCCTTCTCTGGTTGAGGGAGCTCTCTTTGGTACCGAACACCCTGAAATCTCCACGTTGTATCTTAAATACGTGCAAAATATCAATTTCAAAATACTTTATATTCTGAGCTACATAAAAAAAGACAAAAGTATGGACCTGTGATGCATATTTTCAAATAGCCAAATTTTATCATATTATTTTTATGCAGCCCAGAATACAAATAATTTCACATTGTGATTTTACATGTTTGTGGGATAAAATACAACATTGAGTACGTCCAGAATTGTTTTCAGTTTTTTAACTTCCAAACATGATTTTAGCATATTTTTTTAATGAAGCGAGCACTGGAACCCAAAGACACTTTTGGAAAATAAAAACAAGATGTTTAGCTATAACTCTTTCTCCGAGAATAGAATGGTTAGAAACTTGAATCCCTCATGCTTGGATTCATGGGTACGAGAGGAAAAAGTAGAAAAGAGAGGCGATCCCAAGACGGTTAGGGGGCGCTGGCGCCATTCTTCCCGGTCTCTGATGGACTTTCAGGTCTTGGAGGTATGGTGGACCCCACCCTATTATCGGTGAGAAGGTTCCTATTTATTCTTATGCCTCTTCTTCGGGATGCTGAGGTGTCAGAGGTGACATCTCGAAGTTAGAATAAGGTCTTCCCTGCCTTATCATGGCTCTGGTCTTGCGTCTAGCGCTGATAGAGGACGTGTACGGTCATGTGTTTGGCGGATCTACTTGGATCTGATTGGTTTTCGTGTTCATGTATCCGGCGGATCTCCCTGGTGATGGTTATTGCATTCGTTTGCTGGTCATTTGGTGTCTTAGCATTACGACTTTCCATCTCTCTAGTATCACAATATCTACTACGACAACATTTGTCGGGCTCAGGTGACAGAGGGGCATAGGACGGCGGTGCTCTTTCAGCTCGTGCTAGTATTTGTAGTCGTCGCTAATCGCTTTCGGCTCTCTCCTGGGCAACATGGCCATCGGTCGGGAAAGATGTAACATCCCAAAACTTCAATCCAAGGTTATCAAAATCTAAATCATCAAATTTGGAGTTAACAAAAACTTCTACAAATTTAAAATGAAAGCATTCATATATGCGTGCATTTAAAATATGAATTGTTTTGAATTGCCATGATTGTGTGATCCTTTGCTTCTAAAATGTTTCTTAAGTGATTTAAACATCATCTACATCATTCCCAAACTTTTCCTAAAGAAAATCAAATCAAAAAGAATTAAAAAGGAGGATTGGTCATTTTGGCCATTTTAATCCACTACACTACTTTGAGTATTCCTAACACTCATTTCTTAAAAGAAACAATTATTGATCTTTGCACCCCTTGTTAGTACACATAATGAGGTACCAAGGCCCACCTTTTGATCTGCTAAAAACATTCTTTTACTTATTTTAAATGGCATTTAAAAATTGAATCCAATGCATATGCATAGATCACCCCTATTTCAAAACCCATCTTTTTGAGCTCCACTTTCAAAACCCTTGCAACCAGAGACTATCTAGCACTAGTGGAGATCACTCAAAAATTTTGAAATCAAAATTCAAAACTTTTTCTCTTGCGGCCAAACACTTGGCAGGAAAATTTCAAACAAAACAAATTTCACTATTTTAAATAGTGTTCTGGCCAAACTTGTCTCCCATTTGGCCCCTTTTTACTGCCTTTGTCTCTAGATGATCTAGCAAAGCCATTTAAACCCACTCCCCTAGCCCCTAGTGGCATTGCCATGCCATGCCGAGCCACCCCTCGCCGGCCAACCTTGCCCTCAGCACAGCAGACCATCTCCCTCCCTCTCACCATGTCTAGTAGCTAGCTCACACCTCACCGCCACCCTCTGTCCCTTACCCGAGCCAAGCCTCGCCGTGGACCTCCGAGGAAAGCCCGCGCCCAGTGCCACCGCACCATGCCGAGCACGCGCCAGAGCACCGCACCCGGCACGTGTGCACAGACCGTCGCTCGACCACAGGCCGCTCCCACCGCTCCGCCACGACCTAGGGAACACCCCAGACACCCCCGTTCGCCGCCCCTCGCCTCACAGCCACCGCTCGCCATGGACGTTGCCGCTTCTGCCGCTCAGAGCGCCACCTCGCCCAGACCGCATGCCACCGCCCCTATGGCCGCATTCATTTCCTAGAGCATCGTCAGGAGACCGCCTGGCGATCGCCATCCTCCGCCATGCCTCTAGCCGGCCGTAGCCATGTCGCCACCGTCGCCCGCCCATACCCTTTGGTCTCACCGTGGGCCTATAAAAGGAGGCCTCCCCAGCCTCTTCTCTCCACACCACTCCACTCCCCTCACCTCACTGAACCTCACCCACCTCTAGCCGGAGCAAGGGGAGTAGCAGCTCGCCGGAATTGGAGCCGGAGCCGCCGCCTCTAGAGGAGAAGGGCACCGCTGATTGCGACCACCCCCGGAGCTACTTCGACCGTCCCTGAGCTCGCCGTCGTCTCCTAGTTCGTTTGCCCGCCTCGCCGTCGTCGCTGGAGCCCTGGTACGTCCCTAGCAGACCCCCACCGAGCCGCTAGGGTTCGAGCTCGCCGACGACCTGTTCGTCGTCCACAATGACCATCAGCCGTAGATTCCCCTTCTAATCCTACGGCCCACAGCGCACATACCGTTTCGCGTGTTAAGACCCACTGACAAGCGGGACCCCCTGTCAGCTGAGTCCCGCGCCGCGGAGTGCCACTGGGCCGGCCCAAGTTCTTTCCCGCACTAGCCCACCCGTTCAAATCTGGATTTTTCTTTTTAGTTAAATCTAGTTTTTGTCCACTATTTTAAAATTCAATTCTGGGAGTTTTACAAATCCAAATTGCATGAAACTAATTTTGCCTAAAAGGTATTAAGATGATATATCAAAGCTCGTTGGATTTAATTCAATTAGAGTTATAGATCTCTCCTAATAAAAATAAGAAAACAGAAGCATTTGCAACTTGCAACATTTTTATAAAATCAACCAAGTTAGCTTTTGAGTTGATTCCAACTCTCAAAAATCACATTTCATCATATCTATCCAAATATGTAATAATATTAAGGTTTAGATGCAGTGACTTTGGACTAGTACCAAAATAATGCTATATAGGCATTTCTAGTCACTTTAAATCATTAAATAATGAACTTAAACCAAAGTAATGTTGATCCAACCTTTAAATCTCATTCCCACATGTTAGAATATGTGGTGAGTACATGTGTCCACATGATCCCATATTTTGGTGGTGAATATTAAATTTTAGTTAATTTTTCAATGAGTAGAAATTACTTTTCTAAAATAAAAAGGATGAAACTATTGAATTAAACTTGTGATGCTTGTGATGATAATAGATCATCAAATGTGTGTCTTAGAATGCTACTTATCCTGGTTAAGTATTGTTTGGTGATTGTGTACTCCGTATGTATTTATAGACGATAGTATCGACCAAGCTTTCGAGGAGGAGGAGTTCTACCAAGAAGAAGAAGAAAACTTCAACCACTGCACCAACCAAGGCAAGCCACCATTAACAGTGCAGGCTAACACTTGCAAGTTTAGTACTTAGAAAGTTAGGACCAAACTAGATGGTTTAGCAAAGATGCCTTAAGCATGCTTTGATCACACCCCTTTGACTAGTACTACCCCAAGTTCTATTTACAAGTTTTACTCCCTTTAGTTTACACCAAGTTCTTTACTTAGTTTGAAGGTAGCATAAAAAGTATAAAACTTGACCTAATTAGAACCCTTTTGATGTCATTCTATGGCATGAGATTGAACCCATCTTTTCCACCTTAGTGAACACACTTAACTTGGTATTTTAGAGTAGATCAAAAACTTGAGTCACTTTAGATGGGAATACTTGGTGAAAATGAATTATGAAAACCTTGGAATGATGATTCATTCTATTGAGATGTTTTGACATGTGTTGAGAAACACAAATGGTTGATGATGATGAAAATATTGAGGCATGAGCCTTAACCCTTCCATAAAACTGATGGTTGGATTCGGATGCGATACCATTCCAAATTTACCGTACAACCACACTACCTGAATTGGGTAAGGCTTAGCTGGAAATTTATATGCATTAGTATTAGTTCCCTCACAAGAGAGGCCTGAGCTGAGGCTACCTCTCATGATGTTGTAACACCCCGTCCACTCCTGGGCCCGGGGGGTGTCACTCCTAGCAGCTTAATAGGATATCTAGACTGGCCCCACAGACCAACACTATTCTTTTCTGCGCACTTTGTCCTCACTCGTGCGCACCCGGTTACCCACTTTCCGGTCTGTCACCCATCCTAGAATTGCTCTAGGCCAAGCACGCTTAACCTTAGAGTTCTTTTCGAATGAGCTTCCGGAAAAGAAGTTGCAACTTGTTGATATGGGTATCCTATCAATCCTATTAAGCCATGTGCCTGGATCTCATAGATGTCCACCTATGCAGTGCCCAAGATGACTGATGGTCATGGTTGGGAGGCCATGCTCATAGGAGAGGTGCTTATACTAGGGTGTGTAAAGGGAAGGTTATGTTTGATTATCTGCATACTAAGTATGATGATTCAGGGTTATCCCTGACAGATGTATCGAATCTTGTGGTGAAAGTGTACCACCTATGCAGAGTGTCAAACTATTCGAATAGCTGCGTCCGCGGTTATGTACAATTGGAATGGCCATACTGTTTCGTTGTAAGGTGTTTTCTAAATACTTTGAAATGAATGATGAATCTTGACTTGACCACAACAGGGTTGTGTTTATGACAATAGTTTCCCCAACTTAAGTGATTCTAGAACTTTGCTTTATCTTTCTTTGCTTCTGAACTCAGATTAGGTTTCAAACTTAACTTTATAGTTAAACATAGAGTTAGCACTTTAACTTAGATTTATAATACTTGTTAGTGGTAGTTGCGAGTACTTAAAGAGTACTCATGGCTTTTTTCCCTGGCTATTATCATGGCCAGACTATGAAGGAGACTATCAAGATGATGGCCAGCAGGACGGCTATGATAACTAGGACTATCTGCATTCGTCAGTATTGCCTGTGCCCGTGAAGATGGACCCCACCGCTACGCTTATCTTTTATTTCCGCTGCTTGTTGTATTAAGACTGTATCATGAGATCCTTATTTGTGTAAGACCTTATGTATGGTTTGTAATGGATGATGTACTGTGATATCCAATCCGTTATGTCTCACAAAAATGGTAATCCTGGGATTGCGAGGTATGGCATAACGGGCATCTGGGATTAAAAATCCGGGTGTTGACAAGTTGGTATCAGAGCCATCCTGACCATAGGAGACCCTAGTTAGAATGGACGTCAAACAAAAACTTAGTTTCAAAACCAAAGTGAGTATTTATGAAAAACTATCTCCTCTCTTACCCTTGTGGATTCTTTCTCAAAAATTCATGTTCCTCAAAATTCTTCCACTACTACTTAAAATTTGACACACTTGATCACTTCACTAACTTCCTCATCCTTAATTCTTGTAGATGGAGACTCAGTTCAGCAAGTTTTACCAGTTGGGAAACGGAGGTCAGCTAATATTTGAGAGGGATCTGGATTCACTGTCAGAGTTACTAGGACGCCCGCACCCGGAGTTTCTTGGAGCTCAACTTCTAGGATCCCCAGGAGGAGACTTACAGTGGCTAGTCACCGTGGATCTTAGAGGAAGCATTGAAGCACCAACTTCTGGGAGAATCCAGTTCTCCGTGAGAGAGAACAACTGGCTAGATGGATTAGCCAGGGCAATGCATGAAGCTCTCGCACGTCTATGTGCCCTCAGCATCAACAAGACCCAAGGAACCCGTTTTGCCCACTATGCAAGACGTGATTTCATGGGAATGCCAATGGAGATGCCGGGCCACCCCGAGTTGAGGCGTCAAGTGGAGAACCTTGACTTCTTGCTGCATGACAGACAGCAGGAACTAGACAATGCCAGAGAGTTAGCCAACCAGAACCGTGCCATTGCCGACCAGAAGGCCCAGACTTTCGCACTGCTTGTCCAAGACCGCCAGTCTCTTTGCCGCCAGCGTGCCAAGAAGGATCGCACCATTGCCTGTCTTCACAAGAAGGTGGCCGGCCTCGAGAAGACCGTCAAGGAGCAGGAAGCTCAGCTTGCAGCAAAGGAAGAAGAAGATGAGGGTGAAGACATCCAGGGAGACATGGATTCTTACCTCAGCAACGATGATGACTTTTTGGAGGAGGATGCCGTGGACTGCTACACTGATGATGAGGACTCCGACTTCATCGACGATGAGTAGATGCACTAGAGCACTGTCGTAGCATGAGATGTATCGGTCTCACTGTATCGTAGCTTATAGAATGGTTCTTCAAACCATCTGCTTTCCCTTTGATTGTTGTGGTGCGTGTTGTATCGTGTGCTTGCTTGCATGAATGAAAATGAAGTTACTTGAAAAACCTGAGTCTAACTCAAAGTTTTAGCTTTGAAAACCCAAAACCATGAACCTTAGAATTTCCCTCTTATCCCTATATCTATCTCAATCTTCAGATGACTTGTGGAAACCAAGGAGGGAGCAGCTCGTCGCAAGACCCAATGCTGCAGATCTTGCAGAATCTCATCGCAGACCGTGAAGCAAGCCGTGCAGAACGCTAAGCCAACTTAGCAACACTTCAACAGATCGCCCAGATGGCTCTCAACAACCAAGGACATGGAAATCAGGATCACCAACGATCCAAACTCAAAAAAATTCAGAACACCAATCCCCCAATCTTCAACCAATCTGAAAACCCATTAGATGCCGATGACTGGTTACAGACCATGGAAAAGAACTTAGAAGTTGCAAGAGTTGATGAGAATGAGAAAGTTCTCTTTGCCACCCACTATCTGGCAGGAGATGCAAGAGCTTGGTGGAATAGCATCCGCAATATGAACCATGGTCAAGTGATGACATGGGAAGCATTCAAAGTCAAGTTCAGCCGCACCCATGTGCCGCAAGGTCTAGTCAACAGAATGAGAGATGAGTTCCGCGAATTGAAGCAAGGAAGAATGACTGTGGTGGAGTACCGTGACAGATTCCTGTCACTTGCCAGATATGCACCTGATGAGATCAACATGGAGGCCAAGAAGAAGGAGAGATTCTTGAACGGACTTCATGACGAGATGCAGACTGTCCTCGTCAACATCCGTTTCCAGGATCTCGAAGAGCTAGACGACTCTGCCATCCAGATGGAAGGGAAGATTAACCAGGCAAACGACAACCGCAAGCGTCGTATGATGCAGCAGTCTAGATCCAACAGTCACGAGAAGTACCGTCCCAACCCTTCACCATGATATGCACCAAGGAACAACCGACCCCCAAATTCTCGCCCAAGCTACCCCAACCGTAGCTGAGGCAATGTGAAGCCCGGAGGAAACAATCACAACTCCGGTAATGCCAACAACTTCAACCGTGCACCTCCCAAGAACCACAACCACAACAACACTGCACCCAGAACTGGCAGCAATGCTGTGCCTGTCGCAGTCAAGGACAAGTCCCAGATCACTTGTTTCGAGTGTGGAGTGAAGGGTCACTACTCCAATGAGTATCCCAAGAAGACTGCAGCCAATACCAATGTGAATGCCCCAGCTCAACAACAGCGTCATGTTCAACCAGGAAGGAGATTTGCCCCAGGGAACCCTCACAACCGCAATGGCCGTCTCTTCCACATGAATGCAGAAGAAGCCCAGGAAGCGCCAGATGTAGTGCTGGGTATGTTTTCTGTCAACTCAGTTTTAGCAAGAGTATTATTTGATTCGGGAGCATCGCATTCATTTGTCACCGAAGAATTTGCATGCACTAGTAAGATTCGTCCAACCAACCTGAAGCATGTCATGATAGTTCAAATCCCCGGTTCAACGACCAAAGCTAGAAAAATTTGCAAAGCTGTACCTATCAGAATACATGGGATAGATTTTTATGCCAACCTAATTGTACTTGGAACCAAAGGATTGGAAGTAGTACTAGGTATGGACTGGATGTCAAGGCATAAAGGATTGATAGACTATGCTAAGAAAGCCATCACCATGACCAGTAGTTCTGGAGTAACAGTAGAGCATATCTCTGAAACCTTACCCGTCAATTTAAGTGCAACCAGAGTGTAGCCTTGCCCACCATTGACCAAGTCAGAGTAGTCTGTGAATACCCCGACGTATTCCCAGACGAATTGCCAGGTATGCCCCCGGATAGGGATATTGAGTTCATTATTGAAATAATCCCCAGAACCGGACCTATAGCCCAGAGACCCTATAGCATGAACCCCTCAGAGTTAGTGGAACTGAAGAAGCAATTGGATGCTATGCTAGCCAAATGCTTGATTCAACGAAGTGCATTTCCATGGAGATCACCAGTGTTATTCGTCGACAAGAAAGATGGAGGCAACCGTCTGTGCACAGATTACAAAAAGCTGAATGATGTCACCATCAAGAACAAGTACCCCTTGCCAAAGATAGAGGATCTATTTGATCAGTTGACTGGAGCCCAGGTATTCTCAAAGATTGATCTTAGGACTGGTTATCACCAACTTAAGATTCGTGCAACGGATATTCCGAAGACCGCCTTTACTACTTGCTATGGTTTATACGAGTATACGGTTATGTCTTTTGGATTAACCAATGCCCCTGCTTATTTCATGAATCTCATGAATAAGATATTTATGAATTTCCTAGATAAGTTTGTAGTTGTGTTTATCGACGCCATCCTTATCTACTCCAAGTCAGAAGAAGAGCATGAGCAACATCTGAGAGTTATCCTAGAAACCCGGAGAGAGCATCAGTTATATGCCAAGTTCAGCAAGTGTGAGTTTTGGTTGAAAGAAGTAGGATTCCTAGGACATATTGTGTCTGCTGGAGGAGTCTCTGTCGATCCCGCAAGATCAAAGATGTCGAAGAATGGGAAGCTCCTACCACTCAAACCCAAGTCCGTGCATTTCTCGGATTAGTGGGATATTAACGCAAGTTCGTAGAAGGATTCTCGAGCATAGCCCGACCAATGACCCAATTGTTGAAGAAGGACAAGAAGTTTGAATGGATAGACAAATGTGAAGCCAGTTTTCAGGAGCTGAAGAAGAGATTGATATCAGCCCCAATATTGGTCATGCCAGACATCAAGAAGCCGTTTGATGTGTATTGTGACGCATCCAAGATTGGTCTAGGATGTGTATTGATGCAAGAAGGCAAAGTCATCGCTTATCTGTCTCGACAACTGAAGAAGCATGAGCAGAACTATCCAACCCATGATCTTGAGCTAGCAGCGGTGGCTCTAGCGTTGAAGACATGGCGTCATTATTTGATGGGTAATCGCTGTGAGATTTACTCAGATCATAAAAGCTTGAAATACATCTTCACTCAGAAGGAGCTGAATATGAGGCAAAGGAGATGGATCAAGTTAATCAAGGATTATGACCTTGACATTCACTATCACCCTGGCAAAGCCAATGTGGTAGCGGATGCTCTTAGCAGATTGCCGTGTAGGCTTAACACCATGATCAAGGAGAAGCAGCCAAGTTTGTATGAAGAGTTGGAGCAGTTTAGAACTGAATTAGTCAGCAAAGGATTCTTAGCTAGCATTGAACTTCAACCCACTTTGATTAGCCAAATCAAGGAAGCCCAGAAGGGAAATGAGAGTATCGACGGAATCAAATGTCATATTGGTACAAGAAAGGTACCTGGATTCACTGAAGATGAAGAAGGAGTACTGTGGTACAAAGGACGTATCTGTGTTGCAGCAGATTCGAAGCTGAAGGAAGTTATCATGAAGGAAGCTCATGATACTCTTTATTCTATCCACCCCGGAGGAACAAAGATGTATCAGGATTGTAAAGAGCAATTTTGGTGGCACAAGATGAGAGAGAGATCGGAAGCTACATCGCCAAATGTGACATCTGTCAAAGAGTCAAAGCAGAGCACCAGAGACCCGCAGGACTGTTGCAACCATTGCAGATTCCGGAATGGAAATGGGATTCCGTTGGAATGGACGTTATCACTAGTTTGCCTACGTCTATTAGGGGAAATGACTCAATCTGGGTCATAGTTGATAAACTGTCCAAGGTAGCCCACTTTATACCTGTCAAGACAACTTACCAGAGTGCAAAGTTAGCAGAGCTATACATGGCTAGGATTGTTAGTCTGCATGGAACCCCCAAGACCATAGTATCAGATCAAGGAACTCAGTTTACCTCGAGATTTTGGCAGAAAGTCCAAGAAGGTTTAGGAACCAAGTTGAACTTCAGCAAAACATATCACCCGTAAACAGATGGACAAACTGAGAGAGTCAACCAGATCCTAGAGGATATGCTTAGAGCTTGTGTGTTGGAATATGGATCAAAATGGGAAGACTGCCTGCCTTTCGCAGAATTCTCATATAACAACAGTTATCAAGCTATTTTGCAGATGGCACCATTTGAATTCCTATACGGAAGAAAGTGTCGTACCCCTTTGAATTGGTCACAAGTAGGAGAGAGTCAGATCTTCGGACCCGACATTCTCCGAGAAGCAGAAGAGAAAGTTCACAAAGTCCGTGAGCACCTCAAGACCGCCCAATCCAGACAGAAGAGCTATGCCGACAAGAGAAGGAGAGACCTGACTTTCAATGTCGGAGTGTATATCTCAAGGTTTCACCATTGAAAGGAACTCAACGCTTTAGTCTGAAGGGAAAGTTAGCCCCCAGATATATCGGACCTTTCAAGATTCTGAACCGTCGAGGAGAAGTATCGTATCAGCTGGAACTGCCTGAAGAGATGTCAGCCATCCACAATGTGTTCCATATCTCATTACTTCGCAAATGTCTGGAAGTGCCGGAGAAGACTGATGTTTTCAAGAACATCGACCACAGAGCTGTGGAAATCAACAATGACTTGACCTACAGAGAAGTACCCATCCGTATCTTAGAAGAAGCTTACATAACCACCAGGACCAGGAGTATCAAGTTTCTCAAGATTCAGTGGAGCAACCATACCAAGGAGGAAGCTACTTGGGAGTGCGAAGATTACATTCGGATAGAGTTCCCAGATCTCTTTAGTTCCTACTTTTCTTTGTAAATCTCGGGACGAGATTTTGTTTAAGAGGGGAAGGTTTGTAACATCCCAAAACTTCAATCCAAGGTTATCAAAATCTAAATCATCAAATTTGGGGTTAACAAAAACTTTTACAAATTTAAAATGAAAGCATTCATATATGTGTGCATTTAAAATAGGAAATGTTTTGAATTGCCATGATTGTGTGATCCTTTGCTTCTAAAATGTTTCTTAAGTGATTTAAACATCATCTACATCATTCCCAAACTTTTCCTAAATAAAATCAAATAAAAAAGAATTAAAAATGAGGAATGGTCATTTTGGCCATTTTAATCCACTACACTACTTTGAGTGTTCCTAGCACTCATTTCTTAACAGAAACAATTCTTGATCTTTGCACCCCTTGTTAGTACACATAATGAGGTACCAAGGCCCACCTTTTGATCTGCTAAAAACATTCTTTTACTTATTTTAAATGGCATTTGAAAATTGAATCCAATACATATGCATAGATCACCCCTATTTCAAAATCCATCTTTTTGAGCTCCACTTCCAAAACCCTTGCAAACAGAGACTACCTAGCACTAGTGGAGATCACTCAAAAAATTTGAAATCAAAATTCAAAACTTTTTCTCTTGCGGCCATTTCATCAAACACTTGGCAGGCAAATTTCAAACAAAACAAATTTCACTATTTTAAATAGTGTTCTAGCCAAACTTGTCTCGCATTTGGTCCCTTTTTACTCCCTTTGTCTCTAGATGATCTAGCAAAGCCATTTAAACCCACTCCCCTAGCCCCTAGTGGCATTGCCATGCCATGCCGAGCCACCCCTCGCCGGCCAACCTTGCCCTCACCGCAACAGACCATCTCCCTCCCTCTCACCATGTCTAGTAGCTAGCTCACACCTCACCGCCACCCTCTGTCCCCTGCCCGAGCCAAGCCTCACCATGGACCACCAAGGAAAGCCCGCGCCCAGTGCCACCGCACCATGCCGAGCACGCGCCAGAGCACCGCACCCGGCACGGGTGCACAGACCGCCGCTCGACCACAACCCGCTCCCACCGCTCCGCCACGATCTAGGGAACACCCCAGACACCCCCGTTCGCTACCCCTCGCCTCACAGCCACCGCTCGCTGTGGATGTTGCCGCTTCTGCCGCTCAGAGCGCCACCTCGCCCAGACCGCATGCCACCGCCCCTACGGCCGCATTCATTTCCTAGAGCATCGCCAGGAGACCGCCTGACGATCACCATCCTCTGCCATGCCTCTAGCCGGTCGTAGCCATGTGGCCACTGTCGCCCGCCCATACCCTTTGGTCCCACCGTCGGGCCAATAAAAGGAGGCTTCCCCAGCCTCTTCTCTCCACACAACTCCACTCCCCTCACCTCACTGAACCTCACCCACCTCTAGCCGGAGCAAGGGGAGCAGCAGCTCGCCGGAATTGGAGCCAGAGCCGCCGCCTCTGGAGGAGAAGGGCGCCGCTGATTGCGACCACCCCCAGAGCTACTTCGACCGTCCCTGAGCTCGCCGTCGTCTCCCGGTTCGTTTGCCCGCTTCGCCGTCGTCGCTAGATCCCTAGTACGTCCTCAGCAGACCCCCACCGAGCCGCTAGGGTTCGAGCTCGCCGGCGACCTGTTTGTCATCGACGACGATCCTCAGCCGTAGATTCCCCTTCTAATCCTACGACCCACAGCACGCATACCGTTTCTCCTGTTAAGACCCACTGACAAGCGGGACCCCCCTATCAGCTGAGCCCCGCGCCGCGGAGTGCCACTGGGCTGGCCCAAGTTCTTTCCCGCGCTATCCCACCCGTTCAAATCTGGATTTTTCTTTTTAGTTAAATCTAGTTTCTGTCCACTATTTTAAAATTCAATTCTAGGAGTTTTACAAATCCAAATTGCATGAAACTAATTTTTCCTGAAATATATTAAGATGATCTATCCAAGCCCATTGGATTTAATTCAATTCGAGTTATAGATCTCTCCTAATAAAAATAAGAAAACAGAAGCATTTGCAACTTGCAACATTTTTATAAAACCAACCAAGTTAGCTTTTGAGTTGATTCCAACTCTCAAGCATCACATTTCATCATATCTATCCAAATATGTAATAATATTAAGGTTTACATGCAGTGACTTTGGACTAGTACCAAAATAATGCTATATAGGCATTTCTAGTCACTTTAAATCATTAAATAATGAACTTAAACCAAAGTAATGTTGATCCAACCTTTAAATCTCATTCCCACATGTTAGAATATGTGGTGAGGACATGTGTCCACATGATCCCATATTTTGGTGGTGAATATTAAATTTTAGTTAATTTTTCAATGAGTAGAAATTACTTTTCTAAAATAAAAAGGATGAAACTATTGAATTAAACTTGTGATGCTTGTGATGATAATAGATCATCAAATGTGTGTCTTAGAATGCTACTTAGCCTAGTTAATATTGTTTTGTGATTGTGTACTCCGTATGTATTTATAGACGATAGTACCGACCAAGCTTTCGAGGAGGAGGAGTTCTACCAAGAAGAAGAAGAAGAAAACTTCAACCACTGCACCAACCAAGGCAAGCCACCATTAACAGTGCAGGCTAACACTTGCAAGTTTAGTACTTAGCAAGTTAGGACCAAACTAGATGGTTTAGCAAAGATGCCTTAAGCATGCTTTGATCACAGCCCTTTGACTAGTACTACCCCAAGTTCTATTTACAAGTTTTACTCCCTTTAGTTTACACCAAGTTCTTTACTTAGTTTGAAGGTAGCATAAAAAGTATAAAACTTGACCTAATTAGAACCCTTTTGATGTCATTCTATGGCATGAGATTGAACCCATCTTTTCCACCTTAGTGAACACTCTTAACTTGGTATTTTAGAGTAGATCAAAAACTTGAGTCACTTTAGATGGGAATACTTGGTGAAAATGAATTATGAAAACCTTGGAATGATGATTCATTCTATTGAGATGTTTTGACATGTGTTGAGAAACACAAATGGTTGTTGATGATGAAAATGTTGAGGCATGAGCCTTAACCCTTTTATAAAACTGATGGTTGGATTCGGATGCAATACCATTCCAAATTTACCGTACAACCACACTACCTAAATTGGGTAAGGCTTAGCTGGAAATTTATATGCATTAGTATTAGTTCCCTCACGGGAGAGGTCTGAGCTAAGGTTACCTCTCATGATGTCAACCTATGCAGTGCCCAAGATGACTGATGGTCATGGTTGGGAGGCCATGCTCATAGGAGAGGTGCTTATACTAGGGTGTGTAAAGGGAAGGTTATGTTTGATTATCTGCATACTAAGTATGATGATTCAGGGTTATCCCTGACATATGTATCGAATCTTGTGGTGAAAGTGTACCACCTCTGCAGAGTGTCAAACTATTCGAATAGCCGCGTCCGCGGTTATGGACAGTTGGAATGGCCATACTGTTTCGTTGTCAGGTGTTTTCTAAATACTTTGAAATGAATGATGGATCTTGACTTGACCACAACAGGGTTGTGTTTATGACAATAGTTTCCTCAACTTATATGATTCTAGAACTTTACTTTATCTTTCTTTGCTTCTAAACTCAGCTTAGGTTTCAAACTTAACTTTATAGTTAAACATAGAGTTAGCACTTTAACTTAGATTTATAATACTTGTTAGTGGTAGTTGCGAGTACTTAAAGAGTACTCATGGCTTTTGTCCTTGGCTATTATGGCCAGACTATGAAGGAGACTATCAAGATGATGGCTAGCAGGACGGCTATGATAACTAGGACTATCTGCCGTCGTCAGCATTGCCTGTGCCCCTGAAGATGGACCCCACCGCTACGCTTATCTTTTATTTCCGCTGCTTGTTGTATTAAGACTGGATCATGAGATCCTTATTTGTGTAAGACCTTATGTATGGTTTGTAATGGATGATGTACTGTGATATCCAATCCGTTATGTCTCGCAAAAATGGTAATCCTGGGATTGCGAGGTATGGCATAACGGGCATCTGGGATTAAAAATCCGGGTCTTGACAAAAGACCCTAGCAAGAAGCACCACTTCCTCCCTCCTCGTTCCCTTGCCACCGCTAGAGGATGCCGCCATCAAAGCATGCGTGGAGACAACGACGATGGTGATGTCGCAGTGTTCGTCTTTCTGATTTTTTTAGATCAAAAGGGATTTTCTCCCCCGTTCCCTTTCATAGCCGAAAAGAAACACAGAGTCGTGAACCTTACAAACTTGAGTTGCAAAAGGAAAACTAAGACTACAACTCTAAAAGAGCTACAGGCGGAAAGCAGAGTACAAATATCTCCATAGATCACGTACACCTCATCACAGAGACATGGAGTGCTAAAACAAAAAGACCAACCCGCGATAAACCAGAAGATATACAGAGAGAACACGTCATGCAAAAACCAAAGCTTCAAGCACCCATATGGATAGAATCATCTTCACTTAGGTGGGCTTGCATGTACTCCAGTGACATCCTCCCCCATGCATCTTGCTCACGACCGTGGACTTCCGGGAGGAGATCCAACCGAAGTTAGAGTAGGTCAACACGCAGGTAACCTCAGTGGTCTTTTGATTTTTTGTAGCAGGCGATCCATGAAGCGGGTTGTTTCTCCTCCTTCTAGGTCTTTGAAGGGCACCTTTCAGTTCCTTAGATGAGATAACACTAGATGCCATACTTGTTTCATATTAATCTAGGTAGTTTTATTAAATACCAGGATATTTCTAAAATTCCACAGCCCCTAAAGAACAGCTTTTGATACTATATTGAAATGTAAGAATTTTTTGTTGGATAACCATCTACTAGCTACTGCTTCAAAATCAGAAACATGGATATTAAAGATTTTGAAAACATCTAACCAAAGAAGTTTAGCAACAATACATTCAAACATCAGGTGAGAGATAGACTCAAATTCTTTATAGAACTCATATTCCAAAAGGTTTTGGGATGCCTCTGGCCCTTAGATTATCCCTAGTCATGATTTTATTCTGGGAGAGGAGCCACAAAAAACCCGGATCCTAGGAGGAATCTTGAAATTCCACACAATAGGTAGGAAAATTTGTTATATACCCCTAAAGTTAATGATAGAATACATGGAGCTAGATGAATACATCCATTTAGACTCATACTGCAAAATAAGCGGGTCATCCTGATCACTAAAAGAAATTCTCCTAGCAATGAACAAAAGCTCTTTCCATTGAATCATCAAATTTTCAAAGAAACTTTTTCTAAAATCTCCCCTAATCTGAATCCCATCCCAGAGCTTAGGTATAGTTTAAGTTTATTGATTGGAGATAAAATAAATATCCAAAAATTGGACAACTAAAGGAGAATTACCAAACCAAATATCCTCTGAAAAATTAATTTGTCTACCATTTCGAACCTGCCACCTATATCCTATTTTAACTGCTTTTGAAGGCCACATCACTCCTTTCTAAAAAGTAGAAGGGTGGACAACATGGCAAGAGATAATATTAGGACATCTAGTTTCATACTCAGCGTCAATAACTTTCTTCCACAAGGAACCTTCACCCTGGATATATCTCTTAATCCAAGAACCAATCAGACATATATTCAAGTCCTGGATGTTTGAGATACCCATACCGCCAAACTCCTTCTTCATACAGATAGAAGGCCAATTAGCTAAATGCAAATTTCCTTCCTCATCATTCCACATAAAATTATCCAAATGAGAATTTAATATTTTCAGTGCCCATTTGGGGAATTTAAAAAAGGAAAGGAGATAAACATGTATACTAGCTAAGACAGATTGAATGAGAGTTCTTTTGGCAGCATAGGAGAGCAATCTCCCTCTCCAGGAAGAAATCCTAGCAAGAATACTCTCAAACAAGGGTTGCAACTCCTCTCTACTAATCCTATCAAAATGAAGAGGGGTCCCTAAGTACTTCATAGGTAAAACACCAACTACACATTAGAAGATATCTAAAAAGGGGCTAACTCCTATTCATATTGATTGGGAGTAGCTCACTCTTATGAAAGTTAATTCTCATATCAGAGATCTGTTCAAAACAACTAAGAATAGATTTTAAATTCCTAGCTATTCTAGTATCATTCTCCAGGAAAAGAAGGGTGTCTTCAGCATACTGTAGACTGATCACCCCACCTAGAATGAAATTAGGACATAAACCTCTACTTAAATATTAACAAGACCCTCTAATTAACATCTTAGAGAAAACATCTACCATTGAATTAAAGAGGAGAGGGGCAATGGGAACTCCCTACCTCAAACCCTTACCAGTAAGAAAGAAATTACTCTCCACACCATTAATTTTGACTCCAACAGAACAACCTCTAATGATTTGTTTAATCATCCTAATGACAGTAGGATTGAAGCCCCTACATTCTAGCATTTCCTAAAGGAAGTATATATTAACTTTTTCATATGATTTTCCATAATCTATTTTAAGAACCAAACCTTTATTCTTCTTCCTATGCACCGCATGTATAATATCATGAGCGGTAACCACACTCTCGAAAATAAACCTTCCTTTAATAAAGGTAGATTGGAAAGAGGATATCAATCTCCCAATGATCCTAGCATATCTATTAGTCAAAACTTTAGTAAAAAATAAAAGAGAAAGTAAGTAAACTAATTGGTCCAAAAAAATTCATAGATCTAGCATCATTCTCCTTTGGTATGAGAGTAATCATGACAAAATTTAATCTATAGATATCCAACTTGTCCTGATACCAAGCTTCAAACATGGCTAGCAAGTCATATTTGATAATATCCCAGAACGGCTGGTAAAACATAAAAGAGATGCCATTTGGCCTAGGAGATCCATCTGAGGAAGAATCAAATAGAGCAGTTTTGATTTCTTCTTTAGAGAAATCTCCTCCTAAACTGTAATTTTCTTCCACACTAACCTTTTCCTCCTCGGAGAAAAACTCATGTCTAAGATTAATGTTAGGCCTGATGATGCTATGTGTATGGCGGCCAGAAAAATGCTGGAGCGTGGTTGATGTAGAGCTCGTTAGGAACCCCAAGAGGAAGGTATGATGAGCACAACAACAAGTTTCCCTCAGTATGAAACCAAGGTTTAATCAAACCAGTAGGAGCAAGGAAACACCCCAAAGGTGTTACTAGCTGAGCTTTGGCATGGCGCACTACCGGTGCTAGTAGCAACGTGGAGACCTGCACAACACAACCACAAAACTTTGTCCCCAACTTGCGATGAGGTTGTCAATCTCATCATGTTTTGCGGAAAACAAAGGATTAAACGTATTGAATGGAAAGAAGTAAAAGTTTGTAGAAAGTAAACACAAAGTAGTAAACAGTTTGTAGATTGAATGTAAAAGAAAGGACCGAGATCCATAGTTCATTAGAGGTGGCTCTCCTTAAGATAGATAACATGCTGGGTGAACAAATTATAGCGGGGTAATTGACAAACATTGAGAAAGCAATACATGCATATACTAATCATCTTGACTCCTTTGGAACTTGATTGGGCATTACAACATTATACATAGACCACCATCCAACTGCATCTATGACTAATAATCCACCTTCAGGTTATCATCCGAACCCCCTCCAGTATTAAGTTGCAAGCAACAGATTATTGCTTTACGAACTGTGTGTAAAGTAAACAATACGATTGTTCTATGAACAAAGGATTGTTGTTTTGTCCCTAGAAGCAACATCACATCTAGTACGTTAGAGATTTCTGTCACTTCCCCAGATTACCAGAGGCATGAACCCACTATCGAGCATAAATACTAACTCTTGGAGTTGCTAGCATCTACTTGGCCAAGATAGCTACTAACAACGGAAAGCATGCAAGATCACAAATAGCAAATACATGATAGAATCAATAATCAATCTGAAATAGCATCTCAACATCCATCGGATCCCCGCAAACACAACATGCAGAATTACAAATACATGATCTTGATCATGAACGGAGCTCACAAGATCTAGACATGAAAGCACAAAGGAGGAGAACCATCCATCTAGCTACTACATGGATCCGTAGTCTAAGGATGAACTACTCACGCATCACACCGGAGGCTTGCATGATGATGAACAAGACCTCCAGGGTGAATTACCCTCTCTAGCAAGGTGCCGGGAAGAGCTTCAGATCCCTCCCGATCTAGGGATGGAGATGACGGCGGCTACAAACTCTTTCATGGATTTTTGATCGGGCCCTTAGGGTTTTTCGTCCCGATGGCATCTTATAGGCGGAAGGGGAGGCCGAGGGGGTGCCAGGGGTCACCACACCACCCCCTGGCGCGGGCCAAGCCTGGCCGCGCGACCAGGTTGTGTGGCCGGCCTCTGGCCCCTCTCCGTCTCGTATTCTGGCATCTTATGACTTCCAGAAAAATAGGCACTTTGGCTTTTGTCTCGTCCAATTCCGAGGATATTCATTTTTTGACTTTCCTGGAACCAAAAACAGCAGAAAACAGGCAGCTGGCACTGTGGCTCTTGTTAATAGGTTAGTCCAAGAAATCATATGAAAAGTACTCCAAAGTGTGGACAAAACACAAGAAAGTGGATAAAACCAAGCATGGAACATCAAAAATTATAGATACATTTGCAATGTATCAACATCCCCAAGCTTAACTCCTGCTCGTCCTCGAGTAGGTAAGTGATAAAAAGAAAGAATAATTTTTGAGGTGACATGCACCATCAAAGACTTGATCAAAGTATTTGTAAAACATTCAAAGCTAGGATCATAGTACTTCAGTCATAACATGAAAGACAAAGTTCTAGCAATAAGACAAAGAAACTATGATGCAACATGAAAAGGCACAAACAAAAGATTCATGAATAACAATGTTTTGCAAGACGTTTGTTTGTTTCACATAAAGAAAACATAGCATAATAGTATTCAGCTTGTCCCTCAATAGAGTAGCAAATATAAATGCATAGGACACCTTCAAAGTTCATAAGAGTGACTAGATACAATAGTTTACAACAAGCAATATCAAGTTATGCATCAATCAACTAGTCTTGGGACAATGGACACAGAACTAATAATGGCCACTATGCTCTCAAAGTAGGTGCATAAAGATAGAAGGTGGAGACACAATATAATGGTGGAAGAAAGGCCTTTATAATAGGAAGTAGGGATTCAAGTGTCATAAAAAGCTTCCAAAAATTATGGTACTTATAGCTTTCAGCTCTCATTGCCCCTATCATAAGCATCTTGAAGTGATTAAGGTTAAAGTGAACAAACTATGGTGTACATGCTTGACGAAGTACAAGTTAGAAATCTCATGTCCCTTGTATACGAGGGCCGCTCCTCATGCTACTCAAGTTTATTCACCGATAAGTTCTTGTCATTATAAGTATATGTGTATCACAGAGAACCGCCAACGGGGTACCCCTTGCCCGATGATACGGAAGAATCCCCATATCAAAATGACAAGGCAAGAAGACAACGAGCATCTCAACAATCTTCTTATTTACCATGGGAATATGGTGCTTTTTTATCTCTTTCCTCTTTTCATAATCTTTTTCTTTTATTTTCTCTTTTCTCTTTTTTCTCAATATAGGACTCTTTTTTATAAGAAGAATGCTTCATAGATAGCTCATTATGGTTACGCTGCAGGTTTCCATCATGTCAGCATGGATTAGACCAGCGGCCCAGGCGTTTCTCTAACACATATACATAACTCCATGGACTTACAAGCTCCCCTTTCATTTCACACCGACGACATCCATATACAAAAGAGCATGATATCAACTAGGTACAAGTACCAAGTGCAATGTTGAAAGCGTTCCCCATGAAAGCATGGTTCTGCTAATTCCCAACAAATAAGTGCAAGCATATACAACATAGACGACACAATGGTTCAAGTTTATTAAGGGCAAGAAAAGTAAAGTGTGCCATCAAGTTCGTGAGAGCTTTAATCACTAGTTTTCTCATAACAAGTTTAATTTGGAAGGTAAACAAAAGCATGAATATACTTGGAATAGCATAAGCTAGTAGGTAGGTATGGTGGACTCTTTGGAATAACTTGGTTTAGGGAGTTGGATGAATGAGTGGAACTCATACTTGGTTGTGGAGGCTAGCAAAAGACTGGGAGCGACAAACTAAGAGAGCAATAATGGCCATAATCATGCAGAGCGACAAAACATCATTGATAAAAGCACAAAGTGATACTACAAGTTGAAAACTAAAGGATCATAAAGGCTTATGGTGACTTGAGATAGTCATAACATGGTGTGCGCATGCGCCAAGTCAACCCAAATAAAGCATCAAAGGAGAATACCACTATACTATGCTTTAATATGCTAAAACAACGCATGATTCATCCAAGGCACATTAAGCAATCTTTATAACAAGTCATGCTACAGCAAAGAATACCACATAAAGCCAAAATAATATCAAGCATGGCATGACAAAGCATAGGCCACAGTCAAAAACGAGCTCTTTTTACCACATTAGTATGAACTTTCCTACTCTTTTCCAAACCAAACCAGACTATTTGCAAACCAATGTATGAAAGAGGGGGTCCAACCAATTTATTCAGAAAACTAAGAAAACAAAAGCAAACAAAAAACCAAAATGAAAACGAAAAAGAAGACGCTCCAAGAAAAACACAACTGTGCATGAAACAATAAAAATGAAGCGTTTGGAAGAAACCTGTGATTTTTATTGATGAAGAAGGGGATGCCTTGGGCATCCCCAAGATTTGACGCTTGTAATTCTTGGATATTTCTTGGGGTGACACGTGTGGCATCCCCAAGCTTGAGCTTTAGTTCATACTTCACCTCCTTACTCATTCCTTCCATACACCTGAAATTTTTCCTTCATACAAAACTTCACACAATTTTTATTAGCAACATTAGTGCACTCAAGATAAATAAGTCTTAAGGTTCAGTTATAACACCAAATAAACTTCTATTAGAACACTAGCTACTATAGCAGTTCCCTCAAAAAGCTCAATTCCCCAAAAGAACTCAAAAAGGAACCAACAAGAAACAAATGCAGAAAATCGCAGAAATCTGTCAAAACAGGCCAATAGGTAAAGACGAATTTTTTCGAAGACCTTATGTTGCTCAAATCAAAAAGTGTTGAACTAACGAAAGTTATATAACAACCTGGGGCAGAAGCACAAAAATTCACGCCTCAAAAGGACGTTCAGAGATTTTACACGAGTTTTTATGGTGAAGCACAGAAATATGTTTCGGGACAGCAACTTTCCCAATCATTAGTTCTCTCTCATTAGAGGTTACTCTTGGCACAAAAAGAAAATAAAAAGGATAAGGAGAGGTTATTACAGAGGTAATAACTTCCAAGACTCATCTAAAACTTTTGGGTTATCTCCCAATAAGTACTTTTCTTTAACGCCTTTAAGTTAGGCATAAGAAGCAAGAAAAATCAAGTGTTCTCAAATGAAGAGCATTAAGATTAATACCAGAAATATCTTCAACAAGGCAAGGTATATCATCCAAATAAGTTCTAGAGGATCCTCTCTCAATGCTCTTAGGTTCACTATTCTCATCAAAAGGGTTTGCAGGAACAATCCAATCAAGATTCTTTTCTATGGCATCATGTATTGCTACTAGTTTGAAGGGTATTGGTATCTTAGGTTCCTCCCCATTAGGTTCGGTTTTGTTCATATATTCTCGTGTACCAACAACATCTACACATGAGCCTAGCATATTGAAACGTTCAAAGACTTTCCTAGCTTCCTTGGCAAAATCATAGAACTCCTTAAACAAAGTTTCTAGAATAAAATCCATCTTTTTAGGAGCCTCTATTTCTTTAAGCTTAAGGAACATTACTTGCATTAACGGGTTGAGGTTAACAAACCTAGCTTCTAACATGTGAATTAAAGAAGCTGCAGCAATCTCATAGTTTGGAGCAAGTTTTGCAAGGGATCTATCCTCAGTATCCTCATGTTTACTAACATGATTAATGAATTCTTCAATATTATCTTTCCAATTATAGAACCACTACCAATTGAAAGGTATTTCAGGGTGAAAGTAGGGATCAACATGGTGAGGTAAGGAAGAGGTAACAACTAAAGGAGACTTAATTTTTTTTGTGTTTTTGAAATAAGAAAGCAAACTAGTAAAACTAATTTTTATGTGTTTTTGAATAAGAAACAAGCAAACAAAGCAAAAAGAAACTAAGCAAAACAAAAATAAAAAAGTAAAGAGATTGGTTATGAGGGACTCCCCTTGTGAAGATGTCCTTGACTCTCCGGCAACGGCGCCAGAAAAATGCTTGATGGCTCTATGTATGGCGCCCAGAAAAATGCTGGAGCCTGGTTGATGTAGAGCTCGTTGGGAACACCAAGAGGAAGGTATGAAGCACATCATCAAGTTTCCCTCAGTATGAAACCATGGTTTAATCGAACCAGTAGGAGCAAGGAAACACCCCAAAGGTGTTACTAGCTGAGCTTTGGCAGGGCGCACTATCGGTGCTAGTAGCAACGAGGAGACCTGCACAACACAACCACATAACTTTGTCCCCAACTTGCGATGAGGTTTTCAATCTCACTGTGTTTTGTGGAAAACAAAGGATTAAACATATCGAATGGAAAGAAGTAAAAGTTTGCAGAAAGTAAATACAAAGCAGAAAAGAGTTTGTAGATTGAATGTAAAAGAAAGGACCGGGATCAATAGTTCACTAGACGTGGCTCTCCTTAAGATAGATAACTGATACGTCCATTTGGCATCACTATTCTATGTCTTAATTCACTATTATTCATTGATATATTTCGTATTGAGTGGTGATACTTATGTTAGTTCATCTATTTTTGCATGGTTGATGCCTTTTGGAGCATGGACCGCTGCAGTCAGGATTCTGATGGAAAAGGTGCTGCTTGGAGGCAAAATTTGTGAAGATCATAAAATCCTGGAAAATATACGGAAAATTCTATTTTTCCAGAAGACTCAGGATGCCAGAAGATGGAGTGGAGGTGGGCCACAGGGGGCCCACACCACCCCATGGCGCGGGCAGGCCTAGGCCGCGCCTGGGAGTCGTGTGGCTGCCCTGGCCTACTCCAGGCTCTCTCCTCTGGCGTATATCATCCCCACGAAGCCCTAAGACACGAGTAGCGACTACAGAAAGATTTCGTCGCCTCTTCGTGGCGGAAAACACCGAGAGAGAAAGATCTCTCGGGCAGACAGATTTCTGTCGGGGGAATTCCTTCCCGGAGAGGGGATATCGTCGCCATCAACACCACCATTAAGCTGGACTTCATCGGGATCATCATCATCATCACCACCCTCATCACTATCAGCACCCTCATCACCATCTCCATATTGCTGTAACAATTGTGTTGAATATTGCCTAGTTCATAGGGGAAACTTTCCCGGTGTTGATTACTCTTTGTAGTTGATGCTATTGAGTGAACCATTGAATTATTGTTTATGTTCAGATTGTTATACATCATTATTCCATCTCTGATCATGATCCATATGATGTCTTGTGAGTAGTTCGTTTTGTTCTTGAGGACGTGGGAGAAGTCTTGTTGTTAGTAGTGGAGTTGCGTTGAGAAAGATTCAATAGATTGTTATTTAAGTTGTGGTGTACTTCTTCTAGTGGTGTCATGTGAACTTCGACTACATGACACTTCACCTATATGGGCCTAGGGGAATGCATTGTGTATTTGGCTACTAATCATAGGGGTTGCCGGAGTGACAGAAACCTGAACCCCGTTAGGAAACCATTGCACAAGGGACGTAAGGGTCTTAGAGTTTAAAGCTGTGGTTAGGTTTCTACCTTAATTACTTTCTTGTACTTACAGATGTTTGCAAGGGGTATAATCACAAGTATGTATTAGTCTTGGATGGAGCGGTACATTAGCACAGGTTCACCCACACAACACTTAGCAAGCTAAAGAAGATTAATCGACTATATGAAGTGAAAGCACTTGACAGTCTTCCCATGTGTCCTCGAGAACGTTTGGTCATCTATAGAAATACAACCGGCTTGTCCTTTGCTACATAAAGGATTGGGCCACTTGCTGCATTTATTCCTACTGTCTTTTATTTACTCGTACTTTGTTTACTTGCTTTATCGAAAACCCCTAAAAATCCGTTTGCTAAGTATTTGTAGAGAATTCCTGATCCATACCACTAGCCAGCACCTTCTGCTCCTCGTTGGGTTCGACACTCTTACTTATCGAAAATACTGCGATACACCCCCTATACTTGTGGGTCATCAACTATTTTCTGGCGCCGTTGCCGGGGAGTGAAGCGCTATTGGAGAGTGGAATTGGTAAAGGAAACTTTTAGTGTGAGTATTGTTTACTTTATTTTCGTTATGGATAATTTGCTGAGTTTCTTATTTGGTAATGCTACTACCACTGCTAGGGTAGTAGATAAGCCACCACCTGCTAAGAAAGATGTTTTCAAAATACCTACAAGAATTATTGATCGTGTTATGGATAACTACTATGTTGCGGATGTAACTGTCCATCCCGGTGATCATTTACTCTTTATACACGAATTATGCGGGTTGTTGAAGTGTGCAGGTATTACTATAGATCAAGTTAAGAAGAAGTTATTCTCATTATCCTGAAAGGAAGAGCTGATGAATGGTATAAGCTCCTGAAAAATGGTCAAGCTCTGGAATGGGAGGAAATGGTGCCTCTCTTTTATTCAAAGTCTTATCCTCCTAGTGAGATTCATAATGATCGGAATCAAATATACAACTTTTGGCCTCTTGATGGAGAGAGTACATCTCAAGCTTGGGGGAGATTGAAGTTACTAATGCTCAAATGTCCCATTCATGAGCTCCCCAACAATATTATTATCAACAACTTTTATCCAAGGCTCCCTCTACATGACAAGGATTTATTGCATGCTTCTTGTGCTGGATCATTCACTCGTATGGAAGAAGAAGAAGATAAATGGGACCTTCTAGACCGTATTCAAGATATGCTGAAGCTTGGGAGAATGACAAAGGTAGAAAGTCAGGTATAAATTATGATTATGAATGCATTGAAACTTTTATGGGAACTGATGACTTTCAAAATATTAAAAATGCTTATGGTCTAGACTCTCAAGCTATTGCTTCTTATTTTAAGGCTTTTGCTTCCTACATTGAAGTGCCTAAAACGAAGTGGAATAAGTATCATGAACCTTATAAAGATGTTGCTAAGAGTGTTCCTGCAAGAAATACTGAAGTTTATACTGCTAATCATGTTTTACCCAAACCTTATATTGAGAAAATGCCTTTCCCAGTTAAGGTAAAGGAACATTCTATGATGGCTAGTATGTTAGATGAAAGTATGAATTAAGCTGTTGAACCTGACAAACAAATGGTTGATGAACCTATTGTAGCAAATGTGAAAGACTTTGTTGCTAAATATGAAAAAGAGGGACACCCTATCCTTTGTATGGATACCTCTAATATTGTTTCACAAAGTAGTGTTATGAGAGCTAGTATTCCTGTGTTTTCTGTTAGAATAAGTGATCATTGCTATGATGGTTCTTGTGATAGCTATATTGTTAAGTTTATGCATGATACTAAAAGTTACTATGAAAGAGGAAAAAGTGTATTTATGCATCTCAATAATATCAAGTTTCCTCGTTTTATGCTAAAAGTTTTTATGTTGCACTTGTTTTGCCTTCTTATGCAAGTTGCCTATGGTTTCAACAACTTGTTTGTTTAAAAAATCTCCTTGCATAGGAAGTGGGTTAGACTTAAATGTGTGTGTGTTTTTGCTTCTTAATGCTCTCTTTCACTTCAATTCATATCCCTATGAGAGCTTCTTCAAAATTATCATGCCCATCTTAATGGCTATAAAGAAAGAGCTTTATGGGAGACAACCCAATTTGTTTTTGCTTTTAGTTTGTTTTTGTTTCTTTGAGTCTTGGAAGTTATTACTTCGGTAATAACCGCTCCTTATCCGTTTTGTTTGGTTTTTGTGTCAAGATCAACCTCTAATGAGAGAGAATTAAGATTTGGGGAAGTTGCTGTCCCGAAACAGATTTTTATGCTTCATCATAAAAATTCTTGAGAGACCTCTGTCTGTCGGATTGAGCTGTAATTTTTTGTGCTTCTGCCCTAGGTTGTTATTTAACTTTCGTTAGTTTTTCACTTTTTGATTTGAGCAACAGAATATTTTCGAAAAAATTGACCTTTACCTGCTGGTCTGTTTTGACAGATTTTGCCACTCTTGCATTTGCTTCTTTATTCTATTTTATTTTTGAATTCTTTTTGGGTTTTCGGAAGGAGTTGCTACAGTAGCTTTTGTTTTGATGGTTTTTAGTTGAAGTTGGACTCAAAAGGTTTTATCACTTCACTTATACTAATGTTGCTAATGAGAACTGTGTGAAGTTTTGTGTGAAAGAAATTTCCAGGAAGTGGAGATAATGGTGTAATAAGGAAGAGAAAGGTTTTATGACTCAAGTAATAAGTGTATGTAGATGAAGATATTGATGTTATTCAAGTGATGACTCTGGGAGGATCCACTAAATACCAAATTCAGAGACCTGCAGAGTCCGTGTTCAAAGAGGTAACAGTTCTGGTAAGAAAAGTTCCGCAAAAATACAATCCAACTATATTTTTGCAGTTTTCAGTCAATAAGAAAAGCTACGAAGTAAAAAAGGGATGGAAACGGAGCCAGGGTAGCCCACACACCCCATGGCACGGGCCCACCCCTGGCCGCGCCACAAGGTGGTGAGTCCACCCTGGACTCTGCCTCCGACTCGTTTTCTGCTAGTACCTTCCATTTGATATGAAACTTCGTAACATATAACCCCCTGGATCCCCCGAGGTTCGTATATCGTGTTTTTGTTTCGATCTATTTCTGTCAGGACATACTCTTTGAAAGCTTAGAAGCACAATGGTGTCTGCCAAGGATAAAGGGAAGGAGCCCATGGAGGAAGACCTCCAAGACCCCAGGAAGGAGAAGGAAATCAAGAGTGAAGGTGAAGAGGAGGCAAAGCACACCGGCATTACCGTTGCAAGCATCGGAGTGGCGGTAAATCCAGCCATTGGAGGGAAGCCTCCTCATCACCATTCAGATCCCTGGTCACTTCCTCCACGCACCAAGAATCCTTTCCACACTCTTATCCATGAGCATCAATACCAGAATATGCCCAAGGGGAAATTACCCTCCAATTGGGATTTGCCTCGTTCTAGCCATGCAGGAAAAGAAGACTTCAAGGAGGAAGAGTGGGGAAAGAATAGCAATTGCTGGGATTCTCAACACGACATGATCATGAGCCGCATTGAGCAAAACCCACAGCTGATTCGTAATCTCACCTTCGAGATTGAGGACTTTGGGAAACTTATCAAAGAGCTCATCGAGAGGATACCACCACCACCAAACGAGTAATTCGTCATCAGGTTTGGCATCCCCTTGGTTTGTTTCAAGCTTGGGGGAGTGCCGCGGTATCATATCACTATCTTCTATCTTTTTATTTTATTAGTAGAGTCATATCATGAATAGAGGAGTTATTTTGTAGTATGGTTTGGATTATGGAAGTGTCCCCTCTCTCGTTAGATTCGTATCCCTTGGTGTGAGTTTCCGTTATGGAATATTAATGAGAAGTTCTATCATTCACTCCTTTGCATAGCTTATATTAGTTTTCAATTCGTGGTTATATGATTGATCTTGTTGTTTGTATTGGTAGCACTCTGGGATCATTGAGTTAATTTAGTTGGTTTTGGCAAACCTGGCTCGGTTAGTAGCACACCATTTTTGAGAGTTGAATGAAAAAGATAGAAGTACTCTAAAGATAAAAATAATTTCATCATCTTTCTTTCCTGATTTGCTCATAAGTTTAGTATTCACTAGTTAAGATCTTTTGTGCTTCCAAGGAAGATTGCATGTTTGTCTTTATCATTTGTATGCTCGTTTGTTTCCTTCAACTCTTGTACTTGATACCCAGCCTTGCTAGCCAAAAACCTGTACTGAGAGGGAATTCTTCTCGTGCATCCACTTCCTTAAACCAAAACCTTTGCCATTTGTGTCCACCATACCTACCTAGTAGCATTATTGCTATTCCAAGTAAATCCTTGTTTTATCTACCTCCCAAATGAAACTTGTTATGTGAAAATTAGTGATTAACGCTCCCACGAACGTGATGGCACACCTTACTTTCTTGCATTTAATAAACTTGAACCATTGGGTCCTTCTTTGTTGCGTATATGCCTGCGCTTTATGAGTTGAAGTTAGCGGAACCATGTATCATGGGGACCGCTTTCAACACTTCATTTGGTACTTTGTACCTAGTTGATATCATGTTCTTTTGCTTATGGATCCTGGCAGTGTGAAATAAAAGTGGAACTTGTAAGATCATGGAGTTTATATGTGTGTTAGAGAAACGCCTGGGCCGCTAGCCTAAGCCATGCCTAATCATGGTGGAAACTTGCAGCATAACTATAGTGAGCATTCTATGAAGCATCCTCAATAAAAACCTATGCAAATAGCAAATAAAAAGATCGCTGAGATGCTCACTGTTTGCTTGCCTTGTCATTTTGATTATGGGATAGCTCCTGTGTCATGTGCAAGGGGTACCCCGTTGGCGGTTCTCAATGATACGCATGTATTTACAATGACAAGAGCTTGCTCGTGACTGAAGTTGAGTAGCATGAGGATCGGTACTCATAAGTAAGGGGCTTGAGATTTCAACTTATAACTTGTCAAGCATATCCTCTTAGTTGTGTCACTTTAACCTTAATCACCAAAAGATGCCAATGATAGGGGAAATGAGAGCTAAAAGCTAGTAAGTATCATAATTTTTGGGAGCTCTTTATGAGACTTGCAATCCCTGCTTCCCTCTGCGAAGGGCCTTTTCTTATACTTTGTAGTTGAGTCAGTAAACCTATTCCCTTCTATCTCAGCAAGTATTTTGAGTTGATGTGTTTCATTCATTCATATGATGATTTATTCAATCATGTTTCTTATGTTCCTTGTTTGGCACATTGCTCTTCTCTTGATGTTTACTACTTTGAAAGCTTTCTTTCAAAACCAGCTATTTGTGAACTCCAGCAAATTATCAACTATTCTTCGACCAAGAGCTAAGTTTTCCATTACCAATTATGATTTACTCTATGTATCTTTATTGTGTTTCCTTTACTCATTGCGAGTTAAGTTATATAATAGTGAGTTGTCTTCTATTATGATCTATGTATTGATGAATGTGATGCTTCTTGTCCGTATTCTTTTATCGACTCTTCACTCCATAAACCTGAGGACATGTTTATTGAGCTCAGTTTCGCTTGGGGACAAGCAAAGTCTAAGCTTGGGGGGGAGTTGATACGTCCATTTTTCATCACTATTCTATGTCTTAATTCAATATTATTCATTGATAAATTTCATATTGAGAGGTGATACTTATGTTATTTCATCTATTTTTGCATGGTTGATGACTTTTGGAGCATGGACCGCTGCAGTCAGGATTCTGATGGAAAAGGTGCTGTTTGGAGGCAAAATTCGCGAAGATCATATAATCTGGGAAAATATACGGAAAATTCTATTTTTCCAGAAGACTCAGGATGCCAGAAGATGGAGTGGAGGTGGGCCACAGGAGGCCCACACCACCCCATGGCGCAGGTAGGCCTAGGCCACGCCTGGGAGTGGTGTGGCCGCCCTGTCCCACTCCAGCATCTCTCCTCTGGTGTATATCATCCCCACGAAACCCTAAGACTCGGAGAGCGACCATAGAAAGATTCCGCCGCCTCTGCGGGGCGGAAAACACCGAGAGAGAAAGATCTCTCCAGCAAACAGATTTCTGCCGGGGGAATTCCTTCCCAGAGAGGGGAGATCATCGCCATCAACACCACCATCAAGCTGGACTTCATCAGGATCATCATCATCATCATCACCACCCTCATCACCATCAGTACCATCATCACCATCTCCATATTGCTGTAACAATTGTGTTGAATATTGCATAGTTCATAGGGGAAACTTTCTTGGTGTTGATTACTCTTTGTAGTTGATGCTATTGAGTGAACCATTGAATTATTGTTTATGTTCAGATTTTTATACATCATTATTCCATCTCTGATCATGATCCATATGATGTCTTGTGAGTAGTTCATTTTGTTCTTGAGGACATGGGAGAAGTCTTGTTGTTAGTAGTGGAGTTGCGTTGAGAAAGATTCAATAGATTGTTATTTAAGTTGTGGTGTACTTCTTCTAGTGGTGTCATGTGAACGTCGACTACATGAAACTTCACCTATATGGGCCTAGGGGAATGCATTGTGTATTTGGCTACTAATCGTAGGGGTTGCCGGAGTGACAAAAACCTGAACCCCCGTTAGGAAACCATTGCACAAGGGACGTAAGGGTCTTAGAGTTTAAAGCTGTGGTTAGGTTTCTACCTTAGTTACTTTCTTGTACTTATGGATGTTTGCAAGGGGTATAATCACAAGTATGTATTAGTCTTGGATGGGGCAGTACATTGGCATAGGTTCACCCACACAACACTTAGAAAGCTAAAGAAGATTAATCGACTATATGAAGCGAAAGCACTTGACAGTCTTCCCATGTGTCCTCTAGAACGTTTGGTCATCTATAGAAATACAACCGGCTTGTCCTTTGCTGCATAAAGGATTGGGCCACTTGCTGCATTTATTCCTACTGTCTTTTATTTACTCGTACTTTGTTTACTTGCTTTATCGCAAACCCCTAAAAATCCGTTTGCTAAGTATTTGCAGAGAATTCCTGATCCATACCACTAGCCAGCACCTTCTGCTCCTCGTTGGGTTCAACACTCTTACTTATCGAAAATACTGCGATACACCCCCTATACTTGTGGGTCATAAATAACATGCTGGGTGAACAAATTACAGCGGGGCAATTGACAAACATCGAGAAAGCAATACAAGCATATACTAATCATCTTGACTCCTTTGGAACTTGATTGGGAATTACAACATTATACATAGACCGCCATCGAACTGCATCTATGACTAATAATCCACCTTCAGGTTATCATCCGAACCCCCTCCAGTATTAAGTTGCAAGCAATAGATTATTGCTTTACGAACTGCGTGTAAAGTAAACAATATGATTGTTCTATGAACAAAGGATTGTTGTTTTCTCCCTAGTAGCAACAGCACATCTAGTACCTTAGAGATTTCTGTCACTTCCCCAGATTACCAGAGGCATGAACCCATTATCGAGCATAAATACTAACTCTTGGAGTTGCTAGCATCTACTTGGCCAAGATAGCTACTAACAACAGAAAGCATGCAAGATCACAAGTAACAAAGACATGATAGAATCAATAATCAATCTGAAATAGCATCTCAACATCCATCGGATCCCCGCAAACACAACATGTAGAATTACAAATAGATGATCTTGATCATGAACGGAGCTCACAAGATCTAGACATGAAAGCACAAAGGAGGAGAACCAGCCATCTAGCTACTACATGGATCCGTAGTCCCAGGATGAACTACTCACGCATCACACCGGAGGCTTGCATGATGATGAAGAAGACCTCCAGGGTGAATTCCCCTCTCCGGCAGGGTGCCGGGAAGAGCTTCAGATCCCTCCCGATAAGGGATGGAGATGACGGCGGCTATAGACTCTTTCGTGGATTTTTTGATCGGGCCCTTAGGGTTTTTCGTCCCGATGGCATCTTATAGGCGGAAGGGGAGGCCAAGGGGGCACCAGGGGCCACCACACCACCCCCTGGCGCGGGCCAAGCCTGGCCGCGCGGCCAGGTGGTGTGTCCGGCCTCTGGCCCCTCTCCGTCTCGTATTCTGGCATCTGATGACTTCCGGAAAAATAGGCACTTTGGCTTTTGTCCCATCCAATTCTGAGAATATTCATTTTTTGACTTTCCTGGAACCAAAAACAGCAGAAAATAGGCAGGTGGCATTGTGGCTCTTGTTAATAGGTTAATCCAAGAAATCATATGAAAAGTACTCCAAAGTGTGGACAAAACACAAGAAAGTGGATAAAACCAACCCTGGAACATCAAACATTGTAGATACATTTGCAATGTATCACCTGACCTCAAAACCAAACAGATCTTTATAGAAATCCAAATCGACTTTTAACATGTCTTTGGTTTCACTGATAGGCCCATATGGACCATCTAAAACTAGAATCGTTTTCTTTCTCCTCCTTTGATTAGCTACAACATGAAAATAGGTTGTGTTCCTATCACCTTCAAGGATATCCATTTTCCCTAGATCTTTGTCTAGCCTTAGTCTCTTCCATGATCCAAAACTTATTTAGATCCCTAAGAATGAAATAAAATCTATCGCTCTCTTCAATAGTAAGATGAGTAGTTTATGATTTAATATCAAGAATGCATATTCTTTCATCAAATCCTGTTTTTACTTTCTAAGAGCAGCCTCTAAATTAGAATTCCCCCCTTTAGCTAATTTCCTAAAATATCTAATTTTAACTTGCCAAATATCTACCACATCCACACTATTAACATGAATATTCCAAGATTTTTGAACTATATCTTTGAAATCTGGTCTAGAAATCCACCATATTTCAAACTTGAAACTATTTTTTCTAGGGATGTGAGCATCACCAGACTCGTAAATAATGGGGGTGTGGTCACTCCCAACCCTAGTTAAAGCACTAGCACTAGATAGATGAAAAATACTCTCAAAATTTGTAGAATAGAAAATTATATATGTCTTACTCATAATAAGGTTTTTCTGGTTATTACCCGAGGTATAGGCCCTACCAGCTAGGTCTATCTCCATGAGGGCCCACATCTCAATCCATTCATTGAATTTATCCATCCACCTAAAATCCACATTACCATTACTCTTATCACTAGGAGATCTAATTAGATTAAACTCACCACCAATCATAGCAGGACTATCCCAGTTAACAACAAGTTCATGAAGTTCAGATATAAACTCTTGTTTTCTATCCTCATAAATAGACCCATAGACTGTAGTAATCCTAAATGTAGAATCAGAAAACTTATTTCTTAGAACAACACTTACTGAAAACTTCTTAATGTCCCAAGTAATGATCTCAAAGAGATCACAGTTAACAACTACTAGAATACCTCCTGCGGTACCTATAGTAGGCACAAAATTCCAAGTAAAATTCCTATTTAATAACAAGTTTTTCAAAAAGGAGTTACTAAGGTGCTCCTTTTTCCTTGAAAACCTATATATTCTACATTAAAAGGGATCAAATTATACTCTATATAATTTTCCCTGCCAGGAGTAGAAATACTCCTACTATTCCAAAAAGCACATATCATTAAAGTTTATTCTTGGGGTGCTTGCCCCGAGATTTATTAACTACTTCTACCCAACATTTAGCTAGTTCCTCAATTTCATCATCATTATGTGATGAAATGGGTTCCAGGACTGAAACACTACTAGAACCAAAAGATTCATCTATAGAACTTTCCTTAAAATAAACTCCTACATCTAAAGCCATATGTTCTAATTCATAAACATGTAAAACATGGAAATGATTGGAATTCATTAGACCTTTCATCGTTGGTTTCTCTAGGTTGACCAGTTTTTCCCTCTCCATTGCTTTGTCTAACACATTCTGGGACCTGTCAATTCTGTAGTTTTGTCTTGTAGGCTGGATAGGACCCCGCCTTTTCTGCTTCTTAACGCCCCCAACACCAGCTTGCCTGCCCTGTCTAGCTAGCTCCTTTGTGGTGGGCAAGAGACACTCATGGAGATGCAAACCAACCCCATCAGCTACCACCTTTTTGTTGCGTTCCTAGCATGGAAAACAAAAAAATCTACTACAAGAACGAACAAAACCAAGATCCAATTTATGGAAAAGCCAAGATCTAATCTACGAGATAAGTGCAACGAGATAGATCTGTGCTAACCCTTGTAGATCCAAAGCCTTGAGCGAGATCGGATCTCATGGTTGATGTAGTCGACCACTTGCCGATCTCAAGATCGTGTATGATCCTTCTGGCGCCACGTTCCAGCAGCGCTTCCGCACTCGGTCACACGTATGGACTCGATGTAGACCTTCCTCTCCCTGTTCTAGCGGGTAGCGGAGGTAGTAGATCTCCTCGGAATTCTAGAAGCATGACAGTGTGGTGGTGGTGGTGTAGGAGAAAACCTGCACGACTTCGCCTAAGCCACAGCAGGAGGAAGGAGGAGGAGAGTGGCAGCTAGGGTTTTGGGTGGAAGGGGCAAGGGGGAGGGGTGGCGCCTCCCCTCCTTATATAGAGGGGGCGGCCAAGGGTTTCCCCCTTTGGTCCCACCTCCTAGGGCCGACACTTGGGTGGAGGGGGCAAGTTTCCTTCCCCCCAAGTCTTATCCCCTAAAAACTTGGGATTCAAGTTTATATCCTTTGGAACCTTCTAGAACATTTTGAAACCTTCTAGATGCTCCAAACAAAAACTCTGGAACTTTTCTGAACCCTAGAAAATGACTTCCATTATATGAATCTTATTCTCTGGACCATTCCGGATCTCCTCGTGATGTCCTAGATCCAATACGATACTCCGAACAACATTCGATCTCCAACTCATATTCCATATCTACTTAAACAACACCAAACCTTAAGTGTGTCACCCTACGGTTCGCGAACTATGCAGTCATGATCAAGACACCTCTCTGATCAATAACCAATAGCGGGGCCTAGAGATCCATAATGGCTCCCACATATTCAACGATGACTTCGTGATTGAAAGAACCATTAACATACGACATTGATTCCCATTGTCACTCGATACTCTACTTATCCGAGGTTTGATCATCGGTATCTCCATACCTAGTTCGACCTCGTTACCGTTAAGTACTCTTTACTCGTGCTATTATATGACATCCCTTGTGACCTAGTCACATGCTTGCAAGCTAATTGGATGACATTCCACTAAGAGGGCCCAGAGCATATCTATCCGTCACTTGGATGGACAAATACCATTCTTGATCCATGCGCTTCAACACATACTTTCACAATACCTAATGCCACTTTTATAACCACCCATTTACGAAGAGGCATTTGATGTCATCAAAGCATTCATCCAGTGATGGTGATTAACACGATCTCATGGTCGAAGGATTAGGTTACTATGTATTTGAAAGCTTATAGCAAAACGAACTTAATGACTTGAGCTTATGCTATGCTTACTATGGGTGAATGTCCATCACATCATTCTCCTAATGATATGATCTTGTTATTAATAACATCCAATGTCCATGATCAGGAAACCATGATCATATATTAATCAATAAGCTAGTTCAACAAGAGGCTTACTAGGGACTCTTTTATGTTTAGAAAACACACAAGTAGTAGTGTTTCCTATTAATACAATTATAGCATGGGATGTAAACATTTATCATAAACACAAACATATAATAATAACCATTTTATTATTGCCTCTTGGGCATATCTCCAACAGTCTCCCACTTGCACTAGAGTCAATAATCTAGATTACATGGTAATATACCTAACACCCATGGCGTTCAGGTCTTTGTCATATTTTGCTCTAGGGAGAGGTTTAGTCAACGGATGTGCCACATTCAGATCAGTGTGTAGTTTGCAAATCTTTATGTCACCATCTTGGACGTACTTGTAGAATGAAAATGTAGCTTGATGTGCTTCAGCTTCTTGTGTGACCTTGGCTCCTGTGCATTAGCTATGGCACCCATGTTGTCACAGTAGATGGCCATCTGGTCCAACGCACTAGGAACCACACCAAGCTCAGTAATGAACTCCTTCATCAATATCGCTTCGCGCGCAGCCTCCGAAGCAGCTATGTATTCTGATTCAGTTGAAGATTTCGCCACAACGCTTTGCTTGGCACGCCTCTAGCTCATTGCTGCACCATTCAAAATAAATACGTATCGAGACTGTGACTTAGATTTATCCAGATCGGTGTTCCAACTAGCATCGGTGTAACTATTTACAACAAGCTGTTCATCACCTCCATAAGAAAGAACCATATCCTTAGTCCTTTTCAGGTACTTTAGGATATTTTTGACCGCTGCCTAGTGTTCCATTCTAGATCACTTTCATATCTGCTAGTCAAACTAACAGCATGTGCCAGTCTGTACAAAGCATGGGATACATGATAGAACCTATGGCCGAGGCATAGGGGATTTTACTCATCTTCTCTCTATCTTCTGCTGTAGTTGGACTTTGAGTCTTACTCAAGGTCTTACCTGGCAACATGGGCAAGAACCCTTTCTTGCTTTCTTCCATTCTAAACCTCTTTAGAACCTTTTCTAGGTATGAAATTTGTGAAAGCTCTATTAAGTGTATTGATCTATCTCTATAAATCTTGATGCCTAAAATGTATGCCGCTTCGCCAAGATCCTTCATTCAAAAACTATTATTCAAATAGGCTTTGACACTTTCAAGAAGTTCTATTTCATTCCCAATCAATAATATGTCATCCACATATAGTACTAGGAATGCTATAGAGCTCCCACTCACTTTATTGTAAATACAAGCTTCTCCATAAGTTTGTATAAATCTAAAGTTTTATATCACCTCATCAAAATGTTGATCTAGCTCCGGGATGCTTGCTTCAGTCCATAAATGGAGCGCTGAAGTTTGAACACCTTGTCAGCATCTTTAGGATTGACAAAACCCTTGGGTTGTACCATATACAACTCTTCCTCAATGTCACCATTAAGGAACATCGTTTTGACATCCATCTGCCAAATCTCATAATCAAAATATGCAGCGATTGCTAACAAAATACTCACACACTTTAGCTTCGCTACCGGTGAGAAAGTCCCATCATAGTCAACTCATTGAATTTGTCGGAACCCTTTTATGACAAGTCGAGCTTTATAGACAGTAACATTACCATCAGCGTCTGTTTTTCTTTTAAAGATCCATTTGTTCTAGATAGCCTTGCGGCCATCTAGTAGGTCCACCAAAGTCCACACTTGGTTTTCGTACATGGATCCAATTTCGGATTTCATGGATTCTTGCCATTTGTTGGAAGTTGGGCTTATCATTGCTTCCTCATACGTCGCAAGGTCGTCGGTGTTGTCCACCAACATGACATTCAAGACAGGGTCATACCAATCAGGAGTGGTACAAACCCTCGTCGACCTGCAAGGTTCAGTAGCAACTTCGTTTGAAGTTTCATGATCACCATCATTACCTTTCTCTCTTATTGGTGCACGTGGCATAGAAACATCTTCCGGTGCTGTGCTACTATCAAGTCCGAGAGAAGGTTCAATAACCTCATCGAGTTCTACTTTCCTTCCATTCACTTCTTTCGAGAGAAACTCATTTTCAAGAAAGGATCCATTCTTGGCAATGAAAACTTTGCCCTCGGATCTATGATAGAAGGTATACCCAATTGTTTCTTTAGGGTATCCTATGAAGATGCATTTTTCACTTTGGATTCAAGCTTATTGGGTTGTAACTTCTTTACATAAGCTTCGCACACCCAAACTTTAAGGAACGACAACTTAGGTTTCTTACCAAACCACAATTCATACGGTGTCGTTTCAACGGATTTAGATGGTGCCCTATTTAAAGTGAATGCGACTGTCTCTAATGCATAAGCCCAAAATGATAATGGTAAACCTGTAAGAGACATCATACACCGAACCATATCTAAGAGAGTTCGATTACGACATTTGAACACACCATTACGTTGTGGTGTTCCCGGTGATGTCAATTGTGAAGTATTCCGCATTTCTTTAAATGCATGCCAAACTCGTAACTTAGATACTCACCTCCGCGGTCAAAACGCAGAAACTTAATATTCTTGTTATGCTAATTTTCTACTTCACTTTGAAATTCCTTAAACTTCTCGAAAGTTTTGGACTTATGTTTCATAAAGTAGATATACCCATATCTACTCAAGTCATCCGTGAAAGTAAGAACATAATGATATCCACCGTGTGATGCTACACTCATTGGCCCACACACATCGGTATGTATTATTTCCAATAAGTCCGTAGCTCGTTCCATTATCCCAGAGAATGGAGTCTTAGTCATTTTCCCATTAGACATGCTTCACATCTTTCAAGTGATTCAAGAAGTCCATTTGTATGGAGTTTCTTCATGCGTTTCACTCCATTGTGACCAAGACGACAGTGCCACATGTATGTGGTATTATCATTCAATTTTATTCGTTTAGCATCTATGTTGTGAACATGTGTGTCACTACTATCGATATTCAATAAGAATAAACCATTCATCTTAGGTGCATGACCATAAAGGATATTACTCATATAAATTGAACAACCATTATTCTCAAACTTAAATGAATAACCGTCTCGCAATAAACAACATCTAGATATTATGTTCGTGCTTAACGCAGGCACCAAATAACAATTATTGAAATTTAAAACTAATCCTGAAGGTAGATGAAGAGGGAGCGTGCCGACGGCGATCACATCAACCTTGGATCCATTTCCAATGCACATCATCACCTCGTCTCTCACCAGTCTTCGTTTATTCTGTAACTCATGTTTCGAGTTACAAATATGAGCAACTGAACTAGTATCAAATACCCAGGCACTACTATGATTACTAGTAAGATACACATCAATAACATGTATATCAAATATACCTTTCTTCTTGATGTTGCTGTTCTTCAGATCTTCCAGGTACTTCGGGCAGTTCCGCTTCCAGTGACCTTCGCCCTTGCAGTAAAATCACTCAGTATCAGGCTTAGGACCAGCCTTGGGCTTCTTAGTAGGCGCGGTAGCTTTCTTGACTTCCTTCTTGAAGTTGCCCTTGTTCTTAGGCTTGCCCTATTTCTTGAAATTGGTGGTCTTATTGACCATCAACACTTGATGCTCTTTCTTTATCTCTGCTTCGGTAGTTTTTAGCATCGAGAAGAGTTCAGGCAACATCTTGTTCATGCAGTGCATATTGTAGTTCATCACAAAGTTCTTGTAGCTAGGTGGTAGTGATTGGAGGACACGATGAACCCCTAATGTATTAAGAATCGTTATTCCCAAACCTTGGAGCTTGTTCGCGTGCCCAGACATTTGAAGCATGTGCTCGCTAATGGAGCTTCCCTCTTCCATATTATAGTTAAAGAACTTCTCGGAGGCCTCATAGCATTCCATGGCCGCATGAGTTTCAAATATCATTTTGAGATCACTGATTATATCAAAAGGGTCGCGATGCTCAAAGCGCTTCTGAAGCTCCGATTCTAAACCGTATAGGATGGCACACTGAACTATGGAGTAGTGGTTCTTCCAAGTGACGTAAAAAAAATTCACATCATCGGTAGCATCCTCAGCAGGTGGGTCACCTAGCGGTGCATCGAGCACATAGGTCAACTAACCAGCACTGAGGATAATCCTCAAGCCACGAAACCAGTCCGTGAAGCTGCTTCCACTATTTTTCAGCTTTTCTTTCTCTAGGAATGCATTAAAGTTGATGGAGGGGGTTGCCATGATCTACAACATATTTGCAAAGAGTTTAGACTAAGTTTATGACAAATTGAGTTCAAATTTAATTCTTAAATTAACTAGGTGAACTCCCACTCAAAACACCATCCCTCATGTTGCCTTAGTGATTACATGAACCAAATCCACTACACCATCTTCACGAGAGAAGATGTAGCTTCAAAAGAGAACAATCAACATGTTCTTCATATCATTCATATGACTCATGCTTCACCTTTCGGTATTCCATGTTCCGAGACCATGTCTATACATGCTAGGCTCGTCAAGGTTAACCTTAGTATCTGCATGTGCAAATCTGGCTTGCACCAGTTGTATGCACATGTAGAATCTATAACATCCGATCATCATATGATGCTTCGAAACGACGAGTCTTAGCAACGGTGCCTACTAAGGAAGAACAATTTATTACTTGATATTTAGTGAGAGGGATCATCTTATAATGCTACCATCGCAATCTAAGCAATACAAGATGCATAAAGGATTAACATCACATGCAATTCATAATATGTGACATGATATGGCATTTCTTCTTGTGCCTTTGATCACCATCTCCAAAGCACGGACATGATCTCCATCATCACCAGCGTGGCGTCAAGGTCAGTGGCGCTGCTTCATGGTTGTCCATCACTAACAACAACTATTACAACTACTTGGAATAAAGCTATTACATGATGAATAGACACGCAGGTCTTAACAAAATTAAAGACAACCATTAGGCTCATGTCGGTTGCCATATTACAAAAGGATCATTGCATACATCAAATATAGTCACAATCACATCATGGCCATATCACATCGCATGCCCCTGCAAAAACAAGTTAGACGCCTCTAATTTTCTTTGCATATTTTACGTGGTTTGGGGATTTCGAATAAGAACTGATCTTACCTATGAACAAGAACCACAACGCTGATACAGGTGTTGTTAGATGCAAATTGTAAATTGGATCTTAACTATGGTGGGAGAGATAGACACCTGCAAAGCCACTTGTGCAAAGAAAGTTGCACGTCAAGCGTGGAGCAAGTCTCATGTGCGATAACATGTAAGGTTAGCCCGAGCCGCTTTATCCCCCCATCCCGCAAGATGCAAAGTACACGTGAAGCCATCGACAAGAAAAGCATCAACGCCCACAAAACCATTGTGTTCTACTCGTGCAACAGATCTACGGATAGACACGGCCCTGATACCACTGTTGGGTTCGTAGCATGGAAAACAAAAATATATACCGCAAGAACAAACAAAACCAAGATCCAATCTATGGAAAAGCCAAGATCTAATCTACGAGATAAGTGCAACAAGATAGATCTGTGCTAACTCATACGTCATTTTGCATCACTATTCTATATCATAATTTACTGTTATTCATTGATATACTTCATATTAAGAGATGATACTTATGTTATTTCATCTATTTTTGCATGGTTGATGACTTTTGGAGGATGAACAACTGAAGTCAGGATTCTGATAGAAAAGGCACTGCCTAGGTGCAAAATTGGCGAATATCAGAAAACCCTAGAAAATATACGGAAATTCCTATTTTCCAGAAGACGAAGGAGACCAGAAGGAGGAGTGGAGATGAGCCACAGGGGGCCCACACCACCCCTGGCACATGCCACCCTTGGCCGCGCCACCAGGTGGTGTGGCCACCCTGGCCCACCTCTAGCATCGCCCTTCCGCATATATAATCCCCTCGAAACCCTAAGACTCCGGGAGTGATCACAGAAAGGTTATGCTGCCTCTGCGGGGCGGAAACTACAGAGAGAGAAAGAGCTCTCCTGCAGGCAGAAATCTGCCGAGGAAATTCCTTCCCGGAGAGGGGAGATCATCGCCATCAACAGCGTCATCAAGCTAGACTTCATCGGGATCATCATCATCTCCACCATCATCTCCATCAGCACCTTCACCACCACTTCGTACCGCTGAAACAATTGGGTTGAATCTTGCATAGTTCTCAGGGGAAACATTCCCGGTGTTGATTAATTGTTGTAGTTGATGCTATTGATTGGAACCATTGAATTATTGTTCATGTTTAGATTGTTACTTATCATTATTTCATCTCTGATCTTGATCCATATGATGTGTCATGAGTAGTTCGTTTAGTTCTTGAGGATATGGGAGAAGTCATATTGTTAGTAGTGGAATTGTGTTGAGAAAGATTCAATAGTTTGATAATTAAGTTGTGGTGTTATTCCTCTAGTGGTGTCATATGAACATTGACTACATGATACTTCACCTTTATGGGCCTAAGGGAATGCATTGTGTATTTGGCTACTAATCGTGGGGTTGTCGGAGTGACAGAAACATGAACCCCCGTTAGGAAACCTTTGCACAAGGGAGTGTAGGATCTCAAAGTTTAAGGCTGTGGTTAGGTTTTTATCTTAATTACCTTATTGTAGTTGTGGATGCTTGCAAGGGGTATAATCACACATATGATTAGTCCTAGGAAGGTCAGTACATTAGCATAGGTTCACCCACACAACACTTATCCACCTAAAGAAGATTAATAAACTATATGAAGCGAAAGCACTTGACGATATGCCCATGTGTCCTTGAGAACGTTTGGTCATCTTAAGTAATACAACCCGCTTGTCCTTTGCTAAAGAAAGGATTGGGACACTTGCTACAATTATTATTATTGTCTTTTATTTACTCGTACTTTATTTATCTGCATTATCAAAAACCCTTAAAAATCTGTTTGCTAAGTATTTACAGAGAATTCCTGATCCATACCGCTTGTCAACATCTTCTGCTCCTCATTGGGTTCGACACTCTTACTTATCGAAAATACTGCGATACACCCCCTATACTTGTGGGTCATCAAGACTATTTTCTGGCCCCGTTGTCGGGGAGTGAAGCACTATTGAAGAGTGGAACTGGTAAATGAAACGTCTATTGTGAGTATTGTTTACTTCTGTTTGTTACTTTAAATTCAATATGGATAGTTCACTTAGTTTCTTATTTCGTAATGCTACTACCACTGTTAAGGTAGTAGATGAACCACCGCCTCCTGAAAATGATACTTTTAAAATACCTACAAAAATTGTTGATCCTGTTATGGATAACTAATATTTTGGAGATGGAACTGTCCATCCCGGTGATCATTTGCTCTTTATACATGAATTATGCGGATTGTTCAAGTGTGCAGGTATTACAACAGATGTAGCACCCTGCTAAAACCACTACTACTTGTCATCCCCACCTTGGCCGTCCTTGCTGCCTCACTGCGGAGCCACCCAGCGTCGTCCGCCGTCGCCCATGGGACCCTCTACAGCACCGTGGCTATCATCTTCGAACACATGTGTTGTGCCCTGGTGTGTGTCTGTGTTGTTGTTGGTTGATGAACATGGTGTGTGTTTCTCTAGTGCAATCGAAGACCGCGTACTCCCCAAGTTCCTCTCAAGACCATTGTGGCACTGCTCAGAGACCGCCCTCGTGTTAAATCAAGTTCACAACCGACCGAACCCGGGAAATCATGGTGCGGATACAAGTTCTCCATCGATGAAGAAATCGGCACCCAGGCACCAAGATCATCTCTCGGATGCCAAGTCCTTTGGCCCGGGAAAACGGATGACCCGACCCAAGATCCGAAGACCGAACCCTGGCGCGCCAAGTTCTTCAACCCGGAGGACCGATCCATCGGAACGCCAAGACCTCCTTCCGAACCTGATTTCTTCGTCACAGGCGTCAAGATCTCCTACACAGACCCGAAGACCACGGATGCGACAAGATCTACTCCATTGTCCGAGACGTTCCCGCCGAGACCGATCCCCGTCGAACCCTATCGAACCCCGAACCCCTGGAACCAAGATCTTCCGAACCCAGATGTGTGACCCTAAGCCTCTATTTTTATAATATGACATATACCTATTGCATCATTAAATCATCATGCTTGCATACATGTCATCTTGTGGGTTGGGTTAAATAGTCGATTCACCTAAATTAAATATGGAGTCTATATGCGGGTTATTCTAGTCTTATTCTGGACTCCATTTAAATTTGTGTAGCGAACCGATACCATGTTTTGCCTTGTTAAGACAACATTTAAATTGCGGAGTATCTAAATAACTAGAACCTAATAATTAATTGTTGGGACCCCAATTCCGCTTAATACTGCCTAATTGCACCGCATCTGCATCATATCATAATCATGCCGGATCTTCTGCCATAGTATTAAATATTGCATCCGGTGTTTCTTCTAGTGTTTGCTTCTTCGTGTATTAGGCCGATGAGTTGATGCGAGTATCGACAAGTCCTTCAGATGTGTAACTTCGTCAGTGTTTCCCAGGCGAGCATTCTCCCCCTTTTACCTATTTGCATTTATAGTCTTTACTTCCTCCTGTTGATCTATTGCTATCTGTATTGCGATGCTTTAGTTTTCGTGCACCATTTATATTCCTTGCAGCCCCTATATTGCCTTGGACACATCCTATTGGCTGTTGTTCGATAGATAGTCGGCCTTGCGAGTCATAGTTGCTTGCTCAGGTGCTGTTTCGCGTCATTGTTGTTCCACCGTTATTGGAAGGTTGGCACATGCTTAATGATGGAGATGCTTAATGGTGGAGATGATCATGACTTTAATTTCAACTGATAATTAAAATGTTGGGAATAGATATAACTAATGCAGAGGCATCGGTGGGCAATAGCAAATATTTGGTTTTTAACCGCTCACTTGTGTCCCGTAGGCCTCGAGTACTTGATACCTGTTCCTTGACTATCGCACTATCCGCATATGGGACCATGAATCCCCTTAGCCAGAGCTTGATTCATTTATTATTTCTTGGGGCCACAAACTAGTTTGGGGTTTATTACTATCCTGTACTTATGCCATGCTTTACTGCTTTATTTACGATTGTGCGTGGAGCACCTGTACTGTTTAGGAATGTGGAATGTTTTCGCGGTATCGACAAGCCCAGTCACACTTTCGGGTTCCCAGTCGTTTACAGCCATTGGCACAAACCTTGGGTCCGTCTCGGAACCAGCCAACTTCGTTGCGGGTAGCTTAATGGGGTGGCCCCCTGAAATAATTTATGAATCCTGTGATTGCTTTGTCGTAAAAGCCTCGTTGGGTTTTGAGTTGGTTTTTCCGAGGTTGATCGTGTGTGTGTTGCTATTTGTGCACCCCTGTAGGGTAAATCTTTCTGAAAGCCGTGCCCGCGGTTATGGATGACTTGGAGCACAGTATCTCGATCATAGACAAGCATAACTAAAGTAGTGCTATAAATTTGACTTAATATGTGACAAGTAATCAACTTCACTACAATGGAATGGATAATAAAAGTGCCAACAACTGGTGGAACTAGGGTGTATCATGTCATGTTATACCTGCCTAGTAAGTATCGCAACTCCAATGGAATGAAATAAAAGTGCCAACAACTGCTGGGTTTGGGATGTCACATGCTAATTGTATCTGACTAGTAAGTACTGCAACTACAACTGAATGGTTAACTAAAACTACCCACTACTTATGCTATCAGGATGACTCATGCTATCTATATTTGACTAGTAAGTGCTGAAACTATAATGGAATGAATAAAACTGCCAACTGTGTGAGTGCCTCGGTTTGACTTCCTCGTTTGGTCTCGAGGGGGAATACCAGGATGGGTATGATTGGTGTTAGAATTAGGTTGGTCGCGAATAGGTCTCTCTTATCCCTCTCTAATAGCCGATAGTTGCATCGAGTCTCTATAGGTTGTTTAGTGCATGCTGCGCTGCCGCTTCAGTCCACCATACCTATGTAGGCGAGAGCCGCCAAATTCTAGCCTCGCCGTGTACTGGCCTCAGTACTGATGCTCCTCTTTTTCCTTTGCCCTTTGTCGGCACCCCTTTTGTTTTAGCAGGTTTGAGATCGACGTCATTAGCAGGGTTACCCTTCTGGCTTGGCCTGGGCAGGGTTATGGACGCCATTGGTTATTCTTTAGGGCTCTTAGCCCCAATTGCATCTTGTCCGTACTCGGACGTTGTATTGGTTTCAAGGTGATTTGGATCTTGTACTGTATATCGGTATTCTTGACTCATGGAGTCGTGTTGTATATATATGTTCTGTGGGTTCCATCGTGGACTATTGTGTAATGGTATTACTTCGTTTTCCACCCACACGAAAGTGCCTGGTGGGCGTCCTTAAATCGTTTCTATGCGGGTTTGGCGGGAAGTGCTGAAACTTGCATAGGGCCGATTCGAGGGTGTTACAGAGTGGGATCAAAGCTCAGCAGTTGCGATACCCCAGCGGTCTAGCCTGTAGGATAACCTAGCTAACGGCCGATGTAGAGTGTCAAAACTATTTTGCAAAATCGATTTGATAGATCTGATTAGGTCTGCTTTTACTCCTTACCCCTATGCTATTCTCCTCTTACCTTCGTGTGTTTTGAATCTACTCTTATCTTCTCTTCGAGTCCAGGATTTCTCGTGGTTCGGTTTCCATTGTACCTTCAGGGTTTCTAATCCTTCATGTTGCAACGGTGCTTCTATATCCGGTCTTCACGCTATATGGGGAATCCTTCATTTGATGTATTTTTCCTTTGTCCCTTCTTTGTGCCTTCCGGTGATTTCCAACATGACAACATCTTCTACGCTTGATTCGATGAAGAGCCTGCATCACTCCTTGGTTTTCCGAACATCGCTCGTCAAGATCTTCAGTCTAAATTTGAGAGGGGGTTGCATAATTCTTCTATTCATGTACGAAGTAATGCTTTGGGTGTGCGATGGACTGATCACCGTTCGACTACTCTTATCATTCGCTCGTGTACATTGAACTGGTGGACCAATGCAATCTTTACTTCTTCTTGGGAAGTTAGAGGTGGCCTTTTCTTTCGATACCTTTACCTTAATCTTTGTTTCCCCGGAGTGTTCTCTCGACGATCGTGAGCAACAAACCTTGTTGGTGGTGTCGCTGATTTCAAGATGGAGTGAGATTCCTTGTTAGTGGTGTCGCTGGTTTCAAGATGGAGTGAGATTCCTTGTTAGTGGTGTCACGAGGATCTACATGAAGCGAGAAGATTCAGACCGTCGCCTTCTTCCCCGTACCATGAGACGGATCTCGAGGGCGAGATCCATCGTTAGTGGTGTCGAATTGTATAACCCCGCTAAAACCACTACTAGAAAATCGCTATGTTTTTGTGTTGCGCATCATCATGACCGCATGCTCATGTCATCATGCCACATTGCATTTGAGCATCTTCATGTCATAATACATATGTTGCCTAAAACTATTTTCTAAAAGCCTACCTTTGTTTTCTAAATACCCTCTTTATTCCAATCCAAACCCTGGTCTTTTTCGGATCTCTAGTTTGTCTTAAAAACTATTTATAACAGCCTTTCTAAAAATAAAATATAAATAAAAGTATTTTTGTTTTTTAGTGGGGGGAAGCAGCCAGCCGCCAGGCCCAAGGCCCACCAGCCAGGTACCTACCACCCCACACACTCGAAAACCCTAGTTCCAAACCCCCACCTAATCCCCCCTTAGCCGCCGCCACTCACCACCCCAAGCACCTGCCCCGCGCATGCCCCACCAACTCCCGGTCGCTAACCCGCTCCCGCCTGACCCCCCCCCCTCGTGTACGTGCATGGCCCCACACACCGACACGCTCCAGGCCGTGATCCCCATCTCGTCCCCATCGCGACCCACCGCCCGTCTCTCGCTCGCTTCCGCCTCCCCATCGAGCGAGCCACCGCCGCCAGCGGGCTCTGCCCCGAGCCTTCCTCTTTTCAAGCTCCCCTTCATCGTCGCCTCGCCGTGCGGTGCCGCAAGCTCCGCCCCTGGCCGCCCCGCATCAAGCTTGTTGTCCCTCTCTCCACGGCCCGTGCTCCGCCGCCAGGGACCAGTCCACGCGAGCCCGTGCCCTGGCCGCTCCACCACGGCGTCGCCCCGGCCGCCGCTGCCTCGGCCCTCCCCTTCCTTGGCCCCGCGGCCTCCTGCCGGCCTCCTCCCGCATCTCCGCCACCGCGGGCGCCCTCCGCTCGCCGTCGGACATCGCCTAGCCTCCTCTTCCCGCAACAAGCTCGTCACCCTCCCCGGTGAAATGGGTCGTATGGGCACCTAGAGGGGGGATGAATAGGTGCTACACCAATTTTTAATTCTTTTCAATTTTAGGCTTAGCACAAAGGTAAATTCTCTAGATAAACTAATGTGTGGAATTTCCCTATATGCAAACTTATCTACTAGCGAGTAAAGAGCGAGTGAAAGAGGAACAAGTGAACCGAAGTGAAGCACACGGAGACACAGGATTTGTTTGATTGCAGTTCCTTCCTTGTTAAGGGAAGTACGTCTGCGTTGGAGGGGTGGGCGGTACTAAGACCACCACGCCACAAAAGGCCTCACCCTGTTCTCCGATGGATCTCGCCACAACAGGCCTGATCCACCTTCCACTATAGGTACCCTTCGAGGCGGGCACCGGTGCCTTTACACAACTAGCGGGGCAACAACTCCACAACAACTTGGAGGCTCCCGAAATGACAACAAATTGCCACAAGAACAAAGTTGTCAAATACAATAACAAGATCTAGGTATTAACAAGAATACTAGATCAGGGATTTCTCCAAGTGAATGGAGAGGAGTTGAAGCGCTTGATTCTTGATGTTGATGATGAACTTCTCCTTCAATTCCACCAAATATCAAGACCTTCGGGTGGTTGAAGTGGGAGATCGAGATTTAGAGCTCTTGCACAAGGTCTGGTCAAATTCGAATGAATCAAGTGTTCTGGACGTTGGGGAAGAAGGGGTACTTATACCCCCTTCCAAAAACCAGTCGTTGCACACTTTGGGGGCCGGATTATCTGGCCCAAGTGAGGGACGGATTATCCGGTCTGCGGAAACTCCACCCCAGACTCGGAATATCCGGCAGATAATCCACCCCCTCACAGTGAGACGCGCCGAGCATGCCCTTGATCATCTTCTGGGGGCCGGATTATCCGGTCCTATGCGAAGGCCGGATTATCCAGCCTGGGGAAGAAAAACCGCCCCAGTTCGGATTTTTCGGGAGAAAATCCGACCGGATACCGAGCGACGCGCCTTGGCTCCTTTTGCTCGAAAACGGGGGGCCGGATTATCCGGCCCTTGCGAAACCCGGATTATCCGGCCTGGGGAGGAAAAACCACCCCAGTTCGGATTTTCCGGGAGAAAATCCGACTGGACACAGAGCGATGCGCCTTGGCTTCCTTGAGAGATGAGGTAGGCCGGATTATCCGGCCCTTGGAGGGGCGGATTATCCGGCCCCCCTCCAAACTTCCTACACACTTAGCACACATGAAAAGTCTCCATACTATTGTTATCTAACACGCAAAACAAAGGAAAACATGAAATGTTCTTTCAATCTCCCTCTTTTTGGTGTTAGATGATAATACCAGGATTTGCAGGAGAAAGACACAAGACAAACAGAGATAACTATGAAAGGGACTCCCCCTCAATGTGTGCATAATAGAGTTTTGCATTGGAATACAAATGCACACAAATAGGTGAATCTATTCCATAGACATAAGGGCAAAAGCACATACCACCGAAGTAGAGAATAGGCATCCTTGACAAAATTCACAATTATTATTGGATAACCATTATGAGCGCGCGCCTTCTGTGATAAACCTCCAGCAATAGGATATGAATAGATATAGCCATGAGCATAATCCATGATATGAAGTCCATAGGTATCATCCAGACAACCACATAAAGTCTCAACCACAAAACACAAACCACGAATTTAAAAGTTCAACGCTAAATGGGCATAAGCAAGAAATAACGAATAAAAAAGTGCAAGTGCTTATGCCCGACCCATGCAAATCCACGGACAACCTAATAGAACTACTTCTCCCCCTTTGGCATCGAGACACCAAAAAGGGAGAAGAGTGATGCTAGCGCCCCATGGGATCACTCATCATAGTCCTCGTCCTCGTCCTCATCCTCTTCTGCATGCTCTTCCTCATCCTCATCTTCAAGATCCTCAGTGTCACCTTCCTCATCATCAGCATCAGCAGCAGGCGCAGAGGGGAACAAGTTACCCTCCATCTCACCATAGTTCAGCCCGGAGGAAGAGTTCCACCGAGCATACGGAGTGGGAGGTGTAGGAGCTAGAGGAGCACCCGAAGCGCCAGACACGTGGTGGAGAATGAGCTGCTGGGAGTGAGCCAATTCATGGCGCTGCCTGTATGCCTCGTACTGACCCTTGCACGTGTCCACACCCATGCAGAGAATGTGACGCTGGAACCAGTTCAGTTGCTTGATCTCACGGGCCATGGGAGGCACTGGGGGCCTGCGAGCATCCCTCATGAGGCCTTCAGGAGCAGAGGAGGGGTGAGCAGTCTTCCGAACCTTGTTGTATATCTTCTTGGCCTTGTCCACCGAGTCAATGTGGAACTCCTCGGCGGGAAGTAGGTGGCGGATGAGCATCATAATGTAGGGCGCATAGGGAATGGACAGACGGTTGAACATAGCATCACACAGCTCATGGTAGATGAAGTCCATGACATCCAGCATGTACTGCACCGACTCGTCCTCGCAGGAGGCAACCTCATGAGAAAATTGAAGTAGCTGAACAAGGTGACCACGGATGCTATCATTGTTGCCCCCACTCGGTGTAATAGAGTCACGGAAGAGACCCACCAAAGCAGCATAGATGGGAGCAAGACCAGCCACAGTACCGACAATGCCGCTGTCCACAGTGCACGCAGAGAGAGCTGCTAGGCTTCAACTGAGTGATCATGCGGTGGCCACTGGCTCTATCCCTGCTGCGGAAGGAGTACCCCAGAACCTCAGCAAACACGTGAAAATCAGCAGTCATTGGCCTATCATGAGTCATCCACTTCATAGTTCGACGCTCATCCCCACAAATCACCAAAGTGGAGAAGAACTGCTTCACCACCTCAGAGTCAAAGGAGCACTGGAGAGACATGAGATGGTGCAGCCCCATCCTCTCAGTCACATACATCGCATCCACAAGATGCGCCTTCTCCAAGGCATCAGTAAGTACCATAGGGTGCATAGGCCTAATGTTCAGCCTGGCATAGATGTCTTCATAAATCCCCTTCTGTTCGGCACACCAAAAGCGGGTTTCCCCTAGCTCATCATCACGAGGCAGCTCAGCAAACAAGTCACGGTGACGGATGGCAGAGAAGGAGACTGCATCCAAAGCCCTGTAGTTGATCTTGGGCTCCTTGCCCTTCCTCTTGGACACCCCCTTCCTAGTCCTCTTGGATTGTTCAGCCATTCACCTCTCTTCGTTCTTCCTTCTCCTCAATTCAACTTCGTCCACTAGGTTACCTTGACCGTCGTCCCGAAAGTATCTTGAGCAAGGACGGCGCGTGTAGGTCTTGGGAACACCGGAACCACCTGTGAGGAGAATAAGGGCGATAGCAAGGGGATAAGCATACACACAAGTCCAGGAGAGAGCATGGAAAAAGTAGTCAAAAATTTCATAGGACAAAACTACTCAATACATACACCATAGTGAAACTGAAGCAGACTTGAATCTGTCAGGACGGATTATCCGGCCTGGCCAAGGGTGGAAAATCCGGCCCTGGCAGAAATTTTCAATTTCACCAAGAATGCATGCAAAAAAGTAGATCGGGCCTAGAAACTGTAAGACTACAAGTTCTATGCGAAAACACATCCTTCTAGACAACGTTCCACCCAACAAGATACACATCTAGCCAAATATGGGGAGAGAGGGAGTTACCCTCACTCATTGGAGGAAGAACATGGAGGAGAAGGTACCCGGAGGCGCGGAGAAGAAGATCTGGGGAGGCCCGGAAAATCCGGTGGTCGGAGAGGCTCCGGGGAGGGTGAGGGGCGGCAGGCGGTGGCTGGGGAGAAGGAGAGGGCTGGGGGAGAAGTGCTGCTCGATATGAGCCCTTCCCCCGAGTCCTGCCCTTTAAGATCGAATCCGCCAGGGCCGGATTATCCGGCCAACACTTGGGCCGGATTATCCGGCCTAAATTCTAGGATTCTGTTATACACAGAACCAGGCCCGCTTGTCCCCAAACAACACCCCCACAAGGTGTACAAGGGACTTGTGTGCAAGAATAGTTGGCTTAGGGGTAGGGAAGGCTTAGGATTAAGAAAGCCAAACTGAGATGGTACTAGACACTCAAAATTGCAAAATCCAAATCAAATAAAAGCCAAGATTGAGTGTGATTCCCATAAGAACATGAGAGAGCAAATAACATCCAAAAAGATCCAATTCTCCACAAGGGAGAGGGCGGTGGCCAAAGCCACCTTGTTGGAGTGTATGGTGTGACACCGCGAAGATATATCTTGGGTTCACGACCAATACTCATCAATAAGCTCACATATCACAACATGATATTAAGAGAAATGATATAACTTGCTATTGGCATTATGGGGGGAGGGTTAGCCCAATAAGTTAGGACCACACTCCCCCTATATCCATGCCCACACCTAGACCAAACAAGGATTGAGATGTACGAGTGAGTGCATGGGTAATCAAGACAAACTCCCGGAATCAATGATATTTAGCTCATTCCTCAAATAGCAGAATCTTGCTTCATCAAGTGGCTTTGTAAAAATATCCGCCAGTTGGTTCTTCGTGCTCACAAAAGATAGATCAATATCGCCTCGAGCAACATGGTCACGAATAAAATGATTCTGAATCTCAATATGCTTTGTCCTTGTGTGCTGAACTGGATTGTACACAATTTTGATAGCACTTTCATTATCACATAAAAGAGGCACTTTGTCACACTTGACACCGTATTCCTTTAAAGTTTGCCTCATCCACAATAATTGAGTACAAGCGCTGGCAGCAGCAACATATTCAGCTTCGGTGGTGGAGAGATATACAATTCTGCTTCTTGGAGGACCAACATACAAGAGATCTTCCCAAGAATTGACAAGCTCCAGAAGTGGATTTCCGATCATCCTTATCACCAGCCCAATCTGAGTCAGTATAACCACATAAAGAGAAATTGGAGCCCTTGGGATACCAGAGACCAAAGTTGGGGGAATGAACCAAATATCGAAAGATCCTCTTGACCGCCACTAAGTGGCTTTCTTTAGGATCTGCTTGATACCTTGCACACACTCCCACACTCGACACAATATCGGGTCTAGATGCGCAGAGGTAAAGAAGAGAGCCGATCATGGACCGGTATACCTTTTGGTCCACATCTTTACTATGAGGGTTGAGTTCAAGATGACACTTTGTTTGCATCGGAGTAGCGACACCATTTAGATCCGTCATCTTGAATCTCTTGAGCATGTCTTGGATGTACTTTGCTTGATTAATAAAGGTTCCTTCTCTAAGTTGCTTGATCTCGAATCCAAGAAAGAACCGTAATTCCCCCATCATAGACATCTCAAACCTGTCAGTCATAAGCTTTGAAAATTCCTCATTAAAAGCTTTGTTAGTAGAACCAAAAATGATATCGTCTACATATAGTTAACATACGAAGAGCTCCCCCTTAACCTTCTTAGTAAAAAGAGTGGGGTCGATTTGCCCAACTTCGAAGCCACGATCTAACAAAATCTCTTTAAGGTGCTCATACCACGCACGTGGGGCTTGTTTAAGGCCATAGAGTGCCTTATCGAGTTTGTAGACATGGTTAGGGAAGTTAGGATCCTCAAACCCCGGGGGTTGCTTTACGTATACCAACTCATGTAGAGGACCGTTAAGGAAGGAACTCTTGACGTCCATTTGCTGCAACTTAAAATTGTTATGAGCAGCATAAGCAAGTAGGATACGGATGGACTCAAGGCGAGCCACAGGAGCATAGGTCTCGCCGAAGTCGATGCCCTCAACTTGGGAGTAACCTTGTGCCACAAGTCTTGCCTTGTTCCTCATAACAATGCCATTCTCATCTTGCTTGTTCTTGAAAATCCACTTGGTGCCGATAACATTGCGGCACTCTTTGGGTTTCTCCACTAGTTTCTAGAATTTGTTGCGCTCGAAATTATTCAATTCTTCATGCATAGCAACAACCCAGTCTGGGTCTTCAAGAGCTTCAAAGACCTTCTTAGGTTCCACCATGGAGATATGAGTTTGATGCTCACCAAAACTGGCCAATTCTCTTCTTGTAGACACCCTTCGTCGAAGATCACCAACAACCTTGTCGAGAGTGTGACCCCTCAACTCAAGGTTACGATCAGCCCGAGCCTTGCGACGAAGTTCAATAAGTTTGTTGTCTCTTGGTGGAGGAGATTCATCACTTGAGTCTTCATTGGAAGCATTTTCTCTGCCTTGATCAGTAGCTGGAACATCAGTAGCAGGTGGTGGAGACGCATGCCCTTGAGGTGAATCCGTAGCCATAACAGGAGGCTGCAGAACTGGAGAGTCGGGGCCGGATAATCCGGCCGATGGAGAGGCCGGATAATCCGGTCTGGAAGTACTTGCAGCAGCTTCATCAAGAAGCCTGGGACTTGCTTGAACTGGCGAGGAGCCGGATAATTCGGGGTCAGTCGGAAAAGCCGGCCTGGAGCTTGTATTGATATCTTCACCACCAGGAGCTGCATGGTCAGCTGGAGCGGGGTGGCCGGATAATCTGGTATCCACCGGAAAATCCGGCCTGGAGCTTTCTGAAGCAACTTGACCTTCAGCAGTTGATGGAGATGGTGTAGAAGTTGCCCCCGTGGTTGGAGCATGTTGCGTATGTGTAGATGAGGGCTCTATATGAGTAGACCATTGTCCTTCCCGGTCCGCCACAAGGGGTTCCTCAATGGGGCGGAAGAATCCCACGCCCATTCTTCTTATGGCATCTTGGGGTATTTCAACATCTTCATCACAAACACCAACTTGCTCCGCACGGGAACCGTCATTTTCCTCGAACACCACACTACAAGATTCTACAACGGTTCCGGAGAGCTTATTGTATACTCTATAAGTGTGGGATTCGGCACCATAACCAACAAAAATACCTTCTAGAGCCTTAGATTTAAACTTAGATAAACGAACTCCTTTAATGAGAAAAAAACACTTACACCCGAATATAGGAAAGTATGAGATGTTTGGCTTGTTACCGGTAAGTATTTCATACGGAGTCTTGTCCAAAATCTTGCGGAGGTATAAACAGTTGGATGAATGACAAGCAGTAGAGATTGCTTCAGCCCAGAAATTATATGGAGATTTGAATTCGGCCAACATTGATCTTGCCATGTCCATTAGAGTTCGATTCTTCCTCTCGGCTACACCATTTTGTTGAGGGGTGTACGCATCGGAATATTGATATCTTATCCCCTCTTCACTTAGGAACTCATTTAAGGTGTAGTTCTTGAACTCTGAGCCGTTATCACTCCTTATAGCCAGAATGGGGACGTTGTGTTGACGTTGAACCTCGTTGGCGAAGTCGATGACAGTTTGTTGAGTTTCACTCTTCAACTTGAAGAAATAAACCCAAGTGTATCTTGAGTAAGCATCAACAATCACTAGACAATACTTCTTCCCACCGAGGCTTGCATGAGATGGAGGTCCGAAAAGGTCCACATGAAGGAGCTCCAAAATCCTTTTTGAAGAGATTATAGTTTTCCTTCGATGAGGAGAATCATGCATTTTCCCTTCAACACACGCCCTGCAAACACGATCTTTGGCAAAAGAGACATTTTCTTTTAGTCCAAGAATGTGGCCACCCTTGTGGAGACTTGGCAAAGTTCTCATATTGACGTGGGCTAGTCGGCGATGCCATAGCCAACCCGCGTCAGCCTTTCCGAAAAGACACATCGGACCTGTAGTGGTTTTCCCCAAAAAGTCCACCACGTACAGGTCGTTTTTGACATATCCCACGAAAGCGACTTTTAGAGACTTGCTCCACAAGAGTACCACTAAATCAGCATCAATGTAAACTACAAAGCCCATCTTACCAAGGGCACGAACTGAAAGTAAGTTATACCCGAGGGTCTCAACAAGCATGACGTCCACGAGAGAGATATCGTGAGCCACCACAACTTTGCCGAGACCCAATACCTCAGATTTTGACTTGTCACCATAGGAGACGGTAATGTGATCAAGGTTTGGCCGCATCTCCATGATGATCTCCTTGCTTCCGGTCATATGACTCGTACAACTGCTATTGAGTACCCATTTAGAACCACCGGAAGCATAGCCCTGCAAGAAAATTACTTCTTGGTTTTAGGTACCCATTTTTCAATGGGTCCTCTCATGTTAGTAACAAGGGTCTTGGGAACCCAAATAGACCAAGGAATGTAACAATCATAAGGTCCTACATAACTAGCATAAACATCACCATAAGAATCACAATATAGTTCGAAGTTAGGATTATTGATCCCTGCAAAACCATCATAATTAGTCTTGTCATTAGTAATGTTGCTAGTCTTCGATTGAGCAGTCTTGTTCTTCTTCTTCTTGTTGTTTTTCTTGCTATTTATCTTGGGTATGTAACCAAGACCTTCTTTACTGTTGTTTGTCCTTCGCCTGCTCAGTATCTCATCAATAACCCCTTTACCTTTGTGTTGAGAACTCCTTGCAAGATCTTCTTTTCCAAAGGATGAAGAGGAGGTACTTGGCACATCATACCGTTTCAATTGAGTTTGGAGCTAGTCATGACACTCATTTAGAGTAGAATGATCACTCTTCAATGCCTTGTGAGCACTTTCAAGATCATCAAACTTCTCCAAAAGTCTAGCATGAACAGCCCCAAAATCAATCTTTTCTTTCTTTAGTTTATTTACCTTGGCAAGAGCATGGTCACGTTCTTTAATGAGCTGAGCTACAGCTTCTTTTTGTGACTCCTCTAGGGATTCGAGTCTTTCTTCCAAAGAAACTCGATTTTCCTCTTCCTCTTCCAAGGCATTCTTCAAAGAGGCTATCTCCAAGGCATCTTATCGTTCAGTTCTGCCCTTTTCTTCAAGAAGATCTTCGGCTTGAGCAAGTTGACTCATAAGAGCATCAAAATGGAGTTTGTGCTCACCTTGTAGATTAGTGAAAAAAGTATCCAAGGCAATAACTTCTTCTTTCATTTCAAGACTGTCATGATCATCCATATCCAAAATTATGTTAGTCTTAGGAAATGAGGAGTTAGAAGTTGATACCTCGAATCCTCTTGCCATTAGACAAGTGGCGTTGTTGTTGATGGCGTTCTCGTTCGGCGATTCGAAGAGAGAGGAGGGAGTCGATGTGGTGGCTATAGCAACCACTTCGCGGGAACTATCATCATCCTCTTCATCTTCACTTGTGGAGGAGTATTCCTCTTGAGCTACAAGGACCATCTTGGGTTGCGTCTTGAAAGGGCCATTCTTCTTAGCAAACGGCTTCTTCTTCGGAGCTTTGGATTTCTCTTTGAGAATGAGCCTGCCACCATTGTCTTCTCTATTTTGATAAGGACACTCGGCTACAAAGTGTAGTCTATCTCCACAGTTGAAGCAAGTTCTCAATCTTGGGACACTTTCTCTTCTTCCATTTGACCCATTCTTGCGCTCAAGTTTAGACTTGGCTTTGGCAGGGTCCTTCCAAAAGTTCCTTGCATAGAATACCATGTACTCACCATGAGCACGTTTGACCTCATCGGGGCAGTCCATGGATACCCTCTCAAAAACTCCTTCATCGTCCTCTTGCTCAACAACATTGGCTTTGAGAGCCACATTAACACCCTTTTGCATTCCAATGGCCCGAGCATGGGCATCTTCAGCATTCTTTGCCACCACTTTGAATGACGCCATTTCTTGCATGACTTCATTGGATGTCATTTGATGATAGTTGTGTCTACCTTGCAAGCTCTTCAAATCCATCGGTTCGAAAGGCATTACGGCACTCACATACTTTGTTTTTATCCATGCATCATCAATGTGAGTGGCCCCATGCTTCCGAAATGTTGTTGCGATGCCCTTGAGTCTTCTATACATGTCCTCATGGTTTTCACCATCCAACATGTAGAATCCCTCAGCTTCGTTACTAAGGGCATCATACCGGTTTCTTCTCATGCTTTCATTTCCAACAAAAAGATCCGTAAGAGCATCCCACGCCTCTTTAGATGTGTTGAGATGTTCAATGTGTGGCATGTCCTTGGGACCCACACCCAGCTATATCATGTGGAGAGCAGTGGCATTCAACTGGCTATCCACAACTTCCCTTCTTGTTAGATTGGTTTGATCTCCAATATGAAGACCTTCTTCAATAATCCTCCACAATTCAATAGAGGAGCTGCAAACATGAGATTTCATTAGAAATTGCCATTGGTTAAAACAAGATGCAGTGAGCTTGGGTGGATCACCCCTATTGTTTATATGAGGATGAGGGATAGGTGGGTCGGGGGAATATACGTGGCGAACCTCACTATATTCCTCCTTACCACTTCCCTTTTTGGAGGTGGAGCCATTTAGTTTTTCACCTTCCACATCATCATCCTTGGATCTGGTGTTACCCTTTTCCTTAGATGATGGTGTGGGAGCCTCAGAGGAGGATGGAGATAGGGCTATGGATGATGTAAGGCGAGCAATCATTTGATTCATCTCCTCCATCTTGGCCTCAAAGGATTTCAACAAGGTTGTTTCCAATGACTTGAGATCATCCATTGTGACCTTATCCACAGCCTCATTTCCATCATCTCTGGTACCCATACTACTCTTAGGCGGTTAAGCCCGAATTAAGATCCGGGGCTCTGATACCAATTGAAATGGATCGTATGGGCACCTAGAGGGGGGGGTGAATAGGTGCTACACCAATTTTTAATTCTTTTCAATTTTAGGCTTAGCACAAAGGTAAATTCTTTAGATAAACTAATGTGTGGAATTTCCCTATATGCAAACCTATCTACTAGTGAGTAAAGAGCGAGTGAAAGAGGAACGAGTGAACCGAAGTGAAGCACGCGGAGACACAGGATTTGTTTGACCGCAGTTCCTTCCTTGTTAAGGGAAGTACGTCTGCGTTGGAGGGGTGGGCGGTACTAAGACCACCACGCCACAAAAGGCCTCACCCTGTTCTCCGATGGATCTCGCCACAACAGGCCTGATCAACCTTCCACTATAGGTACCCTTCGAGGCGGGCACCGGCGCCTTTACACAACTAGCGGGGCAACAACTCCACAACAACTTGGAGGCTCCTGAAATGACAACAAATTGCCACAAGAACAAAGTTGTCAAATACAATAACAAGATCTAGGTATTAACAAGAATACTAGATCAGGGATTTCTCCAAGTGAATGGAGAGGAGTTGAAGCGCTTGATTCTTGATGTTGATGATGAACTTCTCCTCCTTCAATTCCACCAAAGATCAAGACCTTCGGGTGGTTGAAGTGGGAGACTGATATTTAGAGCTCTTGCACAAGGTCTGGTCAAATTCGAATGAATCAAGTGTTCTGGACGTTGGGGAAGAAGGGGTACTTATACCCCCTTCCAAAAACCAGCTGTTGCACACTTTGGGGGCCGGATTATCCGGCCCAAGTGAGGGCCAGATTATCCGGTCTGCGGAAACTCCGCCCCAGACTCGGAATATCCGACAGATAATCCGCCCCCTCATAGTGAGACGCGCCGAGCTTGCCCTTGATCATCTTCTAGGGGGCGGATTATCTGGTCCTATGGGAAGGCCGGATTATCCAGCCTGGGGAAGAAAAACTGCCCCAGTTCGGATTTTCCGGGAGAAAATCCGACTGGACACAGAGCGACGCGCCTTGGCTTCCTTGAGAGATGAGGTAGGCCAGATTATCCGGCCCTTGGAGGGGTGGATTATCGGGCCCCCCTCAAAACTTCCTGCACACTTAGCACACATGAAAAGTCTCCATAGTATTGTTATCTAACACGCAAAACAAAGGAAAACATGAAATGTTCTTTCACCCGGCCCGCATCACCCTGGTGCCTTCGTGGCCCTCTCCTCGACCCGAGCCACGCCACCCCGACCCCAAGCTCGCTGTCGAACCGCCGTCGTCCCCACCTTGGCCGTCCTCGCTGCCTCACTACGGAGCCACCCAACGTCGTCCGCCGTCGCCCACGGGACCCTCTGCAGCACCGTGGCTATCATCTTCGAACACATGTGTTGTGCCCTGGCGTGTGTCTGTGTTGTTGTTGGTTGATGAACATGGTGTGTGTTTCTCTAGTGCAATCGAAGACCGCGTACTCCCCAAGTTCCTCTCAAGACCATCGTGGCACTGCTCGGAGACTGCCCTCGTGTTAAATCAAGTTCACAACCGATCAAACCCGGGAAATCGTGGTGCGGATACAAGTTCTCCATCGATGACGAAATCGGCACCCAGGTGCCAAGATCATCTCTCGGACGCTAAGTCCTTTGGCCCGGGAAAACCGACGACCCGACCCAAGATCCGAAGACCGAACCCTGGCGCGCCAAGTTCTTCGACCCGGAGGAACGATCCATCGGAACGCCAAGACCTCCTTCCGAACCCGAGTTCTTCGTCATAGGCGTCAAGATCTCCTACATGGACCTGAAGACCACGGATGCAACAAGATCTACTTCGTTGTCCGAGAATGTTCCTGCCGAGACCGATCCCCGTCGAACCCTGTCGAACCTCGAACCCCCAGAACCAAGATCTTCCGAACCTAGATGTGTGACCCTAAGCCTCTATTTTTATAATATGACATATACCTATCGCATCATTATATCATCATGCTTGCATACATGTCATCTTGTGGGTTGGGTTAAATAGTCGATTCACCTAAATTAAATATGGAGTCTATATGCGGGCTATTCTACTCTTATTCCGGACTCCATTTAAATTTGTGTAGCGAACCGATACCATTTTTTGCCTTGTTAAGACAACATTTAAATTGCGGGGTATCTAAATAACTGGAACCTATTAATTAATTGTCGGGACCCCGGTTCCGCTTAATACTGCCTAATTGCACCGCATCTGCATTATATCATAATCATGTCGGATCTTCTGCCGTAGTATTAAATATTGCATCCGGTGTTTCTTCTAGTGTTTGCTTCTTCGTGGATTAGGCCGATGAGTTGATGCGAGTATCGACAAGTCCTTCGGATGTGTAACTTCGTCAGTGTTTCCGAGGCGAGCATTATCCCCCTTCCTACCTATTTGCATTTATAGTCTTTACTTCCTCCTGTTGATCTATTGTTATCCGTATTGTGATCCTTTCGTTTTCGTGCACCATTTATATTCCTTGCAGCCCCTATATTGTCTTGGACACATCCTATTGGCTGTTGTTTGATAGATAGTCGGCCTTGCGAGTCGTAGTTGCTTGCTCAAGTGCTGCTTCGCGTCATTGTTGTTCCACCGTTATTGGAAGGTTGGCACATGCTTAATGATGGAGATGCTTAATGGTGGAGATGATCATGACTTTAATTCCAACTGATAATTAAAATGTTGGGACTAGATACAACTAATGTAGAGGCATCAGTGGGAAATAGCAAATATTTGATTTTTAACCGCTCACTTGTGTCCTGTAGGCCCTGAGTACTTCATACCTGTTCTTTGACTATTGCACTATCCGCATATGGGACCATGAATCCCCTTAGCCAGAGCTTGATTCATTTCTTATTTCTTGGGGCCACAAACTAGTTTGGGGCTTTATTACTATCATGTACTTATGTCATGCTTTACTGCTTTATTTACGATTGTGCGTGGAGCACCTATACTGTTTAGGAATGTGGAATGTTTTCGCGGTATCGACAAGCCCAGTCACACTTTCGGGTTCCCAGTCGTTTACAGCCATTGGCACAAACCTTGGGTCCGTCTCGGAGCCGGCCAACTTCGTTACGGGTAGCTTAATGGGGTGGCCCCCTGAAATAATTTATGAATCTTGTGATTGCTTTGTCGTGAAAGCATCGTTGGGTTTTGAGTTGGTTTTTCCGAGGTTGATCGTGTGTGTGTTGCTATTTGTGCACCCCTGCAGGGTAAATCTTTCTGAAAGCCGTGTTCGCGGTTATGGACGACTTGGAGCACAGTATCTCGATCATAGACAAGCATAACTAAAGTAGTGCTATAAATTTGACTTAATATGTGACTAGTAATCAGCTTCACTACAATGGAATGGATAATAAAAGTGCCAACAACTGGTGGAACTGGGGTGTATCGTGTCATGTTATACCTGCCTAGTAAGTATCGCAACTCCAATGGAATGAAATAAAAGTGCCAACAACTACTGGGTTTGGGATGTCACATGCTAATTGTATCTGACTAGTAAGTACTGCAACTACAACTGAATGGTTAACTAAAACTACCCACTACTTATGCTATCAGGATGACTCATGCTATCTATATTTGACTAGTAAGTGCTGAAACTATAATGGAATGAATAAAACAGCCAACTGTGTGAGTGCCTCGGTTTGACTTCCTCGTTTGGTCTCGAGGGGGAATACTAGGATGGGTATGATTGGTGTTAGAATCAGGTTGGTCCCGAATAGGTCTCTCTTATCCCTCTCTAATAGCCGACAGTTGCATCGAGTCTCTATAGGTTGTTTAGTGCATGCTGCGCTGCCGCTTCAGTCCACCATACCTATGTAGGCGAGAGCCGCCAAATTCTAGCCTCGCCGTCTACTGGCCTCAGTACTGACGCTCCTCTTTTTCCTTTGCCCTTTGTCGGCACCCCTTTTGTTTTAGCAGGTTTGAGATCGACGTCATTAGCAGGGTTACCCTTCTGGCTTGGCCTGGGCAGGGTTATGGACGCCATTGGTTATTCTTTAGGGCTCTTAGCCCCAATTGCATCTTGTCCGTACTCGGACGTTGTATTGGTTTCAAGGTGATTTGGATCTTGTACTGTATATCGGTATTCTTGACTCATGGAGTCGTGTTGTATATATATGTTCTGTGGGTTCCATCGTGGACTATTGTGTAATGGTATTACTTCGTTTTCCACCCACACGAAAGTGCCTGGTGGGCGTCCTTAAATCGTTTTTATGCAGGTTTGGCGGGAAGTGCTGAAACTTGCATAGGGCCGATTCGAGGGTGTTACAACAGATCAAGTTAAGAAGAAGTTATTCTCGTTATCATTGAAAGGAAGAGCTGAGGAATGGTATAGGTTGCTAAAGAATGGCCAATCTCTTGAATGGGAGGAAATAGTACCCCTCTTTTATTCCAAATTTTATCCTCCTAGTGAGATTCATAAAGATCGGAATCAAATATATAACTTTTGGCCTCGTGATGGAGAGAGTACATCTCAAGCTTGGGGGAGATTAAAGTTACTAATGCTCAAATGTCCTATTCATGAGCTTCCTAACAATTACATTGAGAAAATACCTGTCCCTATTAAGGTAAAGGAGCATTCTATGATAACTAGTATGGTTAACGAAAGTACAAAGAAAGCTATAGAACCTGATGAACAAATAGATGTTGAACCTACAGTAGCAATTGAGAAAGACTTTGTCTCTAAAAATGTAGAAGATGGGCCTATGTAAGGATACTTCCAATATTGTTTCAAATAGTAGTATTAGGAGAGCTAGTGTCCCTTTGTTTTCTGTTAGAATAAGTGATCATTGCTACTATGGTTCATGTGATAGTTATATCGTTAAATTTATTCATGATGATGAAAGTTATTATGAGAGGGGGAAAAATGTTTTTATGTATCTCAATAATATTAAGTTTCCTTGCTATATGCTGAAAGTCTTTATGTTGCACTTGTTTTGCCTTCCTATGCTAGTAGCCTCTGGTTTCAATAATTTATTTTCTTATAAAATTCCCTTGCGTAGGAAGTGAGTTAGACTTAAATATGTGTATATTTGCTTCTTGATGCTCTCTTTTACTACAATTCATCTTCTTATGTAAGCATCATTGAAATTATCATGCCTATCTTAATGGCTATAAAGAAAGAGCTTTTTGGGAGACAACCCAATATATTTTTTCTTTTATTTTATTTTTGTTTATTTGAGTCCTAGAAGTTATTGCTTCTGTAATAACCTCTTGTTATCCTTTTTTTTGGTTTTTGTGTCAAAATCAACCTCTAATGAGAGAGAATTAAGATTTGGGGAAATTGCTGTCCCGAGACAGATTTTTGTGCTTCACTATAAAAAATTGTGAAAAATCCCATACTGTTGTACTGATCTGTAATTGTTTGTGTGCATACCCCAGGTTATTATTTAACTATCCTTAGTTTTGCACTTTTTGATTTGAGCAACAGAAGATTTTCGAAAAAAAATTGATCTTTACCTGCTGGTTTGTTTTGACAGATTTTTGCCATTTCTGCATTTGCCTCTTAAATTGATTTCCATTTTGAATTATTTTTGGGTTTTCGAAAGGAGTTGCTTCAGTAGCTTATGTTTTTATGGACTTCAATTGAAATTGAACCCAAACAGTTTATTATCTTGCATGCACTAATGTTGCCAATGAAGATTGTGTGAAGTTTTGTATGAAAGAAATTTTCAAGTGTTAGGAGAGAATGGTGTGACGAGATGGTGAATGGTCAAAGACTCAAGCACTATATTGCTGGAGATTCTTACAAGGAAGATGTTGATGCTATTCAAGTCGTGACTCTGGAAAAATTCATTAAAGACCAAATTCAGAAACCTGCAGAGTCTATTTTCGAATAGGTAACAGTTCTGTTGGGGATATACTTTCCGGATATCCTCACAGTTCCTCACTGACCAGGGTGGCCCACTTCAGGTTAGAGCTTTGCTTCACGGGTGGCCTAGTCAGGGAGAGAAGACGGAGTCCAATCCGGCTACGGGAAGGCCCAGATGACTTACCGACTTAGGCCCGTAATGTTACTTGTAGTTCAAGATGTACTCTGTAACCAACTCATAGTCGTAGCCGGATTGATCTCTCCTGTAAACCCTAGGCCGGATATCTATATAAACCGTCCTAGGGAGAGCCTTTAGGGCACTACCCAATACTTTAGACCCTCAACTCGCATAGGCGCTACCCCTGTAACCCATATTCCGGCTCTGCCGTATTACTGGATTGCTAGGAGGAGTAGGATTCGTCCAAAGCCGGCGGATTCGAACCTGGGTAAACGTGTGTGCTCACCGTCCCGGAATACCATACGTCTCACACCCCTCTCTCCCACGCGCCTCGAGGACCCCCTCATGGCGTACTTGTCCTCAATCCGACAACAGTTGGCGCCCACCGTGGGGCAAGTGAGCTTCGGATCTGCGTTCTGAGTGGAATCTGCAAGAATCGGAATCGGCGAGACATATCGCCGTCGGTCGCATCCTCTACGCCAGCGACGTCCCTCTCATCGTTCTCGATGAGACTTGGATTCCGGCTAGGGAGGCCGTGACTACCTATACAATCATGTCTTTTGGCAAAATCGATGTTTACATCGGTTTCGCTGAACCTGTCCAACCCACCCCAGCGGTGATGATAGAGGCAGAAGAATCTTCTGGGTCCCCTTTGTCCACGGAGGATGCAGAGTTCCGGATCTCAGAAAACCAAAAACCCACCCAGCCTGCACCAGTTGCGGAGATAGTGCAGAAATCTAAGCCTGAGGAAGACCGCATGGTCCAAGTCGAATCTGGAGTGGATCTCCCTAGAGAAGTCGGATCCCAGATCGACCCACCTGTGGAAGTCGAAATCCAGGAGGAGCATATCAACGACACTGATTCCAGCTCTGACGATGCCGGGACAGACAGGCCTTTCCTCAGGTACACATTAAGATGTATGCTACTGCAAGGCGAAAGCGTAGATGCAATCCTCGAGACCATTAAAATTTTCGATATGGCTGATCGCGAAAGCCGCAGGTACCTCAGGAAGCACGCATCGCACTTCGTCGGATACGTGGGATCAGGATCCGGCTCTGCCGATGCTGGAGAAAACACCGACTCGGTGCTGGAGGCAATTAGATAAAACACCGACATTCCCGCATCCTCGGATGAATCTATGACGTCGGCAGATTTCCGAAAGTTCTCCATAGAATATGAAGAGGAGTACAACTCCAAAGCTGCAGAAGAAGGAGAAGCCATGGATGAAGGATCTGGGGAACACTCTCCCAAAGCGTAGGATCACATGGACGTCGGAGATAATCCCGAAGTCCAGATGTCCGAAAGTACCGATCAGAGCTTGACTCTGGGAAATGGACCCAAAGCCGTCTTTGCTACCGGCGCTGTCAAGAAGGAAAAGAAGAGGAACAAGAAGAACAAGACCCTGGCAAAAGACCCTCTCACAGAACAAGTGATTGCCGAGGAATACGAGGAAAACTCGGATGGAGCACTTATCCCAGACGAGCCGAAAAAAGAGGCATCGGTGGATGGACACGTGATCACAGAAGGTGCGCGCAAACTCATCGATGCCGCACTAACCACACATATCCCTACAGCTGCAGAACTTACTGCGGATGAGCTGGACCAAAGGTCCCAAGCCCTAGAAGCGCGTCGTCAACAACTCCTCGATGAAGCCAAAAACATCGAGGTGGAGAAGAAACGCATGTCAACCAAGGAATACATTTCTCGGTTGCATCAGAAGACACGGAAGCGTCACACCAATGATGACCAATTCCCACGTGTCCATGCTGTCCTTTTTGGGGATGAGATGGGGAAGCCACGGAAAGACAGCACCGGAGATTGGGTATACCCAACCCCAGTACAGAATACCGTGGCAGCCCGAGAAATTCTATCGGCTAATCCATGACCAGAGGAGATCCGTTTGGGTATCAAGCTACTCAACAAGGGACTGGAGCAGCAGAAGGTCACCCTGTCCGGAAGTCAAAAACTGGTCTCGGGTTCTGACCAATGTCGCACAAATCTGGCATGGGCTGACATAAGGTCCCATTACGTTCGGGCGCAGTACCATCACCCCAAACGCAGGGAAGACAATTATTCAAGAACTGGATCGTCGGGACAGCATCGCAGAGCTACCCGAGGCCGAGAAAGATGCGATCGCTGCACTGAATCCGAGGAATCCTCCCCGACGAGAATTCAACGATCAAAAGGGAGAAGATAAGGAGAAACATCGGGAGGAGGATCGTCAGAGAATGCCGCCTCCTAGACATGAGAGCCGTCCGGCTGAGCCTCACCATGGTAGGAACGAAGGAACGACGGAAACCATGCTGGAACAAGCCGGCAGGGGACTCGTCGTAGTCAAGAACCTCCTCGGAACCGGAATAATGACGCCCCGGACGGAGATCGGCGATCAGCCGGAAACAATTCAGCTACCCCACCCCCTCCACCAGGCAGTTATCACAACGGCCCCCAAGGAGGGCGAGGAGGACGACATGGCGGAGGAGGTTGTGGTAGAAGCCAAAGTCCGGCTCCAAGGCACCGCATCCACAGCCGACATTCGGGACGATCCCTATCCCCGAACGATGCAAGACACAGGATCAACTCCAATATAGAGGCGTGGCGCTACGAAAACGACGATTTCTACGTGGGCCCAAAGTGTTTTGGACCACGCGTCAGAGCTACAAAATTCCCGAAAGGCTTTTCTATCTCAAGGCACATCCAAGCCTACGACGGCATTGCTTGGCCAGATACCTGGCTACAGGATTTCTTCCAAGCTTGCTGCATCACTAAAGGCGGAAACAGCCTGGTCGCAACCCGATATCTCCCACTTATGTTGCGGGAGACGGCGCGATCATGGCTCAATGAACTTCCGAAGAACACCATCCACAACTGGTATGACATGCAAAGTGCGTTCTTTCGGAATTTTGAAGACACATATCGGAGGCCCTATACGGTTGGAGACCTACAGCATTGCACCCAGAAAGCCGGAGAAACTTGCCGGGATTACCTCGAACGATGGATCGACACCAAGAACTCCTGTGAAGGAGTAAACGATCAAACCACGATTGAAGCAATCATCGCAGGGCTCCCAGTTGGTCTACTAGGACACCGCTTGAAGTGTGACAAGGTCACTGATCTGGGAGAGATGATAGAAACAGCGAGCAAGTATGCAGATGCTGACGATGATGCAGAGGGATTACTCAATGTCCTGGTTGTGCCTCAGTTGGCAAAACAACCAAAGCAACAGGCTCAAAAGCACAAAAATACCTTGGAAGAAAAACCCAACGCGGAAACAGCAGTGGTTACTACTGTTTCCGGGTCTAGAGGACGAGGAGGACGTGGTGGAGGCCGCGGGCGTGGTCGTGGGACATCAAGGGTCCAAGGTAGAGGAGAGCAACAACTAGGAAAAACCTACACTTGGGCCGACATTGCCAATAACCCATGTGTGCATCACCTAGACGCCAATGGGGGGTCGTCCCACACCAACGCTGAATGTCGTTTTAATGACGACATCAGGAGAGACGATACCGCGGGCTACAAAGCTAAGTGGAAGAAGGGAAAGAAAAATCTCGACAAAGACAAAGAGACCAAGGAAGATTCCGACATGGAGGAAGCTGATGCTTCAAATCCCAAATCGGAAGGGAAGAAAACTTTTCCCACCAAGGACACTTACGTCACCTTCCTCGGATCTCAACCAGCAAAGGTCAAGAAAGCAGTTCTCCACGAGCTCAATGCAACAGTTCTGGCTGTCCCTCAATATCTAGACTGGTCGGAGGTGGCAATCACATTTGACCGTGCTGATCATCCGCCTAAGCTACACAGGCGAGGAAAATACGCCTTAATCGTCAATCCACTTATTGACGGTTATGGTTTCTCCAAGACCCTCATGGATGGTGGTAGCAGCATCAATATTGTCTATGTCAAAACGCTACGCCGGATGAAGATCTCGGAAACACAGCTGAACCATAGCTCTGTGATCTTTCACGGAGTTGTCCCAGGAAGACAAGCTAATTCCCTGGGAGAGATCACTTTGGATGTTACTTTTGGAACTCCAAAGAATTATCGGACGGAGGCACTTTCCTTCGAAGTAGTCCCGTTCAAGAGTGCATACCACGCTATATTCGGACGTCCGGCTTACTGGGCCTTTATGGCTCGTTCGTGTTACATTTATAATATGATGAAAGTTCCAGGTCCCAACGGCGTGATCACCATCAGGGGAGACCCGAAGAAAGCGCGAGAGTGCGAGGATGGAAATGCCGCCTTTGCCGAAGCCGTGCTGCACGCCTAGGAGTACCAGGAGATCAAGAAGAGCATAGATCCATCCGAGATACCCGCAACAAACAAGGAGGTGACAAAGCCAAATCCGGAGTTCAAGGCAATAGAAGAGACGAAGCAGACGCCATTGAAGGATGATGACCCCTCCAAGGTGACCCAGATAGGCGTAGGCCTAAGTAACGCATAGGAAAGTGCGCTCGTCAAGTTCCTCCAAGCAAATCAAGATATCTTCGCATGGCAGCCATCTGACATGACCGGAGTACCTAGGGAACTTGCCGAGCACCCTCTAAATGTAAATCCGAACGCTAAACCCGTCAAACAGTCCTTACGACGGTTTGGCGATGAAAAGTGTAAGGCAATAGCTAAGGAACTAGCACGGCTCGAGTTAGCCGGATTCATAGAAGAGGTGATCCACACTGAGTGGTCGGCCAATCCTGTAATGGTCCCTAAAAAGGACACCACTGATTTAAGGATGTGTGTTGATTATACTGCCTTGAACAAGGCTTGTCCAAAAGATCCGTTCGCTCTGCCTAGAATTGATCAAGTCATCGATCTACGGCATGCTCGGAACTCCTCTATTTTCTCGACGCATATTCTGGTTATCACCAAATCCGGATGAAGGAATCTGACAAAGTCAAGAATTCATTCATAACCCCCTTCAGAACCTTCTGTTTTGTTACAATGCCCTTTGGGCTGAAGAACGCATGAGCTACGTACCAGCGCACGATGCAGTGTTGCCTCCATGACCAACTCGGACGCAATGTACATGCATACATGGATGATATCGCGGTCATGTCCAAAAAGAAGCAAACGTTGATTTCCGACTTGGAGGAGACGTTCACCAATCTACGAAAATACAACATCATGCTTAACCCGAAGAAATGCTTCTTTGGAATACCAGCTGGAAAATTGTTAGGTTTCATCATGTCTCAAAGAGGCTTAGAGGTGAATCGAGACAAAATCAAGGCTATTCTCAATATTTCCAGGCCAACTCGCCTGAAGGGCGTACAAAGATTAACTGGTTGCATTGCTGCGGTCAGTCGATTTGTAAGCCGGCGTGGTGAAAGAGCCGCACCATTGTATAAACTCCTAAAAAAGACCAAGGATTTTGTCTGGACGGACGAAGCCGAAGCCGCATTACAAGATCTGAAGAAAGTACTCTCATATGCTCCTATCCTTGCAGCACCGGAACCTCAGGAACCGATGTTGCTTTACATTGCTGCGACAAATAAGGTTGTCAGTATCGTCATGGTAGTGGAGAGACCAGAGGAAAATCAGGAACACCTGGTGCAGCGTCCGACGTACTTTGTTAGCGAGGTCCTGACAGAATCAAAGCAGCGGTATCTGCACTATCAAAAATTAGCTTACGGTGTTTTTCTAGCATCTCGTAAGTTACGACACTATTTTTAGGAGCATCCAATTACCGTGGTGAGCAAAGCTCCCATGAGAGACATAATCAACAATAGTGACGCCACAGGACGCGTTGCCAAATGGGGAATAGAGCTCTCAGCTTTCGACATTGAGTATAAACCTCGAACAGCAATCAAATCCCAGATCCTTGCTGACTTTGTAGCTGATTGGACAGAGACGAAGGAGAACATGGTCCTCCCTGAGTCGGAATATTGGACCCTCTTTTTCGCAGGGTCCAAGGCTCGAGGGGGCTCGGGGGCTGGCGTGGTGCTCAAGTCACCCCAAGGAGATAAACTTTTATACGTATTGCAGATCCACTTCACAGTGATAAACAACATTGCCGAGTATGAAGCACTGCTGCATGGAATCCGGATTGCTAAGGATATTGGCATCCGACGTTTGATGTGTTACGGAGATTCGGATCTTGTTGCTCAACAAGTCTCAGATATTTGTAATGCAAATAAACACATGGCAGCATATAAAGCTGTCGTGGATGACCTATCTAAATCGTTCAAAGGGTTTGAAGTTCAACACATCCCTCGAGCAAAAAATGAGGAAGCAGACGCACTATCTCGGATAGGCTCTGTGCGGAAAGAGGTCCCGGATGGCGCTTTTTAGAGCACCTCAAAGTTCCCTCAATAAAGGGAGTAGATGAGGAATATCCGACCAAATCCGACTCACCTTTGATAGCAGTTCTGGCTGTAATTCCCAGCTGGACTCAACCCTACCTCGATTATTTGGTACATGGCAAATTACCCGAAGACGAGGTGTTGAGCCGGCAGATTATCCAACGAGCAAAAGCCTATACTATTGTTAAAGGTGAGCTCCATAAACGGAGTGTTTCTAGGGTTTTTCAGCGCTGTGTATCGCCGGAAGAAGTAGTGGAAATCTTAAGGAAAATCCACGAAGGCGAGTGTGGTCACCACGCTGCAGCCAAATCTTTAGTGGCAAAAGCTTTTAGACACGGATTTTTCTGGCTTACAGCTCAGGCAGATGCCGAACGATTAGTCAAGACGTTCAAAGGCTGCCAAAAGTACGCCAAGCAAGCTCATGTTCCGGCTGATCAGCTGCGAACAATACCTATAACATGGCCCTTTGTGATCTGGGGGCTTGATATGGTAGGACCATTTAAACGAGCTCCAAGTGGATTTACTCACCTCTTAGTGATGGTGGATAAATTCACCAAATGGATTGAGGCTAAACCTGTCACTAGTTGTGATGGAGCAACAGCCAAAAGATTCATCGAGGATGTTATAATCCGGTATGGTTATCCGCATAGCATTATCACGGACAACGGGAGTAACTTTTCCATGGGAGAATTGGCTGAATTCTGCGATGAGCAAAATATCCGGTTTGACATTGCATCAGTCGCACATCCACAGGCCAACGGACAAGTCGAAAGAGCAAATGGTTTAATCTTACAAGGCCTGAAACTGAGACTCGAAGCACCACTACGACGTGCTGCGGGGGCTTGGGCAGAGGAATTACCCTCTGTAATTTGGAGTTTAAGAACAACTCCGAACAGGTCAACAGGATACACACCTTTCTTCTTGGTCTATGGCGCAGAAGCAGTTCTTCCTAGTGATTTAATTCATACTTCTCCTAGAGTGGCCGCGTATATCGAAGAGGATGCCGAGATTTCTCGACAAAATGATCTCGACTTAGTCAAAGAAGTTCGTGTCATTGCTGAAATGAGATCTACAGCCTATCAGTAGAAGTTACGCAAGTATCATAGCCAGAGAGTCCAAAATAGATCTTTCAATAAAGGTGATTTGGTTCTCCGGCTTGTGCAACAAAGAAATCACAAACTTTCCCCAGTATGGGAAGGGCCCTTTTTAGTTAGTCGAGTATTGCACAATGGATCGTACTACTTAACTGACATGAGGCCAGTCAAAGAAAGACCTGCTACTAAAAAGAGAAAGAGAGCTGGAGGCAGCACAAATCCGGATGAGTTAGACAGACCATGGCATATTGCTCAGCTACGTCCCTTTTATTCTTAGTTTATCCTTCTTTGTAATCATACATATGTACATGTTCTGAGAAATAAAAGTTTTGGTTGCCTCAAGTTTTTCTGAGAAGTTTTTACCATCTTATTTCCAAATGATCATGTCATAGTCGAAAATCCCAGAATGCTTGAAAGTACTTTATGCTCATGTTTGTTCTGGTTTAGATTTGCGATTCTAAAATTGATACCTTCGGGTATAACTCTAAAATTTCTAGTCTTTACTTTGGTTATTTGTCTGATTGCTGGATGCGGGTATTTTCCGAGTAGTGAATTGTTGGTACTGGAAGCCGGCTTTGTTTCCGAGTTTAAACTGGTTTAGCGATTGAGCTCCGTTGCTCGGCAAAGTTTTCGGCGGAAGGTTTAGCCGGCTCGCGAAAGGGACGAAGCGGAAAGCCAGATAAACGATAAGTGAAGACGGAAAAGTACAAGTGCTTATGTAAACATTTCAGGCACACACAAAAAAACCAAAAGTGCTGAATAGATAAAAAGCTTAGCACTAGCAAAATAAATAGTACTTAATATTTACAAATGCATCATGTTCTTTCTGGAATAATACATAAGTTTCTGGTCTATGATGCAGGAGGAGATGAAGGAGCTGCCGGCTCGCTAGTTACTCCGCCTTGATATTGTTCCGAGATGTCCGGATCTGAGGTGGTCCGTTCATCGTCGGAAACTTCTTCGGCTTCTTCTGGAGGAGGTGGCGGAGTAGCTACGCGGGTGAAGAAGGGGATCTCGTAGCTGGTCAGATCAGCTACGTGACACCCATATCCGGCGCAGGAGTGCATGATGGCTTGAAGGTCCTGCTCCTGGCCGTCTTCGTCTACCTTGCAGTACCCTCTGGTCACTTGCCATATCTCCATGTTTCCATGGTGGCTCATGACCATGGTGAGAGCGTTCTGCGCAGCAGTCCGCGCGTAGGACATGTTCCAGTCCCGAACAAGCTGCGGCATCTCCTTGGCCTTGTCCCGCACCTGAAAATCCGACATGCTTGGCATGTCCGGAATCCTGAGAGACTCGCCAATGTCCTCAAGGGACTGGCGGAAGTCATGAAGAAGATCACCGACTTGGGTAAGCCGGTGGGTGCGGGGCTCGGAGGAGGAAGAGTCCGTCAAGTTTAGAGGACCTATACACAAAACAAGTTAAGAAAAATCCGGCATTGATAGAAGTCAAAGAAAAAGATAAGTCAGGAAGATGGAAAGTACCGAGAATGATGTCGTCAATCTTGGTCTTCTCCTCCCGGAGACTCTGGAGCTCAGCCTGGAGCGCCTGGGAGATGTCCTTCTCTCTGCCAAGCTCATTTCTGAGGTCCGAGATTACTTTATCTTGAGCAGCGATCTTGTGATCACGCTCTTCAGTGGCCATGGAGGAGGATTCAATGACTTGAGCTATGCTCCTTTCATGATCCGCCTTGAGCTTATCCAACTCTTGGCGAAGTCCCTTGTTCTCCACCACTAGGGTCTTGAGGTTCTCGGCCTCTTCAATCATAGCGATGGATTATTTCAGCAGCGCTGTAAGTCAAAAACGAACAATAGTTCAGAAAAATTTGACATTAAAAAGGCAAAAAACAAGGTTTGAATCTCGGAATGTTTACCTTCGGCTTCATCCTTGGCTACTTTAAGTTCAGCATTTTTAAGCGAGAGAGCTTTGATCTCTCTCCGCTTATTGCAGACATTGGTCAGTAATTCCTGGTTATAGGAACATACTTTCTGTAAGTCAGAATACCCAAAGTCAAAGAGCTACTTAAGACTCGGGCTAATATTTTTTGCTAAATATCAGCACGAGCCTTGGGGGCTACACTAGTTCGTTCTTTGGCATCCTAATGAAGCATAAACCCGGATTATGTATCCTACTTCATGCTTGGGGGCTAGAGGATATGATATAACATAATGTAAAAACAAGAGTTGGAATTCTGACTTACATATTGCTCGCGGGTGAGTTTATCTAAACACGCGTTCACTTCAGCTACCACCTTCTCGGCAAGAGTAAGAGGGATCACTGGGGCTGTTCGAAGCTCGCCAGTCCTAATCCTCTCGTCGCGAAGGCGGACTTGAGCGAGAAGGTCAGAGAACTTGACGTCCTCTGCTTCTTGCGCTTCTTCCTCGGGGGATAAATGGCTTTTGTCCAGGACTTGCCTGGCTAGTCGCTGGATTTCCTCTGCAGATTTCTGGGACAGGCCAAACTTGGCAAGCCCCGGATTGCTGAGAAGGTTTTTGGCGAAGGTTTCAGCCGAGGGATCATTACCCGAAGAGGGTTCACCCTTATCTTGATCTAACGCACCCACGGTGACGTCAGTTTGCGACCCAAGGATCGCAGGCTCTGTCGGAGGAGCCGGATCTTCTACAACCACCGGAGAAGGAATGATCACCGGAGTTGCAGAAGGTTGAGGGGCAGGAGTCGGAGGATCCACGGTAGGGGAACCTGTGGTGAGCTTCGTCTGTCGCAGGGGCTTCGAAGGAATCCCTTTCCCCTTACCCTTGATGAGAGGCTTTGCTCTAAGAATGTAGTAAAAGTCGAAAACATTGCATCTCAGAAAGAAATTCGAGAAAGGTACAAAGGAAGAAATTGTGAATGAAAGTTACCTCTTCACAACAGGCACCTCCTTTGTGCCAACAGCCACTGTCGGAGCTTTGCGCTTCCTGAGCACAAGGTCCGGCAATGGGACCACTTCTGTCTCCTGAGAAAACTCAGGAGGATATCCTTCGAGCGGAGCAAGTTCCGACTCGGGGAGATCAGCAAGCTGAAAACAAGAAAGCATATCAGCATTGCAGTATAACTTGAAGATTGAAACACATAAAAGGTGTATTGATGGAAGCTTACCGGCACCACGGGGTTTTCCTTCGTGTGCATATCCAGAGAAATCTCCGGAATTCTTCTCTCGATCCGCTCCTTGATCAGCCACTTGATCTGGCTGATGTAGCCTTGAGTGGTGTAGGCTTTGGGGCTGATGCAGAGGGAGTCTTTTTTGGATGACGTGATGGAGTGCATCAGTCTATCCCCGTGATACTGAAGTGGCTGGATCCGACGTGAGACCCAGCACTGGACCAAGTCGGATCCCTTCAGACCCTTGTGCTTGATCAAATATTCGATCCGCCTCTTTGCGAGGATCAGATCATCGGTCAGAGCCGGAGCAGCCTCGTCCTAGGAAGGCTGGGCCGTGGCGGCTCCGTCGACAAAAGCCGGCAAAGCAGTAGCTTTGCCGGGAGCCGGAATATCTCTATGATAGAAAAATGTGGCTGGCCATTGTTTGACCGAGTCACTGGCTGAAATTTTGGGATATGCCCGGTCACGTCTAAGTGAAAAACTAATAGTGCCCGTGATGTAAGGAACACCGGCAGTGATGGAATTTCTCCGGACATGAAAGTAGTACCGAAAGAGAAGCAAGCTCGGCCTAATGCCGAGAAATCCCTCACAAAGCGATGCATACGCGCTCATCTCTAAGATAGAGTTGGGAGGAAGATTGTGGAGTTGAACTCTGTAATGATCTATCACCTCGGAGAAGAACTCCAAGGGAGGAAAAGACAGACCTCGGTCGAGATGGGTGCCAAAGTGGACCCTCTCGCCGTCGCGTGGGTTGGGGACGGTTTCTCCGGAGCCGCTCCGCCAGTCGCCGGCGACGAGAAGCCCTTCCTTATCCACGTTCTTAAGGCCCTCCTCGGTGAGGGCGCAGGGGATCCAGATTCCCCGGAAGCTCTCCTTCTCCGCTACTGCTTCCACCATCGCCGCCACCGCTGCCACCGCCAAGCCGGAGGAAGAAGATGACGAATCCATTTCTCCGGTGAGAAGATGACCTGAAAGGGGCAGCACTAGGAGTTCTATGAGGGGAGGACGAGGGAGCTCTGTGCACGCAAGAGGATTGGGAGGAAAGGAAATGGCAAAGGACTGGTGGAAGGGAGAAGGAGAAATCCAAACCCCTTATATCCACCTAACTGCCCCAAGATTCGTGCAAATGCTACAGTGTAACCGCCAAGCATCGTGGAAAGAACTGGGAAGGACCCACGCGATGATTGCGTCTCCTCGATCTCCACGCACGCATTGAAACGGCGCCTCAGTTCCGCGAACCGCGGGACCACCAATGGTCGTGCTGACGGCACGCCTGTCAGATGACGTGACTTGACCATGCTTGTGTCAGGTGGCGTTAGAGACCAAGTTCCGGCTTAAGTTTGAAATCAAGCTGGAAAATCCGAGTAACCTGTTGATAGATCTGACTTGTTTTTTAAGACCCAGATCGTATTTTTTGTTGTGAAGTTTCAGGAACCCTTCAAGATTCTGTAAGCCGAAGATCAAGCTAGACGATGATAAAATCCGACTTTGGATCTTGGAGGCCTCCGGGGGCTACTGTTGGGGATATACTTTCCGGGTATCCTCACAGTTCCTCACTGACCAGGGTGGCCCACTTCGGGTTAGAGCTTTGCTTCACGGGCGGCCCAGTCAGGGAGAGAAGACGGAGTCCAATCCGGCTGGGAAGGCCCAGATGACTTACCGACTTAGGCCCGTAATGTTACTTGTAGTTCAAGATGTACTCTATAACCAACTCTTAGTCGTAGCCGAATTGATCTCTCCTGTAAACCCTAGGCCGGATATCTATATAATTCGTCCTAGGGAGAGCCTTTAGGGCACTACCCAATACTTTAGACCCTCAACTCGCACAGGCGATACCCTTGTAACCCATATTCTGGCTCTACCGTATTACTGGATTGCTAGCAGGAGTAGGATTCGTCCAAAGCCGGCGGATTCGAACCTGGGTAAACTTGTGTGCTCACCGTCCCAGAATACCGTACGTCTCACACCCCTCTCTTCCGCGCGCCTCGAGGACCCCCTCATGGCGTACTTGTCCTCAATCCGATGAAAAGTTCTGGTAAGAAAAGGTCCGCGAAAAACCTTTCAATTTATATTTTTGTAGTTTTTATCTAACGTGGAAGATAATGAGTCGAAAGGGGAACGGAAACGGAGCTCGGGGGCTCACACCACCCTATGGTGTGGGCCCACCTAGGGTGTGGCCACCTCGGACCCCGTCTCCGACCCGTTTTCTCCCGGTACCTTCCTTTTGTTGTTAAAATTTGTAATATATAATCCCCCAGATCCCCCGAGGTACGTATATCGTGTTCTCGCCGTGTTTTTGTTTTTGATCTGTTTCTGTTAGGAGATAATCTCAAGTTTAGAAGCACGATGGTCTCCACCAATAATAAGGGTAAGAAGCCTGTGGAAGATGATGTCCAAGACCCCAAGCAGGAGGAGGAGATCAAGGGAGAAGTTGAACAGGAAGTGAAAGAAGAGCAGCATTCATGCACCAGCACCACCATTTCAAGCATTAGAGTAAGGGCATGTCCTATCAAGCTCAAAAGGACCGCACAGATGTCCACTGGAGGGAAGGTTCCGCGTCGTTGCTTGGCTCCTTAATCGTTTCCTCCACGCGACAAGAATCCCTTCCATACCCTCATACATGAGCAGCAATTCCAAAAGATGCCTAAGGGAAAATTACCCTCCAATTGGGATATGCCTCGTTCTAACCATGCAGGAAAAGAAAACTTTAAGGAGGAAGAGTGGGGAAAGAATCACAAGGTCTAGGATTCACAGTCCAACATGAACATGAACCGCATTGAGAAAAATTCGGAGTTGATTCGTACTCTCACCTTCAAGATTGGGGATTTGAAGAAACTGATTGAAAAGCTTATCGAGAGAACACCACCACCACCGAAGGAGTAATTCGTCATCAGGTTTTGGCATCCCCTTGGTTGTTCCAAGCTTGGGGGAGTGCCGCGGTATCATATCATTACCTTTTATCTTTTTACCTTTTCACTAGAGTCATATCATGAATAGAGAAGTTATCATATAGGATGGTTTGGATTGTGGAAGTATCTCTCCTCTAGCAAGATATCTATGTATCCCTTGGTGTGAGTTGACGTTATGGAATATTAATGAGAAGTTCTATCATTTACTTTTTGCACATCTTATTTTAGTTTGCAATTTATGTTTATATGATTGATCTTGTTGTTAGGATTGGTATCACTTTGGGATCATTAAGTAAAATTTAGTTGGTTTTGGCAAACCTGGCTCCGGTCAGTAGCAACACTATTTGAGAATTGAATGGATAAGAGAAAAGTACTTTTAGAAATATAATTTCATCATCTTTCTTTCTTGTTTGGCTCATAAGCTTAGTATTCTCTGGTTAAGATCTTTTGTGTTTCCAAGGAAGATTGCATGTTTGTTTCTATCACTTGTATGTTTGTTTGTTTCCTTCAACTCTTATTGCTTGCTACCCAGCCTTGCTAGCCAAAAACCTCTACTGAGAGGGAATGTTTCTTGTGCATCCAATCCTTAAACCAAAACCTACGCCACTTGTGTACACCATACCTGCCTATTAGCATTATTGCTATTCCAAGTATATTCATGTTTTTATCTATCTTCCGAAGTAAACTTGTTATGTGAAAACTAGTGATTAAAGCTCTCACAAACTTGATGGCACACTTTATTTTCTTGCACTTAATAAACTTGAACCATTGTGTCCATCTATGTTGCGTAATGCTTGCGCTTTATAAGTTGTGAATTAGCAGAACCATGTTACCATGGGGAACACTTTCAACATTGCACTTATTATTTAGTTGATATCATGTTCTTTTGTCTATGGATCTCGGTAGTGTGAAATAAAAGGGGAGCTTGTAAGCTCATGGAGTTTGTATGTGTGTTTGATAAACGCCTGGGCGGCTAGCCTAAGCCATGCCTAATCATGGTGGAAACTTGCAGCATAACCATAGTGAGCATTCTATGAAGCATCCTCAATAAAAACCTATGCAAATAGCAAATAAAAAGATTGTTGAGATGCTCATTGTCTGTTGCCTTGTCATTTTGATATGGGATAGCTCCTGTATCATGGAGTAAGGGGTACCCGTTGGCGGTTCTCCATGATACACATGTATTTACAATGACAAGAACTTACTTGTGACTAAAGTTGAGTAGCATGAGGTTCGGTACTCGTAAGCAAGGGGCATGAGATTTTCAACTTATAACTTTTCAAGCATATCCCCATATTTGTGTCACTTTAAGCTTAATCACCAATATGCTTATGATAGGGGCGATGAGAGCTGAAAGCTAGTAAGTACCATAATTTTTGGAAGCTCTTTATAAAACTTGAAATCCCTGCTTCCCTCTGCGAAGGGCCTATATTTTACTTTTCAGTTGAGTCAGTAAACCTATTCCTTTCTATCTTAAGCAAGTATTTGAGTTGTTGTGATTCAATCATCCATATGATGATTTATTCAATCATGTTTCTTATGTTCCTTGTTTTGCACACTACTCTTATCTTAGTGCATATTACTTTGAAATCTATCATTGAAAACCCCAGTATGTTTGAATTCCTGCAAATTGTTAACCGTTCTTTGACCAAGAACAAAGTTTCCCATTACCAATTATGATTTACTTTGTGTATCTTTATTGTGTTTCCTTTACTCATTGCAAGTTAAGTTATATAATAGTGAGTTGTTTTATATTATGATTTGTGTATTGAGGAATGTGATGCTTCCTGTCCATATTCTCTTTATCGACACTTCACTCCATAAACCCGTGGTCATGTTTATTGAGCTCAGTTTTCGCTTCGGGACAAGCGAGGTCTAAGCTTGGGGGAGTTGATACGTCCATTTTGCATCACTATTCTATATCATAATTTACTATTATTCATTGATATATTTCATATTAAGAGATGATACTTATGTTATTTCATCTATTTTTGCATGGTTGATAACTTTTGGAGGATGAACCACTGAAGTTAGGATTCTGATGGAAAAGGCACTGCCTAGGTGCAAAATTGGCGAAGATCAGAAAATCCCAGAAAAAATACGGAAATTTCTATTTTTCTAGAAGACGAAGGAGGCTAGAAGGAGGAGTGGAGATTGGCTACAGGGGGCCCACATCACCCTAGGCGCGGGCCACCCTTGGCCGCGCCACCAGGTGGTGTGGCCACCCTGTCCCGCCTCCAGTATCGCCCTTCCACATATATAATCTCCTTGAAACCCTAAGACTCAGGGAGCAACCACAGAAAGGTTCCGTTGCCTCTGCGGGGCGGAAACTACAGAGAGAGAAAGAGCTCTCTAGCAGGCAAAAATCTGCCAGGGAAATTCCTTCCCGGAGAGGGGAGATCGTCGCCATCAACACCGTCACAAGCTAGACTTCATCGGTATCATCATCATCATCATCTCCACCATCATCTCCATCAGCAGCTTCACCACCACTCTATACCGCTGTAACAATTGGGTTGAATCTTGCATAGTTCTTAGGGGAAACTTTCTCGGTGTTGATTACTTGTTGTAGTTGATGCTATTGAATGGAACCATTGAATTATTGTTCATGTTCAGATTGTTTCTTATCATTATTTCATCTCTGATCTTGATCCATATGATGTCTCGTGAGTAGTTCGTTTAGTTCTTGAGGACATGGGAGAAGTCATGTTGTTAGTAGTGTAATTGTGTTGAGAAAGATTCAATGGTTTGATAATTAAGTTGTGGTGTTATTCTTCTAGTGGTGTCATGTGAACGTCGACTACATGATACTTCACCTTTATGGGCATAGGGGAATGCATTGTGTATTTGGCTACTAATCGTGGGGTTGCCGGAGTGAAAGAAACCTGAACCCCCATTAGGAAACCTTTGCACAAGGGAGTGTAGGATCTCAAAGTTTAAGGTTGTTGTTAGGTTTTATCTTAATTACTTTCTTGTAGTTGCGGATTCTTGCAAGGGGTATAATCACAAGTATGTATTTGTCCTAGAAAGGTCAGTACATTAGCATAGGTTCACCCACACAACACTTATCCAGCTAAAGAAGATTAATCAACTATATGAAGCGAAAGCACTTGACGATATTCCCATGTGTCCTGGAGAATGTTTGGTCATCTTAAGTAATACAACCGGCTTGTCCTTTGCTAAAGAAAGGATTGAGCCACTTGCTACAATTATTATTATTGTCTTTTATTTACTCGTACTTTATTTATCTTCATTATCAAAAAACTCTAAAAATTTGTTTGCTAAGTATTTACAGAGAATTCCTGATCCATACCACTTGTCAACACCTTCTGCTCCTTGTTGGGTTCGACACTCTTACTTATCGAAAATACTGCGATACACCCCCTATACTTGTGGGTCATCACTAACCCTTGTAGATCCAAAGCCTTGAGCGAGATCGGATCTTGTGGTTGATGTAGTTGATCACTTGCCAATCTCAAGATCGCATAGATGATCCTTCTGGCGCCGCGTTCCGGCAGCGCTTCCGCACTCGGTCACACGTACGGAGTCGATGTAGACCTTCCTCTCCCCGTTCCAGCAGGCAGCGGAGGTAGTCGATCTCCTCAAAATTCCAGCAACACGACGGCATGGTGATGGTGGTGGTGGAGGAGAAAACCTGCAGGGCTTCGCCTAAGCCGCAATAGGAGGAAGGATGGGAGAGTGGCGGCTAGGGTTTTGGGTGGAAGGGGCAAGGGGGAGGGGTGGCGCCTCCCCTCCTTATACAGAGGGGGCGGCCAAGGGTTTCCCCCTTTGGTCCCACCTCCTAGGGCTGGCGCATGGGGGAGGGGGGAAGTTTCCTTCCCCCCCCCCCCCCCCAAGTCTTATCCCCTAAAAACTTGGGATTTAAGTTTATCTCCTTTGGAACCTTCTAGAACATTCTGAAACCTTCTAGATGCTCCAAACAAAACCTCCGGAACTTTTTTGAATCCTAGAAAACAACTTTCATTTTATGAATCTTATTCTCCGGACCATTCTGGATCTCCTAGTGATGTCCTACATCCAATCCGATACTCCGAACAATATTCGGTCTCCAACTCATATTCCATATCTACTTAAACAGCATCGAACCTTAAGTGTGTCACCCTACGGTTCGCGAACTATGTAGAGATGACCGAGACACCTCTCCGATCAATAACCAATAGCGGGACCTGGAGATCCATAATGGCTCCCATATATTCAACGATGACTTTGTGATCGAAAGAACCATTAACATACGACACCGATTCCCTTTGTCATGTGATACTCTACTTATCCGAGGTTTGATCATTGGTATCTCCATACCTAGTTCAACCTCTTTACCGATAAGTACTCTTTACTCGTACCGTGATATGACATCCCTTGTGACCTAGTCACATGCTTGCAAGCTAATTGGATGACATTCCACCGAGAGGGACCAGAGCATATCTATTCGTCACTTGGATGGACAAATCCCATTCTTGATCAATGCGCTTCAACACATACTTTCAGAATACCTAATGCCACCTTTATAACCACCTAGTTATGCTACCTTTATAACCACCCAGTTACGAAGCAGCGTTTGATGTCATAAAAGCATTCATTTGGTGATGGTGATTAACACGATCTCATGGTCGAAGGATTAGGTTACTATGTATTTGAAAGCTTATAGCAGAACGAACTTAATGACTTGATCTTATGCTATGCTTAGTATGGGTGAATGTCCATCACATCATTCTCCTAATGATATGATCTTGTTATTAATAACATCCAATGTCCATGATCGGGAAACCATGATCATCTATTAATCAACAAGTTAATTCAACAAGAGGCTTACTAGGGACTCTTTTATGTTTACAGAACACACAAGTATTAGTGTTTCCTATTAATACAATTATAACATGGGATGTAACATTTATCATAAACACAAACATATAATAATAACCACTTTATTATTGCCCCTTGGGCATATCTCCAACACTTTTTTGCTTGGATTGAGGCCTGCTCCTCCAGCCAGAAAGCAGAAGTTTGATTCTTATCTTTAGCAAATAGGGGGATTTTCCAACACAAAATCCCTAGAGCTATCTACCTGACCTCTTTTCTCCAACATCTGAAGCATCTCACTAGCACTAACCACCACCCCTTCTTGAGCAGATTTCTCCCCAGTAGCCATCCTAGCTCTGAACCCAATATTCTGACCCTGAGCACTAGAGTCTAGTTTTGCATTACCCTCCTTATCAGGATTACTAGGAGCCTTATTAGTATCACTTCCCCACGATTTGAGTTCCCCCATTCTTTCTGTTATGGTTCAGCTCATCCCTAAGTAGCTCATCAACTTCTTCACCTTCCACTGGGATCTCGGCTATGAAGCCTAATTGGAACAGACCCCCATGGAAGTGAAACAATTTGCTACTAGGAATTTTAAGAGGATCCCTACACTTAATTTTCAGCCTAACCTCATTTGCATTATTTTTAAAAATTCTCAGCCAATCAACCTACTGTAGGATTCCACAAACAAACATAGCTTGATAAAGAACATTCCATTCACACCATCTTGCTTGCACACCGGACACTTTAACCTGGATGTCATTTATAAATTCCACAGGCTCTGGATCATCACTCCATGCTTCCACCTTGACTCAAACCCCTTCTCTTGACAAACCAAACCTAGGATACGCAATCACCTGGTCCACTTTAATATGGGGTGGAAACTTCACCATATAGGTACATGGTTGGCCTAGTTCTCTAATCTGCCATGGCTAATTCGTCTTGTAAATCTTGGAGAATTATCTATCTAACTCCTCACTAGAGACATCATCTCCCTCCACAACAACCAGACCATGGTTTTTTGTAGAGGAAACAGGATTCAGGACAACCTCTGGAGTTTCAATATGATAAAAGCCTAGTCCAGTAGCAGCACTCCCCACATACCTAGAAATCTGATGAGGTCTCTTCTTCACTAGGAAATCACCCACCTTGTGACTAGTGTGTTTGCATATGAAGCACAATATTGTTTACCACACACAGCCTAATGATGACCTGGCTCACCACAAAATAAGCAAATGGAGCTAGTGTAGTTCATCTAGGAAGTAATGTTAGGGCTAGAGGAACTCTACTCTTTCTGAGATCCATGACCCTTTTTCTTTGCCTTCCCTTGGACCTTTCCTTTCTGTTGATCCCCACTACTCTGAGATTATTGTTGCCGTTGCTGAGAACTACCCTATTGTGGAGCAACCCATTGGTTTGATTGTATGCCATATTGGTGGTTTGGTGGGTAAGGAGGAAAAGGACCTAGGAACCCCCAAGGTGGAGGGATGTTTCTAGGCATGAAACCATATGGTGGTGGAGGATGAAAACCATAAGGAGGAGGGGGAATCTACCCAAACTCAAAGCCTTGCATCTGTTGTTGCTGCTACATCTGGTGTTGTTGCATATGCTATTGTTGCCAAGGCTCATGGCATTTCCCTCTCCCATGTTTCATGCCACCACATGACATAGCCTTCTTTCTAACAAGCTCCACTATATCCACAAGACTATCTTCATCCACACCTAAAACCTTCAAACCAACTAGTTCCTTTGCCGACAGGTTTGCAAGGAGAGAGTAAACCCTAAGAGGATGGGGAGGCCCTTTTTATGTATAGGAATGGGAGGAGGGTTGTTGGGATGCCAGAGAATATGCCAAAACTGATGGAAAAGACATCCACCTCCCTATCACCATGGACCAAGTCACCCTCACCACCACCACCTCTAGAGACTGGACCCTTCCATAACCAACACCTTCTACCATCCCTACCATTCTCCTAAAATTTCACCTCCTGCTCCAAATGTACTTTGAAGCGACCTGAACTTTCTAACACGACAACATTTTTTAAACTATCCCCTCTCAGTTCAGAAGAGCTTCCAATTCCTCTTGCAGGGATCTGGCTTGGTGCAGCAGCAGGAGCACATCCATCGCTATCTTCTCCCGGCGTGAGAAGCTCGTCATACCTGCAAAACCCTGGAAACGCAGCCCCTGCTTCAACCGAGGAGAAGATGTAGCATGGTTGCGAGCGAGAACCTTCTGCTTCCCCCCAAGGAGAACATCTTCTACCTATGGATCCCAAACCTTTATCTGACATTTGCGTGCATGCTTCAGGAACCAACCTAGACTCTCGAATCTTAGCCCCTGCATACGGGCTCGTTGCGACTGCACTGGTAGAGATAGAACACCGCAAAATTGGGGTGGAATCCGAGGACCCTCTACCTGAATCCCGCAGGTCGATGTCGAGGGCTCCAACACAGAGGTGGTGTGGGCTCGAGGGAGACGAGGAAGAGGACCACGAACCCCGAAGAGAGGAGCTCTGGCACCCCAAGCCGCGGGCTCCTCCGATTGCGCTAGGAAACGACCCCGCACCTCCCCCACTTCCCCCCGTCCATGGCGTCCCCCCCCCCCCCCCCCCCCCCCGCGACATCCGAGCCGCAGCTCGACTCATCCTCTCCTCCATCTGCAACCACCGCCAGCGTGAGTCGCCTCGCCACCACAGATCTCGTCCGCTGGAGAAGCGCTGGTGATGTCGAGAACAGCACACCGCAAGATGGATTTCCCGGAGGATGGGGTAGTAGGCTAGGTACGGGTATACGGGGCGAAGACCCTGTCCCTCTAGACCCGCCATGGGAGGAGATCGAGCACCTGCCATGAATAGGAGGCTTGGTCGGAACAGTGGAGGGCAAGGGGAACGGGAGAGACGTCATCCTATTTCTATTTCTCTAGTTTTTTCAGGTATTTTGGAGATAGTAATGATTCTGTTTCGTTCGTCTTTCTGAATGCTCTATATTCGCAACACAAACCTGCCTAACAGGAACAAACTGATGGATTGTGTAGCAACATGACAAAAGTACAGATGCATCCATTTTCTCTGAACACCGAACCAAAAGAAAAAACGGTGGTCACCCAACCGAATCAGACGTACGTTTTGCGCTGAATCGGAACCATCCTTTTTCTCACGACTTCTCCATGCATGTGAAGCACGAAAAGCGATGGGCAAGAAGTTCAAATGGACGGTGCTGGATAGTCAGTTCGATACCTACCCATTTAATTGATTTCATGTGGCCGGACTTGAGGATCTGAACGTCGTTTTCTATCGAACTAGTCTGTGAGAAATACAGTTTGTCAAAGATGCATACTGTAGTGAGGTTGACTGCGTGCATGTCTTCATACATTGGACGTGAGCATTACCCTTCTGTTATCTGAAAATGGACATGGCACATACTGTGCTTCATCAAGGTGATATGTAAGTGATTAGTAGACTACATCCCTGCAATAAATATACTCCACCTGTCCCAAAAATAATGTTGCGGATTTGTCTAAATTTAAATGTATCTAAACGTATTTTAGCATATAGATACATTACAAATTTAGGAAAATTTACGACGTCCTTTTCAGGACAGAGGGAGTACTTAACCCCACCAACTAGCTATAGTAAATGTAATATGTAGGAAAAACTGGTTGAGTGTTTGGTTTGGACTCAATGCTAATATCTGGGTGAGGGTGAGTATTTGGAACTATCACAATTATATAGTAGTATTAACAATGCAACAACTTTTTTCACAGTTTATCTGCAAGCCTGTACGCCCATGTGTGGGCCAGGGCTGGCCCATAGGGTGGGCCAAAGGGGCGCTGGCCCTAGGCCCCCCAGGAAGTAGGGGCCCGGCGTAAGACTGCACTTCTACTAATACGGTCTAATAGTTCAGAATAATTTTAGAAAATATCTATGGTCCAAGATACAGTCTACCATGCCTCTACTCCTACTATTCTTACCCTAAAAATGTCCTCCAACATCTCTGAATTACTTCTCTCTACCCTTCTTGAACACCTACATAATTAGGAAGGCTAGAGAAAAATCATGGCATCAAAAGAAACCATGGTTTAATAGAGTTAAATGATTGCGCCATTAGTCTCCACTAATGGATACTCACAACTCTGGAAGAGCACATGAGTGGAGGCCTAATGTGCTTTTCTAAGGTTGTGAGTATTCATTACTGAAGACTAATGGCGCAATCACATAACTCTACCATAACGCAAATAGCTCTCCTACGATTCCCGATAGTTGTACTTGTGCCCATCATATGTTCAAGAGATCGTATATTTCATATTATTATTAATTTAGTGTCAACTATGTATATATTGTTCTACTCATTTTTACATATGCATATCAATCGGTTACTCTCTATTCTGTGAATAATTTTAGAGGTACATATATACAGACATGCACATAATGAGCAATTGGTATAAATTAGTATCATGGTATATAGTTTGTTCGATCAATAGAATACGTAGTTTTGATTGTGTTCGCCGAGATTCCAAAGACCATCGATGTATCAAATGTACGAATTTCAATTTGCTATTGCATTACAGTGATATTTCTCTGGCAAATATTAACATATCTTTAAATATTTTTGTGTGAATAAGTGGTGGAGGTTGACAAACATTGTTGAGGATTATGCTTAAGCTTCGAATAATCTTTAAAAAATAGCGTAAATATTATGCAAAAGCTATACTTTAAGGAATTTTCTGGGATAGGGGGCGATGGCCTCACTTAACTCTAGGAAACTTCGCCACGGTAAATAAGAGAACCTTGTTATGGTATCGCCCAAGGCCCCTAAAATTAGTGGAACGGACTGAGAGTGTGCGGCCCTCACTTCAGCATGCGGAAGCACGAGAGCATTTAAGCTATGCGTGTAACCACTGGAATGGCACGTGTTTTGTTGAAACGGGTTTCATAATGGCCTTTAATAATAAGATTAGTGTTTATCCCTTTTATCACATCTTTTTCAAAAATAAATAAGTCTCTAACCTATGCATCAATTGATGCAAATATACTTTAAATTTCATTATTATGCCTGTTCACAAGTACAACTCAAGATCACATAAGGTCGATACAAGGATCAAGCATCTCAAAAAAGTCAACAACTTGAAGCGCCACTATATCAACATGTAGTCACTTTTTTTATTTAACTCTAAAATAACAGTAAAATGGTTGCTAGACAGTGCCTCATTTTCGAGAAAATACATTTTTTTGAAAAAGGGAGTGAAACTTTGGCCTCTGTATCGGTTGATGCACACAACTGTTTATTAAAAATAAGTATCATCCAAAAGTATTACATTCATAGATTGCTTAAAGTTGATACATGAATCAACCACCGAAAAATATGAAGCATGCGACTTCTAAGTATCTTGCAGTCGACTAATAAGTTGTCACCCAGCCTGTCTGAAAATATCCCGAGCTACCATCAGAAACGGCTGCACCCAGTAGCTATAATATCTCCCTGGAATCATTTCGAGAAAATACATGAGTACCTAGATTCAAGGGCATGATCTTGTCTCGAATCTTTACTAGTTTCAGCATGATTTTGGTATAAAATTATCTTTCAAACCAATGTTAGATCCAAAATGGGAAAATTACTCTTTTGAAAAGCCACGGCAATAGCATGAAAGTTCTATCTATCAATATATATGGTCTTGGACATTGTCAAAAGAAAATCTATGGTCTTTGAACCGTCACTTTTTTCTTCTTTATGGGAAGTAGCGAGTAGAAAGTTGTTTTGGCTCCCAAGTTCCAGAACTCCCTGTATACTAAAATGTTTTAAAAGTTATATTTACAAGTTTCAAAAAATTATCAAACAAAATCCTAAAAGTAGCTACAGATGTATCCCACAAATGTGTAAAATCTCAATTTGAAATGTTTGTATTTTGAGCTACACAAAAATAACAAAGTTTGAATAATTTTTGAGATTTTAAATCAATATACTCACATCTGCAGTTTTGTCATTTGTGTGTAGCTCAACTCATTATTTCCGATTGATAGTTTGCGCATTTTTTGTATAAATTAATGGCTACGTCCTGGTTTGTTTTTAGAATTTTTTGGAACTCGGAAATATGATTTTTTTTTTTGGAAAAAAAAGATCACGCGTGCCTATGTGCACCGAATCTGCACTCGCGTGGCAAAGAGATCAGTTGGAAGGATAGACAGCCTAATTAGAAGGCATATATTTTTGTTAATTTAAACGCACCTATAAACCAATAGAGAAGGATAATTTAAATTCAATCAGAAGATTAAACACTATGTATGGTATAACATAGGTATATAGGTTCCTGTACATACTAAAGTATGTATGGCTGGATGGATAAGTACCACAAGATATCACCACATTGAATACACTGATCATATGGTGAGACCAAGAGTACTTGCCCTCCTTGTAGCATGCTCATCTTCCTCTCTCTTAATACCCACACTGACATCTACTGCTGTACTGCTACTAGTACTCATCTTCCGAGGAGCATCCCCAGGAGTGAACAAGGACAGAGATATATTGATCTCATCCATTTCTTCTTCATCAGCTCCATTGATCTGACCATCATCCTCCTTCACCCAGATGCAGCCTGATCTCTTCCGCTTCATCTCGCTCCGTGGTGTGGCGATTCCGAGGGAGAGATCGAGATCAAGAGGAACATGGACATCATCATTGGTGCGCACCGTCACTTCGAGCATTCGTTTATGTTGGTGGTTCATGGTATGATAATCATTTCGAGATGGGCAGCCTTGGGTCACCGATTCCGCAATGCTAGATGTAGCTCTAGCTACATGTTGAGCTCGGGTCCGAAGGAAAGCTTCCGCTGCTTCAGTTGCTGTTGAGTTGTAGGGTTTTGATCCAAGGAAGGGGCGACCATGGACCCAATATGGTCCATGACAGCTGTTCCATGGAGACCATGTGGTAGTGCCGAACCTAGTTCATAATGATCAAGGAGATCAGCCAGGTCAAGCTAAGCTTACTTGAATGATTCAATAGCAAGGGAACAGATTGAATGTGTAGATGTGATTAATGATCCAACTACCTTGACAATATGGTGCCGGCACCCATCTGGCGATGATGGAAGGCATGAGGCAAGGGGGCATGGCCTATGACTGCACAACTCAAATATATACCATATCAAACAAAATAAACAATACCGATGACAATGAAAGAAAAACCATCCATTGTCAGTCTCTTACTTACCTTGGCCTGAGTCATCGATCTTCTTGCTCCTATACATCTGAAGATGATAGAATTATACCATCATGCAAGAGCACATATATCAATTAATAACCAAAGGAGGCAGGGAAAAATCATCATCAGAAAAAAGCTTATGTACATAGATGTTTTAATTGATAATAATATAAACCTGGAGGTGGCTCTTGACATGGCCTATGCTAAGCCCTCTAACGTTCATCAACTGAAGGACGAGCTTAGGAGTAGCACCTATACACACAAAAAACATGGAGTAAACATCTCGACCGAGGTAGCTATAGCTAGCTAGCTAGCTAGGATCATGGAAATACCGAATGAAGTCTTACGGTCTTGGCCGCCGAGCCTGTGAATGGCGCGGATGAAGCAGTGGTGAAGCTCCGGCGTCCAGCGGAGGCGCGGGTTCTTGGAGCGGACGTAGGGGCGCACAGACGAAGACGACGAAGAATTCCCCCTGGGGGTATCCTCCTCCTGCTGATGTCCAGCTCCTTCCTCCTCCACCGTGCCGTCGTCGTTGCTCGCCGAGGCGCCCGAGCTCCGGTCGCTCCCCTTGCTTGTTTCCATGGGGAGACTAATGGACGGCCGGCAGTGTCTCAGATGATCTAGCTAGCTGATGACCTTCTTGCTGCTGCTCTGGTCATGTCGATCGTCAGTGATGCTAGGAGCTGTGGAGAGAAAGACAGGGATGCCAAATTAAAGGGTGAGGTCATCACTCAATTGTATCTGTCTATCTATCTATAAAGGTTTGTCAAGACCGCATATGGGAATTGAAGCCGGTGTGGCGTGTGAGAGACGATATAGCAAGTGATGACGATCTCACTCTCACACATATTTATGTGGGCGGCTAGCTGCTAGGTCTGTCTTGGAAGGAAGCATATACAGCCGCTGGTGAAGATAGATAGATCGATCGGATCTCTGGAGAAGGTGAAGAATGCAATTAACCCTAAAACTTTACAGTACTAGCTAGTACTCCCCGGTTGCTTTCGAAAAGAAAACAGACCAGTACGTGCCGCTGGCCGATCACTAGCTATAGCTAACCAAGGAGAGGGACAATTATTCCTCGAGAAAAAGGAGGCACAACAACTAATAAGCCTGCTAGCTAGCTAGTGTTTAAAGTTAAGTACCAGTACTCCTCCAAAGTCTTTGGTTCCTAACTAGCGTTTTTGGCCCGTAGCTTTCTGCGGTCTCCGGCTAGCCAGTAGGTGTGAAAGTGAGAGATCCAGATCAAACTTCTAACATCATGTCCAACAAAGTCACTGCACATGCATGCATATATATGTACCAGTCAGTGCATGCCCCCATGAGTTCCCATGCATCCACTGATATCTCTTCATATTTGGTGCCTGCTATTGTGTATCGATCAAACCTCTGTCTGTACATATATCGTATCTGCAGTACCGCGTGTTTTGAGAAGAGCAACAAATTAATGAACCGCCCATGTCTTGTTCCCTTGTGTTTAGAAGTATGTCGTTCTTCGACTTTTCGTATTCTCCGATGCAAGACTTTTGACTACAGTTTTCGACTGATGTTGTAAGTTTGAAATATAACAAAAAAGAGCAATGGCACAAAGAAGAAATTGCAAAATGAATCTATTGACATTATTTTCTTATAGAGGAATAATTAGTTGATGTACTTCCAACAGATCCTAGCAGTCAAACTTCCAAATGCTTGACCACTAGCTCATCCATGGGGGCATACATTTCAGAACAGGGATAGTACATCTAGTTTGGAGAGAAGAGAACTTTCGAACAAACAAAAGCGAAAGCTACATGCTTCCAGGTTAGGTTGAACGCCTAGCTCTCATGGATGTGTATGTAGGTACGTCCAGTTCACCATTCATGACTTGCATACGGGACCAGTACTACTGCAACAGTTTGGTCACTTGTAAGCTACACTAGTAGTAAGTAGCTAAAGCACTTTTAAGCATATATCCTATACTCTAATTAACTATTATGCCTGTGCAACAATATATAATGGCCTCTATAGAAGCTAGATATATCGGATGTTTATGATTTGGTTCTCTGATTGACTAATCCAGAAAGGTAGAGGCGATGCCATACATGTCAACGTCGATACGGCTAGTGCTAGCTAGTCATACATTCTCTTTTATTTTATTTACACAAAGGTTTGAATATAAATTCACAGTTAACCCTGATAAACTACCTTGGGGTTTGAGTACCAAACTCTGCAAGTACAGGCCCTGTGAGGGTTATATGGGCCCAAATCAAAGTGCACGCACATACAGGTGTATTAGCTAGACGTAATTAGTATATAGGACAATCATTTGTAGATAAAGTAGTAGTAACCATGACATACATTAGACACCTTCATCAGACTTTTGATTGGATGTTGTTCACTAAGCTGATTACTGATAGCACTTTAACTTTTAGGTACTTGTTGTACACAATTAAATTCTTCTTTTTGACTTTCATTTTCCTTCTTCCCCAACAAAAAAATAAGAAAGTGACATCTCCGGCAGGTATACTATATTTGGTAGTGCAAGTAGTACTGGTTGTCCAATAAAAGGTCATTATCCTCCTTGATTAAACCTTTTAACATTTTTCTCCTAAATTCCATGCATTTTAATCTCTTAGCAAAAGAGCTTATTGACCAGCATTAAAAATGGAAAATCTCAACAAACATGCATGCTTACAGAATATAGACCTTTTCCCCCAGAATTATTGGATATAGCTTTATATGAACGAACATACCAACGGATGTCCAATTTTCCCGTTTGCATTATTGTCATCATTGACACTAGCATGGTACAATGCCATTCCATGTTAAATTCGTTTCAAAGCAAATCAGAGCTAGCCTTTTCGATCTACATTAAAGAATCCTCTTTTTTCTTCATTATCCCCTTTTCAAAAGACTAACTAACCTGGACAGCTCATCATCCTAGCTCCAATAATAGTCTATATGTACTCCCTCCATTCACTAATGTAAGACCTTGTAGCTTTTTTTAGAAGTGCATGTATCTAGACATGTTTTAGTGTTTAGTTTCATCCATTTTAGTCCGAAACTAGTCTACTTTGAAATATCTAGAAGGTCTTATATTAGTGAACGAAGGGAGCACTTAATTTGTCCGATCTACTTTCTGATTAGACAGATCATCAAACAGAATCATAATATATCTGTTTCATTCGTGCAGGTTGATCATGCAAAGAAACTGGAAGCTAGGAGGACTGAAACAGAAACTGTAAGAGAATCTCCACAACGAAAGCCTATATATGACAGCAATAAGAAATTAGTTAGAACGCGCGTACTGACTGTAAAAAAAAGAGAATGATCTCAATAGTAAGCCAAACATATTCAGCAATTTTTAGGTTCACCCACCCGTGGCATATTATGTCAAACAGAGTGGCTGCTGCCTTACCTGCAACTGCAGAAAAAAGTAAGATGTACATGGCACCTGGATAGAGACGTCGCCATCCTCTTAGAAAACTGAATCTGCTGTTCCGTCTGGATATGTATGTAAATGTTATTCAGTCTGAGATCAGCGATAGAATTGCTCCAGAATAGCTGAAAAAGGCGTGTGTCTCTGTTCTACTCTAAACAAAAGACTTTCGTCTGATGACTTAGATGGCAAGATCCTAGTTGCCCTTGTAGGTGTCAATTTCTGCTTATGCAATCACAACAGTAAGATAGCCAAGAGCCAATTCCTAAGAATTTGCAAAACATAATTCCAGGAAAATATTTACACAGTGCATTGTAATAATCTTTCTTTGTATACATCACTATTTCTCTCACTTTCAGAAGCATGCTGATCAGCATTGAAAACTTAAGCTGTCTCTTATTTCCATTCAAATTCGAGACTTTACAGGCCATAGCAATTAATCGACAACCCAGGACAGTAATTCATCATCATCTACAGTTTGCGAAGTTTCTATGAAAGGCGCCCAAGTTCTTGAGAAGAAAAAAGAATGACAAGTGGGGTCATATTAAGAAAAATATTACAAATATTCATCTTAATAAGAAGGTGTCGCAAAAGAAATTAGGGCGAAGAGAAGTTAAACTGTATGCCTGTCTTCGCCCTGTCATGGTCAAACTGTTTTAGGATGTGGCAGTAATTCATCTGGAAAACAGGGAAACACTTAATCAGTAAAACAACAAATACTTTTCATACTGTATATCATTGACAAAATAATGTAATTTCACCAGTTACTTCAGTGATGCAGATGAGGGATGCAAAGGACAAACCTCTATGCGCAACAATCTGGTCGGCATAACTATACCAAATCCTGCAGAACTCCTGAACGTTTTTAGGAACTCGGTAAGGGAAAATCTTCTGATATCACGCTCTGTGAAATTAGCATGATTCCCAGCGGAGACAAATGCATGGCCATGAATCCCAAGCTCCCTGAGAGGCTTCAGAGGTAGATCAAATGACAGATCAGCAAAGGCTGTGAATGCTATGTCACCTCCCAGTGCATCTAGCTCAGGAGAAACAGAAGCACCATTTTCAGAATTCTTGGGGGCACAAGTATGGGAGTCTGTCGGTCCCAGCCCTCTTGACTTGAAGCCCAATAGAGATGATGGTCCGCCCAAGCGGCAAACAAGAGACCTATTGCCACCCAAGTAAAAGCGTTCTGGAAGTGGTGAGATAGAGCCCGTTGATCCTGTTGCTAATGGATGGATGATCCCTGCAGCCACTCCGGCATTCAGAGCACCATTCCAAACACCCAGCGGCATAGCTACCCGAAGATCAATTTCCTGATACAGGATGAATAAAAATGAGTTATGCTAAGAAGATATGGATAGGTATGTTTTCTGCTACTTCTAGGTGTTTACGTTTGAATAGGTTCAGATTTAAACTTATTATTTTTCACAGATGCACCTCACATTATATTCTAGAAAATAAAGATGGAGACTATTTCATTCAAAGCCAAAGTTCCTGATTTGTCAAATAGGAGCAGAGATTGAAAAGGAAGGACAAGAATCTGCATCCATAAATGGAATACAAAGTACAACTACAGACATAAAAATTATCAACATACCTGTCTAACAAAACGTGTGCTTTTGCTGTCTGGGGCAAGACCTCCAACTTGAGAAGACGAAAGAAAAGCATATCCACGTGTCGGTCTAATGCTTGAATCTCTCTGGTCAATTTTGTATGTATATTTCATAGAGGATAGTAGACTATGCTCTAGCTGCTCCCTTATGGAATTGGATGACATCCACGCTGGGTCAGTTATAGTTCTCCATGAGAGATTGTAAGCAAGGTTATGGTTCATCGTGGATAGCAAGCCAACAGAAACGCCCATCAGGTGTTCTTTGATTGAGGACTTTAACCAGTCCTCAGAAAGAAATGACACTCGAGCCATCAGTGGAGTTGGTATTGCTCCAATTCTTGGTATTGCTGCTCCAACACTGAGCTCCATTGTCTGATCTAGACCAAGAGTACCAGATGCATCCCAGGTCTCACAGTATCCAAATAGATTCTTGAACCTCAGTGAACCTTCAACTGAGCATGATCTAGTCTGCAAGAGATTTAAAGAAAAAAAAGGATGGCATGAGTGCTGTTGAGAATTTATTGGAATAATACAGCCGGTAATAAGTAACCACCATGGCATTCTTTACCAGAAGAGATTCAGTCCACCCATACGCATACAAGAATTAAAAGTCATGTCTGCATGTAAAGTAGTAGAGAATGCATACCCCCCCCCCCCCCCTCCTCCCCCCCTCCACACACACACACACAGACTACTAATGTAAACATGACTTCCACAGAACGCGCTACAACAGGAAACAACAAAAGAGAACCTATAATTTGGTTGAACAAAACCGCAATTTATAGATACAGTACAAAGCTATGAAATGCTACCAAAACTACTGTACAAAACCGCAAAATGCATTTAACAGGTTGATGCAAAAACAATCATATTTCATTCCTCAGTGCTAAATAAGAGGTTTGTCTTGTTTTTTCTAAAGTAAATGCAGTAACTGCATCCTCCATTCTTTTGAGACAGACCATATTTACACACACCTCAATTTGTCTCACTCACATCCATCATCCAAGACATTGCATATACCTTCTGGAGAAAGGATACATACGAAGGCAATGCATTCTAATCGTAAAAGAATAAGGATCAAAATGAAAAACAGTTTAAAGTACGAAGTAATACTCCATTCACTAATGCAGTAATGCTTTAGCTCAATGCCTGAATTGGCTCTATTAGATTATCGTCCCTAAACTCTGAAGCAAAGAATGTGTGGTCTAATCTTAACAAGTCAAGCAATGGCAACACGGATCGCCCAAGTGACCTCAGTTCTACAAAAAGGAAGACAGTTTTGGTTGAAATCGATGTGCACCTCCGTGTTGGCGAAGACACCGAGTCCGCCGGCAGCGCCGCCCCGAGCCTCGGTAACATCGACAAGGACGACGACAACGCCGCCTCTCCCGTCGGCAGGGACCCCCGGTGGCGCGGCATCGAGGGTGATGGAGACGGATTCGAAGGCACCGAGGCGACGGAGTCTCTCGCCGGCCGCTGCGGCGGCACGCAGGAGCTCAGGTACGGTGGCGGCGCGCGCTAGCTCTGACCCCACCGCCGCCTCCGCCGCGGCGCGGCGCGTGCGTGCGCAGCCCCGGATCGCAACGTCGTGCACCCGGATCCGGACCTCGTCCGCCGTGAGCCGGCGAAGAATGGCCTCCAGGCGATCCTCTTCGCTGCCAGCGGACAGTGGCGGGGAGGGCTCATCATCATCGTCATCGCCATCGCCATCGCCGTCGAATTCTTCGTCCTCCTCCTCCTCCTTGTCGGAGTGATCGGGGTAGTTGGATGTGGTAGCCATTGGAGAAGGGAGAAGAACAAAGCTAGGGATCACTCACGCTTGTCAACTGAAGCAAAGGGCAAAAATGTCTAAATCCAACCTGGATCGATTGGCAATTTGGCATTTCGTATTTCTTAAATTTTGTTTACGCCGTTTGTACGAAGATGCAATACTTTTGGAAGAAAAAAATCACGGGTGTAAATTTTTTTTGGTGCAAACATGTGATTGCACGCGACATATACCAAGTAAACAAATGTTGGCTATCTGAATAGTGACCAGATACCTCACGCGTCACTCTCGGGGGAGGCGGCACGGGCGGAATCCTAAGCCGCCGCCGCCCCCAACTTCTCCTCCCGCTTCTCCCCCGCTGCCACCGGAGGACGCCGACGGGGAAAGCCTGGCCGGTCGATCGTGGCGGCGGGCTGCTTCCTCGTGTGGTGGCCTCTTCCCCGTAGGGAGCCCCTTGGGCGCTTGAAGGTTGTCGCCTCCGACGGCGATATGATGGCGGCGGGATCTGGAAGCCGGGACGGCGGCCTCGGGCTTTGATGGGGGTCCTCCTCGGTGGATGGCGACGCGGGTCACATCTGCTAGCAGGGGTGTAGTCCTAAGGTTTCTCTCACGTCAAGACGAAGATCTGCCTTCAGCCTGTTTCCATTGATCTGGGTGCAGTCCTAAGGTTTCTCTCACGCCAAGACGAAGAACTGTCTTCAGCCTGTTTCCTTTGATGGAGGTCCTCCTTGGTGGATGGCGGCGCGGTTCCATCTGCTAGCAGGGGTGCAGTCCTAAGGTTTCTCTCATGCCAAGACAAAGATCTGCCTTTAGCCTGTTTCCATTGATCTAGTGGCTGTGTCGTGTTTCGGAAGGCTCTGCCGACGAACTCCCATGGGCGATCCATGTCTGGAGATTGCTGAAACGGATGGGATTCGGTCACGCGCAACCATTTTTCTGACCGTTTGGTTTCAGAGGGAGTGAGGCGAAGCTCTATAGTCTGTTGCCATTGTGAAACATGTCTTTAGTTCCATGGTGAAGTAAATGCGCAGAGACTGTCATGGAAGCCAAGATTTGTGGACTAGCAATGGTGGATCGAGTCCTAGTGGCGATGAGGAATTGACTTGGTGATTCATGACTTGTAGCAGCGGCATCGGAAAGTGGTGGCAACAATATAGGAGGACTTCATAGTCTTACCTTGCAGGGTGAAAATCCAAGGTCTAACCTTAATTGGTTGTGTCTCGCAATGATCTTGTTGAAGGCATTGTTTTGTAAGCGGGGACATTCTCTGGGGTGAAAACCTATGATCTTTGATCGGGCGACGATAGTGCTTGTGCTCTGTATTGTTTTTGAAGGCGTCGCTATTGGAGATGTTGGACTTTTGGTGTTGTTCCGGTGGGGTTAGTGTCGCTGTTACTAAGGACCTTATCATTGTAGCGGGACTTTTCTTTTTTGTAATTCTTCTTTTTTTGATTGTGTGCATCCTTAATGCCAATAGGGTAATGCGTTGTTGCAGAGGATGGGTGTAATTGTTATCATCATGATATTAATATATGCTCCTTTCCAAAAAAAATCTAAATAGTGACCTGCTCGCAACACTTCTGATCCATGAGTTTGTTAATTTTATGCATCGGTCCATGGCATATACGATCATTTCATTGCATTAATTTTTTCCATATGTGGATTACACCAACAATTGCATCACATAGGTAAATATATTTCATATGTATTTCATGTTAAGGGAATAATTACAAGGATACAAGGAGCTACCAATGATAAAACAGATCAATGGACAAGGACCATAAGCAATAAAACAATCTACATGTCATGAAATGGATGCATGAGACTAGCGCTTGAATTGGGATATGTATGTAGTAAAATATAATAATATGTGCAATACACTAAAAAAGAAGTTGCATGTTATGGCATGGTTGCAACAAGAATTTTCATAAAACATAAGATAATCACAAACCGTGTAAGTATTTCTCAACATAAGCATACTTCTCCTCTATGGTGTGGTTAGAAGAGTTCAAGAATATAGTAGGACTCTCATGAATGAGAGTATCATCATAAAAGGCAAGTATTTCATTATTATTTTCATCCTCAAATAAGCTAGTAACAATGTTTGTACATGGAGGATTATCAAGAAACACAACATCATCATCTAAAATATTATCATATAGCATGTCTAACTCATACTCCTAATTATCATCAAAGGTTTATGTGGATTTACCACTCCACCTTCCATCCAACATCTCCCAAGCACCGCCATGAAGTGAGGGTTATATCTAGAGCATCACCAGTCCATTGTGTCGGCTTTGTCGCTACCAGCTTTGCCGAGCAATTCTAGCGGCCTTGGTGTTTGTGTAATCACTGCCCTGGTCGATGTCATCGCTACTGCTGTCGTCCCATGCATCCAACGATCACACTTTGACATCCCCTGTTTTCTACCGGCGAGCTCCTACCAATCATCATTGTGCTCTGTCATTGTTCCGTCCCGGCGCCCCAACCTATAGGATGTCACCACACCAGTAGGAGGCTGGTGTGGCACTCCATATGGCCACCATGTTGGCACCTCTGATGTGGCATCATCTAGAGTACTCCACGTAGCCGCCATGTTGGCACCTCTGATGTGGCATCATCTGGAGCCATCCGAACAACTCAAATCTAGTATGAGTTGACCAATACAACTTCTCTAGGTGATATGTGGGTCCCACCTATTAGATTGTTTCCAAATACTATCATTTATGTCTAAAGAAAACCCTCGTAGGCGCCATAGCTTTTATTCTTGTACAAGAAATTCCAACAAATCCTTAAACTTGCAGAAACCACATCTTCCTCATACTAGTCGAAACAAAATCCGTTTGGATGATTCTTGCACCCACACAATCCTCTCTTCGAACCCTGGCCTCTATTTTGGCTTTCTGCTATTAATTTTGTATGATATGTGTTGATTGTTCTACACCCATGCCTATGTGTGTTATTCCGGACGAGGAAGGAGGTGCAAGTGGAGAGGGAGTGATCGAGAGGATGAATAACACCAAGAGCAAGGGCAAGGCAAGTGAAGACTTGACCATTACTGATCCTACACAGTTCATTTCTCCCTATGCTTCAAACATAGATGCTACTTTTTATGAGACTAGTTGGACCGCCCTCGCAAATGCGAGGGCGGCTTCTTTATTTTGTCAAAAATTGTTTTGCATATATTTATTATATGTTAGGAACTGATACATATCTAAATCCATTCAATATTGTGCTTAAACAAAGTATCATTTTCGTGGTGAAGCATCATTTATAATTTATGGGAGGATGATTGTTGTAGCATTTCTGGAATATAGTACTAATGGCCAATGTTTTTATCGTTTGTACATGATATTTGTTGAACGCGTTTTATAAAAGTTCGCTCCCTATGATGTGGAAAAAGGTTATCCTTGATAATAAGTCATGTAAAAAGTAAGAATTTAATTCTAATGGCTTGAGATTTTTTTCTTTTAAATGATTTTAATTGGTATTCTATAGTGAGTAGTATATTAAAACATATGATATGTATTTATATTCTAATGAAAATAAATCTTAATCTAAATGTGAAGCTATGCATAAATAATATTATATAAGGAAGAGTGATTTTTGGTTAAAATGGCACTACATCTAAATTCAAGCGTATAAGCCAGAAAAGTTTCAAAACACACTTGTTATAGTATCATTTGATTAGGGAGACCATAGTTAAAAAAATACTATGTGGAACCAGTAGCGGAGCTAGAGTATTTCGAACACGGGTGCCTAGAGAGGGGCAAGAAGACAAAATAGAATTTTAGGAGGGTGCATACATGGTGAAAAAATTGCCATTTAATAAAGAAACTTTGGTCTAATCTGTGTGTTGTGCACCCCCACCCCCCTAAGCAATTTGTGGATTTGTCCCAGTGTGGAACATAAATTATTACAACTATAGGACAAACACATGCAAGTATAAACCCGAAGTTAGTAAATAAAATGAAGAACACTGATACATTGCAAATGTATCTATAATTTTTGATGTTCCATGCTTGGTTTTATCTACTTTTTTATATTTTGTCCACACTTTGGAGTACTTTTCATATGATTTCTTGGACTAACCTATTAACAAGAGCCACAGTGCCAGCTGCCTGTTTTCTGCTATTTTTGGTTTCAGGAAGTCAGAAAATGAATATTCTCAGAATTGGACGGGACAAAAGCCAATGTCACTATTTTACCGGGAGACATCTGGAGCCAGAATACGAGACGGAGAGGGGCTGGGGCTTGGCCACACCACCTGTCCACGCGGCCAGGCCTGGCCCGCGCCAGGGGGTGGTCTGGCCGCCCCAGGCAGCCCCTCGGCCTCTCCTTCCGCCTATATATTGCCTCTGATACGGAAACCCTAAGGACCCGATCAAAAATCTACGAAAGAGTCTGTAGCCGCCGTCATCTCCATCCCTAGATCGGGAGGGATCTAAAGCTCTTCCCGACACCCTGCCGGAGAGGGGAATTCACCCTAGAGGCCTTCTTCATCATCATGCAAGCCTACGGTGTGATGCGTGAGTAGTTCATCTTTGGATTACGGGTCCATGTAGTAGCTAGATGGCTGGTTCTCCTCCTTTGTGCTTTCATGTCTAGATCTTGTGAGCTCCGTTCATGATCAAGATCATCTATTTGTAATTCTGCATGTTGTGTTTGCGGCGATCCGATGGATATTGAGATGCTATTTCAGATTGATTATTGATTCTATCATGTCTTTGTTATTTGTGATCTTGCATGATTTCTGTTGTTAGTAGCTATCTTGTAACATCCCAAAACTTTAATCCAAGGTTATTAAGATCCAAATCATCAAAATTACGGTTAACAAAAACTTTTCCAATTAAAATTATTAAAGCATTCATGTGTGTGTATTTAAATAGGAGTTGATTTGAATTGCCATGATTAAGTGATCCTTTGCTTGTAAAATGATTCTTAGGTGAAATAAACATCATCTAGATCATTCCCAAACAAACCCCAAAGAAAAACAAATCAAAATGAATAAAAGAAGCAAATGGTCATTTGTGCCAAATTAACTACCATGCCTACTTTGGCTATTCCTAGTACTCAAAACCTAACAGAAACAAATGTGGATCTTTGCACCCCTTGCTAGTACACATAATGATGTACCAAGGCCCACTTTGTGATCTGCCAAAAACATTCAAACACTATTTTTAAATGGAATTTGAAAATTGAATCTAATTCATATGGGAAGATCCCACTATTTCAAAAACCACTCAAATGAGCTCAAATTTCAAAACCCAAGCACCCACAGAGTCTCAAGCTTATACCTAGCACACCCACCAAAAATCTTTTCAAAATTGCAAAATAAGTTTCTTGCGGCCATTTCTACAAACACATGGCAGGCAGGTTTTACACCTAATATCTAGCTCACTGTTTTGTACAAGGTTTTTCCCCATTTGATCTCCATTTAATCCCTTTGTCTCCCTTTGATCAAACCAGGCCCTTTACACCCCATCCCCTACCCCCTAGTGGCATTGCCATGCCATGCGGAGCACCATGTCGCCGGCCAAACTTGCAACCACCGCAGCAGACAATCCCTCTCCCTCTCACCATGTCTAGTAGCTAGCCCGGACCTCACTGCCACTCTCTATCCCCTCCCCGAGCCAAGCCAGAGCATGGACCATCGCCAATGCGCTACACCCAGTGCGTCTGCACCATGCCGAGCACGCGCTAGAGCGCCACGCCCGACACGCGTGTACACGCCGCCCCTCGACCGCAGTCCGCGCCCACCACATCGCCATGACCCCAGGAACACCGCGGACATGCCCGTTCGCCGCCCATTGCACCACAGCCACCGCTCGCCGTAGAGACTGCCGCGTCTGCCGCTCAAAGCGCGCGCATCGCCCGACCGGATACCACCGCCCCTAGTCCCGCATTTAACCCGTAGAGCACCGCCAGGAGACCATCCACCGTCCCCTAACTCGAGCCATGCCACTAGCACACTGTGCAGCCCTCGCCGGAGCCGCCCGCCCATGCCTTTCGGTCGCATCGTCGGGCTATAAATAGAGTTCACCCCCAGCCATTTTCTGCACACCACTCACCTCCCCTCTTGTCACTGATCAGTCCCCACTTCTCCCCGGAGCCGCTCGAGCTCGCAGTCACCAGAATTTCACCGGAGCTGGCCGCCTCTAGAGGAGAAGGGCCCCGCTGATTGCGACCACCCCCGAAGCTGCCTCGACTGTCCCTGAGTTCCCCGTCGTCTACCAATCCGTTTGCCCGCCTCGCCGTCGTCGCTGGAGCCCTGACGATAATACCGTGCAAGCTTTCGAGGAGGAGGAGTTCTACCAAGAAGAAGAAGAAGAAGAAGAAGAAGAAGAAGAAAACTTCAAGCACTTCACCAACCAAGGCAAGCTAGCACTATCCAAGGTAACCCTTGCAAGTTGTACTTGCAAGCCACCATTAGCAATGCAAGCTTACCCTTGCAATCTAGATAACCCAAACAAAGATGCTTTAGGCATGCTTTGGTTATACCACTTTGACTAGTATTTACCCCAAGTCTTATTTTCAAGCTTTACTTCCTTGACTTTACCCAAAGTCCTTTAATTGTTTTGAAGGTAGCATAAAGAGTATAAAACTTGACCTATAGAGATAACTTTAGATGTCATTCTATGGCATGAGATTGATTCAATCATTTCCACCTTAGTGAACACTCTTAACTTAGTAGTTTAGAGTAGCTAAAAACTTGAGTCACTATAGATGGGAGCACTTGGTGAAAATGAATTATGAAAACCTTGGAATCATGAGTCATTCTATTGAGATGTTTTGACATGTGTTGAGAAACACAAATGGTTTATGATGATGAAAATATTGAGGCATGAGCCTTAACCCTTTTACAAAACCGATGGTTGGATTCGGATGCGATACCATTCCAAATTTACCGTACAACCACAATACCTGAATTGGGAAAGGCTTAGCCGGAAGTTTATATGCATTAGTATTAGTTCCCTCGCGGGAGAGGTTTGTGTAGGGGTTCCGCGCATAAAAACAATAAATTTTACTCTACGCCCCTGAACCCCTGAAGCTGCCAGGACCTATCTATTAGTAATACAGTAATGGGAGGGGATTTTCGCGGACTTGCCCTTGAAGACCGAAAAGCATTGTCAACGCTTAGGAGAGTGTGGTTGATGTAGACGAGCCGAAGCCGACCTCAAGGTCGTGATGAAGTCCTTGCGGTCCTTCTGGCTCCAACGACTTGAGTGCCTCAAGTGCGACACCTCGCGGGGAGTTACACACGTCTGGTTCCTGACGATGAATCCCGCTTCCCCGATCCAGCAGTAGTTGCGGAAGTAGAGCTCCCGGATCCGAATCCCGCAGCGCGACGGCGCTCCACGGTGAAGATGTCTCTCGCTCGCGCAGTCCAGACTTGGAACCACAGTCATGAGAGAGAGAGGGGAAGAGAGAAAATATCAATTGGAGGTCCTCCCAAAAGTGGGGAGACCTTTTTTGATTATTGGTTGTATTTTTCTAGCCAAATACCCCCACTATATATAGGGGGAGGAGGGGGTACACCCTCCCTCAAAGTCCCGGGGTGGGACTAATCAAGGGGAGGGGGTGGGGAGGTGCGCCGGCCAACCCCCCACCATGGGCCCCACGTGGGGCAGGCCCACTAGGGCCGCCGGCCACTCCCTAGGCCCCTCCTAGGGGTGGGATCCCCTCCGGGAATTGGCCCATTAAGCCCTTTGACCATTTAATTGATTTTTCTCTATTAAATAATTATAAATAAATGATTAAATCAACATTTAACATTCATTCACATATTATTCAATCTCCGTGGCCATGGAACACCTTCCACCTCCACTCCGGACATCCTCCGGACTTACCGAAACCCTTCCGGTTTTCTCCCTTCTTTTCTTCGGCGATTCTACCGATCCTATAAATGCTCTCTAAGCATCATCAAGCCCTTAAGCGTGATACCCCATGGTTCGGGAACACTCCAGACATGGTCGGGACACTCCCGCACCAATGATCAACAGAGGGACCTGGATGGCCATGTGACCCCTGTGCGTTCCACGAAGATCTTTCGTCGTTTGAACCGGGACAGTCGTGTCTTATTCACTTTGTCTCTTGATACTTGCATTGCCTGAGATCTGATCAATGACATCACCATGTCGGGTTCAATCTCGTTACTGAACAATGCAACTTGACTCGTTCTGACAAGTGATATCCCCGTGATCTAATCACATGCTGCGCAGCTATTGGATATAACTTCTCCGAGTGGGCCCTTGAGTATCTTCCCGTCACATGGATGGACAAATCCCGCTCTTGACATATATTTCCTCTACGGTTTCCTCCGAATACCTGAACACACCTTTATAACCACCGTTTTACTAGATGGCGGTTGATGCTATCTAAGCACTCTCGGGAGACAGTGATTGATATAGCCTCACGGTCTAAGGAATAGTCTACAAGGATCCATTCTAATCATCGTAACTTGAACTTCATGACATGATCGAATCACGATGTTTAGGTTGGGTATTGGTTCATCATCTCATTCTGAGATGACCTCATTTCCAACTGGCATAAATGCCACATGATCAGGAAACATGATCATCTGTTGACCAATGAACCAGTGACTAGAGTTTCACTGGGAACCCCTGGTTTGTTTGTATATCACACGTGTATTGATGTTTCCACTCAATATAGTTATAGCATGATATAAAACTTAATCATAAACTATTTGAAATATGATAATAGTCCTTACTACTATTTGACTCTAGGGCATATTTTCAACAGTCTCCCACTTGCACTAGAGTACAAATACACTAGCTGCATTTGTTCTTAATTATTGGCACCATGTTACCGCACCCTGGACATGCTTGCTCATGGAAGAGGTTGAGTCTTGGGTCTGTACTTTACAGTCCCAGATCCTTTGCAACTTACTAATGTCACTTTGATTGACATTAATATTCTATCATCACATGACAGCATCTGTGTGTATGCATCGTTGCTATGGCAGCAGAACGAGGCCTGATTCCAGGAGCCTACAGTGACGTTAGATCAACCTCGAGGGCTTTCTCATGGGCAATATGCCCTGGGACACATCATTCTACGTTAAAAGCGAATTAGCCCCGCCATAACTTTATACAACACTTTAGATGGTACCCTTATCTATTATCATAAATGTATTCATCGAAACACTAGTGCACTTAGTGCAACTTTCGATGTTTTTGTTCACCTCGCTTCCTATTTGACTTTAATTGGTATCTACAGGGGTTTCCAACATATTCTCTTATAACATAACTCTTTATGCTTTAAGATATGTCATCCTATATGGATTTGGAAAACATGTCTACAGTTCTCTACTAGGCACTGCGGACAAAACTCAGCTCAACGTTCTGTGATTCGAACTTAATCACTTTCAAACGTTCCTTATTGGATCATATTATGCTAAGTTATCATCATGGTTTTTCTAAGATAGAACCTATGTCTTAACATAGTGGATGATGATCATCCTTTTCTTTCTTTCAACCATTAATGTTAAACTTAATGTTATTCCTAATTCGAGTTATTAAGGACTGTTTCCTTAATCAACTTCTATCCCGAAACCCTTTTCAAAATCCCTTAAGGAATACTACATAATATTATAATACACCTATTATCAACTTCTACATCTTATAAATCATTATTTATAAGTATTTACACTTTCATTCTTAACATATTTAAGAATTACTCCTATAAGCTCCCACTCAAACTATGTTGCTAACATATTTGGGTACGAGTCAGTACTCTTACTCAAACTATGTTCCTACATATTTGAATTAGAGACTTATATTGCTCCCACTTAAAAATATGTCAATCACATATTGTTTCAGGAAGTCTTTCATAGCTCCCACTCAATTTTATGCAAATTGCATATCTCCTTATTATTTTTTGAATAACTTCAAAATCCTTTGATCAAATATCAAACTTGGAGATTTATTCTGAGATACCAGTACTATTACTAGTTTTAAATCCACTAGACATTTAGCACACATGAATCAAATTCATTTGAATTTGTCCAATACTTCACAAATTGTGATTTTGTCGTTCACCCCTTTTTCCTACTATGACTTTGCAGTCATTTGGGAAAACCCCTTTTACTTGTGAGATTCAGCAATGAATTGCTTTCTAATCTCAGGTGAATTTTGCTTTTAGGATTTCTCATAATTCTAGTTTACCATTATTTCCTTAGTAGCTCATAGGTATGTCAGATTCCAAAAATCATGACAAGTGATTCACAAATGTCTCCATACAAGATATGGATTTACATTTTGAATCCTACTTCATATAGTGAAAAACAACAGTGGAGGTAAAAACACAATGATCAAAATCAATGATTCTTTCCTTCTGTGAAGAGAATCGTTCAGGAACGTTGTTGTTGCGCTTCTCAACACTCTGATGCAGGGTTTTGAATCCTCATCATGTTTTACACAATTTTCCATTTGCTTCATAATTGAGAAACATCACTAGAAGTGAGCTTTCTCAAGAATGCACCAAAATCCAAGCAATACGAATCTTGCTTTCCTTTTGGTCTCAGCTATGGATTTCGTATTCAAAGTTTCCAATGAATACTCTACAAGGACTTATTCGCTATTGTTTTGGTTATATCGAATAACCCCAAAACTTTCACGAATTCAAATGGTTTACCAATTCTAATTGAGTGCTAACTATTTCTAAGCTAATGGTCTCTACATATACGCTACAACGATTTATTTAGTGCCTTCTATTCAACCCCCTTTGATATCTAATATCACATTGCGATGCTTTGCATTTTGACGTTTCAAAACACTTTGCATTCCACAAAGTTAAATTTCATTAATATTGATCAAATCATAGTAATTGGATTCTTTTTTATATTTATACCCATTGTTGATGAAACACTTTGATCAAATCAAATAGTTTCATATTCATGTTTCCTTTGGTAAACCACTTTACACATTTAAACAATCATTTAATGATAATTACCATTTTCGTTAAAACACAATACATCGAATATGTATTACCTTTTAACAATTCATCAAACACTTTGTATTCAAGTAATACACGGTGTTCAAGTTATTTTGCCGAACTTAGGCATGATTTATATGTGACAAGAAATCGAATGACTTTCACATATTATCACATAACTTTGAATTCAAACAATGGTTTCATTCATTAATGAAATATCATTAAGTTGGGTATTTTAAACAAGGCATTTCAACGTTTTACAAATGTTCATGCATTATCAATTAGTTTCAAACAATAAGGATAATTGACAAGTAATCAAACAAGATATGAACATGAATAGAAATCATTCATAAAAGCAGAACAACTGTTTGTTACAAACTCATATGAATAACCGTCTCACGAAGTGTGAGACACACTAAAGAAGTTCACAATCTCTTGATTACGTTAATCATCCTAAAACATAAAATAAATGATAAATGTCGAGGGAGAGTGTCGTTGGACATCATCATCATGCTCGCCATCAACATGCAACGTCACCTCCTCTCTAGCAAGCACCTCTCATGCAGAAGGACCTATTTTCAGTAAAATAGAACAAGTATCAGATATACTTAACACTGCAATGTGTTTGCAAGATTATAACATTTATAAAACTATATATCAAATATATACCTTCGTCATCGATGACCTCTACGGTGATTGGTTCAACCTTTACGTTTCGGAAACGTAATGTGAACTCGTGGAAATCCAATGCTTCCGTATCACCACTCGTGATGCTACTCCGGACATGTCCTTTGTAGCTGGGAGGCAATGACCGAAGCAGTACGTCTATCGCAAATGGATTAGCCATCCAGTAATCCACGAAGTGAACCAGTCTTGTGTGTGCATCAAGCATGCGCTCCAAGTGACTCTTCAGACATGTATGCTCCTCCATCTGTATCGAAAGGAACTCTCCAAGCAACTCGTGCTTCCACATGCGCACATGGCCTATGAACTCTGCTCTCAGCTGATCCACCATTGAATATGGGTCAAGATCACCCATGAGTGGATGTAGTTCATCCACCATCTGTCATCGGATTGAGGACAAGTACGCCATGAGGGGGTCCTCGAGGCGTGGGGAAGAGAGGGGTGTGAGACGTACGGTATTTCGGGACGGTGAGCACACAAGTTTACCCAGGTTCAAATTTGCCGGTTTTGGATGGATCCTACTCCTACTAGCAATCCAGTAATATGGCAGAGCCGGAATATGGGTTACAAGGGTTTTGCCTGTGCGAGTTGAGATTGTAGACTATTGAGGTGCCCTAAAGGCTCTCCCTAGGACGACTTATATAGATATCCGGCCTAGGGTTTACAGGAGAGATCTATCCGGCTACGACTGAGAGTCGGTTAAAGAGTACATCTTGAACTACAAGTAACATTATGGGCCTAAGTCGGTAAGTCTTCTGGGCCTTCCCATAGCCGGATTGGACTCCGTCTTTCTCCCTGACTGGGCCGCCCGTGAAGCAAAGCTCTAACCCGAAGTGGGCCACCCTGGTCAGTGAGGAACTGTGAGGATACCCGGAAAGTATATCCCCAACAACAGCCCCCGGAGGCCTCCAAGATCCAAAGTCGGATTTATCATCGTCTAGCTTGATCTTCGGTTTGGAGAATCTTGAAGGGTTCCTGAAACTTCACAACAACAAATACGATCCGGGTCTTAAAAATAAGTCAGACCTATCAACAGGTTACTCGGGTTTTCCAGCTTGATTTCAAACTAAGCCGGAACTTGGTTCCTAACGCCACCTGACAGAAGCATGGTCAAGTCACGTCATCTGACAGGCGTGTCATCAGCACGACCATTGGTGGGTCCGTGGTTTGCGGAACCGAGGCGCTGTTTCAATGCGTGCATGGAGATCAAGGAGACGCAATCATCGTGTGGGTCCTTCCCAGTTCTTTCCATGACGCGTGGCGGTTACACTATAGCATTTGCACGAATCTTGGCGCAGTTAGGTGGATATAAGGGGTTAGGATTTTTCCTTCTCCTTTCCACCAGTCCTTTGTCGTTTCCTTTCCTCCCAATCCTCCTGCGCGCACAGAGCTTCCTCGTTCTTCCCCCACAGAATTCCTAGCGCCGCCCCTTTTAGGTCATCTTCTCGTCAGAGAAATGGCTTCATCTTCTTCCTCTGGCTTGGCGGCAGTGGCGGCGACGGCGGAAGCAGCAGTGGAGAAGGAGAGCTTTTGGGGAATCTGGATCCCCTGCGCTCTCAACGAGGAGGGCCTCAAGAACGTGGAGAAGGAGGGGCTTCTCGTCGCCGGCGACTGGCAGAGCGGCTACGGGGAAACCGTCCCCAACCCGCGCGACGGCGAGAGGGTCCACTTCGGCACCCACCTCGATAGAAATCTGTCCTTTCCTCCCTTGGAGTTCTTCTCCGAGGTGATAGATCGTTACGGAGTTCAACTCCACAATCTTCCTCCCAACTCACTCTTAGAGATGAGTGCGTATGCTTTGCTTTGTGAGGGCTTTCTCGGCATTAGGCCAAGTTTGACTCTCTTTCGGTACTATTTCCATGTCCGGAGAAATTCCATTACTGCCGGTGTTCCTTACATCAGCAGCACTATCAGTTTTTCACTTAGACGCGACCGGGCGTATCCCAAAATTCTAGCCAGTGACTCGATCAAACAATGGCCAGCCACATTTTTCTATCATAGGGATATTCCGGCTCCCGACAAAGCTACTGCTTTGCCGGCTTTTGTCGACGGAGCTGCCACGGCCCAACCTTCTTGGGACGAGGCTGCTCTGGCTCTTTTCGACGATCTGATCCTCGCTAAGAGGCGGATCGAATATTTGATCAAACACAAGGGTCTGAAGGGATCCGACTTGGTCTAGTGCTGGGTCTCACGTCGGATCCAGCCCCTTCAGTACCACGGGGATCGACTGATGCACTCCATCACGTCATCCAAAACTGACTCCCTCCGCATCTGCCCCAAAGCTTACACCACTCAAGGCTACATAAGCCAGATCAAGTGGCTGGTCAAGGAGCGGATCGAGAGGAGAATCCCGGAGGTTTCTCTGGATATGCATACGGCGGAAAACCCCGTGTTGCCGGTAAGCTTCCATCATCACACTTTTTATGTGTTTCAATCTTTGAGTTATACCGCAATACTGATATGTTTTCTTTGTTTTCAGTTTGCCGTCCTCCCCGATTCGGAGCTTGCTCCACTCGAAGGATATCCTCCGGAGTTCTCTCAGGAGGTAGAAGTGGTTCCAGTGCCGGACCTTGCACTCAAGAAGCGCAAAGCTCTGACAGTGGCCATTGGCACAAAGGAGGTGCCTGTCGTGAAGAGGTAACTTTCAGTCACAACTTTCAGCCTTTGTACTTTACTCAAGTTTCTTTTCGAGATGTAACATTTTCCGACTTTACTACATTCTCAGAGCAAAATCAATCATCAAGGGCAAGGGGAAAGGGATTTCTTCGAAGCCCTTGCGTCAGACGAAGCTTACCATAGCTTCCCCTGCCGTAGCTCCTCCGACTCCGGCCCCTCAACCATCTGTAACGCTGGCGACCATTCCTTCCCATTCGTCACAGAAGATCTGGCTCCTTCAACGGAGCCTGCGATCCTTGAATCGCACACTGACGTCACCATGGGTGAGTCAGTTCTAGATAAGGGTGAACCCTCTTTGGGTAATGATCCCTCGGTAGAAACCTTCGCCCAAAACCTCATCAGCAATCCGGGACTTGCCAAGTTTGGCATGTCCCGGAAATCTGCTGAAGAAATCCAGCGGCTCGCGAGGCAAGTCTTGGAGAAAAGCCATCTATCTGCCGAAGAAGAAGCGCAAGAAGCAGAGGACGTCAAGTTCTCTGACCTTCTTGCCCAAGTCCGCCTTCGTGACGAGAGGATTAGGACTGGCGATCTTCCAACAGCCCCAGTGATCCCTCTTACTCTTGCCGAGAAGGTGGTCGCTGAAGTGAACGCGGGTTTGGATAAACTCACCCGCGAGCAATATGTAAGTCGGAATTCCAACTCTTATTTTTCCATTATGTTATATCATATCCTCTAGCCCCCAAGCATGAAGTAGGATATAGAATCCGAGTTTATGCTTCATTAGGATGCCAAAGAACGAACTAGTGTAGCCCCCAAGGCTCGTGCTAATATTTAGCAAAAATATTAGCCCGAGTCTTAAGTAGCTTTCTGACTTTGGGTATTCTGACTTACAGAAAGTATGTTCCTATAACCAGGAATTATTGAAGAATGTTTGTGATAAGCGGAGAGAGATCAAAGCTCTCCGGCTTAAAAATGCTGAACTTAAAGTCGCCAAGGATGAGGCCGAAGGTAAACATTCCGAGACTCAAACCTTGTCTTTGTTATTTTTCAATGTCGAATTTTTTTGAGCTGTTGTTCTTTTTGACTTACAGCGCTGGTGAAACAATCATGCGTCATGATCGAAGAGGCCGAGAACCTCAAGACCTTGGTGGTGGAGAACAAGGAGCTGCACCAAGAGCTGGATAAGGTCAAGGCAGATCATGAAAAGAGCATAGCTCAAGTCCTTGAATCCTCCTCCATGGCCACTGATGAGCGTGATCGCAAGATCGTAGCTCAAAATAAAATAATCTCGGACCTCAAGAATGAGCTTGGTAGAGAGAAGGACATATCCCAGGCACTCCGGGCTGAACTCCAGAGTCTCCGGGAGGAGAAGACCAAAACTGACGACGTCATTTTCGGTACGTTCGATCTATCTGACTTATCTTTTTTCTTCGACTCTTATCAATGTCGGATTTTTCTTAACTTGTTTTGTGTATAGGTCCTCTGAACTTGACGGGCTCTTACTCCTCTGAGCCCTGCACCCACCAGCTTACCCAAGTCGGTGACCTGCTTCATGACTTCCACCAGTCCCTTGAGGACATCGGCGAAGCTCTCAAGATTCCGGACATGCCAAGCATGTCGGATTTTCAGGTGCGGGACAAGGCCAAGGGGATGCCGCAACTTTTTTAGGACTGGAACATGTCCTACGCGCGGACTACTGCACATAACGCTCTCACCATGGTTTATGAGCCACCATGGAAACATGGAGATATGGCAAGTTACCAGAGGGTACTGCAAGGTAGACGAAGACGGCCAGGAGCAGGACATTCAAGCCATCATGCACTCCTGTGCCGGATATGGGTGTCACGTGGCTGATCTGACCAGCTACGAGATCCCCTTCTTCACCCGCGTGGCTACTCCACCTCCTCCTCCAGAAGAAACCGAAGAAGTTTCCGACGATGAACGCACCAACTCGGATGCGGACATCTCGGAAAGATATCAAGGCGGAGTAACCAGCGAGCCGGCAGCTCCTTCATCTCCTCCTGCATCATAGACTAGAAATTTATGTATTATCCTGGAAAAACCTTATGCGATTGTAAATATGTAGTACTTTAACTTTTGCTAGTGCTTTGCTCTTAATCTATTTAGAACTTTTTGTCCTTGAAATATTTTGCGTGCCTGAAATGTTTACATAAGCACTTTGTATTTTTTTCGTTTATACTTATCGTTTATCTGGCTTTCCGCCTTGTCCCTTTCGTGAGCCGGCTAAACCTTCCACCGGAAACTTTGCCGAGCAACGGAGCTCAATTGCTAAACCAGTTTAAACTCAGAGACAAAGCCGGCTTCCAGTACCAACAATTCACTACTCGGAAAATGCCCACATCCAGCAATCAGACAAATAACCAAAGTAAAGACTAGATTTAGAGTTATACCCGAAGGTAGCAATTTTAGAATCAGAAATCTAAACCAGAACAAACATGAGCATAAAGTACTTTCACGCATTCTGGGATTTTCGACTATGACATGATCATTGGGAAATAAGATGGTAAAAACTTCTCAGAAAAACTTGAGGCAACCAAATTTTTTATTTCTCTCAGAGCATGTACATATATATGATTACAAAGAAGGATAAACTAAGAATAAAAGGGACGTAGTTGAGCAATATTCCATGGTCTATCTAACTCATCCGGATTTGTACTGCCTCCAGCTCTCTTTCTCTTCTTAGTAGCAGGTCTTTCTTTGACTAGCCTCATGGCAGTTAAGTAGTACGATCCATTATGCAATACTCGACTAATTAAAAAGGGCCCTTCCCATACTGGGGAAAGTTTTTGATTTCTTTGTTGCACAAGCCGGAGAACCAAATCACCTTTATTGGAAGATCTATTTCGGACTCTCTAGCTATGATACTTGCCTAACTTCTGATGATAGGCTGTAGATCTCATTTCAGCAACGACGCGAACTTCTTCGACTAAGTCGAGATCATTTTGTCGAGAAACCTCGGCATCCTCTTCGATATACGCGGCCACTCTAGGAGAAGTATGAATCAAATCACTAGGAAGAACTGCTTCTGCGCCATAGACCAAGAAGAAAGGTGTGTATCCTATTGACCTGTTTGGAGTTGTTCGTAAACTTCAAATTACAGAAGATAATTCCTCTGCCCAAGCCCCCATAGCACGTCGTAGTGGTGCTTCGAGTCTCGGTTTTAAGCCTTGTAAGATTAAACCATTTGCCCTTTCGACTTGTCCGTTAGCCTGTGGATGTGCGATTGACGCAATGTCAAGCCGGATATTTTGCTCGTCGCAGAATTCAACCAATTCTCCCATAGAAAAGTTACTCCCGTTGTCCGTGATAATGCTATGCGGATAACCATACCGGATTATAACATCCTCGAAAAATCTTTTGGATGTTGCTCCATCACAACTAGTGACAGTTTTAGCCTCAATCCATTTGGTGAATTTATCCACCATCACTAAGAGGTGAGTAAATCCACTTGGAGCTCGTTTAAAAGGTCCTACCATATCAGGCCCCCAGACCGCAAAGGGCCATGTTATAGGTATTGTTCGCAGCTGATCAGCCGGAACATGAGCTTGCTTGGTGTACTTTTGGTAGCCTTTGCACGTCTTGACTAATCGTTCGACATCTGCCTGAGCTGTAAGCCAGAAAATCCTTGTCTAAAAGCTTTTGCCACTAAATATTTGGCTGCAGCGTGGTGACCACACTCGCCTTCGTGGATTTCCCTTAAGATTTCCACTCCTTCTTCCGGAGATACACAACGCTGAAAGACCCCAGAAACGCTCCGTTTATGGAGCTCACCTTTAACAATAGTATAGGGTTTTGCTCGTCGGATAATCTGCCGGCTCAGCACCTCGTCTTCGGGTAATTTTCCATCTACCAAATAATCGAGGTAGGGTTGAGTCCAGCTAGGAATTACAGCCAGAACTTCTATCAAAGGTGAGTTGGATTTGGTCGGATATTCCTCATCTACTCCCTTTATTGATGGAACTTTGAGGTGCTCTAAAAAAGCGTCATCCGGGACCTCTTTCTGTGCAGAACCTATGGAACTTTGATAGTGCGTTTGCTTCCTCATTTTCTGCTCGAGGGATGTGTTGAACTTCAAACCCTTCGAACGATTTAGATAGATCATCCACGACAGCTTTATATGCTGCCATGTGTTTATTTGCATTACAAATATCCGACACTTGTTGAGCAACAAGATCCGAATCTCCGTAACACATCAAACGTCGGATGCCAATGTCCTTAGCAATCCGGATTCCATGCAGCAGTGCTTCATTCTCGGCAATATTGTTTGCCGCTGTGAAGTGGATCTGCAACACGTGTAAAAGTTTATCTCCTTGGGGTGACTTGAGCACCACGCTAGCCCCCGAGCCCCCTCGAGCCTTAGACCCATCGAAAAAGAGGGTCCAATATTCCGACTCAGGGAGGATCATATTCTCCTTCGTCTCTATCCAATCAGCGACAAAGTCAACAAGGATCTGGGATTTGATTGCTGTCCGAGGTTTATACTCAATGTCGAAAGTTGAAAGCTCTATGCCCCATTTGGTGACACGTCCTGTGGCGTCACTGTTATTGATTATATCTCTCATGGGAGCTTTGCTCACCACGATAATTGGATGCTCCTGAAAATAGTGTCGTAACTTACGAGATGCTAGAAAAACACCGTAAGCCAACTGTTGATAGTGCGGATACCGTTGGTTTGATTCTGTCAGGACCTCGCTGACAAAGTAAGTCGGACGCTACACCAAGTGTTCCTGATTTTCCTCTGGTCTCTCCACTACCATGATGATACTAATGACCTTATTTGTCGCAGCAATGTAAAGCAACATCGGTTCCTTAGGTTCCGGCGCTGCAAGGATAGGAGCAGATGAGAGTACTTTCTTCAAATCTTGTAGTGCAGCTTCAGCTTCATCAGTCCAAACAAAATGCTTGGTCTTTTTCAGGAGTTTGTATAAGGGTGCGGCTCTTTCACCAAGCTTGCTTACATATCGACTGACCGCAGCTATGCAGCCAGTTAATCTTTGTACATCCTTCAGGCAAGTTGGCCTGGAAATATTGAGTATAGCCTTGATTTTGTCTCGGTTCACCTCTATGCCTCTTTGAGACACGATGAAACCTAACAATTTTCCGGCTGGTATTCCAAAGAAGCATTTCTTCGGGTTAAGCATGATGTTGTATTTTCTTAGATTGGCGAACGTCTCCTCCTAGTCGAAAATTAGTGTTTCCTTCATTTTGGACATCACCGCGATATCATCCACGTATGCATGTACATTGCATCCGAGTTGGTCGTGAAGGCAACGCTGCATCGTGCGCTGGTACGTAGCTCCTGCATTCTTCAGCCCAAAGGGCATCGTAACAAAACAGAAGGTTCCGAAGGGGTTATGAATGAAGTTTTGACTTTGTCAGATTCCTTCATCCAGATTTGGTGATAGCCGGAATATGCGTCGAGAAAACAGAGGAGTTCCGAGCCTGCCGTAGAATCGATAACTTGATCAATTCTAGGCAGAGCGAACGGATCTTTTGGACAAGCCTTGTTCAAGGCAGTATAATCAACACACATCCTTAAATCAGTGGTGTCCTTTTTAGGGACCATTACAGGATTGGCCGACCACTCAGTGTGGGTGACCTCTTCTATGAATCCGGCTAACTCAAGCCGCGCTAGTTCCTTACCTATTGCCTTACGCTTTTCGTCGCCAAACCGTCGTAAGGACTGTTTGACGGGTTTAGCATTCGGGTTTACATTTAGAGAGTTCTCGGCAAGTTCCCTAGGTACTCCGGTCATGTCAGATGGCTGCCATGCGAAGATATCTCGATTTGCTTAGAGGAACTTGACGAGCGCGCTTTCCTATGCGCTACCTAGGCCTACGCCTATCTGGGTCACCTTGGAGGGGTCATCATCCTTCAACGGTGCTTTCTTCGTCTCTTCCGAAGCCTTGAACTCCAGATTTGGCTTTGTCACCTCCTTCTTCGTTGTGGGCATCTCGGACGGATCTATGCTCTTCTTGATTTCCTGGTATTCCTGGGCGTGCAGCACGGCTTCGGCAAAGGCGGCATTTCCATCCTCGCACTCTCGCGCCTTCTTCTGGTCTCCCCTGATGGTGATCATGCCGTTGGGACCTGGAATTTTCATCATATTGTAAATGTAACACAGACGAGCCATAAAAGCCCAGTAAGCCGGACGTTCGAATATAGCGTGGTATGCGCTCTTGAACGGGACCACTTCGAAGGAAAGTGCCTCCGTCCGGTAGTTCTTTGGAGTTCCAAAGGTAACATCTAAAGTAATCTCTCCTAGGGAATTAGCTTGTCTTCCTAGGACAACTCCGTGAAAGATCACAGAGCTATGGTTCAGCTGGGTCTCCGAGATCTTCATCCGGCGTAGCGTTTCGACATAGAGAATATTGATGCTGCTACCACCGTCCATGAGGGTCTTGGATAAACCATAACCGTCAATAAGTGGATTGACGATTAAGGCGTACTTTCCTCGCTTGTGTAACTTAGGCGGATGATCAGCGCGGTCAAATGTGATTGCCACTTCCGACCAGTCCAGATATTGAGGGACAGCCGGAACTGTTGCATTGAGCTCGTGGAGAACTGCTTTCTTGACCTTTGTTGGTTGAGATCCGAGGAAGGTGACATTAGTGTCCTTCTTGGTGGGAAAAGTTTTCTTCCCTTCCGGCTTGGGGTTTGAAGCATCAGCTTCCTCCATGTTGGAATATTCCTTGGTATCTTTGTATTTTCGGGATTTTTCTTTCCCTTCTTCCGCTTAGCTTTGTAGCCCGCGGTGTCATCTCGTTTGATGTCGTCATTGAAACGACATTCAGCGTTGGTGTGGGACGAGCCCCCATTGGCGTCCAAGTGATGCACACATGGGTTATTGGCAATGTCGGAAGTCCCACGTCCATGCCCGCGGCCTCCGCCACGTCCTCCTCGTCCTCTAGACCCAGAAACAATAGTGACCACCGCTGTTTCTGCATTGGGTTTTTCTTCTGAGGTATTTTTGCGCTTCTGAGCTTGTTGCTTTGTATTTGCCGACTGAGGTACAGCCAGGACGTTGAGTAATCCCTCTACATCATCGCCAGCGTCTGCATACTTGCTCGCTGTTTCTATCATCTCTCCCAAATCAGTGACCTTGTCACACTTCAAGCGATGACGTAGTAGACCAATTGGGAGCCCTGCGATGAAAGCTTCAATCGCGGTTTGATCGTTTACTCCTTCACAGGAGTTCTTGGTGTCGATCCATCGTCTGAGATAATCTCGGCAAGTTTCTCCGGCTTTCTGGGTGCAACGCTCTCCGATATGTGCCTTCGAAATTCTGAAAGAACGCACTTGGCATGTCATACCAGTTATGGATGGTGTTCTCCGGAAGTTCATTGAGCCATGATCGCGCCGTCTTCCGCAACATAAGTGGGAGATATCGGGTTGCGACCAGGATATTTCCGCCTTTGGTGATGCAGCAAGCTTGGAAAAAATCATGTAGCCAAGTATCTGGCCTAGCAATGCCGTCGTAGGCTTGGATGTGCCTTGAGATAGCAAATCCTTCCGGGAATCTTGTAGCTCTGATGCGTGGTCCGAAGCACTTTGGGCCCATGTACATGTCATCGTTTTCGTAGCGCCACACCTCTATGTTGGAATTGATCCCGTGCCTTGCGTCGTTCGGGGATATAGATCGTCCCGAATGCCGGCTGTGGCTGCGGTGCCATGGAGCCGAACTTCGTCTTCTGCCACCACCTCCTCTGCCTTGTCGTCCTCCTTGCCCTCCTTGGGAGCCGTTGTGATGACTGCTTGGTGGAGAGGGTGGGGCAGCTGAATGATTTCCGGCTGATCGCCGGCCTCCGTCCAGAGCATCATTATTGCGGTTCGGGGAGGATCTTGACTACGACGAACCCCCTGCCGGCTTGTACCAGCATGGTTTCCGTCGTTCCTTCGTCCGTCGTTCCCACCATGGTGAGGCTCAGCCGGACGGCTTGCATGTCTAGGAGGCGGCATTTTTTGACAATCCTCCTCCCGACGTTTCTCTTTATCTTCTCCCCTTTGATCGTTAGATTCTCGTCGGGGAGGGTTCTTCGGATTCAGTGCAGCGATGGCGTATTTCTCGGCCGCTGGAGCGACGTTGCTCCAGTTACGTGAGGTTCTGTGATGCTGTCCTAACGATCTAGTTCTTGAATAATTGTATTCCCGGTGTTCGGGGTGATGATACTACGCCCGGACGTAATGGGATCTTACGCCAGCCCATGCCGGATCTGTGCGACATTGGTCAGAATCCGAGACCAGTTTTTGACTTCCGGACAGGGCGACCTTTTGCTGCTCCAGTCCCTTGTTGAGTAGTTTGATACCCAAACGGATCTCCTCCGGTCCTAGCCGATAGAATTTCTCGGGCCGCCACGGTATTCTGTACTAGGGTTGGGTAAACCCAATCTCCATTGCTATCTTTCCATGGCTTCCCCATCTCATCTCCAAAAAGGACAGCATGGACACGTGGAAATTGGTCATTATTGGTGTGACGCTTCCGTGTCTTCCGAGACATGTAGTCCTTAGTTGACATGCGTTTCTTCTCCACCTCGATGTTTTTGGCTTCATCGAGGAGTTGTTGACGACGCGCTTCTAGGGCTTGCGCCCTTTCGTCCAGCTCATCCGCAGTGAGTTCTGCGGTTGTAGGGATAGGTGTGGTTAATGCAGCATCAATGAGTTTACGCGCACCTTCGGTGATCACGTGTCCATCCACCGACGCTTCTTTTTTCGGCTCTTCTGGGATAAGTGCTCCATCCGAGTCTTCCTCTTATTCCTCGGCAATCACCTCCTCTATCAGAGGGTCTTTCGCAAGGGTCTTGTTCTTCTTGTTCTTCTTCTTTGCCTTCTTGGCAGCGCCGGTAGCAAAGACGGCTTTGGGTCCGTTTCCCGGAGTCAAGCTCTGATCGGTACTTTTGGACATCTGAACCTCGGGATTATCTCCGACGTCCATGTCATCATGCGCTTTGGGAGAGTGTTCCACGGATCCTTCATCCATGGCTTCTCCTTCTTCTGCAGTTTTGGAGTTATACTCCTCTTCATATTCTACGGAGAACTTTCGGAAATCTGCCGACGTCATAGATTCATCCGAGGATGCGGGAACGTCGGCGTTTGTTCCAATTGCCTCTAGCATAGAGTCGGTGTTTTCTCTAGCATCGGCGGAGCCGGATCCGGATCCCACGTACCCGACGAAGTGTGACGCGTGCTTCCTGAGGTACCTGTGGCTTTTGCGATCAGCCATGTCGAAACTTTTGATGGTCCCAAGGATTGCATCTGTGCTTTTTCCTTGCAGTATCATTCGTCTTAGCGTGTACCTCAGGAAAGGCATGTCTGTCCCGGCGTCGTCAGAGCCAGAATCAGTATCGTTGATATGCTCCTCCTGGATTTCGACTTCCACGGGTGGGTCGATCTAGGATCCGGCTCCTCCAAGGAGATCCACTCCAGAGTCGACTTGGACCGCAAGGTCTTCTTCAGGCTCGGATTTCTCCACTATCTCCGTAACTGGTGCGGGCTGGGTGGGATTAGGGTTTTCTGAGATCCGGAACTCTGCCGCCTCCGCGGACAAAGGGGACCCAGAAGATTCTTCTGCCTCTATCATCACCGCTGGGGTGGGTTGGGCAGGTTCAGCGAAACCGATGTAAACATCGATCTCGCCAAAAGACATGATTGTGTAGGCAGTCACAGCCTCCCTAGCCGGAATCCAAGTCTCATCGAGAACGATGAGAGGGACGTCGCTGGCGTAGAGGATGCGACTGACGACGATAGTCTCGCCAATTCTGATTCTTGCAGACTCCGCTCGGAACGCAGATCCGAAGCTCACTTGCCCCACGGTGGGCACCAACTATCGTCAGATTGAGGACAACTACGCCATGAGGGGGTCCTCGAGGCGTGCGGAAGAGGGGTATGAGACGTACGGTATTCTGGGACGGTGAGCACACAAGTTTACCTAGGTTCGAATCCGTCGGCTTTGGACGAATCCTACTCCTGCTAGCAATCCAGTAATACGGCAGAGCTAGAATATGGGTTACAAGGGTTTCGCCTGTGCGAGTTGAGATTGTAGACGATTGAGGTGCCATAAAGGCTCTCCCTAGGACGGCTTATATAGATATCCGGCCTAGGGTTTACAGGAGAGATCTATCCGGCTACGACTGAGATTCGGTTAAAGAGTACATCTTGAACTACAAGTAACATTATGGGCCTAAGTCGGTAAGTCTTCTGGGCCTTCCCGTAGCCGGATTGGACTCCGTCTTTCTCCCTGACTGGGCCGCCTATGAAGCAAAGCTCTAACCCGAAGTGGGCCACCCTGGTCAGTGAGGAACTGTGAGGATACCCGGAAAGTATATCCCCAACACCATCCCGTAACGCATTATTACTGAATGTAGGTGGACATCTCTTGGCGATAGTAGCGGTCTACCAGTTATTGTGGGGTCTCATAGTAGTCTGGCTTAGTTAAATCCATCGTGCTGCGTATGTAGTCTACCACATGATTCCTAGTAAGGAGATCATCTAGGCGCACTAGCCAACTAGGGAAGTTGGATCCATCAAGTCTAAGTTTTTCACCCTTTACCCAATCCTCAATCTCAAAGTAAGCTTCACGGTGAGCCATCTACATTTATAATTGCAAAAGGAATTTAGACTAAGTTTATAATGAAATGAGTTAATAATAACTCCATTCAGAAACACCTATCCCCAGTGAGGGTTCCTAGTGATAACACGGCCCCTATCAGCCACATCTCCCCCGATCGTCACGGCCATCAATGTGGGTTCAAGGGTGGACGCTAAACGTCGGTCACATCATCCATGCAACTCGTGCTCGATATTTCGACCATCTGTGTCCCGAGGCCACGCTTCTCTAGCGTGCTAGGCTCGCCAACTCAACCTTAGTGTATTCGCTGTGCAACATGGCTTACACCCACTGTATGCGAACGTAGATATGTATGACACCTAGGCCTGTCACCCTGGATCGCCTCATACCAAAGAACTTTCTTGGTGGTGCACACTAAGGGGGAACACAATCGTTGGTAATTTTAATAGGGATCATCTTATTAGGCTACCGTCGAGTATCTAATACTAGCACACAATAAGACATACAAACAATAACACTGAATGTAAATGCTATGTGATATGGTCCTTCATGTCGTGATCTCCATCCGCCGTCACCGGGTTCCGGCGCCAGGGTTCCGGCGCCGTAGACACCAGGGTACTGATGTCATTCTGGCGTGGTAGTTTGTCATTACCGTGACTATCTACTACTATGCAACAAAAGGTAATTACTTTACCTTTGCCACAACCATATCACAAAGCAACGCCCCCCTACAAAACAAAGTTAGACGCCTCTACTTTATCTTTGCATGTTTTACGTGGCTGAATGGGCTTTAGTACAAGAACCGTTCTTACCTACGAACTTTCAGCACAACGCTGATCAAGTAGTTGTATCTACTACACCCCTTTCGGGGCCCTCCGTTGCAAATGGTATACCAACTAATGCGAGAGAGACAGACACCCCCCTAAGCCACTTTATACGGTACAAGCCGTATGTCAAGCATGGACCAGTCTCGCGAATGAACGCGTAAAGTCGGTTGGGGGCCGCTTCATCAAGCATTATTGCGGTATACACAAGTACACATGGGAGGGTAACAACTAAATGATCAACGCCCACACGCTACATCTCGTGTGTTCTACCTGTACTAGCATTACTACGCATAGATCTAGCTCTGATACCACTGTAGGGGTTTCGCGCATAAAAACAATAAATTTTACTCTACGCCCCTGAACCCCTGAAGCTGCCAGGACCTATCTATTAGTAATACAGTAACGGGAGGGGCTTTTCGTGGACTTACCCTTGAAGACCGAAAAGCGTTGTCAACGCTCAGGAGAGCGTGGTTGATGTAGACGAGCCGAAGTCGACCTCAAGGTCGTGATGAAGTCCTTGCGCTTCTCCTGGCTCCAACGACTTGAGTGCCTCAAGTGCGACACCTCGCGGGGAGTTACACACGTCCAGTGCCTGACGATGACTCTCGCTTCCCTGATCCAGTAGTAGTTGTGGAAGTAGAGCTCCCGGATCCGAATCCCGCAACGCGAGGGTGCTCCACGGGGAATATGTCTCTCGCTCGCGCGGTCCAGACATGGGACCAAGGTCACGAGAGAGAGAGAGAGAGAGAGAGAGAGAGAGAGAGAGAGAGAGAGGGGGGGGGAAGAGAGAAAATATCAATTGGAGGTCCTCCCAAAAGTGGGGAGACCTTTTTTGATTATTGGCTGTATTTTTCTGGCCAAATACCCCCACTATATATAGGGGAGGAGGGGGTACACCCTCCCTCAAAGTCCCGGGGTGGGACTAATCAAGGGGAGGGGGTGGGGAGGCGCGCCGGCTAGCCCCCCACCATGGGCCCCACGTGGGGCAGGCCCACTAGGGCCGTCGGCCACTCCCTAGGCCCCTCCTAGGGGTGGGTCCCCTCTTGGGCCTTTTCCCCTCCGGGAATTGGCCCATTAAGCCCTTTGACCATTTAATTGATTTTTCTCTTTATTAAATAATTATGAATAAATGATTAAATCAACATTTAACATTCATTCACATATTATTCAATCTCCGTGGCCATGGAACACCTTCCACCTCCACTCCGGACATCCTCCGGACTTACCAAAACTCTTCTGGTTTTCTCCATTCTTTTCTTCGACGATTCTACCGATCCTATAAATGCTCTCTAAGCATCATCAATCCCTTAAGCGTGATACCCCACGGTTCGGGAACACTCCAGACATGGTCGGGACACTCCCGCACCAATGATCGACAGAGGGCCCTGGATGGCCATGTGACCCCTGTGCGTTCCACGAAGATCTTTCGTCGTTTGAACCGGGACAGTCGTGTCTTATTCCCTTTGTCTCTCGATACTTGCATTGCCCGAGATCTGATCAATGACATCACCATGTCGTGTTCAATCTCGTTACTGAACAATGCAACTTGACTCGTTCCGACAAGTGATATCCCCGTGATCTAATCACATGCTGCGCAGCTATTGGATATAACTTCTCCGAGTGGGCCCTTAAGTATCTTCCCGTCACATGGACGGACAAATCCCGCTCTTGACATATATTGCCTCTACGGTTTCCTCCGAATACCGGAACACACCTTTATAACCACCGTTTTACCAGATGGCGTTTGATGTTATCTAAGCACTCTCGGGAGACAGTGATTGATATAGCCTCACGGTCTAAGGAATAGTCTACGAGGATCAATTTCTAATCATCGTAACTTGAACTTTGTGACATGATCGAATCACGATGTTTAGGTTGGGTATTGGTTCATCATCTCATTCACAGAATTAGATGACCTCATTTCCAACTGGCATAAATGCCACATGATCATCTGTTGACCAATGAACCAGTGACTAGAGTTTCATTGGGAACCCCTGGTTTGTTTGTATATCACACGTGTATTCATGTTTCCACTCAGTACAGTTATAGCATGATATAAAACTTAATCATAAACTATATGAAATATGATAATAGTCCTTACTACTATTTGACTCTAGGGCATATTTCCAACAGTTTGAGCTGAGGCTACCTCTCAATGTTGTCCACCTATGCAGTACCCAAGATGACAGATGGTCATGGTTGGGAGGCCATGCTCATAGGAGAGGTGCTTATACTAGGGTGTGTAAAGGAAAGGTTATGTTTGATTATCTACATACTAAGTATGATTATTCAGGGTTATCCCTGACAGATGTATCGAATCTTGTGGTGAAAGTGTACCACCTCTGCAGAGTGTCAAACTATTCGAATAGCCGCGTCCACGGTTATGGACAGTTGGAATGGCCATACTGATTCATTGTCACATGTTTTCAAAATGACATACGAAATGATGAATCTTGACTTGACCACCACAGGGTTGTGTTTATGACACTAGCTTCCCAACTTTAGTGATTCTTGAAATTTATTTTATCTTTCTTTGCTTGAGAACTCAGCTTAGGTTTCAAACTTAAATTTATAGTTAAACTTAGAGTTAGAATTTTAACTTAGAACTATACTACTTGTTAGTGGTAGTTTGCGAGTACTTAAAGAGTACTCGAGGCTTTTATCCCTGGCTATTCTCATGGCCAGACTATGAAGGAGACTACCAAGATGATGGCCAGCAGGACGACTATGATAACTAGGACTATCTGCCTTCGTCAGCATTGCCTGTGCCCTTGAAGATGGACCCCACCGCTACGCTTACCTTTTATTTCCATTGCTTGTTGTATTAAGACTCGATCATGAGATCCTTATTTGTGTAAGACCTTATGTATGGTTTGTAATGGATGATGTACTGTGATATCCAATGTGTTATGTCTCGCAAAAATGGTAATCCTGGGTTTGCGATGAATGACATAACAGGCATCTGGGATTAAAAATCCGGGTGTTGACATATCTTGGCCAAGCAGATGCTAGCAACTCCAAGAGTTAGTATTTATGCTCGATAGTAGGTTCATGCCTCTAGTAATCTGGGGAAGTGACAGAAATATCTAAGGTACTAGATGTGTTGTTGCTACTAGGGAGAAAACAACAATCCTTTGTTCATAGAACAATCGTATTGTTTATTTTACACGCAATTCATAATGCAATAATCTGTTGCTTGCAACTTAATACTGGAGGGGGTTCAGATGATAACCTGAAGGTGGATTATTAGACATAGATGCAGTTGGATGGAGGTCTATGTATAATGTTGTAATGCCCAATCGAATCTCAAAGGAGTCAAGATGAGTAGTATATGCTTGTATTCTTTCTCGATGTTTGTCAATTGTCCCGCTGTAATTTGTTCACCCAGCATGTTATCTATCTTAAGACCCTGGTCCTTTCTTTTACATTCAATCTACAATTAACAGTTTACTGCTTTGTGTTTACTTTCTGCAAACTATTACTTCCTTCTATTCGATACGTTTAATCCTTTGTTTTTAGCAAAACCGGTGAGATTGATAATCTCATCGCAAGTTGGGGACAGAGTTCTGTGGTTGTGTTGTACATGTCTCCATGTTGCTGCTAGCACCGGTAGTGCGCCCTGCCAAGGCTCAGCTAGCAACACCTTTGGGGTGTTTCCTTGCTCCTACTGGATTGATAACCTTGGTTTCGTACCGAGGGAAAACTTAATGTTGTGCTCATCATACCTTCCTCTTGGGGTTCCCCAAGGAGCTCGATATATTTTGGGCCAGCAAGACTTTTTCTGGCGCCGTTGTCGGGGAGTCAAGGACATCTTCACAAGGGGAGTCCCTCATAAAAAATCTCTTTACTTTGTTATTTTTTTTTGCTTAGTTTACTTTTGTTTTGTTTGCTTGTTTCTTTATCAAAAACACACAAAAATTAGTTTTACTTATTTGCTTTCTTTATCAAAAACAAAAAAAATAAGTCTCCTTTAGTTGGCACCTTCCCCTTAGCACACCATGTTGATCCCTAAATTCACCCTGAATGACCTTTCAATAGGTAGTGGCTCTATAATTGGAAAAGATAATATTGAAGAATTCTTTAATCATGTTAGCAAAAATGAGGATATTGAGGATAGATCCCATAAAGAACTTGATCCAAACTATGAGATCGCTGAAGCTTCCTTAGTTCACATGTTGGAAGCTAGGTTTGTTAACCTTAACCCCTTAATGCAAGTAATGTTTCTTAAACTTAAAGAAATTGATGACCCTGAAAAGAGAGATTTTATCCTTGAAACTTTGCTTAAGGAATTCGATGATGTTGCCAAGGAAGCTAGAAAAGTCTTTGAACGTTTTAATATGCTAGGCTCATGCGTAGATGTTGTTGTTCCACGAGAAAAGATGAACAAAACTAAACCTTATGGGGAGGAAATTAAGATACCAACACCTTTCAAACTAGTAGCAATGCATGAAGCCATAGAAAAGAATCTTGATTGGATCGTTCCCGAAAACCCGTTTGATGAAAATAGTGAACCTAAGAGCATTGAGAGAGGATCCTCTAGAACTTATTTGGATGATATACCTTGCCATGTTGAAAATATTTCTGGTATTAATCTCAATGCTTCTTCATTTGAGAACACTTGATCCTTTTTCTAGCTTCTTATGCCTAACTTAAAGGCGTTAAAGAAAATTACTTATTGGGAGATAACTCAAAAGTTTTAGATGAGTCTTGGAAGTTATTACCTCTATAATAACCTCTCCTTATCCTTTTTATTTGCTTTTTGTGCCAAGAGTAACCTCTAATGAGAGAGCAGTAATGCTTGGGAAAGTTGCTGTCCCGAAACAGATTTTTGTGCTTCGCTGTAAAAAATCGTGTAAAATCTCTGTACTTAGGTCTGAGCTGTGAATTTTTGTGCTTCTCCCTAGGTTGTTATCTAACTTTCGTTAGTTCAACACTTTTCTATTTGAGCAACATAAGGTCTTCGAAAAAATCGTCTTTACCTGTTGGTCTGTTTTGACAGATTTCTGCCATTTTCTGCATTTGCTTCTTGTTGGTTCCTTTTTGAGTTCTTCTAGGGAATTGAGCTTTTTGAGGGAAGTGCTACAGTAGCTTGTGTTTTAATGAAAGTTTTATTAGTGTTAGAACTGAACCTAAATACCTATTATCTTGAGTGCACTAATGTTGCTAATAAAGATTGTGTGAAGTTTTGTTTGAAGGAAAATTTTCAGGTGTATGGAAGGAACCAGTAATAAGATGAAGGATGGACTAAAGCTCAAGCTTGGGGATTCCACGCATATCACCCCAAGAAATATCCAAGAAGTACAAGTGTCAAAGCTTGGGGATGCCCAAGGCATCCCCTTCTTCATCAATAAAAATCTAGGTTTCTTCCAAACGCTTCATTTTTATTGTTTCATGCACAGTTGTGTTGTTCTTGGAGTGTCTTCTTTTTTGTTTTCGTTTTGGTTTTTCGTTTACTTGACTTTCTTAGTTTGCTGAATAAATTGGTTGGACCCCCTCTTTCATACATTGGTTTTCAAATAGTTTGGTTTGGTTTGGAAAAGAGTAGGAAAGCTCATGCTTAAGTGGTAAAGAGAGCTTGTTTTTGACTGTGGCCTATGCTTTGTCATGCCATGCTTGATATTGTTTTCGCTTTACGCTTAGTATTCTTTGCTGTAGCATGAGTTGTTATAAAACATTGAGATTTCTTAATGTGCCTTGGATGAATCATGCGTTGTTTTAGCATATTAAAGCATAGTATTGTGGTATTCTCCTTTGATGCTTTATTTGGGTTTACTTGGCACATGCTCACACCATGTTATGACTATCCAAAGTCACCATAGCCTTTATGATCCTCTAGTTTTCAACTTGTAGTATCACTTGATGCTTTGATCAATGATGTTTTGTCGCTCTGCATGATTATGGCCATCATTGCTCTCTTAGTTTATCGCTCCCAGTCTTTTGCTAGCCTCCGCAACCAAGTATGAGTTCCACTCATGCATCCAACTCCCTAAACTAAGTTATTCCAAAGAATCCACCATACCTACCTACTAGCATATGCTATTCCAAGTATATTCATGTTTTTGTTTACCTTCCAAATTAAACTTGTTATGTGAAAACTAGTGATTAAAGCTCTCACGAACTTGATGGCACACTTTACTTTTCTTGCCCTTAATAAACTTGAACCATTGTATCGTCTATGTTGTATATGCTTGCACTTATTTGTTGGGGATTAGCAGAACCATTCTGTCATGGGGAACACTTTCAACATTGCACTGGTACTATGTACCTAGTTGATATCATGCTGTTTTGTCTATGGATGTCGTCAGTGTGAAATGGAAGGGGAGCTTGTAAGTCCATGGAGTTATGTATATGTGTTAGAGAAACGCTTGGGCCGCTGGTCTAATCCATGCTGACATGGTGGAAACCTGCAGCGTAACCATAATGAGATGTCTATGAAGCATTCTTCTTATTAAAAAAGAGTCCTGTATTGAGAAAAAATAGAAAAAGAGAAAAAAAAGAGGAAAGAGATAAAAAAGCACCATATTCCCATGGTAAATAAGAAGATTGCTGAGATGCTCGTTGTCTGCTTGCCTTGTCATTTTGATATGGGGATTCTTCCGTATCACCGGGCAAGGGGTATCTCGTTGGCGGTTCTCTATGATACACATGTACTTACAATGACAAGAACTTGCTGGTGACTAAACTTGAGTAGCATGAGGAGTGACCCTCGTATTCAAGGGACATGAGATTTCTAACTTATACTTCGTCAAGCATGCACACCATAGTTTGTTCACTTTAACCTTAATCACTTCAAGATGCTTATGATAGGGGCAATGAGAGCTGAAATCTATAAGTACCATAATTTTTGGAACCTCTTTATGAGACTTGAATCCCTACTTCCTTCTATGAAGGCCTTTCTTCCACCATTATATTGAGTCTCCACCTTCTATCTTTATGCACCTACTTTGAGAGCATAGTGGCCATTCTTAGTTCTATGTGCATTGTCCCAAGACTAGTTGATTGATGCATACCTTGATATTGCTTGTTTTAAACTATTTGTATCTAGTCACTCTTATGAACTTTGAAGGTGTTCTATACATTTATATTTGCTACTCTATGAGGGACACGCTGAATGCTATTATGCTATGTTTTCTTTATGTGAAACAAACAAACGTCTTGCAAAGCATTGTTATTCATGAATCTTTTGTTTGTGCATTTTCATGTTGCATCCTAGTTACTTTGTCTTATTGCTAGAACTTTGTCTTTCATGTTATGATTGAAGTACTATGATCCCAACTTTGAATGTTTTACAAATAGTTTGATCAAATTTATGATGGTGCATGTCACCTCAAAAATTATTCTTTCTTTTTATCACTTACCTACTCGAGGACGAGCAGGAGTTAAGCTTGGGGATGTTGATACATTGCAAATGTATCCATAATTTTTGATGTTCCATGCTTGGTTTTATCTACTTTCTTATGTTTTGTCCACACTTTGGAGTACTTTTCATATGATTTCTTGGACTAACCTATTAACAAGAGCCATAGTGCCGGTTGTCTGTTTTCTACTGTTTTTGGTTTCAGGAAGTCGGAAAATGAATATTCTCGGAATTGGACAGGACAAAAGCCAAATTCACTATTTTACCGGGAGACATCTCGAGCTAGAATACGAGACGGAGAGGGTCTAGGGCCTGGCCACACAACCTGGCCGCGCGGCCAGGCCTGGCCCGTGCCAGGGGGTGGTCTGGCCGCCCTAGGCACCCCCTCGGCCTCTCCTTTTGCCTATATATTGCCTCTAATACGGAAACCCTAAGGACCCGATCAAAAATCCACGAAAGATTCTGTAGCCACTGTCATCTCCATCCCTAGATCGGGAGGGATCTGAAGCTCTTCCCGGCACCCTGCCGGAGAGGGGAATTCACCATGGAGGCCTTCTTCATCATCATGCAAGCCTCCGGTGTGATGTGTGAGTAGTTCATCTCTGGACTACGGGTCCATGTAGTAGCTAGATGGCTGGTTCTCCTCCTTTGTGCTTTCATGTCTAGATCTTGCGAGCTCCGTTCATGATCAAGATCATCTATTTGTAATTCTGCATGTTGTGCTTGCGGGGATCCGATGGATATTGAGATGTTATTTCAGATTGATTATTGATTCTATCATGTCTTTGTTATTTGTGATCTTGCATGCTTTCCGTTGTTAGTAGCTATCTTGGCCAAGTAGATGCTAGCAACTCCAAGAGTAAGTATTTATGCTCGATAGTGGGTTCATGCCTCTGGTAATCTGGGGAAGTGACAGAAAACTCTAAGGTACTAGATGTGCTGTTGCTACTAGGGAGAAAACAACAATCCTTTGTTCATAGAACAATCGTATTGTTTACTTTACACGCAATTCGTAATGCAATAATCTGTTGCTTGCAACTTAATACCGGAGGGGGTTCGAATGATAACCTGAAGGTGGATTATTAGTCATAGATGCAGTTGGATGGCGGTCTATGTATAATGTTGTAATGCCCAATTGAATCTCAAAGGAGTTAAGATGAGTAGTATATGCTTGTATGCTTTCTCGATGTTTATCAATTGCCCCGCTGTAATTTGTTCACCCAGCATGTTATCTATCTTAAGGAGAGCCACCTCTAGTGAACTATGGACCCCGGTCCTTTATTGTACATTCAATCTAAAATCAACTGTTTACTGCTTTGTGTTTACTTTCTGCAAACTATTACTTCCTTCCATTTGATACGTTTAATCCTTTGTTTTTAGCAAAACCGGTGAGATTGACAACCTCATCGCAGTTGGGGACAGAGTTATGTGGTTGTGTTGTGCAGGTCACCATGTTGCTACTAGCACCGGTAGTGCGCCCTGCCAAGGCTCATCTAGCAACACCTTTGGGGTGTTTCCTTGCTCCTACTGGATCGATAACCTTGGTTTCGTACTGAGGGAAAACTTAATGCTGTGCTCATCATACCTTCCTCTTGGGGTTCCCCAACGAGCTCGATATATTTTGGGCCAGCAAACACCATGCACTAATAGACATTCAAGTTTCATGTTTCATTCATTTAAGTTTCATGTATTTTCTTCATAGATCAAGCAAGTGGAAAACTAAAACCTAGTATTATAAAGCATGTTGATCAGTCAATAGAATGTTGATGAGTTTACAAATATTTTTCATGAAAATGTAGTCATCATATGTTAGTCTAACATAAATACACCCTCCGTCCCAAAGTTTAAGGTGTATAAGGATTAGTCAAATGTCAAATCTTACTAACTTTGACCAAATATTTAGAAAAAAAAATCTACATCTACTACATCTATAATATTAAATGGACGCATTAATAAAATATACTTTATGGTAAATCTATTGATATTTATTAAGTATTGTAAATATTCATATTGACTAATCCTTATGTGCCTTATATTTTGGGACGTAGGGAGTAATTTATAAGCATTATGAGTCATAGTTAGGAAAATTTGGCTATATAATGTTCAGAAGTAATGATGAGATGCATGTACGAAAAGAAGCATGCATTATCGAAATGCAACTATTGTTAGAATATCAAATCAATCATGTGCATGTATAAACCCAAAGACAATGTAGCAAGTGAAGTGTATCTTATACATGTATGCACTTCTTGGCTCACACTGCACTATTATCAATAGTCTTACACTTATTCAATTGATCAAGCATCTAGTATATATTGCCGGGTAAGTTGATTAATCTTTCTTTTTGGAACATCCATGTGTTTTAACATTCAAGTCTTTATCCTATTATTTCCACATATATAAACTTAGAAAGATTTTAAAAAATGTAATTGTAGAAGAATCATGCAAAAAACTAATGACCTTATTTACACATACTAATCAAAGTATAACCCTGAATATTATATGTGAACTCTAACAGGTTTAAGTGTGCATGCACTTCTATTATATTGACCCAAACTCTTAAAATTAGATAGAACATCAGCTCAAGCATGTGCAAGTATAAACCCGAAGAACAATGAGAAAACGAAGTACCTCATGGATGTGTGTTGATAATGAAAATAGAGAGGTGTATCATTGAATGTTAAGGAACATGGCAGTGTGTCGTTAGTGCATCTTTCTGAGCTAGTGTTGTAACGTTTCCATTTACAACTTTTAACATCTCATATGGATCTAGGTGACCCCGAGGTTCCGGTAGCTACCATCGTTGGCTGCTCCCCTTTCCATTGAGAGCAATGTCGGGCGCATGAGAATATCTGGATTGATCTGCATGCCGGCCTAAGCAATGTGCTTATATGGTCCTAAAAGGCTTTTGCCATGTCGGAAACAACACTACCATTGACTAAATAGATTTATTGAGGTTTTAGCTTAGGAAAAATAAGGATGGATGGTATGGCTTCACGCGTGGTAGCTTAGCAACTTCTAGGCTTGGATAAACAAAAAAAAGGAGCACATCAAGTAGTGTCGAAAGATTTTGGAGCGGTAATAGGATGTTGGTAACTTAGTATCAAAATCCACCGAACAGTTGAAATCTACAAATTATGTTACTACTAAACCTTTATTAAATCTCAACCGCAAATTATAGATCTAACTATTAGAATTGTTGAAGTGTATAAGTGGATTGCCTACCACTTTTCATCAGATCGGTTTTTTGGAATAGTTGGTTAGTGCATGAAGCTTGTCAAGCTATCCGAGCTAAGGTCTCGAGTTCGAGTCCTTTGTGGCGTAATTTTTCCTAAAAATTACTGGTGCCCCCTCCGTCCACGTATTGGCCTTACCTCTGAGTTTACACGTATTGACTTGTCTGCCCGTCACACGTGAGGAGGGGTGTTGAAGTGTATAATTGGATTTCCTACCACTTTCCATCAGATCGGTCTTTTGGAATAGTTGGTTAGTGCATGAAGCTTGACAAGAATAATCTAGAGAATGTGGATTACCGTAATAGCTTTGTTAGACATCTGTATATGGCTTTTAGTATATAATAGATTCTCGTATTAGGTAGCTAATCTCTTATGCTTCATCATGATGCTATCATGCCCATCTTGATTATGTCATTTACCATGTACCTTGTCGCCCTATGCTATGGTAGATGATCATGTTAGTGTAGTATGCCCGTCTTGATTCTCGTACCGGGTAGCTAATTTTTTATGTTTTCATTTCCTTCTGTGTGGAGAACTATTATCAATAAGATAATATGCAATGTTGGGTGGTGATGAGTCTACTATGACTAATTATTAAGATGTAGATCCCCCTGTTTACCAAGCAACAGGTTTGAAGAGAAAGATTGTAAGGGATTAGGATGGAAGAGAATTTGAAGGGATTGGGTGATAATAGGGGTGTTTGCACCAAATCCTCCAGGAAAAATACTTAGAAAAAACTGCCAAACCACCTGTGTCAAACAAGGCTGCAAGGTTTTCAGTTGTCATTTTTTGGCCCTCCTTTTTCTCCACTGGGATTAGGTGAGCTCTAGCTCACATTTTAGTTCAAAAGGGAACTACAATACCCTACTCAAGTTTATGAAAAATGTAAAGGGGTTGTCTGAACCCAAGAAGAAAATTGTGGAATCGTTGAAGTTCTTCGGCTGCATAATCAAATGCAGGCAAAGGATGTCCAGGTTACATGCCACACTACCATTTCGAGATTACTTGGAACATTTTTTTTTATACCAGGAACATTTTTTATTTGTATATACCTCCATTTTATCAATTAAATGCCATGTATTACTCACATGAGAGTAACACACGCTATCTAAGAGGGGTAATGCAATATTTTCTACATGCACCTTGATGAAAGTGCAGCAAAAACATCATGCATTTAGGAATAAAGGGAGTACAAAAGAGTTCTCTACGGTACCACTTACCTCTATTTTAGGTACTTAGGCCTAGTGACAGGATAAAGATGATAGATCCATAAACAGCCAGATGTCAACCATGCAGGTAGAAAATCTATGCTCATATTCTCAACAGTACTGCAAATCCCATGGTGCTGCGCTGTTTTTCTACCTCAGACACACTAAAGTTTCTCAAATTCTTTTGAATTCTTAAAGCAGATATGTAACTTAATTCACAAAAAATGTTCTCAACCAAATTTTCTTCTGGGCACGGACCATATTGCAAAATATCTGGTGACAAGTCAAACACACTGTTTGTAATAGAAATGCGACCACTGGTTGTTCTTGCACGAAGATCTCTCTACATTGTAGCTTCATAAACAACAATTGCTCCTATGTTTAGCTACTAGACTAACTTACTTGGAGAAAGAAGGTTTTGTAATAAGGCAAATGCAAAGTACAACGATTTGAAGCCTTAAGTTAGTTTTACATTCAACAATGGTGCCACAGTACAATAAATTGACTACAGGCTCTCAGGTCTCAGTTATGAGGTACTACCTCTGTTCCTAAATATAAGATCTTTTGGTAGGCTATTTTAGCCTAATAAAACATCTTATATTTAGGGACCGAGGTGGTATTTCCTAACAGTTAGAAACAGAATATCTCCACTCACAAAGAAGTGTGTTAGTTGTTACTGAAGGTGACAGCCCAAGTGAGCAATACCTGAAGGCACCAACTCCGATCGTTTTTAGCCCTCATTGCTTTGTTCTTCAACTGTTCAAGTGAATCGGAAGATATTAATTAGATCTTCAGTCTCGACTTCAAGAATGACTTGCCATTCTGCTGCACAGCAGCTCCACAAGTAGCACCATTACATGCATTACTGCTATGAAGCGTTCATGTAATGTGCAACAAAAAAAAGATTTATGTCGGGCTGGTTGGACCAATCAACGAACAGATGTGACGAATAATATCAGACGAAGAATTTGGTCGAGCTGCACTTAGTGCCTTCTGAGACATCTCTGCCATCAATTTCTCATTACCTGTACAATGAGAATAGTTAAGGAAACATCAGTTTGAAGGAAGGAAAATGAAAATTGGGACTAAAAAAGGTCTTATATGCACAAACAATCACGAATATCAGTTTTTCCAAGCAAGTAGTAGAAAACATAGAAAATATATACAAACATCTATAGTCTGATAGGGGCTGCCCACCGGTGACACACGCCGAGCAGCCCTCTGACGACACGAATGCCGGACTGAAGGAGACGAACTCCACAGGAACACTGAAACACGAGTATTTGCGGCGACATACGCCCGCCAACGAACAGCTTCTCTCTGTTCTCTTCTTCCCTCAAACTGGGCACATACCACACCATCACAAGCAGTAGACGAGGACAGGGGTTTTATACCCGGGCACACACACAGGCGCACGCACACACACTGCCCACCTCGCTCACGATCTGCGTGCTGCCGCGCGCACTGCGCGCTCCTAAACGCATGACCCGGCCAGCATGCATGCATGGCTAGCTAACGACTCCATGCTCTAACAAACTCAGGCATCTACTAACCTGTAGCTAGCTAACTAACTAAACAAATCAAGATTAGTGCTAACATAGTCTGATCAGACAATTATGCAAGGCTAAATAATGACAGTCCAGTATAATTTGAAATATTAGCGTTTTACTCCGGTGTTCTTCCTCTCCTCCCAAATTTACAAAACTGAAAAGATAAGGACGGCCAGGGTTGGCCGATACCCCTTCATGCCTCCGAACCGAAGGGGTATTGGTCAATCCTGGCCCTCCTTGTGTTTTCAATTTCCTAAGTTTGGGAGGAGGGGAGGACACCGAAGGACACCTCTTTGCTACATGCTCATGTAGTCTGTAAGGCCAGTTGTCTTCTGACCATGTGATTGACAATGCACTCCAAAGAGCATACATACGTCTAAGACTAAGTGGGAAACTAACAACTTACCTCTACTGACATACTGAGCAATAGTGTTACATACATACTACGCATAATGAACAACATTGGCTAGCAAACATCGAGATTATTACCAGTAAAAGTGTCCTGATTTTTCCTTAAGTGCCCTGGTTGAAAGTACTATAAACTACTAGGGAACAATTCAATACATGCGCAAATCTCAGTTTCCATCTAGTGTAATCAGTTATGACCTTGCAAAGCATGATAAGTCATAAAACAATTAAGTGTAATTCCAATAAAGTCATGTCAATTCTGCATATTTCGTGTTTGATATTATTATGTATAACTCGTGAAAGTGAGTTGATGTCACATACCAAAAACTTCATCAATTATGTATGTTAGACTACTTGAATCAAGTTCATCTTCCGTTATGACCTTTGCTCCCATGACATCAGCCATGATATATGCATTTTTCGTCTGATGATCATCCACAATTGTTGGTAAAGGTATCTGAAAGAAAGAGACCACACATGATTAATAATTTGCATGAACAAATTTTGAGAAAGGATAGCTTTGACACATTTTTTTTTTTTGAAAATTGAAGGGATTAAGCCTGACTTTGAAGCCCCAAACGGCCAGAACAAGTACAAAGTGCTGAAGGGAATGTGCCACTGAACAATAACAAGCAAACATGAAAAGCTAAAACTAAAGTAGCAGATTAGAATCGACAAAGCGCTCCACCACTGAAACAACCGTTCACCGAAGTACAGACAAATGCAGATGTTGATGTGAGAACAGTGCCACTACAGGAAGATTAAGCTCTCGTCTTCTTCAAAGCAGGCCTGATGTCAACGTCGTCCAATCCATTTCCATCACCAAAGAGAACCGGCAGCCCCCTCGCCTTGGCTCGAAGGACACCATACTGTCAGCAAACATAGAAGCTCACCCTAGAGCCCAGCTGGGAAGATGATGGCACAAGCAACACGGGAAGAAATATCAAGCACGACCATCAAAGCAGAGCGCAAACCACACCCCGAGGAAGACCGCCACATCCACCATCCAAACATGCCCCGGCCAGCCGACATGACCCAAGGCTAATGAGATGGCTCCTCCAAGGAGACACAAGAAGCACCGCTGCTCGGCCTGGCAACCGGGACAATGATTTATCACTCGGAATCGGCAAGGGAGGGATCTTGGTTCACTACAGCACCTCCAAGGAGGGTAGCGGCGCCTGAGAGCGTCGCAGCTGCCAGGACCTACAACATCAGGCATGGCTTTCTCCCAGGCATCAGGTTTTGACACAACTCACAAGGTCAAGTTCATTACAGAGCATCTACGTGTTTTTTTAACACAACAGAGAGGAATCCTTAGATTTAATTTATGCCAGTTATCAAACAGGGAACTTGTAGTTTGAGCACAACAAAGGTCCATGAGGTTTCTTTTTCAGTTGTTCAAAGGTAGAAAACTAAAGTATGAAAACAAATGGAATTACATTATAAGTAACTTGATGCGATATATGATTACCAGAATTGTCGGTTTCCCAGTGACCAATATCTCAGTGCAAGCCACAGAACCAGCTCGGGAAACTACGACATCAGTAGCCGCATATGCGATGTCCATTTCATGTAAGAACCTTCATATGAAGAAAAATCATGAATCAGTAGGGAGAACAGACAGTAAGCTCGGAAGACAAAAGATATTGACCAATACTAAACGCCCTCCTATGTCAAACAGATACAGCCTACAAAATATCTTTGACTGCAAGGATGCAAACTAGTACGATCTAACGGATGCAGGAACCGAATCAACACCATGTTTTAGAACAAATTAGAGCAAATTAGAACTAGAAAAAGTGCTGATGCATCTCACGGTACAAACAACATCATACATTGGAGTCGGTCAGCCAAAACGAAGGGAAGTAGGGAACTCACGGGGTGAGAAACAGCCTGCGATGGCCCCTGACGAGGCTCTCCATCTCGCAGAAATCCTCTGGTCCGGTCTGCCATATAAGGTACCGATTCTTCCTCCTCGTCAGCATTTCATAATACATGTTAAGCACTGCCACATTGATCTCCGGCGACCCCAGCGTCCCGGCGAGCACGAGCACGACCTCCGCCCCCTTCTCGCACGCCAGCCCTGCCCTGGGGAAGAAGCGCGCCATTGCGGCGGCCTTGGACACCCGGCGGTAGTTGCGGATGGACATGCGCACCGGGTTCCCGTAGACCGCGCACTTGCGCTTGGGGAGGAGCCGGACGGGCGCGTTGAATGCGAGGAAGACGCGGAGGGCAAGCGGGGCCAGGAGGCGGGTGGCGGGAGCGGGGCCGGCGTCCTGGTCCTGGATCACGAAAGGGAGCCCCAGAAGGAGCGCCGCAAGGCAGCTGGGGAGGGCGGGGGGACCCCCGGTGGCGACGAGGACGTGGGGGCGGAAGCGGTGGAGGTGCAGCGCCGCGGCGAGGAGCGCGCTAGGGAGGCAGGGAGGGACGGGGGCGAACGCGTAGGAGGAGGCGGCGGCGGTGGAGGACTCGAGAGACGGGGCGGGGTTGCCGAGGAAGAGCGAGCGGGAGTGCGGGAGCGAGGCGTGGAGCTCGTCGGCGAGCGCGAACGCGGAGTAGACGTGGCCCCCCGCGCCGCCGCACGCGAAGGCGACGCGGAGTGAGTCGGGAGGAGCTTGGGGATCCTCCGAGACGGGGGCGGGGTCGTTTGAACGGGAGAGGTCGCAGCGGCGGAAGCGGGCACGGCGGCTTTGCGTGGGGATAAGGATGCAGACGGGCGTTTTCGTGGTCTCTGTGCTAGGGAGACCGCGAACGAGGACTCGGGGCAAGGTCGCCACCATTGTGGCTGGCGAGGGTGGCTGGAATGCCAAATTGTTGGTCGGAGAAGAAAGGGCTGCTGGACACGAAGGTGCTATGAACTAGCCGAAGCACACGTCGACAAAATGAACTATAGTCCTTTCAGAGTTCCGACGACTATTTATTTTCCACTGATATTTTTTTGTCGCTGGATCTGGATCCAAATGTAACATTGAGTTTGTTCAAAAAAAAATGTAACATTGAGTTTCCAAGTACTGAACATGCACGAGGGGCCATTCATAATTGAGTAAACCATACTAGCTGTACTAATTCTTTTCCGATGCCTTGTTGTTCTTTAAAATTGCACATTCATAGGCTAATTGTTTCATAAGTGTGTCTGACCCTCGTTGACCAGGGTCATGTATAAAGTGGGACCATGGAGACGTCTTTGTACACCCTGGATATTGCCACAGGTTGTTTTTTTCCCCAAAAAACCGATCCCTATTTCGTGTCCCTAATTAACCTTCGTATGCTATTGACGAAGTTGCCATGGCTCAACAGCAAGTAAAGCCCGTGACACAAACTCGATTCGTTTTGGAGGAGCATGGATAGTCATCCCAACAAATTGTGTGTTGCAATCCTACCTTGTCGCCATCCTGTTGGGTCGGACCTGGCATTCTCGTTGCGCGTGCGGTGGCGAGTGCACGACACGGACTCTGTCTCGGTCCGCAATCGCCGCAATCACAGCTCGGCTCCAGATTACGCCGTGCGATGACGGTGAGTTCCTGTGCACCTCGGGAGATGGCGGCTCACCGCAGAGGTTAGTCGTGGCAACGTTGATGGGGTGAGCATGTGTGAGTAAAATACAAAGATGATGGCCGCAGTGGACTGTCATCGAGGGCATGGGCAAGTGCTCAAACACGAGCCTGGCCGACCGATCGGTTCTCATCGTCACTCATAGACTCACGCAAATCGCCAAGAAGTTCCTCGTGGTGCGCGTACAGCTGTGAAGGAGCTAGCAAAGAGGATATGTCACATGGTGCATTGTGTCCTAGACATGTGGGACTCGAAATAAGGACCAGGTTTTAAAAGGAAACACAACCTATGGGGCCTATTCGCAAATATGCAGGGTGTGCAGTACGTCTTCCAGGTCCCACTATCTACGTGGCATCGGTCAACGAGGGTCAAAACGGTTTAGGACCTCGCGTGGACCTCGCGTGACGCACGTATGAAACAATTAGGATCTGAATGTGCAATTTTAAAGAATATGAACCAATGTGAAGGTACGAGAAAAGAATTAGGACCGTTGATATAGTTTACTCTTCATAAATTTATACGAGACCAATGAGAATTTCTGTCAATTTCCTTGTGATAGAATTGTGTTACAATAAATACAAAGTCAAAGTTATTGTGCTTGATTTGGACTATGAAGTGCAATGTGTCAGCTTTAAAATAGATGCAAGGAGACACATAAGAGCATCTTTAGCAGACACTATATAACCCAAATCAAAAAAGACCGGCATATCAATCTGTTAATTATATGAACAAGTATTTAATCACCGTATGGATTTTAGTATGCTAGCTTTGCAATTTCTTGGCGGTGCAAGGAGGTCGAAAAGCCTTCAAAGGTAGATCATGGACCCGAATTGTAGAAACAACCGCCCCTCCGCCGATACGAAGTGAGCGCTGAAATGATTCTGAATCACATAGATGGTTTAGGCTATAAATATTTTATATTTGGATATAATTGGCTTTTACTTGCTGATTTATTGGTTTTCATTTGTGGACATCGCAATTAATTGCATGGTTTTGTGGATACAGTAATCATTCCATCGCGGGAGCTAACACCCTATAACATGAACAAGTTACTCGCTATTATGCTTTGAAGATGGTACCTGAAGCTTTAACTATTAGACTGAGGGAAGGGTGCTATGGAAGTGTATCGTGAAATCGTCACGGCAGATGCTACAGGGGTAGCTTACGTAGAGGAGGACAATGCGACGAAGAAGAATCAGGGAGCGAGATTGGCACACGATGTACCTAGGTTCACGTCCTCTTGATGGAGGATCGCAACGTCCTGCTATCAATCCAGTATATGATCATAGATTGATTTACAAAAGAGTCGCCGTAGGAGGAGGGGCGGATTGTGTCTGTCTAATTTGATGTATCCATGGGGTGTACCACTCTGGCTTTATATATGCAGCCGGCTATGGTTTGCATGTGTTCTAATGGGATTTGTATGCACTAGTCGCCACCTCTGAGGGGCTCGCCCATGCCTGGCTGAGCTTGACTCTCTTGATCAAGTAGATGACTCCACTTCTGGTACGTCCCTATTGGTATTCTCCCATCAATAGTCCCCGAGCACGTCAGAGGCTCAACAATGATTTCAAGCCGTCAAATCGGCGAAGGCGATTTCAAGAAGGAATCGATAGAGAGCTCCTGAAACAAATAAATAAAGCATGAAGTAGTTCATTTATCTAGGCGAGTCGACAAGTGAAGGGAATATGCACAAGACACAATAATAAAATGGTTATAATCTTATTCCATGTTTATGGTAAATGTTTATTTCTCATGCTATAATTGTATTAATTGGAAACATTAATACCTGTGTATTTAATAAACAAATAAAAGTTCCTAGTTAAGCCTCTCATTTAAACTAGCTCATTGATTATAAAGATGATCAAGGTTTCCTGATCATAGAAATTGGATGTTGTTAATAACAAGGTCACAACATTTGGTGAAATGATGTGATAAACATTCATCCAAAGTATAGAAATATGATCAGAGTCATTATGTTTACATTAGTATAACATCTCATACGAAGTAACCCCAATCCTTAGAATACGAGATCATGTTAATTGCTAACACCGGAAGAGTACTTTGTTGATAACATCAAACGTCACACTGTAACAGTATGACTATAAAGGTGGGTTTGGATACTCCAAAAGTGTTATGTTGAGGCTCATGGATCAAGAGTGTAATTTGTCCATCCCGATGATGGAGAGATATACTCAGGGCCCTCTCGTTAATATCACACTGATACAGCTTGCAAGCAGGTGATTCAATCACAAAAAATGTTATATCACAGGAACGAGAAAATAGTATTTGTCAGTAACGAGATCAAACTAGGGTATGGGGACACCGATGATCGAATATCGGCCATGTAATATATCATGAGACAAAGGGATTTAGTTACGACGTTAATGGTTCTCATGATCACAGGAGTCATCGTTGAATATGTGGGAGTCAGTACAGATCTCTAGGCCCCGCTGCTAATTATTGATCAGAGAGGTGTCTCGATCATGTTTGCATTATTAGCGAACCATAGGGTGACACACTTAAGCTAACCAAATGGGGCATATATAATACCATAGAAAGATTTTGATAGCGCAGGGATTATTTCGATAAGCACCGGAATTATTTCGGGTCAAATTGTTGAAAATGGTTTCAGATATAATATCAAAGTAATGCAATGAGTTTTATGCATATGTTTGTTAATTAAAGTAATTAACAAATTCTGAATCAAAGAAATAATTTTTTATTTAATCAGAGCTTGTATTAATTTTGGTGGAAAATTAATGCAAGATGAGTAGAGTTTGTTTTAATGGGAGTGGCCTTATTGGAATCCCCACTCACCAAGGAGAAGTGGAGGCACCTCCATGGCCGACAGCCATGCCCTTGGGGCTTCCCCTCCCCTATAAAAGGAGGCCTCCACCTCCTCTCCATTTGCACCGCCTCCTCGTGAAGGTTCTATTTTTCCTCTAGCATTTTCCCCATGACTTCAGATTAACAAAATACATGTTCTCATTGGTTTCTCTAAAAAGGATCTGTTGCTTCCGCTGCTTTGTCGGAGCAAGGACTCGGAGGTTGTCGGGGTGCTGAACGTGTGTGCGATCACAGATGCACCGCTACTTTGCGGCACTAGAATTCAACTAGATCTTGAGATCAACAAGTGTACGACTACATCATCTATAAATTAGATTTTGTTAACAAGGATTTTTGGTCTTCGAGTGTATGATCTCTATGGATGTATATTCATATGTTACTTCTATCTAGTAGATAGATCTTGGTGCTTAGTTGTTCATATCATAGGATTTTTTGTTTTCTATGCTGCGAACCCAACAACGAGCTGGACGAGTCATCGTTAGACAGAGTCGCCCCTTGGAAAAGTTTGACTAGTGCATTGTCAACTTGCTACTATAGAGGCTTCCTAGCCACGGTGAAGATATCATCGCGTTGTTGTAGAAGCAAAAGCTAAAGAATAGAGGACATGGAGGCCGCCAAATCATTGATGATGAAGTCGCCAAGTCGGCACAGGCGATTCCGCGATGGGCAAGTCCGTGACAGGCTAGTTACCGAGCGTGGCGAGTCCGCAATGGGCGAGTTCGTGATAGGCGAGTCCCCAAGCGTGACGAGTCCACGAGGGCGAGTTCGTGATAGGCGAATCCCCAAGCGTGGCAAGCCCGCGAGGGCGAGTTCACAATGATGGTGAGTCTGCGATGGGCGAATTCACGAGGGGCGAGTCCGCGAGTGTAGCCACTGACGCCTAAGTAATTTTCGTTGTCTTTGTGTAGCGTATTCGTTATTGGCCCGTGAGACCAGTCGCATGGAGACTCCAGGGATGGCTCTCGACTTGGCTTTTTCATGGATGATCCGAGGTTCAGTTTCAGAATCCTCATTTGCACTATGTTTGTCTTATCTCGTTGGAATGTGGCCTTGATGTAATACTTAGTTGTAGGTAGCTGGTCGACTAGCCTTGACCCAAGGGGTTAGTTGCATGGCAACTCTAGGGATAGCTCCCGCTTGGCATTTTTTGTGAATGCGTCAAGGCTCGGTTTGCAAGTCCCCGGGCATGCTACTTAGCCACACAAGTCACTCATCCGAGGTTGGCGAGGACTCATTGCGCTATTTTTGTTAGCGAGTCTCTCATCTTGGTCCGAGGGGCTAGTCGCATGGCGAATCCAAAGATGGTTCTCAGCTAAGCATTCTTTCTAGACGATCAGAGGCTCGGTTTGCAAGTCCTCATCCGCACTACTTGGCCATGCGAATCGCGATGTCTAAGATTGAGGAGGACATTGTGTTGTTTGTGTAGCACTGTCGTTTGTCTTGGCCCAGAAGGCCAGTCGAGCAAGGAGACTCCAATGATGACGCTCAACTAGCGTTTTTGGTGGATGATCCGAGGTTCAGTTTGAGAATCCTCGTCCGCACTACTTGGCCATTGCGAGTTGCTCTTTCAAAGGTTGGCAAAGGCCTAGGGTTTTTCCTGTAGAGGAGAGGCGCCTAGTGGTGAGTCGTGCGGCTTGGTGTCATACTCTCTCTAGCGACTCGGGTGATCATTTGGCGACACGGCGGATGAAGTCGATGCAGCAAAGTTGCGCGGGCAGAGCTGAGAGGGCACGTAGCCGTCACGAAGAGGAGCTTGCAGGCGCGCGTGGCGCACGGGCGGGAGCCGGCCGAGCGGGCGCAGCGCAGCAGGCGGCAGAGTGCGATGGTGGAGGTCAAGCTTGGGCGGTCGGGCACACAAGGGAGAAACGACACCAGGGAGAGGAGGCGCCCGCGCGGAGGTGCTATAGCGCGGGGGAGAAGCTCACTGACATGCGTGTGGAGGCGCGCAGGTAGAGGAGCTTGGCAGTGGCGTGGGAACGGACAAAGCGGTAGGCACGCGGGGAGGAGAGCTGCAGGGGCGGGCGGATGAGGCGCGCGCGGGGCGCCGACGAGGTAGAGAGGTAGCGCAAGGACGTGGTCGTCCGATCACGGGGAGCTCAGGCTCGCGGAGCGGGGCGGCCGTTGGACGGTGATGTAAGGTTATAGGAGTTTAGCAGCGCACGGGCGACATAGACGCTGCTGCACGGGCGAACGGTGTGCGACGCGGAGGAGTTGTTGGGCTGCCGCAGGCTGGACTAAGGCGCGGACACGCGCAAGAGTTGGACAGCGCACGGGAAAGAAGAGCTGCAGGCATGGGCAACAATGTACACACAATCAGGCACATACGGTCACGAATGCGACATCGCAGAGTGTTGGGGGAGAATCTCGTCGGTACGCGTGTGGAGGCGCGCGAACGGAGGAGCTTGGAGGCGGGCGCACGAACGGCCAGAGCGGCATGCACGCGGGGAGGAGAGCTGCAGGGGGCGCAGACGAGGCGCGTGGGGGCGCCAACGAGGTAGAGAGGTGGCACAGGGATGTGGGCAAACGCGGAGGATCTTGTTGGGTGCCGCCTCAAGCTGGACGGAGGCGCGGGGACGCGACCACGGGCAGTTGTGTGGACGCACGTAGGAGGTTGGCAGCACACGGGGAGAAGAGTTGCATGCGGGCGACCACGTATGTGCAGGCACGTACCGGCATGCATGCGGCGGCACGATCGCGGAGGCTCAGCGACGGCGAGCCCCTAGGCATTTTCATGTGAGGTTGGTGAGGAAGAAGGAATGCACGGCTACGGAGGCGCACGCGGACGTACGGGTGGCGACCGAGACGACCGCGGGGACGCCAAGCCCCCGAGCATTTATGGCGAATGCAGAGGTGGCACGTCGGCAATGACGACGATGATGATGAGAACAGGTCCCACCGTAACGGGGATCCGATCGCCTCAATATGCCCCATGATGGTAGCGGGATGGCAAAACTAGTGTGAGAGCATATGGCACGAGGATAGCGTCCAGAACGGGATTGGACACACACAAACACAAGGGTGTACCTAGGTTCGAGGCCCTCGTGGTGAGGTAAAACCCTACTCCTGCATGTATGATGTATATGTGGAGTATATGAGAGCTAAATCGGTGCTCCTTGAGCTGTGTTCATCCTTAGCTAGATGAGAGTGAGAGGGAAAGAGAGCTTCCTGAGAGAGCTCCTTGGTGCACCTTATAAAGGGAGTGTCCAAGGGACAACGGGTGACCCACTTGGCCTAACTACACTATTTGGTATGTCATATGGTGATGTATGGACAATGTTTCACTATTGGTCAAAAGTGATACACTATTGGTGAACATTGTCGCCCGGTGCCCAATGTCATCTTGTACTGCTAGGCACTGTAGCCATGTTGGTTGGTATGATCTTCACTGCAGCCACGCTGGTCTTGTGAAAATATCTTGTTCATCTCGAGCAGACTTGCAGGAGCTAGCCGGATTGAACCATCTGGCAGGCTCCAGCTGGATTTGCCAAGTAGGCAAGCACTAGTTGAATTGAACCATATGGCAGGCTCTAGCCGGATTTTCTAGACAGTGCTCCAGCCAGATTTGGCAGGCAGGCTCTAGCCGAATTTCTGCATGTGGCCAGAATTTTGTTGTCTTTGAGGTACCTGGGGACCATACTCCCAACAGGAAGGATGCATGTAAGGGATTAGATCCAAGTTAAATAATCAAATAGTAACAATTAAGGAGAGAAAAAAGAGATAGGATTGAATAAAAATCCCCTCAGGCATGATCGCACGGATTTTTCCACGTGGACTCGCGGGTGTCTTCTTAGGACTTGATTCACTTTTCCGCTTCTCTTCTCGAATGGTGGGCAACAGCGGCGAGCAACCACGGGTTGGTGGCTTGTGATTGAAATCATCGATCAGTGGTAGTGCTGACGTAGAACCCGTGGCCATACGTGGTCCGGCCATTGTTGATGATTATGATGGATCCCACCCGGACGAGGATTCCAAGCGCCGCTTGCCCCACGTTGGGCACCAACTGCCGTGGAATCGTCACGACATATGCTACATGCGGTAGCTTACATAGAGGAGGGAAAGGCGACGAAGGGGAATCTATGAGCGATATTGGCACACGATATACCTAGGTTCTATCGTCTACTCTGTGGAGGTCCTGCTATCAATCCAGTATATGATCATAGATTGCTTTACAAAGGAGCCATCATAGGCGAAGAGAGAAATTGTGTTTGTCTAATCTGACGTACCCCTAGGGTGTACCTGCCTGACTTTATATATGCAGGCGGCTAGAGTTTACATGTGTTTTAATGGTCTTTGTATGCGCCAGTCGCCACCTCCGAGGGACCCACTCGCACCTGGCTGGGTTTGAGTCTCTTGATTACGTAGGTGACTCCGCTTCTTGGGTACACTCGATTGGTATTCCCCCAATCAAAGTGGTCGTAAGGGATGATGCCGGTGAAGGATATATGCCCTAGAGGCAAAATAATAAATGTGTTTATTTTCATATCTCATTAGTTCATAATAGTTTTATATCATGCTATAACTATATCAAGCGAAAACATTGATACATGTGTGATGTATAAACAAACTAAAAGTGCATGTGTGCCTCATGTGTGGTTTTGGTAATTAATGACAATCTTTATGGAATTATGTTTGCATTGAGTTTTACTTATAGGATTTGTCCATAGGAAATGCATGAACCATATGTTGGCTTCAAGGTTGGGAGAAAAAGAAAATGAAGAAGAGCAAGTGTTGACCAAGGTTTCAATGAGTGATCCGGAGATTGTCCAGACATGGACCGAATCTCCGGTATGCAAGGACCGGAGTCTCCGGTGTCCCCATCTAAAGTTTTGGTGCAAGTCTCCTGTGTGAACCTTGAAAACAAGCCCGGGTCATTCTGATTGGGGGTATGGAGACTGTCCGGAGATGGACCGAAATCTTTGGTGTGAGATGTTTGCAGACCCGAGTCTCCGGTGTGATATTTCCCCAATGGACAGAAAACGGTCTATAAAGAGTTGAGCATATAGCAAGTGTGTCTTAAAGAATAAAATTGGAGTGATATCTCCTATGTACCTTCAAGACACCAACATAATGAAGAATGAAGAAATGATGTACAAGTTGAAGATGAGCCATCTCGAAGAGATCATTTGCTTGAATATTGCCATCCTATGGTGATCATGGATATGGGAAGATGATATGCCCAAAAGAGAAGCTCTACCATAGTGAAGTATGAGAAGCGTTTTGCAAGTCTTCACCAAGCTAGCGCAATCAAGGAAAGTGTTCCATCTTGAGGTGGAGTAGATCGTCATCATCAAGCTCAAGTGTAATATGTGCAAGGCAAAGGTATGTTCTTGATGGGGTTTCCTTCTTACTGGTCTCGTGGTGTTAGTTGGGGAGACCGGTTTATAGGATAGATATCCGTACTATCAAGAGGGGCTCTCGAGTGAGTAACTTGATCATATCCTTCGGAGAGAGATCAAACCTTTGCATACATGGCATCATATTTCTTTGTTCTTATTTGGTTCTTACCCATGATAGGATTTAGATCTTGTGTTAATCTTCATTACAAGCTCAAGTTCATCGAAAACGGATTTAATATGCATTCTCTATTGCGTTTTCGATGTTGGAGGTTTTACCGGTTCATATTTTTGAGAGAGGTCAAACCTTTCGTCATTTGGTTCTATTATCCCTTGATGGACTATGATTTTTTCTGTATGATCTTTTAGAGCTTACTGTCCTCTTTAAAACGGGCCCAAGATTATCAAAATTAGAGTCCGGATGCAAAAGTTTTGGTTGTTTTCGTATTGGTCTTTTTGCCAGTTTTTGCAAGACCGGAGATCCCGGACTAAATCTCCAGTCTATCTCCGGACCGTGTACAGACTGGCATCTAGTTTGTCTCTGTTTACCCTGGGTACACCAAAGACTCCGGTCCGAGTCTGGAGACTCTGGACCGGGTGATTCCTAGGCCTAACGGTTATATCTAGATCTACAACCCCACCAATCAATCTCTTCTCTAAATGAGGGGAACATCTTGAGATCTAGATCTTGGAGTCTTTTGTGTATTTCCTATATTGTTCTTCCTCTCTTATTCCCCCATAATCTTTTGTAGCTTTGGTAGAATTTGAGAAAGAAGCACTTGAGAACTTCTTGCATTCTTGCCATTGCATTTGGTGCATCGGTTTGAGTTCTCGATGAGGATTCGATTAGGTGAAAGGTGAGAAGCTTTTTACTCTTGGGTTTTTGGAACCCTAGACAAGTTAGTTGTATTGTAGGTTTGTGGATTTCTTGGGGCCTCCAATTAAGTTGTGGATATTTCCCCAATCTTGTTTATTGGGAGCCACCAATTGAGTTGTGGAGAAGTTCCCCAATCTTGTGAGAGGTTCTGGATTGCCACCGACAAGTGCACCGATAATGAAAGTGTGGATCGATCTTGTTGGGGTGAGATTCACTGGAGAACAAGGGAGGCCTTTTGTGGTGTTGGTGGTTTGAAACCACCCCTCTCCAAACGAGACGTACTCCATTGCTAGCGGGGAACTCGGTAAAACATCATCGTCTCTGCGTGCCTCAGTTATCTCTATACCTGAGCTCTTACTTATGAACCTTACTTTGTGATAGCCTTCGTGTTTGAAGTCTATATCTTGCTATCACATAGTTGCTTGTCTTGCTTAGCATAAGTTATAGGTGCACATAGGTAAACCCTAGTTGTTCTAGGTTTTGTGCTTGACAAAGTAAATGCTAGTTTAATTCCGCCTTTGTTGATCCACTCTCATAAAAGTTTTAAACCACCTATTCACCCCCTCTAGGCGACATCTATGTCATTTCAATTGGTATCAGAGCCTGGTCTCTCATTTTCGGCTTCACCGCCTTGAGAGTAAAGATGTCGGCTAGGGGATTAGTGCACAATGAAATGTTCATATCCGATTGCACAAATTATTATATATGGAAATCTCTATGCTTATTCATTTTCGGGACATGGACCTGAATTTGGAGCGTATTGTTGATATATGTTTTTCTCCTCCTATGGATTTTGAAAATCTATCTTGTGAGGATGAGAAAAACTTATATATTGATGCTCAAGCTTCTAATGTGATTGTTAATGCTTTGAGCTATGTAGTTACATCTTCAATCATTCCTTTTTGGAGCGCTCATGAGTTATGGACAAAACTTTAAGATAAATATGCTGTGTCCAACATTCTTGAGGATGATTGTATTGCTTCCACTTCCGGTAGAGATGAGTTCTCATCTTCTACCACTTCACCAACATGTGATTTTTCGCAAGGTTATATGGTGAGTGGTGATAGAAATTTCAATGTGGATAGTGAGCTAACTATTAGTCATCCTTCATCTCTATCTAGTTGCAATGGTCTATTGTTGGACCCTAACACTTGTAGCACCCAAAACTCCTTATATGCTTATGTTGGTAGTCCCTGCAGATCATGTAGAAATGGCTTGAATAAATCTTATGGTGATATGCTTGTGTTGTGTTGTTGCCATGTTAAATATACTTCTATTTCCTCTAGTGCTTTCATTGCTAACCATGTAGAGGAAAATGAAGATTCTATTGGCCAAGACAAGATCTTGAATGAAGCTTCAAATAATGCATCATCATCTCATGGTACCCACCTATGCCTTATGGCTAGGGATTCAAAGGTAACTCCTACTTTGGAACTTAATACCTCTTGTGATGATGAGGATAATAAAGAAGAAGAGTTAGATGTTGATGCTTTATATGAAAAGGGTGAGATTGTTTATCATGCTCTTGTTTAGAATAATATTGCTTGCTCTAACTTCATTGAAATCTTGGAATTTGCTATTAAGAGCAAAGAACATATTGATAAGTTAGAAGCACAAATTGAGGAGCATGAGAACACCATTGATAAAATGAGTAGCCTTGAGCATGAGTATGCTAATAAAATTGCAAATCTAAATGGATCTCTTGAAGAGGAACAAACCACTAAGGAATCTCTTGAGGAGACTTTTGCTCTAGAGCTATCTAGAGTAAAGGAATCTCATGATAGAGGTCTTGAGGTGGCAACTGATCTCAAAAGTAAAACTAATGAGCTTCAAGTTGCTTATGCTAAACTCCTTGAGGATTTTTAGCACCTCAAAAATGGCTCTAGGGTCATCAAGGGTGAGCTCATCAAACTCACCGAGTCACATGAGCAACTTAAAGCCTCTTACTCAAAAGAGGTTTCGAAGTTGCCCTCACCTCTTGCAATTTATTATGATGCTTGTGCTACTAACTCTATTTCTTGTGAAGCATCTATTTTGAAGGAGAATGTGGAGCTAAAGACTCAACTTGATTTGCTAACTAGCAAGTATGGGATCTTGGAAGAAAGTCATGGTAAGTTGTCAAGCTCTCATGAGGATCTTCTAGCCTCCCATGATAGGCTAAAATTAGCTCATGAGGCTATTATGTCAAAGGTAACATCTAATGAGACTCATGTGGACATTAGCACTACTTCTACTCCAAATGTCATATTGCCATGTGCTAGTCCTTGTAATTCATCCATTTATGCCATTGCTACATCTTGTGATGAAGTACATTCAGTGCCTTGTTGCTCTAACAATGTAGCATCCACTTCCTCTAGTATTGTTGTTCACACTAACCATGTAGAGGAAATTAAAGAGCTCAAGGCTCAAGTCACTTCTTTGAAGAATGACTTGAAAAAGGGTCATAAAGGGAAGGCCACACTCAACAACATCTCGAGTGTGCAAAAACCCCCCAATGACAAGAGTGGACTTGGATTCAACTCCAATATCAAGAACAAGTCCAATATCAAGTTGAAATACAAGGGAACAAGAAAAAGGGCCAAGATCAAATCAAGAATCTGGCCAACATTGTTTGCTTCAAGTGCAAGGAAGAAGGTCATCGTGTTAAGTATTTTCCATTAAAGAAGAAGCCCTTAGCAAGAAGCAATAAGGGAAGCATACTCAAGTTCTACATCTTGTTAGAGATGGGCATCCTCCCAAGAAGACTCAAGCTCTTCCTCAAGGTGTTGCTTCACCCAAAAACAAAGATGGCAAGATAAGAACCTGCTACATTTGCCGCGAGAAAGGGCTCATTTCTTCCTCATGCATCGTTGGTATATCCTCATCCAACCCTATCATGATTTATGATACTTATTCTCTTCATAAGGATGAGGTTGGCAATATGTTTTCCAAATTTGTTGGTGCTCAATGTGGGTTCAAGAAAGGAACCATTTGGGTTGCCAAGCCTATTGTGACTAACTTCTTAGGACCCAACTAGGTTGGGGACCAACAAGCCAAAACTTGATCAATAGGTGTGTTTGGAGAGCATTGGAGACTTGGCTACAACATGAAGAATTGAGGGATCTTCATCTATTATATTTTTCAAGTCAAGTCATGTGGATTATATTGCCTCTATCATATTTCCAATGTTCCCCCATGCGGTAACATTTGCTGAATTCATTACATTGAAAGTTACTTGCCACCTTGTGCATGTGTTAGTTGTAGGGGTTTGCGTATGAAAACAATAAAATTTTACCCTACGCCCCTGAACCCCTGATGTTGCTAGAACCTATCTATTAGTAATGTAGTAATGGGAGGGGATTTTCATTAACTTACCCTTGAAGACCAAAAAGCGTTGTCAACGCTTAGGAGAGCGTGGTTGATGTAGACGAGCCGAAGCCGACCTAAAGGTCGTGATGAAGTCCTTGCGCTCCTGTGGCTCCAAAGACTTGAGTGCCTCAAGTGTGACACCTCGCGGGGAGTTACATGCATCCGGTGTCTGACGATGACTCCCGCTTCCCTGATCCAGCAGCAGTTGTGGAAGTAGAGCTCCTAGATCCGAATCCCGCAGCGCGACGGCGCTCCACGGTGAAGATGTCTCCCGTTCGCGTAGTCCAAACTTGGTACCATAGTCACGGGATAGAGAGAGAGAATATCAATTGGAGGTCTCCCCAAAAGTGAGGAAACCTTTATTGAATATTGTGTGTATTTATCTGGCCAAATACCCCCACTATATATAGGGGGAAGGGAGGTACTACCTCCCTCAAAGTCCCGGGGTGAGACTAAAGGAGGGGGAGAGGTGGGGAGGTGCGCCGGCCAGCCCCCACCCATGGGCCCCACGTGGGGAAGGCCCACTAGGGCCGCCAGCCATCCCCTAGGCCTCTCCTAGGGGTGTGGTCCCCTCTTGGGCCATTTCCCCTTCGGGAATTGGCCCATTAAGCCTTTTGACCATTTAATTGATTTTCTCTTTATTAAATAATTATGAATAAATGATTAAATCAATATTTAACATTCATTCACATATTATTCAATCTCCGTGGTTATGGAACACCTTCCATCTCCACTCCAGACATCCTCCGGACTTACCGAAACCCTTCTGGTTTTCTCTCCACTCTTCTTCGGCGATTCTACCGATCTTGCAAACACTCTCTAAGCATCATAAAGCCCTTAAGCGTAATACCCCACGATTCGGGCACACTCCAGACATGGTCGGGACACTCCCAGACCAATGATCAACAGAGGGACCTAGATGGCCATGTGACCCCTGTGCATTCCACGAAGATCTTTTGTCGTTTGAACCAAGACAGTCGTGTCTTATTCCTTTTGTCTCTCAATACTTGCATCGCCCGAGATCTGATCAATGCCATCACCATGTCGTGTTCAATATCATTACCGAACAATGTTACTTTTACTTGATCTGATAGGTGATATCCCTGTGATCAAATCACATGTTGCGTAGCTATTGGATATAACTTCTCTGAGTGGGCCCTTGAGTATCTTTCCATCACGTGGACGGACAAATCCCGCTCTTGACATATATTGCCTCTATGGTTCCTCCGAGTACCTGATGGCCCAAAATATATCGAGCTCGTTGGGGAACCCCAAGAGGAAGGTATGATGAGCACATCGGCAAGTTTTCCCTTAGTATGAAACCAAGGTTATCAATCCAGTAGGAGCAAGGAAACACCCCAAAGGTGTAGCTAGCTGAACGTTGGCAGGGCGCACTACTGGTGCCAGTAGCAACGTGGATACCTACACAACACAACCACAGAACTTTGCCCCCAACTTGCGATGAGGTTGTGAATCTCACCAGTTTTGCTGAAAACAAAGGATTAAACGTATCGAATGGAAGGAAGTAATAGTTTGTAGAAAGTAAACACAAAGCAGTAAACAGTTTGTAGATTGTATGTAAAAGAAAGGACCGGGGTCCATAGTTCCTCTCCTTAAGATAGATAACATGCCGGGTGAACAAATTACAGCGGGGCAATTGACAAACATCGAGAAAGCATACAAGCATATACTAATCATCTTGACTCCTTTGAGACTTGATTGGGCATTACAACATTATACATAGACCGCCATCCAACTACATATATGACTAATAATCCACCTTCAGGTTATCATCCAAACCCCCTCCAGTATTAAGTTGCAAGCAACGGATAATTGCATTACAAATTGCGTGTAAAGTAAACAATACGATTGTTCTATGAACAAAGAATTGTTGTTTTCTCCCTAGTAGCAACAACACATCTAGTACCTTAGAGATTTCTGTCACTTCCCCAGATTACCAGAGGCATGAACCCACTATCGAGCATAAATACTAACTCTTGGAGTTGCCAGCATCTACTTGGCCAAGATAGCTACTAACAACGGAAAGCATGCAGGATCACAAATAACAAAGACATGATAGAATCAATAATCAATCTGAAATAACATCTCAATATCCATCGGATCCCCGCAAACACAACATGAAGAATTACAAATAGATGATCTTGATCATGAACGGAGCTCACAAGATCTAAACATGAAAGCACAAAGGAGGAGAACCAACCATCTAGCTACTACACGGACCCGTAATCTAGAGATGAACTACCCATGCATCACACCAGAGGCTTGCATGATGATGAAGAAGGCCTCTAGGGTGAATTCCCCTCTCCAACAGGGTGCCGGAAGAGCTTCAGATCCCTCCCGATCTAGGGATAGAGACGACGGCGGCTACAGACTCTTTCGTGGAATTTTGATTGGGTACTTAGGGTTTTGGTATCGGAGGCATCTTATAGGCGGAAGGAGAGGCCGAGGGGGTTCTGGGGTCGGCCAGACCACTCCTAGGCGCGGGCTAGGCCTAGCCACGCGGCCAGGTGGTGTGGTCGGGCCCCAGCCCTTCTCCGTCTCGTATTCTGGCTCCAGATGTCTTCCGGTAAAATAGTGACTTTGGCTTTTGTCCCGTCCAATTCCGAGAATATTCATTTTCTAACTTCCTGGAACCAAAAACAGCAGAAAACAGGCAGCTTGCACTATGGCTCTTGTTAATAGGTTAGTCCAAGAAATCATATGAAAAGTACTCCAAAGTGTGGACAAAACACAAGAAAGTAGATAAAACTGAAGGAAATATGCCCTGAGAGGCAATAATAAAGTTGTTATTATGTATTCCTCCTATATGATAGATGTTTATTTTGCATGCTATAATTGTATTGATAGGAAACATCAATACATGTGTGTTTAATAAACAAAAAGGGTTTCTAGTTATGCCTCTCTTATAGACTAGCTTGTTGATTAACAAGATGATCAAAGTTTCCTGATCATGGACATTGGATGTTGTTAATAACAAGGTCACAACATTTGTGAAATGATGTGATGAACATTCATCCGAAGTATAGCATTACGATCAAGTCATTATGTTTATATTGCTATAACATCATACAAAGTAGTCTTAGTCCTTAGACCATGAGATCATGTTAATTGCTAACACCGGAAGAGTATCTTGATAACATCAAACGTCACACCATAACAGGGTGACCATAAAGGTGGGTTCAGTGCTATGAAGGTGTTATGTTGAGGCTCATGGATCAAGAGTGGAATTTTTCAATCCCGATGACGGATAGATATACTCTGGGCCCTCTCGGTGATATCACATTAAGATAGCTTGCAAGTAAGTGATGTGATCACTAGAATGTTACATCACGGGAACGAGAAAAGAGTGCATGTCGGTAACGAGATCAAACTAGGTATTTGGATACTGATGATCGAATCTCGGACATGTATTATATCATGAGACAAAGGGATTAAATTGCTGACGTTAAAGGTTCTCACGATCACAGAAGTCATCGTTGAATATGCAGGAGTCAGTATGGATCTCCAGGTCCCGCTTCTGAATATTGATCTGAGAGGAGTCTCAATCATGTCTGCATTATTTGCGAACCGTAGGGTGACACACTTAAGGGTTGCCGGACACCATTTAGGAGCACATATGTTCCAGACAAAAGGTTTGCAAAGCGCATGAAATGTTTTGATAGAAACAGGAAATGTTTCGATAGAAACCGGAATTGTTTCGGGAGAAATTGCAGAAAGTGGTTCTGCATGTGATATTGAAATGTTGCAAGGGGTTTTATGTGAATGTTTGTTAATTAAAGTAATTAACAAAATTCTGAATAAAATAAATAAAAGAGTTTTATTAATTGAGAGTTGCATTTAATTTGGTGGAAATTAAATACATGTGAGTGGGATTTTGGGTGGAGGCCATGTTTATGTGAGTGGAGGTTCACCACATGAATGAAGGAGGGGAGGAGTCCCCTCCCTCATGCGCCGGCTATGGGAGGGGAGGGGTCTCCCTCCCTCCTATATAATGCCCCCTCTCCCCTCTCACAAACCACACCTCCTCGTGAAGGATCTCTCTCCCCCTCTAGATATTTCCCCATGGTCTCGGATTAGCGAGATATATGTTCTTGGTGGCCTTGCGTCTGGAAGGAGTTGCTGCTTCCGCTGATTCGCTGGAGCGAGGAGGTGGAGGTTGTCTGGTGGCTTGAACGTGTGTGCGAGGACAGATGCGCTACTGATTTGCGGCGCTCGGACTTCCACACGATCTTGAGATCGGCAAGCGTACAACTACATCAACCACGAGTTCCTACTCATTAACAAAACTCATTGTCTTCGAGGGTAAGTTCTCCATGGATGTATGTCCACCCGTTGCTCTGTATCTAGTAGATAGATCTTGGCGTATAGTTCTCATCGTAGGAATTTTTTTGTTTTCTATGCTGCGGACCCAACAGTGGTATCAGAGCCTGATCTATGCGTAGGTGCTTTGCACGGGTAGTACACATATGTTTATATGTGGGCAATGATGATCATGTACTTTGGATATTGGTGGCATAGTGGGATGAAGCAGCCCGGACCAACCTTACATGTCATCGTACATGAGACCGGTTCCACGACTAACATGCAATTAGTTTTGCATAAGTGGCTAGCGGGTGTCTGTCTCTCCTACTATAGTCAATATCTGATTTACAACGAGTTGCTAATAACTTGGTTATCCTCGTTGTGGTTCATGTTCGTAGGTAAGACCGGTTCTATCTCCGAAAGCCCTAAGCCACGTAAAACCTGCAATTGATAAATTAGAGGCGTCTAGTTTAGATCGTTGCTGGGCTAGTGTCTTGATATGGTATTGTTGTAAGTAGATGTATGATAGATACTCTTACAACTCACTTAACGTGTAAGTTCCATAGACCTTGGCCTTACACATAAAGGAATGATAGAGATCATACCACGATGCAAATGATAGAGATCAAATGCATGGACCATATCACCTCACTTCACACATTAGATGTTAGCATCTTATATTGCTAGTTTGGCGCTTTTGGTAGCATTATAAGATGATCCCTCATTTAGATATCAAGATAAAATATGTTCTTCCTTAAGTATGCACCGTTTTGTGGATCGTGTTTTGAGGCATCACGTGATGATCGGGTGTTCTCGACTCTACGCTTTCATACAACGGGTGTAAGACAGTTTTACACACGCGAATACTAAGGTTCTTACTTGACGAGCCTAGCATGTACAGACATGGCCTCGGAACATGGACCGAAAGGTTAAGCATGAGTCATATAGTTGATATGATGCCCATATAGATGCTCGCCTTTGAAGCTACACTGACTCACGTGATGATCGGACTTGGTGTAGTGGATTTGGTTCATGTAATCACAAAAAGGACACGAGGGATGTCGTTTTTGAGTGGGAGTTCATTAGTAATTTGGATTAGTTGAACTAAATCTATCATAAACTTAGTCTAAATATATTTTACAAATTCTGTTGTAGATGGCACCACCTGCTTTTAATTTCAATGTGTTCATGGAGAAAGAGAAACTTGCTGCGAATGGTAGCAACTTCACCAACTGGGCTATGAATTTGAGGATTCTCCTCACTGCTGCACAAAAGCAATATGTACTAGAGGCGCCGCTAGGCCCCCCACCAGCTCCTGATGCCCCTGACGAGGAAAAGAACGTCTATATAACTCGTCAGGAGGACCACAACTTAGTTCATTACGGCATACTGTATGGGCTAGAGCCAGAACTTCGAAAACGTTTCGAAAATGGCAATGCCTTTGATACCATGGGAGAATTGAAAATGATTTTCAATACCCATGCTGCCATAGAGAGTTATAATGCTTCGGAAAAGTTCTTTAGCTACATGATGGAAGAGAACAACTCCGTTAGTGAGCACGTACTCAAAATGTCTGGGTACGCCGATAAGCTTGTGTCCTTGGGAATAACGATTCCCAATGACTTAGGCATACATCGTGTTCTCCAATCTCTGCCACCTAGCTACAAGAGCTTCGTGATGAACTATAATATGCAGGGCATGAAGAAGTCTCTTCCCGAGCTTCTATCAATGCTTAAGACTGCAGAAGTGGAGATTAGGAAAGAACATCAAGTGTTGATGATCAATAAGACCACCGGTTTCAAGAAGGACAAGAAAGGCAAGCAGAAGGGAAAGAAGGGCGGCAAATCTGTTGCCGCGCCTGAAAAGAAACCCCGAACTGGCCCTAAGTCTGACAACGAGTGCTACTATTGCAAGGGGACTGGCCATTGGAAGCGCAACTGCCCCAAGTATTTGGCGGACAAGAAGGCTGGCAAGGCAAACAAAGGCATATGTGATATACATGTTATTGATGTGTACTTGACTAGTACTCGCAGTAGCACCTGGGTATTTGATACGGGATCGGTTGCTAATATATGTAACTCGGTTCAGGGGCTGCGGAACAAGTGACAACTAGCAAGGGATGAGGTCACGATGCGGGTCGACAATGGATCAAGAGTTGATGTGATCGCCGTCGGAACGCTGCCTCTCCATATGCCGTCGGGATTAGTTATAAACCTGAATAATTGTTATTTGGTGCCTGCACTGAGCATGAACATTGTATCCGGATCATGTTTGATGCAAAGTGGTTATTCGTTTAAGTCTGAAAACAATGGTTGTTCGATTTATATGAATAATATCTTTTATGGTCATGCACCTGTGTTGAATGGTTTATTTCTATTGGATCTCGATAGTAGTATTACGCATATTCATAATGTTGATGCTAAAAGGATTAAACTTGATAATGATATATCTGCATATATATGGCACTGCCGTCTAGGTCATATTGGCGTTAAATGCATGAAGAAACTCCATTCTGATGGACTTTTGGAATCACTTGATTTTGAATCATTTGATACATGTGAGCCATGCCTTATGGGCAAGATGACTAGAACGCTGTTTTCCGGTTCAATGGAACGGGCAAACAGATTTATTGGAAATCATACATACTGATGTGTGTGGACCAATGAGTGTGTCGGCGCAAGGTGGATATCGTTATTTTGTTACTTTCACGGATGATTTGAGTAGATACGGGTATATCTATTTGATGAAACATAAGTCTGAAACCTTTGAAAAGTTCAAAGAATTTCAGAATGAAGTGGAAAATCATCGTAACAGAAAGATCAAATTTCTGCGGTCCGACCGTGGAGGAGAGTATCTTAGTTACGAGTTTAGCACACATATGAAAGACTATGGAATAGTTTCACAACTCACGCCTGCCGGAACACCACAACGTAATGGTGTGTCAGAACGTCGTAATCGTACTTTATTGGATATGGTTCGATCTATGATGTCTCTGACTGACTTGCCACTGTCTTTTTGGGGTTATGCACTGGAAACCGCTGCATTCACTTTAAATAGGGCACCATGTAAATCCGTTGAAAAGACACCGTATGAATTATGGTTTGAAAACAAACCTAAGCTGTCATTTCTTAAAGTTTGGGGATGCGATGTTTATGTGAAGAAACTTCAAGCGGATAAACTCGAACCCAAAGCGAAAAATTTTGTCTTCATAGGATACCCTAAGGAAACGATTGGGTATACCTTCTATCACAGATCTGAGGGCAAGGTCTTTGTTTCCAAGAATGGATCCTTTCTTGAGAAGGAGTTTCTCGCGAAAGGTGTGAGTAGTCGGAAGGTAGAACTCGAAGAGGTTATTGAACCTTCTCTTCATGAAATGGCAAGTAGCGCAGCACCGGAAGTTGTTTCGGAGTTGACTTCACCTAATGAAGAGAGAGCTAATGATATTGATCATGAAACTCCAGAAGAGGACACTACCGAACCTCGCAGGTCAAGCAGGACACGTGCAGCTCCTGAACTGTACGGCAATCCTGTTATGAATTTCATGATTGATGAAATAGATGACCCTGCGACGTATGAAGAAGTGATGATGAGCCCTGATTCCAACAAATGGCTAGAAGCCATGAAATCCGAGATGGAATCCATGTATGAAAACCAGGTTTGGACCTTGGTGGACTTACCTCACGATCGAAAGGCCGTTGAGAATAAATGGATTTTCAAAAGAAAAACTGATGCTGATGGTAATGTAACCATCTATAAGGCTCGACTTGTCGCAAAGGGGTTTCGACAAATTCAAGGAGTTGACTACGATGAGACATTCTCTCCCGTAGCGATGCTTAAGTCGGTTAGGATTATGTTAGCAATTGCTGCATATTTCGATTATGAAATATGGCAGATGGATGTCAAAACTGTGTTCCTCAATGGTAATATTGAAGAAGAGTTGTATACGATACAACCTAAGGGTTTTGTCGATCCTAAGGATGTTGATAAGGTGTGCAAACTTCAGCGATCCATCTATGGACTGAAGCAAGCATCCCAGAGTTGGAATCTCTGCTTTGATGAGGTGATCAAAGAGTTTGGATTTGTCCAAACTTATGGAGAGGCTTGTATTTACAAGAAAGTGAGTGGGAGCAATGTGGCATTTCTGATATTATATGTGGATGACATATTATTGATTGGAAATGATATAGATCTTTTAAACAGTGTTAAAAGTTATCTAGACAACTAATTTTCGATGAAGGACCTTGGTGAAGCTTCATATATATTAGGCATTAAAATCTATAGAGATAGATCAAGACGCCTAATTGGGCTATCGCAGAGTACATACCTTGATAAGATATTAAAGAAGTTTAATATGGACGGAAGTAAGAAGGGGTACTTACCTATGTTGCAAGGCAAGACATTGAGTAAGACTCAAAGTCCGGCTACGGCGGAAGAAAGAGAGATAATGGATAAGATCCCCTATGCCTCAGCCATAGGCTCTATAATGTATGCCATGCTATGTACAAGACTGGATGTGGCACATGCTATTAGTTTGACTAGTAGGTACCAATCTGATCCAGGTTCGGAACACTGGATAGCGGTCAAGAATATCCTTAAGTACTTGAGAAGAACTAAGGATATGTTTCTTGTATACGGAGGTGACGAAGAGCTAGTCGCTAAGTGTTATGTCGATGCTAGCTTTGACACTGATCCAGATGACTCTAAGTCTCAATCTGGATACGTATTTCTCTTGAACGGAGCAACAGTTAGTTGGAGGAGCTCCAAACAACCTGTGGTGGCTGGATCAACGACGGAGGCGGAATATGTTGCTTCTTCAGAAGCAGCGCAGGAAGCGGTTTGGATGAAGGAGTTCATAACGGAACTGGGTGTGGTTCCTAGTGCATTGGACCCAATGGTGATCTATTGTGACAACAATGGAGCCATAGCTAACACCAAGGAACCAAGGTCTCACAAGAATTCCAAGCATATTAAGCGCCGGTTTCACTCCATCCGCGAGCATGTCAAGGATAGAGATATAAAGATTTGTAAAGTGCACACGGACCTGAATGTAGCAGATCCGTTGACTAAAGTACTCCCTAGGGAAAAACATGATCAACACCAGAACTCCATGGGTGTTAGATTTATCACTATGTAAACTAGATTATTGTCTCTAGTGCAAGTGGGAGACTGAAGGAAATATGCCCCGAGAGGCAATAGTAAAGTTGTTATTATGTATTCCTTGTATATGATAGATGTTTATTTTGCATGCTATAATTGTATTGATAGGAAACATCAATACATGTGTGTTTAATAAAAAAAAGGGTTCCTAGTTATGCCTCTCTTATAGACTAGCTTGTTGATTAACAAGATGATCAAAGTTTCCTGATCATGGACATTGGATGTTGTTAATAACAAGGTCACAAAATTTGTGAAATAATGTGATGAACATTCATCCGAAGTATAGCATTACGATCAAGTCATTATGTTTATATTGCTATAACATCATACAAAGTAGTCTTAGTCCTTAGACCATGAGATCATGTTAATTGCTAACACCGGAAGAGTATCTTGATAACATCAAACGTCACACCATAACAGGGTGACCATAAAGGTGGGTTCAGTGCTATGAAGGTGTTATGTTGAGGCTCATGGATCAAGAGTGGAATTTGTCAATCCTGATGACGGATAGATATACTCTGGGCCCTCTGGGTGATATCACATTAAGATAGCTTGCAAGTAAGTGATGTGATCACTAGAATGTTATATCACGGGAACGAGAAAAGAGTGCATGTCGGTAACGAGATCAAACTAGGTATTTGGATACCGATGATCGAATCTCGGACATGTATTATATCATGAGACAAAGGGATTAAATTGCTGACGTTAAAGGTTCTGACGATCACAGAAGTCATCGTTGAATATGCAGGAGTCAGTATGGATCTCCAGGTCCCGCTTTTGATTATTGATCTGAGAGGAGTCTCAATCATGTCTGCATTATTCTCGAACCGTAGGGTGACACACTTAAGGGTTGCCAGACAACATTTATGAGCACATATGTTCCAGACAAAAGGTTTGCAAAGCGCATGAAATGTTTCGATAGAAACCGGAATTGTTTCGGGAGAAATTGCAGAAAGTGGTTCTGCATGTGATATTGAAATGTTGCAAGGGGTTTTATGTGAATGTTTGTTAATTAAAGTAATTAACAAAATTCTGAATAAAATAAATAAAGAGTTTTATTAATTGAGAGTTGCATTTAATTTGGTGGAAACTAAATACATGTGAGTGGGATTTTGGGTGGAGGCCATGTTTATGTGAGTGGAGGTTCACCACATGAATGAAGGAGGGGAGGAGTTCCCCCCCCTCATGCGCCGGCTATGGGAGGGGAGGGGTCTCCCTCCCTCCTATATAAAGCCCCCCTCTCCCCTCTCACAAACCACACCTCCTCGTGAAGGATCTCTCTCCCCCTCTAGATATTTCCCCATGGTCTCGGATTAGCGAGATACATGTTCTCGGTGGCCTTGCGTCTGGAAGGAGTTGCTGCTTCCGCTGATTCGCTGGAGCGAGGAGGTGGAGGTTGTCCGGTGGCTTGAACGTGTGTGCGAGGACGGATGCGCTGCTGATTTGCGGTGCTCGGACTTCCACACGATCTTGAGATCGGCAAGCGTACGACTACATCAACCACGAGTTCCTACTCGTTAACAAAACTCGTTGTCTTCGAGGGTAAGTTCTCCATGGATGTATGTCTACCCGTTGCTCTGTATCTAGTAGATAGATCTTGGCGTATAGTTCTCATCGTAGGAATTTTTTTGTTTTCTATGCTGCGGACCCAACAAAAACCAAGCATGGAACATCAAAAATTATAGATACATTTACAATGTATCAACATCCCCAAGCTTAACTCCTGCTAGTCCTCGAGTAGGTAAGTGATAAAAAGAAAGAATAATTTTTGAGGTGGCTCTCCTTAAGATAGATAACATACTGGGTGAACAAATTACACCGGGGCAATTGACAAACATCGACAAAGCATACAAGCATATACTAATCATCTTGACTCCTTAGAGACTTGATTGGGCATTACAACATTATACATAGACCGACATCCAACTGCATCTATGACTAATAATCCACCTTCAGGTTATCATCCGAACCCCCTCCAGTATTAAGTTGCTAGCAACGGATAATTGCATTAGGAATTGCGTGTAAAGTAAACAATACGATTGTTCTATGAACAAAGGATTGTTGTTTTCTCCCTAGTAGCAACAACACATCTAGTACCTTAGAGATTTCTGTCACTTCCCCAGATTACCAGAGACATGAACCCACTATCGAGCATAAATACTAACTCTTGGAGTTGCCAGCATCTACTTGGCCAAGATAGCTACTAACAACGGAAATCATGCAAGATCACAAATAACAAAGACATGATAGAATCAATAATCAATCTGAAATAGCATCTCAATATCCATCGGATCCCCGCAAACACAACATGCAGAATTACAAATAGATGATCTTGATCATGAATGGAGCTCACAAGATCTAAACATGAAAGCACAAAGGAGGAGAACCAGCCATCTAGCTACTACATGGACCCATAGTCCAGAGATGAACTACTCACGCATCACACCGGAGGCTTGCGCAATGACGAAGAAGGCCTCCAGGGTGAATTCCCCTCTCCGGCAGGGTGCCGAGAAGAGCTTTAGATCCCTCCCGATCTAAGGACAGAGACGAGGGCCGCTACAGACTCTTTCATGGAATTTTGATCGGGTACTTAAGAGTTTTGGTATCGGAGGCTTCTTATAGGTGGAAGGAGAGGCCGAGGGGGTGCTGGGGTTGGCCAGACCACCCCGTGACGCGGGCCAGGCCTGGCCGCACGGCCAGGTGGTGTGGCCGGGCCCCAGCCCTTGTCCGTCTCGTATTCTGGCTCCAGGTGTCTTCCGGTAAAATAGTGACTTTGGCTTTTGTCCCGTCCAATTCCGAGAATATTCATTTTCTGACTTCCTGGAACCAAAAACAGCAGAAAACAGGCAGCTGGCACTGTGGCTCTTGTTAATAGGTTAGTCCAAGAAATCATATGAAAAGTACTCCAAAGTGTGGATAAAATCAAGCATGGAACATCAAAAATTATAGATACATTTACAATGTATCAGTACCTGAACACACCTTTATAGTCACTGTGTTACGAAGTGATGCTTGATACTATCTAAGCACTCTCAGGAGACAGTGATTGATATAGCCTCACGGTCTAAGGAATAGTCTATGAGGGTCTATTCTAATCATCGTAACTTGAACTTCGTGACATGATCGGGTCACGATGTTTAGGTTGGGTATTGTTCATCATCTCATTCTCAGAATGAGTTGACTCCATTTCCAACTGGCATAAATGCCACATGATCAGGAAACCTTGATCATCTGTCGACCAATGAACTAGTGACTAGAGTTTTACCGGGAACCCTTGGTTGTTTATATATCACATGTGTATTGACGTTTCCTTTTAATATAGTTATAGCTTGATATAAAACTTAATCATAAACTTTACGAAATATGATAATAATCCTTATTATTATTTGTCTCTAGGGCATATTTCCAACAGTCTCCCACTTGCACTAGAGTACAAATAAACTAGCTGCATTTGTTCTTAATCATTGGCACCATATTTCCCGGTACCTTGAACATGCTTGCTCATGGAAGAGGTTGAGTCTTGGTCCTGTACTTTACAGTCCCAAATCCTTTGCAACTTAGTAATGTCACCTTGATTGACACTAATACTTTATCATCACATGATAACATCTTTGTGTATGCATCGTCGCTATGGCAGCAGAACGAGGCCGGATTCTAGGAGCCTACAGTGACTTTAGATCAACCTTGAGGGCTTTATTATGGGCACTGTGCCCTGGGACACATCATTCTACGTTAAAAGCGAACTAGCCCCGCCATAACATTATACAACACCTTAGATGGTACCCTTATCTATTATTATAAATGTAATTATCGAAACATGAGTGCACCCTGTGCAACTTTTGATGTTTTTGTTCACCTCGCTTCCTAGTTAACTTTAGTCACTATTATAGGAGTTTCCAATATATTCCCTTATAACATAACCCTTTATGCTTTAAGATATGTCATCCTTTATGGATTTGGAAAACATGTCTACAGTTCTCTATTAGACACTCCGGACAAACTTAGCTCAACGTTCCGTGATTCGAACTTAATCACTTTTCAAACGTTCCTTATTGGATCATATATTATGTTAAGTTATTATCTCGGTTTTCTAAGATAGAACCTATGTCTCAACATAGTGGATGATGACCATCCTTTTTCTTTCTTTCAACCATTGATGTTAAACTTAATACTATTCCTAATTTGAGTTATTAAGAACCAGTTCCTTAATTAACTTTTATTCTGAAACCCTTTTCAGAATCCTTTAAGGAATACTACATAATATCATAATATTCTTATTATCAACTTCTACTCCCTATAAACCATTATTTATTGGTACTTGCGCTTTTATTCTCAATGTGTCAAATACACACTTAAGAATTACTCCTTTAAGCTCCTATTCAAAATATGTTCCCAACATATTTGGGTATGAGTCACTACTCTTACTAAAACTATGTTCCTACATATTTGAATTTTAGACTTATATTGCTCCCACTCAGAATGTGTTCCCGACACATTTGAGTTCGAGACTTACATCGCTCCCACTCAAAAATATGTCATTCACATATTGTTTTAGGAAGACTTTCATAGCTCCCACTGAATTTCATGCAAATTGCATATCCACTCACTATTTTGAACAACTACAAAATCCTTTGATCAAATATCAAACTAGGAGATTTACTATGAGATACTAGTAGTTTACCAGTTTTAAATCCACCAGACTTTCAGCACACTTGAATCAAATTCATTTCCAACACTTCACATATTGTGCTTTCGTCATTCACCCCTTTTCCACTATGGCTTTGCAGTCATTTGGGAAAAACCACGTAACCCCTTTACTTGTAAGATTCAACAATGAATTGCTTTCTAATCTCATGTGAACTTTGCTATTAGGATTTCTCATAATTTTAGTTTACCATTATTTCCTTAGTAGTTCGTAGGTATGTCATATTTCGGTAATCATGACAAATTATTCACAAATGTCTCCATACAAGATATGGGAAACATTTTGAATCCTACTTCATGTAGTGAAAACACAAGTGGGGAAAACACAATGATCAATATCATTGATTCTTTCCTTTATGAAGAGAATCATTCAGGAACGCTTTCTGTTGCGCTTCTCAACACGCTGATACAGGGTTTTGAATCCTCATCATCTTTTTCACTATCTTCCATTTGCTCTATAATTGATAAATATCACTGAATGTGAACTTTCTCGAGAATGCACCAAAATCCAAGCAATACTAGTTTTGCTTTCCTTTTGGTTTCAGCTATCGATTTTTGTATTCAAAGTTTCCAATGAATACTCTACAAGGACTTATTCACTATTTTTTTGGTTATATCGAATAACCCCAAAACTTTTATGACAATCCATACTAGATATGGAGACGATCTGATGAATTCAGATGGTTCACTATATGTTCTAATTGAGTGCTAACTATTTTTAACTAATGGTCTCTACACCTACACTACAATGATTTATTTGGTGCCATCTATTCACCCACTTTGATATCAAATATCATATTGTGATGCTTTGCATTTTGACATTTCAAACGCATTGCATTCCACAATTTTATGTTTATACCATTCTTATAAAGTCAAATTTCATTACTATTGATCAAATCGTAGTAATTAGATTCTCTTTTATCTTATACCCTTAATTGATGAAATACTTTGATCATATCAAATAGTTTCATACTCATGTTTCCTTTGGTAAACTTCTTTACACATTTAAACAATCATATAATGATAATCAACATTTTGTTAAACTACAATACATCGAATATGTATTCTCTTTAACAATTCATCAAACACTTTGTATTCAAGTAATACATGGTGTTCAAGTTATTTTACCGAACTTAGGCATGATTCATATGTGACAAGAAATCGAATGAGTTTCACATATTATCAACATAACTTTGAAGTTAAACAATGGTTTCATTCATTAATGAACATATCATTAAGTTGGGTAATTTCAAGGCATTTCAATATTTTACAAATGTTCATGCATTATCAATTAGTTTCAACAACAAGGATAATTCACATATAATCGAACAAGATATGAACACGAATCGAGATCATTAATAAAAGTGGAACAACTGTTTGTTACAAGCTCATATGAATAACCGTCTCACAAAGTGTGAGACACACTAAAGAAGTTCACAATCTATCGATTACAATAACTATCCAAAAACCATAAACTAAGTGATAAATGTCGAGGAAGGGTGCTGTTGGCCATCATCATCATGCTCGCCATCAACACACAATGTCACCTCCTCTCCAGCAAGCACCTATCATGTAGATGGACCTGTTTTCAGCAAAACAGAACAAGTATCAAATATACTTAACACTACAAATGTGTTTGCAAGATTATAACATTTACAATATGGTATATCAAATATATACCTTTGTCATTGATGACTTCTCCTGCAATGGGTTCAACCTCCACTTTCCTGAGATATGATATGAACCTGTGAAAATACCGTGTTTCCGCATCGCCTCTCATGATGCAATTCCTAGCATGTGCTCGGTAGCTTGGTGGCAGCAACCGCAGCACAACGCCATTTGCAAAAGAGCTCGTCATCCAGCTGTCCAAGAAGTATGCTGGCCTCATGTACGCATCATGCATGTGCTCCAAGTGGTCGTCAAGTGAAGAGTTCTCCTCCATCTTAATGGAGAGGAAATCTCCCATCAGCTCATGCTCCCATATGCGTGCTTGTTCCACGAAATGTGTCCTAAGCTGTAGCATTACCGTACGAGGGTCGACATTACCCACGATAGGACACAACTCATCCACCATTCTGAAACGCATTATAACTGAAATGAAGGAGGCCATCTCACGATGGTAGTAGCAGTCTTCCCGTTGCTCTGGGTTTCTAGGTCACTGGGCTGATCCAAATCCATCTCGTTGAGTATATAGTCGACCATGTTATTCTCGCTAAGGAGAACGTGGAGACGCATAACCCATATAGAGAAGTTTGATCCGTCTAGCCTGATCTTCTCTCCTTCTAACCAATTGTCAACAGGAAAGGTAGCATCGGGGAGAACCATTTTCTACATTTATAATTGCAAGAAAGAATTTAGACTAAGTTTATAATTAAATGAGTTAATAATAACTCCACTAAGAAACACCTATCCCCTAAAGGGTTCTAGTGATAACATGACCCCTTTTCCCCACATCTCCCCCGATCATCATGGCCATCAATGTGGGTTCTAGGGTGGACGCTAAACGTCGGTCACATCATTCATGCGACTCGTGCTCGATCTTTCGACCATCCGCATTGTGAGGCCATGTCTGCTACATGATATGCTCGCCAACTCAACCTTAGTGTATTCGCTGTGCAACATTGCTTACACCCACTGTATGCGAACGTAGATATGTCCGACACCCGATCATCACGGCCTACCTCATACCGAAGAACTTTCTTGGTGGTGCACACTAAGGGAGAACACAATCATTGGTATTTTTAATAGGGATCATCTTATTAGGCTACCGTCGAGTATATAATACTAGCACACAATAAGATATACAAACAATAACATTGAATGTAAATGCGATGTGATATGGTCCTTCACGTCGTGATCTCTGTCCGGCGTCACCGGATTCCGGCGCTAGGGTTCTGGCGCCGTAGACACTAGGGTACCAGTGTATTTCCGGCAAGGTAGTCCGCCACCTTTGTGACTATCTACTACTACTTCGTAACATAAGGTAATCACTTTACCTTTGCCACAAGCATATCACAAAGCAATGCCCCCTGCAAAACAAAGTTAGATGCCTCTACTTTATCTTGCATGTTTTACGTGGCTGAATGGGCTTTCGCACAAGAACCGTTCTTACCTACAAACTTTTACCACAACGTTGATCAAGTAGTTATCTGTACTATACCCCTTTCGGGGCCCTGCGTTGCAAATGGCATACCAACTAATCCGAGAGAGGCAGACACCCCCCAAAGCCACTTTATACGGTACAAGTCATATGTCAAGCGTGGACTAGTCTCGCGAATGAACGCGTAAAGTCGGTTGGGGCCGCTTCATCAAGCATTAATGCGGTATAGACAAGTACACATGGGAGGGTAACAACTAAAAGATCAACGCCCACATGCTACATCTCGTGTGTTCTACCCGTACTAGCATTACTACGCATAGATCTATCTTTGATACCACTGTAGGGGTTCGCGTATGAAAAAAATAAAATTGTACCCTACACCCCTGAACCCCTGATGTTGCTAGGACCTTTCTATTAGTAATGCAGTAACGGGAGGGGCTTTTCGTTAACTTACCCTTGAAGACCGAAAAGTGTTGTCAACGCTCAGGAGAGCATGGTTGATGTAGACGAGCCGAAGCCGACCTCAAGGTCGTGATGAAGTCCTTGCGCTCCTGTGGCTCCAACAACTTGAGTGCCTCAAGTGTGACACCTCGCGGGGAGTTACATGCATCCAGTGCCTGATGATGACTCCCGCTTCCCCGATCTAGCGGAAGTAGAGCTCCTGGATCCGAATCTAGCATCGCGACGGCGCTCCGCGGTGAAGACGTCTCTTGTTCGCGTAGTCCGAACTTGGGACCATAGTCATGGGAGAGAGAGAATATCAATTGGAGGTCTCCCCAAGGGTGAGGAAACCTTTATTGAATATTGTGTGTATTTATCTGGCCAAATAACCCCACTATATATAGGGGGAGGGGAGGTACTACCTCCCTCAAAGTCCCGGGGTGGGACTAAAGGAGGGAGGGAGGTGGGGAGGCGTGCCGGCCAGCCCCCACCCATGGGCCCCAAGTGGGGCAGGCCCACTAGGGCTGCCGGCCACCCCCTAGGCCTCTCCTAGGGGTGTGGTCCCCTCTTGGGAGCCTTTTGACCATTTAATTGATTTTCTCTTTATTAATTAATTATGAATAAAGTATTAAATTAATATTTAACATTCATTCACATATTATTAAATCTCCGTGGTTATGGAACACCTTCCATCTCCACTCCGTACATCCTCTGGACTTACCGAAACCCTTTCGGTTTTCTCTCTACTCTTCTTCGGTGATTCTACCGATCCTGTAAACACTCTCTAAGCACCATCAAGCCCTTAAGCATGATACCCCATGGTTCGGGAACACTCCAGACATGTTCGGGACACTTCCGGACCAATGATCAACGGAGGGACCTAGATGGCCATGTGACCCCTATGCATTCCACGAAGATCTTTTGTCATTTGAACTGGGACAGTCGTGTCTTATTCCTTTTGTCTCTCAATACTTGCATTGCTCGAGATCTGATCAATGACATCACCATGTCGTGTTCAATCTTGTTACCGAACAATGCTACTTGACTCGTTCTGACAAGTGATATCCCTGTGATCAAATCATGTGCTGCGCAGCTATTGGATATAACTTCTCCGAGTGGGCCCTTGAGTATCTTTCCGTCACGTGGACGGACAAATCCCTCTCTTGAAATATATTGCCTCTACGGTTCCTCCAAGTACCTGAACACACCTTTATAGTCACTATGTTACCAAGTGACTCTTGATGCTATCTAAGCACTCTCGGGAGACAGTGATTGATATAACCTCACGTTCTAAGGAATAGTCTACGACGGTCTATTCTAATCATCGTAACTTGAACTTCGTGACATGATTGGGTCATGATGTTTAGGTTGTGTATTGGTTCATCATCTCATTCTTAGAATGAGTTGACTCCATTTCCAACTGGCATAAATGCCACATGATCAGGAAACCTTGATCATCTATTGACCAATGAACTAGTGACTAGAGTTTCACTAGGAACCCCTGGTTGTTTATATATCACATGTGTATTGACGTTTCCATTCAATACAGTTATAGCATGATATAAAACTTAATCATAAACTTTACGAAATATGATAATAATCCTTATTATTATTTGTCTCTAGGGCATATTTCCAACATTAGTTTTGTACCTTGCATGATTTTGTACATGGTGTGCCTTCCACGTAATTGTCTTGAGTTATCAAGTCTATTTGTGTATGTTGGGTGGCACACCATGTTGTTTGTTTCTTGTGTTAGAGCTTTCTTGATTATATTTGGTATCTTATTTGGATCTTGTGAGAGATTAATGGACTATCCCATTTTGGGGGAGTGTTATTCTTGGCCATTCCACAATCCTAAAAATGTGTGTTCATGAGGAATACCACCTAGAATTGATATTGCAATATTATCTAGTCTCTATGTGGTATGATTCTCATGATAAATTCAAGTTCTATTATGTCCATTAATTATTTATATTTGGATCTTTTTGCCTCATGTTGAGATTTATGGTTTATCACATTATGGGGGAGTCATATGTTTGGGGCATATTACAAGCCTAGAAAATGTGAAAATTCGAGGTTGTGTCACTTAGAATTGATATTGATAATTATCTAGCTCCTATGTGACACATTTTCTCAAACAAGCTCCAATTTTCTTGAATGCCTTCATTGCCCATTTTTTGGATCTTGTTTGTGAGAGTGTCTCTTGGTATATGCTTCCTCATAATTAGGTCTCTATATCCTCAAGTAAACCATTAAATTCAAGTTACTCTAATCACTAGTGACTGTGTGACTATTGGAAGCTACCAAGAATCTCTTCCGGAGCATCAAGCTTAATTCTTATACTTTGGTATATGCTTCTTTGTGTGAATATGATCTTGAATATCCATATGAAATACCTCAGGAATATTATTCCCAATACTTCTTGTCCTTGGACAATTAGTACTAGATTTATGGTAGAAGTTTATTGATCATATTCACTTTTGCCTTTGCTTAATTTTGTACTATCTCTTGCCAAGAAAATGTTTTGTGTTGTCTCCCAAGCTTTTCTTGCCTCTTGTGGATCTTCTTATTTTTCTGGTATCCTCGTGTGTTTTATTTAATGTAGGTACTAGTGATGATCCCATCTGTGTGCATTTTGCATTCAAAAGGAAAATCCTACATAATGCACTATCCATGGGGGAGCTCTCCTATATTATTTAGAACACTCATATTTATGCTTCTTGTTTTGTTCCATATCATGTTTTATGTGCTTGGAAGTTCGATCTTTTTTTTTGGTATTGTGCCATCATGAAAAGTGTGGAGAGTGTGGTTTATTTGTTGGAACCTTGCTCTTTTGGGGAGTTAGTTTTGTCTCATTCCTTATTTCGTATTTTAACTTTTTAGAATGAGATAAATCCTTGAGAATTTGTGTCTTTATATATCTTTTGCTCTTTGGCTTTAGCTTAGTTCATTTGTTGAACTTGTGTTCGGTCATGTGTTGATTGGATTCCTTGATACATTTTGGACACCTTTTGTCGTGTCACACTCTTGTGTGTACCGTCTTAGTTTACTTTGTGTTTTTGTTCAAATTGTATATTGATGAGTGCATATCTGCATCATATTTTATATTATTATTTTGCATTGTAGATGTAGGATCTTGGTATTTTACGACACTCGCGCACACATTTTATGTCTGTTTTCACCAGGATCAGGACAAATGATGGATACAATGGATACAATTCTTGGAGCAGTTGTACTAAGGAGAAAAGGAGTCAAAAACAACGTAAATCGTTTATTTGGGAAATATCAATAATACCAGAAGAAAAATCGAAGCGAATAAGGCGTATAGACGGTTTAACGACCAACTATACGGCGGGAATAAATTTTCCGGCCGTACAGTTCCCGCCGTATAGTTGGCGCCACCACCGCCTCATCAAATAGTTTCACCCCGTGCATCTGGATCAGGGAGACGACATATAGAAAAACCAGAAATCATCGAAACCTCACCTCCGGAAACCAGAAATCACCGAAACTTCACCATCGTAGTATGAGATTGAAATAAGATAAAGTTTATTATGATATTCATCGCTGTGATCATGTGTTAGATTATGTTCATCTTGATGTTGGGAGAAGTCAACCTCTCAATATTTGCCACTTGTGGGGACTTGATGGAGGGAACTACTTGTTTGTAGACGCAGGTGTGTTAGCACTTATAGTGGCTATAAAGCTATTGGCACTCCTTACGTATCAACTTGGGAACCGAGGAAACTCACGAAACACTATCCATGCCATGGGATATGTCCTACGGGATTAAGTCCCTTAATAGCGCAGTAATTCGATTGATGTCGATTGCTGACTACTGTGGTTATGAGGATGATGTGAGCAGTGGTTGCTGCCTATTTGTCCAAATACGGAGTTCCTCCCACACATACACAGTTGAGAATGTTCATGATAATAATCTTTACCTTAGTTCTTTATAATGCTAGTGGTGTATCCGCTACTCCCTAAGAACGCTTTTTCCCTATTGTAGTTCCAATCTCTCTTACATACACGATACTTACTTTCTGTGTTTAGTTGTTTTACTTTACTTATTGTTGCTCTTATACCAAAAATCCAAAAACACCTTTTTACGCAATACTCGCATTTTATCTTGTCAATTAGAACTTTATCTAGGATTTCTATTGTAGTATTTAATTCAAGAGTTATTAGACTTCAGTCTCCTGCTCCCTGTGGGATCGATATCTTTATTTCAAAACTAGCTACAAATGATCTATGCACTTGCAGTCATCAAGCTATTTTCCAGCGCAGTTGCCGAGGAGCTAAGGGATGTAGGTCTTTTAGTTTTATTTATTTATTTTTGTCTTGCTAAGTTTTGTTTTGAGTTACAGGTTTCCACCAACATGATGGAGTTTGAGCATATGACTACTGCTAACCCACTCAGCCACTTTGGGAAGCCCTATGATATATATAAAAGAGACAACTCCAACAAGAAGACAATGGGGTTTGAAATAAATCCTCTATTACTTGGTATTCTACACAAGAAGCAATTTACTAGGGATGAAGAAGATCCTGGTCCATATGAGCATATTGCATGTTTTAAAGATATATGTGGCACTTTTCAATTGATGGGATATACTGCTAATGAGGTAAGGGTTAAACTTTTTAGTCAGACTTTGACTAGTTCAGCTCTCTCATGGTACATATCTCTACCCCCAGAAGCCACTACCACTTGGGATAATTTAGCCTGTGAATTTCTAGCAAAATATTACCCATTATCAAAATCTTTTGGAATCAGGCGTCTTATAATGACTTGGAGGAACCGTCTTAATGAAGGACTAGTAAGAGCTTATATCATATTTAAAGATTTACTTAATCTATACCCTCATCATGATTTGCCTGAATGGTATTTATTGCATATCTTTTATGGCAGTTTAATTGAACCTAATAAAATTGAACTAGACTCTTTCATGGAAGGAGCCTTTATGAATCTTCCTATAACTAAAGCTTGGGCTTTACTTAATAGAATTCATGACCATAGAGTTTCATGGAATTTTGGTCTAGGAAGCGAAGGAGGCGTAGAAATAGATCATGATTGTATTCATGACTATAATAAATAAGGTCCATGTAAAAGAATTATCTAAGGAACTTTATTTGGATTTAGATCTTGTGTTGCAAGTTGTTAAAGCTTTTATAGAACACATCAAAGCTCCAAAAGAGGGTTCGGCCAAGTATGATCCACCACCCAAACCTGAGAAGAAAAGAGAAGTTAAAGCAACACTGGCCTCCTGTCAACACCCGAATTTTTAATCCCAGATGCCTGTTATGCCATACATCACAATCCCAGGATTACCATTTTTGCGAGACATAACAGATTGGATATCACAGTACATCATCCATTACAAACCACAATAAGGTATTACACAAATAAAGGATCTCATGATCCAGTTTTAATACAACAAGTAGCAGAATAAATAGCATAGCGGTGGGGTCCATCTTCAGTGTCACAGGCAATGTTGACGATGGGAGATAGTCCTAGTTGTCGTAGCCGTCCTGCTGTCCTTCCTCCTGATAGTCCTTTTCATAGTCTGGCCTTGGGAATAGCCAGGGACAAAGCCATGAGTACTCTTTAAGTACTCGCAAACTATCACTAACAAGTAAGGTGGTTCTAGTAGGAATGCTAAGCTCTAAGTTTATTTGCAAGGTTAAGTTTGAAACCTAAGCTGAGTTCAGAAGTAAAGAAAGATAAAATAAAGTTCTAAAATCACTTAAGTGGGAAACTAGTTTTCATGTTCACAACCCTGTTGTGGTCAAGTCAAAGTCACCATTCATTTCATAAGTCATTTTGAAAACATCTGACGACAGAACAGTATGGCCACACCAACTGTCCATGACCACGGATGCGGCTATTCGAATAGTTTGACACTCTACAGAGGTGGTACACTTTCACCACAAAATTCGATACATCCGTCAGGGATAACCCTGAATCATCATACTTGGTATGTGGATAATCAATCATACCCTTTCAATTACACACTCTAGTATAAGCACCTCTCCTATGATCTTGGCCTCCCAGCCATGGCCATCTGCCATCCTAGGCACTGCATAGGTGGACAACATTGAGAGGTAGCCTCAGCTCAGACCTCTCCCGCGAGGGAACCCATCCTAATGCATATAAACTTCCGGCTAAGCCTTACCCAATTCAGGTATTATGGTTGTACGGTAAATTTGGAATGGTATCGCATCTGAACCCAACCATTAGTTTTTATAAAGGGCTAAGGCTCATGCCTCAACATTTTCATCATCATAAACCAGTTGTGTTTCTCAACACATGTCAAAACATCTCAATAGAATGACTCATCATTCCAAGGTTTTCATAATCATTTTCACCAAGTATTCCCATCTAAAGTGATCAAGTGTTTGGTTTAGCTCTAATAACTAAGGTTAAGAGTGTTCACTAATGAGGGATGCTAATATCAATCTCATGCCATAGAATGACATCTAAGTCTAACTAGATAGGTCAAGTTTTATACTCTTTATGCTATCTATAAATAAAGTAAAGAACTTTAGTAAAGCCAAAAAGAGTAAAGCTTGCAAGGGTCTTGCATTGTTAAAGGTGGCTTGCAAGTAAGGACTTGCATGGTTAACTTGTATAATGCTAGGTTGATAACAATAGCTTGCTCGGTTTACTTGAAGTGCTAGGCTTGCCTTGAGTAGCGAAGTGGTTGAAATTCTCCTCCTCTTCGGGGTAGAACTCCTCCTCCTCCTCATAGACTTGGTCGGTACTATCGTCTATAAATACATACGAGATACACAATCACCAAACAATACTTAACTAGTCTATTTAGCACACTAAGGCACACACTTGATGATCTAATATCATCACAATCATCACAAGGTTTAATGAACTAGTTTCATTTATTTTATTTGAGAAAAGTAATGTCTACTCATTGAAATTAACTAAGATTTAATATTCTCTAATTAAAATATGGGATCATGTGGACACATGTCATCACCACATATTCTAATGCATGGGAATGTGATTTAAAGTGCTGGTCACATTTTATAAAGTTTAATTTTATCAATTTAATGATCTAAAGTGACTAGAAATACCCTAATAGCATTCTTTTGGTACTAGTCCAATGTCACTGCATGCAACCTAAATATTATTACATATTCAGATAGGTATGGTGAAATGTGATTTTTGGGAGTTGAAATCAACTCAAAAGCTATTATGGTTGATTTTTGAAAAATGTTTGAATGTGGAAAAGTCTCTGTCTTATTACTTTTGCTAGGTGAGATATCTAACTCCAACGGGCTTGGATAGATATTTTAATTATCTTTCCAACAAAATTGGAATCATGCATTTTGGTTAAGTAGATCTCTCTGAATTGATTTTTAAACTAGTGGATAGAATTGAGTTTAAGTTTAAATAGGAAAAATCTAAATTTGAATTCTAGGGCCAACACAGGAAACTAAGTGGGCCGGCCCAGTGACATTCCGTGGCGCAGAGGGCAACTAACAAGGGGGTCCCGCATGTCAGCGGCAGAACTCAACACGAAGCGGCACGGGGCGATGTGGACCGTGCGATTAGAAAGAGATCAATGGTGGTGGTTCATCATCGACGATGAACAGGTCGCCGGCGAGACTGAACCCTAGCGGCTCGGTGGGGGTCGATTGGGGGCTTACCAGGGCTCTAGCTAACGTGGCAATGGGGGCGATCGAACTAGTGGTCGACGGCGGACTCAGGCATGGTCGCGGCGGTTCCTGGGGTGGTCGCAATCGACGGGGCCCTTTCTCCTCTACTACGGCGAGCTCCGGCGCAATTCCGACGAACGGCTTCTCGAGCGGCTCCAGGGATGGTGTGGGGTGGTTCTGAGAGGGAGGGGAGTGAGTTAGTGTGGCAATGGAGGGTAGGGGAGGGCTCCTTTTATAGCTCGACGAGGGGACCGTGAGGTGCGACGATGAGCTCGTCGGTGACGATGGTACAAGGGGCTAAAGGCATGGGCGAGGTAGGCGGACGGTGCTCTGCCTCCTGGCGGTCAGCTATGGGGTAATGGCACGACTAGGGGCGGTGGCGAACGGTCGGGCGTGGCGGTGTTCGACGCGGTTCACGACAGGTGTTGGTCGCACGGCGGGAAAATGGCATGTCCTGGAGGGTGCTGGGGTTAAGGCGGAGCGGCGCGTGCAAGCGGATGTCGAGGCGCGGCGTGTTCTAGCCTGTCGGGGCGGCACTCTGGCGTGCTCCGTGCATGGCGCAGAGGCTCAGTGTGCGGGCTATCTGCGGTGGTCCAGGGGCTGGCAAGGCTCGGGGAAGGGACCATGGGCGGCCGTGTGATCAGGCCTATCTCCTTGGAGCGGCGGACGAGGGCGGGGCGTTCTCCTGTGACATGGGCATGGTCGGTCGGCGATCAGGGCGTCGGGGTGGCGCGGCACTGCTGCTGGAGGTTAAATGGTAGCCTGGTTAAGGCATGGTTGGAGCTACGGGAGACTAGGGGACAAGATTGAGTCAAGTGGCTCGACAAAGCATTGATCAAAATAGTGTTAGTTGGGCAGATTTGATTTTGATCATAAGGTGTTCGACACAATGGCCGCAAGAACATTTTATTTGAATTTTGAAAAGATTTTTGGTGGGGGTGTTAGTCATATGCTTGAGCATCTGTGGTTGCTTGGGATTGTCAAGGTGAACTCATTTGAGTGGTTTTTGAAAAAGTGGGATCTATGTACATACACTTGATTCCATTTTCAATTGCCATTTAAATTTAGTGTTTAAATGTTTTTGTTAGATTTCAATGTGGGCCTTGGTAGATCTTTGCTTGTACTAGCAAAGGGTGAAAAGATTTAGAATTGTTTCTGTTAAGAATTGACTTCTAGGAACACCTAAAGTGGCCTAGTGGATTAAAATGGCACAAATGACCATTTGCATTTATTAATCTTATTTGATTTCTTTTTCTTTGGATTTTGTTTGGGAATGATCTAGATGATGTGGCATTCACCTTTGAATCATTTTACAACCATTAGATCAATCAAACATGGCATTTCCAAACCATTCCATATTAATGCAACACACATATGCGTTCTTAATTATCTTAATGCTAAAAAGTTTTGTTAACCCTAAATTGGGTGATTTGGATCTTGATAACCTTGATTAAAGTTTTGGGATGTTACAAACCTTCCCCCCTTAAACAAAATCTTGTCCCGAGATTTAAGAAAGAAAACTAGGAACTAAAGAGATCTCGAAAGTCAGTCCTAATGTAATCTTCTTGCTCCCAGGTGGCTTCTTCTTCGGTGTGGTTGCTCCATTGGATCTTGAGAAATTTGATACTCCTGGTCCTGGTGGTTCTGTAAGCTTCTTCCAAGATACGGATGGGCACTTCACGATACTTCAGATCCTTGTTGATTTCAACGGCTCGGTGATCAATGTTCTTGAAAACTTCGGTCTTCTCCGGAACTTCCAAGCATTTGCGAAGTAACGACATCTCCTCTGGCAGTTCCAGTTGATACGATACTTCTATTGGGGATCGGCGCAGAAAACAAAAATTTCCCTACGACGGAACCCTAGAAACTTAGCCTAGGATCTATCTATGTAGTAATGCGGTAACGACCGGAGCGTATAGAATACATACCCTGGTAGACTGTACGCGGTTAATGTTCCGTGGGGAACGTGGTTGATGTAGTCGTACTCGAAGCCGACCTCAAGGTCGTGAAGCTCCTCGCAGGTCACCCCTTGCTCCTTCTTGATCTTCATCATCTTCATCGCGCAACAGCTCCGACTCATGACATTTAAGTGCCCCAAGTGTTGCGCCTCGTGTCTTCGTACACATCCGGTGCACGATGAGACCTCCGGCTCCCCGATCCCGTCGGGAGTGCGGAAGTTGATATCCGGCTAGGAATTCCTGCAGCGCAACGGCGTACTGTAGGTGTGCCTCGATTGCACAGCCTAGACTTGGGGCCATGGTCACGAGGCAAGCAGGGAGAGAGAGAAGGAGGAAGTCAACCAAAGGACTTCTCCAAATATTGGTGTGTTAATCCCACCCATGGGCACCCCTTTATATAGGGGAGGGGGTGTGCCCTCCCCTTTGGGTTTCCCATGTGGGACTAAACAAGGGAGAGAGGGGAGGGGGCGCATGGGCCACATGGGCCGCCGGCCAGGGGTGGGCCCCACCCCGTGCACAACCCTAGGCTGGCCGGGTGGGCCCCCTCAAGGCGCCTGGGCCTTGGCCCTTGGCCCTTCCCTCCTCCGGTTTTCCCTCATAGGCGCTTTTCGCTTAGGAAGTTTGGACCATTAGTGGAATAACTCTTCAAATTAGATTTTAATATTATATTTAATATTAATTACACTAATTAATATGTAAATACATATTACAAAATCCATCTTAACCCGAAACACCTTTCGGTTCCCTTTCGATTTCCTCCGAACGACTTCGGATCTTTCCTGGAATGATTCCGGTCCTTTATTCTTTCTCCGAACAACTTCAGATCTCTCTGCGGAACGATTCTGGCTTTGTCTCTTTCTCTACTGTGATTCCATCTTACGAATGATCGCTCTCATCGTACCCTTAAGTGTATCCTCTCACGGCTTGGGAATGCTCTAGACATGATCTGTATCAATGATCAACAGAGGGACCAGGGATGTCCATGTGACCCCTATGCATTCCTGATGACAATGTCGTTTGAACCGTCTAAATGTAGCATCCTCTTCCTTTTGTTTCTCGATACAACTTGTCCGAGATCCAATCATTGGTATCCCATACCTTGTTCAATCTCATTCACAACAAGTTATGTTTTCTTGTTACCGTGATATTACATCCCCGTGACCTAGTCACATGTTGCAACATTAGATGTAATCTCACCAAGTCGGCCATATGTATCTTTACCCGTCATGTGGGTGAACAAATCCCGGTATTGCAGTCACATGTCATCTAATGTTCCTTCAGAATACCCAACATACACCTTTATAGTCACCGCATTACCAGATGGCGTTTGATGCAGTCAAAGCAGCCTAGGGAAACAGTGAGTAATATGAGCTCACGGTCTAAGGAGAAGGAGTCTAGGTATAGCTGTTGCAACAATGAACTATATGACTTGATCGTGTTGCAATCCTTCGAGGAATGTCCAACCATATCATTCTCCAATGACATGATCTCGTTGTCAGTCGGCATAAATGCCCATGATCTTGAAACCCAGATCATCTTCGTGACCAACGAACTAGTATGAATAGAGGCTACTAGGGACTTAGTTGTTTCATACCACACCTGTACCAATGTTTCTACTTGGCATGGTTCTAGCACAATATGAAACTATTATAAACTAATTGAGATATGACAATAAAAACCTATTTATTATTTTCCTCTAGGCAATATCTCCTTCAACTTCTCCTCGATGATTCAGAATCTTGAAGGGTCCAATATATCTGGGGGCTAACTTTCCTTTCAGACTAAAACATTGTGTTCCTTTCAACGGCGACACTTTGAGGTACACAAAATCTCCAACGTTGAAAGTCAGGTCTCTACGTCTCTTGTCCACATAACTCTTCTGTCTTGATTGAGCAGTCTTGAGGTGCTCACGGACTTTGTGACCCTTCTCTTCGGCTTCTCGTAGTATATCGGGTCCGAAAATCTGACTCTCTCCTACTTGCGACCAATTCAAAGGGGTATGACACTTTCTTCCATATAAGAACTCAAATGGGGCCATTTGCAAACTGGCTTGATAACTGTTGTTGTATGAGAATTCTGCGAAAGGCAGACAATCTTCCCATTTTGATCCATACTCAAGCACACAAGCTCTCAACATATCTTCTAGGATTTGGTTGACTCTTTCAGTCTATCCATCGGTCTGCGGGTGATAAGCTGTGCTGAAATTCAACTTGGTTCCTAATCCTTCTTGGACTTTCTGCCAAAATCTCAAGGTAAATTGGGTTCCTCGATCCGACACTATGGTCTTGGGGGTTCCATGCAAACTAACAATTCTAGCAATGTACAACTCTGCTAGCTTCGAACTCTGGTAGGTAGTCTTGACAGGTATAAAATGGGCTACCTTGGACAGTCTATCAACGATGACCAAGATTGAGTCATTTCCCCTACTAGATGTAGGCAAACTGGTGATAAAGTCCATTCCGACGGAATCCCATTTCCATTCCGGAATCTGCAATGGTTACAACAATCCTGCGGGTCTCTGATGTTCCGCCTTGACACTCTGAAAGATATCACACTTGGCGATGTAGCTTCTGATTTCTCTCTTCATCTTATGCCACCAAAATTTCTCCTTCAAATCCTGATATATCTTCGTTCCTCCAGAGTGGATAGAATAAAGAGTATCGTGAGCTTCTTGCATGATAACTTGCTTTAGCTCCAAATCTGCTGGCACACAGATACGTCCTTTGTATCACAAAACTCCTTCTTCGTCTTCGGTGAATCCAGGTACCTTTCCTGTACCAATACGACGCTTGATTCCATCGATACTTGCATTTACCTTCTGGGCTTCCTTGATCTGACTGATCAACGTGGGTTGAAGTTAAATGCTAGCTAAAAATCCTTTGCTAACTAGCTTAGTTCTAAACTGCTCCAACTCCTCATGCAAACTTGGCTGGGCTTCTTTGATCATGGTGTTTAACCTACATGGCAATCTGCTAAGAGCATCCGCTACCACATTGTGTTTGCCGGGGTGATAGTGAATGTCAAGGTCGTAATCCTTGATTAACTCTATCCATCTCCTTTGCGTCATATTCAGCTCCTTCTGAGTGAAAATATACTTCAAGCTTGTAACACCCTCAAATCGGCCCTATGCAAGTTTTAGCGCTTCCCGCCAAAACCCGCATAGAAACGATTCAAGGACGCCCACCAGGCACTTTCGTGCGGGTGGAATTCGAAGTAATACCATTACACAACATCCCTCAATGGGACCCACAGAACAGATATATATACAACACGACTCCATGAGTCAAGAATATAGATATACAGTACAAAGATCCAAATCACCTTGAAATCGATAGAGCGTCCATCTACGGACAAGATGCAAATGGGGCTAAGAGCCCTGAAGAATAACCAATGGCGTCCATAACCCTGCCCAGGCCAAGCCGGAAGGGTAACCCTGCTAACGACGTCGATCTCAAACCTGCTAAAACAAAAGGGGTGCCGAAAAAGGGCAAAGGAAAAAGAGGAGCGTCAGTACTGAGGCCAGTACACGACGAGGCTAGAATTCGGCGGCTCTCGCCTACATAGGTATGGTGGGCTGAAGCGGCAGCGCAGCGGCACTAAACAACCTACAGAGACTCGGTAATACTAGCGGCTATTAGAGAGGGGTAAGAAAGACCTATTCGAATCCAACATGATACTAACACCAAACATACCCATCCTGGTATTTCCCCCTCGAGACCAAACGAGGAAGTCAAGCCGAGGAAACTCACGCGGTTGGCAGATTTATTTATTCTTCCCATGGCAGTTATCCAATTTACTAGTCATCTCAGATACAAGTCAAATTATAGCAGTAAACTTTAGTTGTAGTTGTCTATGATCGAGAAACTGTGCTCCAAGTCGTCCATAACCACGGACACGGGTTTTTGAAAAGATTTAACCCTGCAGGGGTGCACCAAAGTATCCACACGCACTTCGACCCTTTTTGCCAGATCAATTAACATACACCCATCGGTATGTCGGCGGGGCCTAAGTCATGACGTTTCCCAGACCCAAAGCAAGTACATGGGGGCCACCCCACTAAGCTACCCGCACACGAAGTCGGCCGGCTCCGGAACGGACCCAGGGTTTGTGTCAATGGCTGTAAATGACTGGGAACCCGAAAAGTGTGACTGGGCTTGTCGATACCGCGGAAACATTCCACATCCTAAACAGTACAGGTGCTCCACGCACAATCTTAAATAAAGCAATAAAGCATGGCATAAGTACATAATAGTAATAAAGCCCCAAACTACTTGTGGCCCCCGGTACAATACTCGAAATCAGGTAGTAAGCCGATGGGGGTGCCCACACACCCCACCTGTGGTTAGCGCGCTCGATCTCGGAACAGGTGTCAAGAACTCGGGTCCTAGGGGACACTAGTGAGCGGTTAAGAACCAAATATTGACTATTACCCACCGGTGCCTCTGCATTAATCTACTATCAACATTAATTAATAAACTGTAATTAGAATCATGATCAACACCACCATTAGACTTTTGCCAACCTCCCAACAACTGTGGAACATCGACGACGCGAGGCAACACCTGAGCAAACCACTACGACGCGCATGGCCAACTGTCTATCAAGCAACAGGCAATAGGAGGTGTCCAAGGCAATATAACGGCTGCAAGGAATATATCTGGAACAGAACACTAAAGCATCGTGACACGGATAGCAATAGATCAACAGGAGGAAATAAAGACTATAAATGCAAAATAGGTAGAAGGGGAAGAGATGCTCGCCTGGGAAAACACTGTCGAAGGATCATAACCGGAGAACTTGTCGATACTCGCATCAACTCATCGGCCTAATCCGCGAAGAACCATCACCAGAAGAAACACCGGATGCAATATTTAATACTATGGCAAAAGATCCGGCATGATTATGATATGATGCAGATGCGGTGCAATTAGGTAATATTAAGCAAAACCGGGGTCTCGACATTTAATTAAACGGTTCAAGTTATTTAGAAACCCCGCAATTTAAATGTTGTCTTAACAAGGCAGGGCATGGTATCGGTTCGCTACACAAATTTAAATGGATTCCGAAATAAGACGAAGATATCCCGCATAAACACTCCATATTTAATTAAGGTGAATCAATATAATGCCCCCAAACCACACAACATGTATGCGACATGAACAATTTAATATGCAGCAGGTATATATCATTTATTATAAAAATAGGGGTCTCGGAAAAGGGAATCACATGTGGTTCCGAAGATCTAGGGTTCCGGGGTTCGACGGTCTCGGCGGGATCGGTCTTCGGGGTCTTGACCATCGGATCCATGATGGAGATCTTGGGGTTCCGGCTTCGGGTTCCGAAAGGAGAAGATGGCGGTCTCGACGTCTTCAGGTCCGAGAAGATCTTGTTGAAAAGATCCAGTCCATCGAGGGGGTCTCACACAACGGAGTCAACATCCCCACACCTTCTCGCGGCAACAACATCACCGCACCTGAACACCAGTTCCACATCACACATACAACACCATCACCACTATTATCTCTCACCCAAAGAAGCACGTGCATACCCCACCTGTTAACATCACTAGCAGAACCAGCTAGGCAGGAGAACAAGGCACCAAAGCACATGCAGGTACCCTAAAGCGGCAGAGGACAGCGGCGTGTCGGGGCTCCGGCGAGGCAGGAACATGGCCGCGAACAGGGACAGCGGCTCGTAGGAGGTAGACGGAGGCGACGACGCGCGGCCGGACGGTGGACTCGAGCTGGGAGGTGCGGACGAGGAGCTCGACCCGAGGCGATGGCCGGAGGTCGTGGCGAGCACGGAGGCGACTGGAGGCGGGCTCGAGGCAGATGGCGGTGTACTCGGCAAGGGGGGAGGCGGTCGGCGACGCGGCCGAGGCGGGAGGGCGACAGCCGACACGGGAGGAGGAACAGGGACGATGGAGGCGAGGTAGTGCGAGGCGAAGCGGAGGGGACCCGAGGCGGCGCCGGGCTCGGTGCTGGGCTCGGTGCCGGGCCGGCAGGCGGGGCGACGAGGCGCGCGGTGGAGGCGGCGGCGCTGCAGCGAGAGAGAGGGAAGGCGAGGTGGAGAGGAGCGGGCAGCGGAGGCGCTGAGGTCGGGCCGGTCGGTGGGCTGGAGGCGGGCCGCGCGGAAGGAGGCGGCGTCGGCGAGCTCGATAGAGAGGGAGTTGGCGGCGGCGGTTGATGGCGGCGGGGACGACGGCGGGTCACGCGGCCGGGGCCAGCGCTGGAGGGCGAAGGGCAGCGGCGTCCGCACCGACGGAGGCGGCGGTTGGGATGGCGACGGGCGGCGTTGGAGAGAGAGGGAGTGGTGGAGAGTGTGCGGGAGATGGGAGAGCGGCAGGTGGGGCCCGGGCGGGGCAGGAGCGGGAGGGGGTCGGGGCGCGGGCCGAGGTGGGCGGGAGCAGGGAGGACTGGCGCGGGTTGGCGTGGGAGTGCGGGGCTGGGGCTGGTGGGGCAGGTGCAGGTGGGAGGGGTGCGTGTCCACTGGTGGACCGGGTGGCGTTGGGCGCCGTGCAGGTGGCGGAAGAGGCGCATGGGCGGGAGAGGCCGGCTGCTGGGGAGCCCACGGGTAGGTGGCAGGAGGTGACCAGGGTGGCGTGCGTGCGGTGTGAGCTGGGAGACAGGGGAGGGGTTAGGAGGGTGACGTGGCGAGCGCTCGTTGGGTGGGGTGAGGTGGAGGGGTGGGGGAAAAGGGCTGGGTAGATTAGGTTTGGGTAGTTTTAGGAATTTTGGAGGTGGCCGGTCAGGCTTTCGGGCCTGGCTGGCTGCCTCCCAAAAATAATATAAACTTTTATTTTAATTTTAAATAGACTTTTGTAAATAGTTTTTAGACAAATAAAAGACCCGGAAAAGACCGGTGTTTTGATTTGAATAAAGACAGGGGATATTTAGAAAACCAAAACTAGTCTTTTTGAAAATATTTTTATGCAACAAAATGCAAGATGACATGACGATGCTCAAATGCAAGGTGGCATGATGACATGAGCATGCGGTCATGATGATGCAGTGCACAAAACAACGCGATTTTCTAGTAGTGGTTTTGGCGGGATGCCACAAAGCTCTTGTGATCCGAATAAATCTCACAACGATTACCCATAAGGTAATGACGCCATGTCTTCAATGCTAAAACTACCACTGCTAGTTCAAGATCATGGGTAGGGTAGTTTTGCTCATGCTGCTTCAGTTGTCTTGACAAATATGCTATGACTTTGCCTTCTTGCATCAACACACATCCGAGACCAATCTTTGATGCATCACAATACACATCAAACGGCTTCTTGATATCTGGCATAATCAATATTGGGGATGAAATCAATCTCTTCTTGAGTTCTTGGAAACTTGCTTCACATTTGTCGGTCCATTCAAACTTCTTGTCCTTCTTCAACAATTAGGTCATGGGTCTTGCGATGCTCGAAAATCCTTCTACGAACTTGTGGTAATATCTCGCTAATCTGAGAAATGCGCGGACTTGGGTTTGAGTGGTTGGGGCTTCCCATTCTTCAACATCTTTGATCTTGGCGGGATCAACAGCGACTCCTCCTGCCGACACAATATGTCCGAGGAATCCTACTTCTTTCAGCCAAAACTCACATTTGCTGAACTTGGCATACAATTGATGTTCTCTAAGGGTTTCAAGGATGATTCTCAGATGTTGCTCATGGTCTTCTTATGACTTGGAGTAGATAAGAATATCATCGATAAAAACAACGACAAACTTATCTAGGAAATTCATAAAGATCTTATTCATGAGATTCATGAAATAAGCGGAGGCATTGGTCAATCCAAAAGACATGACCGTATACTCATACAATCCATATCTGGTAGTAAAGGAGGTATTTGGAATATCCGTTGCACGGATCTTGAGTTGGTGATAACCAGTCCTAAGATCAATCTTAGAGAACACTCTGGCACTAGTCAACTGATCAAATAGATCCTCTATCTTGGGAAGTGGGCACTTGTTCTTGATGGCGACATCATTCAGCTTCCGATAATCTGTGCACAAACAGTTACCTCCATCCTTCTTGTCGACAAACAAAATGGGCGATCTCCATGGCGATGCGCTTGGTTGAATCAAGCCTTTCTCTAGCATAGCATCAAGTTACTTTTTCAGTTCCACTAACTCTGATGGGTTCATACTATAAGGTCTCTGAGCTATGGGTCCAGTTCCAGGGATTAGTTCAATAATGAACTCAATATCCCGATCTAGGGGCATTCCGGGCAATTCATCTGGGAATACATCAGGGTATTCACAGACTACTCTGACTTGGTCAATGGTTGGTAGGGCTAGACTCTTGTTGCACTTGAACTGACGGGGTAAGGTTTCAGATATATGCTCTACTGTTACTCCAGAGCTACTGGTCATGGTTATGGCTTTCTTGGCATAGTCGATCAATCCTTTATGTTTCGACATCCAATCCATTCCTAGTACTACTTCCAAACCTTTGGTTCCAGGTACTATTAGATTGGCATAAAAATCTATCCCATGGATCCTGATAGGTACAGCCTTGCAAATGTTTCTAGCTTTGGTGGTTGAACCAGGTATTTGAACTATCATAACATGCTTCAAGTTGGTTGGGTGAATCTTACTAGTGCATGCAAATTCTTTTGTAACAAACGAGTGCGATGCTCTAGAAGCAAACAACACTCTTGCTAATACTGAGTTAACAGAAAACATACCCAGCACGACATCTGGCGCTTCCTAGGCTTCTTCGTTCATGTGGAAGAGACGGCTGTTGCGGTTGAGAGAGTTCCCGGGGGTAAACCTTCTTCCGGGTTGAACACGGCGCTGCTGCTGAGCTGGGGCATTCACATTGGTGGTGACTGCAATCTTCTTGGGACACTCGTTGGAGTAGTGACCCTTTACTCCACACTCAAAACAAGTAATCTGAGACTTGTCTTTGGCGGCAACGGGCACATCATTGCTTCTAGTCCTTGGGGCAGTATTGTTGTTGTTGTTGGACTTGAGCGGTGCACGGTTGAAGTTGTTGTCGGGGTTGTTGTTGTTCCCTTCGGACTTCACATTTCCTCCGCTATGGTTGGGGTAGCTTGGATGAGACATTGGGGGTCTATTGTTTCGCGGGGCATATCCTACAGATGGGTTAGGGCGATACTTCTAGTGACTGTTGGATCCACTCTGGTGCATCATTCTGCGCTTGCGGTTGTCGTTGGCTTGGTTGATCTTTCCTTCCATCTGGATGGCAGAGTTGACTAGCTCTTCGATATCGTCAAAATGGATTTTGATTAACACCATTTGCATCTCATCATGCAATCCATTCAGGAATCTCTCCCTCTTCTTGGCTTCAGTGTTGATCTCATCCGGTGGATACCTAGCGAGAGACAGAAATCTGTCACGGTACTCTACTATAGTCATCTTGCCTTGCTTCAGCTCTCTGAACTCATCTCTCATTCTAGTGACTAAACCTTGAGGCACATGGGTGCGGCTAAACTTGGTCTTGAAATCTTCCCACGTCATCACTTGACTATGGTTCATGGTACGGGTGCTGTTCCACCAGGCTCTTGCATCTCCTGCCAGATAGTGGGTGACAAACAGAACTTGCTCATTGGCATCAACTCTTGCGACTTCTAGGTTATTCTACATGGTCTGTAACCAATCATCTGCATCTAGTGGGTCTTCAGACTTGCTAAAAATAGGGGGATTGGTATTCTGGAAGTTCTTCATGTTGGATCCCTGATGATCCTGATTTCCATGGCCTTGATTGTTATGGGCCATCTGAGCGATCTGTTGCAGGGTGGCTAGGTTGGCTTGGCATTCTGCTCGATTAGCTTCACGGTCGGAAACTAGCATCTGAAGAATCTGTAGCATCGGGTCCTGCAATGAGCTGCTTCCTCATTGGTTTCCACGAGTCATCTAAAGATTGAGATAGATAAAGGGGTAAGAGGGAAAGTTCTAAGGTTCATGGTTTTGTTTTCAAAGCTAAAACTTTGAGTTTGACTCAGGTTTTGCAAACTAACAACTTATCATTCATTCATTCAAGAAAAGCACACGATACAAACACACACACACACACACCATAACAAAAGGAAAAACAGATGGTTTTAAGAACCATTATGTGAGCTATGATACAGTGGGACCAATACATCTCCTCCTACGATAGTGCTCTAGTGCATCAACTCATCATTGACGAAGTTGGAGTCATCATCGTCGGTGTAGAAGTCCATGGAATCATCCTCCGGGTAGTCATCATCGTTGCTGAGGTACGAGTGAATATCCCCCTGGATGTCTTCACCTTCTTCCTCTTCTTCTTTTGCTGCAAGCTGAGCTTCTTGCTCCTTGATGGTCTTCTCGAGGTCGTCCACCTTCTTGCGAAGACGGGCGATGGTGCGATCCTTCTTTGCGCGTTGACGACGAAGTGATTGATGATCCTTGATGAGCAGTGAGAAAGTCTAGGCCTTCTAGGCGGCAATGGCAAGGTTGTGGTTCGCGTACTCTCTAGCATTATCCAATTCCTTCTACCTATCATACAGTAGGAAATCAAGGTTCTCCACTTGGCATCTCATCTTCTGGTGGCTTGGCATCTCCAATGGCATTCCCATAGAATCACGCCTTGCATAATGAGCAAAGTGAGTTCCCTGGATCAAGTTGACGTTCTGTCCACAAAGACGGGCGAGAGCTTCATGCATTGCCCTGGCTAATCCATCTAGCCAGTTGTTCTCTCTCACGGTGAATTGAATCTTCTCGGAAAGTGGTGCTTCCATCTTTCGTCAAAGATTAGAAACTATTAGCCATTGTAAATCTCCTCCTGGGGGACCATTGAGTTGAGCTCCGAAGAATTCTGGATGTGGGTGATGGCGTGTGGTTGACGTGGGAGTTTCTTCTTCGATCTCCGGGAACGGCGCCAGAAAAGATCTTGATGCACTCGACGATCCACGTAGAGCTCGTTGGGAACCCCAAGAGGAAGGTATGATGAGAACAGCAGAAAGTTTTCCCTCAATTATGAAACCAAGGTTTAATCGAACCAGTAGGAGCAAGGAAACACCCCAAAGGTGTTACTAGCTGAGCTTTGGCAGGGCGCACTACCGGTGCTAGTAGCAACATGGAGACCTGCACAACACAACCACAGAAATTTGTCCCCAACTTGCGATGAGGTTGTCAATCTCACCGTGTTTTGCGGAAAACAAAAAATTAAACGTATCGAATCGAAAGAAGTAAAAGTTTGCAGAAAGTAAACACAAAGCAGTAAACAGTTGTAGATTGTATGTAAAGTAAAAGGACAGGGATCCATAGTTCACTAGAGGTGGCTCTCCTTAGATAGATAACATGCTGGGTGAACAAATTACAGCGGGGCAATTGACAAACACCGAGAAAGCAATACATGCATATACTAATCATCTTGACTCCTTTGAGACTTGATTGGGCATTACAACATAATACATAGACCGCCATCCAACTGCATCTATGACTAATAATCCACCTTCATGTTATCATCTGAACCCCCTTCAGTATTAAGTTGCAAGCAACAGATTATTGCTTTACGAACGGCGTGTAAAGTAAACAATACAATTGTTCTATGAACAAAGGATCGTTGTTTTCTCCCTAGTAGCAACATCACATCTAGTACCTTAGAGATTTCTGTTACTTCCCCAGATTACCAGAGGCATGAACTCACTATCGAGCATAAATACTAACTCTTGGAGTTGCTAGCATCTACTTGGCCAAGATAGCTACTAACAACAGAAAGCATGCAAGATCTCAAATAACAAAGACACGATAGAATCAATAATCAATCTGAAATAGCATCTCAATATCCATAGGATCCTCGCAAACACAACATGTATGAATTACAAATAGATGACCTTAATCATGAACGGAGCTCACAAGATCTAAACATGAAAGCACAAAGGAGGAGAAACCAGCCATCTAGCTACTACATGGATCCGTAGTCCAAGGATGAACTACTCACGCATCACACCGGAGGCTTTCATGGTGATGAAGAAAGCCTCCAGGGTGAATTCCCCTCTCCGGCAGGGTGCCGGGAAGAGCTTCAGATCCCTCCCGATCGAGGGATGGAGATGATGGCGGATATAGACTCTTTCGTGGATTTTTGATCAGGTACTTAGGGTTTACATCCCGAGGGCATCTTATAGTCGGAAGGGGAGGCCGAGGGGGTGCCTAGGCTGGCCACACCACCCCCTGGCGCGGGCTAGGCCTGGCCGCGCGGCCAGGTGGTGTGGCCGCCCTCTGGTCCCTCTCCGTCTCGTATTCTGGCACTTGATGACATCCGGAAAAATAGGCACTTTGGCTTTTGTCCCGTCCAATTCCGAGAATATTCATTTTCTGACTTTCCTAGAACCAAAAACAGCAGAAAACAGGCAGCTGGCACTGTGGCTCTTGTTAATAGGTTAGTCCAAGAAATCATATGAAAAGTACTCCAAAGTTGGAACAAAACACAAGAAAGTGGATAAAACTAAGCATGGAACATCAAAAATTATAGATACATTTGCAATGTATCAACATCCCCAAGCTTAACTCCTGCTCGTCCTCGAGTAGGTAAGTGATAAAAAGAAAGAATTTTTCAGGTGACATGCACCATCAAAGACTTGATCAAAGTATTTGCAAAACATTCAAAGCTGGGATCATAGTACTTCAATCATAACATGAAAGACAAAGTTCTAGCAATAAGGAAAGAGACTATGATGCAACATGAAAAGGCACAAACAAAAGATTCATGAATAACAATGCTTTGCAAGACGTTTGTTTGTTTCACATAAAGAAAACATAGCATAATAGTATCCAGCTTGTCCCTCAATAGAGTAGCAAATATAAATGCATAGGACACCTTCAAAGTTCATAAGAGTGACTAGATACAATAGTTTAAAACAAGCAATAAGAAGTTATGCATCAATCAACTAGTCTTGGGACAATGCACATAGAACTAAGAATGGCCACTATGCTCTCAAAGTAAATGCATTAAGATAGAAGGTGGAGACTCAATATAATGGTGGAAGAAAGGCCTTTTGTAAAAGGAAGTAGGGATTCAAGTCTCATAAAGATCTTCCAAAAATTATGATACTTAAAGCTTTCAGCTCTCATTGCCCCTATCATAAGCATCTTGAAGGTGATTAAGGTTAAAGTGACACAACTAAGAGGATATGCTTGACAAGTTATAAACCGAAATCTCATGCCCCTTACTTACGAAGACCGATCCTCATGCTACTCAACTTTAGTCACGAGTAAGCTCTTGTCATTGTAACTATATGTGTATCATTAAGAACCGCCAACGGGGTACCCCTTGCACATGATACGGGAGCTTTCTCATAATCAAAATGACAAGGCAAGCAGACAATGGCATTTCAGCGATCTTTTTATTTGCTATTTGCATAGGTTTTTATTGAGGATGCTTCATAGAGTGCTCATTATGGTGATGCTGCAAGTTTCCACCATGATTAGGCATGGCTTAGGCTAGCGGCCCAGGCGTTTCTCTAACACACATACAAACTCCATGATCTTACAAGTTCCACTTTTATTTCACACCGCCGGGATCCGTAAGCAAAAGAACATAATATCAACAGGGTACAAAGTACAAGTGCAATGTTGAAAGCATTCCCCATGAAACATGGTTCTGCTAATTTCAACTTATAAAGCGCAAGCATATACGCAACAAAGAAGGACCCAATGGTTCCAGTTTATTAGAGGAAATAAAGTAAAGTGTGCCATCAAGTTCGTGAGAGCTTTAATCACTAGTTTTCTCATAACAAGTGGAAGGTAAACAAAAGCCTGAATATACTTGGAATAGCATAAGCGAGTACGTAGGTATGGTGGACTCTTTGGAAAAACTTGGTTTAGGGATTTGGATGCATGAGTGGAACTCATACTTTGTTGTGGAGGCTAGCAAAAGACTGGGAGCGACAAACAAGAGAGCAATACTGGACATAATCATGCAGAGCGACAAAACATCATTGATCAAAGCATAAAGTGATACTACAAGTTGAAAACTAAAGGATCATAAAGGCTAAAGCATCAAAGGAGAATACCACTATACTATGCTTTAATATGCTAAAACAACGCATGATTCATCCAAGGCACATTAAGCAATCTCAATTGTTTATAACAAGACATGCTACAGCAAAGAATACTAAGCATAAAGCCAAAACAATATCAAGCATGGCCACAGTAAAAAACGAGCTCTTTTTACCACATAAGTATGAACTTTCCTACTCTTTTCCAAACCAAACCAAACTAAATGCAAACCAAAGTATGAAAGAGGGGGTCCAACCAATTTATTTAGAAAACTAAGCAAACAAAAGCAAACAAAAACCAAAACAAAAACGAAAAAGAAGACGCTCCAAGAGAAACACAACTGTGCATGAAACAATAAAAATAAAGCGTTTGGAAGAAACCTGGATTTTTGTTGATGAAGAAGAGGGATGCCTTGGGCATCCTCAAGCTTTGACGCTTGTACTTCTTGGATTTTTCTTGGGGTGACATGCGTGGCATCCCCAAGGTTGAGCTTTAGTCCATCCTTCATCTCATTACTCATTCCTTCCATACACTTGAAATTTTTCCTTCATACAAAACATCACACAATCTCATTAGCAACATTAGTGCACTTAAGATAAATAAGTCTCAAGGTTCAGTTCTAACACCAAATAATCCATTAGAACACTAGATACTGTAGCACTTCCCTCAAAAAGCTCAATTCTCCAAAGGAACTCAAGAAGGAACTAACAAGAAGCAAATGCAGAAAATGGCAGAAATTTGTCAAAACAGATCAGCAGGTAAAGACGATTTTTTTCGAAGACCTTATTTTGCTCAAATCAAAAAGTGTTGAACTAATGAAAGTTAGATAACAAACTGGGGCAGAATCACAAAAAATTACAGCTCAATCAGACTTACAGAACTCTCTCAGGAATTTTTACGGAGAAGCACAGAAATCTGTTTCGGGACAGCAACTTTCCCAATCATTACTTCACTCTCATTAGAGGTTACTCTTGGCACAAAAAGAAAATAAAAAGGATAAGGAGAGGTTATTACAGAGGTAATAACTTCCAAGACTCATCTAAAACTCTTGGGTTATCTCCCAACAAGTACTTTTCTTTAACGCCTTTAAGTTAGGCATAAGAAGCAAAGAAAGAATCAAGTGTTCTCAAATGAAGAAGCATTAAGACCAAATTTGTTTTCATAGGAGAAGCAAAAGAAATTTTTTCTCTCTTTTTAGGGAAGTGTTCTATACCTTTCTTGAGTGAGAGTTGATATTTAATGGTGCCTTCTTTCATATCAATGATGGCACCAACAGTTCTAAGAAAAGGTCTTCCTAAAGTAATAGGACAAGAAGCATTGTATTCAACATCCAAAACATAGAAATCAATGGGGACAAAGGAATCATTAACCATAATAAGAACATCATTAAGACTCCCCCATGAGTTTATTTTTAGCATTAGCATCAAGTGAAACATTGAAATAACAATCTTCAAGAGGAGGCAAATCAAGCATATCATAAATCCTTCGAGGCATAATAGAAACACTACTATCAAGATCACACAAAGCTTTGAAATCAAAGTCATTCACTTTCATATTAATGATGGGTTCCCAACCATATTCTTGTTTTATAGGAATAGAAGCTTTATGTTTCATCTTTTCTTCTTTAATCTTTATGAGAGCATCAGTAATGTGTTTTGTAAAAGTCATGTTCATAGCACTAGCATTAGGAATTTTAGCAAGCTTTTGTAGGAACTTAATAACTTTAGAGATGTTGCAACCATCAAGATCAAAATCAACTTTATCATCTAAAGTAGTAGAGCTATTGATAGCCTCAACACTAGTGGTGGTAATAGTAGAAACACTAATGTTTCTAGCAATTTCATCTTCTCTTTCCCACTTAGCATGTAATTCAGCTAATAGTCTAACATTTTCATCAATTCTTACTTGTATAGCATTAGTAGCTGCAAAGGGATTCTCATTAGTTTCAGGTTTAGGAGCCATTTTGTTCAAAGAAGATTGAGCTTCAGCCAAAGATGCTATATTTCTTTCAGCATTAGAGAGTTTTTCCTCAATAGTTTTATTGAAAGCAGTTTGTTTACTAATAAACTCTTCAAGCATAACTTCAAGTTCAGAGGGAGCACTCTTATTATTGTTGTAAGAATTTCCATAAGCATTACCATTGTTGGAAGGATATGGCTTATAATTGCTGTTACCAAAATTGTTCCTATAAGCATTATTACCATAAGCATTGTTGCCAAAATTATTATTTCTTATGAAGTTCACATCAACTTGCTCTTCTTGAGCAACCAAAGAGGCTAAAGGAACATTATTTGGATCAATATGGGCTTTCCCATTAACAAGCATAGACATAATAATATCAATCTGATCACTCAAGGAGGAGGTTTCTTCAACAGAATTTACCTTCTTACCTTGTGGAGCTCTCTCAGTACGCCATTCAGAATAATTAACCATCATATTATCCAAAAGTTTTGTTGCAGCACCCAAAGTGATGGTTATAAAGGTACCTCCAGCAGCAGAATCCAATAGGTTCCTTGAAGAATAGTTCAATCCTGCATAAAAAGTTTGGATGATCATCCAAGCAGTCAGTCCATGAGTGGGACAATTCTTAACCAAAGATTTCATTCTTTTCCAAGCTTGAGCAACATGCTCATTATCAAGTTGTTTAAACTTCATTATTTCACTTCTCATGGATATAATCTTAGCAGGAGGATAGTATTTTCCCATAAAAGCATCTTTGCACTTAGTCTAAGAATCAATACTATTCCTAGTTAAGGAATTCAACCATTCTTTAGCTTTTCCTCTCAAAGAGAAAGGAAACAATTTCAGTTTAATAATATCACCATCTATATCCCTATGCTTTTGCATCTCACAAAGTTCAACAAAGTTATTTAGATGGGAAGCAGCATCTTCATTACCAATACCAGAAAATTGCTCTCTCATAACAAGATTGAGCAAAGCAGGTTTTATCTCAAAGAAAGTATTTTCAGCCACAGGTGGAGCAATAGGTGTGCTCATAAAATCATTGTTGTTGGTGCTAGTGAAGTCACACAACTTAGTGTTTTCAAGAGTAGCCATTTTTTGGGTTTTCAAATAAGAAAGCAAAACAAGTAAAACTAATTTTTTTTGTGTTTTGAAGAACAAAACAAGCAAACAAAGCAAAAAAGAAAACTAAGCAAAACAAAAACAACAAAGTAAAGAGATTGGTTGTGAGGGACTCCCCTTGTGAAGATGTCCTTGACTCCCCGGCAACGGCGCTAGAAAAAGTCTTTTGATGGCGTGTGGTTGACATGGGAGTTTCTTCTTCCATCCCCGGCAACGGCGCCAGAAAAGATCTTGATGCACTCGATGATCGACGTAGAGCTCGTTGGGAACCCCAAGAGGAAGGTATGATGAGCACAGCAGAAAGTTTTCCCTCAATTATGAAACCAAGGTTTAATCGAACCAGTAGGAGCAAGGAAACACCCCAAAGGTGTTACTAGCTGAGCTTTGGCAGGGCGCACTACCGGTGCTAGTAGCAACGTGGAGACCTGCACAACACAACCACAGAACTTTGTCCCCAACTTGCGATGAGGTTGTCAATCTCACCGTGTTTTGCGGAAAACAAAGGATTAAACGTATCGAATGGAAAGAAGTAAAAGTTTGCAGAAAGTAAACACAAAGTAGTAAACAGTTGTAGATTGTATGTAAAGTAAAAGGACCGAGATCCATAGTTCACTAGAGGTGGCTCTCCTTAGACAGATAACATGCTGGGTGAACAAATTACAGCGGGGCAATTGACAAACACCGAGAAAGCAATACATGCATATACTAATCATCTTGACTCCTTTGAGACTTGATTGGGTATTACAACATAATACATAGACCGCCATCCAACTGCATCTATGACTAATAATCCACCTTCAGGTTATCATCCGAACCCCCTCCAGTATTAAGTTGCACGCAACAGATTATTGCTTTACGAACGGCGTGTAAAGTAAACAATACAATTGTTCTATGAACAAAGGATCGTTGTTTTCTCCCTAGTAGCAACAGCACATCTAGTACCTTAGAGATTTATGTCACTTCCCTAGATTACCAGAGGCATGAAACCACTATCGAGCATAAATACTAACTCTTGGAGTTGCTAGCATCTACTTGGCCAAGATAGCTACTAACAACGGAAAGCATGCAAGATCTCAAATAACAAAGACATGATATCAATAATCAATCTGAAATAGCATCTCAATATCCATCGGATCCCCGCAAACACAACATGTATGAATTACAAATAGATGATCTTGATCATGAACGGAGCTCACAAGATCTAAACATGAAAGCACAAAGGAGGAACACCAGCCATCTAGCTACTACATGGATCTGTAGTCCAAGGATGAACTACTCACGCATCACACCGGAGGCTTGCATGGTGATGAAGAAGGCCTCCATGGTGAATTCCCCTCTCCGGCAGGGTGCTGGGAAGAGCTTCAGATCGCCCCCGATATAGGGACAGAGACGACGGCGGCTACACACTCTTTCATGGATTTTTGATCAGGTCCTTAGGGTTTTCGTCCCGAGGGCAACTTATAGGCGGAAGGAGAGGCCGAGGGGGTGCTGGGGTCGGCCAGACCACCCCCTGGCGCGGGCCAAGCCTGGCCGCGCGGCCAGGTGGTGTGGCCGGCCCCTGGTCCCTCTCTGTCTCGTATTCTGGCTCTTGATCCCTTCCGGAAAAATAGGCACTTTGGATTTTGTCCCATCCAATTCCGAGAATATTCATTTTCTGACTTTCCTAGAACCAAAAACAGCAGAAAACAGGCAGCTGGCACTGTGGCTCTTGTTAATAGGTTAGTCCAAGAAATCATATGAAAAGTACTCCAAAGTTGGAATAAAACACAAGAAAGTGGATAAAACTAAGCATGGAACATCAAAAATTATAGATACATTTGCAATATATTAGTGGGCGCTCTAGGTACTCAGACAGTGCATCAACTCTCGAAGATCAGTTGGCCTCCGTTACCCAACAGGTAGAACTTGCAGTACTAAACTTCCATCTATAAGAATTTAGGATGAGTAAGTTAGTGAAGTGATCAAGTGTGTCAAATTTTATGTAGTAATGTAAGAATTTTTGAGGAACATGATTTTTTTAAAGAATCTCATGGGTAAGAGTGGGAATAGGTTTTCATAAATACTCACTTCTTTGTTTTTGAAACTAAGTTTTTGTTCGGACGTCCATTCTAACTAGGGTCTCCTATGGTCAGGATGGCTCTGATACCAACTTGTCAACACCCGGATTTTTAATCCCAAATGCATGTTATGCCATACATCGCAATCCCAGGATTACCATTTTTGCGAGACATAACAGATTAGATATCACAGTACATCATCCACTAAAAACCATAATAAGGTCTTACACAAATAAAGGATCTCATGATCCAGTTTTAATACAACAAGTAGTGAAATAAATAGAGAAGCGGTAGGGTCCATCTTCAGTGTCACAGGCAATGCTAACGATGGGAGATAGTCCTAGTTGTCGTAGCCGTCATGTTGTCCTTCCTCCTGATAGTCCTCTTCATAGTCTGGCCATGGGAATAGCCAGGGACAAAGCCATGGGTACTCTTTAAGTACTCGAAAACTATCACTAACAAGTAAGGTGGTTCTAGTAGGAATGCTAAGCTCTAAGTTTATTTGCAAGGTTAAGTTTCAAACCTAAGATGAGTTCAGAAGTAAAGAAAGATAAAATAAAGTTCTAAAATCACTTAAGTGGGAAACTAGTTTTCATGTTCACAACCCTGTTGTGGTCAAGTCAAAGTCACCATTCATTTCATAAGTCATTTTGAAAACATCTGACGACGGAACAGTATGGCCACTCCATCTGTCCATGACCGCGGACGCGGCTATTCGAATAGTTTGACACTCTGCAGAGGTGGTACCCTTTCACCACAAAATTCGATACATCCGTCAGGGATAACCCTGAACCATCATACTTGGTATGCGGATAATCAATCATAACCTTTGAATTACACATTCTAGTATAAGCACCTCTCCTATGAGCTTGGCCTCCCAGCCATGGCCATATGCCATCCTGGGCACTGCATAGGTGGAAAACATTGAGAGGTAGCCTCAACTTAGACCTCTCCCGCGAGGGAACCCATCCTAATGCATATAAACTTCCGGCTAAGCCTTACCCAATTCAGGTATTGTGGTTGTACGGTAAATTTGGAATGGTATCACATCCGAACCGAACCATCAATTTTTATAAAGGGCTAAGGCTCATGCCTCAACATTTTCATCATCATAAACCAGTTGTGTTTCTCAACACATGTCAAAACATCTCAATAGAATGACTCATCATTCCAAGGTTTTCATAATCATTTTCACCAAGTATGCCCATCTAAAGTGATCAAGTGTTTGGTTTAGCTCTAATAACTAAGGTTAAGAGTGTTCACTAATGAGGGATGCTAATATCAATATCATGCCATAGAATTACATCTAAGTCGAACTAGATAGGTCAAGTTTTATACTCTTTATGCTATCTATAAATAAAGTAAAGAACTTTAGTAAAGCCAAAAAGAGTAAAGCTTGCAAGGGTGAGCTTGCATTGTTAAAGGTGGCTTGCAAGTAAGGACTTGCATGGTTAACTTGTATAATGCTAGCTTGCTAACAATAGCTTGCTCGGTTTACTTGAAGTGCAAGGCTTGGCTTGAGTAGTGAAGTGGTTGAAATTCTCCTCGTCTTCTTCGGGGTAGAACTCCTCCTCCTCGTACACTTGGTCGGTACTATCGTCTATAAATACATACGGGATACACAATCACCAAACAATACTTAACTAGTCTATTTAGCACACTAAGGCACACACTTGATGATCTAATATCATCACAATCATCACAAGGTTTAATGAACTAGTTTCATTTATTTTATTTGAGAAAAGTAATTTCTACTCGTTGAAAAGTAATTTCTACTAAGATTTAATATTCTCCATTAAAATATGGGATCATGTGGACACATGTCATCACCACATATTCGAATGCATGGGAATGTGATTTAAAGTGTTGGTCACATTTTATAAAGTTTTTTATCAATTTAATGATTTAAAGTGACTAGAAATGCCCTAATAGCATTCTTTTGGTACTAGTCCAATGTCACTGCATGCAAACCTAAAATTTATTACATATTCAGATAGGTATGGTCAAATGTGATTTTTGAGAGTTGGAATCAACTCAAAAGCTATTATGGTTGATTTTTGAAAAATGTTTGAATGTGGAAAAGTCTTTGTCTTGTTATTTTTGCTAGGTGAGATCTCTAACTCCAATCCAATTGCCATTTAAATTTAGTGTTTAAATGTTTTTGTAAGATTTCAAAGTGGGCCTTGGTAGATATTTTCTTATACTAGCAAGGGGTGAAAAGATTTAGAATTGTTTCTGTTAAGAATTGACTTCTGGGAACACCTAAAGGGGCCTAGTGGATTAAAATGGCACAAATGACCATTTGCATTTATTAATCTTATTTGATTTATTTTTCTTTGGATTTTGTTTGGGAATGATCTAGATGATGTGGCATTCACCTTTGAATCATTTACAACCATTAGATCAATAAAACATGGCATTTCCAAACCATTCCATATTAATGCAACACACATATGCATTCTTAATTATCTTAATGCGAAAAAGTTTTTGTTAACCCTAAATTGGGTGATTTGGATCTTGATAACCTTGATTAAAGTTTTGGGATGTTACACCTCCCTAGAACCAACATATTAGATACCTTTCCCTAACACTTCACCAAAGCATATTTCTGAATATGAACAGGTCAAATTAGTACATGAGAAGAAGGAAGAGGAAAGTATGCCAGAAGTTGTGGAACATCTAGAAGAAACCAAAGATGAAGAGGTAATCAAGGAAGAAATTATGGCTATGTATGCACATTGTAACATAGTTGAACTTGATAAAGAGACTTACGTATTGGTTGAAGGTAAAACAAAGGTAAAAGATGTGGGTAAGCCTATTCTTCCCTGCATATTTAAAGAAACCTCGCATTATGGTTTATGCAATCTTGGCACCGAAGTTAATGTTATATATTATGATTTCTATTTAGAAATAAAAGAAGAAATGGAACCGGCTACAATTGAAAATACTGATATGGCAATCATGTTAGCCAATAAAACTCTTAGAATTCCAATGGGAGTAATTGAAGATGCAACTATCACAATTGGCAACAAAACTTTCCTATCGATTTTGTAGTTGTTGATATGCCAGCTGACACTCTTTGCCCAATTATATTTGGAAGAAACTTTTTGAGTGATGTAGGTGCCAATGTTGATTTCAAAAAGGAGATTGTGTCTCTTAAGCTTGGGGAAGCGGAGAAAGAATTCCACTTTTCCAAATTTAAAGATAGGCATTCACAAATACAAGAAGAAAAGAAAGAGAAAACTATTGAGGAGATGGAAGCTCTCTTCTTTAGTGATCAAAAAGAAGAAATAGATGAAGACTTAAATTATGAAGAAATAGTGATGGAGGACAAGTCCCTAGAAGAACTAGAAGATGAACTCGATTCACTTCCCATTATAGGGCCTCCAAATAATGAGGCTTTTGAAGAACCAGAAAATAGAGGGGATGACGAATTACCACCCCTAGAATTGAAGACTCTACCAGATAATCTTAAATACATATTTTTAGATGATACAAATAAATTTCCTTTTATTATTAGTGCTAAACTTTCAGGAGAAGAAGAAGAACTCATGAAAATACTTAAGGAGTATCGCAAGGCCTTTGGGTACTCAATGGATGATTTGAAGGGCATTAGTCCCATGATAACCCTCCATCGAATATTCATGGAAGAAGGTGCTAAACCAGTTGCGGAATTTAAAAGAAGACTAAATCCCGAAATGAAGGAAGTGGTAAGAAAAAAATTGTACGCCTATTGGACGCAGGTATAATCTGTCCTGTAAAATAAAGTGAATGGATAAGTTTTGTTCATTGTGTCCCTAAGAAGGGCGGTTTTACTGTGGTTCCTAATGAAAACAATAAATTGATACCTACTAGAACTATTGTTAGACATAGGATGTGCATAGATTTCAGGAAATGGATAAAGAAACTAGGAAAGATCACTATCCTTTACCGTTCATAGATCAAACTTTAGAATGGTTAGCAAACCACACTCATTTTTGCTACTTGGACGTATACTCTGGTTTTTCTCAAATTGTTGTTCATCCTAATGACCAACTTAAAACAACTTTCATTAGTCCTTATGGTTTACATGCTTACCGACGTATGCCTTTTGGTTTATGCAATACTCTAGCTACTTTTCAAAGATGCATGGCTACTATTTTTGCGGATTTCATAGAACTGATAATGGAAGTATTTATGGATGATTTTTCTGTCTATGGAACTTCATTTACTAGTTGTTTGGATAATCTCAAAAGAGTTTTGCAGCGTTGCGAAGAAACCAAGCTTGTTCTAAACTGGGAGAAGTGCCATTTTATGGTCAAAGAAGGTATAGTCCTTGGACATAAGGTATCAGGTAAGGGAATTGAAGTGGATAGAGCTAAGGTTGAGGCCATAGAGAGAATGCCACAACCTAGGGATATAAAAGGTATAAGAAGTTTCCTTAGTCATGTGGGTTTTTATAGAAGGTTCATTAGAAATTTCTCTAGAATATCTAAACCTTTGACTAACCTCCTACAAAAGGGAGTAAGATTTAATTTTGATGATAAATGCCTTATAGCCTTTTGTAAACTTAAAGATGCTTTATCCCATGCCCCTATCATTAAACCACCTATCTGGGATATGACTTTTGACTTAATATGTGAAGCTATTGATGATGTTGTAGGAGTAACTCTGGGACAACACATAGGTCACAGATTTAATATTATACATCATGCTAGTAGAACTCTTAATAGTACTCAAAAGAATTATCCTAAGGAAGAAAGGGAACTTTTTGCTATATTTTTCTCTTGCGATAAATTTAGTTCTTATATTGTTGATGCAAGAATAAGAGTTCATATGGATATGATGGTTTAAAAGAACTCCTTGAGAGGAAAAACCATAAGCCAAGACTGATTCGTTGGATTCTTTTACTTCAAGAATTTGAGTTACAGATCATGCAGAGGTAAGAAATAAAGATGTTGGATGTAGTGTCCATATTTGCCAAGCAAGACACCAATCTTGTTGAGAGGAACATTAGTCTTGGTGATTTTCGCTTGCGAGAATTATTCAATGAACTAAGGTCAATTCCTCCAAAAGAGAGGAAGTCTTTGTAGTTGGAGGAGCTCGTCAGCCCCGAATAAGTAAATGGTAAGTTCAAGGTAAGTTTTCTTACTCAAATAAGTGATTTATTTTCAGAGATTTTACTCCTAATTTTTTTGCCTTTGAATTCCTTGTGTTTTTCTGAAATTTCTAGAGGTTTTTACCAACTATACGGGCGCAACTATATGACCGGAGAGAAATCTCCCGCCATATAGTTAGTCATTAAACCCTCTGTATCTTCTTTGCGAAATTATTTTCGATGTCTGGATCTATATGGTCGCAACTATACGACCGGAGGAAATAATTTTGGCCATATAGTTGGTCGTTGAACTCTCAGGTATTTTCGATTTTTGATGTTTGTATCTATACGGTCGCAACTATACGACCGGAGAAGATATTCCAGCTGTATAGTTGGTCGTTAAACTCTCAGACATCTTAGTTTACTTTTCAATTTTTCCGATTATTGCCAAAAAAGCGGTATTGTCGGTTCCGAGTCGTACCTTAACCGACCTGGACTCGAGATATTTGGAAATATCTGCCCGGAACCAACTATATGGCCGGAGCTATACGGGCTGCACCCATATAGTTGGTCGTTACGCGACAGGACTCCTCCAAATCTACGATCTCTTTTCCTACTCCGTTAAGATTCTTTTCTTGGGCGTGAGTTTGGTGTTTCTCGCGAGTTTTACCGACCTCTGACCCCCCTTATATACTGCCATTATCTCTCTCTAATCATAATCTCCAGGAACCAATCTAGCAATGCGCTATCCCGTCCCAGGCTGTGGAAAACCCTTGGGTCCCATTGCTCCTTCCAGGGACCGCTCTAGCAGCCCGTCCATGGAGGACGACGACGAGGAGGTGGAGAGGTTTAGCCCGAGGTACAAGGAGTACATCGAGCCAAGCATCTACAACAACGACTCCGATGAAGTGAGCGACATCTACATCTGTCGTGATGTCTATGATCCACCAGAGATATACTAGGCGGCAATGAAGAGAGCTCAAGAAGAGAGAGAATGTCACAAGCTACATGGAAAAGGGCGTGTGGAGATGGTCAAGTTCATCACCACGAACCCTAGGCCACACAAGCGTAAGGAATTACCTAATATTGGTGCAGGTGCTAGCAATGGAGTGACGGCGCCACTCTTGAAGCCTACTATTGGTGCTCGTATGAGGATGAAGCCTTAAGAAGAGTGGAGGAACGGTTTCCACTTCCCCGATCCATCAATCAGGGATGAGGAAGAGGAAGCTGCTCCCAGGACTAAGGACCGCGTGCGAGCACTAGAGATATATCAGAAGCAGGAGCTACTCCATCGTGTCGAAGTCCGCCACCGTCTCAAGGAGATAGAGAAGAAGGATGATCTTCTCCCATTGGTGACTAAGCTCACGGATAAAGTGGACACTTTGCAATCTGATTTGCGCAGGTGCTATAGCCGCATCACCACTCTGGAGGATACCAACAGGAAGCTTAAATGGATCGTATGGGCACCTAGAGGGGGGTGAATATGTGCTACTTCAAATTTTAATACTTTTTCAATTTTAGGCTTGACACAAAAGGTAAATTCTCTAGATATGCAACTACGTATAATTTCCCTATATGCAAACCTAACTACTAGTGAGTAAAGGCGAGTAAGAGTGAGGAGCGAGGAAAATGTAGTGGAGCACGCTGAGACACGGTATTTGTTTTACCGCAGTTCCTTCCTTGTTAAGGGAAGTACATCTGCGTTGGAGGGGTGGGCGGTACTAAGACCACCACGCCACAATAGGCCTCACCCTGTTCTCTGATGGATCTCGCCACCAAAGGCCTGATCCACCTTTCCACTATTGGAACCCTTCGAGGCGGGAACCGATGCCTTTACACAACTAGCGGGGCACAACTCGACAACCGAATTGGAGGCTCCTGTAATGACAACAAGCTGCCACAAGAACAATTGTTAACAAATATCAAAACACAAGATCTAGATATTAACAAGAATACTAGATCGGAGTTCTCCAAGTGAATGGAGAGGAGTTGAAGCGCTTGATTCATGATGACGATGAATGACGCCTCCTCCTTCAATCCCCCCAAAGATCGAAGCCTTCGAGTGGTTGAAGTGGGAGATCTTGAATGAGAGTTTTTTCAACAGGCCAGAACTTTTTCGAATGAATGAAGAGATCTGATAGGAGGAGTGATTGGGGCTTTTATACCCCATGTCTAGACTGAGCTGTTGGAGTAATCTGGGGCCAGATTATCCGGCCTTAGTGAGGGCCGGATTATCCGGCCTAGGGAAAACTCCACCCTAGACTCGGATTATCCGAGGGAATATCCGCCCCCGGACAGAACATCGCGCCAAACCACACTTAGCAGCTCCTCCTGGGGGCCGGATTATCCGGCCCAAGGGGAGGGCCAGATTATCCGGCTAGGGGGGGAATCCGCCGCAACTTCAGATTATCCGGGGAAAATCCGCCCCCAGATAGAGGCTTGCGCCGATCTTCCCTTGGGCACTTCTCCTGGGGGCTGGATTATCCGGCCCGAGAGTAGGCCGGATTATCCTGCTGGGGGGGAAATCCGCCCTAGCCTTGGATTGTCCGGGGGAAAATCCGCCCCCAGACAAAAGCTCACACTCGACCAACTCTGGCTAAGAGGATTAGGCCGGATTATCCGGCCCTTGATGGGGGCGGATAATCCGGCCCCCCAACAACAAGTTTTCTTTCCTGCAGCACTTGGCACACATGAGAAACTCCATGGTATTGTTATCTAACACACAAAACACAAGGGATCATGAAATGTTCTTTCAATCTCCCCCTTTTTGGTGTTAGATGACAATACTAGGATTTGCATGATAGCTCTAATAACAACATTATTTAACGAATGAAAAAGACTCCCCCTCAATGTGTGCATAATAAAGATTTGCATTTGAATACAAATACACACACATAGGTACAAGTCTATTTCATTGAAGCTGAATCTACACAAAAATGATGGGCTAGCTCCGAAAAATACCATATCGTTGTGAGAGAGGCGTCCTCAATATAGTATAAGAATAGCCCATGTGATAACCATTATAAACGCTTTTCATGGGAGATAGATAACCAATATAGCCAATATGATAGATCCATAGACATAAGGAGATAGTCCACGAGATAATTCCAGAGCCACACATAAACATAGTCTCATACAAGGCAAAACACAAATAAAAGTTCAACACTAAATGGGCACAAGCGAGATAAAGACCGAAATGATAAAATGCAAATGCTTGCGCCCGACCCATTCAAATCCACGAAGACCTAATAGAACTACTTCTCCCCCTTTGGCATCGAAATGCCAAAAAGGAAGAAGAGCGATGCTAGCGCCCCCGATGATCACTCGGAGTCCTCATTGTCTTCCTCGTCCTCATCTCCATCATCAAACTCCTCGGTGTCTTCCCCTTCCTCATCAGCAGTGGCCAGGGTAGGAAACAGGTGACGCTCAAGCTCTCCATAGTTGAGGCCATACGAACAATTCCACTGAGCATAAGGTGTGGGAGCGGTAGGAGCAGGAGGAGCACCGGAAGCCCCGGACACATGGTGGAGAATGAGCTGCTGAGTATGGGCCATCTCGTGGCACTGCTTATACGCCACATACTGCCCCTTGCGAGTGTCCACCCCCATGCACAGAATGTTCTGCTAGAACCAATTTAGCTGCTTCACCTCACGAGCAATAGGAGGCACTGGGGGCCTACGAGCACTGGCACGGGCATCCCTCATAAAGCCCTCAGAAGCAGAAGATGGATGAGAGATCTTCCTCGCCTTATTGTAAATATTCTTGGCCTTATGCACATCATCAATGTTGTACTCTCCATTGGGAAGCAAGTGCTTGATAAACATCATAATATAAGGTGCATACGGGATGGAGAGCCTATTGAACATTGCATTAGTCAACTCATGATAGATGATGTCCATCACATCCAGCTTGTAACCAACAGATTCATCTTCAGAGGAGGCCACTTCATGAGAAAACGCAAGCATCTGAACTAAGTGACCACGAATACTGTCATTTTTTCCTCCACTTGGTGTGATAGAGTCACGGAAAATGCCCACCAAGTTAGCATAAAGGGGTGAGAGACCAGCAAAAGAGCCCACAATACCATTGTCAACCGTGCACGGAGCACTGGAACCACCTATCAAATGAATGAGACAGATAGCATGGGGATAAGCACACACACAAGTCCAGGAGAGAAAGTAGAAATAGTAGGCAAACAGTCCATAGTACAAACATACATTAAGCAAAAAATCTACAGACATTTGAAGCAGGTTTGAATCTAGCAGGTCATATTATCTGGCCTGGCCAGGGGCGGATAATCTGGCCCTGACAGAAATACTCAAATTTGCCTAGATTGAATGCAAAAACATAGATCGGACCTAGGAACTGCAAGACTACGATCTATACACAAAATAACAACCTTCTAGTCCATGTTCACCGACAAGTGACACATCAACTCAAAAGATGGGGAGAGAGGGAGTTACCCTCACTCATTGAAGGAAGAACACGGAGGAGAAGGTACCTGGAGGCGAGGGGAAGAAGATCCGGGGGAGGCCCGGAGAATCCGGTGACCGGAAGGGCTCCGGGGAGGGTGGGGGTAGCGGGCGGCGGCTGGGGAGAGGGAGAGGGAGAGGGGGAGAAGAACTGCTCTTTGTGAGCCCTTCCCCCGACGCCCAGCCCTTAACAGACTGAGTCCGCCAGGGCCGGATTTTCTGGCCTACACTTGGGCCGGATTATCCGGCCTGATTTCTGAATTCCTGTTATACACAGGTTCAGGCCCGCGCGTCCCCAAACAAAACCCCCACAAGATGAAAAATGTACTTGTGTGCTAGAAGAGATGGCTTAGGGATAGAGAGAGGCTTGGGATTAGACAACCAAACTAAGATGGTACTACACACTCAAGATTGCAAGAATCAAATAAACTAAAAGCCAAAATTGAGTGTGATTTTCATAAGAACAAGAGATGAGTAATAACAACCAAAAAGATCCACATAGAACCGACTCTTCTCATGGAAGAGGGCGGTGGCCGAGGCCACCTTGTTGGAGTGCATGGTATGACACCGCGAAGATATATCTTGGGTGCATGACTAATACTCATCAAAAAGCTCACATATCACAAAATGATATTAAGATAAATGATTTTACTTGCTTTCGGCATTATGGGGGGAGGGTTAGCCCAATTAATTAGGACCACACTACCCCTATATCCATGCCCACACCTAGATCAAATACGGAGGAGATATAAGAGTGAGTGCATGGGTATTCAAAACAAGCTCCTTGAATCAACGATAGTTAGCTCATTCCTCAAGTAACAAAACCTTGCTTCATCAAGTGGCTTTGTGAAAATATCAGCGAGTTGGTTCTTCGTGCTCACAAAAGATAGGTCAATATCACCTCGAGCTACATGGTCCCGAATAAAATGATTCTGAATCTCAATATGCTTCGTCCTTGTGTGCTGCACTAGATTGTACGTAATTTTGATTGCACTTTAATTATCACACAAAATAGGCACTTTGTCACAGTTGACACCGTATTCCTTTAGAGTTTGCCTCATCCATAATAATTGAGTACATGCACTAGCAGCAGCCACATATTCAGCCTCGGCGGTGGAGAGAGATATGCAATTCTATTTTTTAGAAGACCAACAAACCAAGGATCTTCCCAAGAATTATCAAGCTCTAGAAGTTGATTTCCTATCATCCTTATCACTAGCCCAATCTGAATCAGTATAGCCACATAGAGAGAAAATGGAGCCCTTGGGATACCATAGACCAAAATTAGGGGAATGAACCAAATATCGGAAGATTCTCTTAACCGCCACTAAGTGGCTTTCCTTAGGAGCCGCTTGATACCTTTCACACACACCTACACTCAACACAATATCGGGTCTAGATGCGCAGAGGTAAAGAAGAGAGCAGATCATGGACCGGTATACCTTTTTGTCCACATCTTTACCGTGGGGATTGAGTTCAAGATGACATTTAGTTTACATCGGAGTGGCAACGCCATTAAGATCCGTCATCTTGAATCTCTTGAGCATGTCTTGGATGTATTTTTCTTGATTTATGAAGGTTCCTTCTCTAAGTTGTTTGATCTCAAATCCACGAAAGAATCGTAACTCCCCCATCATAGACATCTCAAACCTGACAGTCATAAGCTTTGAAAAATCATCATTAAAAGCTTTATTAGTAGAGCCAAAGATAATGTCGTCTACATATAGTTGGAATATGAAGAGCTCCCCCTTAACCTTCTTAGTAAAAAGAGTGGGACCGATTTGCCCAACTTCGAAGCCATGGTCTAGCAAAAGCTCTTTAAGGTGCTTATACCACGCACATGGGGTTTATTTAAGGCCATAGAGTGCCATATCGATTTTGTAGACATGGTTCAAAAAGTTAGGATCCTCAAATCCTGGGGGTTGCTTTACATATACCAACTCATGTAGAGGACCATTAAGAAAAGCACTCTTAACGTCCATTTGCTGTAATTTAAAATTATTATGAGCAGCATAAGCAAGAAGGATACAGATGGACTCAAGACGAGCCATTAGAGCATAAGTCTCTCCGAAGTCGATGCCCTCAACTTGGGAATAGCCTTGTGCCATGATTATTGCCTTGTTCCTTACAACAATGCCATTCTCATCTTGCTTATTCTTAAAAATCCACTTTGTGCCGATAACATTGCGGTAATCCTTGGGCTTCTCTACTAATTTCTAGACCTTGTTGCGCTCAAAGTTATTTAACTCTTCATGCATAGCAACAACCCAATCCGGATCTTCAAGGGCTTCAAACAATTTCTTGGGTTCCACCATTGATATGTGAGCTTGGTGCTCACCAAAGCTTGCTAGCTCCCTTCTTGTGGACACCCTTCATCTGAGATCACCTACAACTTTGTCAAGGGTGTGACCCCTTAATTCAAGATTCCTATATGCGCGAGCTTTGTGACGAATTTCAATCAACTTGTTGTCTCTTGGAGGAATAACTTCATCATTTGAGACTTTGTCGTGGTGGGATCACGGCAGATGCCATGGATAGGCTAAAGGTGGGGACTAAATGCACTAGAGGAATCCAGGGAGGGATAGTGTGGCGATTCCACACACAGTTGCTTTGTATTTAATTGGTTTCCAAGGTTACAAATGCTCCTTGAGCTGTATTGGGGAGAGGAGGAAGAAGGAACTCTCTTACTCTCACCACTAGCTCGCTCTCAGGAACCTAGAATTGAACAAGTAAAGACCAACCCTTTCAACAGAGGCCCTAGCCCTCCTTATATAGGGGTAGCTAGATCTCCAATTAGGGCATACGTGGAGGCATATTCCAAAGAATATGCCTCCTCCAAAAATAGTAAACCGACCGGGTCACTTTTCCCGGTCATAAGCCATGCAGAGGCTACGTGAGCCTCTACGGCGCCAGCGTCATCCGACATAGGCATCGTCATCCTTGTCGGCCACGCCTCGGTGGTCCTGGCCTCTGTCCGCTTTGCTCATGCTCTGCGCACAGTTGCCACCTTTTGACCGGCGAGATACCTTCCTTCTCTTGCAAGCCCGATATAACCCAGATCATGCCTGGTTAATCCGGCCACACCTGTACCTGTATACAAGTTATATAAATCTTTTCAACATACGACATAAGTCGGCGGGGACTTAGTTAGGTGGAAATCCTCCGGTCCGGGTTACTCCGTGATTCGGCCTACCTTGAGGTGACTCGGCCAGCACTTGCTTTGACTTTGCCGTACCTCGGCTAACTCGGCCATTATACCCCGGCATGACCCTACCTGGGGGTATCCCCCCAACAATAATCCCCGAAGCTGGTGTGGTCTTAGCTGCCTTAGCTGCTAAGGCCACACCAGGTTCAATTTTACCGAGCCTTTTTCTCCTTTTCCGAGTTATCTCATAGTCCGGATTCCATAGGCTTACTTTCCCTTGGCACATTCCGAGTTTTCACTCGTTGGCTGGGTCATCCTTCGGTTATTCGGGTTATTCTTCCTTCCCTCTTACGCTATCCCACGTGGAGGGTAATCATTACTTTGCCTCATTTTAAGGGCCTACGCCAGTAACCGCCGCAGTTACTGTCAGATATTACTGTAGCACACGTCACATCGTGTCTGTCTCCTCGTTAACTGTATCATAATGTCACGTCGTGGGATCTGCTGCGCCATGTGGCCCTTCCTATGGCTTGTCGCTAATTGGCTGATCGGGATCATACACGGCCACACCGTGTGGCCCATCCGCACAACACGATCCCACTACCCCTCTAGGGCGTGGTTAAACAGGGGAGGGGCGCGCCCCTTGGGACTTTTCCCCATCTTAGCGCCCCTCTGCCTCTTCTTCTTCCTCTTCCTCCCAGCGATAGCGCCGCCGCCACCGCACCTGCTTAGCTGCGCCGCCTCCGCACTGTTCCTCGCACACCAACATCGCTGCCACCCCCGTGCATCTCCTCCGCCACGGGTCCGCGCCAGTCCAGGCCACTGCCCCCCACCGCCGATAGGGCCAGTGGCCTAGAAATGACAGAGGAAGAGCTCACCGTCGCGGAGCAGGAAATGGAGGAGGAAGTGGGGAATGCCGACTGCGGCGCTTGGGCTAGGTCCTAGGTATGCCAAGACGACCTTGACTGGTTGTACCGCACCCGGCGTATCCCGGAGGGCGCCATCGCCCGCCTCGCCGCCAAGGAGCTTGCTCCCTCACCCAATCCGGGTGAGTTTGTAGTGTTCCTCTCCCACTTCCAACGTGGGTTCGGCCTCCCCGTCAGCGACTTCTTCCATGATTGGCTCAATACCTACGAGCTTCAACCACACCACCTTCCGGCGAATGCCATCACCTCTCTTTCTGCTTTTGCTTCCACCATAGAGGGCTACGCCGGATTGTGGCCCACTAAGGAACTCTGGATCCTGTTTTTCGGTCTCCGCCGGAATGTAATTCCGAATAGAGAGCTTGACCCGGAGGACAAGCAACTTACGCAGTTTGGCGCTGCCTCTATCTCTCCTCGGAAGTAGTCCATCTTTCCCCGAGTTATGGGGCTCGATTCCTGCAAGGGCTAGGCCCGAACCTTCTTCTACGTCAGAAATGGCACGGATGAAGATCTGATCTGGCTGCGCCCCTACGCTCCGGGTCCTCCTAATCCGGATCTGTGGGACAAGATCCCCAAGAAACCCACTGTCATGGCGAACCAAGTCAACAAACGGTTCCAGGAGCTAAAGGATCTGGGACTGCGCAACGAGGACGCAATGATTACCTTCGTCCGCAATAGGATCTCCCCCCTCCAGAAACGCACGCATAAACTTTGCCACATGAGCTGGCGCCTTGACCCCAACCGGACCTCCTCATTCGAGTTGAGCAACACCGAGATTTACCGCCAGGTCAAGGCCCTCTTTACCACCAACAAAAACTTCTCCGCTGAGTGGGAGTGGGGGATCGAGCACTTCTGCCGAGATAGGCTTCCTCCTGCGGTAACTCTCGTGCTCCAATCCTTTTCCGAGTTAAATCATATGTCGGATTTTTGTTGTATGTTTGACCCCTTCGCATTTTATTTCTCTTAGATGTTTCTTCAGCAAACTCTTGAGGATGGCACCGAGCCTTCTCTTAAGTGGGTGCCTGATCGAGATACCCCGGACAAGGAGGAGCCAGATCAGGAGATGTTCCTGCCGTTCCCTGATGCGACCAAGCGACACACCGATAAACTCTCTTCCATTAGAGATTGGCCTGACGATGAAGATGAATCCGACGTTGAGGTGATGGAGGCATTTGACGCTGTCCCCCTTTCTTACGCTTTTCCGACATCAGCTAACCCTGGTGGGCAGATCCATGAAGATCCTCCCCTTGCCACGGGTGAGCCAGTCCCGGTCGTATCGAAGAAAAGGGGGGGCGCATCTGCTTCTTCCTCCGGACCTTCTAAGCCAACCAAAAGGCGAAATAAGTCCGCAGACAAAGCTGCCACCAAGTCCATGACTAAGACCGTAGCCCGGAGAGCTCGCAAGCCAAAGGAGCCTTTGACCTCAGATGAGTAAGTCACTTCTCCCTTATCCAATCTTCTGTTTCGTGTTTTGCTATTCATTTGTTCTTCCTTTGTTATAGTTTCTCATCATTTATCATTTTGATTCGGCAGGTCCGGGGTGGAGGTTCCTCAGAGCGGATCCGGCATCGCCTTGCCGCTCCGACATAGCCCTGCTCCCTCTCATGGCGACGATACACGCCCGTTGAGCCCCATTCAGGAGGCGCGAGTGGCTGCTCCGGGTTCCAGCCCACCTCGTCCAGAGGAGGGCGACCTCGGGGCAGGGGGAAGCGGCTCTGCCGAGGCAGCGGTTGCTTCAGACACCGCCGAGGTATCTATAGCGCCTCCGCCAAAACCAACACCAGCACCAGCATCGGCTCCAGCACCAGCAGCAATAGCACAAGCACCAACAGCAGCACCAAGCCCCTCCGCCTCGTCTGAGTCTTCCAAGACTCGGCGAGAAGGTACCAGCAGCACCAAGTCTAGCACTAAGGCAGCTCCCAAGGGCAAATCCGTCGCAGCAACTTCAACCTCTCAGCAGCAGCCTAAGGGCAAAAAGGCTCCTGACACCGCCAAGGCAGCGTCTATCGAGGCTAGACAGCGTACACTTGCGTCCATGCTTTCGAAGAAGACCCCACCGACGAAGGACACCTCTGTCGGGTCAGCTGATGCGCAACTCGTTTTGCACACCAGCCCCGCTGTTGCCTAGGTTGAAAGGAGGGAAGCCCATGCTAAGGGTTTGGTTGCGCCCCACATGCTTAGCGGCGAACGCTATCCTCCGACCTTGATCGAGTTCATTAACAACTGGAACAAGGCGGAGTTCATCCATAATGACGATCTCCCGGAGAAATTCGGGCCCGCCGAGTTTGCTGCACAAATGAACACCGCTGCTAAGGCAATCAACCTTGCAGGTCGGATGATGGAGGTACGTCACTTCACCTTTTCCTTAACATGTACTAGATATTAGTGATATAGCCATTAGTCCCCGAGCCTCCGGGGGAGTAACTTGTTACTCGGCCGGATGCTCCTTAGAGAACTAGCGTAGCTCCTTAATAACTTCGAATATGCACACACCTAGAGCCGGGTTAAGTTCCGCTTGGCCCGGATCTTGTATACTTCGAATATGCCACACCTAGAGCCAGGTTAAGTTCCACTTGGCCCGGATTTTGTACACTTCGAATATGCACACACCTAGAGCCGGGTTAAGTTCCACTTGGCCCAGATTTTGTACACTTCGAATATGCACACACCTAGAGCCGGGTTAAGTTCCACTTGGCCCAGATTTTGTACACTTCGAATATGCACACACCTAGAGCCGGGTTAAGTTCCACTTGGCCCAGATTTTGTACACTTCGAATATGCACACACCTAGAGCCGGGTTAAGTTCCACTTGGCCCGGATTTTGTACACTTCGAATATGCACACACCTAGAGCCGGGTTAAGTTCCACTTGGCCCGGATTTTGTACACTTCGAATGTGCACACACCTAGAGCCGGGTTAAGTTCCACTTGGCCCGGATTTTGTACACTTCGAATATGCACATGACTAAGCTATCCTTTTGTACTCTTTTCAGGTGACCACCAATCGCTGGAGCGCTGAGTTTCAGCATCTCTTGGACACTCACAAGATGCTGCGCGCGAAACATACTACGCTTCTCGCCGAATACGAGAAAAGGGGTAAGTTTTCTCCTTGGCATTTTTCCATTTCTCTTCATCTTTTTCCGCCGAACTAATCCATCATTCGGATTGCGCAGCTGGAGTGGAGGCCGAGAACATCCTCATGAGGAAAAATTTGGACCAAATAAAGGGTAAGTCACTTTTGCTTAATCTTCCTCTGCGCTCTATGTCCTTTTCTTCTTGGCTCGGCGAATATTCATACCTCGGCTTTGCTGGGTTAACAAACTATTTCAGCATCTCTTGAAGATAGTGTGCCCATGCCTGATATGATGCTGCATTTTCTCGAACAAGCAGGGCAGCATCAGGCCGAACTCAAGAAGAAAGATGATGAGCTCGCCCTCCTCCGGACCAAGGATGAAGAAATTGCCAAGCTTAAGGCAGACATGAAAAAACTCAAGGGGCTCCACAAATTGGAACTTGATAAAGCTGGCCAGAATTTTACTGAAGAACAAGAACGCCTCAACCTCCAAATTGCCAAGGATCAAGAACTGCTGAAAGAGGCCGACATTAAGCTTGAGTCGGCGAATGCTGAACTTGCGCAACTCCGGGAGAGGCGTGACAATTGCACCAAGGAGTTGACCCGGATCCACAGCCATATTTCTCGTAAGTTCTTTTCCTTCAGCCGGCATGAATCTCTCCGGGTCATCCTTCCTCACTTGCTTCACTTGTCTTCTTTTCAGACAAATTTTCGGAGGGTGATGCCATTTCCACCACTGTCGTTGCCAACTTCTGCCAGAAGAGGGGTACCCCAGTTGGCCCTAGAGCCGAAATTATTCCCTATGACATGGAGTACTTGCTGGTCAGCTTGTCTTCTCGTGTCGAAATTGTGAGGAACTATGGTAAGGATATCCTTGATGTGGCAATCCGGATCTTCAACGCATTTTGGCCTGATGAAGATACTCTGGAGGGGACCACCGCTCTCCTCGCCAAGTTAATGGAGTGTGAGACCCAGCTAGACCTTTGGAGGGAATCCGTTGGACACGCCGGAGCTGAAACCATTCTCCACTACGTGCTTACGTGGTATGAGAAAATCAACCTCAATCTTCTTGAGCAGATGCGCACCGAATCAAAGTGGTCCAATGATCCGGATTGGATAGCTCGGCGCAAGGCTTGCGCCCATAATCTCATTCAGTATGCCCCCATCCATCAATGGAATGAGGGACCAAGCTTCCTTGGCGCCGCTGACGACAAAAATGCTGAAGATGATTCAGGTGATGATGAAGAGGACGAAGCCTCGGACGTCGAGGAAGGTGAAGATAATGTTGAAGCCGAAGCTGGAGATGCACCTGCTAGCGCCGAATTACCTCCCCCTGCTGCTCCTTGATCAGATAATAAGAGTCATTGTGCAATGCTTTGCTCACAATGAATGGCCCTTCCCATGGGGGGGATAATTTGTGCATGCCAGCAGTACGTTGTACTAACCGGAGTACCAGATCACCTTCCCGGAAAATTTGGGGGTTTACTTTCCAGTTATGATAGCGTCGGAGATTTTGCTGATATATGGCGGATCTGGACAATGCCAATTCTCTCGCTTCTTCCAGCAGATCAACATCATTTTGCCGGGCTTCTTGCACTTTGGCTTCTGTGTATTGGGTGACCCTAGGCGAGTCATGCTCTATGTCGGCTGGTAATACAGCTTCTGCCCCATATACCAGAAAGAATGGCGTATAGCCTGTTAATCGATTCAGAGTTGTTCTTAAACTCCACAATACCGCTGGTAGTTCTTCTATCCAGCACCCCGCTGATCTTTGCAGCAGCTCAATGAGCCGGGGTTTTATCCCGGATAATACCAATCTGTTGGATCTTTCCACTTGTCCGTTCGATGCTGGGTGAGCTACCGAGGCTACGTCTAGCTGGATCTTCTTATCTCAGCAAAACCGCGCAAATGCTCCTTCAGCAAAATTTGTGCCATTATCTGTTATGATACTGTGAGGATAACCGTATCTCAAGATGATATCTTTGAGGAATGTCACGGTGGTAGCTCCATCACATTTTCTTATTGGCTTCACCTCAATCCATTTTGTAAACTTGTCAACCATGACCAAGATGTGGGTCATGTTCCCTCTTGCTAGTTTGAAGGGGCCAACCATATCCAAACACCATACGTCAAATGGCCAAATAATTGGGATGGTCTTGAGCTCCGACATTGGCATATGTGTCTTTGTAGCATATCTTTGATAGCCATTGCACTTTCTTACCAGATCTTCTGCTTGTTCCAAGGCACTTGGCCAGTAAAACCCATGACGGAAAGCTTTTGCTACCAAGGCTCTGGACGAGGCATGATGCCCACATTCCCCTTGATGTATATCTCGGAGGATGTCAAGCCCTTCTTCCGGATCAACACATCACTGGAGAACGTTTGTCACACTCCTTTTGTATAGCTCGGAATTGTTGATCGTGTATGCTTTTGCTCTCCTCTGAGTTTTCCTGGAAAGCACCTCCTCACCGGGCAAGGTTCCATCTTTCAGGAATTGAAATATGGGCAGTGCCCAAGCTGGTATAGCTCGCACTGGGAACACATCCTCATCAATTTCCATCTGATCCACCAGCATAACCTCAGCCGGATCACGCTGCGTAGTCCCCGAGTCTTGCGAAGCAGTACCCGGGTTTGCCGAGGTAGTCCCCGGGTTTCGTGAACCACTTCCCACATCAATGTCCATGGGCACAGCTTCCGATTCCGGATTTGCTAGGATAAAAGTTGAGTCGGATTCCGGGGATGGCCTGATAGATGGTTTTCTGAGGTGCTCTAGTGCTACGCCTGGCGGGATTGCTTGTCAGGTTGATCCGAGCTTCGACAATACGTCGGCAGCTTCATTTTCCACCCGAGGTATATCATGAAATTCGCATCCCTCAAAGTATCCTAATATCTTCTGCACATGAAATTTGTACAGTGCCATATTTGCATCCAAAGCATCCCATTGTCTGGAGACTTGCTGGACTACGAGATCCGAGTCACCGAAGCATTGGATCCAACATATTCCAATTTCTTTTGCCACTTTGAGCCCATGCACAAGTGCCTCATATTATGCAACATTGTTTGATGCTGTGAAGTGGATCTACAGCACGTATTTCAGCTGGTCCTTCTTGGGCGAGGTAAGCACAACTCCGGCACCTAATTCGGTTTTTGTTTTTGACCCGTCAAAGTGCATTCTCCAGTAGTTCGAATCTGGCAATGGTGGCTCATATTGTACCTCGGCCCAATCCACAAAAAAGTCAGCCATAGCCTGAGACTTGATTGCTTCTCTCCTGTCATATTGTGGCGCATAAGGGGCTAGCTCAATTGCCCATTTTGCAATCCTGCCACTTGCATCCTTGTTGCTCATTATCTCGGATATGGGGGCTTCACATATTACCTTCATGGGGTGCTCTTCAAAATAGTGCTTTAGCTTTTTAGCCGCCATATACACACCATATGCCATATTCTGATAATGGGGATAATTTTGTTTTGAGGCCGATAATACCTCGGAGATAATATACTGGCATTTGCACTAACTTACCCTCTTCATCGCGCTCTACCACAATTACTGCACTTACAACTCGGTTGGTTGCAGCTATATAGAGCAACATTGGCTCCTTTGACAGTGGAGAGGCTAACACTCGTGCAGTGGATAACATTTTCTTTAATTGGATAAAGGCTTCATTGGCCTGCGGCGTCCAAATGAACTTGTCCGACTTTTTCATGAGTTGATAGAGAGGCAGTGCCTTTTCTCCCAACCGACATACAAACCGACTTAAGGATGCCAAGCAACCAGTGAACTTCTAGACATCGTTAAGGCACTTCGGCAGTTCCATTCGCTCTATGGCCCGGATTTTAGTTGGATTAACTTCGATACCTCGGCTGGAGATAAGAAATCCGAGTAATTTTCCAGCCAGGACACCGAAGGTACATTTCTCCGGGTTAAGCTTCATTCGGAACCTTCTTAGGTTCGCGAACATTTGCCTGATATCATCAACGAGCGTTTTGCTTTCCTTGGTCTTGATAACAACATCATCCACATATACCTGCACATTTTGACCAATTTAGTTGTGTAAACATTTTTGTATACATCTTTGGTACGTTGCCCCTGCATTACGTAAACCAGAAGGCATGGTGTGATAGCAATAAGCCCCATACGGGGTGATAAACGCAGTCTTTATTTGATCACTTGGGTTCAGAGGTATCTGGTGGAAACCAGAATATGCATCAATGAATGACAACAAATCACACCCAGCAGTGGAATCTATGACCTGGTCTATCCTTGGTAGTGGGAATGGATCTTTCGGACATGCCTTATTCAGGTTCATGTAATCGATACACATGCGCCAAACCACTCCCACAGTCGGATCATCCTTCTTCTTCTCCACCAGCACCGGATTAGATAGCCAATCCGGGTAAAGCACTTCCATGATAAATCCAGCTGCTAGGAGCCGAGCTATCTCATCTCCGATGACCTTTCTCCTGTCTTCGGCGAAGCGGCAGAGAGGTTGCTTCACCGGCTTTGCTCCGGGTCTTACATTTAAAGAGTGCTCGGCCAACTCCCTCGGAACACCTTGCAAGTCCTGTGTGGACCACGCAAAAATATCCCGATTCTCACGGAGGAAGTTGACGAGCTCGCTTTCCTATTTGTCATTTAACCCAGCACCAATTGTTACGGTGTGCTCTGGGAACATATCATCAATAGGCACTTTCTTGGTACCATTTGTCGCTTGGAATGAGACACTACCATGTGGGTTACTCAACGCCAGCATATATTGTTGCGCAGATTGAGCCAATGCCGCCACCTCCTGGATCTTTCTCTTCTCTTGCGGAATCACGAGTGACTCGGGCAGGTTAGACCCGGCTGACGCGCACTCAATGGAACGTCGGAAATCACCAGTTATGGTACTCACACCATTTGGCCTGGGCAGCTTCATCTTCAAGTAACTGATGTGAGTACTAGCCATGAACTTGTTCAGAGCTGGACTGCCGAGTAACGCGTGATATGCGCTCTCCAAATTGACAACCTCGTCCGGCAGTTATCTCTCGTGCCGAACAACACGTCAACCCGGACCTTGCCAATGGGTTCATAGGAAATGCCTGGCACAATGCCATGGAAAGTTGTCCTTGTAGCTTGGAGCATGTTCTCCGACATACCCAACTTGCGCATCGTGTCCAACTACATGATATTTATGCTGCTGCCATTGTCAATTAGCACCTTTGAGAACCTCACATTGATGTTTGGCCCAATGAATGTTGGGTTCAACACTAGCGCATACGAACCAGGACTTGGCATAAGCTTGGGATGATCTTTGATGCTCCAGGTAATTTCCTGGTCCGACCAAGACATATACCTCGTCACTGCCGGCATTACCGCATTGACTTCCATGTGTCGGCGCTACAAGCTCTTTTTGTCTGTCTCTTCAGTGGTGAACACGTTGTAGCTCTGATGATGCTCTCTGTACTCATTTCTCCCCTCACTTTCGGGGTACCTTTGATGTGGCATCCCGCTAAAACCACTACTATAAAATCGCTTGTTATTTTATTTTGTTGCATCATCTTTAGCATGCTCTTGCTCATCATGCCACCTTCCATGGTTCATGTTACAAAATGTTGCATTAGTTGGGTTGCATTGCACTTGCACTTGTTGGAATCTTGCTTGTGTGTCTTGATATCACCTTACTCTCTTCCCCTTTTAAAACCTCTCTATTCAACATCTTGCAAAAGTTTCAAAAGGGTTTATTTATTGGCTTGTTTGAATCTGAAAACAAAACAAAAAGCAAAACAATCAAATCAGTAAATAAATAAAAAGAAAATAGATAAAAAACTAGAGAGAGAGACAGACATGGCAGCAGCCCAGCTAGTCCCAACCACAGCGAGCCCACCCGGGGCCCCTCTCTTTTCCATCTTGGGCCGAGCACCCTCTCCCCTTCACCAACGACGTCTACTGGTCATCTCCTCCCTCCCATCGTGCCTCTCTCTCAGCAGCAGATGGAGCGGAGCAGGTGGCCGTCCCACCTCCGTCGTCCGCGTCACCCCACCCTCCTTCTTATCCTCGCGCCTCGCCGTCGAACCCTAGCTCCACATTTTTCCTTTTCCCCTCCTCCACGCCAACCCTCTGCTTCGCCTCTCCTTCTTCAGCAAGCGCACCGAGCGCCGCCGGCTCTGCCTCCACAAGGACCCACCGCCTCCGTCCACCCCCGTCCGAGCCGAGCACACCTGAAGATGCGCCCTGACGCCCTCGTCCTCCTTGACAGATCAATTGACCTTGGGGCGTCTGAAATCAACGATGTGGTCGCCGTTTCCTCACTCCAGCCATCGTGTTCCGGTGCCGATTCGGGTGGCTCTGCCGCTTCCCCAACCTCCCTGTCACCTCTAACAGCATCCAGGTGAGGAGGCGCATCTCCTAAACCTCTCCTCTGTCGACCCAGCCCTCTCAGGTGTTCTGCCAGCGTGACTGCCATGTTCAGCAGGTTTTCGTCACCAGCGTCGGTGCTCTAGTGTACCTGGGACTCCAAGGCCTCCACATCTGACTCCCTGCAGTCTGCCGTACCAAACGCGTCAGCTTCCATGCCCCAGATCGGCCTCCATCGTCAGGTCCGTGCACGACCAGGAGCATCTCCGGCGAGCGTCAAGGCTAGTCTCTTCCCCATGACCTCCTTCAAGTTGTCGCGCGCCCTCATCTCATCGTCATCCGCAAGCTAGCGCAGTGGTTTGTGCCCTTTCACCAACCCTGCAGATCTCTGGTTCGAATCTCGTTCAGGCTAATAAGCCACCCTTTTTCTTGTTTTTCCTAGCCTCTGACAGCCGGGTCCCGCCCGTCATTGACCGCTCCGGCCAGGCCAGTAGCCACCAGGACTCCACCAGCCGCCGACGGGCCGGCCCATCTGCTTCCTTCGCCTAGTGCGGTAGGTAGCAAGCTAGCTCTCAGATCAGGCCCAGCCTCTGTTTTTTCTGGAATTCCAGAAAATATATCTATATCTTCTATAAATCATATCTTCCTTTTGGTAACTCGAAATAAAAAGTATTTTATATGAAAGTTTATCAGAAAAATGCTTAGAACATTAATTTTCCATCCTCATATTTGTTTGCATCAAGTATCATGGGGGTTGGTCATAGTTTGCATAACACCTATTAAGTAACATATGGAGCAATTTGGGAAATGCTCATAATATCTTCCTGCTCCATTTAACTTTGATGTGGATCACCCCTGCCATGCTTTGCCTTATCGATTCAATATTTAAATTGTGGGGTTTATAAACAACTTAAACCTAATGATTAATTGTCGGGACCCCGGTTCCGCTTAATATTGTCTAATTGCATCGCATATGTGCCATGCCATGCATCATATCATAAGCATGCCCGATCTTCTACAGTAGAATTAAATAGTGTATCCGGTGTTTCTTCTAGTGTTTTGCTTCTTCACGGATTAGGCCGTTGAGTTGATGCGAGTATCGACAAGTTCTCCGGATATGATCCGTCGGCAGTGTTTCCCAGGCGAGCATCTCCCCCTTTCTACCTATTTTGCATTCATAGTCTTTATTTTCCTCCTGTTGATCTATTGCTATACGTGTCACGATGCTTTAGTTTCCGTATACCAGTTATATCCCGTGCAGCCTCTATATTGCCTTGGACACCCCCTATTACCTGTGTTTGGTAGATAGCTGGCCTTGCGAGTCGTAGTTGCTTGCTCAGGTGCGATCTCGTGTTGTCAAGTACCACAGTTGTTGGAATGCTGGCAGATGTTTATGGTGGAGATTATCATGGCTTTAATTACAACTTAATATTGAATTGCTAGATATAACTAATGCAGAGGCATCGGTGGGCAATAGATGTTATTTGGTTCTTCCACGCTCACTTGTGTCTCGTAGGACCCCGAGTACTTGATACCTGTTCCTTGAATATTCGTACTATCCACATACGGGAGACTCTATGAATCCCCCTTAGCCAAAGCTTGATTCATTTCTTATTTCTCGGGGCCACAAAGTAGTTTGGGGCTTTATTAATATCCTGTACTTATGCCATGTTTTACTGCTTTATTTACGACTGTGCGTGGAGCACCTGTACTGTTTAGGATTGCGGAGTGTTTTCGCGGTATCGACAAGCCCAGTCACACTTTCGGGTTCCCAGTCGTTTACAACCATTGGCGCAAACCTTGGGTCCGTCTCGGAGCCGACCAACTTCGTTGCGGGTAGCTTAATGGGGTGGCCCCCTGAAATATTTTATGAATCCTGTGATTGCTTTGTCATGAAAGCCTTGTTGGGTTTTGAGTTGGTTTTTCCGAGGTTGATCATGTGTGTGTTGCTATTTGTGCACCTCTGCAAGGTAAATCTTTCGGAAAGCTGTTTCCACGGTCATGGACGACTTGGAGCACAATATCTCGATCATGGACAAGCATAACTAAAGGAGTGCTATAAACTTGACTTGATATATGACTAGTAATCAGATTCAACTATCACGGAATGGATATTAAAATGCCAACAACTGGTGGATCTGGGGTTGTTTTGTGACATGCTGTACCTGCCTAGTAAGTATTGCAACTCCAATGGAATGTGATAAAAGTGCCAACAATTGCTGGGTTTTGGGATTCCTCAAGACAATTATATCTGACTAGTAAATGTTCCAACTACAATGGAATGGTGATTAAAACTGCCTACTACTTATGCTATCAGGATGACTCATGCTATCTATATCTGATTAGTAAGAGCTTCAACTATAATGTAATGAACAAAACTGCCAACCGTGTGAGTTCCTCGGTTTTGACTTCCTCATTTGGTATCGAGGGGGAAATGCCAGGATGGGTATGTCTGGTGTTAGTATCAGGTTGGATTCAAATAGGTCTTTCTTACCCCTCTCTAATAGCCTACAGATGTATTGAGTCTCTATAGGTTGTTTAGTGCATGTTGCGCTGCCGCTTCAGTCCACCATACCTATGTAGGCGAGAGCCGTCGAATTCTAGCCTTGTCGTGTACTGGCCTCAGTACTGACGCTCCTCTTTTTCCTTTGCCCTTTGTCGGCACCCCTTTTGTTTTAGCAGGTTTGAGATCGACGTCATTAGCAGGGTTACCCTTCTGGCTTGGCCTGGGCAGGGTTATGGACGCCATTGGTTATTCTTCAGAGCTCTTAGCCCCATTTGCATCTTGTCCGTACTTGGACACTGTATCGTTTTCAAGGTGATTTGGATCTTTGTATTGTATATCTGTATTATTGGCTCGTTGAGTCGTTGTTGTATGTATATCTATTCTGTGGGTCCCATCGAGGACTGTTGTGTAATGGTATTACTTCGTTTTCCACCCACACGAAAGTGCCTGGTGGGCGTCCTTGAATCGTTTCTATGCGGGTTTGGCGGAAAGGGCTAAAACTTGCATAGGGCCGATTCAAGGTTGTTACATTTGATTTGGTTGATGTTGGTCTTCCACTTGATGCACTGCATCCCTTCTCTCATGGTTTTCATACCTCGGCGGAGGGGGAGGCAACATTAACTGTTGCGTGTTCGCTCTGGAGAGCAATTGCTGCCGAGGTAACTCCTGCCGAGGTTGATCATTCCGAGGTGCCTGAGCATTCCCCGAACCACTTTGTTCTATCTTTCGCATCCACTCACACTGCCTGGTTGTGTGACCCGCTGGGTTACTCGGATTTGGCATGTGAAATTTACACGGCTGATCCAGCATTGCCTCATAAGTATACCTCAGACGGTCCTTCTTCTCTTGCCACTGTTTCTTCTGCTCCGGCGTCCAAGTTTTCTTGCCATCATTCCTTGGGGTCCATTGCTGCCCTCCAGTTTTCTGACATTGGTTGCTTCCTACTCCGGGTTGATCTTGATTCACAGCAGCAACTTGTTGCGAACTGTACCGGTAATCCGGTCTATCATCTCTTCTTTTACCCCGGTAATCATTCCTCCGGGATGATCCGACTCCATCTCGCTGGTAGTACTCCTCGTTTGACACGAGCCTAGGCTGAGTCGGATCACCCAAGGCATATGAATCAGCGATCCGGATTGTGTCTGCCAATGTAGTTGGCATATCTCTTTGCAACCTTTTCCATAGCATGCTTGCATACCTGCACCCCTGAGCAAACCAAGCTATGGCCTGTGACTCAATTACGCCCTCACATGAGTTTCACACTGTGCACCAGCGGGTTAAGAACTCCTGGTCTGTCTCATTCGGTCTCTGCTTGCACATTGCTAGCGTCTGTGGTCTGTTGGGCCTCTGATACGTGCTTGAGAAATTACTAACAAATATTTCCTCAAAGTCGATCCAACAGTTAATACTTCCGGGCAGCAAATTGTTTAGCCATACCCTCGCTGGCCCCTCTAGCATCTGAGGTACATACCTCACAGCCCATCTCAAGTTGTCCGTAGCAATTTTTACAGCTATTGCATAGTTAATCAACCAATCCTCCGGCTTTGTGCTGCCGTCATATGTCTTAGTGCCTCTAGGTAACTGAAAGTTAGGTATTGGAGGCTCCTTCATGATCCGAGGTCCAAAACACGCTGGACCCGGAGGACCTTGACACTCAATCTGCTCCGACCTATAAAGCCGATCCAGTTTTAATCTGGTGTCATCAGGCATCAAGTTCCTGCTTCCCAATCTTGACCCTATCACGTGATAGTACGGCCTGGGATACCCAACATTTACCATTTCCAAATCACCATCATTGTATCTATCTTGCTCTTGTGGAGCTGCTTTCTGTTGCATACCTTGGCCGGCACTGCGCTCTTGCCGTGGTATATTCCGCTACTGCGGTTGCCCTACTCCTGCCGAATTGTGTTGTCCGGCATTGCCGTTCACAGCGTTCCCCTGACCGGCATTGCCTTGGTCGCGGTTACCTCGGCCAGCTTCACCTCGGCTCACACTTCATCGATCCTCATTTCTTTGCACTTCTTTTCCTTTCTCTGCCCTTGTCGGGTCACGATACAGCTCCAGCTGATTTCTCTGGGTTGCCCACTGCTGAATAAATGATCTTGGAGGCCCCAGCTCTTTCCGGGTTAGCCCTGAGCAATTCCTCATTCTGTTTGTTTGTGATCCGAACTAACTCATTAACCCTTTCTTGCTGTCTCTGACGGGCTTCACCCGTCAAACCCTCTAACTCGGACGCAGCTGCATCTGCTGCTCTAAGGTTCTTTGCCGGAGTACTATACTTTGGCAGCCCCACGGACAAACAGTTCTCTGATTCCTCAATCCTAGTATCACCCTCTTTGTTCATTTCACTCATGAGGTTTCTCCCCTTCACTTTTATAGCATCAACCTTATTTGCCTTTGCGTACTCACGCAGTGTCATGTTCAATGACTGCTGAGCCGCGACTATCTTTTTCGCACCCTCTAGTATCTTTTGCCTAGTCTCCTCTAACTCGGCCTGTGCCTGAGCCAGATCTACCACTGCTGCTATGGGGCTCACCAAGTTATCTATTGCTCGCTGCAGCACATTCTCTGGCCTCTCTAGCGGAGGACCTCTACTTTTCCTCGGTGCCTTGGGCGTTACCTCCGGATCTGGTGCTGGATCCTTGCTCGCGCCAGCACCTGGCGCAGTCATCATCACCTCTGCGTGGTCAGGGGAGCGAGTGATACGCGCCCCACGAGCCACGGTGGGCGCCAACTGTCATGGTGGTGTCACGGCAGATGCCGTGGATAGGCTAAAGGTGGGGACTAAATGCACTAGAGGAATCCAGGGAGGGATAGTGTGGTGATTCCACACACAGTTGCTTTGTATTCAATTGGTTTCCAAGGTTACAAATGCTCCTTGAGTTGTATTGGGGAGAGGAGGAAGAAGGAACTCTCTTACTCTCACCACTAGCTCGCTCTCAGGAACCTAGAATTGAACAAGTAAAGACCAACCCTTTCTACAGAGGCCCTAGCCCTCCTTATATAGGGGTATCTAGGTCTCTAATTAGGGCATACGTGGAGGCATATTCTTTGGAATATGCCTCCTCCCAAAATAGTAAACCGATAGGGTCACTTTTCCCGATCGTAAGCCATGCAGAGGCTACGTGAGCCTCTGCGGCGCCAGCGTCATCCGACATAGGCATCGTCATCCATGTAGGCCATGCCTCGGTGGTCCTGGCCTCTATCCGCTTCACTCACCCTCTGTGCACAGTTGCCACCTTTTGACTGGCGAGATACCTTCCTTCTGTTGCAAGCCTGATATAACCCGGATCATGCCTGGTTAATCCGGCCACACCTGTACCTGTATACAAGTTATATAAATCTTACCTACATACGACATAAGTCGGCTGGGACTTAGTTAGGCGGAAATACTCTGATCCGGGTTACTCCGTGATTCGGCCTGCCTTGAGGTGACTTGTCCAGCACTTGCTTTGACCTTGCCGTACCTCGGCTAACTCGGCCATTATACCCCGGCGTGACCCTACCTGGGGTATCTCCCCAACAGTCTTTGTTGGAATTATTAGCTTGGCCTTGATCTCCAGCTTGATCAACAGGAATTGGAGATGATGAATCTTGCCCTTGAAATTGATCAGCAGCCATAATAGGAGGCTGCTATTGTTCGACATTTTCAGGGCCAGATAATCTGGCCTGGGAGAACTTGGTCCATCTTCACTATCTTGAAGGAGTCTGGCTTGAACTAGAGAGAAGCCGGAAAATCCAACCTCAGCTGGAAAATCCAGCCTGGGAGTTTCAGCAGATTCTTTGACATTGTCTTCACTTCTGCCAGTCGAGGAAGGTTGACCGGATAATCTGGTGTCCACCGGATAATCCGGCCTAGAGCTTTCTAGAGCAGTTGATTAATGAGCTTCGGCAGTTTGAGGTGTTTGTGTAGAGGTTTCTCCAACAAGTGGAGCATGTTGAGCTTGTGTCGATGAGGGCTCTACTTGAGGAGAGCATTATCCTTCCCGATACGCCACAAGGGGTTCCTCAATGGGGCAGAAAAATCCCATGCACATTCTTCTTATGGCTTCTTGGGGTATTTCAACATCTGCATCACAAACATCAACTTGCCCCGCACGGCCATCATTCTCCTCGAACATCACATTACAAGATTCTACAATAGTTCCGGAGAGCTTATTGTAGACTCTATAAGTGTGGGATTCGGCACCATAACCAACAAAAATGCCTTCTAAAGCCTTAGACTCGAATTTAGATAGACGAACTCCTTTGATAAGAAAGAAACACTTACAACCAAATACCCAGAAGTAGGAGATGTTTGGCTAGTTACCGGTAAGTATTTCGTAAGGTGTCTTGTCCAAGATTTTGCAGAGGTAGAGCCGGTTGGAAGAGTGGCATGCGGTAGAAATTGCTTTAGCCCAGAAGTTATAAGGTGACTTGAATTCAGTCAACATAGATCTTGCCATATCCATTAAAGTCCGGTTCTTCTTCTTGGCTACACCATTTTGTTGAGGGGTGTACGCAGCGGAATATTGGTGTCTTATCCCCTCTTCACTTAGGAATTTGTTCAGAGTGTAGTTCTTGAACTCGGAGCCGTTATCGCTTCTAATTGCCAAAATGGGGACATTGTGTTGATGTTGAACCTCGTTGGCAAAATTGATGACCGTTTGTTGAGTCTCACTCTTTAACTTGAAGAAATAGACCCATGTATATCTTGAATAATCATCAACAATTACGAGGCAATATTTCTTCCCACCGAGGCTTGCATGAGATGGAGGACCAAATAGGTCCACATGAAGGACTTCCAAAATCCTCTTTGATGAAATAATAGTCTCCCGTTGATGGGGAGAGTCATGCATCTTCCCTTCAACACAAGCCCTGCAAACACGGTCTTTGGCAAAGGAAACATTTTATTTTAGTCCAAGAATGTGGCCACCCCTGTGAAGACTTTGCAAAGTTCTCATATTGACGTGGGCTAGTCGGCGATGCCATAGCCAGCCCGAGTCGGCCTTTCCAAAAAGACACATCGGGCCTGTAGTGGTTTTCCCTGAAAAGTCCACCACATACAGGTCATTTTCGACATATCCAATGCAAACGACCTTTAGAGACTTGTTCCACAAGAGTACCACCATCAATAAACACAGTGAATCCCATCTTACCAAGGGCACAAACAAAAAGTAAATTGTAACCAAGGGTCTCAACAAGCATGACGTCCACGAGAGAGATATCGTGAGCAACCACAACCTTGCCAAGACCCAATACCTCAGATTTTGACTTGTCACCATAGGATACGGTTATGTGATCATGATTTGGCCGCATCTCCGAGATGATCTCCTTGCTTCCGGTCATATGACTAGTGCACCCACTATCGAGCACCCATTTGGACCCGTCGGAAGCATAGCCCTGCAAGAAAGTTACTTCTTGGTTTTAGGTACCCATTTTCAATGGGTTCTCTCATGTTAGTGACAAGGGTCTTAGGAACCCAAATAGACCAAGAAATGTAACTATCAAAAGGACCAACATAGCTAGCATAGACATCACCATAATAATCACAAAATAATTCATAATTCGTATTATTAGTCCCTGCAAAACCAACATAGTTAGTCTTGTCATTAGTTGTGGTGCTTGTCTTTGTTTGAGCAGTTTTGCTCTTCTTATTATTCTTCTTTTTCTTGGGAACATAACCAAGACCTTCTTTTCCATTGTTTGTCCTTTGCTTGCTAATAATCTCATCTAGGACTTCTTTACCTTTAGGTTGAGACCCCTTTATACGTTCTTCTTTTAATCTTGCATTTTCTTCAATAATATCTTCATGTCCACACGATGGTGTGGATGTGCTAGGCATCTCATACTTGTCCAATTGAGTTTGGAGCTGATCACGAGACTCATTTAGAGTAGAATGTTCACTCTCCAATGCCTTGTGGGGAATGTCAAGTTTCTCAAACTTCTCTGAGAGTCTAGCATGAGTAGCCCCAAAGTTAATCTTCTCCTTTTTTAGTTTCTTTACCTTAGCAAGAGCATTGTCACGTTCTTTTATGAGCTAGGAAACAACCTCTTCATGGGACTCCTCAATTGACTCGAGTTTCTCCTCTAAAGAGGCTCGAGCTTCCTCTTCTTCCTCTAGGGCGTTTTTCAAGGAGGCTATCTCCAAGGCATCTTCTCTTTCAATTCTCCCCTTCTCTTCGAGAAGTTCTTCAGAATGAGCAAGTTGACTCATAAGAGAATCAAAATGAAGTTTGTGCTCACCTTGCAAGTTAGTGAAAAAAAATTCCAAAGCAATAACTTCTTCTTTTATCTTAAGACTTGTATGATCATCCATATCCATATTTATAGTAGTCTTAGGAAATGAAGAGATAGAAGATGATACCTCGGACCCTCTTGCCATAAGGTAAGTGATGTTGTTGTTGATGGCATTATCGTTTGGATAGTCGAAGAGCAATGTGGGGCTAGATGTGGTGGCTATAGCAACCACCTCTCAAGAGTTATCTTCATCCTCTTCATCTTCACTTGCAGAAGAATATTCCTCTTGTGCCACCAAGACAATCTTAGGTTGCTTCTTGTAAGGGCCATTCTTCTTGATAAATGGTTTCTTTTGAGGTGCCTTGGACTTTTCTTTGAGGATTAGCCTGCCCCCATTATCTTCTCTAATTTGATAAGGACACTCAGCCACAAAATGCAATCGATCCCCACAATTGTAGCAAGTCCTTAGTTTTGGGATATTCTATCTTCACTCACTTGACCCATTCTTGCGCTCAAGTTCAGACTTAGCCTTGACTGGGTCCTTCCAAAAGTTCCTCGCGTAGAAGGCCATGCACTCACCATGAGCACGTTTGACCTCCTCAGGACAGCCCATGGAGACAACATCGTATCCTTTATCATCCTCATCTTGCTCAACAACATTGGCCTTTAGAGAAACATTAACTCCCTTTTGCATTCCAATTGCTCGAGCACGAGCGTCTTAGGCATTCTAGGCCGCAACTTTGAATGCCGCCATTTCTTGCATGACTTCATTGGAAGTCATTTGGTGGTAGTTGTGTCTACCTTGCAAACTCTTCAAGTCCGTTGGCTCAAATGGCATCAGGGCACTCACATATTTCCTTTTGATCCAAGCATCATCAATGTGAGTGGCTCCATGCTTTCTAAATGTTGTTGCAATCCTCTTGAGACTTCTACACATGTCTTCATGGTCCTCACCATCCAACATGTGAAATCCTTCAGCTTCATTACTAAGAGCATCATACCTATTTCTTCTCATGCTTTCATTTCCAATGAATAGGTTGGTGAGAGCATCCCAAGCTTCTTTGGCGGTGTTGAAGTGCTCAATATGTGTCATGTACTTGGGACCCACTCCAAGCTGAATCATGTTGGGGATCGCAGCAGAAAACAAAAAAATTCCTATGATGGAACCCCAAAACCGCCTAGGATCTATCTATGTAGTAATGCACTAACGGCTAATGCGTATAGAATACATACCCTTGTAGACCGTACGCGGTTAACGTTCTGCGGGGAACGTGGTTGAAGTAGTCGTACTCGTAGCCGACCTCAAGGTCGCGAAGCTCCTCGCAGGTCACCCCTTGCTCCTTCTTCATCTTCATCGTGCAGCAGCTCCGGCTCACGACATTTAAGCGCCCCAAGTGTTGCGCCTCGTGTCTTCGTACACATCCGGTGCACGATGAGACCTCCGGCTCCCCGATCCCACCGGGAGTGTGGAAGTTGATTTCCGGCTAGGAATCCCTGCAGCGCAACGGTGTACTGCAGGTGTGCCTTGATCGCATAGCCCAGACTTGGGGCCATGGTCACAAGGACTAGAGAGAGAAAGGGAAGGAGGAAGTCAACCAAAGGACTTCTCCAAATATTGGTGTGTTTCATCCCACCCATGGGCACCCCTTTATATAGGGGGAGGGGGTGTGCCCTCCCCTTTGGGTTTCCCATGTGGGACTAATCAAGGGAGAGGGGGAGGCGCATGGGCCTCATGGGCCAACCGGCCAGGGGTGGGCCCCACCCCGCGCATAGCCCTAGGCTGGCCGGGTGGGCCCCCTTGAGGCGCCTGGGCCTTGGCCCTTCCCTCCTTCGGTTTTTCCTCATGGGCCTTTATTCCCTAGGAAGTTTGGCCCATTAGTGGAATAGCCCTTCAAATTAGATTTTAATATTATATTTAATATTAATTACACTAATTAATATGTAAAACATATTACAAAATCCTTCTTGACCTGAAACACCTTTCAGTTCCCTTTCAATTTCCGCCGAACGACTTTGGATCTTTCCTGGAATGATTCCGGTCCTTTATTCTTTCTCCAAACAACTTCGGATCTCTCTGCGGAACGATTCCGGCTTTCTCTTTCTCTACTGTGATTCCGTCTTATGAATGATCGCTCTCATCGTACCCTTAAGTGTATCCTCTCATGGCTCGGGAATGCTCTAGACATGATCTGTATCAATGATCAACAGAGGGACCAGGGATATCCATGTGACCCCTATACATTCCTGATGACAATGTCATTTGAACCGCTAAATGTAGCATCCTATTCCTTTTGTTTCTCGATACAACTTGTCTGAGATCCGATCATTGGTATCTCATACCTTGTTCAATCTCGTTCACAACAAGTTCTATTTTCTTGTTACCGTGATATTACATCCCCGTGACCTAGTCACATGTTGCAACATTTATGGATGTAATCTCACCAAGACGGTCGTATGTATCTTTACCCGTCATGTGGGTGAACAAGTCCCAGTCTTGCAGTCACATGTCATCAACTGTTCCTTTGGAATACCCAACATACACCTTTATGGCCACTGTATTACCAGATGACGGTTGATGCAGTCAAAGCAGCCTCGGGAAACAATGAGTAATATGAGCTCACGGTCTAAGGAGAAGGAGTCTAGGTATAGCTGTTGCAACAATGAACTATATGACTTGATCGTGTTGCAATCCTTCGAGGAATGTCCAATCACATCATTCTCCAATGATATGATCCCGTTGTCAGTCGGCATAAATGCCCATGATCTTGAAACCCAGATCACCTTCGTGACCAACGAACTAGTATGAATAGAGGCTACTAGGGACTTTGTTGTTTCATACCACACTTGTACCAATGTTGCTACTTGGCACAATTATAGCACAATATGAAACTATTATGAACTAATTGAGATATGGCAATAAAAACCTATTTATTATTTGCCTCTAGGGCATATCTCCTTCAAATCATGTGAAGAGCCATTGCATTTAGTTGACTATCCACAACTTCTCTTCTCTTCAAGTTAGTGGGGTCTCCAATATGAAAGCCATCTTCAATGATCCTCCAAAGCTCAATCGACGAACTACACACATGAGATTTCATTAAGAATTGTCATTGATTAAATGAAGATGCAGTAAGCTTGGGTGGATCACCCCTATTGTTTATATGAGGATGAGGGATATGTGGGTTGGGAGAATATAGATGAGAGACCTCACTATAATCCTCCTTACCACTTCCCTTCTTGGAAGTGGAGCCATTATTTTTCTCACCCACTTCCTCATCTTCCTTAGATTCGGCATGAGCCTTATCCTTAGATAAAGGAGTGGTGGCCTCAGAGGAAGATGGAGGTGGGGCTGTAGATGAGGTGAGACGAGCAAACATTTGCTGCATCTCTTCCATTTTGGTCTCAAAGGATTTCAACAAGGTTGCTTCCAACATCTTGAGGTCATCCATTGTGACCTTGTCCACAGCCTCATTCCCATTCTCCTTAGTACCCATACTTCTCTTAGGCGGTTAAGCCCGAATAAAGAGTCTAGGCTCTAATACCAATTGAAATGGATCGTATGGGCACCTAGAGGGGGGTGAATAGGTGCTACTTCAAATTTTAATACTTTTTCAATTTTAGGCTTGACACAAAAGGTAAATTCTCTAGACATGCAACTACGTAGAATTTCCCTATATGCAAACCTAACTACTAGTGAGTAAAGGCGAGTAAGAGTCAGGAGCGAGGAAACCATAGTGGAGCATGCAGAGACACATGATTTGTTTTACTGCAGTTCATTCCTTGTTAAGGGAAGTACATCTGTGTTGGAGGGTTGGGCGGTACTAAGACCACCATGCCACACCAGGCCTCACCCTGTTCTCTGATGGATCTCGCCACCAAAGGCTTAATCCACCTTTCCACTATTGGAACCCTTTGAGGTGGGAACCGGTGCCTTTACACAACTAGCGAGGCACAACTCGACAACCAAATTGGAGGCTCCCGTAATGACAACAAGCTACCACAAGAACAATTGTTATCAATATCGAAACACAAGATCTAGATATTAACAAGAATACTATATCGGGAATTCTCCAAGTGAATGGAGAGGAGTTGAAGCGCTTGATTCATGATGACGATGAATGATGTCTCCTCCTTCAATCCCCCAAAGATCGAAGCCTTCGAGTGGTTGAAGTGGGAGATCTTGAATAAGAGTTTTTTCAATAGGCCAGAACTTTTTCAAATGAATCAAGAGATCTGACAGGAGGGGTGATTGGGGCTTTTATACCCCCTATCCAGACTGAGCCGTTGGAGTAATCTGGGGCCGGATTATCCGGCGGAAAACTCTGCCCTAGACTCGGATTATTCGAGGGAATATCCACCCCGGACAGAAGGTCACGCCGAACCACCCTTAGCAGCTCCTCCTGGGGGCCGGATTATCCGGCCCAAGGGGAGGGCCGAATTATTCGGCTGGGGGGAAATCCACCCCAACTTTGGATTGTCCGGGGGAAAATCCACCCCAGACAAAGGCTCGCGCCGATATTCCGTTGGGCACTTCTCCTGGGGGCCAGATTATCTGGCCCAAGAGTAGGCCGGATTATCTGGCTAGGGGAAAAATCCGCCCCAGCCTCAGATTGTCCGAGGGAAAATCCGCCCCTAGATAGAAGCTCACACGCGACCAACTCTGGCCAAGAGGATCAGGCCGGATTATCCAGCCCTTGATAGGGGCGGATAATCCGGCCCCCCAACAAGTTTTCTTTCCTGCAGCACTTAGCACACATGAGAAACTCCATGGTATTGTTATCTAACACACAAAACACAAGAAATCATGAAATGTTCTTTCAATCTCCCCCTTTTTGGTTTTAGATGACAATACTAGGATTTGCAAGATAGCTCTAATAACAACATTATTTAACGAATGAAAAAGACTCCCCCTCAATTATCTAACCAGTTAAGTTGAAAAAGAAACCTTGAACAAAGGAAAATAAAAAGTCCTATCAAATTAGAGTGAGAACAAGACGAGGTAGAATATTCAAGCTATAAAGATTGCTTCGTATACCATTGGAATTTGGTAATTGAGATCGTTAAACTTTGAATTCCTACATGAAGTGGAATGTATGGCTAGCTCCTTTGCACAACACTGAAACAAAAGTGTGAGCATATATAAAAGAAAGAAGAAAAGGAGCGAATGTGCAAAGAGCAAATAGGCATACACCACTATATTGTAGAATGACAAAGAGACGTTTTGAGATTTTGAATCCCAAGTGAATATGTTAATCCTAAAACGCTTGGAACTACCTCACTAACTCATTCGGTTAAACTGAATACTTTTACATCATATTGAGAGTGATCTTTTGTGAAATGTTAAATGCTAAGGTGTGGAAGCCTGCTAATATTATTCGGATGGTACGAGTAAGGTACTATTCATGAACTTATTCCTATGTATCATATATGATAAACACATGCTACAACTACCTCATTTATTTTATCGACCCAGCTTCATGAATATGAGGATCACATCCATTAAGCTAAACTTGCTCGGGACGAGCAAGAGTCTAAGCTTGGGGAAGTTGATGATTGCATATTTGCATCATGTTTTATATTATTATTTTGCATTGTAGATGTAGGATCTTGGTATTTTATGGTGCTCGCGCGTACATTTTATGTTTGTTTTCACCAGGATCAAGACAGATGATGCATACAATGGACAAAATTCTTGGAGCAGTTGTACTGAGGAGAAAATGGGTAAAAAACAACGTAAATCGCTTATTTGGGAAATATCAGTAATACCAGAAGAAAACCCGAAGCGAACAAGGCGTACTGCGGTTTAACGATTCCCGCCGTATAGTTGGCGCCGCCACCGCCTCCTCAATTAGTTTCACCCCATGCAACTATATCAGGGAGACGACATACAGAATAACCAAAAATCGTCGAAACCTCACCTCTGAAAGGCATCTAGAGGGGGAACTCGACCACCGGGGATCCATCTTCGCCCTGCGCAGATCCGGGAGGCTAAGGCATCAATCTCCATCATCAACCGCTGCATCACCACCATCTCCATACATCCCATATACATCTTGTCTAGATCTTGTTGTAATTTCTGTACTCGTTGTGGATATATACAAGTACTATTCATCTATGATAGATTCCATTGTTATTGCCATGATGTTGATTGCCTCCATGTATGGGTAGATCTTTAGTTCTTAGGGAGATGAAGAAACCGTAGTATGTGATTGAAATAATATAAAGTTTATTATGATATTCATCGTTGTGACCATGTGTTTAGATTGTCTTCATCTTGATGTTGGGAGAAGTCGACCTCTCAATATTTGCCTCTTGTGGGGACTTGATGGAGGTAACTACTTGTTGGTAGATAGAGGTGTGTTAGCACTTATAGTGACTATAAAGTTGTTGGCACTCCTTACGTATCAACTTGGGAACCTAGGAAACTCACGGGACACTATCCATGCCATGAGATACGTCCTACGGGATTAAGTCCCTTAATAGCATAGTAATTCGACTGATGTCGATTGTTGACTGTTGTGGTTATGAGGATGATGTGAGCAGTGGTTGCTGCCTATTTGTCCAAATACGAAGTTCCTCCCACACATACACAGTTGAGAATGTTCATGATAATAATCTTTACCTTAGTTCTTTATAATGCTAGTGGTGTATCCGCTACTCCCTGAGAACGCTTTTCCCCTATTGCAGTTCCAATCTCTCTTACATACGCGATACTTACTTTCTATGTTTAGTTGTTTTACTTTACTTATTATTGCTCTTATACCAAAAACCCAAAAGCACCTTTTTATGCAATACTCTCATTTTATCTTTTCACTTAGAACTTTATGTAGCATTTCTATTGTAGTATTTAATTCAAGATTTATTAGACTTCAGAATCCTGCTCTCTTTGGGATCGATATCTTTATTTCAAAACTAGCTACAAACGATTTGTGCACTTGCAGTCATCATATATCCTTGTTGGTTCTTGAAATCCTTGTGCATGCATATTTACTACATGTTTATATTATGGCATGCTTGCTTTTTTTGATCCAATATATAAGGGAAACATGTAGTAAATATGCATGCAATTCAATTTCATATCAATATGCACATATTTATGTGGAGTCTCTCATATGTATTGTAGTTTATCTAACTACTTTGGACCCAATGATTTTTGGCACCATTGTGTACTTGAATGTGTTATAGGTACATTAGAGATTCATTGGATTCTTGCCACAATAATAAGAAGATGTGGTGACTAAATGATAATTGGAGGAAAGCTAGGATGATCAACAAACTCATATCTACTTCATCCTACCAATGGTATCTTGGTAACAAGTATCCCTCTCATGCATACTTTTGTAGCATCCAACCTTTGTGGTTGCATCATGTCATGATTTCCTCCGGTTGCTTTTATTGTGGTTCTTGCAAGACGTTATTGTATCATCCTTATTGTTATATGAGTAAGTTGAGATGAATGCATATTTTGGGGAGTATATAAAAATCATGTTTATGATTCACCAATCCCACATATGCCAATCTAGTAATTCTGAGAAAGGTGTCAAACTGATTAATTGCTAAGCACATCATAGCTTGAATGCTCAACTGTAACTGAGGGCTACCAAAGCGACGACATGGATATATGAACGGCTCAATGAATCGTGAATGGACGCTGATAGCAAACCTAGCTAGTCGACACATTCAAAAACTTATCTCTATACATGTGGCATCTGCTTAGATAAGAGCTACAGCGGAAAAAAAATGCATTACAGCCTGTTGTATCTTGCGTTCGCACAGAGTAATCAGAGATAAAGGAAAGAAATGATAGTGAACTTAGGCGAATATGTGGAAAGAAATGATAGTGAACTTAGGCGAATAAAGCAAAAAAATGGACCTAGTGAGACCAACAGGAATCTTGAGTCCTTTTTAAGAAAAAAAGGACTGAAAAATCAATGAATAGTTATGCCCATATTTGCTCATGCTCGACGCCTAAATTTAAGGTGACAGAGACAAGAGCAGCACAAGCAAGACCATTTAAGGTGCTGCCATGAGCTTCCAGGAGACACACACGAAAACAGAGCCAATTCCTATCCTAGCCATGGAGTCTTCCAAAATACTTGCCACCACCATACTCATGATGGCCACCGCCGCTGCACTTGTCTCGGAAGCCGCGGCTCCGGCGCCGTTGCTTGAAAGACAAGCAAGAGCGCTGCTCTCTTGGAAAGCCACACTCAAAAAAGAAAGCCAAGACAACTTACAGTCCTGGGGAAACATGTCGTCAGCAGCGCCTTGTACTTGGCGTGGCATCCGGTGCGCAACACGGCGACACCACCGGCAGGTGATCACCAGCGTCTCTCTTCGGGGGATGCGGCTGAGAGGGACGCTGGAGTCCGTCGACTTCTCGGCTCTGGGTACCTTGACGACCCTCGACCTCTCGCACAACCAGCTCGCTGGGAGCATTCCCTCGAGTATGGCGTACCTTCGAGATCTCCATGCTCTGCTTCTGCACGACAATCAGATAAGAGGCTCCATTCCACCTGCTTTAGCAAACCTCACAAAGCTCACAACCCTGGGTCTCTCCGGTAATAAGCTTATCGGATCAGTTCCTCGAGAAATTGGAAATTTAGAAAGGCTGAAAGAGCTCAACCTTAGTGTAAACCAACTAGAAGATCATATCCCAACCAGTATAGGAAACTTAACACGGCTAACTACTCTCCACCTTCATACTAACAACTTCATTGGATCCATCCCTCAGGAAATAAGTAATTTGGTAAACCTGGAGGATTTGCAACTCGGATTGAACCAACTTTCAGGTTCCATTCCAACAAACTTGGGAAATTTGACTAAACTCACCATCTTGTATCTCTGGGGTAACAACTTGTCTGGCCACATACCTCGAGAACTAGGTCGTTTGATAAACATAGAGAGCTTGGCGCTTCATGCCAACATACTCACAGGTCCCATTCCAAACAGCCTAGGAAATTTGACAAAACTCACTGTGTTGATCCTCTCTGGCAACCAACTTTCTGGACCGATCCCTCAGGAGCTAGGTTACTTGGTCAACTTAGAGGACTTGGAACTTAACAACAACACACTAACAGGTACCATACCAAATGGCTTGGGTAATTTGACCAAACTCACCACCTTGTTTCTCTCGACTAACGACTTGTCGGGCCAAATCCCACAAGAACAAGGCCGTTTAATAAACATACAGCGCTTGGTTCTTGCTGACAACATACTGATAGGTCCCATCCCAAATAGCCTAGGGAATTTGACCAAACTCACTATGTTATCTCTTTTTACCAACCAACTTTCTGGCAAAATCCCTCAAGAACTAGGTTGTTTGACAAACTTAGAGACACTGGATCTTAGTATCAACATACTGACAGGTCCCATCCCAAACAGCCTAGGGAATTTGACCAAACTCAATTTGTTGCAGCTTTTTCGTAACGAACTTTCTGGACGTATCCCTCAAGAGCTAGGTTACTTGATCAACTTAAAGCATTTGGATCTTAGCAACAACACACTGACAGGTCCCATACCAAATGCCTTGGGGAATTTTACCAAACTCGCTACATTGTACCTTCATAGTAACCAACTTTCTCAACATATTCCTCATGAAATTGGCAAATTAAAGAGCCTGGTTGACTTGCAACTCGGTTTGAACAACCTCTCTGGTGTCCTACCACCCGGTCTTTGTGCTGGAGGACGGCTACAAAAATTCACCGCTACAGACAACAACTTGATTGGACCCTTACCTACAAGCTTGTTGAAGTGCACTAGCCTAATAAGGGTTCGCCTTGAGCGAAACCGTCTCGAGGGTGATATCTCCAAGATGGGAGTTCATCCGAATCTTGTCTATATTGATATCAGTTCAAATAGACTATTCGGCCAACTCTCAAAACGTTGGTGTGCATGCTTCAAACTTACTATGATGCGTGCCTCGGAGAATAGTATTACTGGAGTCATACCACCATGCATAGGAGAATTGCCTCAGTTGGGGATACTCGATGTTTCATCAAATCGACTTGAAGGGCAGATCCCACCAGGAATTGGCAATATAGCAGTTATGTTCAATTTAAACCTCAGTAACAACCTGTTACAGGGAAGTATACCACAAGAGATTGGATCGTTAAAAAACTTGGAGTACTTGGATTTATCATCGAACAACCTAACTGGGCCAATAAGAGGGTCCATTGAGCATTGTTCCAAGCTTCGCCTCCTGAAGTTGAGCCATAATCACCTCAATGGCATCATTCCTTTAGAACTAGGGATGCTAGTATCCCTTCAAGATGTTTTGGATATAAGTGATAATTCATTTGATGACAAAATACCAAGTCAGTTAGGTGGTCTCAACATGCTTGAAGCCTTGAATCTTTCACACAATTTATTGAATGGGAGCATCCCACCATCATTTAAGAGCATGATCAGCCTCTTATACATGGATGTGTCATACAACAAACTTGAAGGACCGGTACCGCAAAGCAGGTTCTTTGAAGAAGCTCCAATCGGATGGTTTGTGCACAATAACCAACTATGTGGTGTTGTGAGAGCTTTGCCATCCTGTGAAACTACTGGAAGTCATGAACAACATCAGAAGTTCAAAGTTGTTTTATTGACTATAATTTCTGCTCTTGTTTGTTTTGTGCTTATCATGGCAGTTATGATAGTACTGCAATGTAAAAGTAAGAAATCAATTGCAGAAAGTGTGAATGAACCCCAGCAAAAAAAAATGTTCGCAATCTGGAAATTTCACGGACAAGATGTGTACAAGAAAATTGTTGATGCCACAGAAAACTTCAGCGACACCCACTGCATTGGAAATGGAGGTAATGGCTCAGTGTATAGAGCTCAGTTACCAACAGGGGAGATATTTGCAGTAAAAAAGATTCATATGATGGAAGATAATGAGATATTTACTCGTGAAATAGATGCATTGACGCATATTCGGCATCGCAGCATTGTGAAGTTATTCGGCTACTGTTCTGCTCCCCAGGGGAGATTTCTTGTGTATGAGTACATGGATAGAGGAAGCTTAGCAGCATCTTTGAAGAGCAATGAAACTGCAACTGAATTGGATTGGGCATGGAGGTTAAATATTATTAGGGACGTTGCTCATGCTTTGTCTTACATGCATCATGGTTGCTTTGCACCCATAGTGCATAGAGATATAAAAAGCAGCAACATTTTGCTTGATGTCGAGTTCAGAGCCTGCATCTCCGATTTTGGTATAGCCAAAATACTAGACGTGGATGCATCAAACTGCACAAGGCTCGCCGGAACAAAAGGATACCTTGCCCCAGGTAATATTATATCCATATGTCGGTTCGAAAATAAATAATCATATGTTATCTTTTAAACACCACGGTTTATTTTTATTTAGTTAAAGCAATCTACACTAGCATACATTTTCACATATCTTAACTCTCGAATTTTTGGTGTTTCAGAACTTGCATACACAACAAGGGTGACAGAGAAGTGTGATGTTTATAGCTTTGGAGTACTGGTTCTGGAGCTGTTTATGGGACATCATCCTGGAGATTTTCTTTCGTCCATGGCCAACAAAATTATGCCGCTTGAGGATTTGCTAGACATCCGGCTCCCGCTCCCTGAAGCTGAGATCAAAAGTGATATATTTGAAGTGGTCGCCGTCGCTGTTCGGTGCATAGAACCTGATCCGTTGCACCGTCCAACGATGCAAGAAGTAATCAAGGTGCTGTCTACAACTGAAGGACCTGATATTTATCTGCATACCGACATTGCCATCCCTGCCTGCTGGTCGTGAATGTTCTGCACATTGTTGTTTCTTCCTTTTGATTGCAGACAGATTGTAATACATCATTTGATTGCAGACTGATTGTAATGCATCATTGTCCTGTTCTAATACTTTATGCGATTCATAGCTGGTTGGCTATTAGGTACATATAAATATATGTATAGCAGGGCTCCTGCTAAACATTAATAAATATCATTTGCCTCCTCAGTCAGATTAAGTGGTAAATGACATTGGCATGAACGTCTCCTTTTGAGTCATTGTAGCCATTGCTAGATGCTCTAGCCTTTAGCTATTGCAACAAGATCCACAAGTTGCTTTTTTAACTAGAATATGATGGGTACACTGAAACACCATTTCATGTGGTTTTGGAAATAAAAAAATTACATGTGATGCATTTTTTCCTCGGTATGTGTGGAACATTAGACTCTGGAACACGCAGTGCAGATTATTTCATTTACCGGCACAGTTTCTGGTTACAGAAGTAGGGTCAGAGACTGGAAATGAGATTAAAGACAGAGTCCTCAAATAAGAACAAGCAGTGCATTTTTGTAGTTTTTCCAATGAGTTATTAGGTTGTTCCTAAACTGTTCCTCAGACCGACCCGACTATTCTTCGGCAGACTTAAATGTACTGGAGGCAACAGCTATTTCAACTCCACTTGACAGAGTTCCTTGTACAATGCACAGTCAGATTCAGTACCAATCACATTGCAGAAATTCTCACACGCTGTCTCCAGTTTAGTACATCCTAAAGAAGGAGCACCTTCAATCTGTGGAACACATTTCAGATGATCTAATATGGCATTTTAACCTATGCTTCAGCTAACCTGTCACGAACACATTCCACTCAGCCCGCTACCCCATAGAATGTGGTGTTATCTTTCTTTCTACGGGAGGGGAGTAGATACACAGTAGAGGCTATAACCACAAGGCCAAGCGCTCCACTGATGCACAACACATAGATAGCTCGATGAGGTACAAAAGAAGACATTGTTTCAGGTTGCGACTGCGACGGTGTAGGAGTCTTGTTGCAACCTTTGCCTGTAGGAGTTTCCTCAGAGTGGTACTCCGTTGGTGAATTTGTAGTCCTCAGTTAGCATATCCTGATATTCTTGCTTAATTTTTGTGGAACAGACAGCACGTTACATATCCCTAGTACAATAGTTGTTTGTTTTGGTGTTTGCGTTTAGCATCTTTTAGTGAAACTAAGCATGTATTTCAAGGTGCTACGATAGGTTCCAAGAGAAGGCACCACCTCTACTTTTATTTTTATTGCACAGTGCACGCACGATCATGAAAGTTAGACCTTCCTTGTTGGTTTTTACTCATACATTTCTATGGCGTTAGTTTAGCTGAACTGGCACTCCTGGGCACCACCAAGGGTGAAGTTCTTCATCTGGCTGGCCTGCATGGACAGGTGATGGACGGGCAAGAGGCTGGCACGGCATCGCCTACCTCACCAGCCGCATTGTGTGTTGTGTGACCAGTCGGAGGAGACAATGTCGCACCTCCTTACGGGATGCCCATTCTCAAAGTTGGTGCAGCATGAGGTCCTATCTTGGATCCGATCGGTGGCAGCCCTACCCCCCCACCCCCCAGGTTGTTGAGGGTGATTTTGCGGAGTGGTGGTCGCTGGCGGTGCGTTCCATCCCACGTCCCATGCGCAAAGGAACATCGTCGTTGGTCATGCTAACGGCTTGGTGCATTTGGAAGCACAGGAACGCGGTTACCTTCAACGGTGAGCGCCCTTCGGTGACTCCCCTCGTGGACACAATCAAAGCAGAAGCTAAGGCGTGGGCGGAGGCTGGAGCTCGGGGGTTGCGCCAGCTACTCCCCTAGTCTAGTAGTCTTGGGTTGAGTTGTACGGTTTGGGTGTCCGTCCACTTCTGCGGACTTGTACATAAATCTTCTTTTTCTATCAATGCATCGAAACGCAAGGCTTTTGCGTTTTCACGGAAAAAAAATCTAAGAGTTACATCCAAGAATTTTACTGAAACGGTGTCCCAATAACCTAACTACATATTTAGAGAAGTATTACTCATCTAAGATTGTGAGGTTTAATTACTCAAAGTCAAGACTGTCAGTTAAACAAAAACAGAGCTAGCATTTTGGTCTTTCAACTGCTTGTGTCATGTCAGATCTACTTTAGAAGTTACACTCCTCTTGTTTAAAAATCCGTACGAAAAGAAGCTATGTACTGTATTTTATAGTAGAAGACTGACTTTGTTAAGCATTTTCTGCATGACTGTTGCCCTCCACCAGCTAGAACCTGATACGCGCTTGCAACTCCGTAGAAATTCAAATTGACAGCTTGTTTCCCTTGAGTAAGCTGCAAAGGCAAATCACATGGCTTTAGATAATGTATCAGGCAATGCAGAAATTTAATCCTCTAATGATCTGGATGAAATTTAGGTACAGAAGTACTATTCTGTCTAGACTTGAAGGAATTGATCCATCACAGTAATATTTGTGGGCTTGTGGCCAATGTCAAATTGTCAAAAAAAAGGTATCGATAAATTCTTTAAAATCAGCCCTTCGTTCACAGGCGCGACATATACACGCAGTTGTCCTGCATAAACCAAGTCGTAGCTTTCTCTGTATATACACGCAGTTGTCCTGCATATTCTCTAATAGCCATGGCTTCTTCTAGACACGTTTGACTTATACAAATCCCTGATGCTACAAATCAAAAAGACGGTCTTGTTTCCCTTGACTAAGCTGCAAAGACATCCATGGCTTTACATTGTGGAGCAAGCACTGAAGAAATTTTAGTCTCTGATGCTCGGGATGCAATTTGCTGACAGAAGTACTAGCTATTTCCCCTAGACCAAAAGGATTTCCTCCGTTTAAGGTTATATGTGTGTATATTGTAAGAAAAATGAACAGAAAAGAGGCAGCAAGAGCATAACCTTTTTCCACACGCCAAACCTAAATATTTCATAGACCAAATCATAGCTTTGTATGGAAAGACAGGCAGCTGTTCTGCAGTCAAAGATTCTTCAAGATATCCTTGACTAATAAATCCCTGATGCTGCAGACCGAACTGATAAAGGCGGGCAATAGAAAGCATCTGTTGATTTAATGAAAGATAGGACCAGGTACACACAGGCACTACTACAGAAACCTCCAATGCAGTCAGAGCATCACGCGCGGAGAGAACAAACTGAAGTACTAAAGGGTTTATCACTGATCATGTTAAAAAGCACACATGTATGTAAGTTGGACAATGACACATGAAGCCGTGTGATGATCCTCACTGACACGGACGAGTGACTCCCACATGTCAGGAAGAAATGGGGCTGCACCAAATGTGGCAAACGGTTTGTACCATGCCCTTTTTCCTCTCCATCTGTTTGGGGAAGGTTCAGGGGAAAATGCACATGAAGCTGGGAAGAAATTACAAACATGTTTGCCTTGGTTTTGCTTTTTATCAGACAGGGACAAAATGACAGATAGGGAAGGTTTAGGGTCCTCCGTTGCAGATGCCTTAAGACAACAATCTAGTGCCCTTGGTGCTCAAATAGTCGATACTTTATCTGTAAAATTAACGCGTGGCTGAGAAGTAAACAAGGACTACCGAGTCTTGCGGTGTCAGACTGCAAATTTATCTAATGCACTTTCATTGCAACGCATCCACCCACTACTTCATATATCCATCATGGCCTTAATATAAAAATATTTCAGTGGTTGTAACTTTGACCGTAAGGTTCTCTTATTTTCTTACTCTCAAAAAGTTTCTTTTCTTAACGATCTAATGGAATGGTAGTGTGATATTTAAGATGCTGCCATCAGCTCTAACAGAGGCACATGATCAGAGCAAACTGATCCTCTAGCCATGGAGCAGCCCTTGTATTCCAAAATGCTTACCTCTCTCACCATACTGATGATGACCACCGCCGTCTCGGCCGCCGCAGCGCTGCCACTGCTGGAAAAGCAGGCCGGAGCACTACTTGCCTGGAAAGCCACCCTCAGCAACCAAAGCCAGCATGCCCTACAGTCCTGGGGAAACATGTCCGCGCCTATCCGTTGGCGCGGCATTCGGTGCGGCATAACTCATGCTGTGCACCGGCCGGTGATCACTGGTGTCTCCTTACCGGGGATGCGGCTAAAGGGGGCGTTGGAGTCCCTCGACTTCTCATCCTTGAGGACCCTGATGATCATCAACCTCTCCGACAATGGACTCGCTGGAAGCAATCCTTCGAGTATTGGGATCCTAAAGGAGCTTCGTTCTTTGCTCCTTCACGGCAACCAGTTAAGAGGCTCGATTCCACCTGCTTTAGCAAACCTCACAAAACTGCATTCCTTAATGTTCCAAGAGAACCAAGTCTCCAGTGAAATACCAAGGGAAATAGGCGCACTGGGTAATCTTGTGAACTTAAACTTGTCAAGCAATGAGTTGGTTGGTCATACCCCTTGTGAAGTAGGCCACTTAAAGCACCTGGTTATATTAGATTTATATAACAATAGTCTTTCCAGTTCACTCCCAAGAAACCTAGGTGGCCTCACAAAACTCAAAATCTTGAACCTTGGCCAAAATCATCTTGCTGGGCAAATTCCGCAAGAGTTAGGTTACCTAATAAACTTGGAGGACTTGTATCTTAGCAATAACAAACTCACAGGTTCCATTCCAGAAGAATTAGGTAACCTGATGAACTTAGAAAACTTGGCTCTTGGCAGTAACACACTCTCAGGTTCTATTCCAAATAGCTTAGGAAATTTGACAAAACTCACAACCTTGTACCTTTTCCAAAATTACCTTTCTGGGCAAATTCCACAAGAGTTACGTTATCTAATGAACTTGGAGGAGTTGGATCTTAGCATTAACACACTCACAAGTTCCATTCCAAGAAATCTATGTAATTTGACCAAACTCACTAACTTATTTCTTTTGGATAACAAACTTTCAGGGCACATTCCACAAGAATTTGGTAACCTGGTGAACTTAGAGCGCTTGGGTCTTAGCAACAACACACTCTCTGGTTTTATACCAAATAGCTTAGGAAATTTGACAAAACTCACTACCTTGCAGCTTTTCCGAAATAACCTTTCTGGGCAAATTCCACAAGAGTTAGGTTACCAATTCAACTTGAAGTACTTGGATCTTAGCAGAAACATGCTAGAAGGTTCCATTCCAAGAAATCTATGCAATTTGACCAAGCTCACTATCTTATATCTTTGGGATAACAGACTTTCTAGAAAAAATCCACAAGAATTAGGCCATATGGTGAACTTAGAGCAATTGGATCTTAGTGTAAACACACTCACAGGTTCTATACCAAATGGCTTAGGAAATTTGACAAAACTCACTCTCTTAAATCTTTGCGATAACAAACTTTCAGGGTGGATTCCACAAGAATTAGGTTACCTGACAAAACTCACCACCTTGTACCTGTTCGAAAACCAACTTTCCGGGTCTATTCCTCAAGAAATTGGCAAGTTAATGGGTCTTCTTGATTTCGAACTCGATATTAACAACCTGTCTGGTCCGTTGCCATCCGGTCTTTGTGCCGGAGGTCAGCTACAATATTTGACCGCTACTGACAACAACTTGGTTGGACCATTTCCAACAAGCTTGCTGAAGTGCACAAGCCTAGTGAGGGTGTGTCTTGACCATAATTATCTCGAAGGAGATATCTCCAAGATGGGATTTCATCCGAATCTTGTCTATATTGATATCAGTTCAAATAGACTATTTGGTCAACTTTCTAAGCATTGGTGTGCATGCTTCAAACTTACTATGATGCGTGCCTCGGAGAACAATATTACTGGAGTCATACCACCAGGCATAGGGCAATTGCCTCTGTTGGGGATACTCGATGTTTCATCAAATAGACTTGAAGGAAAGATTCCACCAGGAATTGGCAATATAACTGTGATGTTCAATCTAAACCTCAGTAACAATTTGTTACAGGGAAGTATACCACAAGAGATTGGATCCTTAAGTAACTTGGAGTACTTGGATTTATCATCGAACAACCTAACTGGGCCAATAAGAGGGTCCATTGAGCATTGTTCCAAGCTTCGCCTCCTGAAGTTGAGCCATAATCACCTCAATGGCATCATTCCTGTAGAACTAGGGATGCTGGTATACCTTCAAAATGTTTTGGATCTAAGTGATAATTCATTTGATGGCATAATACCGAGTCAGTTGGGTGGTCTCATCATGCTCGAAGCCTTGAATCTTTCACAAAATTTATTGAACGGGAGGATCCCACTGTCATTTCAGAGCATGCTCAGCCTCTTATCCGTGGATGTGTCATACAACAAACTTACAGGACCAGTGCCGCAAAGTAGATTCTTTGAAGAAGCTCCAGTTGAATGGTTCATGCACAATAACCGACTATGCGGTGTAGTGAAAGGTTTACCCTCTTGTGAAATTACTGGAAGTCATGGACAAAAAAAGAAAAGCGAAGTTGTTTTACTGGCTATAATTCCTGCAGTTGTATCTTTTGTGCTTATCGCGGCAATAGTAACAATATTGCAATCTAAGAGGAAGAAATCTAGTTCAAGAAGTGAGAATGAACCGCAGCAGTCAAGTTTGTTCGCAATCTGGAACTTTCACGGACAAGATGTGTACAAGAAAATTGTTGATGCCACAAAAAACTTCAGCGACCCCCACTGCATTGGAATTGGAGGTAATGGGTCCGTGTATAGAGCTCAGTTACCAACAGGGGAGATATTTGCAGTAAAAAGGATTCATATGATGGAAGATGATGGGATATTTACTCGAGAAATAGATGCATTGATGCATATTCGGCATCGCAACATTGTGAAATTATTCGGCTACTGTTCTGCTCCTCAGGGGAGATTTCTTGTGTATGAGTACATGGATAGAGGAAGCTTGGCAGCATCTTTGAAGAGCAATGAAACTGCAACTGAATTGGTTTGGGCAAGGAGGTTAAATATTATTAGGGACGTTGCTCATGCTTTGTCTTATATGCATCATGGTTGCTTTGCGCCCATAGTGCACAGAGATATAAAAAGCAGCAACATTTTGCTTGATGTTGAGTCCAGAGCCTGCATCTCTGATTTTGGTATAGCCAAAATACTAGACGTGGATGCATCAAACTGCACAAGGGTTGCCGGCACCAAAGGATATCTTGCCCCAGGTAATATTATATACTTACGTTGATTCAAAATATAATAATCGTATGTTGTCTTTTGAACACCACTGCATTGTGTTCATCTATATATAGTTTGTGCAATTTGCACCAGCTTTCATTTTTTTAAATCAGTGAAAAGAGTGATCAAAACTAACACTCCGATGTTTGGTGTTTCAGAACTCGCATACACAACAAGGGTGACAGAGAAGTGCGATGTGTATAGCTTTGGAGTACTGGCTATTGAGTTGTTTATGGGACATCATCCAGGTGACCTTTACTGGAGAATTTGTTGGACACCCGGCTCCCACTCCCTGAAGCTGAGATCGCAAGTGAAGTATTTAAAGTCATTGCGGTCGCTATTCGGTGCATAGAACCTGATCCATCGCACCGTCCAACGATGCAACAGGCAATCAAGGCGTTCTCTGCAACTCAAGGACCGGATGGTCATCTTGATTATCTCCACACCGACATTGCCATCCCCACCTGCTGGTCGTGAATGTTCATTTATGCACATTGCTGTTTCTCTCTTTCGATTACAGACTGTTCGTAATACATCATCTGTATGGTAGTTTGTTTTCTGCATTACCCTCATGCCCTATACCAATACTGTGTACCATACGTTAGCTGGTTGGCTATTCCTTCAGAGCATTAATGAGCATTCCATTTGCATCTGTTAGCTAATCCAAAATATTTCAGTGTTTTCAGTTAGTTTGTTAGAGGCTAGTTTCCCCTTTCTTCAGTTTCATCAGTCCAGGGCGAACCCACGTCTGTGTGGGTGCCGCTGAATTCGTTTGCCCCGATTGTGGGATGGCACGAGGAAAAGGGGTGGCGAGCGAGGCTATGATCCATTTCCCATTTATATACACATGATATGCAAGAAAAGTTGTGAAGCAGCTCGCAGCAAGATGAAATGGTAAACATCACTGTCATGATCATCTCCTTTTGGGTCCTTGTAGGCTACAATTTTTTAGTACTCCCTCCAATCCAAAATAAGTGTTGGAGACTTAGTACAAAATCACCGACACTTATTATGGATCGGAGGGAGTACAAAAGATAATAGCTAGATGTTCTTTTTCTTTTTCTTTGAAACGAGGCAAAAAAGCCTTTGCCTTATATTGATATAGGAGAAGCAAACACAGAGATGGCCAGAGCCATAAATAAAAGAAAGAAAGAGAGAAAGAGGGAGGGCCCTAAAAGGCCCCTAGACAGGAGAGCAAGGCTAAACCACGAGCTCCGCCAGATTTTTCGCCCCAACTAAGATCCAGTTCTTTCCTTCCTCCCTGATCTTGTGCATCACGACCGAAGGCAGGGAAGATTTATTGTTGAAGACTCTTTCATTCCTCTCTTTCCAGATCTCCCAGTCAATGAGCATGATAGCGGTCCGCAGCCCTTTGGGAGAGGAGGAGGGGGTCTTGGCGACGGCGTGCCAGTAATCCATCACCTTAGATCTTTGGGTCTCCACACTACGGGGGAGGTCTGGGCAGGAGGTCCAAGAAGCCGCAGCCGTCCAAATCCTTTTGGAGTAGCGGCACTCGAAGAGGATGTGTCGCGCTGTCTCAGGTCTGCATCGGCATAACTGACAGGTGGGTTGATGTGACCACCCTCTTTTTGCCAAACGATCAGCAGTACACAGGCGGTTTTGAACCGCGAGCCAGGCCAAAAAGCGACACTTAGGAGGAGCCCAAGTTTTCTAGACAAGCTGCCCGAAATCACATGGCAAAGAAGCCAGGAACTGAGCTTTATAAGCAGAACTGGTAGAGTAGCGTCCATCCGGCGACATGGTCCAAACAATGGAGTCTGGGGTGTCGGGAGAAAGTTGCATGGTGGAAAGGAGATTTCACAGTCGGACGTACTGATTAATGTGATCAGCAGTAAAGGAGTCCACATTAAGATCAACAACCCAAGTGTGGTCCGCAAGCGCATCCCGAACAGTCCTGTTCTTCCTTTTGGAAGCTTTGAAGATCAGAGGAGCCATATCTTTTGGTGGAGAACCGTCAAGCCAGGAGGAGGACCAGAAGGAAGCTTTATTTTCGTTGCCAATGGTGACACGGGTGGCGGTGTTGAAAAGCTCTCTATCAGCGGCATCGTTTGAGGTTTCGGTGCCCACCCAGGGTTTTTCCGGAGCAGTCCATTCATACCAAAGCCAGCGAATCCTTAGAGCCCGGGAAAACTTTTCCATGTCAAGGACCCCAAGACCACCAAGCTCCTTGGGACAGCAAACCTTTTGCCAGTTGACTTTGCATCCCCCCCCCCCCCCCCCCCCCCGCCCCCCCCCCCCCCCCAACTGACCACTTCCTTGCAAGCCCAAAGCATCCCCCGACTTATCTTGGCGAAGGCTTTGAGGATGCCTTTATCAGCTCTTAAAGCAGTTAACAAGAAGATAGGCATGGAGGAGAGGACTGACTTCACCAAAGCGGTACAGCCAGCCCAATTCAGAAACCGGCCCTTCCAAGGGCTAAGACGAGAAACCGCCTTATCAATAAAGGGTTGAAGATCGACCCGCCTTAAACTTCCGAGCGAGAGGCAGGCCCAGATATTTTATGGGAAAGTGAACAGTAGCCGCAGGAAAGCTTGACAGGATCGCCGAAAGATCGAGCTCCGAACAACGAATAGGGGCGATGGAACTTTTTGCCACATTAGTCACCAGACCAGTCACCTCCCCAAAATTCTGAAGAATATTGGCCAGGTTCACCACATCGTGCTCGGAGGAGGCCAGGAAAATTGCAGCATCATCCGCATATAAGGACACCCGAGGGCCATGGAGGCCTCCGGGAACTCGTGAAGCAAACCCGGCGCTGTAGCATTTTCCAGGATTTTCTGCAGGGGGGCGATGGCGATATCAAAGAGGAGAGGCAATAGGGGATCACCCTGTCGGAGACCACATCCATGGAAGATCTCCTTTCCAGGGATCTCGTTGAGGATAATACGGGAGGAGGCCGTAACGAACAAGGCAGAAATCAAAGCACGCCATCTTTGGGGGAAACCCAGGCGTTGCATGAGATCCAGCATGTAGTCCCAGCGAACAGTGTTGAACGCCTTGGCAATATCTAGCTTCACGAGCAGGGCTGGAATTTTACTGCAATGAAGACGGTGAGTTGTGTTTCTGACATACATGAAGTTATCATGGATGGTTCTGGACTTGATAAAGGCGCTCTGGCTGAGAGAAACAATCTCATTCATCTTGGGACTTAGATGGCAGGCCATGGCTTTGGCGATGATCTTCGGGACCACGTGGATGAGGCTAATTGGCCTGAAGTCGCCAATGCAATTGGCCCCATCCTTTTTTGGAAGCAACACAATGTTGGCCTTATTGATGATATGAAAGTTTGAAGCTGAGAGTTCCAAAAGGGCATTGATGACCCCTAAAAGATTGACCTTGATGACCTCCTAGCAGGACCGGACAAAGGAGATGGAGAAGCCATCAGGACTCGGGGCTTTATCTACAGGCATATCGTCAATCGCTTCTTTGATCTCGACTTCGGTGAAAGGTAAGCCAAGGTCATCCAAGGCGTGGACGCTGGGGTTCAAGATGGCCCAATTGAAATCCAGCTAACGGGGAGGTGGGCGACCTAAAGAATTGGAGAAATGTTCAAAAATGATCTTCTCCTTGTCCTCGTGAGTCGTAGACCACCCCTCATTATGCTTGAGCCTCATAATATGACTCTTGCGTTTCCTCAAGTTGACCCGCAGATGAAAAAACTTCGTGATGGCATCCCCCTCGCGAATGTAGTTTATTCTGGCGGCCTGCCGCTTCCGCGATCTTTCAAGAGAAGCCAAACCCAGAACACGCCGCTTTAGACCGGCACGAAGGAATCGTTTCTCCTGAGAGAGGGCTCGAGACTCCTGAGCCACATCTAAAATAAGAATGACCTCCAGGGCCATGAGCAACTGAAGCTTGCAATTAGACAAGACACATTTGCTCCAAGATCTCAAACTACGCGTCGTGGTTTTCAGCTTGTGGTTTATGACATGGACCGGTTGCGTGTGGAGAGAGGGAGCCTTCCAAGCCTTCAGAACCGTATCATGAAAACCTGACATCTTCGTCCAAAATGATTCGAACCGGAAGGAGGGAGGTTTCCGAGGGCCGCTCTGATTGGAGAGAAGAAGAGGGCAATGATCCGAAAGGGAGGACGAAAGAGCATGCAACGCATGATTTTCGAAAGTCAGATCCCAGCTCGTATTGCAGAAAGCACGATCAAGCCTCACAAGAGTGGGATTTTCCCTTTCATTGCTCCAAGTATACTTTTTGTTCCGAAGCTTGATTTCCTTAAGCTGGCAGGTAGTTAGGGCCCGTCTGAATTGCCCCATGAGCCGAAAATTTAAGTTGTCGTTGCTCTTGTCTTCGGCTTGGTAAATGAGATTGAAATCTCCCAGAATGAGCCATTTAGAATCATCAGAGGGTGAGGCAGCAATAGCTTCCGCAAGGAAAGCCCCCTTCTCAGCGTCAACACTAGGGCCATAGACCGTGGTAAGTTTGAAGGCGGTGCCGCAGGCACGAATGCAGACGTCCGCAGAGATCAGGTGGGTACCAATGTGGATGTTGAAGATGTCCACATAGTCCGCGTCCCAAAGAAGGAGGATGCCACCGCGAGTGCCAAAAGCAGGGCGGTGGGCGAAGGATCTAAGTTTGAAGCCTCCAAGGTATGCCGCGGTTTGATGATCGATGAAGTCGAGCTTTGTCTCTTGAAAACAAGCAATATGGCAGGGGGTGTCCGCGAGGAACGCATGAACAGTATCTTTGCGGCTTTGGTCATTTAGACCCGGGTGTTCCAGTCTAGTACTAAATTATGAAATCGATGATACAAAATTTCTAAATCGACGAATCAGCTCAGTTCTGGATAGTCACATAAATCAATTAACTGAACTTTAAAATTGTGAGATGAACAGAAATTACCGAAGTCCTGCATATGGGGAGCCGCCGCTGAGTCCAGAGTGGAGCCTGGACTAGGAATAGAAGAGGTACAGCCGCAGCACTCAAGCACTACATGGCCCGCAACAGGCACCAGCTTCGAGCGGTAATGGCCGACGGTCGCGCGGATGAGGGCAGCCTGGGCAGGAGCCGGCCAGGACAGGCGGGCCAGCGGCGGCAGCACAACAGAAGAGAGGCCTAGCGGAGGCACGGATGCGTCGGAGAAGAACGGGAAACGTGCGGGGCGGGGCGGCAATACGGCGTGACGGCGACGATGGAGTGGCGTCCAGACGCAGCGAGCGGGGGGAAGGGTCGAGGCTTCAAGCTTTCCTCGCTCGTCCCCTTCTTGTTTCGGTCGTGCTTGGCGTATTGAGACAGTAAAGAGAGGCCAGTACTTTGCCTGCACCCCGGGCCAAAGCCTAAGGCCCCGGTTGGGAGGGCAGTCTGAACTCACAGGGTATCTGCAGGTGCACAGGGGTATACTGCTCCGTTTCAGTACCCAGCATCTGCTCCGTTTCAGTACCCAGCATCAGCAGGTGCACAGGGGTATCTGTAGTTTTTGACGCAGCACAGTACCCAGCAACACCACAACTCAAACAGTCAAAACAGCACCCAGCACAGTACAAATTCAGCACGAATAAATGAATCATACTCTCAAATTTCAGTACAGCATACATGAATAAACTTTGAACATGCACAATTCAGACTCTCAAACTTCAGTTTTTTCAAATCGACAACAAATAGGTTACTTAAATTACATATAATAGTCGTTCTACAGTCTTAGAACTTGGATGGATTTCTGAAGATTTGAACTCAGATGGACTTCTGAAGACTTGAACTTGGCATCCTAAATAAAAGAAAATAATATTAAAAAAGTTCTATGATTCTCAATATTAGAAATCAAAACAGCTTGTTCTTCAGCACCTGAAGGCACATAGCATTTCCATGTCTGGTAGTGATTCCCAACCACTAGCTTTTCATTATGAGCACAATGCTTCATTAATTTAGCAACTACATTCAGTATATACAATAGGATATCATATATATATTCTACAAGTGCTTCTGAGTGCAACAGTTTTAACATATATATATTCTAATATAGTAATCTATATTTGAGGGCAGTACATATATATTCGTGTAGGGAAAAAGGAAATAGGCTAGATTTGTCTAGATTCACAAGAATGATGATTGGTTTGACGCAGGTTTTCAAATTTGTAAGAGACAAAGAAGCTCCAGTATAACAGTGAAAATTGATAAGGTAACTAATTTACAGAGGCTCTAGTTTTGCATGATCCATAAACTAGGCAGGTGTTTTCCTCCATAATCTAACTATTTAACTCATAATAAACAATAGTACTAAATAGCAATGATCCTCATTAACAATAGTAGTAAAATAAAAGGCAATGAGCTATTTACATGGAGGTAACTGAATTCCCAACTTCCCGACCTCCTTCTTCAACCACAAACCACGGAGTCTTGGATCATAAGAAAGAAAAAGCTCTCTATTTGATGCATCTTTGAAAACATCAGAGGCTAGAATCTTGATCTCATCAGACAAGTCAACCATGACATTAAGTACTTCCAAACATTTTGGAATGGAGTATTGTTTTCCTGATGCTTGTTCTTTGATTCCTACTTGTTCTCTCTTGAGTTTGACAAACTCTGACATTGTTTCTTCAATGCGTGGGACTGGGACAGATGTGTGGCTCCTATGCTTTCTAGCTCTTGTTGATTGTGCGCCACCATTACCACTTCTTGAATTCTCTTGATCAAAGCTCCTTTGCGCATCTTCATCCTCCTCTCCACCTTGAGGGTTAAGTTCATCGTCATTTTGAGATTGATAAGAAAGACTCCTTCCACTAGCACTCGTTCTTTCAACTTCACTAAACCTGTTTTGCCCTTCATCTTCACTGAAGCTTTGACTTGTCATAGAACTGATTTTTGGAGCCAGATTTCTAGTGCTCTGCCTCTCATCACTTTGACGTTTCCTACTAGTGATATATGGAGGTTGGCTAGAAGTCACGCAATGTTTACCTTGAGCAATATTACCTTCATAAAGCAAATCCAGTGCATCAAACAAAGGGAACTCCTTGCCCTGGAGCCTTCTGAACTTTGGGTCCTCCTGCAAACACAAATAATGAGTGAAATTCAAATAGACTATTGTGGAAAGAATGAGGCAACAATACACAAAGAACAAGAATGATGTAAACCAGCATACCTCAACTATTTCCTCCCATTTTTCAGGTGTGGTGTTTATCATGCAACTGGTTGAATTCCATGAGATGCCACTTCTATTGACAATGGATTTGACTACTTTGTACTCTTTCTTCAATTGACCCTCTTTGTCTTGAACTTGTGACTTAACAAACTTTGCTTCTAGGAATTGGTCGTTCAAATCTTTCACAATTCGGTTCCAACCTTCGGTAGTCCATCCATTTTGACCACGGTAGTGAGAAAAGTTGTACTCTGTAAGTACATCCACAAGCCCCTTTTCATACTGAGATGTCCATCTTGCTCTTTGTGCCATTGTAACCTAGGACAAACAAACAAAAAAGTTATTGCAAAAGGTCATGACAAACCTTTCTTATGTACAAAAAAAGAACAAGTTATCACAGCAATTCATGAAAAACCTTTCTTATGTACAAAAAAACAAATGCTCATCGAGTTGATCTCATTTGCACTCTCAAAGCCCTACTTCTTTCATAATCTGCCCACATTTTCTTTGCTATTTCATCTCTAAGAGCATTGCCCAACTTTCTCCTCGATTCTGAGGGTGTTGAATCATCTCTAAGTGTCATGTCTCCAGTAGGAACATCCACATATTTACTAGGATCAATGTGCATCTTTTGAGTTTTAAGCCATTCTTCATCACCTCTCTGGCTTCGGATTATATTGTGCAACACCATTGCCACCAAGGGGATCTTCACTTGAGTATCTATGGGATAGTGTGTTGCAACTTTCAGAATAGGGAATCTCATCTTTAGGATGCCTATTATGCGTTCTATAATGTTCCTCAGTCGAGCATGCCGAAGGTTGAAAAGTTCTTTATAGTCTCTTGGGCGATAGTTTCCCCTAGCCTGCTCTTTTAGATGGTACCGGACATTTCTGTATGGGGCAAGAAACTTTGGTGTATTCGCGTACCCTCCATCAACCAAATAGTACTTGCCTTCGGGTAAACGAACCCAGACTGGATAGCAGAATTTAACACCCCGGCATCAGACGCCGACCCTTCCCAACCACTTGAAGCATAAGTAAAACTCAAATCAAAATCACAAGCAACCATGACATTCTGAGATAGAGTTCCTTTTCGGTTCCTATATGGTGCAGCTTCATTCTCATTTACTGTCATAGGTATATGAGTCCCATCTATCGCTCCTATGCAATTCTGCAAATAGAAGTTATTAGTACTAAATTATATGTGTCATGAAAGGATATGTATTTCTAACATACATTAGATAGATCAAATGTACCTCAAAGTATGGCCAATAGAGGGGACTTGACGAAATCTTGATATGAGGATTCGTGGATGGAAGCTTGATTAAATCATATGCCAATGACGTGATCGCATTAATGGAACCATTGATATGCCTATGGACTGTTTCTGGGCTACGCTGGAATCTGTCTGTCAATGTATGGTAGCTTGCATTCCTTGACAACATGTACATCAACATACATAATTGTTCCTCCACACTAACCCCTCTTGAATTTTCCAAAAAATTTCTAGACCTAAGATCATCACAAAGTTCTTGGAAAATATGGGACTCCATTCTTAAAACATCATAACATCTAGTAGGATGACCATCAAGTAATTCTCTAATATACATGGGAGCCGTGAGGACAGAAGTATTCACTGGGGTTCTAATTTCCTTGGACAGTTTGTATAATGCCGGAAAAATAAGGAAAATCATTTCTTCATCCTCTTCCTCCTCGGAATCAGTCATCACCATTTCCAAATTACTCATCTAATCCTACGAATGCATTAAAAACAACACATTAAGAGTGACATCACATTTGTTGAAATAGTGGAAATTACATAGTAATAGTACATGCTATATATAGAGGAGAGAGATATATCTGATACTAGTGAATTTCACTCCAAGAAAGCTGTGTATCATAGTAACTATGTATCATATAGAACAAGGTTGTGTATCATATAGAACAAGAAAGCTGTGTATTTCACATTTATTTATTGAACAAGAAAGTTGTGTATAGAACAAGAAAGTTGTGTATTTCACATTTAGCTACAAGTTCTGAGATAGCTACAAGTTCTGCTGGTCTTGTAGACAGATGTTTGACTAGTGCTGAGATAGACCCTGATCATCAACACAGAAGGTATTCAGCAAATAATTGGCATTTCTTCAGAGGATGGCAGAATCGATGAACTGAATCTGATTCAGCAGCTTGCTACCACTACTGCGCACTAGAGTACTACTAGAGGGCACGGTAATCGTGATCTGGTTAAGGCAGTGAGACTACACCTCACAGTCAAACATAAATCCAACTACAGGGCCAAAAAACACATAAATCCAACTATAGGAGAATTTTCAAAAGCATAATAATATCATGGTACCATACTGTCACGATGAAAACTAGAGATATAAGACAGGTATTTCGAGCATATTTCAATTATTGGATAGAGAAAAGTATAGTAGTCTAGTGCTAATACGTTTAAGCTTCTAATTTGACTAGTCTGACAAAAGAAACTTTATGAACAAACTGCATCAGATTGAATAAAAAATACTGGAGAGATAGGCATTCATGTGCACTAAGTACTTTGTTTAGTGCAAGATAAAAATATTATACTGCACAAACATATACACACTTGAAAGAATAGCCAGAGTAGGATAGTGAAATTCTTAGGGTATCGTATCAGGTTAAGGAAGTGAGACTAAATCCACCTTCAACTAACTAATTTTGTGGCACGTGGTTAAGAAGCTAATCTAGACTACAGAATGTGCTTAGTATGAGGCAATATGATTTCCTTTCCAAATATGGGTTGAAACTCCAAGAAGCAATGGAATTATTTGCTAACTGGTTTGAACCAAAAGACTGCTCCTTGCAAATCATGCTTCAATCTAACTAGTTGTTTCACAAGAAAGATTCTCCTAGGGACACACTGACGTTATACTACCATACAACCATGAATGAAAATACTGACGAATGCACAATTCATCCAACTGAATGAAAATACTGGATAGATAGGTATTCCTCTGCTTTTATTGCACACTAGTATTTTGTTCAGTCCTAGATAGATAAATACTATACTGCACAAACACCGACTGAAAACAAAAGGCAGAGTAGGATAGGAATCGCAAGAACTCCTAGATAGGAAGCACAAAGATTTGGAAATCGTGAAGGTGGCGTTACCAGGTAGGGCGGTGGCGGGAGGAGCGCGGTGACGTTGGCGTCGTGGAGGTGGACCTGGAGCGGTAGACCTTGCGCTGCTGGAAGGGCTGGAGGTGGACCTGGAGCGGCAGATCGTGCGCCGCCGCCGGATGGGACAGGTAGCTTCCGCCGCAGCCCGCCAGTCGTCGCCCCGCGCAGACCTTGCGTCGCCAGTTGCCGCCCCGCCAGTCGCCGCCCCGCCGGTCGCAGAACTTGTGTCGCTAGTCGCCGCCCCACCACTCGTGGCCCCGCCAGTCGCCGCGCCGCCCTCGCTAGGGTTCTCGTGTATTGGGTTGGAAAACTGACGCCCGCACGTCCGTCGTGTTTTCGCCTATAAATGGGCTGGAAACAATTCGGAGGCGAAAAAAAAACAGCCAACCAAGTGCCAATACTTGTGTCGGGCTGTAATCTAATGGGCTCTGACTAAAACGTCTGTTTTGGGCTAAATTACAGCCAACCAAGCGGGGCCTAAATCTATATAGGCTGGTGGCCAGGAAATTAGCTGTGCCCCGGGCCAGGGCCCTGGTACAGTGAAACTTCCCAAATAACAAATTATGTACTCCCTCCGATCCATATTACTTATCACTAGATTGGATGTATCTAGCACTAAAACATGTCTAGATACATCTATTTTTGTGACAAGTAATATGGCTCGGAGGGAGTATGTCCTTTTAAGTTCGCCGGCGGTGACGGGCCACGTATAGCCTGTCAAAGACGGGGGTGAGGGTGAGTGAGCTCCTATGGTTCCTTATGCATGAGAATGGATCGTCACCAGGGCAGCACATGTGGAAAGCGAGAGATGTGTCGTGGGACGATAGCCAATGCGGCTCTGCGAGCTGGTGGTGGCAGTCAGCCTCGTCTGGTTGAGCTTCTCAAGGAAGCTCCCTCCCGCGCGGAGGCTTGACTCCCTTGAGGCTACGACATGGGTGGATGACGTGGCCCGGTCTCGGGTGGCGTGCCTACCACGGCGTCCTTCTGCTGCCCGTGCCGGATCTAGGAGGCATTGCACCATTCGGTCGGGGCAAAAGATGGCGACGTACATGGACATCGTTACCTTATTGAAGGTGTCATCATTGCGATACTCCCATCCTTTGCCTAGATGTTCTGGGGGAACCCTAGATCTGGATCTTCCGGATTGGACGATGGTGACACTTTTGGTATCATTCTCCCTCTTGGGGGTATCTTTTGAAACTATTTTGGTTGGAGGGGTCTAGTCGTGGAACTGTGTTGCATCTATCGCCTCGACAACGGAGAGTCTTGGTGGCATGGCACATCGAGGTCTCGGCAGAGGAAGCGTGATGATGGACGTGCGTAGGGTGCTAGAGCTGTCTGCGTGTTGTGTCGGCCTTGATGGCAGGCCTAGCAAGACTAATTCTTTGATTCCTATTCTAAGGATGGGGTAGCGGTAGATGGCGAAGGCAACTTCTAGAACATGTGCATTGGTGTGTTAAGGGTCCACTGAACCGATTGTGCTCCTGTCTCGTTGTTGGGCGGCTTGTTGAGGCTTTCTATTTTTGGATAAGGCGGTAGGTGTGAGTGAAGGGAATATGTCCTGAGAGACAATAATAAAGTTGCTATTATATGTATTCTAAGTATATGATAGATATTTATTTTGCATGCTATAATTGTATTAATACGAAAACATTAATACATGTATGTTTAATAAACAAATAAAAAGTTTCTAGTTACGCCTCTCTATAAACAAGCTCGTTGATTAACAGGATGATCAAGGTTTCCTGATCATGGACATTGGATGTTGTTAATAACAAGGTCACAGCATTGGTGAATGATGTGATGAACATTCATCTAAAATATAGCATTACGATCAAAGTCATTATGTTTATATTGCTATAGCATCATACGAAGTAATCTTTATGCTTAGATCATGCGATCATGTTAATTGCTAACACCAGAAGAATACTTTGATAACATCAAACGTCATATCGTAACATGGTGACTATAAAGATGGGTCTAGGTATTCCGAAGGTGTTATGTTGAGGCTCATGGATTAAGAGTGAAATTTTTCAATCCCGATGATAGATAGATATACTCTGGGCCCTCTCTGTGATATCACATTAAGATAGCTTGCAAGCAAGTGATGTGATCACTAGAATGTTATATCACGGAAACGAGAAAAGAGTACATGTCAGCAACGAGATCAAACTATGTATGGAGATACCGATGATCGAATCTCGAACATGTAATATATCATGAGACAAAAGGATTTAGTTACTAACATTAAAGGTTCTCACGATCACAAAAGTCATCATTGAATGTGTGGGAGTCAGTATGGATCTCCAGGTCCCGCTTCTGATTATTGATTCGAGAGAGGTCACGATCATGTCTGCATTATTCGCAAACCGTAGGATGACACACTTAAAAGATACCAATACCATTTGGAGCAAATATGTTTCAGACAATTGAATTGCAAAACGTTGGAATTATTTCAATAGACACAAATTGTTTCGGATGAAATTGCTGAAATTCATTCTGCATGTGATATTAAAATATTACAGGGGGTTTTATGTTAATGTTTGTTAATTAAAGTAATTAACAAAATTCTGAATAAAATTAATAAAATAGTTTTATTAAATAAGAGAGCATTAAATTCGGAGAAATTCAATGCATTTAAAGTGGAGACTTGAATAGAGAATGTGAAGGGGTATATTTATGTGGAGGGGGTTACCATATGAATGGGGGAGGTGAGGGGTCACCCTCCATGGGGCGCCGGCTATAGAGAGGGGTACCCCTCCTCCTATAAAAGGCCCTCCTCTCACTCCTTCTTCCTCACACCTTCTCGTGAAGGATCTCTCTCCTCCTCTAAAATTATTCCCCATGGTCTCGGATTAGGGAGATACATATTCCCGGTGGCATTTCGTCTGAAATGAGTTGCTGCTTCCGCTGCATCGCTGGAGCGAGGAGGTGGAGGTTGGTCGGTGGCCTGAACGTGTGTGCGAGGATGGATGCGCTGCTGATTTGCGCCGCTAGGACTTCCACACGATCTTGAGATCGGCAAGCGTTCGACTACATCATCCACGAGTTTCATCTCGTTAACAAAGCTTTGTCGGTCTACGAGGGTATGTTCTCTATGGATGTATATCCACCCATTATGTGTATCTAGTAGATAGATCTTGGCGCATAATAGTTCCTATCGTAGAATTTTTTTTGTTTTCTATGCTGCGAACCCAACAGTGAGATTAGACAGATGGCCTTGATCATGTTCGCCCTCTAAAATCAATCTTGTGGGTTTCACAGGATGGTGGATTCAAATTGATCTTGTAAGTCTTTGTTAAATAATCTAATAAACCAGGTTGTGTGCATCATTTGAATGCAAAGGATCTTGTAAGTTTTTGTTGAATAATCTAGTAAAATAGCATGTGTGTATATTTTTTATGCAAAGTCCGGGTTCCAACCTCATTTTCGGGAAAAACATGTTAGTAAAAACATGTTCAGTTTACTTGCAGAGTACGAAGGACCGGAAAGAAGAACAAAGACCGAAGAACTCAATTTTTAATTTTTATTTCTATTTTTTGGTCTACCCATATATTTCAACTTCCTTATGGAAAAGTAAAATCAATTATGATACGAGTTTCTTTATGGCCTATTTATGAATTATGATACTCTCCCCGATTCAAATTAATAAATTTAGATTTGTCTAGATTCGGATATATCACTTAATCTGAATCCATTAATCCATTAAGTTGGATCAGCAGGAGTAATATAGTTCATATCAACCCAGAAAGACAAGCTTCTTTTAACACAACTAAATATGCAGTACTGTCCGTGTACTGCAAGTGTTAATCAGGTGGTTTCCAACGGAGACATGACATAAGAGTAGAAATGCAAATACGTCTAACAATGATAATTACTACTCCCTCCGTCTCAAAATAGATGTCACAATTTTTTCTAAATTTGGATGTATCTATATAAATAGTGTCTAGATACATCCAAATTTTGATAAATCTACGACATCTATTTTTGAGACGGGGGAGTACTAGTATTTTTTTCCTCTCAACTTTTACAAATTTGCTGACTGACAGTGATCCACTGCTCAAACGAGGGGGCCAAAGGGAGTGTATTAGTATATCATACGAAATGAAGAAGACACTAAAAGATAAAAGCTAGTCTATTTATCCTACTCTTTGATGTGGATCCACAGTTCAAGTGGATTCGGACATGATCTCAAGCTCAGCCCACCACAGAGGGTTATTCGTCGGGGTCGTCTGCTCCGGCGACAACCTGATGACACCTTTCATCAGACTTGCAACCTCACTCATGGATGGCCTTTTCTCTGTATCGCGGTTTATGCACAGCCTCACAACATCACACATTGCTGCCAAATCTTCATCAGGGACAGACGACGACGCCCTGAGCATCGGATCAGGCATTGCACTGAGCGGTCTCTTGCCGTCCAGATAGCTTGAAGCCCAGAGGACAAGAAGGCCATGGTCTTCAGAGAACGGCAGCCGACCAGAGATTATCTCAAGCAGCAGTATCCCAAACTTGTAGACAATGCTGTCTTGGTCTGTGGTTTGCGTCGATGCTGCATCTTTGTCGTTCTTCCAGATTTCGGTGTCGGCGATCTTGGCTGCGTAGTCTTCCGTCAGGTAGATGGATGAGGAGTTCAGTGTTCTTGGGATAAAAGGAGGGTCTAGTTGGTTCATGTGCTCTAAGCAGTACGTTACTCCCATGATGATGCGGAGCCGGGTAGGCCAATCCAAGTGTTCTGCTTCTCTAACTGCATAAGAAAATTTATTAGCAACCGATATGGTTAACTTGCTCTGAAACTGGATATAACTCGGAAAACAAGAATCAGATGAGCTTCGTCGTTTCCGAGAGAGAATTGACAGAAGTAAGAACAACATCTGGAAGTTACTCAGATATTGATGAACAGCTATAGCACTCACTGTGCAAATGCTCAAAGAGGGAACCACATGGAGCATACTCAAACACCATCATCCTGGTAAATGGCTCGTCATCGCATGCGCAGTAGCCAAGTAGGTTCATGAAGTTCTTATGGTTCACTTTGGATAGCACAGAGATCTGAAAGAGCAAGTGTTAGTCATGCAAACAGAACACTTCTATGCTAGTTGAAAAAATTAAGCATTTTTGTAGTTTTGCCAATGAGTTATTACCTTGTTCCTAAATTGCTCCTCGGACCGAGTGGACCATTCTTCGGCAGACTTAACTGGACTAGAGGCCACAGCTATTTCAACTCCACTTGACAGAGTTCCCTTGTACAATGCACACTCAGATTCAGTACCAATCACATTGCTGAAATTCTCACACGCTGCCTCAAGTTCGGTCCTTCCTAAAGAAGGAACACCTGCTCACAGGGTAAAACACACTTAACATCTCAGTTCAAATCTGTGACAAACGTTTCAGATGCTATAATATGGCATTTTAGCCCTATGCCTCAGGTAATAGGAGAGACTGACCTGTCACGAAGGCTTTGCTTAGCTGTCCACTCAGCCCGGTAGCCCATGGAATGATGGTTTGATCCTTCTTTCCATGGGAGAGGAGTAGATACACGGTAGAGGCTATAACCACAAGGCCAAGCGCTCCACCGATGCACAATGCGTAGATAGCCCAATGGGGTACAGAAGAAGACTTCTTAGTCTCAGGTTGCGACTGCGAGGGCGAAGGAGACATGGGATGGTGCAGCTGACTGGACGAAGACGCCGAGTCTGGCTGCACCTTTTCCTGTAGGAGTTTCCTCAGGGTGGTACTCCCTATGGTTCTGCAAAGCAAAGCAACATAAATTGGAGTATGATTAGTAAACTTGTATTCTACAGTTAGCATATCCTGATATTCTCGCTTAAATTTTAGGTAACAGACAGGAGTTACATATCCCTAGTACAATGGTTGTTAGATTTGGTGTTTGCATTTAACCTCTTTTGGTGAAACTAAGCATGTATTTTCAAGGGGCTAAGATAAGTGACAAGAGAATGCACTACCTCTGATTATTTTTACTGCACACACGATCACAAAAGTTAAACCTTCAGTGTTGGTTTTTTACTAATACATTTCTATAACGTTATGGAAGTGTAACGTGATGAAAACATTACGTTATGAGAAATCTAAGAGTAACATACTGACATTTCACTATAACCTAGATACACATTTAGATCAAAGATTGTGAGATTTTATTAGTCAAAGTCAAGATTGTCAATTAAACTGAAACAGAGCTAGTATTATGTTTTTCAACTGCTAGTGACACGTCAGATCTACTTCAGAATTTATGCTCGTCTAATTTTAAAAATCATATAAAAAAACTCTACTGTATAGAAGAAGACTGACTTTGTTAAGCATTTTCTGCATGACTGCTGCCCACCATCAGCTAACACCTCTGAAATCATGGTAGGCTCTTGCAACTCTGTAGGAATTTGAATTGACAGCCTGTTTCCCTTGACTAAGCTGCAAAGATAAATGACATGGCTTTAGATAATGCTTCAGAAGCAGCAGAAATTTAATCCTCCAATGCTCTGGATGAAATTTAGTCACAGAAGTACTATTTTGTCTAGACCTGAAGGAACTGATCCATTTAGGTAAAATTTGTTGATATTGTCAAAAAATGGCATCAGCAAATGCTTAAAAGTCAAAACCTTGTTTCACACACATAAACTAAATCAGAACTTCCTCTAGACTGAAACGCAGCTGTCCTGCATCTTGTCTACTAGTCATGGCTTCTTCTAGACACCTTTGACCTATATAAATCTCTGGTGCTACGTATAAAAAAAGACAAGGGCGGGCAATAGCATGTATCCCCCAAAATAAAAATAGGACTGGTTCCATGAGTAAACTAAATCATGACTAACAATACACACAACATAGCTACTTTCAAAGGATTGATATTTTTAGAAAAGAAACTGATATTTAAATAATCGGTGACATCTGTTGGACATTTTTTCGACAAAGGGAATATATTAATAATATCAAAGGTATCAATTACATCTTCTGGACATGAATCTGACTGATCTCACAAGCACAAAACAGATAAAAGGTTGACTTACGAGGCCAGCACCCTGCCATGATCCGAAACCTTCTTTTGTCCCAAATTCGACAAGGATCCAGTTGGGTCCCCTTGTATTCCTTGTCTGAATCTCGTTGCTCGCCCTGAAGCACAAAGGTAGATACAGATGGTCAGCAACTAATCAACTTGAACCAACGCAATCAATTGCAACCTCATATACTAATCACAACCCATGGGAAACGAAACCCATCTCACCTTCTTCATCTAGGGAGGCACAAGACCCATGCCTCTGACACAAAACGAAGGACAGCAGCAAGAACTGAACCGCTCTAGCGCTCCAGACCTCCATCCTGCCCCCAGTTTCCGAGTAATTCTGCGGGACGGTAGTAAAAGACGGTAAGAGCAGAACGGCATATACACGAGATAAAAAGGAAGGCAAAGATTCCAGCTCTTTTATCGACTACTACCTAATGGTGAAATCCTTGGCACCGTGGAAGAAGCACGCGCCGTTCCATGCCGCCTGAAGAAAGGAATCGAGTAAAGGGTAAGTGGAACAGAAGAACAAAAGCGAGATTTCTGGAAAGAGGCGCCCATCATCATGTACTCAAGTAAAGAATCCGCGCTTTCAGATCTGTATCTCGCGAACCAAAGATTCAAGAGGGAGAATGCACTCGCGGAAGGAACGAGACGAAAGCCGTAGCAAGAAAAGGCTGGGATGATTTGTACCTGTAAAGAAGAGAGGGAGGGGTCGACAGAACAAGATGGGAACGGAATGAGCTTGGAGAAGACGAGGAAGAGCTTCGAGAGCTAGGATCTCGGCACGAAGTCAGTCGTCCAGGACGCGGAATATTGAAATTGGAGTGTACTTTTGGGGTGGAGGATTGGATTGGAGTCGGATGTCTGTCCGGTGTCTGCCAGCCAGCCAGGTATCATGCACGCGCGCACATGGCAGGTGGCATTTCCCCTCCCTTGTATACTTTCCTTTCTGAGCTATTCTTTCCTTTGCGGGGCTCTCGTTTCCGTCAGAGATTTCGCAGTGAATTTCGGGGAGTTTCATGGGAACCGAATCATTTGTCCAGCGGAGATATGAATGCTGTGTTTACTCCCACACGGTTTCACAAGTTTGACAGCTATTTTTCTACGGGTTTTTCTATATAGAAAAATGGTTACTATTAGTAGTAAAAACGTGTTTTCCTTTTTTCCAAGTAAATTTGTGGGCGGTGGCCTTGCGTTTGATTGTTTCCCTAGGCAGAAATTATGTGTTATTAGACTAAGAAGATTTTAGTCTCCATTGCAGGTTATGCACCCACGTAATCACGATGACTCTTTGGATCGGCTCTCCTAGTCCTAGAGCATCTCCACTTGGCTAAACTTTATATTTCATTCAAAATTTGATTATTTTTTACAAAGTTGAATAAAATTTAGAAAAAATTAAACATAAATCTACTCTAAGCCTTGATACCATCGTTATGACCGGGGACGCTAGTCGGACCCGCCTTATCTTCGTTCGCCACGGCGTGCCTCCTCATTGCATCCCCCGCTTCGAGCCTCTGATGGTGCCTCACCGCGGATGCAGTTCCGCGTTGGAGCATGTCGGGGTTCCCCCTTGCTGGCGCCTCCACCGCCAACGATGTCACCTTGTTCCTCCTTGCCCTCCTTGCTTCCGCCGTTGCGCTCGCCTGACGAGTCATCTTTGTCATGGTATCATCGACAAGTACGCATGAGGGAGTCCTCAAGTTATCACTGCCATCCTAGAGTAAGACGGCGAGTGTCTAGGATGGCAGTGATCAAGTTACTCAGGTTCAGATCTCACGACCATGACGAGATCCCACTCCTGCTATAAATCACTATAACGGCTATAAGCCAAGGTTACGAAGATTGTGGTATGTCTTGCTCTAAGGGCTCTCATGGTCCAGCTTATAAAGGCATCAATACTTAGGGTTACAAGGTAAGAACTAGCCGGACAAGTTACAGAGTCCTACACTAATACAACATATACTGCATGTTTTGCACTCCAATGCTCTGTCTTCCTCCTATGACAGTGCACAATAGCCTCCTATGTTTGACTAGGCTTCTTCTCGATCAACAACTGGGTCACCCGATAGTCTATGGGCCTGGTCATCGCCTATGGACACCCGGGCTTGCCAGATAAAAGTTTATACATATTTAGCATATCCCCAACAATCTCTAGGATGTTTCCTGAATGGTGGCATCATCCTCAACTATAACATCCCAACGAATAGGAAAGGGGGAAAGGGTAGAACTATAATATGTGCATATGTATTGCATGTATCTAAAATTTGGGGTAAAATTCAAACTTTTAAAGTTTTAGTGTTGAGTTTGGTTCTAGTGAGGATGTAAAGCCAAATGTTCACTAGAATTTGACCCAAATTCAATATTACGTTTGGATTTCAAATTTGGAAAACTTAAGAATTTAAGAAAATGAATAAAAGAGTCAAAGACTCAAACACAATCACACATCACTTATGTTTATATTAGTTCCAAAATGGAACTAGTAACACACATGTACAATTTGAATTCAAAATTGAGGTTTGACCTAAATTAAACTTGAGTTTAGATTCAAATATACAAAAGAAAATAACTAAAAATTCAGAATAATATAATAAAAAGATGACAATGTATCAAGAATTTGAAATTTACTCATAGTATGATTCCAGGGTTCATTACAAGATGAAATTATAAATAAAATATGTATGTATCAAATCCTATTACAAACTACAAACAGAAAAGATTCTAAAACCCTATCTAATAGTTTTCTTATAGTCATCTTGTCAACACTTATCTTTCCTTCAATACATGAAAAACAAAAATGGAAACCAAATGGTTTTGATTAAAATGTTGGTCATACATGTGGTGAGACCATTTGTATTAGAATCCAAGCCAAAAGTCCAGGAACTAGTCCTGAACCTTTAAAATCCTAGACTTTTTAGGCAAATAGAAAGAACAATAGCAAGAAAAGAATTAAACAATGCATCAATATGGATATAGGACAACATAGAATGCATTGGATCATGACCAGATGATCAATAGTAAGTTCATAGTAGTATAGTGACAGCAAATACACTAGGAAGTAGAGATGTAGAACATAGATTACAACTATAGAAACAAACCGTTGAGCTATTTGTGAAAAGCAACAAAAAATTACCTCAAGCTATAGATTCTTTTAAAAGAACTAAATTGTGATGGTTTCATGAACACTAAACAGTTCAATCTAACCATCTAATTCCCAAACCAAAGTAAATCAAAATTTCTTAGTGACAACAAGCTAGAAAGATTACATAACCATTGAATCACAACATAAAAGTTTCCTAGAAATAAATCATAATTGAAAATCCACTTGTCACTAGACAAAATTGAGTCTAGGACAAGAAACTAGATAGTAAACCGAGATGCCTATTTGGCAAGTTAGTATAGACAAAACATCACGGAGTTGACCACTGAATGCATTGTAGTGTGCATAGAAAAATAGAAAGTCGGTTACACAATGACCAAGCAGCACAATCACCTAACTGCATGAATGTGGTTTCAGAGCCACGGAGCTCTCATACCACTATAAATAGTTTAGATCCTGCACCCCACGCCTCACAACTCGCCCGGGAAAGTCAGACCACAAATACACTCACTCACATTTAGAGAGAGAGGGGGAAGGAAGGAAGGAAAGCGAGAACCAAAAGCAAAGGAGAAGACAGCAAGGAGCATCTGTGGATCTTCATCAAGCATATTTAGTTGACTACCAAGGTTGTTACCAAAACCCTAGCATAGCTAAGAGTAATAATAAATAGGGATCATCTGGTTCTAGGAAAGAGAGAGAAGGGTAAGAATTGAAGTGTAGCATCAGTAGTGTTGGGGTCACACAGAGATAAACAAAACTTTTTCCCTACACAAAACTCCTAAGATTCAGGAAGGGTGATAGGCCACGAGATTACCACTAGACGCGTAGATACGGAACTGATGTAGCGCGTCGAAGCAGTGTCGAACAATCCCACATACAGCTCCTCCGGACTCCATGAACTCCTTCGTCTCTAGCGCTGCACGTGCAACGCCTCTACCGGTATCCACATCTACATGAAGGATCTCCGGCCAGAGGATTGATAGATCATGTCTAGCCCGAAATGGGAGTGGAGAAAGTGATGGCTAGGTCAGGTAACTATCCCTTATCACTCCACTTATATACACTCCTAGTTGGGCTCAACGCTTGAGGCCCATCTAGGTCGTATCATAATCTCCACATGGATCTAATCCACATGGGCTCATTTCCCTTAAGTGTTTGACCTTGTAAGTTCACGTACACCTGGACACGACACGAGTCACCATCCGAGTTGATAGCTGGTAGCGGTCTCTAGCAAGAAGTGCAAACTCTCAAGTGTCGTAAAGTCAAAACACAAACCTTTTCAATGTGACTTCCGTCCAAATTCCTTTGCCTCATGATATATTGACCTATAGGCGAGTGGTTGCCATCTCTTTAATAACTCAATTCTCTTCTTATTCTGTGATATACGATTCACTAGACTAACACTTAGTCTGAATCCTTGGTTAACACTTAACCAAGTCACGTATGGCCATGCTTCTGAATCATACCACATGAGAGGGCCCAGAGAATATCTCTCCATTATGGAGGGGCAAATTCCATCTCGGTAATCCATGTAATGCAGCTTGATTCACAACCAACCCGAACTCTACCTTTATAACTACCCATTTACGGAACAACGTTTGATAGAACCTAAGCTGGCGATCCACAACTCGTATCATGCAATCACCTCAGGTCAAAGGATTCAATTGCTTGAGACTGCAAATGACAACATGTTCGTTGCATCTCAACTATGGGTCAGTACGACTCGCTAAATTCTTTAGCCGGGTCTATGTAAGTCGGAGTAGCATTACCATACCCATGACAAGTGGAATCTAGTCATCAACCGACTTTCACATTGGTCTAAGTTGTATGTCCAGCACAACCTCAACGACCAAGGACATCTAGTATGAACAACATGAATATATAGTTCCACAACTGAATCACATATTTAATGATACATGTCAGTTGTCCATGCTAGGACAATTAACAACATTATGAATACATTGGAAATTACATCATACATGATTGCCTCTAGGGCATATTCCCAACAGTCTCCCATTTGCACTAGAGTCAATCATCCCAACATCACATGTATAGGCATATAAATCCCATGGCTCTTACGTGTGCCTCATGCTTAGGTTGTGGTGGTGGCTTTGTCAATAGATCCGCAACATTTGCATTCGTGTGTACCTTGCATAACTTGATATCACCTTGATCGACAAACTAGCGAATCAGATGGTACCGCATGAGTATATGTTTATTCTTCTAGTGTTGTCTAGGTTACTTGGCTTGTGCAATAGCACCATTGTTGTTATAATCCACGTCTAACAGATTAGACAAGCCCTGAACCACACCAAGATCAATCAGGAAGTTATTAATCCAAAAGGCTTCCTTTGTCACCTCCGAGGCAACAATATACTTAGACTCTATTGTAGATGTAGACACAATCTCTTGCTTGGAACTCTTCCATCTCATAGCCCCTCCATTCATTACAAACACGTATCCAGATTGCGAACAAAAATCATTTGAGTCAGTAAGATAACTCACATCTGTGCAACCTCACCTCCATAAACTAGGAACACATCCTTAGTCCTTCTTAAGTACTTAAGAATGTTCTTAACCATTTCCTAGTGGATTTCTCCAGGGTCAGCCCGATATCTACTCACAACACTTATAGCATAGGAAACTTCTCGCCTAGTACAAATCATGGCATACATGATGGATCCGACTACCAAAGCATACGGGATCGCACTCATCCAACTTCGCTCATCAGTTGTCCAAGGACACCGAGTCTTGCTAAGTTTTACGCTATGGGACATCGATAAGAATCCCTTCTTAGATGATTCCATGTTGAACTTCTTCAACACTTTGTCCAAATATGTCGCCTGGCTCAATCCGATGAGCCTCCTTGATATATCTCTACAAATCCTAATTCCTAGTATGTAAGTTGCCTCACACAAGTCTTTCATTGAATTTCTTGGTTTCTTGCTGAAGGGAATATGCCTGAGAGGCAATAATAAAGTGGTTATTATCTTATTCCATGTTTATGATAAATGTTTATTTTGCATGCTATAATTGTATTAATTGGAAACGTTAATACATATGTGTTTGATAAACAAAATACAAAGTTCCTAGTAATGCCTCTCATATAAACTAGCTCGTTGATTAACAAGATGTTCAAGGTTTCCTGATCATGGACATTGGATGTTGTTAATAACAAGGTCACAACATTGGTGGAATGATGTGATGAACATTCATCCGAAGTATAGCATTACAATCAAAGTCATTATGTTTATATTGCTATAACATCATACGAAGTAATCTTAGTCCTTAGACCATGAGATCATGTTAGTTGCTAACACCGGAAGAGTATCTTGATAACATCAAACGCCACACTGTAACAGGGTGACTATAAAGGTGGGTTCAATGCTACGAAGGTGTTATGTTGAGGCTCATGGATCAAGAGTGGAATTTTTCAATCCCGATGACAGATAGATATACTCTGGGCCCTCTCAGTGATATCACATTAAGATAGCTTGCAAGCAAGTGATGTGATCACTAGAATGTTATATCACGGGAACGAGAAAAGAGTGCATGTCGGCAACGAGATCAAACTAGGTATGGAGATACCGATGATCGAATCTCGGACATGTAATATATCGCGAGACAAAGGGATTTAGTTACTAGCGTTAAAGGTTCTCATGATCACAGAAGTCATCGTTGAATGTGTAGGAGTCAGTATGGATCTCTAGGTCTCGCTTCTAATTATTGATCTGAGAGGGGTCTCGATCATGTCTGCATTGTTCACGAACAGTAGGGTGACACACTTAAGGGATACCAACACCATTTGGAGCAAATATGTTTCAAATAAAGATTTAAGAAAGCGCTAGAATTATTTCAATAGACAACGAACTGTTTCGGGTGAAATTTTCTGCATGTAATATTGAAATGTTGCAGGGGGTTTTATGTGAATGTTTGTTAATTAAAGTAATTAACAAAATTCTGAATAAAATTAATAAAGGAGTTTTATTAAATGAGAGATCATTAAATTTGGAGAAATTTAATGCATTTAAATTTGAGACTTTAAAAGAGAATGTGAAGGGACATTTTAATGTGGAGGGGGTTACCACCACATGAATGGGGGAGGTGAAGGGACACCCTCCATGGGCGCCAGCCATGGGAGGGGTACCCTCCCCTTCTTCTATAAAAGGACCCCGCTCACACCTTCATACACACACCTCCTCGTGAAGGATCTCTCTCCCCCTCTAGTTATTCCCCATGGTCTCGGATTAGCGAGATACATGTTCCCGGTGGCTTTATCTGGAAAGGAGTTGATGCTTCCTCTGCTTTGCTGGAGCGAGGGACGGAGGTTGTCGGGGTATCGGACGTGTGTGTGATCACGGATGCACCGCTGCTTTGCGGTGCTGGACTTGGTGGTGCTGGACATGCTGGAGCTGGATCTGATGGACGTGCTGGAGCCGGACCTGCTGGACTGCATCACGATCTTGAGATCGGCAAGTGTACGACTACATCAACCACGAGTTCCTACTCGTTAACAAAACTCGTTGTCTTCGAGGGTAAGTTCTCGATGGATGTATGTCCACCCGTTGCTCTGTATCTAGTAGATAGATCTTGGTGTGTAGTTCTCATCGTAGGAAATTTTTTGTTTTCTATGCTGCGGACCCAACACTTGCAACATCTGGACATCATTTCCAATCAGTAATATGTCGTTCACATATAAGATCAGAAATATGTCACCCACTAAACTTCTTGTATAAACAGGAATCATGATCACTCTTGATGAAGCCAAACAACTTGACTACCTCATCAAAGCAAATGTTACAACTCCGAGATGCTGGCTTCAACCCATAAATGGATTTCTGAAGATTGCATACCTTGTCAGCATTAGCCGGATTGACAAAACCATCAGGATGTATCATATACACGTCCTCGGTTAATTTTTCATTAAGGAAAGTCATCTTGACATCCATCTGCCATATCTCATAGTCGAAATAGGCCGCTATATCTAACATGATCTGAACTGACTTAAGCATTGCCACAGGTGAGAAAGTCTCATCGTAGTCAACTCCTTGAACCTATCGGAACCCCTTCGTTGCAAGCTGTGCTTTATAGACATAAATATGTCCATCCATATCAGTTTCATTCTTAAAGACCCATTTGCACTCGACGAGTCTTACACCATCTAGCAGATCAACCAAGTTCTAAACTTGATTTTCATCCATGTACTTTAACTCGGATCTCATGGCTCCAAGACACAACTTGGAATTGGGTTCCACCATTGCTTCTGAATAAGTTGTTGGCTCATCATTGTTTAACAGTAATACATCATGAACACTTCGCAATCTGGCTGATCTTCGCAGTGTAGGTGCAGCTGTCGGCTCAGCTACCATGACCGGCTCAACCTCCAAGGCTTTTGCCGACTCGCTATTGGCCGGTTCCTCTCGAATTTCTTCAAGATGCACCATACTCCCACTAACTCCCTGGCTGGGAAACTCTTTCTCAAGGAAGACACTGTTCCGAGCGACAAACACTTTGCCCTCTTCTCGTTTGTAGAAGTAGTAACCCAAGGTTTCCCCCGGATACCCCACGAAAATACACTTATTCGACTTGGTCGTGAGATTGTTTGACTGAAGTCGCTTGACAAATGCTTCACACACCCAAATCTTAAGAAAAGATAAACTCGGCTTGTTGTAAATCCACATCTCATGTGGTGTATTCTCTACCGATTTTGATGGTACTATATTTAGTGGGAACATTGTCGTTTCTAGATAATAACCCCAAAATGATAAAGGCAGATATGTCTGACTCATCATTGATCGTATCATGTCCAACAAGGTACGATTCTGCCATTCTGACACACCGTTTCTCTATGGTTCCCAGCTGAGTGAGCCGAGGAACTATTCCACATCACTTCGGATGGTCATCAAACTCATGGTTCATGTGCTCGCCTCCTTGGTCTGACCAAAGAAACTTTATTTTCTTGCTAAGTTGATTTCGTACCTCATTCTGAAATTCCTTGAACTTTTCAAAGGCTTCCGACTTATGTTTCATCAAGTAGATATATCCATACCTACTGAAATACCTACCTCTGGTTGTCATGCTCATCAGGCCACATACATCACTATTTACTAGTCCCAACAAGTCGGACGCCCTTTCACAACTCTTTGCAAAAGGTGTCTTGGTCATCTTGCCGCGTAGGCAGGATTCACATGTCTCGAATGACTCCAAGTTGAACGAAGTTAGGAGTCCATCATCATGGAGCTTCTTCATGCGTTTTCAACTTATATGACCAAGCCAATAGTGCCAAAAGTAAGTCATATTCAGATCATTTGGTTTCAACATTTTTGCATTTATGTTATATACTGATTCACCGTCAAGATTCAAAATAAATAATCCGTCCTGGTCGGGTGCAAAGCCATGAAACATATCATTCAAATATAAAGTGCAACCATTGTTCTTAATATTAGACTCATAGCCTTCTCTCATCAAACATAAGGCAGAAATGATGTTTTAACTAAGTACAGTGGAACATAATAACAATTATTTAGCTCTATTAATAATCCCGAAGGTAAATGAAGTTGCATTGTGCCAACTTCCAACGCGGTGACTCTTGCTTTGTTGCCAACCCGAATGTTAACCTCGCCTCTTTACACACTCCTAGTTCTTACCAGTCCCTGCAACGAGTTGTAGATGTGAATGACTGGTCCGGTATCATATACCCAAGAACTATTAGGTGCATCGGCAAGATAAATGTCTATAACATTGGAAACAAGCGTACCTGAGTTGGAAATCACACCTCCACTCTTGGCTTTATCGTCCAAATACTTGCTGCAATTCCTCTTCCAATGGCCATCCATGTTGCAATAGAAGCAAGGGGATCCAACTGAAGGAGATGGTTTAGTCCCCAAGGAAACGCTTGGGATCGAATCCTGAGAATTACCTCCTAACTTAGTCTTCTTATTCTTAGTCCAAGAACTCTTCTTGAACTTAGCATTATTATGTACCATCAACACTTGACTGCCACCTTTCTTGAGATCAGCCTCTGCCTGCTTGAGCATCCCATGTAATTCAGTGAGCTTCTTATCCATACCATGCATGTGGTAGTTCAATATGAACTGACCATATACACTAGGAAGAGAGTTCAGAATTATATCCGTAGTGAACTCTTCGCTAATGGGGTAGCCCAACCTCTCTAGAGATTACACGTAACCAACCATCTTGATCATATGTGGACTCAGTGGATCACCATGCTTAAGCTTAAAACTCACCAAAGCTTGAGATACTTGATACCTCTCGGTCTTTGCCTGAGCCTAGAACATACTTTTGAGGCTTTAGATCATATCATAGCCTCAACATTCTCGAACTTTTGCTACAAGTCCGGTTCCATGTGAGTAAGCATAAGACAACTAATTCTTGTGGACTCATCACAATTCCTATGGTAGGCATTGGTTACAACGACACTCACAATCTCATTTGGCTCATCTGGAAGTGGGTTATCTAGAACATGGTCCCTCTTTTCTTGTTTGAGAACAATTCTCAGATTATGATACCAATTGGTGAAATTAGTTCCATTAAGCTTATCTTTCTCTAGGATCATTCTCAATGCAAAACTGGATATCTGAGGGTGACTGCTACTAGGTGCCATTGATCTACAACAGAAAATATGCAAAACACTTAAGACATGTATTCATAAAAGAGCAAACATATTAAACATTTAATACATATGCTCCCACTAGAACCAACCACCCTGTGATGGTTACTTAGTGATTCGAGATCCTAAATAAGCAATCCGACTAGTGAGCTTGAGCATCACCGCTAGTCGTCAAGTGATCTAGGTAGGCAACTCCTTGCCAATCGCATTTCATACGACCCTTGTTGGTCGGGTGCCATCACATTCCTCGGCTCCCGACCGACCTCTCCCCGATCCCCACAACTGTTGTGATAGACCCGTCTAGCTTACGAAATGCTTATGTTGTAAGAGTCCGACTCGAACCCACCTAGTCGAAAAGAATTGGTAGCACCTCAATTTTGTGAGCCCACTACCAAAAATGTTCGACTTGTGATGGTGCAGCACCGGCGGGGAGACCGACTAGACCTTCTTTGAGGGGTTAAATTCTACCAACTATCTAATAGAGGTAAAATAGAGACATAACAATAACACTAAAGCAATTATAATGTGAAATGGTATGGCTCTGTTCATGGTGATCTCCATCTCCATGAAACCTATAAGTCGACTTGTGCCCACTCTTATCACATGCCATTTTAATCCATGTCATTGACTTGTACATCGACTTGCATGCTATCCGGGTTCTCCAAAAAGATGCACTAGCTTAGTTAAAGTAAATTACATAGAGAATACGACACGCATGTCGTATACAATAACATGACATCACCTAGGCTCTAGTCGACTAACAAAAACCGTGATACGTAGATCACGTATGGATTACACACATCACATACACATAAGCCATACCATTCACAACAACATTCTGCAAAAACATTATGCATAGATATGATATCTACCGGCATTGTGAAACTCACAACGATAGCTAAGGCGCTACGATTTTTTCAGAAAATGCAGATATAATCTATATTCTGAACCATGGATATCTTCATTGGATACAACATTTTTACCCAAACTCGATCCTTATGCAGATCTGACCAATCTCATTGACCACAACACCTGATCATCCATACACTCTGAGTACGATTGGTCCAATTAATCTTGCACAAAACCGATGTATCTCATACATTGACCACCCAAACCCCAAGTAGATCCAATCTACAACCTCATGCATATTACATATGCACATATCAAGAGCCTAAAACCAGAAACTATCGCTTTGATACCACTATTGGGGCCACGTAGAGAAAAACAAAAAAAATCCCCTATGTGGAACTCCCAAGATCTAGGCTCAGGTGATAGGCCACAAGATAACCACTAGACGCACAGATGTAGATCTGATGTAGCACGTCGAAGTAGTGCCGAATCTTCCCATGTACAGCTCCTCTAGACCCCACGATCTCCTTTGCAGGATCCTCACGAACTCATTCGTCTCTAGCGCCACATGTGCAACACCTCTACCGGTATCCACAAACGTACAGGAAGGAGCTCCGGGTAGAGGATTGCTAGATCCTGTCTAACCCAAAATGGTAGTGGAGAAAGTGAAGACTAGGTCAGGGAACTATCCCTTGTCACTCCACTAATATACACTCCTAGTTGGGCTCAACGCTTGAGGCCCATCTAGGCCGTATCCCAACCTCCACATGGATATAATGTACATGAGCTCCTTTCCCTTAAGTGTGTGACCATGTAGGTTCACATACACCTGGACACGACACGAGTCACCACTCTGAGTCGATAGCAATACTCAGTAGCTTGATTAAACCAAGCTTCTGCTGGTAGCGGCCTCTAGCAAGACGTGCCAACTCCCAAGTGTCGTAAAGTCAGAAAACAAACCTTTCCAATGTGAATTTCGTCCAAGTCCCTTCTGTAGGGGTTCCGTATGAAAACAATAAAATTTTACCCTACGCCCCTGAACCCCTGATGCTGCCAAGACCTATCTATTAGTAATACAGTAACGGAAGGGGCTTTTCGCGAACTTACCCTTGAAGACCGAAAAGCGTTGTCAACACTCAGGAGAGTGTGGTTGATGTAAACGAGCCGAAGCCGACCTCAAGGTCGTGATGAAGTCCTTGCGCTCCTGTGGCTCCAACGACTTGAGTGCCTCAAGTGCGACACCTCGCGGGGAGTTACACATGTCCGGTTCTTGACGATGACTCCCGCTTCCCCGATCCAACAGCAGTTGCGGAAGTAGAGCTACTGGATCCGAATCCCGCAGCGCGACAGCGCTCCGTGGTGAAGATGTCTCTCGTTCGCGCAGTCCAGACTTGGGACCATGGTCACGGGAGAGAGAGAGGGAGAGATAAAATATTAATTAGAGGTCCTCCCAAAAGTGATACGACCTTTATTGGTTATTGGTGTATTTTACTTGGCCAAATACCCCCACTATATATAGGGGGAGGGGAGGTACTACCTCCCTCAAAGTCCTAGGGTGGGACTAAAGGAGAGGAGGAGGGAGGGGTGGCACCGCCAGCCACCCCATGGGCCCCACGCCGGGGGGGGGTGCTAGCCCACTAGGGCGCCGGCCACTCCTTGGCCCCTTCCCCCTCTCTCCTTTCCCTAATGGGCCCTCTCCCCTCCGGGAATTGGCCCATTAAGCCTTTGACCATTTAAATTGAATTTTCTCTTTATTAAATAATTATGAATAAATGATTAAATCAATATTTAACATTCATTCACATATTATTCAACCTCCATGGCTATGAACACTTCCACCTCCACTCCGGACATCCTCTGGACTTACCGAAACCCTTTCGGTTTTCTCCCTACTATTCTTCGGTGATTCTACTGATCCTATAAACACTCTCTAAGCATCAACAAGCCCTTAAGCGTGATACCCCACGGTTCAGGAACACTCCAGACATGGTCGGGACACTCCCGCACCAATGATCGACAGAGGGACCTGGATGGCCATGTGACCCCCGTGCGTTCCACAAAGATCTTTCGTCGTTTGAACCGGGACAATCGTGTCTTATTCCCTTTGTCTCTCGATACTTGCATTGCCCGAGATCTGATCAATGACATCACCATGTCGTGTTCAATATCGTTACCGAACAATGCTAATTGACTCGTTTCGACAAGTGATATCCCCGTGATCAAATCACACATTGCGCAACTATTGGATATAACCTCTTCGTGTGGGCCCTTGAGTATCTTCCCGTCACATGGACGGACAAATCCCGCTCTCGACATATATTGCCTCTACGGTTTCCTCCGAGTACCCGAACACACCTTTATAACCACTGTATTACCAAGTGGCGCTTGATGCTATCTAAGCACTCTCGGGAGACACAGATTGATATAGCCTCACGGCCTAAGGAATAGTCTACGAGGATCCATTTCTAATCATCGTAACTTGAACTTCGTGACATGATCGGGTCACGATGTTTAGGTTGGGTATTGGTTCATCAACTAATTCTACGAATGTGTTGACTCCATTTCCAACTGGCATAAATGCCACATGATCAGGAAACATGATCATTTGTTGACCAATGAACCAGTGACTAGAGTTTCACTTGGAACCCCTGGTTGTTTGCATATCACACGTGTATTGATGTTTCCACTCAATACAGTTATAACATGATATAAAACTTAATCATAAACTATATGAAATATGATAATAGTCCTTACTACTATTTGTCTCTAGGGCATATTTCCAACAGTCTCCCACTTGCACTAGAGTATAAATACACTAGCTGCATTTGTTCTTAATCATTGGCACCATATATCCGGTACCACAAACATGCTTGCTCATGGAAGAGGTTGAGTCTTGAGTCTGTACTTTACAGTCCCAAATCCTTTGCAACTTACTAATGTCACCTTGATTTACATTAATACTTTATCATCACATGATAACACCTGTGTGTATGCATCGTCGCTATGGGAGCAGAACGAGGCCTGATTCCAGGAGCCTACAGTGACTTTAGATCAACCTCGAGGGCTTTCTCATGGGCATTGTGCCCTAGGACACATCATTCTACGTTAAAAGCAAACTAGCCCCGCCATAACATTATACAACACTTTAGATGGTACCCTTATCTATTATTATAAATGTATTCATCGAAACACTAGTGCACTCTATGCAACTTTCGATGTTTTGTTCACCTTGCTTCCTACTTGACTTTAATCGGTATTTACAGGAGTTTCCAATATATTCCCTTATAACCTAACCCTTTTATGTTTTAAGATATGTCATCCTTTATGGATTTGGAGAACATGTCTGCAGTTCTCTACTAGACACTGTGGACAAACTTAGCTCAACATTCTGTGATTCGAACTTAATCACTTTTAAACGTTACTTATTGGATCACATATTATGTTAAGTTATCATCATGGTTTTCTGTGATAGAACCTATGTCTCAACATAGTGGATGAGCATCATCCTTTTCTTTTTTTCAACCATTGATGTTAAACTTAATACTATTCCTAATTTGAGTTATTAAGGACTAGTTCCTTAATTAACTTCTATTCTGAAACCCCTTTCAGAATCCCTTTAGGAATACTACATAATATCATAATACATTTATTATCAACTTCTGCACCTTATAAATCATTATTTATAAGTATTTGCGCTTTTATTCTTAACACACTTAAGAATCACTCCTATAAGCTCCCACTCAAAAATATGTCAATCACATATTGTTTTAGGAAGAGTTTCATAGCTCCCACTCAATTTCATGCAAATTGCATATCCACTCACTATTTTGAACAACTTCAAAATCCTTTGATCAAATATCAAACTTGGAGATTTACTACGAGATACTAGTACTATTACTAGTTTTAAATCCTCTAGACATTCAGCACAGTTGAATCAAATTCATTTGAATTCGTCCAATACTTGACAAATTGTGCCTTTGTCATTCACCCCATTTTCCACTATGGCTTTGCAGTTATTTGGGAAAATTCAAGTAACCCCTTTTACTTGTGAGATTCAGCAACGAATTGCTTTCTAATCTCAAGTGAATTTTTCTTCTAGGATTTCTCATAATTCAGCTTACCATTATTTCCTTTGTAGATCGTAGGTATGTCATATTACAAGAATCATGACAAATGATTCACAAATGTCTCCATACAAGATATGGATTACATTTTGAATCCTACTTCATGTAGTAAAGACACTAGTGGGGAAAACACAATGATCAATATCATTGATCCTTTCCTTCTATGAAGAGAATCGTTCAGGAACGTTGTACATTGCGCTTCTCAACACTCTGATGCAGGGATTCGAATTCTCATCATGTTTTTCACTATCTTCCATTTGCTCCATAATCGAGAAATATCACTGAATGCGAACTTTCTCGAAAATGTACCAAAAACCAAGCAATACAAGTTTTGCTTCTCTTTTGGTTTAGCTATGGATTTCGTATTCAAAGTTTCCAATGAATACTCTACAAGGACTTATTCACTATTGTTTTGGTTATATCGAATAACCCCAAAACTTTCACGACTTCAAATGGTTCACTATATATTCTAATTGAGTGCTAACTATTTCTAACTAATGGTCTCTACATCTATACTACAACGATTTATTTGGTGCCATCTATTCACCCATCTTAATATCTAATATCACATTGTGATGATTTGCATTTTGACGTTTCAAAACGCTTTGCATTCCACAATTTCTTTTATGCCATTCTTATAAAGTCGAATTTCATTACTATTGATCAAATCGTAGTAAAGATTCTCTTTTATATTTATACCCTTTGTTGATGAAACACTTCGATCATATCAAATAGTTTCATACTTATGTTTCCTTTGATAAACTTCTTTACACATTTAAACAATCATATTATGATAATTATCCTTTTGTTAAAACACAATACATCGAATATGTATTTACTTTCAACAATTCATTAAACACTTTGTATTCAAGTAATACACGGTGTTAAAGTTATTTTGCCGAACTTGGGCATGATTTATATGTGATAAGAAATCGAATGACTTTCACATATTATCATTATAACTTTGAATTTAAACAATGGTTTCATTCAGTAATGAAATATCATTAAGTTGGGTATTTTAAGGCATTTCAATATTTTACAAATGTTCACGCATTATCAATTAGTTTCAAACAACAAGGATTATTCACATATAATCAAACAAGATATGAACACAAATAGAAATCATTCATAAAAGTAGAACAATTGTTTGTTACAAACTGATATGAATAACTGTCTCACAAAGTGTGAGACACACTAAAGAAGTTCACAATCTTTTGATTACAATAATCATCCTAAACATAAACTAAATGATAAATGTTGAGGGAGAGCGTCATTGGCCATCATCATCATGCTCGACATCAGCACGCAACGTCACCTCCTCTCCAACAAGCACCTCTCATGCAGAAGGACCTGTTTTCAGCAAACAGAACAAGTATCAAATATACTTAACACTGCAAATGTGTTTGCAAGATTATAACATTTATAAAATTATATATCAAATATATACCTTTGTCATCGATGACCTCTCCGGTGATTGGTTCAACCTTTACGTTCCTGAAACGTAATATGAACTCTTGGAAATCCAATGTTTCCGTATCACCACTCATAATGCTACTCCGGACATGTCCTTTGTATCTAGGAGGCAACGATCGAAGCAGTACGCCTATCGCAAACGGATCATCCATCCAGTAATCCACGAAGTGAACCAGTCTCATGTGTGCATCAAGCATGCGCTCCAAGTGACCCTTTAGACATGTGTGCTCCTCCATCTGTATGGAAAGGAACTCTCTAAGTAGCTCGTGCTTCCACATGTGCACATGGCCTATGAACTCTGCTCTCAACTGATCCACCATCGAATATGGATTAAGATCACCCATGAGCGGATGGAGTTCATCTACCATCCCGTAACGCATTATTATCTGAATGTAGGTGGACATCTCTTGACGATAGTAGCGATCTGCCAGCTCTTGTGGGGTCTCATAGTTGTCTGGCTCAGTTCAATCCATCGAGCAGCGTATGTAGTCTACCACATGATTCCTAGTAAGGAGATCATTTAGGCGCACAAGCGAACTAGGGAAGTTGGATCCATCAAGTCTAAGTTTCTCACCCTTTACCCATCCCTCAATGACAAAGTAAGCTTCACGGTGAGCCATCTCTACATTTATAATTGCAAAAGAAATTTAGACTAAGTTTATAATTAAATGAGTTAATATTAACTCCACTCAGAAACACCTATCCCCATAAGGGTTCCTAGTGATAACACGACCCCTGTCAGCCACATCTCCCCCGATCGTCATGGCCATCAATGTGGGTTCAAGGGTGTTCGCTAAACGTCGGTCACATCATTCATGCGACTCGTGCTCGATCTTTTGACCATCCGTGTTCCGAGGCCATGTCTGTACATGCTAGGCTCGTCAACTCAACCTTAGTATATTCACTGTGCAACATGGCTTACACCCACTATATGCAAACGTAGATATGTTTGACACCCATGTCTGTACCATGGATCGCCTCATACCGAAGAACTTACTTGGTGGTACACACTAAGGGGGAACACAATCGTTGGTAATTTTAACAGGGATCATCTTATTAGGCTACCATCGAGTATCTAATACTAGCACACAATAAGATATACAAACAATAACATTGAATGTAAATGTGATGTGATATGGTCCTTCACGTCGTGATCTCCATAGATTACGGCGCCAGGGTTCTGGCGCCGTAGACACCAGGGTACCGGTGTCATTCCGGCGTGGTAGTCCGTCACCTCCGTGACAATCTACTACTACGTAACATAAGGTAATCACTTTACCTTAGCCACAACCATATCACAAAGCAACGCCCCTACAAAACAAAGTTAGACGCCTCTACTTTATCTTTGCATGTTTTACGTGGCCGAATGAGCTTTCGCACAAGAACCGTTCTTACCTACGAACTTTTCAGCACAACGTTGATCAATTAGTTGTCTCTAATACACCCCTTTCAAGGCCCTCCGTTGCAAATGGTATACCAACTAATGCGAGAGAGATAGACACCCCCCTAAGCCACTTTATACGGTACAAGCCGTATGTCAAGCGTGGACCAGTCTCACAAATGAACGCGTAAAGTAGGTTGGGGGCCGCTTCATCAAGCATTACTGCGGTATATACAAGTACACGTGGGAGGGTCACAACTAAAATATCAATGCCCACACGCTAAATATCGTGTGTTCTACCCGTACTAGCATTACTACGCATAGATCTAGCTCTGATACCACTGTAGGGGTTCCGCGTATGAAAACAACAATTTTTTACCCTACGCCCCTGAACCCATGATGCTGCTAGGACCTATCTATTAGTAATACAGTAATGGGAGGGTCTTTTAGCAAACTTACCCTTGAAGACCGGAAAGCGTTGTCAACGCTCAAGAGTGCGTGGTTGATGTAGACGAGCCGAAGCCGACCCCAAGGTCGTGATGAAGTCCTTGCGGAAAGCATTGTCAATGCTCAGTCCGTGGTGAAGATGTCTCTCGTTCGCGCAGTCCAGACTTGGGACCACGGTCATGGGAGAGAGAGAAAATATCAATTACAGGTCCTCCCAAAAGTGACAAGACCTTTTTTGATTATTGGTGTATTTTATTTGGCCAAATACCCCCACTATATATAGGGGGAGGGGAGGTACTACCTCCCTCAAAGTCCCGGGGTGGGACTAAAGGAGAGGAGGAGGGAGGGGTGGCACCGCCGGCCACCCCCATGGGCCCCGCATGGGGGGGGGGGGGATGGCCCACTAGGGCGCCGACCACTCCCTCGCCCCTTTCTCCCTCTCTCCCTTCCCTAATGGGCCCTCTCCCCTCTGGGAATCGGCCCATTAAGCCTTTGACCATTTAAATTGATTTTTCTCTTTATTAATTAATTATGAATAAATGATTAAATTAATATTTAACATTCATTCACATATTATTCAACCTCCGTGGGTATGGAACACTTCCACCTCCACTCCGAACATCCTCCAGACTTACCGAAACCCTTCTGATTTTCTCCCTACTATTCTTCAGTGATTCTTCCGATCCTATAAACACTCTCTAAGCATCATCAAGCCCTTAAGCGTGATACCCCATGGTTCGGGAACACTCCATACATGGTCAGGACACTCCTGCACCAATGATCGATAGAGGGACCTGGATGGCCATGTGACCCCTGTGCGTTCCACGAAGATCTTTCGTCGTTTGAACCGGGACCGTCGTGTCTTATTCCCTTTGTCTCTTGATACTTGCATTGCCCGAGATCTGATCAATGACATCACCATGTCGTGTTCAATCTCGTTACCGAACAATGCTAATTGACTCGTTCTGACAAGTGATATCCCCATGATCAAATCACACGTTGCGTAGCTATTGGATATAACCTCTCTGAGTGGGCCCTTGAGTATCTTCCCGTCACATGGACGGACAAATCCTGCTCTCGACATATATTGCCTCTACGGTTTCCTCCGAGTACCTGAACACACCTTTATAACCACTGTATTACCAAGTGGCGCTTGATGCTATCTAAGCACTCTCGGGAGACAGTGATTGATATAGCCTCACGGTCTAAGGAATAGTCTACGAGGATCCATTTCTAATCATCGTAACGTGAACTTCGTGACATGATCGGGTCATGATGTTTAGGTTGGGTATTGGTTCATCGACTCATTCTCCGAATCTGTTGACTCCATTTCCAACTGGCATAAATGCCACATGATCAGGAAACATGATCATCTGTTGACCAATGAACTAGTGACTAGAGTTTCACTGGGAACCCCTGGTTGTTTGTATATCACACGTGTATTGATGTTTCCACTCAATACAGTTATAACATGATATAAAACTTAATCATAAACTATATGAAATATGATAATAGTCCTTACTACTATTTGTCTCTAGGGAATATTTCCAACACCTTCGCCTCATGATATACATGTTGAGCTATAGGCGAGTGGTTACCATCCCTTCAATAGCTCAACTCTCTTCTCGTTCCGTGATATACGATTCAGTAGACTAACACTTAGTCTGACTCCTTGGTTAACACTTAACCAAGTCGAGCATGGCAATGCTTCCGAATCATATCACATGAGAGGGCCCCGAAAATATCTCTCCATTACGGAGGGGCAAATACCATCTTGGTAACCCATGTCACACAACTTGATTCACTACCAACCCGAACTCTACCTTTATAACTGCCCATTTACGGAACAATGTTTGATAGAACCTAAGCTGGCGATCCACAACTCAGATCATGCAATCACCTTGGTGTTGGAGATATGCCCAAGAGGCAATAATAAAATGGTTATTATTATATCTTTGTGTTTATGATGAATGTTTACATCCCATGCTATAATTGTATTATTTGGAAACATTAATACTTGTGTGTTTTGTAAACATAAAAGAGTCCCTAGTAAGCCTCTTATTAAGACTAGCTTGTTGATTCATAGATGATCATGGTTTCCTGATCATAGACATTGGATGTTATTGATAACAAGATCGTATCATTAGGAGAATGATGTGATGGAAACACACCCATAGTAAGCATAACATAAGATCAAGTCATTAAGTTTGTTTTGCTATAAGCTTTCAAATACATAGTAACCTAATTCTTCGACCATGAGATTGTGTTAATCACCATCACCGGATAAGTGCTTTGATGACATCATACGTTGCTTTGTAACTGGGTGGTTATAAAGGTGGCATCAGGTATTCTGAAAGTATGTGTTGAAGCGCATGGATCAAGACTGGGATTTTGTCCATCCATATGATAGATAGATATGCTCTGGGCCCTCTCGGTGGAATCTCATCTAATTAGCTTGCAAGCATGTGACTAGGTCACAAGGGATGACATATCACGGAACGAGTAAAGAGTACTTATTGGTAACGAGGTTGAACAAGGTATGGAGATACCGATGATCGAACCTCGGATAAGTAGAGTATCGCGTGACAAAGGGAATTGGTTTCATATGTTAATGGTTCTATCGATCACGAAGTCATCGTTGAGTGTGTGGGAGCCATTATGGATCTCCAGATCCCACTGATGGTTATTGATCGGAGAGGTGTCTCGATCATTTCTACATATTCGTGAACCGTAGGGTGACACACTTAAGGTTCGATGTTGTTTAGGTAGATATGGAATATGCGTTGGAGACCGAATGTTGTTCGGAGTCTCGGATTGGATCCAGGACATCATGAGGAGATCCGGAATTGTCCGGAGAATATGATTCATATAATGGAGATCATTTTCTGGGTTTCGGAAATGTTCCGGAGTATTCATATGGAGGTTCTAGAAGGTTTCAGAGTGTTCCGAAAAGTTCTAGAAGGTTCCATAGAGTTTGCTTGAAAACCAAGAAAGAAAGGGGAATACTTGGGGGGGAAGAAAACTCCCCCCCTCCCTTGGCGCGCCAAACCCTAGGGGGCAAGGGGGCCAGCCCTAGGCTGCCTCCCCCTCTATATAAACGAGGGGTGGGCGCCTCCCCCTTGCACCTTGCACCCCAAACCCTGGCCGCCTCTCTCCTCCACCATCCTCCTGCTCCGGCTTAGGCGAAGCCCTGCAGAAATCTCTCTCCACCACCACCACCACGGCGTCGTGCTGCTGGGATTCCGTGGAGATCTACTACCTCTGTTGCTTGCTTGATCAGGGAGAGGAAGGTCTACATCAACTCTGCATGTGTGACTGTCTGCAGAAGCGCTACCCGAACACGGCGCCGGAAGGATCGTCTACTCGATCTTGAGATCAGCAAGTGATCGTCTACATCAACCACGAGATCCGATCTCGCACAAGGCTTTCGGATCTACAAGGGTTAGTACAGATCTATCTCGTTGCACTTATCTAATAGATTAGATCTTGGCTTTTTCCTAGATTGGATCTTGGCTTTTTCCTAGATTGGATCTTGGTTCTTTTCGTTCTTGCGGTAGAATTTTTTTGTTTTCTCTACTACGAACCCAGCAGTGGTATTAGAGTCGTGTCTATGCGTAGATATGTTGCACGAGTAGAACACAATGGTTATTGTGGGTGTTGATGCTTTTGTTGTTGTTGTCTTCACGTGTACTTTGCATCTTGTAGGATGGTGGGATGAAGCGGCTCAGGCTAACCTTACATGTCCTCGTACATGAGACTTGCTCCACGCTTGACGTGCAACTTGCATTGCACAAGTGGCTTTGCGGGTGTCTATCTCTCCCACCATAGTTAAGGTTCAATTTACAATTAGCATCTGACAACACTTGTATTAGCGTTGTGGTTCTTGTTCATAGGTAAGATCGGTTCTTATACGAAAACCCCAGACCACGTAAAACATGCAAAGAAAATTAGAGGTGTCTAACTTGTTTTTGCAGGGGCATGTGATGTGATATGGACACAATTTGATTGTGAATATATTTGATGTATGCAATGATCCTTATTGTAATATGGCAACCGCCAGGAGCCTAATGGTTGTCTTTAAATTCTGTTAAGACATGCGTGTCTATTCGTCATGCAATAGCTTTATTCCAAGTAGTTGTTATAGTTGCTATAGTGATGGACAACCATGAAGCGGTGCCACTGACCTTGACGCCTTGCTGGTGATGATGGAGATCATGTCCGTGCTTTGGAGATGGATAAAAAAGGCACAAGAAGAAAGGCCATATCATGTCACATATTATGAATTGCATGTGATGTTAATCCTTTTTGCATCTTGTATTGCTTAGATCGTGATGGTAGCATTATAAGATGATCCCTTGATGTCTACGCACGTCTATTCCTGTAGACAGTTGTTGGGCCTCCAAGTGCAGAGGTTTCTAGAACAGCAGCAAGTTTCCCCTTAAGTGGATCACCCAAGGTTTATCGAACTCAGGGAGGAAGTGGTCAAAGGTATCACCTCTCAAGCAACCCTGCAATCAAGATACAAGAAGTCTCTTGTGTCCCCAACACACCCAATACACTTGTAAGGTGTATAGGTGCACTAGTTCGGCGAAGAGATAGTGAAATACAAGTGGTATGGATAATTATAAGTGGTAACGGTGCCAGAAAATAGCTTGATGGCGTGGAAGAAACTAAAGGTAAACTGAAATAAAGATGGAAGCAAGCAAAACATGTAACAGGTCTAGTTGCAAAAGATGCACATAGAACTAAGAATGGCCACTATGCTCTCTCAATAGGTGCCTAAGGATAGAAGGTGGAGACTCAACATAAAAGTGGAAGAAAGGCCTTCATAGAAGAAAGCAGGGATTCAAGTCGCATAAAGAGCTTCCAAAAATTATGGTACTTATTAGCTTTCAGCTCTCATTGCCCCTATCATAAGCATCTTGAAGTGATTAAGGTTAAAGTGAACAAACTATGGAGTACATGCTTGAAAAAGCATAAGTTGGAAATCTCATGTCCCTTTAATACGAGGGTCGCTCCTCATGCTACTTTAGTTTAGTTACCGGTAAGTTCTTTTCATAGTAAGTACATGTGTATCATAGAGAATCGCCAACGGGGTACCCCTTGCCCGATGATACGGAAGAATCCCCATATCAAAATGACAAGGCAAGCAGACAACGAGCATCTCAACAATCTTCTTATTTACCATGGGAAAATGGTGTTTTTCTCTCTTTCCTCTTTTCTCATATCTCTTTTTTTCTTTTTCTCTTTTTCTCAATTTGTATCTCTTTTTTTATAAGAAGAATGCTTCATAGAGAGATCATTATGGTTACGCTGCAGGTTTCCACCATGACAACATGGATTAGACCGGCGGCCCAGGCGTTTCTCTAACACACATACATAACTCCATGGACTTGCAAGCTCCCCTTTCATTTCACACCGACGACATCCATAGACAAAAAAGCATAATATCAACTAGGTACAAAGTACAAGTGCAATGTTGAAAGCGTTCCCCATGACAGCATGGTTCTGCTAATCCCCAACATATAAGTGCAAGCATATACAACATAGATGACACAATGGTTCAAGTTTATTAAGGGCAAGAAAAGTAAAGTGTGCCATCAAGTTCATGAGAGCTTTAATCACTAGTTTTCTCATAACAAGTTTAATTCGGAAGATAGATAAAAACATGAATATACTTGGAATAGCAAATGCTAATAGGTAGGTATGGTGGACTCTTTGGAATAACTTGGTTTTATTTGGAGTTGGATGCATGAGTGGAACTCATACTTGGTTATGGAGGCTAGCAAAAGACTGGGAGCGACCAACTAAGAGAGCAATAATTGCCATAATCATGCAAAGCGACAAAACATCATTGATTAAAGCATAAAGTGATATTACAAGTCGAAAACCAAAGTATCATAAAGTCTATGGTGACTTGGGATAGTCATAACATGGTGTGAGCATGCGCCAAGTCAACCCAAATAAAGCATCAAAGGAGAATACCACAATACTATATGCTTTAATATGCTAAAACAACGCATGATTCTTTCAAGGCACATTAAGGAATCTCAATTGTTTATAACATGTCATGCTACATCAAAGATCACTAAGCATAAAGCCAAAACAATATCGAGCATGGCATGACAAAGCATATGCTACAGTCAAAAACAAGCTCTCTTTACCACTTAAGCATGAACTTTCCTACTCTTTTCCAATCCAAACCAAACTATTTGAAAACTAATGTATGGAAGAGGGAGTCCAACCTACTTATTCAAGCAAACGAAGAAAACCAAGAAAACAAAAACTAAAAATGAAGACGCTCCAAGAACAACACAATTGTGCATGAAACAATAAAAATGAAGTGTTTGGAAGAACCTAAGATTTTTATTGATGAAAAAGGGGATGCCTTGGGCATCCCCAAGCTTTGACACTTGTACTTCTTGAATATTTATTGGGGTGACATGCGTGGCATCCCCAAGCTTGAGCTTTAGTCCATTCTTCATCTCATTACATCATTCTCTCCATACACCTGAAATTTTTCCTTCATACAAAACTTCACACAATCTTTATTAGCAACATTAGTGCACTCAAGATAATAAGTCTTTGTGTTCAGTTTCAACACCAATAAAACTTCCATTAAAACACAAGCTACTGTAGCACTTCCCTCAAAAATCTCAGTTCCCCAAAAAGACTCAAAAAGGAACCAACAAGAATGAAATGCAAATAATAGCAGAAATCTGTCAAAACAGACCAACAGGTAAAAACCAATTTTTTCGAAGACCTTCTGTTGCTTAAATCAAAAAGTGTTGAGCTAACTAAAGTTATATAATAACCTGGGGCAGAATCACAAAAATTCACGCCTCAAAATGACGTACACAGATTTTACACGAATTTTTATGGTAAAGCACAAAAATCTGTTTCGGGACAACAACTTTCCCAATCATTACTTCTCTCTCATTAGAGGTTACTCTTGGCACAAAAAGCAAATAAAAAGGATAAGGAGCGGTTATTACAGAGATAATAACTTCTAAGACTCATCTAAAACTTTTGGGTTATCTCCCAATAAGTACTTTCTTTAACACCTTTAAGTTAGGCATGGTAGTTTGCGAAGATGCTCACATAAGAAATATAAATTGAAGTAAAAGAGAGCATCAAGAAGCAAATTGAAAACACATTTAAGTCTAACCCACTTCCTATGCATAGGAATCTTGTAAAGAAACAAGTCATGAAAGCACAAAGCAATAAGCATAGTAAAGCAAAACAAGTGCAACTTCAAGACTTTCAACATAAAGAGGAGAAACTTAATATTATTGAGATGCATAAAACCATGTTTCCCTCTCCCATAATAACTTTCAGTAGCATCATGAATAAAATTAACAATATAACTATCACATAAAACATTCTTATCATAAAACTAATAATCTCCACATAAACATAGTAATTCTTATTAATCATAGTGGGAGCAAATTCAACAAAATAGCTATCATTATTATCATCACCATAATCATCAAATATAGGAGGCATATTGTAATCATGATTAATTTTCTCCTCAATAGTAGGTAGACTGAAAATATCATACTCATCATTCTAATCATCATATATTGGAGGTTTGGTATCATCATAAGCAATAGAATAGCTATCTTCCAAAGCTAGGGAACTAAAAAGATCATTTTCATAAAAACTAGCTTCCCCAAGCTTAGGATTTTCCATAGCATTAGCAATAATGGTGTCCAAAGAATTCGTACTAACAACATTTCTATTAGCATGCAAATAAAGTTCCATAGATCTTTTAATTTTCTCTTCAAACACTTCATGTCCTAACTCAAGATAAATACTATAAAGCTCTCTAATTTTGTTGTTGTTTTCCCTTAAGCCTAACTAGTGAAAACAAGAAACAAAAAGACAAAATTGCAGAATCTAAAGGAAATGACTTCGAGCACTCACACCGTAGGATGTGAGTACCGTTTACCTTACCTCCCCGGCAACGGCACCAGAAAATAGCTTGATGTCTACGCACTTCTATTCTTGTAGACAGTTGTTGTGCCTCCAAGTGCAGAGGTTTGTAGAACAGCAGCAAGTTTTCCCTTAAGTGGATCACCCAAGGTTTATCGAACTCAGGGAGGAAGTGGTCAAAGGTATCCCCTCTCAAGCAACCCTGCAATCAAGATACAAGAAGTCTCTTGTGTGCCCAACACACCCAATACACTTGTCAGGTGTATAGGTGCACTAGTTCGGCGAAGTGATAGTGAAATACAAGTGGTATGGATAATTATAAGTGGTAACAGTGCAAGAAAATAGCTTTATGGCGTGGAAGAGACTAAAGGTAAACTGAAATAAAGATGGAAGCAAGCAAACATGTAACAGATCTAGTTGCAAACGGTGTTTCAATGCTTAGAAACAAGGCCTAGGGATCATACTTTCACTAGTGAGCACTCTCATATAAATATATTATCTTCATGATACTACCCTGAACTACTCTCCGGTTGGACACTCTAATCCATGGTAGGGCTATAATAGCACACCTCAAAGTAAGCCTTTCCCATCTAGATAACCCCACACTGTCACCTTGAGCACTAGATGGTTCCAACAAACACCACAATTTCATAAAGAAATCCAACTCCAAATATAACTCATAACAAGTATTTGTAATCTCTAGCCTAAGTGCCACCATGGTGTGCACGCTGTCACTTTTACACACATGGGGAGAGCAGAGATCTATTAAAGCACTTGAGTAGCAAGGTAGATATACTTGATTACAAAGCTCATGATCACAATATGATCATGCATAGAGAGAGAGATGAACACATAGCTATCGGTAGAACCCTTAGCCTCGAGGAAGAACTACTCCCTCCTCATCATGGGAATCAGCAACGACGATGGAGATGGTGGTGGAGATCAATGGAGATGGCTCCGGGGGCACTTCCCCGTCCCGGCAGGGTGCCGGAATAGAGACTTTATGTCCCCTGAATCTCCCCTTCGGTGGCGGCGGTGCTGCGAAACTTTTCGTGGCTGGAGGCTGGATGATTTAGGGTTTTTGGATTGGGAGGCATCTTATAGGCGAAGAGGCAAGGTCGATGGGCGGCCAGGGGCCCACACCACCTAGTGGCGTGGCCAGGGAGAGCCCGCTCCACCATATGGTGTGCCCACCCTGGTGCCCTACTCCGTCTCTGCTTCGTGTTTCCATGTTGCTCCGGGAAAAATAGGCATATTGGCTTTTGTCCCGTCCAATTCCGAGAATATTGATTTTCTGCCTTTTCTAAAACCAAAAACAGGAGAAAACATGCAGCTGGCACTGTGGTATCTTGTCAATAGGTTAGTCCCAGAAAACATATAAAATACCTCAAAGTGTTGACAAAGCAAAGCAAAGTAGATACTAAACAAGCATGGAACATCAAAAATTATAGATACGTTTGCAACGAATCATCCCTCTCACTAAAATATCAAGTAATAAAGTGTTCGTCTTTAGTAGGCACTGCTAAGACTCGTCGTTTCGAAGCATCTCGTGATGATAGGGTGTGATAGATTTTACGTGTGCATACAATGGGTGCCAGCCAGATTTGCACATGCGGATACTAAGGTTAATCTTGACAAGCCTAGCTTGTACAGACATGGTCTCGGAACACGGAATACCGAAAGGTAAAGCATGAGTCATATGAATGATATGATGAACATGTTGATTGTTCGCCTTTGAAGCTACATCTTATCTCGTGAAGATCAGACTTGGTGTAGTGGATTTGGTTCGTGTGATCACTAAGGCAACACGAGGGATGTTGTTTTGAGTGGGAGTTCACTTAGTTAATTTGAGAATTAAATTTGAACTCAATTTGTCATAAACTTAGTCTAAACTCTTTGCAAATATGTTGTAGATCATGGTGACCCCCTCCATCAATTTTAATGTGTTCCTAGAGAAAGAAAAGCTGAAAAACAATGGAAGCAACTTCACGGACTGGTTCCGTGGATTGAGGATTGTCCTCGGCACTGGTCAGTTGACCTATGTGCTCGATGCACCGCTAGGTGACCCACCTACAGAGGATGCCTCCGAAGATGTTAAGAATGTTTTCATCACTCAGAAAATCACTACTCCACAGTTTAGTGTGCCATCCTGTACGGTTTAGAATCGGAGCTTCAGAAGCGCTTTGAGCACTGCGAGCCTTTTGAGATTATCAATGAGCTCAAGCTGATCTTTGAGACTCATGCGGCCGTGGAGAGCTATGAGGCCTCCGAGAAGTTCTTTAACTGTAAGATGGAAGAGGGAAGCTTCGTTAGCGAGCACGTGCTCAAAATGTCTGGGCACGCGAATAGGCTCCAAGAGTTGGGAATAACGATTCCTAATGCGTTGGGGATTCACCGTGTCCTCCAATCACTACCACCTAGTTATAAGAACTTTGTGATGAACTACAATATGCATTGCATGAACAAGACGTTACCTGAACTCTTCTCCATGCTGAAAACTGCTGAAGTGGAGATTAAGAAGGAGCACCAAGTGTTGATGGTCAATAAGACCACCAATTTCAAGAAACAGGGCAAGCCTAAGAACAAGGGAAACTTCAAGAAGGACGGCAAGAAAGCTGCCGCACCTTCTAAGAAGCCCAAGGCTGGTCCTAAGCCTGATACTGAGTGCTTCTACTACAAGGGTGAAGGTCACTGGAAGCGCAACTGCCCCAAGTACCTGGCAGATCTAAAGAACGGCAACATCAAGAAGAAAGGTATATTTGATATACATGTTATTGATGTGTATATTACTAGTAATCGTAGTAGTGCCTGGGTATTTGATACTGGTTCAGTTGCTCATATTTGTAACTCGAAACAGGAGCTATGGAATAAACGAAGACTGGTGAGAGACGAGGTGACGATGCGCGTTGGAAATGGCTCCAAGGTTGATGTGATCGCCGTCGGCACGCTCCCTCTTCATCTACCTTCATGATTAGTTTTGAACTTGAATAATTGTTATTTGGTGCCTACGTTAAGCATGAACATTATTTCTGGATCTTGTTTATTGCGAGACGGTTACTCGTTTAAGTCTGAGAATAATGGTTGTTCGATTTATATGAGTAATATCTTTTATGGTAATGCACCTAAGATGAATGGTTTATTCTTATTGAATCTCGATAGTAGTGATACACATGTTCACAACATAGATGCTAAACGAATAAAAATGAACGATAATTCTACATACATGTGGCACTGTCGTCTTGGTCACATTGCAGTGAAGCGCATGAAGAAACTCCATTCTGATGAACTTCTTGAATCACTTGATTTTGAATCACTTGAAAGATGCGAAGCATGTCTAATGGGAAAAATGACTAAGACTCCATTCTATGGGATAATGGAGCGAGCTACAGACTTATTGGAAATAATACATACCAATGTGTGTGGCCCAATGAGTGTAGCATCGCATGGTGGATATCGTTATGTTCTTACTTTCACGGATGACTTGAGTAGATATGGGTATATCTACTTTATGAAACATAAGTCCGAGACTTTCGAGAAGTTTAAGGAATTTCAAAGTGAAGTAGAAAATCATCGTAACAAGAAGATTAAGTTTCTGCGTTCTGACCGCGGAGGTGAATATCTAAGTTACGAGTTTGGCATGCATTTAAAGAAATGCAGAATGCTTTCGCAGTTGACACCGCCGGGAACACCAAAACGTAATGGCGTGTCCAAACATCGTAATCGAACTCTCTTAGATATGGTTTGGTCTATGATGTCTCTTACATATTTACCGTTATTGTTTTGGGGTTATGCATTAGAGACAGCCACATTCACTTTAAATAGGGCGCCATCTAAATCCGTTGAAATGACACCGTATGAATTGTGGTTTGGCACGAAACCTAAGTTGTCGTTCCTTAATTTTGGGGCTGCGAAGCGTATGTAAAGAAGTTACAACCCGACAAGCTTGAACCCAAAGCGGAAAAATGCGTCTTCATAGGATACCCTAAAGAAACAATTGGGTATACCTTCTATCATAGATCCGAAGGCGAAGTTTTTGTTGCTAATAATGGATCCTTTCTTGAGAAGGAGTTTCTCTCGAAAGAAGTGACTAGAAGGAAAGTAGAACTCGACGAGGTTGTTGAACCTTCTCTCAGATTTGAAAGTAGTGCAGCACCAGAAGATGTTTTTGTGCCGCCTGCACCAATAAGAGAGGAAGCTAATGATGATGATCATGAAACTTCGAATGAAGTTGCTACTGAACCTCGCAGGTCGACGAGGGTTCGTGCCACTCCTGATTGGTATGACCCTGCGTTGAATGTCATGTTGGTGGACAACATCGACGACCCTGCGATGTATGAGGAAGCTATGATGAGCCCAGATTCCAACAAATGGCAAGAAGCCATGAAATCCAAAATGGGATCCATGTACGAAAACCAAGTGTGGATTTTGGTGGACTTACCGGATGACCGCAAGGCTGTCGAGAATAAATGGATCTTTAAAAGAAAAATAGATGCTGATGGTAATGTTACTGTCTATAAAGCTCGACTTGTCGCGAAAGGGTTCCAGCAAATTCAAGGAGTTGACTATGATGAGACCTTCTCACCGATAGAGAAGCTAAAGTCTGTGAGGATTTTGTTAGCAATCGCTGCATATTTCGATTATGAGATTTGGCATATGGATGTCAAAACGGCGTTCCTTAATGGTGACATTGAGGAGGAGTTGTATATGGTACAACCCAAAGGTTTTGTCGATCCTAAAGATGCTGACAAGGTGTGTAAGCTTCAGCGCTCCATTTATGGACTGAAGCAAGCATCCTGGAGTTGGAATCAACATTTTGATAAGGTGATCAAAAACTTGGGATTTATACAAACTTATGGAGAAGCTTGTATCTACAAGAAAGTGAGTGGGAGCTCTGAAGCATTCTTAATACTATATGTGGATGACATATTGTTGATTGGGAATGATATAGAACTTCTTGAAAGTGTCAAGGCATATTTGAATAATAGTTTTTCGATGAAGGATCTTGGCGAAGCGGCATACATTTTAGGCATCAAGATTTATAGAGATGGATCAAGACTCTTAATAGCGCTTTCACAAAGTACATACCTGGACAAGGTTCTAAATATATTTAGAATGGAAGAAAGCAAGAAAGGGTTCTTGCCCATGTTGCCAGGTAAGACCTTGAGTAAGACTCAAAGTCCAGCTACGGCAGAAGATAGAGAGAAGATGAGTAAAATCCCCTATGCCTCGGCCATAGGCTCTGTTATGTATGCCATGCTGTGTACAAGACTGGATATAGCACACGATGTTAGTTTGACTAGCAGATATCAAAGTGATCCTGGAATGGAACACTGGACAGCGGTCAAAAATATCCTCAAGTACTTGAATAGGACTAAGGATATGGTTCTTTCTTATGGAGGTGATGAATAGCTTGTTGTAAACAGTTACACTGATGCTAGTTGGAACACTGATCCGGATGACTCAAAGCCACAGTCTGGATACGTATTTATCTTGAATGGTACTGTAGTGAGCTGGAGGAGTGCCAAGCAAAGCGTTGTGGCGAAATCTTCAACTGAGTCGGAATACATAGCTGCTTCGGAGGCTGCGCAAGAAGCGATATGGATGAAGGAGTTCATTACTGAGCTTGGTGTGGTTCCTAGCGCGTTTGACCCAATGGCCATCTATTGTGACAACACGGGTGCCATAGCCAATGCACAGGAGCCAAGTTCACACAACAAGCTAAAGCACATCAAGCTACGTTTCCATGCTATTCGCGAGTATGTCCAAGATGGCGACATAAAGATTTGCAAAGTACACACTGATCTGGATGTAGCAGATCCATTGACTAAACCTCTCCCTAGAGCAAAACATGACCAACACCAAAACGCCATGGGTGTTAGGTACATTACAATGTAATCTAGATTATTGACTCTAGTGCAAGTGGGCGACTATTGGAGATATGCCCAAGAGGCAATAATAAAATGGTTATTATTATATCTTTGTGTTTATGATGAATGTTTACATCCCATGCTATAATTGTATTATTAGGAAACACTAATACTTGTGTGTTTTGTAAACATAAAAGAGTCCCTAGTAAGCCTCTTGTTAAGACTAGCATGTTGATTAATAGATGATCATGGTTTCCTGATCATAGACATTGGATGTTATTGATAACAAGATCGTATCATTAGGAGAATGATGTGATGGACACACACCCATAGTAAGCATAGCATAAGATCAAGTCATTAAGTTCGTTTTGCTATAAGCTTTCAAATACATAGTAACCTAATCCTTTGACCATGAGATTGTGTTAATCACCATCACCAGATGAGTGCTTTGATGACATCAAACGCTGCTTCGTAACTGGGTGGTTATAAAGGTGGCATTAGGTATTCTGAAAGTATGTGTTGAAGCGCATGGATCAAGACTGGGATTTGTCCATCCATATGACGGATAGATATGCTCTGGGCCCTCTCGGTGGAATGTCATCTAATTAGCTTGCAAGCATGTGACTAGGTCACAAGGGATGACATATCATGGAACGAGTAAAGAGTACTTATCGGTAACAAGGTTGAACAAGGTATGGAGATACCGATGATCGAACCTCGGATAAGTAGAGTATCGCGTGACAAAGGGAATTGGTTTCATATGTTAATGGTTCTATCGATCACGAAGTCATCATTGAGTGTGTGGGAGCCATTATGGATCTCCAGATCCCACTGATGGTTATTGATCGAAGAGGTGTCTCGATCATGTCTACATATTCACGAACCGTAGGGTGACACACTTAAGGTTCGATGTTGTGTAGGTAGATATGGAATATGCGTTGGAGACCGAATGTTGTTCAGAGTCTCGTATTGGATTAGGGACATCACGAGGAGATCCGGAATTGTCCGGAGAATATGATTCATATAATGGAGATCATTTTCTAGGTTTCGGAGTATTCATATGGAGGTTCTAGAAGGTTTCAGAGTGTTCCGAAAAGTTCTAGAAGGTTCCATAGAGTTTGCTTGAAAACCAAGAAAGAAAGGGGAATATTTGGGGGGCGAGGAAAACTCCCCCCTCCCTTGGCGCGCCAAACCCTAGGGGGCAAGGGGGCCAGCCCTAGTCCACCTCCCCCTCTATCTAAAGGAGGGGTGGGGCGCCTCCCCCCTTGCACCTTCCATCCCAAACCCTGGCTGCCTCTCTCCTCCACCATCCTCCTGCTCCGGCTTAGGAGAAGCCCTGCAGAAATCTCTCTCCACCACCACCACCACGCCGTCGTGCTGCTAGGATTCCGTGGAGATCTACTATCTTCGCTGCTCGCTGGAACAGGGAGAGAAAGGTCTACATCGACTCCGCACGTGTGACCATCTGCGGAAGCGCTGCCGGGACACGGTGCCGGAAGGATCGTCTACTCGATCTTGAGATCGGCAAGTGATCGTCTACATCAACCACGAGATCCGATATCGCACAAGGCTTTCAGATCTACAAGGGTTAGTATAGATATATCTCGTTACACTTATCTAATAGATTAGATCTTGGATTTTTCCTAGATTGGATCTTGGTTCTTTTTGTTCTTGCGGTAGAATTTTTTTGTTTTCTCTGTTATGAACCCATCACTTGGGTCAAAGGATTCCATTGCTTGAGACTGCAAATGGCAACATGCTCGTTGTATCTCAAGTGTGGGTTAGTCTGACTCGCTAAACTCTTTAGTAGAGTCCATGTAAGTTGGAGTAGCATCACCATGCCCATGACAAGTGGAACCTAGTCATCAGCCAACTTTCACATTGATCTAAGTTGTATGTCCAACACAACGTCAACGACTAAGGACATCTAGTATGAACAATATGAATATATAGTTCCACAACTAAATCACATATTCAATGATACATATCAGTTGTTCATGCTACGACAACTTAACAACATTATGAATACAATGGATATTATATCATACATGATTGCCTATAGGGCATATTCCCAACAGGTAGTTCATGCATAAGCATGATCTTAATACTAAACTAACACTTAGCACTATTATCTCTGGAATAATTCTATGCACACTCAATCAATGCGGCACCATAGAAGAAATAACATGAACACATCATAGAGCACACCCAAGTATCTGAAGGGGTTCTGTGGCAGAAAAAATTCCTACTATGAGAATGCACCAACCCAAGATATATCTATAGGGAAGTACAATAACGAGCGGGGTACGGTGTTCATACCTTTGAAGACCGAACATGGTATTACATTCATGCACAAACTATGCTGATGAAGCCGAGCATAGAAAAGCTCAAGGTCTAGAAGGCTTCAAGCGTCCAACACCACTAATGGCAGTGCCTCATGGAGTTTTACACACATCCGGTGTAAAATACATCTCTCGGGCCTCGGTCCAGCAAGGCAGCGGAAGAAGAAGATTCGGACCGATTCAGGTGCACGATGGCATGCGCCTGGTGGAGAATTCTCTGCCTCGTGGAGCACGTTCCAAACTTGGGAACACGCACAAGAGGGAGAGATAGAGAACGACAAAGGCCAATTGTGAGATGAGATTTGGGGAGGCATTGCACCCCTATATATTGGAAAAATCTAGGCACTCCCACCCTCCATGTCCGGGGTGGTACTAAACTTGGGAGGAGGTGGGAGGGAGTTGGTCGCCGGCTTGGGGTGGGCCCTACCCGTGCGCCAAGGCCCACCCAGGTGGCCGGCAGGGTGGGATCCCCCCACCTTAGCGCCTTGACCTACCTGGGCCTAGCCGCCTCCCCCTCTTGGGCCTTATATCTTCTAGGGAGGGCCCATGTAGGGGTTTTGCATTTTTTCCTTTTAATTAATTAAATATATTTAATATTAATTCACTAATTAAATATTAAATACCTTTTTATTCAATTCCTTTTATTCCAAACTCCTTTTGAATAACTTTTGAACACTTCGATATCTCTCTAGAACAATTCAGTTCTCTCTTCCTATTTATCTTTCAGTTGTTGATCAACCCACATCGTCTTTACCCTTCAGCGTGACACCCTTACGGTTCAGGAATGTTTAGACATGAATGAGACACCTCTCCACTCAATGACCAATAAAGGTATCTGGAAACACATGATGGTACCTTCACATTCCACGAATTTGGTTGTTCACTTGAACCTTTTAAACGTTGAGTCTTATTCCCTTTGCACAACGATACCTAGTTTGTCTAAGACCTGATCCCTTGAAATTGACATATTAGTTCGATCTTGTTACTGACAAACATGTTTACTCGTTCCCATGATATTACTTCCTTGTGACCTAGTCACATGCTTGCAAGCTCATTGATGTAATCTCACCAAGTGGGCCCGGAGTATCTATCCATCACTCAGATAGGCAAGTCCCGATCTCGATACATATGCCTCAACTATTCCTCTGGAATACCTAATACACACATTTATGGCCACCCAGTTACATTCATGACGGTTGATGTGATCAAAGCAGCCATGGGAGATAATGATTTAACATGATTTCACGGTCAAACGACTAAGTCACTACGCTCTGCTAGATATTGCAACGTTGAACATTGTGACTGGATCACATTCCAATTCTATGGTCGAGTGTGTCCATCATTTCATTAAGTGACCTCGTTATCAGTTGCTATTTTTATCAAGTCCATGATCGAAAAACCTCGATAATCATCTGCCCAATGAACTAGTACTAGAGGATACTAGGGACATGTTTGTTTATATACCACACATGTATTAATGTTTTCACTTAACATAGTTATAGCATGATATAAAACTATTATGAACATCACAGATATATCAATAAACAACTTTATTATTGGCCTTTAGGGCATATTGTTGGGCCATGTAGATATAAACAAAAACTTTTACCCTATGCGGTACACCCAAGATCTAGCTCAGGTGATAGGCCACGAGATTAACCACTAGACGCGCATGTGCGGATTATTGATGAAAAGCGTCAGTTTATACCGTGTCGAATGATCTCTCGTACAGCACGTCTAGATCCCCACGGACCTCCTTGTCTCCAGCGCCGCACGTGCAACGCCTCTACCGGTATCCACATGTACATGAAGGAGCTCTAGGCAGAGGACTGCTAGATCATGTCTAGTCCAAAATGGAAGTAGAGAAAGTGACGGCTAGGTTAGGGACTATCCCTTGTCACTCCACGTATATACACTCCTAGCTGGGCTCAACGGTTGAGGCCCATCTAGGACGTATCCCAATCTCCACATGGGCTCTTTTCCTTTAATTGTGTGACCCTGTAGGTTCACTTACACCTATACATGACACGAGTCACCACTCTGAGTCGATAGCTGGTAGCGATGTCTAGTAAGACGTGCCAACTCCCAAGCGTTGTAAAGTCAGAAGACAAACTTTTCTCAATGTGACTTTCATCCAAGTCCCTTTGCCTCACGATATATCTTGTCAAGCTATAGGCGAGTTGCTGCCATCCCTTTAATAGCTCAAATCTCTCTTCTCGTTCCATGATGTACGATTCACTGGACTAACACTTAGTCCGACTCCTTGGTTAACACTTAACCAAGTCGCACATATCAATGCTTCCGAATCATATCAGACGAGAGGGCTCAGAGAATATCTCTCCATTACAGAGGGGAAAATCCCATCTTGGTAATCCAAATCACCCAGCTTGCTTCACAACCGACCCGAACTCTATCTTTATAACAGCCCATTTACGGAATAGTGTTTGATAGAACCTAAGTTGGCGATCCACAACTCGGATCATGCAATCACCTCAGGTCAAAGGATTTCATTGCTTGAGACTGCAAATGACAACATGCTCGTTGCATCTCAACTGTGGGTCAGTCCGATTCGCTAAACTCTTTAGCCGAATCAGTGTAAGTCGGAACAACATCTCCATGCCCATGACAAGTGGAACCGAGTCATCGGCTGACTTTCACATTAGTCTAAGTTGTGTGTCCAGCACAACTTCAATGAACAAGGATAACTAGTATGAACAACATGAATATATAGTTCCACAATCTAATCACATATCCAACGATACATATTAGTAGTTCATACATGGACAATAACTTTATGAATACATTTAGGAATAACATCATACATGATTGCCTCTAGGGCATATTCCCAACAGTCTCCCACTTGCAATAGAGTCAATCATCCGACATCACATGTCTAGGCATCTAATACCCATAGCTCTCAGGTGCGCCTCATGCTTCGGCTGTGGTAGCGGCTTTGTCCATGGATCCGCAATATTTGCATCCATGTGTACCTTGCATAACTTGATATCACCTTGATCCACAAACTGGCGAATCAAGTGGTACCGCATGAGTATATGTTTGTTCTTCTGGTGTTGTCTAGGTTCCTTGGTTTGTGCAATAGCACCATTGTTCTTACAATACACGTCTAACGGATTGGACGAGCCCTGAACCACACCAAGATCCATGAGGAAATTCCTCATCCGAATGGCTTCCTTTGCTGCCTCTGGGTAGCAATATACTCAGCCTCTGTTGTTGACGCAGACACCGTCTCTTACTTGGAACTCTTCTAGCTCACAACCCCTCTGTTTATCACAAAGACATATCAGGATTGCGAACGCGAATCATCCGAGTCAGTGAGATAACTCGTATTCATGTAACCCCTTACACTGAGTTCATCCTCACCTCCATAAACCAGGAACATATCCTTAGTCCTTCTCAAGTACTTAAGAATATTTTTAGCCGTTGCCCAGTGGATCTCTCTAGGGTCAGCCTGGTATCTGCTCAAACACTCAGAGCATAGGAACCATCCGGCCTTGTACAAATAATAGCATACATGATGGATCCGAATGTTGAAGCATACGGAATCTCACTCATCCACATTAGTTGTCGAAGGACACTGAGTCTTGCTACGTTTTACACCATGGGACATCGGTAAGAACCCCTTCTTAGATGATTCCATGTTGAACTTCTTCAACACTTTGTCCAAATATGTACTCTGACTCAATCCAATGATCCGCCTTGGTCTATCTCTATAGATCCAGATTCCTAGTATGTAAGTCGCCTCACCCAAGTCTTTCATCAAAAACTCTATTCCAATGATTCCTTGGTTTCTTGCAACATCTGGACATCATTTCCAATCAGTAATATGTCATCCACATATAAGATCAGAAAGTTTACTTTGCTCCCACTAAAATTCTTGTATAAACAAGAATCATGATCACTCTTGATGAAGCCAAATGATTTGACTACCTCATCAAAGCAAATGTTCCAACTCTGAGATGCTTGCTTCAACCCATAAATGGATTTCCGAAGCTTGCATACCTTGTCAGCTTTAGCCAGATCGACAAAACCCTCGGGCGGTATCATATACATGTCCTCGGTTAAATTTCCATTGAGGAAAGCTGTCTTGACATCCATCTGCCATATCTCATAATCGAAATAGGCTGCTATAGCTAACATGATCCAAACTGACTAAAGCATTGCTACGGGTGACAAAGTCTCATCGTAGTCAACTCCTTGAACTTGTCGGAACCCCTTCGCGACAAGCCATGCTTTATAGATAGAAATATTTCCATCCATATCAGTTTTCTTCTTAAAGACCCATTTGCACTCGACGGGCCTTGCATCGTCTAGCAGATCAACCAAGTACCAAACTTGATATTCATCCATGGACTTTAACTCGGATCTCATGGCTCCGAGCCATGACTCAGAATCGGATCCCACCAGCACTTCTGAATAAGTTGTTGGCTCATCACTGTCCAACAGTAACACATCATGAACACTTCGCAATCTTGACGATCTTCACTGTGTCGGTGCAGCTGCCGGCTCAGGTACCATGACCGGGTCAACCACTAAGGCTTTTTCCGACTCACTACTGGCTGGTACCTCTCAAATTTCTTCGAGTTGCACTGTGCTCCCACTGATTCCCCGACTGAGAAACTCTTTCTCAAGGAAGACACGGTTCCGAGCGACAAACACTTTTCCCTTTCTTGGTTGTAGAAGTAATAACCCAAGGTTTCCCTTGGATATCCCACGAAAATACACTTATCCGACTTGGTTGTAAGCTTGTCCGACTGAAGTCGCTTGACAAAAGCTTCACAACCCCAAATATTAAGAAAAGACACACTCGGCTTCTTGCCAGTCCACATCTCATGCGGTGTCTTCTCTACTGACTTTGATGGTACTCTGCTTAGTGTGAACACTGCAGTTTCTAGACAATAACCCCAAAATGATAAAGGAAGATCTGTCCGACTCATCATTGATCGTACCATGTCCAACAAGGTCTGATTCCTCCTTTCCGACACACCGTTTCTCTATGGCGTTCCTGGAGGAGTGAGCTGGGGAACTATTCCATAACTCTTTAGATGGTCATCAAACTCATGGATCATGTACTTGCCTCCTCGGTCCGACCGAAGAAACTTTATTTTCTTGCTGAGTTGATTTTGTACCTCATTCTAGAATTCCTTGAACTTTTCAAAGGCTTCCGACTTATGTTTCATCAAGTAGATATATCCATACCTACTAAAATTATCAGTGAAGGTAATGAAGTACTCATAACCACCTCTGGCTGTCGTGCTCATCGGGTCACATACATCACTATGTACTAGTCCCAATAAGTCGGACGCCCTTTCACAACTCTTTGCAAAAGGTGTCTTGGTCATCTTGCCGAGTAGGTAGGATTCACATGTCTCGAATGACTCTAAGTCAAACGAAGTTAGGAGTCCATCATCATGGAGATTTTCATGCGTTTCCAACTTATATAACCAAGCCGATAGTGCCAAAAGTAAGTCATATTCAGATCATTTGATTTCAACCTTTTCACATTTATATTATAGACAAATTCACCATCAAGATTCAAAATAAATAACCCGTGCTGGATGGGTGCAAAGTCGTGAAACATATCATTCAAATACAAAGAACAACCATTCTTCTTAATATTCGACTCATAGCCTTGTCTCATCAAACATGAGGCAGAAATAATGTTTTGACTAAGCACTGGAACATAATAACAATTATTCAGCTCCATTAAGAATCCAGAAGGTAAATGAAGTTGCATGATGCTGACTTCCAATGCAGCGACTCTCGCTTTGTTGCAGACTCGAAAGTCAACCTCACCTCTCGCCATGCTCCTAGTTCTTACCAATCCCTGCAACGAGTTGCAGATGTGAATAACTGATCCAGTATCATATACCCAAGAACTACCCGGTGCATCAGCAAGATAAATGTCAATAACATTTCAAACAAGCATACCTGAGCCGAAAGTCACACCTCCACTCTTAGCTTTGTCAGCTACATACTTGCCGCAATTCCTCTTTCAGTGGCCATCTGCCTTGTAGTAGAAGCAAGTGGATCCAGCAGCAGGAGATGGCTTAGTCCCCGAGGAAGCGCTTTGGACCGGGTCCTGAGCCTTGCCTCCCGACTTAGCCTTCTTCTTAGTCCAAGAACTCTTCTTGAACTTAGTCTTATTATGCACGATGAACACTTGACCGACGCCTTTCTTGAGATCCATCTCAGCCTCCTTGAGCATCCCATGTAATTCAGTGAGCTTCTTATCCATACCATACATGTGGTAGTTCGATATGAACTGACCATACACACTAGGAAGAGAGTTCAAAATTATGTCTGTAGTAAACTCTTCAGTAATGGGGTAGCCCAGCCTTTCCAGAGACTGCACGTAACCAACCATCTTGATCACATGCGGACTCAGTGGATCTCCATCCTTAAGCTTGCAACTCAATAAAGCCTAAGAGACTTGATACCTCTCAGTCTTTGCCTGAGCCTAGAACATACTTTTGAGGCTTTCGAGTTTCGATCATATCGTAGGCCTCAACATTCTCGAACTGTTGCTACAAGTCCGGTTCCATGTGAGCAAGCATAAGACAGCTAATCTCCGTAGACTCATCACAAGTCCTACGGTAGGCACTGGTGGCCGCGACATTCTCATTTGGCTCATCTGGAAGTGGGTTGTGTAGGACATGGTCCCTCTTTTCTTGCTTGAGAACAATTCTCAGATTACAATACCAGTTGGTGAAGTTAGTTCCATTTAGCTTATCTTTCTCTAAGATGGTTCTCAAAGCAAAACTAGAAACATGAGGGAGACTGCTAGGTGCCATTGATCTACAACAGAAAAATATGCAAAACACTTAAGATATGTATCCATAAAAGAGCAAGCATATTAAAAAAAATACTTATGCTCCCACTAGAACCAACACCCCTCCAATGGTTACTAAGTGATTTAGGATCCCAAATAAGCAAGCCGACTAGTGAGCTTTAGCATCCCTGCTAGCCGTCAAGTGATCTAGATAGACAACTCCTTGTCAATCGCATTTCATACGACTCATGTTGGACGGGTGGCACCACATGCCTCGGCTCCCATCCGACTTTTCCCCGAGTCCCACAACCATTGTGATAGACCCATCTAGATTACCAAGTGCTTCCGCTATAATAGTCCGACTCGAACCCACCTAGTCAGAAAGAATTGATAGCACCTCAATTTTATGAGCCCACTACCAAAAATGTCTGACTTGTGATGGTGCAGCACTGGTGGGGAAACCGACTAGACCTTCTTTGAGGGATTACTTACTACCAACTATCTAATAGAGGTAAAACAGATACATAACAATAACACAAAATAAAGCAATTATAATGTGAAATGGTATGGCTCTCTTCATGGCAATCTCCATCTCCACAAAGCTTGTAATTCGACTCATGTCAACTCTTGTCACGTGTTGTCTTACACCATGTAGCCGACTTGTACATTGACTTGCATGCCATCCGGGTTCTCCAAACAGCTTACACTAGATAGTAAAGTAAATTACATAGAGAATCCGATACGCATGTCTTTATACAATAAGATGACAGCACCTAGGCTCCAGTCGGCTGACAAAAACCATGATACGCAGATCCCATATGGATTACACACATCACATGCACATAAGCCATACCATTCACAACATCATCCTGTAAAAATAAGTTATGCATAGATACGATATCTACCGGCGTTGTGAAACTCGCAATAACATCTAAGGCGCTACGGTAGGGCAAAGCCGGCAGGGCCCGACGATTTTTTTCCTGAAAACGCGGATCTCATCTTCTTTCCGAACATGGATTTCTTCATCGGATAAAACAATTTTACCCAAATCTGATCGGTACTCCGATTCGATCAAACTCCTTTGATCTTTGATCATTGCATCTGGATTTACGTGTCACAGTCTACCCCGATGGCGGAAGCAAACCGGTAGGGGTATGTCGTTCCACGACCTTAGTAGTATAATCACGAAAACTAGATCATCCAATTCCTTGAGTACAGTAGATCCAATCAACCTAGTACAAAATCGATCTATCTCATAGATCGACCACCAAACAACAATTAGATCCAATCTAACACCAGCCGCATATCACATATGCATGATCTTGAGCCTAAAACCAGAAGCTAACGCTCTGATACCACTATTGGGCCATGCAGGGATAAACAAAAACTTTTACCCTACGTGGTACACCCAAGATCTAGTTCAGGTGATAGACCACGAGATTTACCACTAGACGTGCAGGTACGGATTATTGATGAAGCGCGTCAGTTAATGTCGTGCCGAACGATCCCCCCTACAACATGTCGAGATCCCCATGGACCTCCTTGTCTCTAGTGTCGCACGTGCAACTCCTCTACCAGTATCCACACATACAGGAAGGAGCTCCAGGCAGAGGACTACTAGATCCTGTCTAGCCCGAAATGGAAGTAGAGAAAGTGACGGCTAGGTCAGAGACTATCCCTTGTCACTCCACTTATATACACTCCTAGCTGGGTTCAACGCTTGAGGCCCATCTAGGCCGTATCCTAATCTCCACATGGACTGAATCCACATGGGCTCCTTTCCTTTAAGTGTGTGACTCGTAGGTTCACGTACACCTGGAAACGACATGGGCCACCACTCCAAGTCGATAGCTGGTAGCGGTATCTAGCAAGACGTGCCAACTTCTAACCGTCGTAAAGTCAGAAGACGAACCTTTCTCAATGTGACTTTCATCCAAGTCCCTTTGCCTCATGATATATCTTGTCAAGCTATAGGCGAGTTGCTGCCATCCCTTTAATAGCTCAACTCTCTCCTCTCGTTTCGTGATATACGATTCACTGGACTAACACTTAGTCTGACTCCTTGGTTAATACTTAACCAAGTCGCGCATGGCCATGCTTCCGAATCATATCAGATGAGAGGTCCCAGACAAAATCTCTCCATTACGGAGGGGAAAATCCCATCTTGGTAATCCACATCACGCAGCTTGCTTCACAACCAACCCGAACTCTATCTTTATAACTATCTATTTACGGAACAATGTTTAATAGAACCTAAGTTGGCGATCCATAACTCGGATCATGCAATCACCTCAGGTCAAAGGATTCCATTGCTTGAGATTGCAAATGACAACATGCTCGTTGCATCTCAACTGTGGGTCAGTCCGATTCACTAAACTCTTTAGCCAAATCAGTGTAAGTTGGAACAACATCTCCATGCCCATGACAAGTGGAACCGAGTCATCAGCCGACTTTCACATTAGTCTAAGTTGTGTGTCTTGTACAACCTCAATAACCAAGGACAACTAGTATGAAGAACATGAATATATATTTCCACAATCGAATCACATATCCAATGATACATATCAGTAGTTCATACATGGACAATAACTTATGAATACATTTAGAAGTAACATCATACATGATTGCCTCTAGGGCATATTCCCAACACATATCTCCTTCAGTATCATACTTCTGCATCAAACAAATTGATGCAAACAACATAACAATTACAACATAAGAATTCAAATGCATCCATTAATAGTAACTAACACTAGATCTTTGTAAGTTAAACGTTGACATAGAAAGGAACAATAATTAACTAAATAAATCATAATACTAAAAGGGAAACGGATGTCGCCTAGAGGGGGGTGAATAGGCGTCTTAAAATTATTACAGTTTAGGCTCTAATAAATGCGGAATAAAACTTAACGTTTAATTTATCAAGCCAAAACCTATATCAACTAGGTTTAACTAAGTGCATCAACAATCTATGATAAGCAAGACAAGCAACAAGGTGATAGCAAGATATAATACTTCAAGCACGATGGCTATCACAATGTAAATTGCATAAATAAAGGGCTCGGTTGAGAGATAACCGATGGACACGGAGACGATGATATGTTTCCCGAAGTTCACTTCCAAAGAAGCTACGTCTCCATTGGAGAGGTGCCGTGGCGCAATGTACTTCGAATGCCACAAATGTCTCACCTTGAGGTGTGGTGGCTTGATGCTCACCCAACGCCACACAAGGCCTCACCCCAAGATGCGAAGGCACGCAAACCACCGACGCCACAAAAGGCTCACCCTATTCTCTCGTAAGCTCGCCATAAAGGCATACCCATGATCCACTATGGGACACTTTAGGTCGGTCACTGAACCCTTACAAGGCTTGGGGCAATCTCCACAACTCAATTGGAGGGCTCCCAAGAAACGCCACAAAGGCTCCACAATGCCACAACAGGCCACAAGCTTGAGGAATCTCCACAACTCAATTGGAGGCCGCAACTCCACAGAGCCGTCTAGGGTTCCAAGAACCCATGAGAAACAAGCCCAAGAGCTCGAACTCATCGAATCTCCGAGCATAACTCAAACCTATGCACCAAATGCAAGAGGTAAGTCCTTCACTCTCAAATTCCACCAAAGCTACAAAAGCTATTGGGGAAAAGAGAGGAAGAACACAAGAGGAGAACCCAAAACTCTCCGAGATCTAGATCCCAAGGATTCCTTCACAAAGAAGGGATTTGGTTTGGTGGGGGTTGTAGATATATATCTCCTCTCTCAAATTCCTCAAAAAGATGCAAGAATCATAGGAGGGGAAGGGGAGAGGTTATGCTATTCAAGGTCAACAATGGAGAAGAGAGAGAAATCCAAGAACCAAGAAAAGAGCTGGTGCCCATGAAGGGGAAGAGGAGCCCCTTTTAAAGGGCTCCCAGATATGACCGTTTGGGATTTTACGACCCTGGCCGGTAGTATCGGCGGATGGCTGGTACTACCGGTGGCACCCAGCTAACGGTCTAAAACAGAAGCATGAAAGAGGAAAATTCCTGGCTGGAATTACCGCCTGAAATTCTGGTCGAAGTTCCGACAAATACAGCGAGACCAAACAGAGAACGTACTGAACCGAAATCAGGGTGACCGGAAGTTTGGCAGGAATTTACACCGGTACTACTGACGGCAAAAATGCCCTAGCAATACTACCGCTAGAAAATTCGACTGAAGTTCCGTCAAATAGCACACTCGAAAACAAAGACCGTACTGAACACATCCCATGGGAATTGGAACAAAGGCCGGAACTTCCACTAGAATTACCAACGGCAAACATGCCCTAGCGGTACTACCGGTGGAGAGCCGGAACTTTCGGTCAGGGAAACTTCAGAAACCAAAACTGCAATAACTTTCGCATCCAAACTCCAAAAGAGATTAAACTAATTTTGTTAGAAGGATAACGACATGTAGAATCTAACAAAAAATATTGGGTATCACCAAGGGAGAAAATACCATGAATATATATGTGAGATATCTCCCAAGGTGTGGAGCCGGAAAACCCGCAAGATAAAAAACGCAATAAGATATGCAAGGGAAATCCCTTTTTGATGAACTAGAGCTTGTTATGAAGATAACCCCAAGATCTAGATCCTCACATGGACAAGAACCAAACAACAACCAAGAATGATGATGCTATGTATGCAAAGGTTTGAGCTCTCTCCGAAAGATACGATCGAGCACTCACTCGAGAGCCCCTCTTGATAGTACGGCTATCTATCTTAAACCCGGTCTCCCAACACTACAAGAGACCGGTAAAATAGAAAGCCTATCAAGATCGTACCTTTGTCTTGAGCATTCCGCTTGAGCTTGATGTAGACCGCCTTGTCCTTTTCAAGATGGATCGCCTTTCTTGATTGCACTTTCTTTCTCTTTGCTTGATGAAGACTTTTGAATTGCCCCCCAAACTCCATGGGGAAACCTCTTCTTTAAACTTGTCTTCATCACTTCATGAACACCGAGGATGGAAAGCTTCAAGCATGATATCTTCTAGAGATGGCGCACCTTGAGCTTGCGTTTCATTTCTTGATGATGTCTTGAATATGACCATAAGGAACTCCATCTTCTTCTTCTTCAAGACATGCTTGATCTTCTTCTTCTACTTGATTCCAATAGGCACAAAGCCCTTGGACATTGCTTCTTATTTTTCAACCTTGAAACCAACACATGGTGCAAGCGATACCAATGGACAAACCTACAAGTAAAACTCAATTTACACGTTAGTCCATAGAGATTGTCATTAATTACCAAAACCACACATGGGGCCATACATGCCCTTTCAGATACTATAAAAGCATCAATGATCATCCTAAACACTAAAAATCAACACATACACATAATCAAGTTGATAAATATTCAAAAACTCTAATAATAATTACTAACTAAATTAATTAGAGTTTAATCTCTAGTAACCCTCAAGAATAGCTAAACTGTTGAGCCTAAGTGGGTGACTAGCATCCAAATTAACCCTAAGCAGTAATCTATGCTACCAAAAAATCTAAAATAACTAGTTAATCAAGATCATATGCGAAGAACATGTATTGTAGCTAAGAACCCCAATTCCTAAATCAAACCGAGAGAGTTACTAGAACGAGACCGAGAGAGAGGGAGTGATTTGGAAGGAGAGGTAAGAGAGAATTACCTTCAGAAAGTGGGAGCCAAGTTCACCACTAACTAAGTAGAGGAAGGAGACGTGAACACGACAGCAGTGGCACAGAGAGTACCCTGAGAAGGGCATCTCTATTTGTGCCAAGACACACCCGCAATTGAAAGTTGGTAACGAAGCCACTAGTACCAGAGCCAATGCCAGATCTCGAAGGCGGTGACATCACCAAACCCTAGGGTTATGATTAGGGTTGTTGCCGAGCGCGAGAGAGAGAGAGGGAGAGAAAAATCTAGTTTGATAGGATGATGCGGAGGAGCGAGGCGAGTCTTTTGGTGCCATGGCGGCAGTGGAAACAATGGGAGTTGGCCGGAGCCGACCATCGATGCAGAGGCGACACGTAGATGCACATGTGAGCAGGTGAGAAGGAGAAGAAAGGGAGAGAGTGTGGGCTAGTCTAGATTGAACCGGTTCGGTCTAGCCAGTTCGGGTTGACTAGTGGGCCTTGGGGTATTTTGAGGATTTCCCAAAATTCATTAAGAAGACAAAAATAAAAGTAATTCAAAAACTAAAATAAAAATAGTTCCAAATAGGGAAAATACAAGAATTATAAATCCTATTTTTCTGAAATTATTGAAAATACTTTTGTATGAATAAAAATTCCTAGATATTTATTTGACTTAAAAATACCTTTAAATGAGTAAAATACTCTAATAATACTATAAGTCCAAATAATATTTCTTAAAATATAGTAATATAATTTCCAAATTAAAATACAGAATTTTGTACTTTGAAAATTATTCAACATATTTTTTTGAGATATATGAAAAATCTAAAATGATATTCATACAAATCATATTCTAAAGTAAAATTATTTGAAAAATCAAATAATTCATAAGACAAACGAAAACCTTACAATTTAAGGGGGTTTAAAACAATCAAAACAAAGCATCTCATATGCATGTTGGATAAATTTGAATTTTAAACATTGTTCTTACCGGACAATGACAGATTTTTAGATCGCGAGATCCAGGGTCATCTTCGAACATCATTATCTTGCAGTTATCAGGTAAGTTCAATCTTGCATGTCCATTTGAATATTTTTTCCAAAACTACTTTTCAAAAGCACCATCACTTGCACTCAAAAGTAAAATATTTGAAGAATGAAACGAACTGTGGAATGGTGGACGATAGAATTATGGTTGGAATACATGATGGAAAATCATATGTGTGGAGATTTCATTGTACTAGGAAAGTAAATCTAGGATTAACAACAACTGTAATCGGTCATCCTTGCACCATGTAGCGTTAACCATGAATTTTTTTATGGGATGTAGCAATTCAGAAGTAACTTCTTTTTTTCTATGTCCTGATATGCTAAGTTGAGTTCTAATCCATACTAGAGATCAATGGTGGAAACTCCTGTGTTGTAGGATGACGACTTAAACATATTACAAGGGGTGGTAATTGAGTGTAGGTTTGTCGACTAAAATTCGTTACAAAGGGTGGACGATGGGTCGTGGAGGGACTCAGCATGACTTAGATATACTTGTTGCGGGTCTCATACCTTAGGAAGTGTGGATGAGAGCAACAAGACCAAGGACGTTTATGGCAAAAGTGGCGCACCTCTTTGGAGTGTATGACATGTTACTTTCTATTCGGAGAACGAAACTACGATCACGGTGGAAAAGGAACTCCGTGAAGTTCTCGCAACATGTGGAGGCTGACTATCATAGCTTTTCTAAAATGAACTTACTTTTTCAACAAACCATTTTCGAAAACTTGCACTAGCCTACGATCTTCAATCCATGGCTATAGCTAGAGTATCAAACAACTACTCGAGAACTTGCTGAGTATGCTCGTACTTTCTTAACTGTTTCTTGTGTTATAAGTGGACAAGGAAACCAATCAAGGAGGGAGAACTCAGATAACAAATATCAGATCTTCGGAAGGCACTAGAGGTGTAGATATAGCCAAAACGGAAGATGTAAATATATGAACCATAAAGCAAGCTTAGCTAGATAAGCTTTGCAACATAGTAGCTTATTAAGTAAGTTGCAAACTCCAATGGTACTAAGCTTAGTAGTAGTGTTGACTAGAAAGTTATTTCACTTGAATTTGAATCGAAATGTGAATTCTCGTTGGACCGAGGAGGATCTCGAAACTTTTGTACAATTTTGGTTCCTGGTAATGAATATATAAGTAGTTAGACATGCAATGTTTCTATTGAATCGCTATGAGGGATATAATATTTACAAAAGAGGACTTTTATGAGTGTTATATGAACAACTTATACACTACAACATGCAGTGGTGCGCTGGATTACCGCATCAACCTCCGTGTTGTAGCAGAGAATGGTCTGGCGCTCTTGCTCCATCGGCTGTCGGTTGCGCTACTCCATGGCTGCTCGCTCGCGGGAGATCTCCATGCCACGGACCACGAGCCACTGGTTGATCTCTTCAAGGCTCCAGGCAGAGCCCCTCTTCTCGCGCTCTGTCTCGTAGGAGGCGAGGATGGCACAGGATCCACCAGCTCTCCCGACAGCAACTCATCCTCGAAGTCGGAGGAGTCATCGGTGGCAGAGTCGGGATCCTGCTCGAGGTCGACCTCCATTATACTAGTTATATTTTCCATGGTCTAGTTCCAAATATTATTGTCTATTTACGAATGTCTGTTAGTTGGAAGTGATTGTTTCTTATGAATTTTTTGCATCGACGTGTGAGGTCTACGTTTCGGGGATTTTCGGTGGACTAGGACACGCCGGAGAAACTTGATGTACTAGCTAATCCATTGTGCTTGGTCATGTGTATGGGTTTACAATTGTTGATCCGGTAGTGGGGGAATTTATTAACTATCGTCATCAGAGGCCGCCCCCGTCACCGGAGGACGTACCGGACAGAGGTCTCGTGTCAAGCCAAGCCTGCGTGCCATCGCCACCCAACCGACTGCTGCAGCGTGTTGGTCTCTCCTTGTTTAATCAACGAACTACCGGGCACTCGCCTTATTAGTTTACTCCATTTTGGCAGCTTGCCGTTGTCCTTCACTGTGTGGTTCCAACTCCCAACAACGACAATAGCGACGCGCGCGTACTCGATGAAATTGTCTCGCACCTGTCCTTACCACGACTTGCAATAAAACATTATGCGTATATATATAACCACTTCTCGACGGTGACATTGTCATAGATGTGTATGCCATTTCGTCGACCAGAATTTGAATCCGTACTGCTCAGACTTTTACATAGACAACTCTGTGTACTAAGTACTACCTACGCTCTCAAATTAATTGTTTTACTCCCTCCGACCCAAATTAATTAATTTGGTTTTGTCTAGATTCGGAGATATCTAGCACTAAAATAAGCCCATATACATTCGAATCTACACAAATCTAAGTCAACTAATTTGAGTCGGAGGAAGTAGATTTATCTAAATACGGATGTATCCAGTTACAAAACAAATCCGAGACAAAAAAAATTGAGATAGAGAGAATATAAGAATTAACAAATTATTAGTAGTGATATTGTGAGATTTAGAGTATCTCTAGCATATCTCGAATAAACCAAACCTAGACAACTCGGATCTGGGAGCTGCATAATGTCGTTTCTAGTTCGAGATATACTGAGGCAAAATTGATTCTGGATATCCGAACTAGATATTTAAGAAATTAATTCGTGAAAGTTTTCACACACGAGTTCATCACAAACTAGTTCACTTCTTACACATACGACTTTTACAAATTTACATACCCTGTGGCTTAAAACCTAACCATAAACAAAAGGGACGAAAAGACGACGGCGGTTTAAAAATTAATCTATACCTAATGATAAAGAATAGAACGTTTCTGTCAACCAGTTTTTTATTAGGACCGTTTTGCCCCTGCAATTTGGAGGTAATTACCCACTTGTGCCACCCTTAAGTCAACTCACCCGTTCGAGAAAAAAAACCCAGCCGCCCGCAATCCCATCTCCCGTACGCTGCTGCCTAGGGGAGAAGCTTTCGGCCGCCGCCCAGGGTAGAAGTTGTCGGTCGGTCGGTCGGCGCCTCCCGCTCCTCTCGCATCTGTTCGTCCCCCTAGAGATCAACTCCACCTAGGCCAGTGCCCGCCGCGCGCGTGCCTGCGAGAGCGGCACCCATGTATTGTGACCTGGACCTCTCGCAGCAGCGCGCGTCGGCGTGCGTTGGTGATGCTGTGCTGGCATGGCGCGGGAGACGACACTGTCTTGGGAGGACTTCCTCACTGCCTTGATGTCCCAGTGAATCGCTAAGCTTGGCGCCCCTGGACACCCATCGAGCCCGAGCTCACCATCTAACCCTGGCCCTGGCATGGCGAGCCGTCGTCGGCGACCCTCGCATCACGGTACGTGCCACTGCCGCCTCCCTTCCTCCATTCACGTCACGACCGACTGGCCTCATCTGCAGGGAGTTGTTGCCCTGACCAAGATCGGCATCTGCAGGGAGCTGTTGCCGTGACCAAGATCGGTAGCGGGAGAGCAGGGAAGGGAGCGGCCAGAGCTCGCCCTGGCCAAAATTGGTAGTAGCAGCGACATGCCATCCAGCCCGCGTCTCAAGCGACACCAGCGACACCAGCCTGTAGTTGAGTCCTGGTCTAGATGTACGTCAAGTGCAGGGGAACTGGAGTATGCACAGAGGTTGTTTGATGAAATGGCTACAAGGGATATTTTTAGTTGGAAATCTGGAACACGATGGTGTCTGGTTATGCATCGACGGGGATGTGGAACAAGGTGTTTTGAGCTTCTTCAGAGGGTTCCTAGGGCAAACGATCTGACATGAAATGCGCAACAGGGAATTTGAAAGTAGAGAACTATAATGAAATCATCAGATTGTTGTCCAAGATTAGGGGAATTGCCACGAGCCAAGGGTGGACTTTCTGAGCTTGATGATTAGCCTCAAAGCAAGTGGTAAGAGTGTGCATCTGAAGATTGGAAGGGAGTTTGGCCGTTCATCTATACTTCGATAGGTGTGAGTGTGTGGTGTATGGCTGATCACAATGTATCAAGATGCATTGATTATGAGCTGTGTTGAGAACTTATGTCAAATCATCATGGCCATCAATTCCTGATTGATCAATTCCAGTATGTGACAAACCAGTGGTTTGAACAGCTAAAAAAATAGATATGATAAAATATAATGGATCCATTCCCTAGCAACCTCTGAACAGCTAGAAAAAACTACTCCCTCCGTTCCAAAATATAAGATGTTTTAACTTAGCTGTCCGCGCTCACGGCGTTGGCTGACTACTCAGGTGGTTTTCATGGAGACTGGTTGGATGAGTGAGGTAGTCTATTCAGCAGGCAAGGGAGAGAGCAGCAGCACAGCAGTCATGCACGTTGTGCAGATTGAGATAGTAACGATATATGAGTGCGTTGCCGGAAGATTTCGTCAAGGCAGTGTTGATCTCAGCTGATTTTCTACAATTACTTCATGGACAGTTGAGCGAACAATTCTACTCCCTCCGTCCTAAAATAACTGACTTCACTTTGTCTAGATACGCTAGACAAAGTGAAGTCAGTTATTTAGGACGGAGGAAGTAGCTTATTTTCTCGGTCTACTTTGTGGACAATTGGAACCGGTGTCCACGGACCACAGGTTACAATTCTTCTCTCGACCAGAACTGACTGAGTTCAGAACATGGTGGCCATGTGTGGTACGAGATAAGCACACTTCAAATGTTACTTCATGCTGGTTGTAGCACAGATGTTACTCAGCACAATTGTCAAGAACATAGTTTTTTACATCCTTCGATATGTCCCTGCTAGGTGAGTCCGATTGGATGCACAAACCAATTGAAGATTAGGGTTTACTTAAACCACTTACATACCTTGAAATCCAAAATGTTAAACTTGGCTAAAAAATTATGCATTATTTCCGAAATACGGAGGGCGTCCAAGCAGAAACAAGGATTACACTTCATGGTGATTCTTGACCGAACAAGTAGGGGAATGAGTTGGTCGTCGATGAGGCCATCAATGACGACAACACCATCTTGTAGCTTTTCATTGAGCCGAACCGGTCGGTGGTCAAACATGCCACCACCAAAAACAACTCCACCGTTGCTCTACACCCGGACACAATGCACATTATGTAGCTCTTATATGGAGACACTGTCATACTTAAGGGTTGCACTAATTATTGTATTCTACAGTGCTAGGCTTGAGCCCTCCTGACATGGACGACCGAGAAGTAGGAGGGAAGGAGTGGGTGATGGTGAGAAATTCGCTTGGTTGACCACCGGCAAGGTCGACTATCATGAATCTCATTTGAAGCCCATGATGCGTCCAATAGGAAGCAAGGGATCAGTAGTGTGGTCCTTAGAGCTATGTTTTTCCCGTTGCAACGCACGGGTATTTGTGCTAGTCTAAGAAAAAGTGACAAAAAGCGGAGATGGCAGCACTTCACCGAGGACAAAAAAAGCAACAGCGCTTCGACGCGCAATAGGCATGGACCAATAGGCATGCTGCTAATCTCACCCAGCTCCGACGCAGCCAGCACATGCTCGAGCTGAGCAGCGTTCAGCATCGTGACATCGCGGCGACGCGGATCCTCTTTAGCACCGAGTGCGCGAGCACCTGCTGCTCGGCACTAGTGAAATACCTCTTCAGTGACGCATGGATTTTCTCTTTCTGTGGCGCATATGTGAAACATCACTGTTGCGTCGTCATTGGTATCTGCATTCTTTGGCGCATATAATCTCAGACTTCCGTGGCGCATTTCTCCCCGTGCGCCATAGGAATGTTTTCAGTGGCGCATAAGGAGCCATGCGCCACACAAATATAATGCGCGGCAGAAACTTTAACATATGCGCCACTGACTGTGTTACAGGTATTCAAAGTAGAATACGTTCCTGGTGTATAATTAGGTATTTATACGTGATTTATATAGTACTTATATAGATCAGTATAAACAGTACATTGTATATATAGTAGATGAAAACCGACATATAATATAAACACAAGTATAATATCATCACACTTAGAGCCCGATCGAGATACATATATAGTATCAAATACCGGATTTTTATACAAGTGTCGTATACAAAGTTCATATCATCTCACATTACAAATATGAAGTGGTCACTGCCTACACTAGGATCAAATAGAATACAGTTGTGATGACGGTGAGCAAGAGCATGAGCCCGACCAATATCTTCATCCAGTTCTTCTTCCACGAGTGGTTCCTCCACTTGGCTGCTGCCTCCTCTCTAGTCGTGTATCCTTTGTAGTTGTTGCCGCTAAACTTGTTCATTTGTTTGTGATAGTCCTTCCACTCCTCGTAGACTCCTGGAACCCGATCCATGTACACCACACCACCTCGTCGTCATCTCTATAGACGACAAGGCATATTAGTAAAACATGCAATGAAAAGAATTAATAAAGGGTTCACATGCATATATGTTCACAAAATATAAAACAAAGGATCCATAAACCTAAAAGATAGCATCGCGATCATCATAGAAGTAATAAGTTCAAGGACAACACGACCACAATATAGTTAAGTCTAATAACAACGACCGTTTCGACCACAAGATAGTAAAGTTTATGACACACACACTACACGCGTCCATTGAGAATACACACACTCGATCATGCTAGGTACACATCGATCATGAAGAATTCTTCTTCTCGCTCGGCTTCGGGAATGGTTGATAGCCCTCTTTCGTCATCCACGTCCTTGTGTTACCCTGCTTACGGAGGCGTTCTTCGATCTCTCCCTCTTACTCAACCCTCTGGCTTGTTATAGCCCCCCTTGTGTTGACATCTTCAATCATAATTTGCGACAACTTCATATGAATGCGATGGAAGTCTTCTCTAAGATCATCATCATCGGTTCGTGCCAAATTTTTGGCCCATCCTTAGAGACTAGATGGCAGCGTTAGGTTCTGCCAATCCCGGACAGACCCTTTAAGGTGATGGAGGACGTAGAAGGCCTCCTTGGCGCTACCAGTAGCTGGATGCTTGACGCCAGGGAACTCGAGCACGTGCTTGAACACGTGTTTGCCATCCTTGATACATTCCCCCTTATCTACGAAGGTGCATCCCTTCTTGGCATAGCCCTCGAGAGCCTCATTGAGAAGACCCCTTATTATGTGGTAGTCTTTCTTCTTCGTCAAACTCCCTAAGTCGAAATACGTGGCTAGCGAATACCTTGGGGCAAGGACGATGAGTGTGCAGTATTTGTCTCCGCGCAACACAATTGGAATGGAATGTTGGAAAAATAGCAAAGAAAGAAATCTATAAGAAATGCATAAGTTACGGCGGCGAGCGAGTGTGTACTTACTCAGGAAAGAAAGGCAAAAGAACTGTGTCCTTCCTCTTGTTGTCCACCATGAACTTCTCGAGGTACGCCATCGCCTTGGTCTGTGTCTCTGATCCTTCGACCAACTGGCTGTCCCGCATGTAGTAGGGATCCACTATTGTGACTTGCGGGGTACTATCTCTCTTTATCTTCATAGCCAGATTGAGTGCGTATAGGCGTACCAAGTTATAGTCCAACCGTTTTGAGAGAAACAGCTTGAAGGTGTCCTCATACGCTATGAAGAATAGATACGTGGGGGCTTCATCGACGAAGCCCACGTCCGATGGCACCTTGGCCATGAAAACCAGGTAATTTGGATCTTTGTCTTTAATAAGGATACCCTCTAGTGTCTTGACACCCTCATGCAAAGTTAACATGGGTCCAACCGTGATGTGGAGCAGATCCGGAGTCAATATCGGATCACCAGCTACATGAACTCGGGGCAAGCCATATTGTGTGTATGGTACGACGACAGCGTCCTGAGCCCGGATCCTCTTCGAATGAGGCTGGCTCGCAGCCTTCTTATTATTATTACCTCTCTTCCTATGCTTCTGCTTTGCAACAGGATTCTCCACTGCCATCTGCTCATCGGCCGCCTTTTGGAGTGTGTTAGGGATAAAAACCAATCCCGGTTTCTCATGTGGTGGATCGGTGGCCGGAGGCGTCTCTTGAGAAAAACCATGGAAGACCAAGCGCTGCATGCATGTATTGGGCCGACCAGCTTAATGGTCATGAGCTATGAAGGGTTCTTCATCCACAGAAGGCATATACAATCCTTTGCCAGTGCCGGTGTTGATGAAGTCATCAACGTTGACCAATTCATCATCTCCGTGGTTGCCATCATGTGGTGGTGGTAGTGGGGGCGACAGCGGTTGCGGTGCAACGTCTTTGCCATGGACGGTACACACGCTCCCAAGAGTTGCTGGTGATGACTGGTGGTGGCGACGACGGCGGATGCTGCTGGCTTCCAAGGTGGTGGCCGGAGGATCGATTGAGAGGTGGCGCCGGTACTCCCCCCCCCTCGCAAGAAGAATCTGGGTCTTCGGCCATGTCAAAGGCCAGTTGTAGTATTCTCCAAGGGTCTTGTGTTCGTTGGCTCCCTGAGGTTGAAAGGGGGGTCCATGTCATCGCACCCTGTCAACACCCGAGCCAACCTAACCCTCATCACGTCATCATCCATTGGATTGTTGTGCATCGTGCGACTCCCTCATTGCCCCCGGCAGCTCTGGCGGCGGTCGCCTCCTCCTCCGGTGGTGGTGTTATCCTCATCTCCTCCTCCTCCTCATGTTGCTGTTATTGGGACTCCTGCCAGAATGACTTGTTGACATGTCTAGCTTGTTCTTAGACGCTCATGTGCTTAGAAGGGTCGGCCTCGTTGTTGCCCGACATGTTTGCACTCTAGTAAAAAGAGGCAAAAAGTTAGCACAAATCTCGGCCGAAAAATTCGGCATGACCTTTGCTAATTTTTTGACCTAGGAGTGGACATTTCTCAACCGAAATGGAAGTGAATCGACACTTCGGGAGAAACGGGCAACTCAATTGAATAAATATATCCCTGCAAGACAAAACACCTCATCCCCATATTGACAGCCCATGCATTGACCCCAGCATCCATCATCCACATTCAGTATATATATTATAGATACATATGTATAAATACACTCCATGTACCATCAACTACATGTATAACAGATATACACTCAAGGTACCATCAGCTGTAGTATTCTTGAAGAATGTAGATGTACCCTCGGCATAATAGTTGTTATATAGCTCTAGGTACCATCATTCACACAAAAGTATAACATATACATGCATGTATAAGAAGAACTTTAAAAACTTAAAAAGGTACAACAAGGTTCAACAAACTTAAAAACTTAAAAAGGTACAACAAGTATACAGCAACTTAAAAAGGTGCAGGAAGTATACATGCCATGATTGAACACTCCTAGTACTGCTGCAAATTATTTGGACTAGGCAGTAGTTAGTTCCTTATTGGTTTCTCCCTTTTGCAAGAAAGTAGTCACTGCCCCATGAAAAAATATAAAGGAAGTAGTCACTGCCCCATGCATGAACCAATATAAATCATCAACTTAGTGATTCCATGCACCCCAAAATTAATCATCATGTGTTCTATTCCAAAACTATCTTGCAGTCTGATCTACACATATTGCTACACTAGCAAGACTATTTTTCTCTTCTAATATTACACCATGTTAAAAAATTAGTGACTGTATGTTGTTGTCATCTGGTTACTCATGGTTACATATGTATAGCATCTAAATTATTGACTGCACTAGCAAGACTAATTTTCTCTTCTAGCAAGTATGGATATTTGACATAAATACTTATTTGGTTATTTATATTCTGTTAAAACATTGTACAGGAGTATTATTCAGGAGTATGATATGGGCCAATCTCAACGATCAAGACTTGTGCTTGTTGAGCTATTTATCACTTCCTCAACAACGATCAAGACATGTGCTTGTTGAGCTATTGCACCAAAAGGAAACCCCAAGAATTTGTAACCAAATCAAGAAGGATGAAAACTCATGGGCATCTGAACAGTAAGGCCAACTAATTAATATGCACCCCATACTTTGTCCATATCAGGGGTAAGAGAGATAGTGCCAATTATTTTTTGTTCAGACGGACTACTTATGGTGCAATTGTACAAAGAATTGAATGTCATTACTATTCTAATGTAACCAGCCATTCCACCATACCAAAAAATCAAGAGACCGTACAAAATACTCATGGACATCTGGATAGTAAGCCCAACTAATTTACTCCCCATGTTTTGTGTTCAGGGGTAAGAAAGGATATAACCAAACCACATTTATGTTCAGTCATACTACTTACAAAGAACTGAGTGTCACTACTATTTTAACTTAACCATCCCACCATACATTCATGCAGTCAAACCACATTTGTGTTCAGTCATGCAGGAGCCAATGTAACACAAACAGAGATAAAAAATAACCAATTGGAATGGAGCAATTAATGGACTTCACAATGTAAGTACAAGGATCACATAAATATGCAATAAGCAAGCAATTCCAGAATAAAAACTAATTAGCAGTACTTGATAGTACTGTCTTATGCCAAATAAAGTGCCAAGTTGTAAATCAGATCATCGTATATCGAGAGCCAAGGGAAGGATGCAACCAGCGATTACCTGGGACGGCGGACGACGAGGTGGCAAACGGTGGCGGGCGGTGGACGGCGAGGTGGCTGATGGTGCCAGTGGCAAACGACCGTGTGCACTACCCTTCTCCTCCTGCGTGCTGCCGACGGGTTCCTCCTCCTACTATGGCTCCTCCTTCACGGGCTCCGGTGGCTCCTCCTCCACGGGCTCCGGTGGCGGGGGATTGAGTAGACGGTGGATGGCGAGGTGGCTTCTAGACGGTGGCCTCCTCCTCCTTCCTGAATCTTGGCGGCATGGTGCTGGCTCCTACTCCTTCTCCGGTGGGCGGGCGCAATCGGCGGACGGTTCGTCGGGCGGTGCTAGGGTTTGTCGGGTTGGGGAAGGTGGGAAAGGGGGCTAGGGAAGGGGAAAGGGGAAGCAGGGATGAACCGGTTATTTGGCTAAGTGCCAAAATTCTATGGCGCATATCTGAAGGATGCGCCACATAATTGCAATGTTTCTGTGGTGCATCACCCTGATATGCGCCACAGAAAGTTGGCACTTAGTCAAATAGCAGATGCGCCTAGTTGTGACGGATAACCTTTAATACCCTAGTGGTTAGCTAGTTGGCTGCCTCCCTGGGGCAACCAGGTTCAAATCCTGGTTCTCTCCCAATTTGTATTTCTTTTTTTAAAAAGTAATTTTAATTATGTTAAATCATGCAAGAACATATATGTGTACATATTTGCGAGTACACATAATTATATTATTCTCAAACCCCCCAATATTTGCGAGTACATCAATATCCATATACATACATGAATTAATATCATATAAATAATTATATTATTCTCAAAAAAAACCTGAATCATATATATCAATATAATTTTAGTCGAGCTAGAGTCTCTTCATAATCTTCTTGCCCTTTTTTGTCGCGGTTGAATACTTTAGCCCGTGCACTTTAAGATTTCTTCTTGTGAATGGACAACCTTTAGTACGTAGTGTGGTCTTCCTTCTTACTTTAGTAGTAGTAGGCATGTCGAAGTACTTGTCGAATTCCTCTTCGATCTTCGAATCGCCGTTCTTGTCAAAGTTTTGCTCGTTGGTGGCTCCTTCCATTCCGATGATGCTCATATTTCCCTCCTAACTACAACACGGTTGGGCTTTGATGGGTCGGTAATAAAAACATTGATCAACTTGGCTAGCTGATGGCTGTGAAATACCACCTCTTTTAGCCATATAAAATGTGTCATTTATCTCTCATATTATGTTTCTTCCGGCTATAGCTATGCCTTATATGCATGACTTCTAGTTCTCATTTACTTTCATATGAGCTTTGCACATTTAGTAGTTTAGGTAGAATTTTATCACTTTCCTTGCTTATGACATGTGTGTAGGTGTTGGTGAAGATTATGGATAAAAAGGAACAAAAAGAGCATAGTATGGAGGAGCTGCAGGGACCAGACTTAGCAATTTGAGAGGTTGGAAAAGTGAATTTTTTCAACTTCCCAAAATAAATATCCAAGACTATCGGTTTGTAGCCCTCGACGAGACGAACTCAACAAACCTAAGAACACCCAAAGCGGAGTTCATATGAAGAAATGACGACCAAAATACTAAAGGATCTACAAGTTCAACGACCAACTATACGACCGGAACTAAAAGTTCTCGCCATATAGTTTGGCCGTTTAGTTGATAAAAAGGTCACAAACGATGGGATTTCGCCCTAGAGAAGCTCCAGAACCTTCCCTATGTCATATGATGCTACTTGGGGAACCATAGGGCACCCCCAAGGCCTATATAAAGGAGGGAGGACCCAAGAGAGAGCCACCAAGCCATATCCTCCACCACGGCAGAGCCCTGCCGCCGTGCCACCGCCATAGCCGCCTCCAATCAGATGTACCATCACCATCACACAAGAGGAGAACGGACTAGGATATTGAAGGCCTCCACATCGATCTACATCGTCATCTTCATCAACAACGTCTTCATCACCGATCCCCTTTGGTTACTTGTTGTAATTCTAGATTGAATCTTGGATTTGCACTTGTCTTCAATTGTATCATCATACTTCATCCATATTCTATCCATGATGTTGATTGCCTTTATGTGTGAGTAGTTTCCTTTGTTCTTGGGGAGATGGAGAAACCCTAGTATGAGATTGAATTGAGATAAAGATTATTATGTGATATTGTTATGTGTCTATGTTAGATTTCCTTCATCTTGATGTTGGGTGAAGCGCGCCACTCAATATGCGCCTCACTAAGGACTAGATGGAGGGGACTACTTGTTGGTAGTCAGAGGGCTGATAGCACTTATGGTGACTATAAAGTTGTTGTCATTCCTTACGTATCAACTTGGGAACCGAGGAGAACTCACGGAACATTGTCCATGCCATGGGATACATCCTACGGGGTAAAGTCCCTTAATAGCGCAGTAATTCGATTAATGTCGATTGTTGTTTGTTGTGGTTATGACGGATGATGTGTGCAGTGGTTGCTGCCTATTCGTCCATATATGGAGCTCCTCCCACACATGTCATAAATGGTCTTATTCATTAGAGTAAAATGCACCGTAGGTCCTAAAAGTTTGGAGGAAATGGTATGCAGGTCCTAAAAGTTTCAACTCGTGTACCGGAGGTCCTAATTCTCGGTTAGTTATGCACTACAGGTCCTAATTCTGCGTTGATTGTGCATTGCAGGTCCTAATTCTCAGCCATAGCCCTAGCTACAGTGCACATGGATCTAATAATTAGGACCTCCGGTACATGAGTTGAAACTTTTAGGACCTGCATACGGTTTTCTCCAAACTTTGAGGACCTCTTGTGCATTTTACTTTATTCATTATAATAATTTTGATCACTCTTTCTAATTACTAGTGGTGGATCCACTACTCCCTGAGAACTCTTTCCATCATCTTGCAGACTTTCATAATCATACTTGCATGCTCTTGTTTACTTACAGCTTTAGTCTAGTTATTGTTCTCTTATTTGAAACCCAAAAATATCTTTTACACAAAACTCACATTTTATCTTGTTACTTAGAACATTATTTAGCATTACTATTTTAGTATTTAGTTCAAAGAGTTATTAGACTTCAGAATCATGCTCCCTGTGGGATCGGTATCTTTATTTTTAAACTAGCTACAAACGATCTATGCACTTGCTGCCATCAAGCTATTTTCTGGCGCCGTTGTCGGGGAGCTAAGCGTTGTAGGTCTTTTAGCTTTTGTTTATTTATTTTAGTTTTGCTAGATTTTTTTTAAGCTTTTTTTATTTGCTGCATTTGTCTTTTTGCTTTTGTTTAGAAACCAAAAACCCATAAAAATATTTGTTACTAATCATGTCTTCCGAGATAACTACCTTCCAACAGATGAATATAATGGAGGAGTCAAAGGGAAGGACTTTGGGAGATATTCATAAGAGGCAAGGCATATTAAAAGAATGGTTGACTTGGGTGGACAAGTATTCATCCATACTATGTGCCTCTTATCAATTATGTTGTGATTGTTGCAAATCTCTAGATCACCTCAATTATCAATGTAAGTATAATTATTTTGATACCGAACTAGCAGACTATAATAGAGATGAGTTTAAATGCCTTGCTAGGGAGGACACATTACAATTTGTGCTTTTTACTGGTTGAAAGAGTTGTTATTTCGTTTAAGAGATATACAGGTAGAAAGTAAACCACTCGATATGATCTATAAAGAAGTTCACCCTATATTCTATTATTGCCTAGATAACTTCCATGATAATGAATTTATTGTTAGGCGGATTAAAGCTGCCATGGAAGAATCTAACCTTTTGCAGGGTGCTCCAAAAGATAATGTGGAAACTCCACTCAAAGAGCCTCCACCTAAACCACTGAAACATGTTGTTAAGAAGTAGGTGGCACTTGATGTTGCACCCTCTCAACTAGTGGAAGGTAAGCCCGAAGGTAAGACTATCGTTGAGCTACTCACAAATTATCTTATTAAGAATGAAGAGGAGCAATTTGATCAACCACTTGAATCTCCTACTTATGAAAATAACTTTCCACACACAAATAGTATGCATGCAAACGATATCTCATTATCTAGTAATGATTTCTATAAGTCCCAACTTTATGATGATTGTTCTAAGGAGAATTTGTGCCTAGACAGTGATTTTGGGGACTTTGGTGAGGAACTAGAAATTGAATCTTTCTACGAATGTTGTGATGCTATTAACATGGGACAGGAATCCTCATTGAAAGAGGAGGATGAGTATTTTGAAGAACAAGTGAGCAATATGATGGTAAGAGAAATGTATTCCCAAATAGTAGAATATGCTAAAAAGTTAATTTCTTCAGATGCAATAGATGATCCAATAATATGTCCTCAATGTATGAAACTTGGGCACTAGTTTCGTTTTCAATGCTCTGATACCTTTAATCAATCTTCAGTGTCTTATAATAATGGTGATGTTACTAGTGAAGTATTAGAGTATATTATCTTTGAAGGTGCCTATGAGTTGATAATACATGTCATATCATGTATTAATAGTGAAGATAGTGTTCTCATAAAAATAGCTTATGAAATCCTGCAACGTATTTCTTGGTATTCTCATGAACATTTTAGTGAGAATACACTTATTATGAGGAGTAAGGCACGGAGAAAACCCGTAGCACACAAAGTTACTTGTTTGAAGGAAATATCATTGGAGAAGGACGAAGTTCCTTCCCAAGAAGAGGATGAACACAAAGAAGAACCACTAATCCTTAAGGATATGCAACCAATGGACACGTGGGAGCAGGTGGATTATTGTTCTAGTAATTTGTCAAATTTATTCGAAGGGATGAGGCAATATAATGGTAAGCCTAACAAGCTTTATGATTATGAATGCATTCCTCTCTTTAAAGAATTTTTATCAACAAATACTCACATAAACAGTAATAATGTAAAACACTTGGAATACATAGTTTATGAAGGGTCTCATGAGCTGCTTAGGAAAATTGGTATTATTATGAAAAGTAGCGATAATGAGGATTTAGCAAGGTATAATAATGTTATGGATTATATTGTCAAGAACATTTTAGTGGGAATGCACTTGTGATAAAGAGTAAGGAGCTATGTAAAACAATAGTTCCTGAAACTAACATTTTGCAGGAACCATTGGAACGAGGAGGAACACCTAAAAGGTGAGGTTGAAGACAAACATCATTCTACTAACAATAAGTTTTTTATGATGCCCCAGTCTCTAGTAATGATTCTTATTGTGTTGAAACTGAAGATAATTTATCTGCGGAGGCTTTATGCCTAGATACTCATTTAGAGAACACTAATAATTATGAACTAGAGATAAATCCTTGTAGTATTAATGAGCAGGTTTTGGGAGAGCACATCTTTGATGAAATATTTGTTGATGATGCTTCTTTTTATGAGTGGATTGATAACTCTAGAACTGATGAACTTGATAGCAAGTGTGATGAACTAGAGAATAGAGACACTTTTTGAATTTTTCCCTGCTGCTAAAGATGAGTATTATAAAGTGTTCCCTCGTGATAGTGTATCCCAACAAGAGTAATATGAATTGTATCCCGATGATGCTATTAAAGGTAAAAGGTTTGAATTTATATGTAAATATCTAATCCTTTTGTTGAAGCTATCTAGGGAGGTATGCTCACCACACATGGCGCATCAAATCATCATTTGTGAGAAATAACACATTTATCTACATGACTCTGATGCACCGTAAGCGGGTGAGACTTCGACCAGGCTATAATAGTAAGTGCTCCAAACCACTTTTGGAGGTAAGAATAAATAGTTCTCTCGCTCCTATAAATTGAAATAATAAATGATAAAAGCCTAGCTACTTGGTTATAAGAAAGCGCTTCCCGGGAGGCAGCCCGGAAGTCATTAGGTGTCTTTCTTAGTTTTGTGTCTTGAGTCTTGATGCATTCATGTTGCATTGGCATTTTTATTCTTTGCATGATTTGCTATTAGAGTTATCTTGTTGTAGTTTTCAAAAGGTAGAATTTATTATTACTATGTGTTGCATATATATTGGTTGTACTTAAATCCCGTTGTATACATGTTGTTGTTGGTCAAAAATTTAAGCTGCTATTTTACTATCAAAACAAGGTGTTTCACTAAGTTTGAGGATAAGAAAGAATTCTCGAAAAATTATTTTGATGTCTACTGAAGGTTTAACGACCAACTATATGGCATGAATAAAAAATTCTAGCCATATAGTTTGGCGGTATAGATATCTTTGCCATCAATAAATTTTCTTTCTTAGGTACTGAAGGTTTAACGACCAACTATACAGCGGGAATAAAAATTCCGGCCATATAGTTCCGACCATATAGATATCGATTCCTTCATCAAAATTCTTTTCCAAGGTACAGTAAGTTTAACGACCAACTATACGGCGGGACCCTTTTGGTCTGGCCATATAGTTGCACCCGTATAGTTGAGAAAACCCCTCAAACGCCAACTAGAAGGTAACCATTGCTCAAAATTTTATTGTTTCTTCTTCTTTCTTCTTCTAAAAACCTTGAAACACCACCTGGGAGCTTCTCCCATGATCTAGAGAAGCCGAGCATATGTAAGCAATAAATTTCTACCTTCGAAACCTCCTAGACTATAATTCTCTAAAGAAGTTCATGTTTTCTTTTTTACTTTCCTTTTATCGGTGGGGTAAACGAACTATGTTCGTATACCAAACCAATGCATTTTATTTTGTGTGTTATTTACGCAGGGACTTGAACCTTGTGTAATGACGTGTACAGTAGTGTCGACCGTGCAAACACTCACATGACCCACTTGGTTGCTTCAATTCAACGCTTCGACAATCAGTGTCTGGTAAAACCTTCCAACTCAAACCTCTTTTAATAAGCGCATAGGGGCTGCACACTCGTGTCTCGTATCCTGTTTCGCTTGCACCTCATCACAATCTAGGAGAGGCATCTTCTAAGAACTAGTTTGGCTTCGGTTGATGAACCAACTCAGTGGGACTTGTATTTTATCACTTGTGAGCTAAACCCATGTCTTCAGAAACACAAAAATATTTTGTTTTCTTTTTAGTTTTTAAGCAAGTCCTCAAGGAAAGCACACCGGGCCATAACAAGAAATACATGTTGAAGCAAAGGTTCTTTGTCCATCAAATCAGAGGTTACTTGTACCTCAACAATAAAGTGTCACCCTTGTTTTCAACTAAGCTTGTGGAAGTAACCACTTATCACACTCTCTTTTGGAAACTGTATTTTCTCTTTTCTTTTGGTGATATACTCAAGTTTGGTTCTTGCAAAGTTCTAAGCTTGGGGAGGTTACTTCTGCATGTGTAGAGTCTTGTGCAATGTTCGTATTCGATGAAGGTTTAATGCAATCATGTATCCCACTATTTTAGAATGCTTGTTTAAGTGAGTCTAGTTATGTATTCATATGGGGGATACACTTGCTCATGATAGGCACCATAGGAGTTGACTTAGCGCTTGTATGCATCTTGCCAAATTGTTTATCAAGATTGTGACACTATTTGTGATCCTCTAGAAAACATTGCCACAATCTCGACACTTGGAAAGAATGAATACTTGATCAAGATCTTTTGTAATTTGTTGGTTGTCACTAAATAGCTTTGTCTTAAATGAATAGGTTATGCTCGACCCCATAATGTCAAAACAATAGACTTGATAGTTTGCTTACAGAAGGAGTGATACGTCCATTTTGCATCACTATTCTATGTCATAATTCACTGTTATTCATTGATATATTTCATATTAAGAGGTAATACTTATGTTATTTTATCTGTTTTTGCATGGTTGATGACTTTTGGAGCATGGACCGCTGCATTCATGATTCTGATGGAAAAGGTGTTGTTTGGAGGCAAAATTCGCGAAGATCCGAAAATCCGGGAAAATATACAGAAAATCCTATTTTTCCAGAAGACGGAGGCTGCCAGAAGAGGGAGTGGAGATGGGCCACAGGGGGCCCACACCACCCCTTGGCGCGGGCCACCCTAGGTTGCGCCACCAGGTGGTGTGGCCGCCCTAGCCCACCTCTGGCACTCCCCTCTGGCGTATATTATCCTCCCGAAACCCTAAGACTCAGAGAGCGACCACAGAAAGATTTCGCCGCCTCTACGGGGCGGAAAACACCGAGAGAGAAAGATCTCTTCGGCAGACAGATTTCTGCTGGGGGAATTCCTTCCCGGAGAGGGAAGATCGTCGCCATCAACACCACCATCAAGCTGGACTTCATCGGGATCATCATCATCATCACCACCATCATCACCATCAGCACCCTCATCACCATCTCCATATTGCTGTAACATTTATGTTGAATCTTGCATAGTTCATAGGGGAAACTTTCCCGATGTTGATTACTCTTTGTAGTTGATGCTATTGAGTGCCATTGAATTATTGTTTATGTTCAGATTTTTATACATCATTATTTCATCTCTGATCATGATCCATATGATGTCTTGTGAGTAGTTCATTTTGTTCTCGAGGACATGGGAGAAGTCATGTTGTTAGTAGTGGAGTTGTGTTGAGAAAGATTCAATAGTTTGATATTTAAGTTGTGGTGTACTTCTTCTAGTTGTGTCATGTGAACGTCGACTACATGACACTTCACCTATATGGTCCTAGGGGAATGCATTGTGTATTTGGCTACTAATCGCAGGGGTTGCCGGTGTGACAGAAACCTGAACCCCCATTAGGAAACCATTGCACAAGGTATGTAAGGGTCTTAGAGTTTAAAGTTGTGGTTAGGTTTCTACCTTAATTACTTTATTGTACTTATGGATGTTTGCAAGGGGTATAATCATAAGTATGTATTAGTCCTAGGAAGGTCGGTACATTAGCACAGGTTCACCCACACAACACTTAGCAAGCTAAAGAAGATTAATCAACTATGTGAAGCGAAAGCACTTGACAGTCTTCCCATGTGTCCTCAAGAACGTTTGGTCATCTTAAGTAATACAACCGGCTTATCCTTTGCTGCATAAAAGATTGGGCCACTTGCTGCATTTATTCCTACTGTCTTTTATTTACTCGTACATTCGTTTACTTGCTATATCAAAAAACCCTAAAAATCTGTTTGCTAAGTATTTGCAGAGAATTCCTGATCCATACCACTAGCCAGCACCTTCTGCTCCTCGTTGGGTTCGACACTCTTACTTATCGAAAATACCGCGATACACCCCCTATACTTGTGGGTCATCAAGACTATTTTCTGGCGCCATTGTCGGGGAGTGAAGCGCTATTGGAGAGTGGAACTGGTAAAGGAAATTTCTACTGTGAGTATTGTTTACTTTTGTTAGTTGCTTTATTTTTGTTATGGATAATTTGCTGAGTTTCTTATTTGGTAATGCTACTACCACTGCTAAGGTAGTAGATAAACCACCACCTGCTGAGAATGATGTTTTTAAAATACCTACAAGAATTATTGATCGTGTTATGGATAACTACTATGTTGGGGATGGAACAGTCCATCCTGGTGATCATTTGCTCTTTATACACGAATTATGCGGGTTGTTCAAGTGTCCAGGTATTACTACAGATCAAGTTAAGAAGAATTTATTCTCATTATCACTGAAAGGAAGAGCTGAGGAATGGTATAAGCTACTGAAGAATGGTCAAGCTCTGGAATGGGAGGAAATAGTGCCTCTCTTTTATTCAAAGTTTTATCCTCCTAGTGAGATTCATAAAGATCAGAATCAAACATACAAATTTTGGCCTCTTGATGGAGAGAGTACAGCTCAAGCTTGGGGGAGACTGAAGTTACTAATGCTCAAATGTCCCATTCATGAGCTTCCCAACAATATTATTATCAACAACTTTTATGCAAGGCTCCCTCCACATGACAAGGATTTATTGGATGCTTCTTGTGCTGGATCATTCACTCGCATGGAAGAAGAAGCTAAATGGGATCTTCTGGACCGTATTCAAGACAATGTTGAAGCATGGGAGAATGACAAAGGTAGAAAGTCAGGTATAAATTATTATTATGAATGCATTAAAACTTTTATGGGAACTGATGACTTTCAAAATATTAAAAATGCTTATGGTCTAGACTCTCAAGCTATTTCTTCTTATTTTAAGGCTTTTGCTTCCTACATTGAAGTGCCTAAAAAGAAGTGGAATAAGTATCATGAACCTTATAAAGATATTACTAAGAGTGTTCCTGCAAGAAATACTGAAGTTTATACTGCTAATTATGTCTTACATGAACCTTATATTGAGAAAATGTCTTTCCCAGTTAAGATGAAGGAACACTCTATGATAGCTAGTATGGTTAATGAAAGTACGAATGAAGCTGTTGAACCTATGGTTGATGAACCTATAATAGCAAATGTGAAAGACTTTGTTACTAAATATGAAGAAGAGGGACACACTATCCTTTGTAAGGATACCTCTAATATTGTTTCACAAAGTAGTGTTATGAGAGCTAGTATTCCTGAGTTTTCTGTTAGAATGAGCGATCATTGCTATGATGGTTCTTGTGATAGTTATATTGTTAAGTTTATGCATGATACTGAAAGTTACTATGAGAGAGGGAAAAGTGTTCTTATGCATCTCAATAATATCAAGTTTCCTTGTTTTATGCTGAAAGTTTTTATGTTGCACTTCTTTTGCCTTCCTATGCAAGTAGCCTCTAGTTTCAACAACTTGTTTGTTTACAAAATGCATTTTCATAGGAAGTGGGTTAGACTTAAATGTGTGTGTGTTTTTTCTTCTTAATGCTCTCTTTCACTTCAATTCATATTCCTGAGTGAGCATCTTCAAAATTATCATGCCCATCTTAATGGCTATAAAGAAAGAGCTTTTTGGGAGACAACCCAATTTGTTTTTGCTTTCAGTTTGTTTTTGTTTCTTTGAGTCTTGGAAGTTATTACTTCGGTAATAACCTCTCCTTATCCGTTTTGTTTGGTTTTCCTATCAAGATCAACCTCTAATGAGAGAGAAGTAAGATTTGGGGAAGTTGCTGTCCCGAAACAGATTTTTGTGCTTCACCGTAAAAATTCGTGAGAGATCTCTATCTGTCGGATTGAGATGTAATGTTTTGTGCTTCTGACCCAGGTTGTTATTTAACTTTCGTTAGTTTTGCACCTTTTGATTTGAGCAATAGAAGATTTTCGAAAAAATTGATCTTTACCTGCTGGTCTGTTTTGACAGATTTTGCCACTCTTGCATTTGCTTCTTTAATCGATTCCCTTTTTAAATATTTTTGGGTTTTCAGAAGGAGTTGCTACAGTAGCTTATGTTTTGATGGTTTTCAGTTGAAGTTTGGACTTAAAAGGTTTTATCACTTCACTTGTACTAATGTTGCTAATGAGAACCGTGTGCAGTTTTGTGTGAAAGAAATTTCCAGGTAGCGGAGATAATGGTGTAATGAGAAAGAAAGGTTTCATGACTCAAGTAATAAGTGTATGAAGATGAAGATATTGATGTCATTCAAGTGGTGACTCCGGAAGAATCTACTGGATACCAAATTCAGAGACCTGCAGAGTTCGTTTCCAAATAGGTAATAGTTCTGGTAAGAAAAGTTCCACGAAAATACTATCCAACTATATTTTTACAGTTTTTAGTCAATAAGGAAAGCTACGAAGCGAAAGAGGGACGGAAACGGAGCCAGAGTGGCTCACACCACCCTGTGGCGCAGGTCCTCCCTTGGCCATGCCACCAGGTGGTGAGTCCACCCCGGACTCCGCCTCCGACTCGTTTTCTCCCAGTACCTTCCTTTTGTTGTGAAAATTCATAATATATAATCCCCCGGATCCCCCGAGGTTCGTATATCGTGTTTTCGTCGTGTTTTCGTGTCAATCTGTTTCTGCCAGGAACTATCTTTGAAAGCTTAGAAGCACAATGGTGTACGCCAGGGATAAAGGAAAGGAGCCTATGGCGGAAGATCTCCAAGACCCCAGGCAGGAGAAGGAGATCAAGAGCAAAGGTGAAGAGGAGGCAAAGCACACCGGCACCACCATTGCAAGCATTGGAGTGGTGGTGAACCCTGCCAGGATCAGAAGGACTGCACGGATGTCAACTGGAGGGAAACCTCCGCGTCACTGTTTAGCTCCTCGCCATGCAGGGAAAGAAGACTCCAAGAAGGAACCATGGAAAAGGAATCACAAGAGCTGGGATCCACAATATGACATGATCATGCACCACATCGAGCACAACTCGGAGTTGATTCGTACTCTCACCTTCGAGATTGAGGACTTGGGGAAATTGATCAAGAAGCTCATCGAGGGGATACCACCACCACCAAAGGAGTAATTCATCATCAGGTTTGGCATCCCCTTGGTTTGTTCCAAGCTTGGGGGAGTGCCGCGGTATCACATCACTATCTTCTATCTTTTTACCTTATTAGTAGAGTCATATCATGAATAGAGAAGTTATTATGTAGGATGGTTTGCATTATGGAAGTGTCCCCTCTCTCGTTAGATATGTATCCCTTGGTGTGAGTTGCTGTTATGGAATATTAATGAGAAGTTATATCATTCACTCTTTTGCATAGCTTATACTAGTTTTCAATTCGTGGTTATATGATTGATCTTGTTGTTAGTATTGGTATCACTTCGGGATCATTGAGTTAATTTAGTTGGTTTTGGCAAACCTGGCTCGGTCAGTAGCAACACTATTTTTGAGAGTTGAAAGAAAAGATAAAAGTACTCTAAAGAAAAATTATTTCATCATCTTTCTTTCTTGATTTGCTCATAAGTCTAGTATTCTCTAGTTAAGATCTTTTGTGCTTCCAAGGAAGATTGCATGTTTGTTTTTATCACTTGTATGTTTGTTTGTTTCCTTCAACTCTTGTACTTGCTACCCAGCCTTGCTAGCCAAAAACCCGTACTAAGAGGGAATTCTTCTCGTGCATCCACTCCTTAAAACCAAAACCTTTGCCATTTGTGTCCACCATACCTACCTATTAGCATTATTGCTATTCCAAGTAAATTCTTGTTTTATCTACCTTCCAAATTAAAACTTGTTATGTGAAAATTAGTGATTAAAGCTCTCACGAACTTGATGGAACACCTTACTCTTCTTGCACTTAATAAACCTGAACCATTGGGTCCTTCTTTGTTGCGTATATGCTTGCGCTTTATGAGTTGAAGTTAGCAGAACCATGCATCATGGGGAACGCTTTCAACATTGCATTGGTACTTTGTACCTAGTCATATCATGTTCTTTTGCTTATGGATCCCGGCGGTGTGAAATAAAAGTGGAACTTGTAAGATCATGGAGTTTATATGTGTGTTAGAGAAACGCATGGGCCGCTAGCCTAAGCCACGCCTAATCATGGTGGAAACTTGCAGCATAACCATAGTGAGCATTCTGTGAAGCATCCTTAATAAAAACCTATGCAAATAGGAAATAAAAAGATCGCTGAGATGCTCATTGTCTGCTTGCCTTGTCATTTTGATTATGGGATAGCTCCTGGGTCATGTGCAAGAGGTACCCCGTTGGCGGTTCTCAATGATACACATGTGTTTACAATGACAAGAGCTTACTCGTGACTGAAGTTGAGTAGCATGAGGTTCAGTACTCATAAGTAAGGGGCATGAGATTTCAACTTATAACTTGTCAAGCATATCCTCTTAGTTGTGTCACTTTAACCTTAATCACCAAAAGATGCCTATGATAGGGGAAATGAGAGCTGAAAGCTAGTAAGTATCATAATTTTTGGGAGCTCTTTATGAGACTTGCAATCCCTGCTTCCCTCTGCGAAGGGCCCTTCTTGTTACTTCTTACTTGAGTCAGTAAACCTACTCCCTTCTATCTCAGCAAGTATTTTGAGTTGTTGTGTTTCATTCATTCATATGATGATTTATTCAATCATGTTTCTTATGTTCCTTGCTTTCCACATTGCTCTTATCTTGATGTTTACTACTTTGAAAGCTATCTTTGAAAACCAGTTATTTGTGAACTCTAGCAAATTATCAACTATTCTTCGATCAAGAGCTAAGTTTGCCATTACCAATTATGATTCACTTTATGTATCTTTATTGTGTTTCCTTTACTCATTGCAAGTTGAGTTATATAATAGTGAGTTGTCTTCTATTATGATCTATGTATTGATGAATGTGATGCTTCTTGTCCGTATTATTTTATCGACTCTTCACTCCATAAACCTGAGGCCATGTTTATTGAGCTCAGTTTCGCTTGGGGACAAGCGAAGTCTAAGCTTGGGGGAGTTGATACGTCCATTTTGCATCACTATTATATGTCATAATTCACTGTTATTCATTGATATATTTCATATTAAGAGGTAATACTTATGTTATTTCATCTGTTTTTGCATGGTTGATGACTTTTGGAGCATGGACCGCTGCAGTCAAGATTCTGATGGAAAAGGTGTTGTTTGGAGGCAAAATTCGCGAAGATCAGAAAATCCGGGAAAATATACAGAAAATCCTATTTTTCCAGAAGACGAAGGCTGCCATAAGAGGGAGTGGAGATGGGCCACAGGGGGCCCACACCACCCGCTGGCGCGGGCCACCCTAGGCCACGCCACCAGGTGGTGTGGCCGCCCTGGCCCACCTCTGGCACTCCCCTCTGGCGTATATTATCCTCCTGAAACTCTAATACTCGGAGAGCGACCATAGAAAGATTTCGCTGCCTCTGCGGGGCAGAAAACACCGAGAGAGAAAGATCTCTGTGGCAGACAGATTTCTGGCGGGGGAATTCCTTCCCAGAGAGGTAAGATCGTCGCCATCAACACCACCATCAAGCTGGACTTCATCGGGATCATCATCATAATCATCACCATCATCATCACCATCAGCACCCTCATCACCATCTCCATATTGCTGTAACAATTGTGTTGAATCTTGCATAGTTCGTAGGGGAAACTTTCCCAGTGTTGATTACTCTTTGTAGTTGATGCTATTGAGTGAACCATTGAATTATTGTTTATGTTCAGATTGTTATACATCATTATTTCATCTCTGATCATGATCCATATGGTGTCTTGTGAGTAGTTCGTTTTGTTCTTGAGGACATGGGAGAAGTCATGTTGTTAGTAGTGGAGTTGTGTTGAGAAAGATTCAATAGTTTGATATTTAAGTTGTGGTGTACTTCTAGTGGTGTCATGTGAACGTCGACTACATGACACTTCACCTATATGGGCCTAGGGGAATGCATTGTGTATTTGGCTACTAATCGTTGCCGGAGTGACAGAAACCTGAACCCCCGTTAGGAAACCATTGCACAAGGGACGTAAGGGTCTTAGAATTTAAAGCTGTGGTTAGGTTTCTACCTTAATTACTTTTTTGTACTTACGGATGTTTGCAAGGGGTATAATCACAAGTATGTATTAGTCCTAGGAAGGTCAGTACATTAGCACAGGTTCACCCACACAACACTTAGCAAGCTAAAGAAGATTAATCAACTATATGAAGCAAAAGCACTTGACAGTCTTCCCATGTGTCCTCGAGAACGTTTAGTCATCTTAAGTAATACAACCGGCTTGTCCTTTGCTGCATAAAGGATTGGGCCACTTTCTGCATTTATTCCTACTATCTTTTATTTACTCGTACTTTGTTTACTTGCTATATCAAAAACCCCTAAAAATCCGTTTGCTAAGTATTTGCAGAGAATTCCTGATCCATACCACTAGCCAGCACCTTCTGCTCCTCGTTGGGTTCGACACTCTTACTTATCGAAAATACTGCGATACACCCCCTATACTTGTGGGTCATCAAGGAGTTGTCAATTGGAAATGATATTTTGAAGTTTTGAGTTCTATGCTAAATAAGGTGTTGTTTAATTGTCTTAAGAGTTTAGCCTTAAAGATACTCAACACCATAGATGTGATGATCGACTTGATAGTACTCTTTGAAAGGATTTGTTTGAAGAAACTAATATTTAGCGGTAATTGAGATGCATGCCAAATATTGACATGTTGATTAAAGTATGATATTGCTTTATGCGTTTCTACACCACTGTCGCACAACATGGGATGTTAACAACTCCGCTACCCTTTGAACAGTCCAAAAAGGAGAAACTCTTGGAGTTTGGCTATGAGTTGCCCAACATATGTAGCAGAAATGCTATATTTGGGTATGTATTGGTATTCTCATGGGCCTGCGTTCAAAGCAAAAGAGGGAATACTCCTCTGACCATTATGAGAAATCATTATACCAAGAAGGGAAACCTTGGTAATGGTCACGAGTATCCATTCTTAACCTGCATAGTCTGATTAAGCACACTAAGTTTTGGCATGATCTCATTACTGATGAATTGAAGTTTTAGAAAGATAAAGAATAGAAAATGAGTGTTTGATAGCCATGATTCATTTATGTGGATGACCAAATGAGACACTCTAATGCTATGCTTCTTTTGACATGTTCTTGCGTTTCATTTTGGCATAAATCTCGTTACTAAGAGATAAACTTTCTGAAAGCTCAATAACTGATGTTTGCACTTGAGAGCCTTAACTAGATGACATGATTGGGTAGAATCGATAAACTTTATTCCTATTTATGCTTGACATCTATTTGTGACTAAGTTTTGCCTCATAAAAAACAATGACATGAAAAGTTATACAAAAGGTGCAATAAGAGGATCACAAGTTTGTCTGCAAGTAGATTCACTGTTGACATGGAGCATATAAGTTTTGATGAATCTTTAGTGGTCTTTATAACTGAGCTTATGTTGCCTTGTATGAATACATGTTTTCTCTCTTCGAGCTTGTAGAAGAAATAAGGATGCAAGGCAATGATTTCCAATGATAAGCTATTTCACAACCACTAATTTATTATTGACCCTTCCTGCTCAAGGACGAGCAAGGTATAGCTTGGGTAAGTTGATGGATGTGAAATACCACCTCTTTTAGCCATATAAAATGTGTCATTTATCTCTCATATCATGTTTCTTCCAGCTATAGTTATGCCTTATATGCATGACTTCTAGTTCTCATTTACTTTCATATGATCTTTGCACATTTAGTGCTTTAGGTAGAATTTTATCACTTTCCTTGTGTATGACATGTGTGTAGGTGTTGGTGAATATTATGGATAAAAAGGAACAAAGAGAGCATAATATGGAGGAGCTGTAGGGACTAGACTTAGCCATTTGAGAGGTTGGAAAAGTGAAATTTTCCAACTTCTCAAAATAAATATCCAAGACCATAGGGTTGTAGCCCTCGACCAGACGAACCCAACGAGCCCAAGAACACCCAAAACAGAGTACATATGAAGAAATGGCGACCAAAATACTAAAGGATCTACAAGTTCAACGATCAAACTATATGGTTGGAATAGTTTCGGCCGTATAGTTTGGTCGTATAGTTGGTAAAAAGGTTGCAAATGACGGAATTTCGCCCCAGAGAAGTTCCAGAACCTTCCCTAAGTCATATGAAAATATTGGGGGAACCCTAGGGTACCCCCAAGGCCTATGTAAAGGAGGGAGGACCAAAGAGAGAGCCACCAATCCATATCCTCCACCATGGTGGAGCCCTGCCGCCGTGCCATCGCCATAGCTGCCTCCCGTCAGATCAACACCATCACATAAGAGGAGAAGGGACTAGGATCTTGAAGGCCTCCACATCGATCTACATCATCATGTTCATCAACAACGTCTTCATCACCGATCCCCTTTGGTTACTTGTTGTAATTCTAGATTGAATCTTGGATTTGCACTTGTCTTCAATTGTATCATCATACTTCATCCATATTCTATCCATGATGTTGATTGCCTTCATGTGTGAGTAGTTTCCTTTGTTCTTGGGGATATGGAGAAACCCTAGTATGCGATTGAATTGAGATATAGATTTTTATGTGATATTGTTCATTATGTGTATGTGTTAGATTTCCTTCATCTTGATTATGGGTGAAGCGCGCCACTCAATATATGCCTCACTGAGGACTAGATGGGGGAACTACTTGTTGGTAGACGGAGGGATGATAGAACTTACGGTGACTATAAAGCTATTATCATTTCTTACGTACAACTAGGGAACCGAGGAGAACTCACGGAACATTGTCCATGCCATGGGATACATCCTACGGGGTAAAGTCCCTTAATAGCGCAGTAATTCGATTGATGCCGATTGTTGTCTGCTGTGGTTATGACAGATGATGTGTGTAGTGGTTGCTGCCTATTTGTCCATATATGGAGTTCCCCCCCACGCATATCATAAATGGTCTTATTCATTATAATAATTTTGATCACTCTTTCTAATTACTAGCGGTGGATCCACTACTCCCTGAGAACTCTTTCCATCATGTTGCAGACTTCCATAATCATACTTGCATGCTCTTGTTTACTTACAGCTTTAGTCTACTTATTGTTCTCTTATTTGAAAACCCAAAAATATCTTTTACACAAAACTCGCATTTTATCTTGTTACTTAGAACGTTATTTAGCATTTCTATTTCAGTATTTAGTTCAAAGAGTTATTAGACTTCAAACTCCTGCTCCCTGTGGGATCGATATCTTTATTTCTAAACTAGCTACAAACAATCTGTGCACTTGCAGTCATCACTAGCGAGTACCCAAGGCTCATTTTTTGCGTAGGTGTTCTTCGTCAATTTGGCATCTGGTATAACCATTGTGGTGAAATACTGGCCTTCTTTTTCCACGTTCTTGGCCCATCTAACACGGAACATCGGTGCGATCTCTCCATAGTAGTCGAGCTCCCATATCTTCTCAATCCTTTTGTAGAATCTTTCCATGACAGTAGTCTCGTCATCGGCGAAGGATAACATAGTTACTCCTGAGTTTTGATATTTGCTATTCCTGTCCTTTTCCTCGGTGTAGAATCTATAACCATTTATGTCGTATGACTGATAGGTCCTTAGGTTGTGCCATGGGCTCTGCGACAAGGAGAATATGAGTTTTTGATCTTCCGTAGAAGGCGAATGTGGGGGATTGTCCAGTAGCCTTTTCTTGAACCAACCCGTGAAGCTAGAGTTATGCTCTATGGTTACGTCTCCCTTCCTCCTCGACCGGCCTTGGTCGACGTACTCCTGCTCGATTAAGCTTATGTGCTCTTCCACCCAAGGGCCGACCAATTCAATGTGATGTAGCGTGACTCAGTGTGCCCTATCAAAGTCGGTGCATCGACCATCAATGCCGACATGTAGTGAGCGGTAGCCCTCGCGGTGACCATATCCAGTGAGCCTGCCGAGGTGCTTCTTGATGGGTATTCCAACATCCTCCTTCTCAGTGGTTTAGATAATTCTGGCAGAAGGAGATGCACTCAGAGATCAGAAAGCTCTTGGCTATGCTTCCATCTAGACGGGACCTGTTGCGAATGAATCCTTTGATGACACCGTTTAGCCTTTCAAACGACATCATGTTATGTAGGAATGTCGGCCCGAGCTGGATGATGTCATCCACGACATGTACAAGCAGATGCACCATGATGTCAAAGAATGTGAGCGGGAAGTAAATATCGAGCTCGCATAGTATCACCACGATCTCTTCCTGTAGCCTATCGAGATGCTTCACACCGATCGACTTCCTAGATATGACGTCGAAAAAGTTGCAGAGGCTAAACAGCGTCTCACGGACATGCTCGTCCATTATCCTGTGGATCGCAACGGGGAGTATCTACGTCATCAGCATGTGACAGTCATGAGACTTCATACCGTTGAACCTCTTCTTCGCCACGTCTAGATATCTGCTTATCTTCCCAAAGTAACCGTGAGGAATATTCACTCCTAGGAGGCACCTGAAAAACTACTCGAGCTCCTCCTGACTCAGAGTGAAGTAGGCAGCACAAAGCACCACCTCATTCTTCTTAACTCTTTTGCGGCGACCTTGAGTCCCTTCTGTCTGATCATCATCATCATCATCATCATCATCATCATCACTATCAGGGTACTGAAGATCTTTCTTGATGCCAAGCAATTTAAGGTCCTTTATTGCGTCCGGCCCATCCTTGGTCCTCTCTGGCATGTTCATTAGAGTGTCAAGCAGGTGTCCCATGTACAGGCCGTCGTCTCCCACAAGCTAGCTAACTCCTCTCTCAACAACCCGAGATACAGATGCATATCGATACCTGGTTGTTTCGGCCCCTGAATAAGAATTCTCATGTGTACATACCTTTGCTTCGTGCACAGCCACGGGGGGAGGTTGTACGCCCATACAAACATGGGCCAGATGCTATGTGTGCTACTCTAGTTTCCAAAAGGGTTGTCCATCGGTGCTCATACCTAGCCTGTCGTTCCTTGCATCGCCCCCGAACTCTTCGAACTCGATGTCCAATGCATTCCACTGGCTAGCGTCTGGAGGGTGTGTCACGATCTTGCCCTTCTCCGGACCATCTTCGGGTTTCTCCCTTTCTGTGTGCCATTGCATGAGCTTTGCTTCCTTAGGATCTATGAATATAGTTGGGGTGATAGGAAAGTACCATACCACTTTTCAAGGAACTTTATTGTTTCCTCTCTTGTACCGTCCTTGGCTGCACACCGGACATGTGGTTCTCTCCGCGTACTCGTTCCGATAAAGTGTGCAATCATTGATGCATGCGTGGTATTTAATGTGTGGTAGGCCGAGAGGGCACACGATTTTCTTGGCCTCCTCGATACTTGTTGGCAATGTGTTCCCCTTAGGAAGTCGGTCGTGCCAGTATTCCATGTTTGCGTTGAAGCTCACATCGGTCCATTTGTGTTTGGCCTTCATCTCTAGAGCCTTGAGCGTTACACTCAATCGTGTATCCTCAGGGCGACACCCAAGATACAATGGAGTCATCCCATCTATCTCCATTTGCGCCAGGCTTTCTCTCTGGCTACAGCTTTGGCGTTGCTCGTCCCCTTGAGGAGCATTTCTTGAACATGAGGGTCCTGCAAGGCTAAATTTAGCAGCGTCTATGTGTTCGCGTCTTCTCCTTCTTCATGATGATCATGCCCACCAACATCTACTTCGTCATGATGATCATGCCCGCCGGCATCTCCTTGGTCATGATGATCATGCTCGGGAGACTCTTCGTCTTCTCGCCCACCCACGTCTTCGTGACCACCATGTCCTACCCGTGCCTCATTGAGGTCGCGCATGAAACCACGCCTAAGTAGGTGACCCTCCAATTGTCCAGAATCAGGGTCGATCTAGCACTAGAGTTTGCATGTTCGACATGGACATCTTATCATGGTCTTGTTGTTCAGAATCATGTCCTCCTTCGTGTATTTCTTGTACCTAGAAATTCGACCTTCGCTCATTGTGATGACCATGGTTGCATGAGCGGTCACAACAGAGAGTAGGTTAGAACCACACCATACACACACACATGCATGCATGAAAGCTAGAAAAATTCGGCATGACCTTTCCTAAAATTAGGACATATGGGTAGTGCAAAAATTTGCTGAAATGGAAATGAATCAACATTTCGACAAACATTCATGCACCTCACCGACCGGGACAACAACAAGCAAGCAACAAAAACCTTCCTCCCAATGCAAACATTCATGCACCACACACAAGCTTCATGTATAAGCATCGTCTCGCCATGCATCACACACACCGCCCACGCGACAAGCTTCACCTACAAAACATGCATATTCATGGCCAAGTACTCACCTAGTAGATTCAATAATAGTAAGACGAGACCGCGCGATGAGAGAGTGTGGACAAATAGATCTACAAGTTGGTGGGGAGGAAATTAGTAAACAAATAGAGATGTGGGTGAGAAAAGTAAGGAACTTTTAGGTTTACAAGTTGGAGGGAGGCTTCCCCTTACCAATCTATGAACTAAAGTAGGTTTAGTTACAAGAAAATGGAGAAACTATGGGCAAAATAGGGTAGGAAAGAGGAGTAAGACGAGCTAGGTGTGTAGAATTGAAGAAGAGATGTAAAATGGGTGGTGGTGGATAGAGGGGTGAGCTTGCCACCTTTTTGCACATGGATCTGGACGCCTTATTTTGTGGCGCATATTGAAGTTATGCGCCATACAAGTTCAAATTTATGTGGCGCATATTGCAATATGCGCCACAGAACAAGGCGGTGCACTTTTCGCGGTGGGACCCGCGTCAACTTTCTGTGGCGCATGTGTGGATATGCGCCATAGGAACCAAACATTTTTGTGGCGCATATTCACCTATGCGCCACAGAAAGTGGGTCAAAAAGATTCTGTGGTGGGGCCCGCCTCCACTTTCTGTGGCGCAGATGTCAGTATGCGCCACAGAAAGTGGGTCGCCCCACCCCGGTTGGCGGGTCCCACATAATTTTTGTGGCGCATGTGTTCTGAAATGCGCCACAGAATTGTGCAAGTTTCTGTGGCACATTTCCTGGAGTGCACCACTGATATTTCTCTGTGGCGCATAGTTTTGCATATACGTCACAGAGTAGCTTGTCTATCTATAGTTGTTTTCCTAGTAGTGCGGGCTCGTGCTCCTCGTCCTCGTCATCGTTGGTAGCCACCTTGTCGGAGGACGATAATAGTTCCACCGTGTACGGTGGTGCCAGAGCAGGACGAGCCGCAACCCGGGGGCCCTCCGGCTTTGCTCTGAGCCCATGGAACTGCGTGAAGTATGCGGCGTGCCGCATCCGGGTGGCGCATGCGCTGTCCACCACCTCGCGAAGACGCTGCTACCGTGTTTGGTCCTCATCGGCTGAGAGCTCTAGCGGGTCACGTAGCGGGGACGACCTAGAGGCCCCACGGCCGCAAGGAGACGCGGACGATAAGCCACGGCGGCCGCCGTTAGTTTTGGTAGGCCACATTTTGCAGATCCGTTAGTGGGGTTGCCAGATTTGATGGTCAGTGGCGAGGGGATGAGATTGGTGGCGAGGGAATGAGATTGGTGGCGACGGAGGAGAGGAGATGACAGGGGAGAATGACAGAGCTGGCTTGGATTTAGCCCTCCGACCCACGTATAGTGGTGGAGTGGGCTCCTATCGAGGGCCCTGGATATATATAGGCCAGCCGATTATCTAGATCTGTTCGGAACACAAAACTGTCAAAGAACGGAACTGGGATATGCTAGAGATGCTCTTAGAGATAGTTTGGTGTATATCATTCGGGGTTGGAATCGTGATCAATTACCCAATCGTGTTTAGCTGTCATGAAATTGAAAATGTATTTCAATTGAAAAATATAGGAATTGATATTATAGGTTAAGTCAATTCATGTTCCTGACCCTGCCATTTTTCTAGAGACCATTTTGTTTCATAAATACTCATGACATCCAAATAATATTTTTTTGGCTCAAATTAACTAATGAAATGATGCGTCATTTTTTTCGTTTGCTCGGGTACTAATGTGTCATTGAGAGGAATGAAATGAGTTGTACCAAACGAGGTCTTTAAGGATTTTCGACCTTCATAAATTCCAGACGTACGTACGTTTCTTTCAGAACGTGCCTGTGCGTATCCCAACGACAGAAGTAACACAGACATAGCACGTGAACTTCGTAAGATACGGGCGTGCATGTGGCTGGGCACATGCATGGGTGGGCACGCTTTAGCTCAGTTCGGAATCGGTCGCTTCCACTCCATCGATCACGCACGCGTGCACACGTGAACTTGTCCTTTGCATTATTTCTCACAAATCAATTCAGAGATCATATAGCCACCAATCCCCCCTTTGAACTCTTCCGGTTGATAACCGATAGTTTCTTCTCATCGCTTCTCCTGCTTTTGCACGAAAATGGGGCGACCGAGCTAGCCTCTTCCTACCTATACGTGCCAGAAAATTTGAGCGTAGCTTTCGTGATGCAATGTACAGTAGCACGTTGTGATCATGAGTCACCCAGGTCAAGCTAGTAGTACAAAATTTGCATGGTTGGTAGTCCTACCGCGCTAGACGTTTTGATTGAGGACCAGGTTTAGACTTCACCGGGTTTCACCACACTCTGCCTCGAGTTCTGCGAGTCGTCCAAGTCCAAGCAAATCTTCTTGTCGTCGATCTTCCTCAAAACAAGGTAGCGGCGGCGCCCCTCACCTCGGGGAGGACGAGAGGAGCTCTCAGGGTTAGGTGCATGTCACCGCCACCTTGCCCACCAGCAGCCTGAAAAACCTCTGATCAAATCCTCTTGTCGTCGATCTTCCTCAACTAGGCCTACCTACACGCCTCTAGAAGAGGTCGTCTTCTTTCACAGTCCTTTTTGGTGTGCCTCGTGGCTCGTGGCTCGTGGTGGAGACATATTTGAATGCCCTGATAGGATGAACCATGATGAGGTGACAATGATGGATCACCAATATGCTCAGATAAACAAGAGCTAAACTAGTAGCCATTCTTCGTGGAAACCATCGTGCTAATCACCTGCAGGTCATCTGGATAGTTTGGGGCAAGACATTCACCTTAACCTCTACGGTTGCAGAGAAGGGTTCAAGAAAGAGCCTTATGAGCAATTTGTTTTGCTTCTCAATAGATTCGGATGTTTCTCCAAAGGAATACAAGTATTTCGAGATATACTATTGTTTCTATTGACACGAAGGCCCATGCGCGGAATCATAATCATAATTGGGCTTCAGAGGCAACTCTATAATGGTTTGTTTGTGTGGAGTGCGTATTTTCGCGTAGTGGCTAGGGCGCATGTTGTTGAACTCGCTCGCTCTGCTAAAAGAAACTGTTTTTATAATAGCGGAATAGAAATCAAACAAACAGGGTGTTTGGTCTAGTGGTATGATTCTCGCTTCGGGTGCGAGAGGTCGCGAGTTCGATTCTCGCAACACCCCTACATTTTAAAGTTTTGCAACAAAATCCTCTGTTTCACCACACATTCAGCCTATTCGGTTCCCCTGGCGTAATTTTTTTTTACGACTACTACCTTCGTCCCAAGGCTTAAGGCATATATATTTTTTCAAAAGTCAAATCAACTAAAGTTTAACCAAGTTTTTAGAGAAAAATATTAATATTTACACTACGTAATCCATACCCTTTCATACATCATAAAACATATTTTCACATGGTATCTATATAATATAATAGTTCTTAATAGATTTTTCTAAAAGTTTGGTCAAACTTTACATGACTTGACTTTTTAAAATAATTTGCCTTAAGCATTGGGATGGAGGGAATAAGCCGCAGAAGACGGTTTGAATCTAACAAAACATGCACCATCAGCCAGCGTTGTAAACAAACATAACGTCGGTTGGTGTGTGGTTGGCAACGCCAACGCATATGCCAACCATGCATGTTACTTGAACCCCCGTTGATAACACCAACAAAGTATACAGCAACATGTGCCCAACATGCAACTAATTTCAGATACGATTCATGAAGGCATACGAGCAGAGCTTAAAGAGTAGAACTTGAAAGAAGACATACGAGTACTCCCTCTTGACAACCCACATACAGACTCGTGGGGCACAGAAAAAGAAAGGAACAGATAATTCAACCAGCGATATTTGCCAAAGAAAAAGGACCCTTTTTAGTTTAAGTGTAGTATCACACAACAATTATCAAGACGACGGTAAGCCGGTAACCTAGTCTCGTGATGTCAAGTAACAACACCAGATCTGCCCCAATGGTCGGAGCGAGCAATATCGAGATGATACAGAAGTCAGGATGTGGCTTAAACCCTACTCAGCTTACAGTGCGCCATGCAACTCTCGCCCTGTCTGTCGTTCTGACAAGGCTAACCACAAGGATCATATAAGTGTGGTGGGAGGGAGGCCTTCAGCGGAAGTAGACCGACACAAGTGGGATGTCCACGTCTTCATCGTCATCATCCTCACAAGCCACCACAACGTCAAGATGGCGCCTGTAAGAGGGCACCTCCATCTTTGCCACGTCCCTGGCAACATCGGCCACCTTCCTGTCCAGTCGTTCCTTGTGTCTGGGGAACATGGAGTTGTACAGCAGCGAGGTGCCACAGGATATGCTGTAAGCATTCAGGCCCTTCTCCTTGAGCCACCCAAGGAGCTCCCGCAGTGTGATGTTGCCAGTCACGGTCCACCGGTCCCAGACCGTCCACGATAGCTCCTGGTGCTTAATGGTCTTGGGTGGCACCGGCTCGGCAATGGAGAACAGTGGGATCGCGAGGTTTGCAAATGTGTTGCGGTAGTCTTCGACCTTGTGGCCACCAGCAAGGACTTTGTAAAGCTCGAGGCAGACGAGGCCAGTGGCCATGGCGGTCGAGGTGGCGATAGCTGGGATGATCCTGCCAGCTATAAACTTGGCTTTCAGCTTGTCCACTTCAGGAATGCTGTAGTTCCTTGCACGCATATTGGCAAAGCCAGCTATCACATCCATATGGAAATTGGTGTCATCATCCTGCAAATACAGAAAGCAGCTCATCAATTTTCCATGCATGAAGCTTCAGGACAATGTTTCTAGAGATGCATTGCTACATGCACAATGAGAAGTAAAAAGAAGGGGAAACTAGGCATCACAGTTAGAAGCGAAACTAGGCATAAGCTGCTGGAAAACAATTCAGAACTGAAGTTTTACAACATCAATACGATATGCTGACCTTCTCAAACTGTATTGGGTTCATGTGGAACCCTGATGGCAGTGTTTTGGAGATGTCTTCTAACTTTGCAATAAGCTCTTCAATGACAGCAGCATCATCAACGGATGCAGAGGATAGACTAGTGGCCTTCTCATCTGTAACTATCTTAACCCCTTGCTTTGGCTGGAAATCAGGGACGATCACCCTGTCGACAGCTTCAGCAGCAAGCTTGTTTGGGGTTTTGGCCCACTCTGGTATGGGTATTCCAAAAGTCTCTGCCCTTAATATTGAAGCAGCCATAATAAAGCTGAGCTGACTTGGATCACTGGACGAGAACTCCACAGGTCGTGGGAACCGCTTTGGAGCAGACCAGAAAGGAGCACCAGAGCTGGTCGTTGAGTCTTCTGGGAAAGTGAATGCCAGCTGCTTCACACGATTGGAGAAGTAATCCTCAAACCTAAGATACACCACCAGGAAAAGCAGTAAGGTTGAGTAACATAAAAAAGTATGATTAACAGAGCACTGTGATGTAGGCAGCATAGACATCACTCACAATGCAAAAGCACTAGCTGCAATATTTCAAATCATTACTTTGTGAACAGGGAGGGAGGGAGGGCACGGGGGTAAACTTACTTAAGCCGGGCCCAGGTAATAGAATCTTGGAACGTCTCACACTTGTCTCTGTCAAGACACTCAATAACACGTTCAAGCTGATCTCTAGCCTGTGCATCACCAGCAGTTCTTGCTGCACTTACATAGGTAGTAGGATTTGACAAAAAAGCGTTTACTTCAGTGGGAGTCTTCTCAAGTAAACCCTCAAACTCAGACCTAGCCCAGGTTAGGCAATGATCAATATTGTGGGGAAATGAATGTACAGTGCACATAGGTGCTTGCTTTTCAGGTGGATCCCTCGACGCCCCATAGTTCTCTGTTAAGTGAGGGATGACCATCTGTGTATTGCATTTAGCACCCAGAGTCCCAGATTCCAAAAGTGGCTTCTGGAAATATACACATCTGGAGTCTATGTACATTCTTGCAGTCACATTGTCAAGGGCATTGACAACAGCATCAAGGTTCTCCCAGAAGGCATCATTGAACACATTTTCAGTCTCAGGACTTGCTCTGTTCTGAAGGGCCTCAACATGAAGCTTAGGATTAATTCCCATAGCAGCAGTAGCAGCAACCGTCGACTTTGGTTGTCCAATGTTCCAGTCACGGAAAAGGAACTGGCGACTCAGATTGCTCTTTTCAATAACATCATCATCTGTCACAGTCAGATTTCCATTCTGACTGCAAGAAATACCCATTAGCGCCAGGTTCTTCAAAAATTCACATCCAAGTGCCCCAGAACCAACCATAAAGATTTTTGCTTCCTCCAGTCTGTTTTGAAGCTTAGATCCAAATACACTGATTTGAGCATCATATCTAGTGTTCTTTGGCTTCAAATCACTGGGTTCCAAGGGGTCAACAGGGAGGGACTCGACAGAATCAAAATAGAAGAACTAAAAAAACAAACAATTGACGTTACAAATAACTGCATATAAATGTAATCATATACTTAAGACAAGAGACAGCAGATTCTAACCTGATAAAGTGGATGGAATTTCCCTGAGCATGCTTTCACGACCTCCTGACCTACAATACCACCAAACATTGCAGCCATAGGGTTCAGAACAGCCCTGGAACCACTGGCAAAATGGTTCAGGAGTTTTTTGTCAATTCCTTCAAGTTTCTTATCACCCAGAGCTTCATTAATGCTATCAGCATACTCTAGCACCTTTTGCACATCATCACTGGACCCAGCAACAGGGAATCTCTTCAACTCACTCCTAAACTTGTCCAAAGCTTGGAATGCCAAATGCAGAAGAGGCGGGCGTTCGAACTTGGAGAAATCACTCATGAGAAATTCTCCTGGCTCTACCATGGCCTCTTTCAAGGGTTTGAATTTAATAACTTTCGGCGGCTTGATCTGTGTGACAATGCCACCTCTAACATATGCGCCAAATGAGGAAGTGTCTTCTTCTAACTGAAAAGAGTAAGGCCTTGCATTCTTAACCTTTCTTGGCTTTCCATCATTCAGCTCAGTCATTCCATGGACTTCGGAGAAAACAACTAGATCACCATCCTGGAACTCCAGACGCTCATCATCCACACAGGACACAAGTGCTGGATTGTCGTTACTGATTGACGCAACAATTCCTGTATGTGGTTCCTCTCCATCCACATCTAAAACAGTAAACTCAGGACCAAAGTCACAAAACACACTGCCGAAAAGACCACGGACTTCAGACTTAATGAAAGCAATGGGTGGCTGGTGACTGTGGCAGTAATCATCAAACTCAACTGCTTTTTCTAAGCTGATATCAGTAAAGACCACGGCCTGTAAGCACATATAGAAGTGATTATTCTGAGAATGAGAAATGACCAAGTATATACCAGTGTAAATCAAGAAGCATGCAAACAAATTCCATAACAAACGCCAGAAGAGTCAGCTAATCCTCCTAAAAACCCATATACTGCAAACTGAAGTGCCACACCAAAAAGAAAACATTGTCATTGCTCAAAGAAGCATGACATTGAAATTTCAGCTGCATTGGACAAACAACATATCTCTTTGTGGGATACGCTGGTATGGTGGAGCCAACATGAACAGACTTATAGCAAACAAATGACGTGTAACAATAAAGATGCTGAGAATGTATTTGTTTTTCAGCTTTGTATTCAATTTATCTTCTCACAGTTTGCACAGTGAACAGAATACACATTGGCAACGATATTGCTAAGGCCAACACTTGCTTAGTTAACAGAATACAAAATACCAAATACAAAATTCGCAGTTAAAATAAAAGTATATCTCAGGACTAAGATCACGCAGAAAAAAGAAGGCAAACCGAGGAATGACCGAGCATGGAAATACATATAGATTATAGAAACCTACACTATTCTAAATATTAGTAGGTAGATGGAGCCTTTCCAGAACATGATGGAAATCCCTTGGCAGTATGCAAGGTTCACATTATACTTCATACAATTTTAGTGTACACACTTCAACATACCTCGAGTATTATGAGGTCGTGACCAAAAATTTATAGTACTTGACTGCATTACATTATTATATCTTGAAAGAGATGTTTCATATAAATGCTATAGTGGTGCAACGCTTTTTTCTACATGCTAGTTGTTCACAAAACTGCTGCATTATATAAATACCAAAACCAAATAGGAAGGTGGATAGCCTGTTGTTATAACTAACATACACCAAAAGTACAAACGTGATAATAAAACCCTAAAGGAAAGCATGTAGAATTAGAAAGAATGAAATAGCCAGGTAGGAGACCACAAATCAATTTCATGGTGGCACACCTGAAAATTAGAAAGGTGCTCCTTGGTCAAATCACCAGTCAAAGCAGAGATGAGAACAGCATTGTTAAGCTCTTGTAACTTCTGTACGCAAGCTTGAGCACGATTTTGCCCAACATCATTCTCCGAGAGGAAGAAGTTGCTAGATAAGTCCCATAGCTCCACATTACCATCATCGTGCAAGGTTACAGACTTGACACCCGCTAGAACAAGGTTCTTTGCTGCAGAAATACATGGGAAAAAATCAATTAAAAGTCATCCCATAATTTAAACTGTGAAAACCTCTTCAAGTTTCAAAAGCTCAATAACGCATTGAATGACAAGCATCTAAACAAATTTATACTCAAATACTCCTGGAGTGTAATAATGAGTATGATATCACAGCATGCATTCAATTCAATAACCAAATTGACCACCAGCACAAAAGGTAAGGCCCAGGCCCTTGAGGTGTCATGTGTCAACTACTATGTACAGTACATATTGCCCATCATAATATGTCTGACTAGCAGTTTGTAAGCAAGAGGCACTGATAGGGCAACACAAAAATTCTGGTTTGATGGTTTAAACAGCACTTGTCAGCATTGGCTTGTGATGAAAAGCATTGGTTAAAGAACATAGGAAGACAAAAGTTTTGACTAGATAGTTCGAAGTCAAATCATAAGACATAGTAATAAGAGTTAGAATTCTAGATAAGAGGGCAATCCGTCGTCACTGTGTTGGATCAGACTAGCAACAATCCCAGCGAAGCCACAGCTGAGCCATTATGTACCAATTACGAGCAGAGATAAATTTGTGTACGAAAAACGTAATGGGAATTCCTAGGTCGCTAAGCTACATCTAATTGAGCAAGGGGTGAAAAAAAAACAAAGTATGCAAAGATATTATCAGTTTCCTTTTTAATACCTAAGCCACTTACCACATATACAAGTGTCACGTTTTATGGAAAGAAATTAAATAAAGTACATCCGCACGTACCGATCTCGGCGCCGAGGCCCTGGAGTCCAGAGACGAGCACGTTGGAGCCGAAGAGGCGCTTCATGGTCTCGCGCCCATAGACGGCGAGCTGGCGGCTGTGGAGGTCCTCGTCGATCTCGTTTGACTTCCCTGCCATGGCTGCGTCCCCTTCCTCCTTGCTCGCCTCCCCCTCCCCGGCGCGGGTCTTCTTCTGCAAGTCCTCGACCTCGCCGGTGACGATCTCCCGCTTCCGGGGAAGCATATAGCGTGCGACACCGCCGAGGAGCCCGAGGACGGCCGCCGACGCCGCGAAGAGCAGGCAGTAGTAGGCGGCCTCCGGGAGCTGCCGCGTCAGATCCAGCGCGTGCTAGGGCCGCGACCGCCGCGAAACCTGCACCGGCAGAGCCGTCGTGAGGCCAGGAGCGCGAGGAGGCGGATGCAGGCGAGCGGATTCGCCGGGACTCACCTTGGATTCGCTTGTCGCGTGTAGGGACTAGGCGAGAGCAGGCGTGATGGTCTAGGGTTCTGAGCTGGGGGGGCGAATTGGAGGACCAGATTGCGAAGTCTCGGCTGTTGCTGCTAGGCGGCTTTGTTTATGGGTACTGGTAGCGGGACCCAATGTCGGTGAGAAGGGAAAACGCGTGTGCTTTTCTTGCTGGCGGGGAAACGAGACGAGTGCGGATTTCCTTGGGCGGTGTTTGGTAGGCCGTTCGAGGCAGGCCAAGGCACGCTAGCGAAGAAACCGGACTGGTATTCTGATCGGTTGCGTGGTCTCTTCCTATCGATCTCACCTTCGGCATTTTCCGGGCCGAGCCGGGCCTGACAAAACCTGTCTGTGCAAATCCTAGGCCTGAGCCGGGCCTGTCTATCGGGTCTGAAAACTAAGCTCGAGTCTGGCCCGTGCAACGCATATTCCTTCGGGTCGTCGGGCCGCGGGCCGGGCCCTTACCTATTTTGTATTTTTCTCTAGCCTGAGCCCGGCCCGTTGAGTCTTTGGGCCGCAAATCTGGAGCTCAGACCCAGCCTGTAGCACCCCAATTGTCTAACAATTGTAATGCTACTTGGTCTAGTAATATAATGGTTACTTCCTACATATAATTGTTGCACAATAATTATATCATGTTCATGTCATCATGCCATCTTGCATTTGGGCATCATATAAAAACCCTTTTCCTTTTGGTTCTTCTCTCATATGCATTATTAATTGTATTTGGCTCTTGTTAAACTGTATTTGATTCTTGATAAATGTTTGGTACCCAAATTGAGTTGGGGGCATATCTTTTATTCCACTCCACCACCTTTCTCTGTCACCACCTTATAATGCCCCCACCCTAATTACCCATGGGCTTTCATTTTATTTTGGCATTTACACTAGCTCATGTGGGTTGGGATGGATTCAATTCTAATTTCTTTTGCTTGGCCTTTATTCCACCTTTTGGTAATGCAGGGGAATCATGCCATGTTATGTTATTATTGTTTTCACAAAATAAAACATGACATTTAATACTTTGCATGGGCCATGCAAACACCATCACCACTTCTTTTCTTTTAGTTTGCTCTTGGTTTTTGAGTGGATCTTTTCCTTGTGAGTTTGTTCTCTCTTCCTCTCACCATCTCCACCTCATCATCCTCAACATCCATGCCATGCATGATCATGTGAGATATCATCCACACCATTTTCTCCTTTACACATGATCATGCCACATTAAAGAAAACCCTACACCACCTCTCCTCTCTTCTCAATCTCCATGTCATCACCCATACTTGTGGGATCTTAGGAGCATCCTAGAGTAAACCCTAACCCCTGTATAACCTTTTTCTCTCTAACCCTAGTTTTAGCCTAAACCCTAACTTCTTGCCCTAACCCTCACCTCACCTCCCTCCTCTCACCATACCGAGGCTGGCCTCTCTCCCTCTCCCTGCCAGCAGGCCCCACCGGCCCCTCTCTCTCTAACCCGAGACATCTACTCCCTCCTAACCTAGCTCTACCCGAGCCTCCCCTTTCCTTCTCTCTCTCTCTCTCTCTCTCTCTCTCTCTCTCTCTCTCGCTGCTCAGCAGGTCCCACCCGAGCCTGCCTCGCCTCGTCCTCACCCTGGGCCACCTGCCATGCCCCTGCCCTGCTCAAGCCGAGCCAGCTCGAGCACGTGGAGGAGGAGGAAAAGGTGTCGAGGCCACTTTTCTCTACCCCGCTCCCACACGGCACCCTCTCCATCCCCGTCCCTATCTACTCCCTCTTCTCCGTCTGGTAGCAGCCCAGATCCACCCCAGGGTCTTGCCCTCTCCCCTCTTCTTCTCCACCGATGCCATCTCCTCTCTCGCCGATCACCGTCAGTACCACCGCCGTTTCCTCGATCCATCAGGCGAGCGCGACGTGGAGGTGGTCGAGGAGGCCGAGGAGGGTCCCCTGCTTCGCCTAGTACCCGCCGACGTGGAGGAGAAGCCCCAGGACCACCAGCACACCGCCGCTCCGCCACAAACCCTAACCCCGGGAGCGTCTCCTTCCTCGTCGTTCCGACGAACCCCAGGCCGATCCACCTCCATCAACCTACCCTCGGTGAGTTCCTCGTCCTAACGGACATCTCTGTTGTCGCCGTCGCGGTCTGTGCTCGCCGGAGTTTTCGCCGAACGCCCTCCGGGCACGGCAGCCGCTGCCGTCTGCTCGTCGACACGCCTCGCAGAGGCTTAGCTAGGCCTCGTTCGCTCTTCTGTCACCATCCCACACCCAGCCGCACTGGTTACCGCCTCCGCGCGCAAGCCCCAGGTCCCCGGATCGAGTCCCCCGTGCGCCGCGCTCTGCCTGTCGCGCACGGATCTGTCCGCGGTTCAGAGCAAGAAGAGCAACAGTACGGGCCTGTGGTAACTTTGTAAATAGCCCCCCCTTTTTAATTCGCCTCAACCCGCGGTACCCCGAGCCCCACCGGTCAGCCTCCCCGCCCTTTTTACAAAAAGACACCCGCAGTTTTGCACACTCAACCCGCGCTCCAGACCGTCCCCACCTGTCAGCCTCTGCGAGCTCAGCCACTGGCACGTGGGCCCCTAGCCGCTGGCCCCACCTGTCATTCGCAGTGGCTAGGTAAGACCGCGGTGAGAAAAACCTTTCTGCGCGTGTGTGTCCCAGTCAGCAGCTGGCCCACCCATCAGCGACTGGGGCTGGGTCTGACTGAGTATAAAAGGGTTTTCTGTTTATCTGTTTGTTTTAATCTTTTCAGGAAATGTTTAAATTCAAATTCAAATCTGTTTTTAAATAACTTTAATATTATAAATCCAAATAATACAAATGATATATGTTTTTGAATCAGAAAAATGTGAGGAATTCAAATATGCCATTCAAAATATTATTTGAGCACTTTAAAATTTCGAGATGATTAAAATTACAATAAAATGCCCTTTTCTAATTAAATTAATAACTTTAAATCTATAACTCCAAATTTGACAACTCATATGTCTAAATCGATCAGCGCGACGGGCCCGTTCTATCTATGCATTCCTTGTTCTGAATTGAAGCATGCATCATGTCATTATTAAAAATCAGAACTGTTTATGGCAATAAAACTTGGCTAAATAATTAATAAAATGCTTTACTCTTGTAATCACACCTTACCCTTGCCATGCTACTTTAATGCCATGTAAATTGTGAATCATTCATCATGGCATGCTTGTTTGCTTGACGCATTTTAATTCATATGCTTGTGCACTTTATTTATGTTGGGCCTTGTTTGTTTGGTTCTTCTTCGAATAGACGCCCAGCAGGAGAATTACCAGAAATCATAGGAGTACTACCCAGATCCATCTCTCGCTTCAACTGAGCTGCCAGGAAAGCACTACCACATGCTTGCATACATATAGTACCTATTGCCTCTACCTTATTCTTGCATCATTGAGTCGCGATTGTATTAAATTGAATCCCAAGTACTGCATAGCCTTTATTTTTAAACCTCACCGAAGCTTGTTCCTCCATCCCATGAGCCATTACTACAAGAGTTGTTTGAGCCATGTGAGTCGTAGAAAAGCATGTGTAGGGTATGTGAGTGTCTGATGAATAATGAGGTACCTAAACAACATAACCTGAGTAGTAATGGGATAACTAATAAAAGAGGCACCGGTGAGCAATATCTGCTATTTGGTTTTTTATGCTCACTTGTGTCCCGTAGGACCCCGAGTACTTGATTCCTATTCCTTGACTATTCGCACTATCCACATCCGGGAGGCCTTATGGACCCCCCTGAGCCAGAGTTTGATTCCTTTCTACTTATTGGGGCCACAATTAGTTTGGGGCTTTATTATTATCCTGTACTTATGCCATGTTACTGTTTTATTTAAGATTGTGCGTGGAGCACCTGTACTGTTTCGGATCGTGACACGTTTTCGCTGTATCGACAAGCCCAGTCATATTTTCGGGTTTCTAGTCGTTTACCGCCGTCCACACAAACCTTGAGTCCGTCTCGGAGTCAGCTAGCTTCGTTGCGGGTAGCTTAATGGGGTGGGCCCCTGAAATATTACTGAATCCTGTGATCGCTTTGTCGTGAATGACTCGTTGGGTTTTGAGTTGGTTTTTCCGAGGTTGATCGAGTGCGTGTTGCTATTTGTGCACCCCTGCAGGGTAAATCTTTCTGAAAGCCGTGTCCGCGGTTATGGACGACTTGGAGCACAGTTTCTCGATCATAGATAAGTATAACTAAAGTACCGCTTTTAATTTGACGAAGTACTTGACTAGTAAATAGTGCAATACTCATGGAATGGTTAATAAAACTGCCAACTGATGGGGGTTGTTCGTCCTTTTCCTCGTTGGTAAGCGAGGAGGAGGATGGATCTGTTAATTATACTGTTATAACTGTTGTTCTAAATTCACGGACATCCGTCTATCATTGGTTAGGCAGATGGTTCGCGAGTATCTATAGACTTGTTAGTTATTATCTTTTGCTGCAATTGCGTCACCCCAGGTTGTGTCCCCTTTAGTGGCATAAAGACTTGCTGAGTATCCCTAGGGTCTCACACGATAAATTATTTGATTCAGATGAACAGGTGTATTCACAAGAAGGATACTGGGTGGAGGAGACGGATGATGTTGGCAACGATCACTCGGTGTAGAGATTCCGAGAACGGGGATCCGGTAGATCAGTGGGCGGGATGTGTTTATTTATGTGGCATCTTATGCCGATTTGCTTCTTATCCGTACTCGGATCTTGTTTTCCGCTTCCGCCTGATACTCTGATGTTTGATGTATGAGGAGCTATCCTAAAATATTATCTCTATCTAGGATATTTGAATCTTGCCGTATGGCGTTGCAATATTTTTATTTCTTTTAGATGGAGTGGCTCTGAGAACTGTTGTATGTGGCTTGCATACATACTCACTTGTGTATGTAGTTGATCCCTTCGCCTGCCGATTACGCCGCTCGTTCTTGTCCCGATGTTCTGAAAGTGGTTAGGACAGTCGAAAGGTCTACCGTGAGTGGCCCTGGGCCCCACCGTACTATTTTAACCACTTTCGTTCATCCAGGCATGTAACTAAGAGCGTAATTCACCGAGGTAGTTACACAGCCCGTGGGCCTTAAAATCCCGGTCGGTCATGCTTTTTTGGCCGGGCTGCCCACGCCCAGATATATACTTCACCCTCTTCCTATCGTTCTATCCTTTCTCATTCTCCCGCCACATCACGTCGACGGTTTCACTATTGCCGGCTCCTTCTTTCACGACGGTGTAATGAGATCCGGACAACGACCGTGACCGCAACCTAGACCTCGACAACTTGCCTAGCGACAACGTCAACATGGATGTCCCCGTGCTACATCTCTCGCTCGGCAATGACGATAAGACCTTCTCTGACTCGTACTCAAGAATTTTTTTCGTAGATCTGTATGTATGTATGTATGTATGTATAGCTTGGATGGGTAAAGGATGGCACGCAGTGTAGATCTTACTACGTGAATCATTGTGCTAGGGTTGGAACAATCGGTTTTTATAATTGCTCTCAGATTTGGGCCTTTGCAAAGATTTTACATCTTGACAATTTAACGAAATTAGATCAATTTTGAGCTATAAGCGTGATAGACTGCTCTTAAATTAAATGTATTTTTGGAGGTAGATGAGTGCATCTTCTTGTTGTAAACAATGTCATCGGTGTGAGTGTCAACTATTAGGAAAGGATATTCTCAACTTTTTGAGTGATGACCAGATTATTCTTTTTTGTAAAGAAAAATCTGAAGTATATTGCATCTGAATACCACAAGCCAAGTTTACAGACATATAATGGACCAACATATTGTACCGACAATTCTCATGTTTTATTAGTTCTTAAACTTTCTAGCTAACTCCACCCATTTGAATGACTTTATTATGTTGACTTATCAAAATTAGGTCAAATTTGAAACTACAAACAAAATTGTAGGTTTTGCTCTAAAAAATTTACGAAAAAGCTTTCGGAGGTATAGGGGGTCACAATTAATATATGAGAAACCACCGAGAGTTTTGATAACATGTTCAACTTCTTGCAAAGATTTTGCATCTTGACAGTTTAACCAAATTAAGTCAAACCTGAGCTACAATATAAGTAAGCGCGATAGATTGCTCTTAAATTAAATGGCTTTTCGGAGGTAGGTAGGTGTATCTTTTTGTAACAAAAAATATCATCAATGTAAGTTTTCAACTATCTTAAGAAAGAACATTTTCAATTTTCCAAGTGATGACGAGATTGTTCTTTCCCGTAAAGAAAGTCTGGCGAATATGGATTTGAATGCCACAAGCTAAGTTTTCAGACATATATAGTAGACCAACATGTTGTACTTATGATTTCCCATGTTTCATGAGTTCTAAAGTTTTCTAGCTAACTTCGCCCACTTGAATGACTTTCTACTGGTTTATTGAAATTAGGTATTTTGAAGTATTACAAGTAAACTGTATGTTGCTTTGAAAGTTTTATGAAAAAACTCTTGGAGGTACCCATCGGGGGGTCAATTAATATATCAGGAACCATCAAGAGTTGTGACGACTGGTTCAAATTCTTGCTAAGATTTTGCATCTTGACAGTTTAATGAAATTAGGTCAAACTTGAGCTACAAGTAAGCACGACAGATTGTTCTTGAATTAATATAATTTCAGAGGTAGATGGGTGCATCTTCTGATAGTAAGCAGTGTCGTTGGTGTGAGTGTCCAAATATTAGGAAAGAATATTCTCAATTTTGTGAGTGATGATGAGATCGTTCTTTTCCATAACGCGACTGTGAAAAATATTGGATCTGAATGCCATAAGTCAAGTTTTCAGACATATATAGTGGATCAACAGCATGTCGTACTTGTGATTCCCATGTTTTAGGAGTTTTCGAGCTTTCTAGCTATATAACTCCACCCACTTGAATGACTTTATGTCAATGTATCGAAATAAGATCAAATTTGAACTACAAGTAATAAATTGTAGGTGGTTTTTAAAGTTTTATGAAAAAAGCTTTTGGAGGTACCCATCGAGCGGTCAATTGATATATCAGAAACCACAGAGAGTTTTGACGACTGGTTCGACTTCTAGCTAAGATTTAGAATCTTGAAAATTTTGAACCCCTTTTGAAAACGATCACATGAAATAAGGAGAGAGGGGAAATAATTTTCTATTCTCTATTGGCAACCACAAGCTTGAGGTGCACCTTAGGATTAAAAATAACTTTATTTTCTCCACAATGTATAAGATGAACCTTAATTAGCGGATGCAACATAGTCCTTAAGGTGTGCCTTTTTACACATTGTGGATGCCCTTAGGGCATCACCTATGTATGTGAAGAAACTTGTCCATAAGATGGCTCCCCGATACTACACCATAAGCTAATTGATTGCAACACTGCACACAATGTATGTAGACAAACTTGTCCATAAGTTAGGACCCACATGTAAGAGCTAACAACATACATTCTTGTGAATGAAATTAATTTAATATTGTTATGTATACTTGTGTGGATCACCCAAGGTTTATCGAACTCAGGAAGGAAGTGGTCAAAGGTATCCCTCTCAAGCAACCCTGCAATCAAGATACGAGAAGTCTCTTGTGTCCCCAACACACCCAATACACTTGTTAGGTGTATGTGTGCACTAGTTCGGCGAAGAGATAGTGAAATACAAGTAATGTGGATGATTATAAGTGGTAATTGCAATCTGAAATAAGAGTGGCAGCAAGCAAACATGTAACATGACTGATTGTAAATGGTGTTTCAATGCTTAGAAACAACGCCTAGGGATCATACTTTCACTAGTGAACACTCTCATATAAATATCATCTCTTTATGATACTACTCTGAACTACTCTCTGGTTGGATAACTCTAATCCACGGTAGGGCTATAACAGCACACCTCAAAGTTCGCTTTCCCCATCTAGATAACCCCTCGCTATCACCTTGAGCGCTAGATGGTTCCAACAAACACCACAATCTCATAGAGACATCCAACTCAAATTATACTCATGATAAGTATTTATGTAACCTTAGCTAAAGTGCCACACGGTGTGCATACTGTCAACTTCACACACGTGGGGATAAGTAGAGATTCATTAAAGCACTTGAGTAGAAGAATAGATCTATAGATTACAAAGCTCATGATCTCATAAGATCACGCATAGAGAGAGATGAACACATAGCTACCGATAGAACCCTTAGCCTCGAGAGAGAACTACTCCCTCCTCATCATGGGAGTCAGAAATGGCGATGGAGATGGTGGTGGAGTCGATGGAGATGGCTCCGAGGGCACTTTCCCGTCCCGGCAGAGTGCCAGAATAGAGACTTTCTATCCCTCGAATCTCCCCTCCGGTGGCGGCGGCGTTGTGGAGGTTTTCGTGGCTTTCTCTCGGATGATTTAGGGTTTTCTCATCGGGAGGCTTCTTATAGGCGAAGAGGCGTGGCGAGGAGGCAGCCAGGGGGCCCACACCCCTGGTGGCGCCACTAGGGCTGGCCTGCGCCACCATAGGGTGTACCCACCCTGGTGCCCTACTCCGTCTCTGCTTCATGTTTTCGTGTTGCTTCGGGAAAAATAGGTATATTGTCTTTTGTCCCGTCCAATTCCGAGAATATTCATTTTTTAGCTTTTCTGAAACCAAAAACAGCAGAAAACAGGCAACTAGCACTATGGCATCTTGTCAATAGGTTAGTTCCAGAAAGTGTATAAAAATACCTCAAAGTGTGGACAAAACATAAGAAAGTAGATATAAAACAAGCATGGAACATCAAAAATTATAGATACATTTGCAACGTATCAACATCTCCAAGCTTAACTCCTGCTCGTCCTCGAGTAGGTAAGTGATAAAAAGAATAAATTTTTAGGTGACATGCACCATCACAATCTTGATCAAACCATTTGCAAGCATTGAAAGCTGGGATCAAAGAACTCTAAACATGAGCATGAAAGATGAAGTTCTAAAAATAAGACATAGTGACTGTGCATGCAACATGAAAGGATACAAACAAAGATCATGAATAACAATGCATCGAAAGACATTTGTTTGTTTCACATATAGAAAACATAGCATAGTGGCATTCATCTTGTCCCTCATGGAGTAGCAAAACATAAATGCATAGGACACCTTCAAAGTTCATAAGGGTGACTAGATACAAATAGTTCAAGAACAAGCAATATCAACATTATGAATCAATCAACAAGTCTTGAAACAATGCACATTAAACTAAGAATGACCACTATGCTCTCTTAATAGGTGCATAAATATAGAAGATAGAGACTCAACATAAAAGTAAAAGAAAAGCCTTCATAGAAGGAAGCAGGGATTCAAGTCTCATAAAGAGCTTCCAAAAATTATGATACCTATTAGCTTTCAGCTCTCATTGGCCCTATCATAAGCATCTTGAAGTGATTTAGGTTAAAGTGAACAAACTATGGAGTATATGCTTGACAAAGTATAAGTTGGTAATCTCATGTTCCTTAAATACGAGGGCCGCTCCTCATGCTACTCAAGTTTAGTTACCAGTAAGTTCTTATCGTAGTAACTATATATGTGTATCATAGAGAACCACCAACGGGGTACCCTTGCCCGATGATACGGAAGAATCCCCATATCAAAATGACAAGGCAAGCAGACAATAAGCATCTCAACATCTTCTTATTTACCATGGGAAAATGGTGCTTTTTTCTCTCTTTCCACTTTTCTCATCTTTTTTTCTTTTTTTCTCAATCTAACTCTTTTTTATAAGAAGAATGCTTCATAAATTGCTCATTATGGTTACGCTGCAGGTTTCCACCATGATTAGGCATGGATTAGACCAGCCGCCCAGGCGTTTCTCTAACACACATACATAACTCCATGGACTTACAAGCTCCCCTTTCATTTCACACTAACGAAATCCATAAACAAAAGAGCATGATATCAACTTGGTACAATGTACAAGTGCAATGTTGAAAGCGTTCCCCATGACATCATGGTTCTGCTAATCCCAACGTATAAGTGCAAGCATATACAACATAGATGACACAATGGTTCAAGTTTATTAGGAGCAAGAAAAGTAAAGTGTGCCATCAAGTTCGTGAGAGCTTTAACCACTAATTTTCACATAACAAGTTTAATTTAGAAGGTACTCCCTCCGTCCCAAAATGTAAGGCGCCTAAGCTTTAGCCAAAAGTCAACATGTTATAAGTTTGACCAAGCTTATACGAAAAAATATGAATATCTACAATATCAAATTGAAAATTTGAGAAACTATACTTTCTGGTGAATCTATTGATATTTATTTGGTATTGTGAATGTTTATATTTTTATGTATAAATTTGGTCAAACTTAAAATATGTTGACTTTTGACTAAAGCTTAGGCGCCTTACATTTTGGGACGGAGGAAGTAGATAAAAACATGAATATACTTGGAATAGCAAATGCTAATAGGTAGATATGGTGGACTCTTTGGAATAACTTGGTTTAGGGAGTTGCAATTAGACTTTTCCATAGCATTAGCAATAATGGTGTTCAAAGAATTCATACTAATAACATTGCTATTAGCATGCAAATAAAGTTCCATAGTTTTTAAATTTTCTCTTCAAACACTTTATGTCCTAACTCAAGATAAATACTATAAAGCTCTCTATTTTTTTTTGTTTTCCATTAATCCTAACTAGTGAAAATAAAAACAGGAAACAAAAAGATATAAGTGCAGAATCTAAAGGAAATAACTTCGAGCACTCACACACCAGCAACAGTACTAGAAGATAGCTTAGTAGCCAGAGGATGTGAGTATCTTTTACCTTACCTCCCCGGCAACGGTGCCAGAAAATAGCTTGATGTCTACGCATGCTTCTATTCTTGTAGACAGTGTTGGGTCTCCAAGTGTAGAGGTTTGTAGAACAGCAGCAAGTTTCCCTTAAGTGGATCATCCAAGGTTTATCGAACTCAGGAAGGAAGTGGTCAAAGGTACCCCTCTCAAGCAACCCTGCAATCTAGATACAAGAAGTCTCTTGTGTCCCCAACACTCCCAATACACTTGTCAGGTGTATAGGTGCACTAGTTTGGCGAAGAGATAGTGAAATACAAGTAATATGGACGATTATAAGTGGTAATTGCAATTTGAAATAAGAGAGGTAGCAAGCAAACATGTAACAAGACTGATTGTAAAGGGTGTTTCAATGCTTAGAAACAAGGCCTAGGGATCATACTTTCACTAGTGAACACTCTCATATAAATATCATCTCTTTATGATACTACTCGGAACTACTCTCCAGTTGGATAACTCTAATCCACGGTAGGGCTATAACAACACACCTCAAAGTTTGCTTTCTCCCATCTAGATAACCCCTCACTATCACCTTGAGCGCTGGATGGTTCCAACAAACACCACAATCTCATAGAGACATCCAACTCAAATTATACTCATGATAAGTATTTATGTGACCTTAGCTAAAGTGCCACACGGTGTGCGCACTGTCAACTTCACACACGTGGGGATAAGCATAGATTCATTAAAGCACTTGAGTAGCATAATAGATCTATAGATTACAAAGCTCATGATCTCATAAGATCACGCATAGAGAGAGAGATGAACACATAGCTACCGGTAGAACCCTTAGCCTCGAGAGAGAACTACTCCCTCCTCATCATGGCGGTGGAGTCGATGGAGATGGCTCCGGGGGCACTTCCCTGTCTCGGCAGAGTGCCGGAATAGATACTTTCTATCCCCTGAATCTCCCCTTCGGTGGCAGCGGCACTGTGGAGGTTTTCATGGCTTTCTCTCGGATGATTTAGGGTTTTCTCATCGGGAGGCTTCTTATAGGCGAAGAGGCGAGGCGAGGAGGAATCCAGGGGGCCCACACCCCCCGGTGGTGCCACCAGGGCTGGCCCGCGCCACCATAGGGTGTGCCCACCCTAGTGCCCTACTTCGTCTCTACTTTGTGTTTCCGTGTTGCTCCGGGAAAATAGGCATATTGGCTTTTGTCCCGTCCAATTCTGAAAATATTCATTTTTAGCTTTTCTGAAACCAAAAAACAGCAGAAAACAGGCAACTGGCACCGTGGCATCTTGTCAATAGGTTAGTTCTAGAAAGTGTATAAAAATACCTCAAAGTGTGAACAAAACGTAAGAAAGTAGATATAAAACAAGCATGGAACATCAAAAATTATAGATACGTTTGCAACGTATCAACTTGTTATTATTATTTAGTGCTTGTGGACTACCCATAAGCTTATGGGTCACCCTGAAGATTTTTAGATTGTGTAGACAACCTCCACTATGTATATGGATAGCTCCTAAGGTGTAGTTTTTTGCTTATGGTGTGAAGAGGAGTTTTACATGCTGAGAGAATAAATGTAGGTAGGGGAAGAGGCAGCAGCGAAGAGGAGTTGAATGTTGTTTGATGTTAGAGCAAAGTTATGATAAGTTCCTAACACGAGATACTCCTGTGGCCTTACAGTCTACACTCTAGTAGTAGTAAATTTCAGGACATATGCATGCAAAACAAATTGTGTATTTTCTCTCTCCTTCGTTGCCTCTCACCATCCATCCTCCATCTCTCCTCCCCTTTCCTCTTGCGCACCGGCTCGACTGATCTCTCCCTCATCCATAGCGTGGAGTTGCACATGTGTGCCTTGGTACGACGGCTTTGTATTTCTAGCGTGTTCGGCAGCCGTGTTGGTGTGGGGTAGGAGGAGTACATAGTAAGGAAATCACTTTGGTCCTTGGCAGCAAAAAATTCAAACTTTTCCGGTTTTCGAAATTTTGACTTGCTTCCCAAACATCAAGAGGGAAGATTATTCAAAAGATCAGCCATTCGCAGTACTTCTTTTCTTATCTTTATTTTTTCTTATCTTTTACATCGTACCACTATATAGTGTACGAATAACTTTGAATATTGACCGGTTGACCAAGACTAGCAAATCTAAATATTGCTAACTGTTGGATCTTTTTTCCATTCTTAGCATCTAAAAAGATTCTATTGATATAGTTTTTAGCACGATGAACGCTAGTATGCGCAAACCTCAAAGAACACTTCAACGCTAGTCGCAGGCTCGTCATTGTCTAACAATAATAACTCTCGCGCTTCGCGGAGCCTCGCCGACCTTCGTGGCTGTGGTGCTTCTATTGCCACGGGTTCCTCAACTTGTTCTGCTACAATAGCATCACGCGTAGAAGCATCCCTGACTGGCTCATCTTGAACTTCTTCAAGTCGCACCGACCTTCCACTCATTCCCTTTGTGAGAAACTCTTTCTCTAGGAAAACACTGCTACGAGCGACAAACACTTTGCCCTCTTCTCGGTTGTAGAAGTAATACCCTAAGGTTTACCTTGGGTATCCCACAAAAATGCACTTATCCGATTTGGGTGTTAGCTTGTCCGACTGAAGTCGCTTGACAAATGCATCACAACCCCAAATATTTAGAAAAGACAAACTAGGATTCTTTCCAGTCCACATCTCATATGGTGTCTTAACTACGGATTTAGATGGTACCCTGTTTAGTGTGAAAGCTGATGTTTCTAGCACGTAACCCCAAAATGATAATGGTAAATCCGACTGGCTCATCATCGATCGAACCATGTCCAACAAAGTTCGATTATGCCGTTCAGAGAGCCCGTTTCTTTGAGGCGTTCCGGGCGGCATGAGCTGTGGAACAATTCCGCAACTCTTAAGATGATTGCTAAACTCGTGACTCAAATATTCACCTCCGCGATCAGATCGCAAGGCCTTTATTTTCTTACCACGTTGATTCTCTACCTCATTCTGAAACTCTTTGAACTTTTCAAAAGTTCCAGACTTATGCTTCATCAAGTAGACATAGGCATATCTACTGAAATCATCAGTGAAAGTAATGAAGTAGTGATATCCTCCTCTGGCTGTCGTGCTTATTGGTCCACATACATCAGTATGTATGAGTTCCAACAAGTCTGTCGCTCTCTCGGGAAACCCCGTAAAAGGCGTCTTGGTCATCTTTCCAAGTAAACAAGCTTGACATGTCTCGTATGATTCAAAATCAAACGAAGTTAGAAGACCATCACCATGGAGCTTATTCATGTGCTTTTCACTTATATGCCCCAAATGACAATGCCATAAATAGGTAGGACTCAAATCATTTGGCCGAAGCCTTTTAGCACTAACATTGTAAACACATGCATTATCAAGATTTAAAATAAATAACCCATTCACAATGGGAGCATCAGCCACAAACATAGCATTCTTAGAGATTACACAACCATTGTTTGTACTCACGAATGAATAACCATCCCTCATCAAACATGAAGGTGATAAAATGTTTCGACCCATACTAGGAATGTAATAACAATTATTCAATTCCATGATAAATCTTGACGGAAGGTGAAGTTACATGACGCCGACGAACAATGCAGCAACCCTTGCTTTATTTCCGACGCGAAAATCCACTTTGCCTTTCTGCACTTCTCTAGTCCTTATTAGCCCCTGCATCGAATTGCAAATATGAGCAACCGATCCGGTATCAAATACCCAAGAGTTAATATAAGAATCTGCGAGAAAAATGTCCACAACATTTACAACAAGCGTACTTGGGTTGGAGGTACTCTTACTTCCACCCTTCTTCAAAGAAGCCTGGTACTTGCTGCAGTTTCTCTTCCAGTGGCCATATTCATGACAAAAGAAGCACTCAGTGTCTCCTGCAGGTCCAGCCTTTTGCTTGGGTGGAGGGTTTGGCTTAGGGATCGTATCCTTAGCCTTGCCCTTCTTCTTCTGCCAAGAAGTGCCCTTTTTCTTGAAGCTAGGCTTGTTATATGTAACATCCCAAAACTTAAATCAAGCTTATCAAGATCCAAATCATCAGATTTAGGGTTAACAAAAACTTTTCCAAATTAAAAATGAAAGCATTCATGTGTATGTGCATTTAAATTAGGAATTGCTTTGAATTGCCATGGTTCTATGATCCTTTGCTTTTAAAATGTTTCTTAGGTGAAATAAACATCATCTAAGTCATTCCCAAACTTTTCCCAAAGAAAAATAACTCAAAATGAATATTTGAAGTGAATGGTCATTTTGGCCAAATTAACTCTCATGCCTACTTTGGCTATTCCTAGTATTCAAAACTTAACAGAAACATGTGTGGATCTTTACACCCCTTGATAGTACACATAATGAGGTACCAAGGCCCACTTTGTGATCTGCAAAAATCTTTCAAATGCTAATTTTAAATGACAGCTTAACATTGAATCTATTTCATATGGGAAGATCCCACTATTTCAAAAACCACTCAAACAAGCTCAATTTTCAAAACCCAAGCACCCACAGAGTCTCAAGATCATTCCTAGCAAACCCACCAAAAATCTTTTCAAAATTCAAAAGTTTATCTCATGCGGCCATTTCATCAAACACTTGGCATGCATGATTTACACCCTAATCCTAGCTCACTGTTTTGGACAGGGTTTTGCCCCCATTTAATCCCCTTGTCCCCTCATGATCTAACCATGCCATTAGCACCTCACCCCCTTTTCCCTAGTGGTAGTGCAAGGCCATGCCGAGCACCAACTCGTCGGCCACACCTTGCCTCACCCCAGCAGACCACCTCCCTCTCTCTCGCCATGTCTAGGAGGTAGCCAGGACCTCACCGCCACCCTCTGTCCCCTGCCCAAGGCAAGCCCAGCAGTGGACCACCGAGGAGAGCCCGCGCCCAGTGCCACCGCACCATGCCGAGCACGCGCCAGAGCGCCGCACCCGGCACGCGTGCACAAGCCGCCGCTCGACCGCAGCCCACGCCTACCGCTCCGCTACGACCCAGGGAACACGATGGACACGCCAGTTCGCCGCCCAACGCACCACAGCCACCGCTCGCCGTGGACACCGCCGCCTCTGCCGCTTAGAGTGCTAGCTCACCCCGACCGCATACCACCGCCCCTACACCCGCATCCACTTCCTAGAGCATCGCCAGGAGACCGCCTGTCGATCGCCACCCTCAGCCATGCCGCTAGCCGCCCATAGCCATGTCGCCACCGTCGCCTGCCCATCCCTCTTGGCCTCACCGTCGAGCCTATAAAAGGAGGGCACCCCCAGCCATTTGAAGCACACCACTCCACTCCCCTCACCTCACTGACCGTCCCACACCACTAGCCGGAGCAAGGGGAGCAGCAGCTCGCCGGAATTGCACCGGAGCAGGCCGCCTCTAGAGGAGAAGGGCGCCACTGATTGCGACCACCCCCGGAGCTGCCTCGACCGTCCCTGAGCTCGCCGTCGACCACCAGTTCCTTTGCCCGCCTCGCCGTCGTCGCTGGAGTCCTGGTACGCCCCCTATGCACCCCCACCGAGCCGCTAGGGTTCGAGCTCACCGGCGACCTGTTCGTCGTCGACAATGATCCCCAACCGTAGATCTCAATTCTAATCTAACGGCCCACATCGCCCCATACTACTTTGCGTGTTAGGAGCCGCTGACTTGTGGACCCCCCTGTTAGTTGAGCCCCGCGTCGCGGAGTGACACTGGGCCGGCCCGTTAGAGTTTCCCGCGCGACCCAGTTAGTTTGAATTAGGATTTTTCTTTTTAGTTTAAACTTTGTTCTGCCTCTGAGTTTGAAAATCAATTCAGAGAGTTTGACAAATCCAAATTGCATGAAACTAATTTTGCCTGAAAGGTTTTGAAATGATATATCCAAGCCCGTTGGATTTAATTCTATTAGAGTTATAGATCTCTCCTAGTAATATTAACAAAACAGAAGCTTTTGCAACTTGCAACATTTTTATAAAATCAACCAAGATAGGCTTTGAGTTTATTTCAACTCTCAAAATTCACATTTCACCATATCTATCTAAATATGTAATAATATTAAGGTTTACATGCAGTGACTTTGGACTAGTACCAAAATAATGCTATATAGGCATTTCTAGTCACTTTAAATCATTAAATAATAAACTTAAACCAAAGTAATATTGATCCAACCTTTAAATCCCATTCCCATATGTTAGAATATGTGGTGAGGACATGTGTCCACATGATCACATATGTTAGGTGGTGAATATTAAATCTTAGTTAATTTTCAATGATTAGAAATTACTTTTCTAAATTAAAAAGAGTGAAACTATTAAATTAAACTTGTGGTGCTTGAGATGATAATAGATCATCAAATGTATACCTTAGAGTGCTAATTAGACTAGTTAAGTATTGTTTGGTGATTGTGTACTCCGTATGTATTTATAGACGATAGTACCGACCAAGCTTTCGAGGAAGAGGAGTTATACCAAGAAGAAGAAGAAAACTTCAACCACTACACTTCACAAGGCAAGCCACCATTAACAATGCAAGCTATTGTAGCAAACTGGAATTAAGCTAGTTAACTTGATCCAAGATGCTATAGGCATGCTTGAGTCATACCACTTTGACTATTAGTACCCCAAGTCTTATTTACAAGCTTTACTTCCTTTACTTTACACAAAGTACTTTACTTGTTTTTGAAGGTAGCATAAAGAGTATAAAACTTGACCTATTTAGAAACCCTTTAGATGTCATTCTATGGCATGAGATTGAACCCATCTTTTCCACCTTAGTGAACACTCTTAACTTAGTAGTTTAGAGTAGATCAAAAACTTGAGTCACTATAGATGGGAACAATTGGTGAAAATGATTTATGAAAACCTTGAAATGATGAGTCATTATATTGAGATGTTTTGACATGTGTTGAGAAACACAAATGGTTTATGACGGTGAAAATGTTGAGGCATGAACCTCAACCCTTTTATAAAACTGATGGTTGGATTCGGATGCGATACCATTCCAAATTTACCGTACAACCACACTACCTGAATTGGGTAAGGCTTAGCTGGAAATTTATATGTATCAGTATTAGTTCCCTCACGGGAGAGGTTTGAGCTGAGGCTACCTCTCAATGTTGTCCACCTATGAAGTGCCCAAGATGACTGATGGTCATGGTTGGGAGGCCATGCTCATAGGAGAGGTGCTTATACTAGGGTGTGTAAAGGGAAGGTTATGTTTGATTATCTGCATACTAAGTATGATGATTCAGGGTTATCCCTGACAAATGTATGGAATCTTGTGGTGAAAGTGTACCACCTATGCAGAGTGTCAAACTATTCGAATAGCCGCGCCCGCGGTTATGGACAGTTGGAATGGCCATACTGTTTCGTTGTCAGATGTTTTCCAAATAACTCATGAAATGAATGATGAATCTTGACTTGACCACAACAGGGTTGTGTTTATGACAATAGTTTCCCAACTTAAGTAATTCTAGAACTTTATTTTATCTTTCTTTGCTTCTGAACTCAGCTTAGGTTTCAAACCTAACTTTACAGTTAAACTTAGATTTAGCACTTTAACTTAAAACTATGTTACTTGTTAGTGGTAGTTTGCGAGTACTTAAAGAGTACTCATGGCTTTTGTCCCTGGCTATTCTCATGGCCAGACTATGAAGGAGACTATCAAGATGATGGCCAATAGGATGGCTATGATAACTAGGACTATTTGCCTTCGTCAGCATTGCATGTGCCCCTGAAGATGGACCCCACCGCTACGCTTATCGTTTATTTCCGCTGCTTGTTGTATTAAAACTGGATCATGAGATCCTTATTTGTGTAAGACCTTATGTATGGTTTGCAATGGATAATGTACTATGATATCCAATCCGTTATGTCTCGCAAAAATGGTAATCCTGGGATTGCGAGGTATGGCATAACGGGCTTCTGGGATTAAAAACCCGGGTGTTGACATTCTGCATAGCCATCACATGGCTATGCCCTACACACTTATTAATGTCACATTCTGCTATTTTCAGCATCCCACATAATTCATTAATGCCCCTCTCCACCCCATGCATATGGTAGTTCGAAATGAAATGCCCATAGATAGATGGAAGAGATGCCAAAATGAAATCGGTGGCCAACTCTTGGCCTAATGGAAAACCAAGCTTTTCCAAAGTCTGACTGTAACCAACCATTTTGATCACATGGGGGCCTATAGCTGCTCCCTTTGCCAGCTTGCATTCCACAAAGGACTTAGCGACATTATACCTCTCAGTCCTAGCCTGAGTCTGGAACATGTCCTTAAGCGCAACGATCATATCGTACGCTTCCTGATCCTCAAACTGCTTTTGAAGATCAGGTTCCATGCATGCAAGCATAAGACAACTAACCTCAAGAGATTAATCACATGCTTTCTTGTAGGCATTCTTAAGGGAAGCAGTTGCATTATCAGCAGGTTCATTCGGGATTGGGGTATCCAGAATAGTTTCCTTTTTCTCAGCCCTGAGAACAATTCTTAGGTTACGGACCCAGTCCGAATAGTTTGTTCCATTTATTTTATCCTTTTCAAGAATCGAACACAAAGCAAAAGGTGATGAATTGTTCGGTGCCATTGATCTACAACAAAAAATGCAAAATACTAAGCCATGTAACGATGAAAGAGTAAAACATATTAAACAATTTAATAGCATATACTCCCACTTAAATCAACATCCCTCTATTGATACGAAGTGATTCAAGATCCACAATTAACAAGTCGACTAGTGAGTTTTAGCATCACTGCTAGAAGACAAGGTAAATAGGTAAGCAACCTTTGCTAATCATATCACATATGACTCTTGTTGTTGGGTGACATCTCTATGTCAAAACTAGGCGCCCAACCTTTATGCCCCAAGGTCCTTAACTATTAAGATGACCTTGTTAAGATCACCAACCCTTACGCGTGTAGGTATACGATACAAACCCATCCAGCCAAGGAAAATCGCGACACCCTAATTTCATAGACCCACCAACGATTGTACAGGGCATAGGATGGTGCAAGGTTTGGTTGGGAGGGCATGGTTTAACTTAAACTTTGTGAGGGATCATTCTACTTCTATCATCTAAGCATGCATAGTAGTAAAACGTATAAGAATATAATTAACATAGATGTGATACAGTATGGCCCATTTTTCTCATGGTGATCTCCATCGCCATAGAACCTGTCCACCATGATGATCTCCATCTTCATGCTCTATGCGAGCCATCCTCCAAGTGATGAGTTCTCCAAGAACTAATACAAGCTATTACTCCTAACAGCTAGTAATCAAAATTACATGGTATTGGGATCATCACAAGTTGGCACGCAGGCCATTACAATAATTGACAACACATATGGCTCCAGCCGTGTTGCCCTACCACGACACACAGGTCATGAAAAGCACATACATGCATCACATACATTTTTGGGCCATACTGATCACATAAATCCTGCAAAAACAAGTTGTGCATAGAATCGCATTCTACCGGATCATGTGAAATCGTAGCACCTATGGACATTTGTGAAAAATGAGAGATCAAATCTATACAATTTTATTTAAGGATTTTGATCGGCAAATCAAATTTACCATAAACCGACCATAGTTCCGATTCAACCAAACTCCTTTGATCACGGTACATCGATTCAGATCTAATTCCCGATTCGATCAATCATATTGATCTTCGCGTGATTCAAAAGGATTTATGTGTCACTGTCTACCCCGATGGCGGAAACCGACCGGTAGGGGTAAGTCGTTCCACGACCTTAGAATCACGATCACGGAAAGTAAGATCATAGATCAATCCAGAACCACCGCCATACAAACGATCACATCATCCATATCAAACTACATATCACCATATGCAAACTTCCCGAACCTATGACTGAACAGCATCGGCTCTGATACCACTGTAGGGAAACAGGTAGGCTACACTAGCGTAAAATCAAAATTTTCTACCGCGTTAACCAGGAATACTATTGTCATAGATCACGGGATTACCACTCGACGTGCAGTTGCGGAACTCGATGAAGCAAGTCGGGGCAGTCTAGATGTTCTACGGCTCCTCCTCGTCCTCGTCCCACGAGCAGCTCCCCTTTGCGCGGCTCGTCCAAGTGCTACAGCTGCAGCACCTTCGAGGTATCCACACGTCCGGAGTGGAAGCCGTCACATGCCAGACTGCTAGGTCTGCACGTGCAACACAGGAGGAAGAGGAGTGGCGGCTGGGTGGAATGCTCAACCCTATTCAGCTCGCCTCACTCTCTCTTATATAGGCATCCCTGGTGGGCTTCTACATTAGCAGCCCATTAGCAGCCTAAGCCTGGTCTAATTGGATCCAATCCTCATTAGGCTTCCAACCCCTAAAGTGTGTGACCCTATAGGTTCATACACGTATGGACATGACACAAGTACACTTACTCCGTCAATAGTTGGTAGCGGCCTCTAGCAAGACGTGCCAACTCCTAAATGCATATAAAGATCATTCAGACAAACCATCACAAGGTTGAGTACATGTTTTTCCCTTTGCCTCACGATATTTGGTCTAGCTCTAAGCTGACCTCTCTGTAACAACCTCGGACCCTACGCTCTAAGTTCGAGCCTGGATGAACCAAAAGTGGTTAAGGGTTTTACAGCGGAGGCCCAGGGCCACCCACGAGTAGGCCCGTCGGCCGCCCTAACCACTTCCAAGAACATCGGGACAAGAGCGAGCGGCATAGGCAACAGGCGAAGAGATCAAATACATACACAAGTGAGTATGTATCCAAGCTACCTTACAACAGTTCTTAGAGCCATACCATCTAAAAGAAATAGAAATATTGCAACGCCATACGGCAAGACCCAAATATCCTGGATAGAGATAATAGTGTAGGATAGCTCCTCATACATCAATCAACAGAGTATCAAGCGTAAGCGGGAAACAAGATCCGAGTACGGATAAGAAGCGAATCGGCATAAGATGCCACATAAATAAGCACATCCCGCCCACAGATCTCACGGATCTCCATCCCCGGAATTTCTACACCGAGTGATCGTTGCCAACATCATCCGTCTCCTCTATCCAGTATCCATCTTGCGAATACACCTGTTCATCTAAATCAAACAATTTATCGTGTGAGACCCTAGGGGTACTCAGCAAGTCTTTATGCCTCTAAAGGAGACATAACCTGGGGTGACGCAATTGCAGCAAAAGATAATAACTAACAAGTCTATAGATACTCGCTAACCATCTGCCTAACCAATGATAGACGGATGTCCGTTAATTAGGAACAACAGTTATAATAGTATAAAGTAACAGATCCATCCTCCTTCTCGCTTACCAATGAGAAAGCGGACGAACAACCCATCCGTTGGCAGTTTTATTAACCATTCCATGAAGATTGCACCATTTACTAGTCAGGTATTTAGTCAAGTTAAATACGGTACTTTAGTTATACTTGTCTATGATCGAGAAACTGTGCTCCAAGTCGTCCATAACCGCGGACACGACTTTCAGAAAGATTTACCCTGCAGGGGTGCACAAATAGCAACACACACACACGATCGACCTCGGAAAAACCAAATCAAAACCCAACGAGGCTTTCACGACAAAGCATTCACAGGATTCATAAAATATTTCAGGGGTCCACCCCACTAAGCTACCCGCAATGAAGTTGGCCGGCTCCGGAACGGACCCAGGGTTTGTGTGGACGGCGGTAAACGACTGGGAACCCGAAAGTGTGACTGGGATCCAAAACGTGTCACGATCCAAAATAGTACATGTGCTCCACGCACAATCTTAAATAAAATAGTAAAGCATGGCATAAGTACAGGATAGTAAATAAAATCCCAAACTAGTTTGTGGCCCCAAGAAATAGAAATGAATCAAGCTCTGGCTCAGGAGGGTCCATAAGGCCTCCCGGATGTGGATAGTGCGAATACTCAAGGAACAAGAATCAAGTACTCCGGGTCCTACGGGACACAAGTGGACATAAAAACCAAATGATAGATATTGCCCACCGGTGCCTCTTTCATTAGTTATCCCATTACTACTCAAGTTAAGTTGTTTAGGTACCTCGTTATCCATCAGACTCTCACATACCCTACACATGCTGTTCTACGACCCGCATGGCTCAAACAACTCCTGTAGTAATGGCTCGTGGGATGGAGGAACAAGCTCGGTGGGGTTTAAAAGTAAAGGCTATGCAGTACTTAGAATTCAATTTAATGCAATCGCGACTCATTGATGCAAGAATAAGATAGAGGCAATAGGTACTATATGTATGCAAGCATGTGGTAGTGCTTGCCTCGTAGCTCAGTTGAAGCGAGAGATGGATCTGGGTAGTACTCCTGGGATTCTTGATAATTCCCCTGCTCGACGTCTATTCGAAAGAAGAACCAAACAAACAAGGGCCAACATAAATAAACTGCACAAGCATATGAATAAAATGCGACAAGCAAACAAGCATGCCATGATGAATGATGCTCAATTTAGATGGCAATAATGTAGCATGGCAAGGGTGAGGTGTGGGGACAAGAATAACTCATTTTATTAATTATTTGGTCAAGTCTTATTACCATATAACTTGCTGTCCACTTAATATTTATATGATGCATGCTGAAATTCATATCATGGAATGCATAAACAGAACGGGCTCGTCGCGCTGATCTATTTAGACATATTATTTGACAAATTTGGAGTTATAGAATTAAAGTTATTAATTAATTAAGAAAAGGCATTTTTATTGCAATTAAACAATTTCGAAAATTTAAATTAGTCAAACATTATTTTGGATGGCATATTTGAAATCCTCACATTTTTCTGATTCAAAAACATATATTATTTGTATTATTTAGATTTATTAATTAAAAGTTATTAATTTCTGGATTTAAAATCATATAAAACATTTCTGAAAATATTTTGATTAAACAGAAAAAGAACAGATACTTTTTATACTCAGAGAGTTTTAGCCACAGTCGCTGACGAGTGGTCCAAGTGTTGACTCAGCAACAGGTGGGTCGACGCGGTACACGCGGGACTTTTCTCACCGAGGGGTTATCCAGCCTGTGCGGTTGAAAGGTGGGGCCGGCAGTGTGCGGGGCCACGCATGGGCGCGCGAACAGAGCGCAGCCACGTGGCGCAGACTTGAGGCACAGGAAAGTCTGGGTGCCTTTTTATAAAAATGCCACAGCGCATGACATGTGGGCCTGAGTGGAGTGCGGGTTGTACAAACCAAAAACGCAGGGGGGTAAATGTAAAAGGGGCCGCGCGAACACCGGTGTACTGTTGATCTTCTCGTCAGTTTCGTCAGACGCAGACACCGACGCGGCGGGGGGATCGATCCTGCGACGCGGCGCGCGCGCAGGCGGCTGCTACCGCTGGGACTGGCTCAGGTTGGTGATAGGAAATGACGGTGCAGCCAGATGTGGTTACTGCGGCGCGACGGCGGCGAAGCAACAGCGAGCACGATGCACAGAGAGCGCTCGACGAAATGAGCGGCGTGTCCAGGAAGCAGATCGACAAGAGGAGGTGTCTGGGAGGGTCGGATGCTCACCGGGAGTGGTTCGGTGGCAGCGGATCGGCCTGGGACGCAGGGGAACGGCGACGGACCCGAGGCTAGGGTTTCTCGTCGGCTTGATGAGGTGCAGCGTGTACCGCCCGTCTTCTCCTCGCCGCTGTGTACTGGGACGGTCCAGGGGCTCGCAGGTGTCTTCCTCGGCACCTCAACTCCACGCCCGCCTCCTTCTAGCTACGGTGGGGAGCTGATGCCGACGGTGGGCGATCGAAGATGGAAGAGAGGGTTGGTCGGGTAGATGGGGAAGGGTGGTGAAGGGCAACGCCTGGGTGAGATCTGGGGAGGCTGCAGGTGGCAGGGGAGGGGTAGATAAGGACAGAGGAGAGGGAGAGATGCACATGGGGGCTCGGTGGGAAAAAGGTGGTGTGCACCCTTTCTCTTCTCCATCCTCTCACGTGCTGGCACGGCTCGGTTGGGCCAGGGCTCGAGCAGCGGCTGGAACCAGAGGGGAGGAGCAGGTGTGGGGTGATGGGGTATGCTTGGCAGTGAGGAAGAGAAGAACAGAGAGGGGAGGGCTCGGCTAGGGTAGCTAGGGCTGGTGTCGAGCATGAGGAAGGGGTGGCTCGGGCCAGGTTAGGTTAGGGAGGCTTTTGGCTGAGCCAAACACCAGGTGTGGATCGGTTTGGGAGAGGAAAAGGTGAGGTGAGAGTAGCTAGGGTTTAGCTAGAAAAAGAGAGAGAGGAAAAATAGCTAGGTTTAGAGAGAGTTTAGTTTAGAGCTTGTGCTTAGGTTAGGTTAATTTGGGTTTAGGAGTTGATATGGAACATCAAAGAGAGTTGGAATTTCAAACAAAGGGAAAAACCAAAGGAACCAAAGAGAGAGAGGTGGGAGGAGATGATCTTACATACCTCATGCACATGATAATATTTTGTGAAAACAAAATATATCCCATGTATACTTGACAAAGAGGAAACCACTAAAAGAGTGGCAAGGTGGAAGACAAGTGAAAAAGAAGTATTATTTGGTTCATGTGTTTCAATTGGTTTCAAACAAACTCCACCCAATTATTCAAAAGAAACCAAGTTAGAAGAACAAGAGAGAGGTCTTGCATGGGCCATGCATGATCTCTTAATAGGCCACATTATATTTGTGAAAACAAAGACAATCTCACATGGCTCCATCTAGTCACATGCACTCAATTTTGAATAAAACCCAAGCACAAAGGTTGGAAAGGTTGTTTAAAAACATCAAATAGAAGAACTAGAGTAAGAAGGGGATGTGGGGATCATGTATCATGTGACATGGAACAATGGTACCACACAGAAGATATATGCACAAGGAATGGGTACATGGCTTGGATTAAACCCATATGTCCAAGAGTGGAAGAATTAAGCATGGATGAATATAATGGAATTGCTAGTGTGTGTGTTCCACTAGGCAAGTATATAGCCATAATTATATTCATACATGATCAAATATTCCAAAACAACCCATCTGGAGGCTAGTCAAGGAAGATACCCACATAGCATGCAAGGTGGTCATGTGGCTCACCACCTATCAACAATGTGAAAACAACATGAGGCATATATGGGAGCATGTGGAATTAGAAGTGGATCCATCCCATCCCACATGAGCTAGAGGTAAACCCAAATAAAATGCAAAGCTCACCTAGTAGGGTGGTGGAATAATGGGGTGGTGACAAGAAGGTGGTGGAGTTAATAAAAGATATGCCCCCAACTCAACTTGGGCATCAAGCATTTATCAAGAACCAAATACAATATATCAAGAGACAACTACAATTAATAATGCATATGAGATAAGAACCAAATGAAAAGGGTTTTATATAATGCTCAAATGCAAGGTGGCATGATGACATGAGCATGATATAATTATGATGCAACAATTATATGTAGGAAGTAGCATTTTATTATTAGACCATGTAGCATTACAGATGTTAGACAGATGGGATGCTACACTCTCTTTCTTGATACTGTGATTCAGAATCCCTTTACTAGGTTAACTCTTAACCATATGTAGCACGACCATGCATTTCTGGATCCGATCACTCGAGGGCCCCAGAGATATCTCTCTCAAGTAGAGAGGGGCAAATCCCATCTTGATTGACCGATGCATTGCAGCATGTATCAGGACAAACCCGAAAGCTACCTTTATAACTACCCAGTTACAGAGTAGTGTTTGATAGCCCCAAAGTAGGTCGATCCACATCTCAAGTACATACGACAATCTCAGGTCTAAAGACAAAATGTACACGATGTGTAGAGAGAGCTGCAAGTATTATTGCCAGTCTCATTTTGGGTTAGTCCAACCCCATGTGTCCACATCATTGGTTTGATATCTCCATGTCTATGACTTGCGAAACATAGTCATCAACCAATCGATGTGCTAGTCTAATATTCACGTGTGTCCTCACATGAACTCCGACTAGGGATAACTATTAGATAACCATACAAGTAAAGAGTTTCACAAACAATTCACATAATTGCCAATCAATACAAGTGGCCTAATATATGGATATTCAAGGAACATTATAATAACTCACGGATACATATGAAATAAAATCATCTCTATGATTGCCTCTAGGGCATATTTCCTTCAGTTCTTCCCATCTAGAAAGCTACGACATTATTTTTAAGATTAGAAGATTACTGTGGTGAGCACGACTCCCATGAGAGACATAATCAACAACAACGATGCCACAGGACGCGTCGCTAAGTGGGGAGTTGAGCTAGAAGCTTTTGACATCGAGTATAAACCTTGTATAGCAATCAAATCCCAGATACTTGCCAATTTTGTCGCTGATTGGATAGAGATGGCAGAAAACACAAGTCTCCTAGAGTGGATATATTGGACCTTGCACTTTGATGGTTCGAAAGTGCTCGGGGGCTCCGGGGCTGGCGTGGTACTCAAATCACCCCAAGGAGACAAACTATTCTATGTATTACATATTCACTTCACGGCGACAAATAACATTGCCGAATATGAAGCCCTGCTGCATGGAACTCGAATTGCAAAAGATATCGTCATTTGCCGACTCATATGCTACAAAGATTCAGATTTAGTTGCTCAACAAGTATTTGATATTTGCAATGCAAACAAGCACATGGTAGCATATCGAGATGTCATGGATGAACTAGCAAAATCGTTCGAAGGGTTTGAAGTTTAACACATACCCCGAACAGAAAACAAGGAAGCAGATGCCCTATCAAGGATAGGCTCTGCATGGAAAAAGGTTCCCGATGGTGCTTTTCTTGAGCATCTAAGAGTTCCCTCTATCATAGGAGTTGATGAGGATTATTCGACCAAATCCGACACACCTCTCATAGCAGTTTTGGCTATAATTCCTAGTTGGAAAAAACCCTACCTGGAATTCTTGGTAGATGGAAAATTACCCGAAGACGAAGTACTAAGCCGACATATCATCCGACGAGCAAAATCCTACATAGTAACCGGTGGAGAGCTCTATAGGCAGAGTGTGTTTGGGGTCTTTTAGCGATGTGTTTCTCCGAAAGAAGGAGTGGAAATCCTAAGGGAAATCCATGAAGGTGAATGCGGATATCACACCACAACCAAATATTTAGTGGCAAAAGCTTTACGACACCTTTTTCTGGCTTACAGCTAAGGCAGATGCCGATTGGTCGGTTAGAACATGCAAAGGTTGCCAAAAATATGCCAAATAAGCCCATGTTCCGGCTGATCACCTGCGAACAATTCCGATTATATGGCCATTTGCGGTCTGGGGGTTTGACATGGTAGGACCGTTTAAATGGGCTCCAAGTGGATTTACTCCTCTCTTAGTGATGGTGGATAAATTCTCGAAATGGATTGAGGCTAAACCTATCACAAGTTGTGATGGATAAACAACTAAAAAATTCGTCGAGGATGTTATAATCCGATTCGGCTATCCACATGGTATTATTACAAAAAACGAGAGCAACTTTTCTATGGGAGAACTTGTCGAATTTTGCGAAGATCAAAGGATCTGACTCGATATTGCATCAGTCGCGCATCCACAAGCCAATGGACAAGTCGAAAGGGCAAATGGGTTAATTATTCAAGGCCTTCGACCAAGACTCGAAGCACCACTTCATCGTGTTGCGGGGGCTTGGGCGAATGAATTGCCGTATGTTATATGGAGTTTACGAACTACTCGTAACAGGTCAACCGGATATACACCTTTCTTCTTGATCTATGGGGCGGAGGCAATTCTTCCAAGTGTTCTTATCCATATTTCTCCCCAAGTTGCTGCGTATGTCAAAGAGGATGCCGAAGTTGCTCGACAAGATGGCCTCGATATGCTCGAGGAAGTTCATATTGTTGTTGAACAGAGATCTACAACTTATCAGCAGAAGTTACGCAAGTATCATAGTCACAGAGTCATAAATCGGTCTTTCAAAAAAGGCGATCTAGTTCTCTGATGAGTGCAAAAAAAGAGCACAAATTTTCCCCAATCTAGGAAGGGCCCTTTATGGTTAGCAGAGTACTCCCTCTGTTCCAAGGCTTAAGGCATATAATTTTTTTGAGAAGTCAAACTACGGAAAGTTTGACCAAACTTTTTCAAAAATTTATCAAGTACTACGATATTATATAGATACCACGTGAAAATATGTTTCATGTTGTATCCAATGGTATATATTTTATATTGTAAATATTAATATTTTTTTCTAAAAACTTAGTCAAACTTTACATTGTTTGACTTTTTCAAAAAAGTATATGCCTTAAGCCTTGGGACGGAGGTAGTATTGCACAATGGTTCATACTACCTAACTGACATGAAGCCGGAAGAAGAAAGACCTGCTACTAAGAAGAGAAAGAGAGCTGGAGGCAGTATAGATCCGAATGAGATAGACCGTCCATGGAATATTTCTCAGCCACGTCCCTTTTATTCTTAAAATTTCTTTCTTTGTAATCATATCAATGTACATGTTCAAAGTGAAATAAATTATTGGTCTCCTCAATGTTTTTTCTGAGATGTTTTTTAAGTACCATCTTATTTCCGAATGATCATGTCATAGTCGAAAATCCCAGAATACTTGAATGTACTTTATGCTCATGTTTGTTCTAGTCAGATTTCCGATTCTAGAAATGCTACCTTCAGATATAAGTCTAAATTTTAGTTTATACTTGGGTTTTTGTCTAATTGCTGGACGTGGGTATTTTCCGAGTAGTGAATTGTTGGCACTGGAAGCCGGCTTTGGTTCCAGGTTTAAACTGGTTTAGCAATTGATCTTTGTTGCTTGGCAATGTTTCCGTGCTGAAGGTTTGCCGGCTCACCAAAGGGACGAGGCAGAAACCTATATAAACGATAAGTATAAACAAAACAGTGCTTAAGTATTTTTCAAGAACAAAAATAAAAACATGCATGCTAAGGAGTAAAGTATTAGTTCTTACATAGAAGCACCTCAAAATGAATAAGTTTAAACTATTACAACAATGGCTTGTTTTAGAATAACACAAGTTTCTTGCAATTTTTTCACTTTGCAGGAGAAGGATCTGTTGGCTCGCTAGTGCCCACGCCGCCTTGATCTATTTCCAAGACAGGGATGTTGGACTCGGTATCTTCGTCATCATCTTCGGAAATTTCCTCATCTTGGGGGTTTGGAGGCGGATCGACGGGCTTGAAGAATGGCTTCTTGTAGTCCGTTGCATCGGCTACGTGGCAAGCATTACCGACACAAGAGTCCTACATAACACCAACATTATGATCTTTGCCATCTTCATCAATAGCTGAATAACCTTTGGTAACTTGCCACATCTCCATGTTTCCATGGTGGCTCATTACCAAAGTGAGGGCGTTTTGTGATGTTGTGCGAGCATAGGACATCTTCCAGTCCTCGACCAACTGCAGGATATCCTTCACCTTGTCACGTAGCTCAAAGGTAGAGAATTTGTCTAAATCGGAGAGATTAACGGTTTCCCCAATATCCTCAAAGGAGTGGCGGAAATCATGTATCAAATCTCCGACTACGAAAAGACAACTGAGGCGTGCCTCAGATGAAGACGAAGCCAGGAGGTTGAGAGGTCCTAAAAAGGGAACAATATCAAAAACTGACTAATCAAGTCAGAAAAACCATGAAATGAGTCAGAATGGCAGTAAAAGCGTAACAAAGATATCATCATCTACTTTGGTCTTCTCCTCCTGGTATCCTTCTGCCTATCAAACGCATCCTTTAAGTATGAGAATTCTTTACCTTGGCGAGAAATGGCCATGTCACATTCCTCGGTGGCGCGGTTGCTCGACTCAAGTATGTTGCTGACGCTGCACTCATGGTCTTCTTGCAATTTCTTGAGCCTATCGTGCAGGCCAACATTCTTGGATTCAAGAGTTTTATAAACTTGAGCTTCCTCCACAAGTTTGTAGGATTCGACAAGCAAGTCTAGAGTGAGACATACATATTAGTTGAATTCGACTAAAACAAAAATCCGAGAAGAGATTGTCGGAATACTTACTTTCGGCATCATCCTTCTCAACTTTTGACTTAGCATTTTCACGACGGAGAGTTTTGATCTCTCTCCGCTTGTTGCAGATGTTTCTTTTAGCAATTCCTGGTTGTAATCAGAAATTTTCTGTAAGTCAGAAACATAAACAGAGTCAGAAAGCTACTAAGACTCGATCTGCTATTTTTAACTAAATTCCAGCATGAGCCTTGGGGGCTACACAACCTCATTCTTTGGCATCCTATTAAAGCATAAACTCGGAATTCTAGTTCTATCCAACTTCATACTTGGGGGCTAGAGGATATGATATTACTCCAGCAAAAGAGTCGAAAAAAGACTTACAAAGTGTTCATGCGTCAGTTTGTTGAGACTGATGTTGACTTCAGCAAAAACCCTTCTCGGCAAGGGTTAGAGGAATAACTGTTGGAGGCATAGCCACACTAGCCTTTAGCTTCTCGTTGCAAAGACGTACTTGTTCGAGCAGCTCAACAAGTTTTACATCTTTGGCTTCTTGAGCCTCCTCCTCAGCCTTAATGTTTCTGGTCTCCAAATAGTGGAGGGCCAATTTGTGGATTTCTTCTCTGCTTTTCTGAGTGGGGCCAACTTTGGCAACACCCAGATTTTACAGAAGGTTCTCTGCAAAGGTTTTGGCTGAGGGATCATTACCCTTAGAGAGTTCACCAATATCAACTTCTGAGTCACCCATGGTGACGTCGGGCTATGAACCAGTGTTCACTGGATCCTTAGAGGGAGTCATAACATCCTCAATGCGCGGACATGAAATATCTTCCAGCACTGAGGATGGGGTCAGAGCAGGAGTCGGAGGCGCAGTAGCGCGTGAGACAATGGTCAGCTTCTGCTAATGCAAAACTTTTCCCGGCTTTCCTTTCCCTTTCCCCTTGATGAGTGGTTTATCTCTAGATAATAACATAACAAGATCATTATGACCCAGAAAGAACATAAACAAAAAACATGGTTTGATGGAAGAACTTACTTCTTGACAACTAGCATCATTTGTGGGCCAGCTTGCACGATCGAAGCTTCGTGCTTCCGGGTAAGCGCTTCTGGCAGCACTTCCAACTCTTCATCCTCCCGAGGAACTGGATCCTCAGGTGGATATCCCTCAAGAGGAGCAAGTTCTGACTCGGGGAGGTTAGCAAGCTGAAAGATGGAGTATCTCAGTTTTGCAAATAAAAACATACAAACAAGTAAGTACACAAGAAGTTAGTCAAATATGGGGGTCAAGGGCGTATCTGCCATGAACATGTCTAGAGAAACATCTGGAATCTTCCAGTCTATTCGCTCCTAGATCAGCCACTTGATCCGGGTCTCGTGACCTTTGCTGGAAATTAGGAGCTCGCAAATCCTCAGGCTATCCTTTTTGCTCTTGGTGACCGTGTGCATCAGCCGGCCCCCACGGTGCTAGAGGGGTTGAATTCGACGAGCTAGCCAGCAATGGACTAAGTCAGATCCCTTGAGACCTCTATGCTTCATAAACTCAATCTACCTCTTGGCACAGATCAAATCTTCAATAAGAGCCGGAGATTATGTCTCCCATGATTCTTGGGGAGCGGCAGCACCGTCAACAGAAGTCTGCAAGCGTTCCTGCTTGCCGGGAGCCGGCCTGTCCTTATGATAAAAGAACATGGACGACACCTCTTCACTGAGTCGCTAGCTATGACCTTAGGATAAGCTTGGTCTCTCCTAAGTACTAAGCTAAGAGTTCTGGTTATGTATGGAATGCTGGTAGTGATGGAGTTTTTCCTTGTAATAAAGTAGTACAGGAAGAAAGTAAGACTCAGTTTGATTTCGAGGTAACCCTCACAAAGAGAAACGAAAGCGCTAAGCTCTAGAATCGAATTTGCAGGAAGATTGTGGAGTTGAACACCATAATGCACAATCACCTTAGAATAGAAATCCAAGGGAGGAAAGATCAAACCTCGGTCAAGATGAGTGTCAAAGTGGACCCGCTCATCGGCGCGAGGGGCAGGAATGGTTTCACTGGAATTGCTCCGCCGCTCACCGGCGATAAGAAGACCCTCCTCCTTGATGCCATGAAGCTTCTTGTCATCCAAGGCGCAAGGGATCCAGACCCCATGATAGTTCTCTGTCGCCACCATCGTCACTACCACACCGGAGCTAGAAGCATCAGCCATCTAGCCGGGGGAGGTGACCTTTGGTGGGCGGCACTGTGGGGATTGGGGGCAGAGAGAAGGGAGACATGGGAGTTGGATGGCTAGGGGAGAAGGGAGGCAATGACACAGGTGAGAGAAAATGAGGAGATTTTTTACCCTTATAATCCCCGTTTGCGCCAAGATTAGTGTAAATGCATCAATATTACGCCATGAGTCGTGGAAGGAGCAAAGTAACTTCCCTGAGAAGATTGTGCCGCCTCGATCACCATGCATGCATTGAAACAACTCCTCGGTTCCATGAACCGCGGATCCACCAATGGTCACACTGACAGGAATGTCTATCAGTGATAAGACTAGACCTTGAGTGGTGTCTGGTTGCGTCATAGACTAAGTTCCGGCTTAGTTTGAAATCGAGTAGAAAAGTAACAATAAGATATTGACAGGTCTGACTCATTTTCTTGAGACTTAGATACTATTTTTGTTTTGGAGTTTCAGGAACCCTTCAAGATTCTACAACCAAAGAAGAATCAAGCTGGACAATGAAATCTTACTTTGGATCTTGGAGAATTCAGGCGCTACTGTTGGGGATATACTTTCCGGGTATACCCGTTGTGACTCGCCCACTTTCGGTTAGAGCAATGCTTCACGGGTGGCCCAGTCAGGGAGAGAAGTTGGAAGCCCATCGTGCTACGGGAAGGCCTAGAAGACTTACCGACTTAGGCCTGTAGTGTTACTTGTGGTCCAAGATGTACTATGTAACCGACTCTGTATCGTAGCTGGATAGGACTCTCATGTAAACCCTAGGACTGGATGACTATATAAGTCGTCCTAGGGATAGGCCTTTAGGGCAATAGTCAATAGATAACCACAACCTCAACTTGCACATTGAAACCTATCTTGTAATCTGTATTTCCGGCTCTGCCAAATTACTGGATTGGTAGCAGGAGTAGGATCCGTCTACCGCTGGTGGATTTGAACCTGGGTAAAGCTTGTGTGCTCACCAACCCGAAACACCGTCGTCTCACACCCCATCTTTCTCCACGCCTCGAGGACCCCCTCATGGCGTACTTATCATCAATCCGACGATAGTCTCCCCTTCGATCGAAGAAAATTAGCTAACCCTCTCTCTATCTCTCTCACATCCTTTTTTTGAACAGAATAGGCCTCCAGAGGCACATAAGTAGTATTAAAAAACCAGTGGGTACAAGTTTACAGGGAGACCCATAACATTCCTTGTCTAGAAAAAACAAAAAATTGAGAATAAAGCCTCTCACTTTACATAAAGGACCCTAGCACGACAAATCAACTATGTTTGCACCCTTATTTGTTCTGTAGCTCCACAACAGTAGCTGCCAGTTGTAGCTCGGGCTTTCAGGTTCATTCTGTAAGACGTATGTTTGTTATGTGGGTTTAGTTTATGTGATGAAATTGTCATGTCATAAACCACTTATTTGTAAACCTGTCTTGCAAAAACGTTTAAATAAACCCTTCCACCCTTATTTGCTAAAAATCTTATATTGTGGAACAAAGAGACTATATTTGAAGTTGTTGTTGCTGATGTGTGCGGGTCCATTTATGCGTGTGGGTGTGTTATGATAAGTTGCATCGGTATTTGTTTTGCCTCATTTTTGTGTGTGGATATTTGCCTCATCTTTGCATATGATTCGTGTTACTACTAATTAATTAGCCCTTGGCAATGCCTGCACAATATAAAGAGAAAACTATCCGGTGAAAACCAACTTTCAGTGGAAACCAGTGAAAACCATTAAAAAATGATGTTTAGATTTTCTAAAAAAATCAAAAATATGCATTGTATTTGGGAGATAGAGTGCTATAGACATGTATAATTTCAATTTGAAACTTAAATTATTTGGGAGCTATGAGAATGCCAAATTGAGCAATCAATAGTAGAATATAGTAAACTCTACTATTCATCGCTGAATTCGTCTTTTATGTAACGGTGAAATGAATATGAGTTGGAACTTGCAAATTTGCATGATTGTATAACATCGTCCTCCCAATATGATATAATTTATCTCATAATTATTTGAAACTCCTAAGTATGATATCCATTATTTTTTGATATTCCTGAACATTGGGTGTACGGCCATGGATGATCAGTTGAGGTGTTGGATTAAGGGAGTACGACCTTGGGTTCCTGAACAGAGAGGGTGTAGGGGTTCCGCGTATGAAAACAATAAAATTTTACCCTACGCCCCTGAACCCCTGATGCTGCCAGGACCTATCTATTAGCAATAGAGTAACGGGAGGGGCTTTTCGCAAACTTACCCTTGAAGACCGAAAAGCGTTGTCAACGCTCAGGAGAGCGTGGTTGATGTAGACGAGCCGAGCTCAAGGTCATGATGAATTCCTTGCGCTCCAGTGGCTCCAACGACTTGAGTGCCTCAAGTGTGACACCTCGCGGGGAGTTACACATGTCCGGTACCTGACGATGACTCCCGCTTCCCCGATCCAGCAGCAATTGCGGAAGTAGAGCTCCTGGATCCGAATCCCGTAGTGCGACGACGCTCTGCGGTGAAGATGTCTCTCATTCGTGCAGTCCAAACTTGGGACCACGGTCACGATAGAGAGAAATATCAATTGGAGGTCTTCCCAAAAGTGAGTAGATCTTTATTGAATATTGTGTGTATTTATCTGGCCAAATACCCCTACTATATATAGGGGAGGGGAGGTACTACCTCCGTCAAAGTCCCGGGGTGGAACTAAAGGAGAGGAGAAGGGGAGGGGGTGGCGCCGCCGGCCACCCCCCACCCCATGGGACCCGCGCAGGGGGGGGGGGCTGGCCCACTAGGGCCGCCGGCCACCCCTAGGCCTCTCCTAGGGGTGTGGTCCCCTCTTGGGCCGTTTCCCCTCTGGGAATTGGCCCATTAAGCCCTTTGACCATTTAAATTGATTTTATATTTTATTAAATAATTATAAATAAATGATTAAATAAATATTTATCATTCATTCATATATTATTCAACCTCTATGGCTATGGACACCTTTCACCTCCACTCCGGACATCGTCCGGACTTACTGAAACCCTTCTGGTTTTCTGTCCACTATTTTTCGGAAATTCTTTCAATCCTATAAACACTCTCTAAGCATCATCAAACCCTTAAGTGTGATACCCTACGGTTCGGGAACACTCCAGACATGGTTGGGACACTCCCGGACCAATGATCGATAGAGGGACCTAGATGGCCATGTGACCCCTGTGCGTTCCACGAAGATCTTTCGTCGTTTAAACAGGGACGGTCGTGTCTTATTCCCTTTGTATCTCGATACTTGCATTGCTCGAGATATGATCAATGACATCACCATGTCGTGTTCAATCTCGTTACCGAACAATGCTACTTGAATCGTTCCGACAAGTGACATCCCTGTGATCAAATCACACGCTGCGCAGCTATTGGATATAACTTCTTAGAGTGGGCCCTTAAGTATCTTTCTGTCACGTGGACGAACAAATCCCGCTCTTGACATATATTGCCTCTACGGTTTCCTCCGAGTACCTGAACACACCTTTATAACCACCGTATTACCAGATGACGCTTGATGCCATCTAAGCACTCTCGGGAGACAGTGATTGATATAGCCTCACGGTCTAAGGAATAGTCTACGAGGATCCATTTCTAATCATCGTAACTTGAACTTTGTGACATGATCGGGTCACGATGTTTAGGTTGGGTATTGCTTCATCATCTCATTCTCAGAATGAGATGACTCCATTTCCAACTGGCATAAATGCCACATGATCAGGAAACTTGATAATCTGTTGACCAATGAACCAGTGACTAGAGTTTCACTGGGAACCCCTGGTTGTTTATATATCACACGTGTATTGATGTTTCCACTCAACACAGTTATAGCATGATATAAAACTTAATCGTAAACTTTATGAAATATGATAATAGTCCTTATAACTATTTGTCTCTAGGGCATATTTCCAACAGTCTCCCACTTGCACTAGAGTACAAATAAACTAGCTACATTTGTTTTTAATCATTGGCACCATATTACCGGTACCCTGAACATGCTTTCTCATGGAAAAGGTTGAGTCTTGGGCATGTACTTTACAATCCCAAATCCTTTGTAACTTACTAGTGTCACTTGATTGACATTAATACTTTATCATCACATGATAACATCTGTGTGTATTCATCGTTGATATGGCAGCAGAACGAGGCCTGATTCTAGGAGCCTACAGTGACTTTAGATCAACCTCGAGGGCTTTCTCATGGGCACTGTGCCCTGGGACACATCATTCTACGTTAAAAGCGAACTAGCCCCGCCATAACATTATACAACACTTTAGATGGTACCCTTATCTATTATTATAAATTTAATCATCGAAATACGAGTGCACTCTGAGCAACTTTCAATGTTTTTGTTCACCTCGCTTCCTACTTGACTTTAATCGGTATTTATAGGAGTTTCCAACATATTCCCTTATAACATAACCCTTTATGCTTTAAGATATGTCATCCTTTTATGGATTTGGAAAACATGTCTGCAGTTCTCTATTAGACACTACGGACAAACTTAGATTAACGTTTCGTGATTCAAACTTAATCACTTTTAAACCTTCCTTATTGGATCATATATTATTTTAAGTTATCATCATGGTTTTCGAAGATAGAACCTATGTCTCAACATAGTGGCTGATGATCATCATTTCTTTCTTTTAACCATTGATGTTAAAGTTAATACTATTCCTAACTTGAGCTATTAAGGACTAGTTCCTTAATTAACTTCTATTCTGAAACCCTTTTCAGAATCCCTTAAGGAACACTACATAAAATCATAATACACTTATTATCAACTTCTACACCTTATAAATCATTATTTATCGATACTTGCGCTTTTATTCTTAACACACTTAAGAATCACTTCTATAAGATCCCACTCAAAATATGTTATAACATATTTGGGTATGAGTCACTACTCTTACTCAAACTATGTTCCTACATATTTGAATTTGAGACTTATATTGCTCCCACTCAAAAATATGTTATTCACATATTGTTTTAGGAAGACTTTCATAGCTCCCACTCAATTTCATGCAAATTGCATATCCACTCACTATTTTGAACGATTCAAAATCTTTTGTTCAAATATCAAACTTGGAGTTTTACTATGAGATACTAGTACTTTACCAGTTTTAAATCCACTAGACATTTAGCACTCTTGAATCAAATTCATTTGAATTCGTCCAATACTTGACAAATTGTGCTTTTGTCATTCACCCCCTTTTCCACTATGTCTTTGCAGTCATTTGGGAAAATTCCAAGTAACCCCTTTTACTTGTGAGATTTAGGAACAAAATGCTTTCTAATCTCAAGTGAATTTTACTATGGGATTTCTCATAATTCTAGTTTACCATTATTTCCTTAATAGTTCGTAGGTATGTCATATTCCAAGAATAATGACAAATTATTCACAAATGTCTCCATACAAGTTATGGGTTACATTTTGAATCCTACTTTATGTAGTGAAAACACTAGTGGGGAAAACACAATGATCATTATCATTGATTCTTTCTTTGTGAAGAAAATCGTTCAAGAACGTTTTTCGTTGCGCTTCTCAGCACTCTGATGCAGGGATTTGAATCCTCATCGTGTTTTTCACTATCTTCCATTTGCTTCATAATCGAGAAATATCACTGAATGTGAACTTCTTTGAGAATGCACCAAAATCCAAGCAATACAAGTTTTGCTTCTCGTTTGGTTTTAGCTATGGATTTCATATTCAAAGTTTCCAATGAATACTCTATAAGGACTAATTCGCTATTGTTTTGGTTATATCGAATAACCCCAAAACTTTCACGACGATCCATACTTGATATGGAGCCGCTTTCACGAATTCACATGGTTCACTATATATTCTAATTGAGTGTTAACTATTTCTAACTTATGGTCTCTACATCTACACTACAATGATTTGGAGCCATTTATTCACCCATTTTGATATCCAATATCACTTTGTGATGCTTTGCATTTTGACATTTCAAACGCATTGCATTTCATAATTTCTTTTATGCCGTTCTTATAAAGTCGAATTTCATTACTATTGATCAAATCGTAGTAATTAGATTCTCTTTTATATATATACCCTTTATCGATGAAACACTTTGATCATATCAAATACTTTCATACTTATGTTTCATTTGGTAAACTTCTTTACACTTTTTAAACAATCATATAATGATAATTACCATTTTGTTAAAACACAATACATCGAGTATGTATTTACTTTCAACAATTCATCAAAACACTTTGTATTCAAGTAATACACGGTGTTCAAGTTATTTTGTCAAACTTAGGCATGATTTATATTTGACAAGAAATCGAATGTCTTTCACCTATTATCAATATAACTTTGAATTTAAACAATGGTTTCATTCAAAATGAATATATCATTAAGTTGGGTATTTTTCAAGGCATTTCAATATTTTACAAATGTTCATGTATTATCAATTAGTTTCAAAACAAGGATAATTCACACGTAATCAAACAAGATATGAACACAAATAGAAATCATTCATAAAAGTAGAACAACTTGTTTGTTACAAACTGATATGAATAACCGTCTCACTAAGTGTGAGACACACTAAAGAAGTTCACAATCTATTAATTACAATAATCATCCTAAACATAAACTAAGTGATAAATGTCGAGGGAGAGTGTCCTTGGCCATCATCATCATGCTCGCCATCAACACGCAACATCACCTCCTCTACAGCAAGCACCTCTCATGCAGAAGGACCTGTTTTTAGTAAAACAGAACACGTATGAAATATACTTGACACTGCAAATGTGTTTGCAAGATTATAACATTTATAAAATTGTATATCAAATATATGCCTTTATCATTGATGACCTCAGCGACAACGGGTTCAACAATCACATCTCTGAAATGTGATATGAACACGTGGAAATCCTGTGTTTTCGCGTCGCCTCTCATAATGGAAGTCCTGACTTGTGCTTGGAAGCTTAGTGGCAGCGACCGCAGCACAACGCCGTTTGCAAAAGAGCCCGTCATCCAGCTATCTAGGAAGTATGCAGGCCTCATGTACGCATCATGCATGCCTCCAAGTGGTCGTCAAGTGATGAGTTCTCCTCCATCTTAATGGAGAGGAAGTCTCCCATCAGCTCATGCTCCCATATGCGTGCTTGTTCCACGAAATGTGTCCTAAGTTGTACCATAGTCGCACGAGGATCAAGATTACCCATGACTGGCCACAGCTCATCCAATATCCCGTAGCACATTGTAACTGATATGAAGGTCAACGAGAATCGTGGTCTTCCCAGTGTTCTAGGGTCTCATAGTAACAGGGCTGCTCCAAATCCATCTCGTCGAGTATGTAGTCGACCACGTTATTCTCGCTAAGGAGAACATGGAGACGCGCAACCCATATAGAGAAGTTTGATCCATCTAGCCTGAGCTTCTCTCCTTCTAACCAATCGTCAATAGGAAAGGTAGCATCAGGGAGAACCATTTTCTACATTTATAATTGCAAAAGGAATTTAGACTAAGTTTATAATTAAATGAGTTAATAATAACTCTACTCAGAAACACCTATCCCATGAAGGGTTCCTAGTGATAACACGACCCCTTTTAGCCACATCTCCCTCGATCGTCACGGCCATCCATGTGGGTTCAAGGGTGGACGCTAAACGTCGGTCACATCATTCATGCGACTTGTGCTCGATCTTTTGACCATCCACGTTCCGAGGCCATGTCTGCACATGCTAGGATCGCCAACTCAACCTTAGTGTATTCGCTGTGCAGCATGTCTTACACCCACTGTATGCAAACGTAGATATGTCTGACACCCACGCCTGTACCGTTGATCGCCTCATACCGAAGAACTTTCTTGGTGGTGCACACTAAGGGGGAACACAATCATTGGTCATTTTAACAGGGATCATCTTATTAGGCTACCGTCGAGTATCTAATACTAGCACACAACAAGATATACAAACAATAACATTGAATGTAAATGTGATGTGATATGGTCCTTCACGTCGTGATCTCCATCCGTTGTCACCGGATTCCAGCTCTAGGGTTCCAGCGCCGTAGACACCAGGGTACCGGTGTCTTTCCGATGTGGTAGTCCGTCACCTCCATGACTATCTACTACTACACAACATAAGGTAATCACTTTACCTTTGCCACAACCATATCACAAAGCAACGCTCCCTGCAAAACAAAGTTAGACGCATCTACTTTATCTCTGCATGTTTTACGTGGCTGAATGGGCTTTCGCACAAGAACCGTTCTTACCTATGAACTTTCAGCACAACGCTGATCAAGTAGTTGTCTCTACTACACCCCTTTAGGGGCCCTCCATTGCAAATGGCATACCAACTAATGCAAGAGAGACAGACACCCCCCTAAGCCACTTTATACGGTACAAGCCATATGTCAAGCATGGACTAGTCTCGCGAATGAACACATAGAGTCGGTTGGGGACAGCTTCATCAAGCATTACTACGGTATACACAAGTACACGTGGGAGGGTAATAACTAAAAGATCAACGCCCACACGCTACATCTCGTGTGTTCTACCCGTACTAGCATTACTACGCATAGATCTAGCTCTAATACCACTGTAGGGGTTCCACATATGAAAACAATAAAATTTTACCCTACACCCCTGAACCCTTGATGCTGCCAGGACCTATCTATTAGCAATACAGTAATGGGAGGGGCTTTTCGCGAACTTACCCTTGAAGACCGAAAAGCGTTGTCAACGCTCAGGAGAGCGTGGTTGATGTAGACGAACCGAAGCCGACCTCAAGGTCGTGATGAAGTCCTTGCGCTTCAGTGGCTCCAACGACTTGAGTGCCTCAAGTGTGACACCTCGCGGGGAGTTACACATGTCTGGTGCCTGACAATGACTCCCGCTTCCCCGATCCAGTAGCAGTTGCGGAAGTAGAGCTCCTAGATCCGAATCCTGTAGCGCGATGGCGCTTCGCGGTGAAGATGTCTCTCGTTCGCGCAGTCCGAACTTGGGACCACGGTCACGAGAGAGAGAGAGAGAGAGAGAGATCAATTGGAGGTCTTCCCAAAAGTAAGAAGACCTTTATTGAATATTGTGTGTATTTATCTGGACAAATACCCCCACTATATATAGGGGGAGGGAAGGTACTACCTCCCTCAAAGTCCCGGGGTGGGACTAAAGGAGAGGAGAGGGGGAGGGGGTGGCGCCGCCGGCCACCCCATGGGCCTAGGGCCGCCGGCCACCCCCTAGGCCTGTCCTAGGCGTGTGGTTCCCTCTTGGGCCCTTTCCCCTCCGGGAATTGGCCCATTAAGCCCTTTGACCATTTAAATTGATTTTTTGTTTTATTAAATAATTATGAATAAATAATTAAATCAATATTTAACATTCATTCATATATTATTCAACCTCCGTGGCTATGGAACACCTTCCACCTCCACTCCGGACATCCTCCGGACTTACCGAAACCCTTCCGGTTTTCTCTCCACTATTCTTCGGTCATTCTTCCGATCCTATAAACACTCTCTAAGCATCATCAAACCATTAAGCGTGATACCCTACAGTTCGGGAACACTCCAGACATGGTCGGGACACTCTTGGACCAATGATCGATAGAGGGACCTGGATGGCCATGTGACCCCTCTGCGTTCCACGAAGATCTTTCGTCGTTTGAATCAGGACAGTCGTGTCTTATTCCCTTTGTCTCTCGATACTTGCATTGCTCGAGATCTGATCAATGACATCACCATGTCGTGTTCAATCTCGTTACCGAACAATGCTACTTGACTCGTTCCGATAAGTGATATCCTTGTGATCAAATCACACGTTGCGCAGCTATTGGATATAACTTCTCCGAGCGGTCCCTTAAGTATCTTTCCGTCACATGGATGGACAAATCCCGCGCTTGACATATATTGCCTCTACGGTTTCCTCCGAGCACCTGAACACACCTTTATAACCACCATATTACTAGATGGCGCTTGATGCTATCTAAGCACTCCCTGGAGACAGTGATTGATACCTCACGGTCTAAGGAATAGTCTACGAGGATCCATTTCTAATCATCGTAACTTGAACTTCGTGACATGATTGGGTCACGATGTTTAGGTTGGGTATTGGTTCATCATCTCATTCTCAGAATGAGATGACTTCATTTCCAACAAGCATAAATGCCACATGATCAGGAAACTTGATCATCTGTTGACCAATGAACAAGTGACTAGAGTTTCTCTGGGAACCCCTGGTTGTTTATATATCACACGTGTATTGATGTTTCCACTCAACACAGTTATAGCATGATATAAAACTTAATCATAAACTTGATGAAATACGATAATAGTCCTTATAACTATTTGTCTCTAGGGCATATTTCCAACAGAGGGAGTATGGCCTACCATTTTTATATTATTACGTGGACCATGACCAAATTCAAAACCAAAATAAAGCGGTAAATCTCGTGCCTATCTGAACATACTTCGTGCCCCAAAATTTCAGATACTTCGAAATTCTCATTCGACCCCTAGTGAATTCGGTGGGTGGGGGGCTTCACTCGTATTTTTCCTAGTATAGTACTAGTAGTACCACTAAACTCTACCCCTCTCTCCTCCAGGAACACATCACCGGCCAAAACATTCCCACTGCACTTTAGCCGGCGTACCTTCCGCACCTGATCTGCTCAACCAACCCTCTTGTCTAGTGCGCTGAGCACAACATCGACCGCCTCAGATCTGCTCCACGGATGTTATGGTCTAGCGCTCTGCTCGTATCCTCACCCACCCAAGATATGCTTCCCCGTCGTCGACACCCACTTTGACCATAGCACCTTTGGTGACCTCGACGTGACTAGTCAGGATACGGAGGAGGCCTAGACACCGCCTCGACCGAGATAACCAGATCTCCTCGCATGATTTTATTTGTTGGCAATGCACTGACCTGTCAGGATACGGAGGAGGCCTAGACACCGCCTTGATCGAGATAACTAGATCTACCTGCATGATTTTATTTATTGGTAATGTACTATATTCGCGCTAAATTTCCTAACTAACAAGTTCTTTCCTTGATATACATGTAATGTACTAAATTAACTCATTGTGTTTAGGCTTAAACTCCATGCATTGAACTGTTTTTATGTATATTTCTTTGTGAATTATTAGTCACCGATGGCTCCAAAAATAGCCATCTTCCACCGTGTTTAAACATTGTTTTTAGTCAAGCAATTGACAAAAAACTGTCAATCCTTGACACTAATGACTAATAATTGCAAACATATGCAAAACCTTACTTTGAATTGTGTTGTGTAGAAAATCACGCTTTTTAATGCAAAATTAGGAGTCATGATGAAGGTTTTTGAGGAAGTCCACATGGCCAAGTAATTGTGGAGTCAATTCCAAGCGTCAGCAGCTAGAACGCCCAGTGGTATGGGCAGGGCCCGCCTGTACCGTGTAACACCCCTAGTTTTAGTATTTGTTAATTAGAGTTTGTTTATGCATCATAAGCACTGCATGCATCCTTTTGACTGAAGAAATGTTTCTGACGAGGGTTTAACTCATCAATGCCCATGGTTATGGACTTGGGTTTTGGAGAAGGAGGGAGCGCTGGAGACATCTATCGGCTAGCAAACAAGCACACATGGGACAAAGGATTTACCCAGGTTCAGGCCTCGTAGAGGTCCCTACTCCTGCTTGTCTGCTCGTGGAATTATCGAAGGAGTCAAAAGTTACAATGGTGCATAGATGCAATCTAGCGAGAGTTGTGGAAAACTAGGGTTGCGATTGCCCTCCTCGCCGCCCCCTCCTAGCCTTTATATAGATAGGCTAGGTCTCGGGTAGCAGGTCGAGTCGGTTACAAGTTAGGGTTTTCCCCTTCAAACTTTCTATCTTTAGCTTCTTCTTGTTCTTCAAGCAATCGAGAGTCCACAGGTTACTCGAGTCCTTTCATCCGGGCCTTGGCGACACCGTGGGCCTGTACGTATTTGGACCATATATACCAAGCTCGAGTACCTGTAGGGTATACCCATGTCAGTAGCCCCCGAGTGTCCAGTGGAATCGCAGATTCGACTGGGGACTTTTTGAAGTCTTTGAGTGCCTGAACAAGTACATTTCGACTGCTTTTATTTGTGTCATAGGGATTGTTGATATACGTGCCTGATATAACCGAAGTATCGGTATCAGTTAACCACCTTAGGGTGAAACAACGCAATCTACTCAAACTCGAGTCCCCGGACTCGAATTCAGAAAAGTGCTGGCGTAATTCGACCCAGGCCGCGGAGGTCTTACAGGAGTCGAATTCCAGTTATATGGGTGTGAGCACTCGACGCGTCTGTCAAGGCATGTTCATTGTGCCTGTAGGCACGGATATATTTCTGGTAGTGTGCAGCTAAATGCGTTGCCAGGCCTTATTCAGGTCTTACCTTCATGCTGTAAGCGCGGCATCCGAATTTTATCATCGCGGAGACGATTCGGGTGACCCAGGAGACATAGTCTCTTTGTAGGTAAAAATTATGAGGCGGTGTCGCCATGAGCTGCGAGTGCGGATGTTATCAACACACAGTTTTCTGTATAAAAAATCATAGGGTGCGTGACCATCGCTCCCTATGGGAGTAGCCCCCGAGTGCCTGGTTGAGTCGAAGACTCAGGCAGGGACTAAATAGCGTTTGCGACTGCCGTCGTCTTTTGGTTGCTTGTTTCAGTTGAATTTGTTTCCGGCGCTCCCTATGGGAGTAACCCATGTCCGTAGTCGAACCGTGTTTCGAGTGGTTGGGTTTGCTTTGTGATTGTCCACGTTCCTGCAACAAGAAAAGAAAAAATCGTAGGGTGCGCGGCCAGCGCTCCCTATGGGAGTAGCCCCCGAGTGCTTGGTGGAGTCAAAGACTCCAGCAAGGACTAAAGTAGTCGAATTTTTCCACTACGTAGCTTTGATGACGTCAGTGCTGACGCTTGTATGACCTCAGTTGCCCACGTGAGCGAATTTGACGGGACGTGATGAGCGGTGGGTCCCATTTCCTGACTTTGATTTGACTGGGCGTGCGTAATCTTTATTTTAACTGTGCCTCCTTGATTTCCGTGCGTAATGGGAGCAGTGGAGGGACGGTTCGCACTTCCCCTTCTCCACGTGTCCAACACGATGTGTGCCACGTGTCTAGTAGGGTTTTTCTCAGCCGTTGGATTGCATCTTCTAGGGGTTAAGTAGTGATGCCACGACGGTAATTTCCCATCTGCGTTCTTTCTTCCTTGCTGCCATTGCCATTACTGCTGCTCTCCTGCTTTTCCTTGCGCTCGTTTCCTCCACAACGCTGGACCACCTCCGCTCGTTTCTGAGCTATTTTCTGCACTCGCATCGCCGCCATTCAATGGGGAAGAAGAAAGGAGGCGCCGTTGCTGATTCTGCCGCCACCGTCGCCGCGGCGAAGAAGAAGGGTGGCTCGGCTGCTGCAGGCACCAGCGCCGCCGCCGGCAGGAAGAAGAAGGTCGCGGGCACCCGCGTGACAAATGGTGCATGGCGCCCTTCGATCATCAAAGCGTCGGATCTCCGTCTTCTTCGCTAAGACGGAGTTATTTCCGCAGCAGTCGCCGATGCACGCGTCCCCAGCAGTGAGACCATTCCTGCTCCTCCCGCTGGTTTCCGAGTGATGTTTCTTGCATTCGTCATTCGCGGTCTTTCCTTGCCTCCCCACCCCTTTCTTAGGGGTCTTGTTTGTTTCTACGGGCTCTAGCTCCATCAGCTGTCCCCAGATTCGATCCTCCACATCACCTGCTTCATCACTCTTTGTGAGTGCTGGCTCGGAGTCGAGCCACACTTTGGTATTTTCAAGCGAATTTTTAAATCGAAGCGTCAGTCCGCATCTAGCTCTTTAGTTTACGACGTAGGTGGCTGCGGAATCAGCGTCGACCCATCCGCCACCTACTTCGACATTAAGCTCACCAAGTCCGTCCAAGGATGGAGGGACAAATGGTTCTATGTCCGCGATCAGAAGTCCAAAGATGAGCACTTTGTACTCGCACGCTTCGATCCTGCGACTCCCTGCAAGAAGATGCGTTCCTGGAAGAACGTAGTTATACCTACCGAACTCGCGGAGACAGGCGTGCTGTATCAACGCGTCTGCGACCTCGAGAGTCGCATAGGTGCAGAAGAGGGAGGCTGCGCCCTTATCCGAACCTGGCCGCGCCGTCGCGTCCAGCTCCATCAAGCCAGAGCCCATCCCATGTTTCAGTGGGCTGGCGCTGATGATACCACTCGCGTGTCTGCCAATGGCATGTCCGCGAGTGAGGTGGATAAGAGGGTTCGACTGGTCACGAAGTACACCGGCAAGGATGTGCTTCCAAGTGAGCTAGTTGTTCCTCCTTTTGATGCTTCGAATCCTCCTCCTGAGGTATAGTTGTGCTACGCAATAGCTTATTTTCTCGATTGCTTTTCTGTTGCTTACTTGTTCTTTTTGCTGAACTTCCCTGTCTGTACACAGGATTGGGTGGTGTCGCCTTGTATGCCCCCTCTCCCTGAGGGGATTATCCCTCGCGAAGCTTTGGAAGAGGACGAGTCTGAGTCGACTGTCCCTTCTGATGTGGAAGAGGAAGAAGCCCCCGAGTCCGAGAGTCCGGATACTCATAAGCGTTCGTGCAGCGAGGATTCTGACGCGTCATCTCCTTCGATTCCAGAAGGTACGGTCGTTGGCGCGGAGTCGCCAATTCCTGCCGTCCCTGTGAGGGCTGTGGCACCGTCTTCTCGCAAGAAGATGCGATTGCCTAAGGAGTCTTCGTCAGAGTCGGCGGAGGCCACGTTTGATCTTGACTAGTTTGACTGGTAAGTTTTCAAGTTCATTTGTTCTTCTGTGTTTTCTTCTTGTTGGCTTGCCCTGGAGTTTGCTTTTTCTCAAGGTGAGTTTTGTCTTGTAGTCAAGAGGCGTCGTCATCTTCTGGCGACGTCGAATTTTTGAAGGAATCTGGAGTCGCGACCTCAAAGGCCAAGGAAGAGGTCGAGCGCGCTCCTTCCCCTCCAGTGGCGGCCCACTCCGGGCACAACTCTTCCAGCTCTCCTCACGTAGGGGAGCATCGAATAGTTGCCCGGATGACGGCACAGCAAACTTCTTCGGAGTCATTGGAGGACCATGTAAGTATATTTTCCCCTCTTTTTAGTGTGGCAGTCGTCGTTCTCTGTTGCCTTCACTGATTCCTTGTTTGTGCGACAGCTCCTTGTAAAGGAGGCCGCGCAAGTGGCAGAGCAGGTGATGGCAATGGGCCGCTAGCATGCGATGCTGGAGACGCGTCACCGCGTAGTCGAAAGTGAGTGTTCTTCATTTGTTCTCTTTCGTCTCCTCCTTTGTGGTATAATTGACTGATAATCAACTTTTGATTACCATGTAGCTAAACATAATGCCTTACTCCGTAGCGTCGCTACCTTGCAGAAGACATTGGCCGTAGCTGTGAAGGGGCGCGACGAGGCAATCACGGCTCGTGACGAGGCGCAGAAACACGAAGAGGATCTGCGTGCCTCCTTTGTGGCCAGGGAAAAGTTGTTCGAAGAGCAACTATTCTCAGTCGCCAAGGTCCTCTCAGGTACCTTCACTGGTAGATATTTGTTGTTGTCCTTCTCTGCATCTAGAGTTTTTGCTGGTGGCGCTAAAGGTTTGATCCATGTGTTGGTTTTCTTGTGCAGATGCTGGCGATTTGAGCTTTGACCCGCAGGCCCTTAGTCGCGATGACGCTCTGGCAGGCGTGGTGTCTGCAGTCGAGGACCATAGCGCCACCGTCCAAGATACATTGTCCAAGGCCAAGGTCACCCTCAGTCGCGTCCGGGAGGAGTTGATGCCGAAGGCGGAGCTGGTCGATAATATGGAAGAGCTAGTGGAGTCACTCGCCGGGGGTGTGCCTACCACCTACAAGAACTCCCTGCGGCGCGGCTGGCGCGACCATGTCACTCGCCATGGTGCAGGCCCACGGAGTCAAGATAGATCCCTCTGCGGTGTGGAAGGCGATGCCTGTTGGCGCAGACAGTCAGCAGGTAGTCTTCGCTCCTTTCGCGACTGCCTGTGGCAAATATGGGCATCACTTGATAAATACTGTCGCGAAGTACTCGGAGGAGCTCCAACGTGCCAAGAAGGCGGCGAAGGCTTCGGCCTCAGGGGCCGGCGGAAAGTCAGTGGCGTATGATACTGCCACAGACTTGATGAAGCCTCCGAAGCTGTCGAAGTCGAAGAAACCAGCTGCTCCGTAGTTAGCTTTTGTAATAGTTGATTAATTGCCCTTTTGTTTAAGAACATGCCTGCTGGCGAGTGTGTCTGTTGATACTTATGCCGGTCTTGAATGCATCTGACCCTTTTGTCTTTGTGTTGATTTGGTCGTCTTATTTGCTTCTATCTTGACTTGTGGTAGGGTACATCAAGTGATCCTATGATGGGAAACTAGGACTCGCCAACTCTTGATGATATAGTGGCACCACCGCGCTCTAGGGTAGAGGAGCTATCCTTGCTTTCGCTACTTCGTGATCGCGTGAAGCAGCTGGAGCGTGAGTTGCCCGTGATCCGCAGTAGCGCCGACGTGTGGAAGTCGAAGGCGAAAAAAGCCGCCGCCCGCGAGCAATATCTACTTGGCGAGATGACACAGCTGGGCGACCAGTTTAAGTGTTAGTTTGCTCATTCTCATATTTTCCTTTGTAGTTAGTCGCAGTGGTACGTTGTACTCATGTTATTGATGCTGCTTCGTGTAGTTGTTAGCGCGCGCCATCCACAGGAGGAGAAGGACAGAATTGCCATTCGCCTTCATGATCTCACCCAGGAGCAACTTCAAGAGAGTGGGTACTTCTGGGTAGATCATGATCGTGCGACTGCGTTGGCCACCTGCAGGATCGCGCATCCCGAGTGCTACTCTTCTTGAAGAAGTCGCAGTCGTGCTTGAAGAATATTTATCGAGCGATGTTCTCGCTGGACGACACTCCATCAAGCCTGCTGGCTCTCCTTGCCAAATTTCAAGATCTGTCTGCGGCTCGCGAGTGCGTGAGGCAGCAGTTGGTGGCTGGTGCCAAGGCTGCCCTCTCAATGGTGCGATTGCACAGGCCTAACGTGGATGTTGCCGCCATTGCTTCTAGGCCGCCAGCGCCACTAGCAGGATCTGCCTAGAATATGGTACCGCACTATCAGGCGGTGGACCGTCCAGCGGAGGAGATCGTCGACTTCTTCGAGGAACAAACCAACGTTCTTCTGTTGCAAGAGTAGCCAAATTTGTATCCTGCACATAAGTGTATCTGTGTTGTAAAGTTCGTATAGATGTTGTAGATAGTTTATTGTCAAAATGTGTATAAAGAGTTTTGTGAGCGTGAGGTGCGTTGCACTATGCGAGTCCTTTTCGTTAGCCTGGCCATCCTTTATCTCAGTCCCTTGTCAACCCGTCATGTGTGTTGCAGCTGGGTTGAGTTTGTGTTAAGGGTTTCGATTGATATGTCAGCTACTCAGGATATCGCGTTTTTGGTTCGAAGAACAGATGTATGTAGGGTGGCGCAGCCCCCCGAGTATAAAAATTGACAAAGTAGAGAGAACACGGAGTTTTGGGGCACTTAGCTTTTATTCATTCAAAGAATAGTGCGAGGTACAATGTGCGGCTAAGTAGCCTTGGCTGAGTAGCCTTATTTGCTATGTAAAAGTAAAAAAAAGAACGACTAGGGCTAGAAGCGTCGCAGTTGTGCGACGTTCTAAGGGTTGGAGTATGCGACTCCTGTCTCTAGATCTTGAAGGCGATAGACGCCACCTAGGATTACTTCTGTAGTCACGTACGGTCCTTCCCAGGGGGACTCGAGCTTGAGATGCCCCTGCTGCTTCAGTTGCAGGACCAGGTCACCTTCGACAAAGGATCTGGGGCGAAGCCTTCTACTGTGGTAGTTGCGCAGGTTATGCTGGTAGATCGTTGATCTTTCCGCGGCGATTTCCCTTGCCTCGTCAAGGAGGTCGACGTAATCTTCGAGTGCGAGGGATGACTCTTGTTCGCTGTAAGCGACCACACGCGGCGCCTTGTACCGTACCTCAGCTGGTAGCACTGCCTCTGTTCCGTGCACCATAAAAAACTGGCGTGTAGCCCGTGGCGCTATTTGGAGTTGTACGTAGGCTCCAGAGTACAGATTGCAGTTCGTCCGGCCAGCAACCCGGAGCTTGTTCGAGTGGTCGAAGGAGTCGCTTCTTGATGCCGCTGCAGACGAGCCCGTTTGCCTTTTCCACCTGACCGTTGGTCTGCGGACGCGCTACTGAGGCGTAGCTAATGTTGATCCCTAGGTTCTCGCAGAATTCTTGGAACTCCTTGGATGTGAAGTTTGTCCCGTTGTCGGTGATGATGTTGTGTGGCACCCCGAAGCGGTAGACGATGGATTCAAAGAATTTGCCTGCGCTGTGCGCGGATTGGTTGGTTACTGGCATGGCCTGAATCCACTTGGTGAATTTTTCGACTGCGACCAAGAGGTAGACGTAGCCTCCGCACGGGGATCTTGGAAGCTTGCCGACCATGTCGAGCCCCCATTGCGCGAAGGGCCAGGCCAATGGGATTGGCCGTAGCTCTGCGCCTGGTGCGTGCAGCTTTTCCGCGAATCGCTGGAAAGCGTTGCATTTTTGGACGATGTCCTTGGCGTCGCGCATGGCCGTAGGCTAGTAAAATCCAGCTCGTAGAGCTTTGGCAACGAGGGCGCGACTGCCGGCGTGATGCCTGCAGGTCCCTTCATGGATGTCGAGGAGAACTGCTCTTCCATCGGCCATGGAGACGCATCATTGTAGCACTCCTATGATGTTGCATTTATACAGTTCGCCGTTGATAACGGTGAATGCCTTGGAGCGCCGCACGATGTGTCGTGCATCTGTCGGGTCGTCCGGTAGTTTCTTGCTGAGACGGTACATAATTACGACTGCGTCCAAGATTGCTCGATAATGATGACGCTCATTGGTCCCTCGAGTCCTGTGCCCAGCTCCAAGTCATCGAGTGCCATTGACTCATTGGGTGGCGTAGCCCCTGAGTCCATTGCTGCGCTTGTTTTCTTCTCTGTGGCCTTTGGCTTGATGGAGCGTTCGCATATGCGCTGGAGAAATTCCCCAGGTGGTATGGGGGCGCAGGTGAAGCCTATGTTGGCGAGTGCGTCTGCCTCTTCATTGCTTTCGCGACCTACGTGTCGCAGCTCGCAACCATCAAAGTCTCCCTCGAGTGTATCATAGAGGTCACGGTACACGATCATGTTGTCGTTTAGTGCGTCGCACTCATGCATTGTTTGGTTGACGACCAACTTGGAGTCGCCATATATGATGAGCCTCTTGGCGCCGCAAGCTTTTGCCATCCTCATCCCGTGCAACAGGGCCTCGTATTCAGCCTCGTTGTTCGAGGCTATGAACTGCATTCGCGGGATATACTTTAGCTTGTCCCCTTGAGGTGACGTCAGTATGACACCTGCGCCTGCCCCGTCTTTCCGCTTGGATCCATCGAAGTGCATTGTCTAGAGGTAGGACATATCTGGCATGTCCGGGAGTTGGTTCTCCATCCAGTGCATGAGGAAGTCAGGGAGAACTTGCGACTTGATTGCGTCACGCTTTTCGTATGTGATGTCTCATGGAGATAGTTCTATTCCCCAAAGCGCGACTCGCCCCGTGGCGTCGGGGTTATTGAGGATATGTCCCAACGGGGCGTCGCTGACTACCACGATTGGGTGTTCCTGGAAGTAGTGGCGCAGTCGCCGGGCGGTCATGAAGACGCCGTACGCCAGCTTCTGGTAGTGCGGGTACCGCTATTTTGTTGGCGTGAGGACCTCGCTGAGGTAGTATACCGGGCGTTGTATGCCATGGACCTTGTTTTCCTCAGCTCGCTCGACGACGAGCACTTTGCTGACCACCTGGTTGGTGGCGGAGATGTACAGCAACAGTGGTTCCCTTTCTCGTGGAGTCACCAGTACTGGCGAAGTGGATAGCAAGCGCTTGAGGTCTTCGAATGCTTCTTGCGCTTCATTGGTCCACTCGAATTTGTCGGCTTTGCGGAGGAGCTGGTAGAAGGGCAGTGCCTTTTCACCCATCTGACTAATAAATCGACTGAGGGCCGCGATTCGTCCGGCCAGTTGCTGGACGCCTCTTATGTTCTTCGGCTTCTCCATGGCCAGTATGGCTTTTATCTTTTTCGGGTTTGCCTCGATCCCCCTCGCGGAGATGAGATACCCGAGTAGCTGCCCAGATGGTACGTCGAAGGCGCATTTGTCCGGATTGAGCTTAATCCGGTAGCGATCGAGATTGGCGAAGGTTTCGCACAAATCGTCGATTAGAGAGGCTTCCTCCTTGGTCTTGAAAACTATGTTGTTGACATAGACTTGGATGTTGCGACCCAGTTGCTCCTTGAGGCAAGCCTGCATGCACCGTTGGTAGGTGGCTCCCACGTTTTTAGCCCGAAGGGCATTGTGTTGTAGCAGAACACACCAAAAGGTGTTGTAAACGCTGTTTTCTCCTGGTCTTCCTCCTTCATTCGAATTTGATTATAGCCTGAGTAGGCATCGAGGAAACAGAGGCATTCGCATCTAGCGGTGGAGTCGATGATCTGGTCGATCCATGGCAGCGGGAAGTGATCTTTTGGGCAGTGCTTATTCAGAGAAGTGAAGTCCACGCACATCCGCAGGATATCCGTGTCCTTTTTTGGTACCAGCACCGTATTGATGAGCCAAGTGCTTTCCTTGATCTCGCGTATGAACTTGGCCTCGAGGAGTCTGTTGATCTCCATTCCGACTGCATGCGCTCGTGGCTCAGATAGTGGCCTGATTGTTTGCTTGACTGGCCTTGCGTCGGGGTTGACGTTGAGTGCGTGCTCGGCGAATTCCCTGGGAACTCCTGGCATGTCCGCAGGGCACCAGGAAAAATTTCCCAGTGCTCCCGGAGGAATTCGACGAGCGCGAGTTCCTATGCGGGACTCAAGTTGTTGGCGATGAGGGCCGTCTTGGCGGGATCCGATGGATGGACCTGCACCTTCTTTGTGTGCACAGATGAGTCGAAGGAGAGGTCAGGTGAGCTTGGCCTACTAAGGTGGGGGGGGGGAGACTGTTGTCTGTCGTCTCTTTCAGTCTTACGAGTTCCTCCTGCATGTCGAAGGACTGGGAGATTCTGTTGAATTCCCTGTCACAACTGTCAGATCGCTCAAAGCTCCTGTTGATCGTTATGACGCCGTTGGGACCTGGCATTTTCATCTGCAGGTAGGCGTAGTGGGGCACTGCCATGAACCTAGCGAATGCGACGCGCCCAAGGATGCAATGGTATTGTGAGGGCTAGTCGACGACCTCAAAGTCGATGCGCTCGCGCCGGAAGTTCTTCGGCGTGCCAAAGATGACGTCGAGGTTGATTTTGCCCAGGGGGTATACGCCTTTCCCTGGGCCGATGCCATGGAACATTGTGTCCGATGCCTCCAAGCAGGTTAGAGGGATCCTCATTGCTCGCAAGGTACTCGTGAATATGAGGTTGATGCCGCTTCTGCCATCCATGAAGACGCGACTCATGTCGAAACCTCCAATTTGCGCCTCGAGTACGAGGGGGCAATGACCTGGGCGAGGTATCTGGGGCGGGTGGTCGCGTTTGTCGAAGGTGATGCACGACTCGCTGCCACTGAGGTACTCAGTGGTGGATGGTGGCGAGTGCATGGCCAAGTTGACTTGGCAAGTGATGGCCTTCTGCACCCTGTTGGAGGGGCATCCTTTTTGGATCATCATGGTACCCATGGCCCGTGGGTACGATTCTCCTCTGTTGTGTTGGTCCGGTGCGGCTCCGTTTGGGGGTGGCCCAGGTGGTGGTGGTGGTGCGCCATGTGCCACGACGCCTGGAGCGGCTCCGTAGCCTCTTTCGACTGCATTGCGGTTCATCCAAACCAATCCCTCGTGCAGCTTGAGGAACTCGCGGCAGTCCTTGAGGAGGTGGCTGGATTTTCTCTTGCCATCATGCTTATCGATGTAGAAGTGTATCGTGCATGGCCCGGATAGTTTTTCCTCGATGGAGGTCGCCGGTGCCTCATCGCGAGTGCGGCATTGCCACACTTGCGTGGTTTTCCCGGAGTCGCGGTATCTGCCACTACGGTATCCGCTGTTGCGGTTATCGTCGCGTCTATCGGCATAGCCGGCTGCGACCATGTTGACGTCGTCACGGTCATCGTAGATGCGCATGTGACGCTTGTCTTGGCGGTCGCGTCTGCGTTCGAGTTCCGCCTCCTCGTCGGAGTGAGCACGATTCTTCACGGAATCTTCTCCATCGACCCACCGATTCGCGATCTCCATCAGGTGGTTGATGGTCTGGGGCTTTGAGTGGCCCAGCTCCTCCCTAAGCTCTAGGCGGTGGACGCCACCGTTGAATGCATCAGTCGTGCGGTCTTCCGAGATGTTCTCCGTGGAGTTCTTGATGACGAACCACCTTTGGATGTAGGAGCGCAGCGATTTGCCAAATCTTTGATGGCAGCATCTCAGCTCTTCGATTGATGCGGGCCATTTGTATGTGCCCTTAAAGTTGCGCATGAAGCTGTAAACCAGCTTATCCCAACTGCGAATGGATCCGCGTGGAACGTTATTGAGCCATGCTCGGGCGGCGCCCTGCAGCTGTAGCTGCAAGCATTGCATGGCAGTACTTCGACTGCCTCCGTGGAGCCTGAAGGAGGAGATGTGGTCCTCCAGCCAGATCTTGGGGTCCTGCAGACCGTCAAATTTTGGGTTCTCCGATGGGAGTTTAAACCCTTTAGGCATTCGCTTCTGCCTGGTGGATCTGCTGAAGCATCGGGCGCCACTGTGCTCCCCATCTTCTTCTTCAGTGTCAGTCGACCGAGCACGTCGTGCCCTTGACTTGTCGATCTTGCGCTGCGTGAGGTCATCGCGCGCATCGTAGTCGTGATCGTGTCGCCATGAGCGGCGGCGTCGAGACAGGTCATGACTGTCATCGCTGGATGAGGGCGAGGAGTAGCGCTTTGCCCTTTTTTGGGTCTAGTACTGGCTCCTTGTCGAGGGCGGCCTCGATTAACCCCAAACCCACGATCGTAGATTGGTGCATGGCAGTTCGGGGATCTCCAGCTGGCGGCTGGTTATTGAGGAGGTACATGGTGGCTGCCGTCACCGCAGCCTGCAGCGTCCTGGGGACCACATTGCCTCTCGTGTCGACTGTCATAGAGCCGAAGTCAAGGACTTTCGCGGCCTCTATGCGCTCTTGTTCGGTGAGGTGAGCCATCCGCGACTGCCTCTTCTTGGCGAGATATTCATTGCCTCTTGAGGAGGATCCTCCGTAGGAGGAGAGCCCAGCACAACAAAGGCTCGATTCGTCTGCTGCCTTTTTACGTGCCTCAAGTTGCGCGATTGCTTGTTTTTGGCGCTTGAATTCTTCCTTTAGAAGCCAGTGATAGCCCATCAGCAGTTCCTGCGGGGACCCAAAGGGTAGAGGTGCACCGCGTAGGGCTTCGCGGCAGTGATCCCACTCTTGCTCATTGAGCTTGATCACGACGCGTTCGCCGTTTTTCTCGTTGATCATGCTGGGGGGTTCGACTACTCCTCCATTGTTGACGGGAATGTGATTGCCGCCGTTACCGCCGTTGCCACTGTTGCCGGCGTTGGGTGGATCGGTGCCGTTACCGGTGTTACCACCGTTGCCGCGATTGGCGGAGGTGTCGCCTGTGTTGATGACGGCGCACATGAAGTGATTGGGGAAGCTGTTGCTTCCACAACTTTCAGATCCGGAACTGTAGGTTCCATCTTCAGTGGCCAGATCGCTTAGATCGGAATCGCGACTGCTGTTGCTGACCGTGTTCTCGACTGCCACCGGAGCGTTGAGCTCGCTGAGGGTGCCGATCGATGGAGGGAACCACGATGCCGGGGCAATCGCCGGTGTTGTCGGCTGATCAGGCATGCAAAGCGTGCCCATCTGACCAACTTGGAAGCGGAAGCTCCCAATCGCCAGGCTGATTCCGTCCCCCACAGACTCGAAAGCCGGGCGGGTGGCCGGCGTGTGGACAGTGAATTCGAAGGCGCCAAAGAGCTGGCGAAGCTTCGCTGTTGCGGAGTTGTAGATCGCAGTTGATGGGGCCGAAGAAGCCGCAACGTCAGCACTCCCACTTCCCACAGACGGCGCCAATTGAAGAGGGTTTAACTCATCAATGCCCATTGTTATGGACTTGGGTTTTGGAGAAGGAGGGAGCGCTGGAGACATCTATCGGCTAGCAAACAAGCACACAGGGGACAAAGGATTTACCCAAGTTCAGGCCTCGTAGAGGTCCCTACTTCTGCTTGTCTGCTCGTGGAATTATCGAAGGAGTCGAAAGTTACAATGGTGCGCAGATGCAATCTGGCGAGAGTTGTGGAAAACTAGGGTTGTGTGTGTCCTCCTTGCCGCCCCCTCCTAGCCTTTATATAGATAGGCTAGGTCTCGGGTAGCAGGTCGAGTCGGTTACAAGTTAGGGTTTTCCCCTTCAAACTTTCTATCTTTAGCTTCTTCTTGTTCTTCAAGCAATCGAGAGTCCACAGGTTACTCGAGTCCTTTCATCCGGGCCTTGGCGACACCGTGGGCCTGTACATATTTGGACCGTATATACCAAGCTCGAGTACCTGTAGGGTATACCCATGTCAGTTTCATGAAAGGAAAAGAAACTAAAAACCCTAAAACCCTAGTTTCCTCTCTCACTCAAATCAAATCAAAATAGTTTTGAATTTCGAAAACTACCAAAATGTTGGAGCCCAAATGGATTATAAGGGCTCTGTGGTATTTTGAGAAGTTTATAAAAGTTTTCGTATTTTAGAAATATTTAAAACATAAGAGAAATTAAATTACAAAAGAGAAAATCAGAAAAATAGAAAAAGAAAAAGGATTTTACAAATTAAAACAGAGCCATAACCGAGCTAGGCTGGCTCATCTCCTTCTTCCCTCTATCTGCCTCCCAGCGTGCAGTAGCCAACAGCCCACCTCGGCCCAGCCGCAGCCCACCCAGCCCAGTACCCTTCGGTGTGCTCCTCCTTTCTTCTTCCTCGTGCGAGACGAAGCAGCTCCATGTCAGCGCCTCCGTCATCGATCTTTGCCGCGTTATGATGCCCGCCACCGCCGTTGGACACCAGGATAAGAACGACCTTGTCGAGCTGTCTCTCCCCATACCCGTCTTCCCTCCTCCCGTGCTCTTTGTCATTTTTCCCCAATCGTCGAAACCCTAACCCTGTCGGACCCCATCGTCCGCTTCCATTCTACATCGCCCCAAGGCCAACCGAGCACGCCATCACCTTCGTCTCGTTCTCCCGGTCCTTCATATCCAAGCCACGGAAGCGCGCGTGCCCTCAACCGCCGGAATCGAGGTCATCTTCCCCGACACCGACAAGCATCGCCGTCGAACTTTCCGCCGTTTTGGTCCACCTCCGTCCTCGCCGTCATGACCATTAGCTTCACGGTGAGCATCTGGTGCTTAGGCGCCCCTCCACTTGCTCCCTCCAACTCTATGCCGTCGTCGCCATGATGATCTACAGGTTCTACCGCCGCATGCCGTCGCAACCACTATTTCGGTGGTCAAATCGCAGCGGCGCCACCACTAGCTAACTCGCCTTGTAGCCCTGGTTCAATCAACATACCTAGCTCGTGCGCACGTGCTCGAAATCGCTGGTGTCGATGAGCATCTACGGCTGGCCGACGACGTGACGTCACGGTGACGCCGTGCCAATGTGGCGCTGACGTGTCCGTGGGTCCCGTTGACCGCTGCCGCTTGCTAACGTGGCCCTCAGCCCGTTCTGTCAGTGTTTGAGGGTAGGTTTAGGTGCAGTAACAAAGTACCTGGCTGTAATAATGACGTCATAATGACGCAGTAAATCCCTTTTAATGGTTTAATAATTTCATAAAAAGGATAAATCTTATAATATTAATAAGTAATTATTTATAAGTCATAAAAATATGTATAATATATCAAAATGTTCAGAAAAATGAGATATATCTCATAGCATCAAAATCATGCATTGTTCAACAACTTAAATTGCAAATTTCATTAGAAGATCAATAGCAACCCTGTAGGTGACTCCGAGGTTCCCCCTATTCTAAGGTTTGTACCCCTCGGACCCTGCTTAAATTGCCAAGAATGATATAGGGTTTTCATTCCAATACAAATTAACTTGTCATATCATCATCTTTGGTTGAGAATTGCATCGATGCCATGTGTTGATTGTTTTCCTTTCTTTCCGGTGTTTGGTTCTTTCCCGGTAGAATACGATATCGAGATCAAGATCGAAGACCGAGATTAACACCATCGAAGAGAGTACTTGATCTACGGTGAACAATGTCAAGCAGATGGACCCAAAGATCTGTAGTTGGGTATCAACAAGCAAAGGCAAGCTTAGCCCCACACATGATATAATCCTATGATTTCAAAGTATTTCATTCTTCGCATGTGCATAAGATTCTAAAGTCTTTTATTGATAGATAGAGTAATCCTATCTGATGCATGATACCTTTGTAGCCTATATTCCCTGATCCACTGCTCCTAGCATAACTAGGGTTTGGCTTATGAGCTTCACTATAGCTGTTTTTATTTGTTCTGCTTAGCCTAGCTTAGATGTTACCACTGGTCCATCCGGTTGATGAATCAGAGCTGCAAATGAACCTAGTTAGACAGGATGACGTGGTATGATTCGAGATGAAAGTTAAACATGCTAAGGCTTGTATGGGAGGCCACGTCGGGTTGTGGTTTTTGCAGTCCCATACTTGCCACCACTAGGACCTGAGTTCTTGCCTCTTGAACCAAGACGAGCGTACAGCCACACGGGGGCCTGGAACCCCCCTTGACCAACTAACTTGCCTAGTAGATTCCATGAGTCACATAGTTCAGGCATTCCATTCGACATATGCATTCTGGTTGTTCTCGAAGGCGGTGGAGGAGGTGCATTCATACAGGTAGGTAAGCGTGGCCGGGATCAAGAGAGGCACGGCCTCCGTAATCTTGTTCCCCGCACACATCTCTAGGGACTGGCTTCGGGAATTGACCCGTTATGGCGGCATCTCCTTAGGGCGTGACTCATGGTCTCGGCGAACGCAAGGTAAAGGTCGTGGCCAACCCCCTCTGCCGGCCTTCCAGGGAAGAGGGCTAATCTATAGTGGCATTAAGAGTCGGTTGGTACATGTGGGTAAAGTTGTGCACCCTTGAAGGGTAATAATCTTTTCGAAAAGCCGTGTCCACGGTTATGGACGACTTGGGAACGGATTCAAAGATCATAGAGAACTATAACCTAATCGTAAAACTTGATAAGAGATGTGAGGTGTGCTTAAGGATGCTTCCTTAGGGATTCGAGGGGGTGATCCTAGTTGGTAGGTTCAGCTGATAAAGATTCGGTGGATATCAAAAGAAGATCAAAGCTAGTGATATCATTCTCTAATCCCCTTTTAAAATGATCTATTTAGTCGAGCTTATTCTCCTCTCTCTTTTACAAAGAAAGTTAGCTTTATGCAAAGTAACCACACTAGCCATAAGTCTTGCGGAGTACACCCTGTACTCAGCCTTTCTTTGTTGATACTTTTGCAGCAGGTAAGTGTTACCATAGAAGATGAGTTTGTTACGGCATCGACATCGACGAGTAGCTTGGGGTTCCGCGTCGGTAGCCTGGAATCTATGGACTGGGACGTCATCGTTATGCTTCAGGCCTCTTAGGCCATTTGTTAAGTTTGCTATACTTAATAGCATAATTTGTCTTCCGTTGTTTGATGTTTGTGGTCAGTGACCTCTGCTTGCAATATTTTGGTTCTTTGCTCAGTTATGAGCTTGCTGTAATAACTTTTGTGTCGTAGGGTCACTGTAATGTTACTGATTCTTTCTCTGTACACTTCTGAGATTTAGGTTAGGCTTATATTATACGGAGGTGTGGGATTTGTCTCGCCTTAATCCCGGGGGTGTCACGGGTTTTGGTATCAGAGCAGTACCGTCCGTAGGAAAACCTTTCTACTGGTCGATGTTGAGTCTAGCGCTTATGAATACTATTTTAAAGCTGAAAAGTGTTTGTGAAAACTCTAGTATGCTTCTTTTTCTCCTTATACAGTTTCGCTCTAACTCTGGGTCATCTTATCTTGTGTTGACTTTGAAATGTTTTGCTATCTCGTTTCATCTTTCAAAGCTTAGGTGCCTTTTTGGCATGTCGTTTCTCAACCAGTTGACCTAGTGCTCAGTTTTCTAGAGTCAATGTGTGTGTGTGTTCGTTGTTTCCCTTTGCTCTTCTCTAGCTGGGAGATTCCTTTCCATCATGATCTCTCTATCTTATGGGTCCACAACATCATGTTGATGGTTCCATAGTGATTTGTTCTAGGCCTCGAAGTTTCCTTTTGCCTCGTGTGCCTCCTTTTCATTTGTTTGGGTACTTTAGAAGTTGTTTCTTCTCTTAGAAGCTACCTCATGGTTACTACCTTGTAGTACCCTCTGTATTACTAAGATAGTAGTTACTTCTTTCTTGGGTTTTAACCCTTGGACTTGAACCAAAGATTCCTAAGTGTGCTAGATTCTGGCGTTGTGAATCTTGTACATGAAACTGACCTTTAACCCAAGATCCATTTTGTTGACCCCTGTTGTTAATGTTCAATCGTTACCTCAGGATGGCTAGTACCTTCTAGTACAGCCTTCAAGCTTGTGGTTATTGTCATTATTTAGTTGTGACAAATAAGGGCATCCCCTACCACTAGCCATGGCATATGTTCTTTGATGGAACCAAATAGATCACGACAAAAGAGCTCCCCGTGAGTCTCACTTCTATAATTGTGACTCTGCACACCTTCCTTTCCCGCATCGGTCCTTAGAAGATTGTTGACTTATGCATCCACATCTCAGGATTCTATCCCGAGCATGTTTTTTTTCCTTATTGTTTCCGACCTTTGTATACTAGTTGGTAGCCAAGTAGTAAATGTGCATTGGTGTCTTCCGATGCAAGATACTCTTGTGGTTCGTAAGACACACCATCACAGGATGTCAGGAGAAACAAACTCCAGTACCTCGTCATTTCTAGGACCATGACAAAGTGTTGCAATCTGCAGATCGATGAGCATTGATTAGCTTCTGATCTGTTCCATCTTAAAGTATCACACTCTTATATACTAAGAGGTCGTGCTAAGTTCCATGACCTCCTAATGAAGTGATACTCTTATACATCTTTACCCACCCTTCCTCGGAGCTTTCGTGCTCGTGAATGATGCGTGTGCGTAATAATGTGGCCATCTGAGATTCTTAGCAATCATTATTGATTTGGACTTCAACAAGGACATTTGTGTCATTCTTAGCTTGATAGTTAATCCTATCACTAAGCCAAGGATGATTGTGCTACCAAGTCCGTTACTCTAGTACACCCTCTCCAGTCAAAGAGTTAGGCTTGTGCCGAAGCTCTGAGACTATGTCTTCTTGCCTTACCAAGCAAGTTTCCTCTCGAACTAAGTGACATATTGGTGGTTCGTGATATTCTAGATGTCTTTCTAGAAGTATCGCCATGTTGCCACGTGACTGTGTTTGTCAATTTCTTGAGCATGCAAGTTTTATGAACTGCTCCTTTCTCCAAGGATCCGTACTGGATACCCCTGAAATAGTTGGTTGAGCTTAAACACCAACTTGGAGAGTTGTAAGACAAAAGTTCTATCGGACTTGTTCCTCCTAAAGGGATGTCTAGTTTTGTTTGTGCTGAAGAAGGATAGTGTTTCCTTCGTGGAAATGTTATCGTCCCCACCTTTGGTTTGATTCAGGCTATCGTCAAATCAAACTCAGTCCTAGGGACTATCCTGATGGTGTATCTATTTGTGATGTTTCACTTGGATACATCTTCATGTTCTTTAGTCTAACCAATATTGTTGTTCCGTTCATACCACATGTGAGTCTATCTTCTTGGAGTGTCACGATAAGTTTGTTATTGAGCCCATCCATGACATTCTTATCTTCTCCATGCTAGACTAGATTCATATGGAATAGTTGGCATTAATGTTGGAAACTTTTGAGAACATTCTTCAAGTTATCTCAAAGTATGTGTTCTGGATGTTATAAGTGACCTTCTCTGGTTCACGTGCAACTGTTGAAAGTTGTCACGGTGGATTCGAGAAGAGTTATCTTTGTTTCCTCGGGAATCGTTTCAAGTCAGTCAAGCATGTGTGAAGTATTCTTGATATGGTAGGTTGATACCTCCACATTTCGAGAACATCCTCTAAGCACACTAAGCCAATGATGATTTGTCATGTAAGAGAAGAAGTCCTACAAACTTCAGTATCCTAAATGTTTCCCAATAAGGATTCAATTGTGTTTTGTTGCAAACACTCTGTGCATACGCAATTATCTTTTGGATAATCTTCTAATGCATGGGTTTTGCAACCTAGCTTATCTTTTGGAGCTTTACAATGTAGTCCATGTCTTGAGAATCTAGTAACTTTACCTTTGTGGTAAATGTTGCAAACTTTCTATTCGGACATGCTGAGTCTAAAGTATCGTTTCACCTAACCAGAGCTGAATCTCAAGCAGCAACAATGGTTGGTGTCCTTCAAGGTTTTTGACATAGGTCCCTGCGAAAGTCCGTCAAGATTGATGTAGTGGTTGACACAATCAGTTGGAAGGCCTATTGTCATACACTTTTGAACCAGCAATAACAACCACTCTTCATGAGCTTCTTCTATGCTTTACTGTAGGAGTTGTGTTCATGGTTTCCTTTGTATCAGAAGTCCGACCTTTCACTTGATGTCTCGTGTCTCGAACATCAAGGAGAACATTTAAAGTAGAGTTGCTAAATGTCTCTCGGTCGATCCTCCAGACCCTTTTAGGTTGGCAAGCGTATTGTTGTGCCAAGTAACTGAAGTCTGAGAATGAAGTATCTTTTTCCTCGTGTCATCAGGAATGTTCTTATATATTCATTTTAGGGTGTAAAGTGATATCACGATCTTTGGCAAAGAATTTGATAAACCTGGATGAATAAAGAGTTTCCTTCGGTCCCTCTAACATGTTCGAAGAGCTACTATAGTTTTGATAATCAAAACTTCCTCTTGTTACATGGTCTTTGTGACTCTTATGAGTCCTCTCCACAAAACAACCTTTCTGACTTGACCTTCTGTTGAACAAAGAGTAATCCTTATGTATCAAAAGTAGTTCAATAGCTTGGTTATCCGTATCTCTGTACCTTGGAAGCTCTACTTAAGCCGTCAGTAGAGGTTCACCTTTCGAAGTATTTGGTCATGTTCTTTCCTTTGTAAACTCTCCTTTTCAGAAACTTAAACTCTTCTGAAGTTCCATGGTCTCAATCCTTATGAAGACCAGCTATCTAACAACTTGAAACTATCTCCTTTTGTTCCCTCTGTTACCTTGATGTATTTCATGCTCGTTGCCTCTACAAATGTTAAGAAACATCTATCCATTAGATGACCATGAGATACTCTGTTTGTGGTTCTGTGTCATTCCCTCTCCTCTTTAGTGTGTGCACTACCTCGAAGAAATGAAGCGCTTCATTCATTCAATAATGGTGGCATGGATCAACCTCTTCGAGAAGATCGTCGAAGTTTAGTGTAACCCTGTTTCTTCTATCTTCCTACCTAGGAATCTCGGGACGAGATTCTGTTAAGGGGGATAGAACTGTAACACCCCTAGTTTTAGTATTTGTTAATTAGGGTTTGTTTATGCATCATAAGAACTGCATGCATCCTTTTGACTGAAGAAATGTTTCATAAAAGGAAAAGAAACTAAAAACCCTAAAACCCTAGTTTCCTCTCTCTCAAATCAACTCGAAATAGTTTTGAATTTCGAAAACTACCAAAATGTTGGAGCCCAAATGGATTATAAGGGCTCTATGGTATTTTGAGAAGTTTAGAAAAGTTTTGGTATTTTAGAAATATTTAAAACATAAGAGAAATTAAATTACAAAAGAGAAAATCATAAAACAGAAAAAGAAAAAGGATTTTACAAATAAAAACAGAGCCAAAACCGAGCCAGGCTGGCCCATCTCCTTCTTCCCTCTATCTTCCTCCCAGTGTGCAGCAGCCAACAGCCCACCTCGGCCCAGCCGCAGCCCACCCAGCTCAGTACCCTTCAGCGTGCTCCTCCTTTATTCTTCCTCGCGCGAGACGAAGCAACTCCGTGTCAGCGCCTCCATCATTGATCTTCGCCGCATTACGATGCGCACCACCGTCAGTGGATACCAGGATAAGAACGACCTCGTCGATCTGTCTCTCCCCATACCTATCTTCCTGAAGGATATATGCCCTAGAGGCAAATAATAAATAGGTTTTTATTGTCATATCTCAATTAGTTTATAATAGTTTCATATTGTGCTATAACCGTGCCAAGTAGAAACATTGGTACAGGTGTGGTATGAAACAACTAAGTCCCTAGTAGCCTCTATTCATACTAGTTCGTTGGTCACGAAGATGATCTGGGTTTCAAGATCATGGGCATTTATGCCGACCGACAAAGAGATCATATAATTGGAGAATGATGTGGTTGGACATTCCTCGAAGGATTGCAACACGATCAAGTCATATGGTTCATTGTTGCAACAACTATACCTAGACTCCTTCTCCTTAGACCGTGAGCTCATATTACTCACTGTTTCCCTAGGCTGCTTAGACTGCATCAACCGTCATCTGGTAATACGGTGGCCATAAAGGTGTATGTTGGGTATTCCGAAGGAACAGTAGATGACATGTGACTGCAAGACCGGGATTAGTTCACCCACATGACGGGTAAAGATACATACGCCCGACTTGGTGAGATTACATCTATAAATGTTGCAACATGTGACTAGGTCACGGGGATGTAATATCACGGTAACAAGAAAACATAACTTGTTGAGAACGAGATTGAACAAAGGTATGGGATACCAGTGATCGGATCTCGAACAAGTTGTATCGAGAAACAAAAGGAAGAGGATGCTACATTTAGACGGTTCAAACGACATTGTCATCAGGAATGCATAGGGGTCACATGGATATCCCGGGTCCCTCTGTTGATCATTGATACAGATCATGTCTAGAGCATTCCTGAGCCGTGAGAGGATACACTTAAGGGTACGATGAGAGCGATCATTCGTAAGACGGAATCATAGTAGAGAAAGAGAGAAAGACGGAATCATTCCATGGAGAGATCCGAAGTTGTTCGGAGAAAGAATAAAGGAAAAGTCCCGAAAAGTGTTTTCAGATAAATGGGAATTTAAATATATATTTATTATATGTTAATTATGAATTAATATATTATAAATAATATTTAGCTAAAGATTTATAGAAGCAACTTTTATATTAGGCCAAATCCCAAAGGGAAAAGGCCTAGAAATAAAACTATAGGAAAATAAAAGGAAAAAGGCAAAATAGCCAGCCCTGTGGGCGGCGGATAACCGCCACCGCACAGGGCGGCGGATAGTTGGGCGACGCCGGGCCGCCGCTACCAGCCGACCCACCCGGGCGAGGCGGGGCAGAGCACAGGCCGCCGCCTGGGAGCAAGCTGGGCCGCTCGGATGGCGCCGGCCCACCCGGGTCGCTGACACCAGCGGGACGCCGGGGGTGGCCAGCCCACCCGGGGTCCCTTCCCCTTTCCAGGCTGCCGCGACACGAGCTGGGCTGCCGGTGGGCAGGCCGGCCCACCCGGCTGGCTGGCTACTGCTGCTGCTTTTTCTTTTTCTTTTTATTTAGTATTTTCTGTTTGCTATTTGGGCTGAGTACTTTTGGCCTATTTGGTAGTCCGAATTTCTGCTGACTTTTTCCTTTAGTATTAGTCCCACATGGCTTAACCTTTGAGAAAGGTACACCCCCTTAGCCTATATAAAGGGGTGCCCATGGGTGGGATTAAACACACCAAATACATAATTGGAGAAGTCCTTTGGTTGACTTTCTCCTTCTCTCTCTCCCTCTATACCTCGTGACCATGGCCCCAAGTGTGGGTTGTGCGATCGAGGCACACCTACAGTACACCATTGCGCTGCAGGGATTCCTAGCTGGATATCAACTTCCGCACTCCCGGCGGGATCGGGGAGCCGGAGGTCTCATCGTGCACCGGATGTGTACGAAGACACGAGGCGCTACACTTGGGGCGCTTAAATGTCGTGAGCCGGAGCTGTTGCGCGATGAAGATGATTAAGATCAAGAAGGAGCAAGGGGTGACCTGCGAGGAGCTTCGCGACCTTGAGGTCGGCTTCGAGTACAACTACATCAACCACGTTCCCTGTGGAACGTTAACCGCGTACAGACTACAAGGGTATGTACTCTCTACGCATCGGCCGTTACCGCATTTCTACATAGATAGATCCTAGGCTAAGTTTCTGGGGTTCTGTCGTAGGAATTTTTTTGTTTTCCGCGCCGATCCCCAACAGCAGTATCAGAGCCGATCTATGCGTAGGAGTGTTGTACGGCCAGTACGCACAAGTATTGTGCGTGCATTGATCCCTTAGTTGTTACCCTCTAACGTGTACTTGTTTATATCGCGGTATTGTTTGATGAAGCGGCCTGGACCGACCTTACGCGTATTCGTATGCGAGACTGGTTCCACGCTCGACATACGGCTTGTACCGTATAAGTGGCTAGCGGGTGTCTGTCTCTCATTCGATAGTTGATATAGCATTTGCAACGGAGGGCCCCGAAAGGGGTGTAGTAGAGACAACTGTCGGATCCATGTTGTGGTTGGAAAGTTCGTAGTTTAGAAACGGTTCTAGTGCGAAAGCCCTAACAACCACGTAAAACTTGCAATAGATAAAGTAGAGGCATCTAACTTTATTTTGCAGGGGGCATGTGATTATGATATGGCATTGGTTAATACGAAGGTAAAGTAGTTTACTTTTCTGTTGCTAAGTAGTATAGTGATAGTCATCGTTCCGATGAACGACCTGGTGGAGGCATCGTGGACTTGGCGTCAAACCAAGGGCAAGATGGAGATCATGCCGGAGCACTCGATGGAGATCAAGGCGCAAGAAGAAAGACCATATCATATCACATTTTACATATGATGTTGATACTAGTTTTTACATCTTATTGTGTGCTAGTATTTAGATACTCAACGGTAGCAAATAAGATAATCCCTATATAATTCCAATGTTCCGTGTTCCCCTTGTGTGTGCACCACCAAGAAAGTTCTTCGGTATGGGGCGATCTAGGGTTACAGGCCTGGGTGTCAAACATATCTACGTTCGCATACGATGGGTGTAAGCCATGTTGCACAACGAATACACACAAGTTAGATTTGGCGAGCCTAGCACACTAGAGAAGCGTGGCCTCGGAACACAAGAGATCGAAAGATCGAGCATGAGTCACATGGATGATGTGATTGGCATTATTGAATGTCTACCTTTGAGAATGCACTGATGGCCGTGACGATCGGGGGAGGTGCAGAGGATAGGGATCATGCGATCACTAAAATTGTCCAGGGGATGACCGTTTTAGTGGAGACCAGTTATAAATTGATCTCTTATTATAAACTTAGTCTAGATGTCTGTTTGCAAATATCTTAGTAGATCTTAGCCTATCCCATTGAGGTCCTTTGCGACCATGGGAATATATTGCTTAATTTGGAACTTAGCAAAAGGGTCCAACTTCATAGATTAATACCCATGCCTGAGGGATATCCTCGTAAAAGATGATCTTCTCTTCTTGACACAATAACCATTAGGAGATAATTCGATGACTCCGGATTGTTTGCAAAAACACTTAGTGATCTTGCATTAGAGTTGAGAACTCTTAGAAGGGCTTGATCGCAAAAGGAGGTCATGGATGAAAAGGTATATATAAGATATACAAATTATAAATGTGGTTCTTGGAGAACTCATTGCAGTTTGCAAAGTATTTGATACTTGTCCCGTTTTGTGAAAACAGGAATATCTGCTTGAGAATTGCTAGATTTGAGGCAATGTGACTTGATGACGGCAAGCAAAACAGTTGATGGCCGACATCACTTCTTCCCTCAAAGTTTATCATTTGGATTAGTGGACTTGAATATAATTTGTAATCCTAGTTTGTGTGTCTTTCTTTTGGCGAGATGATTATTCATATGAACAAGTTACAAGCCAGTTTGTACTTTTCTTATGAACAATACTGTTATGGTCACATTATGATTATAAATAAGTTATTCTCATCACTATGTTAATGATAATAGTTTAAACATTTATAAAGGATTAGAATGCTAAAAGATATCCAAAGTTTAATAATGAAATGACACTATAGTTTAAGTCATCTTGGTTATTGCATGTTCTTTATGAAAGATCAGGGTCCTAGATGCCTAATCTAGAGACTTTGCAAAACCATGCCGCTTGGGCAGAATGACTAAAATTCTGCATTCTGGTAAACCTGTGATATGCGAAGAAATATTGAAACTTATACATATTGATGTATCACATTTTCAGCAAGTAGTGGAAATCATTTAGTGTGGACTTAAGTGAATACGTGTATTTACTTAATGAAACATGAAGTTTGAAATGATTTGAATTGTTCAAATGAGTTCATAACTGAATAGGATATTGAATTAACAAGTCTCTTCGATTTGATCGACATGACTAAGGTATTCAAGTTAAGTTTAGCATAAAAGGGACTTGTGAAATATGTTTCACAAATTATGATAATTGGACGAATTCAAACTATGTTGAAGTGTCTAAGCATCATAATCATTTTGTATTAGATACATATTATCTCTTATCAGGGTTATAGTAGTCGTTTAGAGTTAAAGATCAAAATAAGCAAACACTCATTTGAAATACAAAGGAACATCTAAAGATTCGTGGAAACAACACCATAAGTGTTATGGCAATTTCGAGTTTCTGGAGATTTCGACAAGTCGAAATTGTGGCGAATAAATAAGTCTTTGTAGAGCATTCTTAGGAAGCTATGAATGCATCTTCCATAAAGGGGCAAACATGTTGTTGTCGAAAGTTGATGTGTCTTGATGAAGATACAGATGGAAGAAAGTAAAAGATCAAAACAAGGTATTTGACCTTACCTCCGAATTGTTGAGTGGCGCAGCGGAATTTGTTTCGTGAAACCAAACTCTGCAAATAGAGGAGAAACTGTTGATAATGATCATAAAGTTTCAAGGGAATACTTTTACTAAAGAAAGTAGGATTCAACTATATATTCTACAAGATTGTGGAATTATATATTGATTCACTTGTCTTGTTTTTAACAAGACATACCTACGAAATACAAAGAAGCGTGATGGACCTAAGTACGAGAAATGAATGGTCATTGAAATCTCGTTAGCGGAATTCTCGATTTGATGATGATCAAAGAATTTTGGAATGTCCAAGATTATCGAGAGGACCTGGTTTTGAGTGGGAGCTAAGTGAAATCCCTAGATCTCAAACATGAACGTCACATTTGAGTGGGAGCGTGAAATCATTCTAGATATGTGGACGACATATGTGAATGATGTGATTGGTGTTAATAATATTTAAGTTAAGATGAAGTTGAAGTTATTAAACAAAGAGATCTATCGAGATAGATTGGTGAGTTTAATAAACACTGAATGTCGAATGCTTCCTGGACTTGATTCTGAAAGATGTTCAGAATGTCCTAAGACAAGATTCTGAAGAAGTTCAGAATAGAACAAGGTGATAAAGTAGTTCTTACTATATGAAGAATTGAGTATTGCAATGATGGTTGGAAGAAAGAGATGCGTTGCATCTCCTATGCCTCAGTCATAGGTTCTTTCATAAAACCATGTTGTATACTCGACATAATGTGACCCAAGGTTCTGGTTGATAGGACAGAGTCTTAACTATAAGAGCATGTCTTTAAGTGATTCCTGAGTTGATCACTGAACCAGAATTAAGTTTGTACCTAAGTAGCAAGAAGCAATGTAAGTGGCATAGATGCATTTCATGCACTAGGATCTATATAGATATAGAAGTATAAAAGCTACATCTGATGTGATGTATAATGTTATGGCGGGGCTAGTTTGCTTTTAACGTAGAATGATGCGTCCCAGGGCCCAGTGCCCATGAGAAAGCCCTTGAGGTTGATCTAATGTCACTGTAAGCTCCTGGAATCTGGCCTCGTTCTGCTGCCATGACTATAGTATATACACAAAGGATAGCAAAGTGTGTTTCGAAGTTTAGATGACAACAGTGAAAAACGACCGTCATCGTAAACACTAGAAACAAAAGTCTCACTTTGTTGCCATACAAATGCTTCAACCCATTATACGATAATGGAGTGAATATCAAAATTAGGAAGACATTAATGATTTGCAAAAGACATAATGATCTGGTAAAACAGAACATGGACATGACGTTTCCCATGAGCATGCATGATCTGTAAACGCATATGGTATATGGTTTATATGAGTAAAATGCGAGCTAGATTATTTGTACTCTAGTGCAAGTGGGAGACTGAAGGAGATATGCCCTAGAGGCAAATAATAAATAGGTTTTTATTGTCATATCTCAATTAGTTTATAATAGTTTCATATTGTGCTATAACTGTGCCAAGTAGAAACATTGGTACATGTGTGGTATGAAATAACTAAGTCCCTAGTAGCCTCTATTCATACTAGTTCGTTGGTCACGAAGATGATCTGGGTTTCAAGATCATGGTCATTTATGCCGACTGACAACGAGATCATATCAGTGGAGAATGATGTGGTTGGACATTCCTCAAAGGATTGCAACACGATGAAGTCATATGGTTCATTGTTGCAACAGCTATACCTAGACTCCTTCTCCTTAGACCGTGATCTCATATTACTCACTGTTTCCCTAGGCTGCTTAGACTGCATCAACCGTCATCTGGTAATACGGTGGCCATAAAGGTGTATGTTGGGTATTCCGAAGGAACAGTAGATGACATGTGACTGCAAGACCGGGATTTGTTCACCCACATGACGGGTAAAGATACATACGGCCGACTTGGTGAGATTACATCTATAAATGTTGCAACATGTGACTAGGTCACGGGGATGTAATATCACGGTAACAAGAAAACATAACTTGTTGAGAACGAGATTGAACAAAGGTATGGGATACCAGTGATCGGATCTCGGACAAGTTGTATCGAGAAACAAAAGGAAGAGGATGCTACATCTAGACGGTTCAAACGACATTGTCATCAGGAATGCATAGGGGTCACATGGATATCCCTGGTCCCTCTGTTGATCATTGATACAGATCATGTCTAGAGCATTCCCGAGCCATGAGAGGATACACTTAAGGGTACGATGAGAGCGATCATTCGTAAGACAGAATCATAGTAGAGAAAGAGAGAAAGACGGAATCATTCCACGGAGAGATCCGAAGTTGTTCGGAGAGAGAATAAAGGAAAAGTCCCGAAAAGTGTTTTCGGATAAATGGGAATTTAAATATATATTTATTATATGTTAATTATGAATTAATATATTATAAATAATATTTAGATTAAGATTTATAGAAGCAACTTTTATATTAGGCCAAATCCCAGAGGGAAAAGGCCTAGAAATAAAACTGTAGGAACATAAAAGGAAAAAGGCAAAATAGCCAGCCCTGTGGGCGGCGGATAACCGCCACCGCACAGGGCGGCGGATAGTTGGGAGACGCCGGGTCGCCGCTGCTAGCCGGCCCACCCAGGCGAGACAGGGCAGAGCACAGGTCGCCGCCTGGGAGCAAGCTGGGCCGCTCGGATGGCGCCGTCCCACCCGGGTCGCTGACACCAGCGGGCCGCCGAGGGTGGCCAGCCCATCCGGGGTCCCTTCCCCTTTCCAGGCCGCCACGGCGTGAGCTGGGCCCCCGGTGGGTAGGCCGGCCCACCTGGCTGGCTGGCTGCTGCTGCTGCCTTTTCTTTTACTTTTTATTTAGTATTTTCTGTTTGCTATTTGGGCTGAGTACTTTTGGCCCATTTGGCAGTCCGAATTTCTGTTGCCTTTTTTCCTTTAGAATTAGTCCCACATGGCTTAGCCTTTGAGAAAGGTACACCCCCTTAGCCTATATAAAGGGGTGCCCATGGGTGGGATTAAACACACCAAATACATAATTGGAGAAGTCCTTTGGTTGACTTTCTCCTTCTCTCTCCCTCTATACCTCGTGACCATGGCCCCAAGTCTGGGCTGTGCGATCGAGGCAAACCTGCAGTACGCCATTGCGCTGTAGGGATTCCTAGCCGGATATCAACTTCCGCACTCCCGGCGGGGTCGAGCAGCCGGATGTCTCATCATGCACCGGAGGTGTATGAAGACACGAGGTGCAACACTTGGGGCGCTTAAATGTCGTGAGCCGGAGCTGTTGCGCGATGAAGATGATGAAGATCAAGAAGGAGCAAGGGGTGACCTGCGAGGAGCTTCGTGACCTTGAGGTCGGCTTCGAGTACGACTACATCAACCACGTTCCTCGTGGAACGTTAACCGCGTACAGACTACAAGGGTATGTACTCTCTACGCATCGGCCGTTACCGCATTTCTACATAGATAGATCCTAGGCTAAGTTTCTGGGGTTCTGTCATAGGAAATTTTTTGTTTTCCGCGCCGATCCCCAACACTTCCATCCTCCCGTGCTCTATGTCGTTTTCCCCAATCGTTGAAACCCTAACCCCGTCGGACCCTATCGTCCGCCGCCGTTCTGCATCGCCCCGAGGCCAACCGGGCACGCCATCACCTCCTCCTCGTCCTCCTGGTCTTTCCTAGCCAAGCCACGGAAGCGCGCGTGCCCTCAACCGCCGGAATCGACGTCATCTTCCCCGACACCGACAATCATCGCCGTCGACCTTTTCGCCGTTCTGGTCCACCTCCGTCCTCGTTGTCACGCCCATTTTCTTCATGGTGAGCATCTGGTGCTCAGGTGCCCCTCCACTCGCTCCCTCCCGCTCTATGCCGTCACCACCACAATGATCTGCAGGTTTTGCCGCCGCACGCCGTCGCAGCCACTGTTCCTGTGGTCAAATTGCAGCGGCGCCGCCACTAGCTAGCTCGCCTTGCAGCCCCGGTTCGATCAACATACCTAGATCGGGCGTGCGTGCTCGAAATCGCCGGTGCCGATGAGCATCTGCAGCTGGCCGGCGACGTGACGTCACGGTGACGCCGTGCCAACGTGGTGGACGTGTCCGTGGGTCCCGTTGACCGCTGACCGCTTGCTGATGTGGCCCTGGGCCCGTTCAGTTAGTGTCTGAGGGTAGGTTTAGGTGAAGTAACAAAGTACCTGGCCGTAATAATGACGTCATAATGACGCAGTAAATCCCTTTTAATGGTTTAATAATTTCATAAAAAGGATAAATTTTATAAAATTAATAAGTAATTATTTATAAGTCAGAAAAATATGTATAATATATCAAAATGTTCAGAAAAATGAGATCTATATCATAGCATCAAAATCATGTATTGTTCAACAACTTAAATTGCAAGTTTAATTAGAAGATCAATAGCAACCCCGTAGGTGACTCCGAGGTTCCCCCTATTCTAGGGTTTGTACCCCTCGGACCCCGCTTAAATTGCCAATCATGATATAGGGTTTCATTTCAATACAAATTAACCTATCATATCATGATATTTTCTTGAGCATTGCATCGATGCCATGTGTTGATTGTTTTCCTTTCTTTCCGGTCATTGGTTCTTTCTCGGTAGAATACGATATCGAGATAAGAATCGAAGACCGAGATTAACACCATCGAAGAGAGTACTTGATCTATGGTGAACAATGTCAAGCAGATGGACCCAAATATCTATAGTTGGGTATCAACAAGCAAAGGCAAGCTTAGCCCCACACATGATATAATCCTATGATTTCAGTATTTCATTCTTCCCATGTGCATACGATTCTAAAGTCTTTTATCGATAGATAGAGTAATCCTATCTGATGCATGATACCTTTGTAGCCTATATTCCCTGATCCACTACTCCTAGCATAACTAGGGTTTGGCTTATGAGCTTCACTATAGCTGTTTTTATTTGTTCTGCTTAGCCTAGCTTAGATGTTACCACTGGTCCATCCGGTTGATGAATCAGAGCTGCAAATGAACCTAGTTAGACAGGATGACGTGGTATGATTAGAGATGAAAGTTAAACATGCTAAGGCTTGTATGGGAGGCCACGTCGGGTTGTGGTTTTTGCAGTCCCATACTTGCCACCACTAGGACCTGAGTTCTTGCCTCTTGAACCAAGACGAGCGTACAGCCACACGGGGGCCTGGAACCCCCCTTGACCAACTAACTTGCCTAGTAGATTCCATGAGTCACATAGTTCAGGCATTCCATTCGACATATGCATTCTGGTTGTTCTCGAAGGCGGTGGAGGAGGTGCATTCATATAGGTAGGTAAGCATGGTCGGGAGCAAGAGAGGCACGACCTTCGTAATCTTGTTCCCCACACATATCTCTAGGGACCGGCTTCGGGACTTGACCCGTTACAGCGGCATCTCCTTAGGGCGCGACTCATGGTCTCAGCGAACGCAAGGTAAATGTCGTGGCCAACCACCCTCTGCCGGCCTTCCAAGGAAGAGGGCTAATATATAGTGGCATTAAGAGTCGGTTGGTACATGTGGGTAAAGTTGTGCACCCCAGCAGGGTAATAATCTTTTCGAAAAGCCGTGTCCATGGTTATGGATGACTTGGGAACAGATTCAAAGATCATAGAGAACTATAACCTAATCGTAAAACTTGATAAGAGATGTGAGGTGTGCTTAAGGATGCTTCCTCAGGGATTCGAGGGGGTGATCCTAGTTGGTAGGTTCAGCTGGTAAAGATTCGGTGGAAATCAAAAGAAGATCAAAGCTAGTGATATCATTCTCTAATCCCCTTTTAAAATGATCTATTTAGTCGAGCTTATTCTCCTCTCCCTTTTACAAAGAAAGTTAGCTTTATGCAAAGTAACCCCACCAGCCATAAGTCTTGCAGAGTACATCCTGTACTCTGCCTTGCTTTGTTGATACTTTTGCAGTAGGTAAGTGTTACCATAGAAGATGAGTTTGTTACGGCATCGACATCGACGAGTAGCTTGGGGTTCCCGGTCGGTAGCCTAGAATCTATGGATTGGGACGTCATCGTTATGCTTCAGGCCTCTTAGGCCATTTGTTAAGTTTGCTATACTTAATAGCATAATTTTCCTTCCGCTATTTGATGTTTGTGGTCAGTGACCTCTGCTTGTAATATTTTGGTTCTCTACTCAGTTATGAGCTTGCTGTAATAACTTTTGTGTCGTACGGTCACTGTAATGTTACCGATTGTTTCTCTGTACGCTTCTGAGATTTAGGTTAGGCTTATATCAGATGGAGGTCTAGGATTTGTCTAGCCTTAATCCCGGGGTGTCACATACCGTCTGCCAGTACCATGTGGCAGAGGATCTATCTCGTCAAACCCTACAACTTTCGTGAAGACGCCTATATATTTTGAGGTCTCAGCCACCGCGCAGAGAGCCGCCATTCCCAGATTGCAACACAACACCACCAAAGGAGATCCACACAATTGTTCCTCCATCCATCATCCTTCCCATGCATTAGCGATAGCCACTGCTTTGTACTTTGGATCTTCTTCTGATTCAGCGACCATTGTAAGAATATTTGATTTCAATCTAAGTATTTTGCATAATGTTTTCTATCCTTGATCTTATTGTTATGAGTGAGTAGTCCTCACAGGTTGCAAGTTGGGGATAAACCTCGCAATATGTGCATCTAGTTCATGGGAGCATTGTGTATTGTTTGAAATAGCGATTTGTATCTTTTGTTTCTTTGTCTCTTGCCTTGATCTATGGACTTGTAGGTACCCAAGATCCCATTGATTGATAAAGGCTTGAGGCGAGATACTTTGCCAGCAGCAATCTCATAGGAACCCCAGTGATAGAAAGGTAGTACGGTATTCGTTTACCGACCCATTCAGGATCACAACAACATCACCACTTAATGCTTTGATCTGTGTTTTACACTTAATACTCGTTTGTAGCCCATTGCTTCGTGGTGCACTCGGTTGTATTAAAATACTTTTGCTATGCCCGCTACATCACGGGGGATCTAGTATATTAGATGTGTTGCCCACAAGAGATTATCGCTATTAAAACTTTACACATGAATGTGCTTATTATTATATTTTATCCCATATGATGTGTAGCTGTAGGTGGATCTTCAACTCTGGCCTATCTCCATCCATTGATTAAACCCACTATAAAAGTAAACTAGATTGGTCTAGTAAACAAAGGTAAAATGAAGAAATAAAGGCTTGTAGACGTGTCCTTTTTATTTCATTTTAGCATTGCTTTCCAAGGTTCGATTAAACCTTGGTCTTCCAAGGAAAAAACTATTATACTACATCCATGAATCCGGATCGAAGGTATCAACCCTTTTTCTGGCACCATTGCCGGGGAAGCAATTTTGCTATCCTGGTGAGGTCACTGCAGACCTTGTTTTGAGTTTTATTATTGTTTGTAGTTTTATTCTTGTTATCAGTTTACTTTGTATTTATCTATTTGAAAACCCCCAAAAACTTAGTTACTCATTATTTGTTTCTTTACTTAAAAATACCAAAAATATAAAGAGCCATGGCTCAAAAGAGACTTGTGGAGTATGCTAGTCCCACTGATGATTTTATTCGTGCACCTATCACTCAGCCCGCTGTTGATACAGAAGCATATGAATTAGTCCTAACCTTTTAAGTTTGGTTCAGCAAAACCAATTTGGAGGCTCATCTTCTGAAGATTTAGGTTTGCACTTAAATACTTTTACTGAAATTTGCAACATGATGCGTATTAAGGATGTAGATCGAAATGCTGTTAAATTAAGGTTGTTTCCTTTCTCTCTTAGAGGAAAGGCTAAGGGCTGGTTGCTAGCTCTACCTAAGGGCACTAGTAAATCTTGGGAGGAATGCACTAATATCTTTATGACTAATTTTCCCCCAGCTAAAACAATGCAACTAAGATCCAACATTACAAGCTTTAGACAAGAAGACCACGAGCCACTAGCGCTTGCATGTGAAAAGATGAAAGAAGCCATAATGAACTGTCCTAGTCACGGGATGGAAGAGTGGCTTATATTACATTTATTTTATAATGGCCTTAACCCAATGTCTAAGTCTATGCTAGATACTGCAGCAGGAGGAACAATCATGGGAAAGCAAGTGAGTGTTGCAAAGAAATTAATTGATGATATGCAAGATAACCATGCCCAATGGCAAGTGGGAGAACCTCGAAAAGAGAAAGTTCAATCACCGAGGTAAACAATGAAGAGCTTACATCTAAGGTAGACGTGTTACTCAACATAGTAAAGGGTAAGGAAGATAGCCAAGTAAATGCTATCACTACCGATGTTAATGGTATAAATTTTATAGCTCACACTCCTTATAATCCTGCATGGAAAAAGCAAAATTATGCTTCTAATGTTCAAAAACATTATTCCAATCTTGCAGGAGCTCCTTACAATAATTATGATAATCATAATGGAGCAAATCATGGCAATCTCTCGTTTGAGCAAACTGTTAGAACTTTTATACCAGCTCAAACAAAGAAAAATAATATGCTCATTAAAATCACGGAGAACCAAGAGAGTAGTATAGGAAAATTATCTAAAGAAGTTGTTTTGCAATTAGAAATGATGTGTAGGCTCTACAGGAAAGGACAAAGACCGTGGAGGCTCAATTGGGCAAGGTAGCAGAGAGCCAAGCTCTCATACTAGCAAAATTTGCTGGGAAGCCTGAGCCAAATCCGATAGAAGCCCTCAAGATGATGAGGGTGGTGACAAATGAAGAGAAGCCCGAAGAGATGGATTATAGCAACACACCAACATCAGAATATAATGTGAGAGATCTACTAAAGATGATCACCGTAAAGAATCCCGGTATAGAACAAGGTAATGATACTATGTACCAACAATTTATTCAACAAGCAGCATCTAAAGTTCGTGATTTAGCGATGGAGTATAAGAGACTAGTTGATAAGCTTCCTGATAAGCTAGATGATATATTTGAGCCTAGTATTAAAATTAAGGTTGGGGTCAATGAGATATCTGCACTTTGTGATCTTGGTGCAAGTGTCTCAATCATTTCCAGAAGTCTATTTGACAAGATAAACTTGGGGTCATTTGAAACTACTAAATTAAGACTCCATCTAGTGGATTCAACTTATAAACAAGTTGTTGGGATGAAGGAAAATATAGTTGTTGAAATTAAGGGTAGTCCCGCTCTTATTGATCTTGTTTTTGTGGGCATGCCTGAAGATCCCATAACACCTATAATCCTAGGTAGGCCCTTCCTAAGAACTATTAAAGCACTAATCAATTTGCTTGAAGGGAATGTGAGAATAGGACTACCATCTAGAGATCCTTTTATAGTCCACTTCCCTAGGAAGAAGAAGTCCAAGCCTAATGATGACGATGGTATAATTACTTTGGAGTGGGTGTTCCACTCATTAAATCTATATGATCACCATCTAGGTCAAGCTAATTGACCTTAACTAGAAGCGCTTCATGGGAGGCAACCCGTGTGAAATAAAGTTTTTACTCTTGTGTTAGTTTTGTTTTGTTTTTTTGTTTTAATAAAGAGTGTTCAAGAAGACCTTTGGAGAGAGGAGAAGAAATAAGGTATCCTCTATCTTTTATTTTTACTAACACATGGCCTTAGAAGTATTTCTGATTTTTATGAAATCTATTTGCTATTATTTTGTCCTTTGATAAGATGTGTAAAGATGCACGAAGCTACTAATAAAATTCTTTGAGTTTTTCAGCTCACTAGCCGCATAACGTCCAGTGGTATGGCCGGAAGGGACCGTACCATGCACCTATACCACCTCGGGGCATTGGAAATAGAAACTTTGATTTTTGTCGCAGGACACAGGGGTCGTAACGACCACTGGTATGGGCGGACGCGCCCGTACGGTGTACCCGTACCGTACCCTCGAGAAAAACATCAGATTTCAAGTGAAGGAACTGAACGCATAACGACCAGTAGTACATTCGCTCGTGACCGTACCACACGCCCGTACCGAGTGCACCACCGTAGGGGATTTGTCACCCCCAAGGTATGTCACCCAGTACGGGCGGGATCTGATCGTACCGCCCGCCCGTACCATGTACGCGACCGCCATAACACCACGAGGAGTTAACCTAAAAATCCCAAAAACACAAATTTTCTCTTTCTTCTTCCTCCAAACTCTAAACCACCTCCATTAGATCTTCAAATTTACTCAATCTTTCTTTGTTTCCTCACACCCAATCGATCTAAGTATGATTCTCCTCCGATTCCCAACTTATTTGTACCAAAGCTTCACTCAATGTTTCATCATTGTCAATCTAGACTTAGGTCTTGTTCTTGATCAAATCTTGATATTGAGCATGCTTAGTATTATTTTTAGAGGAGTTTCTTTTGTAACTAGTGTAGAGGATCACATATGCTATATTTCTATTAGACTAAAATTTTAATTATCAATTTTTATTTATTTTGTATTAAATGAACAATAGCAGCCGTGCACGTGTTATGGTTGCGGAACCTTCCGCACCACCCGTGGATATGTTGACCCCCGAATCACTTGGTATCGAGTTCACCAAGGAGTTTCAGCTGAACCATTTTGACTGTCTCAAGCTCCGAGAAATCAAGTCCACCAAGTGGGTGTGTCCCTATATCCTGAACCAACTTGGCATTCGTCCTGATTTTGATTTACTTTGCAACAATGTTGGTTTGTATGACTTTGTCTTCCAGGATGTCGCCACGTATCGCCACTTGACGCTTGAGATCCTCAACACTTTAATGCATACGGTGTTCTCTCATTATTGTTCCGAGGATCAAATGCCTGGAGTTGATCGCATCAACTTCCATCTTATGAACTATGAGTACTCCTTAACGCTCGACCAATTGGCTCAATGTTTTGGGTTTGCCAACAACACCACCAACATATGCTCCTCCACCTTTCTTTTAAATCCTACACCTTGGAAATACTTTAATTTAATGAGAATTCGTGGAAACACACCCAAGGGGAACCAAATTGATTATCCTGATATTCGCTATCTGTTTTATGTTATTGCTAACACCTTGTAGGCACATGGTGAGTTTACTAGTCAATGAGGAGGACCATGATGGTTCCTCGTAAAATCTACTATTATTAATTATAACTTAACGCCAAATTTGGGTGTTCTTCTTGTGTTTTACCTTAAGCATCAAGCTCTGCAATCTCGAGGACCCATATGCAGAGGAGGAGTTGTGACCATTCTTGCATGCACACTTCACATCAACCTAGGTAACTTACAACCATTTACAAGAAGTAACCGTCTCGGTTTTCTACTCTAAGAGCATGTGGTATGATTTCTAGAACTAATGGTAGATACTTCTTTGATATACCTGGGGACAATCACTTGATCCCAACTCCTTTGTATAATGGTCTATTCTCTATCGAGGATGGACAATTGCATTTTTACGTGCAAGTTGAGGCAGGTCTACCAGATCAAGAAATACCTGTGGGAGGAGGAGGAGAAGATGAAGAAGTAGAACAAGAAGGAACCGAACAATATGTGCATCCACCAACTACTACACCACCTATTAAGATATCTATGCGCTTGAAGGAAACATCCGAAACATGAACAACCTCTCCATCAACCTTAGAGATGCTTCTGCGAACCTCGCCACCTAGTTCCATGATTGGAGCAGCTAATGAAACATGGGAGATTATCCACCGCCACCACAATGAGCAAAAAAAGGGCTTGCAAAAGCCTGAGCTCGAGGATGTGTTCCCCGACATTTCTATTTGTGTAATAACGAGGTTGTACTCTAGCTCCTTAGGAGCTTTGAAACACTCGTGTTGGCTTGTTCCAACACTTTGCTTTTCCGTTTGCTTTAATTTTTAGTTTGCTTTAATTTTTAGTTTGCTTTTGTTTTTAGTTTATCTTTATTTTCTTAGTTCCTTGCTTGGTCACAAATTCTTTTCTACTCTTTATTCCCTATCCCCAAAAGTACAAAAAGATTTTTCCATTTTTCCTTTTTTTCGTAAATGTGGATTCGCAGTTTGCCTCTTTGCTTTAATATTATTATGGGAGTAATCGTGCTTGAGTTTTGAAGGAACACATCCCTATAAGTAAGAGGATCATGAAGTCACTTATGAGAGGTATGTCCTATGTCTCCCACTTTTGAAGTTTGGGTTGTTTATCTTAGTTAGTCGATTTACTAAGATGCCATGCTAGTGGGAGTTATTTAATATAATTAGAGTAAAGATTTTATTGGTACGATGATTAGTTGTGGAAGCTTTTGTTCTAGTTCTTTTAGCTAACTGAGTCTTTCCTTGGAAATAATATTGCCAAACAAATACAATAAGAAAAAGTCTTAAATTTACACCTTATTTGATGAAGGATTGTCTTGAGAGTATACCCTTGAAGATACTTAACCCCATAGATGTTTTGATAGTCTTGACGACACTCTTGGAAGGAGTTATTTGATTGAAATGAAGTCTAGTGGTAATTGTGATGCATCACAAAGCTAACCTTATGGATCGAACCATGATACTAGCATAAAAAAAGAAGAAAAAGAAAAAGTTTTATGTTTCTCATGCACACTTTTGGGATGCCAACAACTCCGCTAGCTTTTGAACGATCTATGGTATAACCCCGGTGCTGGGGATATGCTAAACGGGTATCCTCATAGCATGTCACCAATCTGGCTAACCCGGGTGGCCCATAGTTGGTAGCAAGGCCTATGGCCTGCTGGGCAGCCCAGTTAGACGGATCCAGAAGGGAGGCCCATGCTAGATAAAGGAAGGCTACGCAGGAGTCACCGACATACTCGGAGCCTTGGAGTGCAAGACACAAAAAGACTAGTTCATATTAGTGTAGGACTCTTTACCTTGTCTGACAAGGACCTTTCCCTATAAACCCTAGGTTCTAGTGCCTTTACAAGCCGAATATGTGGGAGCCTTTAGGGCACAACCTCTTAGATTGCTATGTACAACGTGCAACACCTCGCATAGCGAACATATCTTTGTAACTCGGCGTATTGCCATTATAGTGATTTATAGCAGGAGCAGAGTTCCACCACCGTTGTGGGACTTGAACCTGGGTAAGTTGTGTCACCTCGTACCCACCAACTCACCGCTTTACCCCACGTATCTAAACACGCACTATGAGGACCCCTCCATGGCGTACTCGTCGGCAATACCATGACAGTTGGCGCCCACCGTGGGGCAAGAGGCGTTTCGAGCTCTACACTGGGTGAGGTCCAATCTCTTCGCGGGAATCGGCGACACCATAGCCATCGGGCGTGTTATCTTCTCTGGCAACATCCTGATCGTCCCTCTAGATGAGTTCTGGGTGCCGGAAAAGACGAACCCTACGTGCTGCTCCGTCATCCCCTTCGGAGACAGCCACATCTTCATCGGCAAAACCGACTAGGGTCCTAGCTCCCAGGAAGTCAACTCGTTAAGCCCCGCACGGGCCGCCTATGAGCAGGACACGTTTGCGGAAGGATCTAGGCCATATCTCTCCTTGGAGTATGGTGGCTCAGATAAGGAAAATTCAAGGCCCACCTAAACCGCCCCTATGCAGGATATAAAGGTGGAAGGACCCCACAAATCCGCTTGGCTTCCCTGAGCGTTAGAGATGCGCATGTCACACTTTGTCGGTGTAGTCACCATCTTCGACCTGGCTAGATGCGTTCAAAGGGTTGGAGAACCTCCCCGCGAATACCTCGCCAGATGGATGAGGGTAAGGGAAACCCTAGAGGGCGACCGCGCCGACGAGCTTGTGTACCACTTTGTGGAAGGGCTCACACCCGGAACACTCCTCTGGCATTCCCTCCGAAGGTGGCAGGCCGCGGGTCCTCTCACGCTTGGTGAGATGGCCACAATCGTCAACGAATATGCGGACACCAAGGAAAACACCCAAGCTATGCCTAGGCCGGAAGCCAGAGGAAACAACAACAACAACGGACCACCTCCATCACCCTGAGCATCTGCCGTCAACAACACTGAAGCCAACTCCAACTTAGTCTAGGACGCGCTATACGCCGACATCAATATGTATGGTGGCGGCTCAGACGCTAACTCGGAGGAATATGATGCTGTTATAAGGGAGATCGAGCAGGAGATCGAGAAGGAGGAGCGTGCTGAGAAGACCAACGCTTCCCACCAGGTGCTGGTCACCATTGGGAGCGTGATGGAAGAAGACGGACATGAACCAGAATGTGAGAGAGCTCCGCCCACGCCAGCGGTTACTAGAGCAGCAGCCAAGAAAGCCACTGGGCCTCCAGCTCCGACCAAGGCCTTTCCTCCTCCGATTATCCGCCCACAACCGGCACAGGAACTCACCACAGCTCCCAGTACTGCTAGACGGTCAAATCAGCCACCAATGCCGCCATCAACGTCTGTAGCTGGCAACCCATTAGTTACTCCCGCCGAAAAGTCAAGCTACGACGCACTCCTCGTTGAGCCTATCATCGTTTTCCATATCCGGAGCATTACGGAGCTTGATGAGAAGCGTGCAGCAATCCTAGCGGAGGCCAAGTGCATTGCGGAGCAGGGCGCTAAGCTCGACGACGACATGGCCAAGGCGCAACAATCCATTAAGGTGCAACAATCCATTAAGGTGGAAAGAGCTATGGAGGCTGAGTATAAACAATTGTTGTTGAAGCAAAAGGCAAAGAAAGCACTAGCTCACGTTGTCTAAGATCCCAACGTTCGGCGCAGGTTGGGATATGAGGGATCCAAGCTGACAAAATCGACCCCATACATTGATTCAGAGGGAAGGCAAGTCATGCCAACTCCCGCCCTCAACATTGTCGTCGCTAAGACCCTCCTGGAACAGGACATGTCGCCAGAAGCAGTTGCTCAGGTGTATGACCTCGTCCCCAAGGCATGCAAGCAACAGGAAAAGGCTACCTCACAGAGGAGCTTTGCCAGTCAACCTTGAACAACCACAGAAGACCAAAATCCCCCCGTGACGAGGGATCCCATACAGGCTCCACCGAGCAAAGACGGAGGGAGGCACGCAATGTGACTAATGCCATCCCCATATCCTCCGACCACGGAGAAAAGGCTTGTCCTCGCCGGTCGCCACCTCCACCACCATCTTGGCGTCACGAGGAATCACAGCCGCGCCACCGTACAAGCATGCCACCACCAAGGTGTCCCCAGGTCGGCATCGTCATACACGACCAGGGTGAGCAGCCCCGGCATGCCGGAGAGCGCAGTGGCATTGAAGGACATAGGAGCAGGTCCCACAAGGAGCCGCCACATCCGACAAGCAACCACGATAGGCGTGAGGAGTCATAGGAGGGACACAACAAGAAGGCTAACCCACCGCCTCCACAACCATCGTTGCCACCTAGCAGCCATCATGGCGGAGGGCACGGTGGATCTCATAGATCTCGCCACAACTTCCCCCCATGACAGAAAAGGGAAGCAGCCAGAGCCGTATGACGCACGTTCACGGCTTGACAAGATCCAAGAAGCTCGGGAGCTCCCATACCTTGGGCCACATTGCTTTGGACCAGTAATACGGGCCACAACCTAACCCAAGGGTCTCCGAATAGACAAGACCATCAAGACCTACGACGGCACCGCCAGGCCAGCAACATAGTTGCAGGATTACAGCAAATCGATCCACATCGCAGGGGAAACCCCAATGTTGCCGTCAAGTACCTCCCACTCATGCTTACCGGCACCGCCTGACAATGGATCGATGACTTGCCGGAGAAATCAATATGCAATTGGTTGGACATGCATGAAGCGTTCACCAAGAACTTTGTGGGTACGTATAAACGTCCATGTACTGTCGATCCGGCTGCGCATTTGGTTAATTTGGTTAAATCGGTTTAGTTTATACGGTTTTTTGGTAAATGCGATTTTAATACTTCGGTAATACGGTTTTGTATAAAAATACGGTTCGGTTTCGATAATAACCAAACAAATTCGGTTCGGTTTCGGTAATAACCTAACTAACCAAAGTTGACGTGATTTTTGAAATAACAACTAAGTTTTATAGAAATTTATTTTGGTTTGGTACCTTTTATGACCAAACTAAATGTATTTCAAGAGAAATAAATAAAAGATAACAAAATTATGGCTAAATAAAAAAATTGAGAGTTAGTAGGACTTGAACTCATGACCTAGACACCACACAACAATTAACCACAAGGTCAAACCATTAGGATGAAGCATTTCTCTTACATAGAATCACTTTAAACGCTATATACGTGAAGTTGGACTTTGTTTAAAATGATTAATTCTTTGTTGTGCTAGCCTATCGGTTTTATTCAGTTTAACCACGGTTTTCGGTTATAAACTGAAAAAACCGAAGTGCATACGGTTTGAACATTTGCTAACTGTAACCTTAACCACAAACCAGAAATTCGGTTGCGTATAGGTTTTTTTCGGTTTGGTTTTTGGTTTCGGTTCGGTTATGCACAGCCAGAACTATCGGAGACCTACAGTGGTGTGTGCAAGAGAAGGATGAAATCTCTCGTTCCTACCTCTCTTGCTGGCTGGATATGAAAAATTCCTGCACAGGGGTGCATGAACAGACTGCTATGGCCACCTTCATCGACGGTCTGGAAAAGGGAACTTTGCTCCAACATACATTGAAGCGCAAGCAAGACAACAGTGAGCTCAACCTCAACGCAATGATCGCCATGGCTAGCGAATTCTCCGCTGTTGACGACAACGCACGCAGATCGTTGCCAGCAATAGAAATCCCTACTTAGGCTAGAAAAAACAACAATAACAAGCGGAAGAATCCGCCTGAAGAAAAGCAAGCAGTCGACATGGTCGCAATAGCATTCACTGCCAGAGGTGGAGGCGGACAACGTGGACGTGGCCGGGGGTCTAGCAGTGGCCAGCAGAGGAGTGATCCTACACCCTCAGTGCTCCCCGTTCCTCAGACGTATGAAGAGTACTATGATATGCCGTGTTTTGTCCACCTGGACGCATACGGCAAAGCCACCCAGACAAACCCCCAATGCAAATTTGTCAACAACCTCAAGGAAGACCCTGAGTCGGGTTACAAGCAAAGTCGGAAAAATAGACCTCGTGGAAAGGGCAAAGGGAAGAAGAAGGAAGAGGAGTCCAAGGAATCAAGTGATATGGATGAAGACGTGAAACCCAAATCTTCCGACAAGGGAGAGGGTAAAGGGAAAAATCCCTTTGAAAAGAAGGCTCTAGTCTACCACACATTCCTTGGCACTCCCACCGTCTGGGCCTAGAAAACCTCTCTAAGGATACCGATGGCTACCCTCCATCCGGTTCCCCAGTATGTTAGGTGGTCAGAAATTCCAATTACTTGGGATAGGAAGGATCCCTCATACCTTATCTCAACAGAGAACCAGTATGCCATGGTCATCAACCCTTTGATTGACGGCACAGAGTTCACCAATTGCCTCGTGGACAGAGGAAGTAGCATCAACATCATGTATCTGGATACAATGCACAAGATGAACTTGATGGAAACCCAACTAAGGAAGAGCAACACCGTGTTCAATGGGGTTGTCCCTAGCCGACAAGCAAATTCCCTGGGCTGCATCACCCTTGCGGTCGCTTTTGGTGATGTTAACAATTACTGCCAAGAATGCAAGACCTTTGAAGTGGTGCCTTTCAAGAGCGTGCACCACGTCATCTTTGGACGCGACATATTCCACTCTTTACTTGCAAGCCCATGCTTTGTCTACAACAAGCTCAAGATACCCGGACCAAACGGCATCATCACCATTTAAAGAAGCTTCACCAAGGCACGGGAGTGCGAGCTCAGCGAGGCTGCCTTCACCGAAGTGGTCCTCTATGGTGAGGAGTTCAAGGAGATCTAGAACCAGGTCGATGCCTCGAAGATGCCAGCTTCGAAGAAGCAGATCACTGTTGCCGAACCCGCATTCAAGGCTGCCATCAAGACCAAGCAGGTGGAGCTTGTCGAGGGAGATTCCTCAGAGAGCACCACCATTGGCACAGACCTGGATCTCAAATAGGAAAGCATGCTCATCAAGTTCCTCCATGAGAATAGGGATATCTTCACCTGGCAACCTGCCGACATGAAAGGTGTACCTAGGGAACTTGCCGAGCACAGCTTGAATATTGATCCCAATGCCAAACCGGTAAGCAACCTCTACGAAGCTTCGGTGATGAAAGACGAAGGGCTATAGGTAAAGAAATAGCTAGGTTACTTAAGGCTAGATTTATCCGAAAAGTTATTCACACTCGATGGGTGGCAAATCCTATACTTGTCCCCAAAAAGGGAACCAATGAATTAAGAATGTGTGTTGATTACACTGGCTTGAACAAAGCGTGTCTGAAGGATCCGTTTGCTTTGCCTCGCATTGACCAAGTCATTGACTCGGCGACTGGCTTGAAACTTTGGTGTTTTCTCGATGCTTACTCAGGTTACCACTAAATCCGGATGTGAAAGTCAGACCAACTGGCCACTTCATTCACCACACCCTATGGCATGTATTGCTACGTCACAATGCCCTTTTGGTTGAAAAACGCTAGTACTACTTTCTAGCGGACAATGCAACATTGCCTGCATGACCAAATAGGTCGCAACGTACACGCTGACGTGGACGACATCGCGGTAATGTCAAAGAAATCAAATGATTTTATCGCTGACTTGTAGGAAACCTTTGACAATCTCCAAAAATACAACATGATATTGAACCGCAAGAAGTGCGTCTTCGGGGTACCTTCCAGCAAATTGTTGGGTTTCATTGTTTCGCAACACGGAATCAAGGTGAACTCGGGGAAAATCAAGGCCATCCTCGACATCAAATGTCCGACATGCCTGAAGGACACACAAAGGCTCACAGGCTGCGTAGCAGCAGTAAGCCGGTTCATCAGCCAACTTGGTGAGAAGGCTATGCCGCTCTACAAGTTTCTCAAGAAGGCGGCCAAATTCACATGGACGGACGAGGCTGACATAACACTTCAAGAGTTGATGAGAATACTCTCCTCCCCACCAATACTTGCAACACCGGTGTCAAGGGAGCCTATGTTAGTTTACATGGCAGCAACCAACCGAGTAATCAGCATCGTCATCATGGTGGAGCGCAAAGAACCAACGCCATGAATACGGAGTTCAGCGACTCGTTTACTATGTAAGCGAGGTCTTGACGGAATCCAAACAGTGTTACCCGCACTACCAAAAGATAGCTTATGGAGTTTTCCTTGCTTCGCGCAAGCTAAGGCATTATTTCTAGGAGCACCCTATGACAGTGGAGAGCAAAGCTCCACTGTCCGACATCATCAACAACAACGAAGCTACATGAAGAGTGACAAAGTGGGGCATTGAACTTGCCGCCTTTGAAATCACCTACAAGAGACGCAACGCTATCAAATCACAAGCATTTGCGGATTTTATCGTAGATTGTATAGAACTGCCAGAAGACACTCCTGTGCCAAAGCCAGAATATTGGGTTATGCACTTTGATGGATCAAAGCTACTCAAGGATTCGAGGGCTGGTGTATTATTGCAATCACCAACAGGAGAAAATTTGCAATATGTCCTATAGATTCACTTCAATGCTACCAACAACATGGCGGAGTATGAGGCCCTCATTCACGGACTTCGCGTGGCTAAAGATATTGGCATCAAGCACATAGTTTGTTGTGGAGATTTTGGCTTGGTTGCCCAGCAAGTAGCTGGCACCTAGAACACGTGGAACCCTATGACGGCGGCATATCGATACGAAGTAGACAAAAGAGCCAAGTGCTTCGACGGCTACAAAGTCAAGTACGTCAAACAGGAGGAGAATGAGGCAGCAGATCTGCTGTCAAAGCTTGGATCAGCTCGTCAACCAATTCCGCCAGGCGTTTTCCTGGAACATTTACGGACCCCATCCGTGAAGGGAGTGGACCCCGACAAACTTGTTAGAGTGGATTCATTTGTTAATACAGTAACAGTGACCTCTCCGGCTTGGACAAAACCGTTCATGGACTATCTACAAGACGGAGCTTTGCCCGCCGATGAAATTGAAAGCCAGCAAATAGTATGCAAAGCAAAAGGCTACGTCATCATTGATAGCCAGCTATACAAAAGAAGTACAACAAGAGTTTTCCTTCGATGCGTCTCCCAGCAGCAAGGTATTGAAATCCTTAGAGAAATATATCTTGAAGATTGCGGGCATCATGCCACTCCCCGATCGTTGGTGGCCAAGGCCTCCTTACAAGGATTCTACTGGCTTACTGCCAAGGCGGATGCTGACAACTTGGTACAAACATGCCTTGGGTGTCAGTTCTATGCAAGACAACCAAGTGTTCCAGATGAAGAATTGCAAACCATACCCATAACTTGGCCGTTTGCTGTCTGGGGGCTGGACATGGTGGGACCTTTGCAGACAACACCCTGTGGATTTACACACTTGCTAGTAGCAGTGGACAAATTCACAAAATGGATTGAAGCTAAACCCATTAGAAAGCTTGATGGGGCAACAACCCTAAAATTTGTCTAGGATCTAGTGGTGAGATTTGGTCTCCCACACAGCATTATCACCCACAATGGCAGAAATTTGTCTCTTGGAGAAGTTGAGGAGTACTGTCATGAAAAAGGCATCCGCCTTGACCTAGCATCTGTGGCACACCCACAATCAAATGGACAAGTTGAAAGGGACAATGGACTAATTCTGCATGGAATCAAGCCACGCTTAGAGCCACCGCTACATAGAGAAGCTGGAGCCTGGGTGGAGGAATTACCATTTGTCTTGTGGAGTTTACGAACAACACCCAACATATCCACCAGCTTGACTCCTTTTTCATGGTTTATGGAGCAATAGCCATCCTTCCATCTGACATCCTCCACGATGCACCAAGAGTCACCACCTATAAGGAGGATGACGTTGAAGAATCCAGATGCCTATCTGTGGACCTACTTGAAGAAGAGCACGTGTTGGCATGCTAGAGATCCACCGTCTACTAGTAGAAGCTACGTGGCTACCATAGTCGCCGTGTAAAACATCGCTCGTTTAAAGAAGAGGATCTGGTGCTTAGACTCAAGCAGGAGAAATCACACAAACTATCCCCGCCTTGGGAAGGACCGTTCGTCATAAGCAAAGCATTGCAAAATGGTTCCTATTACCTCATCGATATTCACGAGTTGAAAGATAGGCCAAAAAATCGCAAGCGCAAGCAACGTGACTCTGATGATGATTACTCGGAGACAGATTGACCATGGAACATAGCACAGCTACATCCATTTTACACTTAGCACATTTATATTATGTAATAAGTTTCTTATATGATCAATGAAATAAAGCATCTGGTTCACTCATATTCTCTGAGTATTTTACCTCCTTTAGTTGTTCATTTTTGGATCATATAAACCCTTTATGCGCAAGTTTGCATTTTAACTTGTGAAAATTCCACCTACAGGCGTTAGCTTAAGTTTTCTAGTCTACACGTTTTCTGAAGTTTTTATGTGGATTCCAGAGTAGTGACTTCTCGGCACTCAAAGCCGACGATTTTGCTCTTAGGTTCTTGACGGTGCTATTAAGCATCATCACCTGAGGGCATAGTTCTGTGCTGCGAGTTGATGGCTCAATGCACGACGCCCAGAAAAATGCTTGATGGCGATGTTGATGTAGAGCTCGTTGGGAACCTCAAGAGGAAGGTATGATGAGCACAGCAGCAAGTTTCCCTCCAGTTATGAAACCAAGGTTTAATCAAACTAGTAGGAGCAAGGAAACACCCCAAAGGTGTTACTAGCTGAGCTTTGGCAGGGCGCACTACCGGTGCTAGTAGCATCGTGGAGACCTGCACAACACAACCACAGAACTTTGTCCCCAACTTGCGATGAGGTTGTCAATCTCATCGTGTTTTGCGGTAAACAAAGGATTAAACGTATCGAATGGAAAGAAGTAATAGTTTGAAGAAAGTAAACACAAAGTAGTAAACAATTTATAGATTGTATGTAAAGAAAAAGGACCGGGATCCATAGTTCACTAGAGGTGGCTCTCCTTAAGATAGATAACATGCTGGGTGAACAAATTACAGTGGGGCAATTGACAAACACCGAGAAAGCAATACAAGCATATACTAATCATCTTGACTCCTTTGAGACTTTATTGGGAATTACAACATTATACATAGACCGCCATCCAACTACATCTATGACTAATAATCCACCTTTAGGTTATCATCCGAACCCCCCTAGTATTAAGTTGCAAACAACAGATTATTGCTTTACGAATTGCGTGTAAAGTCAACAATGTGATTGTTCTATGAACAAAGGATTGTTTTTTTATCCCTAGTAGCAGCAACACATCTAGTACCTTAGAGATTTCTGTCACTTCCCCAGATTACCAGAGGCATGAACCCACTATCGAACATAAATACTAACTCTTGGAGTTGCTAGCATCTCCTTGGCCAAGATAGCTACTAACAACGGAAAGCATGCAAGATCACAAATAACAAAGACATGATAGAATCAATAATCAATCTAAAATAGCGTCTCAATATCCATCGGATCCCCGTAAACACAACATGCAGAATTACAAATAGATGATCTTGATGATGAACGGAGCTCACAAGATCTAGACATGAAAGCACAAAGGAGGAGAACCAGCCATCTAGCTACTACATGGATCCGTAGTCCAAGGATGAACTACTCACGCATCACACCGGAGGCTTGCATGGTGATGAAGAAGGCCTCTAGGGTGGATTCCCCTCTCCGACAGGGTGCCGGGAAGAGCTTTAGATCCCTCCCGATATAGAGATGGAGATGACGGCGGCTACAGACTCTTTCGTGGATTTTTGATCGGGCACTTAGGGTTTACGTCCTGAGGGCATCTTATAGTCGGAAGGGGAGGCCGAGGGGGTGCCTGGGCTGGCCACACCACCCCCTGGCGCGGGCCAGGCCTGGCCACACGGCCAGGTGGTGTGGCCGCCCTCTGGCCCCTCTCCGTCTCGTATTCTGGCACTTGATGACATCTAGAAAATAGGAACTTTGGCTTTTGTCCCGTCCAATTCCGAGAATATTCATTTTTTGACTTTCCTGGAACCAAAAACAGCAGAAAACATGCAGCTAGCACTGTGGCTCTTCTTAATAGGTTAGTCCAAGAAATCATATGAAAAGTACTCCAAAGTTGGAACAAAACACAAGAAAGTGGATAAAACTAAGCATGTAACATCAAAAATTATAGATACATTTGCAATCTATCACGATTCTTTCGTCTCATGAAAGGTCAAGCATACGAACCAGAATAATGGATAAGTTAGCAGTTGCTTAAAAAATATACACATACTAGAAATAGATAAGTAGTAGGAAACTTGAGTACAAGTTTTTCTTCCTTAATAACACATAAGTTTTTCTGCATACACTCGTAGAGATACATTTAATATAAATATTGTTTTTCATGGCTCTGTTGCAGGGGCTTCGTGGTGGCATCATGAGGAGAGCCAGGCCAGGAGAGCTCGTCAAACTCGGAAGGAGATGGACTAGAATAAGACGAAGCCAATCTTCGTCAAGGATCTCGGCAGGCACGAAGACATCAGCATTGACCATCCTGGCAATCCTGGTGTCGAAGCCGGGGAGGGAATTCCAAATAGCATCGCTATCGATTTCCTTCCCTTCCTCATCCAGCTTGGGAAAGCCGGAGGTCACCAGGTCGATGTCAGCATTGTTGTAATGTGCCTTGACCAAGGATAGGGTCATCCTTGCACCAACCCGAATGCAAGAGGTTTTCCATTCCTTGAATTTCTCGGGGGCTCGGCGCAGGATTTCTGCATACTTGGCCGCTGGGTCTGCCGCCTTGATATTTATCCCTAGAGGCTGGGTTATCTCCTTGGCCTGGTTAATGGCGGTGCTGACGAAATTGCCGACAAGAATCATGCATTCCTTGGGATTTGGAGCACCTTCACCCAAGTTGGGCAAGCCAATGGGAGTTGTGGTTTGCGCAAGATACAAGGACCATACGTACAAATAAATCAAATGGTTATCCAAAGTACAGAATTGACCAAGATGGAGAAAAGTTACCGAAGATGCTCGTCTCCGCTTCCTTGCATGTCTCCGCCAAGACATCCCGCTCCTTCTCGACTGTCTTGTACACCTCAAGGTTCCTTGTATTTTGCTCTTTGGCAGCTTGGTTTTGCTCCTTGAGTTGTGCAATTTCGTCCTTCAGGCGCTGCATCTCGGCGTCAGTAGATTCTTGCAGCACCTTCATCGCCTCCTCATGGCCCTTGACGGCATCGGCCAGGTCTTTCTTCAAGATTTTTTTCTCATCGTCGAGCTCCTGGATATGCTTGGATTGCTCGATGATGCTCTTGGACTTGGCAATGGCTTCTGTAAGACGGAAATCAGAAAGTACTATGAGAAGACGGCAGAAATGAATCCATGTGGAAAAGCAAGGAGCTGTTACAAGAAATAGACTCTGCCTATTTTTGATCTGTTGCTTTAGGAAGGCTATTTTACCCTGTTCAAGGTCCAGCTCCTTCCCCAAAGTATCAAACCTCTCATTGGCAGTGATCCTCCACCTATTCTCATTCTTCAAACAGACAGGCATGCTTAGTTTCTCTAGAGCATCTAGTCGGAACTATATGGTTTCAACTACACGCTTGGGGGCTACAACACAAGTTTTTTATCAACAAGTATGCTACTCTTAGAGCATCTAGTCGGAATTATTCTAAGTTTCCACCTAGACACTCGGGGGCTACACTATCAAGTTCTACTCTTAAAGTTCTTTGGAGCACTCAGGCCAATAACTTTTGTTTATCTGCCTAAGAGCTCGAGGGCTATAGAGGGATATACTATGCAAAATAAAAGAAGTGAAGTTCAAAAGACTTACAATGGCAATAAGCTTGAGATTTTTGGCCAGATTGGCATATGCGGTGTGGAAGATGCCGGCATTGTTATAAACGGCATCCACCTGCGCAATAAGGTCATCTAGGCACAACATCGGAGGAGTCGTAGCCAAAGGAGATGTTGAAGTCGGAGGCATGGATGATGCCCTAGCCGCCTGTTGTATTTTCAGAACAGATGATAGCTCAGAGGCTCCCGCCTTGACCGTCGCTTCTGCCTCCACCTCTTCCACCACTTGCTTCCCTTTCTCAGTGACAACCTTAGCCGGAGCATCATCTACTTTGGAGGAAGTGCTCTCCTGTGTCGCTTGGCTGCTGGGAGCAACGTTTGCCTCAACAGAGCCTGATATTTCAAGGATTGGATTGACATCTGTCTCCATGGTGGAGATCTCAGGGATGACGGGGGACAAAGGCCCATCAGGGCTAGCAGAAGGCTTGGCGGCAGGAGTAGGGGAGAAACAACAGGAGAGGGTTTGGTGGCCACATCTCTGGTCAGCATGTCACAAATGTTTTTTGACCCTCCAGCATCTCTGGAGGATCGCTTCAATCTAACACCGGATTTCCACCTGAAACATACAAAGTATAAGTACAAGAGTTGAAAAAAGGTATGAGCCGAAAAGTACAAGCCGGAGAATGAATACACTTACTCCACGGCAGGAGCCTTGGTGAGGGGAATGCCGGTGGACTTCTTCTTCTCCGCCCCTAAGGTGGCGGTGGATCGTTTGGAGACTCCACTCTTCGATCTCTTCTTCTTCTTGGCCTCAGTAGCAGCATTAGAGGTGGAGCTCTTCCGCTTTCGCGCTGCTAGAGCTGGCTAATCCTTGGAGGCGTCATTGTCGGACACCACTTGGATATCCTTCAGCTTGGGATCATAGACCTGAGTGGCCATCTGTTGTGCCGCCAAGGTCACCAGCTGGGATACAGAGGAATGTTAGACTGATAACTTCAAGTCGGAGAAACCTTAGAGTATATAACGAGCAACAAAAGAAACAAAGGCTACCTCTAGGCATGTGTTGAATCGAACATGTCATAGGTGATCTTGAAGCCACGCTTCTTGTCCTTCACCTTGACGATGTCCTTAAGCCGAAGTTTGATAGAGTCAGTGGAGAAGTTATCTCGTGAAATTTGCATGGGATCCCTCTTGTCTTGAGTGTATTTGCACATCAACTCAGCACGATGCTGCAAAGGCTGGATCCGCCTAACGAACTAGCACATGGCTAGATCCAAGCCCTTTAGACCTTTGTCCACCATCCATTCAATCCACCTTATGGTGCGGTTGGCCTCGTCGTCGGATGGAAGGGAGGCTGGGGTCCACCATGCGGGCACCTCGACGGAGGCTCCGTCAACAAAGTTGGGATATGTCTCAAGACGGTTAGCCAGAGGGATATCTGGACCATAGAAATATGTGCGCTACTAGTTCTTGCATGAATCATGCCCTACGATGTCGAGGAAGCGCCGACTAGGCTAGATCTTGAACCTAATGGTTCCACAAATCCGCAATTTGTCCTTGGACTCTACGGACTCTCTCTCTCTTGACGCTAAATGTACGCGAACAGATCTAACCTAGGTTTGATGCCTAGGGATCCTTCGCATAGAGCTACGAAGTTGCTAAGGACTAAGATGTTGTTGGGAGAGAGATTGTGGGGAACTACCCGGAAGTGCCGGAGAACGTCCAAGAAGAAGTCGGAGACTGGTAGGCTTATGCCTCGTACCAGCTGGGCCTTGAGGTACACCTTCTCTCCGGCTTGGGAAGAAGGAACCACCTCCCCGCCGGCGCCACCCGCCAGCCCAAATCCTTCGCCACAGGGAGACACCCCTTAGTGACTAGTTCTTGCAGATCTTTGGCGGTGAGGTCTGAGCCCCTCCACACCCCCTTATGGGAGTCATTGTCTTCTTTGGCAGCTTCTGGCGCCCGCTCGTTCTTGGTCGTCGCCGGTGGTTTCCACCACGGTGATGAAAGGGACAAACACCCCCTCCGGCGGGACAGTTACTCCCTGGGATGGCTCTGGAATAGCCTCAGGGGTCGCCGCCATTGAAGGAATGGAGCTGCTGGAGGCCATTGAGATAAGGGAGTAGGTGGAGAAGAAGAGGGCTCTGGCTAGGGTTTTCCGAGGAGGAGCTCAAACGGGCGTGCGGCTGGAGGAAGACGAAGACAAGGAAGCGAATACAGGTAAAAAGAAAATAAACTAACCGTGGTGAAAATATATAGATCTCACATCAAGATTCATGCTAAGGGATCTAATGGATGGAGCGTTGCCGACATAGAGACGAACGTGCGCCTTAATTTCACCACGTCCTCTGTCTTTTCCGCTTTGCCATTCGGATTTCACGAGTGTGAAAATAGCTGATGATTAATTATCTGTCTTCTGTGAGTTTTGAGGTAGCGTAGGTTGCACCATACGTCGTCCTCATAACTGTTGCAGTGAAATGTCACATCTGAAGATTCCATCGAAGACGGAGATTGTCCGGCTCTAGAAACAAAGACTCAAGGAATCTCCGGCTACATTATGAAGCCGGAGAGGATTGCAAGGTTCTTTGGGAGACCTTTGAGATATTGCTTGACGAATTGCCGACATCACCTAGACGGAGTATTCAAAGATCAACAGGCAAGACGGCGCAAGATTTCAAAGTCCTCTGCGGGCTATTGTTGGGGATATGTGATGGCTCAATGCACGGCACCCAGAAAATGCTTGATGGTGGTGTTGATGTAGAGCTCGTTGGGAACCCTAAGAGGAAGGTATGATGAGCACAGCAGCAAGTTTCCCTCAGTTATGAAACCAAGGTTTAATCGAACCAGTAGGAGCAAGGAAACACCCTAAAGGTGTTACTAGCAGAGCTTTGGCAGGGCGCACTACCGGTGCTAATAGCAATGTGGAGACCTGCACAACACAACCACAGAACTTTGTCCCCAACTTGCGATGAGGTTGTCAATCTCACTGTGTTTTGCGGAAAACAAAGGATTAAACGTATCGAATGGAAAGAAGTAAAAGTTTGTAGAAAGTAAACACAAAATAGTAAAGGATTGTAGATTGTATGTAAAGTAAAGGACCGGGATCCATAGTTCACTAGAGGTGGCTCTCCTTAAGATAGATAACATGTTGGGTGAACAAATTACAGCAGGGCAATTGACAAACATCGAGAAAGCAGTACATGCATATACTAATCTTGACTCCTTTGAGACTTGATTGGGCATTACAACATTATACATAGACCGCCATCCAACTGCATCTATGACTAATAATCCACCTTCAGGTTATCATCCGAACCCCCTCCAGTATTAAGTTGCAACCAACAGATTATTGCTTTACGAACTGCGTGTAAAGTAAACAATACGATTGTTCTATGAACAAAGGATTGTTGTTTTCTCCCTAGTAGCAATAGCACATCTAGTACCTTAGAGATTTCTATCACTTCCCCAGATTACCAGAGGCATGAACCCACTATCGAGCATAAATACTAACTCTTGGAGTTGCTAGCATCTACTTGGCCAAGATAGCTACTAACAACAGAAAGCATGCAAGATCACAAATAACAAAGACATGATAGAATCAATAATCAATCTGAAATAGCATCTCAATATCCATCGGATCCCCGCAAACACAACATGCAGAATTACAAATAGATGATCTTGATCATGAATGGAGCTCACAAGATCTAGACATGAAAGCACAAAGGAGGAGAACCAACCATCTAGCTACTACATGGATCCGTAGTCCAAGTATGAATTACTCACGCATCACACCGGAGGCTTGCATGGTGATGAAGAAGGCCTCCAGGGTGAATTCCCCTCTCCGGCAGGGTGCCGGGAAGAGCTTCTGATCCCTCCCAATCTAGGGATGGAGATGACGGCGGCTACAAACTCTTTCGTGGATCTTTTTGATTGGGCCCTTAGGGTTGTCGCCCCGAAGGCAATATATAGGCGGAAGGAGAGGCCGAGTGGGTGCCGGGAGCGGCCACACCACCCCCTGGCGTGGGCTAGGCCTAGCCGCGTGGCCTGGTGGTTTGGTGGACCCCTGGCTCCTCTCCGTCTCGTATTCTGGCACTTGATGACTTCCGAAAAAATAGGCACTTTGGCTTTTGTCCCGTCCAATTCCGAGAATATTCATTTTCTGACTTTCCTTGAACCAAAAACAGCAGAAAACAGGCAGCTGACACTGTGGCTCTGGTTAATAGGTTAGTCCAAGAAATCGTATGAAAATTACTCCAAAGTTGGAACAAAACACAAGAAAGTGGATAAAACTAAGCATGGAACATCAAAAATTATAGATACATTTGCAATGTATCAATATGCTAAATGGGTATCCTCATAGCATGTCACCAATCCAGCTAACCCGGGTGGCCCATAGTTGGTAGCAAGGCCTATGTCCTGCTAGGCGGCCTAGTTAGACGGATCCAGAAGGGAGGCCCATGCCGGATAAAGCAAGTCTATGCAGGAGTCACCGACATACTCGGAGCCTTGGAGTGCAAGACACGAAAAGACTAGTTTGTATTAGTGTAGGACTCTTTACCTTGTCTGGCAAGGACCTTTCCTTGTAAACCGTAGGTTCTGGTGCCTTTATAAGCCGGACCTATGGGAGCATTTAGGGCACAAAAACTCTTAGATTGCTACGTATAATGTGCAACACCTTGCACAACGAACCTATCTCTGTAACTCGGCGTATTGCCATTATAGTGATTTATAGCAGGAGTAGAGTTCCGCCACCATTATGGGACTTGAACCTGGGTAAGCTGTGTTACCTCATACCCACCAACTCACCGCCTTACCCCACATCTCTAAACATGCACTGTGAGGACCCCTCCATGGCGTACTTGTTGGCAATACCACATCACCCATATTTCGGCTATGAGGTTATGAGATGAGTGACATACGTGTCAATATATGGGCAAAAGTATTGGTACTCTCAAAGGTTGTGCAAGCACTTGTAAAAGAAACAACAAATGATCCTTGAAAGAGGAAGGAAGAAAGAAAAATGATATGTATAAAGATCCACATAACAAGTCCTTGGCATGGTCTCGTTACTACTTTATGAATTTTCTTAAAAGACAATTATTGGATTAGAAGTGTTTTTGATAAACATGATTTATTAGTGTGGGCGTAAATAAGTCACTTCACTGTTATGCTACTTAGGACATGAACTCTCTTACTCAATTATGCTATTAAAACATCCTAGTGTTCCTTGGCAAGAAGAGAGTTAACTAGAAGAATTGGATTGATTGTTACACTTCTAGTTATTTATACTTATATTAAACTTTACTTTGATTGTCTTGACTTATCAAACCTTGTATAGTATTCTTGTCATGTCTCCAAATTTGATAAGCCTTTCAAATGAATGAAGTGTTGAACACATAAGACTACCAACCGTAAGTGAATTCTTATTCTCGTTGTTTCAAGTTTAAACCCTGAATTCCTTATAGTTCTTTTGTTTCTTATTCCTTGAGGGCGATCAAGGTTTGAGCTTTGGGGAGGTTGATGGCTCCAAAAATAGCCATCTTCCACTGAGTTAAACATTGTTTTTACTCAAGTAATTTACAAGAAACTATCAATCCTTGCCACTAATGACTAATAATTGCAAAGATATGCAAAACCTTGCTTTAAATTGTGTTGTGCAGGAAATCATGCTTTTTAATGCAAAATTAGGAGTCATAATGAAGGTCTTTGAGAAAGTCCACACGACCAAGTAATTGTGGACTCAATTCCAAGTGTCAGCAGCCGTAACAACTATTGGTACAGGCATGGCCCGCCCGTACTGTCCGCCCGTACCATGTGGCGGTGGCTCCATCTCGTCAAACCCTACAACTTTCATGAATACGCCTATATATTTGGAGGTCTCAGCCACAGCGCCGAGAGCCGCCATTCCTAGATTACATCACACCACCACCAAAGGAGATCCACGCCATTGTTCATCCATCCATCATCCATCCCCTCCATTAGCCACAACCATTGCTTTGTACTTTAGATCTCCTTGTGATTTAGCGACCATTGAAAGAATATTTGATTTCGATCTAAGTATTTTGCACAATGTTTTCTATCCTTAATCTTATTGTTATGAGTGAGTAGTCCTCATGGGATGCGGGTTGGGGAGAAACCTCACAATGATTATGTGCATCTAATTCATGTGAGCATTGTGTATTTCTTGAAATAGTGATTTGTATCTTCTGTTTCTTTGTCTCTTGTCTCGATCTATGGACTTGTAGGTACCCAAGATCCCAAAGATTGACAAAGGCTTGAGGTGAGATACTTGGCTAGAAGCAATCTCATAGGAACCCCAGTGACATAAAGGGTAGTACGGTCTTCGCTTAGCGACCCATTTGGGATCACAACAACATCACCATTTAATGCTTTGATATGTGTTTTATACTTAATAATCGTTTGTAGCCCGTTGCTTCATGGTGCACTAGGTTGAACTAAAAGACTTTTGCTATGCCCGCTCCATCACGGGGGCTCTAGTATATTAGGATGTGTTGTCCATAAGAGATTATCACTATTAAAACTTTACACATGAATGTGCTTATTATTATTATCTTTTATCCCATATAATGTGCAACTATAGGTGGATCTTCAACCCTGGCCTATCTCTATCCATTGATTAAATGCACTATAAAATTAAACTAGATTGGTCCGTTAAACAAAGGTAAAACAAAGAAACAAAGTCTTGTAGACGTGTCTTTTTATTCCCTTTCAACATTGCTTTCCAAGCTTCGATTAAACCCAGGTCTTCTAGGGAAAAAACTTTTATTCTACATCCGTGAATCTGGATAAAAGGTATCAACCTTTTTTCTGGTGCCGTTGTCAGGAAAGCAATTTCGCTATCCTGGTGTGGTCACTAGAGACCTTGTTTTTAGTTTTATTATTGTTTGTAGTTTTATTCTTGTTATTAGTTTACTTTCTAGTTATCTATTTGAAAAGCCAAAACAATTAGTTACTCATTATTTGTTTTATTTGGAAACCCAAGAAGAAATAAATGTATGAGCCACCATTGTTAATTGATTACTTCCTTATACTCCCTCTGATCCATATTAGTATTCTCAGATTTTTCTAGATTCGAATGTATCTAGTCAAGTTTTAGTGCTAGATACATTCGAATCTAGACAGATCTGAGAACATTAATTTGGATTGGATGGAGTATCACCGCATTGACACATTCAAAATTCATGGTGGTGTGTTTGCATGGTAATGCTATTATAACTTGTTTTGTGTTTGTTTTAGGCTGCAAATATCCCTCTGAATGCTAAACAAAGATTTGCTTCTCCAAGTTTAGATTTTGTTTCACACAACAGCAGTGACAATACCTATTTCTCATGGCACACCGCTTCAAATGATCATCTTATTCCATTCGAAAGATTATTTCAGGATGCCCTCCAAGATGCCCTTGATATTCTTGAGCAAGAAGCCAACAAAACAGATCCAGTAATCACCATAGCATGCAAAGACTTATATGAATTGAAAAAAACAAGCTTTGACACAAAACATACTTAATAATCTCATCTGCAGCTCTCATGGGAAGCTAGTTGTTACATGTCTCGCGATGCAAGCTCCATAGAGACCTTTTCTGTAACATCAGTTATGGTGTTTTTCAGTTGTGCTAGACCCTGATGCAACTTTTTATGCTTCATTTTATTACTGTCAAGTTTACTCCGAATTATAATAATCTACTATAATTCGCAGTTGTAAGTTGTTTGAGGATTGTTATAAACCGAGTATCTATTATAATTACTACACGCACATGAAAAAAGAGTGAAATTGTAAGGGGTACAGCACACGATCTTCTGGAAATAGGGAGAACATCATTGTATTATGGGCACCATAGAATTTGCATAATTCATAGACATTCACTCAACAAAGTGAACACACAAAGAGCAAACCTAAAGAGAATAAAATAGGAGTAGACCCACACAAGCCATCAATCTGATGGATAACCATCGTAGTAATCGTAGTAGGTGGTACCATCCTCGCCATAAGGCGACACCATCTGCAGCTCAAAATGCTTGACGATTCTACAATACTTCGCCAACAATCGGTCGAGTTGGGAAGGACGTTCAATGTCATGGGAATGACCACAGCAGTCGCTACCAGGGGTAGCGACTGACACGATTGGGGGTCAGAGCTAGTTGCCATCTGTGATGCGAGATTGGGAACTAACACCAGGGATTTACCTAGGTTCGCCCCCGCAGGGTAAATACCTACTTCCTGCTAGATTGTATTACTTGGAGAGTTGATTACAAGATCGTTGATCTTGGAGGCTGGGCTGCGAGTCGCTTGGATGGGGTATCTAATAGCCTGTAAGTATATAGGGTACCCTAGGGAGGTTTATATAGGGGTACCTCGCTAGGGTTTACAAGATTACAACCGAATCAGTTTAGGTTTCGGAGGATTATTTGACCTAATCCGACTAGGCCTAGCTAGAGTCTTGGGCCTTCAGCTACAGTCACCGGGCTTCGCTTCCAGTCGCCATGCCTGCATGCCCATTCGCCATAGGCCTAAGTCAGTCAAACCAGCCTTCTAGGCATACCCCGATTGGTATATCCCCATCAGTAGTCCCCAAGTGCAACGGGGGTCCAGTGAAAGTGCCAACTTTGCAATCGGAGTAAGCGAGTCCAGGTGGATGCCCAGTCGAATCATCGGTGAACTCCTCCAATGAAGGGAGAATCCTTCCTATGTATTCTAAGTCGTAGCTTTGGCGAGTAAGAGTATGCTCAAGTCGTCTCGCCCAGACGATAGGAATAGGCGAGCAAGTAAACAGGTGAGTCGAGTGACCAATTTGGTTGAAGTTGGACCGTCAACCTAGTCAAACAAGCCGTTAGGTAATTCCAACGGTAACTTTGGAGGAATTACCGCGAGGTAACGGCTACCTCAAAACTGTCGGGTAGCGCCGCTTTATAAGGAGAGTGACAGAGGGAAGTATAGACCTTCCTCCCATTTCTCCGCCTCCCCCATCTTCAGTCTCCCAGGCCACTCTCAATCCAAAATTTCCAGATCGAGCTACCTCTCCCCCGATGGTGCCCATAAAGGATCCGTGGGGCAAATCCAAGTGCACCGCAGCCACCCCGAAATCATTCCAGGAGGACGGAATCCTTGGCAAGGGGAACTGGCGGACTCCCGCGGCCGGCGAGCCGAGCCAAAGACGTGACCGATGGAATTTATCTGTTTCCTCAGCCACCTGGAGAAGGGATTGGGGTTCCCCACCTCAATCTTCTTCCGTCACTTCTGTGCTTACTACGCCATCAAGCCCTCCGATCTGGTGCCTCACAGCATCGAGCAAATCACCATTTTTGTGGCATTCTGAGAGTGCTACTTGGGGTGTCTCCCCTACTTCCCTCTCTAGTTGGAACTGTTTCATGGCCGTGTCAGCCGTGAGGGGAAGGGCGGCTTCATCTTAGCCGTGGGCGGCGTGACCTTCCAGTTGAATCCCAAAGCCAACTTTTTGAAGTTGCTGCTATCAAAGAAGGCGGCGAACGAGTGGAAGAAATACTGGTTCTACATGAAGGAGTCCACCCCCGCTGGTGAGGTGTCGATCCTGACATATACCGCTGAAAGGAGCGAGCCGTGCAGGTTGTCAGCGGACAAGCTCCCTAGCGACCAGAAGATGGCCGTGGACGAGATGCTATGCCGGATCCGGGAGCTGGAAGACGAATGACTAGAGACCATCAATCTGTATAATTGCTGGCTCGGGCGACATCTGGTCCCGCTAGCCACCCGAGCCCATTGGGTTTACCAATACACCGGGCAGGATGACCCAACGAGATCAAGCAGTGTGTCGTGGGAGTCATAGGACTACATCGCGGCCCTGAAGAACATCACCAAAGCAGAGTTCACCGGCACGAAGGCCGGTCTGGCTGCGTATATCGCTAGAAAGCGGAAGGCTCTTCCGGTAAGCTCCCATGTTCTCCTCATTCGCATTTTTGTAGTCATAGTTTTTGTAGTTGCAGTTTGAAGTCACTTTAACTGAATTGGGTAGCTAATCCCCTTTATCTTTCAGCTTTTCCATGTCCTTGAGAACTGGCTTCCTCCACTCGACGAGGAAGTTCCTGAGGAACTTGAAGAGGAGGAAGGAAGCTCCAAAAGCGAGGAGGATGTCATGGAGGCATAGGAGCCCCCCTACGTGGCTCGTAAGACCTGTGGCCAAAAGAGGCGCGACGTTGAGGCTAGTCGAAGCCTCGAAGATTTTGACAGTGACGTGGAGCTCGTCGACGAGGACAACTCTCAAAGGGTGCCCACGCTGGCAAGCCTACTCTGAAGACGAGACCACCTTCGAGTCAGCGGGCGAATCCGACAACAAGGAGGCGCGGATGCGGCAAAGGCACCGGAGGACCCAACTCCAGTGATGGAGACAATGGCTATGGACGTTGCCACCTTGGCCCTCGTTGTGGCTAAAGGTCCAAGCACCTCAACGATGCTAGAGCCAGAGGTTCAGGCAACCGTAGGGTCGGCAACTCCACCGGCAAAGGAATCTGAAGAGGCACCGGCGTCGAAGGAGCCAGGTGTCCCGGCATCGGCAACCAAATCAACGAAGAAGCCCGCGATGAAGCGCCAAGCGAGCTTTCTGGAGAGGGGGTAACTCAATCGATAGGGCCCGAGCTGGAGAAGCCTACACACATTAGCACGAGCGTGCGCTTCATTCCGGTCGCCAAGTGAGTGCCTTAGTCGCAATTTCGTTTGTTCATAGTTTGTTGTTCTGAATTTCCTTAGTCATTGATCATTGTGCTCTTATAGGGGAGGCCCCAAGAAAATCAACCGTCCCACGGTGGCCAAGGTTCCACCGAGTGGCACCGAGGCTAGAGAAGATGCTCCCAAGAAGAGGAAGGGGGAGACCGCCAAGGCGCCGGATGGAGGCGCGAAGAAGAATAAAACTGAGCTGGCCGAGGCGACCGACTCAGGCTCGAAGGAAGGTGAAGTCGCAGTCATGCAGGAGAATGATGCAACTATGAGAGTAGAGCCGACTGAGGCCGACCTATCTCCAAAGGCATCCGTGTCAGCGACCGGTGTGCCAGGAGCCACACGCGACCTTTCCGCGGTTCATGGCAAATGCCTCAGCCGTGGCGACTAGCACGCAATCGCCATCAGTTGCTGAGGTGGTTTACAACACCGTCGGGTAGCCTCCGATGCCTGTAATGGATGCAATTGCTCTCCACCGCATGCTGGGTGAAGCCCTTCAGGTATGTCCAGTCCCCGAGGGTCTTGTCGCTAAATTGTAGCGAGTAGACACTTAAAATATTTGATCCCCCAGTCCTCGAGGGTCGGGTCGCTAGGAAGTGGTGAGTCGAGTCTTGAATGTTTGCACTTTCTGTGTGTGTTGTAGCGCAAGTCAGCTGATCGACGAGCTGCGTTGGAGCGAGTGGAGTGTGACATGCGGCTAGCCCAGGAAAGCAATCGGCTGCTACAAGCTGTCGCATGTAGGTTTTGGAGTCTTGGGATGTTTTGAAATCTTGCGACTGCGCCTTACTGACTGGATTTTTCTTGTGTAGGTGATCATGCCGCTGTTTCCAAGGCTCACGAAGGCTATGTGCCTGCTACTAACTTGGAATTGCAAAGGCCACCACGACCGTAGCAGAGGAGAAAGCAAATTCATTGGCAAAGGAGCTCGAGTCGGCGAAGTCGGCGATGATCTCCTCCGAGGAGAGAGCAAAGGCCGCAGTGGAAGCATCAGAGGAGGAACGCAAGGTGTCTGACTCCGTCATCGTGGGGCTGCAGGGCAAGTTCACTTCCCTGGAGAACTTCATCATGGGGAATTGTCACAAACTTCTCGGTACGTCCTCCGATTCTGTTTTCGTTTTGTGATTAGCGCACCATTGAATGCGTCGAGTCCTCAAACAGGGACGTCCTCGAGCATTTATGGTTCTCGAGCTTGACTTGCAGACGATGTGCAGATGTTGTAGGCCAAGGAGATCCCGCCGTGCAAATGTTCAGCGTCGAGCGGTGCGTGATGGCGGAGTTGAATGCGGCCACGACATCGGTGATGTGCGTCCAAGCCATCCTCCAAGGCAGCTCTCCCACCGAGGTGATTCCCGGAGGCTTGATGGAGGTACCTCGAGGAGGCGCCTGTGGTCGTCGAATAGATGGCACGGTCCATGCTCCGACATGGAGCCACCATGGCGTTGAGCCTTGGGCTCGTCCATTTCCCGAAAGACTTTGACCTTGATGACGTTACCAGCGGGTATCCCTCGGCGACTGGCAAGGTGGATGTTGGGGATATGCTAAATGGGTATCACCATAGCACGTCCTTATTCCGGATAACCCGGGTGGCCCACAGTTGGTAGCGAGGCTTATGGCCTACTGGGTGGCCAGTTAGACGGATCCAGAAGGGAAACCCATGCCGGATAAAGGAAGGCTACGCAGGAGTCACCAACATACTCGGAGCCTTAGAGTGTAAGACACGAAAGACTAGTTCGTATTAGTGTAGGACTCTTTACCTTGTCCGGCAAGGACCTTTCCCTGTAACCCTAGGTTTTGGTGCCTTTATAAACCGGACATGTGGGAGCCTTTAGGACACAACCTATCAGATTGCTACGTACAACGTGCAATACCTCGCATGACGAACCTATCTCTGTAACTCGGCGTATTGCCATTATAGTGATTTATAGTAGGAGTAGAGTTTCGCCACCGTTGTGGGACTTGAACCTGGGTAAGCTGTGTTACCTCGTACCCGCCAACTCTCCGCCTTACCCCACGTCTCTAAACATGCACTGTGAGGACCCCTCCATGGCGTACTCATCGGCAATACCACGATAGTTGGCGCCCACCATGGGGCAAGAGGCGCTTTGAGCTCTACACCGGGCGAGGACCAATCTCTTCACGGGAATCGGCGACACCATAGCCATCAGATGCGTTCTCTTCTCCGGCAACATCCCGATCGTCCCTCTAGATGAGTTCTGGGCACCGGCAAAGACAAACCCTACACGCTACTCCGTCTTCCCCTTCGGAGACATCCACATCTTCATCGGCAAAACTGACTCGGGTCCTAGCTCCTAGGAAGTCAGAAACTCGTCAAGCCCCGCATGGACCGCCTATAGGCAGGACAAGTTCGCGGAAGGATCTGGGTTGTACCTCTCTCTAGAGTATGGCGGCTCAGATCAGGAAAACTCAAGGCCCACCCAAACTACCCCTGTGCAGGATATAAAGGTGGAACGACCCCGCAAATCCGCTTGGCTTCCTCGAGCATTAGAGATGCGCAGGTCACACTTTGTTGGTGTTGTCACCATGTTTGATATGGCCAGATGTGTTCAAAGGGACGAAGAACCTCCCCGCAAATACCTCACCATATGGATGAGGGTAAGGAAAACCCTATAGGGTGATCACGCCAATGAGCTTTTGTACCACATCGTGGAAGGGCTCACACCCAAAACACTCCTCCGACATACCCTCTGAAGGTGGCAGGCCACAAGTCCTCTCACCCTTGGTAAGATGGTTGCAATCGTGAATAAATACGTGAAAGCCAATGAGGAGGCTAAGGCCACGATCGCCGTCGTAGCCAGAGGAGGAAACAACAACAACAACAACGGCCCACCTCCATAACCCTCTACATCCACCATCAACAACACCAAAGACAACTCTGACTCCATCCTTATCGCCCTATACGCTGACATCAATATGGATGGCGGCGGCTCGGACGCTAACTCGGAGGAATACAATGTTTTTATGAGGGAGATCAAGAAGGAGGAACGTGCTGAGAAGGCCAACACATCCCACCAGGTGCTAGTCGCCATTGGGAGCATGATGGAAGAATACAAATAGGAACTAGAGCGTGAGAGAGCTCCACCCACACCAGCGGTTACTAGAGCAACAACAGCCAAGATGGCCGTCGAGCCTCCGGCTCTGGCCAAGGCCATGCCCCCTCTGGTTATTTGCCTGTAACCGGCGCAGGAACTCACCATAGCCCCCAGTACTACCAAGCAGTCGAACCAGCCGCCAATGCCACCATCAATGTCTGAAGGTGGCAATCCATTAGTTACTCCCGCCGACAAGGCAATCTATGGCACACTACTCATCGAGCCCATTACCGTTGCCCATATCTAGAGCATTATGGAGCTTGATGAGAAGCGTGTGGCAATCCTAGCAGAGGCCAAATGTATCGCATAGAAGGGCGCTAAGCTAGACGAAGATATGGCCAAGGCGCAGCAATCCATCAAGGCGGCAAGAGCTATGGAGGTTGAGTACAAGCAGTTGCTGCTAAAGCACAAGGCAAAGAAAGCACCAGCTCACGTCGTCGAAGACCCCAGCGTTCGACGCAAGTTGGGATATGAGGGATCCAAGCCGGCAAAAGCCACCCCATACATTGATTCAGAGGGGAGGCAAGTGATGCCAACTCCCACCCTCAACATTCCCGTCGCTAAGACCCTCCTAGAACAGGACAGGTCGCCAGAAGCAATCGCTCAGGTGTATGACCTCATCGCCAAGGCATGCAAGCAACAAGAAAAGGCTACCTCGCAGAGGCTTGAGTCCAACCCGGAGCTTTGCCAGTCAACCCTAAACAGCCGCAGAAGGCCAAGATCTCCCCGTGACGAGGGACCCCATACAGGCTCCATAGAGCGAAGACGGAGGGAAATGCGCAACAGGGCTGACGCGATACCCATATCTTCAGATCATGGAGAAAAGGCTTGCCCTCGTCGGTCGCCGCCTCCACCACCATCCCGACGTCATGAGGAACCACAACCGTGCCACCATACAAGCATGCCACTACCTAGGCGTCCCTAGGTTGGCATCGTCATATGCGACCAGGGCGAGCAACCCTGGCATGCCGGAGAGCACAACGGCATTAAAGGACATAGGATCCGGTCCCACAAGACGCCACCATATCCGACAAGCAACCGCGACAGGCGTGAGGAGTCGCAGGAGGGTAATAGCAAGAAGGCTAACCCACCGCCTCCACCACCACCGTCGCCACCTAGCAGCCATCATGGTGGAGGACATGATGGATCTCATAGATTGCACCGCAACTCCCCTTCCCATGACGAAAAAGGGAAGCAACCAGAGCCGTATGAGCATGTTCACGGTTGGACAAGACCCAAGAAGCTCGGGAGATCCCATACCTTTGGACAGGTTGTTTTGGACCACTAATACGTGCCACCACTTATCCCAAGGGTCTCAGGATAGACAAGACATCAAGCCCTATGACGACACTGCCAGGCCAACAACGTGGTTGCAGGATTATAGCGAAGCGATTCACATTGTAGGGGGAAACCCCAATGTCACCGTCAAGTACCTCCCACTCATGCTGACCGGCACTGCCCGACAATGGGCCGACGACTTGCTAGAGAAATCAATATGCAATTTGTTGGACATGCATGAAGCGTTCACCAAGAACTTCGAGGGTACATACAAACGTCCCTGCATTGTCAGAGACATACATCGGTGCGTACAAGAAAAGGATGAAACATCTTGTGCCTACCTCTCTCGCTGACTGGATATGAAAAATTCATGTGCAGGGGCGCATGAACAAACCACTATGATCGCCTTCATCGACGGTCTGGAGAAGGGAACTTTGCTCCGGCATACATTGAAGTGCAAGCAAGACAATAATGAGCTCAACCTCAATGCAATGATCACCATGGCTAGCGAGTTTGATGCTGCTGATGACGACGCGCACTGATTGTTGCCGGCAATAGCAATCCCTACCCAGGCCAGAAAGAACAAAAATAACAAGCAGAAGACTCCGCCTGAAGAAAAGCAAACAACCAACATAGTCGTGGCAATGTTCAGTGGCAGAGGCGGAGGCGGACAACATGGACGTGGCCGGGGGCTAGCCATGGCCAGTAGAGGAGTGATTCTACACCCTTAGCGTCCCGCGTTCCCCAAACGTACTAAGAGTACCGTGTTATGCCGTGTTTCGTCCACCTCGACACGAACGGCAAAGCCACCCACACCAACCGTCAATGCAAGTTTGTCAATGATCTCAAGGAAGACCCTGAGTCTGGCTACAAGTGAAGTCGGAAGAACATACCCCACGGAAAGGGCAAAGGGAAGAAGAAGGAGGAGGAATCCAAGGAATCAAGCGATATGGATGAAGATATGGAACCCAGATCTTCCAACAAGGGAGAGGGTAAAGGGAAAAACTCCTTCGAAAAGAAGGCTCCGTGTTACCATACCTTCCTTGGTACCCCCATCATCCGTGCCCAAAAAACCTCACTGAGGATACTGATGGATACACTCCCTCCATATCCCCAGTACGTCAAGTGGTCAGAGATTCCAATTACTTGGTATAGGAAGGATCACCCAGATCTTATCCCAACAGAAAACCAGTATGCCATGGTCATCAACCCTTTGATTGACGACACAGAGTTCACCAAGTGCCTCGTGGACAGTGGCATCAGCATCAACATAATGTACCTGGATACACTGCACAAGATGAACTTGACGGAGACCCAACTAAGGAAGAGCAACACCATGTTCTGTGGGGTGTTCCTCGGTCGACAAGCAAATTCCCTAGGCTGCATCACCCTTTCGGTCGCTTTTGGCGATGTCAACAATTACCGCCAAGAACGCATGACCTTTGAAATGGTGCCTTTCAAGAGCGTGTACCACGTCATATTTGGCCGTGACATCTTCCACTCCTTCCTCGCAAGGCCATGCTTTGTCTACAACAAGCTCACGATACCCAGACCAAACGAGGCTTCACCAAGGCACGGGAGTGCGAGCTCAGTGAAGCCGCCTTCACCTAAGTAGTCCTCTACGATGAGGAGTTCAAGGAGATCTAGAACCAGGTCGATGCCTCGGAGATGCCGGCTTTAAAGAAGCAGATCACTGCTGCCAAACCTGCCTTCAAGGCTGCCATCAAGACCAAGTAGGTGGAGCTTGTTGAAGGAGATTCCTCTAAGACCACCGCCATTGGCACGGACCTGGATCCGAAATAGGAAAGCGCGCTCGTCAAGTTCCTCCATGAGAATAGGGACATCTTTGCCTGGCAACCTGCCGACATGAAAGGTGTACCTAGGGAACTTGCCAAGCACAGCTTGAATATTGATCCTAATGATAAACCGGTGAAACAACCTCTACAACGCTTTGGTGACAAAAGACGAAGGGCTATAGGCAAAGAAATAGCTAGGTTACTTAAGGCTGGATTTATCTGAGAAGTTATTCACACCTGATGGGTAGAAAATCCTGTACTTGTCCCCAAAAAGGGAACCAATGAATTAAGAATGTGCGTTTATTACACCGGCTTGAACAAAGCGTGTCCGAAGGATCTGTTTTCTTTGCCTCGCATTGACCAAGTCATTGACTCGACGGCTGGCTCGGAACTTCTGAGTTTTCTTGATGCCTACTCAGGTTACCAGCAAATCCAGATGCAAAAGTCGGACCAATTGGCCACTTCGTTCACCACATCTTACGACACGTATTGCTATGTCATGATGCCCTTTGGGCTAAAAAATGCGGGTGCCACTTACCAGCGGACAATGCAATGCTGCCTACACGACCAAATAGGTCGCAACGTACATGCTTATGTGGATGATATCATGGTAATGTCAAAGAAATCAAACGATCTTATCGCCGACTTGCAAGAAACCTTCGACAACCTCTGGAAATACAACATGATGTTAAACCCCTAGAAGTGCATCTTCGGGGTACCATCCGGCAAGCTGTTGGGCTTCATATTTTCGCACCACGGAAACGAGGTGAACTTGGAGAAAATCAAGGCCATCCTTGACATCAAGCATCTGACATGCCTGAAGGATATACAAAGGCTCACAGGCTACATAGCAGCAGTGAGCCGGTTCATCAGCGGACTTGGGGAGAAGGATGTGCCGCTCTACAAGTTGCTCAAGAAGGCAGACAAATTCATACGGATAGACGAGGCTGACGCAACACTTTAGGAGTGAAGAGAATACTCTCCTCACCACCAATACTTGCAGCACCGGTGTCAAGGGTGCCTATGTTAGTCTACATGGCGACAACCAACCGTGTCATCAACATCGTCATCGTGGTGGAGCGCAAGGAACCAACGCACGAATACGGAGTTCAACGACCTGTTTACTACGTAAGCGAGGTCTTGACAGAATCCAAGCAGCATTACCTTCACTACCAGAAGATAGCCTACGGAGTATTCCTTGCTTTATGGAAGCTAAGGCATTACTCCCAATAGCACCCTATCACAGTAGTGAGCAAAGCTCCACTGTCCAACATCATCAACAACAGTGACGCTACATGAAGAGTGGCAAAGTGGGGCATTGAACTTGCCGCCTTTGAAATCACCTACAAGAGACGCGATGCTATCAAATCACAGGCATTGGCAGATTTTATTGCAGATTGGATAGAACTTCCAAAAGACACTCCTGTACAAGAGCTAGAATATTGGGTTATGCACTTTGACGGATCAAAGCTACTCAATGGCTCGGGGGCTGGTGTATTACTACAATCACCAACAGGGGAGAAGTTGCAATACATCCTGCAGACCCACTTCAATGCTACCAACAACATGGCGGAATATGAGGCCCTCATTCACGAACTATGAGTAGCCAAGGATATTGGCATCAAGCACATAGTTTGCTGTGGAGATTCTGACTTGGTTGCCCAGCATGTAGCTGGCACCTGGAACACGCGGAACCCTATGATGGTGGCATATCAAGACAAAGTAGACGAAATAGCCAAGTGCTTTGACGGCTACAAAGTCAAGTATGTCAAAAGGGAGGAAAATGAGGCGGCAGATGTGCTGTCAAAGCTTGGGTCAGCCCGCCGACCAATTCCACCAAGCGTTTTCCTGGAACATTTACGGACCCCATCCGTGAAGGGAGCAGACCCCGATAACCCGGATAGAGTGGATTCATTCATTAACACAGTAACAGTGACCTCTCCGGCTTGGACGAAACCGTTCATGGACTATCTACAAGACGGAACTTTGCCCGCCGACAAAGTCAAAAGCCGGCAAATAGTACGCAAGCAAAAGGCTACGTCATCATTGAGGGCCAGATATAGAAAAGAAGTACCACACGAGTTTTCCTTCGATGCGTCTCCCAGTAGCAAGGTATTGAAATCCTTAGAGAGATACATCTCAGAGATTGCGGGCATCACACTGCTCCCCGATCGTTGGTAGCTAAGGCTTTCCAACAAGGATTATATTGGTTAACTACCAAGGTGGACGCCGACAAGTTGGTACAAACATTCCTTGGGTGTCAGTTCTATCCGAGACAACCAAGTGTTCCAGCCGAAGAACTATGAACCATACCAATAACTTGGACCTTTGCAGTCTCGGGGCTAGACATGGTGGGACCTTTGTAGACATCACCATGTGGATTTACACATTTGCTAGTAGCAGTGGACAAGTTCACAAAATGGATTGAAGCTAAACCCATTAGAAAGCTTGATGGGGCAACAACCCTGAAATTTGTCCGGGATCTAGTGGTAAGGTTTGGTCTCCCACACAGCATCATCACCGACAATGGCAGAAATTTGTCTCTCGGAGAAGTTGAGGAGTATTGTCATGAAAAAGGCATCCGCCTTGACCTAGCATCTCTGGCACACCCACAGTCAAATGGGCAAGTTGAAAGGGCAAATGGACTAATTATGCATGGAATCAAGCCATGCTTAGAAGCACCGCTACGTAGAGCAACTTGAGCCTAGGCAGAGGAATTACCATCTGTCTTGTGGAGTTTATGAACAACACCCAACAGGTCCACCAGCTTGACTCCTTTCTTCATGGTTTATGGAGCAGAAGCCGTCCTACCATCCGGCATGCTCCACAATGCACCAAGAGTCGCCGCCTACGAGGAGGATGACGCTGAAGAATCCAAACGCCTATCTGTGGACCAACTTGAGGAAGAGCACGTGCTGGCATGCCAGAGATCCGCCGTTTACCATCAGAACCTACATGGCTACCATAGTCGCCGTGTAAAGCATCGCTCATTTAAAGAGGGGGATCTAGTGCTTAGACTCAAGCAGGAGAAATCACACAAACTATCCCCGCCTTGGGAAGGACCGTTCGTCATAAGCAAAGCATTGCTAAATGGTTCCAATTACCTCGTCGATATTCACGCGTTAAAGGATAGGCCAAAAAATCGCAAGGGCAAGCAACATGACTCCGATGATGATTACCCGGAGACAGATCGACCGTGGAACATAGCACAACTACGTCCCTTTTACTCTTAGCACATTTATACTATGCAATAAGTTTCTTATATGATCGATGAAATAAAGCATTTGTTCCACTCATATTCTTTGAGTCTTTTACCTCCTTTAGTTGTTCATTTTTGGATCATATAAACCCTTTATGCGCAAGTTTGCATTTGCACTTGTGAAATTCCGTCTACGGGCATTAGCATAAGTTTTCTGGTATACACGTTTTCTGAAGTTTTATGTGGATTCCGGAGTAGTGACTTCTCGGCACTCAAATCCGGCGATTTTGCTCTTAGGTTCTTGACGGTGCTATTAAGCATCATCACCTTGGAGCATAGTTTCACGCTGCGAGTCTTTCGTCTCATGAAAGGTCAAGCATACAAACCAGAATAATGGATAAATCAACACTTGCTTAAAAAATATACGACATGCTGGAAACAGATAAGTAGCAGGAAACTTGAGTACAAGTTTTTCCGCCTTGCAAACACATAAGTTTTTCCACATACACATCACATAGATACATTTAATACAAATATTGTTTTTATGGCTCAATTGCAGGGGACTTCGTGGTGGCATCATCAGCAACAGGAGAGCCATGCCGGGATAGCTCATCAAACTCGGTAGGAGATGGGCTAGACTCATACAAAGCCGTGTCTTCATCAAGGATCTCGGCGGGCACGAAGACGTCCGCCTTGACCATTCTAGCAATTCTGGTGTCGAAGCTAGCAAGGGAATTCCAAATAGCTTCGCTATCAATTTCTTTCCTTTCCTCGTCCAACTTGGGCATGCCGGAGGTCACCAGATCGATGTCGACGTTGTCATAGTGTGCCTTGACCAAGGACAAGGTCATCCTTGCACCATCTGGATGCAAGAGGCTTTCCAGTCCTTGACTTTCTCGGGGGCTTGGCGCAGGATTTCCGAGTACTTGGCCACTGAGTCTTCCGCCTTGATGTTTATTCCTAGAGGGTGGGTTATCTCCTTGGCCTGGGCAATGGCGGTGCTCACGAAGTTGCCAGCAAGAATCATGCATTCCTTGGAATCGGAGCACCCTCACCCAAGTTGGCCAAGCCAATGGGAGTTGTGGTTTGCATAAGATACAAGGATCATGAGTATAAAGCACATCAAACATTTGTCCAAGTTACAGAATTGACAAAGTCGGAGGAAAGTTACCAAAGATGCTTGTCTCAGTTTGCTTGCAAGTGTTCGCCAAGATGTCCTGCTCCTTTTGAACTATCTTGTACATCTCAAGGTTCCTCCAATTCTGCTCTTTGGCAGCTTGGTTCTGTTCCTTGAGCTATGCAATTTTGTCCTTCAAGCGCTGCATCTCGGCGTCAGCAGACTCTTGCTATGCCTCCTCATGGCCCTTGAGAGCATCAGCTAGGTCTTTCTTCAAGATTTTTTTCTTGTCAAGCTCTTGAATATGCTGAGATTGCTTGACGATGCTCTTGTCTTTGGCAATGTCCTCTATAAGGCAGAAAATGGAAAGCACTATGAGAAGACGGCAGAAATGAATCCATGAGAAAAAGTAAGGAGCTATTAAAAGAAACAGACTCTGGCTATTTTTGATTTGTTGCTTCAAGAAGGCTGTTTTACCCTATTCAAGGTCCAATTCCTTCCGCAAGGCAGCAAACCTCTCATTGGCGGTTATCCTTCGTCTATGCTCATTCTGCAAAAAGTAAACATGCTTAGTTTCTCTAGAGCATTGATACTTTGCAAATGTATCTATAATTTTTGATGTTCCATGCTTGGTTTTATCTACTTTCTTGTGTTTTGTTCCAACTTTGGAGTACTTTTCATATGATTTCTTGGACTAACCTATTAACAAGATGCCACAGTGCTAGTTGCCTGTTTTCTGCTGTTTTTGGTTCCAGGAAGTCAGAAAATGAATATTCTCGGAATTGGACGGGACAAAAGCCAAAGTTCCTATTTTACCGGAAGACTCACAGAGCTAGAATACGAGACGGAGGAGGGCCAGGGCCTGGCCACACCCCGCAGGCGCGGGCTAGCCTTACTCGCGCCACCAGGTGGTGTGGGGCCCCCTGGCACCCCCTCGGTCTCCCCTCTCGCCTATAAGAGCCTCCCGATACCAAAACCCTAAAACGTCAAGCCTCCAGCCACGAAAAGTTCTGCAGCGCCGCCGCCATCGAAGGGGAGATTCGGGGGACAGAAAGTCTCTGTTCCGGCACCCTGCCGGGACGGGGAAGTGCCCCCGGAGCCATCTCCATCGATCTCCACCGCCATCTCCATCACCATTGCTGATTCCCATGATGAGGTGGGAGTAGTTCTTCCTCGAGGCTAAGGGTTCTACCGATAGCTATGTGTTCATCTCTCTCTTTATGCATGATCTTATTGAGATCATGAGCTTTGTAATCTATAGATCTACCTTGCTACTCAAGTGCTTTAATAGATCTCTGCTCTCCCCATGTGTGTGAAAGTGACAGCGTGCTCACCATGGTGGCACTTAGGCTAGAGATTAAAAATACTTGTTATGAGTTATATTTGGAGTTGGATGTCTTTATGAAATTGTGGTGTTTGTTGGACTTATCTAGTACTCAAGGTGACAGTGTGGGGTTTTCTAGATGGGAAAGACTTACTTTGAGGTGTGTTGTTATAGCCCTACCGTGGATTAGAGTGTCCAACCGGAGAGTAGTTAAGAGTAGTATCAAAAAGAGAAGATATTTGTATGAGAGTGTTCGCTAGTGAAAGTATGATCCCTAGGCCTTGTTTCTAAGCATTGATACACCGTTTGCAATTAGATCTGTTACATGTTTGCTTGCTTCCATCTTTATTTCAGTTTGCCTTTAGTATTTTCCACGCCATCAAGTTATTTTCTAGCACTGTTACCACTTATAATTATCCATCCACTTGTATTTCACTATCTCTTCGCCGAACTAGTGCACCTATACACCTGACAAGTGTATTGGGTGTGTTGGGGACACAAGAGACTTATTGTATCTTGATTGCAGGGTTGCCTGAGAGGAGTACCTTTGACCACTTCCTCCATGAGTTCGATAAACCTTGGGTGATCCACTTAAGGGAAAACTTGCTGCTATTCTACAAACCTCTGCACTTGGAGGCCCAACAACTGTCTACAAGAATAGAAGTGCGTAGACATCAAGCATATAGTCGGAACTATCTAGTTTCAACTACACGCTCGAGGGCTACAGTATAAGATTCTAATCAACTAGTGTTCTCTCTTAGAGTGTCTAGTTGGAATGATCATTCTAAACTACATACTCAGGGGCTACACGGGCAAATTCTACACTTAGTTCTTTTGGAGCACTCAGACCAAACTTATCAAGATTTTGCCTGAGATTTCGGGGCTATAGTGGCATACAGTATAAAGTAAAAAGAAGTGAAGTTTAAAGACTTACAATGGTAGTAACTTTGAGATTGTTGGCCAGATTGGCATATGCAGTATGGAAGACGCCGACATTGTGATACACGACATATGCATGTGCAATGAGGTCATCCAGGCACATCGTCAGAGGAGTCGCAACCTGAGGAGTTGTTGAAGTTGGAGGCATGGATGATGCCCTAGCCGCCTGCTGCGTTGCCATAGCAGTTGATGGCTCAGAGGCTCCCGCCTTGTCTGTCGGCACAACTGCCTCCGCCTCCTCTCCTTCCATTACCTATTTCCCTTTCTCGTGGCATCCTTAGCCAGCGCTCCAGCCACTTTGGAGGAGGTACTCTCCTGCATCACCTGACTGCTAGGAGAAACATCCACCTCGATAGAGCCTGAGGTATCAAAGATTGGATTGACATCTGTCTCCATGGAGGAGATCTCAGAGATGACGGGGGACGAAGGCCCAATGGGACCAGCAGAAGGCTTGGCGGCAGGAGTGGGGGGAGCAGTAGCGGGAGAGGGCTTGGTGGCCACATCCTTGGTCAGCATATCATGAATGTTTTTAACCCTCCAAGATCTCTAGAGGATCGCTTCAAGCTAACACCGTCTTCCCTCTTGAAACATACAAAGTATAAGTACAGGAGTTGAATAAGGTATGAGCTAAAAACACAAGCTGAAGAATGAATATACTTACTCCACGGCAGGACCTTGGTTAGGGGAATGCCAATGGATTTTTCCTTCTCTGCCTCTAAGGCGGCGGTGGATCGTTTGGAGACTCCACTCTCCAATTTCTTCTTCTTCTTGGCCTCGGCGGCAGCGTTAGAGGTGGAGCTCTTCCGCTTTTGCACTGTCGAAGCTGGCTGATCCTTGGGGGTGTCATCGTCGGACACCACCTAGATATCCTTCAACTTGGGATCATAGACCTGGGAGGCCATATGATCTTCCGCTAAGGTCGCCAGCTGGGAAACAAAGGAGTGTTAGACTGACAACTTCAAGACGGAAAAACCTTAGACTATAAAACGAGCAACAAAGGAAACAAAAGCTACCTCTGGGCATTTGTTGCAGTCGAACATGTCATAGGTGATCTTGAAGCCACGCTTCCTATCCTTCACCTTGATGAAGTCCTTAAGCCAAAGTTTGACAGAGTCCGTGGAGAAGTTATCCCGCAAAATTCACATGGGATCCCTTCTGTCCTAGGAGTACTTGCACATCAACTCGGCGCGATGCTGCAGAGGTTGGATCCGCCTAACAAACCAACACATGGCTAGGTCCAAGCCTGTCGGACCTTAGTCCACGAGCCATTCAATTTGCCTTACAGCACGGTTGGCCTCATCATTAGACGGATTGGAGGCTGGGGTCCTCTAGGCAGGCACTTCGGCGGCGGTTCCATCGACGAAGTCGGGATACGTCTCAAGACGGCCAGGTAGGGGAATATCTAGGCCATAGAAATATGTGCGCTGCCAGTTCTTACATGACTCATGCCCTACGATGTCGGGGAAGCGCCGGCTAGGTCGGATCTTAAAGCTAATGGTTGCCCAAGTCCGCAATTCGTCCTTGGACTCTACAGACTCTCTCTTGACGGTGAAGAAGTATACAAATAGATCTAATCTAGGTTTGATTCCTAGATATCCTTCACAGAAAGCTACAAAGTTGCTAAGGACGAGGATTCTATTAGGGGAGAGGGGGAAGTACCCGGAAGTGCCGGAGGACATCCAGGAAGAAGTCGGAAACTGGCAGGCTTACGCCTTGTACCATCTGGGCTTTGAGGTAAACCTTCTCTCCGGCTTGGGGAGAAGGAGCCACCTCGCTAGCCGGCACCGGCCTCTAGACCAAATCCTTCGCCGCGGGGAGATACCCCTTGGTGACAAGTTCTTGGAAATCTTCGGCGGAGAGGTCGGAGCCCCTCCACACTGCCTTGTGGGAGTCATTGTCCTCTTCAGCGACTTCTGGCGCCGCCTGTTCTTGGTCGTCGCCGATGGTTTCCACCACGGCGGTGACAGGGATGATGACCCTCTCCGGTGGGACCGTCACTCCCTAACATGGCTCTGTTGTAGCCTCGGGATTCACTGTCGTCGAAGGTGTAGAGCTGCTGGAGGCCATCACGCTGATGGGAAGTGAGTGGAGAAAGGGAAGGCTCTGGCTAGGGTTTTCCGAGGAGGACCTCGAACAAGCGCGCGGCTAGAGGAAGACGAAGACATGGGAGCAAATGCGGCTAAAATAAAATAACCTAGCCGCAGTAAAATTTATAGACCCAACATCAAGATTCGTGCAAAGGGATCCAATGGATGGGGTATTGCTAACGTGGAGACGAACGTGCGCGGTAATTTCACCACGTCCTCCATCTTTGCCGCTTTACTGTTTTGGATTTCGCGCGTGTAAAAACAGCTAATGATTAATTCCCTACCTTCTGTGAGTTTCAAGGTAGCGTAGGTTGTACCCTACGTCATCCTCCTAACAGTTGGAGTGAAGGGTCACGTCTGAAGATTCCATTGAAGGCGGAAAATATCTAGCTTTGGAAACAAAGATTCAAGGAATCTCCGGCTACATTGTGAAGCCGGAGAGAATTGTAGGGTTTTTTGGGAGACCTTTGAGATATTTCTTGATGGATTGCCGGCATCACCTAGACGGAGCATTCAAGATCAATAGGCAAGACAACACAAGATTTCAAAATCCTTCGGGGGCTACTGTTGGGGATATGCTAAATGGGTATCACCATAGCACGTCCTTATTCCGGATAAACCAGGTGGCCCATATTTGCACCATGTTTTATAGTATTATTTTGCACTATAGATGTAGGATCTTGGTATTTTAGGCGCTCCCGCACACATTTTATGTCTGTTTTCACCAGGATCAAGACAGATGATGGATACAATGGACACAATTCTTGAAGCAGTTGTACTGAGGATAGAAGGAGTCAAAAACAACGTAAATTGTTTATTTGGGACATATTAATAATACCAGAAGAAAACCCGAAGCAAACAAGACTTACAGACGGTTTAACGACCAACTATACACCGGGAATAAATTTTCCGGCCGTATAGTTCCAGTCGTATAGTTGGCGCCGCCACCGCCTCCTCAAATAGTTTCACCCCTTGCAACTAGATCGGGGATACGACATACAGAACAACCAGAAATCGTGAAAACCTCACCTCCGGAAGGCATCTGGAGAGGGAACTTTCCCAAGGGATCCATCTTCGCGCTATGCAGATCTGGGAGGCCATGGCATAGATCTCCATCTTCAGCAACCGCTGCACCATCACCATCTCCATCCATTCCATCTCATCCATCTAGATCTTGTTGTAATTTCCGTACTCATTGTGGATTTATAGAAGAACTATTCATTTACAGTTGTTTCCATTACCATTGCCATGATGTTGATTGCCTCCATGTCTGACTAGATCTCTAGTTCTTGGGGAGAAGGAGAAACCCTAGCATATGATTGAGATGAGATAGAGATTATTATGTTATACATCATTATGTGTATGTGTTAATTGTCTTCATCTTGATGTTGGGAGTTGTGCACCTCCTTAGTATTTGCCTCATATGGGGACTCGATGAAGGGGATTACTTGTTGGTAGACGGAGGGATGATAACACTAACTGTGACTATAAAGCTGTTGTCATTCTTTACGCACTAACTTGGGGAATCAAGGAGAACTCATAAAGCCATGTCCATGCCACATGAGAAATCCCTTAATAGCGGGATAATACGATTGATGTCGTTTATCTGCTGGCTGTGGTTATGAAGGATGATGTGAGCAGTGGTTGCTGCCTATTTGTCCATATATGGAGCTCCTCCCACATACAAACATATCATGAGAATATTCGTTATAATAATCTTGATTTCTTAGTCTAAATTGCTAGCGGTGTATCCACCACTCCCCGTGAATGCCTTTTTCCCTATTGCAGTTCCAAAGTTCTTCTACACACGCGATTCTTAATTTCTTCATTAAGTTTTACTTTACATTAAATTGCCTCGTTCAACCAAAAACACAAAAACAACTCTACTATTCTTGCATCTTAAATTTATTCCTTAAGTACTTCGTTTAGTTTTAGTTAAAAGCATTTTAGTCTCTTGCCTACTGCTCCCTGTGGGATCGATATCTTTATTTCGAAATTAGCTACAAATGATCTGTGCACTTGCAGTCATCAAGATATTTTCTGGCGCTGTTTTCGGAGAGCTTAGCGCTATAAGTCACTTTACTTTTAGTTATTTACTTTCATTGTACATTTTTATTTAAGTTGCAGGACCGCAACAATGGACAACACTCAACATTTAAACTAGCTTGAGACAGTAAGGAAAATGGGTTCGCCCATGGACGCTTTTATAACTATCAATAAAAGCATAAATCCGGATGGAATTGACATCCACCCTTTATTATTTGAACTACTGCACTCTAAGAAATTTGCAGGAACCAATGAAGAGAGTCCATATGGACACTTACAATTCTTTGAAGACATTAATAGTTCCTTTATATTTGATGACTGTAATCTTGATATGGTTAAAACCCAGTTGTTTAGACAAACTCTCTCTAATAATGTTTGCGACTGGTATAGATCCTTTTGTGCAAAAGCACCAAGGATTTGGCCAGAATTGACAACCAATTTTCTATCAAAATATTAGTCAGAAAGCGAAGCTCACAGGATGTGAGGTATTATTATCAGTTTCAAAAATAATCCTGGTGAGGGTTTGTATGAAGGATATAAAATCGGAAGGTGTAATCAGAAATATCTATGTCTTTATTGGATCACTCATGTACCCCCTTGATTTTCATATTGTTGATATGCCTCGAGATTCTTTTTGTCCTATTCTTTTAGGCAGGCTTTTTTTCCATAACCAAAGCTCGAGTTGATAATAAGAAGGAGACTATTTCACTGATGTTTGGAGAAGAGGAAATGAGATTCCACTTCGCCAAACTAAAGAAGAGGCCATATGAAGTGGAAGATATCAAGGAAGAGAAAACAGTTGCCGAGCTAGCCGCAATTCATTTTAGTACTCCACAAGATGAATTAGAGAAGAGCCTAATTAACTGGGAGGAAGCATCAGATGATGAGGAGAGAAAAGACATGGATGATTACCTTGATTCAGTTCCGGAAGCACAAAATCCACATGACTATGAAGAACTGGTAAGAAAAGGAGATGAAGAACCTCCACCAATTGAATTGAAACAACTTTCAGACGATATGAGGTATGAGTTTTTAGATAATGAAAATAAATGTCCTGTTATTATTAGCAAAAATTTATCAGAGAATGAAACAAATAAACTCCTTTCGATCTTGGTTAAGCATCGTGAAGCCTTTGGATATACTCTAAGTGATATTAAAGGAATATATCCATCTATACTAACACATAAGATTACCATGTTTAATGATGTTGAACCTGTAGTGGATATGCAAAGAAGACTTAATCTAAAAATGAAGGAAGTAGTATGAAAAGAAGTTATACACTTATTAGATTCTGGCATAATATATCCTATCTCTGACAGTAAGTGGGTTATCCCAGCTCATTGCATACCAAGACAAGGTGGTCTTGATGCTGCTATGAATGAGGATGGTGAGCTAGTTCCTGTAAGGCCTGTTGTAGGATATCGTATGTGCATTGATTTTAGGAAGCTAAATCGAGAGACACAGAAAAATCATAAACCTATACCATTCATGGATAAAATTTTAGAAGGACTTAGTAATAATATTATTTCTGTTTTCTTGATGGTTATTCTGGATATTCTCAAATTTCCATACAACCGGAAGATCAATAGAAAACAACTTTCACTTGCCCTTATGGCACATATGTTTATAGATTAATTCTGTTTGGCTTATGTAACGCAGCGACAACTTTTCAAAAATGTGTTCTAAAAATCTTTGATGATTTTGTTGAAAAGACTATGGAAGTTCTAACAAATGATTTTGTTGTTTGTGGAACAACCTTTGATAATTTCCTCTAGAATCTAACCAAAGTCTTGTAGAGATGCAGGCAATCAAATTTGGTTTTGAATTCGGAACAATGTCGTTTCATGGAAAGAGAAGGTAAAGTTTTGGGGCATAAGGTTTCGGGGAAGGGAATACAAATAGATAAAACTAATATAAATCCTATAGAAAATCTTCCAATACCACAGGACATTAAAAACTTAAAAATGTTTCTGGGACATGCAGGTTTTCACAAGCGTTTTATAAAATATTTTGCTAAAATATCTATGCCTCTTACCAACCTTCTTGATAAATAAACTCCATTCTACTTAGATCATGACTGCATTGCAGCTTTTGAGAACCTCAAGAATAAATTAGTTTCAACACATATCATGTAATCTCCAAAATGGGATGAACCTTTCGAAATCATGTGTGATGCTAGTGACTATTGAAAGGATCGTATGGGCACCTAGAGGGGGGGGGGGATAGTGCTACTTCAAATTTTACTATTTTTCAAATTAGGGTTTGACACAAAAGGTAAATTCTCTAGATTATGCAACTACGGTGAATTTACCTATATGTCAATCTAGCACAATCACTAAGCAAGAACAAGATAAGTAAAGTGCAATAAAGGATAGAAGTAACCAAAGTGGAGCACGCGGAGACACAAGGGTTTGTTTCCCATAGTTCCTTCCTTTTGAGGGGAAGTACACCTATGTTTGGAGAGGTGGTGGTTTCAAACCACCAACACCACGAGAGGCCTCCCTTGTTCTCTGATGAACCTCACCCCAACGGGTTCGATTCACCTCTTCCACTATATCAGCAACCTTCCAGGTGGAAGCCGACACCTTTACAACAAGTTCGAGGCACACATCCACAATCTAATTGGAGGATCCCAAATACAAGCAAGCTGTCAAACAATCAAAGACAAGCTTGTAAGAACCAAATCACAAGCTAGGGTTTCCAACGAAACACTAGAGCAAGGGGCCCTCAAGTGAATGAGGGGGAAATGAATATCTCTCTTAGTGAAGCTATAGATCAAGGCCTCCTCCTTCGATTCTTCAAAGATCAATGACTTTGGATGGTTGAGTGAAGAGATCTTGAGGTGTTGGTGGCTCAAATGGTGCTGTTGTTCTTGAACTGGACGAGCAGCTCCCAAGGTAGAAGAAGGAGCCTTTATATAGGGCCTTGGAATTAGAGCCATCGGGAGCCACTTACCCCGGATAGTCCGGCAAAAACCAGCCGGACAGTCTGGCTCGGCCGGACACTCCGGGTGATAGCCACCGGACACTCCGGTCTAGCAGAGTTTCCGGCTAGAGTCCGGGTGGTGTCCGATGTGGCAGACAGAATGTTTGAGCCAGGCGACGAATACTCAGGGCCGGACAGTCCGGCAGAAACTAGTCGGATAGTCCGGTGGAGCCGGACACTCCGGTGCATATCAGCCAGACAGTCCGGCAGGGACTTTGTCCCTGTACAGGATTGATCCTGGGAAGCCCTTTTTCCTTAGGTACAAAATACACTAATGTAGCTGATATATCCTAAAACATTTAACAACAAATTAAACCTATCCAAGTGTTGTCAACAAACATCCAATAGGAAGGGCATAAATTCCCTTTCAATCTCCCCCTTTTTGGTGTTTGATGTCAACCCAGGGATTTGCATATAGGATAGGTATAATAATTTTCACAACAGGAGATTTACAAAATATAGTAAGGCTCCCCCTAGATGTGTGACCAATTTAGCTTTGCTTTTGAATACAAGACCACACCCTAGGATCACATCCTCACTAGATTTTGTAGGTAATAGGTTATGACATGATATACTAAAGACTAGATCAATAAGCTAGGCATAACATAGTCTTTAACGTAACCAGGTAAGCACGTCTCAACACACATAACGGAGTTCAACACAACATAGTACTCGAACAACCAAGATAAAGACACGAAGCTTCAAAGAGGCAAATCGAAATAACGTGAAGCTTGTGTACCCATACAAATCCCCGACAGCAATCTTATAAAAGGGCTACTTCTCCCCCTTTGGCATCGAGATACCAAAAGGGGAAAAGAGCACACCTAAAGCGTCCCCAAGCCAACTCTAGCCACTATAGTCGTCGTCGGCATCGTCATCCTCATCCTCGTCCTCATCGCCATCCCCATCATCATGACCATCCTGAGTAGAGCTCTGGCCGTGAGGGAAAGAAGAAGAAGACACGTCCTCAAACATGGACCAGTCCACACGTCCCTAACTCCAGTGACCAGAGGAAAGAGTGCCATCTCATGCCTACTGCTGAGAAGGATCAACATCCATGGGCTGGTTGATCCGCTTGAGTTCCTTCATGACATTCCGGTTAGCCTTGTATGCATCATACTATCCATGGCGAATGTCAATGTTTTGGCATAGGAGAAGCTTCTTCCACTAGGAGGCCTTCTTCACCTTCTTGTGCACTTCCTCCTTAGAGGTGTTGAAGCGATATATGTTGCTAGCATGCTTCATGCGAGGGCCATAGGTCACAGCCTCCGGTACCTCCTCAAACCCATCATCACTGTCAGAAGCATCTGCATCCATCTCATCATCCTCAAATATGTCATGAGCAGGGGTAGCCACGAGGAGCCTTGGTGGTGGGGCACCCTTCCTCTATAGCTTGGCAGCAAGGTGTGGAACAAGATCATTGTAGAGCAATGGAGTTGCTGGAGCCTTAGCAACAATAAGCATCATCACATAGGGAGAAAATAGAGGACACTTCTTGTCAGTGATGCACTCCTACAAGTCCTGATAGATGAAATACATGACATCTATAGCACCACCTGGGTGGTATGGACCATGAGTATACACTGAGTGAGCATGGGCCATAAGATTGATTTCTGCATCTCTCATATCATCCTTGTTGCCTGCCTTGGGAGTGAGTGCATGGAGAAACATGCGAAGCAGAATGTTGTAGATGAGCTTGATGTTGGTGGTTTGGCCAACCACACCATTCTGAGAGTAGATTGGGCCAACCTCTTCTTGTCATATGCTTGACCATGTACAAGCATTCTGAGACCACTGGGAGCATTTGGATTGAAAGGCAATTCAAGAATGTGTGCAAACTGAGCCATGCTGGAGCGACACCTAGTAGTGCCAGAGATCCACTCAAGGGGAATATCCGTAGTGTCCCCAAAGACAACTGTGGCATAGAACTGCTGGACCAACTCAACATTGTAGTCTTATTTTACTTGAAAGATGGTGTGCAACCCCATCTTCTCAGTCACCCAAAGAGCGTCCTCAAAGTACCTGTGAGCTTGGAGCTTCTCAAGATCCAACCACTGCATGGGGCACACAGGAGTCCTGAAAGCACAAAACACCTCAAAAAAGAGTAGGGCTTGTTCATTTCTCTAGAAGCGATCATCATCCAAGGTGCGAGACAGAGAATAGAACTGCTGGACTGTCATCTCCACAAACTCCTCGGTACCCAAATCTTCCAGAGTGGTTAATGCTTCAAACTTCATGCGCTTGGCTTCATCCCTTTTCAGTTTTCTAACCTTTTCTTGCTTTGCTGCAGCACGATCATGAGAAGCCTGTCTTACCATGGAAGGATCAACATGAATGTCACTCTCTTCATCATGGAACCTACGAGGACGGGCCTTTTGAGTAGCCTTAGACCAACGAGGATGAGAGCTACCTGTGAGATCAGACTATAAGGATAACATATGGGAAAGCACATTTGTCCTAGAGATACAAACACATAGCAGTAGTCAAAGTAATATATGAGCTGATCTGGCTGAAAACACCCGGACTGTCCGGAAAAACCATCCCGGAGACTCTCCCTTGCTCGGACAGTCCGATGCGTATGTGCCGGACATTCCGGCTGGAGCCTGGATGATTTTCAAGCAGTTCGTGAGTGTTTAGTCGGAGCAGATTGAGATTGCTAGAACCACTACAAGGACGAGTATAGCACGCATATATGATGTACCCATGGATCTAGGTAAGACATTTCCCATAAAAATTCATCTAGAGCAAACCCTAGAGATGGAGAAGGGGAGGGGCACTATACCAGCATCCATGGGGACCTTCACCGGAGGGGAAAGGATCCCAGCGGCAAGGGGAAGGTAATAACCGGCAGCAACGGTCGGATCCAGGGTGGAGGATCCCTCCCGGTGGAGTTCTTGGCCAGGGCAGCAGGCAGAGAGCAAGAGGGAGTCGGGAGAAGAAGGAGGACTGAACCATCCACTTCTCCTCGATCCCTTTAACAAGTTGGAAACTGCTAGGGCCGGAGTGTCTGGGTGATATGCACCAGAGTGTCTAGCCCGGCCGGAATGTCTGGAGTGAATCAAGCGGAGAGTCCGGTCTGGCCAGATACTCCGGTTGGTTCAGGGCGGACAGTCCGGCGCCCCGCGACCAAAAACCCCAGTTTCAAGTAGTGGACAAATGTGTGGCAAGAGGAGCATGTTTAGAGATGAGAATAGTCTTGGGATTCAGAAGATGTACTGTGAAGAACCAAGAAAACATTGATATTCAAGAAGATGACAAATTAAGTTCCACATCAAACAAACCAAGAACCAACTCTTCAATAAGAAGAGGGCGGTGGCCGAGGCCACCATGTAAGAGTTTGTGGCATGACACTGCAAAGAATTATCCTTGGGTTCATAGCCACTACTCATCAATGAAGCTCACATATCACAAAATGAAATTAAGAGAATTGAATTTCTTAATGTTGGCATTATGGGGGGAGGGATAGTCCAATGTATTAGGCCTGCACTCCCCTATCTCCATGCCTGCACCTAAATCAAATAAGAGTCAAGGCATAGGTGAGTATGCAAGGTGATCAAGTCAAGCTCCTTGAATCTATGATATTTAGTTCATTCCTCAAATAGCAAAACCTTGCTTTATCAAGTGGCTTCGTGAAAATGTCGGCAAGTTGGTCTTTGGTTGACACATAAGATAGCTCAATATCACCTCGAGCAACATGGTCTCTAATGAAGTGATGATGAATCTCAATATGATTTGTCCTTGTATGATCCAATGGGTTGTAGGCAATCTTGATAGCACTTTCATTGTCACATAGAAGAGGCACTTTGTCACAATGGAACCGTATTCCTTTAAAGTTTGCCTCATCCATAGCAATTGAGTACAAGCACTAGCAGCTGCCACATATTCGACTTCGGTGGTGGAGAGAGATATACAATTTTGTTTCCTAGAAGACCAATGCACCAAGGACCTTCCAAGGAATTGGCAAGCCCTGGATGTTGATTTTCTATCATCCTTATCACCAGCCCAATCAGAATCCGTGTATCCACAAAGAGAGAAAGTTGAGCCCCTAGGATACCAAATACCATAGTTTGGAGTATGAACCAAATATCGAAAGATTCTCTTGACCACCATCAAATGGCTTTCTTTAGGATCCGCTTGATATCTTGCACACACTCCTACACTTAGCACAATATCGCGTCTAGATGCACAAAGGTAAAGCAAAGAACCAATCATGGACCAGTATACCTTTTGATCCACATATTTACCATTTGGGTTTAGTTCAAGAAGAGTCTTTGTTGCCATGGGAGTAGGAGCTCCATTTAGATATTTCATGTTGAATCTCTTGAGCATATCTTGAGTATACTTGGCTTGGTTGAAGAATGTTCCTCCTCTTACTTGCTTGATCTCAAAACCAAGAAATACACTCAATTCCCCCATCATAGACATCCAGAACCTATTAGTCATAAGCTTTGAGAATTCATCATTAAGAGCTTTGTTAGATGAGCCAAAGATAATATTATCAACATATATTTGGCATACAAAAATCTCCCCATTGATCTTCTTAGTAAAAAGAGTGGGATCGATTTTCCCAACCTCAAACCCACGGTCTAACAACAACTCTCTAAGGTGCTCATACCACGTGCATGGGGCTTGTTTGAGCCCATAGAGCACCTTATCAAGTTTGTAGATGTGGTTTGGGAATTTGGGATCCTCAAACCCTAGGGGTTTCTTTACATATACCAACTCATGCAATGGACCATTAAGAAATGCACTTTCTACATCTATTAGTAGTAATTTAAAGTTATGATGTGCCGCATAAGCAAGAAGGATACATATGGACTCAAGGCGAGCCACGGGTGCATAAGTCTCTCCATAATCAATGCCTTCAATTTGAGAGAACCCTTGTGCAACCAATCTTTCCTTATTCCTCACGATAATTCCATGCTCATCTTGCTTGTTCTTGAATATCCACTTGGTGCCTATAACATTGCGGCAATCTTTTGGCTTTTCAACTAACTTCCATACTTTGTTTTTCTCAAAGTTGTTGAGCTCTTTGTGCATTGCTTCCAACTAATCCGAATCTTCAAGAGCTTCCCATACTTTCTTTGGTTTCACCATGGAAATATGTGCTTGGTGTTCACCAAAACTCTTCAATTGAGCTCTAGTGGATATCCCTCTTCTTAGATCTCCTACCACATTCTCTAGAGTGTGGTCTCTTAATTCCAACATTCTATCCATTCTAGATTGGCGAAGAGTTTCGATCTCCTTGTTGTTTCTTGTGGGGATCACTTCATCATTTTGGTCCTCGTCTTGACCATTAACTTGACCTTGATCATCATCAGAATCATTCTCTTCTTCAAGAGGCAAAGATTGACCTTGGCCTTGATCAGGCACACTTCTAGACAGGTGTTGAGCTGATCTTATGGCATATTGTACAGATCTTCCTTATGTAATGACTTAGCAGCGCTGGACATTCTGGAAAATGGAGACTCAAGCTCCTCCTGGCTAGAGGTTTCTCCCTGATCAACTAGTTGAGGGTCCACAACTTGTCTTTGGCTTGGGTCATTGTCCTCCTTGATAGGAGCTTGTTGATGTTGTGAAGATGAGGGCTCCACTTGATTAGAGCATAGTTCTTCTCGATCCTCCATAAGGGGTTCCTCAACGGGGTGGATGAATCCCGCACCCATTCTTCCTATGGCATCCTGAGGCATTTCATCATCTACATCACAAACATCAACATGCCCCCCTTGGGGACCATCATATTCTTCAAACACCACACTACAAGATTCCATGACAATTCTGGAGATCTTGTCATAGATCTATAAGTGTGGGATTCAAGACCATAACCAACAAAAATACCCTCTAATGCTTTGGAATCAAATTTGGACAAACGAACACCCTTTATGCGATAGAAACACTTACAACTGAACACCCGGAAGTATGAAATGTTGGGCTTGTTACCGGTAAGAATTTCATATGGAGTCTTGATCAATTCTTTGCGGAGGTAGAGCCGGCTTGATGCATGGCATGCGGTGGAGATTGCTTCAGCCCAAAAATTGTATGGAGATTTAAACTCAGCTAACATGGTCCTTGCCATATCAATAAGAGTCCGGTTCTTCCTCTCAGCTACACCATTTTGTTGAGGGGTATATGTAGAGGAATATTGGTGTTTTATCCCCTCATCATTAATAAATCCATTCAAGGTGTACTTCTTGAACTCGGTGCCGTTGTCACTCCTTATTGTCAACACAGGGACATTGTGCTGACGTTGAGCCATGTTGATGAAGTCAATGAAGTTTTATTGGGTCTCACTTTTCATCTTGAAGAAATATACCCATGTGTATCTTGAGTAGTCATCAACAGTCACCAAACAATATTTATGCCCACCAAGACTTGCATGAGATGGATGACCAAAGAGATCCACATGGAGGAGCACCAAGATCCTCTTGGACTTGATGTAGTTCTTAGGCTTCTGGGGAGAATCATGCATCTTTCCTTCAACACAAGCCCTGCATACATGATCTTTGGCAAAACAAACATTTTCTTTTAGTACACCAATATGACCATCCTTGTGGAGACTTTGCAAAGTTCTCATGTTGACATGGGCTAGACGGTGATGCCATAACCAACCCACATCAGCCTTTCCGAACAAGCACATCTCACTTGTAGTGGTTTTCCCCGAAAAGTCCACCACATACAAGTCACTTTCGACGTACCCAACAAAAGCGACATTTAGAGACTTGCTCCACATGAGGAGCACAATATCATTATCAATAAAGCTGGCAAAGTCCATCTTTCCAAGAGCACGGACTGAAAGTAAATTATAGCCAAGGGTCTCAACAAGCATGACGTCCACAAGAGTAATATCATGGGCAACCACAACCTTGCTGAAACCCATTACCTTAGACTTTGACTTGTCAGCATATGTCATAGATATTTGATCAACATTTGGTCTCAACTCCTTGACACTAGATGCGCTTCCGATCATATGACTTGTGCATCCACTATTAAGCACCCATTTTGATCCTCCGGAAGCATAGGTCTACAAAAGATCAAGCTAGTTTTTAGGTACACATTTTTTAGTGGGCCCTGTTTTGTTAGCAACAAGGGTCTTGGGAACCCAATAGACCAAGCAATATAACCATCAAATGGGCCAACATATTGTGCATACACATGACCATAATAATCACGCATTAAAACATAGTGAGGGTTAGCACTTCCTGCAAAGTCATCATGAGACATAGTTTTGCCACTTGTGGTCTTACTACCCACAATGGCCTTGTCTTTTTCTTGTGCGGGCTTGGCCTTCTTCTTGTTGTTCTTCTTCTTGGCTTTGGAGACAAAGTCAATGCCCCCTTTCTCACCATTTGGCCTCTGCTTACTCAAGAGGTCATCAATTGACTTGTTTCCTTTGGGAAAGGTGGCCTTAGCTAGCTCCCCTCCAACCTAGCATTTTCTTCAAGTATATTTGTACAACTAGAAGGAATGAAAGTACTAGGTGAAGGAATACTGGTAAATTGAGTTTGAAGATTTTCACGTGACTTTGTGAGTAACAAGAGTTCACTCTCCAAGGCCTTGTGAGCCTTGTCAAGCATCCTAAAGTCCTCTACAAGTTTTTCATGAACAACACCAAACTCAATCTTGTCCTTTTTAGCCTTTTTATATTTAGCAATAGCATGGTCACGTTCCTTGATGAGTTTATTAATAATTAGGTCATTTGCTTCATCAACCCTTCAAGTTTAGTTTCAAGAGACATCCTAGTCTCTTGTTATTCTTCTAGAGCATTATTTAAACCTTCTACCTCAATCATATGCTCTCTCCCTAATTTACATCTCTCATCAAAAAGCTCTTGTGTGTGGGAAAGTTGATTTAAGAGGTCCACAAATTTTTTCTTGTGTTCCCCTTGCAAGTTAGTCATAAACACATCAAAAGCAACTAATTCCTTTTTTACCTCAAGAGATATCGCATCATCAACCAAGGAAGTGGGGTGTGACAATGATAATACCTCCGTTCCTCTTGCCATAATGCAAGTGACGTTCTTGTTGGAGATATTATCATTTGGAGAATCGAAGAGGGAGAAGGTCGGTGTAGAAGTAGTGGCAAGAGGAGCCACACCACTTGATGTTTCCTCTTGTTCATCTTCATCATCATCATTGTCGGAGGAGAATTCTTCATGTGTTATTAAGACAATTTCACCCGACTTTTTGTTGGTGGGATTCCTCTTGATGAAGGGTTTCTTGAAAGGAGCCTTGGAGGTTTTCTTCAACACAAGTTTACCCCCATGTTCTTCTCTTTTCTCATAGGTACAACCGACAACAAAGTGATAGCGATCACCACAATTGAAGCAAGTTCTCAATTTAGACCCATTATCTATTCTCCCATTGGGGTTGCTTCTTCGTTGCATCTCCATCTTGGCCCGGCGGGGTGTTTCCAAAAGTTTCTTGCATGCCATGTATTCACCATGAGCAACCTTGACATCTTCGGGGTGGCTCATTGAAAGTGCATCATCACTCCCTTCATCTTCATCATACTCCACAACCTTGGCCTTCAACGCAAGATTGACACCACTACTCATTCCAATAGCACGAGCATAGGCGTCTTTGGAATTCTTGGCAGCAACCTTGAAAGCGGCCATCTCTTGCATAACTTCATTGGAGGTCATGATATGGTAGTTGTGTCTTCCTTGGAGACTCTTCAAGTCAGTGGGATCAAAGGGCATGAGTGCACTCACATACTTCCTCTTGATCCAAGCATCATCAATGTGGGAGGCACCAACATTCCTGAAGGCGGTAGCTGTGGATTTGAGTCTTCGATACATGTCTTCATGATCCTCACCATCCTTCATGAAGAAACCTTCAGCCTCATTGCTTAAGGCATCATACCTATTTCTTCTCATGCTCTCATTGCCAACAAACAAGTCAATGAGAGCATCCCAAACTTCCTTGGCGGTGTTGTAGTGCTCATTGTGGGGAAAATCCTTTGGCCCCACTCCAAGTTGGATCATGTGAAAGGCTGTCGCATTGAGTTGGCTATTGACCACTTCTCTTCTAGTCAAGTTGGTTGGATCCTCAATATTGAGTCCTTCAATAATGTTCCACAAGTCAATGCAAGAGCTGCGCACATGAGATTTCATTAAAACTTGCCATTGAGCAAAGGTATGTGCAACTAACTTAGGTGGGTCACCTCTATTATTTATATGGGGATGAGGGATTAGAGGGTGATGTCTACGCAAGCTTCTATTCTTGTAGACAGTGTTGGGCCTCCAAGTGTAGAGGTTTGTAGAACAGCAGCAAGTTTCCCTTAAGTGGATCACCCAAGGTTTATCGAACTCAGAGAGAAAGTGGTCAAAGGTATCCCTCTCAAGCAACCCTGCAATCAAGATACAAGAAGTCTCTTGTGTCCCCAACACACCCAATACACTTGTCAGGTGTATAGGTGCACTAGTTTGGCGAAGAGATAGTGAAATACAAGTAATATGGATGATTATAAGTGGTAATTGCAATCTGAAATAAGAGTGGCAGCAAGCAAACATGTAACATGACTGATTGTAAACGATGTTTCAATGCTTAGAAACAAGGCCTAGGGATCATACTTTCACTAGTGGACACTCTCATATAAATATCTTCTCTTCATGATGCTACCCTGAACTACTCTCCGGTTGGACGATGTAGGGCTATAACAACACACCTTAAAGTTCGCATTCCCCATCTAGATAACCCCTCACTGTCACCTTGAGCGCTAGAAGGTTCCAACAAACACCAAAATCTCATAGAGACATCCAACTCAAATTATACTCAGGATAAGTATTTCTGTAACCTTAGCCAAAGTGCCACATGGCGTGCACACTATCAACTTCACCCATGTTGGGATAAGCAGAGATTAATTAAAGAACTTGAGTAGCAGAATAGATCTATAGATTACAAAGCTCATGATCTCATAAGATCATGCATAGAGAGAGATGAACACATAGCTACTGGTAGATCCCTTATCCTTGAGAGAGAACTACTCCCTCCTCATCATGGGAGTCAGCAACAATGATGGAGATGGCGGTGGAGTCGATGGAGATGGCTCCGAGGGCACTTCCCCATCCCGGCAGGGTGCCGGGACAGAGACTTCTGTCCCCCGAATCTCCTCTTTGGTGGTGGTGGCGCTGCAGAACTTTTCGTGGAATTCTGATCTGGTGTTTAGGGTTTTCGTCTCGGGACACTTTTATAGGCGAAGGGGCAAGGTCGGTGGTGCCCAGAGGGGCCCTCACTAGGTGGCGACGCGCCTAGGGAGGCCGCGCCACCCTAGGGTGTGGCCGCCTCGTGGTCCCTCTTCAGCTGCCCTCCGGACTCCGTGTTCCTTTTGGTAAAACATTGACTTTGGCTTTTGACCCGTCCAATTCCGAGAATATTTCCTTACTAGCTTTTTTGAAACCAAAAACAGCAGAAAATAGGAAACTAGCACTGTGGCATCTTGTTAATAGTTTAGTTCCATAAAATGTATAAAAATACCTCAAAGTGTGAACAAAACATAAGAAAGTTGATATAAAACAAGCATGGAGCATCAAAAATTATGGATACGTTTACGACGTATCAAGCATCCCCAAGCTTAACTCCTGCTCATCCTCGAGTAGGTAAGTGATAAAAAGAATAATTTTTGAGGTGACATGCACCATCACAATCTTGATCAAGGTATTTGTAAAGCATTGATAGCTGGGATCAAAGTACTCTAAACATGAACATGAAAGATAGAGTTCTAACAATAAGACAAAGCAACTAAGTTGTAACATGAAAAGGTACAAACAAAATATCATGAATTACAATGCATTGAAAGACATTTGTTTGTTTCACATATAGAAAACATAATAAGAGTGGTGTTCAGCTTGTCCCTCATGGTATAGCAAAACATAAATGCACAAGACACCTTCGAAGTTCATAAGGGTGACTAGATACAAATAATTTAAGAGCAAGCAATATCAAAGTTATAAATCAATCAATAAGTTTTGGGACAATGCACATTAAACTAAGAATGATCACTATGCTCTCTCAATTTGTGCATAAAGATAGAAGATGGGGACTCAACATAAAAGTAAAAAAGAAAGACCCTTCACAGAGGGAAGCATGGATTTCAAGTTTCAAAAAGAGCTTCCAAAAATTATGGTACTTATTAGCTTTCAACTCTCATTGCCCCTATCATAAGAATCTTGAGGTGATTAAGGTTAAAGTGACACAAATATGAGGATATGCTTGACAAGTTATAAGTTGAAAATCCCATGCCCCTTGCTTACGAGTATTGAACCTCATGCTACTCAACTTTAGTCACAAGTAAGTTCTTGTCATTATAAAGACACGTGTATCATGGAGAACCGCCAACAGGGTACCCCTTGCCCCATGACACAGGAGCTATCCCATATCAAAATGACAAGGCAATAGACAATGAGCATCTCAACAATCTTTTTATTTGCTATTTGCATAGGTTTTTATTGAGGATGCTTCACAGAATGCTCACTATGGTTATGCTGCAAGTTCCCACCATGATTAGGCATGGCTTAGGCTAGCCGCCCAAGCGTTTCTCTAACACACATACAAACTCCATGAGCTTACAAGCTCCCCTTTTATTTCACACCACCGGGATCCATAAAAAAAAGAACATGATATCAACTAAATAATAAGTGCAGTGTTGAAAGCGTTCACCATGGTAACATGGTTCTGCTAACTCACAACTTATAAAATGCAAGCATATAGGTAACATAGATGGGCACAATGGTTCAAGTTTATTAAGTGCAAGAAAATAAAATGTGCCATCAAGTTTGTGAGAGCTTTAATCACTATTTTTCACATAACAAAAGTTTAATTTGGAAGATAGATAAAAACATGAATATACTCGGAATGGTGTAACACACCATGCATAGGAATTTATAGTGGACCCTTTGGAATAACTTTGTTTCTTGGGAGTTGGATGCATGAGTAGAACTCATACTCAGTTCAGGTGGAGGCTAGCAAAAGACTGGGAGCGACCAACTAAGAGAGCAATAATGGCCATAATCATGCAAAGTGACAAAACATTATTAATTAAAGCATAAAGTGATATTTCAAGTCAAAAAATAAATTATCATAGAGGCTATGGTGACTGGTTCATAGGATTAACATGGTGTAAGCATGTGCCAAGTCAACCCAAATAAAGCATCAAAGGAGAATACCACAATATTATGCTTTTGTATGCTAAAACACATGATTCTTTCAAGGCACATTAAGCAATCTCAATTGTTTGAAACAAGTCATGCTACACCAATAATCACTAAGCATATGGTCAAAGCAACATCTAGCATGACATGATACAGTCTAATTCACAGTCAAAACAAGCTTCCTTTTATACCACTATAAGCATGAAACTTCCTACTCTTTTCCAACACCAATCGACTTATTTGAAACAACTTCTCAAAAATAATAATCAATAAGGACCAGAGAACATGTCTCACCCATCTACAAAGAATAACAAAAAAGTTCTAAGCCAAAATAATAATAAAACTAAAGCTAAACGCAGTGCTAGCAAAGGAGAACACTCATAGAACAACAAGAGTGAAACCTAGAGTGTTCTAGGCAATGAATAACGGGGTGTGTCTTTCTCCAAAAGAAGTGTGTTGGGATCCAACCAACTTATTGCAGCAAAGAAAGAAAAGGAAAACTAAAAACAAAGACGCTCCAAGAACAACACATAGTGCATAAGGTAATAAAAATAAAGTGTCTTGAAAGAAGACCTGAGATTATTTATGAAGAAGGGGATGACTCGATGCTTGTACTTCTTGAATACTTCTTGGGGTGACATGGGTGGAATCCCCAAGCTTGAGATTTTGTACATACTTCATCTCATCACATCATTCTCTCCCTACACTTGAAAACTTCCTTCATACACAACTTCACACAATCTTCAATAGCAACATTAGTGTATTCAAAATAATAATCCTTTGGGTTCCGTTTCAAGTCAAGTAAATCATCCTACTGTAGAAATTTCTTTTAAAAGCTCAAGTGATCCAAGAGAACTCAAAAAGAAACCGATTAAGATCCAAATGCAAATAATGGCAGAAATCTGTCAAAACAGACCAGCAGGTAAAGACCGATTTTTTTCGAAAATCTTCTATTGCTCAAATCGAAACATGAAAAACTAACGAAAGTTGGGTAATAACCTAGGGCATAAGCACAAAACATTACAGCTCAATATGACGTACTGAGATTTTTCACGATTTTTTTACAGTGACGCACAGAAATCTGTTTCGGGACGGCTTCTTATTTTAAGGCTTTTGCTTCCTACATTTAAGTGCCTAAAAAGAAGTGGAATAAGTATCATGAACCTTATAAAGATATTGCTAAGAGTGTTCCTGCAAGAAATACTGAAGTTTATACTGCTAATCATGTTTTACCTGAACCTTATATTGAGAAAATGCCTTTTCCAGTTAAAGTAAAGGAACATTCTATGATAGCTAGTATGGTTAATGAAAGTATGAATAAGGCTGTTGAACCTGATAAACAAATGGTTGATGAACCTATTGTAGCAAATGTGAAAGACTTTGTTGCTAAATATGAAAAGGAGGGACACATTATCCTTTGTAAGGATACCTCTAATATTATTTCACATAGTAGTGTTATGAGAGCTAGTATTCCTGTGTTTTCTGTTAGAATAAGTGATCATTGCTATGATAATCCTTGTGATAACTATATTGTTAAGTTTATGAATGATGCTGAAAGTTACTATGAGAGAGGGAAAAGTGTTCTTATGCATCTCAATAATATCAAGTTTCCCCGCTTTATGCTGAAAGCTTTTATGTTGCACTTCTTTTGCCTTCTTATGCAAGTTGCCTCCGGTTTCAATAACTTGTTTGTTTACAAAATCCCCTTGCATAGGAAGTGGGTTGGACTTAAATGTGTGTGTGCTTTTGCTTCTTATTGCTCTCTTTCACTTCAATTCATATCCCTATGAGAGCTTCTTCAAAATTATCATGCCCATCTTAACGGCTATAAAGAAAGAGCTTTATGGGAGACAACCCAATTTGTTTTTGTTTTAGTTTGTTTTTGTTTCTTTGAGTCTTGGAAGTTATTACTTCAGTAATAACCGCTCCTTATCCGTTGTTGTTTGGTTATTGTGCCAAGATCAACCTCTAATGAGAGAGAAGTAAGATTTAGGGAAGTTGCTGTCCCGAAACAGATTTTTGTGCTTCACCGTAAAAATTCGTGAGAGATCTCTGCATATCGGATTGAGCTGTAATTTTTTGTGCTTCTGCCCCAGGTTGTTATTTAACGTTCGTTAGTTTTGCACTGTTTGATTTGAGCAACATAAGATTTTCGAAAAAATTGATCTTTACCTGCTGGTCTGTTTTGACAGATTTTGCCAATCTTGCATTTGCTTCTTTATTCGACTTCCTTTTTGAATTCTTTTTGGGTTTTCGGAAGGAGTTGCTACAGTAGCTTATGTTTTGATGGTTTTAGGTTGAAGTTGGACTCAAAAGGTTTTATCACTTCACTTATACTAATGTTGCTAATAAGAACTGTGTGAAGTTTTGTGTGAAATTTTTTCCAGGAAGTGGAGACAATGGTGTAATAAGGAAGAGAAGGGTTTTATGACTCAAGTAATAAGTGTATGAAGATGAAGATATCGATTATATTCAAGTTATAACTCCAGAGAAATTCATTGAGGACCAAATTCAGAGACCTGCAGAGTCCGTTTTCAACTAGGTAACAGTCCTGGTAAGAAAAGTTCTACGAAAATACAATCCAACTATATTTTTGCAGTTTTCAGTCAATAAGGAAAGCTACGGAGCGAAAAAGGGACGGAACCGGAGCCGGGGTTGCCCACACCACCCCATGGCGTGGGCCCACCCCTGGCCGTGCCACCAGGTGGTGAGGCCACCTAGGACTCCGCTCCGACCCGTTTTCTCCCAGTACCTTCCTTTTGATACGAGACTTCGTAATATATAACCCCCCCGGATCTTCTGAGGTTCGTATATCGTGTTTTCGCCGTGTTTTTGTTTTGATCTGTTTCTGCCAGGACATACTCTTTGAAGGCTTAGAAGCACAATGGTGTCCGCCAAGGATAAAGGGAAGGAGCCCATGGAGGAAGACCTCCAAGACCCCGGGAAGGAGAAGGAGATCAAGAGTGAAGGTGAAGAGGAGGCAAAGCACACCGGCACTACCATTCCAAGCATTGGAGTGGTGGAAAATCCAGCTATTGGAGGGAAGCCTCCTCATTCCCTTTCAGATCCCTGGTCACTTCCTCCATGCACCAGGAACCCTTTCCACACTCTTATCCATGAGCATCAATACCAGAATATGCCCAAGGAGAAATTACCCTCCAATTGGGATTTGCCTCGTTCTAGCCATGCAGGAAAAGAAGACTTCAAGGAGGAAGAGTGGGGAAAGAATAGCAAGAGCTGGAATTCTCACACGACATGATCATGAGCCGCATTGAGCAAAATTCATAGCTGATTCGTAATCTCACCTTCGAGATTGAGGACTTTGGGAAACTGATCAAGGAGCTCACCAAGAGGATACCACCACCACCAAAGGAGTAATTCGTCATCAGGTTTGGCATCCCATTGGTTTGTTCCAAGCTTGGGGGAGTACCACGGTATCATATCACTATCTTCTATCTTTTTACCTTATTAGTAGAGTCATATCATGAATAGAGGAGTTATTATGTAGTATGGTTTGCATTATGGAAGTGTCCCCTCTCTCGTTAGATTTGTATCCCTTGGTGTTAGTTGCCATTATGGAATATTAATGAGAAGTTCTATCATTCACCCTTTTGCATAGCTTATGTTAGTTTTCAATTCGTGGTTATATAATTGATCTTGTTGTTAGTATTGGTAGCACTCTGGGATCATTGAGTTAATTTAGTTGGTTTTGGAAAACCTGGCTCGGTCAGTAGCAACACCTTTTTGAGACTTGAAAAAAAAGATAGAAGTACTCCAGAGAAAATAATTTCATCATCTTTCTTCCTTGGTTTGCTCATACGTTTAGTATTCTCTAGTTAAGATCTTTTGTGCTTCCAAGGAAGATTGCATGTTTGTCTTTATCACTTGTATGTTTGGTTGTTTCCTTGAACTCTTGTACTTGCTACCCAGCCTTGCTAGCCAAAAACCTGTACTGAGAGGGAATTCTTCTCGTGCATCCATCTCCTTTAAACCAAAACCTTTGCCATTTGTGTCCACCATACCTACCTAGTAGCATTATTGCTATTCCAAGTAAATTCTTGTTTTATCTACCTCCCAAATTAAACTTGTTATGCGAAAATTAGTGATTAAAGCTCTCACGAACTTGATGGCACACTTTACTTTCTTGCATTTAATAAACTTGAACCATTGGGTCCTTCTTTGTTGCGTATATGCTTACGCTTTATGAGTTGAAGTTAGCCGAACCATGTATCATGGGGACCGCTTTCAACACTTCATTGGTACTTGTACCTAGTTGATATCATGTTCTTTTGCTTATGGATCCTGGCGGTGTGAAATAAAAGTGGAACTTGTAAGATCATGGAGCTTATATGTGTGTTAGAGAAACGCCTAGGCTGCTAGCCTAAGCCATGCCTAATCATGGTGGAAACTTGCAGCATAACTATAGTGAGCATTCTATGAAGCATCCTCAATAAAAACCTATGCAAATAGCAAATAAAAAGATCGCTGAGATGCTCACTGTCTGCTTGCCTTGTCATTTTGATTATGGGATAGCTCATGTGTCATGTGCAAGGGGAACCCCGTTGGCGGTTCTCAATGATACACATGTATTTACAATGACAAGAGCTTGCTCGTGACTGAAGTTGAGTAGCACGAGGATCGGTACTCATAAGTAAGGGGCATGAGATTTCAGCTTATAACTTGTCAAGCATATCCTCTTAGTTGTGTCACTTTAACCTTAATCACCTAAAGATGCCTATGATAGGGGCAATGAGAGCTGAAAGCTAGTAAGTATCATAATTTTTGGGAGCTCTTTATGAGACTTGCAATCCCTGCTTCCCTTTGCGAAGGGCCTTTCTTTTACTTTGTAGTTGAGTCAGTAAACCTATTCCCTTCTCTCTCAGCAAGTATTTTGAGTTGATGTGTTTCATTCATTCATATGATGATTTATTCAATCATGTCTCTTATGTTCCTTGCTTTGCACATTGCTCTTATCTTGAAGTTTACTACTTTGAAAGCTTTCTTTGAAAAACCAGCTATTTGTGAACTCCAGCAAATTATAACCTATTCTTCGACCAAGAGCTAAGTTTGCCATTACGGAATCTTTATTATGTTTCCTTTACTCATTGCAAGTTGAGTTATATAATAGTGAGTTGTTTTCTATTATGATCTATGTATTAGATGAATGTGTGTCAAGACCCGAACCCGTTCAGGTGCAGATCCCTGTGTTTATAATGCTAGTCCCTGGATCGAATAGCTAGCACCCACAGTTTAAGATGTAATATCAAGAAACAAAGGTCATATTACATTGCATATCTAGGAATAAAAATTGTTCATTACAACTTACATAGCTCATATGGCTATCTTATTACAAAGCAGCAGATATAACTATAAAGCAGGGAGTCCTTCATCTTCATGTGCCACAGGCAAACATGTTGGGTGCAGACTCGTAATCCCTACTCATCAAACTTCACTATCATCAAGTAATCCTGCAATATGATAAGTTACAGCCACAAGGGTCAATACATTTTGAATTGTATTGGCAAGTGTCACTAGTATGTGGATGCAAAGTGGAACCTATTACAACATGCATATCTAGCTAGGTAGAGCTTTGGCTAGTTTGCAGCAAGAAAGTTTTTTTCCCTAACTTTTTATAAATAGTTTGCAACACTTATTCTCAACTAAGTTACACTGGATACCCTCCAGGTAATATGTCCAATCACAACATAGTGGTACCACTGATAGAAATCAGTGAACCTAGGTTCCATTGATAGAAATCAATGAACCAACAACCCTTGTTCACCCATCAAGTTTTAACTTAGGAAATTAGAATGATGAGATTCTTGATTCTGCTTCATTGTCTTGATGCTCAGAAATTGTCCATAACCGGGGACACGGCTAAGTACTTAGTTTTACCCTCTCGAGAGGTGGTGCACTTTCCCCACAAGATTCGACATGCATCGAGACAAGACTTTTTAGAAGCAATCCCTCAGACCACCACGGACGCGTTCCATCCTACCACATCTACCACCTTCTGTTCGTCTGGCTGAGTTCTTGCAACTTAGTTGGTCAAGGCAGAGCCCATATGCCATGTGGCTGCACTGGAAGCTTCGCGACAAGAACGTCTCCAATCTCTTTGTTCCTGGGTGGCCGTCCACAAGTGTGATACATCAGCCGACCATAGATATGGCCCCTGAGTAACCACTCAACATAATCCAAGCAAGTCCCATTTCCACCCAGGTGTTTCATTAAGTACTTGTTTTGTTATAGAAAACATATATTTTCTAATGCTCCATATAATCATAATATGATATTCCACCCCGAAAACTATAGCAGGGCTAAGCATTTCTAATCTTACGATGTTTCACCTACCAAGTAGAAACTACCATTAACTATTCTACATAGGAGATATAGCATGGCACAATAATATAGTCTATCATGCATATAGTACAAAAATCCACTAAGTATAATGAAAACAGTAGGACTTGATGATAGTGCCACTTGCCTTGGTAGTAGAATATTTAGGTACTCTTCTTGATCTTTCAAAGATTACACTCCTCAAAGTCTACAACAATACAATCAAGCAAAAAGCACATTCTCAAAACTAGCATCACAAAACAACACATGAATACAACAAAATATTTTATTGAACAAGTTTGTTACAACAAGGTTCTGAACACTACTAGGTGCTTTCTGAACATTTAATATTTGCAAGATTACAAATGCAACCGTTTGTGCAATTATAACAATTAGGCAATATTTTCTAACACTTGGAAAGGCCATTCTCACTAAATAATTGACACAGTATTATTTATACTAAACTAAATTTATATTTTTGTCTTACTGGACAGAGGATTCAATTTGCAATCCATAGCAAAAAGATTCATCCAAAAATAAATTATAGAACAATTTTTATAGCCAATTTACTCTACAAATAGTTCTGTATAAAACATGATTTTAACTGTCACAAAAGTACTGAATTGTTGCTCTACTGTGTTCTACTCATTTTTGTGAATCCATAGACATAAAGTTTGTAATTTTTCGACGAGCGGTTTGAAAGTTACGATTTTTTGAAGTTTCTACGTTCTTATGACTAAACATCCGAAAATGAAAACTGCTATTACAAGTGGCGGGCTGTGATTAGCTGATACCCCTTCATATAAGTGGCCGTCGCAGGACCATACGATCTGGATCGTGTGGTTGATGGAAAGGAAGAAGGAAAAAAGAAAAAAAAAGAAACAAGGAACAACATCTCACATTCTGAAAATAGATGAGTTCAAAATTTGAACTTGGGATCTCATCTCATGGTATAGGGAGAGAGGGGCATACCGCTCTGCTAGCTATGTGTTTGTGTCAAAGATGAGGACGTGCTCTTTATGAATTGTAGAGTCAGCGAGGATTGCTTGGTCTATGCACGATGACGGCGAGCGGGCGGAGTAACAGCGACGTGCCAGACACTGATGAGATGATGCACCACCATGTCCTGCAGGTAGACGACGGTGAGAATAGCCTACTGTTAAAAGGAATCAAGCAAATACGTACCGTATGCAACGTAATCGTCCGATGAACTCAGCAAGAACACGAACAAGACGTGGGTGGCACGGGCAGTAGATGGCTTCTTTGGAGAAGATTTGTGAACTAAAGTCGAAGAGGTGGACAGAGAACACAATATGCTCTCCTTAGTTTGTCTCGGTATAGCCTGAGGGAAGAGATCGGAAGGTGAATGCCGATCGGCGGCATTCGGTTCACCGTATCGGTTTGAGAGATTAAGACGATGAGGTGGTGTTCTAATACCCTGAATGAGACGAGCATAAAAATTTGAGTAACTTTCGTGTTTAAAGTAAGACGAAACGGACACTACAATTGACGAGGGAGAGGAGAGAAAGAGGCTACATTCATGGCTGCTGTAACGTAAGTGGAGTTGGCGTGAACCACGAAGAAGACGATCGATCTCCTGATCGGCTCGGTCTACATGGGCCAATAAAAAGGAAGAGGACCAAAAAAAATAACAAGAAGGAAAAAAAATAGAGGAAGGATAGCTGGGTGGGTTGGGCTGCTCTCAGGTGGTCGTAGTTGGGCTGGGTCGGCCTTTTTTTTTTAGTTCGTTTTTCTTTTTCTTTTTCTGTTTTGTTCAATAACTTTTGATTTGGAGCTCTAAATAGATCCATTCAAATTTCCAAAAATTTGTAAAATCAACAAGATCATTTTAGGATATTATCTATCTTATTTATTATCCAATTCAAACAATATCATTTATAAATATTTACTTTGGTCTATATGGTTCTCTTTTTTTACTTAGTTACTTTCCTTCATATCTTTTTATTTAAAACTCCAAAAAGGGTTAAACCAATTTACAAAGTTTTATAAAATAATTCTTTACCATTATATTTTATTTAAATATACTTTTGTTCCATTTAGACATGATTTTAGATATGGCTTATTTTGGCTTTGCAATATATTTTTGATTTCTTCTTCTTCTTGTCTTATATAAATCTCATCTTTTGATTTATAGTTCCAAAGGTGGTTCCAATTTGTATGATTCTATTTAATAATTATTTACCTTTATATAACATTTAAAATTACTTTGTTTGCAATTAACTTATTGATTTTTTTGCTGTGAGCTTTATTGGCTGAGTACTTTCTTTTATCGTATAAAAATCACAACTTTTTATCTATGACTCCAAATAGTGTGAAACCAATTTCTAGGGTTTTGTAATTTTGTTATTTACCATTATAGATTATTTAGGTATTATGTTGCCAAAAAAATTTATATGGAACATAGCCAAAGTCTTGTATTGAACTTGATGGTCATTTCTCTTATTAGTGTTTAGGTTTCGGGTCTATCCTTTTTCTTCAGGGGTTGACAAGATACATGTCATGGATGATTGCATTTTATCTTTGGATAGTTTGTTTATGTCTTCCTCATTCATAATTCTTTTTATTTAAGTAAGGTTCCAATAGAGGAACAAAAAGTTTCTTTTCCCCCTAAATTTCATCCATTATTTTCTTTGTTTGTTTGATTTGTTCACATTTCAAAATTCGGAAAATTTTGGGATGTGACAGGCTACCACCCTTAATCTCGTCCCGAGATTCGAGAAGGGTAGAAACAATAGGTTGGTTTCAGTACAACTAAGGTACTACCACCCTTAAAAGGAATTTGACTAGGTTGTCTCTTGAGAATTTAATTTGACTTTAGTCTTTGGCTATCATTGGAAGATTGAAAATTTCCATCCTTGACACGTTTTATCTTTTGAACTCTAAGATAGATGTGGCATTAGATAGGGACATGATTAGTGACTTCACATTGGAAACACGTAACTTGAGATATGGAGCATTCTCACAATTAGGGAATTGGTCAGTAAGCTCTTTATAAGTGTCCTATGTCTCCATAGATTTTTTTTTGGCTCGTGGTCTTTCCACAAATTTATCCTTAGATTCATTGTTGTCATGGTCTCTCTGGAAAGGGTTGTTGATCATGTTGATCATCTGATTGGTCATCCTTTGCAACAATTGGAATTGGGATCCCAAGAACTTTCACATTTCTGGGTCTAACTTAGTGTTGCTGCGGTTATTGGCTAAAAACTGGGTTGTCACTTGAGTTAACTTTGTTTGAGTTGTTAGTAGTTGCATTGTCATGGTCATCTCAAGATTGATGTTGGAGTTTTGGTTTCTTGGATAAGTCATTTGCTTGGGCTAGATTGGGATTGGGATTAGAATAGACAAATTATTTCTAGGGAAAGAATTCTACTCGTACACAAGGGATCACACCAAGCAATATGCAAGCAATTTCAATCATACATACAACAACAAAGTTCAAACATCACTTTGGCAAACAAAATATTATTGCCATACCACATAGATTGGTATGACCCATAAACAATCACAAAATCGATTATTTAAATGAATAACTAATGTGGTGGTCCAACTATAGGGTTCTACTTGATATTATTCCCTTGGGATTATTCCATCCTTCTCCATAGCTAATGAATTAGGAATGAGATCAAGGTGTCCTTATGTCATCTTGTCACAAGGTCCTCCTAAGTTGAGTTTCCTTAGTCTCCAGGTCTTGAGTATATTTCTTCTCTTCCTTGAAGTCCTTCCAAGTGTTATGTAGTCTATGCCTAAGTATTTCTCCAAGTTCTTCAATATCCCTCCATGCAGCACTTCTCGTAGAGTGAGGTTCCAAGTTGGTGAATATCCAAAGTCCCATTGTCTTGTTGTTGTCTTCCTTGATAGACTTCTTGAAGATATCCAAATGAATCAAGATAGTTCCACGAGAACAAAAGCTAATATAACCTAGTAAAACCATAATAGATAAGTTTCTAATCCTAACATCTCTCCTGATTCTCTCTCATCTTATTTCCTACAAAACTTGAACTTTTACTTACTCGTACGTTGTTACTTGCCTTATCGAAAACCCCTAAAAATCCGTTTGCTAAGTATTTGCAGAGAATTCCTGATCCATACCACTAGCCAGCACCTTCCGCTCCTCGTTGGGTTCGACACTCTTACTTATCGCAAATACTGTGATACACCCCCTATACTTGTGGGTCATCACCCACTTCCTATGAAAAATAATCTTATAAAGAAACAAGTCATGAAAGCACAAAGCAACAATAATAGGAAAGCAAAACAAGTGCAACTTCCAAAATTTCAACATAAAGAGGGGAAACTTAATATTGCTGAGATGCATAAAACCATGTTTCCCTCTCTCATAATAACTTTCAGTAGAATCATGAATAAAATTAATAATATAACTATCACATAAAACATTTTAATCATGAGCCACATGCATAAAATAATTATTACTCTTCATATATGCATAGTTATTCTTATTAATCATAGTGGGAGCAAATTCAACAAAATAGCTATCATTATTATTCTCATCACCATAGTCATCAAATATAGGAGGCATATTGTAATCATAATTAATTTTCTCCTCAATAGTAGGTGGACTGAAAATATCATATTCATCATTGTAATCATCATATATTGGAGGTATAGTATCATCAAAGTAAATTTTCTCCTCCGTTCTTGGGGGACTAAAAATTCATGCTCATCAAAACCAGCTTCCCCAAGCTTAGAATTTTCCATAGCATTAGCAATAGTGGTGTTCAAAGAATTCATACTAAAAACATTGCTATTAGCATGCAAATAAAGTTCCATAGGTTTTTAAATTTTCTCTTCAAACACTTCATGTCGTAACTCAAGATAAATACTATAAAGCTCTCTAATTTTGTTGTTGTTTTCCATTAAGCCTGACTAGTGAAAATAAAAACAAGAAACAAAAAGATATAATTGCAGAATCTAAAGGAAATAACTTTGAGCACTCACACACCAACAACAGTACTAGAAGATAGCTTAGTAGCCAGAGGATGTGAGTACCTTTTACCTTACCTCCCTGACAACAGTGCTAGAAAATAGCTTGATGGCGTGTGGTTTACGTGGAAGCTTCTTCTTTTTCAACCCCCCCGGCATCGGTGCTAGAAAATAGCTTGATGTCTACGCACGCTTCTATTCTTGTAGACAGTGTTGGGCCTCCAAGTGCAGAGGTTTGTAGAATAGCAACAAGTTTCCCTTAAGTGGATCACCCAAGGTTTATCAAACTTAGGGAGGAAGTGGTCAAAGGTATCCCTCTCAATCAACCCTGCAATCAAGATACAAGAAGTCTCTTGTGTCCCCAACACACCCAATATACTTGTCAGGTGTATAGGTGCACTAGTTTGGCGAAGAGATAGTGAAATACAAGTAATATGGATGATTATAAGTGGTAATTGCAATCTGAAATAAGAGTGGCAGCAAGCAAACATGTAATAGGACTGATTGTAAATGGTGTTTCAATGATTATAAATAAGGCCTAGGGATCATACTTTCACTAGTGGACACTCTCATATAAATATCTTCTCTTCATGATGCTACCTTGAACTACTCTCCGGTTGGACGATTTAGGGCTATAACAGCACACCTTAAAGTTCCCATTCCCCATCTAGATAACCCCTCTCTGTCACCTTGAGCGCTAGATGGTTCCAACAAACACCACAATCTCATAGAGACATCCAACTCAAATTATACTCATGATAAGTATTTCCGTAACCTTAGCCAAAGTGCCACACGGTGTGCACACTGTCAACTTCACACACATGGGGATAAGCAGAGATTAATTAAAGCACTTGAGTAGCAAAATAGATCTATACATTACAAAGCTCATGATCGCATAGGTCACGCATAGAGAGAGAGAGAGAGATGAACACATAGCTGCCGGTAAAGCCCTTATCCTCGAGAGAGAACTACTCCCTCCTCATCACGGGAGTCAGCAACAGTCATGGAGATGGCGGTGGAGTCGAAGGAGATGGCTCCGGGGGCACTTCCCCATCCCGGCAGGGTGCCAGGATAGAGACTTATGTCCCCCGAATCTCCTCTTCAGTAGCGGCGATGCTGTGGAACTTTTCGTGGAATTCTGATCTGGTGTTTAGGGTTTTTTCTCAGGACACTTTTATAGGCAAAGGGGCAAGGTCGGTGGTGGCCCGAGGGGCCCACACCAGGTGGTGGCGTGCCCAGGGGGCCGCGCCACCCTAGGGTGTGGCCGCCTCGTGGCCCTTCTTCGGCTGCCCTCCGGACTCTGTGTTCCTTCTGGTAAAATATTGACTTTGGCTTTTGTCCCGTCCAGTTCTGAGAATATTTCCTTACTAGCTTTTCTAAAACCAAAAACAGCAGAAAATAGGCAACTAGCACTGTGGCATCTTGTTAATAGGTTAGTTCCAGAAAATGTATAAAAATACCTCAAAGTGTGAACAAAACATAAGAAAGTTGATATAAAACAAGCATGGAGCATCAAAAATTGTAGATACAATTACGATGTATCAGAGGGTCAGGAGAGTACCATTCGAGAACCGCATGATGCTCTTCCTTCCCATCACCCTTTTTGGTGGTGGAGTCAGTGGAATTATGTTCATCCCCCACCACTTCACCTAATGGCTTAGCCAGAGCATTTTCCTTAGGGTTAGGTGGTGTTTCCTCTCGAGAGGGAGGTGGTGAGGCCGACTTTTCCATAGCAAGTCGCTCAACAAGTTGATGCAACTATTGGATTTTGTCGCCCAAGGTAGAGCTCAAGCTTGTTTCCAAATTCTTGAGATCTACCATGGTCACCGAGTTGCTAGCCTCACCCTCTCCCTCATCTCCTGGGTTGCCCATAATCTCTTAGACGGTTAAGCCCGAATAAAGAGTCGAGGCTCTGATACCAATTGAAAGGATCATATGGGCACCTAGAGGGGGGTGAATAGGTGCTACTTCAAATTTTACTCTTTTTCAAATTAGGGTTTAACACAAAAGGTAAATTCTCTAGATTATGCAACTATGGTGAATTTACCTATATGTCAATCTAGCACAATCACTAAGCAAGAACAAGATAAGTAAAGTGCGGTAAAGGATAGAAGTAACGAAAGTGGATCACGCGAAGAGACAAGGGTTTGTTTCCCATAGTTCCTTCATTTTGAGGGGAAGTACATCTACGTTTGGAGACAGGGTGGTTTCAAACCACCAACGCCATGAGAGGCCTCCCTTGTTCTCTGATGAACCTCACCCCAACAGGTTCGATTCACCTCTTCCACTATATCGGCAACCTTCGAGGTGGAAGCTAGCACCTTTACAACAAGTTCGAGGCACACATCCACAACCTAATTGGAGGCTCCCGAATACAAGCAAGCTGTCAAACAATCAAAGATAAGCTTGTAAGAACCAAATCACAAGCTAGGGTTTCCCACGAAACACTAGAGCAAGGGGCCCTCAAGTGAATCAGGGGGAAATGAAGATCTCTCTTGGTGAAGCTATAGATCAAGGCCTCCTCCTTCGATTCTCCAAAGATCAATGACTTTGGATGGTTGAGTGAAGAGATCTTGAGGAGTTGGTGGCTCAAATGGTGCTGCTGTTCTTGAAATGGAAGAGCATCTCCCAAGGTAGAAGAAGGGGCCTTTATATAGGCCCCCTGGAATTAGAGCCGTTGGGAGCCACTTAACCCGGACAGTCCGCCCCGGCCGAACACTCCGGGTGACAACCACCGGACACTCTGGTCTGGCAGAGTTTCCCGCCAGTGTCCGGGTGGTGTCCAATGTGGTAGACAGAATGTCCGAGCCGGGCGACGAATCCTTATGGCCGGATAGTCTGGCAGAAACCAGCCAGATAGTCCGGTGGGGCCGGACACTCCGGCACATATCAGCTGAACAGTCCGGAAGGGACTTTGTCTTTACCCCACCGCCACCGAAAAGGAGATTCAGGGAACAGAAATTCTCTATTCCGGCACCCTGCCGGGACGGGGAAGTGCCCCCAGAGCCATCTCCATCGATCTCCACCACCATCTCCATCACCATTGCTAATTCCCATGATGAGGAGGGAGTAGTTCTCTCTTGAGGCTAAGGGTTCTATCAGTAGCTATGTGTTCATCTCTCTCTCTATGCATGATCATATTGTGATCATGAGCTTGTAATCTATAGATCTACCTTGCTACTCAAGTGCTTTAATAGATCTCTGCCCTCCCCATGTGTGTGAAAGTGACAGCGTGCACACCATGGTGGCACTTAGGCTAGAGATTACAAATACTTGTTATCAGTTATATTTGGAGTTGGATGTCTCTATGAAATTGTGGTGTTTGTTGGAACCATCTAGTGCTCAAGGTGACAGTGTGGGGTTTTCTAGATGGGAAAGGCTTACTTCGAGGTGTGCTGTTATAGCCCTACCATCGATTAGAGTGTTCAACCGGAGATTAGTTAAGAGTAGTATCATAAAGTGAAGATATTTATATGAGAGAGTGTTCCTAGTGAAAGTATGATCTCTAGGCCTTGTTTCTAAGCATTAATACACCGTTTGCAACTAGATCTGTTTTATGTTTGCTTGCTTTCATCTTTATTTCAGTTTTACTTTAGACTTTTCCACGCCATCAAGTTATTTTCTATCACGGTTACCACTTATAATTATCTATACCACTTGTATTTCACTATCTCTTCGCCAAACTAGTGCACCTATACACCTGAAAAGTGTATTGGGTGTGTTGGGGACACAAGAGACTTCTTGTATCTTGATTGCAGAGTTCTTGAGAGGGAATACCTTTGACCACTTCCTCCCTGAGTTCGATAAATCTTGGGTGATCCACTTAAGGGAAAACTTGCTGCTATCCTACAAACCTCTGCACTTGGAGGCCCAACAACTGTCTACAAGAATAGAAGTGCGTAGACATCAAGCTATTTTATGGCGCCGTTGCCGGCGAGGAAAGGTAAAAGGTATTCACACCGGAGGATTAAAGAAGAAGAACCTCCCACGGCAAACGCCTATTTTCTGGTGTGAGTGCTCGAAGTTATTTCCTTTAGATTCTGCAATTTTGTCTTTTTGTTTCTTGTTTCACTAGTTAGGCTTAATGGAAAACAACAAAAAAATTAGAGAGCTTTATAGTATTTATCTTGAGTTAGGACATGAAGTGTTTGAAGAAAAAATTAAAAAACCTATGGAACTTTATTTGCATGCTAATAGCAATGTTATTAGTATGAATTCTTTGAACACCATTATTGCTAATGCTATGTAAAAGTCTAAGCTTGGGGAAGCTAGTTTTTATGAAAATGATCCTTTTAGTTCCCCAGCTTTGGAAGATAGCTATTCTATTGCTTATGATGATATCAAACCTACAATATATGATGATTATAATGATGAATATGATATTTTCAGTCCACCTACTATTGAGGAGAAAATTGATTATGATTACAATATGCCTCCTATATTTGATGATTATGGTGATGAGAATAATAATGATAGATATTTTGTTGAATTTGCTCCCACTACAATTAATAAGAATGACTATGCTTATGTGGAGAGTATTAATTCTTTTATGGATGTGGCTCATGATAAGAATGTTTAATGTGATAGTTATATTGTTAATTTTATTCATGATGCTACTAAAAGTTATTATGAGAGAGGGAAACATGGTTTTATGTATCTCAACAATATTAAGTTTCCCCTCTTTATGTTGAAAATCTTGAAGTTGCACTTGTTTTGCTTTACTATGCTTATTCCTTTGTGCTATCATGACTTGTTTATTTACAAGATTCCTATGCATAGGAAGTGAGTTAGACTTAAATGTACCTTGAATTTGCTTATGATGCTCTCTTTTACTTCAATTATATTTCCTATGTGAGCATCTTCTCAAACCATCATGCCTAACTTAAAGGCGTTAAAGAAAAGTACTTATTTGGAGATAACCCAAAAGTTTTAGATGAGTCTTGGAAGTTATTACCTCTGTAATAACCGCTCCTTATAATTTTTATTTGCTTTTTGTGCCAAGAGTAACCTCTAATGAGAGAGAAGTAATGATTGGGAAAGTTGTTGTCCCGAAACAGATTTCTGTGCTTCACCGTAAAAATTCGTGTAAAATCTCGGTATGTCCTTTTGAGGCGTGAAGTTTTTTGCTCTTTCTCCAGGTGGTTATCTAACTTTCGTTAGTTCAACACTTTTTGATTTGAGCAACATAAGGTCTTCGAAAAAATTCGTATTTACCTGCTGGTCTGTTTTGACAGATTTCTGCCATTTTCTGCATTTGCTTCTTGTTGGTCCCTTTTTGAGTTCTTTTGGGGAATTGACCTTTTTTAGGGAAGTACTTCAGTATCTAGTGTTCTAATGGAAGTTTATTTGGTGTTGGAACTGAACCTTAAGACTTATTATCTTGAGTGCACTAATGTTGCTAATAAAGATTGTGTGAAGTTTTGTATGAAGAAATATTTCAGGTGTATGGAAGGAATGAGTAATGAGATGAAGGATGGACTAAATATCAAGCTTGGGGATGCCACCCCGTGTCACCCCAAGAAATATCCAAGAAGTAAAAGCGTCAAAGCTTGGGGATGCCCAAGGCATCCCCTTCTTCATCAATAAAAATCCCAGGTTTCTTCCAAACACTTCATTTTCATTGTTTCATGCACAGTTGTGTTGTTCTTGGAGCGTCTTATTTTTCGTTTCTGTTTTGGTTTTTCGTTTGCTTGGTTTGCTTAGTTTGCTGAATAAATTGGTTGGACCCCCTCTTTCATACATTGGTTTGCAAATAGTTTGGTTTGGTTTGGAAAAGAGTAGGAAAGTTCATGCTTATGTGGTAAAAAGAGCTCGTTTTTGACCGTGACCTATGCTCTGTCATGCCATGCTTGATATTGTTTTGGCTTTATGCTTAGTATTCTTTGCTGTAGCATGACTTGTTATAAACAATTGAGATTGCTTAATGTGCCTTGGATGAATCATGCATTGTTTTAGCATATTAAAGCATAGTATAGTGGTATTCTCCTTTGATGCTTTATTTGGGTTGACTTGGCGCATGCTCACACCATGTTATGACTATCTCAAGTCACCATAGTATTTATGATCCTTTAGTTTTCAACTTGTAGTATCACTTTATGCTTTGATCAATGATGTTTTTTCACTCTGCATGATTATGGACATTATTGCTCTCTTAGTTTGTCGCTCCCAGTCTTTTGCTAGCCTCCGCAACCAAGTATGAGTTCCACTCATGCATCCAACTCCCTAAACCAAGTTATTCCAAAGAGTCCACCATACCTACCTACTAGCTTATGCTATTCCAAGTATATTCATGTTTTTGTTTACCTTCCAAATTAAACTTGTTATGAGAAAACTAGTGATTAAAGCTCTCACAACTTGATGGCACACTTCACTTTTCTTGCCATTAATAAACTTGAACCATTGTGTCATATATGTTGTATATGCTTGCACTTATTTGTTGGGAATTAGCAGAACCATGCTGTCATGGGGAACGCTTTCAACATTGCACTTGGCACTTGTACCTAGTTGATATCATGCTCTTTTGTTTATGGATGTCGTCGGTGTGAAATGAAAGGGGAGCTTGTAAGTCCATGGAGTTATGTATATGTGTTAGAGAAACGCATGGGCCGCTGGTCTAATCCATGCTGACATGGTGGAAACCTGCAGCGTAACCATAATGAGCTGTCTATGAAGCATTCTTCTTATAAAAAAGAGAGTCCTATATTGAGAAAAAAAGAGAAAAAGAGAAAGAAAAAAAAGAGATTATGATAAGAGGAAAGAGAGAAAAAAGCACCATATTCCCATGGTAAATAAGAAGATTGCTGAGATGCTCATTTTCTGCTTGCCTTGTCATTTTGATATGGGGATTCTTCTGTATCATCGGGCAAGGGGTACCCCGTTGGCGGTTCTCTATGATACACATGTACTTACGATGAAAAGAACTTACCGGTGACTAAACTTGAGTAGCATGAGGAGCGGCCCTCGTATTCAAGGGACATGAGATTTCCAACTTATACTTCGTCAAGCATGTACTTCATAGTGTGCTCACTTTAACCTTAATCACTTCAAGATGCTTATGATAGGGGCAATGAGAGCTGAAAGCTATAAGTACCATAATTTTTGGAAGATCTTTATGAGACTTAAATCCCTACTTCCTTCTATGAAGGCCCTTCTTCCACCATTATATTGACTCTCCACCTTCTACCTTTATGCACCTACTTTGAGAGCATAGTGGCCATTCTTAGTTCTATGTGCATTGTCCCAAGACTTGTTGATTGATGCATAGCTTTGATATTGCTTGTTTTAAACTATATGTATATAGTCACTCTTATGAACTTTGAAGGTGTCCTATGCATTTATGTTTGCTACTCTATGAGGGACAAGTTGAATACTATTATGCTATGTCTTCTTTATGTGAAACAAACAAACGTCTTGCAAAGCATTGTTATTCATGAATCTTTTGTTTGTGCCTTTTCATGTTGAATCATAGTTTCTTTGTCTTATTGCTAGAACTTTGTCTTTCATGTTATTATTGAAGTACTATGATCCCAGCTTTGAATGTATTACAAATACTTTGATCAAGTTTATGATGGTGCATGTCACCTCAAAAATTATTCTTTCTTTTTATCACTTACCTACTCGAGGACGAGCAGGAGTTAAGCTTGGGGATGTTGATACATTGCAAATGTATCTATAATTTTTTATGTTCCATGCTTGGTTTTATCTACTTTCTTGTGTTTTGTTCCAACTTTGGAGTAATTGCTATACACTTTCTTGGACTAACCTATTAACAAGTGCCACAGTGCCAGTTGCCTGTTTTTTTGCTGTTTTTGGTTCCAGGAAAGTCAGAAAATCAATACTCGGAATTGGACGGGACAAAAGCCAAAGTTGATATTTTACCGGAAGACTCACGGAGCCAGAAGACGAGACGGAGAGGGGCCACACCATGTGGTGGCGCGGGCTAGCCCTGGCCGCGCCACCAGGTGGTGTGGGGCCCCTGGCCGCCCACCGACCTTGCCTCTTCGCCTATAAGAAGCCTCCCCACGAAAAGTTTCGTAGCGCCGCCGCCACCGAAAAGGAGATTCGGGGGACAAAAAGTCTCTGTTTCGGCACCCTGCCAGGATGGGGAAGTGCCCCCGGAGCCATCTCCATCGATCTCCACCACCATCTCCATCACCATTGCTTATTCCCATGATGAGGAGGGAGTAGTTCTCTCTCGAGGCTAAGGGTTCTATCAGTAGCTATGTGTTCATCTCTCTCTCTCTATGCACGATCATATTGTGAACATGAGCTTGTAATCTATAGATCTACCTTGCTACTCAAGTGCTTTAATAGATCTCTGCTCTCCCCATGTGTGTGAAAGTGACAACGTGCACACCATGGTGGCACTTAGGCTAGAGACTACAAATACTTGTTATCAGTTATATTTGGAGTTGGATGTCTCTATGAAATTGTGGTGTTTGTTGGAACCATCTACTGCTCAAGGTGACAGTGTGGGGTTTTCTAGATGGGAAAGGCTTACTTCGAGGTGTGTTGTTATAGCCCTACCATCGATTAGAGTGTTCAACCGGAGAGTAGTTAAGAGTAGTATCATAAAGAGAAGATATTTATATCAGAGAGTGTTTGCTAGTGAAAGTATGATCCCTAGGCCTTGTTTCTAAGCATTGATACACCGTTTGCAATTAGATCCGTTACATGTTTGCTTGCTTCCATCTTTATTTCAGTTTGTCTTTAGTATTTTCCACGCCATCAAGTTATTTTCTAGCACTGTTACCACTTATAATTATCCATACCACTTGTATTTCACTATCTCTTCGCCGAACTAGTGCACCTATACACCTGACAAGTGTACTGGGTGTGTTGGGGACACAAGAGACTTCTTGTATCTTGATTGCAGAGTTGCTTGAGAGGGAATACCTTTGACCACATCCTCCCTGAGTTCGATAAACCTTGGGTGATCCACTTAAGGGAAAACTTGCTGCTGTCCTACAAACCTCTGCACTTGGAGGCCCAACAACTGTTTACAAGAATAGAAGTGCATAGACATCAAGGTACTTCAATCCAGATTCTATTGGCCCACCATGCTCAAGGACGCACATAGGTATGTGGAATTCTGAGATGCTTGCCAAAGAAGAGGTAATATAGGTAGGAGACAAGAAATGGGAAATGAATTATAGTCTCATAATAGAACCCTTTGATGTATGGGGAATGGATTACATGGGACCTTTTATAGAATCAAATGGTTATACTCATATTCTTGTTGTTGTTTATTATGTTACTAAGTGGGTTCAAGAGATTCCAACAAGTCATGCAGATGCAGCCACCTCAATGAAGATGATCAAGGATATCATATTCCCTAGGTTTGGAGTTCCTAGACTTTTAATCACTGACGGTGGTTCTCATTTTATGAAAGGGACTTTCAGGAAAATCCTCAGCAAATATGGAGTAACTCACCGTGTTGCTTCACCATATCATCCTCAAATAAGTGGTCAAGTGGAACTTGATACATTGCAAATGTATCTATAATTTTTGATGTTCCATGCTTGGTTTTATCTACTTTCTTGTGTTTTGTTCCAACTTTGGAGTACTTTTCATATGATTTCTTGGACTAACCTATTAACAAGATGCCAAAGTGCCAGTTGCCTGTTTTTTGCTGTTTTTGGTTCCAGGAAGTCAGAAAATGAATATTCTCGGAATTGGACGGGACAAAAGCCAAAGTTACTATTTTCCCAGAAGACTCACGGAGCCAGAAGGAGAGTCGGAGAGGGGCCATAGGGTGTCCACACCACCCCTAGGCGCGGGTCCACCTAGGCCGCGCCAGGGCATGGTGTGGGCCCCCTGGCCGGCCATCGACCTTGCCTCTTTCACCTATAAATCTCTCCCGATACAGAAACCCTAAATCGTGAATCAGAAATCCACGAAAAGTTCTGCAGCGCCGCCGCCACCGAAGGGGAGATTCGGGGGACAGAAAGTCTCTGTTCCGGCAACCTGCCGGGGCGGAGAAGTGCCCCCGGAGCCATCTCCATCGATCTCCACCGCCATCTCCATCACCATAGCTGATTCCCATGATGAGGAGGGAGTAGTTCTCTCTCGAGGCTAAGGGTTCTACCGGTAGCTATGTGTTCATCTCTCTCATCTATGCATGATCTTGTTGTGATCATGAGCTTGTAATCTATAGATCTACCTTGCTACTCAAGTGCTTTAATGAATCTCTGCTCTCCCCATGTGTGTGAAAGTGACAGCATGCTCACCATGGTGGCACTTAGGCTAGAGATTACATATACTTGTTCTGAGTTATATTTGGAGTTGGATGTCTTTATGAAATTGTGGTGTTTGTTGGACTCATCTAGTACTCAAGGTAACAGTGTGGGGTTTTCTAGATGGGAACGATGGACTTTGAGGTGTGCTGTTATAGCCCTACCATCGATTAGAGTGTCCAACCAGAGAGTAGTTAAGAGTAGTATCATAAAGAGAAGATATATTTATATGAGAGTGTTCACTAGTGAAAGTATGATCCCTAGGCCTTGTTTCTAAGCATTGAAACACCGTTTTCTACTAGATCTGTTACATGTTTGCTTGCTTCCTTCTTTATTTCAGTTTTACTTTAGTATTTTCCATGCCACCAAGCTATTGTCTATCATTGTTACCACTTATAATTATCCATACCACTTGTATTTCACTATCTCTTCGCCGAACTAGTGCACCTATACACCTGACAAGTGTATTGGGTGTGTTGGGGACACAAGAGACTTCTTGTATCTTGATTGTAGGGTTGCTTGAGAGGGAATACCTTTGACCACTTCCTCTATGAGTTCGATAAACCTTGGGTGATCCACTTAAGGGAAAACTTGCTGCTGTTCTACAAACCTCTGGACTTGGAGGCCCAACAACTGTCTACAAGAATAGAAGTGCGTAGACATCAAGCTCTTTTCTGGCGCCGTTGCCGGGGAGGAAAGGTAAAAGGTATTCACACCGGAGGATTAAATAAGAAGAACCTCCCACGGCAAACGCCTATTTTCCGGTGTGAGTGCTCGAAGTTATTTTCTTTAGATTCTGCAATTTTGTCTTTTTGTTTCTTGTTTTCACTAGTTAGGCTTAATGGAAAACAACAACAAAATTAGAGAGCTTTATAGTATTTATCTTGAGTTAGGACATGAAGTGTTTCAAGAGAAAATTAAAAAACCTATGGAACTTTATTTGCGTGCTAATAGCAATGTTATTAGTATGAATTCTTTGAAAACCATTATTGCTAATGCTATGGAAAAATCTAAGCTTGGGGAAGCTAGTTTTTATGAAAATGATCTTTTTAGTTCCCTAGCTTTGGAAGATAGCTATTCTATTGTTTATGATGATACCAAACCTCCAATATATGATGATTACAATGATGAATATGACATTTTCAGTCCACCTACTATTGAGGAGAAAATTAATTATGATTACAATATGCCTCCTATATTTGATGATTATGGTGATGAGAATAATAATGATAGCTATTTTGTTGAATTTGCACCCACCATAATTAATAAGAATGACTATGCTTATGTGGAGATTATAATTATTATATGCATCTGGCTCATGATAAGAATGTTTTATGTGATAGTTATGTTGTTAATTTTATTCATGTTTCTACTTAAAGTTAATATGAGAGAGGGAAACATGGTTCTATGCATCTCAATAATATTAAGTTTCCCCTCTTTATGTTGAAATTTTTGAAGTTGCACTTGTTTTGCTTTCCTATGCTTGTTTCTTTGTGCTTTCATGACTTGTTTCTTTACAAGATTCCTATGCATAGGAAGTGGGTTAGACTTAAATGTGCTTCGAATTTGCTTCTTGATGCTCTCTTTTACTTCAATTCATATTTCTTATGTGAGCATCTTCTCAAACTATCATGCCTAACTTAGGCGTTAAAGAAAAGTACTTATTGGGAGATAACCCAAAAGTTTTTGATGAGTCTTGAAAGTTATTACCTCAGTAATAACCTCTCCTTATCTTTTTTATTTGCTTTTTGTGCCAAGAGTAACCTCTAATGAGAGAGAAGTAATGATTGGGAAAGTTGCTGTCCTGAAACAGATTTCTGTGCTTCACCGTAAAAATTCGTGAGAGAGCTCTGTATGTCGGATTGATATGTAATGTTTTGTGCTTATGCCCCATGTTATTATCTAACTTTCGTTAGTTCAACACTTTTATATTTGAGCAACAAAAGGTCTTCGAAAAAATTCGTCTTTACCTGCTGGTCTGTTTTGACAGATTTCTGCCATTTTCTGCATTTGCTTCATGTGGTTTCCTTTTTGAGTTATTTTTGGGAATTGAGCTTTTTGAGGGAAGTGCTACAGTATCTAGTGTTCTAATGGAAGTTTATTTGGTGTTAGAACTGAACCTTAAGACTTATTTATCTTAAGTGCACTAATATTGCTAATAAAGATAGTGTGAAGTTTTGTATGAAGGAAAATTTTCAGGTGTATAGAAGGAATGAGTAATGAGATGAAGAATCGACTAAATCTCAAGGTTGGGGATGCCACGCGTGTCACCCCAAGAAATATCCAAGAAGTACAAGCGTCAAAGCTTGGGGATGCCCAAGGCATCCCCTTCTTCATCAATAAAAATCCCAGGTGTCTTCCAAACGCTTCATTTTTATTGTTTCATGCACAATTGTGTTTTTCTTGGAGCGTCTTCTTTTTCATTTTCGTTTGCTTTGGTTTGCTTAGTTTTCTGAATAAATTGGTTGGACCCCCTCTTTCATACATTGGTTTGCAAATAGTTTGGTTTGGTTTGGAAAAGAGTAGGAAAGTTCATGCTTATGTGGTAAAAAGAGCTCGTTTTTTGACTGTGGCCTATGCTTTGTCATGCCATGCTTGATATTTTTTTGGCTCTATGCTTAGTATTATTTGCTGTAGCATGACTTGTTATAAACAATTGAGATTGCTTAATGTGCCTTGGATGAATCATGCGTTGTTTTAGCATATTAAAGCATAGTATAGTGGTATTCTCCTTTGATGCTTTATTTGGGTTGACTTGGCGCATGCTCACACCATGTTATGACTATATCAAGTCACCATAGCCTTTATGATACTTTAGTCTTCAACTTGTAGTATCACTTTATGCTTTGATCAATGATGTTTTGTCGCTCTGCATGATTAAGGCTATTATTGCTCTCTTAGTTTGTCGCTCCCAGTCTTTTGCTAGCCTCCACAACCAAGTATGAGTTCCACTCATGCATCCAACTCCTTCAACCAAGTTATTCCAAAGAGTCCACCATACCTACCTACTAGCTTATGTTATCCCAAGTATATTCATGCTTTTGTTTACCTTCCAAATTAAACTTGTTATGAGAAAACTAGTGATTAAAGCTCTCACGAACTTGATGGCACACTTTACTTTTCTTGCCCTTAATAAACATGAACTATTGTGTCTTCTATGTTGTATATGCTTGCACTTATTTGTTGGAAATTAGCAGAATCATGCTTTCATGGGGAACACTTTCAACATTGCACTTGGTACTTGTACCTAGTTGATATCATGCTCTTTTGTATATGGATGTCGTCGGTGTGAAATCAAAGGGAGCTTGTAAGTCCATGGAGTTAATGTATATGTGTTAGAGAAACGCCTGGGCCGCTGGTCTAATCCATGCTGACATGGTGGAAACCTACAGCATAACCATAATGAGCTGTCTATGAACCATTCTTCTTATAAAAAATAGTCCTATATTGAGAAAAAAAAGAGAAAAAAAGAGATTATGAAAAGAGGAAAGAGACAAAAAGGCACCATATTCTCATGGTAAATAAGAAGATTGTTGAGATGCTCGTTGTCTGCTTGCCTTGTCATTTTGATATCGGGATTCTTCCGTATCATCGGGCAAGGGGTACCCCGTTGGTGGTTCTCTATGATACATATGTACTTACGATGACAAGAACTTACCGGTGACTAAACTTGAGTAGCATGAGGAGCGGCCCTCGTATATAAGGGACATGAGATTCCTAACTTATACTTCGTCAAACATGTACACCATAGTTTGTTCACATTAACCTTAATCACTTCAAGATGCTTATGATAGGGGCAATGAGAGCTGAAAGCTATAAGTACCATAATTTTTGGAAGCTCTTTATGAAACTTGAATCCCTACTTCCTTTTATAAAGGCCTTTCTTCCACCATTATATTGAGTCTCCACCTACTTTGAGAGCATAGTAGCCATTCTTAGTTCTATGTGCATTGTCCCAAGACTAGTTGATTGATGCATAATTTGATATTACTTGTTTTAAACTATTTGTATCTAATCACTCTTATGAACTTTGAAGGTGTCCTATGCATTTATATTTGCTACTCTATGAGGGACAAGCTGAATGCTATTATGCTATGTTTTCTTTATGTGAAACAAACAAACGTCTTGCAAAGCATTGTTATTCATGAATCTTTTGTTTGTGCCTTTTCATGTTCCAACATAGTTTCTTTGTCTTATGGCTAAAACTTTGTCTTTCATGTTATGATTGAAGTACTATGATCCCAGCTTTCAATGTTTTACAAATACTTTGATCAAGTTTATGATGGTGCATGTCACCTCAAAAATTACTCTTTTTATCACTTACCTACTCGAGGACGAGCAGGAGTTAAGCTTGGGGATGTTGATACATTGCAAATATATCTATAATTTTTGATGTTACATGCTTGGTTTTATCTACTTTCTTGTGTTTTGTTCCAACTTTGGAGTACTTTTCATATGATTTCTTGGACTAACCTATTAACAAGATGCCAAAGTGCCAGTTGCCTGTTTTCTGCTGTTTTTGGTTCTAGGAAGTCAGAAAATGAATATTCTCGGAATTGGACGAGACAAAAGCCAAAGTTACTATTTTCCAAGAAGACTCACGGAGCCAGAAGGAGAGCCGGAGAGGGGCCATAGGGTGGCCACACCACCCCTAGGCGCGGGTCCACCTAGGCCACGCCAGGGCATGGTGTGGGCCCCCTGGCCGACCACCGACCTTGCCTCTTTCGCCTATAAATCTCTCTCGATACAGAAACCCTAAATCATGAATCCGAAATCCACGAAAAGTTCCACAGCATCGTCGCCACCGAAGGGGAGATTCGGGGGACAGAAAGTCTCTGTTCCGGCAACCTGCCGGGACGGGGAAGTGCCCCCGGAGCCATCTCCATCGATCTCCACCGCCATCTCCATCACCATTGTTGATTCCCATGATGAGGAGGGAGTAGTTCTCTCTCAAGGCTAAGGGTTCTACCGGTAGCTATGTGTTCATCTCTCTCATCTATGCATGATCTTGTTGTGATCATGAGCTTGTAATCTATAGATCTACCTTGCTACTCAAGTGCTTTAATGAATCTCTGCTCTCCCCATGTGTGTGAAAGTGACAGCGTGCTCACCATGGTGGCACTTAGGCTAGAGATTACATATACTTGTTATGAGTTATATTTGGAGTTGGATGTCTTTATGAAATTGTGGTGTTTGTTGGACTCATCTAGTACTCAAGGTAACAGTGTGGGGTTTTCTAGATGGGAAATATGGACTTTGAGGTGTGCTGTTATAGCCCTACCATCGATTAGAGTGTCCAACCGGAGAGTAGTTAAGAGTAGTATCATAAAGAGAAGATATATTTATATGAGAGTGTTCACTAGTGAAAGTATGATCCCTAGGCCTTGTTTCTAAGCATTGAAACACCGTTTTCTACTAGATCTATTAAATGTTTGCTTGCTTCCTTCTTTATTTCAGTTTTACTTTAGTCTTTTCCATGCCACCAAGCTATTCTCTATCATCGTTACCACTTATAATTATCCATACCACTTGTATTTCACTATCTCTTCGCCGAACTACTGCACCTATACACCTGACAAGTGTATTGGGTGTGTTGGGGACACAAGCGACTTCTTGTATCTTGATTGTAGGGTTGCTAGAGAGGGAATACCTTTGACCACTGATGCGCTCGACTTTCGACGTAGAGCTCGTTGGGAACCCCAAGAGGAAGGTACGATGAATATAGCAGCAAGTTTTCCCTTAGTTATGAAACCAAGGTTTAATCGAACCAGTAGGACCAAGGAAACACCCCAAAGGTGTTACTAGATGAGCTTTGGCAGGGTGCACTACCGGTGCTAGTAGCAACGTGGAGACCTACACAACACAACCACAGAACTTTGTCCCCAACTTGCGATGAGGTTGTCAACCTCACCGTGTTTTGTGGAAAACAAAGGATTAAACGTATCGAATGGAAAGAAGTAAAAGTTTGCAGAAAGTAAACACAAAGCAATAAAAGATTGTAGATTGTATGTAAAGTAAAAGGACCGGGATCCATAGTTCACTAGAGGTGGCTCTCCTTAGATAGATAACATGCTGGGTGAACAAATTACAGCGGGGCAATTGACAAACACCGAGAAAGCAATACATGCATATACTAATCATCTTGACTCCTCTGAGACTTGATTGGGCATTACAACATAATACATAGACCACCATCCAACTGCATCCATGACTAATAATCCACCTTCAGGTTATCATTCGAACCCCCTCCAGTATTAAGTTGCAAGCAACAGATTATTGCTTTACGAACTGCGTGTAAGTAAACAATATGATTGTTCTATGAACAAAGGATTTTTGTTTTCTCCCTAGTAGCAACAGCACATCTAGTACCTTAGAGATTTTTATCGCTTCCCCAGATTACCAGAGGCATGAACCCACTATCGAGCATAAATACTAACTCTTGGAGTTGCTAGCATCTACTTGGCCAAGATAGCTACTAACAACGGAAAGCATGCAAGATCTCAAATAACAAAGACATGATAGAATCAATAATCAATCTAAAATAGCATCTCAATATCCATCGGATCCCCACAAACACAACATGTATGAATTACAAATAGATGATCTTGATCATGAACGGAGCTCACAAGATCTAAACATGAAAGCACAAAGGAGGAGAAACCAGCCATCTAGCTACTACATGGATCCGTAGTCCAACGATGAACTACTCACGCATCACACCGGAGGCTTGCATGGTGATGAAGAAGGCCTCCAGGGTGAATTCCCCTCTCAGGCAGGGTGCCAGGAAGAGCTTCAGATCCCTCCCGATCTAGGGATGGAGATGACGGCGGCTACAGACTCTTTTGTGGATTTTTGATCAGGTACTTAGGGTTTTCGTCCTGAGGGCAACTTATAGGCAGAAGGAGAGGCCGAGGGGGTGCCAGGAGCCACCACACCACCCCCTGGCGCGGGCCTAGCCTGGCCGCGCGGCCAGGTGGTGTGGCCGGCCACTGGCCCTTCTCCGTCTCGTATTCTGGCACTTGATCACTTCCGGAAAAATAGGCACTTTGGCTTTTGTCCCGTCCAATTCCGAGAATATTCATTTTCTGACTTTCCTGGAACCAAAAACAGCAGAAAACATGCAGCTGGCACTGTGGCTCTTGTTAATAGGTTAGTCCAAGAAATCATATGAAAAGTATTCCAAAGTTGGAACAAAACACAAGAAAGTGGATAAAACCAAGCATGGAACATCAAAAATTATAGATACATTTGCAATGTATCAGCATCCCCAAGCTTAACTCCTGCTCGTCCTCGAGTAGGTAAGTGATAAAAAGAAATAATTTTTGAGGTGACATGCACCATAAAAGACTTGATCAAAGTATTTGCAAAACATTCAAGACTGGGATCATTAGTACTTCAATCATAACATGAAAGTAAAAGTTCTAGCAATAAGCAAAGAAACTATGATGCAACATGAAAAGGCACAAACAAAAGATTCATGAATAACACGCTTTGCAAAACGTTTGTTTGTTTCACATAAACAAAACATAGCATAATAGTATTCAGCTTGTCCCTCAATAGAGTATCAAATATAAATGCATAGGACACCTTCAAAGTTCATAAGAGTGACTAGATACAATAGTTTCAAACAAGCAATAACAAGTTATGCATCAATCAACTAGTCTTGGGACAATGCACATACAACTAAGAATGGCCACTATGCTCTCAAAGTAGGTGCATAAAGGTAGAAGGTGAAGAGTCAATATAATGGTGGAAGAAGGGCCTTCATAGAAGGAAGTAGGGATTCAAGTCTCATAAATATCTTCCAAAAATTATGGTACTTATAGCTTTCAGCTCTCATTGCCCCTATCATAAGCATCTTGAAGTGATTAAGGTTAAAGTGAACAAACTATGGTGTACATGCTTGACGAAGTATCAGTCAGAAATCTGATGTCCCTTGTATACGAGGGCCGCTCCTCATGCTACTCAAGTTTAGTCACCGGTAAGTTCTTGTCATCGTAAGTACATGTGTATCATTAAGAACCGCCAACGGGGTACCCTTTGCCCGATGATACGGGAGAATCCCCATATCAAAATGATAAGGCAAGCAGACAACGAGCATCTCAGCATTCTTCTTATTTACCATGGGAATATGGTGCTTTTTTCTCTCTTTCCTATTTTCATAGTATCTCTTTTTTTCTCTTTTTTTCTCAATATAGGACTCTTTTTTATAAGAAGAATGCTTCATAGATAGCTCATTATGGTTACGCTGCAGGTTTCCACCATGTCAGCATGGATTAGACCAACGGCCTAGGCGTTTCTCTAACACATATACATAACTCCATGGACTTACAAGCTCCCCTTTCATTTCTCACCGACGACATCCATATACAAAAGAGCATGATATCAACTAGGTACAAGTACCAAGTGCAATGTTGAAAGCGTTCTCCATGAAAGCATGGTTCTGCTAATTTCCAACAAATAAGTGCAAGCATATACAGCATAGAAGACACAATAGTTCAAGTTATTAAAGGCAAGTAAAGTAAGGCGTGCCATCAAGTTCGTGAGAGCTTTAATCACTAGTTTTCTCATAACAAGAGGAAGGTAAACAAAAGCATGAATATACTTGGAATAGCATAAGCTAGTAGGTACGTATGGTGAACTCTTTGGAATAACTTGGTTTAGGGAGTTGGATGCATGAGTGGAACTCATACTTTGTTGTGGAGGCTAGCAAAAGACTGGGAGCGACAAACTAAGAGAGCAATAATGGCCATAATCATACAGAGCGACAAAACATCATTGATCAAAGCATAATGTGATACTACAAGTTTAAAACTAAAGGATCATAAAGGCTATGGTGACTTGAGATAGTCATAACATAGTGTGAGCATGTGCCAAGTCAACCCAAATAAAGCATCAAAGGAGAATACCACTATACTATGCTTTAATATGCTAAAACAACACATGATTCATCCAAGGCACATTAAGCAATCTTAATTGTTTAAAACAATTCATGCTACAATAAAGAATACTAAGCATAAAGCCAAAACAATATCAAGCATGGCATGAGAAAGCATAGGCCACAGTCAAAAACGAGCTCTTTTTACCACATAAGTATGAACTTTCCTACTCTTTTCCAAAATCAAACCAAAGTATGAAAGAGGGGGTCCAACCAACTTATTCAAAACAGTAAGCAAACCAGGCAAACTAAAAACCAAAACAATAACGAAAAAGAAGACGCTCCAAGAAAAACACAACTGTGCATGAAACAATAAAAATGAAGCGTTTGTAAGAAACCTGAGATTTTTATTGATGAAGAAGGGGATGTCTTGGGCATCCCCAAGCTTTGAAGCTTGTACTTCTTGGATGTTTCTTAGGGTGACACGTGTGGCATCCCCAAGCTTGAGCTTTAGTCCAACATTCATCTCATTACTCATTCCTTCCATACACCTGAAATTTTTCCTTCATACAAAACTTCACACAATCTCATTAGCAACATTAGTGCACTTAAGATAAATAAGTCTCAAGGTTCAGTTATAGCACCAAATAAACTTCCACTAGAACACTAGATACTGTAGCACTTCCCTCAAAAAGCTCAATTCCCCAAAGGAACTCAAGAAGGAACTAACAAGAAGCAAATGCAGAAAATGGCAGAAATCTGTCAAAACAGACCAGCAGGTAAAGACGAATTTTTTAGAAGACCTTATGTTGCTCAAATCAAAAAGTGTTGAACTAACGAAAGTTAGATAACAACCTGGGGCAGAAGCGAAAAAAATTACAGCTCAATCCGACATACAGAGCTATCTCAGGAATGTTTAGGATGAAGCACAGAAATCTGTTTCGGGACAGCAACTTTCCCAATCATTACTTTACTCTCATTAGAGGTTACTCTTGGCACAAAAAGCAAATAAAAAGGATAAGGAGAGGTTTTTATAGAGGTAATAACTTCCAAGACTCTTCTAAAACTCTTGGGTTATCTCCCAACAAGTACTTTTCTTTAACGCCTCTAAGTTAGGCATAAGAAGCAAAGAAAGAATCAAGTGTTCTCAAATGAAGAAGCATTAAGACCAAATTTTGTTTTCATAGGAGAAGCAAAAGAAATCTTTTCTATCTTTTTATGGAAGTGTTCTATACCTTTCTTGAGTGGTAGTTGATATTTAATGGTTCCTTCTTTCATATCAATGATGGCACCAACAGTTCTAAGAAAAGGTCTTCCCAAAGTAATAGGACAAGAAGCATTGTATTCAACATCCAAAACATAGAAATCAACGGGGACATAGGAATCGTTAACCATAATAAGAACATCATTAAGACTCCCCATGAGTTTCTTTTTAGCATTAGCATCAAGTGGGACATTCAAATAACAATCTTCAAGAGGAGTCAAATCAAGCATATCATAAATCCTTCTAGGCATAATAGAAACACTACTATCAAGATCACACAAAGCTTTGAAATCGAAGTCATTCACTTTGATGTTAATGATGGGTTCCCAACCATCTTCTTGTTTTATAGGAATAGAAGCTTTATGTTTCATCTTTTCTTCTTTAATCTTTATGAGAGCATCAGTAATGTGTTTTGTAAAAGCCATGTTCATAGCACTAGCATTAGGACTTTTAGCAAGCTTTTGTAGGAACTTAATAACTTCAGAGATGTTGCAACCATCAAGATCAAAATCAACTTTATCATCTAAAGTAGTAGAACTATTAGTAGCCTCAACACTGGTGGTGGTGATAGTAGAAACACTAATGTTTCTAGCAATTTCATCTTCTCTTTCCCACTTAGCATGTAATTCAGCTAATAGTCTAACATTTTCATCAATTCTTACTTGTATAGCATTAGTAGCTGCAAAGGGATTCTCATTAGTTTCGAGTTTAGCAGCCATTTTATTCAAAGTAGATTGAGCTTCAGCCAAAGATGCTATATTTCTTTCAGCATTAGAGAGTTTTTCCTCAATAGTTTTATTGAAAAAAGTTTGTTTACTAATAAACTCTTTAAGCATAACTTCAAGTTCAGAGGGAGCACTCTTATTATTGTTGTAAGAATTTCCATAAGCATTACCATTGTTGGGAGGATATGGCTTATAATTGTTGTTACCAAAATTATTCCTATAGGCATTGTTGCTAAAATTGTTATTTCTTACGAAGTTCACATCAACTTGCTCTTCTTGAGCAACCAAAGAGGCTAAAGGAACATTATTTGGATCAATATGGGCTTTCCCATTAACAAGCATAGACATAATAATATCAATCTTATCACTCAAGGAGGAGGTTTCTTCAACAGAATTTACCTTCTTACCTTGTGGAGCTCTCTCAGTATGCCATTCAGAATAATTAACCATCATATTATCCAATAGTTTGGTTGCAGCACCCAAAGTGATGGTCATAAAGGTACCTCCAGCAGCTCAATCCAATAGGTTCCTTGAAGAATAGTTCAATCATGCATAAAAAGTTTGGATGATCATCCAAGCAGTGAGTCCATGAGTGGGACAATTCTTTACCAAAGATTTCATTCTTTCCCAAGCTTGAGCAACATGCTCATTATCAAGTTGTTTAAACTTCATTATTTCACTTCTCATGGATATAATCTTAAGAGGAGGATAGTATTTTCCAATAAAAGCATCTTTGCATTTAGTCCAAGAATCAATACTATTCCTAGTTAAGGAATTCAACCATTCTTTAGCTTTTCGTCTCAAAGAGAAAGGAAACAATTTCAGCTTAATAATATCACCATCTATATCCCTAGGCTTTTGCATCTCACAAAGTTATTTAGATGGGAAGCAGCATCTTCATTAACAATACCAGAAAATTGTTCTCTCATAACAAGATTGAGCAAAGCAGGTTTTATCTCAAAGAAAGTATTTTTAGCCATAGGTGGAGCAATAGGAGTGCTCATAAAATCATTGTTGTTGGTGCTAGTGAAGTCACACAACTTAGTGTTTTCAAGAGTAGTCATTTTTTTGGGTTTTCAAATAAGAAAGCAAACAAGTAAAACTACTTTTTTTGTGTTTTTTGAAGAACAAAACAAGCAAAAAGAAAAAAAGAAAACTAAGCAAAACAAAAACAACAAAGTAAAGAGATTGGTTATGAGGGACTCCCCTTGTGAAGATGTCCTTGACTCCCCGGCAACGGCGCCAGAAAATCTTGATGCGCTCGACTTTCGACGTAGAGCTCGTTGGGAACCCCAAGAGGAAGGTACGATGAATACAGCAACAAGTTTTCCCTAAGTTATGAAACCAAGGTTTAATCGAACCAGTAGGATCAAGGAAACACCCCAAAGGTGTTACTAGCTGAGCTTTGGTAGGGCGCACTACCGGTGCTAGTAGCAACGTGGAGACGTACACAACACAACCACAGAACTTTGTCCCCAACTTGTGATGAGGTTGTCAATCTCACCGTGTTTTGCAGAAAACAAGGATTAAACGTATCGAATGGAAAGAAGTAAAAGTTTGCAGAAAGTAAACACAAAGCAGTAAAAGATTGTAGATTGTATGTAAAGTAAAAGGACCGAATCCATAGTTCACTAGAGGTGGCTCTCCTTAGATAGATAACATGCTGGGTGAACAAATTACAGCAGGGCAATTGACAAACACCGAGAAAGCAATACATGCATATACTAATCATCTTGACTCCTCTGAGACTTGATTGGGCATTACAACATAATACATAGACCGCCATCCAACTGCATCTATGACTAATAATCCACCTTCAGGTTATCATCCGAACTCCTTCCAGTATTAAGTTGCAAGCAACAGATTATTGCTTTACGAACTATGTGTAAAGTAAACAATACGATTGTTCTATGAACAAAGGATTGTTGTTTTGTCCCTAGTAGCAACAACACATCTAGTACCTTAGAGATTACTTTCACTTCCCCAGATTACCAGAGGCATGAACCCACTATCGAGCATAAATACTAACCCTTGGAGTTGCTAGCATCTACTTGGCCAAGATAGCTACTAACAACGGAAAGCATGCAAGATCTCAAATAACACAGACATGATAGAATCAATAATCAATCTGAAATAGCATCTCAATAACCATCGGATCCCCGCAAACACAACATGTATGAATTACAAATAGATGATCTTGATCATGAATGGAGCTCACAAGATCTAAACATGAAAGCACAAAGGAGGAGAAACCAGCCATCTAGCTACTACATGGATCCGTAGTCCAAGGATGAACTACTCGCGCATCACACCGGAGGCTTGCATGGTGATGAAGAAGGCCTCCAGGGTGAATTCCCCTCTCCGGCAGGGTGCTGGGAAGAGCTTCAGATCCCTCCCGATCTAGGGATGGAGATGACGGCGGCTACAGACTCTTTCGTGGATTTTTGATCGGGTACTTAGGGTTTTCGTCCCGAGGTCAACTTATAGGCGGAAGGAGAGGCCGAGGGGGTGCCAGGAGCCACCACATCACCCCCTGGCGCAGGCCCAGCCTGGCCGCGTGGCCAGGTGGTGTGGCCGGCCCCTGGCCCTTCTCCGTCTCGTATTCTGGCACTTGATCACTTCCGGAAAAATAGGCACTTTGGCTTTTGTCCCGTCCAATTCCGAGAATATTCATTTTCTGACTTTCCTGGAACCAGAAACAGCAGAAAACAGGCAGCTGGCACTGTGGCTCTTGTTAATAGGTTAGTCCAAGAAATCATATGAAAAGTACTCCAAAATTTGGAGCAAAACATAATAAAGTGGATAAAACCAAGCATGGAACATAAAAAATTATAGATACATTTGCAATGTATCAACCACTTCCTCCCTGAGTTCGATAAACCTTGGGTGATCCACTTAAGGGAAAACTTGCTGTTGTTCTACAAACCTCTGCACTTGGAGGCCCAACAAATGTCTACAAGAATAGAAGTGCGTAGACATCAGAACTCTCTAATAGAGAATTAAAGACCATACTCAAGAAGACGGTGGACAAATCAAGGAAAGATTGGTCATACAAGTTAAATGTCACTCTATGGGCATACCATACTGCTTTTAAAAATCCAATGGGTATGACACCTTATAAGATGGTGTTCGGTAAGGCATGCCATTTACCTTTAGAATTGGAACACAAAGCTTTTTGGGCAATCAAGAACCTAAATTATGATCTTAAAGCAGCATGGGAAAAGCATTTATTAGATATCCATGCTTTAGATGAGTTTAGAAGTGAGGCTTATGAAAATTCTAGGTTGTTTAAGGAAAAAGTGAAAAGATGGCATGATAGAAAAATAGAGAATAAGACCTTTCAAAATGGAGACAAAGTGTTGCTCCATAATTCTCGTCTTAAGTTGTTTCCAGGAAAGCTCAGATCGAAGTGGGAAGGCCCATATATAGTTGAAGAAGCTTATTCATCGGGAGCAGTGAAGCTCTAGGGAAAAACACCCTCTCTTGCATGGGTGGTGAATGGACAACACTTGAAGCATTATCGAGTAAAAGAAGATATAAGTGCAGTCACCATAGAAGTGATCATCCCAGAAGAAGTGATTAAGCAAAGAAAACAAGGAATGGCAACTACAAGAAGAATGGACTCGAGACGAAATGAGTAGCACTATAGTCAAGCTATTGACCATAAAAAGTGCTTCATGGGAGGCAACTCATGCAAAGTAAAGGTTTGAGTAAAATTTTAATTTTTAACATTTTTGTTAAATAAGTAACATTTGATGCTCTAGCAAAGAACAAGGAAGATTGATAATGCCAAAATTGGTCGAAAATTTAAGCTGTTATTTTTCTGTCAAAACTTGATATTTCGTTAAGTTTCAGATTAATAAAGAATCCTTGGAGAAGCAGGAAATTTTTGGTGGACATAGAAGGTTTAATGACTAACTATACAGCAGGAATAAAAATTCCGGCCGTATAGATGCGGTCGTATAGTTGTTTCGACATCACCCTTTCCGTCCACGAAAGGTACTGATAGTTTAACGACCAACTTTACGGCTGGAATTAAAATTCCGCCCGTATAGTTGCCGTCGTATAGATATTGATGCCTTTGACAAAACTATTTCCTGAGTACTGATAGTTAGCGACCAGCTATACGGTGGGAGTAAAAATTCCGCCCATATAGTTATGGTCGTATAGATATCGACCCATCTCCAAAAAAAATATTCGGAGTATAGAGAGTTTAACGACCAACTATACGGCGGGAATAAAAATTCCCGCTCGTATAGTTCCGGCCGTGTAGGTTAGTTCCACCGTAGAAAAGATTCTATAGTCAGTTGATAACTATACGGCGGGACCTATACGGGCGACGCTCGTATAGTTGCTCATTATGAAAGGCGGATAGGGTTTTTGACCTCCCCTTTTAAAGTTGATCGCATCTAACCTTTTTCATTAAGTTTTCATAGAGCTACAGCCTCCAACCTTGAAAAATCCTCGCCATCCCTATACAAGCCCCTCTAACAACATCCATGCAGCGAAGCCATGCAGCCCTTCCATGTAAACAAGATCTAGAGGAAGAAAGAAGAGAAGCCCGTGAAGAGGATTGAAGAAGTAGAACTGAAAGGATCACCATCATCATCCAGCCTAGAGATCAAGCCTCTCCCAAACTAGGAGGACATGTTCCCGGAACGGATGGAGATGATGAGGCAAGCTCAGCGGGGAAAGAAAAAGGATGAGTATCTCCCTAATCCTTATCGTCACAACATAGGATCCTATTATAAACTTCCTCTTGGTCCATCACCTCTTAAACCTAAGAAGGTGTGGCAAGATGAGATTCATGATAAGATCTATGAGTTGGAAAAAGCTTCGAAGGCATGTGTTGAAACAATTGGAGAAGGAATTGACTCCTACTGGATGATGAGAAAAGACCTTGAGAAGAAGGCCGATGACATCGATGGTAGAGTTGGTTTCTTGATTAAAATTGTCTTTGAGTTGACAAATGAGAAGAAGTTCCTCAAGAAGAAAATGCTGAAGCTTCAATACGACATGGCCGAGCTCAGCATCCGCTTTGCAAGCATAGTTAAAGATGGCAACACAAAAGAAGAGGGCAACACTCTTCCTACCTAGGAGGAGGAATAGGTACCAACAAGGAGTTATTTGATCCCGCCTGGCTTGATTCCAAGCTCGAGGGAGATCTTTAAAGACCTTGTAATCTTTCTTATAAGTTTTATATCACTATTTTTGTTTTGCATTAGTTCAAACTAGAAATAAAAGTTTGCATCATTAGAATTCCCTTCAAGAATAGTCGATCCATTTTATGAAATTCCGAGTTTATTTTTATATATGGAGCAATATTGAGTTTCTGCTTGTCTTATTGGATATATGAATGGCTTGAGTATAATTTTACTTGCACTTGATGGTAGCAATAGTAGTCTTCCACACCGTTGGTATTAATGGAACATATAAAGATAATCTGGTCAACATGTTGTAAGTCTACGGTTTGATTTACAAAGAAAATTACCCTTGAACTAAGGAAAATAAAAGTGCTATCAAAATAGAGTGAGAACAAGTCGAGGTAGGATCTTCAAGTCATAAAAATGCTTCATATACAATTGAAAATTTGATAACTGATATCATTAAACTTTGAATTCCTACATGAAGTGGAATGTATGGCTAGCTCCTTTGCACAACACTTAAAAAAGTGTGAGCATATAAGAAAAGAGAAAAAAAGAAAGAAGAAAAAGAGTGAATGTGCAAAGAGCAAATAGGCATACGACACTATATTGTAGTATGACAAAGAGACACTTTTGAGATTTTGAATCCCAAGTGAATATGTTAATCCTAAAACACGTGGGACTACCTCGCTAACTCATTCGGTTGAACCAGATACTTTTATATTATGTTGAGATTCATCTTTTGTGAACTGTTGATCACTAAGGTGTGGAAGCCTGCTAATACTATTCATATGGTTCGAGTAAGTTACTATTCATGAACTTATTCCTATATATCATATATGATAAACACATGTTGCAACTGCCTCATTTATTTTATCGACTCAGCTTCATGAATATGAAGATCACATCCATTAAGCTAAACTTGCTCGGGACGAGCAAGAGTCAAAGCTTGGGGAAGTTGATGAGTGCATATTTGCATCATGTTTTATATTATTATTTTGCACTATAGATGTAGGATCTTGGTATTTTACGGTGCTCCCGCGCACATTTTATGTCTGTTTTTACCAGGATCGGGACATATGATGGATACAATGGACACAATTCTTGAAGCAGCTGTACTGAGGAGAAAAGGAGTCAAAAACAATATAAATTGCTTATTTGGGAGATACTAATAATACCATAAGAAAACCCGAAGCGAACAAGGCTTACAAACGGTTTAACGACCAACTATACGTCGGGAATAAATTTTCCGGCCATATAGTTGGTGCCGCCACCGCCTCCACAAATAGTTTCACCCCATGCAACTGGATCAGGGAGACGACATACAGAACAACCAGAATTCGCGAAAACCTCACCCCCGAAAGGCATCTGGAGGGGGAACTTGCCCAAGGGATCCATCTTCGCCCTACGCAGATCTTGGAGGCCAAGACATCGATCTCCATCTTCATCAACCACTGCACTATCACCATCTCCATCCATTCCATCTCATCCATCTAGATCTTGTTATAATTTCCGTACTCGTTGTGGATTTATACAAGAACTATTAATTTACAATTGTTTCCATTACCATTGCCATGATGTTGATTGCCTCCATGTCTGAGTAGATCTCTAGTTCTTGGGGAGATAGAGAAACCCTAGCATATGATTGAGATGAGATAGAGATTATTATGTTATACATCATTATGTGTATGTGTTAATTGTCTTCATCTTGATGTTGGGAGCTGTGCACCTCCTTAATATTTGCCTCCTACGGGGACTTGATAAAGGGGATTACTTGTTGGTAGACGGAGGGATGATAGCACTTACTATGACTATAAAGTTGTTGTCATTCTTTACGTACTAACTTGGAGAATCAAGGAGAACTCATAAATCCATGTCCATGCCATGGGAGAAATCTCTTAATAGCGGGATAATACGATTGATGTCATTTATCTGTCGGTTGTGGTTATGAAGGATGATGTGAGTAGTGGTTGCTGCCTATTTGTCCATACATGGAGCTCCTCTCACATACATACATATCATGAGAATATTCGTTATAATAATCTTGATTGCTTAGTCTAAATTGCTAGTGGTGTATCCACCACTCCTTGAGAACGCCTTTTTCCCTATTGCAGTTCCAAAGTTCTTTTACACACGCGATTCTTACTTTCTGTATTAAGTTTTACTTTACTTTAAATTGCCCCGTTCAACCAAAAACCCAAAAACAACTCTACTATTCTTGCATCTTAAATTTATTCCTTAAGTACTTCCTTTAGTTTTAGTTAAAAGCATTTTAGTATTTTGCCTACTACTCCATGTGGGATCGATATCTTTATTTCGAAACTAGCTACATACGATTTGTGCACTTGTAGTCATCAACGGCCCAGTTAGACGGATCCAGAAGGGAAACCCATGCCGGATAAAGGAAGGCTACGCAGGAGTCACCAACGTACTCGGAGCCTTGGAGTATAAGACACGAAAGACTAGTTCGTATTAGTGTGGGACTCTTTACCTTGTCTGGCAAGGACCTTTCCTTGTAACCCTAGGTTCTGGTGCCTTTATAAACCGGACCTGAGGGAGCCTTTAGGAAACAACCTATCAGATTGCTACGTACAACATGCAACACCTCGCACAGTGAACCTATCTCTGTAACTTGGCGTATTCCCATTATAGTGACTTATAGAAGGAATAGAGTTCCGCAACGTTGTGGGACTTGAACCTGGGTAAGCTGTGTTACCTCGTACCCGCCAACTCTCCTCCTTACCCCACATCTCTAAACACGCACTGTAAGGACCCCTCCATGGTGTACTCGTCAGCAATACCACGATAGTGGAGATCGCCGATGTCCTTGCCCTCAACGCAAAGGCCACTCTGTATGCGGAGTGTGTGTCGGTGATGGGTGACCTTGAGCCGTGTCAGGAGCCTCGAGTGGCGCTGAACGACGCCAAGCCGACGCATCACGACCTCCAACTGTAGCGGCCGTTTCAGTCGTCGATCGCGAAGTTGTTGACAACCTACCCTATGAACCCGTGGAAGCCCTTTATGAGGGCCAAGGGCGCAGATGGTGTCTCTTCATCGAAGCCTGCAGAATGAGAGAATAGTCTAGAGTGTAGGCTTATGTGGCGACTGGCCTTTTGTATAGACTTTTGTTGGTGAACAATATATTTTTGTCACTTGGTATTATGCTAATCGACTCATATCGAATCATAGAGATGGTCGGTTATGACTCTTGGTTGTTTGAATTGTGCGAGTCCTCGAGCGTATTCACTATTGGGTTTTAGTTGCGTGTGTGTTTTTAGTGTTATCGATGGTTGTTGGGAGCTGTTCAGTTAGCTTGAGTCAACTCACTGTGGCTCGTGGAGCCAGTCGCATGGCGACTACAAGGGGTACTCTGTACTTAGTGTTTTCCCTGAACGTGAGCGGATTTGTTTTAGCAAGTCCCCGAGCGTGGTACTTAACTATTTGAGTCGTATGCCCAAGGTAGGTGAGGATGTTGGGTGTTGTTTGTAGCGTGCTCTCCTCCTTGCTCGGAAAGCCAGTCGTTCGGCGAGTCCATGGCACACTCTCATAGTGTTTTCCCGAGCCATGTACGGGTTCGTTTTAAAACGAGTCCCCGAGCGTGGTACTTAACCGCTCGAGTCGCTGTGCGCAAGGATGAGGAGGACAAGGTGTTGTGGGAAGCACAACTAGTCGTCTTGGCTCGGGGAGCCAGTCGAGCGAGGTGACTCCGATGGTGGCTTCGGGTTAGCATTTTCGTGGGCAGTGCAAGATCCGAATTATTTTCGGTGCCCTTGGACCATACTACTTAGCCGTGTCGGTCGCTCAACTAAGGGTTGACTACCGTAGTTAGCATATTGCTGAATGTACAAGTGCGATAGGCACAAGGAAAGGCGAATGGACACAATTTGTATGAACAATATTTGTATTCCATCATTGGTACAGCTGGGTACAAGTTTGAGTTCTATGTGTAGAAATTTTGGAGGAGATTCACATTCCATGGCCGCTCGACGTCGAGCTGGCCGTCACCTCGTATATCGATGAGTTAGTAGGTGTCGTTGCCTAGGACTCGCCCGATGGCGAATGGCCCCTCCCATGGTGGGGAGAGCTTGTGCATGACCTTCTTGTCCTACATGAGTCGCAACATGAGGTCACCCTCCTAGAAGGTGCAAGTCCGGACTCGGCGATTGTGGTAGTGGTGGAGACCTTACTGGTAAATGGCGGTGCGGGAGTGAGCCAGGTCGCATTCTTCGTCGAGCAGATCGACCCTGTTTTGACATGCGACTTTGTTGTCTTCTTTCATGTAGTGGACGACTCGCGACGAGTCATGCTCCAGGTCGGTCAGCATGACGGCTTCGGTGCCGTACACCATGAATAAGGGGGTGAACCCTGTTGACCGGTTGATGGAGGTGTGAATGCCCCATAGAACAGAGGGGAGTTCTTCGACCCAGCATCCTGGCATCCGCTCGAGGGGAACCTACAGTCTTGGCTTGAGGCCGTGGAGGATGCTTTGGTTGGCACGCTCGGCTTGGCCGTTCGACTTTGGGTGGGTGACTGAAGCGAGCTCGAGTCGAATGTCGTGCTCCCCGCAGATGTCAGCCATGGCGCCCTTGGCAAAGTTGGTGCCGTTGTTGGTGATGATGTTGTGCGAGTAGCCGTACCGGTAGATCAGTTCATGGAGGAACTTGGTGGCGGTCTTAACGTCGCACTTCTTGATGGGCTTCACCTCGATCCACTTTGTGAATTTGTCAACTGCGACCAGGAGGTGGGTGTAGCCCGATGGTGCGGTTTTGAACCGGCCCACCATGTTGATGCCCCAAACGGCGAATGGCCATGTAATGGGGATGGTCTTGAGGGCCGAACCAGGGATGTGCATCAGGTTGGCATATTTCTGGCACCCGACACAGCGTTGGACGATGTCGACGGCGTCGGCATGCGCGGTGAGCCAGTAGAAGCCATGGCGCATGGCTTTGGCGACTAGCGACCTTGTGCCAGCGTGGTGGCCGTAGTCGCCGGCGTGTATGTCTTGAAGGATCTTGTGACCCTCTTATGGTTTTACGCAGTATTGGTACACGCCTGTCATGCTGCGTTTGTGGAGCTCGTCATTGATGATGACAAAGGATTTGCAATGGCGCACGATCATTCGTGCCTCTGTCTCGTCCTTGGGCAGGATCTTGTGCTCGAGGTAGGTGACGTAGGGTGTGGTCTAGTCGCCGGGCTCCGTGATCATGGCGACCAGAGTAGACTCAGGCTGCAGCGGTATCCCGATGTCGATCTCCTTTAGGGGAGACCGATGGCTTGTCGATGATGTCTAGGAAGACGCCCGGTGGTGGCGTTTGGCGAGCCGATCCGATGCACGAGATTGCGTCGGCCTCCTTGTTCTTTCGCCGGTCAATCCACTCGATGGAGTAGCCAGTGAAGTAGCCCCCAAGTGGTCCACCGCTTAGCGGTATGCTACCATGTTGGGGGTAACGACGTTGCAGGTGCCAGCGACTTGTGCGGCGACGAGGTCGGAGTCACCGTAGAATTTGAGGCGATTGATGTTCATCTCCTTGGTGGCTCGCATGTCGTGGAGGAGGGCCTCATATTCATCCACGTTGTTGGTGCAGGGCGTGAAGTTGAGCTGCAGCACGTATTGGAGTTTGTCACCCTTGGGGGAGGTGAGGATTATCCCAGCCCTGATGCCGCTCGCGTTCTTTGATCCGTCAAAGTGGAGGGACCAGTAGTGGAGGTATGGTAGCATTATGTGATGTTGTGCTTCCTCCCAGTCGGCGAGGAAGTTAGCTAGAGCTTGCGACTTGATGGCCTTGCATGGCTCGTACTTGATGTTGTGGACGCTGATTTCGACGACCCACTTTGCGACTCGCCTAGTCGCGTCGCGGTTGCGGATGATGTCTTGTAGTGGGGCAGAGGAAACGCCGTGATGGGGTGCTCCTGGAAGTAATGTGGGAGCCTCCTCTGGGCTCAGAAGACCATGTACACCAGCTTCTAGTACTGCGGGTAGCATTGCCTCAAATCGGTGAGGACCTCGCGGATGTAGTAGATAGGGCGTTGCACGAGGTGCTCCTTGCCCTCCTCCAGTCGCTTGATGACCATCACGGCACTGACGACTCGAGTGGAGAACGTGACATAGACGAGCATTGGATCCTTGTCCATGGGAGCGGTGAGTACTGGTGCCGTGAGTAGCACCTCCTTCAGTGCTTTAAGCGCGTTGTCGGCCTCGTTGTCCCACACGAACATGGGGTTCTTCCGCATTAACCGATAGAGGGGCATTGCCTTCTCACGGAGCCGGGGGATGAAGTGACTGAGGGTCGTGACTCGCCCTGCGAGCTTCTAGACGTTGCGCAGGAACTCAGGCTTTCCGAGTCGCACGATGGTGTAGATCTTGTAGGGGTTGGCCTTGATGCCTCGTTTGGAGACCATGTACCCTAGGAGCTGGCCGATGGGCGCGCCAAATGTGCACTTATCCGGGTTGAGCTTGATCTTGTACTTCCACAAATTTGTGAAAGTTTTGGCTAGGTCGACGAGTAGATCGCTCTGGCGAGTCGATTTCACCACCGCGTTGTCGATGTAGACGTGGATGTTGCAGCCAATTTGGAAAGCTAGGCACTCCTGCATGCACCGTTGGTAGGTCGCACCGGCGTTCTTGAGGCCGAACGTCATCGCGATGTAGCAGAGGGCTCCTAATAGTGTGATGAAAGCCGTTTTCTCCTCATTTTTGATGGCCATCTTGATTTGATTGTAGCCGGAATAAGCGTCGAGGAAGCAAAGTGACTCAGACCCCGTGGTCGAGTCAATGATCTGGTCGATGCGTGGGAGGAAAAACTCCTGCTTTGGGCAGGCGCTATTGAGGTTGGTGTAGTCGATACACATCCTCCATGTGTTGTTCTTCTTCAGGACCCGGACTGGGTTTGCCAACCACTTGGAATACTTGATGGGCCGAATGAATCCTACGGCGAGTAGCCGCTGCACTTCTTCAACGATTGCGCAGCGACACTCTTCATTGAAGGGACGCAATGACTGCTTGACGGGCTGTGCCTTGGGGTCGGCATTTAGCTTGTGCTCAACGAGTTCCCTCAAGATACCAGGCATGTTAGATGGCTTCCATGCAAATATTTCGCGACTCTCATGGAGGAACTCGATGAGCGCGGTTTCCTATGCGGGGCTTATGTTAGTTCCCACGGTGACCTTCTGGCTCGAGTCGCCTAGGACGAGCTCGATGGTGCGGGTGTGCATGGAAGCCTCGAAGGTTGCATATGCAGCGCTGGCCGAGGTGGGCTTCTTCAGGAATGTCGGGTCATCCTTGTCAGTGTTACTCACGTATTTCGCGAGCTCATCCGCATGGTTTGTTTCCTCGGTGATGATGGTGTTGGCGAGCTTGGCGCCGTTGTCCTCGCACTCCACGGCCATATCGGGGTCGCCGTGGATGGTGATAATTCCCCGCGGCCCTAGGAGCTTCATCATGTTGTAGGCATAATGGGGGGCCACCATGAACTTGGCGAATGTCTATCGCCCAAGGATGTAGTGGTACGGGTTGTGGAAGTCTACCAGCTCGAAGACGATCTGCTTTGTGCAGAAGTTTGCTGGCGTGCCGAAGGTGACTGGCAGTGTCACCTTGCCGATCGAATACGCCTTCCGACCGGGGACGATGCCGTGGAAGGTGGTGAGGGTCGATTCGACCATCGACTGCGGGAGCTGCAATCTCTGGAAGGTATGCAGGTACATGATGTTGATGGAACTCCAGCACGGTGGTGCGAGGATGTCGTAGTGGGCGAACATCATGACCTCATAGAATTTTAGGGTGGGCCTCTCCATGGTGGCGGGGATAAGAGAGTGTGAGGGTGGGGATTGACCGGCCCTCGCCAGGCATATATACATGGAGATGACAAAGCGATGCTGGAATCAAAACAGAATTTTCGCTTTTATGGATCACAAATACGGGGTATGTTCCGCCCTTGCTCTCGCGAAGGAAAAAAATGCATTTTTCTCGGCCCTTATACGCGTTTTAAGGGCATATCCACCAGGTCGAACGCGTCCGCACGGACGTGCGGGACGTGCGCGGCCTCCCAGCGGCACGACCCAACCATACAGATGCGTCTAGCTCGACCCATTTGTGCATCAAATTTGGGCAACAATTGCGTCAGCCCGGACATCGCGCTTGTCCTCGCACGTCCTCCCACTTGTTCGCTCGGGGCCTCTCTCTAGTGGCATAAGAGACACTATCCTCCCTCATACCCTCACCCTCCATATCCTGTGGCCAGAGGAGGTGCAATCGTTGCCGCTATCATTGCTCGCTGCCACCGTCGCCCCCGCGATATCGAGCAGCACCACAGACCACGCGCGTTGCCAGAGTTGACTGGACGCGCCGCAGGCCATCCTACCACCCCAGCCTCCGCATGTCGACTCGACGCGCCATAGCCTCTGGAGTGTGTCACGCACAACCTGTTCGGTCCTTTGTCTGAGGTGCGTTCGCCGGTCCTTTCTAGGTTATCTGGTTCGCTGCGGGAGTTGGCATGGCCATTGACGGTCGTATAGTGAACATATGAGTAGCAGTCGAAGGGCAACCGAGTTCTTCTACAAGAATTTCGTCAAGTCATCGTTCGAGGAGGAGTCTGATAGTGAGACCGAAGTTCTGCTGGCGGCTACACAAATGGGGCACGATCACTACCTCCTGCCGCCGCGTAGAGGTGGCTCGGCGAAGCGGCACAAAGCCAACCATGAACGCGACCGGGAACCTGGGATAATATGCCTTTACAAGGACTACTTCCACCCAACTAATTCGGTCTTCAAAGAGAAGGCATTCTGTCGCTGCTATCGGATGTCCAGGATCCTGTTCTTGGACATTCTCAATGGGGTGAGGGAGTAAGATAGCTACTTCGAGGCCAAGTACGAGTGTACCGGTAAGATTGGCTTCTCCTCTTACCAGAAATATTCTGCTACCATTTGGTAGCTTGCATATGGAGTGCCGGTGATCTCCTCGACGACTACATGCGCATGAGCAAGTCCACATGCCATGAGGCCATGTACCGGTTTTGTAGCATAGTTATTGCGGTGTTTGGCAAAGTTTATCTGAGTGAGCCAAACACCGAAGGCACTGCCTGCCTTTTGTCCATCAACGAGAGTAGAGGGTTTCCTATGATGCTTGGTAGCATCGACTACATGCATTGGCCGTGCAAGAACTATCCTTTTGGTTGACAAGGGCAGTTCAAAGGGCATGAGGAGTGTTGCACCATCATACTAGAGGCTGTTACATCACATGATCTTTGGATTTGGCACTCCTTTTTTGGCATGGCTAGATCAAGCAATGACATCAATGTGCTGCAGAGGTCTCCAGTGTTTGCTAGGCTCACAGAAGGCAATGCCCCACAGGTTTTCTATGATATCAATGGCAATCCATATGCTATAGATTACTATCTAGATGATGGTATATATCCCTCCCGGGCCACCTTTGTGAAGACAATCCGCAACCCTGGAGATGAGAAATGCAAGAGGTTTACGAAAGAGCAAGATGCCGCTAGGAGGGATGTGAAGCAAACATTTGGTGTGCTTCAGTCAAGGTGGATTATTGTTCGATGCCTTGCTAGAACCTGGAGCACGAAGAGAATGTGGGATGTGATGACTGCTTGTGTGATCATGCACAACATGATCATCGAGGACGAGTGTGATGAAGGCATCTTGGACCAAGGCTGGGATTTTCAGGGTCAATTTGTTGAGTCAGAGCCAGGTGTAGCGTTTCTTAGGAAGATTCATGCAAGTGCACGAAAATTTGCGTCACATGCACACTCATGACTGGCTTCATCTTGATTTAGTTGAGCATATATAGGTTCGTGCGAGAAACCAAATCGGTTAACCCCTTATTTATTTCTTGTAATTTGACTGATGTTTGGTTAATTTTTATCGAACCATATGAGTGTGAACTATTCATCAGCACTATTTTAATTAGATTACCTAATCTAGTTTATTTGCTTGTCAAAATATACATTTGTCTATGTACTTTGCGTTTAAATCTGCAAAAAGATAAAAATTCAGGGCACTGGCCAGAGCGAACAAAATGGATCGCGCCGCTGGGCGCTGTTGGCCGGACAGGCCGGACCAGACCATTTCGGCGGGCCGAGCCGGATGTACAAGGATCGATAGAGATGCTTAGGACATCTCCACCGGGCCGACCCAAACACGTGAACGAAACAGTCCATTTCTGTCTGTTTGGGTCGCCCCGCGGTCACTTTGGGGCCGCGGTCCGGCCTGTCCAGACGACCGCGCCCAGTGGCGCGACCCAAATGTCCGTTGTCCTCTTCGTCGGTAGATAATTTTGAGATGACACACAATTTAGTAGATAAGAAGAACATCATCGGTGCATAAATTTGAGACACAAGAGCTACAAATTAAATCTAGCGGAATACTAAATGAAACCCTAGTCGACGATCTTGCTTCCATTGTCCTCTTCGTCGCCATCTTCCGCGGCTGCACCGTCCTCCTTTGCCTTGTCTTCCTCGGCCGCACCGTCGTCGGCGTCCTCGCTGTAGCTGTCGAAAATCTCGATGATTCCGACGTGGAGCGCATCATTGATGGCGGAGGAGATGGTGCATCCCGGAACCGCCCAGAATTGCACCCCCCTTCACGGTTGCGGTCGTCAGGGTGGACCTCGCGGAGGTGTTCGTGGCAGATGGAAAGCGCTGCCCGACGCTCTAGCTTGAATAATCTCGGCCAATAGGAGCTCGAAGCCGCGTACCGGGGCATGGCCCTCTTCCATTCCGGGAGTTCGAGGCGGCGCTCCTCGATTCAGCGTCCCAACTCGGCACCACGCGGAACCAGCACCACCGGGACCCCGTAGTGCTGAGCTCGAAGCCTTCCGGGATCGTCGCGCGTGGCGGAGCGAGGATGCCATGTGGGCGAACATGGACGCCTCGTAGTTGTTCAGAGTGGGTCTCACCATGGCTGCGTCGAGGAGGGAGGTCGCGATGGGAGGGGAGTGCGGCACCGACGAGGGCTAGGGCCTGTTTAAGTAGAGCAAGCGCGGAGGTTCTCGCGCCTTCGCTCTTCATTGCCGGCGCGGGAACTCAGGCGGCGTCCCGTCAGTCACAGGTTGACGCGCCGGTCGACATTGATGGCGAAGGCTGCCGCGTTTGCGTCTGAATTGGTGCCACCGGTCAGGCTGGCCTTGCGTATGAATCGGTGTCGCGGTTGCGTATGAATCGGCGTCGCTGTTGCGTCTCTCGCTGGCAGATGGACCACTAGCGCGCGCGGGGATGGGGGACACGCCCTAGGCCAGCCCGTGTCCGGGCTGACCCAGTGGTCACGCAAATTAGGTGCACGGATGGGTCGAGCCGGACGCGTCCGGACGGATGGGTCATGCAGTTCAGACACACCGGGCTGATTGGGTTGATCCGGTGGAAATGCCCTTCCTGCAACTGGTCTGTGAGTCTACTATTACTGCCTTTTCTCGGTCAGTTTCCTGATCTGACGGCCTAGGCTGAGCGCGACAATGCCCTCAAGCCGTGAGGTCCATAGCAACTGGCCACATAATTTCTGCTACAGTGCCTGAAGTACTACACCTCTATGCTACGGTGATTCTAGTTCGTCCAGTTTCGATCTGAGGGTCGACGCAAACCCAAGCCAACCAGCATCTTTCCTCCAACCCCGGCCACCCGCATTGAGTGTGTCGTGCAACATGTGACTGCCGCGCCCGCTTGGTCAACACAATATCTCTGCAAAATATTCTTGACCTGGACGAGCTCGTGCCCAAGGGGCCCGTGACGTTTGACCGCCATTCCGTGTATTGACAAAACACCCACGACGAGTCCACAAGTCCTCCAAGCTAAGCCAACCCCGCACGTACGTACTCCACCATCAACTTGCCTTTCACCAAGGATTTACACATTTGTTTGCTTGCTTCCTCTTCCTTGCCCGACATTCCTACCTTTTCTCCTTTTTTTAGAAGAGAAAAAGCCCAAAGGCTCCAGCCTCTCTTGTCACCTCTACCTTGCCAAAAAAATTTTGAGGGCCCCCTCCACCGCTCTCGCGACACGCCTTCCGGCTCCCCTCTAGACCCCTCCCTTTTTCAAAAGAAAAAAACTTGCCATTTTTTTGAATTATACTAAGCGAAAGATGGGAAAGATGGGAGGTAACTCAAAGGCCAGTTTGGCACTGGCACACATTAATTACAAGGCCAAGCAATATAAAAGCCACAGAGTAAAACTAGTTTTTCCACAAGCTTTGGTTTGCTCCACCCTGTTTTTCTTCGCCTTTCTAATTTCTACTATGTCAACCGAGTGTCACGTCGCTCGCAGGCCGGTTCTCCGTTCAGCACGCAACCACGTCGTGTTTAAACCGTTCCCGCGTACGCAAGCCACCTTTTGGAGTGGGTTGCCGTGCACAACGTGCATGTTGCCTAGAGCCAAGGCATCCCGCGAGAACAGCCAAACGAATTAAGATGAAGGGCGTGTTTGGTCGTCTGTTTTACCATTTCTCGCATGGGTTAAGAAGAAATAAGACGTTTGGTGTATTGGATGGCATAGGTTCTTGCATCGCGCGAACTTTAAAACAACCCAAAAGTTGGCCCACTGGAAACGTAGCTGCGCCGTCCGTGCGAGCTCGGCGATGGCGCGAGCCGCGAGTTTCCCCCAAAAGCTGGCGGGAGAAAATTTCGTCACCGTCCGCTGACTCGCGCCGGTATAAATCACCACCCGTCACACCAACGTCCATCATCACCATTTTCCCCATTCTTCGAGCTCTCAAGCCGGCGAGGTTCTGCATCGCACAGCAGGTAAGCGGCGGGAGCGGCGGTGGTGGTTGTAGACCGGATGCTGTAGCCGTTCTTCTCCAAAATCTTCATCCTCGAGGTGCTCCGCTCCTCCGATGCCGGTGAGTTCTATCAAATCCCAGGTCTATTAGCTTCGGTCTGTTAGCCATGTAGATCTGATTGTAGTTTGCGGTAGATCCGGGTTAGTATGCTTAAGAAACTGCTAGGTACTCCCTCTGTTTCAAATTACTCCGCGCGCACGCTTATCTAGGTGGCCTAGTATTCTTTCATTTTTCATCAAAAAATTCTTAGAATTTTTGGTATACGTAGTACATATTTCATACTATCTATTTTAAACATTCCAAGAATTTTTTGAATGAGAAATAAGGGAGTACTAACCCACCTACATAAGCGCGTCGGCGGAGTAATTTGAAACAGAGGGAGTATAATCATAGATTAGTGTTTTCCTGAACTCATTGCATGTTTAGGCTTGTGTTCATGTGTGTAGTCTAGGTCCTGATACGTGCGATCGTGGATTCTGTAGGACATGAGCTACGATGACTTCAGTCAGGTCCTCCTGGATTCTCAGGAGACCTTTGTCGCCGAGACCTAATCCCAGCTACCGCCTCTAAGGCTCACCTATCCTTCGCACACAGAGATCTTTTCTTTGCCTCCGATGACCGGGTACACGGTAGAGCAGATTGCATAGCAAGCTGTCAAAATCATGGCCAAGAGGAAAGCCAAGGCTGGCAAAGCCCATAGCACAGGCCAATGCAAGGGGGTTAAGGGCACCATGAAGTGGGAATCGTTCTCCTCGGCATTCGTGCTCAACCAGATGTGCGAGATCATCAAGAGCAGCGTCAGGACGGAGAAATGGTTCAAAGAAGTGCACCTGAATACTGTTGCCCGCAAGGTGTTTGAGTTCTGTGGCATCGAGGTATTGTCCCAACAGGTGTACAACCACCTGCGTAAGTGGAGGACCAGGTGGATCCATATCTCCAAGATCAGAGACCTTAGCGGAGCTAGCTAGGACGAGGAGACCTGCACCATCATCTTGGAGGACACCCACTACAAGGGACACATCTCGATATTAACTAATTTCAGTAACATCTCCTTTAATTTCGAACACTAGACTCGCTAACCTCCCATGAATTCCTTGTCTCAGGATCACCCCAAGGATGCCGAGTATCTGAACAAGCATGTCGCCAACTATAGGCAGATGGAGGCCATCTTCTCCTTCGGCCTTGCCACTGGCAGGTTTGCAATGGGCTCCACTGAGCCTCTTGGCGAACCTTGCCCTGAATACGTACAAACTCAGGAGTTGAAGACAGTGGTACTTGATGAGGATACCGAGACTGATGCCTTTGCCGGTTCTCCTGCTGTCGGCGCTGGTCAAGGCGGCAGCAGAAATGCCTATGTTGCAGGTGGCTACAATCCTGGCAAAACGAGGAAGAGGTCGATCCTAGGGGAGGAAGACGCCGTTGCCATTACGTGCATGACCGACGTCGTGAAAGCGGTGGGTACCGCCATCACCACTTCTTCCCCTCCTGGTGTGAACCCAGCTCTGTACGACACCATCATGGCAGCCAAAGGGTTCAGCCCTGAGGCTCTGATGGTGGCGCTCAGCCACCTCTTCGACAACCGGGCTATGGGCAACGGCTTTGTTCAGATGGAAGAGGATCACAGGGATCTCTGGCTCAGGACCTTCCTGGCCAAGCACTACTACATGTAGTGCTTGCTCCCTTATCATGGAGATGGTGTCAGCCGTGCATGTATGATGAAGAAGAAGTTGTGTATTTTGAAGTAGCTAGGGACTTGATAAAAACTTATGTCTGTTTATTGTGAGGTGGTATATACTAACCCCTCACATGATGGAGAACTTATGCGGTGTTAGGATTGCACCCCTTTAGATGTGGTGGTAGGATCTCACCATAGATGTTGGTCGTGATTGGTTGGATCACACTAACTCGGTAGGTTGGAACTGCTGATGCTTGTGCCCATATGATCATGCATGCTTAACTAGTTTATGCTTGTGCCATGTGCTTGTAAAAATTAATTTGCATGCCTTAGTTGTAATCCTTAATATGTTGCTTATGTGTATGTCTCACAGAAATACAACTAGTACGTGATGTACTATGACAAGAAGCCGAGAATCTACAAGACATGGGAGGAGTGCAGCCAACAAGTGATGGGTTACCGGTGAAACCTCCATAAGGGGTTTAAGACTCTAGAGCAAGCACAAAAAGCCTACTCTGAGTTCTTAGCAGAGCGTCCGAAGAAGGAATAGCCTTTAGTACAAATGAAGATCAATTTCAATCCACCGACATCAGTTTGTCAACAAGTTCATCCACACGAGCAAGTTCCATCTATATAGGATGCAAGTATGATCAAAGAAATCATCATCATTGGCCTAATCATGTGGATTATCCACTACCAGTTGTTCTAATTCAGGTTGATCGATCATGAAAGATCTTAAACCCTGGTTGCTAGTTGGTAATCTCACCATTTTTCCATGCGAGGTAAGCATATCAGGCCGGATGCGGGCTCCCAAACGTGCAACTTTGCACCAGCAGAACCCAATCTAGAAAACCAAACAGAGTGGCCATATGGGCTCTCCTAGTAGGGAAACGAAAATAAAGGCAACCAAATAAACAACCCATCCTGGCCCGAGGGCAATCTCCCCCCATGCAGCACCCAACGGTCCAAGTCACAAAAAGGGAAAATTCTGGCCCAAGCAACCAAACACACCCTAAGAAATGATGCATATTTTTGCCAAGGGGACTGGGATTCGATCAAAGACTTTTTTAATCGGAATTTTGGTATTAAAAGAAACAGTGAAAAGTACAAAACAACTCAATAAAAATGAAAATTACATCAAATCCTTAAGATGCCTTTTATCTTCAACTGAGACGAAGAAGTCGCCGCTGCAGCTCCTCCTAGAGTTGGTCTGACTTTGTTGGTTGTAGACGGGAAGTCACCGGACGGGTCTAGAATACCAAATCCGTCCTCGAGACGAAGATGAAGGATGAAGCGCCGATGAAACTCCTTGACGATCCGATCATCCCCACGGCCAGAAGTAGTCCTTAAGTATCACACCACTCCCATAAGCTTCTCGACGTTGCCGCCAAGATGGGACTGAAGCCGGAGAGACTTTATTAGATAAGACGCTGCCGAGAGTAGTCTTAATATTTTTCTTTCTACTTTTTATGTAAAATTATGAACTATGTATGCACTTGGTATGTGAATGATCGTCGCAGCATCTTTAAAATATTCGGGAGTTGCATTTCTCAAAAGTAAGGGTCGGAAATCCCGGCTCGGATCTACACGGATGAACTCTGAACCGCAAATTGTGAATTTAGTGCCCTGCCAACCGGATTTACAGTTCGCCCATTTTACAGTGTATATTAGTGATGCTCTTAGTTCAGCGGCCAAACACATAGAAAATCCTCATACTATTGAGATTTCAACAAAACGAACAGGAAAGAGATCCTAGGGCCTCCCTTTAATGGCTGAGGTTAGCAGGCCAACCCATTTTGGACGTAGGATGTTTTCTAATAGGTACTTTTGGTTCGACCCACAGATACAAAATTTTGACCTCTGTCTGTTTAGGTCGAGGGTGCCTAGTGGGAGTGACCCATTCTGGCCGGACACGGCCAGCTGACCATTTCTTAAAATATTCGACCAATTGGCAATGCATTTCATCCAATTGATAATAAAAATAAGAAAATGTAGCAAATAAATTACCACAAATTACCAAATATCATAGTCCAAAAACCATAGCACCGAATCATAGTGCAAAGTAACATAAGTTTGATAGAAAATGTGCAAAAGAGGTAGATCTCATGCCGATAGATCATCGATGAGATTACACTTGGTAGTCGCAGATGTCGTTTTTCTTCTCTTCAAACCAACTCCTTTGAACCGGATCTAAGATGGTCAAGTCCATCATCATGAGCTTGGTCTCCTCGTGTAACATCACAAAACTTTAATCCAAGTGATCAAGATCAAATCTACCCAATTTAGGGTTAACAAAAACTTTTCTCGTTTAAAATCTTTAAGTCTTCATATGTGTGTGCATTAAAATAGGAATTGTTTTGAATTGCCACCATTGAGTGATATATTGGTTGTAAAATGGTTCTATGATGAATGTCACATCATATAGATCATTCCCAAGCAAAAACCAAAGAAAAAGAAATAAAAAAGAATTAAATAAAGGAAATGGTCACTTTTGCCATTTTAATCACCTAGCCCACTTTGGCTATTCCTAGCACTCAAATTCAAACAGAAACAATTGTGGATCTTTCCACCCCTTGCTAGTACAAGTAGTGATGTGCCAAGGCCCACTTTGTGATCCAACAAAAACATTTAAACTCCAAATTTAAATGACATTGGAAAATTGAATCTAGTTCATATGTATAGATCACCCTTTTTCAAAACCATCCAAATGAACTCCATTTCAAAATCCCAAGCAAACCTAGATGCTTAAGAATAAGATAAACCACTCCACCAAAAATCTTTGAAAAATTCAAATCTTTTGTTCATGCGGCCATTTGGTCGAACACTTGGCATGCACAGAACTAACTCACTAGTGATATCACTGTTTCTACAGAAGTTTGCCACCCAATTGAACCCCTTTTACTCCCTCTGTCCCTCCTAGCTCTAACCAGGCCTAAACTAACCCATCCCCTAGTCCCCAGCGCCAGTACCATGCCACCCCGATGCCATGCTCGCCGGTCGAGCATGCGCAGCTCGCAGCAGACCGCCAGCCCTTCTCCGCCGCTCCAGGAAGCAAGGCGCCACCTCACCGCCGCCCACGGTCCACCCCACGGCCCCTGCTAGCCCTGGACCGCCGAGGAAACACCGCGCACTAAGTCTCTACGCTGCGCCAGAGCACGCCGGAGCGCCATCGCCGCCAGCACGCCACAGACCGAGCCTCGACCACAGACCGCGCGCCCCGCTCCGCCTTGAGCCCCTCTCCCTGCCAGACACGGCCGTGCACCGCCACGTGACCCACGATCGCCGAGAACCGCATCGAGCACCACCTCTGTTCCCTAGAGCGCGCGACGCTCCCGACCGATTGCCACCGCCCCTAACGTTGCCATTAAGCTCTAGATTATCGCCAGGGAACCGCCCACCGTCCGCCTACCTCGCCCACGCCGATAGCCCCCTGTGCCGTCGTCACCGATGAGCTCCACCCATACCCTTCGGTCCCCTCCTCGAGCCTATATAAGGAGGCCTTCCCCGGCCTCAAACGCCACACCATTCCACTCCCCTCTCTCCACCAGTCCTTCCCACCTATCGCCAGAGCCGCTTGAGTAGCCCATTGCCGGAATTCCGCCGGAGACAGGCGCAACAGAGGAGGAGAAGCTCCCGTCAATTTCGTCCACCCCAGCCCCTGCCACGACCTCGCCTGAGTTTGCCGTCGTCGTCTCGTTCGGTCGCCCCATCGCCGCACTAGTTGGAGCCCCGGTACGTCCCCACTGCACCCCCACCGACCGCACTAGGGTTTAGTCTCGCCGGCGACGTGTCCGTCGTTGACGACGACCGTGAGCTGTTGATCTAGGATCTAATCGTGTGGTCCTTATCGCCCCGTACCGCTTCACGTTTAATGAGTCACTGACAGGCGGGACCCCCCTATCAGCAGCCCTCAGTGTCGCGGAGTGAATCTGGGCTGGCCCAATTAGTTTCCCGCGCTGGCCCTGTGATTCAAATAAATCTTTTTCTTTTTAGATTTAGATTTAGTTCTGTCCCTTAGTTTAAAAATCAATTCAGAGAGTTTTACAAATCCAAATTGAGTGATTCCAATTTTGTTGGAAAGGTAATGAAAATTGCTATCCAAGCCCGTTGAATTTAAATCATTTAGAGTTAGAGATCTCTCCTAGTAAAAATAATAAGACAGAAGCCTTTGCACATTCCAACATTTTTATAAAATCAGCCATAATAGCTTTGGAGTTGATTCCAACTCTCAAAAATCACATTTAACCATTCCTATCTAAATATGTAATAATATAAAGGTTTACATATAGTGATGCTATATAGGCATTTATAGTCACTTTAAATCATTAAGTATTAAACTTAAACTTATTAAAATATGATCCAACCTTTAAATCACATTCTCATATATTAGAATATGTGGTGATGATATGTGTCCACATGATATTTTAATTGGAGAATATTAAATCTTAGTTAATTTCAATGAGTAGAAATTACTTTTCTCAAATAAAAAAATGAAGCTAGTTCATTAAACCTTGTGATGCTTGTGATGATAATAGATCATCAAATGTGTGCCTTAGTGTGCTAAGTAGACTAGTTAAGCATTGTTTGGTGATTGTGTATCCCGTATATATTTATAGACGATAGTACCGACCAAGCTTTTGAGGAGGAGGAGTTCTACCAAGAGGAGGAGGAAGAAAACGTCAACCACTACACTACACTACACAAGGCAAGCCATCATTAACAATGCAAGCTAATATTTGCAAGCTAGATAACCTAAGCAACATGCATTAAGCATGCTTTGGTTATACCCTTTGACTTATACCTACTCTAAGTTTTATTTACAAGCTTTACTTTCTTTACTTTACCAAAGTTCTTTACCTTGTTTATAGGTAGCATAAAGAGTATAAAACTTGACCTATCTAGTTAGACTTAGATGTCATTCTATGGCATGAGATTGAGATTAGAATCCTACCTTAGTGAACACTCTTAACTTAGTAGTTTAGAGCTAAACCAAAACTTGATTCACTCTAGATGGGAATACTTGGTGAAAATGATTTGTGAAAACCTTGGAATGATGAGTCATTCTATTGAGATGTTTTGATAGGTGTTGAGAAACACAAATGGTTTATGATGATGATGATGAAAATATTGAGGCATGAGCCTTAGCCCTTTTTACAAAACTGATGATTGGGTTCGGATGCGATACCATTCCAATTTTACCGTACAACCACAATACCTGAATTGGGTAAGGCTTAGCCGGAAGTTTATATGCATTAGTATTAGTTCCCTCGCGGGAGAGGTCTGAGCTGAGGCTACCTCTCAATGTTGTCCACCTATACAGTGCCTAGGATGACAGATGGTCATGGCTGGGAGGCCATACTCATAGGAGAGGTGCTTATACTAGAGTGTGTAAAGGAAAGGTTATGTTTGATTATCTGCATACTAAGTATGATGATTCAGGGTTATCCCTAACAGATGTATCGAATCTTGTGGTGAAAGTGTACCACCTCTGCAGAGTGTCAAACTATTCGAATAGCCGCGTCCGCGGTTATGGACAATTGGAGTGGCCATACTGTTCCGTTGTCAGATGTTTTCAAAATGACTTATGAAAAGAATTGTGACATGACTTGACCACAACAGAGTTGTGACTATGATAACTAAGTTCCCACTTAGGTGATTTCAAACTTTGTTTTATCTTTCTTTGTTTATGAACTCAGCTTAGGTTTCAAACTTAACTTTACAAATAGACTTAGAGTTAGCATTTCCTACTAGAACTATCCTATTTGTTAGTGATAGTTTGCGAGTACTTAAAGAGTACTCATGACTTTTGTCCCTGGCTATTCCCGTGGCCAGACTATGAGGAGGACTACCCTGAAGGAGGACAATAGGACGGCTACGACAACTAGGATCATCTCCCATCGTCAGCATTGCCTATGACTCTGAAGATGGACCCCACCGCTACGTTATTTATTCTGCAGCTTGATTGTACTAAGACTGGATCATGAGATCCTTTATTTGTGTAAGACCTTATTATGGCTTGTAATGGATGATGTACTGTGATATCCAATCCGTTATGTCTCGCAAAAATAGTAATCCTAGGATTGTGATGTATGGCATAACAGGCATCTGGGATTAAAAATCCGGGTGTTGACACCTCGGCCATGATCTTGGCCTCGGTCTCCTTGGGGATCCTATTGGGTCCTACGGGGCCCCTTGCTGTGTTGCTGCGCGAGGTCGTTGGAGCCTAGGGTGCAGTTTAGGTCGATGGGCGTGGCCGCCGGTTGTGCATGGTCATCCGACGACGTCGATCTTGACCCGCCCGGCCAGGAACACGATTGGCCGTGTGCAACGGCAGCAGTTGTGGGCGAGCGTGGACGTAGTGGTAGCCATGCGACGGCCGAGGTCAACGAGCTTGTGGAAGATGCGCCTGCTCTAACGCTCGCCCCAGCCATTGCCAAGACTTCCAGCATGTTAGGGTTGTGGAGGAGAGAAGAGCATGGGAGGCTATACCAGAGGCGGCTAGCTTGGCCGTGGCTTCCGCATTGGCCTTGGCCCACATGTCGGCGACGTTCTCGACGTGCTTGGCTTTTGCGAGGGCGGTTTGTGCTTCCTCCTTCCTTTCCTTCACCGAAGCACGGCGGACGGCGCGCTTCCTACTCTGCTCCGTCCACTCCTCGGTCGTCAGCTCCTTGTTCTTCTGCACAGCCTTGGGCTTGGCCACCCTCTTCGCCTTGGTCGGATGTTTGGTTGTTGTGGCTGGGGCTAGGTCAGCAACGTCGCCGGATGGGTATCCTTCATCGCAGGCTAGAAGTTTTGGCGTCTGCCGATATCAATTTTGGTGGGCAGTGAAAGGGGTGGAGGTAGATTTTAGGAGAATGGGGTTTTTCACCAACTAGCTAGCGGGTCAAGGGAGGACCAGGAGACGGCACGCCGACAAACTCGCTATCCGTGCCAACGCAAAACGAACGCAAATTTAAGCTCTGAATAGATTGTCTCCGACTCTGCGCAGCGTTGATAGATCGTTCGAACAACTGATGGTCGGTCGGCCCGCTGGAGATGCGCTTACAGTACATTAGTTTCAGCGGATCGCAGAGCATATGCAAGCTTTGTTAAGCAGATTACAAAGCTTAACGGCAGCCTGCTAACTACAAAAGCTTCGTTTGCTTACATTCTCTCTAAGCTTCTTACTCTAATACCAGTTCATTCCTAGAGCTCCTCGTGCTCGTGGTCTCCTGGTCCCTGCTATTATGCTCGGCCGAGGCGTCGGTGACGCAACTCGACCATAGCGGGGACGCCGCCCGCCGCGGATGACGCGCGTCAGCTCTCGCGAAGAAGTCGATGAACTGGACGCCGCCGCTCTGGACGTCGTGGACGGGATCTTGGGGCGCTTCGGCGGTGTCGATCCGGTCATCGGCAGCGGCGGCGGCAGCTGCGCCCTTCTTCTTCCTGAACACCCGGCAGAGCACCCAGCCTTCCGCAGGGTGAGCGGTGGCGTCGCTACCCTGCGCGCGGCGGCACGGGGCGAGGCCGGCGCCGGCGAGGCGGTACTCGTGCATCACCCAGTCCGTCTTCATCCCGCTCGGCGCCTTCCCCCTGTAGAACACCAGCGAACGCTTCATCCCCACCACCACGGCGTGGCGGTCGCTGCCCCTTGGCACCGGCACGCTCACGGCGACCTGCTTCTCCTTCCCCGTGGCCTTCCAGTAGCCCGCACCGGTGGCACGGTTCGCGCGGCGGCCCTTCACGTACTTGGCCTCCTTGCAAGTGAAAAAATACCTCTCCTCAGTCCACCCTGGTTGGTAATCAAGCTAGCAGGAGTAAGCCCAAGAATCCCAGCTCCCTAGACGCGCGTTTGGAATTTGGACGGGGACGGGGAGCGGGGGGGGGGGGGGGGGGGGGGGGGGGGGGGCACCTGGGGGCAGGAGGTCGGAAGGATCGTGGGCGAGGATGCGGACGTCGGGGATGTCGACGGCTGCGGGAAGCGGCGACGAGAGCGCCCTGCGGCGGAGGTAGTGCACCAGCAGCTCCTCATCGGTGGGGCGGAACCGGAACCCCGGCGGCAGCCGAGCCTGGAGCCCGCTCGCGTCCACCGCCACCCGGCCTGCCACCGTGGATTCCTTCGTCTCCATGTGCAAAATTATGGACCAAATCAGAAGGCGCAAGAAGCGGCTCAACTAGTACTAGGTTGCCGGTTGTTCTTGGAAATTGATTGGATTTTTGCGGCTCGCAGTTTGCCGGCGGCGGTGAGCTTGCGGTTGAGTGCACAGAGGGAGGGGGGAGGAGGAAAAGATAGGAGACGACGGATTTATACAGAAGACAAAGAAGATTGTGTGCGGAGGGAGGAGGCAGTGGCGTGAGGGAGACTCAACCGCTCTGGCTCTACCCTGTTTTATTAGCAACACACTCTGCCTCACTGTGTTGTTCTCGTTCTTCTGCTTTCTGCTGCTGAGAGCACCTCGACTGGGTGTTAACGGGCCGAAATCCGCCGCTCTCGGACGGACGTAACTTTTGGTATGGGTATGATCGATTTCTCACTCGTATTCGCAGACGTGGTTTCTAGGTAATACAAAAGCGATGATTTTTCGCTCAAATTCGGCTCAAATTCAAGGTGTAGGCATAAATATGAATACAGAACAATGTTCGGCATAGTTCAGCATGAAATTAAACGTAGTTCGGCATAGACTGAAATACAACATAGTTCGGCCAGATCATGCTCGACATCTACGTGTTGCCCCATATATGCTCAACCAGATCATCCTGCAGTTGTTGATGCATACCGGATCTTGGATCTCCTGACACATGGCGATGGATGCAACCTACGATGGCGGCACCTGGTGATCAGGCTCTACAAGGGGTCCCTGTCTGTAGTATGTCTCGTCCTGCTCGACCAAATCCACTAGGTCCTTTCTCTCATCCTCAATGATCATATTGTGCAAGTTCACACAACAGTTTATCACTTCCCACATCTGATCTTTCGACCAGGTCATAGCAGGGAACCGGACAACTGCAAACCTCTGTTGAAGCACACCAAATACCCGTTCCACGTCTTTTCTGCAAGCTTCCTGTTCCTTGGCAAACTGAGAATTCTTGGGGAGCATCGGGCTTGAGATAGTCTTCACAAATTTTGACCATCTTGGATAGATGCCATCTGCAATATAGTATCCCTTGTTATAGTGGTGCTCACTGATCTCAAAATCCACAGGGGAGCATGACCCTCAACAAGCTTGGCAAAGACATTTGAGGACTGGAGTATGTTGATGTCGTTGTTCGATCTTGCCATGCTAAAGAAGGAGTGCCAAATCCAAAGATCATGTGTAGCAACTGCCTCGAGTATCACAGTGCAACCTCCTTTGTGGCCGTCGTACATTCCTTGCCAAGCAAATGGACAGTTCTTCCAATGCCAATGCATGCAGTCGATGCTTCCAAGCAATCTAGGAAATCCTCTAATTTCATTGACTGCGAGGATCCGAGCAGTGTCTTGAACATTGGGTGTTCTCAAGTAATATGGTCCAAACACTGCAATCACTGCCATGTAGAACATGTACAAGCAATCAATGACGGTGGACTCAGCCATGCGGAGATAGTCATCTGCACTGTCACCCGGAGCTCCGTATGCTAGCAACCTCATCACCAATGTGCACTTCTGCAGTGAGGAAAATCCTACTATGCCGGTGCAGTCCTTCTTGCATACGAAATAGGGGTCGAACTCCCGGATGGCATGCACAATGTTGAGGAAGAGTTTCTGGTTCAACCTGAAATGACACAGAAACACGGCCTCTTCATGCAGCGGCTCGTCGGCGAAGTAGTCGGCATACAACATGCAGTAGCCCTCCACCCGCTGCCTTGTTTTGCACTTTCGGCGACGCTTCGTCGAGCCTCCACGCTTCGGCGCTGTAGTCTGCATGTACAACCGGGCCAAGGAGGCAAGGATCTGCATGTGCTCTTCATCTTCGACGGCTGTGGTGGTCTCTTCCTCCAGCAATAGGGCAAACATCTCCTCGTCGTCGGAGTCCATGGCCGAATGGGCAAAATGCCGAACACTTCATGGGGGAGGTGGTGGAGCTCGCGACGAAGCCAAGCTGCGGTGAAGTTGGGATGACGAAATGAGGCCTAGGCAGAGGGGAAAGGATGCGGTGGAGGCGGCAGACCTATCTACAGGCGTGGTTTCGGCTTGGCGCGGTGGGACCTCGCTGGCGACGACATGGCGGCGACGAAAGCTCTCTGGCGTAGTAGAGCCGAGTCAGGATGGGGAATGGGGTTATCTCGTCGACAGGGTTGACCCACCTATTTTTCATTGTGTCCGACGTTCCTAGGCGGTTCCCAGCGTCCTAGGTTCGGCCTGAAAACGCCGGATAAAAGTTGAGCCAAATCTGAACCAAATCGGCATTCTGGAAACATGACTGGGTGAAATTTCGTGGTCCGGACGAAAAAATCGCCCTAGAAACGCCCTCCTGTAGAGCCAAGTGGAGATGCTCTAAAGAAGAAGAAAGATGTTTTTTTTTGAGATGAAGAAAGATGTTTGGTTGCTTGGACAAGATGTGAGGCTCCAATTAGCGGGTGATGCACGACTACCGCCTCGCCTCATGCCACAGCGCGCGCAGGGTAGTCAGGTAGCCACGCCAGCTTAGCTTAAAGAAAATTAACCGTTAATTTTACCATTAAAATATAATTACATATCACAAAAACTTACTTTGAATACGAATTCAATTCAATGATATATAATTCAAAATTTGTTGAACAAATTAATGATCACAATTTTTCTTAAATTACATGTGTGCATGTTAAAATGAAATACTCCCTCCATCCAGGATTAGATGCTAGAGATTCGTCAAGATTCACATGTATCCACACACTAAAACTTGTCTAAATATATGCGAATTTTGACAAACCTGAAACATCTAATTTGAGACGGAGGAAGTAGATGGAGTAAGTAATATCAGCATTTAAAAAAAGAGATTTCTATTTTCGTGCTCCTGGTTCGTTAGTTGTACTCAGTTTTCCCTAGCCGCTTAGTTTTTCCTCACTTTTCCCCTCCCTCCATTCTAAAACCCTCATATGCGCTCGGATGGGGGATGACGTCAGGTCAAAGGCTTGACCGTTACATGCTGAGATGTGGGACCGTGTTGGGTGGGTCCTGCGTTGAGCGTTACGTTACATCGCCTCGACCGTTACATGCTGACAGGTGGGGCCGTGTTGGGACGGGTCCTGCATACGTGGTGAAGGGTAGGGCCGCGTTGGGACATGTCTTGCATACGTGGTGAAGGGTGGGGCCGCATGGAGGCAGGTCGGACCGGCCATTCTCGCTCTGAGCCTAGAATAGCTCCTACACCGCCCCTCCGCTCCGCTCCCCCGCCGTCGTGCCCTCCTACCTGAGAGCCTCTCCTACCTTATGTCATCCTCGGCCCCCGAGCCGCCCCCTCCCCTAGCCGTGGATCCCACTCCAGCTCCGCTTCCTCCCCCGCTAGATCTACCCCTTTCGCGGAATAGTATGCGATGTCGGCGGGTGTACAGTTCCTTCCCATCGAGCGCGGAGAAGATTGGGTGAAATCGGAGGGATCTAACGCATGGATTCCATCTGGGTAAGTATTGTTTCCATTTATGAATTGATTATAGGCAGTAATTGAGCGCGAATCATGGGTGCTCAGCTAACTGCCTTGCTTTTCGAATAGGATTGATCTAGCGCTGGCATTTCGGCTGGCGGTTAAACTGGATACTAGCGTAATTCGTGGTTCTAAATGGTATCTCTCTGGATTTTACTTCCAAGTGGTGGTTGCAACCTCCATAACTCTCAAAGATTTGAAAGATTAAATATATTCTAATTTCCCCTTGAGCAATGACGATTCAGTTAATTTGCAATATTTCAACATTAACGAGCAAAGATTGCTCCCAATAACTAGCAAAGCTGATCTGGTAATGCTTTTCCCTTTGAATGTTGTCGAATGTTTTGGCCAAATTCATCTTCATGTGCAACCTAAAGTTGAACACACGGGAAAGAGGGCTAAAGCATCATCTGGTGGTCAGGCATCATTAGGTGGTCGGGCATCATGTGTCTCTACTGTCTCTGCTAATAGTGTGCGCCCCGCGCTCCTTGTAGGTCCACAATAGTACCATCTGTTCGCACTGCGAGTGTAAGCCAAATTGCTCGTGCGGCCGATGTGGAGGACGAAGCAGAGCTTGCCGAGGGAGCGCCTCCACTAGATGATGAGGATGACTTGATGTTTTCTGAATTGGTAGATGTTGGGTTCGCAACATAGAAAACAAAAAAATTCCTATGGTGGGAATTATACGCCAAGATCTATCTACTAGATACAAGCAACGGGTGGATATACATCCATGGAGAACTTACCCTCGAAGACAACAAAGCTTTGTTAACGAGATGGAACTCGTGGATGATGTAGTCGTACACTTGCTGATCTCAAGATCGTGATGAAGTCCAGCAGGTCCGGCTCCAGCACGTCCTTCAGATCTAGCTCCAGCAAGTCCAGCACCACCAAGTCCAGCACCGCAAAGCAGCGGTGCATCCGTGATCGCACACACGTCCGGTACCCCGACAACCTCCGTCCCTCGCTCCAGCAAAGCAGCGGAAGCAGCAACTCCTTTCTAGATAAAGCCACCGGGAACATGTATCTCGCTAATCCGAGACCATGGGGAATAACTAGAGGGGGAGAGAGATCCTTCACGAGGAGGTGTGAGGAAGAAAGAGTGAGAGGGGGGCCTTTTATAGGAGGAGGGGAGGGTGTCCCTTCACCTCCCCCATTCATGTGGTGGTAACCCCCTCCACATTAAAATGCCCCTTCACATTCTCTTTTAAAGTCTCCACTTTAAATGCATTAAATTTCTCCAAATTTAATGCTCTCTCATTTAATAAAACTCTTTTATTAATTGTATTCAGAATTTTGTTAATTACTTTAATTAAAAAACATTCACATAAAACCCCCAGCAACATTTCAATATTACATGCAGAACCAATTTTAACAATTTCATCCGAAACAGTTTCGGTATCTATTCAAATAATTCTAGCGCTTTCTTAAATCTTTATCTGAAACATATTTACTCCAAATGGTGTCGGTATCCCTTAAGTGTGTCACCCTATGGTTCGCGAATAATGCAGACATGATCGAGACCCCTCTCCGATCAATAATCAGCAGCGGGACCTGGAGATCCGTACTGACTCCCACATATTCAACGATGACTCTTGTGATCGTGTGAACCTTTAATGTCGTAACTAAATCCCTTTGTCTCGCGATATATTACATGTCCGAGATTCGGTCATTGGCATCCAAATACCTAGTTTGATCTCGTTACCGACATGCACTCTTTTCTCGTTCCCGTGATATAACATTCTAGTGATCACATCACTTGCTTGCAAGCTATTTCAATGTGATATCACCGAGAGGGCCCAGAGTATATCTATCCGTCATCGGGATGGACAAATCCCACTCTTGATCCATGAGCCTCAACATAACACCTTCGTAGCACTTAACCCACCTTTATAGTCACCCTATTACGGTGTGACGTTTGATGTTATCAAGATACTCTTCTAGTGTTAGCAATTAACATGATCTCATAGTCTAAGAACTAAGATTACTTCGTATGATGTTATAGCAATATAAACATAATGAATCTGATCGTAATGCTATACTTCGGATGAATGTTCGTCACATCATTCCACCAATGTTGTGACCTCGTTATTAACAACATCCAATGTCCATGATCAGGAAACCTTAATCATCTTGTTAATCAACAAGCTAGTTTATATGAGAGGCAGTACTAGGAACTTTGTATTTTGTTTATTAAACACACATGTACTAACGTTTCCAGTTAATACAATTATAGCATGAAACATTTATCATAAACATGGAATAAGATAATAACCACTTTATTATTGCCTCTCGGGCATATTCCCTTAGTCTCCCACTTGCACTAGAGTCAATAATCTAGTTTGAAAAACTTTGCATATTGAACACCTATGGCTTTCTGGTGTTGCATATACGCGATTGCTAGTGGTTAACATAATCTACGGATCCGACAGTTTCAGGTCCGTGTGTATTTGTATGTCTTTGCGTCTCTACGCATCATTCATTCTCAAATGAGATGGCATTGTATAAATTTGGTCCTTTGGTGAGACCTTTAGTTCGTTCGGGTTAAAATATGTTGATATTATTGTCATACAATATATCTTCATAGTATTAGCCCATTTTGAAACACACCTAGTTTGATAGCAAACTTCTTAACACAAATGCCCTCCTTTGCTGCTACTATAGCAGTCATATACTTAGCCTTTTGTTGTAGTATCCGTCACAATGTTTCAACTTTGGAACTTATCCAAATCCATCATAGAACATCCTTTCCATTACATTGTGCCACCCGTAGTCTAAATTGAGATAAATTTAATTTGTATCTTGTGACAAAACTAGTATCAATGTAACACTTTACAATGAACTACCTTTAACTATTTGTCACTTATACATGATATATTCTTAGTTCTTCCAAAGCTCATAAGAATATCTTTACTATTGTCCAATGATCATCTTATGAATCATTCTGGTATGTGCTCATAACATTTAGAGCATAGGACATTCTGGATATATACATATCATGGTATAATCGATCAAAATCTTCATGTGATTTTACTCACCAAGTGTTGAAACACTTGAATCTTGATACAATCCTTTCCATGCAGCAAGAACCTTTCTTGTTGTTTCCATATTGAATCCTTTCAATATCTCATATATGTATGTCTGGCACAACCATATTAGTGCCTCAATCTATCCATATAGATATTGATGCCAAATATTCCGGGTTTGCCCAAGTCTTTCATCGAAATCCTATTTTAATGAAATTCTTAACTTATGTCAATAAAAGATACATCATTTCCAATCAACAATATGTACTCTGCATAATGTTTTGGAAATTTGTCTCAGTGCTCCCACTTAATTTCTTGCAAATGCAAGCATCTTCATCATCTCCTATGAAATTAAACTCCTTTAACATTTTTCATCATGGTGAAGATTCCAACTCCGCTATGCTCACTTCAACTATTGAAGTTTGCATGCCCTTTTAGCATCCTTTGAATTAACAAAACCCTTCGGACCGTGTCATGTACACGTCCTAGGAACCATTCTATTAGAAGAACCTTGTTTTGTTTATTCAACTACCATATACCAAATTATGTGTAGTGGTTGCTACATTAATCCGTCAAGACTAATGTAAACTTCTTTCCGACATGTGTAGTGGTTGCTATGAAAGATCAAATCTTGTCATAGTCAACTCCTTGAACATTGCCGTAAACTTCTTTCCGACATGTCGACTATTTCATAGATGTTAAACATCCATGTCTATTTCTTTATAGATCCAAACACGACCGGTAGGCTTCATGCCTTTCCGGAGGGTCTTCTAAGTTCAGAAACTTGATTTCTTGTGTATGGATACTATCACGAATTCTATGACTTCTAGTCATTTTATGGAGTCGGGGCCCCTCATCGCTTCTTTGCATGTAGTCGGTTCATCATTGTCAAAACAATAACGACTTGCTTATCAAATCACACTATTTGATTCTCACCGACCCACACGGTTCAATAGGAACTATAATCTCCGAGATCACAACCTTTGTAATCACGGGAGCCATGAGCATTGTGGCCACCACCGGGACACTTTCCGGCGCTGCGGTACTTAGCATATATAGCTAAGGTTCAATAACCTTATCAAAGTTCTATTGTCCTCCCACTTAATTTTTCGCGAAAAACTCCTTCTCAAGAAACTTGACGTTCCAAGTAACAAACTCTTTTGTCCTCGGTGTTATGGAGAAATTCCCAACAAATTCTTTGGGATAACCTACAAAGACGTGCTTATCCGACTTTGGTTGTAAACATTTTACTTATGCATAGCATACCAAAATTTAAGAAAAGACAATTCGGGTTTTATCTCAAACCATAACTTATATGATGTCATTTCAACGGATCACGATGGTGCTCTTTTCAGTGTAAAAGCAGTAGTCTCTAAAGCTTCAATCCTTAAAACATAATGTCAGTTTTATAAATGACACCTTTGATCTTACCATGTCAAACAAGGTTTGGTTTCATCTCTCGAATATGCCATACTCCTATGGTTTACCGGGAAACACAAATCATGGAACAATTCCTCAAATCTTAAATGTTTTGCTAAACATGTAACTCAAATATATTCCTGTATGATCAAATCATAAACTCCTTTATTTTTCTTGTTACAATGATTTTTCACTTCATCTTGAAAGTCTTTGAACAATTTTCAAATGTTTCATACTTCTTCCTTATTAAGTAAATATATAGATATATTCACTTAAATTTCTGGAGAAAGCATATGAAGCAAAAATATCCATCGCATATGGCTACACATAATGGACTATATACATCAATATGCATAATATCCAATAAGTTAGTCATCCGTTCCTATTTGGCCTATGAACGTAGTTTCAACTATCTCGAGGAAAGTTTGACAAGTGTCAGTTGATCAAATCAAAGACTCCAAAAATCCATCAACATGGAGTTTCTTCATGTTTTCTTTCCAATATAATTTAAACAGCGATGTCACTTCATAAGTGATCTTTCAATCATTTGTCTTGCGACATTTTAGCAATAGTGTTTATGGATGTGATTTCTCCCACCAGACTTGTAAAAGTTCATCCATCCTTTATGGAATACGGTAATTATTTGAACAACCATTGTTCTCATAATATCAGAACAAATTAACAATTATTAAAACAAATCTTGAAGGCTAGGTTTGACGACAACGAAAAACACAATAACACTTTATTTGTTTTCGATGAACATCATCACTTATTCTCTTGCTAGTTACTTAGGCCATTGCAGTTCATGAATTGCGTTGTCATGTATGACACTTCATATCAACCAATTCGGTATCCAATACCGGTATCCAATACCTAAGAACCACATTGTTTAACAAGCAAGGAATACAACCATAACATGTATATCTTCTATATACCTAAGCTGGACACTTCCAACTTTTTATTTTCTGCCAAATATTTTATAGATTCTCTTTCAGCAATTCCTTTTCCTTTTAAAAGAATCTATCAACGTCAATAGTGGTGTCATTCCCATGACACATAGTACAAAGCGGATATAGTCAAATACTAATACCTTTGGACTTGCACTTTGAAGTGGATCACCATCATCAAATGTTTGGTATTCTTTCAAAAATCCATTCTTTAGTAATCTATTAGTGTAGTAAACATTTTACTTACATCTTCTATTCATCCTTATCATGACAACTTTCATGATCAAGCTACTATAGCCTGTAAGGAAGAATATGTTAGTTCCCAAAAACCTTTTTGGGAGATCCGGATGCCTAGCATCTCCATCCTTCACAAATTCTCATAATATGAGAACATGTATTTTGCTAAATTATACTCTATCATAATGCAACCAAAAACATTGTTTTAGATATCACTATATCTTTCACACATGATGGTTTCTGAAACAATTTTCAGCTCCTATATAATGTTGATATTAAAACAACTTTTGAATATCAATAATCATGGAGGCAAACATGATACTTTAGATACTAACATTGGAATTCTTACTCTTGATTTAATACTACTTATTAAACTTCATGGAGTAAATAGAGTTTGCTGAAAGTTTGCAATAGGACTTCTAAACTTTAAATTGACATTCAAAACAATACGATACCAATTTGTAAAGTAAATATCCAGAATTCTATAGTCCCATTATCTCAATTAAAACTAAGCATAAGGTAGTGAACAGATATCAATGACTCCAACAAATTATGCAAATTCACTTCGATTTAGTTTATGACAAATTGATTTCGACTAATCCAAATTAGAAATGAACTCCCACTCAAAAACGACATCCCTCATGCCTTTTTGGTGATTACATGAACCAAATCCACTACACCAAGTCCGATCATCACGTGAGTCGGTGTAGCTTCAAAGGCGAGCATCAATATGGGCATCATATCAACTATATGACTCATGCTTAACCTTTCGGTCTGTGTTCCGAGGCCATGTCTGTACACGCTAGGCTTGCCAAGTAAGAACCTTAGTACTCGCGTGTGTAAAACTGTCTTACACCCGTTTGTATGAAAGCGCAGAGTCGAGTACACCCGATCATCACGTGATTTCTCGAAACACGATCCATTGAACGGTGCATACACATTTTTATCTTGATATCTAAATGAGGGATCATCTTAAAATGCTACTGAAATGCCAAACTAGCAATATAAGATGCAAACATCGTATGTGTAAAGTGAGATGATATGGTCCATGCATTTGATCTCTATCATTTGCATCATGGTATGATCTCTATCATTCCTTTGTGTGTAAGGCCAAGGTCTATGGAACTTACACGTTGAGTTTGTTGTAAGAGTATCTATCATACATCTACTTACAACAATACCATATCAAGACTCTAGCCCAACAACGATCTAAACTAGACGCCTCTAATTTATCAATTGCAAGTTTTACGTGGCTTAGGGCTTTAGGAGATAGAACCGTTCTTACCTACGAACATGGAACCACAATGAGGATAACCAAGTTATTAGCAACTCGTTGTAAATTAGATATTGACTATAGTAGGAGAGATATACACCCGCCAGCCACTTATGCAAAACTAGTTGCATGTCAGTCGTGGAACCGGTCTCATGTACAATGACATGTAAGGTTGGTCCGGGCCGCTTCATCCCACTATGCCACCAATATCCAAAATACATGAAAGAAGCAATAACATGATCATCATCGCCCACATATAAACATATGTGTACTACCCGTGCAAAGCACCTACGCATAGATCAGGCTCTGATACCATTGTTGGGTTCGCAGCATAGAAAACAAAAAATGTCCTATGATGGGAACTATACGCCGAGATCTATCTACTAGATACAAGCAACGGGTGGATATACATCCATGGAGAACTTACCCTCGAAGACAACAAAGCTTTGTTAATGAGATGGAACTCATGGATGATGTAGTCATACACTTGCCGATCTCAAGATTGTGATGAAGTCCAGCAGGTCTGGCTCTAGCACGTCCTTCAGATCCAGCTCCATCAAGTCTAGCACCACCAAGTACAGCACCGCAAAGCAACGGTGCATCCATGACCGCACACACGTCATGTACCCCGACAACCTCCGTCCCTCGCTCCAGCAAAGCAGCGGAAGCAGCAACTCCTTTCCAGATAAAGCCACCGGGAAAATGTATCTCGCTAATCCGAGACCATGGGGAATAACTAGAGGGGGAGAGAGATCCTTCACGAGGAGGTGTGAGGAAGAAGGAGTGAGAGGGGGGGCTTTAATAGGAGGAGGGGAGGGTGTCCCTTCACCTCCCCCATTCATGTGGTGGTAACCCCCTCCACATTAAAATGCCCCTTCACATTCTCTTTTAAAGTCTCCACTTTAAATGCATTAAATTTCTCCAAATTTAATACTCTCTCATTTAATAAAACTCTTTTATTAATTTTATTCAGAATTTTGTTAATTACTTTAATTAAAAAACATTCACATAAAACCCCTTGCAACATTTCAATATTACATGCAGAACTAATTTTAACAATTTCACCCGAAACAGTTTCGGTGTCTATTGAAATAATTCCATCGCTTTCTTAAATCTTTATCTGAAACATATTTGCTCCAAATGGTGTCGGTATCCCTTAAGTGTGTCACCCTATGGTTCACGAATAATGCAGACATGATCGAGACCCCTCTCCGATCAATAATCAGCAGCGGGACCTGGAGATCCGTACTGACTCCCACATATTCAACAATGACTCTTGTGATCGTGTGAACCTTTAACGTCGTCCGAGATCCGTACTGACTCCCTTTGTCTCGCGATATATTACATGTCCGAGATTCGCTCATTGGCATCCAAATACCTAGTTTGATCTCGTTACCGACATGCACTCTTTTCTCGTTCCCGTGATATAACATTCTAGTGATCACATCACTTGCTTGCAAGCTATTTCAATGTGATATCACCGAGAGGGCCCAGAGTATATCTATCCGTCATCGGGATGGACAAATCCCACTCTTGATCCATGAGCCTCAACATAACACCTTCGTAGCACTTAACCCACCTTTATAGTCACCCTGATACGGTGTGACCTTTGATGTTATCAAGGTACTCTTCCGATGTTAGCAATTAACATGATCTCATGGTCTAAGGACTAAGATTACTTCGTATGATGTTATAGAAATATAAACATAATGACTCTGATCGTAATGCTACATTTCAGATGAATGTTCATCACATCATTCCACCAATGTTGTGACCTCGTTATTAACAACATCCAATGTCCATGATCAGGAAACCTTGATCATCTTGTTAATCAACAAGCTAGTTTATATGAGAGGCAGTACTAGGAACTTTCTATTTTGTTTATTAAACACACATGTATTAACGTTTCCAATTAATTCAATTATAGCATGCAAAATAAACATTTATCATAAACATGGAATAAGATAATAACCACTTTATTATTGCCTCTCGGGCATATTCCCTTCAGTAGATAGATTCAGTAAACTGGCACTAGAGGGTTAATACACGGAGGAATTGGCCCATGGTGCCAGATTTGATGACACTGATGAAGAAGAGAACGAGGAGAACAATGACGGTCTCGTTTTAGCCGAGTACGATGGTGAGGACTTGCCAGTAATTGAGTGGGCCATGAACGATCCTAAGATTTCAGAAGGCATCATATTTGAAATAATGCGGGACTGTCATAATGCCCTTACTACATATTGCATCTACACCAATAATGATTATGTTGTTATTAAGAGTGAGCCAGCAAGGTTCACAGTGAAGTGCCCAAACAAGAGGTGTAGGTGGAGGATGCACGCATCCACTATGCTCAGGAGCAGTTTGGTTCAGGTATTACAACCAGTTGTGTATTTTAGATCATTGTGTAGAATTTATTAACTATACCTGATATTTTCATTATGTTTCAGATAAAAGGTAACCAGTTCGAACATTCTTGTCCACCTCAAGGGAGATAGCCAAAGGACAAAACAAAACTAGTGAAGACTTGGTGGTTGGCAGATGCAATCATGGATTGGATGAGAGTGAACCCATCACTTGGTGCAACATCATTCATAAATAAAGTTTCTGAAAAGTTTAATATTACAGTACATTACATGAGGATGTTCTATGCAAAGGAAATGGCTCTTGATAGGATCAATAGTCCATGGAATGAAAGTTTTCAGTTACTTTACAACTTCAAAGCTGAAGTGGAGATGGCTAGTCCAGGTAGTGTTGTACAGATAGACAGGAATACAATTCAGTACAAAATAAGAGGGAAGACAATGGAGAAGGAGTGCTTTAGAAGGGCTTTTGTTTGTTTCAAAGCTTGTTGGCAAGGGTTTCTGGATGGTTGCAGGCCTTATTTGGCCGTGGATGCAACAATTCTTCATGGAAGATTTAAAGGACAACTAGTAGCTGCTACTGCAATTGGTGGCCACAATTGGATGTTCCCTCTTGCTTTTGGAGTTTTGGAGATTGAGTCAGAGGAAAATTGGACTTGGTTTCTGGAGAATTTGCGCGACCTTATAGGTCATCCACCAGGACTTACTATCCACACAGACGCTTGCAAAGGTTTGGAGAAAGCTGTATTCCCCGAAGTGGAGCATAGGGAATGTATGTGACACTTAGTGCAGAATTTTACAAAGAAATTTAAGGGTAGAGTTTATACTGACAACCTATGGCCAGCTTCATACAGATGCAGTTTGAGGAAGCATCTGTATCATTTGGAAGTGTTGTATAAACAAAAACCCGTGGTGAAGGAGTACTTGGATGCACATCATGGAATTGTGTGGTCAAGAAGCCAATTCAATGAAATTTGCAAGGTAGACTATGTGACAAGTAACCTTGTAGAGAGTTTCAATGCAAAGGTCAAGTCATTGAAACAGCTTATGCTGTGGAAAATATTTGATAAGATTAGGCAGATGATCATGACAAAGATCGATCTGCGTCAAAGAATTGCATCAATAGTATATGCTGGCCATCTCATCCTCCCATGTTTTATTAAGGCATTGCATGCCAGGGCAAAACAATTGAAGATGAAATGCATTAGAAAAGGAATGGAGGCTGAGGTAACGTATACTGATAGTAAAGATAGGCAATGGAGGTATCCAGTGAGTTTGGCTGACAGGACATGCCATTGCAAGCAATGGAAGCTCCGTGGGAAACCCTGCATACATGCATTGTTTTTCATGGGTGTTCTAGGAGGTGAAGAGAGTGAAGTTGATCAGTACATGTCGGAGTATTTCTCTGTTGCCAAATTTAGGGCAGCATATGCTCAGAATGTTCCAACCTTGTTGGGAAAAGACCAATGGATGGAAGGGAATCCATGCTTCAAGCTATACCTTCCAGTTTTTACTAGACCAGCAGGTAGGCCAAGGAAGAATATGATGAGAGCTAGTGCAGAGGGTGGTGCACCACCTCGACGACGTAAGTGCAAACATTGTGGAATCCTAGGGCACAATGCTAGGCTTTGTAAAAATGTAGTGGACCCAACTTATTGAATGGATGATCAGGCGGGAGCAGCAAATGTAGATGAGAATGAAGTATTTGAACGAGAGGAGAATGAAGCAATGTATACATTGCAGATTGAACCAACATACCAAGAGGAGATTGAACCAGATGCAGGGGAGATAGAACCAATGGATTGAGAGGAGATTTAACCAAATGAAGGGGGATTGCACCAAATGCATGGGAGATTGAAGCAGTTTATTTATTGGAAGCAGAGTCAAAAGTAAAGGAATTACACAAAAGGATATTGAAGAAATGATGCCAATGCGTTTTGAACCGTATGAACCAATGAATTGAAACGTGGTTGAACCAATTGTACGATAAAATCACTTGATTCATTTGATGCGGAGAAAAAGAACAAACGGAACAAACAGAAGAATTTGATGGTGGACTCCGAGTATATTCTAGCCAGGATCACTTCGAGCAAGGTGGTGAACTCTGAGAATATTCTAGAGAAAAACACTAGGAGCAAGAAAAAATGAATTTGAATTATTAATTTGAATTTGTATGATGAATTTGAACTAATGTCAATGTTTGTATTGAATTTAAACTACTGTCAATGTTTGTGACATTTCCAAGTTGCTATGTTGGATAACCCCATAATGTATGTGTTATTGCAAGTTTCTATTGTCATGCACCTTATTGCTTAGCACTGCTCAGTTTTTCCCTCGACATGTGGTCAACACATGGGGTTTAGCTAGTTCATGGCTTAAACCATAGCAAACGTTGACCAATTGATCCAAAATTTGGCACACTTGTGTATCCTGGATTTATTTACCATATGAAATTGAAAATTTTGGATTTACTTGTAATCAGCCACATTTTTATTTTTCTAAGTGATTAAATTCAAATAAATAGTTTTAGGGTTAGTTTAATTCAAAAAAGAAGTCAAAACATAGTGCAACCTTCGCATGGAGTCTTGTAATGTTAACTAAAATCTAGCATGAATAATAAAGGAAAAGGAAATAAAGAGAAATGGACTTCTCCCCTAAACCACTTCTTGGAATGAGCTACTAGCTATGAAGATGCATGGCTTTCTACTCAGTCAACCTCCAAGATAACTCATCCCAAAACATACTTTGTCTAAATGAGGTCAAATTTAGCACAGTTGTGTATCTTTGAGTTGCAAACAATATAATGTCGGCCAAAATGGATTATTTTGTTCAAATAACACATTTTCCATTTGTTATGCCAAAAGCTTGAATTTCTCTTAGTCATTTTTTTATCTGAGCGCCCTTGTTTTTCTTAGCTCTACTCAGTTTTCTCCTCCCGCTACAGTTTTCCTCAGTTTTTCCCTCCTGCTAAAGTTTTCCTCACTTTTCCCCTCTCTCATGTCTTAGTTTGGCTAGTGCTCTGATTGGTCGATATGTATGTCACATGGATCTTGGCCAACCACCGTTGGATACATCATGATCTGATGGGCTGGAGGTCTCTCTCTCCTAATGGGCACACCTAACCTTGTACGGTGAGGAGAGCCCGACATGCTAGATGTCTCTCCCTCCATTTCTTTGTCGCACGTATACCAACCGCATCAACTAGCGCTCAGTTTGGTTGCGCTCTGATTGGTCGAGATGTATGTCACACGGATCTTGGACAACCACCGTTGGATACATCATGATCCGACGGGCTGGAGGTCTCTCCCTCCCTTTCCCTGTCGCACGTATACCAGCCACATCTTCCTCCCCTCCTATCAACGTACGATGGCGCGAACCTACGCGTGGGGGTCGGAATGGCTTGCGGTGGCGCGGATCTAAGCGCGGCTGCTAGAACAGCGTGTGGCGGTGAGGATCTAACCATCTGAAATTTCTGTCTCTGTCTGTCTCACTACCGTTCACATCCTCAGATCCGTTGCTGATAAAAGACACCGATGGAAGCCATCATCCGCAACATCAGTGTGACGATGGTGGTGCCGACAGTGGCCATCGATGAAAGACACCGATGGAAGCCATCATCCACAACATCTACGACTGTGGTGCCGATAGTGGTCATCGATGCGACGATGATTGAAGCCCTCATCTGCAACATCTACGGTTGTGGTGCCGACAGTGGTCATCGATTCAAAGAAAATTGAAGCCATCATCTGCAACATCATTGCGATAGCGCATATCAAGCCCTCATGAACCGAAGTTGTGGGAGACAGGCCGCGACCGTGGCTGGCACGTCGAGGTGCACTTCAACGTTGAAGGCCGGATGGGAGCACTTTGCCCATACTTCTTGGAGTACACATATGGTGGGGAGGGCGGCTAGCTCACCGTCCACTTAAAATTGGGACAAATTTAAGCCCAATTTGAACCAAAATTCCGTGAGTTAAAACATATGTATGATTTGAATAAACTTGACATGTATTTGAGCCGTGAGATCGATAGATATGCTCTAAAGCGGATTCATAAGTAGTAGTAGTTGCTTTGACAATCTCCGGTGGGCTTGTATAAATTTGATCGAAATATGTATGATTTGAATCAAAATTGATATGTATTTGAGCAGTGAGGGCGGTGGATATGCTCTAAAGCTGATTCATAAGTAGTACTCCCTCCGACCCAAATTCATTGATTTAGATTTGACTAGATTCGATTGTATCTTGAGGAATTTGAGTCAACTAACTTGGATTGATAATCTTAGCCACTAATTTGGAACGGGGAATGGATGCTGCCGCCAACGCTGCAACTCTACATGGTAGCCACGATCGCAGCGATAGAACGGTCAAAACTGATAGGCCCCAACTTGACCCTCTAGGCATTTGGCACGCCAACTATGGGCAGCTAGATCCAATGACAAGCAACTCGGGCCCCGCAATGCATTCTCTCGACAACTTTGGGACTGCTTGATCTAATGGCAAGCAACTCGGGTATCGCATGCATTCTCTCGACCAATTTGGGACCGCTATCACCGCAATGCATTCTCTCGACAACTTTGGGACCGCAAAGTGACTAAATTAGCAGGAACTCACAACCATCTATTGAATAACAATTCTACTATATAAATTAGCTATCTATTCAACTAATCATTACACGTGCCACCCTTCACCACAACTGTATACTGTAACTGCTAGGACGCGGATGACAACTATTAAAACTGCCCACATGAATCTACTATCCCCCCTCTTCACTTCAAGTTCATGTTTTAGATTTTCTACGACTTGATTAGATATGGCAAGATCAACCTCAGGTGTCAACTTCTCTTTGCGAATAATCTCTGAATTCTTCCTCGACAGTACGCTTCAGCTCGAATATCAACAGGATTTTACGGGCCAATTCATCACCTAACTTGGCAACCATCTTCTCCAAATCCATCCTATGGCTAGACCACTGAGTTGATTCATCTTGGTATGCAATGTACCATGGATCATCCGCTTGCATAGCACACTGTAACAATCCCAGACCAAACTAAATTGGAATCAGTCTGACAGGCTATGTCAGCACTTCAAATTCAACGGTAGTACAAAGAGAAGGAGCTACATGCACTTCCGGCGTGGTAGGAGAATCAGAATGTGTCCATGACATGATCGATTCCCCACCCTCGTTGGTGTACACGCTACGACCAGACATTGAGGACTAATTTGCACCTACAATATCGAGGAAATTACGGGAACCGAATCGATTAGGGTGAGCGGAGCAGGAGCGAAGGTCTTACCAAGCACTACTAGCAATTGCTGCGACTGTTCGTCGAGCTATGGCAGCGGAACCAAATCCCGGTCGTCGTGGGCGGCGGACCTGCCTGCGGTCGGTACTGCCTCAACGTACAATGCATGTGGACGAAACAGGTGTCAGAGCCGTGGTTGAGGTGCAGCGCAACAATCCATCCGATATACCGCCTTAGGACAGATCCGGCGATGCGCCGACGCGTCGACGATGGCTGCTCTGTCCGCCGATGGGATAGGAGCTTCTCGGGGATGGGGGGTTGTGAGCGGATGAGAGAGAGAGCCGACGTGTCATACACGACCCAACCTGTCAATTATTTCGTATTTGCCAATTTTGCATATCTACCAAACTTTTTCTTTGCATATTTGCCACATGACCACCACATGCGCATTGACACACAAAATGGAAAATATGTAAGTTGCAAAGTAAAACGTGGCAAATATGAAAATCCCCCCTCCAGCCCAACATGACAGCCTCACCGGTCATTGGCTACGAAGGCCCCACAGAACGGATCCACATAGCGGCCCCATCGTTCGTTGGTTTCGACGACCCCACAGAATGGCCCCATTTGTCATTGGATGCACCGGCCACACAATCAGGAAAAACGGGGCCCACAAGTCAACGAGAGACGGATGGATGGTCCGTCGTGTGTCCTGGCCCCACCTGTTAGCATGTAGCGCTCAACGCAGGATCCGCCCAACGCGGTCCCACCTGTCAGCATGTAACAATCAAGCCTTTGACCTAACGGTATTCCCCGTCCGAGCGCATGTGAGGGTTTCGGAATGGAGGGAGGGGGAAAATGAGGAAAAACTAAGCGGCTGGGGAAAACTGAGTACAACTAACGAATCGAGGGCACGAAAATAGAAATCCCTAAAAAAACCAATTAATAGCTATAAAAAAGAGAAATTTCACCTTTCTAGATGTTATTTTACGAGTGGGAACTATATTAATCATAATTAGCAATGTTACAATGTAAATTAATACTCTCTCGCTCCGCTCTATCGATTAGGCTGGAACCTTATCCTCTAACTCAAGCAAAGTCAGAGAAGCTAGGGCACCCTAACTTCCCTTCCTCCAAACCATCTGATCAACGCCAAACTAGATTAAATTAATTTGTATAATACATTTTTTGTTACGTATATAATGTAATTATACATGTACAAAATTATGGTATAGTAAAATTTAGTTCACCTTTATTAGGAAAAGGGCACACGAGATCGTGTCACGGTCCCCTATTGCTTGCATGCAGAGGTCACTTGTGTGTCTAGCGACACTCATTCTCTCGTCCTTAGGGCATCTCCACCGGCACAACGTGTGCAACTTTCTAGCGGGGCAACCCATCCGGACCGACCCATCCTCCAGCGTCCTCCCACGCACGCGGGGGGGGGGGGGGGGAGGGGAGGGCCCGCATGGCAGCGACCCAACGGCCTTCTTCCACTAGACATGGATGGAGAGAGGTAGGCTACTCCAAAGGCTGGCCACGCTGCTAACGCTTCCCCTCCTGCGCTGGCAGCGCCGCCCGACGTTTGCGCTCCTACCGCCACACACCAATGTTGTCGCTTCGGCCTCTGCGGCGACATCCAATGTCGTGCCTTTTTAAATAGGCCACTCGCGGCCATCTTCTTCAATACCACACTCTCCTCACTCATATCCTTCACTACCGGTAGCAAGCCATGGTGGTGGCATTGGATCGGGGGGAGGGCGTCCAGGACGACCACCGGACCCTGGGCGTGGCCGTCGAGGTAGGTACGGAGGGCGCGGCTAGAGCAACACGCCTCCACGGTCTCTCTCATCCCCGAGCCTAGCTGTGGCCGTCAAGGAAGGCATGGGGGACATGGCCAGAACACGCCACCACGATCTCCATCACCACCACCATCATCACCCGAGATCGAGCCCATCGACATCAGCCTCGCTGGCTTTGACTTTTCCATGACCATCCACTTGGGCATGATGCACGACAGGATGTTCCTGTCCCACAAATTTGCATTGCTGGTCGATGGCGTAGAGCCCCAGCAGGTCATGTTGCGAGCGGCCGGTCTCAATACCAGCGCGTGGCCAGTGGAGGTGTTGTTCGACCGCCTCGGCCAGATTTCCTCCCCAACGGATGGGAGGAGTTTGCCCGATGGCACCAAATCGAAGTCGGCAACTTCGTCGTCTTCAAGTACGACGGTGAAGCTATGCTCCCCATCAGCGTCTTTTACAACACCATGTGCCATCGCTGCTTCCACTCTAACTATGGGTAACCTCGGAAATGTCCATGGTGATGTATTGGAGGTTTTGCGGAAAAGAGAACGCTAGGTATTTCGTAGGATGTCAGGCAAAACAAGAGAATCAAAGTCGCCTGATTTCTTGATGAACAACTCTATTACAAATTGCTTGGTTTTTTTGGTACCTCTCCATAGGCTTCTCCTGTCCTATATATAATAGTCCGGGTCTCAAAGCCGTATATAGATAGATTACAGATGTACAATTACAACTCCAACACAACGTCGGTTAATATTTCCTTTGCTAATACAACTAAATCTTTCACCGGTTGCTTCATGGGCCGTGAGCCTTTTACACCATCAGGGTAGTAAATCATAAGCACCCGAGTAATCGTACCTATGTCATACTCTAACTCCGATTCCGATGAGTAGGCTTCACACTAGACTAGGTTGTGTATCGTGTTTGGAATCAAATTTGCAATATGAGCATTTGCAATGAGAAGTTTTCATTCAAGTCTAGGAATATTTTACAAGCAAACCCCACCTAGAACAACAATCTAACTATGTGTTGGATACGACGCTGGCGGCGGCAACGCCAGTGGGTCGACAAGACCCCATTCTTCTTCGAGAGAGCGACAGATCGAAAGCTGCGTCTGCAACTCTTCAGCTTGGGCGAGGCGGGCACGCAGGTAAGCGCCGTCGGGATTGGCCCATACCGCTGCCAGGAGCTCGTCACGCACGTCTGTGAGCGCTAAACTCTGCCGATGCTCCGGCAGAAAGACGTAGTCCATTACCTCCCACGTGAAAGGATTGCTGGTAGTCCTATTGCGGTCGAAGTTAGTGCGCCGTGGCCGGTGGTCACGGAACATACTGAATATCTGCGTCCACCCCGGAATCGGAGGTGGTAACCTGTCTGATGCCTTTGGCGGGTCTGGCCACAACAACGGCAAGTCGCGGTCGGGCTCTTCTTTGCGGATATTGGGGTTGCCACGGAGGCTAGTGCAGCGACGCGGATGGCCATGCATTGTGGTCTATGGGGGTTAGATTTCGGGTTGTGCCTATCTTGGTCAGCCTCCCCTTTTTATGGCTGCGCCTGGACGCGACGGGAAACACCCAGAACAAGCGACAGAAAAGAAAGGAGAGAGGCGACGGGGCAGCGAGAACATACTGGAGATGCACTGGCGCCGGCATCGGTGAGGGTCTATTTGCCAAGCGTGGACAGATGGGTCGCGCCGCTAGGCGTGGTTGGCCGGATAGACCGGACCATGATCAAAATCCCCCTGTGGCCTGATCCAAATGGAGAGAAACAAACGTTTTGGGTCCTCTGTTTGGGTCGTCCCGGTGGAGATGCCCTTACGTGCCACATGGCAACGTTGGAGTGTGTATGGTTATCTCTATCCGTAGATCTAAACACAAAAATGAATTATATTTTGAACCGAGCCTCCAAATCAATATCCATTTTCATGGCTAGGCTAGACGCGTCGAGATCTTCAAATTTTGATAAACTTTGTTGGCACTACTTTTCTTTGCTCTGGCTTATGTTTTTGAAGTGCACGAGGCGGTGTATTTGTAGTGCACCGCTTGTGTACTGTCTTTCAGTTCTATGTTGCATTGTAAGTTATTTTGTTCTAATTTCACTGCCTTTCAGTCACAATTCATGTTACGTGGAGTGGTAGTGTACTTCTCGGGGACTGCCTTTCGTCCTGAGTTGCACCACCTTCTATCTTTGTACATGGGATGTTGGAGTAACAGTGCATTACCCATGCACTATCTTTCTATTCTAGGTTGCACTGTCTTTGGTCGCAGTGTACGAGATGGTGTAATGGCAGTGTACTACCTTTTTTATTTTGCATTGCACTATGTTTAGTCGTAGTGCAAGGGATGATGCACTAGAAGTGCACTTTCTTTCTTTTCTCTTTTTTCGTGGTGCACTATATGTTTCCTTTTTGTGGTACACTCCCTTTTTAGTTTGTATATAGTATAGATAAAAAAACAAAAAAACTGTGTGCACCAGATAGCCCCATGTGCAATGGGTCTCACCAGTCGAGCATTCACATGTTCTGCCCTTGCCCAGCCCAATCATGCCGACATGTGGCGAGTGGGCAGCCTCCCGCGCGCTGACCCTTGCGCTGGAGGGTGAACTTACCCTTGTCGCTCTCAATTTAGTTTAAATTTTTGTGTATACAATAATTATCTATAGTAATTAATTAAAGTATGTAATAGCGTACTTATGCTACAATACCCTGACTTTTCTTTGTTGTTTCCCCTAACTTGTGTAAACATCCTGTAGCTCTAGAGACTCAAAAATGGGTAAAATATAGTTGTGTGCATTGCATTTATGCATATAAAATCTAGGAAAACTAAAAACTTTTTAATAGAACTTATCAAAGTAATTAAAGTTCCACTTAAGATGATGATTTAGAACTAGCTCATCTAGCTGAGTGTTAAAACTTCAAAATAACCTTTGTTAAACTTCTATGTTAGGAAGGGTAGATGTAGAACTCATGAACTGTAACACCCTCGAATCGGCCCTATGCAAGTTTTAGCGCTTCCTGCCAAACCCGTATAGAAACGATTCAAGGACGCCCACCAGGCACTTTCGTGCGGGTGGAAAACAAAGTAATACCATTACACAACAGTCATCGATGGGACCCACAGAACAGATATATATACAATAGCGACTCAACGAGTCAAGAATACATATATACTATACAAAGATTGAAATAACCTTGAAAACGATAGAGCGTCCGACTACGGACAAGATGCAAATGGGGCTAAGAGCCCTGAAGAATAACCAACGACGTCCATAACCCTGCCCAGGCCAAGCCGGAAGGGTAACCCTGCTAACGACGTCGATCCCAAACCTGCTAAAACAAAAGGGGGGCCGACAAAGGGCAAAGGAAAAAGAGGAGCGTCAGTACTGAGGCCGGTACACGGCGAGGCTAGAATTCAGCGACTCTCGCCTACATAGGTATGGTGGACTGAAGCAGCAGCACAGCGACACTAAACAACCTATAGAGACTCAGTAAAACTGGCGGCTATTAGAGAGGGATAAGAAAGACCTATCTGGATCCAACCTGATAGTAACACCAAACATACCCATCCTGGTATTCCCCCTCGAGACCAAACGAGGAAGTCGGACCAAGGAAACTCACACGGTTGGCAGTTTTATTCATTCCGTTATAGTTGCAACACTTACTAATCAGATATAGATAACATGAGTCATCCTGAAGCATAAGTAGTGGACAGTTTTAGTTACCATTCCGTTGTAGTTGGAACATTTACTAGACAGATATAATTGTCCTGAGGAATCCCAAAACCCAGCAGTTGTTGGCACTTTTATCACATTCCATTGGAGTTGCAATACTTACTAGGCATATATAACAAGACACAAGGAACCCCAGCTCCACCAGTTGTTGGCATTTTTAATATCCATTCCGTTGTATTTGAATCTGATTACTAGTCACATATTAAGTCAAATTTATAGCACTACTTTAGTTATGCTTGTCTATGATCAAGATACTGTGCTCCGAGTCGTCCATAACCGTGGACACGGCTTTCAGAAAGTTTTACCCTGCAGGGGTGCACAAATAGCAACACACACTCGATCAACCTCGGAAAAACCAACTCAAAACCCAACGAGGCTTTCACGACAAAGAAATCACAGGATTCATAAATATTCCAGGGGGCCACCCCATTAAGCTACCCGCAACAAAGTTGGCCGGCTCCGAGACGGACCCAAGGTTTGTGTGGATGGCTGTAAATGACTGGGAACCCGAAAGTGTGACTGGGCTTGTCGATACAGCGAAAACGTGTCACGATCCTAAACAGTGCAGGTGCTCCACGCACAATCTTAAATAAAACAGTAAAACATGGCATAAGTATAGGATAGTAATAAAGCCCCAAACTACTTTGTGGCCCCAAGAAATAGAAATGAATCAAGCTCTGGCTCAGGGGGGTCCATAAGGCCTCCCGGATGTGGATAGTGCGAATAGTCAAGGAACAGGTATCAAGTACTCGGGGTCCTACGAGACACAAGTGAGCGTGAAAGAACCAAATAACATCTATTGCCCACCGATGCCTCTGCATTAGTTATATCTAGCATTTTAATAGTTTTATTTAAAGTCATGGTCATCTCCACCATAAACATCTGCCAACATTCCAACAATTATGGTACTTGATAACACGAGATCGCACCTGAGCAAGCAACTACGACTCGCAAGGCCAGCTATCTACCAAACACAGGTAAAAGGAGGTGTCCAAGGCAATATAGAGGCTGCACGGGATACAACTGGTGTACGGAAACTAAAGCATCGCGACACAGATAGCAATAGATCAACAGGAGGAAATAAAGACTATAAATGCAAAATAGGTAGAAGGGGGAGAGATGCTCGCCTGGGAAACACTGCCGACGGATCATATCCAGAGAACTTGTCGATACTCACATCAACTCATCGGCCTAATCCGCGAAGAACCAAACACTAGAACAAACACCGGATGCACTATTTAAGACTACGGCAGAAGATCTGACATGCTTATGACATGATGCATGGCATGGCATAGATGCGGTGCAATTAGGCCATATTAAGTGGAACCGGGGTCCCGATAATTAATTAGACAGTTCAAGTTGTTTAGCTACCCCGCAATTTAAATGTTGTCTTAACAATGGAAAACATGGCATCGGTTCGCTACTCAAATTAAATGGAGTCCGGAATAAGACAACAATATCCCGCATATAGACTCCATATTTAATCATGCGGTGAATCGGCATAATGCCCCCAACCCACAGACAGATATGCATGCATGAACAATTTATTATGCGATAGTTATATATATATAGCATTTATAAAATAGGGGCTCGGGAAAAGATTCACACATTGCCGTTGGCGGTCTTGGGGTTCGATGTGGTTCGGGTTCGGTCTCGGCGGGATCGGGTCTTTGGATCCGGGAAGAAGAACTTGGCGGTCCGGAGGGATCGACCCTCGGACTCCGAGATGGATGACTTGGCGTTCGGGTGGTGACCTCCGGGTACGGTGTCCTTCGGTGCCATGGTTCCATGTCAGAGCATCCATGATGGAGATCTTCAGTGGTTCCTCGAGTGGCACCATGTCCCCACTTCGATAGTGTCAGCATCAGTCTCCACCAAAGACGAAAACAGCCTTGGCCGAGCAAGGTCGATCTTGGGAAGATTCAGAGGTCGCGCCAACAGGCAACAGAGCACTTGATGAGACGAACCGAGGCGCTGTAGCGACGGAAACAAAGACAGAGTGTCAAACTTTTGCCCAGGTATTCACACAACGCTAACACGCACCGAAGAAAGAAAACAACAACCAGCTTACAAACGGGGGCATACACACACGCCTCGATCTGCTAGCTGCAGCACAACCACGGTGGCAGAGAGCACACCCTTGATCAACCTGATGCAGACACGGGTAGGAGACGCTCAGGCAGGGCACCAACAGCGGGACAGAGACGGCCAGGAGAGGGCACGGCCCTGGCGGCGGAAACAACAGGGACCACAGCGGCGACGAGGGGCCCCGGTCGAGGGTGACAGGGGAAGTCCGGGACGGCGACCAAGGCGGAGGGCGGAGCCGCTGGGTCGCGGCCGTGCTTGGGCCGACGAGGACGGACGCCAGGGCGGGGCGAGCGCCTGGCGAGGATGGCGCCTGAGACCGGGAAAGGCAGGGCTCCGGCCTGAGGCGGGGTAGGTCGGAGCGGAGGGGTCGAGGCGGAGGCGCCAGGAGAAGGACGCCCGGCGGCGGGGTTGCAGGCGACGCGAGGGAGCAGGCCGGGGAAGCGAGGCGGAGGAGACGGCAGCATGGCCGGGGTCGGGGCGCCGGTGTGCTGCCGGAGCGGGCGGAGGCGAAGAGGAGGGAGAACGCGGTGGTGGCGGCGGGGATTGCGGTCGGGAGAAGAGAGAGAGGACGCGGTAGGTGGGAGAGGATCGAGGAGAGGCGGGGTTGGGTTGGACACAGGGAGTGGGGAGGCGTGCGGGATCGGTGTGAGAGGCAGGCGGCGACGGAATCCGGGTCCAGGTGGGACCTAGTCGGGCGGGGGGTGCAGGGGAAAGCAGGAGAGTGGATGGGGTTGGTGGGGAGTTGGGGTGGAGCGGTACAGGGTGGAGCCAGGTGGTGGTGGGACGCGTGCATGGGGCGGCGGGGTTCGGCGGGAGCGTGTCCGCACGTGAGCGCGTGCACGTGGGGCCGGCGCAAGGCAGGTGGGGAGGCGTGCAGGAGAAGGGAGGCTGGCGGTTGGTGAGCGGGGCGGGTGGCTCTGCTGGCAGGTGGCCAGGGTGGGCCAAGGGGAGGGATGTGGCGTGTACGTGAGCGAGGTGGGTGGGACAGGAGATGAGGTGGACAGGCGGGGTGAGAGAGAGATAGAGAGAGAGAGCGAGAGAGGCGGCGGGGTGGGGAGATGGTTTGGGTTAGGGTAGCCAGTTAGGGTTTGTTTGTGGGGTGGTAGGTGGCTGTCGGCTGGGCCTTATGGGCCTGGCCGGTGGCTGCCTCCCCCACTAAAATATTATCTCCTTTATTTATTTTTAGAAAGGATTTTATAAATAGTTTTTAGGTAAATAAAAGATCCGAAAAAGACCGGAGTTTTGATTTGAATAAAGACGGGGAATATTTTAGAAAAAAAACTAGGCTTTAAAAAAATAGTTTTAGACAAAACAGATGCATGATGATGACGATGCTCAAATGCAATGTGGCATGATGACATGAGCATGCGGTCATGATGATGCAATGCACAAAAACACAGCGATTTTCTGGTAGTGGTTTTAGCGGGATGCCACATGAACAAAACTAAATCAACACACCACACATTCTTAAAGATCAAGTAATATATTTATGTTTACCTTATATTCTCGAAACCTCATTTAACACATGTGTCGAATAATTGCTATGACATGATCACCCCACTAAAACAAGATCAAACCCATTCTTATCTCATCTTACTCTATCTTATCTTTAACCTCACCCCATCTACAAACACATGTGAATGACAAGAGTCAAGTACCAAGAAAAGCATCCAATCTCATAAACCAACTCTTGATCTATCTAAACCCTGGCCTGCCTATTCTTCCTTTCAAACTTTCCAATCTTAATAATAACAAGGATGAGATATGTACTTAATACTAAGTGTTAAGTGACATCCTATGGATTGAATCATATTGAGCATATTTTATAAGCAATCATCTATTATAAAACCTAGATCCAGTGTGACCCATTGCCAAGACCACAGTACCACCATCAATTCACTTTGGAAGTTCATGATGTTATACCTAGACAACACACAAATTTAACCAATATTCCTAGTTGATCTTAAGAGTGCTTAAAGATAACACTAATAACCAATTCCTAATGAGAACTGTATGATTTATTGAACTTCTGTACCTCAAGCCAGTGTCAACCTTAATTGGGAATCTATAGATTCAGCTACACTTTAGTTGAAGTCAACCTTGTTGACAAATCATTAGTATTGGAATAGTGAGTAGATAAATCTAGACAATCCATTCATCAAAGCATCTTATCCAAGTAAGTGGATCAACCATTTACTATTCTCTAGAGATTCATGCATCAATTAGTTTCATTATCCAATTCTTTTAATGAGTAGAATTCCTACTTGATGATGAGGGAAATTAAGCGGATGATCTGGACTCTATCCTAAGCTAGGGCACATACCTAATATGTTAAAGTAATCCAGAGATCAAGTCAATCATATGTGTCCATGCATAACTTGCGATTCATCTCTATCAGACCAAGCATTGACATGACCATATGGTTATAAGACCATACATCATTTATTATTTAAACTTAAGAGTCAAGTGCGGTGGTGAGATCTACCTTACACACTCTTGTGAATTAAGTATATATTTCTTCACTAAACCCTAGTGTTATGTTGATAAGAATATGATCACAAGTACATTGGAAAGTAAACCCTAAACCTTGAAAGTGCATGTGTGCCCCCATGTGTGGTTTTGGTAATTAGTGACAATCTCTATGGACCAATGTTTTCTTTGAGTTACACTTGTAGGAATTGTCCATTGGCATTTCTAGGACCATGTGTTGGCTTCAAGGTTAAAAGATGAAGAAATGAAGAACAATAAGAAATGTCCAAGGGCTTTGGGCCTATTGGAATCATGTTGAAGAAAGAAGATGATTCATGGTTGATCAAGTTGAAGTGCAAATAGAATAAATGAAGAAGTGCAAGTTCAAGATGTGTCATCTCTAGAAGATCTTATGCTTGAAGCTTGCCATCCTCGGTGATCATGGATCAATGAATACAAGTTCTAAGAAAAGGTTTCTCAATGGTGTATGGGGGATCCATTCGCAAGTACTCATCAAGTGAGCGTGAGAAAGAGCACACTACAACACGGAGATCGGGCCCTGGCGCTTATAGACACTGAGGCACAACCTTAGTTGACGCGCTCGCGCTAGCATGGCAAAAAAAAGCCGCCAGGGATATCTGCGTCGGGATTCTCAAACGGTGGTAGATTTTTTGCCGTGGTACAAGGTGATCTTCCGAACTAGCGCTTCTGCGGCGCGGGAGAGGATGCTCCACGTTACATTACTAAAGACGGCGGAACTTTAGTGCCATGTAACTATGAATTTTTGTAATGTTACGCCTTCCAACATCAATAAAAGTTAATTACCTTAACACTAACTAATTTATATTGCTAATAATCCATTGCATTTCCACAAATCGAATATTACATAACATTAAGATCTAATTATATTTCTATTACATTAACTTATCCTTAATCCTACTCCCTAATCTTGAGCTAGCACTAGGGAGACGGCCGTGGCGACATGCCATCCGTGCGAATCACTATGATAACACGCCTGCCATACTCCAGGCTGGGTACTGTGACGGGGCAGTCCTCCTCCACATGTCTCACTCCAATGACCAGAGCGGCGCGGCCACTAGCCTCCGCGCATCTCACTCTGACGACCGCACCGTACAAAGGGAGGTTAGTGGAGTGTGGCGACCAAGGGGACCTTTTATTATATAGGAACGAGGGTTGGTGAGATCAAGGGTTTCTTACTTGGGCTATAGAACTAGTGCGGCCAGCCACGTGGGCTGACATGCACAAAAGGCCCATAAATAGAAGGCGAGCCGCACCTGTCAGCTACCTAATTAACGACATTTTCATTGGACAGCATACCGAGAGAATGTCACTGTTGCCCAAGGGCGGCATGGAAAATCGTCGCTTTTACGTGATATATATCACGGCACCAAAATTCGCCGGTACCCTCGGTACCACGAAGTATAATTAATGTCGTGACAAAATGGTGCCACCAATGCCTATCTACCGCGTAACCAACTATGGCAGGTTCTTTTCGCTTATGCCACCCCAAAAATCCGCCGAGTATGGGGGTATTTTTGTAGTGGCAATCAAGAAAGGTGTTCCATCTTAAGGAGGTCAAGATTGTCTACATCAAGGTCAAGTGGAATGCTCAAGTCAAAGGTATGATCTTCATAGGTTTTACCTTTTGTCAGTGTCTTGTAGTTTGTTGGGAGACCACGTTTAGGATAGATAGCCGTACTATCAAGAGGGGCTCTCAAGTGAGTAGGTCGGTCGTTTCCTTCGAAGAGAGCTTAAACCTTTACATTCTTGCATCATATTTATTGGTTGTTCTTTTTATCTTATCCATGTGAGGATCTAGAGCTTCTGGTTATCTTCATAAAAAGCTCTAGTTCATAAAAAACACATTTCCCTTGTATATCTTATTGCATTTTTTGTCTTGAAGGTTTTCTAGCTCCACACCTTGGGAGGTATGTCACATATTAATACTTGATACTTTCTCTGTTTGTGGATTCTACTCGTTGTTATATTTCCAACAAAATTGGTTTCATCCCATTCAGTTAGGATACTCAAGTTATTGTAGTTTTGGTTTTAGTAGGTTACCTAGACCTGTAGTACCGCCGCTAGACCAAAAGTACCGCTAGGCCATTTTGGGCGCCCGTAGTTCCGATGAAGTTCCGGGTTAGTACTGCTGGCCAGTGCTAACTCTCATAAACCAGGTGATGTCTGAGTTCCTGCGATCAACAACATGCTAATTGCAGTACTTCAAGCAGCAACTATTTATTATAAAGTTCGTCCCATGGAAGCTTTGCAAATGGCAACAACACAACCCCACATCAACGTTGTAAGTGAGGCCATGTTCACACCCAAAACATTTTTTGGAAATAGTCTACACTATAAGTTTCTAGAATGGCAATGAACAAGTGAGGTTTAAAGTAACTAGTAACAAAGTAAATAACAAAAGTAAACTAAAGCAAGATAGTGTTTTTGTAGTATGGTGTGATGTGATTGAGGGGTTCTCAAGGAGTGTAGGATGCACCACTAGCATGGGAAAATTATGTATGATTAGGATAAGCTACGTCTTTCTTCATGATATGTATGGAGAGAGCTCAATAATGAGATGTTTACTACAAGACTCGTGGGTAATCTCTTTCTTGAATCAGGTAATGAGGTCATCTCTAAATAACCACTATAATGCCTATGATCAATCACTATTACAGACCCACAATTAAGGGTTTCCCCATGGATATCTAATAAGCTTAGTGATTCTATCTTAATTCCCCCTTTGACTGTGCAGGTTATAAGCCAATGCTTGTAGTCACAAAAGTAGCACTAGACATACTCCCATACACGTACAAAGAGTATCTCCCTCTCTTTAGTCCCGAAGGAAAATGATATGGGGTCGACTTCACATACCATCTAAAGAGAGAGATCTAACACATCATCATAAATCAATAGATCAAGGACCAAAGTTATAGATCATCTTTATTTCAAAGCATAATAATACTAAGGTTTCACCATCTCTCCCTAAGAACAAGGTAACTACTCATACACGAAGGGTATCAACATCATGGGAATAATATGGATGGTAAATGAAGGTACAATTTAATACAAGTGCGAATCCACAATAGAAATTGCATTACAACAAAGTAAACATAGGGGATCTGAGTTGGAGACGTTGTTGATGAAGATGATGATGAAGATCTAATAAGGGTGAACCTTAAAGGTAGCCCGATCTTTACGGATCTTGTCGACAAATTGATGGGAAATCGAGGGGAAATGAGAGGGTAGCAGAAGCAAACACACACCTCACGAAGAACACGATGAACACATGCAAACACGACATGATACAAGGCCAATTTTTCCCACCGAAGGCCACCGGTCTGATAAAATCCTCGCAAGGAAAGATCGGTCAACATGCTCCATTCAATCCCAAGCGGAGAGGGAAGAACACCTTGGAGAAGTTCTTGACAACTACGCTCACACACAAACAAACGTAGACCTTGTACAACGATGGATGCGTAGTGAAAACTCCAATGAGGTTGGTGACGATAGTCGGTCCCCTTGGTAAAGGGGATGAGGGAAAACTAGAGATTCCACAAAGGGGGTTGTCTTTAGTCTATCATCTACGCCTAAGGGATACATGAGGGGTGGGGGATCTATAAATAGGCCAACCACTAGAATAGGGGTAGTTTGGGCATAAAACTAGGGTTTGGAATGGAATAAAAGGGTACATGGGCCAAGGGCCCAGCTGTTGGCACGCATGCCCATCACTTACGCTGGAGACTCCGGGTGACGAGGGTTTAACTCATGAATGCCCATTGTTATGGACTTGGGTTTTGGAGAAGGAGGGAGCGCTAGAGACATCTATCAGCTAGCAAACAAGCACACAGGGGACAAAGATTTACCCAGGTTTAGGCCTCGTAAAGGTCCCTACTCCTGCTTGTCTGCTCGTGGAATTATCGAAGGAATCGAAGGTTACAATGGTGCGCAGATGCAATCTGGCGAGGGTTGTGGAAACTGGGGTTGCGTGTGTCCTTCTCGCCGCCCCCTCCTAGCCCTTATATAGATAGGCCAGGTCTCGGATAGCAGGTCGAGTCGGTTACAAGTTAGGGTTTTCCCCTTCAAACTTTCTATCTTTAGCTTCTTCTTGTTCTTCAAGCAATCGAGAGTCCGTAGGTTACTCGAGTCCTTTAGTTGGGCCTTGGCGACACCGTGGGCCTTTACGTATTTAGACCGTATATACCAAGCTCGAGTACCTGTAGGGTATACCCATGTCAGTAGCCCCCGAGTGTCCAATGGAATCGCAGATTCGACTGGGGACTTTTGAAGTCTTTTGAGTGCATGAATGGGTATATTTCTACTGCTTTATTTGTGTCATAGGGATTATTGATGTACGTGCCTGATATAACCGAAGTATCGGTGTCAGTTAACCACCTTAGGGTGAAACAACGCAATCTACTCGAACTTGAGTCCCCGGACTCGAATCCGGAAAAGTGCTGGTGTAATTCGACTCAAGCCGCGGAGGTCTTACAAGAGTCGAATTCCAGTTATATGGGTGTGAGCACTTGACGCGTCCGTCAAGGCATGTTCATCGTACCTGTAGGCACGGATACATTTCTGGTAGTGCGCAGCTAATGCGTTGCCAGGCCTTATTCAGGTCTTACCTTCACGCTGTAAGTGCGGCATCCGAATTTTATCATCGCGGAGACGATTCGGGTGACCCAGGAGACACAGTCTCTTTGTAGGGAAAAGTTATGAGGCAGTGTCGCCATGAGCTTCGAGTGTGGATGTTATCAACACACCGTTTTTTTTGTACAAATAATCATAGGGTGCGCGACCAGCGCTTCCTATGGGAGTAGCCCCCGAGTGCCTGGTTGAGTCGAAGACTCAAGCAGGGACTAAAGAACTTTCATGACTGCTGTCGTCTTTTATTCGCTTGTTTCAGTCGAATTTGTTTCCGGCGCTCCCTATGGGAGTAACCCATGGCCAAAGTCGAATATGTTTCGAGTGGTTGGGTTTGGCTTGATAGTCCATGTTCCTCAAAAAGGAAAAGAAAAAATCATAGGGCACGTGACCAGCGCTCCCTATGGGAGTAGTCCCCGAGTGCTTGATGGAGTCGAAGACTCGAGCAAGGACTAAAGTAGGCGAAGTCTTCTGCTGCGTAGCTTTGATGACGTCAGTGCTGACGATTTCATGATCTCAGTTTCCCGCGTGAGCGAGTTTGACGAGACGTGACGAGCAGTGGGTCCTACTTTCTGACTTTGATTTGACTGGGCATGCGTAATCTTTATTTTAACTATGCCTCCTCGATTTACGTGCGTAATGGGAGTAGTGGAGGGACGGTTCGCGCTTCCACTCCTCCACGTGTCTAGCACGATGTTTGCCACGCGTCCAGTATGGTTTTTCTGAGCCGTTGGATTGCATCTTCCAGGGGTTAAGTAGCGGTGCTGCGACGGTAATTTTCTCATCTGCTCTCATTCATCCTTTGCTTCCATCGCCATTACCGCTGCTCCTCTGCTTTCTCTGCGCTCGTTTCTTCTACAACGCTGGACCAGCTCCGCTCGTTTCCGAGCTACTTCTTTCGCTCGCATCGCCGCCGCATAATGGGGAAGAAGAAGGGAGGCGCTGCGGCTGATTCCACGGCCACCGCTGCTACGGTGAAGAAGAAGGGCGGCTCCGCTGCTGCGGGCACCAGCACCGCCACTGGCGGGAAGAAGAAGGCCGCAGGCACCCGCGTCACGAATGGTGCGTGGCGCCCCTCCATCATCAAGTCATCCGATCTCCGTCTTCTTCGCCAAGACGAAGTACTGTCCGTCGCAGTCGCCGACACGCGCGTCCCCAGCGGTGAGACAATTCCTTCTCCTCCTGCTGGTTTTGAGTGCTATTTTTAGCATTCATCATTCGCGGTCTCTCCTTGCCCCTTCACCCCTTTTTAGGGGCCTCCTTTGTTTCTACGGGCTTCAGCTCCATCAGCTGTCCCCGAACTCTATCCTCCATATCTCTTGCTTCATCACCCTCTGCGAGTGTTGGCTCGGAATCGAGCCGCACTTTGGCCTCTTCGAGCGCCTCTTTAAATTGAAGCGCCAATTTGCATCTGGCTCTTTAGTCTACGATGTAGGTGGTTGCAGAATCCACGTCGACCCATCTTCAACATCAAACTCACGGCGTCTATCCAAGGGTGGAGGGACAAATGGTTCTACATCCGTGATGAGAAGGCTAACGGTGAGCACTTCGGACTCGCACCCTTTGATCCCACGACGCCGTGCAAGAGGATGCGCTCCTAGAAGAATGTAGTCATGCCTGGCGAGTCCGCGGAGACAGATATGCTGTACAGGCGCATCTGCGACCTCGAGAGTCGCATAGGCAAAGAGGAGGGAGGTTGCGCTCTCATTCGCACTTGGCTGCGCTGTTGCGTCCAGCCCCTACAGGCCAGAGTCCACCCCATGTTTCAGTGGGCAGGCGCTGATGATGCCACTCGCGTGTCTGCCGATGGCATGTCCGCGAGTGAGGTGGACAAGAGGGTTCGACTGGTCACCAAGTACACCGTCAAGGATGTGCTCCCCAGTGAGCCAGTTGTTCCTCCATTTGATGCTACTAACCCCCCTCCTGAGGTATAGTTGTGCTACGCAGTAGCTTAATTTGTCGATAGCTTCTCTGTTGTTTGCTTGCTTGTTGCTGAATTTGCTGTCTGCATGTAGGATTGGGCGGTGTCACCTTGTATGCCTCCTCTTCCGGAGGGGATTATTCCTCGCGAAGCCTTGGAAGAGGACGAGTCGGAGTCGGTCGTCTCCTCTGATGTGGAGGAGGAAGCCCCCGAGTCCGATAGTCCGGATACTCGCAAGCGTTCACGCAACAAGGATTCTGATGCGTCGTCTCCTTCGACTCCAGAAGGTACATGTGTTGGTGCGGAGTCGCCGATACCTGCTATTCCTGTGAGCGCCGTGGCACCATCTTCTCGCAAGAAGATGCGATTGCCCAAGGAGTCCTCATCAGAGTCGGGGGAGGCCACTTTTTACTTTGACAAGTTTGATTGGTAAGTTTTCTAGTTTACTTTTTCTTCTCTGTTTTGCCCTTGTTGGCTCGTCTCTGGGTTTGTCCTTTCTTAATGTTGGTTTTGTCTTGCAGTCAAGAGGCGTCGTCATCTTCTGACGACGTCCAATTTTTGAAAGAATCAGGAGTCGTGACCTCATGGGCCAAGAAAGAGGTTGAGCGCGCTCCTTCCCCTCCATTGGCGGCCCACTCCGGGCACAACTCTTCCAGTTCTCCTCATGCAGGGGAGCATCGAATGGTTTCCTGGATGACGGTACAACAGACATCTTCGGAGTCATTGGAGGATCATGTAAGTGTAGATTTTCTTCTTTTAATGTTGCAGTCGATGTTATCTATTGCTTCTATTGATCCCTTTGTTGTGCGATAGCTCCTTGTGAAGGAGGCCGCACACTTGGCGGAGCAAGTGCTTGCGATGGGCCGCCATCATGCGATGCTGGAGACGCGTCATCGCGTGGGTGAGAGTGAATGTCCTGCACCTCTTCTTCTTCTTCTCCTTTGATATGGTCGACTGATAATTAGTTCTTGTCTGTTGTGTAGCTGAACATAATGCCCACTTGCATGGCGCTGCCACCCTGGAGAAGACACTTGCCGCGGCTGTGAAGGGACGCGATGAGGCAATCGCAGTGCGTGACGTGGCGCAAAGGCGCAAAGAGGATCTGCGTGCTTCCTTCGTAGCCAGGGAGAAGTTGTTCGAAGAACAACTATTCTCAATTGCCAAGGCCCTCTCAGGTACTTTGCTTGTGGATATCGTTATCCTTCTCTGCTTCGAATGTTTTTGCCGGTGGCGCTGATGTTTTGTCCATGTGTGGATTTATGTACAGATGCTGGCGATTTGAGCTTCGACACACAGGCCCTTCGTCGCGATGACGCTCTAGCGGGTGCACTGTCAGCAGTCGAAGACCGCAGCACCGCCGTGCAGGATACGCTCTCCAAGGCCAAAGGCATACTCAATCGCCTTCGGGAGGAGCTGATGCCCAAGGCAGAGCTAGTCGAGAATATAGACGAGCTGGTGGAGTCACTCGCCAGAGGTGTGCCTTCCAGCTTCAAGAACTCACTCCGCGCGGCCGGCGCGTCCATGTCACTTGCCATGGTGCAGGCCCACGGAGTCGAGATTGATCCTGCCGCGGTGTTGAAGGCGATGCCTGTTAATGCGGATGGCCAGCAGGTAGTCTTTGCTCCTTTTGCGACTGCCTGTGTTAAATATGGGCATCATCTGATAAGTACTGTTGCGAAGTATTCTGAGGATCTACAACGCGCCAAGAAGGCGGCGAAAGCTTCGGCATCAGGGGCTGGCGGAAAGTCAGTGGCATCTGACACTGCCACGGACTCGATGAAGCCCCTGAAGCTGTCGAAGTCGAAGAAGCCAATCGCTCCTTAGTAGCTTTGTAATAGTGACTAGTTTATGTCCTTTGTTAAGAAACATGCCTGCTGGCGAGTGTATCTGCTGATAGTTTTGCTAGTCTTGAATGCATCTGAACCTTTTGCCTTTGTGTTGATATTGTCGTCTTATTTGTTTCTATCCTGACTTGTGGTAGGTTTCATCGAGTGATCCTTTGAGGGAAACTCAGGACTCGCCGCCTCTTGATGATACTTTGGCACCGCCGCGCTCTAGGGTAGATGAACTGTCCTTGCTCTCGCGACTGCGTGACCGCGTGAAGCAGCTGGAGCGTGAGTTGCCCGTGCTCCGCGGTAACGCGGATGTATGGAGGTCGGAGGCAGAGAAAACCGCCGCCCGAGAGCAGTATCTGCTTGGCGAGGTGACGCAGCTGGGCGACCAATTCAAGTGTTAGTTTGCTTGCTCTTATCTTTTCCTTGTAGTCACTCGCGATGATGTACTTATGCTGCCGTTTGCTGCTTTGTGTAGTTGTCAGCGCACGTCATCCGCAGGATGAGAATGATAGAATTGCCATTCGTATGCATGATCTTACCCAGGAGCAACTTCAAGAGAGTGGATACTTCTAGGTAGATCGTGATCGTGCGATTGGGCAGGCGACCCTGCAGGATCGTGCGTCGCGAGTGCCACACTTTCTGAAGAAGTCGCAGTCATGTTTGAAGAAAATTTATCGGACGATGTTTCCGCTGGATGCTTCTCCATCGAGCCTGCTGGCCCTCCTTGCCAAGTTTCAAGACCTGTTCTCGGTTTGCGAGTGTGTGAGGCAACAGTTGGTGGCTGGTGCCAAGGCAGCTCTATCGTTGGTGCGATTGCACAGGCCAGATGTAGATGTTGTGGCAATTGCGTCTAGGCTTCCTGCACCACCAGCAGGTTCTGCCTGGAATATGGTGCCACACTACCAGGTGGTGGATCGCCCAGCAGAAGAGATCGTCGACTTCTTTGAGGAACAAACCAACGTTCTTTTGCTGCAGTAGTAGCTTAGTTTGTACCCTGCACATAAGTGTACTCGTGTTGTAAAGTTCGTATAAATGTTGTATATAATTTATTGTTTAATATGTATAAAGAGCTTTGTTAGCATGAAGTGCGTTGCACTATGCGAGCCCTTTTCGTTACCCTGGCCATGCTCTTATCTCAGTCCCTTATCAACCTGTCAGGTGCGTTGCAGCTGGGTTGTGTTAAGGGTTTCGATTGATGTACCAGCTACTCAGGATATCATGTTTTTGGTTCGTAGAACAAATGTATATAGGGTGGCGCAGCCCCCGAGTAGATAAGTTGGAAAAGTAAAGAAGAACACAGAGTTTTGGGGCACTTAGCTTTACTTATTCGAAGGATATGCGAGGTACAATGTGTGGCTAAGTAGCCTTGGCTGAGTAGCCTTATTTGTAATGTAAAAAGTAAAAAGCGACTAAGGGTAGAAGCGTCGTAGCTGTGCGATGTTCTAGGGGTTGGAGTATGCGACTCCTGTCTCTAAATCTTGAAGGCGATAGGCGCCACCTGGGATTACTTCTATAATCACGTACGGTCCTTCCCGGGGGACTCGAGCTTGAGATGCCCCTGGTGCTTCAGTCGTAGGACCAGGTCTCCTTCGGCGAAGGATATGGGGCGTAGCCTCCTACTGTGATAGTTGCGCAGGTTCTGCTGGTAGATCGTTGATCTTTCTGCGGCGATTTCCCTTGCCTCGTCAAGGAGGTCGACGGAGTCTTCGAGTGCGAGGGATGACTCTTGTTCGCCGTAAGCGACCACGCGTGGCGCCTTGTACCGTACCTCGGCGGGTAGCACTGCCTCGGCTCCATGCACCATAAAGAATGGCGTGTAGCCCGTGGCACCGTTTGGAGTTGTGCGCAGGCTCCAGAGTACGGATTGTAGTTCGTCCGGCAGCAACCTGCGGCTTGTTCGAGTGGCCGAAGGAGTCGCTTCTTGATCCCGCCGCAGACGAGCCCGTTTGCTTTTTCCACCTGACCGTTGGTCTGTGGGTGCGCTACCGAGGCGTAGCTGATATTGATCCCTAGGTTCTCGCAGAATTCTTGGAACTCCTTGGATGTGAAGTTCGTCCCGTTGTCGGTGATGATGTTGTGCGGTACTCCGAAGCGGAAGACGATGGATTCGAAGAATTTTACTGCAACGTGCCCTGATTGGTTGGTCACTGGCATGGCCTCAATCCACTTGGTGAATTTGTCGACTACGACCAAGAGGTAGACGTAGCCTCCTCGTGAGGACCTTGGAAGTTTGCCAACCATGTCGAGTCCCCATGCGCGAAGGGCTAGGCCTATGGGATTGGTCGTAGCTCTACGCCAGGTGCGTGCGGTTTGTCCGCGAATCGCTGGCAAGCGTTGCATTTTTGGACGATGTCCTTGGCATCGTGCATGGCCGTAGGCCAGTAGAATCCAGCTCGTAGAGCTTTGGCAACGAGGGCGCGACTGCCGGCGTGGTTCCCCGCAGGTCCCTTCATGGATGTCGAGGAGAACTGCTCTTCCATCAGCCGTGGATACGCATCGTTGGAGTACTCCTGTGATGCTATGTTTATACAGTTCGCCGTTGATAACAACGAATGCCTTGGATCGCCGAGCGATGTGCTCTGCATCAGTCGGGTCGTCCGGGAGCCTTTTGCTGAGGAGGTACGTGATGTACGGCTGCGTCCAGGATTGCTCAATCACCATGACGCTCATTGGACCCTTGAGTGCAGTGTCCAACTCCAAGTCATCGAGTGCCATTGACTCATTGGGCGGCGTAGCCCCTGAGTCCGTTGATGCGCTTATTCTCTTCTCTGCGGCCTTTGGCTTGATGGAGCATTCGCAGATGCGCTCGAGAAATACCCTAGGTGGTATGGGGGCGCAGGTAGAGCCTATGTTGGCGAGTGCGTCCACCTCTTCATTGCTTTCGCGACCTACGTGCCGCAGCTCGCAACCGTCGAAGTCTCCTTCGAGTGTGTCGTAGAGGTCGTGGTACGCGATCATTTTGTCATTCAGTGCGTCGCACTCATGCATCGTTTGGTTGACGACCAACTTGGAGTCGCCGTATATGATGAGCCTCTTGGCGTCGCAGGCTTTTGCCATCCTCATCCCGTGCATCAGGGCCTCGTATTCAGCCTCGTTGTTGGAGGTTGTGAACTGCATTCGCAGGATATACTTCAACTTATCCCCTTGAGGTGATGTCGGTATGACACCTGCGCCTGCTCCGTCCTTTCGCTTGGACCCGTCGAAGTGCATTGTCCAGAGGTAGGACATGTATGGTTTGTCCGGGAGCTAGTTCTCCATCCAGTGCACGAGGAAGTCAGGGAGAACTTGCGACTTGATTGCGTCGCGCTTTTCGTATGTATCGTGAAGACAGTTCTATTCCCCAAAGCACGACTCGTCCCGTGGCGTCGGGGTTGTTGAGGATATGTCCCAACGGGGCGTCGTTGACCACCACGATTGGGTGTTCCTGGAAGTAATGGCGCAGTCCCCGTGCGGTCATGAAGACACTGTACGCCAGCTTCTGGTAGTGCGGGTACCGCTGTTTTGTTGGCGTGAGGACCTCACTGAGGTAGTATACTGGGCGTTGTATGCCGTAGACCTTGTTTTCCTCAGCTCGCTCGACGACGAGCACTATGCTGACCACCTGGTTGGTGGCGGAGATATATAGCAACAGTGGTTCCCTTTCTCGTGGGGTCACCAGCACTAGCGAAGTGGATAGCAGGCGCTTGAGGTCTTCGAATGCTTCTTGCACTTCGTTGGTCCACTCGAATTTTTCAGCTTTGCAGAGGAGCTGGTAGAAGGGCAACGCTTTTTCACCCATCCGACTGATGAATCGACTGAGGGCCACGATTCGCCCAGCCAGCTGATGGATGCCCCTTATGTTTTTCGGCTTCTCCATGGCCAGTATGGCTTTTATTTTCTTCGGGTTTGCCTCGATTCCCCTCGCGGAGATGAGATACCCGAGTAGCTGCCCAGATGGTACGCCGAAGGCGCATTTGTCTGGATTGAGCTTGATCCCGTAGCGATCGAGGTTGGCAAAGGTTTCGCGCAAATCGTCGATTAGGGAGGCTTCCTCCTTGTTCTTGATTACTATGTCGTCGACATAGACTTGAATGTTGCGACCCAGTTGTTCCTTTAGGCAAGCATGCATGCACCGCTGGTAGGTGGCTCCCGCATTCTTTAGCCCGAAGGGCATTGTGTTGTAGCAGAACACACCAAAGGGCGTTGTAAATGCTGTTTTCTCTTGATCTTCCTCCTTCATTCGAATCTGTTTATAGCCTGAGTAGGCGTTGAGGAAGCAGAGGCGCTTGGATCTCGCAGTGGAGTCGATGATCTAGACGATGCACGGCAACAGGAAGTGATCCTCTGGGCAGTGCTTGTTCAGAAAAGCGAATGATAGGAGTAGTCGGATGGTGATCAGTCCATCACGCACCCAAACCATTACTCTGCACACGAATAGGTGAATTATGCAACCAACTCTTGGAATTAGACTGAAGATGTCAACAAACGAGGTTCGGAACAAAGGAGTGATGCAGGCTCTGCATCGGATCTGGCGTAGATGAGGTCGTCGCGTCGGAAACCACCGGAAGGCACAAACAAGGAACAAAGAATGGTACCACAGATAAAGGATCACTCAGATAGCATGAAGTCCGGAGGTAGAAACACCGTTGCCAAAGGAGGAAGCGAAACCCTGAAGGTACGACGGAACCCAACCACGAGAAATCCTGGACTTGAAGAAAAGATAAGAGAGCATATCCAAAACACACGAAGGTAAGAGAAGAATAGCATAGAGGTAAGAAGTACAAGCAGACCTAATCAGATCTATCCAACCGATTTTTAGAATAGTTTTGACACTCTACATCGGCCGTTAGCTAGGTTATCCTACAGGATGGACTTGTGGGGTATCGTAACTGCTAAGCTCTGATACCACTCTGTAACACCCTCGAATCGGCCCTATGCAAGTTTTAGCGCTTCCCGCCAAACCCGCATAGAAACGATTCAAGGACGCCCACCAGGCAGCTTCGTGCGGGTGGAAAACGAAGTAATATCATTACACAATAGTCCACGATGGGACCCACAGAACATATATATACAACAATGACTCCATGAGTCAAGAATACAGATATACTATACAAAGATCCAAATCACCTTGAAAACGATAGAGCGTTCGACTACGGACAAGATACAAATGGGACTAAGAGCCCTGAAGAATAACCAATGGCGTCCATAACCCTGCCCAGGCCAAGCCGGAAGGGTAACCCTGCTAACGACGTCGATCTCAAACCTGCTAAAACAAAAGGGGTGCCGACAAAGGGCAAAGGAAAAAGAGGAGCGTCAGTACTGAGGCTAGTACACAGCGAGGCTAGAATTCGGCGGTCCTCGCCTACATAGGTATGGTGGACTGAAGCGGCCGTGCAACAGCACTAAACAACCTATAAAGACTTAGTAAAACTGGCGGCTATTAGAGAGGGATAAGAAAGACCTATTCGGAACCAACCTGATACTAACACCAATCATACCCATCCTGGTATTCCCCCTCGAGACCAAACGAGGAAGTCAAACCGAGGAACTCACACAGTTAGCAGTTTTATTCATTCCATTGTAGTTCCAGCACTTGCTAGTCAGATATAGATAGCATGAGTCATCCTGATAGCATAAGTAGTGGGCAGTTTTAATCACCATTCCATTGTAGTTGGAACATTTACTAGTCAGATATAATTGTCCTGAGGAATCCCAAAACCTAGCAGTTGTTGGCACTTTTATCACATTCCATTGGAGTTGCAATATTTACTAGGCAGATATAACAAAACAACCCAGATCCAGCAGTGGTTGGCATTTTTAATATCCATTCCGTTATAGTGAAGCTAATTACTAGTCACATATTAAGTCAAATTTATAGCACTACTTTAGTTATGCTTGTCTATGATCGAGATATTGTGCTCCAAGTCGTCCATAACCGCGGACACGGCTTTCAGAAAGATTTACCCTGCAGGGGTGCACAAATAGCAACACACACACGATCAACCTCGGAAAAACCAAATCAAAACCCAACGAGGCTTTCACGACAAAGCAATCACAGGATTCATAAATATTTCAGGGGGCCACCCCATTAAGCTACCCGCAACGAAGTTGGCCGGCTCCGAGACGGACCCAAGGTTTGCGCCAATGGCTGTAAACGACTGGGAACCCGAAAGTGTGACTGGGCTTGTCGATACCGCGAAAACACTCCGCAATCCTAAACAGTACAGGTGCTCCACGCACAATCGTAAATAAAGCGGTAAAGCATGGCATAAGTACTTGATAGTAATAAAGCCCCAAACTAGTTTGTGGCCCCAAGAAATAAGAAATGAGTCATGTTCTGGCTAAGGGGGATTCATAGACTCTCCCGTATGTGGATAATGCGAATAGTCAAGGAACAGGTATCAAGTACTCGGGGTCCTACGGGACACAAGTGAGCGTGGAAGAACCAAATAACATCTATTGCCCACCGATGCCTCTGCATTAGTTATATCTAGCATTTTAATAGTTGTATTTAAAGTCATGATCATCTCCACCATTAAGCATCTCCACCATTTATCATGTGCCAACTTGCCGTCAACGGTGGAACGACAACGGCGCGAAGCAACACAGAAGCAAGCAACTACGACTCGCAAGGCCGACTATCTATCAAACAACAGGCAATAGGATGTGTCCATGGAAATATAGAGGATGCAAGGAGTATAAATGGTGCACGGAAACTAAAGCATCGCGACACAGATAGCAATAGATCAACAAAAGGAAATAAAGACTATAAACGCAAAATAGGTAGAAAGGGGGAGAATGCTCGCCTGGGAGCACTATCGAAGGATCACAGCCGGAGAACTTGTCGGTACTCGCATCCACTCATCTGCCTAATCCGCGAAGAAGCAAACACTAGAAGAAACACCAGATGCAATATTTAATACTACGGTAGAAGATCCGGCATGATTATGATATGATGCATGGCATGTCACAGATGCGGTGCAATTAGGCAGTATTAAGCGGAACCGGGGTCCCGACAATTAATTACACGGTTCAAGTTATTTAGAACCCCGCAATTTAAATGTTGAATTAACAAGGCGACTCATGGCATCGGTTCGCTACACCAATTTAAATGGAGCCGATATAAGACTAGAATAGCCCGCATATGGATGCCATATTTAATTATTAGATGAATCGATATAATGCCCCCAAACCACACAATATGCATGCGAGTATGAATCATTTAATATGCAACAAGTGGTAATGTTATATTATAAAAAATAGGGGTCTCGGAAAAGGAATCACATTAGGGTTCGGCACCGATGGTCTTGGGGTTCGATGGATTGGTCTTCGGGCTTCGAGGTTCGGATCTAGGAAGGAGAACTTGACGTCGTGAAGACGGCCTCCAGGTTCGGGGTCTTGAGGTCGGCGGGATCAGTCTCGATCTTCGGACTCCGGGGTTCGGTCTTCGAGTCCTCGAGGTGGTCTTGATTAGCAGCATCTCTTCACCACGGATGCAGGACGAACTTCCGTCAGTGTTTCACCGACATATGAAATCCACAAACACGGTTCGCCTCACCGTGGAGCCACAATTTGGCACTAGAGGTTGCACACGGTCTAGGACATCGGTAGCAGTACCAGAACACATCATATCACCACCACAACTTCACTGAAACATCAGCACGCATTGCCTCCTCAACTAACAATAGCACCATCACCAACCGAGCACCTGGCGACGGTCAACAACAGCCCGCAGGACGAAGCAGAGGAGGGCCAGGTCTCGCGGCACGGAGGAGGACATGGCGGTGGCCCCTGGGAGGAGACGGTGCTAGCGGCGAGAATTGACGCGAGCGGCGACGCTGGGGCGATGCAGGCCGACACTTCACAGAGAAAGGGGCACGGGCTCGGAAGTCGATGGCTAGGGGACCCGCGAGGCGGCGACCGCGAGGAGCTTGGGCGAGGAACTGCATGGAGGAGGTCCACGTCGTGGCTGATGAAGGGGCCGGAGGAGAGATCGGGCAGCACCTGGGAGCCAGGCGCAGCGGCGGGTAGAATACAGAGGGTGCGAGGTCGACGGGGGCCAGCGCGGAGCTCCGGACGGTGAAAAACTAAGCGGGACGGTGAGGGGATCTACAGAGGTTGGCGCGCGAGCTTGCAGCGCCCGGAGCCAGAGAAGAAGGGGCGCGGCGGCGGAGACGCATGACGCGGCCAGGAGACGACAACGGTGGCCACGCGCGGCCGGGGTCCATGGTGGTCGGGCCCGAGGCAGGGCCGCGGAGGAGAAGCGCGTCGGCGGCGGGGTCCTGCGGAGACGGAGGCCGAGGCGGCGCAGAGGCCCGCGGCGGCGGCGGTCGGGGAACATCGAGCGGGGAGGAGAAGGGCGGGGTTGGGATCGAGGGATGGCGGAGCGGGGGAGCGATGCGAGGTGGTGGGGCCGGGCGATAGAACCGAGGCAGGGTGGGGGGTCGCGTGTCCGTCGTGGGGTTGGGTGGACCGCGGGATCGCGTTTCATGCAGGGGAAGCGTGCGTGTTGGGAAGGTGGGGTGGGGTGAGGCGATGTGGTGGGCGTGTTGCGTGCGTTGTGGAACGAGGTAGGGCCGCTGGCGCTGGGTGGGTGGCGCCAGGTGAGGGTGAGGAACGGGGTGGTGTGCAGGTGTGGCAGAGGAGATGGGGCCAGGCGGTTGGTGTGGGGATGTGGGCAGGAGTGCGTGTGTGTATGTGTGGTGCGTGCTGTGTAGCGGTAGGTGGACCAGGTGGTGTGCAGGCGTGTGGGTGCGGGTGGTGAGTGGCGGCGGGGTGGAGGCTGGTTGAGGTGGCGGCTGGGTCTAGGTTAGGGTCTAGGGTTTCTAGGTGGTTTTGGTTTGGGCTGGGCTAGATTAGGTAGGGTTGTAGGCTGGCTGGCTGGGCCTTTGGCCTGGCCGGCTGCCTCCCCTAATAAAAATATTTGTTTTATTTTTATTTTATAAAACCTTTCGCAAATAGTTTTTAGAAAAACAAAATATCCGGAACAGGCCAGGTTTTAATTTGAAATAAAGACGGGGAGTTTAGAAAACAAAACAAGACTTTTCGAAAATAGTTTTAGACAAAAACCATGCATGATGATGACGATGCTCAAATGCAATGTGGCATGATGACATGAGCATGCAGTCATGATGATGCAATGCACAAAAACACAGCGATTTTCAGGTAGTGGTTTTAGCGGGGTGCTACACTCAAGCTGGTGGCTAGTTGTTAAGGAGGTACATGGTGGCCACTGTCACCGCAGCCTGCGGCGTCTTGGGGACCACGTTGCCCCATGTGTCGACTATCATAGAGCTGAAGTCAAGGACTTTTGCAGCTTCTATGTGTTCTTGCTCGGTGAGATGGGCCATCCGAGATTGCCTCTTCTTGGCGAGGTACTCGTTGCCCCTTGAGGAGGATCCTCCGTGGGAGGAGAGCCCAGCACGACGAAGGCTCGACTCGTCTGCTGCCTTTTTGCGCACCTCGAGTTGTGCGATTGTTTGTACTTGGCACTTGAATTCTTCCTTCAAGAGCCAGTGATAGCCCATCACTAGTTCTTGCGGGGATCCGAAGGGTAGAGGAGCGCCTCGTAGGTCCTCGCGGCAGCGAGCCCATTCTTGCTTGTTGAGCCTGATCACGACGCGTTCGCCGGTTTGCTCGTTTAGTATGGTTGGAGGTTCGACTGCTCCTCCATTGACGACGGGGGTACGGCTGCCACCGTTGTCGCTGTTGCCACCATTGCCACCGTTGCCGGTGTTGGGCGAGTCGGTTTCGTTACCGCGATTGCCACCGTTGCCGGTGTTGGGTGGGTTGGTTTCGTTACCGCGATTGCCCATTGTCGCGATTGGCAGAGGTATCGCCTGCATTGATGACGGCGCACATGAAGTGATTGGGGAAGCTGCTGCTTCCACAACTCTCAGATCCAGAACCGTAGGTTCCATCTTCAGTGGCCAGATCGCTCAGATCGGAGTCGCGACTGCTGTCGCTGACCGTGTTCTCGACTGTTGTTGGGGCGTTGAGCTCACTGAGGGTGCCGATCGATCGAGGGAACCATGATGCTGGAGCAATTGCCGGCACCGGCGGCTGGTCAGGCATGCGAAGCGTGCCCATCTGACCAACTTGGAAGCGGAAGCTCCTGATCGCTAGGCTGATCCCATCGCCCACGGACTCGAAAGCCGAGCGAGTAGCCGGCGTGTGGACAGTGAAGTCGAACGCGCCGAAGAGCTGGCGGATCTTCGTTGTTGTGGAGTTGTAGATCGCGGTTGATGGGGCCGAAGAAGCCATAACATCAGCACTCCCAATTCCCACAGACGGCGCCAATTGACGAGGGTTTAACTCATCAATGCCCATTGTTATGGACTTGGGTTTTGGAGAAGGAGGGAGCACTTGAGACATCTATCGGCTAGCAAACAAGCACATAGGGGACAAAGATTTAGCCAGGTTCAGGCCTCGTAGAGGTCCCTACTCCTGCTTGTCTTCTCATGGAATTATCGAAGGAATTGAAGGTTACAATGGTGCGCAGATGCAATATTGCGAGGGTTGTGGAAACTGGGGTTGCGTGTGTCCTCCTCGCTGCCCCCTCCTAGCCCTTATATAGATAGGCCAGGTCTGGGGTAGCAGGTCGAGTCGGTTACAAGTTAGAGTTTTCCCCTTCAAACTTTCTATCTTTAGCTTCTTCTTGTTCTTCAAGCAATCGAGAGTCCGTAGGTTACTCGAGTCCTTTATTTGGGCCTTGGCGACACCGTGGGCCTTTACGTATTTAGACCGTATATACCAAGCTCGAGTACCTGTAGGGTATACCCATGTCACCGGGGTAGGCTCTAGGGTCCCCGATGTAGCTTCTAGAAGTGGGTGCAAAGTCCTTGTTGAAGTCTAATTGCAGAGAATCCTGTTCATAGGGCCAAAGACTTCGGTGTAGAAGGCCGGAGACTCCGGTCAAGGCATCGCTCTCCAAGGCTGACTCCAAGGTGCTAGACAGAGAGTTCCAGGAAGGGGCCTAGACTCCAGTCCAAAGTCCTAGGCGGAGACTCCGGCATGGAGGGTCAGAGACTCCAGTGCTTTTGTTGCTGCTTCTTCCGTCTCCTCTTCCAAGCCTCCGTCTTGTTAGGCTTGGTGCTCTGGTCTTCCTCCCCTGCCTCCGTACTTGCCGGTGTGAACCTATCATGATAATGGGATGGGGTATGAAGTAGTATACCATTCAATAGGGTAGGAAGTGGGTTCGCATAGAGTAGGATTCACCTTTGGAGTCCATGATGACTTGGTATAAGTTGGAGACCTTGATGTGGTAACGATCGTAGGTCGGGCTACATCAGCTCCCCCTTCAAAAAGAGTCGTCCTCGACTCTACACGCTCGTCACAAAGTAGAATAGGTCAAGATACATTCTTGATTCTTGGGTTCGCCATATAGTCGTCCTCAAGAAGATTTATTTGAAAACAATTCAATGTTCCTTCACTTTTCATGAAGCCTACAAAGCTCACAACAAAAGTGAAGCAACACTTAAAGAGTAACCAATTCATGAATATTATAGCATGAGTCCTCAAGTAGAAGGAAATCACCTTTTGGTGTAGAGATAGCTCGTTTAAGGGCAGCCATAGGTAATTCTCTTCGATTTATCGTGTTAACTTATGGTTGGTAGAGGTTGATGTGTACGCAATTATACGTTCACACAACAAAGACCAAACAAGATATATTCATGCATGATAGAGGACCATGTCATTTGTGGCATGTCCATTCTTATTCACAACACTATTAGCACAATACAAGGATAGAAAATGGGATGCATATGCAAGGTCAATGTGCATGGAAATCGTTTGAGCATTATCCAAATGTGGAAACTCAGAAACTCCATATAATGTCTTAGTGTGGCACTCGAAGCATAGTTGCTTTGACAATCTCCGGTGGGCTTGTATAAATTTGATCGAAATATGTATGATTTGAATCAAAATTGATATGTATTTGAGCAGTGAGGACGGTGGATATGCTCTAAAGCTGATTCATAAGTAGTACTCCCTCCGACCCAAATTCATTGATTTAGATTTGACTAGATTCGATTGTATCTTGAGGAATTTGAGTCAACTAACTTGGATTGATAATCTTAGCCACTAATTTGGGACGGGGAATGGATGCTTCCGCCAACGCTGCAACTCTACATGGTAGCCACGATGGCAGCGATAGAACGGTCAAAACTGATAGGCCCCAACTTGACCCTCTAGGCATTTGGCACGCCAACTATGGAAAGCTAGATCCAATGGTAAGCAACTCGAGCCCCGCAATGCATTCTCTCGACAACTTTGGGACTGCTTGATCTAAGGGCAAGCAACTCGGGTACCGCAATGCATTCCCTCGACCACTTTGGGACTGCTAGATCCAATGGCAAGAAAATCGGGCACCGCAATGCATTCTCTCGACAACTTTGGGACCGCAAAGTGACTAAATTAGCAGGAACTCACAACCATCTATTGAATAACAATTCTACTCTCTAAATTAGCTATCTATTCAACTAATCATTACACGTGCCACCCTTAACCACAACCGTATACTGTAACTGCTAGGACACAGATGACCACTATTAAAACTGCCCACATGAATCTACTATCCCCCCTCTTTACTTGAAGTTCATGTTTTAGATTTTCTACGACTTGATTAGATATGGCAAGATCAACCTCAGGTGTCAACTTCTCTTTGCGAATAAGCTCTGAATTCTTCCTCGACAGTACGCTTCAGCTCGAATATCAACAGGTTTTTACGTGCCAATTCATCACCTAACTTGGCAACCATCTTCTCCAAATCCATCCTATGGCTAGACCACTGAGTTGATTCATCTTGGTATGCAATGTACAATGGATCATCGGCTTGCATAACACACTGTAACAATCCCAAAACAAACTAAATTGGAATCGGTCCGACAGGCCATGTCAGCACTTCAAATTCTACGGTAGTACAAAGAGAAGGAGCTACATGCACTTCCGACATGGTAGGAGAATCAGAATGTGTCCACGACATGATCGATTTCCCATCCTCGTCGGTGTACACGCTACGACCAGACATTGAGGACTAATTTGCACCTACAATATCGAGGAAATTACGAGAACCGAATCAATTAGGGTGGGCGGAGCAGGAGCGGAGGTCTTAGCAAGCACTACTAGCAATTGCTGCGACTGTTCGTCGAGCTATGGCAGCGGAACCAAATCCCGATCGTCGTGGGCGGCGGACCTGCCTGCGGTCGGTACTGCCTCAACATACAATGCGTACGGACGAAACAGGTGTTAGAGCCATGTTGAGGTGCAGCGCCACAATCCATCTGATATACCGCCTTAGGACAGATCCGGCGATGCGCCGACGCACCGACGATGGCTGTTCTGTCCGCCGGCGGGATAGGAGCTGCTCGGGGCTGGGGGCTGGGAGCGGATGAGAGAGAGAGCTGACGTGTCACATACAACCCAACCTGTCAATTGTTTCATATTTGCCAATTTTGCATATCTACCAAACTTTTTCTTTAAAATTTGCATATTTGCCACATGATCACCACATGCCATTGACACACAAAATAGAAAATATGCAAGTTGCAAAGTAAAACGTGGAAAATATGAAAATCCCCCCTCCAGCCCCACATGACGGCCTCACCGGTCATTGGCTACGAAGGCCCCACAGAACGGCTCCACAAAGCGGCCCCATCGTTCATTGGCTTCGACGGCCCCACAGAATGGCCCCATTTGTCATTGGCTGCACCGGCCACACAATCAGGAAAACGGGGCCCACAAGTTAGTGAGAGATGGATGGCTGGTCCGCCGTGTGTCCTGGCCCCACCTGTCAGCATGTAACGCTCAACGCAGGACCCGCCCAACGCGGTCCCACCTATCAGCATGTAACAGTTAAGCCTTTGACCTGGCGGTATTCCCCGTCCGAGCGCATGTGAGGGTTTCGGAATGGAGGGAGGGGGAAATGAGGAAAAACTAAGCGGCTGGGAAAAACTGAGTACAACTAACGAATCGAGGACACGAAAATATAAATCTCTAAAAAACCAATTAATAGCTATAAAAAAGAGAAATTTCACCTTTCTAGATGTTCTTTTACGAGTGGGAACTATATTAATCATAATTAGCAATGTTACAATGTAAATTAATACTCTCTCGCTCCGCTCTATCGATTAGGCTGGAACCTTATCCTCTAACTCAAGCAAAGTCAGGGAATCTAGGGCACCCTAACTTCCCTTCCTCCAAACCATATGATCAACGCCAAACTAGATTAATTTAATTTGTATAATACATTTTTGTTACGTGTATAATTACAAAATTATGGTATAGTAAAATTTAGTTCACCTTTATTAGGAAAAGGGCACACAAGATCGTGTCACGGTCCCCTGTTGCTTGCACGCAGAGGTCACTTGTGTGTCCTGCGTCACTCATTCTCTCGTCCTTAGGGCATCTCCACCGGCACAGCGTGTGCGGCTTTCCAGCGGGGCAACCCATCCGGACCGACCCATCCGGCCCGACCCGCGCGGGGGGGGGGGGGGGGGGGAGGAGGGGGGAGGCGAGGGCCCGCAAGTTTTCATTCAAGTCTAGGAATATTTTACAAGCAAACCCCACCTAGAACAACAATCTAACTATGTGTTGGATACGACGCTGGCGGCGGCAACGCCAGCGGGTCGACAAGACCCCATTCTTCTTCGAGAGAGCGGCAGATCGGAAGCTGCGTCTGCAACTCTTTAGCTTGGGCGAGGCGGGCACACAGGTAAGCGTCGTCGGGATTGGCCCATACCGCTGCCAGGAGCTCGTCACGCACGTCTGTGAGCGCTCCGCCGGTGCTCCGGCAGAAAGACACGGTCCATTACCTCCCACGTGAAAGGATTGCTGGTAGTCCTGTTGTGGTCAAAGTTAGTGCGCCGTGGTCGGTGGTCACGGAACATACTGAATATCTGCGTCCACCCCGGAATCGGAGGCGGCAACACGTCCAATGCCTTTGGCGGGTCTGGCCACCACGACGGCAAGCCGCGGTCGGGTTGTTCTCTGCGGATGCTAGGGTTGCCACGGAGGCTAGTGCAGCGACGCGGATGGCCAGACATTGTGGTCTATGGGGGTTAGATTTCGGGTTGTGCCTATCTTGGCTGGCCTCCCCTTTTTATGGCTGCGCCTGGACGCGACGGGAAACGCCAAGAACAAGCGACAGAAAAGAAAGGGGAGAGGCGACGGGGCAGCGAGAACATACTGGAGATGCACCGGCGCCAGCATCGGTGAGGGTCTATTTGCCAAGCGTGGACATATGGGTCGCGCCGCTAGGCGCGGTTGGCCGGATAGATCGGACCATGATCCAAATCCCCCTGTGGCCCGATCCAAATGGACAGAAACGGACATTTTGGGTCCTCTGTTTGGGTCGTCCCGGTGGCATGCGCCACATGGCAACGTTAGAGTGTGTATGGTTATTCCTATCCGTAGATCTGAACACAAAAATGAATTATATTTTGAACCGAGCGTCCAAATCAAGATCCGTTTTCATGGCTAGGCTAGACGTGTCGAGATCTTCAAATTTTGATTAAAAAAATTTGGCACTACTTTTTTTTGCACTAGCTTATGTTTTTGAAGTGCAGGAGGCGGTGCACCGCTTGTGTACTGTCTTTCAGTTCTATGTTGCATTGTTTTTGGTTATAGCGTACTGCATGTGCACTGTGTTTCTATTCTACGTTGCACTTTCTTCGATTGCAGTGCACGAGGAGATGCGCTGATAATTATTTTGTTCTAATTTCACTGCCTTTCAGTCGCAATTCATGTTACGTGCAGTGGTAGTGTACTTCTCGGGGACTGCCTTTCATCCTGAGTTGCACCGCCTTCTATCTTTGTACATGGGATGTTGGAGTAACAGTGCATTACCCATGCACTATCTTTCTGTTCTAGGTTGCACTGTCTTTGGTTGCAGTGTACGAGGTGTAATGGCAGCGTACTACCTTTTTTATTTTGCATTGCACTATGTTTAGTCGTAGTGCAAGGGATGATGCATTAGAAGTACACTTTCTTTCTTTTCTCTTTTTTCGTGGTGCACTATATGTTTCCTTTTTTGGTACACTACCTTTTTAGTTTGTATATAGTATAGATAAAAAAAGAAAAAAACTGTGTGCACCGGACAGCCCCATATGCAATGGGTCTCACGAGTCGAGCATTCACACGTGCTACCCTTGCCCAGCCTAGTCATGCCGACATGTGGCGAGTGGGCAGCCTCCCGCGCGCTGACCCTGGCGCTGGAGGGTGAACTTACCCTTGTCGCTCTCAATTTAGTTTAAATTTTTGTGTATACAATAATTATCTATAGTAATTAATTAAAGTATGTAATAGCGTACTTATGCTACAATACCCTGATTTTTCTTTGTTGTTTCCCCTGACTTGTGTAACATCCTGTAGCTCTAGAGACTTTAAAATGGGTAGAATATAGTTGTGTGTATTACATTTATGCATATAAAATCTAGGAGAACTAAAAACTTTTTAATATAACTTATCAAAGTAATTAAAGTTCCACTTAAGATGATGATTTAGAACTAGCTCATCTAGCTGAGTGTTAAAACTTCAAAATAACCTTTATTAAACTTCTATGTTAGGAAGGGTAGATGTAGAACTCATGAACAAAACTAAATCAACACACCACACATTCTTAAAGATCAAGTAATAAATTTATGTTTAACTTATATTCTCGAAACCTCATTTAACACATGTGTCGAATAATTGCTATGACATGATCACCCCACTAAAACAAGATCAAACCCATTCTTATCTCATCTTACTCTATCTTATCTTTAACCTCACCCCATCCACAAACACATGTGAATGACAAGAGTCAAGTACAAAGAAAATCATCCAATCTCATAAACCAACTCTTGATATATCTAAACCCTGGCCTGCCTATTCTTCCTTTCAAACTTTCCAATCTTAATAATCACAAGGATGAGATATGTAATTAATACTAAGTGTTAAGTGACATACTATGGATTGAATCTTATTGAGCATATTTTATAAGCAATCATCCATTCTAAAACCCAGATCCAGTGTGACCCATTGCCAAGACCACAGTACCACCATCAATTCACTTTGGAAGTTGATGATGTTATACCTAGACAACACACATATTTAACCAATATTCCTAGTTGATCTTAAGAGTGCTTAAAGATAACAGTAATAACCAATTCCTAATGAGAACTATAGGATTTATTGAACTTCTGTACCTCAAGCCAGTGTCAACCTTAAATGGGGAATCTATAGATTCAGCTACACTTTAGTTGAGTCAACCTTGTTGACAAATCATTAGTATTGGAATAGTGAGTAGATAAATCTAGACAATCCATTCATCAAAGCATCTTATCCAAGTAAGTGGATCAACCATTTACTATTCTCTAGAGATTCATGCATCAAATAATTTCATTATCCAATTCTTTTAATGAGTAGAATTCCTACTTGATGATGAGGGAAATTAAGTTGATGATCTGGACTCTATCCTAAGCTAGGGCACATACCTAATATGTCATCCGTGCGCATCACTATCATAACGCGCCTGCCATACTCTAGGCTGGGTACTGTGACGGGGCAGTCCTCCTCCACGCGTCTCACTCAAATGACCAGAGCGGCGCGGCCACCAGCCTCCGCGCGTCTCACTCTAACGACCGCAGCGACGCAGTTGCTAGCCTCCACTAGCCTCACTCCGATGGCCACAACAACATGGATCTAAAAGAGAAACATAACCATTAGAGAAAAGCACAAGATGCAAGATGGGGGAAACCCAAGAACAAGATCGATTAGATGAAGATACCCTATGCTGAGAGAAGTCCGGTGTAGAGGCTACGTCAGATTGGTCGCAAGTATGTAGCCTGTAGGTCTTCAGCTTCCAAGACATCACAACATATGAAACGAGCCTGAGTAGTTTGTGAGATCTAGGCTTTGTGAGAGTTGCTAATTAGTGCAGAGAGTGGGAGCGCGGCACCGTACAAAGGGAGGTTAGTGGAGTGTGGCGACCAAGGGGACCTTGTATTATATGGGAACGGGGGTTGGTGAGATCTAGGGTTTGTTACTTGGGCTGTAGAACTAGTGCGGCCAGCCACGTGGGCTGACTTGCACAAAAGGCCCATAAATAGAAGGCGAGCCGCACCTGTCAGCTACCTAATTAACGACATTTTCATTGGACGTCGTACCAAGAGAATGTCACCGTTGCCCAAGGGCGGCATGGAGAATCGTCGCTTTTACGTGCCACGTATCACGGCACCAAAATTCGCCGGTACCCTCAGTACCACGGAGTATAATTGGATGTCGTGACAAAATGGTGCCACCAATGCCTATCAACCGCGAAACCAACTAGTGCCGGTTCTTTTTGCTTGTGCCGCCTCAAAAATCCGCCGAGTATGGGGGGTATTTTTGTAGTGGCAATCAAGAAAGGTGTTCCATCTTAAGGAGGTCAAGATTGTCTACATCAAGGTCAAGTGGAATGCTCAAGTCAAAATTATGATCTTCATAGGTTTTACCTTTTGTCAGTGTCTTGTAGTTTGTTGGGAGACCAGGTTTAGGATAGATAGCCGTACTATCAAGAGGGGCTCTCAAGTGAATAGCTCAGTCATTTCCTTCGAAGAGAGCTTAAACCTTTACATTCTTGCATCATATTTCTTGGTTGTTCTTTTTATCTTATCCATGTGAGGATCTAGAGCTTCTGGTTATCTTCATAAAAAAGCTCTAGTTCATCAAAAATATATTTCCCTTGTATATCTTATTGCATTTTTTGTCTTGAAGGTTTTCTAGATCCACACCTTGGGAGGTATGTCACATATTAATACTTGATACTTTCTCCGTTTGTGGATTCTACTCGTTGTTATATTTTCAACAAAATTGGTTTCATCCCATTCAGTTAGGATACTCAAGTTATTGTAGTTTTGGTTTTAGTAGGTTACCTAGACCTGTAGTACCGCCGCTCGACCAAAAGTACCGCTAGGCCATTTTGGGCGCCCGTAGTTCCGATGAAGTTCCGGGTTAGTACTGCTGGCCAGTGCTAACTCTCAAAAACCAGGTGATGTCTGTGTTCCTGCGATCAACAACATGGTAATTGCAGTACTTCTAGCAGCAACTATTTATTATAAAGTTCATCTCATGGAAGCTTTGCAAATGGAAACAACACAACCCCACATCAACGTTGTAAGTGAGGCCATGTTCGCACCCAAAACATTGTTTGGAAATAGTCTACACTATAAGTTGCTAGAATGGCAATGAACAAGTGAGGTTTAAAGTAACTAGTAACAAAGTAAATAACAAAAGTAAACTAAAGCAAGAGAGTGTTTTTGTAGTATGGTGTGATGTGATTGAGGGGTTCTCAAGGAGTGTAGGATTCACCACCAGCATGGAAAAATTATGTATGATTAGGATAAGTTACGTCTTTCTTCATGATATGTGTGGAGAGAGCTCAATAATGAGATGTTTACTACAAGACTCGTGGGTAATCTCTTTCTTGAATCAAGTAATGAGTCATCTCTAAATAACTACTGTAATGCTAACTCTCATAAACCAGATGATGTCTGGGTTCCTGCGATCAACAACATGGTAATTGCAGTACTTCTAGTAGCAACTATTTATTATAAAGTTCGTCTCATGGAAGGTTTGCAAATGGCAACAACACAACCCCACATCAATGTTGTAAGTGAGGCCATGTTCGCACCCAAAACATTGTTTGGAAATAGTCTACACTATAAGTTGCTAGAATGGCAATGAACAAGTGAGGTTTAAAGTAACTAGTAACAAAGTAAATAACAAAAGTAAACTAAAGCAAGAGAGTGTTTTTGTAGTATGGTGTGATGTGATTAAGGGGTTCTCAAGGAGTGTAGGATTCACCACTAGCATGGGAAAATTATGTATGATTAGGATAAGTTACGTCTTTCTTCATGATATGTGTGGAGAGAGCTCAATAATGAGATGTTTACTACAAGACTCGTGGGTAATCTCTTTCTTGAATCAAGTAATGAGGTCATCTCTAAATAACCACTGTAATGCCTACGAGAAATCACTGTTACAGACCCACAATTAAGGGTTTCCCCGTTGATATCTAATAAGCTTAGTGATTCTATCTTAATTCCCCCTTTGACTGTGCAGGTTATAAGCCAATGCTTGTAGTCACAAAAGTAGCACTGGACATACTTCCATACACGTACAAAGAGTATCCCCTCTCTTTAGTCCCAAAGAAAAATGATATGGAATCGACTTCACATACCTTCTAAAGGGAGAGATCTAACACATCATCATAAATCAATAGATCAAGGACCAAAATTATAGATCATTTTTATTTCAAAGCATAATAATACCAGGGTTTCACCATCTCTCCCCAGGAACAAGGTAACTACTCATACACGAAGGGTATCAACATCATGGTAATAATATGGATGGTAAATGAAGGTACAAATTAATACAAGTGCGAATCCACAATAGAAATTGCATTACAACAAAGTAAACGTAGGGGATCTGAGTTGGAGACGTTGTTGATGAAGATGATGATGACGATCTAATAAGGGTGAACCTCAAAGGTAGCCCGATTTTCACGGATCTTGTGGACAAATTGATAGGAAATCGAGGGGAAATGAGAGGGTAGCAGAAGCAAACAAACACCTTGTCGGGGGGATTATCCGCGGATACCCCAAAGAAGCGCCCACGACGGATAAAAAAAGGCAAAAACAGGATCCGTCTGGGGATTATCCGCGTCACTCCCTCCTTCCGGCTGGGCTGCCCCTAGCCGGCCCGCCCACCTCGCCGACCTCTCCATCGCGCCACCCAGCTCCCCCTGGCTGGGCCGACTCTGCCCCTCCGCTGTTTCCCAGGCTCCCGTCTGGGCCAGCTGGCTCCATTCGGGTGGGCTTTCCTCGCCCCCTCCTGGCTGGATCGCCACGGTGCCGCCCGGCTGGGCTCCACCACCCTGCCTAGGCCGGCTGCATCTCTCCCGACTGGGCCACCAGCGGCAGGGGCCAATCCGTCCGCCACCAGCTCGCTGGGATCGAGCGATCCCAGCCGGCTGGACCTCTCCAATCGGTGATGGGAAGCTGGTGTCTCTATATCGATCATGTACCAGCGGGCACAGAAGATGGAGCATGCAGACGTGCAGCAAGGACGAGGCACGTACGCGAGGCCACCAGACAACGACTAGACCGAGAAGACCCCTGCCATGCTGCTTACCTAGGCTATAGTATATCACAATCAGATGACACATCAAATAGTATACACTATACACTGTCTCATGCATGGCACCATGTATAGTACTAGTTATGCCGAGTGGGTCCTACCTTTGTCCCTTGGCCCACCTTTATAAGGCACCAAGGGGGCTCTCTCATTCTTCATGTGAGCACACACTCATTTAGGCAGAGATCCACAGATCAATCAATAAGCTAGCTAGCTCGCTCTCACTCTCTGCTAGCTAGCTCGCTCTCTCGGACACACATAGACAGATATAGACATAGGTTGGTCTAAGTGCATTTAAGACAGTATCTAGAGAATACAGCTCGAGGTGCGCTTGTACCCCGTATATCGCTCATAGCCAGATCGGCATGAGTAGGAGTTTTACCTCACCACGAGGGCTCCGAACCTGGTACTTCCTAGGTACTGCCGTTCCCAATACAACGACAGTTGGCGCCCACCGTGGGGCAAAGTATAGCTTCAGCCGGAGTTCTGTTCCGCACGAGACCGATTTTCTTCATCGTCATCGCCGGCTCCGACACTGTTTCAAGTCGCTCGGGGGCTTCTGGCCGCCCTCGTGCCGCCGTCACCGACTCTTCTCCGTCAAGAAGCCCGGGGGCTCGCCGCCGCGGCGTTGTCATCGTCACCCGCTGCCGTCCGCGTCCACTAGGCCGCGCCGTCCTCAACCGCATCGCCAAGCCCGTTGCTCCATCCCCCGCGCCTCCAGCGAGCTCCCGCGCGAACGCGTCTCGTCCGGTTCCTCCCGGCAGCAAGCTTCACCATCCCGTGTCCGTGCGCACCGGCGTTGCTGCACGTCCATCATCTGTGGCAACCGTCACCGTCGTCGCGCCGTCCGCGCCATTGGGCTCTTCGTCGGCAGCTCTCGCGACCTCCCCTGCCGTTCCGCGTGCCCACGCGCGATGGGTCTCTGTCACCCTCTCCGCGCGGCCGCTCGCGACGCCACCCCTCTGCCCATGTCGCAGTCTCTCTCTCGCGCGTGCACGTCCGCTACCGCTGCGGCAGTCGCCATTGCAGTTCCGAGCCATCCAAACGGCGCTGCGTCCGGCCGCAGGCTGTGCACCGCCCGCGAGCTCGTGCCATGCGCACCTCAACGCTCGTGGGTGCAAGCTGCTGCCGTACTCGCGCCTCTGAGCCAGCGTCATGCGCGCACACGAGCTAAGCAGGCACGCATGCAGTTCCCATGTACGAATACGGCCATGTACGTACATACAGGCCACACTGCCACAATTACTCCATGCGCTGCTCCACCAGTCCAGCTGTCCATGGCGCTCGCACATCCGCTTCCTCCGGCTCCGGCCTCATCGTCCGGTTCGCCACGCACCCCTCTATGTGCTCATCTCCACGCCCTCAAGTCCGGCTCGCCGCCGTCTTCATTCGCACTCAAGCTCGATGATGTCCGGCCGCATCACCCTCGCCCGCGCGTGCGCGCCTCCGCCACAGCACCTCCGCCCCAGGGCTTGCGCGCCGACCGCCTCGCCTCCTCCTGCGTCCGCGCGTCCGGCTGTCCTCCTCCTCGGCAAGCTCCAGCGGTGCCATGCCGCCCATCGCCTCTGTCCGTGCCGGCTCCTCGCGCTGCGCGCCCCGCGCATGCCGGGTTCGCCGCTGAGCTTCCCTGCCTGGCTGCCCTCGCACCACCGCCCGGCTCCGCTCAGCCGGACGTCCCGCGCGCGCGTCCAGATGAAGTGGCGAGGCTGGCCGGTTAGAAAAGAAACGAGAAGGGAAGGAGACGGGCCGGATAGGAAAGAAAGGAAAGAAAAAAGAAAAGTGCCGGTTGGGCCGATCCGGCTGAGGAAAAAGAATGAGAGAAAGAGTAAGATCTCTATCTCTATCTACTTCTATCTATCTATCTACTACCAAAAAGAACTTCAGGTTCCGTCGCCGTCGTCGACTAATACGTTGTGCGTTTCGTCCAACTTCCGTCCCGCCTCACGCACGCGGGCCTGATGACCGAAATCCTAGGGAAAACCGACGCAATATCTCAACGCCGCCCTATTCACGCCCCTGATCGTGCTAGCGAGTCGTGACCCGCTCGCTCTCTCCTTCCCGTCTATCCGCATGTCGCCACAGTCACCCCAACGGCCCAGCCCAGATCTTGACTTGATTGGCGTGTTGGTGCCAGTGACGATGCTCGCGTCGTCCACCTTCGTGAAGATGCGGATCCACGCCCGATGAGGAGTGGAGGAACATCTACTACCTAAAAAGAACTTCAGGTTCCGTTGCCGTTGTCGACTAATACGTTGTGCGTTTCGTCCAACTTCCGTCCCGCCTCACGCACGCGGGCCTGATGACCGAAATCCTAGGGAAAACCGACGCAATATCTCAACGCCGCCCTATTCAGGCCCCTGATCGCGCCCGTCTATCCGCATGTCGCCGCAGTCACCCCAACGGTCCAGCCCAGATCTTGACTTGATCGGCGCGTTGGTGCCAGTGACGATGCTCGCGTCGTCCACCTTCGTGAAGATGCAGATCCACGCCCGATGAGGAGTGGAGGAACAGGAGACTACCAAGATGAGACCGCCGTGTCTTTTACCGTGCCCACGCGCATGGTGTATGCTTCCGTTGTAGGTTTTCATCTCGTTCTAGATTTTATCGTTCAACAAAACATGCCCGGCCTAGCCATCGTTCGACATGGTGTTTGTTGGTGCAGAGTTCAAGAACGCGTACACGGAGCAGGTGTTCGTGTTCTGCGACAGGGCGGCGGCGGACGTGGAGCTGGTGGTGGTGGTGTTCCGCGGGGCGCCGGCGTTCGACACTACGCGGTGGCGCGCGCCGACCTGGACCCTTCGCCATACAAGGTGCTGCGCCTGGGCCGCGCGCACGCTGCCTACACGCACGCGCTCGGCGCGCAACGCAACATGGGGTGGTTGGAGAGGTCGAGATACACTTCCATACCAGAATTTCTGCAGCCGACGACGAGCACAAGCTTGTCAGCATAGCCATGGCCGCTGTGGTAGTTGCTGGAGTGCATGAGTTGGCCCTTGAAGCTTGTGTTGCCCTTGATCTCTGGAACCGCCGGCTCCGCGTTTTCTCCGGTGGCCACCACAACCACTTGTAGCGGTACATATATACATGACCGCCGAGCTTCGCTGCCGCCTGCCAGCGAGGTGACCTCCTTTGTGCGAACCCACCAGGAGTCCCCATTGAATTCAGCGCTGACAACCGCCTGCCGAAACACCGGCTTGACGGCGAACCTCGTCGAGTAGGACTCGAGGTAATCGAGGAACTACTCCCTCGTCGGATAAGTGGGGAAGCTTTGCCGAGAAGGGCATTAGGGGAAGCTCACAAAATTTCCTGGGGAGATAGAGACATGTACTGATTTGTCTCACCCTACTATTTTTGTTTGATGCACGTCATAAACGATGACAATAATGAATGATTGTTCCATCCTACACACATCGCATGTCTGGTTTGAAAGTTTTTTAATTATCCATACCTCTTCTTCTGTAAGAACTAATGACCAACGCTAATGCATCTTCCAATTATCTCTTCATAGGTGCGTCATTGCAACCACCTTTTCGCAGAAAATTTTCATGGGCAGCTCCAGGTTGATCCACGATTCAGTTAAAGATCCCTAGCTAGCGCGAGCGATTGACATCAACCACTCCGATAATTAACATTGTGATCGGCGCTCGTGCATGGAAGTGTCCAGCAAGGTACGTTCATGTAGGTTAAATGAAAGCGGTGATATAGGTAAACACAAGAAAAGAATAGAAGGAATCGGTGGTTACAGGAGGATGGAACAACTTTTCTGTCGACCGAGACCTAACAACTTCCCTGTCGACTGCGTCAAGGCACTGTGAGCTATGCTAATATATATTTGTTGATTTCTGTGAAACCTTTCAAATAAATTATCGTTGAATAACATCATTATGGATAACTCAGTTTTCTCAAATCATCATGCGAAAAAACTTGCTGCAGTATATACTTTGCGTTGAAAATTTTGTGAACTTCCAAAGTACAAGGAGGCCACAGAGAAAGTTTAATGTTGCTTAGAATATTCCAAAATAGTTGCAACATTTTCCATCGAGTATGAGTCCTGTCTCTAGACTTCAATGGACATATTTTTCTGAAAACCACATCAAAAATATTATTCTCTTTCAGGACTTCAAGAAGGCATTGGAAACCAGTTTGGTTATTGGATTGACTTACCTAGATTACAGAGTAAAATTCGAACCATTGATAACAACTCTCACAAGGAGTTGTACTTGGTACCAGGATAAGCAATGGATCTATTTCTGCTTGGAGGGCCTAACCCAAGCAGCACCAGCGCAAGCACACGGGTAGGAAGGCCCAATGCCGAGGAAGACTGCAGCTGAGTAGTCCTGACAATTTGGTTCGAGATGCAGACCTGCGTCATGCTCTCATGCAACCGCCTCTCGCTCACCTCACCAAGCATATCCTCATAGTTGTACCAGCTGCACACCAGGTTTTAATCGCTTCTCCTTTTTTTACAAAAATCGTTTCCCTAATAGCAACAATGGAAAAAATGGTCTACCTTGCACTATGTTTTTTTTGACTATGTTACTTGGTACTGTTCACAAAAGCAATATTAAAGAGAACTATGTTAATAAAACCTTCAGAGTTCTCTGAAGGTCTAATTTCTATGGGTATTTACATGTTGGATGATTTTGAAGCTGCAGTACTAAGTTTGGTAATCGTTGATTTTTCCAAGGTAATGGAATGCCTTATGATCACAACTGCATGGTTAATTTGTTAGATATAGTCAATGATTCAATCTGAAAATTGTAGTTAAGCAACAAAATGGTTCTTTAGATGAAGTGACATCACACTGGTCTAAACACAATATCTCTGCTTCTAAAGTGACATCACACCGGTCCAAGAACAGTCAAAAGTTTTTGTCTAAATTTCATCAACATAATAAGATTTTAATCTGCTTATGTATACGAGTAGGACATTATACTGAATGTACCTATAGTTTCAAGAGCTTCAGTACCAAGTTTGGTAGTCATTGACTACATAATTTTCATTGTACGTTTCTGGATACATTCTTAGATTATACTGAGAACTCTCTTGTGTCCTTTGAGCAGAGATCCCGTGGTTGAATATATGGAGAAACATTGTTGTATAGCTAGCTAGCTAATACATTTTTAAATATTTGAGGTGGCGTGTTGCCATGTTATTCTCGACATAAATTATCTCACGGATCTGTCATCTGGCCTATTTTTAAGGTTTCAGCAAAGCTCTCTTAGTATCAACAATATACCATTTGCAGGTATCAGAAATGATGCTTAAGATTTTTGAGCTATGCAACTGGTGGTGTTGGGCAACTGAATGATCCTTCCAGAGGAGAACAAGAATGAGCCTGTTTTGGAAAGACTAAACAGGTTTTTCGCTTTCTTTTTGAACTGTTGGTGCCGAAATCCCTCCTGAAACAGGAGATTTCTTTGCTAGCGATGCTAAAGGTGACGTGGACAAACCTACAAAAGGTTTTCCATCGATCAAAGATGCTATAAAATCATTGCGTGAAGGAAAGGTAAGAGAAAATAAATAGCTCATTCTCAAAACAAATAATAGATTCGTTCATGCATGTAACTATTGTACTTGGGCCCTACTTTATAATATCCATATGGATACAACATGCACAATTATAATTCAAAAATATGTGTAAGTATAACTATATTGCCACCAAACCTCAATTATTCACTTATTTTGTAGATTGACAAGGTGAATCATGCCTTCCTATTCTACCAATTAATCATAGGTATACAATCAGTAATTGAGTACATTCATGTAATAAAGCAGAACTGTAAACTATGCCTAGAATAGTTTTTTTTTTGGATTTTTCAAGGTTGTAAAAAAGTACTAGCCTTTCTTCCACATCTTCAGGCAGCAATTTTATTTGTGTTATTCAAAATGATGGATGAACAAATTCAGTTTTCTCGCATTTCCATAAGGCAAGTTTTTATTTGCTGACAGAAAAATTTAGAGTCGATCTTCGGATGAATAATTATTTTAAATGTGGTAGACTTTAACTACAAAGTTAACTATTCATTCTTCTCCAGTTTGTTATTGTTATAGGTGACAAAAATAGTGACAACTAAGGGGATCTTGTCATGGCAGCTGGTCTAGCTAGCACAAAATGAACTTCATTCATGATAATAAATTGTTTTGAGGTCATCTTGGCAGGAATGAAGGAAGAATATCAAGAATTAATGATTCCTACTATGACTTTGGTCACAGAAATTGGTGACATTTCAAAAGCAGCAACAATATTCAAAGTGGTAAGAACCTAATGTTTAATAGCTTCGTTGCAAGCACTTGATCATCACTCATTGAACATCCTTAGTTATGACAGTAACTCGAAGCATTGTTTTGCCTATCTTTGCAGCGCCAGGGTGGGCATCATCATGATGACCTACCAACTGTAAATGAGTTTGGTCTTTGGTTTGTCTAGAAAAATTATTCTATTTGTGATCACTCAATATTTATACAGTCGAGGTTGAGAACAGAACTTACAGAATTTGTTGGTTCAGTTTGGCATCTCTATAGTTCGTTTCATCCATGGATTTCCTTCTGTCTTGCATTTTCTGCCTTGCAATTTTTTGTTAAAATAATTGGGAAATCTCTATAAGAACAAGGACACACTATATGGATTCAAGAGCAACAGTCCTAGATCTTAGTGATGTGCTAAAACATGAGGGATGGACATTGAGGTCGCATTAGCACATATGCAATTTACTTGTGCATTATTTCAAACGCGTAGAGAAGAAAGAAATTTGAAGATCATGTTTGTTGGACCGTAGCAACGCACGGGTATTTAACTAGTCGAAAGAAAAGAGAGTAAAAAGAGTCAGGCTAGAAATAAGAGAAGGGAAAAAGAAAGAAGTCCGGCAGGGTGAGTTTGGCTAGCAACACATGAAAAAAGAAAAGAAGGGCCGGTTGCAGCTAGTACTTTAGGCTAATCCGGTTGGGTTAGCCGGTTGGCAGAGGAAAGGGTAGAAAAAGAGAGAAAAAAGAAAAGAAAGAAGAGGGCCGGCTGGTTGCAGTCGGCTAAGAGAAACTGGTTAGGAAAATGAGGACGAGAAAAATCCGGCTAGCCTGATCCGATTAGAAAGAGAAAGAGGAAAGAAAAAATGAGAAAAATTCCAGATTTGGCTACTTCCGTCCGACTACCCGTTTGTCTGTCCGATTCGGCCGGTTCGGACCCCGTTTTGGCTGAGTCGGATCGACTCCACGCGGCTTCGTCATGTTTTGTTGCCGATTGGACCGGCTGGACCCCGTTCCGGCTAGGCCGGGCCGGCTCGGTGCATCCTGGCCCGTTTGGTTGTCTGACCAGCTAGGGACCAAATCCGGCTACGGCGCGTTTGGTTGCCTGTCCCGCTGGAGCCAGGCTATCCGGCTGGAACGCGAGGTGGACCGTTTCAGCAGCCGCAACGCCTGTGGAATCACGTCTTCGACCCTACCGCGCCAACTGCTACAATGTGAGTATTTTTTCGACCTCGAGCAACCCCCGAGGTCTCGCCAGATGTTGTTTTGCTTCCCGCTTTCAGTTTTTCGGCGTCGGCAACCCCTACTCGAGGGCTCGCCGGTTGGCCCGACCTGCTAATTCTACAAACCGACTGAGTAGTGTGCGACGGTGTCAGAGGCCAACTCTTCGTCTCAGCTACAGAACGTAACCCGTCTGTCCGGCTAGCAAGAGCAAAAGCCCGAGGCATCCCACATGAAAAACGGTTAAGGATGCGATAGATCGGACATTCCGGCCTTGTGCCTAGTTGGTATTTTCCGGCTGCTCAGCCCCCAGTACCGTGTGCAATGTACTGTCAGCTCCCCCTTCGGTTCCGGCTCTAGACCGCAACCCGGCTGGCCGGCAAGGACACAACGTAAACAGCGGAGCACACGAGAAAGTGACTAAGTGTTCAGAGAAGCACGAGCTAGTTTTTGAAAAATAAAACCGTTATCCGGTTGATAGCATGTGTACCATATGTTGATGTACTGACAATCAATTTTGTTTGTTTGTTTGTTTTGGCGCGACTGCACCGAGTCGGATTTCAAGGGCATTTGAAGATTCAAAGCACCTGTCTTCGCCAACTATTTCGAATCTCGGGGGCTACACCCACCGGGTGCGCTGACATGCCCCCGGTGTAATCAAGTGCTCCGGTCCGGCTGAAGGCGTTCAGCCGGATAACAAGTTCGAGGTGTCGAAAAGGGCAAGAGTTAGAAGATTCGAAGCACATGTCTCCGTAAGCTACTCCGAATCTCGGGGGCTACACCCCGCGGGTGCGCTCGCGCGCCCCCGCGTTGGTCGTGTTGCTTCCCAGGCTGGAGGTGTCCATCCGGACGCCATTCAAGAACTTCATCTACAACGACAATGTCAAGTTTTTGAAGCTCGTGCAAATTTCCCCCTTTGGGTGAAATCAACACGCGCTCGGGGGCTAATGTCGGGGGGATTATCCCTGGATACCCCAAAGAAGTGCCCACGGCGGATAAAAAGGCAAAAACAGGATAAAAGATAAAAGAAAACTGCAGCGGATGCAATCTGGGCCGGCTGGAGCCTCCCAGCCGGCCCATAGCAGCGTCACTCCCTCCTTCGGGCTGGGCTGCCCCCAGCCGGCCCGTGCCTCGCAGGCCTCTCCATCGCGGCACCCGGCTTCCCCTGGCTGGGCCGACTCCGCCCAGCCCACCTCGGCTCCGCCCCTCCGCTGTTTCCCAGGCTCCCGGCTGGCTCCGTCCGGGTGGGCTTTCCTCGACCTCGCCTGGCTGGATCGCCACGATGCCACCCGGCTGGGCTCCAGCACCCCGCCTAGGCTGGCTGCATCTCTCCCGACTGGGCCACCAGCGGCAGGAGCCAATCCGGCCGCCACCAGCTCGCTGGGATCGAGTGGTCCCAGCCGGCTGGACCTCTCCAATCGGTGATGGGAAGCTGGTGTCCCTATATCGATCATGTACCAGCGGTCACAGAAGATGGAGCATGTAGATGTGCAGCAAGGATGAGGCACGTACGTGAGGCCACCAGAAAATGACTAGACCGAGAAGACACCTGCCATGCTGCTTACCTAGGCTATAGTGTATCACAATCAGTTGACACATCAAATAGTATACACTGTACACTGCCTCATGCATGACACCATTTATAGAACTAGTTAGGCCGAGTGGGTCCCACCTTTGTCCCTTGGGCCATCTTTATAAGGCACCAAGGGGTCTCTCTCATTCTTCATGTGAGCACACACTCATTCAGGCAGAGATCCACAAATCGATCGATAAGCTAGCTAGCTCGCTCTCACTCTCTGCTAGCTAGCTCGCTCTCTCGGGCACACATAGACAGATACAGACATAGGTTGGTCTCAATGCATTTAAAACAGTAGCTAGAGAATACAGCTCGAGGAGTGCTTGTACCCCGTATATCGCTCATAGCTAGATCGGCAGGAGTAGGAGTTTTACCTCACCACGAGGGCTCCGAACCTGGGTACTTCCTGTGTCCAGTTACGCTTGCTTGTATCCAATCTAGCATGCAGACGCTGTTGATAGCTTCCCTGCTAGTCCCCACACCTCTATCTAACTTTCTTAGGTACTGCCGTTCCCAATACAACGACACACCTCGCGAAGAACACGACATGATACAAGGCCAATTGTTCCCACCGAAGGCCACCGGTCCAATAAAATCCACGCAAGGAAAGATTGGTTAACGTGCTCCATTCAATCCCAAGCGGCGAGGGAAGAACACCTTGGAGAGGTTCTTGACAACTACGCTCACACACAAACAAACGTAGACCTTGTACAACGATGGATGCATAGTGAAAACTCCAACGAGGTTGGTAACGGTAGTCGGTCCCCTTGGTAAAGGGGATGAGGGGAAACTAGAGATTCCACAAAGGGGGTTTGTAACATCCCAATTTCAGCAACCCTGATTAGTTGTTCAGAATGCAAAAATTCGGGGGAACAAAAACTTTTTCCTTGTGGTTTGATGCAGTGCTTGCTAGTTGTTTGTTTGCACTTGTGCTTATGAGAGTATATCTTATGATACTCCTTACCTCACCCTCAGCTAACAAAAGATATTTACCAAAACTATCCTGGCTCATTATAAATATTCTCAAATGTTCTGACATTTCAAAACATGAGCCAAGATGCTTATGTAACGAAAACTATTTTGATAGCTTGTATTAACAAAACTATGGAGAGATATATAATACAATCTCCTTATGTTTTCAAGATAGAACACTCAACTAATCTTACCTCTAGTTTTCCCAAAACTCTTGTGCAAAGAATTTGAATTATACTCTTGGTAGAGATACCAAGAACCCTCATCTTGTTCAAAAGTCAACCTCTTCAAAATGCCCCCAACCTTACCTCAAGCTGAGCTTGATGGTAACCCTAGAGTAGTTGATTTGTTTATAAGATGAGTTGCCTTGATCTGCTGCCTGATGAATTGTTTGATCTGTTGATTGATTTGTTTGCTTAGGAAGTAGAATGAGCTACCATAGAAGCTCATCCCTAGGATCAACATGTTTCCCAATCATCAACCCCTAAGCAAGAATGCAAATCAGTTATGATCCCTAGCCATTAGGTGATCATCTAAAACCCTTAACCAGATCAATTCTGAAGATTTCCATTCTAGATGTTTTCCAAATCCTTGAAGACCCATATCAAGCATAGATCTCTTCTACTCACTCTTCACTTCCATATCAACCACTGGTTAAAGCTCTGATACCTTGCAACTCCTCCAAGAACCTTCCCTCTCATACTCTAGTCAAAATCCTCAAAACTACCAAATTTGACTAAGTCTGGAAACAGTTTCAACATCACCTTTTGGAATGCCTCCTTTTCTCAAACCATGTGCATTTTTGGAAATGCACTTGAACCATATTGTTAACCATCCTAAGGACTACCAAGGCCCACATTGGCCCCTGGTTAGATCCTCCCCCAACCCACTTGCCCATGATGGTTTTGCAGACAAGAAAGTAGCAATTCCTGCAAAACTAATCATCATGCCTACTTTGGTAGAAGCTCCCACCCTCATACAACCTCCTATGGACCAACTCTCTGCATGGTTGTGATCTACCCATTGGTTTCTATCAAAACCTGCCTCACTTGTTCCAAGTGGACCTCTGTGTTGATTAAACCCACATGGTTTATAAGGCATAAAATATGAATCTCAACATAATGTAAAAGTATCCGGTTCAACCGAATGAGTTAAGGAGGTAGTCCCAAGTGTTTTAGGATCAACGTATTCACTTGGGATACAAAATCTCAAAAGTGTCTCTTTGTCATACTACAGTACAGTGGTATATACCTATTTGTTGTTTGCACATTGGCCCTTTTTCTTCTTTCTTTTTCTTTTCTTTTGCATATATGCTCACACTTTTGTTTTAAGTGTTGTGCAAAGGATCTAGCCATATATTCCACCTTATGTAGGAATTCAAAGTTCAATGATGTGAATTACCAAATTCCAACTGTATATGAAGCATTCTTATGACTTGGAGATTCTACCTCGACTTGTTCTCACTCTATTTTGATAGCACTTTTATTTTCCTTTGTTCAAGGTTTCTTTTTCAACTTGATTGTATAGATAATTTGTCACATCCCAAAATTTTCCAAATTCTGAAATGTAAAAAAAAACTTAAATCAAGTGAAGAAACAAGTTCTTTGAAATTCAGAAGGAACAATTTTTTTGGAACATTTAGTATAATGCCTCCAAAACCCAAGCCAAATAAAATGAATTTTGTTTGTGAAGTGGTGTGCATGTTTTAAAATCCCAAATCATGAAGCATGCATGAGCATTTTGACTTGGTGTATTTAAAAAAACTAAGAGAAGTGGAAATTGGTTTCACCCTATTTGAAAACCTGAATCAAAAGTTATAGATTTCATAAGATAAAGAAATAAGAAAAATCAAATCATATTGCATTTGTGCAATATTTTAATCCATTAAAAAATCAAGTTTAAATGGTGCCAAAAATGTTCCATTTGAATATTTATTTACCCAGATACTTTATTTAAACTTATTCTAAAAAGATTTGAAGCAAATCTAATAACTAAATCTAAAACTAGAAAAGAAAACAGAGAAAAGAAAATAGAAAAAAAGACAAAGAAAAGAAAAACAGCCAACCACCGTTGGGTGGAACTAAATGAAGTGGCAAGCCAAAATCCCAACATGGCCTTCCTCTCCTCTCTCCTAATTTTTTTTCTCTCTCTCTCTATTCTCTTTATTTCTTTTGAGACGATTTTCTGGCCCAGATATCAACCCAGCTAGCGACTAAGGCCCAAACTGTCGACTTAACGACCTCGTCGTCTTCCGCCTATGGTTCACGTTCTAAACTAAAACTATGGTTCAGGTTAGAGAAACTAAAACAACACCATGGACATATCTTCTCCTTAAAATTTCCTCAATTATAGACCTCTAAATGCCTCGTCTTAAACACGAAAGTTACTTCCCATTAGTCCACGGTTCCATTCAGAGGATTAAATCCCCACTCCAGTACAACTTAAATCATCTGCACATTGCAGCCAAAAGGTCTATCGAACCTGTGTCGTTTCAGCGTCACCTTCCCGTCGGTCGGCTCCTCTCCTCTCTGTATAAGCAGCTTGCGAGACTCCCATCGATTCATTTCGTCTCTCCACCAACTTCTCTCCCAATTACTATCGCATCGCAGCTGGTTTCCCTTGTTGAAGTGCCGACAGAGGTAGACTCGATCGTCGATTCCACTCGGTACAGAAGGTCTAAGGCCCCAATTCTTCTTCCTTTGTTCGTATCTAGGCAGTGCACACCAATTTTACTCATTATATCGTCCCATCGTGCAGCCGACGATTCTCTGCTGTGACTACAGAGGTGACCTCCGCTCCGTGTCTGTATTAGGCCGTCACTAGGAACACTGAGGAACCTCTGGGTAGCCCATCGTCTCTGCCACATCGCGCTACCTGACCACTACTACTCCAGGAGTATCCCCATCGACTACTTCGTCACTCTTCACACGTCGCCGTCGTCCCTGCGATACTTCTGTCGGTGAGACTTTTACCTCGTTGTTGATTCTTGGCAGAGAGTTTTTTTTATCTGAATCTGTGTTCAGTGTTTGATGAATCGTGTAGACAGTCAACACTAGAACAAAGAGTTGAATCGGTACCAGACAATAGGATTCAAATCGAGCGGTCCTTGTTGAATCACTTAACTAAAAGGGTATCAGCCAATAGAATCCCGCCAATTGTCAAGTCATTGCTATTTTCGTTCATTTTGGACAGATTTACATAGAAACTTGCAAAAATCATATCTTTAGTTCTGTTTGTCCAAATTTAGCAAATAATATGTCTATGGATTCATAAAAATGAGTAGAACACAGTAGAACAATAATTAGGTATTTTTGAGTCGGTTAAAATCACGTTTTATACAGAACTATTTATAGAGTAAATTGGCTATAAAAATTGTTCTATAATTTATTTTGGGGTGAATGTTTTTGCTATCGATTGCAAATTGAACACTCTGTCCATTATAAATTTATTTTAGTATAAATAATACCGTGGAAATTATTTACTGAGAATGGCCTTTCCAAATGCTAGAAAATATTGCTAATTGTTATAATTGCACAAATGGTTGCATTTGTAATCTTGCAAATATAAAATGTAAGCACTTAGTAATGTTCAAAACCTTGTTATAACAATTTTTACAATAAAAATTGCCATCTTGCATGCTTGCATATTTTGCATAATTTTTTGTATTGCCATTAGTGTTGATTTTGTGCATGCTTTTCCTTGGTTGTTTTGTTTGATAGATTGTGTGGGTTGTCAAGTGTGTTACTGCGAAGAGTGTACCAAAACGACCAACTACTAAGGCAAGTGACACTATCATCCATGTCCTACTATTTTCATTACACTTAGTGGAATTTTGTAATATGCATGATATGACTACTATGATACTATACTATGCTATGTCCTATTAGGATATCCTTTATATATTCCTTAGTGGAAATACCGTAGTTGTAGTATGCTTAGCCCTGCTATAGTTTTAGGGTGGATATCATGTTATGATTATATGAAGTGTTGGAAAAATATATGTTTTATATAATAAAACAAGTGCTCAATGAATCACCTGGGTGGAATGTGGATACTCAGTTGTGAATAAGATGGCAACGAAGGGAACCATATCTATGGCTATCTCTTTCGTGTGTGCACTAGAAGAATACCACCTAGGAACTTAGAGATTGTACATATTTCTCGTACAGTGGCTTTCGTGTGCAGCCACATGCCAAATGGGCTCTAGCCTAGTCAATTACATAGTGGGAGACCCATGCATTGGTACCTCTTCAGGTTAACTAGAATTATGTATTGGAAGTATATCCTTGCATTGGTGCCTGGTATTGGGAGGACTTCTATGGAAAGACTTTGTCACATTCTCGATCTGCCGGTACTCCATCTTGGTGAGTACTAATCCAGCGGCCACTGGTGTCGTCAAGACGAGATTGTGTCTTGTGGGTAAAGTGTACAACTTCTGCAGAAGATTAAATTCTAAGTACTTAGCCATGTCCCCGGTTATGACAACTCTGAGCAACTAAGGCCTGAAGCTATGGAAAATCTCGACATTCCAATTTCTCAAAGTAAAACTTGATGATGTCAACAAGGGATTAGAAGAACTTGGAGTTTGCCAAGGAGTTCAGAAACATGTTGAAAGATCAAAACTATTTTTCAAAGATAGGAGAAAACCATGTTGCTTTCTGCAAATAAGCCTAAGCTCTACTTAGCCAAATATGCATGTAGTGATAGTCCAACTTATATTCACCAACTTGTGAAATTTGCCAATACATTCAAAGTATTGACCCTTTGTGGCTGCAACCTATCATGTTGCAGGTATATTCTATTGATGAGTGAGGAACGATGATAGTGGTTATGAGTCTACACCCAACATGTTTGCTTGTGGCACATGAAGATGAAGGACTCTACGCTTTACTTGTATTCTGCTGCTTTGTAATAAGATAGCCTATGGCTATGAGTTGGTAATAAAGTATTCATATTCTAGATCATGCGATGTAATATGACCTTTGTATCTGGATATTACATCTTAAACTGTGGGTGCTAGCTATTCGATCCAGGGACTAGCACTGTAATCACAGGGATTCGAACTAAGCTAGGTTCGGGTCTTTAGAGATGGTATCAGAGCACTGTGTTTCCTGTAGGTTCATAACCCTAGGAATTGGACAAACCCCTTGTTAGGAATGAACTTATAACTTTATACTTTGTAGATTTTCTCATATACCTTGATCATTCTTTACTAAATCTCTTCTCCTTCAAACATGTAGAAACCAGCCTTTTGCTTTCTCTAAGGACCTTGAAGATGGATCAGGTCAACAAGAAGTTCAAGATAGAAGTTTCTACAAAACCTCGAGCTTGCAAAATATGTGGAGAAGTAGGCCACACCTCTAAGGAACATCAAGATCAATGTCCCTTTTGTGATCACAACCATCCAGTTGGAGAATGCCCCATATCTGAAGTCACTTGTTACCTATGTGAAGGAACCAACCACATTCCTGCCACCTCGACTTCATAGTGCAACAAGTGAAAGAACAAGTCAAGGATGGAATGTATCAAGCTCTCAAGAAGATAGAAGAAAACCTTAGCCATATCACCTGCTTCAAATGCAAGAAAGAAGGACACAATATCAACGAATGCCTAGAGAAGGAAGTTCAGGAAAACCACAACAACACTTCAAGGAAAAGGACTCGAGACATGACAAAAGTGTTTTGCCATCGCTGCCGGAAGATAGGACACTTCACCGATGATTGCCCAACTCGAAAGAGAGCTCCCACTGATGTTATCATAGTGTGACCCATGAGACATTAGATTGCCTACCAATTATCATGTTCAAGTTATCGATATCGTGTTACGATATGGATCATACCGACCTATGTGGTGTGACTATACCAGGTTACTTGTTTTAAGAGAACTTGTTGTTTTCTTCCATAATGAGTTAAACTTAGAAGTTGCTAAGTGATTGGTTGCTTGATGAATGTTTGACTGAACTGGTTTGTTTTGGGTTGAGTGTGTTAGAACTCCCTTAGACCTATCTATCTATCATTACTTATCCCTATTAAACCAACAGATGCCTCCAAGACGCGCCAATGACCACGAGAACAATGGAGACAACAACAACAATGAAAATGAGATGCAACAGATGATGACTGCACAGACTCAGTTAATGCAGATGATGACACAATTCATGACAACCATCAACAATCAGAATCAGAACAACAACAATAACAACAACAATCCACCACCTCTGGATATGCTCACTAGATTTCTGAGGTTGAGACCTGCAAAGTTCTCTGGTACTTCTGATCCAATGGTAGCTGATGACTGGTTACGTTTAGGGAATAGGGATCTAGTGACTGTTGGATGCTCTGATGCTGAGAAAGTGAGATTTGCAGCGCACTTGCTTGAAGGCCCTGCAGCTACATGGTGGGACAACTTTCAAGTCACTCACCCCATTGAACAAGTGACTTGGGAAATATTTGAAGATGGTTTTCGCACTAATCATATCTCTTCAGGCGTGATGAGTCTGAAGAAGAAGGAGTTTCACAACCTGAAACAGCGTCACCGCAGCATCTGAATATATTGAGGAGTTCAACAATCTATCATGTTATGCTCCAGATGATACTGATACTGATGCTAAGAGGAAGGAAAAGTTCCTTGATGGACTGAATGATGAACTTTCCATGCAATTATCAGTTGCTTATGTTCCAACTTATCAATCACTCAAGGAAAGATCACTCAACATTGTCCCTTCAATCCCAAGCGGAGAGGGAAGAACACCTTGGAGAGGTTCTTGACAACTATGCTCACACACAAACAAACGTAGACCTTGTACAACGATGGATGCATAGTGAAAACTCCAACGAGGTTGGTGACGATAGTCGGTCCCCTTGGTAAAGGGGATGAGGGGAAACTAGAGATTCCACAAAGGGATTGTCTTTATTCTATCATCTATGCCTAAGGGATACATGAGGGGGTGGGGGCTCTATATTTAGGCCAGCCACTAGAATAGGGGTGGTTTGGGCATAAAACTAGGGTTTAGAACAGAATAAAAGGGTACATGGGCCAAGGGCCTAGCTATTGGCACGCAGGCATATCACTTACGCCGGAGACTCTGGGCTTGGGGGCCAGAGTGTAGCACCCCGGGAAAACCACTACTAAAAAGTCGCTTGTTGTTTTTATTTTGTGCATCATCATGACAGCATGCTCATGTCATCATGCCACATTGCATTTGAGCATCATCATCATGCATGTTTTGTCATAAAAGTTTTTTGCGAAACCCCTATTTTTTCTACATTAGTATCCTCCCTCGATTCTAATTAAAACCATTCCTTCCGAACATTTTGTTTTATCTAAACCTATTTATAAAAGTATTTTTAAAACAAAATAAAATAAAACGTTTTGTGGGGGGCCAGGCAGTCAATGGCTAGGCCCAAAGGCTCAACCGAAGGCCACCCAGCCCACAGCCACCTAGCTAACAAACCCTAAACCGAATTCCCTCTATACCAAACCCTAAAACACTCAAACCCTAACCCCACCTTGCTACACAGCCGCCCATCTCGCAGATCCCGCTCGGCCTCGCATCACGCACGCCCGTAGCGCACGTGTACACTGCCCGACCCACATCGCTCTACCTCCTAGCAACCTCGCATCTCGCGTTCCCGCATGCTCCTCTCGACTTGCTCGAGATCCCCCAATCGAGTGCAGCAACGCACGCGGGCCCCACCCACCTTTCTTTCTGCCCTGAGCCACCTACCCCCACCCCATGTCGTGATCCGCTCCCTCGCATCTTTCCTTCCTATCGTAGGAAACCACCGTCGCCCGTTGTCCTCACCCGGCCTCCCCATCGAGTGGAACACCGCCGCCCCCTCCCTCCTCGGCTTGCCTCAACCTCAACCACCTTCGTCCAGGTGCCCCGTACGACCCGCCGCCCTGGCCTCTTCTCTAACCATGGAGCCGCTGCCATCAGCCGCGCACTTCCTCGATGGCCGTAGCAAGCATTGCCCCGCCTCCCTCTCTATTCACGCGCTGCCGCCTCCAAATGTCAGCGCGTGCCCCTCGTCGACCTCGCCTCTCCCGCCGGACCCTGCACCTCCCCACAGGCGCCCGCACCCCTATGCTAGCGCCAGCCGTGCCCCACGATGTGCCGATCCTCCTTGCCAAGCCCCACGCTCCCGCACCCCAGTGTGCCACAACCTCCGGTGGCCTCCTTCAGGGCTTCCATTCGCCGGTGCTACCTCACCACCATCCATGAGCTCCATCGTCCTTGTCCCCGACCACGTGCGGCTGCAGGCTTTGGTGAGGCTGCCCGTCGCACTGGTTCTTGCTACACTAGCGCACCTCTGCCCTATGCCTCCTTCCGCTCGTTGACATGGTCCTCTTCCCCGTGCCTCGACGAGTTCTTTTTTCTCTGGACGTTTCTACCGAGTTTCAATTTGGTACCTCTTATTCTTGTATGCTTGATGCGTTGGCGTATGCGCATGGGTGTAGCTTATGTGTTGTTGTGAACTCTACAGCTATCCCGCATCAGATGTTGTTGTTTGAACAAGTCTACAAATCTCTTCGCTTTCCAAGACTATTGGATTCTTGCTCGCCTCGGAGAATCAAATGTTAGAAGGCAATCCCATAGAATTTCCTACGTTCCTCCTGAACCCCTCGGAGCACCCGAGAACTCCTTCCTGGACCCGAAGACCGCACCTTGCGTTCTTCTCCCTCTTGGATCCGAAGACCGACCACGAACCCGGTGCCGCGCCAAGTTCTCCTTCCCGGATCCGACGACTGAGACCGATCTCATCGTCCCCGGAGACCGAACCCGAACCCCGTCGTACCCTCGGTAACCAAGATCGCCGAGTCCCCTATGTGTGACCCCTTTTCTTGAAGCCCTATTTTATAAATGCCATCTATAAACTTGTTGCATATAAAATTTTCATGCTTGCATACATATTCATTTGTTTAGGGGAATTTTCTCGGCTCACCTAATAATTAAATATGGAGCGCATATGCGGGCTATTCTTGTCTATTATCGTCCCCATTTAAGTTTGTGTAGCGAACCGGTTCCATGTTTTGCCTTGTTATTAGCACATTTAAATATGGGGTAGTGATGGCCCAAAATATATCGAGCTCGTTGGGGAACCCCAAGAGGAAGGTATGATGAGCACAACAGCAAGTTTTCCCTCAGTTATGAAACCAAGGTTATCGAACCAGTAGGAGCAAGGAAACACCTGCAAGGTGTTGCTAGCTGGACTTTGGTAGGGCGCACTACCGGTGCCAGCAGCAACGTGGAAACCTGCACAACACAACCACATAACTTTTCCCCCAACTTATAGTGAGGTTGTCAATCTCACCGGTTTTGCTGAAAACAAAGGATTAAACGTATCGAGTGTAAGAAAGTAAAAGCTTGCAGAAAGTAAACAAAAAACAGTAAACAGTTGTAGATTGATTGTAAAAGAAAGGACCGAGGTCCATAGTTGACTAGTGGTGGCTCTCCTTAAGATAGATAACATGTTGGGTCAACAAATTACAGCGGGGCAATTGACAAACATCAAGAAAGCATACATGCATATACTAATCATCTTGACTCCTTTGAGATTCGATTGGGCATTACAACATTATACATAGACCGTAATCCAACTGAATCTATGACTAATAATCCACCTTCAGGTTATCATCCGAACCCCCTCCAGTATTAAGTTGCAAGCAACAGATAATTGCATTACGCATTGCGTGTAAAGTAAACAATACGATTGTTCTATGAACAAAGGATTGTTGTTTTCTCCCTAGTAGCAACAACACATCTAGTACCTTAGAGATTTTTGTCACTTCCCCAGATTACTAGAGGCATCAACCCACTATCGAGCATAAATACTAACTCTTGGAGTTGCTAGCATCTACTTGGCCAAGATAGCTACTAACAACGGAAAGCATGCAAGATCACAAATAACAAAGACATGATAGAATCAATAATCAATCTGAAATAGCATCTCAATATCCATCGGATCCCCGCAAACACAACATGTATGATTACAAATAGATGATCTTGATCATGAACGGAGCTCATAAGATCTAGACATGATAGCACAAAGGAAAAGAACCAGCCATCTAGCTACTACATGGACCCATAGTCCAAGGATGAACTACTCACGCATCACACTGGAGGCTTGCATGGTGATGAAGAAGGCCTCCAGGGTGAATTCCCCGCTTCGGCAGGGTGCCGGGAAGAGCTTCAGATCCCTCCCGATTTAGGGACAGAGACGACGGGGCTACAGACTCTTTCGTGGAATTTTGATTGGGTACTTAGGGTTTCTATATCAGAGGCATCTTATAGGCGAAAGGGGAGGCCGAGGGGGTGCTTGGGGCGGCCAGACCACCCCCTGGCGCGGGCTAGGCTTGGCCGCGCGGCTAGGTGGTGTGGCGGCCCCCTGGCCCCTCTCCCTCTCGTATTCTAGCTTCGTGCCCACCTCAGTGAAAAACTGACTTTGGCTTTTGTCTCGTCCAATTCCGAGAATATTCATTTTCTGACTTTCCTGGAACCAAAAATAGTAGAAAACAGGCAGCTAGCACTGTGGCATCTTGTTAATAGGTTAGTCCAAGAAAGTGTATGAAAATACTCCAAAGTTGGAACAAAACATAAGAAAGTAGATAAAAACCAAGCATGGAACATCAAAAATTATAGGTACGTTAACAACGTATCAACATCCCCAAGCTTAACTCCTACTCTTCCTCGAGTAGGAAAGTGATAAAAAGACAGAATAATTTTCGAGGTGACATGCACCATCATAAACTTGATCAAAGTATTTGTAAAATATTGATAGCTGGGATCATAGTACTTCAACATAGCATGAAAGATAAAGTTCTAGCAATAAAACATAACAACTATGTTACAACATGAAAAGGCACAAACAAAAGATTGATGCATAACAATGCTTTGCAAGACGTTTGTTTGTTTCACATAAAGAAAACATGGTATAATGGCATTCAACTTGTGCCTCATAGAGTAGCAAACATAAATGCATAGGACACCTTCAAAGTTAATAAGAGTGACTAGATATAAGTAGTTTAAGAACAAGCAATATCAAGTTATGCATCAATCAACAAGTCTTGGGACAATGCACATAGAACTAAGAATGGCCACTATGCTCTCAAAGTAGGTGCATAAAGATAGAAGGTGGAGACTCAACATAAAAGTAAAAGAAAGGCCTTCATAGAAGGAAGTAGAGATTCAAGTTTCATAAAGAGCTTCCAAAAATTATGGTACTTGTTAGCTTTCAGCTCTCATTGCCCCTATCATAAGCATCTTTAAGTGATTAAGGTTAAAGTGACACAACTAAGAGGATATGCTTGACAAGTTATAAGTCGAAATATCATGCCCTTTACTTACGAAGACCAAACCTCATGCTACTCAACTTTAGTCACAAGTAAGCTCTTGTCATTGTAAGTACATATGTATCATAAAGAACCGCCAACGGGGTGCCCCTTGCACATGATACAGGAGCTATCCCATAATCAAAATGACAAGGCAAACAAACAATGAGCATCTCAGCGATCTTTTTATTTGCTATTTGCATAGGTTTTTATTGAGGCTGCTTTATAGATTGCTCAGTATGGTTACGCTGCAAGTTTCCACCATGATTAGGCATGGCTCAGGCTTTCAGCCCAGGCTTTTCTCTAACACACATACAAACTCCATGATCTTACAAGTTCCACTTTTATTTCACACCGCCGGGATCCATAAGCAAAAGAGCATGATATCTATGGAGTACAATGTACAAGTGCAATGTTGAAAGCGTTCCCCATGATACATGGTTCTGCTAATGTCAACTTATAAAGCGCAAGCATATACGCAAAAAAGATGGACATAATGGTTCAAATTTATTAAATGCAAGAAAGTAAAGTGTGCCATCAAGTTCGTGACAGCTTTAATCACTAATTTTTGCATAACAAGTTTAATTTGGAAGGTAGATAAAAACATGAATATACTTGGAATAGCAAATGTTAATAGGTAGGTATGGTGGACTTTTTGGAATAACTTGGTTTTAGGAGCTGGATGCATGAGTAGAACTCATACTTGATTACGGAGGCTAGCAAAAGGCTGGGAGCGACCAACTAACTAAGAGAGCAATAATGGTCATAATCATGCAGAGCGACAAAACATCATTGATCAAAGAATAAAGTGATATTAAAAGTTGAAAACTAAAGGATCATCAAATCTATGATGAATTTGGATAGTCATAACATGGTGTGAACATGCACCAAGTCAACCCAAATAAAGCATCAAAGGAGAATACCACAATACTATGCTTTAATATGCTAAAACAACGCATGATCCTTCCAAGACACATTAAGCAATCTAAATTGTTTATAACATGTCATGCTACAACAAAGAACACTAAGCATAAATCCAAAACAATATCAAGCATGGCATGAGAAAGCATAGGCCACAGTCAAAAACAAGCTCTCTTTACCACTTAAGCATGAACTTTCCTACTCTTTTCCAATCCAAACCAAACTATTTGAAAAATAATGTATGAAAGAGGGGGTCTAACCAATTTATTCAAGAAAACTAATAAAACCAAGCAAACGAAAACCAAAACGAAAACAAAAAATAAGACGCTCCAAGAACAACACAACTGTGCATGAAGCAATAAAAATGAAGTGTTTGGAAGAAACCTGGGATTTTTATTGATGAAGAAGGGGATGTCTTGGGCATCCCCAAGCTTTGATGCTCGTACTTCTTGGATATTTCTTGGGGTGACATGCGTGGCATCCCCAAGCTTGATCTTTAGTCCATTCTTCATCTCATTACTCATTCCTTCCATACACCTGAAATTTTTCCTTCATACAAAACTTCACACAATCTTTATTAGCAACATTAGTGCAATCAAGATAATAAGTCTTTGGGTTGAGTTTAAACACCAATAAAACTTCCATTAAAACATAAGATACTGTAGCACTTCTCTCAAAAAGCTCAATTCCCCAAAAGAACTCAAAAAGGAACCAACAAGAAGCAAATGCAAATAATGGCAGAAATCTGTCAAAACAGACCAGCAGGTAAAGACGAATTGTTTTGAAGACCTTCTGTTGCTCAAATCAAAAAGTGTTGAACTAACGAAAGTTAGATAACAACCTGGGGCAAAAGCACAAAAATTCATGTCTCAAAAATACGTACAGAGATTTTACATGAATTTTTAAGGTGAAGAACAGAAATCTGTTTCGGGATAGCAACTTTCCCAAGCATTACTTCTCTCTCATTAGAGATTACTCTTGGAAAAAAAAGCAAATAAAAAGGATAAGGATCTGTTATTACAGAATTAATAACTTTCAAAACTCATCTAAAACTTTTGGGTTATCGCCCAATAAGTACTTTTCTTTAACGCCTTTAAGTTAGGCATAAGAAGCAAGAAAAAGAATTAGCTATTCTCCAATGAAGAAGCATTAAAACCAAATTTCTTGCCTTACCTCTCTTACTTTTATTCTTAACCTTGGGGAACATATGATTGTTTGGTGGGGAAACAAAGTGCATGGTGCCCTTTCCCACATCTATTATTGCTTCAAGGAGCTTCAATAGGGATCTTCCAAGTGTAATTTGTCCTTTTCATGCACATTCAATAACAAGATAATCAGTAGAAACCATTTTCCCTACGATCTTTGTAAACACTCCTTTAGATATTCCAATGGGTAATATTGTGGCATTATTAGCAAGACATATTTCTTCTCCTCCTTTAGAAAGTCCCCAAAGATTCAAAGATTCAAAGATATCTTTGGGCATAAGACAAAATTCAAACATGATATCACAGCGAGCATGAAAAGTTTCATTATTTATAACAATCTTTACTGTGGGGAGCCACTTCGAGGGTTTAGAATCTATTGGAACATAATCATGATGTTCTCTAAGTGTGTTATAGCAATCCTTTAAACTAGTAGTGCAGGTCTCAAGAATGTTCAATCTAGCAAATATGTTTATAAAGGAAGAATCAGATTTGCTAGGCAAGTTGTAAGTAAAGACCAACTTCTTTATGGCATTAACAACATCGTCCTCATTGCATTGGAGGAAATGTCCTCCCATAACAACATCCAAAGCATATCTATAGCAAAGAGCAATTCCAAGGTAAAAACTGCTAAGGAACAAGCTTTGAGTCATTTTAGGTTCAGTTTTTTCATGTAGATCAGCGATTCAACCAAGCTTCTTTGAAACTCTCTTCAATTCCTTGCTTAAAAGTGAAAATCATTTCCTCGGGTGACATAGTGATTGGAGCAATGCTAGACATAATGGCAACTTAAGATAGGAACTAATTTTTTTGTGTTTTTGATAAAGAAACAAGCAAACAAAGCAAGAAAATAAACTAAGCAAAACGAAAACAACAAAGTAAGGAGATTGGTTACGAGGGACTCCCCTTGTGAAGATGTCCTTGACTCCCTGGCAACGGTGCCAGAAAATATGCTTGATGGCCCAAAATATATCAAGCTCATTGGGGAACCCCAGGAGGAAGGTATGATGAGCACAGCAGTAAGTTTTTCCTCAGTTATGAAACCAAGGTTATCAAACCAGTAGGAGCAAGGAAACACCTCCAAGGTGTTGCTAGCTGGACTTTGGCAGGGCGCACTACCGGTGCTAGTAGCAACGTGGAAACCTGCACAACACAACCACAGAACTTTGCCCCCATCTTGAAGTGAGGTTGTCAATCTCACCGGTTTTGCTGAAAACAAGTATTAAACGTATCGAGTGGAAGAAAGTAAAAGCTTGCAGAAAGTAAACATAAATCATTAAACAGTTGTAGATTGATTGTAAAAGAAAGGACCGAGGTCCATAGTTGACTAGTGGTGGCTCTCCTTAAGATAGATAACATGTTGGGTCAACAAATTACAGCGGGGCAATTGACAAACATCAAGAAAGCATACATGCATATACTAATCATCTTGACTCCTTTGAGATTCGATTGGGCATTACAACATTATACATAGACCGTAATCCAACTGAATCTATGACTAATAATCCACCTTCAGGTTATCATCCGAACCCCCTCCAGTATTAAGTTGCAAGCAACAGATAATTGCATTACGCATTGCGTATAAAGTAAACAATACGATTGTTCTATGAACAAAGGATTGTTGTTTTCTCCCTAGTAGCAACAACACATCTAGTACCTTAGAGATTTTTGTCACTTCCCCAGATTACTAGAGGCATGAACCCACTATCGAGCATAAATACTAACTCTTGGAGTTGCTAGCATCTACTTGGCCAAGATAGCTACTAACAACGGAAAGCATGCAAGATCACAAATAACAAATACATGATAGAATCAATAATCAATCTGAAATAGCATCTCAATATCCATCGGATCCCCGCAAACACAACATGTATGATTACAAATAAATGATCTTGATCATGAACGGAGCTCACAAGATCTAAACATGATAGCACAAAGGGGCCATCTAGCTACTACATGGACCCATAGTCCAAGGATGAACTACTCACGCATCACACCGGAGGCTTGCATGGTGATGAAGAAGGCCTCCAGGGTGAATTCCCCTCTCCGGCAGGGTGCCGGGAAGAGCTTCAGATCCCTCTCGATCTAGGGACATAGACGATGGCGGCTATAGACTCTTTCATGAAATTTTGATCGGGTACTTAGGGTTTCTGTATCAGAGGCATCTTATAGGCGAAAGGGGAGGCCAAGGGGGTGAAGGAAATATGCCCTAGAGGCAATCATAGAGATGATTGTATTTCATGTGTATCCATGAGTTATTATAATGTTCCTTGAATATCCATATACCAGGCAACTTGTATTGATTGGCAATTATGTGAATTGTTTGTGAAACTCTTTACTTGTATGGTTATCTAATAATTGTCCCTAATCGGAGTTCATGCGAGGACACACGTGAATATTAGACTAGCACATCGATTGGTTAATGACTATGTTTCGCAAGTCATTGACATAGAGATGTCAAACCAATGATGTGGACACATGTTATGAACATGGGGTTGGACTGACCCAACATGAGACTAGCAATAATACTTGCAGCTCTCTCTACACATCGTGTACGTTTTGTCCTTAGACCTGAGATTGTCGCATGTACTTGAGATGTGGATCGACCTACTTTGGGGCTATCAAACACTACTCCGTAACTGGGTAGTTATAAAGGTAGCTTTCGGGTTTGTCCTGATACATGCTGCAAGGCATCGGTCAATCAAGATGGAATTTGCCCCTCTCTACTTGAGAGAGATATCTCTGGGCCCCTCGAGTGATCGGATCCAGAAATGCATGGCCGTGCTACATATGGTTAAGAGTTAACCTAGTAAAGGGATTCTGAATCACGGTATCGAGAAAGAGAGGTCAGCTTAGAGCTAGACCAAATATCGTGAGGCAAAGGGAAAGACATGTACTCAACCTTGTGATGGTTCGTCCGAATGATCTTTATATGCGTTTAGGAGTTGGCACGTCTTGCTAGAGGCCTCTACCAACTATTGACGGAGTAAGTATACTCGCGTCATGTCTATACGTGTATGAACCTATAGGGTCACACACTTTAGGGGCTGGAAGCCTAATGAGGATTGGATCCGAATTAGACCAGGCTTAGGCTGCTAATGGGCTGCTAATGTAGAAGCCCACCAGGGATGCCTATATAAGAGGGAGTGAGGCGAGCTGAAAAGGAGAGAGCATTCCACCCAGCCGCCACTCCTCTTCCGCCTGTGTTGCACGCGCAGACCTAGCAGTCTGGCGTGTGACGGCTTCCACTCCGTACGTGTGGATACCTCGGAGGTGCTGCATCTGTAGCACTTGGACGAGCCGCGCAAAGGGGAACTGCTCGTGGGACGAGGACGAGGAGGAGACGTAGAACATCTACACTGCCGCAACGTGCTTCATCGAGTTCCGCACCTGCGCGTCTAGCGGTAATCCCGTGATCTATGACAATAGTATTCCTGGTTGACGCGGTAGAACATTTTGATTTTACGCTAGTGTAGCCTACCCGTAACCCTTCAGGGGGTGCCTAGGGCGGCCAGACCACCCCCTGGCGCGGGCCTGGTTTGGCCGCACGGGCAGGTGGTGTGGTGCCCCCTGGTCCCTCTTCCTCTCGTATTCTGGCTCCATGTCCCCCTCGGTGAAAAACTGACTTTGGCTTTCGTCCCGTCCAATTCTGAGAACATTCATTTTCTGACTTTCCTAGAACCAAAAACAGCAGAAAATAGGCAGCTGGAACTGTGGCATCTTGTTAATAGGTTAGTCCAAGAAAGTGTATGAAAATACTCCAAAGTTGGAACAAAACATAAGAAAGTAGATAAAAACTAAGCATGGAACATCAAAAATTATAGATATGTTATCAACGTATCAGGTAGCTAAACAACATGAACCTCCTACTTAATTGTCGGGACCCCGGTTCCGCTTAATATTGCCTAGTCGCATCGCATCTTTGCCATGTCATGCATCATATCATGAACATGACCCATCTTCTACCGTAGTATTAAATAGTGCATCCGGTGTTTCTTTTAGTGCTTTGCTTCTTCACGGATTAGGCTGTTGAGTTGATGCGAGTATCAACAAGTTCTTTGGATAATGTATCTTCGCCAGTGTTTCCCAGGCGAGCAATCTCCCCCTTTCTACCTATTTTTCTTTTATAGTCTTTATTTCCTCATGTTGATCAATTGATATCCGTGTTGTGATGCTTTAGTTTCCGTGCACCATTTATATTCCTTGCAGACTCTATATTGCCTTGGACACATCCTATTGCCTATTATTTGATAGACAATTGGCCTTGCGAGTCGTAGTTGCTTGCTCAGGTGCTGCTTCGTGTCTTTGTCATTCCACCATTGATGTAAGGTTGATACATGCTTAATGGTGAAGATGATCATGGCTTTCAATATAACTTGTCAATTAAATGCTAGAAATAGATATAATGCAAAGGCACCGGTGGGTAATAGTCAATATTTGGTTTTGAACCGCCCACTTGTGTCCACCCAGGACCCGAGTTCTTGACACATGTTCTGAGATCGAGCGTGCTAACCACATTTGGGTGTGTGGGCACCCCATCGGCTTACTACCTTATTTAAAAGTACTATGTTGGGGGCCACAAACTAGTTTGGGGCTTTATTACTATAATGTACTTATGCCATGCTTTACTACTTTATTTATGATGGTGCGTGGAGCGCTTGTACTATTTAGGAACCCCGTGCCACGTTTCCGCTGTATCGACAAGCCCAGTCACACTTTTGGGTTCCCAGTCGTTTATAGCCATTGTCACACACCCTGGGTCCGTATCAGAGACGACCGTCTTTGTTGCGGGTAGCTTAGTGGGGTGGCCCCCATGTACTTGCTTTGGGTCTAGGAAACGTCTTGTCTAAATCCCCATCGCATACCGTTGGGTGTATGTTCAGGATCTTGCTCATATTCAGATCTAACAACAATGGTTGAAGTGTGTGTGGATACTTTGGTGCACCCCTTGACTTTTGCATTTTACATTGTGATATCCATCGTGCTTGAAGTAATATATCTTGCTATCACCTTGTTGCTTGTCTTGCTTAACATAGGTTGTTGATGCACTTTGTTGAACCCATTGAATTTAGGTTTTGTGCTTGATAAATTAAATACTAGTTTTATTCTGCATTTTTAGAGCCTAAATCGTAATTATTTTAGAACGCATATTCACCCCCTCTAGGTGACACCCGTGTTCTTTCAAACCTTGTCCTATGGTTAATATTACCAGAGGGGGTAAATAAATATCATGCGTAAAATACAAAAAGATGATCATATGATTTTCATCATAAGAACACTTACCCAGAACCATCCTTGTCTAAACAATAGAAAATATATTGAAGATCCTATGAAGTACTTCCATAACATAAAGGAAACTCATTTGAGATTTCTCTCAAAATGGGAAACACTAGTTGTTATTCCACATGTTCATGACAAGGCATGAGCGAATAAATCTTTTATGCATTAACCTCATAAAAGAAATGAGATATTTATAGACTAAGGAAATTCCAAGGTCCAAAATTTTCATTTTGAAAAAAGGATCCAGATGAAGGTTTCAAATATTTTCCTTGCATATAAAAAAATTCTTCCCTGTTAAGAAGGTAAATCAAAATCATTTTATTCCAAGAACATATGATACAAAATCTTTACCTAAACTCAATATTCAAATCCATGAGAATATTTTGAATTATAAAAATATTTCTAGTGAACAACTTCTTTTGAAATGATTAAGTTACATTTGAATATCACATATTCATATGTGAGAAAGAATTACCAAAAAATCAGTTTTTAAATATTAATAGACCTCTTACTAGCATTCATAATGAACCACACATTTGAATTACTAAAACACATTCCAAACTAGAACCAAATTCAAAATTGAATTTAAAAGGTAAAATACAAAATATAAATAGAAAAAAAAATGAAAAGGAATAGGAAGAAAAAATGAAAGGGTTCGCAGCAGAAAACCCAAAATTTTCTTAGCTAGCGCAACACTAAATGCCATGATCTATCTAAGAATAATGTTGTAATAGAGAAGTTTCGGTAACATGCCCTTGTAGACTGAAAGCATTTAACGTTTAACGGGGAACATGGATGATATAGTCGTATTTGTAGCCAGCCTCAAGGTCGCGAAGATCCTTACAAGTCACCCCTGGTCCTTGCACTACAATCTAGGTGCCACAAGTCACATCACCCCATGGTCTTGCACACATCCAGTGCTCGATGACAACCTCATGTTCTCTAATCCAGCCGAGAGTGTGGAACTAGATCTTCTGGCTGGAATCACCATAGCACAACATCATGCCGCAACAACATTGAATTTTACGTGGACAATTCTTTTAGGAACCACTTCATCGTAAGAGGAACGAGAAAGAGAGAGATTCTCTAAATAAACTATCTTAGAGAATATATTGAGTTGTGTGTCTCTTCCCTCCCATATGCCCCTTCTTATATAGGGGAAGGGAGGGCACCCCCAACTAGTCAAGTCCCAGGGTGGGACTAAACAAAGGAGGAGAGGAGGAGGCGGTGCACCATGGGGCAGCCGGCCGGGTGGTCCCCCACACCCATACCCGGCACAAGGCCGGCTGGGTGGGCCCCTAGGGCGGCAGTGGCTTGCTCGCTTCCCTCATGGGCCTTTTCCCTCCGGGATTTGGCCCATTAGGGAAGTTGCCCTTTCAAATTTAATTTTAAATATATAGTTAATATTAATTCCAATAATTAATATGAAATACATATTATTAAATTCCTTTTGACCCACAACACCTTTCGGTTCACTCCGAACAAATTCGGATCCTCCCGGAACAATTTTGGTTCTCCCTCGGAACACTTCCAGCTTTCTCTTCTCTTTCTTCCTATGATTTCGATGATTCCATAATGATCTCTAAGTGTCATCAAACCCTTAAGTGTGTTATCCAATGGTTCGGGAACATCATAGACATGATCGAGATACTTCTCGGATCAATGATCATTAGCGGGACCGGGATGCCCATAATGACCCCTATGCATTCCACGATTTCAATGTCATTTGAAGCATAAATGTCAAGTACAATTCCATTTGTTACTTTGATACTTGACTTGTCCGAGATCTGATCATCGGTATCTCTATACCTTGTTCAATCTCGTTGGCGAAAAGAGTTTATTTACTTGTTCCCATGATATTCCATCCCCGTGACCTAGTCACATGTTGCAACATTATGGATGTAATCTGATGAGTGTGATTATGATGCATATTTGAGCATATAAATTACTCATATTTCACTCATCTCATGCTCCATCTAGCTACAACTATGCTTATTATGCATGATTTCTGGTTCTCGTTCATTTTCATATGAGTATTGCACAACTAGTAGTTTTTATTAGGATTTTATTAGTTTTCTTGTCTTTGACATGTGTTTAGGTGCTATGGAGAATAATGGATGAAGCAAGGCAAGATGAATCAAGAGGAATCAAAGAGAAGGCAATATGGAGGAGCTGCAGGCACCAGACTTAGCCGTATGAGGGGTGGGGAAAAGTAGATTTTTACATAAAATCCAAATTAATATCCAATACCATGCTGTTGTATCCCTCGTTCATACGATTCCAATGAGTCAAAGAACGCCCAAATCATAGTTCGTATGAGGAAATGGCAGCCAAAATACCGAAGAGTCCTCAGCTCATAACGACCATCGGTTCAGGCCGGTACGGTCGTACCGTCCACCCGTATCACGGGTCAGGATGCACGGAAAATCCCTTTCTAGACGCGCTTCTTCACGAATCCGTCCCTGTTTGTTCCCAGACCTTCCTTAGGTCATAGGTAATGTGGGAGGGGCTATTGGAGACCCTCCTAGGCCTATATAAAGAGGTGAGGAGTCAAGGGATAGGGAGCTCAGCAAATATCTCCACGGCGGAGCCCTGCTGCACCGGTCGCCTCCATAGCCACTGATGTGCCACCTCCACTCAGATCTCCACCATCACCACCACATACGAGGAGAAGGAACTTGGATCATTGGAGGACAAGACATCATCCCCTTCATCATCAACCACCGCATCTCCATCAACAACATTATTCACCATCTCACTTATCCCCATTAGTTGTAATTGCAATTGATATTGTGGATTTGTTCTTGAATTGCTCCGTATACTTTCATTCCATCCATTTGATTATGATGTTGTTGTTGATTGTCTCCATGTGTGAGTAGTTTACCTTGATCTTGGGGAGATGGAGAAACCCTAGCAATATTATAATGTGAAATAAAGATGAACTATTACTTTGTGGTATGATCATGTGTTAGTTTTTCACTAGATGTTATGTGAAGTCGATCACATAATATTTTTCTTCGGGACTAGAGAGGGAACTACCCTTGGAAGTATGGCATTGCGTACGACGTAAAGTGACATACCATGTTCGGAGATGTACCATATGGATAAGGGGATAAGGAGAGATTCACTAAGCTCATATCGATATTGACGGGGTAACCCTTAATTGCAATGGACCCATAGGTGGTTGCCGAAGATCGTTGTAGTGGTTATTTAGAGATATGATGACCGATGGTTTTATGGGCACATCTTATTATAGAGCTCTTCCCACACATGTTATAACCAAAGACATAGGTTTATCCTACTCGTAATTAATACCAACGCGGTGTATCCTACACTCCCTGAGAAATCCTTAACCATATTGCCACCACCACAACCACGCTCGCTTGTTCTTGTTTACTTAAGTAATTTATTTTGTTCTTGTTTACCCTTTCTCTAAAAACATCAACACCCTTTATACACCATTACTTGGAATTAGTGATAACTTACAAGTACTCTCTAGTGAATAGTAACGAGGGACATAAAGACCTCTACCAATAGCTCTCCATGGTTTGACACTCTTACTTCAAAAGTAGGTACATATGAACGGTGCACTTGCAGTCATCAAGCTATTTTCTGGCGCCGTTGCCGAGGAGCTAAGCACTTTTGGTCATTGTTCTTAGTTGCTAATTTGTTATTGTTGTACCAAAGTTCTTTACGAGTTTCAAGTTATTACCGTTTATCGCTTTTTGTCTTTTGCTTTTACCTATTTGAAAAGAACAAAAAATTACAAAACAAAAGTTTATAAAAACTCTTGTTACTAATCATTTCTTTCGAGATGACTAGCTTTCAACATATGAAACTTGTAATGGAGGAGTCAAAAGACAAGACTATGGGAAATTTGATGAAGAGGCATGACATATTGAAAGAATGGCTGGCTTGGGTGGACAATTTTTCATCCATATTATGTGCCTCTTGCCAAGCACATTGTGAATGTTGCAAATCTGAAGATCACCTCAACTATCAATGTGAGTATAATTTTGATCTTGATCTAGCATATTATAATAGTGATAAGTTTAATTCTGATACTAGTGAAGGGACAAAACAATTTGTGCTTTTTACCGAATGCAGCAAGTTGATAACTCGTTTCAGAAATATAGAGATACAAAGTGAATCACTTGATATGATCTATAAAGCAGTTCCTTCTGTATACTGTTATTGCCAGGACAACTTCATGAATAAAGCATTTATTGTTGAGCGGATTAAAGCCGCCAAGGAAGAAGCTAACCTTTTGCAGGATACTCAAAAGGATGTTATGGAGAAAATTCCACTAAAAGAACAACCAATCCATCCCGATGCTGTAAAAGACTCTAGCCCACCATTGAGTTCCTATTTCAACGTGAGCTCATTTAATGACCATGAGGGTTTAGATATTGATCCCGGAATACTTGAATTGCTGCATTCTAACAGATTTGTAGGAGAAGATATGAAAGATCCCTACATGCAAGACTTTTAAATTAAAAGACTTTACTCATGATGAAGTTAAATTTAGACTATTTGGTCAATCCCTTGTTGGTAAAACTCGTGCATAGTTTAATTATTGTCCCGCAAAAACTACTAATTGGGATATGTCATCTTTTGCATTCTTGACTCATTATTATCTAGAATCAAAGGCTACTAGTGTAAGATGCATGATCATTAATTTCAGGAATTATCCAGGAGAAAGTCTATGTGATGGCCATGAAAAGTTAAAAGGTTTTCTTAACGATTGTTCTCACCGTGGGTTTATACTATGTGACTATGTATAGCTCGACCATTGTCTGCTACTCTGCTATTTGCATGTCCTTCCTCGGTCTACTCACCCTAAACATTCAGAGCAAACAATAATGTCCAGACAACGGGGCCATATTTCAAGGTAAAAAAATTGTATGATACAAGCGAGGTCGTCAATCTAGACTTTCCCCTCATTCCCGCTTCTTCCCGCTTCTTCCCGCTTCGTCGTCTCGACCATGGTAAAGTACTTCCCCCATCGCCCTTTCAGATAGCCACATCCTGTTGTTAATCTAAGCCAGATAGCCACGTCTTGTCATTAAGCTAAGTTGTAGAAAATTTATACCGGAACTGAGAAGTCCTAGGATAGACCACTCCTGAATTTGTTCAGACTAAGGTGAACACGTTATTGAACACTCATTCAGTATAACACAAACACTCCTTCCGTGTTTTTTTTCCAGCATAAAAACATAAGTTAAAAGGTAAGAGAAAATAGAGGGCATCTACAAGTGCATTTTTTCTTTTCCTCAGAACCAATACCTATATCAGTACCTCCTGCATGCTCTTGTCATCTAAAGAGTATTTACATGGTCTTGCTGCTGTTTGATTAGCTATGTACTATGTCTCTTCTATTTTACACCTAGATTAATAACCTATCTAATTAATGAAACCATACACATACGGTCCTTATTTATCATATACCATGTGTCGAGTGATTTCCCTGTCACCTTACCTATTGTTTGCCTTTCTCTTTACTAGGTGCATATCATGGATGTTCTTGTAATTCGACAGAAGGTTATACTCGACGGCATGTTAGATGAATCACAGTTACCGAGGTCAACATTCGAGGCTGTTACACACACAGATGGTACTGTTAGTGTCACTGTGAGGTTCTTTCCATCATCAAGTTACATATTCGAAACCTTGGACCATACTGGTGTGAGAGATATGCTCATAACACTGTGCGTGCATCTGAGAACGAAGCAGTGCATGAAGCAATTCTATACATGCAGCGTGTTGAGCAAAGGGCACCAAAAGACTTAAACTATGCTAGGTTCAAGAACAAAGACGAGACTATTGGAAATCTTTTTTGCCAGCTGACCAAGAAGGACGAAGAAATTAACCAGTTAACTAGAGGTAGGGACTCTTCAATACGAAGTGCCATGACCATTCAGAGATATTTCATAAAATTATTCAAGATATTCTATGCCAGCCAAGAAATAGTGAGGAGTACAAGATTAATTCAGTGCTTCTTGAACTTTAAAAGGCTACTTCAGAGCTTAAGAAGCTCGCCCTCCAATCAACTGATCTGATGCAGACAAAAGGTCTATATTCAAGCTAGATAAAATCTGATTTCATTGGATATGAACAACTCACCAATTACAGTGAATTAGGGTTAAAGGATTGTGCAAACTGCTCGTTCGACGATGAGTTCAGTTCCAACATAAATAAGTGATTCTCATGGCATTGTTTCAATGTGAAAGATGGTACAGTTTGCACTGCTTACGTGCCTTTTTTTACATACCTCTTTAGGAAAAATCTGTAGTTTCTAAGGCACATATACATCGTGTCTTCTAATTATGGATTTTCGTTTCGTAGGCTCTCTTAAATTTCATGTACAAACCATCCTTCTGTGGCTAGCTTCAATCACTTGCGAATAATGTTTTCTTGGTCTACCGTCTCCTATTGCATGTCAATGTCTACATCTATCTTCGTTAGGGCCGTTCCAAAAACAATATATATTTTTTACAGCACAAAAACAATGTATTTACTCCCATTGAGATGTATCTATGTGCACTATCAATGTTAGTGAATCACTAAGTTATCCTATGTTGTATTAATATGATGTGAACTAGTACTAAAGTAAAGATCTCTAGAGCATAATAGCGTTTTCCTAAATGCATATTACACATCCATCGACTTAACACTAAAATTTATCTTAAATCCAACTGCAAATTTTCATTGGTTCTTTCAATCTATTTGCCCGCCGTGCGGCAAGACGCACGTCCCTACCTAGTAGAAGATAAAACGAAGCAAACTTGAACGTTCTAGGGCTCAACGAAATAGTTTGACTTAAACATGTCTTAAGTTGGGAAAATTAGAGAAGACTTTTTGGTTGACCATTTGCATTCAATACTACTCCCTCTCACCCAAATTAGTTGACTTAGATTTGTCTAGATTCGAATACATCTAGACTTGTTTTAGTGCTAGATACCTTCGAATTTAGACAAAACCAAGTCAACTAATTTGGGTCGGAGGGAGTAACAAAATCTAACTTGTTTGCAGTACATGGACTGAATAATTAGGCCACCCGTTGCAAGGCACAGGTATTGTGCTAGTATCCTCGATTTGTTTCACAAGCATGGTCTTTTGTTAAAGAAATATAATATTTCCAAGAACAAAATACTGGAATAGATCATAGGTTCAAACTCAACGTAATTCTTTCTGACAACGAGCCAGTTACCAAACCTATCCTCGCAAAAAATGTTTTCTGCAAAGTAGTAGTACTCACTAACAAAGCACGAAGGACCTTGGAGTCGAATTCTACTTACTAGCATGATAGTACTGTAGTACAAATCACCAAACTACCGAAAGGAACCAAAAAACTTGATACTTTCATCTTGGCCATTCAGCTCTTCGGTGAATCTGGTTCCTTTAAGACGATAGACTCTCCCAAGTGGCCACCTACGGGTAAATGGCATCAGTACACACATAATATAGTACTGAAGAACTACACTGTTTCTAGTTTCTATTAATTACCTGTTATATTTTTCACTAGGAGCAAACTTGTTGACCTTGATAGTTCTTGTTGTCTTTTCAGATTTGCGACCTCTCTGTGTTTTCACATCGAACTGGATTACACATAGGACAATCAGAATGTCAGCTTGCACTACAGGAATCGCATGCTACGCCGAAGGCAAATAGCCATCGGCGTATCCTGCTAAACCGTCGGCGTAGCTCCTCGGCGGAGACGACACGGTCCTCGGCGTAGCTGAAAAGCCCTCGACGTAGCCTACCCCGACGGCCTCACAGCAGCCGTCGGCGGAGAGCCTCCACGCCGTCACACGACGAGGGTAACGACGCGCCGCTACGCCGAGGGTGGCCGTCGGCGTAGAGATAACGCCGTCATGGACCGGCGTACGTGGGCTAGGCTGGGTCGGGATACGCCAAGGGTGATTGTACGCCAACGGCCGCCCTCGGCGTAGCTGGGCCTACGCTGACGGCCTCTGTATGCCAACGGCCACCGGGTGGAGCTGGTCTGGGCGATGTCTACGCCGACGGCCCGACGTTTGTTCGTCGGCGTAGCTCACGGCCCTCAGCGAAGCTATCCATTTCTGTAGTGTTGAATCATAAAAAAAACTTTATGCACTTAGTTACACTTAACCTTAGAGGGTCATCACTGTTGCCATCCGGTTGGAGTGCTCATCACTGTTGCCATCTGGTTCGTCCAATTTTTTTCTCTCTAGCATGTGCTGGCCACACGTATCAAGCAGTATACCACCCAACTAGCAAACAAAGAACATGTGTTATTAAATAACATTATGAAAGTTACCAGTTCCTGGTGGTAACCAGATGGGCCAACTGGCCATCAGTGACACCAGATCTGCTTTCATATGTTATTTATCTTCATAGTTGCTTTTTAGTTGGATGAAAGTCCCTCTGCTATGCCAATAAACGCAATTCATGGGCCCTACCCATCAGATTCATGCCATCCTTTCCTTGCCAACAACGATGCTCCAGAGTTACGGAAGAAGGTGACAACAAATGTACACCCGATCTTTGCCTGTCCCCTTCCCTATAAATTCTCTGAAAACAATAAGAGGTTTCCCCTCTGCCAGTTAGCTGAGTGTGTCTTGTCCCTTGCTCCCTGAGCCTCACGCAACCTGGGGGTCGCCGCAGGCAATCAGGGGTGCCATAAGTTTACTACCAAGACTTGTGTCTACGACAATTTGAGTTCTTGAAGCAGCTGAGTTGTTTTGTAGGTCATGGTAGAACCTAGTCCTTGGATATGGCCTTTAAATAACATATATCGAATAATGGTTTAACATAGTGTCGAGGAAGAAGGACCATGCATGGGCTGAGAAAACTCCAGCTTATTATTTCACGATCCACATCCCCCCTGCAAAAGATTCCCTCCCCTGGGATTAAGACAGTAGGGAAAATACCATCTTTTCCAATCCAATTCCAGGTTCTTTTCACATCTTGTGAACAAAACAGGGGAGTAAGTATTCTAACCTTGTTTTCCATTCCGACCTCACATTCCCCATCAACCAAACGCCACCTGATTCTTCAGCAAGTTCTCCATGCCCATAAAAAACTTAAGGGTTGTTTGGATACGTGGTATATACATACCGATTTTCTATAAACTAGAAAAACCGTCTAACAGGATAAAACTTTGTTTGGTCGTGCGAATGAATCCGCGGCTATGGAAAATTTGGTTCTCTGAAGCCTCAGATTTTACTTTTTGAGAAAAACGAGTATTAGTTTTTTTCCCCAAAAACGCGATTTCCGTCTACCCGAGCGCAACAAATTCTTCTCGTCCCGGTTGTTTCTCAACAACTGCACTGACGCCTGCTTGCCTTCAGCCCACTTGAACCTCCACGAAATTTGGCAGGTTGGTGACGGCGGCGTACGACTATGGATAGGGGAAGAGAGGAACTGGTTTTCATTAGCCAAACATGTTTTCCCATAAACTAATTCTTCACCGAAAAATTAGTAAAACTGGTTTTCCTTAAAATCAGCCAAATACTCGTTTTCTATAATCTGGTTGATAATCCTGGCTATCCAAACAACCACTTAAAGTTACAAAGGATACATACCTCTGCAGCACTGGAGAAAGGTGCACCATTAACATGCGTGATGATGTACCCGACCTTTATCTCAGAATGTTCAGGTGAAAGTACTTCTACCTGCATCACAACTTGTAAGACAGGAAATTTTAGGATCAACACAAGAAAGAATCATGATAGAGAAAACACATACCTTCTCCACTATCACACCACAGACCTCAGGAACGACATGATATATCTTCTCACGTACAGTAAGCTCTGCTTCCTGAAGGGTTTTAACTCGCAGTCCATGCAATGGTCGCATGACCTTCCTGCGTCATCACATAATTCAGTTTACAATCAATGCTAGAAAGTGAGGCACTAATTAAAATGAAGGCTGTTGCTTGAGAAAATGAAGTAGCCAAATAATTGGAGAAATAACATTTAAGCAAGAAGTGCATCAAAGATACCACTACACACTAAAATGACAATAGTGACATCTTCCAATCAGAGCATGAGAAGGGTGTTTACACTGCAGATAAATCTTTTCAGATAATTTGCCCAGATTAACCATTAAAGGGTAATGAAATTCCTTTGAAAGCTCAAATTATGGAAGTAAAAAAGACAAAGTAGTCAACGAGGTCATACTGTCATGCTATGTCTAAAACCATTGTCTACTATAATGACGAAACAAAGTTATATTGCTTCTTTATGCTCAGTTGGAACCCAGCCAATGGTTCAGAAGCATTAGTTTTTACACAACTGTTTATCATGCCTGAAACATCGGGAAAATCTCCACAATGAGATTCACCAAAAAAAAGGAACACGAACTTTCAAACTACAAGTCCAAGAAAAACAAAACAGAAATAACAAAATACATACCCAAAATCTTGCAAGTGCTGCAGACACTTCAACACAATGAAACCTGGAAGGAAAGGGGTTTCTTCCTTGTCATAAAAGTTCATTCCGATCATATTTCCATCAAAGTCCATCAGAGGACCCCCAACACCTCTCTGCAGAATATGTTAGCATATAATTGATCATTTGCAACAAATACGTTTATCACTGTAGAAAAGATTGAATAAAGATTTTTTCCTAACATATAGCAATCAGATTTAGATCCCCGAAGCAGCCAACAAACAACAGGGACTCTTAAGTAATAGATCGCTTTATTCACAACAGAGTAATCCAAGTCATCAATTTAGCTCCTACAACATAACAGACCTTAGAAAATGTAATTAACGGAGCTGCCTAGACAAGTTATATTCAGTTACTAAAGAGAGCGTGAGCAAACTTAGGGTTATCTGTTTCAAACAGCAGATATTGTCAAAAAATATTATTTTCGCTGATTATGGTGCAGAAATATCGACCTAATGGCTCCAGCCTTTGGAGAAACAATAAACCCTTCAATTTCTTAATAATAAGAGAAAATGTATTTTTTTTCTTACAGAGCTGCAAACTTTATTAGATTTACAGAATGTTCCGATAAAAATCGTCAATCTTTGTGTCCATGCATCTGGCTCTCCCAAAATCTAAGAGGCACAAATTTTAAACACATTAAGGGCCTGACTATCAACCACCGACTACAGCACTAACCCACAAATAATACAGCCATGCCCTATCCATCAACAACATAGTACCAGGAAACTAGCACCCAATTTCTCTTGTGCCACTGATAGGTGGGCCATAACTATCAGTTTCTAAAGAGTGTGGTTCCTGAACAGTACATGAAATAAATGTGGTTTTGTGAAATTACTTAAAATGATGATTTCTTCGTATTTTGGCAAAAAAAGGTGCAGTTTTAAGGAATTTGCTCAACTAATTAAATGGTTCTGATTAATTGGTTTGAAATAAATGTGGTTTTGTCTAACCAGATTTTTATAAACAGGTTCGTAGAGGATGTTTTCATAATACATTAGGATAAAACAATGTACTTCCAACATCAATTCTGGATATATAATAAGACCCTTAAGCCTAGATCAAGGTTCCTACAGTTCTATAAATTGTGTTCAATCAAGACACCAGAAGCAGCAAATCGGGGATAAATTAATTTTATGTAACTTGTAAATTTTGTGGTTCAGCCATCAATTTGCATAATGACTTGAGTTGTTTGAATTACCTTTGAAATCCTGCAAGACGAAACAAGAAGTTCTTCACAATCAAACTGGCTTCTTCTTGGGATTAGCTTTCCCAAAGCAACGTTCAAGCCCCATGGCTTACAAATACGGCCTAAAGCTACAACCTCTTTCGAATGGCACTGAGTAAAATTGAAAATTCTAGTGTCTGCACTGAACCTTTTTGTTGGCAGCTGCAAATCCGTAGGGACTTGAACCACACATATGTTATAACAAAAGTCCACATTTGCTACAGAGCCCTCAAGAATTTTTCCACTTGGTAAGCATACATTGATCTAGAAGAAAATAACATAAAGCAAAGTTTAATGTTCACTGTTTAGAAGCACAATAATAAATACCATAATGAACGGAAAAGAAGAATGTGGCAACCTTAAGTTTATCAGCTAGCTTATCTTCGTGTGGCAATCTGACTAAACTAGCAGATGTTACCACATAAGCAATACCCATATGAGACTCAACGATTGTTCCAGAGCAAGAGAAAAACTTCTTGTCTTCTGCAGGGAACGGAAAACGAACTCACTGTGGTATAGCAAAATCAACACTAGTAACATAAACTATAACCTGCTGCAATGAAGTTATTTACCTGTAAATGACGCAAGTCCAACAATACATCGAGCAAGTTCTAATGTGAGTTCCTCGACTCTCCAACTTGTGCACTTGAGCTCAGATACTGACCCAAACTCATCATCCGAAAAATATGGAACCCATTCAAAATCTAAAAAGTTGAAAAAATACACATTGCTAAATGCAAGGTGAAAGATTGCGGAAGTATAGATTGTATTGATATTGCAAGAGTTGATTACATCGTGAGCCCTTAGGCTGTTTCTATAATACTAGAAGACTTAGGGGGTAAGAAGCCTAATAGAGATAGAATTGGATTACAAACTTAAACTACCAAATATAGTCCAAACCGTGACATACTCTAACACCCTCCCGCAGTCGGATCGATAGTGACGAGAACAGCCGGAGCATCGCGGACGGTCTGACTGGAGCATAATCCGAAGGCGCGAACTGTAGAGGATGTCGGTGGATGTCGATGTCGATGTAGCCAGAAGTAGGGTGCTGTAGTCGTGGTCGATGATGCCGTTGGTTATGTAGTCACCGTTGATGAAATTGATGATGTTTATGTTGTCGTGGTGTTGTGGTTGATGTCGTCGCTGAGCCTGGAGAATTCGCCGTAGTAGTTGACGTAGATGTAGTTGGATCCAGAGTAGTCGGGGTAAACGACACGCCTTGCCGAGCTTGCCAAACTCAGGAGCGCGTCGGGGACGAAGGCACGCGTCGGTGTTGTCAATACCAGACGTGCGAAGACAGGGATCATCACGAGCCATGCGAGCCAGAGCCGGAGGGAGCAGCAAAGAAATTCTCCGTGAACGGTCGGTGCGTAGAAGTTGTTCGCCGATTTGTCGGAGTAGATGAAGTAGTTGCAAGAAGAAAATTGATTAAGTAAAAAAAATAAAAATTAAACTGCGACTCTAGCGGCGAGGACGTGGTGGACGAAGACGAAGAGGTAGTTGTTGATGGGGATTTGCTATAGCGGTAGTTGATTTCGGGGATTTAGACCCGTGTTTTCCGCTTGTGTGAGCGCGGCGTCGCTCGTGGAGAAGAACTTGTTAGCATGGACGATGACCACGATCGGTGGTAGCGGCGACGATGTGGCTATGTTGTTGGTATAGATGGTTGTCGGTGATGATGACCACGGGTGATGAAGATGCATCCCTTTGTTGACGGCGAGGCGCGTACTCAAGGACATGCGTCCCGGTGGATGTTGGCGAAGATGGGCCGGCGTGGAGACGACGTGAGGATGGAGCAGCCGACGCAGCGCGTGAAGGCGTCCCTTAGGGCGTTGCGCGGAGCCTCCTTGTCACGATCGTTGACGATGATTTGCCGAAGTTGAGTCGACGCCGAGGTTGAAGTAGAAGCGCGCGATGACGACATGCGGCTGTCGACGATGCTTTTGGTGGCTAAAAGAAAAATATATCTAATAGGAAAAAGAAATTTGCTAAAACTACTAAACCAATCTAGGAAATTGGAAGAAAAACTAGCTACGAGATTTGGTGTCCCCGGCGGAGATCATAGAGATCGATCTCGCCGGGGGCGGCGCGGCAGAAGCAGTGGCTAGACCTTAGGCGGAGCGAACCGCTCTGATACCATGAAAGATTGCGGAAGTATAGATTGTATTGATATTGCAAGAGGTGATTACATCGTGAGCCCAGGCTGTTTATATAGTACTAAAAGACTTAGGAGGGCAAGAAGCCTAATAGAGATAGAATTGGATTACAAACTTAAACTACCAAATATAGTCCAAACCGTGACATACTCTAACACAAGGTACAACAGGATATACCATACTAGTTCCTTCCTTCGTATAGGTATAAATAAAATGGTAGGAGAAGCAAGTAACCTGGTGGCTCCTTAAAATGGTAGGAATTTCGAGTCTCAAAGTTTGCAGATGAAACGCGGGAAGACGTTCCGTGGAGTTAGCCACTTAGATTGCAATGAACTTATGATCAGCACTTGCCAAATTAAGCAGGTAAAAGGATAACAAAATTCAATGGTAGTCTTTCTTGTCTTGTGAGCTCTGCTTCTGCTTGTATTTCTGTATGGATATCATTTAGTACAACTTGTTAACATTTGTACCATCTCTTCCAGATTTTCGTTGGGGGGCTTCTGATGGATTTAGAGAAAAGAATCGTTGGGATGAATTTCATAGACGAAGAAACTACTCCCTTCTTGCCTGTTGAGGTTGTTGGGAGATGCCTGACACACTTCAAAATATTCCGGTAAGCTGCTGTATTCAAGTTTTCAACTTACCTTGAACTTATAACAGCATGCATATAGTATACATCACGCATCCACTTGTTATCACAAATTTTAATCTGATTTCTGTTGAATTACATGAGCAGCATAGCTGCAGACTAATGCATGCAACCAATTTTGTGATGGCTGCAGGGGTCGAGCCCTTCACCTGTTGGAATTATCCCAGCTGGAGGAAATTTTTCATGAGTACCCTAAGCCATGTTCTGGAATTCTTGTGGACATGGTACTTCTCCAACCTCCAAGTCTCGAACCCATGGTCCCACATCCATGCCACTTGTCCAACTCATTTCCTCATTATCTACTGCAATAAGTTTTGAGAGGCACTTAATAAAATAACTAGCATGAGATGATATTCTGTCCAATATATCAAACGCCACTAGGCATTCCATAAAAAAATAGAACTAGCATGAGATGATATTCTTCAGTGAATGATCTAAGAATTTCAGAAATTAGTATCCAGGATATTTTTGTGTTCTGTTGGCACTTTTTCTGTCATTGATTTACAATAGCATTGACTTAATCGATTAATCATATACATTTCGTAGATTCCTGAAGCATCGTGTTCAAATTGTGTGGGCATTGAGGTTGGTGATATCCTTAATCAGCTTGATGGAGTAGTTTTGCACTCTCCAGGACAGGTATTGTTTTGGAAAAAAATGTTCCTGCTACTACGAATGTATGCAATATACATTCTGCCATTAAAAAAAGACACTTTCTGTTTTTGCCACTGCCAATCCTAACCGCTGTATTTATTTTGCCTTTAAAATCCTAAATTTTGTATTTTTCACGGGTTGGTTGGTTGGGTTATCATAACTTTGGAGGGATGTCTTGAAACATTTCCCAGGTAAGTTTTGAGGGTTTCAGAAATTGTACGGAAATAAATAGAATCTGCTTGTAAGTTTGTTTGTGATTTTATTTGCTTTGCACCTTACCTAAAAATTTAGGATGTTACATAATGGTTGGATCTTAAAATGTGTGCTCATAAGTAGTTAAGTACTCCCTTGGGTCAAAAATAGTGTCCATTTAGGATACGTGCAGGTGAACTTTTGAAACTTTTTATGCTATTGATCTATAGTGAAAGGCTAGCGAGTGCGCAACCAGCCCACCCTGGTTCGAGTCCCCAGGGGAACCGAATTAAACGGGGTCTTATCCGAGCATGTTTAATTCGTTGCTGGAGATGTCTCATCTACCTAACAACGTACATCCCGCGAGAAATCATTCCCCGGGGGTCAACGTTTAGATTGGATACATCAAATCATATGAGTAGATTTGCGTTGAAATATTTCATAATGTTAGGATGTTATTAGGATTAGGTTTTTTAGGCTTCAAACTGGTTTCCATTGCTTTTAAGAAGTTTGTGTGAGTATCTGGATATTTTGAGATGTGGAAGACCATACACATTTCTAATGCCAATGACATGTAGTTTTCAAGGATTTTTATTAATGCCATGAACTTGTGTGCTTAACAAGTGAAATTATGTACATGTTTCCTATTTTCCATGAGATGTAAAGATAAAATGTTTTTGTATTTAGCAAGTGAAGCTATATATACATGTTTCTATTGAGTCATGTCTTGTACTGTCAATTTTGTTTAATAGTGTTTCTTGTTGGAAGCTGGTAGACAATTTTACGGTTCCTTCGGGATGAACTATGGCTGCATCGTTGTTTGATTGGGCTCCTCAATCTGCATGTTCATCATGCTCTGTGTTTTATAGTATTAGCAAGGTCACAACTTTTAGTCTGCATGCGAAGTGTTGTAGTATCATCCATGTGGAGAGAAATGCACTCTAGTACAGTAAGCAATCTGATTATTAAAACTTTAAGGCCCTCGCTGCAGTTAGCTGAAGAAACTGATGAACAGTGACAAGTAATTTTCACCAGAGAGCCAGATGTCAGTAACACACATGTTTATGTTTTTTCTGGGTTATATTCATGTCTGTCTAGAGAATATTTTTGACCTGTTTAGGTTACGCAAAATAACAAACCATTCAACATAGAAAAATGTCCACTGTTCGCTCTCGAATAACAACACTGTTTCATCCCCTTATTTTTTCCACATCATCTTAAATTCCATGTGGCACAGAGTATTAATGGGTGGCGTCGGAAGTATACCTGTTAGAGTACGTCATGGGCCCGTGCTGGCAGTATAACCCATTAGTCTTAGGGTTAATTAGAGATAAGGGTCACCTGCTTAGGGGTCAAGTAAGCCTTGCTTGGGAGTCAAGTAAACCTCTCTATATATGGAGAGGAGATGTATCAACCTAATCAAGCAAGAATTAAGAAGGAAATCCCTTCCCTCTTGCCACCAGCCGTGGGCAAGGCCCCCGGCCAGCCCTCTTGCGCCCTCCCTCTAGCACCAACCATAACACTTGGTATCAGCTTTCCCGGGTTCGATCATGTCCAGCCCTCCACCGAGTTCTTCCCACCTGCCGCCGCCGCACTCCGACACCCCCGTTGTTCTCTTTCCGGCGGAGATGACCGCAGCCCTCCGCGATCTCGCCACCGCGGTCCAGGAGATCCACCTCTACTTGGCTGGGCCCTACGGGCCGCCGCCGGCCGCCACCACCAGGCCGCTGCTTCTGCCGTGGCAGCCGCTGCATCTGGCGGTCTCCGCCACGGTCGCCGCCACCACCCCGCCCTGGTTGCCGTGGCCGTCCCAGCCCCTCGCGGGCCCCGTCGCGGCCATGGCCCTGCTGCAGCAGCCGCCGCTGCCACTCAGCCCCGGGCCAGCTACGACCGCGCCGGCGGGAGTTCCGATCCAAGTCCGGTTCCCGCCCTTGCCGTCACCGCTTCCGTCTTGGATCGCTACCTGCCACGTGTCGGTGGCGGTGAGGTTGCAGGCTGCTGCGCGCGGCCTCCTAGCGCGCCGGCGTGTGCGAGAGATGCGTGGTCTGCAGCTGCCGCTCCTTCAAGTTGCCCTTCGCTGCGCCAAGGATCTCGATCTCGTCCGCTGCGTCGGGGCTCTTGGGCATGCGGTTTCCCCCACGAGCGGCAGGCATCCCGTTTTCCCCGTGTGCAGCGACCTCAAAGTCTGCGACATCAGCGGTTGGGAGGGCGCACCCCTCCTCGACAGGAGCGCACCGTGTAACACCACTGCATTCCGCCGCCGGCCGCCGCGAGGGCGCCTCGGCTCGTCGCTCTTGCGACCTCTTCCAGGCGGCCGTACACATGCACTCCGTTTATCCAGATGGTGTCCATGGGATCCAGGTGGCTGTACACGTGCACGTACGTCGTGCGGATGGTGTCCACTTTTTGTTAAGGGGTCCAAAATAGAGTGTCCCAGCCCATTTCAAGTTGAGAGTAATAAACCAAGCCGAGATGTAAAAGGCTTGTTTTTAAGTGTGAAGTTTGTGTCGCGTCGAGTCATCGTTATAAGTTGGTTAGGTTGCAGCTCGAGGACGAGCTGCATGTCCAGGTGGGATGTAGTGTTAGAGTACGTCATGGGCCTGTGCTGGCAATATAGCCCATTAGTCTTAGGGTTAATTAGAGATAAGGGTCACTTGCTTAGGGGTCAAGTAAACCTCTCTATATATGGAGAGGAGATGTATCCATCTAATCAAGCAAGAATTAAGAAGGAAATCCCTTCCCTCTTGCCACCGGCCGTGGGCAAGGCCCCCGGCCGGCCCTCTTGCGCCCTTCCTCTAGCAATACCGCAATACCATAACAATTCCTGAACCTGTATAGTTGAGGATCAATCTCCAGCATTATTTGCAATTCGAAAGTAATTGTGCATTGGGTGAATATCTTAGGCCTCAACAAGAAAACTGAAAGTAAACCCTTTAGTCATGTATTCTACACAACTGTGATGAAATGATATTTATGTAACACCTCTCTTGTTCAGTGTGATGGTTTATGTGTAGTTTCTGTGGTATATTTGTTGTTTTGGTAAGGCAATTTTGTAGTACCAAGAAGTTGCCCACATTGACCATTCTACCCACTTCCTGCCCATTCGACTTTCCCTTTGAGAAATTTGGACAGACTTGTAGCATGTTTTATAGGGCAATCAGATCTTACTTCTTGTTTTGAGTCCCCTTAACTTTGTGGAGCTTATCGTCTTCTGTCCATTTTCAGCTCACTGCGATGCTCCTAGACAAAATGGAGTTTGCAATGCAAATGAAGAAACCAGTCGTCCTCAAGGTTAGTTCAGGTACCTGCCCTTCGTGTTTTATTTGTTTTACGAGTTTATACTAATTTATCTGTGCACTGCTGATTAGGCGCTCATCCATCGACCTAGGGATGGTATGACGTTTGATGCAGACTTAAAAGTATGGGAGGGCCCTCCTGGTGAATATGATGCATTATTCAAAAACAGGTAGTTTGTGAGACATTCCCTAAAAAAAAGCGTCAAGCAACTGTTTCTGTGGCAATTATGGGTGCTTTATGTTGAGATCTCTTTCAATTGTAGGTGGATACGGCCACAGAAAAACCTGGATTTCGAGTTGTGGAGCATGGAGCCAAGTGAACGGTCCAAGTTCATGGAAAAAATAGCCCCACTATTTCTGCGGCAATAGCGCGCTATAATGTATTTGGAGACTTCACCGTATTTGGAGACTTCACGCTAATTTATGAGTGTACAATGCCTCACTAATAGCACGCTATAGCGCGCTATATAGCATTAGGAATAGCGTACTTTAGGCTGGCGCTTTTTTTCTAGAATAGGCTGGTGCTTTCTTTTTTCCTTGTCTAAATCTCAGCAGGCTCTCTCTCTAAAAAAAAGACTAATTTTCAGCAGCAGGTGTACATTGTTTTTATTATTATGTCTGATCAGGAGTAAAAAAAATCCGGCACTAATCTTTCATCGCTGTACCAGTTCAGTTGACTGGAGAGTGCAGAGCTAGGCCGCACAGATGGAAGAGTAGAACGAATAGACTCTGCATACGACAGTTTTTGTCTGACCCATGTACGACACAAAGATGAAAGGAAACATATTCCTAGCTAATTGAAACGGATGGCCCATCTAGTGCATCCTATATGCGTCTGACGAGATTCATGTTTATTTCAGTTTTGATCTGATTTAACTTGGCTCGTTCATGTGAGACTGAGTTTGTGAATGGTTAGCATATCGTGATGATGTCACGGCAGATGTCATAGATAGACTAAAGATGGGACCAATGTGCACTAGTGATATCTGAGGAGGGATAGTGTAGTGAATCTACACACAAAGAACAGAACTACACAATACACGATGAACTACAGTAGATCTTATATTACTATCAATGAGCTATAGATGCTCCTTGAGCTGTATCGAAGAGAGGTAGGAGATGAAGTGCTCCAGCTCTCTTCTCACTCTAGGGTTCTTCCCTTAGTCAAAATGACCGACTCTCTCCTTGGAGGCCCTGGCTCACCTTATAAAGGGGTGGTCAAGTTACAGCTAGGGCTTATGTAGCCCGGATATCCTAGGAATATGCTTGTCCCAAAGTGGTAATTCGGCGCGCTCCTTTCCCATGTAGCCAGCCTATGCACGACAATGGCATAGAGTCATTGTGACCGTTGATGTCAGTGACTGTCACGTCCGTGACAATCTATTCTATCTATGCCTCTCTGACTCTTGTCGCTAGCGCTTGTCTCTCCCTAGATTCCCTTAGGAGAGAGAAAAGTGCTGACCCTGAGCTGGCTTTCTCCTTCTTGAGCAAGCCATCTCCTAACTCGGCCTTGGTAAAGATAACCCGGCCAAGTTGGTACCCGCAAGGGGAAACTAGTTCATTCCTCGTGCCGACATATCGTGTATGTCGGCCGAGTCTTGCCAGTGCTTTCTGGCTTGGGGTAACCTAGTCGGCCCTTCTATGATTCGGCCAGCTTACGCTTTGACCTGTTTTGTGCCTCGGCGGACTCTGTCCTTTTACCTCAGCTTGCCCTACCTGGGGTCATCCCCCTAACATTAGTCCCCGAAGCTGGTATGGTCTTGTCAGCCTTAGTAGGTAAGGCCACAACAGGTTCAATCTTATTCAGATCACCGTCCATTTTGCCGACATACTTATACGTCAGCCTATACCGATTTTAACTCGGCACTACCTCATGGTACCTTGGTTTTCACTCTGACTCTCCTTGGCTCCTTCCAAGTTACGTCACGTTGGTCGAGTCATAGTGTTGCATCCGGGGTATACCTCTTAGATGCCTATATTCTCGTGTACTCCTCCTCGTATCCTACATGGAGTGTAATCATTGTCTTTTCCTTATTTTAAGGGTCATGATGTCAGTTACTGTCACATCGTGCCAGTTATCACTGTCGCATGTCCCTTCAATGTTGGACTCCTCGATAACTACTCTAGCCACGGTCTGTCATTTCCGTTTCCGCGTTGTGTGGTCGTGCGTGTGGCATGATCCGCCGATCCTTCCGTGGAATACACGGGCATGTGGTGGGCTACACGGCACAACTGATCCCATTACCGCTGCATTGGGTGCAGTTAAATAGGGGTGCGGGGGTGGAACCCTGGTTCACTTTCCCCTCGCGCCCAACTCCTCTTCTGCTTCCTCCTAGTGCCACTACCACCATTGCTCTATGTTCTTAGCAACCGCGCCGCCGCCTCCGATCTCCGCGCTCCCTCGCTCCACTGTAGCGTCGCTATTCGTCGTCGCTACGAGGCCACCCCAATCCAAGCCTCTCTCCCCCGAATCGGGTTCCGTATTCGAAGAGGGGGATTTGAAGATGATGCAGGAAGTTGTCACCGTGGAAGAACGTGAGGAGGGCAGCACCGCCCATGAGAATAGCGCCTGGGCCGTCTCGAAGGTCACACAGCGAGATATCGACTGGCTCGTTCGCACGCGCCGCATCCCCACTGGGGTCAGTTGTCGTCTCCCCGGTGATGAGAAAGCTCATGTCCTCGAGGACGGTTAGTCCGTCGTCTTTGTCTCCCATTTTGCTTGTGGCTTTGTCCTCCCAATTAGCAACTTTTTCAAGTATTTTCTCAAAACCTTCGGCATGCAACCACATCATCTTCTGGCCAATGCCCTAACTTCTCTTTCTGCCTTTGCCTCCGGCGTCGAGGGATATCTCAGCCTTTGGCCAGATGTCAATATCTTGGACAAGTTCTTCCAATTCAAAGCCAACATCGTCTCCAAGAAAGATCTCTGCCCCGGCAAGAAATCTTTAACTCAGTGCGGGGCGGTGTCCATTTCACCTCGAAAAAACTCCAACTTTCCCCGGATTACGGGCCTTGAATCTTGCAAAGGGTGGGCCAAGACATTCTTCGGACGACAAGATTTGGCTTCCTGCCTTTTCTCTCGGTGTCCCCACCAGGAAGAATTAGGACCTTGACCCCAAGAAGAACAATGGTCTCATTAATTCGGTGGCGAAGCGCATCCTCGAGCTGATGGATGATGGGTTAACCAGCGAAGACTTGATGCTTACTTTCATCTGCAGCCGAGTTTGCCCGCTGCAGAATCACACCCACAAGCTCTGTTTCATGAGCGGTCACCTCGACCCCAACCGAGTTTCCTCGGTTGAGTTGTCCGACTCTCAGATCTACCGTCGAGTCAAGTCCATCTTCAAGACGACCTTGCCCGAGGATTGGGAATGGGGAATGCAACCCTTCATCCGAGATAGGCCTGCTCCCAAGGTATGTCCTTCGAGTGACTCCTTGGTTATACTTTATGTCGTCCTATATTACTTATTTAACCTTTCTATACTCTCTTGTACAGAAATTCCTTCAGCAGACAGTTGAGGACACTCAAACCCTGGCCCTTGCTTGGGGCAAGGATCAGGACAACTCAGATCTAGAGGAGCCGTACACTGAGGAGTTCATGCCTGTTCCGGACTCCAGCTCCGGCCGATCCTCTAGTAAGACTTATGTCTTAAAGGATTGGATGGACGATGATGATGACTATGAGGTTCTCGAGGTACTTGACCTTATGCCCATTTCTTACGCCTTTCCGGCTGATCCTACACTAGCTAACCCGACTGGGCAGGTGCATAATATGCCCCCATTGCCACTGGAGGTCAAGGCACGGTGAAGAACCGTGCCGCAACCTCGGCTCCTCCAGCCGAATCCTCCTAGGTCGTGAAGAGGGTTAAGAAATCCAACAAGAAGCCGGTGACCCGGAGGGCTCCCGTGCCCAAGGCTCCTCCAGCTGTTTCCGGGTAAGAAACTTTCTCCGGGTTATTTTTCTGTTTCATGTCTCTTGTTTTCTTGTATTTCATGTTTCTCTCTTTTTTATTTGACTCGATCTTTTTCCTTATTTGATTTGGTAGGACGTCGTGGATGTTCCCTAGAGAGGATCCAGCATCACCTCTCCCATCCTTAAGGGACCACCTTCTCCTCCTCGTGATGATGCTCCCGTTCTCAGCCTAGTTCGGGAGAACTCTCCCGCTGCACCAAAGAACAGTCCACCTCGGCGGGAGGACAACGTCGACATAGGTGGAGGGGGTGCCCCAGAGGATGCGGTTATGTCGGATCAGCAGGGTGACTCCTCTACCGCCTAGCAAGAAGAAGATCGTTGCCGGTGCCAAAACAGTTTCTACCGAGGTGCCGGAGACTCCGGCACTAGTCCAACCTCAATCTCAGCCTCAGCCATCTTTTGCATCAGCTTCAAGTCCACAACAACAAGCGCCACCAGCCTCGTCCGAGTCTCCCCGAACTCGGCGAGATGACCAACCTTGGGAAAGCTCGCAAGCCAAGTCTCATGCGCCAGCTTCGGCAACGGAAGTTCAACCAACAACCTCTCAGAAGCGAGTCAAACCAGCTGCTAAGGTGAAGAAGACTATCGAGGTGGCCAAAGCAACGCCAAAGGGATCAGTGACTGGGTCTGGGCAACACACCATTGCTTCCATGATGCAATAGGGCAGTGTTGCTTCTGGTTGTGCTTCAGATAAACAGATGACGTTGCGCACCAGCCCGGCCGCTGCAAAGGCCGCCCAACAAGCTACTCATGGGAAAGGCTTAGTCCTGACTCGGACTCTAAGCGGTGGAAGTCTTGGCTCGCTCGTTTAGCATGCCGAGTATACTGATGTCAGCTCTGGTAATCCTCAGAAGTTTGGCCCTGCCAAGATTGGTGCACAAATGAATACTGCTAGCAAAGCCATTGTTTATGCAGGCAAGATGATGGAGGTAAAACTCTTGACTATTTCTTTTTTATGCTTGCGCAAGTACTTGTGTACATAACCTCTAGTCCCCGAGCCTCCGGGGGAGTAAGACATTACTCGGTCGGAAGCTCTTAGCACTAAACTTGTCCAATTATTCTTTTATTCTCTTCACTTCTGAAGTATTTAAATTGAGTTGTTAAGACATAGGCCAAAAGTTCTGTTAGCCAGCCACCTAGAGCCGGGTCAAGTTCCACTTGACTCGGATCTTGAGTAGCTTCGAATATCCAGCCACCTAGAGCCAGGTTAAGTTCCACTTGACTCGGATCTTGAGTAGCTTCGAATATATAGCCACCTAGAGCCGGGTTAAGTTCCACTTGACTCAGACCTTTAGTAGCTTCAAATATCCATGTCACTTATTGACTAACAGTTGTTCTTTTCAGATCACCACCAACCGGCGTACTGCTGAGTTCCAGCGGCTCCTTGATGCGCATAGAGAGCTTTCCTCGAAGCATAAGGTATTGCTGCTGGAGCTGAAGAAGAAAAGTGAGTCTTTGCCTTGTTGCCTTTCATTTGGTTTCTTTTTTTCTTGATTTGCCGGGATAACTGATACATTGCAAATGTATCTATAATTTTTGATGTTCCATGCTTGGTTTTATCTACTTTCTTATGTTTTGTCCACACTTTGGAGTACTTTTCATATGATTTCTTGGACTAACCTATTAACAAGAGCCACAGTGCCAGCTACCTGTTTTCTGCTGTTTTTGATTCCAGGAAGTCAGAAAATGAATATTCTCGGAATTGGATGGGACAAAAGCCAAAGTTATTATTTTACCAGGGGACACTTGGAGCCAAAATACGAGACGGAGAAGGGCCAGAGGGTGGCCACACCACCTGGTGGCACGGGCCAGGCCAGGCCGCGCCAGGGGGTGGTGTGGGCCCCTCCGGCACCCCCTCGGTCTCCCCTCTCGCCTATAAGAGCCTCCTGATGCATAAACCCTAAAGCGTCAAGCCTCCAGCCACGAAAAGTTCCGTAGCACCACCGCCACCGAAGGGGAGATTCGGGGGATAGAAAGTCTCTATTCCAGCACCCTGCCAGGACGAGGAAGTGCCCCCGGAGCCATCTCCATCGATCTCCACCACCATCTCCATCGCCATTGCTGATTCCCATTATGAGGAGGGAGTAGTTCGCTCTCGAGGCTAAGGGTTCTACCGGTAGCTATGTGTTCATCTCTCTCTATGTATGATCATATTGTGATCATGTGCTTTGTAATCAAGTAGATCTACCTTGCTACTCAAGTGCTTTAATAGATCTCTGCTCTCCCCATGTGTGTGAAAGTGACAGCGTGCACACCATGGTGGCACTTAGGCTAGAGTTTACAAATACTTATTATGAGTTATATTTGGAGTTGGATGTTTTTATGAAATTGTGGTGTTTGTTGGAACCATCTAGTGCTCACGGTGGTAGTGTGGGGTTTTCTAGATGGGAAAGATGAACTTTGAGGTGTGCTGTTATAGCCCTACCATTTATAGCCCTACCATGGATTAGAGTGTCCAACCGGAGAGTAGTTAAGAGTAGTATCATAAAGAGAAGATATTTATATGAGAGTGTTCACTAGTGAAAGTATGATCCCTAGGCCTTGTTTCTAAGCATTGATACACCGTTTGCAATTAGATCTATTACATGTTTGCTTGCTTCCATCTTTATTTCAGTTTGCCTTTAGTCTTTTCCCACATCAATCACACGCCAGCAAGCTATTTTATGGCACCATTCTCTTATATCCATACCACTTGTATTTCACGCCGAACTAGTGCACCTATACACTTGACAAGTGTATTGGGTGTGTTGGGGACACAAGAGACTTCTTGTATCTTGATTGCAGGGTTGCTTGAGAGGGGATACCTTTGACCACTTCCTCCTTGAGTTCGATAAACCTTGGGTGATCCACTTAAGGGAAAACTTGCTGTTGTTCTACAAACCTCTGTACTTGGAGGCCCAACAACTATCTACAAGAATAGAAGTGTGTAGACATCAAGCTATTTTATGGCGCCGTTGTCGGGGAGGTAAGGTAAAAGGTACTCACATCCTCTGGTGTGAGTGCTCGAAGTTATTTCCTTCAGATTCTGCAATTTTGTCCTTTTGTTTCTTGCTTTTACTAGTTAGGCTTAATGGAAAACAACAACAAAATTAGAGAGCTTTTTAGTATTTTTCCTAAGTTAGAACATGAATTGTCTGAAAAGAAAATTAAAAAACCCATGGAACTTTCTTTGCATGCTAATAGCAATGTTATTAGTATGAATCTTTTGAACACCTTTGTTACTAATGCTATGGAAACATCTAAGCTTGGGGAAGTTGGTTTTTATGAAAATGCTCTTTTTAGTTCCCCAGCTTTAAAGAAGAAAATCTACCCTGATGATACTTTATCTCCCATATGTGGTAATTCTAATGATACTTGTGATATTTTAAATCCACATACTGAAAGCATCCCTTTTAAAATACCTATAAAAATTGTTGAACGTGTTATGAATAACTACTATTTTGGAGATGGAACTGTCCATCCTGGTGATCATTTACTCATTATACATGAATTATGTGAGTTGTTCAAGTGTGCAGGTATTTCAGTGAATCAAGTTAAGAGGAAGCTATTCCCTATTTCACTTAAGGGCAAAGCAAGGGAGTGGTATGAGCTACTATATGATCCTCATCATTTGGAGTGGAAGGAACTTGAATCTCTCTTTTACTCTAAATTTTATCCTCCTCATGAAATTCATAAAGATAGGAATTACATTTATAATTTTCATCCACATGATGGAGAAAGTGTTGCCCAACCATGGGGGAGATTGAAGTAACTAATGCTCAAATGTCCCATTCATGAGCTCCCCAGTAATATTGTTATTAATAATTTCTATGCAAGGCTTTCATGACATTACAAGGACTATCTAGATACTTGTTTAGAGGGATCCTTCACAAGTAAGGAGGTCAAAGCTAAGTGGGATCTCCTTGAAACAATTCAAAGCAATATCGAAGATTGGGATAACAACAAAGGTAAAGAACCAGGTATAAACTATGAGTATGATTGCATTAAGTCTTTTGCTAAAACTGCTGATTTTCAAGAGCTTAGTGCTAAATATGGTCTTGATCCTCAAATTATTGTTGATTGTTATAGAACATTTGATTCTCATTGTTGGCTCAATGCACGGCGCCCAGAAAAGTGCTGGTGCGTGGTTGATGTAGAGCTCGTTGGGAACCCCAAGAGGAAGGTATGATGAGCACAGCAACAAGTTTCCCTAAGTTATGAAACCATGGTTTAATCGAACCAGTAGGAGCAAGGAAACACCCCAAAGGTGTTACTAGCTGAGCTTTGGCAGGGCACACTACCGGTGCTAGTAGCAACGTGGAGACCCTCACAACACAACCACAGAACTTTGTCCCCAACTTGCGATGAGGTTGTCAATCTCACCGTGTTTTGCGAAAAACAAAGGATTAAACATATCGAAAGGAAAGAAGTAAAAGTTTGCAGAAAGTAAACACAAAACAGTAAAAAATTGTAGATTGAATATAAAAGAGAAGGACCGGGATCCATAGTTCACTAGAGGTGGCTCTCCTTAAGATAGATAACATGCTGGGTGAAAAAATTACAGCGGGGCAATTGACAAACATCGAGAAAGCAATACATGCATATACTAATCAGCTTGACTCCTTTGAGACTTGATTGGGCATTACAACATTATACATAGACCGCCATCCAACTGCATCTATGACTAATAATCCACCTTCAGGTTATCATCCAAACCCCCTCCAGTATTAAGTTGCAAGCAATAGATTATTGCTTTACGAACTGCGTGTAAAGTAAACAATACAATTGTTCTATGAACAAAGGATTGTTGTTTTCTCCCTAGTAGCAACAACACATCTAGTACCTTAGAGATTTTTGTCACTTCCCCAGATTACCAGAGGCATGAACCCACTATTGAGCATAAATACTAACTCTTGGAGTTGCTAGCATCTACTTGGCCAAGATAGCTACTAACAATGGAAAGCATGCAAGATCACAAATAACAAAGACATAATAGAATCAATAATAAATCTGAAATAGCATCTCAATATCCATCGGATCCCCGCAAACACAACATGCAGAATTACAAATAGATGATCTTGATCATGAACGGAGCTCACAAGATCTAGACATGAAAGCACAAAGGAGGAGAACTAGCCATCTAGCTTCTACATGGATCCATAGTCCAAGGATGAACTACTCACGCATCACACCGCAGGCTTGCATGGTGATGAAGAAGGCCTCCAGGGTGAATTCCCCTCTCCGGCAGGGTGCCGGGAAGAGCTTCAGATCCCTCCCGATCTAGAGATGGAGACGACGGCGGCTACAGACTCTTTCGTGGATTTTTGATCGGGTACTTAGGGTTTTCGTCGGGCATCTTATAGTCGAAAGGGGAGGCCGAGGGGGTGCCTGGGCTGGCCACACCACCCCCTGGCACGGGCCAGGCTGGGCCACGCGGCCAGGTGGTGTGGTGGCCCCCTAGCCCCTCTCCGTCTCGTACTCTAGCATCTGATGACTTCCGGAAAAATAGGCACTTTGGCTTTTGTCCCGTCCAATTCCGAGAATATTCATTTTCTGACTTTCCTAGAACCAAAAACAGCAGAAAACAGGGAGCTGGCACTGTGGCTCTTGTTAATAGGTTAGTCCAAGAAATCATATGAAAAGTACTCCAAAGTTGGAACAAAACACAAGAAAGTGGATAAAACTAAGCATGGAACATCAAAAATTATAGATACATTTGCAATGTATCAACATCCCCAAGCTTAACTCCTGCTCGTCCTCGAGTAGGTAAGTGATAAAAAGAAAGAATAGTTTTTGAGGTGACATGCACCATCAAAGACTTGATCAAAGTATTTGTAAAACATTCAAAGCTGGGATCATAGTACTTCAATCATAACATGAAAGACAAAGTTCTAGCAATAAGACAAAGAAACTATGATGCAACATGAAAAGGCACAAACAGAAGATTCATGAATAACAATGCTTTGCAAGACGTTTGTTTGTTTCACATAAATAAAACATAGTATAAAAGTATTCAGCTTGTCCCTCAATAGAGTAGCAAATATAAATGCATAGGACACCTTAAAAGTTCATAAGAGTGACTAGATACAATAGTTTAAAACAAACAATAACAAGTTATGCATCAATCAACTAGTCTTGGGACAATGCACATAGAACTAAGAATGGCCACTATGCTCTCAAAGTAGGTGCATAAAGATAGAAGGTGGAGACTCAATATATGGTGGAAGAAAGGCCTTTTTATAAAAGGAAGTAGGGATTCAAGTCTCATAAAGAGCTTCCAAAAATTATGGTACTTATAGCTTTCAGCTCTCATTGCCCCTATCATAAGCATCTTGAAGTGATTAAGGTTAAAGTGAACAAACTATGGTGTACATGCTTGACGAAGTATAAGTTAGAAATCTCATGTCCCTTGTATACGAGGGTCGCTCCTCATGGTACTCAAGTTTAGTCACCGGTAAGTTCTTGTCATCGTAAGTACATGTGTATCATAGAGAACCGCCAACGGGGTACCCCTTGCCCGATGATACGGAAGAATCCCCATATCAAAATGACAAGGCAAGCAGACAACGAGCATCTCAGCATTCTTCTTATTTACCATGGGAATATGGTGCTTTTTTTCTCTTTCCTCTTTTCATAGTATCTTTTTTTTCTCTTTTTTTCTCAATATTGGACTCTTTTTTTATATGAAGAATGCTTCATAGACAGCTCATTATGGTTACGCTGTAGGTTTCCACCATGTCAGCATGGATTAGACCAACGGCCCAGGCGTTTCTCTAACACATATACATAACTCCATGGACTTACAAGCTCCCCTTTCATTTCACACTGACGACATCCATATACAAAAGAGCATGATATCAACTAGGTATAAGTACCAAGTGCAATGTTGAAAGTGTTTCCCATGAAAGCATGGTTCTGCTAATTCCCAACAAATAGGTGTAAGCATATACAACATAGAAGACACAATAGTTCAAGTTTATTAAAGACAAGTAAAGTAAAGTGTGCCATCAAGTTCGTGAGAGCTTTAATCACTAGTTTTCTCATAACAAGTTTAATTTGGAAGGTAAACAAAAGCATGAATATACTTGGAATAGCATAAGCTAGTAGGTAGGTATGGTGGAATCTTTGGAATAACTTGGTTTAGGGAGTTGGATGCATGAGTGGAACTCATACTTTGTTGTGGAGTCTAGCAAAAGACTGGGAGCGACAAACTAAGAGAGCAGTAATGGCCATAATCATGCAGAGCGACAAAACATCATTGATCAAAGCATAAAGTGATACTACAAGTTGAAAACTAAAGGATCATAAAGGGTACGGTGACTTGAGATAGTCATAACATGGTGTGAACATGCGCCAAGTCAATCCAAATAAAGCATCAAAGGAGAATACCACTATACTATGCTTTAATATGCTAAAACAACGCATGATTCATCCAAGGCACATTAAGCAATATCAATTGTCTATAACAAGTCATGCTACAACAAAGAATACTAGGAATAAAGCCAAAACAATATCAAGCATGCCATGACAATGCATAGGCCACAATCAAAAACGAGCTCTTTTTACCACATAAGTATGAACTTTCCTACTCTTTCCAACCAAACCAAACTATTTGCAAACCAATGTATGAAAGAGGGGGTCCAACCAATTTATTCAGCAAACTAAGCAAACCAAGAAAACGAAAAACTAAAACGAAAGCGAAAAAGAAGACGCTCCAAGAAAAACACAACTGTGCATGAAACAATAAAAATGAAGCGTTTGGAAGAAACCTGGGATTTTTATTGATGAAGAAGGGGATGCCTTGGGCATCCCCAAGCTTTGACGCTTGAACTTCTTGGATATTTCTTGGGGTGACATGTGTGGCATCCCCAAGCTTGAGCTTTAGTCCATCTCTCATTACTCATTCCTTCCATACACCTGAAATTTTTCTTCATACAAAACTTCACACAATCTTTATTAGCAACATTAGTGCACTCAAGATACATAAGTCTTAAGGTTCAGTTCTAACACCAAATAAACTTCCTTTAGAACACTAGCTACTGTAGAACTTCCCTCAGAAAGCTCAATTCCCCAAAAGAACTCAAAAAGGAACCAACAAGAAGCAAATGCAAAAAATGGCAGAAATCTGTCAAAACAGACCAGTAGGTAAAGACGAATTTTTTCGAAGACCTTATGTTGCTCAAATCAAAAAGTGTTGAGCTAACGAAAGTTATATAACAACCTGGGGCAGAAGCACAAAAATTCATGCCTCAAAAAGAAGTTTAGATATTTTACGCGAATTTTTACGGTGATGCACAGAAATCTGTTTCGGGACAGCAACTTTCCCAATCATTACTTCTCTCTCATTAGAGGTTACTCTTGGCACAAAAAGCAAATAAAAAGGATAAGGAAAGGTTTTTACAGAGGTAATAACTTCCAAGACTCATCTAAAACTTTTGGGTTATCTCCCAATAAGTACTTTTCTTTAACGCCTTTAAGTTAGGCATAAGAAGGAAGAAAAAGAATCAAGTGTTCTCAAATGAAGAAGCATTAATACAAAATTTTGTTTTCATAGGAGAAGCAAAAGAAATCTTTCCTCTCTTTTTAGGGAAGTGTTCTATACCTTTCTTGAGTGGGAGTTGATATTCAATGGTGCCTTCTTTCATATCAATGATGGCACCAACAGTTCTAAGAAAAGGTCTTCTCAAAGTAATAGGACAAGAAGCATTGCATTCAACATCCAAAACATAGAAATCAACGGGGACATAGGCATTGTTAACCATAATAAGAACATCATTAAGACTCCCCATGAGTTTCTTTTTAGCATTATCATCAAGTGGGACATTCAAATAACAATCTTCAAGTGGAGGCAAATCAAGCATATCATAAATTTTCTAGGCATAATAGAAACACTACTATCAAGATCACATAAAGCTTTGAAATCAAAGTCATTCACTTTCATATTAATGATGGGTTCCCAACCATCCTCTTGTTTTATAGGAATATAAGCTTTATGTTTCATCTTTTCTTCTTTAATCTTTATGAGAGCATCAGTAATGTGTTTTGTAAAAGCCATGTTCATAGCACTAGCATTAGGACTTTTAGCAAGCTTTTGTAGGAACTTAATAACTTCAGAGATGTTGCAACCATCAAGATCAAAATCAACTTTATCATCTAAAGTAGTAGAACTATTAGTAGCCTCAACACTGGTGGTGATGATAGTATAAACACTAATGTTTCTAGCAATTTCATCTTCTCTTTCCCACTTAGCATGTAATTCAGCTAATAGTCTAACATTTTCATCAATTCTTACTTGTATAGCATTAGTAGCTGCAAAGGGATTCTCATTAGTTTAGAGTTTAGCAGCCATTTTATTCAAAGTAGATTGAGCTTGAGCCAAAGATGCTATATTTCTTTCAGCATTAGAGAGTTTTTCCTCAATAGTTTTATTGAAAGCAGTTTGTTTACTAATAAACTCTTTAAGCATAACTTCAAGTTCAGAGGGAGCACTCCTATTCTTGTTGTATGAACTTCCATAAGCATTACCATTGTTGGGAGGATATGCCTTATAATTGTTGTTACCAAAATTATTCCTATAAGCATTATTACCATAAGCATTGTTGCCAAAATTATTATTTCTTATGAAGTTCACATCAACTTACTCTTCTTGAGCAACTAAAGAAGCCAAAGGAACATTATTTGGATCAATATGGGCTTTCCCATTAACAAGCATAGACATAATAATATCAATCTTATCACTCAAGGAGGAGGTTTCCTCAACAGAATTTACCTTCTTACCTTGTGGAGCTCTCTCAGTATGCCATTCAGAATAATTAACCATCATATTGTCCAGAAGTTTTGTTGCAGCACCCAAAGTCATGGTCATAAAGGTACCTCCAGTAGCAGAATCCAATAGGTTCCTTGAAGAATAGTTCAATCCTGCATAAAAAGTTTGGATGATCATGCAAGCAGTCAGTCCATGAGTGGGACAATTCTTTACCAAAGATTTCATTCTTTCCCAAGCTTGAGCAACATGCTCATTATCAAGTTGTTTAAACTTCATTATTTCACTTCTCATGGATATAATCTTAGCAGGAGGATGGTATTTTCCAATGAAAGCATCTTTGCATTTAGTCCAAGAATCAATACTATTCCTAGTTAAGGAATTCAACCATTCTCTAGCTTTTCCTCTCAAAGAGAAAGGAAACAATTTAGCTTAATAATATCACCATCTATATCCCTATGCTTTTGCATATCACAAAGTTCAACAAAGTTATTTAGATGGGAAGCAGCATCTTCATTACCAATACCAGAAAATTGCTCTCTCATAACAAGATTGAGCAAAGCAGGTTTTATCTTAAAGAAAGTATTTTCAGCCACAGGTGGAGCAATAGGTGTGCTCATAAAATCATTGTTATTGGTGCTAGTGAAGTCACACAACTTAGTGTTTTCAAGAGTAGTCATTTTTTTGGGTTTTCAAATAAGAAAGCAAACTAGTAAAACTAATTTTTGTGTGTTTTTGATAAAGAAACAAGCAAACAAAGCAAAAAGAAACTAAGCAAAACAAAAATAGCAAAGTAAAGAGATTGGTTATGAGGAACTCCCCTTGTGAAGATGTCCTTGACTCCCCGGCAACGGCGCCAGAAAAATGCTTGATGGCTCAATGCACGGCGCCCAGAAAAGTGCTGGTGCGTGGTTGATGTAGAGCTTGTTGGGAACCCCAAGAGGAAGGTATGATGAGCATAGCAACAAGTTTCCCTCGGTTATGAAACCAAGGTTTAATCGAACCAGTAGGAGCGAGGAAACACCCCAAAGGTGTTACTAGCTGAGTTTTGGTAGGGCGCACTACCGGTGCTAGTAGCAACGTGGAGACCTGCACAACACAACCACAGAACTTTGTCCCCAACTTGCGATGAGGTTGTCAATCTCACCGTGTTTTGCGAAAAACAAAGGATTAAACATATCGAAAGGAAAGAAGTAAAAGTTTGGAGAAAGTAAACACAAAACAGTAAAAAATTGTAGATTGAATATAAAAGACAAGGACCGGGATCCATAGTTCACTAGAGGTGGCTCTCCTTAAGATAGATAACATGCTGGGTGAAAAAATTACAGCGGGGCAATTGACAAACATCGAGAAAGCAATACATGCTTATACTAATCATCTTGACTCCTTTGAGACTTGATTGGGCATTACAACATTATACATAGACCGCCATCCAACTGCATCTATGACTAATAATCCACCTTCAGGTTATCATCGAAACCCCCTCTAGTATTAAGTTGCAAGCAACAGATTATTGCTTTACGAACTGCGTGTAAAGTAAACAATACGATTGTTCTATGAACAAAGGATTGTTTTCTCCCTAGTAGCAACAACACATCTAGTACCTTAGAGATTTCTGTCACTTCCCCAGATTACCAGAGGCATGAACCCACTATCGAGCATAAATACTAACTCTTGGAGTTGCTAGCATCTACTTGGCCAAGATAGCTACTAACAACAGAAAGCATGCAAGATCACAAATAACAAAGACATGATCGAATCAATAATCAATCTGAAATAGCATCTCAATATCCATCGGATCCCCGCAAACACAACATGCAGGATTACAAATAGATGATCTTGATCATGAACAGAGCTCACAAGATCTAGACATGAAAGCACAAAGGAGGAGAACCAGCCATCTAGCTACTACATGGATCCGTAGTCCAAGGATGAACTACTCACGCATCACACCGGAGACTTGCATGGTGATGAAGAAGGCCTCCAGGGTGAATTCCCCTCTCTGGCAGGGTGCCGGGAAGAGCTTCAGATCCCTCCCGATCTAGGGATGGAGATGACTGATGACCCACAAGTATAGGGAGTGTATCGCAGTATTTTCGATAAGTAAGAGTGTCGAACCCAAAGAGGAGCAGAAGGTGCTGGCTAGTGGTATGGATCAGGAATTCTCTGCAAATACTTAGCAAACAGATTTTTAGGGGTTTTCCATAAAGCAAGTAAACAAAGTACGAGTAAATAAAAGACAGTAAGAATGAATGCAGCAAGTGGCCCAATCCTTTATGCAGCAAAGGACAAGCCGGTTGTATTTCTATAGATGACCAAACGTTCTCAAGGACACATGGGAAGACTGTCAAGTGCTTTCGCTTCATATAGTCGATTAATCTTCTTTAGCTTGCTAAGTGTTGTGTGGGTGAACATGTGCTAATGTACCGCCCCATCCAAGACTAATACATACTTGTGATTATACCCCTTGCAAACATCCGTAAGTACAAGAAAGTAATTAAGGTAAAAACCTAACCACAGCTTTAAACTCTAAGACCCTTACGTCCCTTGTGCAATGGTTTCCCAACGGGGGTTCAGGTTTCTGTCACTCTGGAAACCCCTACGATTAGTATCCAAATACACAATGCATTCCCCTAGGCCCATATAGGTGAAGTGTCATGTAGTCGACATTCACATGACACCACTTGAAGAAGTACACCACAACTTAAATAACAATCTATTGAATCTTTCTCAACGCAACTCAACTACTAACAACAAGACTTCTCCCATGTCCTCAAGAACAAAACGAACTACTCACAAGACATCATATGGATCATGATCAGAGATGGAATCATGATGTATAACAATCTGAACATAAACAATAATTCAATGGTTCACTCAATAGCATCAACTACAAAGAGTAATCAACACCGGGAAAGTTTCCCCTATGAACTAATGCAAGATTCAACTCAATTGTTACAGCAATATGGAGATGGTGATGAGGGTGCTGATGGTGATGATGGTGGTGATGATGATGATGATGATCCCGATGAAGTCCAGCTTGATGGTGGTGTTGATGGCGACGATCTCCCCTCTGCGGGAAGGAATTCCCCCGGCAGAAATCTGTCTGCCGGAGAGATCTTTCTCTCTCGGTGTTTTCCGCCCCGCAGAGGCTGTGGAATCTTTCTGTGGTCGCTCCCCGAGTCTTAGGGTTTCGTGGGGATGATATACACCAGAGGGGAGAGGCTGGAGTGGGCCAGGGCGGCCACACCACTCCCTGGCGCGGCCTAGGCCTGCCCACGCCATGGGGTGGTGTGGGCCCCCTGTGGCCCACCTCCACTCCATCTTCTGGCATCCTGAGTCTTCTGGAAAAATAGAATTTTCCGTATATTTTCTCGGATTTTCTGATCTTCGTGAATTTTGCCTCCAAACAGCACCTTTTCCATCAGAATCCTGACTGCAGCGGTCCATGCTCGAAAAGTCATCAACCATGCAAAAACAGATGAAATAACATAAGTATCACCTCTCAATACAAAATATATCAATGAATAATAGTGAATTAAGACATAGAATAGTGCTGCAAAATGGATGTATCAACTCCCCCCAAGCTTAGACTTCGCTTGTCCCCAAGCGAAACTGAGCTCAATAAACATGGCCTCAGGTTTATGGAGTGAAGAGTCGATAAAAGAATACGGACAAGAAGCATCACATTCATCAAATACATAGATCATAATAGAAGACAACTCACTATTATATAACTCAACTTGTAATGAGTAAAGGAAACACAATAAAGATACATAAAGTGAATCATAATTGTTAATGGCAAACTTAGCTCTTGGTCGAAGAATAGTTGATAGTTTGCTGGAATTCACAAATAGCTGGTTTTTTCAAAGAAAGCTTTCAAAGTAGTAAACATGAAGATAAAGCAACGTGCAAAGCAAGGAACATAAGAAACATGAATGCATAAATCATCATATGAATGAATGACACACATCAACTCAAAATACTTGCTGAGATAGAAGGGAGTAGGTTTACTGACTCAACTACAAAGTAAAAGAAAGTCCCTTCAAAGAGGGAAGCAGGGATTGCAAGTCTCATAAAGAGCTCCCAAAAATTATGATACTTACTAGCTTTCATCTCTCATTGCCCCTATCATAGGCATCTTTAGGTGATTAAGGTTAAAGTGATCAAAAATAAGGATATGCATTGACAAGTTGTAAGTTGAGAATCTCATGTCCCTTGAATACGCGGTCCGCTCCTCATGCTACTCAAGTTTAGTCACCGGTAAGTTCTTGTCATCGTAAGCATATGTGTATCATAGAGAACCGCCAATGGGGTACCCCTTGCCGGATGATACGGAAGAATCCCCATATCAAAATGACAAGGCAAGCAGACAACAAGTATCTTAGCAATCTTCTTATTTACCATGGGAATATGGTGCTTTTTTCTCTCTTTCCTCTTTTCATAATATCTCTTTTTTTTCTTATTTATCAATCTCTATCTATTTTTTTATATAAGAAGAATGCTTCATAGATACTCGTTATGGTTACGCTGCAGGTTTCCACCATGTCAGCATGGATTAGACCAGCGGCCCAGGCATTTCTCTAACACACATGCATAACTCCATGGACTTACAAGCTCCCCTTTCATTTCACACCAACAACATCCATAGACAAAAGAACATGATATCAACTTGGTACAAAGTACCAGTGCAATGTTGAAAGCGTTCCCCATGACAGCATGGTTCTGCTAATTCACAACTTACAAAGCGCAAGCATATACGCAACATAGGTGAGCACAATGGTTCAAGTTTATTAAGTGCAAGAAAGTAAAGTGTGCCATCAAGTTCGTGAGAGCTTTAATCACTAATTTTCACATAACAAGTTTAATTAGGGAGGTAGATAAAACAAGAATTTACTTGGAATAGCAATAATGCTACTAGGTAGGTATGGTGGACACAAATGGCAAAGGTTTTGGTTTAAAGGAGTGGATGCGCGAGAAGAATACCCTCTCAGTACAGGTTTTTGGCTAGCAAGGCTGGGTAGCAAGTATAAGAGTTGAAGGAAACAACCAAACATACAAATGATAAAGACAAACATGCAATCTTCCTTGGAAGCACAAAATATCTTAACTAGAGAATACTAGACTTATGAGCAAATCAAGAAAGAAGGATGATGAAATTATTTTTCTCTCGAGTACTTCTATCTTTTTCTTTTCAACTCTCAAGGTGTTGCTACTGAACGAGCTAGGTTTGCCAAAACCAACTAAATTAACTCAATGAAACCAAAGTGCTACCAATACTAACAACAAGATCAATTATATAACCACGAATTGAAAACTAATATAAGCTATGCAAAAGAGTGAATGATAGAACTTCTCATTAATATTCCATAACGGAAACTCACACCAAGGGATACAAATCTAACGAGAGAGGGGACACTTCCATAATGCAAACCATACTACACAATAACTCCTCTATTCATGATATGACTCTACTAAAAAGGTAAAAAGACAGAAGATAGTGATATGATACCGCGACACTCCCCCAAGCTTGGAACAAACCAAGGGGATGCCAAACCTGATGACGAATTACTCCTTTGGTGGTGGTGGTATCCTCTCTTGTTCGTCCGTCTTCCAGGGTAAAGGCTTCCCATCAACAAAGGACATCGTGGTTTCCAACATCCTGAAACTTGCAGCAGCACTTATGCGTTTAAATCTAGCCTCATACTCACAGTTTTGATTTTGAACGTCATAGAACTGTGCTTGTAGTTTGTTGGTTGTTTGGCGGAGTGAGAAGACTTCATCTTTGAGTTCAGCAGTCTCCTTTTGGTGCTCGGTGATGAGTTCGGAACAAATCTTATGGATGATGTCCACTTCGCGCTCCCCCATCTTCCTGTACCTAAAGACTTCTTGCTCCAATGCTTCCATCCTGTCCTCCAGACTTCCTTCACCTTTAGGGCCTTGAACCTCCTTAATCCGGACCTCCCCACCTTCGAGCAACAACTCCTTGGGATGAATCTTCAATTCCCTCATGTATGGGTTGATGATATCTTCTAAGGAATCTCCCTAGGATGTTCTAGAGGATGACATTGTGGTCCAAATCTGGGATTCAGAACTGTTACCTCTTTGAACACGGACTCTGCAGGTCTCTGAATTTGGTATTTAGTGGATCCTTCCGGAGTCACCACTTGAATAACATCAATATCTTCATCTTCATACACTTATTACTTGAGTCATAAAACCCTTCTCTTCCTTATTACATCATTGTCTCCACTTCCTGGAAATTTCTTTCACACAAAACTTCACACAGTTCTCATTAGCAACATTAGTATAAGTGAAGTGATAAACCCTTTTATGTCCAAATCCAACTGAAAACCATCAAAACATAAGCTACTGTAGCAACTCCTTCCGAAAACCCAAAAATAATTCAAAAAGGAAATTGAACAAAGAAGCAAATGCAAGAGTGGCTAAATCTGTCAAAACAGACCAGCAGGTAAAGATCAATTTTTTCGAAAATCTTCTGTTGCTCAAATCAAAAAGTGCAAAACTAGGGAAAGTTAAATAACAACCTGGGTCAGAAGCACAAACAATTACAGCTCAATCCGACGGACAGAGGTCTCTCACGAATTCTTACGGTGAAGCACAAAAATCTGTTTCGAGACAGCAACTTCCTCAAATCTTACTTCTCTCTCATTAGAGATTGATCTTGACACAAAAACCAAACAAAATGGATAAGGAGCGGTTATTACTGAAGTAAGTAATAACTTCCAAGACTCAAAGAAACAAAAACAAAATGAAAGCAAAAACAAATTGGGTTGTCTCCCATAAAGCTCTTTCTTTATAGTCATTAAGATGGGCATGATAATTTTGAAGAAGCTCTCATAGGGATATGAATTGAAGTGAAAGAGAGCATTAAGAAGCAAAAACACACACACATTTAAGTCTAACCCACTTCCTATGCAAGGGGATTTTGTAAACAAACAAGTTATTGAAACCAAAGGCAACTTGCATAAGAAGGCAAAAGAAGTGCAACATGAAAACTTTCAGCATAAAACAAGAAAACTTGATATTATTGAGATACACAAGAACACTTTTTCCTCTCTCATAATAACTTTCAGTATCATGCGTAAACTTAACAATATAGCTATCACAAGTACCATCATAGCAATGATCACTTACTCTAACAGAAAACACATGAATACTAGCTGTCATAACACTACTATGTGAAACAATATTAGAGGTATCCTTGCAAAGGATAGTGTGTCCCTCTTTTTCATATTTAGTGACAAAGCCTTTCACATTTGCTATTATAGGTTCATCAACCATTTTTTTATCAGGTTCAACAGCTTTATTCATACTTTCATCTACCATACTAGCCATCATAGAATGTTCCTTTACCTTAACTGGGAAGGGCATTTTCTCAATATAAGGTTCAGGTAAAACTTGATTAGCAGTATAAACTTCAGTATTTCTTGCAGGAACACTCTTAGCAATATCTTTATAAGGTTCATGATACTTATTCCACTTCTTTTTAGGCACTTCAATGTAGGAAGCAAAGGCCTTAAAATAAGAAGCAATAGCTTGAGAGTCTAGACCATAAGCATTTTTGATATTTTGAAAGTCATCAGTTCCCATAAAAGATTCAATGCATTCATAATCATAATTTATACCTGACTTTCTACCTTTGTCATTCTCCCAAGCTTCAGTATTGTCTTGAATACGATCTAGAAGGTCCCATTTAGCTTCTTCTTCCATACAAGTGAATGATCCAGCACAAGAAGCATCTAATAAATCTTTATCATGTAGAGGGAGCCTTGCATAAAAGTTATTGATAATAATATTGTTGGGGAGCTCATGAATGGGACATTGGAGCATTAGTAACTTCAATCTCCCCCAAGCTTGAGCTGCACTCTCTCCATCAAGAGGCCAAAAGTTGTATATTTGATTCCGATCTTTATGAATCTCACTAGGAGGATAAAACTTTGAATAAAAGAGAGGCACTATTTCCTCCCATTCCAGAGCTTGACCATTCTTCAGCAGCTTATACCATTCTTCAGCTCTTCCTTTCAGTGATAATGAGAATAACTTCTTCTTAACTTGATCTGTAGTAATACCTGCACACTTGAACAACCCGCATAATTCGTGTATAAAGAGTAAATGATCACCGAGATGGACAGTTCCATCCCCAACATAGTAGTTATCCATAACACGATCAATAATTCTTGTAGGTATTTTGAAAACATCTTTCTTAGCAGGTGGTGGCTTATCTACTACCTTAGCAGTGGTAGTAGCATTACCAAATAAGAAACTCAGCGAATTATCCATAACGAAAATAAAGCAACTAGCACAAGTAAACAATACTCACAGTAGAAGTTTCCTTTACCAGTTCCACTCTCCAATAGCGCTTCACTCCCCGGCAACGGTGCCAGAAAATAGTCTTGATGACCCACAAGTATAGGGGGTGTATCGCAGTATTTTCGATAAGTAAGAGTGTCGAACCCAAAGAGGAGCAGAAGGTGCTGGCTAGTGGTATGGATCAGGAATTCTCTGCAAATACTTAGCAAATGGATTTTTAGGGGTTTTCGATAAAGCAAGTAAACAAAGTATGAGTAAATAAAAGACAGTAAGAATGAATGCAGCAAGTGGCCCAATCCTTTATGCAGCAAAGGACAAGCCGGTTGTATTTCTATAGATGACCAAACGTTCTCGAGGACACATGGGAAGACTGTCAAGTGCTTTCGCTTCATATAGTCGATTAATCTTCTTTAGCTTGCTAAGTGTTGTGTGGGTGAACATGTGCTAATGTACCGCCCCATCCAAGACTAATACATACTTGTGATTATACCACTTGCAAACATCCGTAAGTACAAGAAAGTAATTAAGGTAAAAACCTAACCACAGCTTTAAACTCTAAGACCCTTACGTCCCTTGTGCAATGGTTTCCTAACGGGGGTTCAGGTTTCTGTCACTCTAGAAACCCGTACGATTAGTATCCAAATACACAATGCATTCCCCTAGGCCCATATAGGTGAAGTGTCATGTAGTCGACATTCACATGACACCACTTGAAGAAGTACACCACAACTTAAATAACAATCTATTGAATCTTTCTCAACGCAACTCCACTACTAACAACAAGACTTCTCCCATGTCCTCAAGAACAAAACGAACTACTCACAAGACATAATATGGATCATGATCAGAGATGGAATAATGATGTATAACAATCTAAACATAAACAATAATCCAATGGTTCACTCAATAGCATCAACTACAAAGAGTAATCAACATCGAGAAAGATTCCCCTATGAACTAATGCAAGATTCAACTCAATTGTTACAACAATATGGAGATGGTGATGAGGGTGTTGATGGTGATGATGATGATGATGATGATCCCGATGAAGTCCAGCTTGATGGTGGTGTTGATGGCAACAATCTCCCCTCTCCGGGAAGGAATTCCTCTGGCAGAAATCTGTCTGCCGGAGAGATCTTTCTCTCTTGGTGTTTTCCGCCCCGCAGAGGCGGTGGAATTTTTCTGTGGTCGCTCCCCGAGTCTTAGGGTTTCGTGGGGATGATATACACCAGAGGGGAGAGGCTAGAGTGGGCCAGGGCGGCCACACCACTCCCTGGCGCGGCCTAGGCCTCCCCGCGCCATGGGGTGGTGTGGGCCCCCTATGGCCCACCTCCACTCCATCTTCTAGCATCTCGAGTCTTCTGGAAAAATAGAATTTTCCGTATATTTTCCCGGATTTTCTGATCTTCGCGAATTTTGCCTCCAAACAGCACCTTTTCCATCAGAATCCTGACTACAGCGGTCCATGCTCCAAAAGTCATCAACCATGCAAAAACAAATGAAATAACATAAGTATCACCTCTCAATATGAAATATATCAATGAATAATAGTGAATTAAGACATAGAATAGTGATGCAAAATGGACGTATCAATGACGGTGGCTACAGACTCTTTCGTGGATTTTTGATCGGGTACTTAGGGTTTTCGTCGGGCATCTTATAGTCGAAAGGGGAGGCCGAGGGGGTGCCTGGGCTGGCCACACCACGCCCTGGCACGGGCCAGGCTGGGCCACGCGGCCAGGTGGTGTGGTGGCCCCCTAGCCCCTCTCCGTCTCGTACTCTAGCATCTGATGACTTCCGGAAAAATAGGCACTTTGGCTTTTGTCCCGTCCAATTCCGAGAATATTCATTTTTTGACTTTCCTAGAACCAAAAACAGCAGAAAACAGGGAGCTGGCACTGTGGCTCTTGTTAATAGGTTAGTCCAAGAAATCATATGAAAAGTACTCCAAAGTTGGAACAAAACACAAGAAAGTGGATAAAACTAAGCATGGAACATTAAAAATTATAGATACATTTGCAATGTATCACTCATATTAATGCTCCTAAAGAAAAATGGGACATGTATCATGAGCCTTATGAAGACACTTGCATGGAAAATGAAATTATCATTAATGATAGCAATAAACATGCTCAAACCTCTAAAAGTACTACTTCTTATAAGCATGTTAATTTTTGTGGAATACATAGACCTTGTGAGAAGAATCATATTGAAGAAGAATATTGTATCACACACAAGGATAAAAAAACTAGAACGTGGTATAGGGCTCTAAATGATCTTGGTAAAAAAGTTTGTGCCCTCTATCCTTTTATTTGTGAACTTTGCTTTGAAGTGGGTCATTTCAATTTTCAATGCTCAGGCCATAGTAATATCCCTTCTAATCCAATGACTACTGCAAGTTTGTACTGTGATGACATGATCACTCCTAATCAACATGATGAACTTACATTATTTTTAGGGTGTGAAGAGTTATCAAGAAAAACTTCTTTGGTAGATATGAGTGCTTTTGGTATGAATAGCGTCATGCATGGTTGTCATCTTTATTGTGTTGATAATTGCCACACAAATACTTACATACAAAATATTATAAAAGATGAGATTTTACCAAAATATGACAGGACTAATATGTGTTTTGTTCTTATTAATGAAAAGGAGGAATCCTCCAAAGTTTCTTCTATTGTATCTAACAATGAACCAGGATATATGGAGAAGCTTCCTTTCAAGCCTCTCCCTCCTAAAGAGAAGAAGAAAAATAAGAAGAGGAGGAGTAAAAGGAGAGAGGAAACGGTATTTTCCCCTAAGCATGTTGCTCCTATTATAGTTTTTGATAGTCTGAACTCGATGATGTTCCTATGCCTGTCACCTATAGTAGTGATCATGATTGGGAAAAGCACACTTCTTTTGATATTGAAAATCTCTTTGGTACCAATTCTGAAAATGATGATATTAATAATTGCTGCACTATTAGTACTATCCATGTTCCTTCCAATGATGATATGTTTACAAATGAACACACTTTGGGAGATAACTATTATATTGCTTATGATGATGTTATACCTCCAATATATGATGATTGCAAAGATGATTATGATATTTTCAGTCCACCTACTATTGAGGAGAAAATTAATTATGATTACAATATGCCTCCTATATTTGATGATTATGGTGATGAAAATAATAATGATAGCTATTTTGTTGAATTTGGTCCCACTACAATCAATAAGAATGACTATGTTTATGTGGGGAGTATTAATTATTTTATGCATGTGGCTCATGATAAGAATGTTTCTTCTGATAGTTATATTGTTACTTTTATTCATGATTCTACTGAAAGTTATTATGAGAGAGGGAAACATAGTTTTATGTGTCTCAACAATATTAAGTTTCCCCTCTTTATGTTAAATTTTTTGAAGTTGCTTTCATGACTTGTTTCTTTACAAGATTCCTATGCATAGGAAGTGGGGTAGACTTAAGTGTGTTTTGAATTTGCTTCTTGATGCTCTCTTTTACTTCAATTCATATTTCTTATGTGAGCATCTTCTCAAACTATCATGCCTAACTTAAAGGCGTTAAAGAAAAGTACTTATTGGAGATAACCCAAAAGTTTTAGATGAGTCTTGAAAGTTATTACTTCAGTAATAACCGCTCCTTATTCTTTTCATTTGCTTTTTGTGCCAAGAGTAACCTCTAATGAGAGAGAAGTAATGATTGGGAAAGTTGCTGTCCCGAAATAGATTTCTGTGTGTTTCACTGTAAAACTTCGTGTAAAATATCTGAACGTCTTTTTGAAGCGTGAATTTTTGTGCTTCTGCCCTAGGTTGTTATCTAACTTTCGTTAGTTCAACACTTTTTCATTTGAGCAACATAAGATCTTCGAAAAAATTTGTCTTTACCTGCTGGTCTGTTTTGACAGATTTCTGCCATTTTCTGCATTTGCTTCTTGTTGGTTCCTTTTTGAGTTATTTTGGGGAATTGAGATTTTTGAGGAAAGTGCTACAGTAGCTAGTGTTTTAATGTAAGTTTTATTGGTGTTAGAACTGAACCTAAAAGACCTATTATCTTGATTGCACTAATGTTGCTAATAAAGATTGTGTGAAGTTTTGTATGAAGGAAAAATTTCAGGTGTATGGAAGGAATGAGTAATGAGATGAAGAATGGACTAAAGCTCAAGCTTGGTCATGCCACGCGTGTCACCCCAAGAAATATCCAAGAAGTACAAGCGTCAAAGCTTGGGGATGCCCAAGGCATCCCCTTCTTTATCAATAAAAATCCCAGGTTTCTTCCAAACACTTCATTTTTTGTTTCATGCACAGTTGTGTTGTTCTTGGAGCGTCTTCTTTTTTGTTTATGTTTTGGTTTTTTGTTTGCTTGGTTTTCTTAGTTTTCTGAATAAATTGGTTGGACCCCCTCTTTCATACATTGGTTTGCAAATAGTTTGGTTTGGTTTGGAAAAGAGTAGGAAAGTTCATGCTTATGTGGTAAAAAGAGCTCATTTTTGACTGTGGCCTATGCTCTGTCATGCCATGCTTGATATTGTTTTGGATTTATTCTTAGTATTATTTGCTGTAGCATGACTTGTTATAAACAATTGAGATTGCTTAATGTGCCTTGGATGAATCATGCGTTGTTTTAGCATATTAAAGCATAGTATAGTGGTATTCTCCTTTGATGCTTTATTTGGGTTGACTTGGCGCATGCTCACACCATGTTATACTATCTCAAGTCACCATAGCCTTTATGATCCTTTACTTTTCAACTTTTAGTATCACTTTATGCTTTGATCAATGATGTTTTGTCGCTCTGCATGATTATGGCCATTATTGCTCTCTTAGTTTGTCGCTCCCAGTCTTTTGCTAGCCTCCACAACCAAGTATGAGTTCCACTCATGCATGCAACTCCCTAAACCAAGTTATTCCAAAGAGTCCACCATACCTACCTATTAGCTTATGCTATTCCAAGTATATTCATGCTTTTGTTTACCTTCCGAATTAAACTTGTTATGAGAAATCTAGTGATTAAAGCTCTCACGAACTTGATGGCACACTTTACTTTTCTTGCCCTTAATAAACTTGAACCATTGTGTCGTCTATGTTGTATATGCTTGCACTTATTTGTTGGGAATTAGCAGAACCATGATGTCATGGGGAACGCTTTCAACATTGCACTTAGTACTTGTACCTAGTTGATATCATGCTCTTTTGTATATGGATGTCGTCGATGTGACATGAAAGGGGAGCTTGTAAGTCCATGGAGTTATGTATATGTGTTAGAGAAACGCTTAGGTCGCTGGTTTAATCCATGCTAACATGGTGGAAACCTGCAACGTAACCATAATGAGTTGTCTATGAAGCATTCTTCTTATAAAAAAAGAGTCCTATATTGAGAAAAAATATGAGAAAAGAGGAAAGAGAGAAAAAAGCACCATATTCCCATGGTAAATAAGAAGATTGCTGAGATGCTCGTTGTATGCTTGCCTTGTCATTTTGATATGGGCATTCTTCCATATCATCGGGCAAGGGGTACCCCGTTGGCGGTTCTCTATGATACACATGTACTTACGATGACAAGAACTTACCGGTGACTAAACTTGAGTAGCATGAGGAGCGACCCTCGTATTCAAGGGACATGATATTTCCAACTTATACTTCGTCAAGCATATACACCATAGTTTGTTCCCTTTAACCTTAATCACTTCAAGATGCTTATGATAGGGGAAATGAGAGCTGAAAGCTATATGTACCATAATGTTTTGAAGCTCTTTATGAGACTTGAATCCCTACTTCCTTCTATGAAGGCCTTTCTTCCACTTATATATTGAGTCTCCACCTTCTTTCTTTATGCACTTACTTTGAGAGCATAGTGGCCATTCTTAGTTCTATGTGCATTGTCCCAAGACTTGTTGATTGATGCATAACTTGATATTGCTTGTTTTAAACTATTTGTATCTAGTCACTCTTGTAAACTTTGAAGGTGTCCTATGCATTTATATTTGCTACTCTATGAGGGACAAGCTGAATGCCATTATACTATGTTTTCTTTATGTGAAACAAACAAACATCTTGCAAAGCATTGTTATTCATGAAACTTTTGTTTGTGCCTTTTCATGTTGCATCATAGTTTCTTTGTCTTATTGCTAGAACTTTGTCTTTCATGTTATGATTAAAGTACTATGATCCCAGCTTTGAATGTTTTACAAATACTTTGATCAAGTTTATGATGGTGCATGTCACCTCAAAAATTATTCTTTCTTTTTATCACTTACCTACTCGAGGACGAGCAGGAGTTAAGCTTGGGGATGTTGATACATTGCAAATGTATCTATAATTGTTGATATTCCATGCTTGGTTTTATCTACTTTCTTATGTTTTGTCCACACTTTGGAGTACTTTTCATATGATTTCTTGGACTAACCTATTAACAAGAGCCACAGTGTTAGCTACCTATTTTCTGTTGTTTTTGGTTTGAGGAAGTCAAAAAATGAATATTCTTGGAATTGGACGGGACAAAAGCCAAAGTTATTATTTTAACGGGGGACACTTGGAGCCAGAATACGAGACGGAGAAGGGCCAGAGGGTGGCCACACCACCTGGTGGCGCGGGCCAGGCTAGGCCACGCCAGGGGGTGGTGTGGGCCCCTCCGGCACCCCCTCGGTCTCCCCTCTCGCCTATAAGAGCCTCCCAATGCATAAACCCTAAAGAGTCAAGCCTCCAGCCACGAAAAGTTTCGCAGCGCCGCCGCCACCAAAGGGGAGATTCGGGGGACAGAAAGTCTCTGTTCCGGCACCCTGTTGGGACGGGGAAGTGCCCCCGGAGCCATCTCCATCGATCTCCACCACCATCTCCATCGCCATTGCTGATTCCTATGATGAGGAGGGAGTAGTTCTCTCTCGGGGCTAAGGGTTCTATCGGTAGCTATGTGTTCATATCTCTCTCTATGCATGATCATATTGTGATCATGAGCTTTGTAATCAAGTAGATATACCTTGCTACTCAAGTGCTTTAATAGATCTCTGCTCTCCCCATGTGTGTGAAAGTGACAGTGTGCACACCATGGTGGCACTTAGGCTAGAGATTACAAATACTTGTTATGAGTTATTGGATGTTTTTATGAAATTGTGGTGTTTGTTGGAACCATCTAGTACTCAAGGTGACAGTGTGGGGTTTTCTAGATGGGGAAGATGAACTTTGAGGTGTGCTGTTATAGCCCTACCAGGGATTAGAGTGTCCAACCAGAGAGTAGTTAAGAGTAGTATCATAAAGAGAAGATATTTATATGAGAGTGTTCACTAGTGAAAGTATGATCCCTAGGACTTGTTTCTAAGCATTGATACACCGTTTGCAATTAGATCGGTTACATGTTTGCTTGCTTCCATCTTTATTTCAGTTTGCCTTTAGTCTTTTCCCACGTCAACCACACGCCAGCAAGCTATTTTCTGGCACCATTGTCTTATATCCATACCACTTGTATTTCACTATCTCTTCGCCAAACTAGTGCACCTATACACCTGACAAGTGTATTGGGTGTGTTGGGGACACAAGAGACTTCTTGTATCTTGATTGCGGGGTTTCTTGAGAGGGGATACCTTTGACCACTTCCTCCCTAAGTTCGATAAACCTTGGGTGATCCACTTAAGGGAAAACTTGCTGCTGTTCTACAAACCTCTGCACTTGGAGGCCCAACAACTGTCTACAAGAATAGAAGTGCGTAGACATCAATAACTTATGACTTGTACTTCTCCAGCCAATGTGGAGGCCCAAAACAAGGAGCTGTAGAAGCAGGTGGCCGAGCTGAAAGGTATTTTCCCTTTTGCTCTTTATCTTTGGCACTTCTCTTTTCTGGCTCAGCGAGTAATTATATCTCGGTTCTGTCGGGTCAAAATATTTTCAGTGTCTCTTCATGATTGTGTTTCAATGCCTGAATTGATGCTTCATTTTCTCGAATAAGCAGGCCAGCATCAAGCTCAGCTGAAGGAAAAGGACGAAGAAATCTCTCAGCTCCATGCCGAGATTGCGAAGTTGAAAGACCTCCAAAAAGCTGAACTTGACAAGGTTGAACAGACCTTTGATAAGGAGAAGGACCGGCTAAGACCCAGCTCGAGAAGGAGCAGGATCTAGTCAAAGAGGCCGAGGTCAAATTTGACTCGGTGAATCTTGAGCTGGAGAATCTCCAAAAAAGGTTGCTTCTTGGTTGATGGAGCTCACCTGAATCAAATGTGTCATATCTCGTGAGTTTTCCCCCTAATTTTTTCTTATTTGCCAACATTCCCCTTATGTCTTCTGTTTCTTTTACTAACTTGTTCCTTTTACTTGATTTTTAGACAACTTCCCAGAATCCCAAACCTGCGCTATCACTGTTGTTCAGAAGTTCTGAGCTAAGAAGGGTGTTCCTGCTAGTACTTCTATGGCATTTGACCTGGATGACCCATTGGTCAGTCTCTGGTACCGGGTTAAGCTGATGAAGGCGTTCGGGTGGATCTCCTGAATGCTGACATCCAGGTTTTCCATGTCCTCTGGCCGGGTGTTACTGCACCTAAATGCCCCTCCCAGCTGGCCAAGAAACTGATGGAAAGCAAGACTGTTGGGGATATAGTTTCTAGGTATCCTCACTATGCCTCGCTGACCAGGGTGTCCCACTTCAGGTTAGAGCTTTGCTCCACGGGCGGCCCAGTCAGAGAGAAGAGACGGAGTCTAGTCCGGCTACGGGAAGGCCTAGAAGACTTACCGACATAGGCATGTGTAGTTACTTGTAGTCCAAGATGTACTCTGCAACCGACTCTTAGTCATAGCCAGATAGGTCTCTCCTATAAACCCTAGGCCGCATATCTATATAAGACGTCCTAGGGATCAGCCTTTAGGGCACCCCACAATAGTCTACAATCTCAACTCACATAAGCAAAACCCTTATAACCCGTATTCTGGCTCTGTCGTATTACTGGATTGCTAGCAGGAGTAGGATCCGTCCACCGTCGGCGGATTTGAACCTAGGTAAAGTTGTGTGCTCACTGTCCCGGAACACCGTACGACTCACACCCCTCTCTTCCACACGCGTCAAGGACCCCCTCATGGTGTACTTGTCCTCAATTCGACGACAGTTGGTGCCCACCGTGGGGCAAGTGAGCTTCGGATCTGCGTTCCGAGCGGAATCTGCAAGAATTAAAATTGGTGAGACAATCACCATCGGTCACGTCCTCTACGCCAGCGACATCCCTCTCGTTCTTCTTGACGAGACCTGGATTCTGGCTAGGGAGGTTGTGACTAGCTATACAACCATGTCTTTTGGCGAGATCGGTGTCTATCTCGGTTTTGCTGAACCTGCCCCACCCACCCCAGTGGTGATGATAGAGGCATAAGAAGTTTTTGGGTCCACTTTGTCCACGGAGGCGGCTGAGTTTTGGATCCTAGAAAACCCTAATCCCACCCAGCCCGCACCTGATGCGGAGATAGTGGAGAAAACTGAGCCTGAAGTCGATCTTCCTGTGAACGTCGAATCTGGAGTGGATCTCCCTAGCGAGATCGAATCCCACGACGATCTTCCTAGCAAGATTGAAACTCAGAAGGAACTAAGCAACAACAACTCTGGTTCTGGCTCTACCAACACCGGAGCAGGACAATCTTTCTTGAGGTACACATTCAGGCGCATGATGCTGCATAACGCCAGCGTGGATGAGATTCTTGAGACCACTGAGCGTTTCAAGGAAGCCCGTGAAGAAAGATGCAACTGCCTCAGGACGCAGGCATCGCACTTTGTCGGATACGTTGGATCCGGATCCGGCTCTGCCGATGCTGGAGACAACAAAGACTCGGTGCTGGAGGCGATCGGGACAAACGCCGACTTATCGACATCTTCGGATGATTCGATAACGTCGGCAGATTTCCGAAAGTTCTTCGAGGAATATGAAGAGGAGTTCAACTCCAAAGCTGCAGAAGAGGGACAAGTCTTGGATGAAGGATCCGGAGAAAACTCTCCCAAAGCACAGGATGATATGGATCTCAGAGAAAATCCCAAAGTCCAGATGTCCAAACATACTGATTAGAGCTTGACTCCAGGAAACGGACCCAAAGCCGTCTTTTCTACCGGCATTGCCAAGAGGGTAAAGAAGAAGAAGAGGACTTCGGCGAAGGACCCTCCGGCTGAGGAGGAAATCGCCGAAGAATATGAAGAAGACTCGGACGGAGCTCTAATCCCAGATGAGCCAAAAGACACTCTGGTGGATGGACACGTGGTTACCTCTGGTGCCCGTAAAATCCTTGGAGACACGCTGACTACGCCAATCCCTACTGCTGCAGATCTTACACCTGTAGAGTTGGAAGATGGGGCCCAAGCCCTGGAAGCGCATCGCCAAGTACTCCTGGATGGAGCTAACAATATCCTCGAGGAGAAAAGGCGCATTGAATCCATGGGGTCGTTCAACTCCCTGCACTCATCAGAAGACCCGAAATGGCCCTGTACGGGCTAACAAAAATCTGGAAGTCCACAAGACCCTCTTTGAGGGAGATGACGCCATCAAAGGAGAACCTTGGCTCGATAGTAAGGGAGATCTGGTGTATGGAACACCAGTGGAAAACACCGCTATGGCCCGAGATATCCTGGCGAACAATCCAAACCTAGACCAAATCTGGTTGGGCGTAAAGCTACTTACTAAGGGCCTGGAGCAGTAGAAGGCCGCGAAATCTGGAAGTGGAAAACTGGTCTCTAAATCTGACCAATGTTGCACGGATCCGGCTTGGCACGACATAAGGCCCCGGCGGGACCCGAAACAGCACTACCGACCGGACTATCGGGAGGACAATTACTCAAGAACCGGATCTTCAGGCACAGAGCCGCACGTGACTGGAGTAATGTTGCTCCAGCCGTAGAGCGAGACACATTTGTAGCACTGATTCCGAGGCAGCCTCCCCAGCGAAAGTCGAACAATCGCAGAGAAGATGAAGAAGAGAGATGTCGAGAGGAGGATCGACACAGGATGCCACCTCCTAGACATACAAGTCGTCTGGCCGAACCTCGCTACAATGGCGGAAACAACGGATGAAGGAATGACGGACACAATGCCGAGACAAGCCGGTAGGGGGCTCGTCGCAACCAAGACCCTCCCTGGAACCAGAATAATGATGCTACGGACGGAGGTCGGCACTCAGCCGGAAACAATCCAACTGCCCCACCCTCTCCACCAAGCATCCATTATAGCAGCTCTCAAGGGAGCCATGGAGGGCGTCATGGCGGAGGAGGTGGTGGCGGAAGAAGAAGTCCGGCTCCGAGGCACCACAGCCATAGCAAACAACCACAACGCGTTCTCTATCACTGATGTCTCCAATTTTTGCCATCTTCCACTACGTTTAAACGTTGTTTTTGGTCAAGTAATTGCCAAAGAAACTCTCAACTTTTGCCACTAATGACTAATAATTGCAAAGATATGCAAATCCCTTCTTTGATTTATGTTGTGCACGAAATCACTTTTTTTAAAGCGAAATAAGGAGTCATAATGAAGGATTTTGAGGAAGTACACACGGCCAAGTAATTGGAGAGGTGTTCTTGAAGGAAATATGCCCTAGAGGCAATCATAGAGATGATTGTATTTCATGTGTATCCATGAGTTATTATAATGTTCCTTGAATATCCATATACCAGGCAACTTGTATTGATTGGCAATTATGTGAATTGTTTGTGAAACTCTTTACTTGTATGGTTATCTAATAATTGTCCCTAGTCGGAGTTCATGCGAGGACACACGTGAATATTAGACTAGCACATCGATTGGTTAATGACTATGTTTCGCAAGTCATTGACATGGAGATGTCAAACCAATGATGTGGACACATGTTATGAACATGGGGTTGGACTGACCCAACATGAGACTAGCAATAATACTTGCAGCTCTCTCTACACATCGTGTACGTTTTGTCCTTAGACCTGAGATTGTCGCATGTACTTGAGATGTGGATCGACCTACTTTGGGGCTATCAAACACTACTCCGTAACTGGGTAGTTATAAAGGTAGCTTTCGGGTTTGTCCTAATACATGCTGCAAGGCATCGGTCAATCAAGATGGGATTTGCCCCTCTCTACTTGAGAGAGATATCTCTGGGCCCCTCGAGTGATCGGATCCAGAAATGCATGGCCGTGCTACATATGGTTAAGAGTTAACCTAGTAAAGGGATTCTGAATCACAGTATCGAGAAAGAGAGGTCAGCTTAGAGCTAGACCAAATATCGTGAGGCAAAGGGAAAGACATGTACTCAACCTTGTGATGGTTCGTCCGAATGATCTTTATATGCGTTTAGGAGTTGGCACGTCTTGCTAGAGGCCGCTACCAACTATTGACGGAGTAAGTGTACTCGCGTCATGTCTATACGTGTATGAACCTATAGGGTCACACACTTTAGGGGCTGGAAGCCTAATGAGGATTGGATCCGAATTAGACCAGGCTTAGGCTGCTAATGGGCTGCTAATGTAGAAGCCCACCAGGGATGCCTATATAAGAGGGAGTGAGGCGAGCTGAAAAGGAGAGAGCATTCCACCCAGCCGCCACTCCTCTTCCGCCTGTGTTGCACGCGCAGACCTAGCAGTCTGGCGTGTGACGACTTCCACTCCGGACGTGTGGATACCTCGGAGGTGCTGCATCTGTAGCACTTGGACGAGCCGCGCAAAGGGGAGCTGCTCGTGGGACGAGGACGAGGAGGAGACGTAGAACATCTACACTGCCGCAACGTGCTTCATCGAGTTCCGCACCTGCGCGTCTAGCGGTAATCCCGTGATCTATGACAATAGTATTCCTGGTTGACGCGGTAGAAATTTTTGATTTTACGCTAGTGTAGCCTACCCGTTACCCTTCAGTTCTAGGGCGTCTGCAAGCTTAACGACCACTGGTACGGGCACGGTACGCCCGTACCGCCTGCCCGTACCATGTGGCGATGGCGTCGTCTCGTCAAACACTACAACTTTCATGAATACACCTGTATATTTCAAGGCTCCAGCCACCGGCCAGAGAGCCGCCATTCTCAGATTGCATCACAACACCACCAAAGGAGATCCACACCATTGTTCATCCATTGTTCATCACTCCCACCATCCATCCCTCCACTAGCTATAGCCATTGCTTTGTACTTTAGATCTCCTTGTGATTCAGCGACCATTGTAAGAATATTTGATTTCAATCTAAGTATTTGCATGATGTTTTCTATCTCCAATCTATTTATTATGAGTGAGTAGTCCTCACGGGCTGCGGGTTGGGGAGAAACCTCGCATAAATTATGTGCATCATGGGAGAATTGTATTTTGTTTGGATTCATGATTTGTATCTTTTGTTTCTTCGTCGCTTGTCTCGATCTGTGGACTTGTAGGTACCCAAGATACCATAGATTGATAAAGGCTCGAGGTGAGATACTTGGCTAGCGGCGATCTCATAGGAACCTCAGTGACAGAAAGTGTAGTACGGTCTTTGCTTAGCGCCCATTCGGGATCAACAACAACATCACCACTTAAAGCTTTGATCTGTGTTTACACTTAATAATCATTTGTAACCCGTGGCTTCGGTGTACTCTCGGTTGGATTAAAAGTCTATTGTTATGCCCACTGCATCAGGGGGGCTCTAGAATGCCCACTGCATCAGGGGGGCTCTAGAATATTAGGATGTGTTTCCCGCAAGAGATTATCTCAATACAAACATTATGCATTACTATGCTTATTATTATCTTTTATCCCATTTGATGTGCAGCTGCAGGTGGATCTTCAACCCTAGCCTATCTCCATCCATTGATTCAAACCCATTATAAAGTAAACTAGATTGGTCCGGTCAACTAAGGTAAAATGAACAAACAAAGTCTTGTAGACGTGTACTTTTTATTACCTTTTAGTAGTGCTTTCTGAGGTTCGATTAAACCTAGGTCTTCTAGGGAAAAAGCTATTATACTACATTTGTGAATCCGGATCGAAGGTATCAACCCTTTTTCTGGCGCCATTGCCGGGGAAGCAATTTCGCTATCCTGGTGAGGTCATTAGAGACCTTATTTTTAGTTTTATTATTAGTTGTAGTTTAATTCTTGTTATTAGTTTACTTTCTTGTTATTTATTTGAAAACCCAAAAAAATAGTTACTTGTTATTCGTTTTCATTACTTAAAAATTACCAAAAATATAAGAGCCATGACTCAAAGGAGATTAGGGGAGTATGTTACTCCCACTGATGATTTTATTCGTGCACCCATCACTCAACCCGAAGTTGATGCGGAAACATATGAGATAAAACCTAACATTTTAAGTTTGGTTAAACAAAACCAATTTGGGGGTTCATCTTCTGAGGATTCGGGATTGCACTTAAATACTTTTACTGAAATTTGTGATATGATGCGTATTAAGGATGTAGATCCAAATGTTATTAAGCTAATATTATTCCCTTTCTCTCTTAGAGGAAAGGCTAAGGATTGGTTGCTAGCTCTACCAAAGGGAACTATTAAATCTTGGGAGGAATGCACTAATTTGTTTATGACTAAATTTTTTCCCCAGCCAAGACTATGCAGCTAAGATCCAACATTACAAGCTTTAGACAAGAAGATCGTGATCCACTAGCACTTGCGTGGGAAAGAATGAAAGAATCCATAATGAAATGTCCTAATCATGGGATGGAAGAGTGGCTAATATTACACTTATTTTATAATGGTCTTAACCCAATGTCTAAGTCTATGCTACATACCGGAGCAGGAGGAATGATCATGTGAAAAAAGGTGAGTGTTGCAAAGAAGTTACTTGATGATATGCAAAATAACCATGCCCAATGGAATGTGGAAAGAACCTCAAAGAGAGTAACTTCAATTACCGAGGTAAACAATGAGGAGCTTACATCTAAGGTAGATGAGTTGCTTAGCTTAGTAAAGGGTAAGGAAAATAACCAAGTTAATGCTATCACTACCGATGTTAATGATGTTAATTTTATAGCTCACATTCCTTTTAATCCTACATGGAAAAATAATTATGCTTCTAATGTTCAAAAATATCATACTAATCCTGCAGGAGCTCCTTATAATAATTATGATAATACTAATGGAGCAAATCATGGAAATCTCTCGTCTGAGCAAACTATTAGAACATTTATGCAAGCTCAAACCGAACAAAACAATATGCTTATTAAGATTATGGAGAACCATGAAAGTAGTATAGGAATATTATCTAATCAGGCCGTTGCAATTAGAAATGATGTGCGGGATCTACAGGAAAGAACAAAGATCATAGAGGCTCAGCTGGGTAAGGTAGCCGAGAGCCAAGCTCTCATACTAGAAAAGTTCTCTAGAAAACCCGAGCCAAATCCGGTAGAAGACCTCAAGATGATGAGGGTGGTAACCAATGATGAAAAACCTGAAGAGCTGGATTATAGCAACCCGCCAACACCAGAATATACCGTGGAAGATCTATTGAAGATGATCACCATTAAGACTCCAGGTATAAAACAAGGTAATGATGCTATGTACCAACATTTTATACAACAATTAGCATCTAAGGTTCGTGATTTAGAGATGGAGTGCAAAAGACTAGCTGATAAGCTTCCGGCTAAGCTAGATGATATATTTGAGCCCACTATTAAAATTAAGTTGGGAGTTAATGAGATATCCGCACTTTGTGATCTTGGTGCAAGCGTCTCAACAATTTCCAAAAGCCTATTCGATAAGTTAAAGTTGGGGCCATATGTTACAACTGAATTAAGACTCCATCTAGATGATTCAACTTATAAACAAGCTGTTGGGATCATAGAAAATATAGTTGTTGAAATTAAAGGTAGTCCCGCTCTTATTGATCTTGTTATTGTGGATATGCTTGAAGATCCCATAGCACCTATAATTCTAGGTAGGCCATTCCTAAGAACTATTAAATCTTTGATTAATTTACATGAAGGGAATGTAAGAATAGGGCTACCATCTAGAGATCCTTTTGTAGTCCACTTCCCTAGGAAAAACAAGGCCAAGCCTAATGATGATGATGGTGTAATTACTTTAAAACCAAACTACTTTAGAGTGGGTGTTCCACTCCCTAAACCTAAGTGATGAGGGGTTAACTCATCAATGCCCATCACAGATGGACTTAGGTTTGAGGAAGTGGGGAGCGCTGGAGGCATCGATCGGCTAGCAAACAAGTACACAGAGACACAAGGTTTACCCAGGTTCAGGCCTCATAGAGAACCCTACTCCTGCTTGTCTTCTCTTGGAATTATCGAGGAGTCGAAAGTTACAGGGGGTGCGCACATGCAATGTGGTGATGGTGTGGAAACTAGGGTTGCGGATTGTACTCCTCGCCGGCCCCTCCTAGCCTTTATATAGATAGGCTAGGTCTTGGGATAGCAGGCTCAGTCGGTTACATATTAGGGTTTTCCCTTTAAACTTCTATCTTGAGTTTGTCGTGTGTTGCAAGCAGTCGGAGTCTCCTTGGTTACCCGAACCTTCACTGGGCCTTAGAAACGTCGTGCGCTTCTTTTAAATTGGACCATATATACCAAGCTCGAATACCTATAAGGTATGCCCATGTTAGTAGCCCCCAAGTGTCTGGTTGAATTGCAGTTTCGATTGGAGACTTATGAAGCTTTCGAGTGCACAATTGAGCATGTTTTCGAGTGCTTTAATTTGTATCAGAGGGATTGTTGATATACGTGCCTGATTTATCCAATTTATCGGGACCAGTTAACTGCCTTAATGAAAAACAACGCAATCTACTCAAATTCAAGTCCCCGGACTCGAATTCAGAAAAGTGCTGGCGTAATTCGAGTCAGGCCACGGAGGTCTTATAGAATCGAAACCCAATGTATAAGTGTGAGCACTCGACGTGTCCATCAAGGCTTTATTTCATCGTACCTATAGGGACGGATTATTTATGGTAGAGCACAGTAGGTGTGTTGCCAGGCCTTCTTCGAGTCTTACCTTCACGCTGCAAGCGTGGAATCCGAATTTTATCATCGCGGAGATGAGTCGGTGGCCTAGGAGACGCAGTCTCTTTGCAAGGAAAATATGAGGCGGAGTTGCCAATGCTTTCGAGTGTGGATGTAGTCAACACATAGTTGTGTACAGGAAAAATCATAGGGTGCGCAACCAGGGCTCCCTATAGGAGTAGCCCCCGAGTGCCTATTCGAGTCGTAGACTCGAGTGGGGACTAAAAATTTTATGTGACTTATATCGTCTTTTGCTTGTTTTAGTCGAACATGTTTTCAGTGCTCCTTATGGGAGTAACCCTGCGTCCACATGTGAATTGTTGATTCGAGTGAAGGGTTTATAATGCTTGGAAGTATATAAAGTTCATCGGGTGCGCGGCCAGTGCTCCTGTTAGGAGTAGCCCCCGAGTGCTTGGTCGAGTCAAAGACTCGAGTGAGGACTAGAGTAGTTAGAAGGGTGCTCCTACTGGAGTTAATGACATCAGTGCTGACAATGAGATGATCTCACTTGCCCGCATGAGCGGTTTTGATGGGACGTGACGAACGTGGGGTCCCATTTCTGACTTGGATTTGACCAGGCGTGCGTAATCTTCGATTTTAACTGCGTCTCCTCGATTCTCGCGCTAATGGAGGGAGTGGAGCGACGGTTCGCTGTTTTGATCTGCCACACGTCTGTATTGATGTGTGCCACACGTCTGACTGGTTTCCTCCTGGCCGTTCGACGGCATCTGCGGTGAGGTTAAGTAGGGGTTTGTTGTGCGGTAATTTTCCCCACAGCTCATCTTCTTCCTCGCACACTGCCTCTATTGTTGCTCCTCAATGTTCCATTGTTCGCACCTCTTTGCTGTGTTGGACGGCCTCCGCACCTTTCCCAGCTACTTCCTGCGCTCCCACCACAAGCGCCGGGTGGGGAAGAAGAAATGTGCTTCTGCTGCTGGATCTGCGGCCACCACTATTGCAGCCAATAAGAAGGGCGTCGCCGCCACGGGCACCAGTACTGCCGCCGCTTGAAAGAAGAAGGGCCCAGGCACGCGCGTCACGAATGGATCGTGGCGGCCAACCACCATCAAGGACACAAAGATCTTCAACTGGCGCCAAGATGGTGCTCTCCCCGCTGTGGGAGATGACTACCGGATTCCCGGCGATAGGTAATCCCTAGTCCCCCCTCCGGGTTTCAGGTGATGTTCCTCACATTTATCATTCGCGGTCTTTCTCTCCCCCTTCACAAGTTTGTGAGGGGGTTGCTTTGCTTCTACGGGCTCTAGCTGCACCAGCTGACCCCGAACTCCATACTTCATATCGCTTGCTTCATTACCCTCTACAAGTGCTGGCTCAGAATCGAGCCACACTTTGGTCTCTTCAAAACCTTTTCAAACTCAAACGACAGTCGGGCTCTATATCAGTAGTCTACGATATAGGAGGTTGCGAGATCCATGTTGACTCCAATGTCACATATTTTGCCATCAACTTCAATGTGTTTGTCCAACGGTGGAGGGAGAAGTGGTTATATATTCGCGACCATAAGGTTAATGAAGAACACTATGGACTCGCGCCTTTTGATCCGGTGGCAGCATGCAAGAGAAGGAGGTCGTGGAAAAACACAGTGATGCCCGGTGAAGCCGAGGAAACATACACTCTATACCAATGTGTCTGCGACCTTGAACGCCGCATACGCAAGGAAGTAGGTGGCGTAGACGTCATTCGCACCTGGATGCACCGTCGAGTGTAGCTGCTGCAGGCTAGGGTGCATCCAATGTGTTGCTGGACTGGCGTTGACGATGCCACTCGCATCTCGACAGAGAACATTTCTTCTGGTGAAGTAGACAAGAGGTTTCGGCTGCTGGCCAAGTACAAAGCCAAGGAGATACTCCCTAGAGACTCAGCCATGCCTCCGTTCTGTGCGAGTCATCCTCCGCCAGAGGAGGATTTCTTGTGATCTCGTCTTTGTTTTGATTACTTGCTATGTTTCCTTGTATATTGATGTTTGTTCCTTGTTTCAGGACTAGAAGGTGACCACAGTGTTGCCTCCTCAGCTCGAGGGAGTGATCCCTCGTGAAGACGAAGAGGAGGATGAGTCGGGCTCCACTGTCCCTATGGAGGAAGAATAGGAACCCTCGAGTCCGGCGGGAACGGGACTCGCAAGTGCTCCCAAAGCGAGGATTCGGATGCCTCATCGCCGATGATGCCGGAAGGTCCTCCTACTATGGCAGAGGAGCCAATTCTTACCGTGCCTGTGCGCGCCATGGCTCCTCCTTCGCGGAAGAAGTTGAGGATACCGAAGGAGGCATCCGAGGACTCCTTTGACCTCGACAATTTTGATGGTATGCTTTTATACTCTTTGCAAGTTCGTTTTTTCTTCCCAACATTTGTGCTCCTGAAGTAGTTCTGGATGTTTTTGTAGTCAAACGGCATCATCATCGTCCGATGACTATCGCTTTGTCAAGGAGACTGGAGTCGTAGACTCAAAAGACAAGGAGATGGCGGAGCGATCCCCTTCTCCTCCGATGGCGTCCCACTTCGGTGCCAATTCTTCGAGTTCTCCCCACGGTGGGGGGGCACCAGATGGTTGCCCGGATGTCGATTCAGAAGGAAACTTTGGAGTCCCTGAAGGAACATGTGAGTTTTTTTGTCATTGGTAGTCGAAATTTGGTTGATGCTCATGCTTTTCTTTTTGTAGAAGCGCTTCATGGGAGGTAACCCATGTGAAATAAAGTTTTTCTCTTATATTTTCTATCGTGTTAGTTTGTTTTGTTTTTGTTTTTAATAAAGAGTGTTCAAGAAGACCTATGGAAAGAGGAGAAGAAACAAGGTAATCCTCTATATTTTATTTTACTAACACATGGCCTAAGGAGTATTGTTGGATCATTACTTAGTGTTTTTGCTGCTATCTAACCTTTTGATAAGATGTGCAAAGGCGCATAGAGCTACTAATCAAATTCCTTGAGTTTTTGTAGTTCACAGTGTCGATAACGACCACTCGTACAGTCGGAGTGGACCGTACCATGCGCCCATACCACCTCAAGGCAAAGGCAGATAAAAAAAATCGATGTTTGCCAAAAGAACAGTGTCGATAATGACCACTAGTACGTCCGGACACGCCCGTACCGTACCTCCGAGCAAACATCAAGTTTTCAGCAAAAGTCACCGTAGCGTTAACAACTAGTAGGACAGGCGCTCGTGATACGTTGCAAATGTATCTATAATTTTTGATGTTCCATGCTTGTTTTATATCTACTTTCTTATGTTTTTTCCACACTTTGCAGTATTTTTACACACTTTCTAGAACTAACCTATTAACAAGATGCCACAGTGCCAGTTGCTTGTTTTCTTTTGTTTTTGGTTTCAGAAAAGCCAGAAAATGAATATTCTCGGAATTGGACGGGACAAAAGCCAAAGTCAATATTTCACCGAGGGGAACACGGAGCCAGAAGATGAGACAGAGAAGGGCCTCGAGGGGGCCACACCCCCAGGCCGCGTGGCCTGGCCTGGCTCGTGCCTGGGGGGTGCAGTCGCGTCGGCACCCCACCGGCCTCCCCTTTCTCCTATAAGAAGCCTCCGATGTAGAAACCCTAAATCATCCGGGAGAAAGCCACGAAAACCTCCACAGCACCACCGCCACTGAAGGGGAGATTCGAGGGATAGAAAGTCTTTGTTCTGGCACCCTACCAGGATGGAGAAGTGCCCCCGGAGCCATCTCCATTGACGCCATCGCCATCTCCATCACCGTTGCTGACTCCCATGATGAGGAGGGAGTAGTTCTCTCTCGAGGCTGAGGGATCTACAAGTAGCTATGTGTTCATCTCTCTCTCTATGCATGATACTATTGAGATCATGAGCTTTGTAATCTATAGATCTATTCTGCTACTCAAGTACTTTAATGAATCTTTGCTTATCCCCACGTGTGTGAAGTTGACAGTGTGCACACCGTGTGGCACTTTGGCTAAGATTACATAAATACTTATCATGAGTATAATTTGAGTTGGATGTCTCTATGAGATCGTGGTGTTTGTTGGAACCATCTAGCGCTCAAGGTGATAGTGAGGGGTGATCTAGATGGGGAAAGTGAACTTTGAGGTGTGCTGTTATACCCCTACCGTGGATTAGAGTTATCCAACCGGAGAGTAGTTCAGAGTAGTATCATAAAGAGAAGATATTTATATGAGAGTGTTCACTAGTGAAAGTATGATCCCTAGGCCTTGTTTCTAAGCATTGAAACACCATTTACAATCAGTTTTGTTACATGTTTGCTTGCTGCCATTCTTATTTCAGATTGCAATTACCACTTATAATCATCCATATTACTTGTATTTCACTATCTCTTCGCCGAACTAGTCCACCTATACACCTGACAAGTGTACTGGGTGTGTTGGGGACACAAGAGACTTCTTGTACCTTGATTGCAGGGTTGCTTGAGAGGGATACCTTTGACCACTTCATCCCTGAGTTCGATAAACCTTGGGTAATCCACTTAAGGGAAACTTGTTGTTGTTCTACAAACCTCTGCACTTGGAGGCCCAACAACTATCTACAAGAATAGAAGTGCGTAGACATCAAGCTATTTTCTGGCACCGTTGCCGGGAGGTAAGGTAAAAGGTACTCACATCCTCTGGCTACTAAGCTATCTCCTAGTACTGTTGCTGGTGTGTGAGTGCTCGAAGTTATTTCCGTTAGATCTGCAATTATATATTTTTGTTTATTGATTTTATTTTCACTAGTTAGGTTTAATGGAAAACAAAATAAAATTAAAGAGCTTTATAGTATTTATCTTGAGTTAGGACATGAAGTGTTTGAAGAGAAAATTAAAAAACCTATGGAACTTTATTTGCATGCTAATAGCAATGTTATTAGTATGAATTCTTTGAACACCATTATTGCTAATGCTATGGAAAAGTCTAAGCTTGGGGAAGCTGGTTTTGATGAGAATGATATTTTTAGTCCCCCGAGCATGGAGGAGAAAATTCACTTGGATGATACTATACCTCTAATATATGATGATTACAATGACGAGTATGATATTTTCAGTCCACCTACTATTGAGGTGAAAATTAATTATGATTACAATATGCCTCCTATATTTGATGATTATGGTGATGAGAATAATAATGATAGCTATTTTGTTGAATTTGCTCCTACTATGATTAATAAGAATGACTATGCTTATGTGGAGAGTATTAATTCTTTTATGCATGTGGCTCATGATAAGAATGTTTTATGTGATAGTTATATTGTTAATTTTATTCATGATGCTACTGAAAGTTATTATGAGAGAGGGAAACATGGTTTTATGTGTCTCAACAATATTAAGTTTCCCCTCTTTATGTTAATTTTTTTGAAGTTGCACTTGTTTTGCTTTCGTATGCTTGTTGCTTTGTGCTTTCATGACTTGTTTCTTTACAAGATTATTTTTCATAGTAAGTGGGTTAGACTTAAATTTGTTCTATATTTGCTTCTTGATGCTCTCTTTTACTTCAATTTATATTTCTTATGTGAGCATCATCGAAATTATCATGCCAATCTTAAAGGCGTTAAAGAAAAGCGCTTATTGAGAGATAACCCAAATTTCGTTAGGAGTCTTTTGTTGAGTCTTGGAAGTTATTGCTTCACTAATAACCTATCCTTATCATTTTTGTGTGGTTTGTGTGCCAAGAATAACCTCTAATAAGAGAGAAATAATGTTTGGAAAAGTTGTTGTCCCGAAATAGATTTTTGTGCTTCACTATAAAAATTTGTGAAACATCTTTGTATGTCAGATTGAGCTGCAATTTTATGAATAAATCCCCCAGGTTGTTAGCCAACTTTCGCTAGTTCAACACTTTTTGATTTGAGCAATAGAAGGTCTTCGCAAAAATCAGTTCTCACCTGCTGGTCTGTTTTGACAGATTTCTGCCATTATTTGCATTTGCCTCTATCGATTTCTTTTTGGGTTATTTTTGGTAAATTGAGCTTTTTGAGGGAATTTCTATAGTAGCTTGTGTTTTTAATGAAAGTTTTGCTATTTTAAAACTAAATCCCAAAGGTTTATTATCTTTTGAATGCACTAATGTTGCTAATGAAGATTGTGTGAAGTTTTGTATGAAGGAAATTTTCAGGTGTAGGGAAAGAATGATGTAATGAGATGAAGAATGGACAAAAGCTCAAGTTTGGGGATGCCACCCCGTGTCACCCCAAGAATTATTCAAGAGGTACAAGCATCAAAGCTTGGGGATGCCCAAAGCATCCCCTTCTTCATCAATAAAAATCTCAGGTCTTTCTAGACACTTCATTTTTATTATTTCATGCATTGTTGTGTTGTTCTTGGAGCGTCTTTGTTTTTTTTAGTTTTCTCTGTCTTTGTTTGCTGCAATAAGTTGGTTGGATCCCAGCACTTATTTTGGAGAGAGACACACTCTGCTTTCATTGTTTGGAACACTCTAGTTTTCATTCTTATTATTTTGTGAGTGTTCTCTTTTGCTAGCACTGTGTTTAGCCTTAGTTTTCTTGTGCTTTCATCTTAGAAATTTTTAGTTCTTATTTGTTGATTTGTGAGACAAGCTCACTGATCTTTATTTATTATTATCTTTGTGAGTTGTTTCAAATAAAGTTGATTTGGATTGGAAAAGAGTAGGAAAGTTCATGCTTAAGTGGTAAAAAGGAGCTTGTTTTTGACTGCGACTTAGACTTTATCATGTCATGCTTGATATTGTTTTGGCTTTATGCTTAGTGATTTTTGCTATAGCATGACATGTTATAAACAATTGAGATTGCTTAATGTGCCTTGAAAGAATCATGCGTTGTTTTAGCATATAAAAGCATAATATTGTGGTATTCTCCTTTAATGCTTTATTTGGGTTGACTTGGCGCATGCTCACGCCATGTTAAGACTATACCAAGTCACCATAGCCTCTATGATCATTTAGTTTTTGACTTGTAATATCACTTTATGCTTTAATTAATAATGTTTTGTCGCTTTGCATGATTATGGCCATTATTGCTCTCTTAGGTGGTCGCTTGTAAAATTCCAGCATTAGAGCTTAGAAGTAAGCTGAGATAAGGTGTGTGCATTGCATTCATGCATAGAAAATCCGGGTAAATTTTCCAATCTTGGATAAGCTAGGGCATGTCCTTTGCCTTGTCCCGCACCTCCAAGGCAGACATTATGTTCATGTCGGAAACCTTTAAGGCTTCAACAATATCCTCCAGTGACTAGCAGAAATCGTGAAGGAGATCTCCAACTGACGTAAGCTGGTTGGTGCGAGACTCGGAGCAGGAAGAATCTAGAATATTCAAAGGACCTGTACATAAAGCAAAGTCAGAAACATACTTCGGACTCCTAGAGTCGGGAAAAAGAAAGGTTAGAGACAAGAAAAATTGCTAAAGATGGCATTGTCAACTTCGGTCTTCTCCGCTCGAAGACTCTGGAGTTCATCCTGGAGAGCTTGGGTGATGTCCTTCCCCCTGGCCAAATCATCTATTAGATCCAAGATTTTCTTGTCCTGGATAGCAATCTTGCGATCACGTTCTTCGGTAGCCATGTTGGATGATTCAAGAACAATGTTGATACTACACTCATGATCTTCCTTAAGCTTATTCAGCTCTCGCCTCAAATCAGCATTCTCCACCTCTAGGGTCTTGAAATTCTTGGCATCTTCAATCATTTTGCATGACTGTTGGACCAGTTCTGTAAAAACAAGATAACAGTCGAATAAACATTCGGCTATGAAAAAGAAAAATCAATAGAGCAAGTATGAGGATTGAAATGATTACCTTCAGCTTCATCCTTAGAAACTTTCAGTTGAGCATTCTCAAGACGGAGAGCTTTGATCTCTCTCTGTTTATTGCAGATATTCTTCAGCAAATCCTAGTTATAAGCATTAACTTTCTGTAAGTCAGAATAATACCCAGAGTCAGAAGTTTACTAAAGACTTGAGCTAATATTTTAACTAAGTTAAATATTAGCTCGAGCCTTGGGGCTACACTAGTTCGTTCTTTGGCATCCTATGAAAGCATAAATCCGGATTTCCTATCCAACTTCATGCTTGCGGCTAGGGGATATGATATGAAATAAAGTAAAAGAGAGTCAAATTCTGACTTACATAATGTTCGTGGGTTAGCTTGTTCAGACTCATGTTCACCTCAAAAGAAACCTTCTCAGCGAGATTCAGAGGGATCATTGGTGGTGGCGGAGCCACACCGGCCTTCAGCTTGTCGTCATGGAGACGAACTTGGTCAAGAAGCTCGGAGAGTTTTATGTCATCGGCTTCTTCTGCCTCTTCCTCAGAGGTAATTTCCGGCTCTCCAAACATTGTTGAGCTAACTTCTGAATTTCTTCTGCAGTTTTCCGAGTAATGCCAAGCTTGGTGATACCCGGATTGCTCAGTAGATTATCTGCAAAAACCTCTGCTGAGGGATCATTACCCTTTGAGGGTTCACCCATGTTAGTTGCCAAATCACCTATGGTGACGTCAGTTTGTGAGCCAAGGATCACTGGCTCAGAGTGCTGAGCCAGATCTTCTGCAACATGAGGAGATGAAGTAACCTCCGGTGCTATAGAAGGCGTTGGAGTAGGAGTCGAAGGTGGAGTAGCAGGCAAAGTCAAAACTAGCTTTGACTTGCGCAGGGGCTTTGTCGCGGTTCCTTTCCCTTTTCCCTTGACGAGCTTTTTAGATCTAAACAAGTGACAGTTCAAGATCGTTACGCTTCAGAAAGAATGTGAGATCAAATATAAGACCTTGTGAGGAAAGTTACCTCTTCACAACAGGCACTTCTTTTGTGCCAATGGAAACAGTCGGAGTTTTGCATTTACGAGTAAACGCCTCTGGCAGCAGTACAAGTTCTCCTTCCCCCTGAGGATCCGGTTCCTTGGTTGGATATCCCTCAAGAGGAGCAAGCTCCGACTCGGGGAGGTCAGCAAGCTGAAAGAAGTATCATCTCAGTATTGCGAAAAAACTACAATAAGGTACGGATGAGCACATATTCGAATAGAAGAGTAAAAGCTGGAAAAATTACAGGTGTCACAGGATCGTCAACCGTATACATGTCTAGAGACAGATATAGAATCTTCCACTCGATCTGTTCTTTAATCAACCATTTAATCTGGGACTTGTACTCCTTGTCCGGGATTGATCTTGAGTAGATCCTGAGAGAATCCGTCTTGCTCTTGGTGATTGTGTGCATGAGCTGGTCACCATGGTGCTGGAGGGGTTGAATCCGGCGTGCCAGCCAGTAGTGGATCAAATTGGATCCTTTTAGACCCTTGTGCTTCATAAGGTACTCGATCCGTCGGTTGGCGAGAGGTAGATCGTCGGTGAGAGCTAGAGCTTCCACATCCCAGGAAGTTTGGGGCATGGCAGCACCATCGACAAAAGCCGGCAAAGTAGTTTCTTTGTCGGGAGCCAGTCTATCCTTATGGTAAAAGAACGTGGACAGCCATTTCTTCATGGACTCACTAGCTTTAATCTTAGGATAGACTCGGTCTCTCCTAACAGTTAGGCTAAGAGTTCTGCTAATGTAAGGATTACTAAAAGTGATAGAATTTCACTGGGTACCGAAGTAGTACCGGAATAAAACAAGACTCATCCTAATTCCGAGATAACCCTCATGCAAAGAAGCGTAAGCGCTAATTTCCAAGATTGTTTTCAGGGGGAAATTGTGGAGTTGAACTCCATAATAATCTATGACCCCAGAAAAGAAATCTGAGGGAGGAAAGCTCAAACCTCTGTCGAGGTGAGTGCCTAAGTACACTCTCTCGTCGGCGCGAGGGGTGGGGATGGTTTGATCGAAGCCACTCCGCTAGTTGCCGCGGAGGAGGCCTTCCTTCTCAATGATGCGGAGCTTCTCATCGTCGAGGACGCACGGGGTCTATACCCCACGGAAGTTTTCTTTCTCCGTCGTTGTAGAGGTTGTCGCCGTGGTCGCCGTCGTACCGGAAGAAGAGGCCTCAGCCATTTTGTGGGTGGTGAAGACCGTAGATGGGTGGCGCTATGCGTTTGGAGGAGGGAGCAAATGAACTTGTGCGTGGTGGCATAGGGAGGAAGGAGAAGGCAATGGCACTGGTAACAAAAATAAAGAAGATCTTGACCCCTTATATCCCTCACCTGCGCCAAGATTTGTGCAAAGTGAACAGTAATTGTTCCACGCATCATGGAAGGAGTTAGGCAACCTCCTCGCGAGGATTACGCCACCTTGATCTCCACACACACATTGAAACGACACCTCGGTTCCGCAAAAGGCGGACCCACCAATGATCGTGCTGTCAGGAATGTCAGACAGTGACATGACTTGACCTTGAATGATATCAGGTTAAGTCAAAGACCAAGTTCCGATTTAGTTTGAATTTCAAGCTAGAAATCCGAATAATGTACTCATAGGTCCGACTCGCTTTGAGACTCGGATCCTACCCTTTCTTTTGAGTTTTAGGAACCCTTCAAGATTCTACAAGCCGAAGATAAACCAAGCTAGACGATGAAATCCGACTCTGGATCTTGGAGGCTTCCGGGGGGTGCTGTTGTGGATATACTTTCTGGGTATCCTCAATGTGCCTCGCTGACTAGGGTGGCCCACTTCGGGTTAGAGCTTTGCTCCACGGGCAGCCCAGTCAAAGAGAAGAGACGGAGTCCAGTCCGGCTATGGGATGGCCTAGAAGACTTACTGACATAGGCCTCTGTAGTTACTTATAGTCCAAGATGTACTCTGTAACTAATACTTAGTCGTAGTCGGATAGGTCTCTCATGTAAACCCTAGGCCGGGTATCTATATAAGACGCCCTAGGGATCAACCTTTAGGGCACCCCACTATAGTCTACAATCTCAACTCGCACAGGCGAAACCCTTGTAACCCGTACTCTCGCGCTACCGTATTACTGGATTGCTAGCAGGAGTAGGATCTGTTCACCGTCGGCGGATTCAAACCTCGGTAAACTTGTGTGCTCACCGTCCTGGAACACCATACGACTCACACCCCTCTCTTCCACATGCCCCGAGGACCCCCTCATGGAGTACTTGTCCTCAATCCGACGATAGAGACCACTTTGAATCTGTGGCGGGAGTCTGCCGCGCGAGTTGGTGCCGACATAACCCTGTCCTTTGTGATATCATGGTACGATGGTATCAATCTGGACACACTCCTGAACATGCGCACCGGATCTAGCTAGTTAACCGATCCGGTCTTCATCTAGCAACGCCAAGCCCAAGCCTATCAGTTAATCCAGTATGGCAATATTCATGCTTGGACTGATGGGCCGAGTTTTCTCGACGAGGTGGATGATGAATACATGGAGGAAGGCATTTCCGAAGATCAAGAGGATCTCGAGGATGCTGAGGTGAACCCGGATGAGGAAGGGGAAGCTAAGGTTCCCGAACCTGAAGCTGCTGCTCCAACTCCTGCTGCAGATGATTCGGCTGTCGCCACTCCTTAGGCGCATAAACTTTAAACTTTGTTAGATCCCCGGGTGTAGATGTATGAAATAGTTTAAGTCACTTTGCTACAATTATGCTTTTTATGTCAAATCTATTTGGGCGAAGTCCCCGAGTTTCATTTTCTTGTTCTCTCAATCTGATGACTCGGCTCGCGTCTACCATTATTCGACATTTGACTTACGGGTCCGAGGTCAAAAAGATTAAATTAACAATACTTGAAACTATGAGGATTAACTCAACATAACTTTTGTCGGGTTAAGATGAACAGTCCTCGAGTTCTGTGAGACAGTCCCCGGGTTTGCCGAGGCAGTCCCCAGGTTACTCGAACTATTCCCCCAATCAATGTCCATTGGGACAACCTCAGATCCTGGATTTGCTAGCACATATATTGACTCAGACTCTGGTGATGGATTGATAGATGGTTTCCTGAGGTGCTCCAAAGCTACGCCTGGCAGGATTTCTTGTCGGGATGAACCAAGTTTCGACAATACATCGTCTGCATCCTTTTCAGCTTGAGGTACATGATGGAATTCACATCCTTCAAAGTACCCACATATTTTTTGCACATGGAACCTATACATAGCCATATTTGCATCCAGAGCATCCCAATGCCCCAAAACTTGTTGTACCACCAAATCTGAATCACCAAAACACTGGATCCGATGTATTCCAATTTCTTTTGCTACCTTTAGGCCATGCACAAGTGCCTCATATTCTGCCACATTGTTTGATGCTCTGAAGTGAATCTACAACACATATCTCACCTAGTCTTTCTTGGGCGAGGTAAGTACTACCCTGGCACCTAAACCATCCTTCAGTTTTGACCCGTCAAAGTGCATTCTCCAGAAATTTGAATCAGGCAGTGGTGATTCATACTGCATCTCGACCCAATCCACGAAAAAGTTGGCCACTGCCCGTGACTTGATTGCATCTCTCCTATCATACCGTGGAGCATATGGAGCTAACTCAATTGCCCAGCGATTCGGCCACTCGCATCTCCATTTCCCATTATCTCGAATATGGGTGCTTCACATATCACCTTTATGGGGTGTGACCGTTGGTGTCTTCGACACTTGTTGGATGTGAGGTGGCCCTTCCTGTGGAGCCGATAGAGGATGCTAGCATTGCCGCGGGTGCTATGATCGGAGCCGATGGCCCCGAGAACTTCGGATCCGAAAGGCATAGAACTTCCGCCGCCCCGATTCGAAAGTGGTGGTTTCCGATTATGATATAGTCTCCTCGTCAAAATTCTCTGGCAGAGAGGTGGACTTGCGGGGATTGAGATTGATGGGATCGTGATGGATCTCGCCGACGCCAATCGTCGGGTTGCTGCTTGGTGAAGTTGAAGCCGCCGAATTCATGACTCCGTCGCTCAAAGTTCCCACAGACGACGCCAATTGATGAGGGCTGACCTCGATAATGTCCATTGTTATGGACTTGGGTTTGATGGAAAGGAGAGCGTTGGTGATTTCATCGGCCTATCAGACAAACAAGGGAGTCGAAGTCCTGTCTGATTATGAGAAACATAGGATTACAAAGTCGTCGGTTCGTTAGATGCGATCTAACTCACCGTGGGTTGGGTTTCGCTTAGTGCTACGGTGCCCTCTCCGTTGGCTCCTCCCAGATATGAGAGGCTGGGTCTCAGAATCCAATACAGATCAGTTACAAGTTTGATTACAACTACCCAGCTATGTCGGTTTGTATTTCTATCCGGATTAACATGTATGGTTCCTAGGCTTTGGATGCTTCCAGAACCCTTATTTCTTTGTGGGCCTTGGGCCGTAGTCTAAGTATGTACCAGGTATACCAATTATAGGCACCCGATAAGTTATACCCATGTCAATGGCCGCCGCCACCTGCGCGCTCTCACGGAGCTTCGCCTCGAGAGCCTCCTCCGATGCACGGACGCCGTCAGCAGCGCGTCACGCTCCTCCTCCTCCTCGTCACGCGCGTAAATGAGTTGGCTCGCTCTAGCGCTAGAGGACTCCCCCCGTACGCGCGCGTGGCTCCGGTAGGCGTGGAGTTGCGCCTCATCGAGGAACTTGACGTAGGGGGCGAGCCACGGCGGTGGCCATAGGCCCCAGTTGGTCCACCGTCGCGCCACCCTCCGCTTGCCGCCGATGGAGCGGACAAGCTTCTTGGAAGAAGCCCACGCACGGATGCATCGACCCCACCAGCGAGCGCCTTCCACCGCCCTTGTCCCTGCCTCTATGGCCACACCTAGCCGCATCCTCCCCTCATTATCGCCATGCTGTCGCCGAGGACACAAATCTATGCGCCGAGGCACCGGAATCGCTCGCCGGAGCTATGCAAGAAGAGCAACAACAGGTTTTCTAGGGTTAGACACGGCGGAGAAGTTCAGGCCAGGACCCGTCTCCACCCCATTAGCCGGTACTAGTAGGCGGCGAGACAGGTAATTCAGAAGGCCCGTGAAAACTTACGGGCTGGGCCATTTACAGACTCCCTTAGCTCACAGGCCCAGCCTGTAACCCATTAGCCGGTACTAGTAGGCGGCGAGACAGGTAATTCAGAAGACCCGTGAAAACTTACGGGCTGGGCCATTTACAGGCTCCCTTAGCTCACAGGCCCAGCCCGTAACCCTTAAATCAACGGAAAAATACAGGATTGGGTCGTTTACGGGCTCTGTAAGAGATGCTCTCCGATATTCATTTTCGTCTGATTTACTCTCGTTAGTTATTAATTCAATATAAGTCTGCGTTTCCCTGACAGTCAGTAATCGCAGCGAGAACTTGGCAGTAAAACACCAAAGCAACGGAAAGAATTTGTCAAGAGACTGGCATTACGACCGGAGCATATCTCCCTTCGTTTTATTTCAAATCCCAGACACACGGCAGCATAGGCATCCTACAAACACACTGCAAAATTCCCTGAAAACCACGTCCAGTGGTTGGTCCGCTGGTCCACTACTTCGAAACCTACATCTTCCCTTGGCTGCCATCACCATGGCCTTCAAGCCGCCTCCTCAAGCAGCATCTGGTCAAAGTGCCACACTCCTGCATTGGATCCAAACAATGTAAGCAACCGAGAGAGAACAGGGACAACAAAAGAATGCAGCAGCATTCTGCTGAGACACTGACCATGGCCTTTGCCGACCCTTCTGAGCTGCGAGACATACTCGGAGATCTTCTTGATGGCATCGACCTTTCACATGAATTCAGGTGTTTCTAGTTAGTAATGAACAAAATAAACATACCTAAAGAGCACACATGGTGCACTGCACATATCATTCGGTGCTTGTTGAAGAGTTTTAGCGGTTTTACCTGCTCCTGAAGGAACTCACTCTCCACGAAGTCGGTCAGCTGAGGATCGTTGCACCTTGTGGCCACCTGTTAATTGGGACAAAAGTTATTTAGGTTCTGTGAGATCACATATATTGGCAATACCGAATCAATAAGGAATTCATCTGGAAAAAATGCACATCTCTTTTCTGCAATAATTTTGATGTAAGTAGGCATGGCAGAGCAACTTACACTGTGCAGGTTGTGAAGCTTCTCATTCACAAGCTTTTCAAGAGCTAGAGCCAACTCCATTGCTGAAACCACAATAAAGGCTCATGTTAAAACAAAGGATATGTGGTATATTTACACTGGCAGATGCAGTAGCCAAAGTTTATTTATCACAAGGTTCCAAGTAATAACAAATATAAAGTCAGGGAAATTATCTGTTCTGCTATCAATTAAGGATGCTGTTGCACCGCTATGTGGAAAATAAGAAGTGTCAGGTAAATTATCAGAATTTTGTAGCTTGGCCATTTTCTGTTACAACAAGTTTCAGTTCTTCTGTCTGTTGATGCATTTTAAATAAAAGCTTTCAAACAAAAACATCCAGTACACATGCTCAATAGTCCATCCATAGCTGAGCCGCACAATTTATACCCAGCAAACATTTTTGAAAGATCTGACTCATCCACATGCCATGTGTAATCACTAACCAGTTTGCATTACCCTACTTTTCCTAATCTTGGTATCACTATCTGCTGAAAGCCACGACTCACGCAACCAGATTCACTTACTAATTTTGTTCGGTAATAGTGTCCTTTTTGTTACTTTCACTAATCTAGCACAGCATGCGACCCACCGGAAACAACCCATTTTTCACATGAACAACCAACCACTCATAATCATACAATAAGCACAGCACATGCACCTGTCATGACTCATGTAACATAACTCACTGTAGACACATTCGGGATCAAAATGAAGGAAGGAGCAACTCACCATAAAGAGCATCGCCTTTCTCAGGATGGTCAAACTCCGTCAAAGGTGTCACGATGGACTGGAGTCTCACCCTCCCTCCACGTTTGTTCTGCTCAGCGGAAAAACAAGCACAGCATCAGCACATTGTACCGGCCATCAAACATATCAGTGAGAGGGGTGACAAAATTGATACCTGGTACTCCATGAGCTTCTCGGCGTGACCTCTCTCCTCGTCGCTTGATTCCTTGAAGAACCTGGGAGAGACAAAACGGCATCACAACGTTGCACTGATGGATTCGCCGAATGAAAAGACCAATTGAGGTTGTGACTGATGACTTACTTGGCAAATCCCTTGAGAGCAACGTTGTCACGGTCGAAGTAGGCGAAGAGGGAGTGGTACGCGTACGATGCATTGTACTCCACACTGCAATGACAATTTAAGGTCTTAAATCAGAATTTGCAACCATTTTGGATAAAAAATGGCCAACAGATGTCAGAACAGAGTATTCCGTTTTCTCGGATTAGTGGCAATTTTATTCTGCATACATCGATTCATATATAGAAAACACGGGCGAGACTCGGCAGAATCGAGCACCAGGGACGAAGGGGAATTTACTAGAGCAGAGCAACACTCACTTGATCTGCTCGTTGAGTGCGGCCTCGCACTCGTCGACGAACTTGTGCCTGGCGAGCGACTGGTCCTTGCCCTGGGGCACGAGGGAGAGCTCCCCCTTGAGCTCCTCGAACGGCTGGAACATGACGCCGCTCAGGACCTCCTTCCCTTTCGCCGCCGCCCTGCAGCACAGAGTCGACCCGGCGGACGACAGGGTCCCCGGCGGCACCCACACCGAACCGGCGCTCAGGCCCGCTGCAGAGAGCTGGCCAACCGCGGCGGCGGCGGCGGCGGGGGCCGGAGAGGGCGCAACCCTAGGTAGCATCTCGAACTCGGACGGCGGCGCGTGCTTGCGTTTCCGGAGTTTGCGGGAGTGGGATGGAATTGTGCGGTGGAAGGGGCAGAGGAGGAGATGGGGATAGATATAGGCGCGTGGTGTCTGCGGATCGGTCACACGTGGACGGCGACGATGGGTTTGGGGAGCGGGGGCGCGTGGGGTGCGCGTGGCGGGCGAGCGCACGGGCTGGGATATTTTGGGTTGTGCGGTGGTGGTGGAGCCCGGTGGCAGCGGAGGTGGAGCAAATTCAGCCGGTCCTGTAGGGAGAACAAACGAGCATGTCTTTACTTTAGTTTTGTGCGAAATTATTTTAGTTTTGTTATTAGTTAGAAAAGCATTAACAATAGTCTTACATATTAATCCAAGGAAAAAGGTTTCGTCCCTGGCGACGGTGAGGTTGACTGCAGCGGCTGGGATGTGCGGCACACAAGGAGCTAGCCTCGATTGCGGTTCCAGGTTTTCGTTTGAGGTCCTTAGTGCAAAATGTAAGGGCTTGTATGTATTTTTCTCCTTCTCTAAGGCATTTTTCTGTAAAATGTAATGCCACCGTTGTTAATCAATGAAGCTATATGTCCTTCAGACCGCCCCAGTTCCAAAAAATAGTATATGATGGACTGACAACACCTGCTTGTTGAAATTATCATGTTATAGTTCATAAATTGAAAGAGGTGGATATTTAGAGGAAACCTCCACTAAATCATTCAAGAATTAGACTGGACTCACCAAGACTGTTGAAGTAATCTCGCATTCCTTTGGTTCCATGGAATTCAACAGCCATCAAGATGACGAAAGCCGAAACATGAGAATATACAAACAGAAAGAAAAAACTCCAATATTTCTTTAACAATACTTTTTTGCGAAAATTCCACGAGTTTATTAATAATCATCGACGGTAGCACAAATAGGCCTAAAAGTAATAAAAATGCAAATAGGTCCATGGACCACCTAACGACGATAAACACTAGCACGACTCGAAGACGCATTGTCATCCTCACCATTCCATCATTGGACACGACAAAGCTTGTCGTAGTAAATCTTATTGTAGTAGAGAGACATGAAGAAGTCATGCTAAGGCCATACTAGAGCAGCAACCATTGTCAACGACGACATACATACTGTAGATCAGAAAAGACTCACCTGAAATCACACAAACAAACATGAAAATCGACCGGATCCCAGAAGATCCGCTAAACACATGACTCCACACGTCTCCATTAGCGCTAGACGCACCACCGGAACAAGGATACAGTGAGAAGGACCTTGTTATGATTTCAAGATATAATTGTCGCCTCACCATCTAAAAAAAAAGCAAAAAAAACAGCTTAAACGAATAACAGAAATCTCCACCGGCGAGGGACCATGGTCCGCTACACCTCTAGAGCCCTAGGGCCACCAGCGACGGAGCAGAGTTGCGTCATCACCGGCGAGGAAAATGGAACCATAGATGGTTTGTCGAGCTGTCGCACGGTCGCCTTCCTCTGGGGTCTATTTCTTTAACAATGTTACGGCAATCATATTATGCTATTATCGTGCTGACTGTGTAAGCCAGTCCTCTTTGCTAACTGTGTTGGATCCACATACGCGAAAAAAAATGTGTTGATCCAAGCCACGGGAAAGAAGCTTTGGGCGGGAGTTTTCACAGCCACAGATCCACACGCCCTTTTGAAAGTGGCAGAGAAAAATATCCCGATGTCGTGTGGCGAGCACATGCCAGACGGCCACACGTGCAAGAAAAGTTGAAGCAGGAGATAAGGTGGTACTGACGCTGGACGGCGACGGCACACGGGAAAGCCTTCTGGAGCAAACGGTCCAGACGGGTCGCAGGGCAAGAGTGCTGGAGTTTTCCTCTGCCTAGACGCTGCGCGACGTGTGGCCGGCTCACGCGGGCTCTGGACCAGATTGGCCAGGACTCTGCAACCGCAGGATGCCCTCGACGTCCTTGTCATGAAATCCACGTAGAGCTGAGCTGTATCCTCGTCGGCTCGTCGCCGTGCTCGTCCTTGCACACGCGTCTCGATCTCTCGAGGAGTCTCCTTCGTGGATGGATCATCTCGAAGCGGCTCCAGTCAAATGGTTTAATCCAGTTAGTCAAAGCACTCGTGCTAGTAGTTCGGAAAAGCGAAGATCCATTTGCTCTTTTACGCTGACTAGTGACTCCCGTGCTGTTAAGTGGATTGCTTTGATCATATTTGATCGAGATTTTTAGGATGTGTTTTAAGTTCCAGTTAGCAAACATGATTTGTATTTTCCTTGTTTAGTTCCTTACAATAGCGTCTGGTACGCCATCGTTGGGAATTAGCTTTTGTAATGCCATTGATGGGTTTTTTTTCTTTTCGAAATTCCTCTGATTTATTAATAATCATCAACAAAGAAACCTAAAAGTAATAAATACAAATCGGTCCACAAACCACTTAGAGACGACTACAAACACTAGCACGAGTCGAAGGCGCGCCGCCGTCCTCGCCCCTCCATCACCGGAGCCGGGCAAAGCTTGTCGTAGTAGAGCTTGTTGTAGTCGACGGACGGGAAGTCGTCGTGCTAAGACCCCAAAGGACCAGCGCACTAGAGCAGCAAACATCGCCATCCATAAATCGGAAGAGACTGACTTAAACTCACACCAACGAACACGAAAACGGAGTAGATCCGAGGAGATCCGCCGGACACACGAATCCACGCGCCCTCCGTCGGGGCTAAATGCACCACCGGAGCGAGGATAGGGCGGAGAGGACCTTATTCTGACTTCAAGATGTAGTCGCCGCCTCAACATCCTAAGAAATACACCGAAAAAAGACCTCAACAAAGAACGAGATACCTCCCGCTGGCGAGAGACTGTGTCCGCCACACCCCCGAGGCCCTGAGGCCACGGGAGGCAGAGTAGACGACGGCGTCGCCGGCGGGAGTACCAAACCCTAGATGGGTTTTACTCTTTCTCCACGATCGCTTTTCTTCAAGACTCCTCACAAGTATAAATTGTACTCCCTCCATCCCGGTTTACTGGGCTTATTAGGCTCAGCAGCTGCCATTGATGGGCTTTTAGCTTGCTCAAAATAGTTATATTGTGAAACAAAGGAAGTACTCCCTCCGACCCATATTAGTTGACTTGGATTTATCTAGATTCGGATGTATCTAATATAAAACATGTCTAGATACATCTGAATCTAGACAAATTCGAGTCAACTAATATGAGTCGGAGGGAGTACTAGAAAAGGGCTAACCGTAACCGTGTTTTACGAGGCAAGAAAAATGCGATTTTACGGTTCTTTTTTTTCAAAATCAGCACGTATATCTTACATGACAAATACAAATAGGATACCAAACACGAACTAAAATTTAAAATTATTAATTGTACACCACATCAATGATCCAAATTACAAAAATTGTTCAAATTAAATAATGAAACGAATAAAATCCAATACAAGAATAGGTCCCAGCACAAATAATGTTTCAAATCACACAAGAATGAATGTAAATTCAAATTAATTAAAGTCTACTATCGACCATGTAGCTACCAATGATGCTCAGTGAGGCCATGCTACAGCTGGTCATGCGTGATGAAGTTCTCGATCTCTCGGTATGTTTTAAGGAAACCTTGGATGCGATCTGCATTTCTAGTTGGCTTCACATGAGAACCCGCATGTCGTAGAAAAACACCAAGTTCAAATCCCTCTCATCCTACATTATGTCTTTTGAGCGAATTCTTGTCCTAAAAATGAGGAGGGCCTCACACAATTGCAAATTGTGCTTGCAAAACATCAAAGATTCTCTCTATGTCTTTTCGTGGCCTCTTGTGCCTTTGTAAAGTGAGTTTGCTTTTTTGTTTTGGGATTAGAGATGGTCTCTTAACAAATGTGAACCAACGAGGGTATATACCGTCGGCAAGAAAGTAGACCTTGTTGTAAGTGAAACCATTAACTGTAAAATTGCAAGCCAGGGAATCACCACTAGCTAGCCTTGCAAATAGATGAGACCTCTGCAGCACATTGATATCATTTAAAGTTCCTGGAAATCCAAAAAAATGCCAAATCCACAAGTCCACGGCTGCAACTGCTTCAAGTACAATTGTTGTATCACGGCTTTTGCCACAATATTGGTCGTGCCATGCCTTGGGGCAGTTTTTTCAAGTCCAATGTATGCAATCTATACTTCCTAGCATGCTGGGCCAACCTCTTTTCTCATTCATCGCCATCAACCTAATTGTATCCTTCTCTGTCGGAGCTCAGAGGTACACCTGATCAAAAATGTGTATCACCGCTTTGGCGAATATGCGAACACTTTCAATCATCGTATCTTCACCTATGCAAAGATACTCGTCCGCATAGTCTGCCAGAATTCCATATGCTAGCACTCGCATGGTTGCGAAGGTCTTCTGGTACGGGTTGAACCCTAGCAGGACGACAGTGTTTCTCTTTTGCCCAAGTAGCAACATTTCTTCTCGCAAACTCTCAAAATCTTGATGAAAAGAGATCGCCGCATTCGATATTGTCTACGAAAGAGGTGAGGTGGATATGTTGGTACCTCGGCTAAGTAATCTCGCATGAGCAAGTCGCAACCCAGCTTGCAGTTGCATGGGATGCAAAGGCGCGACCTTCGAGCTTAGCTTCCTATTTCTCTGGTCGTCTTCCTGCTCCTTGATGGAAAAAACAGTCACCAACATGCACTGCCGGTGGTTGGAGAGCAGTGTATCCACGTTGGAGTCGTCCGACGAGGACGAGTCGTCAAACAAGAATTGTTCTTCTGAGCTCAAATCCATACAGAAAATGAGAACAAATGGTTGAGGATCTGTGCGCAAATCTAACAACGAAATCGTAGGCACGAGGAGGAGATGTGCACCATAGTGGGGAGGATCTCCGTCGCGAGGGCCCCTCCAGCCATGCTGCGGCGAGGGATGGTGGCGGCGGGCGGCTTCTCCGCGGGAGGAATCGATGAGGCGCGCCGTGAATCGAGGGCGACGCGCGGCGGTGGTGGCGACGGCTCGCAACGGGTGGGGGATGAATGAACAGGCCATGCTAAATGTTTCGTCGCGCCAAGGGTTTCTATGGGATATGAGGGGCCGTCGGTTCGGCCTCCGAATCTAGGAATCTGCATGTTCGGTGTGTGCTTTTCTGGTCGCCCATAAAAAATTACGATTTGGCAAGTTTTACGGGATCTGCTCTAGCCGCTTTTTTCGTCCCAAACTGCAAATTGGCGGTTATTATGTGATTTTTTGCCTTTTTACGGGGTCTGCTAGAGATGCTCTAATGAGAGCACTTGTTCCTTGACGTTTACCTACAGCTAGCCAAAAACAACTACAACCAAAAAACAATGATCCGTTGATTGATCTCTCCCTCCCAGAGCATCCTCCTAGATGGCGACGTCCTTGACGACGACCCTCGAGGCTCATCCGTTGGGAAAACTTTCCCTAGAGAACTTCCTCTTTTAGAAAGCGTGGGTGCTACCAGCCCTACGGGGAGCGCAGGTCATGGGGCTACTCAATGACTCCAACCTAGCGCCCTCGAGTATCTTGGAGGTTGAATACGAGGAGAAGAAGAAAATACAAGTTCCTAATTCATCCTATGGGGTCTGGATCTCGAGGGACCAACATTTTGTGAGCTTTTTGCTCAAGGTTGTCACACCGGATGTGCTCGCCGGTCTCCTCGGATTGGAAAATGCTGCAGATGTTTGGGCCACCATCACCAACAAGTTCTCCACTGAATCCAAGGCACGGATCAGACTATTGCATGGAGCCCTCACCAACACAAAGAAACGTGACCTCACCACCCTTGTGTACATCTCCAAGATGAAGGGATTGACCTCGGAACTTGCTTCTGTGGGTGGATCATCTCTGACGAGGAACTCAAGGAGTACATGATCGCCGGCCTAGACATAGGGTACAGTGCCCTTGTCGTTTCCATTAACACCAACCCTAACACCTCCCTCGCTAACATGTGCAACCAACTCATGGACTATGATTATCAAAACCATATGCTATAAGAGTCTAGTGAGTCCATTGAGATTTTCTTGTTCATGTGCTAATGCTATCATTCACCATGGTGCTCGCCCCTGTTAGAGGGGGTGGTTATCTCCTTGGTGGTTATCGCCCTAGAAATCAAGGAGATATTGGCCGGAACTACTAGCAAGGGTATCCCCAAGTCATGCACACGGGCAACGAGACCAAGGTCGTCGTGGTAACATCCCAAAACTTAATCCAAAGTTAATCAAGATCAAATCTACCCAATTTAGGGTTAACAAAAACTTTTCCATTTAAAAATCTTTAAGCATTCATATGTGTGCGCATTTAAAATAGGAGTTGTTTTGAATTGCCATGTTTGAGTGATCTATTGATTGCAAAATGATTCTAAGGTGAATTACACATCATCTAGATCATCCCCAAGCAAATCCCAAAGAAAAAGAAATAAAAAAGAATAAATAAAGGAAATGGTCACTTTTGCCATTTTAATCACCTAGCCTACTTTGGCTATTCCTAGCACTCAATTTCAAACAGAGACAATTGTGGATCTTTGCACCCCTTGCTAGTACAAGTAGTGATGTGCCAAGGCCCACTTTGTGATCTCCCAAAAACATTTGAACTCTAATTTTAAATGACATTTGAAAATTGAATCTAGTGTATGTATCAAGATCACACTATTTCAAAAACCAACCAAATGGACTCCATTTTAAAATCCCAAGCAAACCTAGATGCTTAAGCATAAGATGAACCACTCCACCAAAAATCATCCCAAAATTTAAACATTTTGTTCTTGCGGCCATTTGATCGAACAGTTGGCAGGCAGAAAATTTCTGGCCTAACTAATACTGTTGCCAATTGATCCCTTGTCCCCCATTCAACCCTCTCTGCTCTTCCCTGTCTCCCCCAGCTCTAACCAAACCCTCACCAGCCTATCCCTTAGCCGTTTGCAGCAGTTGCGCGCCGCCCAAACTTGGTCACCGCCGGCCGAGCATGCGCAGCTCGCAACCGACCGCGCCGTGCCAAACTAGCACCACCACTAGCACCGCCTAACCCTACCGCCACAACCTGTCCACCCCACGATCACCGCTAGCCCCTGGACCACCCCAGAGCCGCACCGCCCTTTCCTCTATGCATGCAGCCAAAGCACGCTAGAGCGCGATCGCCGCCAGCACGCCACATACCACGCCTCGATACCAAATCGCGTGTGCCGCTTCGCCTTGAACCCAGCAACCCGCCAGACACGGTCGTGCACCGCCGCGCGACCCACAGTAGCCAGGAGCACCGCCTCTGTCTCCTAGAGCACGGGAAGCTCCTAACCAATTGCCACCGCCCCTAGCCAAGTCATTGCGTCGTAGCTGACCGCTAGCACACCGCCCACCATCCGCCTACCTCGTCCACACCGGTAGCCCCCTGTATCGCCGTCACCGACGAGCCGCGCCCATTCCTCACTGCCTCACCATCGAGCCTATATAAGGAGGCCTCCCCAGCACCATTTCTTCACACCATCTCACTCCCCTCTCTCCACTGACCATTTCCCCTCTCTCATCGAAGCCGCTCGAGCAGCACATCGCCGGAATTCCGCCGGAGGTAGCTGCTGTAGAGGAGGAGACGTGGTCGTCGATTTCGTCCACCTCAGCCCCTGCCGCGCCTTCGCCTGAGCTCGTCGTCATCCACCAATTCGTTTGCCCACCTCGTCACACTAGCTGGAGCCCTGGTATGTCCCCAGTAGACCCCCACCGATCGCGTAGGGTTCAGTCTCGCCGGCGACGAGTCCGTCGTCAACGACGACCGTGGACCGTAGATCTTGTTCTAATCGTGTGGTTATTATCGCCCCGTACCGCTTCGGGTTTTAAGTACCGCTGGCATGCGGGACCAGCCTGTCAATCGCCCTCTCGCCGCTGAGCGTCACTGGGCCGGCCCATTTACTTTCCCGCGCTGACACAGTTAATTCAAATTAGGATTTTTCTATTTAGACTTAAAATCAATTTTGTCCCTTAGTTCAAAAATCAATTCAGAGAGTTATACAAATCCAAAGTGAGTGATTCCAATTTTGTTGGAAAGCTAATGAAAATATCTATCTAAGCCCGTTGGATTTAAATCCATTAGATTTCGAGATCTCTCCTAGTAAAAATAACAAGACAGAAGCTTTTGCACATTCAAACATTTTTATAAAGTCAACCATAATAGCATTTGAGTTGATTCTAACTCTCAAAAATCACATTTAACCATACCTATTTGAATATGTAATAATATTAAGGTTTACATGCAGTGAGTTTGGACTAGTACCAAAATAATGCTATATAGGCATTTCTAGTCACTTTAAATCATTAAATATTAAACTTAAACTTACTAAAATGCGATCCAACCTTTAAATCACATTCCCATATGTTAGAATATGTGGTGATGAGTTGTGTCCACATGATCCCATATTTTAATTGGAGAATATTAAATCTTAGTTATTTTTCAATGAGTAGAAATTACTTTTTTCAAATAAAACGAATGAAGCTAGTTAATTAAACCTTATGATGCTTGTGATGATAATAGATCATCAAATGTGCGCCTTAGTGTGCTAAGTAGACTAGTTAAGTATTGTTTGGTGATTGTGTATCCCGTATGTATTTATAGAAGATAGTACCGACCAAGCTTTCGAGGAGGAGGAGTTCTACCAAGAGGAGGAGGAAGAAAACTTCAACCACTGCAGCAACCAAGGTAAGCTATTGTTAGCAAGCTAGAATTAAGCTAGATAACCTAAGCAAGATGCATTGGGCATGCTTTGATTATACCACTTTGACTATTACCTACGTCAAGTTTTATTTCCAAGCTTTACTTTCTTTACTTTATTAAAGTCCTTTACTTGTTTAAAGGTAGCATAAAAGTATAAAACTTGACCTATCTAGTTAGATTTAGATGTCAATCTATGGCATGAGATTGAGATTAGCACCCCATATTAGTGAACACTCTTAACTTAGTAGTTTAGAGCTAAACCAAAACTTGATTCACTTTAGATGAGAATACTTGGTGAAAATGAATTGTGAAAACCTTGGAATGATGAGTAATTCTATTGAGATGGTTTGACATGTGTGAGAAACACAAATGGTTTATGATGATGAAAATGTTGAGGCATGAGCCTTAGCCCTTTTACAAAACTGATGGTTGGGTTCGGATGCGATACCATTACAATTTTACCGTACAACCACAATACCTGAATTAGGTAAGGCTTAGCTAGAAGTTTATATGCATTAGTATTAGTTCCCTCGCGGGAGAGGTTTGAGCTGAGGCTACCTCTCAATGTTGTCGACCTATGCAGTGCCCAAGATGACAGATGGTCATGGTTGGGAGGCCATACTCATAGGAGAGGTGCTTATACTAGGGTGTGTAAAGGAAAGGTTATGTTTGATTATCTGCATACTAAGTATGATGATTCAGGGTTATCCCTGACAGATGTATCGAATCTTGTGGTGAAAGTATGCCACCTCTGCAGAGTGTCAAACTGTTGGAGTGGCCATATTGTTCCGTTGTCAGATGTTTTCAAAACAACTTATGAAATGAATTGTGACATGACTTGACCATAATAGAGTTGTGACTATGACAATTAAGTTCCCACTTAGGTGATTGCAAACTTTATTTTATCTTTCTTTGTTTCTGAACTCAGCTTAGGTTTCAAAGTTAACTTTACAAATGAACTTAGAGTTAGCATTCCTACTAGAACTACCTTACTTGTTAGTGATAGTTTTCAAGTACTTAAGGAGTACTCATGGCTTTTGTCCCTGGCTATTCCCGTGGCCAGACTATGAAGGATACTACCAAGATGAAGAACAATAGGACGGATATGATAACTAGGACTATCTTCCATCGTCAGCATTGCCTGTGCCCTTGAAGATGGACCCCACCACTACGCTTATTATTTATTCCGCTGCTTGTTGTATTAAGATTGGATCATGAGATCCTTTATTCGTGTAAGACCTTATTATGGTTTGTAATGGATGATGTACTGTGATATCCAATCTGTTATGTCTCGCAAAAATGGGAATCCTGGGATTGCGATGTATGACATAATAGGCATCTGGGATTAAAAATCCAGGTGTTGACAAGTTGGTATCAGAGCCATCCTGACCATATATAGGAGACCCTAGTTAGAATGGACGTCCGAACAAAAACTTAGCTTCAAAAACCAAAGTGAGTATTTATGAAAACTATTCCCTCTCTTACCCTTGGGAATTATTTCTCTCAAAAAAAATCATGTTCCTCCAAATTCTTACATTACTACATAAAATTTTGACACACTTGATCACTTCACTAACTTTCTCATCCTCAATTCTTATAGATGGAAACTCAGTTCAGCGAGTTCTACCAGTTGGGCAATGGAGGCCAGCTGATCTTCGAGAGGGATCTTGATGCACTATTAGAGTACTTGGGACGCCCGCATCCAGAGTTTCTTGGAGCTCAACTTCCTAGTCACCGCTGATGAGGCAAGATAGAAGCACCAACGTCCGGGAGAATCCGGTTCTCCGTGAGAGAGAACAACTGGCTAGATGGATTAGCCAGGGCAATGCATGAAGCTCTCGCACATTTGTGTGCCATGAGTGTCAACCAAATCCAAGGAACCCGCTTTGCTCACTATGCAAGGCGTGACTTTATGGGAATGCCCATGGAGATGCCAAGTCACCCGGAGTTGAAGCGTCAAGTGGAGAACCTTGACTTCCTGATGTACAAAAGACATAAGGAGTTGGACAATGCTCAGGAGTTCGCCAACCACAATCTCGCCATTGTCGCCCAGAAGGCCCAGATTTTCTCACTGCTCGTCAAGGATCGTCAGTCTCTTCGCCGTCAACATGCAAAGAAGGACCACACAATCGACCGTCTTCGCAAGAAGGTGGCCGACCTCGAGAGGACCATCAAGGAGCAAGAAGCTCAGCTTGCAGCAAAAGAAGAAGAAGAGGAAGGTGAAGACATCCAGGGAGATATGGACTCTTACCTCGGCAATGATGATGACTTTCTGGAGGAGGATGCCGTGGACTTCTACACCGACGATGATGACTCTGACTTCATCGATGATGAGTAGATGCACTAGAGCACTATCGTAGCATGAGGAGTATCGGTCCCATTGTATCGTAGCTTACAGAATGGTTCTAAAAAACATTTGTTTCCCTTTGTTGTTGTGGTGTGTGTGTGTTTGTATCGTGTGCTTTGCTTGAATGAATGAGATGAAGTTAGTTGCAAAACCCGAGTCAAACTCAAAGTTTTAGCTTTGAAATAAAAACCATGAACCTTAGAACTTTCCCTCTTGCCCCTTTATCTATCTCAATCTTCAGATGACTCGTGGAAACCCCGGAGGGAGTAGCTCATCGCAGGACCCAATGCTGCAGATTATGCAGATGCTAGTTGTAGACCGTGAAGCTAGCAGGGCAGAGCGCCAAGCCAACCTAGCAACACTACAGCAGATCGCCCATATGGCCCAAAACAACCAAGGCCATGGAAATCAGGATCATCAAGGATCAAAACTGAAGAACTTCCAGAATACCAATCCCCTAATCTTTAGCACTTCGGAGAACCCACTAGATGCTGATGACTGGTTGTAGACAATGGAGAACAATTTAGAAGTAGCCAGAGTTGATGACAACGAGAAAGTTCTTTTTGCCACCCACTACTTGGCAGGAGATGCAAGAGCATGGTGGAACAACACCCGCACAATGAACCATGGTCAAGTGATGACATGGGAAGCCTTCAAAATCAAGTTCAGTCGCACCCACGTGCCACTAGGTCTAGTCACCAGAATGAGGGATGAATTCAGAGAGCTGAAGCAAGGCAGAATGACTGTAGTGGAGTACCGTGACAGATTCTTGTCCCTAGCCAGGTATGCACCTGATGAGATCAACATAGAGGCCAAGAAGAAGGAGAGATTCCTAAATGGCTGCATGATGAGATGCAGATGGTTCTCGTCAACATCCGTTTCGAGGATCTCGAAGAGCTAGTCGACTCTACCATTCAGATGGAAGGGAAGATCAACCAGGCAAACGACAATCGCAAGTGTCGTATGATGCACCAAGCTGGATCCAACAGTCACCAGAAGTACCGTCCTAACCCTTCTGCGGGATATGCACCAAGGAACAACCGACCCCCAATGTCTCGTCCAAGCTACCCCAACCGTAGCGGAGGCAATATGAAGTCCGGAGGAAACAACAATCACCCCGGCAACACCGGCAATTTCAACCATGCACCTCCCAAGAGCAGCAACAACAACAACACTGCACCCAGAACTGGAAGCAATGCTGTGCCCGTGGCAGCAAAAGACAAGTCTCAGATCACTTGTTTCGAGTGTGGAGTGAAGGGTCACTATTCCGATGAGTGCCCCAAGAAGATTGCCGCCACTGCCAATGTGAATGCCCCAGCTCAACAACAGCGTCGTGTTCAACCAGGAAGAAGATTCACCCTACGGAACCCTCACAACCGCAACGGCCGTCTCTTCCACATGAATGCCAAAGAAGCCCAAGAAGCGCCAGATGTAGTGCTGGGTATGTTTTCTGTCAACTCAGTTTTAGCCAGAGTGTTGTTTGATTCTGGAGCATCGCACTCATTTGTCACCGAAGATTTTGCATGCACTAGTAAGATTCACCCAACCCATTTGAAGCATGTCATGATAGTTCAAATCCCTGGTTCAACTACAAAAGCTAGAAAAATTTGCAAAGCTGTACCTATCAGAATACATGGGATAGATTTTTATGCCAATCTAGTAGTACTTGGAACCAAAGGTTTGGAAGTAGTACTTGGTATGGATTGGATGCCAAAGCATAAAGGATTGATTGACTGTGCCAAGAAAGCCATCACCATGACCAGTAGCTCTGGAGTCTCAGTAGAGCATATATCTGAAACCTTACCCCGTCAATTCAAGTGCAACAAGAGTCTAGCCCTACCCACCATAGACCAAGTCAGAGTAGTCTGTGAATACCCCGACGTGTTCCCAGATGAATTGCCAGGTATGCCCCCGGATAGGGATATTGAGTTCATTATTAAACTAATCCCCAGAACCGGACCCATAGCCTAGAGACCCTATAGCATGAACCCCTCAGAGTTAGTGGAATTGAAGAAGCAGTTGGACGCTATGCTGGCAACAGGTTTGATTCAACCAAGCGCATCGCCGTGGAGATCGCCAGTGTTATTCGTCGACAAGAAAGATGGAGGCAACCGGTTGTGCACAGATTACAGAAAGCTGAATGACGTCACCATCAAGAACAAGTACCCTTTGCCAAAGATAGAGGATCTATTTGATCAGTTGACTGGAGCAAATGTGTTCTCTAAGATTGATCTTAGGACTGGTTATCACCAACTTAAGATTCGTGCAACGGATATTCCGAAGACCGCCTTTACTACTCGTTATGGTTTATACGACTATACGGTCATGTCTTTTGGATTAACCAATGCCCCTGCTTATTTCATGAATCTCATGAATAAGATCTTTATGAATTTTCTAGACAAGTTTGTCGTTGTGTTTATCGATAATATCCTTATCTACTCCAAGTCAGAAGAAGAGCATGAGCAACATTTGAGAATCATCCTTGAAACCCTTAGAGAGCATCAGTTGTATGCCAAGTTCAACAAATGTGAGTTTTGGCTGAAAGAAGTAGGATTCCTAGGACATATTGTGTCTGCCGGAGGAGTCGCTATTGATCCCACCAAGATCAGAGATGTCGAAGCATGGGAAGCCCCAACCACTCAAACCCAAGTCCGTGCATTTCTCGGATTAGGGGGATACTACCGCAAGTTTGTCGAAGGATTTTTGAGCATAGCAAGACCCATGACCCAATTGATGAAGAAGGACAAGAAATTTGAATGGACTAACAAATGTGAAGCAAGTTTCCAGGAGCTGAAGAAGAGATTGATTTCAGCCCCAATATTGATCATGCCAGATATCAAGAAGCCGTTTGATGTGTATTGTGATGCATCCAAGATTGGTCTCGGATGTGTATTGATGCAAGAAGGGAAAGTCATCGCGTATCTATCTCGACAACTGAAGCAGCATGAGCATAACTATCCGACCCACGATCTTGAGTTAGCAGCCGTAGTTTTGGCATTGAAGACATGGCGTCATTATCTTATGGGTAATCGCTACGAGATTTACTCGGACCACAAAAGCTTGAAGTATATTTTCACTCAGAAGGAGCTGAATATGAGGCAACGGAGATGGATAGAGTTAATAAAGGATTATGACCTTGACATTCACTATCACCTCGGCAAAGCCAATGTGGTAGCGGATGCTCTTAGCAGATTGCCATGTAGGCTAAACACCATGATCAAGGAGAAGCAACCCAGTTTGTATGAGGAGTTGGAGCAGTTTAGGACTGAGCTAGTTAGCAAAGGATTTTTAGCTAGCATTGAACTTCAACCCACTTTGATCCGCCAAATCAAGGAAGCCCAGAAGGGAAATGAAATTATCGACGGAATCAAACGTCGTATTGGTACAGGAAAGGTACCTAGATTCACCGAAGACAAAGAAGGAGTTATGTGGTACAAAGGCCGTATTTGTGTGCCAGCAAATTCGGAACTGAAGCAAGTTATCATGCAAGAAGCTCATTATACTCTTTATTCTATCCACCCTGGAGGAATGAAGATGTATCAGGATTTGAAAGAGCAATTCTGGTGGCACAAGATGAAAAGAGAAATCGGAGGCTACATCACCAAGTGTGATATCTGCCAGAGAGTCAAAGCGGAACATTAGAGACCCGTAGGACTATTGCAACCATTGCAGATTCCGAAATGGAAATGGGATTCCGTCGGAATGGACTTTATCACCGGTTTGCCTACTTCTAGTAGGGGAAATGACTCAATCTGGGTCATCATTGATAGACTGTCCAAGGTAGCTCACTTTATACCTGTCAAGACAACCTACCAGAGTTCGAAGCTAGCAGAGTTGTACATTGCTAGAATTGTTAGTCTACATGGAACCCCCAAGACCATAGTATCAGATCGAGGAACCCAATTTACCTCGAGATTTTGGCAGAAAGTCCAAGAAGGATTAGGAACCAAGTTGAATTTCAGCACAACTTATCACCCGCAAACTGATGGACAGACTGAAAGACTCAACCAAATCCTAGAAGATATGTTGAGAGCTTGTGTGTTAGAGTATGGATCAAAATGGGAAGATTGCCTGCCTTTCGTAGAATTCTCATATAACAACAGTTATCAAGCCAGTTTGCAAATGGCACCATTTGAGTTCCTATACGAAAGAAAGTGTCGTACCCCTTTAAATTGGTCGCAAGTAGGAGAGAGTCAGATTTTTGGACCCGACATTCTCCGAGAAGCCGAAGAGAAGGTTCACAAAGTCCGTGAGCACCTCAAGACCGCTCAATCCAGACAGAAGAGTTATGCTGACAACCTGACTTTCAATGTTGGAGATTTCGTGTATCTCAAGGTTTCGTCATTGAAAGGAACCCAACGTTTTAGTCTGAAAGGAAAGTTAGCCCCTAGATATATCGGGCCCTTCAAGATTCTGAACCACCGAGGAGAAGTATCTTATCAACTGGAACTACAAGAGGAGATGTCAGCCATCCACAATGTGTTCCATATCTCGTTACTTCGCAAATGCCAAGAAGTGCCGGAGAAAACCAAAGTGTTCAAAAACATCGATCACCGAGCTGTTGATATCAACAAGGATCTGACATATCGTGAAGTGCCCATCCGTATCCTAGAGGAAGCCTACAGAACCACCAGGAACCGGAGTATCAAATTTCTCAAGATTCAATGGAGCAACCATACCGAAGAAGAATCTCTTTAGTTCCTAGTTTTCTTTCTTAAATCTCGGGACGAGATTTTGTTTAAGGGGAGAAGGTTTGTAACATCCCAAAACTTAATCCAAAGTTAATCAAGATCAAATCTACCCAATTTAGGGTTAACAAAAACTTTTCCATTTAAAAATCTTTAAGCATTCATATGTGTGTGCAGTTAAAATAGGAGTTGTTTTGAATTGCCATGTTTGAGTGATGTATTGATTGTAAAATGATTCTAAGGTGAATTACACATCATCTAGATCATCCCCAAGAAAATCCCAAACAAAAAGAAATCAAAAAGATTAAATAAAGGAAATGGTCACTTTTTAATCACCTAGCCTACTTTGGCTATTCCTAGCACTCAATTTCAAACAGAGACAATTATGGATCTTTGCACCCCTTGCAAGTACAAGTAGTGATGTGTCAAGGCCCACTTTGTGATCTCCCAAAAACATTTGAACTCTAATTTTAAATGACATTTGAAAATTGAATCTAGTGTATGTATCAAGATCACACTATTTCAAAAACCAACCAAATGGACTCCATTTTAAAATCCCAAGCAAACCTAGATGCTTAAGCATAATATGAACCACTCCACCAAAAATCATCCCAAAATTTAAACATTTTGTTCTTGCGGCCAATTGATCGAACAATTGGTAGGCAGAAAATTTCTGGCCTAACTAATACTGTTGCCAATTGATCCCTTGTCCCCCATTCAACCCTCTCTGCTCTTCCCTGTCTCCCCCGGCTCTAGCCAAACCCTCACCATCCTACCCCTTAGCCATTTGCAGCAGTTGCGCCGCCCAAACTTGGTCACCGCCGACCGAGCATGTGCAGCTCGCAGCCGACCGCGCCATGCCAAACCAGCACCGCCACTAGCACCGCCTAACCCTACCGCCACTCACTGTCCACCCCACGATCACCACTAGCCCCTGGACCACCCCAGAGCCACACCGCCCTTTCCTCTCTGCGTGCAGCCAGAGCACGCTAGAGCGCGATCACCGCCAGCACGCCACAAACCACGCCTCGACACCAAATCACGTGCGCCGCTTCACCTTGAACCTAGCAACCCGCTAGATACGACCGTGCACCACTACGCGACCCACAGTAGCCAGGAGCACCGTCGAGCACCACCCCTGTCTCCCAGAGCGCGGGAAGATCCCGACCAATTGCCACTGCCCCTAGCCAAGCCATTGCGCTGTAGCTAACAGCCAGCAGACTGCCCACCGTCCGCCTACCTCGCCCACGCCGCTAGCCCCCTGTATCGCCGTCACCGACGAGCCGCGCCCATACCTCACGGCCTCACCGTCGAGCCTATATAAGGAGGCCTCCCCAGCACAATTTCTTCATACCATCTCACTCCCCTTGCTCCAATGACCGTTTCCCCTCTCTCGCCGGAGCCGCTCGAGCAGCACATCGCCGGAATTCCGCCGAAGGTAGCCGCTGTAGAGGAGGAGACGTGGTCGTCGATTTCATCCACCTCAGCCCCTGCCACGACTACGCCTGGGCTTGCCGTCGTCCACTAGTTCGTTTGCCCGCTTCGCCGCACTAGCTAGAGCCCTGGTACGTCCCCAGTAGACCCCCACCGACCGCGTAGGGTTCAATCTCGCTGGCAACGAGTCCGTCGTCGACGACGATCGTGGACCGTAGATCTTGTTCTAATCGTGTGGTTATTATCGCCTCGTACCGCTTCGGGTTTTAAGTGCCGCTAACATGCGGGACAAGCCTGCCAGTCGCCCTCTGCGCCGGTAAGCATCACTGGGCCGGCCCATTTACTTTCCCGCGCTGACCCAGTTAATTCAAATTAGGATTTTTCTATTTAGACTTAAAACCAATTATGTCCCTTAGTTCAAAAATCAATTCAGAGAGTTATACAAATCCAAAGTGAGTGATTCCAATTTTGTTGGAAAGCTAATGAAAATATCTATCCAATCCCGTTGGATTTAAATCCTTTAGAGTTAGATATCACTCCTAGTAAAAATAACAAGACAGAAGCTTTTGCACATTCAAACATTTTTATAAAATCAACCATAATAGCTTTTGAGTTAATTCTAACTCTCAAAAATCATATTTAACTATACCTATCTGAATATGTAATAATATTAAGGTTTACATGAAGTGACTTTGGACTAGTACCAAAATAATGATATATAGGCATTTTTAGTCACTTTAAATCATTAAATATTAAACTTAAACTTATTAAAATGTGATCCAACCTTTAAATGACGTTCCCATATATTTGAATATGTGGTGATGACATGTGTACACATGATCCCATATTTTAATTGGAGAATATTAAATCTTAGTTATTTTTCAATGAGTAGAAATTACTTTTCTACAAATAAAAGGAATGAAACTAGTTAATTAAACCTTATGATGCTTGTGATGATAATAGATCATCAAATGTGTGCCTTAGTGTGCTAAGAAGACTAGTTAAGTATTGTTTGGTGAGTGTGTATCCCGTATGTATTTATAGAAGATAGTACCGACCAAGCTTTCGAGGAGGAGGAGTTCTACCAAGAGGAGGAGGAAGAAAACTTCAACCACTGCACCAACCAAGGCAAGCTATTGTTAGCAAGCTAGAATTAAGCTAGATAACCTAAGCAAGATGCATTGGGCATGCTTTGGTTATACCACTTTTACTATAACCTACCCCAAGTTTTATTTCCAAGCTTTACTTTCTTTACTTTATTAAAGTCCTTTACTTGTTTAAAGGTAGCATAAAAAGTATAAAACTTGACCTATCTAGTTAGATTTAGATGTCATTCTATGGCATGAGATTGAGATTAGCACCCCATATTAGGGAACACTCTTAACTTAGTAGTTTAGAGCTAAACCAAAACTTGATTCACTTTAGATGGGAATACTTGGTGAAAATGAAATTGTGAAAACGTTAGAATGATGAGTAATTCTATTGAGATGGTTTGACATGTGTGAGAAACACAAATGGTTTATGATGATGAAAATGTTGAGGCATGAGCCTTAGCCCTTTTACAAAACTGATGGTTGGGTTCGGATGCGATACCTTTACAATTTTACCATACAACCACAATACCTGAATTGGGTAAGGCTTAGCCAGAAGTTTATATGCATTAGTATTAGTTCCCTCGCGGGAGAGGTTTGAGCTGAGGCTACCTCTCAATGTTGTCCACCTATGCAGTGCCCAAGATGACAGATGGTCATGGTTGGGAGGCCATACTCATAGGAGAGGTGCTTATACTAGGGTGTGTAAAGGAAAGGTTATGTTTGATTATCTGCATACTAAGTATGATGATTCAGGGTTATCCCTGACAGATGTATCGAATCTTGTGGTGAAAGTATACCACCTCTGCAGAGTGTCAAACTGTTGGAGTGGCCATACTGTTCCGTTGTCAGATGTTTTCAAAACAACTTATGAAATGAATTGTGACATGACTTGACCATAACAGAGTTGTGACTATGACAATTAAGTTCCCACTTAGGTGATTTCAAACTTTATTTTATCTTTCTTTGTTTCTAAACTCAGCTTAGGTTTCAAACTTAACTTTACAAATGAACTTAGAGTTAGCATTCCTACTAGAACTACCTTACTTGTGAGTGATAGTTTTCAAGTACTTAAGAAGTACTCATGGCTTTTGTCCCTGGCTATTCCCGTGGCCAGACTATGAAGGAGACTATCAAGATGAAGGACAGCAGGACGGCTATGATAACTAGGACTATCTTCCATCGTCAGCATTGCATGTGCCTTTGAAGATGGACCCCACCACTATGCTTATTATTTATTCCGCTGCTTGTTGTATTAAGACTGGATCATGAGATCCTTTATTCGTGTAAGACCTTATTATGGTTTGTAATGGATGATGTACTGTGATATCCAATCTGTTATGTCTCGTAAAAATGGTAATCCTGGGACTGTGATGTATGGCATAACAGGCATCTGGGATTAAAAATCCGGGTGTTGACATTCGCCCACCACGTCGCGCACATGTACAGCAAGAAGGCCACCGCCCACGTCAAAAGGGTGTCCATCACATGTCATTTCCACATCAATATATCATATGCCAAATTTGTAAAAAATATGGGGTCACTGCAAGTGAGTGTTGGTGACGATATGTTGATGATGATGACTTGCCTCCTAAGGAGAAAGGTGTTCACATTGCCTCTTATGGCATTGATACCAATTGGTACATGGACACGAGTGCTATGAATCATCTCACTGCCGAATTAAGCAAGCTATCCACTCATGAGCACTAGCCAAAAAAGCATAGGATATGTTGCTCTTTTAAAGTGCCTAATACAATGTTCACCGGGAAAAATAACTACCAAACCATTGTAAGAGTAATCTATTAATGAGTAATCACCATCTATAAGACTGGGATAACACTAAGAAAGAGCATAAAGCAAAAATCTAGGCCACATTCCCATGACACATGCTTGTGACCAAGATCCAGTTAAATACCCAAAGGTCTATAAATATATGAACCAATTAATAGTTAAATCTTCACAAGAACTGAGCGATAAAAAACAGAAACTATAGCGGGTAAGAATAAAGATCATCACATAGTAGTAGAGGGTAGCTATAAAAGGACATCACTTTAAGAGGATGCAACTTAACAAACTTTAGTAAGGGATAAAAATAACAACCTGAATCTCATCGTCATCAAGAACATCACGAATGCTACCATGTATGCCTCTACTAACCTGGGCAGATTCATAGTCGCCTTTCTCCAAACCTTTGCCTTGCTATTTCATTAGCAATAGAATTCCAATAATATCTCATTTAACGAACCAAAGTCACTAACAAGTTTCTTTTAAAGTACACATCCATATGAGTGTAAATAGATATGAGAGTTATTAAAATATTTAAGGGATTTCTATTGTCGTACCCTCGGTTCATTAGTTGTACTCAGTTTTCTCGAGTCGCTTAACTTTTCCTTCCTTTTGCCCATCTCCTTGTACAAAACTCTCACACGGTCTGAAAACTCGCACTCCATCAGTCTTGCCGTTACGTGTTGACAAGTGGGGCCATGTTCAGTCGGGTCCCTTAGTGGACCCTCGCCATTACGTGCTGACAAATAGGGCCACGTTCTGTCGGGTCCTGTAGTGGACCCTTGCCGTCACATGCTGACAAGTGGGGCTGCGTTCAGTCGGTTCTCGTAGTCGATACCTCTCTCCACTTATCCATGTCAGCATCAGACCCACAATTTATCCACGTAAGCGCCGGACCCACAACTTATCCAGGTTAGCGTTGCAAGATGGGACCCCGAGCCAGTCCCGCACCCGTGCCATTACCTCCTATTTATTCTTCTTCTCCAGCGACGGCGGTCCTTTGTCTAGCTTCATTTTCATATAGTGAAATTTAATGCATATATAAAAATTATACAAAAATTATACACCTTTAAACTCTTTGAAATCGCACTTAGGATATGATAATATTGTGCTAATAAAATACTGATCATTTATCATTTCCATGAAGTGAAATATAATGCATAAACTTGTGTATACGAAAATTATAAATATTTGAACACTGTGCAATGGCACTTAATACGTGATAATGATGTGCTAACAAAATTTTGAGAGATTATCATTTTCTCCCCCATTTTCAATGAGTGGAATGTAATGCTTGCATATACAAAAATTATACACATTTGAACTCTTTGAAATTACTCTTAATACGTGATAATGTTGTGCTAAGAAAATGTTGAGAGATTATTATTTTCATAGTGTGAAATGTAATGCACAAACTTGGATATGCGAAAATTATAAACCTTTAAACACTTTAAAATCGCACTTAATACGTGATAATGATGTGCTAACAAAATTTTGAGAGATTATCATTCTCTCCCACATTTTCATAGAGTGGAATGTAATGCATAAACTTGCATATACGTAAATTATACACATTTGAACTCTTTGAAATCGTACTTAATACTTGATAATGGTGTGCTAAGAAACTCTTGAGAGATTGTCATTTTCATATAGTGGAATATAATACATAAACTTGCATATACGAAAATTATACACCTTTGAACTCTTTAAAATCGCACTTAGGACATGATAATGTTGTGCTAATAAAATCCTGATCATTTATCATTTTCATGGAGTGAAATATAATGCATAAACTTGCGTATACTAAAATTTTAAACCTTTCAACACTGTGAAATCACACTTAATAACGAGATAATAATGTGCTAACAAAATTTTGAGAGATTATCATTTTCTCCCCATTTTCATAGAGTGGAATGTAATGTATAAACTTGTGTATACAAAAATTATACACATTTGAAATCTTTGAAATCACACTTAATATGTGATAATATTGTGCTAAGAAAATGTTGAGAGATTATCATTTTCATATAGTGGAATATAATGCACAAATTATACACCTTTGAACACATTCCCTTCAAATTCATTTGTTTATGGAGTTAAAGTACCGGTGGCAAACTCGTTATTTTGCATGGATAGAGGGATGCCCCCGACAGATTAGGGGTTATATTGTCCGCTAGATCACAAAGGATCAACGGTTGGTGGGTACGATCCGCGTGATAACTGTCTCAACCAATTAGAGCGTAACAGCCAAGATGAGCACATGTGTGAGAGATTGTGAATAAGAGAAGGAAAAACTGAGTAGAACTTAAGAACCAAGGGCAAAACTGAGCAGAACTTAAGAACCAAGGGCAAACATGACAAAGGGATTCAAATAGAAAATAGAAAGAGGTTTAAAAAATAGAAAATGCATATTTTATACAATAAAATATATCTTGGCATACATCAAACTATTTGCAATTCAAATATATACCAGTTTGATAATTATTGCCTCATTTGGACAAACTATGTTTTGGGGAGGGCTATTTTGAGAAGAGGCTTGAGTCGAAAGCCATGAACCTTCATACATAGTAGGTGATTTGACAAGTGCTGATTTAGGTTAAAACTTTATTTATATACATTTCTTATGGTGGCAGGCCACATAATAAGGCTCTCTGGGTAGATGCCACTATGTTTTGATCTTTTTGAATTTTTTGTGCATAAAATGACTCAGTTAGCTAGCCAAAACCCATTCGCTGACCAACCACCGTAGGGTAAAACTGATTATATTGCACACGGCAGTGTTAGTACTGGAGGGCAAAACTGAATACAACCAAACTGTCAGTGTTACACTCGAGGCCAAAATTGAACACAACTAAGTCGCTAGGTTAGACACGAGCGAAAAAACGTGACTCACGGTATACGTGTGCGGTGCACGGGGCGGTAGCGGACATGTGTGGCCATGCACGGTGTAGTAGCGTACGCAGTTACGTGGTGCACGGTGGTGCAATGAAACGTTGCTTCCCTTCTCCTTTATAGAGGCCTCCTCACTCTCACTCATCACTCACTCGCTCACTCAACCGTCTCCACTGTCCCATCACCTTCTCCAAACCCCCAAGAAAACCCCAACCACGCCGGCGATGGAGAAGAATGATGTGGTGGCCATCAGCGCCTCCAAGGCCACCGCCGAGGAGGCCCTCGTCCCCGTACAGGCCCCCGTCGAGGCATCAAAGACAGCCACCATCCCCGTCCAGACCCCCGTCCCCGCTTCCGTGGGAGCCGCCGGCGAGGAGGCCCCCACCGGTCTCGGGCAGATCCTGCTCGGTTGGGACCCCTACGAGGAGGTTGATTACATAAGGCCGAAGAACCCCTACGACACAAGCATCGCCGACCCATGGTTGGAGGTAACCAGGGTTTTCTCCCCTTCCCTTGTTCTTCCCCCATTCCCATCGTTGGATGCTAGATCGAATGTTATTAGGGTTCGGTTGTTCGTATTTTTACAGTAGCTAATCCTCTTGTGTTAGATCTCGTATTTCGATGAATCCCCCTATTCGTATTTCGATGATTCCCCTATTTGTATTTGAATCTCCCTATTCAAATGTTGGGATCAGTATTCAATTTGGTTTGAGATTTGGGGAATAATCAGGGGATCTCAATCGGTTAATTCATGTCCTTATTGCACTCTACTATTTTTTCTAATAGGAGGATAGCAGCGATGTCCGCAGCGACGACGAGTCCGAGGACACCAAGACTCGTCATGTGCTGAGGAGGCTGAAGTCTGGCCAATACGACAACTTCTTCGCCGGCGATGTCTACAGGTGCCCCTTCTGCACCACTAGGAGGCTCCGCGCCACCGACTTCAACTCCCTCATGAAGTATGCCGAGAACGCGAGGACCTGCGGCGAGTCCGTGAACGTCCATGGCTTCAGAGCCAAGCACCAAGCGCTCGGTCTTCACCTCCGCAACCTCTAGAAGGTGGCCATCGAGGAGGGTCACATGCTCCCGATCAAGCCCAAGACATCCAAGGTCAAGGGACTAGGCAGTAAGAAGTGGAGGAGGCGCTAGAGGGAGGAGGCGGAGGCCATGAGGGACCACTGATCTTGTGACGCTGCTGCTGCTGCTGCTGTAAAGCAGCTTTTTTTGTCTTGTCTGTGTTGAACTTGTCCGCTGCTACTGATGAGCAGCTTAATTGTCGAACCTCGTTAAGTACCGTACTATATATCCTATATTAGCTACTTTATCTACATCTACTTTGTTTACTGAATTTATTTATGTTGCTGGTTAGATTTGCTGCTCTAGCTTTGCTACTAGATTGGAGAAAAACGAGGGTCAAAAGGAACAATGAATGAAGAGGGAAGCTGCTCTAGATTCACTACTTTTTGGACAAAAAAACACAACTGTTAGCGAGAGAGAGGGGAAAAGGCGCTCTTAAAAGCCAATCATAAAAATAACAAAAAAAAGAAAACTTTCAATTTAGACGACAGGACGCACATAACCACCAAACATGCCCCACATGGTCCACATCACGTCCCCCATAACGCGTTTCCAAGAAACCGGTCCTACGCAGTCCCATGTGGCACGTCCCCACACGTCAGCATAATGCGTTCCTGACCAAACGGCCCCACGTGGTCCCAGACCGTGCGGCCCCACACGTCAGCCAACGGTCAACCTGATGACAGCCGGTGTTTGAGCTCTTAGATGAGTTTTCGAGAAGGAGAGGAGCAAAAGTGAGGAAAAATTAAACGGCTGGAGAAAACTGAGTACAACTAACGACAGGGACACGAAAATAGAAATCCCAATATTTAAATCCTAGATGTGAGCAACAAAATTGATACGTGGGTGATCTTTGGAACGGCAAAATATAAATCCATGTCTTTCTCTCAATTATTCAACTCATGCATGATTCTTATGACAAGTGTAAACCCTCGTGCTAAGGTTCATCTTGAGTCCTACAACAACAATACCATATTGTCTTTCTCATGATTAGAACTCAATCGATATCACATGAAGAACTTGTAAGAAAATACATTTAAAATAAGAGGTATGAGTATTATATTGTGTTTTAGAGCCCAACATCTCTGGTGAGTGTAAACCATCCATGTTTGTTTGAGTCAGAGGAGAGGGCGATGCAGTGAATGCCACATATATGAGTCGAAATGACAACTGAATTACTACTAGTATGCAATCATGATTAATACATGATGCTTTGTGGAATTAGATGGAATACAACAAAACGGAATTATAAACTGCATGTACGAATTGGTGAAAAATAAACTAAAGTATTGTACTTTACTAGGAAAAGAACCATAAAAACTGACAACTCCAAAATAAATCCAAAGGATAGATCTAAACCATTTTGCATAATATTCTCCCGGATATCTAATAAAAATAAACATAAGCTCTGCTCATTGGTTGCATTCACATTTGTGTTTTTTTAGATAAATTACAAATATGAACATGACCTTTGGTTAAAATTACTAATACATGAAGAAAACTATTTGACTGACCTTTCATACTGAATTGTTGCAACCCAAAGTCACCTTTGTCCAGACTAATTGCTACCGCTCTTCTCTTTTTCTTCTTGATGCTGCTTCTGAGGTTACTTAGTCAACTGAAACTATCGGTAGTATCTATGGAAATGATTACGTTCCTATATATATTTCAAATGAATATAAGCATATACACTATCCTATGTGAATAAGCAGGAAAGAGTAGCAAAACTTCACATTAAGGTCCAATTCTCTTGGCGGCTTAGAAAATAAGCCGTCCCTCCCTAGTTTCTCCCATAAGCCGCATAGCTTATTAATTAAGTTTTCCAAAATAGTTATTCATAACTAATTCAAAAGCACAATGAGCTAGGGGGGTGCAGCTCATTTTTTAAGCTACCAAAAGAACTGAGTCTAAATAGATGCAGTGTTATTCAAAGTATAGGAGTAAGGAAGAACAGAAACCATATACTCGACCGAAAGGTTTTTACTGATCAACCCGAGAGTCTACACCTAGTTGAGTCCACAAAATAAAGATGAATATACCGAGCGATGCTAATATTGCCAAAAAAGGTACATGCAGGACGTGCATATGGGGACGCGTAGGGATTAAAAACTTTGGCGGACTATGCATGTTTTGCCGACTGAACACTGAACATTTGATCTTACCCCTTTTTTTAAGTAAAACCATTGGGAGAATAAGGGTCGTTGGATGTGTCGAGTCAATTAAATATGAGGGCTCTAGTTATTGATGTAGCCCATCCACGGACATCTCTACAGCCTTACCATCAAGTCCCTCAAGTGGACCAATGACTCATGCCCGAGCCAAACTTCTACAAGATAAGGTTAACTCACTTCTCTCCTCGTGTGAATTCTATAAACCCTTGAATGGTTTGCTACTGCATACCACTACACTGTGCATACTCATCCATGAAGCCCCGACGCATCGATAAGCCCCCTTGGAGGAAGAACTGGGAGTTGAACAAGAAGATCTTGCAGCTGAGGCTGAAGCACCGGAGTCTCCGGCCCTGAAGACCGAAGTCTCTCGCATCCAACACCGGAGTCTCCGGCCTGACACCCCAAGGACTCTAGTAAAGACTCCGGACCATTGCCTGGAGCTCCCAGTACACCCTCCCCAAATACTACCCCGGAGAGCATGAAGACTCCGTCCCGGACTCCGCTCCCCATCCAAAGGCTACATCGGCGACCCCTGAGTCTACCTCGGAGTCTCCGGCCACCCCAAAGCCTCCGCCCCTCAAGCCCGGAGTCTCTGGCCTAAGTGACGACATGCATGTTAAGGCCTTTTGGGCCTGGCCCATATAATCCCCTATTTCATCCCAAACTCCCTCTTTATTGCCGAAAGTACCCTTGCCTAGTTGTTGGCCTACATATAGACCACCACCTTCTTATTGTAACCCTAGGCATAGATGATAGACTAATGGCAACCCCTTGTGGAATCTCTAGTTTCGCCTCATCCCTTAATCAAGGGGACCAACTATAGTCACCAACCTCTTGGATTTTGCCATAGTGCGTTTAAGTTGTACAAGGCCTTGGAGTCGGTGCCCCTTCTCCAAGTTGTTAAGATCTCACAAAGCCCCCGCTCGCCGTGCCGGTTAGAGAGAGAGAGTGTCTTGCCCGCCACCAATCCTAGGGAGCTATAGGTTGCTTTGTGTATCGCATGTGTGTTGAGTTTGTCGTGTTCTTCATGTGTGAGTTCGCTTGGATTTCATCCTCCCTCTCTCCCCCTCATGATTCCCTCGCAATTCCCAGGGTTTCATGAAAGATCGAGCCACCCCAAGGGTCACCTTAACATATTGGTACCGAGAGCCTCGTTCATCACGAATTTCTCCCCCAATTTTTCTTCTATCCACCATTAATTCGAAAATCCCCCAAAACAACGCCAAGTTTTTCTTTGGATCGATCTCTTATTTTGGAGTGTTATTTGTGGTTTTGATCCAATCAAATCTTGTCTAAGGTGTTGGTCTGGCTTTTGCCTGCATTTCCCAACCCAATTTTGGCCAATTTTGCAAATTTGAGGCCCAAGGCATGGAATTCCGCTCAAGAACACAAGCAAGTTCGAGCAGCCGACCCCGACACCGGAGTCTCCGGCCCTGAAGCCCAAAGTCTTTGGCCCTACCGCCAGTTTGCCAGTTTTGCCTCCTTTTCCGTTTTGGCTATTTTTTCTTTGTTGTTTGTGTCCCGTGTGCATGTCAACACCTAACAACAAGCTTCCAAAACATATTCCGTTCTCTTCGGCACCACTGAACTCAAGCTCATCCTGCACCACCGACCGCAAGTACATCATCACCAACTAAGGTATAACTTGTGTTACCTTGTTAACCCATATCTTCCTTTGTGTGTACCTATCCCACCGAGAGTGGATCATCTTGTGTTTGCTTGAGCATTGTGCACTTGTCCCTAGATAATGAGAGTGTGAGAGCAAAAGCAAGAGTGGCTTGGTAGCATCAAAGGGAGAGCAAAAAAAGATACAAATAAAAATAAAAATATACATAGTCTCCCATAGCATTACAGAGCCTCAAGCTTGTAATTAAGAGAGAATTAAGAGCACCCAAGTCAAGTGCACAAATCTGTTGCTCACTTTTCTCTTCGCAAACGAGTCACCGTCTCTCCTTGCATTGGCACGACAACCGAGCATAGTTTTCGATAGGACATTTTGTTGGCTCATTTTCATAGTCGTGCTAATCCTGCTAATCTCCACGTGTGTGTATATTCGTAGGTTCCCATCACCTTTTGAGTTGACCTTTTCCTTTGACTTGTTTTTTGTTGGATTTTATCCACTTTTGACTATCCTTTTTGTTTGGTTGTTTCTTTGGCAATCCACATCCACCAAAAACTTTTGAGAGTTCCAGTTCTTATTTATTGTGAGATTTCTTTGCAATTTCACTTTGCAAGTTTATATGTCTCAAGTGTGGCTACTAGTTTGATACAATCCTAAAGGTGAAGTAAGAGGATAACCCCACCACATATTACCTTCCATATACAATCCTTGTTTGTGTTGCATCATGGATAGGCACAGTGAGACGAGTCAACCTGACATAGGTATGATTACTCGGATGCTTATGATTTGCTGCCCTATGCTGGGTAAAAGTCTTACGGCCCGTGAAGTTTTCATATGATAGCCCAAGGAAGTAACCGACAAAGACTTTGATTGTATTAGGAAAGAGTCTCTAAACCTACAATATATTGGTATTGTAATCACACGTCTGTAAAACCTATCCGCATACAGCTTTGAGACCTGTCCTATCATATATAGGATGGGAGAAGCCCAAGCGAGGGTACCGAAATCTGGAACACAACCTGTAATAGTGCGATTTTCCAATATTCAGGCGACTTTGCTCCATTGTTTTCCTAACATCCAACAAAATCCCCAGCGTTCTCTTTTTCGTGAAACCCTAAGTCCTTCACCATGGACATTGCCGAGGTTACCCCTCGTCAATTGGCGCCGTTTGTGGGAAACCTAAACGCTGGAACCATGGATTCGGAGGACCGCTCTCCACAAAGCATCAACCCGACAAAAGCAGATCCATGCCCGCCCACCCCTGTATTGGCACCCGCCGATTTCAACGGCGGATCCGATCTAATCATCGGAAGTTTCCACTTCCAAGTAGAGGACCCGCAAGAATCACACCCTTCGGCCCTGATCACATCAGAACCATCGGTGCAAAAACCTACGCCTACGGCAGTAACAACATCTTCCGTCGAATCCTCCACGAACGTCACAGTACAGATCGAAGAAGGAGAAGAAGGCATGCAAATTGAGATGGGTCTAGGGGACCTTGATGGCCTTCATGGTAATCTCTTCCTCGGGTTAGGTCCTTAGCCAACTCCATCACGCGAAGCAAACCCGAAAAACTCAGAACCCGAAGAAAGCAGCAAAAGCATTGACTTCGAAGAAAGTATGGCGAAGATCTTTCAAGAACTACAATCTCAGAATACTATCAGCACATCCTTTGAAGCATAAGATGACGCCATCGTCCCACGCATAACATGCCACTAAGTGTGCATGATCAACGGGGATACCTCAACACCACGCAACTCTAACGGTAATCCTATCCTCAACCCCGATGATATTTTATCAGATGACAATACAGGAAACCATGACAATGAAAGAGACCATGGAAACAGACGAGAAACAACAGATAATCGCATAGTCCAAGGAAGAGGACGATAACTGCATGGAGGAGAGAGGCAAAGACTTTGGCTACTAGCATCGACATGGCAAAAAGCAAGGGAAGCAATTTTGGGAGCAGTTCCGATGACAGCGGATGCTTCACATGAGGATCTATTAGCATACCAGTATCTGCTTCACCACAAGAAGAGAGACCTACTTAGGATGCAAAGGCAACTCGATGAAAGAAAGAGATTAGCTAACGAATCTAGCTTATGACAGGCGCAGTTAAGCTCTACTTGAGGATCGAGGAGCGTAACAGGAGGAGCACCACCAAGAAGGGCAACATCTCGACTGCAGCATATCCCTAAAGCAGAAAGAAGTGGATTCATCCGAGATCTCGACCTATCATTCATGTCGATTGACCAAGCAGGAAACATCAAGGAAAAAATAGCTCAGGCAACCATTGTGGCCGTGCAAACATATCTAATCACCACTCAGCCCGCACCCGACGATCCGGCTATGGCCCTCCACCGCTCCGCCCTGACAAACCTTGGCATGGTGGGAGCCTCTCTCGCGGAAGCAGAGCAAGTAATCACGCGACAACCCGATAGATCCCCACACCATCACAACAGTCCTCGGCAAGTGGGACACTGACGTGGTGTGGAACACGGCAGTACCATCAGGGATGGCTTGAAGGGGACTATCAGGATGCTATCGGCGGCTAGTCGCAATGGGTTGGGCACAGATACTGCAAACACAACGATGTACCTAGGTTCAGAGCCCTCTTAGCGAGGTAAAGCTCCTACTCCTGTAAGGATCTACTATCAATGGGGGGCGAATGCCCAATACAGGTGCTCCTCGAGCTGTTTCCTTAGCTAGTCAACTTGTCCAATGTGGAGAACTTCTAACTTGTAATTGTCTAATCCTTCCTCTTGCTTCTGCCAGAACCCTAGCACTACCCCCCTTATATACTAGTTGAGGAGGTAGTTTACAAGGTGGGTTCTAGGGTTTACTGTTTGGATCTAGGCCTTACAAAGTGGGCCGGCTAGAGAGAATATCATTTTGTAGCCCGAAAGTTGGGGTGTCCAGGCAACGCGGTACCCAAGTTCCCTGAAATCAGCCACGATGACTACAGTTGGTGTGCCAAATACTTAGAGGGTCTTTTTCGGCACGAATTCAACTTTATGTTTCAATACAAAAAATCAGGCTAACGGCCGTCAAGTTGGCCCCCCTGTCAGTTCTCGCCGTTATGTCGCTCCTGTCGCTCCCGTCGCTTAGGTGTCAATTAGGCTTGCAGCGTTGGCGCCTGCATCCATTACGCGTCTTCTTCTTCCCCAGAGCGGCAATTTGTGGGGTGTCCTAGCCATGGCGCGAAGCTAGGACATGGACGAACCTTCTCGGCCCAGCTCTCCTCCCTATAGGCTTGCAGCGTTGGCGCTTGCATCCATTACGCGTCTTCTTCCCCGGAGCGGCAATCTATGGGCGTGGCCATGGCGCAGAGCTGGGACATGATGAAGCTGCTCGGCCCCGCTCTCCTCCCCATCCCGAGTCGGAGCTCACCCTCACCGTGGACGCACCCATGGCACGGTGCGGGGACGAGAATTGGTTCCCGGTGAGATCTATCACCGTGTCGACCATGCTCAGTTCTGTTTTCCTCCTCTAGAATCCGAGCTCACCGTCGCCGTGGTTACACCCGCACCAATTCTGCCACCTCTACTGAGGTCTCTATGGTAGCTCAAGTTCTGCCATGTTGGGCATGTAAGGGTTCTATTGTGTATGCATGAAGAATAATTGTAACAAAGGCCTGAAAATCTTGGGGCGATATCGCATATCGGAAGTATATGACGATTGCATTGAGTTCACCGACCCCTAGGCTGAATTTTGTGCTAAAAATAGAATTTTCCTTGATGATCTGCTCGTCGTCGAGGTCAAGGTGATGAGGCACTATATCAAGCTAATTATTGAGGTGGTCACTGGTCCGGCAGAGGAAATAGGAGGATGCGGAAGACGACAACGACGAGCAGCACGAGGAGGACGAAGACGAGAGCGTTGGCTCTATAATGTCGGTTGTAGCTCAGAACTTCTGAATAAATCATCAGAATTTAAATTTCAAGAATACATGCTTAGAAACTTTTGTGTTGTTGTATGTTAAACTAGCAAATCCCTTTTGTTCAAATCTCTTGGGCTGTACCAACTTCATTGTGTTTAATTATGAAAGACAAAATATAAATGATTTCTCTCAATTTCTTGCATAGAAAAATGCACAGCTAATTCCATATTCTCGTAGGAACTGGCCCCACTTGTTGAACCGGCGGCACTGCCATGATCTCCACATAACCACGGTGAGTTCTCGAACCAAAAGTTGCAGTTACCACGTTTCTTCTGCAGTCATTCCTCTACAGTTTTTCCTAGGCGCTTCTTCTTCCTCTGTTCTGGAGCCGTCGGTTCATCTTCTTATTCCTCTCACATGCATTTCCTTTCACCCATTTCCTTGCAGGCATGTACGATGGGAAATGCACAACAGAGACCCACTTGGTCCCTGCCCATGGCACCATGACTTTGACAGTGGTGTACACAAATGATGAAGCGACTGTGGAGACAACTCTCGCCAGGTTTGAGCAATTGCTTGAGAAAGAGAAGCACAAGTTTGTGGGGATAGACTTGGAGTACACCAGTGCAAATTAGCGAAAAAAATCCTCCACAAGAGATTGCTGTCGTGCAAATCGCCATACATGAGGAGGTCCTCGTTTACCACTTCTGCAGGTATGTGAAATTTAAATTTGAGATCACCACTTCTGCATCCCTTGTTCCCTTACATCCCTAGAACCGTCTAAGTGCAGGAGTAAACCAACTGTGATGCATTGTCCGGCTCTGGTCGAGTTGTTGTGTAGGAAAGGGATAACTTTCACTAGCGTGGATATCACCAATGACACAATTATGCTTTCTCGTGCGTTGATAAAAATCCTAGATGGGCACCACATCGACATCCAAAATCTGTACAAGATCAAACCATAGCCAGCAAAGGATGGCATGGGTGATCTGGTAGCGGAAATCATCGATAAATCCTATGAAAAACTGAAGAAATTGAAGCGACTCGATCATGACTACTGGGAGTTGAAACCGATGAGCCAGGTGCGCCTCGAGTATGCAGCCAGAGATGCCTACATGGCGTACGAGTTATACAGTAAGCTCATTACCATGAAAGATGGGATGGCTAAGGCGGGTTTTTTCACGAGAGAGCTATGCCCTGGTTGCAAGTTAGCCCAGGGGAAGAAGCGCGAGGAGGACAGAAAGTGGTTTCAGGACGAGCAGGGATCTTGGAACGGTCGCGACATCAAGCGGTTGAAGGGGAAGCAAGTCAAGGACGACAACAAGTGGTGGTGATACATTATGTGTTTGAACTAGATTTTAGTTTCTAGTTTATTTTTTGTTTGATACATTTAGTTACTTCAATACAAAATTTCGACCAATTTAATTTCTTGACAATTATAATATAATCGAGCACTAGAAATATTTGGTAGTGTGCATGAGCATGATCAGTAAATATAACTGAACACTAGAAACTTTAAGACACTCCATATAAAGGAGTAGATTAATATAGAAGGTTCACTAGAGACACCACGGATATATTGTCTTACATGCCACACACAGGTAATAATTCACTATAACAATATAAAAGAAGGGGCTCCAGCAGGAGGCCGGGACAGGGAGACGCCTAGCAGGGCAGGGGTTTATCAGCAGGAGGCAGCGACAACCTAGTCGATGGGATACAGGCCAGTCCTGACATACTCCTGGAGGAATTTACCGTAGGCTGCTGGCTCGTGGTTGATGTCGAGCTCGTTGAGGAACCCCAAGAGGAAGGTATGATGAGCACAGTAGTAAGTTTCCCTCAGTTATGAAACCAAGGTTTAATCGAACCAGTAGGAGCAAGAAAACACCCCAAAGGTGTTGCTAGATGAGCCTTGGCAGGGCGCACTACTGGTGCTAGTAGCAACGTGGAGACCTGCACAACACAACCACGGAACTCTGTCCCCAACTTGCGATGAGGTTGTCAATCTCACCGGTTTTGCTGAAAACAAAGGATTAAACGTATCGAATGGAAGGAAGTAATAGTTTATAGAAAGTAAACACAAAGCATTAAACAGTTTGTACATTGTATGTAAAAGAAAGTACCGGGGTCCATAGTTCACTAGAGGTGGCTCTCCTTAAGATAGATAACATGTTGGGTGAACAAATTACAACGGGGAAATTGACAAACATCGAGAAAGCATAGAAGCATATACTAATCATCTTGACTCCTTTGGAACTTGATTGGGCATTACAACATTATACATAGACCGCCATCCAACTGCATCTATGACTAATAATCCACCTTCAGGTTATCATCCGAACCCCCTCCAGTATTAAGTTGCAAGCAACAGATTATTGCTTTACGAACTGCGTGTAAAGTAAACAATACAATTGTTCTATGAACAAAGGATTGTTGTTTTCTCCCTAGTAGCAACAACACATCTAGTACCTTAGAGATTTCTGTCACTTCTCCAGATTACCAGAGGCATGAACCCACTATCGAGCATAAATACTAACTCTTGGAGTTGCTAGCATCTACTTGGCCAAGATAGCTACTAACAACGGAAAGCATGCAAGATCACAAATAACAAAGACATGATAGAATCAATAATCAATCTGAAATAGCATCTCAATATCCATCGGATCCCCGCAAACACAACATGCAGAATTACAAATAGATGATCTTGATCATGAACGGAGCTCACAAGATCTAGACATGAAAGCACAAAGGAGGAGAACCATCCATCTAGCTACTACATGGACCCACACTCCAGAGATGAACCACTCACGCATCACACCGGAGGCTTGCATGATGATGAAGAAGGCCTCCAGGGTGAATTCCCCTCTCCGGCAGGGTGCCAGGAAGAGCTTCAGATCCCTCTCGATCTAGGGACAGGGACGACATCGGCTACAGACTCTTTTGTGGATTTTTGATCGGGTACTTAGGGTTTTGGTATCAGAGGCATATTATAGGCGGAAGGAGAGGCCGAGGGGGTGCTGGGGTCGGCCAGACCACCCCCTGGCATGAGCCAGGACTGGCCGCGTGGCCAGGTGGTGTGGCCGGCCCCCAGCCCTTCTCCGTCTCGTATTTTGGCATCATATGTCTTCCGCAAAAATAGGCACTTTGACTTTTGTCCTGTCCAATTCCGAGAATACTCATTTTCTGACTTTCCTAGAACCAAAAACAGCAGAAAATAGGCAGCTGGCACCGTGGTTCTTATTAATAGGTTAGTCCAAGAAATCATATGAAAATTACTCCAAAGTGTGGACAAAACACAAGAAAGTAGATGAAACCAAGCATGGAACATCAAAAATTGTAGATACATTTGCAATGTATCAACATCCCCAAGCTTAACTCCTGCTCGTCCTCGAGTAGGTAAGTGATATAAAGAAAGAATCATTTTTGAGGTGACATGCACCATCATAAACTTGATCAAAGTATTTGTAAAACATTCAAGGCTGGGATCATAGTACTTCAATCATAACATGAAAGACAAAGTTCTAGCAATAAGGCAAAGAAACTATGATGCAACATGAAAAGGCACAAACAAAAGATTCATGAATAACAATGCTTTGCAAGTTGTTTGTTTGTTTCACATAAATAAAACATAGCATAATAGTATTCAGCTTGTCCCTCATAGAGTAGCAAATATAAATGCATAGGACACCTTCAAAGTTCATAAGAGTGACTAGGTACAAATAGTTTAAAACAAGCAATATCAAGTTATGCATAAATCAAATAGTCTTGGGACAATGCACATAGAACTAAGAATGGCCACTATGCCCTCAAAGTAGGTGCATAAAGATAGGAGGTGGAGACTCAACATAAAAGTAAAATAAAGGCCTTCATATAAGGAAGTAAGGATTCAAGTCCCATAAAGAGCTTCCAAAAATTATGGTACCTGTTAGCTTTCAGCTGTCATTGCCCCTATCATAAGCATCTTTAAGGTGATTAAGGTTAAAGTGACACAACTAAGAGGATATGCTTGACAAGTTATAAACCGAAATCTCATGCCCCTTACTTATGAAGACCGAACCTCATGCTACTCAACTTTAGTCAGAAGTAAGCTCTTGTAATTGTAAGTACATGTGTATCATAAAGAACCTCCAACGGGGTACCCCTTGCACATGATACTGGAGCTATCCCATGATCAAAATGACAAGGCAAGCCGACAATGAGCATCTCCACGATCTTTTTATTTGCTATTTGCATAGGTTTTTATTGAGCATGCTTCATAGAGTGCTCATTATGGTGATGCTGCAAGTTTCCACCATGATTAGGCATGGCTTAGGCTAGCGGCCCAGGCGTTTCTCTAACACACATACAAACTCCATGATCTTACAAGTTCCACTTTTATTTCACACCGCCGGGATCCATAAGCAAAAGAACATGATATCAACGGGGTACAAAGTACAAGTGCAATGTTGAAAGCGTTCCCCATGATACATGGTTCTGCTAACTTCAACTTATAAAGCGCAAGTATATACGCAACAAAGAAGGACCCAATGGTTCAAGTTTATTAGATGCAGAAAGTAAAGTGTGCCATCAAGTTCGTGAGAGCTTTAATCACTAGTTTTCACATAAGAAGTTTAATTTGGAAGGTAAACACAAACATGAATATACTTGGAATAGCATAACCTAGTAGGTAGGTATGGTGGACTCTTTGGAATAACTTGGTTTTGGGAGTTGGATGCATGAGTGGAACTCATACTTGGTTGTGGAGGCTAGCAAAAGACTGGGAGCGACAAACTAAGAGAGCAATAATGGCCATAATCATGCAGAGCGACAAAACATCATTGATCAAAGCATAAAGTGATACTACAAGTTAAAACTAAAGGATCATAAAGGGTATGGTGACTTGAGATAGTCATAACATGGTGTGAACATGCGCCAAGTCAATCCAAATAAAGCATCAAAGGAGAATACCACTATACTATGCTTTAATATGCTAAAACAACGCATGATTCATCCAAGGCACATTAAGCAATATCAATTGTCTATAACAAGTCATGCTACAACAAAGAATACTAGGCATAAAGCCAAAACAATATCAAGCATGGCATGACAATGCATAAGCCACAATCAAAAACGAGCTCTTTTTACCACATAAGTATGAACTTTCCTACTCTTTCCAAACCAAACCAAACTATTTGCAAACCAATGTATGAAAGAGGGGGTCCAACCAATTTATTCAGCAAACTAAGCAAACCAAGAAAACGAAAAACTAAAACGAAAGCGAAAAAGAAGACGCTCCAAGAAAAACACAACTGTGCATGAAACAATAAAAATGAAGCGTTTGGAAGAAACCTGGGATTTTTATTGATGAAGAAGGGGATGCCTTGGGCATCCCCAAGCTTTGACGCTTGAACTTCTTGGATATTTCTTGGGGTGACATGTGTGGCATCCCCAAGCTTGAGCTTTAGTCCATCTCTCATTACTCATTCCTTCCATACACCTGAAATTTTTCTTCATACAAAACTTCACACAATCTTTATTAGCAACATTAGTGCACTCAAGATAAATAAGTCTTAAGGTTCAGTTCTAACACCAAATAAACTTCCTTTAGAACACTAGCTACTGTAGAACTTCCCTCAAAAAGCTCAATTCCCCAAAAGAACTCAAAAAGGAACCAACAAGAAGCAAATGCAGAAAATGGCAGAAATCTGTCAAAACAGACCAGTAGGTAAAGACGAATTTTTTCGAAGACCTTATGTTGCTCAAATCAAAAAGTGTTGAGCTAACAAAAGTTATATAACAACCTGGGGCAGAAGCACAAAAATTCATGCCTCAAAAAGAAGTTTAGAGATTTTACGCGAATTTTTACGGTGATGCACAGAAATCTGTTTCGGGACAGCAACTTTCCCAATCATTACTTCTCTCTCATTAGAGGTTACTCTTGGCACAAAAAGCAAATAAAAAGGATAAGGAGCGGTTATTGCTGAAGTAATAACTTCCAAGACTCATCTAAAACTTTTGGGTTATCTCCCAATAAGTACTTTTCTTTAACGCCTTTAAGTTAGGCATAAGAAGCAAGAAAGAATCAAGTGTTCTCAAATGAAGAAGCATTAAAACCAAATTTTGTTTTCATATGAGAGGCAAAAGAACTCTTCTCTCTCTTCTTAGGGAAATTTTCTATACCTTTCTTGAGTGGGAGTTGATATTTAATGGTGCCTTCTTTCATATCAATAATGGCACCAACAGTTCTAAGAAAAGGTCTTCCCAAAGTAATATGACAAGAAGCATTGTATTCAACATCCAAAACATAGAAATCAATGCAGACATAGGCATTGTTAACCATAATAAGAACATCATTAATACACCCCGTGAGTTTCTTTTTAGCATTATCATCAAGTGGGACATTCAAATAACAATCTTCAAGTGGTGGCAAATCAAGCATATCATAAATCCTTCTAGGCATAATAGAAACACTACTATCAAGATCACATAAAGCTTTCAAATCAAAGTCATTCACTTTCATATTAATGATGGGTTCCCAACCATCTTCTTGTTTTATAGGAATAGAAGCTTTATGTTTCATGTTTTCTTCTTTAATATTTATGAGAGCATCAGTAATGTGTTTTGTAAAGGCTATATTCGTAGCACTAGCATTAGGACTTTTAACAAGATTTTGTAGGAAGTTAATAACTTCAGAGATATTGCAACCATCAAGATCAAAATCATAATTATCATCTAAAGTAGTAGAACTATTACTAGCCTCAACACTGGTGGTGGTGATAGTAGAAACACTAATGTTTCTAGCAATTTCATCTTCTCTTTCCCACTTAGCATGTAATCCAGTTAAAAGTCTAACATTTTCATCAATTCTTACTTGTATAGCATTAGTGGCTGCAAAGGGATTATCATTAGTTTCAGGTTTAGCAGCCATTTTATTCAAAGAAGATTGAGCTTCAACCAAAGATGCTATATTTCTTTCAGCATTAGAGAGTTTTTCCTCAATAGTTTTATTGAAAGCAGTTTGTTTACTAATAAAGTCTTTAAGCATAACTTCAAGTTCAGAGGAAGCACTCCTATTATTGTTGTAAGAATTTCCATAAGCATTACCATTGTTGGGAGGATATGGCTTATAATTGTTGTTACCAAAATTATTCCTATAGGCATTGTTGCTAAAATTGTTATTTCTTATGAAGTTCACATCAACTTGCTCTTCTTGAGCAACCAAAGAGGCTAAAGGAACATTATTTGGATCAATATGGGCTTTCCCATTAACAAGCATAGACATAATAATATCAATCTTATCACTCAAGGAGGAGGTTTCCTCAACAGAATTTACCTTCTTACCTTGTGGAGCTCTTTCAGTATGCCATTCAGAGTAGTTAACCATCATATTATCCAGAAGATTTGCTGCAGCACCCAAAATAATGGTCATAAAGGTACCTCTAGCAGCAAAATCCAATAGGTTCCTTGAAGAGTAGATCAATCCTGCATAAAAAGTATGGATGATCATCCAAGCAGTCAGTCCATGAGTGGGACAATTCTTAACCAAATATTTCATTCTTTCCCAAGATTGAGCAACATGTTCATTATCAGATTGTTTAAATTTCATTATTTCACTTCTCATAGATATAATCTTAGAAGGAGGATAATATTTTCCAATGAAAGCATCTTTGCATTTAGTCCAAGAATCAATACTATTCCTAGTTAAGGAATTCAACCATTCTTTAGCTTTTCCTCTCAAAGAGAAAGGAAACAATTTCAACTTAATAATATCACCATCTATATCCCTATGCTTTTGCATCTCACAAAGTTCAACAAAGTTATTTAGATGGGCAACATCATCTTCATTACTAATACCAGAAAATTGTTCTCTCATAACAAGATTGAGTAAAGCAGGTTTTATCTCAAAGAAAGTAGCTTCAGGCACAGGTGGAGCAATAGGTGTGCTCATAAAATCATCGTTATTGGTGCTAGTGAAGTCACACAACTTAGTGTTTTCAAGAGTAGTCATTTTTTTGTATTTCAATAATACTAATCATCTTGACTCCTTTGGAACTTGATTGGGCATTACAACATTATACATAGACCGCCATCCAACTGCATCTATGACTAATAATCCACCTTCAGGTTATCATACGAACCCCCTCCAGTATTAAGTTGCAAGCAACAGATTATTGCTTTACGAATTGCATGTAATGTAAACAATACGATTGTTTTATGAACAAAGGATTGTTGTTTTCTCCCTAGTAGCAACAACACATCTAGTACCTTAGAGATTTATGTCACTTCCCCAGATTACCAGAGGCATGAACCCACTATCGAGCATAAATACTAACTCTTGGAGTTGCTAGCATCTACTTGGCCAAGATAGCTACTAACAACGGAAAGCATGCAAGATCACAAATAACAAAGACATGATAGAATCAATAATCAATCTGAAATAGCATCTCAATATCCATCAGAACCCCGCAAACACAACATGCAGAATTACAAATAGATGATCTTGATCATGAACGGAGCTCACAAGATCTAGAAATGAAAGCACAAAGGAGGAGAACCAGCCATCTAGCTACTACATGGACCCGTAGTCTAGAGAGGAACTACTCACGCATCACACCGGAGGCTTGCATGATGATGAAGAAGGCCTCCATGGTGAATTCCCCTCTCCGACAGGGTGCCGGGAAGAGCTTCAGATCCCTCTCGATCTAGGGACAGAGACGATGGCGGCTACAGACTCTTTCGTGGATTTTTGATCGGGTACTTAGGGTTTTGGTATCGGAGGCATCTTATGGGCGAAATGAGAGGCCGAGGGGGTGCTGGGGTCGGCCAGACCACCCCCTAGCGCGGGCCAGGCCTGGCTGCGCGGCCAAGTGGTTTGGCCGGCCCCCAGCCCTTCTCCATCTCGTATTCTGGCATCAGATGTCTTCCGAAAAAATAGGCACTTTGGCTTTTTTCCCATCCAATTCCGAGAATATTCATTTTCCGACTTTCCTGGAACCAAAACAGCGGAAAACAGGCAGCTGACAGTTTGGCTCTTGTTAATAGGTTAGTACAATAAATCATATGAAAAGTACTCCAAAGTGTGGACAAAACACAAGAAAGTAGATAAAACCAAGCATGGAACATCAAAAATTATAGATACATTTGCAATGTATCATAGGCTGCGTGCCGCGCCAAGGTAATCGGCCTATGGCTTCTGTCTCCGCCTCTGCCAATGCCCTCTGCGTGCTGGATCATGCTGTTGAGGTCCATGTTGATTGCTCTGGCACAGAATGGGCGAAACAGTCTCCCCCTATGGTGGAAAAGGATTAGCCCACACCGTAACCGCCTCAGCACGTAGTGGCTCTTGTTGTCCCTGGATACCTTGCTATCGTCCACTTCATCATCATCCTCCTGTTGTTTTTTAAGGACATAACTTAGAACTAATACATATGATCGAATTGTATTACAACTCAAGAATTGACAACATGTATATGTAAGACAATATATCCGTGGATATCAAAGATAAAGCATCTCTGCAATAGTTTGATCGGTTCATATATCATTTCATCTCAACACAATGACAAATAATTACATCAGAGTGAATGTAGGATAAATCTAGGGGCCTCATAAGTTTCTTTAGGGATAGAGTAGGTGAACCAAGTAACAATTGCACAACCTGTAATGTTGTTGTACATCGCCCCAGGTTCACTAACTCATCCCTGATAAAATCTGACACCAATGTGTCTGCCTCTCTTTTGGGACAAATTTGAATCATTGGCCACAATAAGAAATTGAAATGTAATCGTACAAAACATTATTCAGGGATATACATAGTCAGGTACAAAAACAAGCCTAAATATTGTAATTATAAATAAAAAACCAAACAATTAATCTTCAGGTACATGTTAAAAATACTTATGATCAAAACCATTCATATACATATGCATCATACCAATCATTAAAAGATCAGAAACAATTCAAGGATCATATATGGAGTTCCATATGAGAATAAATCTAGGGCCTCATAATTTGTTTCAGAGATGGAGTTGGCGAACCAAAGTACCAACAGCACAACCTATATTATTTGTGTGCATTGCTGCCTCAGGTTCACCAACCCATCCCTAAAACATGACACCATCGTACGAGTCTCCACTTGAACTCTTTTGGGGAAAATTTCAATCATCGGCCTCGGTGACAAACTAAATTGTAATTCTTATACACTATGAATGCATGGAATAGATAATTTAAATATAATATTTCTATGAATGTAGAATAAAGATTGAGGCCTCATAAGTTTATTCAGGGACGTTGTGAGTGAACCAAGTAATAATTGCACAACTATATTGTTCTTGTACGTCGACCCAGGTTCACTAACTCGTCCCTGAAAAATCCGACACCAATGTGTCTGCCTCTCTTTTGGGGAAAATTTGAATCATTGGCCATAATAAGAAATTGAAATGTAATCGTACAAAACATTATTCAAGGATATACATAGTCAGGTACAAAAACAAGCCTAAATATTGTAATTATAAATAAAAAACCAAAAAATTAATCTTTAGGTACATGTTAAAAATACTTATGATCAAAACAATTCATATACATATACATCATACCAATCATTAAAAGATCAGAAACAATTCAAGGATTATATATGTAGTTCCATATGAGAATAAATCAAGGACCTCATAATTTGTTCCAGAGATGGAGTTGGAGAACCAAAGTACCAACATCACAACCTATATTGTTTGTGTGCATTGCTGCCTCAGGTTCACAGACCCATCCCTAAAACACGACACCATCATACGTGTCTCCCCTTGAACTCTTTTGGGGAAAATTTCAATCATTGGCCTCGATGACAAACTAAAATGTAATTCTTATACACTATGAATGCATGGAATAGATAATTCAAATATCATAGTTCTATGAATGTATAATAAAGATTGCAGCCTCATAAGTTTCTATAGAGATGGCGTAAGCGAACCAAGTAAAAATTGCACAACTTATATTGATCTTGTACATGGCCCCAGGTTTGCTCACTCATCCCTGAAAAAATCTGACACCAACGTGTCGGCCTCTCTTTGGGGCAAATTTGAATCATTGGCCACAATAAGAAATTGAAATGTAATCGTACAAACAATATTCAGGGATATACATATGCATCATATAACGCATTCATAGATCAGAAACAATACACAGATTATATATTTAGGGTCCATATGAGAGAAAAATTAGGGCCTCATTTTTTCAGCGATGGAGTTGGAGAATCAAAATACCAACAACACAACCTATATTGTTTATGTGCATTGCTGCCTCAGGTTCACTAACCATCCCTAAGAAAACAACACCATCAGATGCCCTTGCACTATTTTGGGGCAAAATTGAATCATTGGGCTTAGTAAGGAATAGAAATGTAATGTTATAGGCCTGCTATGTATCGAAATCAACACTCAACTAGCAAACTCAACTAGATGGCAGATGAGCAGATTGGAGTTTTGTGACTAGACGGATTGGGGTTTTGTGACTAGATGGCAGATGCATCAATCAACCGATCGAACCATATATATACTACCCTACATCAAGAGCAAAATAATATGTACATGATTGAGCAAATCCTATGTATGAATAGTGAAAACTGCGGCTACGACTAGAGAAGCTAGCAATATAGTACCTTGGACTCCTCATCAGGGACCTCCTCCTCGAACTCATTATTCTCCGCGATTGCGTCGAAGATTTCTTGTACGGCGATGGGTTCGTTGATGTAGATCACCGAATTGCCTCCGCCTGCCGCCTGCCCCCAATCTAGATCTGCCGCTGGCACCACGATGTTGTCGGCCACCTACTGCTCGGCGGTGATGGTTACTACCTGCTGCTCGGCAGCGACGGCTACCACCTACCGCTCAGCGGCGACGACTACCACCTGCTGCTCGGCGGCGATGGCTACTGGCTGGACGGATGAGCTCGCACCCTCGACGGTGCGGCGACGAGCGATGTTCGTGCCCAGAGAAGATGCCTCCGCCTGCTTGGCAATGACCGAGCCATCTGCTGCTGCGCCTTCAACTGGCTTCACCTCTGGCTCGTCTCCACGTGTACGCTTCATGGCGCACCAAGGGAAGGAGGTAGTGCAAGCGAGGGAGCTTCGGCACGCGCGACAGGTGTAGATTAGGGTCTTGGGACTAGACAGACTGGGGGGAAATGACACGAGCTCATGGAAGAAGAAGGTCGAGGGGGGTTATAAACACCGTACTGTTTGTAGTCCTCGAGTGGACACGTGTGGTGGGTGGGGGGGCGGGGGGCTACCACGATCTCCACCCTTTTTTTGAAACAACCACGATCTCCACTTTAGAGCTGCATTGAAAACATGCTCATGGCAGACCTCGATTCCACTGCATGCAAGTGGCGTGGAACCAATTTCTAGCAATGTTAGATATACTCAAGGGGGGCCCTTGACTCATGGAAGTTACTAGCGGTAGGGCCCAGTTGGAAGTGAGATTGAGAGCTCTACATAGAAGTCTCGCTGAGGGAGACGTCTATGATGTCTCAGGCTGTACTGTGAAGGGCACGACGTGTGCAACGATCATCGTTGGATCGCACAAAATCAACGGTTGGTGCGCACGATCCGCGTGACAATTGTGACAACCAATCAGGGAGTAGTAGACAGGGTCAGCACAAGTTTAGGCTTCTTCGAAAGATAGAGAGAGGGGGGGCAAAACTAAGTAGTACCACATAAAACCAAGGGCAAAACTGAGTAGTATAAAATGGAAAGTGTCTTCTACAATGAAATACATCGTGGAATACATCAAATTATGCCAAGATAGATCCAATAGAGTTCATTGGATGTGTGTTCTTCTCATAAACAACACATGGATCCACCTGTGTGATTGCATGTCTGCTCTTTTCATTAACCACAGTTAGAGTCATTGCATGTCTATTCTTTACACAAACCACATATCACCAGTGTCATTGCATGTGTGTTCTTCTCATGAACCACACATGGATCCACCTTGTGTCATTGCATGTCTGTTCTTTTCACAAACCACATAAGGATCCACCAGTGTCATTGCATGTGTGTTCTTCTAAACAAACCACATAAGGATCCACCAGTGTCATTGCATGTTTGTTATTTTCATGAACCAAACCCGGTGTCATTGCATGTGTGTTCTTATAAACAAACCACATAAGTCATTGCATGCCTGTTCTTTTCATGAACCACACCCAGTGTCACTGCATGTCTGTTCTTTTCATGAACCACATAAGGATGCACCAGTGTCATTGGATGTGTGTTCTTCTCATGAACCACACATGGATCCACCAGTGTCATTGCATGTCTGTTCTTTTCATGAATCACAGCTAGAGTCATTGCATGTATGTTACTTCCATAAACCACACATGGATCCACCAGTGTCATTGCATGTCTGTTCTTTTCATGAACCAAACCCAGTGTCATTGCATGTCTAATCCTCTAAACAAACCACATAAGGATCCACAAGTGTCATTGCATGTCTGTTATTTTCATGAACCACACATGGATCCACAAGTGTCATTGCATGTGTGTTCTTTTCATGAACCACAGCTGGAGTCACTGCATGTGAGTTCTTTTCATGAACCACAGCTAGTGTCATTGCATGTGTGTTCTTTTCATGAACCACAGCTAGTGTCATTGCATGTGTGTTCTTCTCATGAACCACACATGGATCCACAAGTGTCATTGCATGTCTGTTCTTTCCATGAATTACAACCAGAGTCATTGCATGTCTGTTACTTCCATAAACCACACATGGATCCACCAGTGTCATTGCATGTCTGTTCTTTTCATGAACCACAGCTAGTGTTATTGCATGTCTGTTCTTTTCATGAACCACACATGGATCCACTAGTGTTATTGCATGTGTGTTCTTCTAAACAAACCACACATTGATCCACCAGTGGCATTGCATGTCTGTTCTTTTCATGAACAACACCTAGTGTCATTGCATGTGTGTTCCTCTAGACAAACCACATAAGGATCCACCGGTGTCACTGCATGTATGTTCTTTTCATGAACCACAACTAGAGTCCACCAGTGTCATTGGATGTGTGTTCATCTCATAACCACAGCTAGAGTCATTTCATGTGTGTTCTTCTAAACAAACTACACATGGATCCACCCAGTGTGATTGCATGTCTGTTCTTTTCATGGACCACACATGGATCCACCAGTGTCATTGCATGTGTGTTCTTTTCATGAACCACAGCTAGAGTTATTGCATGTATGTTCTTTTCATGAACCACACTTGGATCCACCAATGTCATTGCATGTGTGTTATTTTCATGAACGACAACTATAGTCATTGCATGTGTGTTCTTCTAAACAAACCACACATGGATCCACCTAGTGTGATTGCATGTCTGTTCTTTTCATAGACCACACATGGATCCCTAGTGTCATTGCATCTGTGTCTTTTCATGAACCACAGCTAGAGTCGTTGCATGTGTGTTACTTCCAGAAACCACACATGGAACCACCTAGTGTAATTGCATGTCTGTTCTTTTCATGAACCACAGCTAGAGTTATTGCATGTCAGTTCTTATCATGAACCACAACTAGTGTCATTGGATGTCTATTCTTCTCACAAACCACATAAGGATCCACCAGTGTCATTGCATGTGTGTTCTTCTAAACAAACCACATAAGGATCCACAAGTGTCATTGCATGTCTGTTCTTTTCATGAACCACACCCAGTGTCATTGCATGTGTGTTCTTCTAAACAAACAACATAAGTCATTGCATGTCTGTTATTTTCATGAACCACACCCAATGTCATTGCATGTGTGTTCCTCTAGACAAACCACATAAGGATCCACCGGTGTCACTTCATGTGTGTTCTTTTTGATCCACCAGTGTCATTGGATGTGTGTTCTTCTCATGAACCACACTTGGATCCTTATGTGTCATTGCATGTCTGTTCTTTTCATGAATCACAGCTAAAGTCATTGCATGTCTATTACTTCCATAAACCACACATGGATCCACCAGTGTCATTGCATGTGTGTTCTTTTCATGAACCACACCCAGTGTCATTGCATGTGTGTTCCTCTGGACAAACCACACATGGATCCACCAGTGTTATTGGATGTGTGTTTTCTAAACAAACCACATAAGGATCCACCAGTGCTTTGGATGTGTGTTCTTCTCATGAACCACACATGGATCCACCAGTGTCATTGCATGTCTATTTTTTTTATGAATCACAGCTAGAGTCATATCATGTTTGTTACTTCCATAAACCACACATGGATCCACCAGTGTCATTGCATGTCTGCTCTTTTCATGAACCACACCTAGTGTCATTGCATGTCTTTTCCTCTAAACAAACCACATAAGGATCCACCAGTGTCATTGCATGTCTGTTATTTTCATGAACCACACATGGATCCACCAGTGTCATTGCATGTGTGTTCTTTTCATGAACCACAACTAGAGTCATTGCATGTGTGTTCTTTTCATGAACCACAGCTAGTGTCATTACATGTGTGTTCTTTTCATGAACCATAGCTAGTGTCATTGCATGTGTTTTCTTCTCATGAACCACACATGGATCCACCAGTGTCATTGTATGTCTGTTCTTTTCATGAATCACAGCTAGAGTCATTGCATGTCTGTTACTTCCATAAACCACACATGGATCCACCAGTGGCATTGCATGTATGTTCTTTTCATGAACCACACCCAGTGTCATTGCATGTGTGTTCCTCTAGACAAACCACACATGGATCCACCAGTGTTATTGGATGTGTGTTTTTCTAAACAAACCACATAAGGATCCACCAGTTTCATTTCATGTCTATTCTTTTCATGAACCACACCCAATGTCATTGCATGTCTGTTCCTCTAGACAAACCACATAAGGATCCACCACTGTCATTGCATGTCTGTTATTTTCATGAACCACACCCAGTGTCATTGCATGTGTGTTCCTCTAGACAAACCACATAAGTCATTCCATGTCTATTCTTTTCATGAACCACACCCAGTGTCATTGCATGTGTGTTCCTCTAGACAAACCACATAAGGATCCACCGGTGTCACTGCATGTCTGTTCTTTTCATGAACCACATCTAGAGTCACTACATGTCTGTTACTTCCATAGACCACACATGGATCCACCAGTGTCATTGCATGTATGTTCTTTTCATGAACCACACCCAGTGTCATTGCATGTGTGTTCCTCTATACAAACCACACATGGATCCACCAGTGTTATTGGATGTGTGTTCTTCTAAACAAACCACATAAGGATCCACCAGTGTCATTGCATGTCTGTTCTTTTCATGAACAGAACCTAGTGTCATTGCATGTATGTTCCTGTAGACAAACCACATAAGGATCCACTAGTATCATTGCATGTCTGTTCTTTTCATGAACCACACCCAGTGTGATTGCATGTGTGTTCCTCTAGACAAACCACATAAGTCATTGCATGTCTGTTCTTTTCATGAACCACACCTAGTGTCATTGCATGTGTGTTCCTCTAGACAAACCACACATGGATCCACAAGTGTTATTGGATGTGTGTTTTTCTAAACAAACCACGTAAGGATCCACCAGTGTCATTGCATGTCTGTTCTTTTCATGAACCACACCCAGTGTCATTGGATGTTTGTTCCTCTATACAAACCACATAAGGATCCACCTATGTCATTGCATGTCTGTTCTTTTCATGAACCACACCCAGTGTCATTGCATGTGTGTTCCTCTAGAGAAACCACATAAGTCATTGCATGTCTATTCTTTTCATGAACCACACCCAGTGTCATTGCATGTGTGTTCCTCTAGACAAACCACATAAGGATCCACCGGTGTCACTGCATGTCTGTTCTTTTCATGAACCAGAGCTAGAGTCATTACATGTCTGTTACTTCCATAAACCACACATGGATCCACCAGTGTCATTACATGTCTGTTCTTTTCATGAACCACACCTAGTGTCATTGCATGTGTGTTCCTCTAGACAAACCACACATGGATCCACCAGTGTTATTGGATGTGTGTTCTTCTAAACAAACCACATAAGGATCCACCAGTGTCATTGCATGTCTGTTCTTTTCATGAACCACACCCAGTGTCATTACATGTATGTTCCTCTAGACAAACCACATAAGGATCCACTAGTGTCATTGCATGTCTGTTCTTTTCATGAACCACACCCAGTGTCATTGCATGTGTGTTCCTCTAGACAAACCACATAAGTCATTGCATGTCTGTGCTTTTCATGAACTGTCGTGGTGGTGGCACGGCAAATGCCATGGATAGGCTAAAGATGGGGCTAATGAGTGCTAGGGGAATCCAGAGAGGGAGAGCGTGGTGATTGCACGCACGGAAGTTCTTGTATATTCTCTATCAATGGTGTTTACAAGTGCTCCTAAGGCTCTCAACAAGAAGGAGATGATGTCTCTTACTCCCTGTTTACTAGCCCTAGAGTCCTACCTTAGACAGAGAATGATTGATCTATTGGCCGTTTTTCTCTATGGAGGCCCCGATGCTCCTTATATAGGGGAGCCCAGGTTACAATTTTAGGGCACAGGTGGCAGCATATTCTACAAATATGCTCCTTTCCTAAAGCAGCTGCTTCTTTATTCCTCTTTAACGGCTCGTCCGAGCTTTGGATGTAACCCGCATCATCATCCTTGCCTTTTGGCGTCACCAGACACGGGCTACGTCATCCGGCTTTGCCCGTGTCACATTGGTCGCCCCTGACCCGCTGGTCATCTTCTTTACTTTACTTTGCACATGCTTCAGCTAATAAAGCCACCTTTTGACCAGCGGGGGATTCCTTCTCTTGGAAGCTAGGATAATCCGGCTAGCATATAGCTAATCTGGCTTACCCATTTACCTGCAAAACAGATAGACATGGCTGGCATAAATCTTATGCCGGCCGGACCATTGTCAAGGAAATGCCCCATGGGCTGGGTCACACCGTGATTCGGCCTGCCTTGAGGTGACCCGGTCAGCACTTTGCTTTGACCGCGCCGTACCCTGGCTAACTTGGCCCTTATACCCCGGTGTTACCCTACCCGGGGGTATCCCCCCAACATTAGTCCTCGAAGCTGGTGTGGTCTTAGCAACTTTTAGTTGTTAAGGCCACAGCAGGTTCCCTTATTTGGATCTTTTGCTCCTTAGACCGAATTATCTCGTAGCCTGATGTTTCTCTTCTTGCAACCCTTTTGCTCTTTCCGAGTCATTCCTCGTTAGCTAGGTCTTTCGCCTGCTTATCTGGGTTATCTTTCCTTCTCTCGTACGCTTCTCCACATCCTACGTGGAGGGTAATCATCATTTGCCTCATTTTAAGGGCCATGCATATTTACCGCGCCGGTTACTGTCGCTGCGTCAGGCATAACTGCTGTAAACGTCCCATCACTACAGCGCCTCATTAACTATAACACCATGTCATGTCATGGGATCGCTTCCTCTCGTGGCCCCTCCTATGGCCTTGTTCTGATTGGCTGCTCGGGCCGCATACACGCTCGTTGCGTGCGGCACATCACCCGCAAAGGATCCCACGACGCGCGTGCGGCACGGTTAAGTAGGGGGTACGGGGCACTCCCAGGGGAAGTTCCCCCATTTGCGCCGCGCTCTAGTGCTCTTTCTCTCTTTCACAGCGACTCCGCCGCCGCCGCCAGTTTTCTGCTTCACGAGCGCCACCGTGATAGCAACCACTCACATCCGCACCGTCGTCCCCATTCACAGTTTCCATCACGGTGACTTGCTATTCCCGCTTTCCTTCCTCCGGCTATTTCTATTCTGATTATCCCGTCAAAAGCTTCGAATCCACCATGTCTGAGGCGGAGGCAGTGGTGGCACAGCACGAAGAAGGAGTGGAGGGCCGCGAGCACGGTTGCTGGGATGGCTCCACCATCCGCGAGGAGGACTTGGCTTGGCTCCACGCCTCCCGTCGCATTCCCGCCGGTGTCGCCTGCCGTCTCGCCGCCGGTGAAATTTCTCCTTCCCCCAGGGAGGGGGAATACGTTGTGTTTCTTTCCCATTTCCAGTGCGCCTTCGGCCTCCCCACTTCTGATTTTTTTCTTCGATTTCATTTCCACTTACAAGCTGCAACCGCATCACCTCCCCGCAAACGCTATCACCTCTCTGTCTTCCTTTGCCGCCGGCATTGAGGGACACATTGGCCTCTAGCCAACCAAAGAACGCTGGATTAAGTTCTTTGGTCTGCGGAGGAACGTGGATCCGGATAAGGAGCTTGCCCCGGAGGACATGCACCTGACCCAATGCGGCGCTGCCTCCATCTCTCCGCGCAAGCAGTCCGTGTTTCCCCGGGTCACCGGGCTCGAATCCTGCAAGGGCTGGGCCCGGACCTTCTTCTACGTCCGGAACACCTCCAAGGAGGACCAGATCCGGCTGCTCCCTTTCAAGCTTGGCCCCCAGATGCTTCACTTTGGGAGAGCATTCCCAAACGTGCCACGGCCCTGGCAAATCAAGTGGCACGCCGGATCACGGAGCTGCTCAAGGAGCATCTCCGGGGGGAGGATATTATGATTACTTTCATCCACAGCTGGGTCTCCCCCCTCCAAAAGCGAGCCCACAAGATCTGCTACCTTAGCAGCCCTCTCGATCCTCACCGGACTTCTTCCTTTGAGTTGGATAACTCGGCGGTCTATCGCCGGCTTAAGTCCATATTTAACATGGAGAAGGAGTTCTCCGAGGACTGGGAGTGGGGACTTGAACCCTTCACCCGTGTCAACCCCCCTCCAAAGGTTAGTCACCCTTTGCTGTTTTCCAAATCTTCCTTGTATGTTATTTTCTCTTTGTAACTCGGCAATTATTGTCTCAAAAATTTCTTCAACAACCATTGGAGGATGGCGAGGTGCTGGCGATCAAATGGCTAGAGGACCGCACCGAGGATGACGAGGTTGAGCCTGATCCGGAGGCCTTCCTGCCTATCATGGACGTCGTCAGGCGCATCGCTAGTAAGGCCTCTTCTCTGAGGGATTGGCCAGACGATGATGATTCTGACATTGAAGTCCTTGAGGTACTTGATCTGGTTCTCATCTCTTACTTGCACCTGGCTCATGTTCGAATGTTCAGCTAACCCGGACGATCATGTCCATGAGGTTCCTCCCCTTGCCACCGGTGGCCCGACCCTGACCCCTTCCTAGAAGCGCGCAGCTACCTCGGCCGCAGCTTCGGAGGCGCCGCCGCCAAAGAAGAGGCAAATGAAGTCTGGGGTTAAACCCTCGGCCAAGCCTGCCACCAAGAGCACAGTTCGAAGGCACCCAAACCTTGGGCTCCTCCTACCGCAGACGAGTAAGTCCTTTTAACAATTCTACTTCAGATTTTTTCCTTTGCTTGCCTTTCTGGTTGGTTCTCTCTTTTTGACTAGCTGTCCTTCCTTTTTTCTAGAGCTCCTGTGGATATTTCTCAAAGTGGTTCCGACATAGCCTCCCCACTCCGGAGTAGTCCCTCTCCCCCCACAACGATGATTATCGCCCGCTCAGCCCTATTCAAGAGGGTTCTACGATTGCACCTGACCAGAGCCTACCTCGCCAAGAGGAGGGCAATGTCGACGCGGGGGATAGTAGGGCAACTCGAGACACGGTGATGCCGGATCTCCCTAGGTCCTCGGCCTCTGTGCCCAATGTTGAGGCACCAGTTTCATCGGCGCCGCCCCCAGCACCTCCAGTACCAGTACCAGCACCAGCAGTAACAGAAGTGACAGCACCAGCACCAACAGCACCACCAACAACAGCGACAGCAACAAGAGCCTCCAAGCCTCCCAAGGGCAAAGCTCCTTTGGCTCCCACCAGGTCTACTCCTTCCATCGCTGATATCTTTTGACAAGCTCCTCAACCCTCATCCGGCAAAGCCAAGAAGACCTCCGGGTCAGCCAAAGATGCTTCTTTCGGGTCTACTGCCTCCGGATTAGAGGGCAACCAACAATTAGTTTTGCATACCATCCCTGCTGCAGCTCAATCTGCCAGGCGGGAGGCCCACGTGAAGGGCCTTATGGCGATCTATACTCCGAGCGGCGAAAGTTACAGTCAACAACTCCTTGAGTATGTGAAGAACTGGAACGACGCTGAATTCGTCGATCCTCAAGACGATTTGCCGGAGAAGTTCAGCCCCGCGGAGTTCAGTGCCCAGATGAACTCCGCTACTAAGGCTATCTCCTTGGCTGGCCGGATGATGGTGGTAATTCTTTTTCTCTGCCGTTGATGTTTTATGCAATTGAACACTTGTAGATATAACCCCTAGGCCCCGAGCCTCCGAGGGAATAACTTGTTATTCGGTCGGATGCTTCTCGTAGAGCTTAGTTTTTGTTCATAATGACATTAATTTGCAATAAATTTTGGGCCGGGTCTAGTTCCCTTGGCCCATATCTTATGTACTTCGAATATCCACACACCTAGAGCCAGGTTAAGTTCCACTTGGTCTGGATCTTGGATACTTCGAATATCCACACACCTAGAGCCGGGTTAAGTTCCACTTGGCCCGGATCTTGTATACTTCAAATATCCACACACCTAGAGCCGGGTTAAGTTCCACTTGGCCCGGATCTTGTATAATTCGAATATCCACACACCTAGAGCCGGGTTAAGTTCCACTTGGCCCGGGTCTTGTAGACTTCGAATATCCACACACCTAGAGCCGGGTTAAGTTCCACTTGGCCCGGATCTTGTATACTTCGAATATCCACACACCTAGAGCTGGGTTAAGTTCCACTTGGCCTAGGTCTTGTAGACTTCGAATATCCATACACCTAGAGCCGGGTTAAGTTCCACTTGGCCCGGGTCTTGTAGATTTCGAATTATTTCTACTTTGCCTCTGAACTTTTGTCTCTTCCTTGCTTAATTCAGATTACCACCAACCGTCGAACCGCTGAGTTCCAACGCCTACTGGACTCCTACAAAGACATTCGCGGGCGTTATGGTAAACTCCTGGTGGAGTACCAGAAGAGGGGTTAGTTTCCATTCCTTTTCTTCCTTGTTCATTCAAACTTCTTAGGACTTATATGAATGTCTTGTCCAAATCATGCAGCCGAGGTTGAAGCTGAGAATAAAATTATGAGGAAGAACCTTGCGGAGATCAAAGGTAAACTCATCCCTTTCATATGATCATTGTACTTTCCTTGCCTCATCCGGTGGACACTCATACTTTGGGTCCTCCGGATCATGTTGCAGTTGCTCTCGATGAAATTGTCACCATGCCTGAACTGATGACCCACTGTCTCGAACAAGTAGGTAACTATGAAGCTGAACTGAAAAAGGAAGATGAGGAAATATCTCGGCTCAGGCAGTAGGACTCAGAAATTACTCGGCTGAACACTGGAATTCAAAAGCTTAAGAGCTCCCATCAGTCCGCGCTGGAGAAGGCCGACCAGGAGTTTGTCGAGGAGAAAGAGCGTTTAACCATGCAAATCTCCAAGGACAAGATTCTACTAGAGGAAGCCGACGTCAAGCTTACGTCGGTGACCACCGAATACGAAAAACTCCGGGTCCACAATGCCAATGTTGATTCCGAGATACAGCGGCTTCTCTTCCAGATTGCGCGTAAGTCTTCTGCCCTTGCCTGATCTTCTATCATTTGGATTTGGTCCTTTTTCTCACTATTTTTCTTCCCCTCCTCAGGCAAATTTCCAGAGAGCCATACGCTCGCCGCCTCTGTCGTACGCCAATCCCGTGAGCAGCGTGGAATTCCTGCTGCCCCTGATGGCGAGCCAATCCCCTATACCATGGAAGATCTCCTGGCGAGTCTCACCGCTCGCCTTGAGGTAGTAACGAACCATGGCACGGACATCATCCCGGCGGCAACACGGATGTTCAGCTGCCTCTGGCCCAGTGAAACCATTCCCAAAAAAGGCTCGGCTTTTATAGCCAAACTCATGGAATGTGATACGCAGCTACATCTGTGGCGTGAGTCTGCTGCCCGGGCTGGGGCCGACATTGCTCTGAAATTTGTGCTCTCATGCTATGAAGGAATTGACTTGGCATTGCTCAACTGCATGCGCACCGGGTCAAAGTGGTGCGAGGATCCAGAGTGGATCACGTGCCGCCAAGCCTGTGCGAACAATCTCATCCAGTACTCCTTCTGCCATGCCAGGAATGAGGGGCCGAGTTATCTTGATGTCGCTGATGACGAGATTGTCTTTGGAGCCGAAGATGAAGGATGTGAGAACAAGGGCTCCGAACTAGGCGACGAGGCTAAGGATCCGGAGGAAGGTGAGGTTAACCCAGAAGATGAAGCCGAAGCTATCGCTCCTCCCCCACACTTCGGAGTACCTCCCTCCTTGATAGATGATTCGTCTGCTGCTCTTGCCCCTTGAAAAACACTTGTCACATTTATTAGATCCCCGGAATGCCGGGCGCAGATGTATTTAAATACTTTGGTTCATTTGTGCTACAATTTTAGGTTCCGAACTAAGTTTTATTGCCGGATTATCGTGGGCGAAGTCCCCGAGTTTCATTTTCTTGTTCCCCTGATACATTGCAAATGTATATATAATTTTTGATGTTCCATGCTTGGTTTTATCCACTTTCTTGTGTTTTGTTCCAACTTTGGAGTACTTTTCATATGATTTCTTGGACTAACCTATTAACAAAGAGCCACAGTGCCAGCTACCCGTTTTCTGCTGTTTTTGGTTCTAGGAAAGCCAGAAAATAAATATTCTCGGAATTGGACGGGACAAAAGCCAAAGTGCCTATTTTTCCGAAACTGATCAAGTGCCAGAATACGAGACGGAGAAGGGCCGGGGATCCACCACACCACCTGGCCGCGTGGCCAGGCCTAGCCCGCGCCAGGGGGTGGTGTGGCCGCTCCCGGCACCCCCTCGGCCTCTCCTTTCGCCTATATATTGCCCTCGGGACGGAAACCCTAAGTACCCGATCAAAAATCCACGAAAGAGTCTATAGCCGCCGGCATCTCCATTCCCTAGATCGGGAGGGATCTGAAGCTCTTCCCGGCACCCTGCCGGAGAGGGGAATTCACCCTGGAGGCCTTCTTCATCACCATGCAAGCCTCCGGTGTGATGCGTGAGTAGTTCAACCTTGGACTATGGATCCATGTAGTAGCTAGATGGCTGGTTCTCCTCCTTTGTGCTTTCATGTTTAGATCTTGTGAGCTCCGTTCATGATCAAGATCATCTATTTGTAATTCTGCATCTTGTGTTTGCGGGGATCCGATGGATATTGAGATGCTATTTCAGATTGATTATTGATTCTATCATGTCTTTGTTATTTGTGATCTTGCATGCTTTCCGTTGTTAGTAGCTATCTTGGCCAAGTAGATGCTAGCAACTCCAAGAGTTAGTATTTATGCTTGATAGTGGGTTCATGCCTCTGGTAATCTGGGGAAGTGACAGGAATCTCTAAGGTACTAGATGTGCTATTGCTACTAGGGAGAAAACAACAATCCTTTGTTCATAGAACAATCGTATTGTTTACTTTACACGCAGTTCGTAAATCAATAATCTGTTGCTTGCAACTTAATACTGGAGGGGGTTCGGATGATAACCTGAAGGTGGATTATTAGTCATAGATGCAGTTGGATGGCGGTCTATGTATAATGTTGTAATGCCCAATCAAGTCTCAAAGGAGTCAAGATAATTAGTATATGCATGTATTGCTTTCTTGATGTTTGTCAATTGCCCCGCTCTAATTTGTTCACCCAGCATGTTATCTATCTTAAGGAGAGCCACCTCTAGTGAACTATGGATCTCGGTCCTTTTCTTTTACATACAATCTATAAACAGTTTACTGCTTTGTGTTTACCTTCTGCAAACTATTACTTCCTTCCATTCGATATGTTTAATCCTTTGTTTTCAGCAAAACACGGTGAGATTGACAACCTAATCGCAAGTTGGGGACAAAGTTCTGTTGTTGTGTTGTGCAGGTCTCCACGTTGCTACTAGCACCGGTAGTGCGCCCTGCCAAGGCTCAGCTAGCAACACCTTTGGGGTGTTTCCTTGCTCCTACTGGTTCGATTAAACCTTGCTTTCATAACTGAGGGAAACTTGCTGCTGTGCTCATCATACCTTCCTCTTGGGGTTCCCAACGAGCTCTACATCAACAACGCACCAAGCACTTTTTTGGGCGCCGTGCATTGAGCCATCAAGCGATTTTCTAGCGCCGTTGCGAGGAGTCAAGGACATCTTCACAAGGGGAGTCCCTCATAACCAATCTCTTTACTTTGTTGTTTTTGTTTTGCATTGTTTGCTTGTTTTCTCTATTCAAAAACCCAAAAAAAATTAGTTTTACTTGTTTGCTTTCTTATTTGAAAACCCAAAAAAATGACTACTCTTGAAAACACTAAGTTGTGTGACTTCACTAGCACCAACAACAATGATTTTATGAGCACACCTATTGCTCCACCTGTGGCTGAAAATACTTCCTTTGAGATAAAACCCGCTTTGATCAATCGTGTTATGAGAGAACAATTTTCTGGTATTGGTAATGAAGATGCTGCTTCCCATCTAAATAACTTTGTTGAACTTTCTGAGATACAAACACATAGGGATATAGATGGTGATATTATTAAACTGAAATTGTTTCCTTTCTCTTTGAGAGGAAAAGCTAAAAAATTGTTGAATTCCTTTACTAGGAATAGTATTGATTCTTGGACTAAATGCAAAGATGCTTTTATTGGAAAATACTATCCTCCTGCTAAGATTATATCCATGAGAAGTGAAATAATGAAGTTTAAACAACTTGATAATGAGCGTGTTGCTCAAGCTTGGGAAAGAATGAAATCTTTGGTAAAGAATTGTCCCACTCATGGACTGACTACTTGGATGATCATCCAAACTTTTTATGCAGGATTGAACTATTCTTCAAGGAACCTATTGGATTCTACTGCTGGAGGTACCTTTATGACCATCACTTTGGGTGCTGCAACAAAACTTTTGGACAATATGATGGTTAATTATTCTGAATGGCATACTGAGAGAGCTCCACAAGGTAAGAAGGTAAATTCTGTTGAGAAAACCTCCTCCTTGAGTGATAAGATTGATATTATTATGTCTATGCTTGTTAATGGGAAAGCCCATATTGATCCAAATAATGTTCTTTTGGCTTCTTTGGTTGCTCAAGAAGAGCAAGTTGATGTGAACTTCATAAGAAAATAACAATTTTGGCAACAATGCTTATGGTAATAATGCTTAAGGGGACAATTTTGGTAACAACAATTATAAGCCATATCCTCCCAACAATGGTAATGCTTATGGAAATTCTTACAACAATAATAAGAGTGCTCCCTCTGAACTTGAAGTTATGCTTAAAGAGTTTATTAGTAAACAAACTGCTTTCAATAAAACTATTGAGGAAAAACTCTCTAATGCTGAAAGAAATATAGCATCTTTGGCTGAAGCTCAATCTACTTTGAATAAAATGGCTGCCAAACCTGAAACTAATGATAATCCCTTTGCAGCTACCAATGCTATACAAGTAAGAATTGATGAAAATGTTAGACTATTAACTGAATTACATGCTAAGTGGGAAAGAGAAGATGAAATTGCTAGAAACATTAGTGTTTCTACTATTACCACCACTAGTGTTGAGGCTAGTAATAGTTCTACTACTTTAGATGATAAATTTGATTTTGATCTTGATGGTTGCAATATCTCTGAAGTTATTAAGTTCCTACAAAATCTTGCTAAAAGTCCTAATGCTAGTGCTATGAACATGGCTTTTACAAAACACATTACTAATGCTCTCATAAAGATTAAAGAAGAAAAGATGAAACATAAAGCTTCTATTCCTATAAAGCAAGAGGATGGTTGGGAACCCATCATTAATATGAAAGTGAATGACTTTGATTTCAAAGCTTTGTGTGATCTTGATAGTAGTGTTTCTATTATGCCTAGAAGGATCTATGATATGCTTGATTTGCCTCCTCTTGAAGATTGCTATTTGAATGTCCCACTTGATGATAATGCTAAAAAGAAACTCATGGGGAGTCTTAATGATGTTCTTATTATGGTTAACGATTCCTATGTCCCCGTTGATTTCTATGTTTTGGATGTTGAATACAATGCTTCTTGTCCTATTACTTTGGGAAGACCTTTTCTTAGAACTGTTGGTGCCATATTTGATATGAAGGAAGACACCATTAAATATCAACTCCCACTCAAGAAAGGTATTGAACACTTCCCTAAACAGAGAGAAAAGATTTCTTTTGCTTCTCCCATGAAAACAAAATTTGGTCTTAATGCTTCTTCATTTGAGAACACTTGATTCTTTCTTTGCTTCTTATTCCTAACTTAAAGGCGTTAAAGAAAAGTACTTATTGGGAGATAATCCAAAAGTTTTAGATGAGTCTTGGAAGTTATTACCTCTGTAATAACCTCTCCTTATCCTTTTTATTTGCTTTTTGTGCCAAGAGTAACCTCTAATGAGAGAGAAGTAATGATTGGGAAAGTTGTTGTCCCGAAACAGATTTATGTGCTTCACCATAAAAATTCGTGAGAGAGCTCTGTATGTCGGATTGAGCTGTAATGTTTTGTGCTTCTGCCCCAGGTTGTTATCTAACTGTCGTTAGTTCAACACTTTTTGATTTGAGCAACAGAAGGTCTTCGAAAAATTCGTATTTACCTGCTGGTCTGTTTTGACAGATTTCTGCCATTTTCTGCATTTGCTTCTTCTTGGTTCCTTCTTTAGTTCTTTTGGGGAATTGAGCTTTTTGAGGGAAGTGCTACAGTAGCTAGTGTTCTAATGGAAGTTTATTTGGTGTTAGAACTGAACCTTAAGACTTATTTATCTTAAGTGCACTAATGTTGCTAATAAAGATTGTGTGAAGTTTTGTATGAAGGAAAAATTTCAGGTGTATGGAAGGAATGAGTAATGAGATGAAGGATGGACTAAAGCTCAAGCTTGGGGATTCCACACGTGTCACCCCAAGAAATATCCAAGAAGTACAAGCGTCAAAGCTTGGGGATGCCCAAGGCATCCCCTTCTTCATCAATAAAAATCCCAGGTTTCTTCCAAACGCTTCATTTTTATTGTTTCATGCACAGTTGTGTTTTTCTTGGAGCGTCTTCTTTTTCGTTTTCGTTTGCTTTGGTTTTCTTAGTTTTCTGAATAAATTGGTTGGACCCCCTCTTTCATACATTGGTTTGCAAATAGTTTGGTTTGGTTTGGAAAAGAGTAGGAAAGTTCATGCTTATGTGGTAAAAAGAGCCCGTTTTTGACTATGGCCTATGCTTTTTCATGCCATGCTTGATATTGTTTTGGATTTATGCTTAGTATTCCTGGCTGTACCATGACTTGTTATAAACAATTGAGATTGCTTAATGTGCCTTGGATGAATCATGCGTTGTTTTAGCATATTAAAGCATAGTATAGTGGTATTCTTCTTTGATGCTTTATTTGGGTTGACTTGGCGCATGGTTACACCATGTTATGACTATCTCAAGTCACCATAGCCTTTATGATCCTTTAGTTTTCAACTTGTAGTATCACTTTATGCTTTGATCAATGATGTTTTGTCGCTCTGCCTGATTATGGCCATTATTGCTCTCTTAGTTTGTCACTCCCAGTCTTTTGCTAGCCTCCACAACAAAGTATGAGATCCACTCATGCATCCAACTCCCTAAACCAAGTTATTCCAAAGAGTCCACCATACCTACCTACTAGCTTATGCTATTCCAAGTATATTCATGCTTTTGTTTACCTTCCAAATTAAAGTTTTTATGAGAAAACTAGTGATTAAAGCTCTCACGAACTTGATGGCACACTGTACTTTACTTGCCTGTAATAAACTTGAACCATTCGGTCCTTATTTGTTGCGTATATGCTTGCGCTTTATAAGTTGAAATTAGCAGAACCATGTTTCATGGGGAACTCTTTCAACATTGCACTTGTACTTTGTACCCCGTTGATATCATGTTCTTTTGCTTACGGATCCCGGCGGTGTGAAATAAAAGTGGAACTTGTAAGATCATGGAGTTTGTATGTGTGTTAGAGAAACGCCTGGGCCGCTAGCCTAAGCCATGCCTAATCATGGTGGAAACTTGCAGCTTCACCATAATGAGAACTCTATGAAGCATCCTCAATAAAAACCTATGCAAATAGCAAATAAAAAGATTGCTGAGATGCTCATTGTCTACTTGCCTTGTCATTTTGATTATGGGAAAGCTCCCGTATCATGTGCAAGGGGTACCCCGTTGGCGGTTCTTAATGATACACATGTACTTACAATGACAAGAGCTTACTCGTGACTGAAGTTGAGTAGCATGAGGATCGGTCTTCGTAAGTAAGGGGCATGAGATTTCGGTTTATAACTTGTCAAGCATATCCTCTTAGTTGTGTCACTTTAACCTTAACCACTTCAAGATGCTTATGATAGGGGCAATGAGAGCTGAAAGCTATAAGTACCATAATTTTTGGAAGCTCTTTATGAGACTTGAATCCCTACTTCCTTTTACAAAGGCCTTCCTTCCACCATTATATTCAGTCTCCACCTTCTATCTTTATGCACCTACTTTGAGACAATAGTGGCCATTCTTAGTTCTATGTGCATTGTCCCAAGACTAGTTGATTGATGCATACTTTGATATTGCTTGTTTTAAACTATTGTATCTAGTCACTCTTATGAACTTTGAAGGTGTGTCCTATGCATTTATATTTGCTACTCTATTAAGGGACAAGCTGAATACTATTATGCTATGTTTTCTTTATGTGAAACAAACAAACGTCTTGCAAAGCATTGTTATTCATGAATCTTTTGTTTGTGCCTTCTCATGTTGCATCATAGTTTCTTTTCTTATTGCTAGAACTTTGTCTTTCATGTTACGATTGAAGTACTATGATCCTAGCTTTGAATGTTTTACAAATACTTTGATCAAGTCTTTGATGGTGCATGTCACCTCAAAAATTATTCTTTCTTTTTATCACTTACCTACTCGAGAATGAGCAGGAGTTAAGCTTGGGGATGTTGATACATTGCAAATGTATCTATAATTTTTGATGTTCCATGTTTGGTTTTATCCACTTTCTTGTGTTTTGTTCACCCAGCATGTTATCTATCTAAGGAGAGCCACCTCTAATGAACTATGGATCCCGGTCCTTTTTCTTTACATACAATCTATAAACTTTTACTATTTTGTGTTTACTTTCTGCGAACTTTTACTTCCTTCCATTCAATACGTTTAATCCTTTGTTTTTCGCAAAACACGGTGAGATTGACAACCTCATCGCAAGTTGGGGACAAAGTTCTGTGGTTGTGTTGTGCAGGTCTCCACATTGCTACTAGCACCGGTAGTGCGCCCTGCCAAAGCTCAGCTAGTAACACCTTTGGGGTGTTTCCTTACTCCTACTAGTTCGATTAAACCTTGGTTTCATAATTGAGGGAAACTTGTTGCTGTGCTCATCATACCTTCCTCTCGGGGTTCCCAACGAGCTCTACATCAACCACGCACCAAGCACTTTTCTGGGCGCCGTGCATTGAGCCATCATCCCCCAATTTTTGATTCGGCTCGCGTCTACCTTGATTTGGTTTTTCGACTTACGAGTTCGAGGTTCAAAAAATTGACTTAACAATACTTGAAACCTTGAGATTAGCTCAAAATGATTCGGCACTTTAGTGAATACAACAAAAGATAAGGGTTAGTCAAAAAACCAATGTCGGCCTACTTAAGCTCTTTTCCTTAGTCGTTTTTCATGTGCTTTGCCATTCCAAACTTGTTCTCTTGCTTGCCATGAAGCCAATTCTTGTTGGACAGCAGCAAAGTCGAAGAGTTAGGTTTTTGGTGCTAACACATTACTAATCCCACTAAGGTATAAGTGACTTAACTCAGCCGATACAAAATACGAAAACGAAAGATAATTAAAATAGCAGTTTCCGAGTCTCTGCCCGAGGTGACGAATTTTTTTATTGATAATCTGATTACCGACACGCATACCGACATGCGAGTAGTTTGGATACATTCACCTCTTAGGTGTAGAAAGGACGAAGTAGTGCTACGTTCCATGGTATTTTGGATTCTTGTCCGAACCTGTCCACCTTGTTCTTTTGCTGAGGCTGTGCATCAATAAGATAGAAGGAATCATTGCGCAAAGCTTTGCTCACAATGAAAGGTCCTTCCCATGGAGGGGATAACTTATGCATGCTAGCAGTGCGCTGTATTAGCCTTAGCACCAAATCACCTTCCCGGAAAACTCGGGGGTTTACTTTCCGGCTATGGTAGCGTTGGAGATTTTGCTGATATATGGCGGATCTGGACAAGGCCTGTTCTCTCGCTTCTTCCAGCAGATCAACATCATTTTCCCGGGCTTCGCGAACTTCGGCCTCTGTGTATTGGGTCACCCTTGGCGAATCATGCTCTATGTCGGCTGGTAATACAGCTTCTGCCCCATATACCAGAAAGAACGACGTATAGCCTGTTGATCGATTTGGAGTGGTTCTTAGACTCCACAGAACCGCTGGTAGTTCTTCTATCTAGCACCCCGCTGATCTTTGCAGCGGCTCTATGAGCTGGGGTTTTATCCTGGACAGTACCAGTCCGTTGGATATTTCCACTTGCCCGTTCGATGCGGGGTGGGCGACTGAAGCGACATCTAACCAGATCTTCTTTTCCTAGTAGAATCTCGCAAACGCTCCTTCGGCAAAATTCGTCCCATTATCAGTTATGATGCTATGGGGGTAGTCATACCTTAGGATTATATCCTTGAGGAATCTTACTGTTGTTGCCCCATCACATTTCCGAATCAGTTTCACTTCAATCCATTTCGTGAATTTGTTAACCATGACCAGAATATGGGTCATCCCTCCTTTGGCCGGCTTAAATGGTCCTACCATGTCTAGGCACCATACAACAAATGGCCATGTAATGGGGATAGTTTTCAGCTCCGACATTGGTAGGTGAGTTTTTGTGGCGTATCTTTGACAACCATTGCATTTTCTCACCAAGTCCTCTGCTTGCTCCAAAGCACTAGGCCAATAAAACCCATGCCGAAAAGCTTTTGCTACTAAGGCCCTTGAGGAGGCATGGTGGCCACATTCCCCTTGGTGAATATCCTGGAGTATGTCAAGTCCTTCCTCCGGATCGACGCACCGTTGTAGTACCGTAGTCACACTTCTTTTGTATAATTCGGCATTGATAATGGTATAGGCCTTTGCCCTTTCTGAATTTGCCTTGAACTTATTTTATCATCTGGCAAGATTCCCTCTTTTAGGAAATCAAAAATTGGCTTTGCCCAAGTTGGTATAGTCCGGACGAGGAATGGTTCCTCATCAACTTCCATTGCATCCACCGACATAACTCCTGCCGGATCAAGCTGAACAGTCCCCGGGTTTGCTGAAGCAGTCCCCGGGTTTGCTGCAGCAGTCCCTGGATTTGCGGAGGTGCTTCCCCATTCTATCTCCATAGGTGCATCTCCTGATCCGAGGAGTGCTGGGATGTAAATGGAATCTGATTCGGGTGATGGTGTGATTGATGGTTTTCTCAGGTGCTCCAAGGCAACATTTGGCGGGATTGGTTGCCGAGACGAGCCCAATTTGGACAGCGTATCTGCTGCCTCGTTTTCAATTCGAGGTATGTGATGGAACTCACACCCTTCGAAAAACCCGCTTATTTTCTGAACATGGAACATATACAAGGCCATGTTAGCATCCAGAGCATCCCAATTTCCGGACACCTACTGCACCACCAAATCCGAATCACCAAAGCATTGTATCCGATGTATCCCCACTTCCTTTGCCACTTTGAGACCATGTACCAATGCTTCGTACTTCACCACATTATTCGAGGCATTGAAGTGGATTTGAAGGACATACTTCAGTTGATCCTTCTTGGGCGAGGTAAGCACTACTCCAGCGCCTAATCCGTCCTTCAGTTTCGATCCGTCGAAGTGCATTTGCCAATAATTGGAGTCCGGCAGGGGTGGCTTGTATTGCATTTTAGCCCAGTCCACAAAGAAATCCGCCATAGCTTGTGACTTGATCGCATCCCTTCTGTCGAACTGTGGTGCGTATGGGGCTAACTCGATTGCCCACTTTGCCCTCTGGCCACTTGTGTCTTTATTACTCATGATCTCTGAAATGGGTGCCTCACATATCACCTTGATGGGGTGTTCCTCAAAATAGTGTTTGAGTTTCTTGGCCGACATATATACACCATATGCCATCTTCTGATAATGAGGATAATTCTGTTTTGAGGCTGATAATACTTCGCTCAGATAATACACTGGCCTTTGCACTGACTTTCCTTCTTCCTCGCGCTCCACTACGATCACTGCACTTACGACTCGGTTGGTCGCGGCTACGTAGAGCAACATTGGCTCCTTAGGTAGTGGTGCAGCTAAGATTGGCGCGGTAGATAACATCTTTTTCAATTCTCGAAATGCAAGATCCGCCTGTGGTGTCCATGTGAACTTATCCGCCTTTTTCATCAGCTGATAGAGGGGCAAGGCCTTCTCTCCCAACTGACATAGAACCGACTTAACGATGCCAGGCAACCAGTGAACTTCTAGACATCGTTAAGCCACTTTGGCAGTTCCATTCTTTCTATGGCCCGGATTTTCGTCGGGTTAGCTTCAATGGCACGGCTAGATACCATAAAACCGAGTAACTTTCTAGGGGGTACGCCAAAAGTGCACTTCTCTGGGTTCAGCTTCATCCGGAACCTTCTTAAGTTCGTGAATGTCTGCCGGATATCCTCAAGGAGCGTATTGCTTTCCTTGGTTTTTATTACCACAACATCCACGTAAACTTGAACATTCCGACCTATCTCATCATGTAAGGATTTATGCATGCATCTCTGGTACGTTGCTCCTGCATTACGTAAGCCAAACGGCATAGTTCGATAGCAATAAGCCCCGTACGGGGTAATAAATGCAGTCTTTATTTGATCATCCGGATTTAGGGGTATCTGATGGAAACTAGAATACGCGTCAATGAATGACAGTAGCTCACATCTGGCCATTGATTCTATGACCTGATTCAGGAAGATACGAGTGGGAATGGATCTTTTGGACACGCCTTATTCAGGTTCGTGTAGTCGATACACATGCGCCATACCACAACCACGTTCGGATCATCTTTCTTTTTCTCCATCAGCACCGGATTAGAGAGCCAATCTGGATAGAGTACCTCCATGATAAACCCGGCTGCTAGTAATCTTGCTATCTCATCTCCAATAAATTTCCTTCTGTCTTCTGCGAAACGCCTGAGAGGTTGCTTTACCGGCTTAGCCCCGGGTCTTACATTCAATGAGTGCTCAGCCAACTCCCTCGGTACACCTTGCAGATCTTGCGTAGACCAAGCAAATATATCCCGATTCTCACGGAGGAAGTTGACGAGCTCGCTTTCCTATTTGCTGCTTCACTCGGCACCAATGGTGACGGTGCACTCTAGGAACTGATCATCGATTGGCACTTTCTTTGTGTCCTTAGTTGCTTGGAACGATACGCTCCCGTGCGGGTTGGTCAGGGCCAGCATATGTTATTGTGCGGATTGAGCCAATGCCGCCACTTCTAGTATCTTCCTTTTTTCTTGAGCTATCACGAGTGACTCGGCTAAATTGGATCCGGCTGAGGCGCACTTGATCGAACGCCGGAAGTCCCCTGATATAGTTATCATGCCCCTTAGTCCAGGCAACTTCATCTTAAGGTAACTGACATGGGTAGTTGCCATGAATTTGCTCAGCGCTGGCCTGCCGAGCAACGCGTGATAAGCGCTTTCCAGATTCACCACCTCGAATTCCAAGTTCTCAGTGCGATAGTTGTCTCTTGTGCCAAATAACACATCAACCCGGACCTTACCAATTGGTTCACAAGAAATACCCGGCACAATGCCATGAAAGGTGGTCCTTGTTGCTTGCAACATGTTCTCTGTTATCCCCAACTTGTGCATGGTATCCTTGTACATAATGTTGATACTGCTGCCATTGTCAGTCAACACCTTGGAAAATCTCATGTTGAGATTTAGCCCGATGAACGTCGGATCCAGGACCAGAGCGTAGGTTCCTGGGCTTAGCATGATCTTTGGCTGATCCTTGACACTCCATGTAATCTCCTGATCCGCCCAAGGCATATACCTCACACCGCTGGCATTACTGCGTTTACCTCCATATGCCGGTGCTGCAAGCTTTTCCGGTCATTTTCTTCCGTGGTGAACACATAGTAGCTTTGATGATGTTCCCTGTACTCATTTCGTCCCTCATTCTCGTTGTAACCTTGGCCTTGTTGTTGGTTATTTCCCACTTGATGTACCGCATCCCTTCTTTCCGGATTCTTGTACCTTGGCGGAGGTGGTGGCAGCATCAGTTGTTGTCCATTTCCCCTGTTAGTAACGATGCCCGGGGTGTTTCATTTCTAGGTGCTTCGTTCCGAGGTGCCTAAGCATTCCCCAAACTCCCCTGTTCTAATTTCCGCATCCATTCACACTGCCAGGTCGTATGATTCGCTAGACTATTCGGACTTGGCGTATGAAATTTGCAAGGTTGATCTAGCATAGACTCGAATGTATACCTCGACCTATCCTTTCGTTCCTGCCATTGCGTTTTCTGCTCCGGGGTCCAAGGCTTTCTCCCTTCGTTTTTCTGTTGCCAGCTCTGCCCTCTAGTTTTTTGGCGTTGACTGGCTTCGGCATTGGGTTGATCCCGGTCCACTACTGCGACTTGCTGCGAGTTATACCGATAATCCAGGCGCTCATCCCTTCTTTTTCCTCGGAAATCATTCCTCCTTGATGATCCAGGGCCATCCCGGCCGTAATACTCTTCCTTTGCTTCGCTAGACATTAACCGGGGTTGCGTTGGATCTCCCAAGGAATATGAATCTGCGATCCGGATCGTCTCAGCCAAGGTAGTTGGCATATCTCGCTGTAACCTTTGCCATAGCATACTTCCATATATGCACCCACGAGCGAACCACGCAATAGCTTGTGATTTAATCACTCCTTCGCACGAGTTTCTCACATTGCACCGCCGAGTTAGGAAATCTCTATCTGGCTCATTCGGTCTCTGCCGGCACAACGCAAGGGTTTGCGGTCTGTTGGGTCTCTTGTAAGTGCTTGAGAAATTGCTAACGAACAGCTCCTGGAAATCCAACCAGCAGTTAAAGCTTCCTGGTGGCAAATTGTTCAACCAAACTCACTTTGGTCCTTCCAGCATCTGTAGTACATTTCTTACCGCCCATCTCAAATTTCTTGTTGCGATCTTAACTGTTGTGGCATAGTCCATCAGCCAATCATCTGGCATGGTACTACCGTCATAAGTTCGGGTTCCTCTAGTCAGCTGAAAGTTCAGCACTAGTGGCTCATTCATGATCCGGGGCCTGAAGCATGCTGGACCCGGTGGACCTTGTAACTTGATTTGCTCTGACCTGTAAATCCTATCCAACTTCAACCTCGCATCATCTGGCTGGAAGTTCCTGCTTCCCAACCGTGATGCAATTACGTGGTGATCCGGTCTAGGGTATCCATCGTTGACCATAGCCGAATAACCATCATTGTATCTTTCCTAATCCGGATGTGTACGAGGTTGTTGTGCCGCTTGTCCCGCACTTCCTTTTTGCCGAGGCACGCGCTGTTGCTGCGTCCGAGGTACATTTTGCCCTGCTCCCACGGGATCGCGCTGTCCGGCATTGCGGTTGGCAGCATTTCTTTGACCGGCATTACCTTGGTCACGGTTACCTCGGGCAGCTACACCTCGGCTGGTACTCTGCCGGTCCTCATCAACTTGCATTGCTTTTCCTTTTCCATCCCTTACTAGGTCATAAGGGACCATTTGCTTGTTTCTTCTCCCGGAGTCCACTACCTCTTCTCTCCTGGGATCGTGATCCGGAGACGACGCGGCTCCTCTAGATCTTGCCGGGTTATTTCTGGCCGAATGTACCACCTGTTAGGCCCCTGGTGGTGCCGGTTTAGCCTTGTTTATTTCTTCATTTTGTTGGCATGCAACTCTCAACAAGTGATTTACCCTCTCTTGCTGCCTTTGTCGGGCCTCTCTGGTTAAACCTTCTAACTCGGACGCGGCCGCATTTGCTGCTCTGAGGTTCTTTGCTGGGGTACTGTACCGATCCAACCCTCCTGTTACTATCGTAGCTGTCTGACCCGGCCTAGGCTCATACTCCTTGTCAATCTCTGTGATCAGGTTCCTGCCCCGGATTTTCACTCCATCGATACGGTTTACCTTAGCATACTCTCTCAAGGTGATGTTCAGCGACTGATGCAGCTCTGCTACTTTCTTTGCTCCAGCTAACATTTTCCGCCTAGTTTCTTCTAACTCAACTTGCGCCTGAGCCAGATCTGCCATAGGTGCTATTGGCATTGCTAAGCTATCTATCGCTTGTTGGAGCACATTCTCTGGCTTCTCTTGCGGGGGAAACCTTGACCTGGTCTGTTTTGGTGTTACCTCTGGCTCTGGCGCCGGATCTTTGCTTGGTCCCGCATCTGGCATGGTCATCAGGACTTCAACGCTACTAGTGGGGAGAGCGATACGCACTCCATGAGCGGCGCTGAGAGGTGGTTCGCCTCCCTCGACGATGTGTCGTGGGTGAATGCATGACTTATCCACCCCGACGTAGATCTTGTGCACCAAGCTTGAGGAAGACGCCGTTGCGCCGTGGAGGGTGCCTGCCAAAGCTTCCCGCGTTGTCGCTGACATAGTCCAGCGCTCCAAAGTGCTGAACCAAGCCTAAGACGATACGCTCGCTGGTGCTTGAGAAGTTTCCCGTCTGAATTTTCACCCCTGCTAGCACCGCTAGCCCCACGGTGGGTGCCAACTGTCGTGGTGGTGGCACGGCAGATGCCATGGATAGGCTAAAGATTGGGCCAATGAGTGCTAGGGGAATCCAGGGAGGGAGAGCGTAGTGATTCCACGCACGGAAGTTCTTGTATATTCTCTATCAATGGTGTTTACAAGTGCCCCTAAGGCTCTCAACAAGAAGGAGACGATGTCTCTTACTCCCTATTTACTAGCCCTAGAGTCCTACCTTAGACAGAGAATGATTGATCTATTGGACGTTTTTCTCTATGGAGGCCCCGGTGCTCCTTATATAGGGGAGCCCGGGTTACAATTCTAGGGCACAAGTGGCAGCATATTCTATGAATATGCTCCTTTCCTAAAGCAGATGCTTCTTTATTCCTCTTTAACAGCTCGTCCGAGCTTTGGACGTAACCCGCAGCGTCATCCTTGCCTTTTGGCATCACCAGACACGGGCTACGTCATCTGGCTTTGCCCGCGTCACCTTGGTCGCCCCTGACCCGCTGGTTCTCTTCTTTACTTTACTTTGCACATGCTTCAGCTAATAAAGCCACCTTTTGACCAGCGGGGGATTCCTTTTCTTGGAAGCTATGATAATCCAGCTAGCATATAGCTAATCCGGCTTACCCATTTACCTGCAAAACAGATAGACATGGCTGGCATAAATCTTATGCCGGCCGGACCATTGTCAAGGAAATGCCCCATGGGCCGGGTCACACCGGGATTCGGCCTGCCTTGAGGTGACCCGGTCAGCACTTTGCTTTGACCGCGCCGTACCCCGGCTAACTCTGCCCTTATACCCCGGTGTTACCCTACCCGGGGGTATCCCCCCAACATGAACCACACCCAGTGTTATTGCATGTGTGTTCCTCTAGACAAACCACATAAGGATCCACCAGTGTCACTGCATGTCTGTTCTTTTCATTAACCACATAAGGACCCACCAGTGTCATTGGATGTGTGTTCTTCTCATGAACCACACATGGATCCACCAGTGTCATTGCATGTCTGTTCTTTTCATGAATCACAGCTAGAGTCATTGCATGTCTGTTACTTCCATAAACCACACATGGATCCACCAGTGTCATTGCATGTCTGTTCCTCTAAACAAACCACATAAGGATCCACCACTGTCATTGCATGTCTGTTATTTTCATGAACCACACATGGATCCACCAGTATCATTGCATGTGTGTTCTCTACATGAACCACAGCTAGAGTCATTGCATGTGTGTTTTCTTCATGAACCACAGCTAGTGTCATTGCATGTGTGTTCCTTTCATGAACCACGGCTAGTGTCATTGCATGTGTGTTCTTCTCATGAACCAAACATGGATCCACCAGTGTCGTTGCATGTCTGTTCTTTTCATGAATCACAACTAGAGTCATTGCATGTCTGTTACTTCCATAAACCACACATGGATCCATCGGTGTCATTGCATGTCTATTCTTTTCATGAACCATAGCTAGTGTCATTGCATGTTAGTTCTTTTCATGAACCACACATGGATCCACCAGTGTTATTGCATGTGTGTTCTTCTAAACAAACCACACATGGATCCACTAGTGGCATTGCATGTCTGTTCTTTTCATGAACCACACCAGTGTCATTGCACGTGTGTTCCTCTAGACAAACCACATAAGGATCCACCGGTGTCACTACATGTCTGTTCTTTTCATGAACCACAACTAGAGTCCACCAGTGTCATTGGATGTGTGTTCTTCTGATGAACCACATCCAAAGTCATTGCACATGTGTTCCTCTAAACAAACCACACATGGATCCACCCAGTGTGATTGCATGTCTATTCTTTTCATGAACCACACCCAATGTCATTGCATGTGTGTTCTTCTAAACAAACAACATAAGTCATTGCATGTCTGTTCTTTTCATGAACCACACCCAGTGTCATTGCATGTGTGTTCCTCTAGACAAACCACATAAGGATCCACCGATGTCACTGCATGTCTATTCTTTTCATGAACCACATAAGGATCCACCAGTGTCATTGGATGTGTGTTCTTCTCATGAACCACACATGGATCCACCAGTGTCATTGCATGTCTTCTCTTTTCATGAACCACACCCAGTGTCATTGCATGTCTGTTCCTCTAGACAAACCACATAAGGATCCACCAGTGTCATTGCATGTCTGTTATTTTCATGAACCACACTCAGTGTCATTGCATGTGTGTTCCTCTAGACAAAGCACATAAGTCATTCATGTCTGTTCTTGTCATGAACCACACCCAGTGTCATTGCATGTCTGTTCCTCTAGACAAACCACATAAGGATCCACCGGTGTCACTGCATGTCTGTTCTTTTCATGAACCACAGCTAGAGTCATTGCATGACTTTTACTTCCATAAACCACACATGGATCCACCAGTGTCATTGCATGTCTTTTTCTTTTCATGAACCACACCCAGTGCCATTGCATCTCTGTTCCTCTAGACAAACCAAATAAGGATCCACCAGTGTCATTGCATGTCTATTCTTTTCATGAACCACACCCATTGCCATTACATGTGTGTTCCTCTAGACAAACCATATAAGTCATTGCATGTCTGTTCTTTTCATGAACCACTCCAAGTGTCATTGCATGTGTGTTCCTCTAGACAAATCACATAAGGATCCACGGGTGTTACTGCATGTTTGTTCTTTTCATTAACCACATAAGGATCCACCAGTGTCATTGGATGTGTGTTCTTCTCATGAACCATACATGGATCCACCAGTGTCATTGCATGTCTGTTCTTTTCATGAATCAAGGACATCGTGCAATGATGCAAGGCGAAAGTTGCGGTGTTGTCAAATGGGTAGATCCAGAGTGGCCCAAATCGATGCAGAAAACGCTGGACAAACTTTGGGAAATGACTGTTGAGTTGAAAGAATCCGTATTCAGCTCACTTCTTGACAGTGTTGAGATGAAGCTATGGGAACCAGTTGACACGACCAAGCATAAGCGAGGTCTCACGTGGGTGCAAGAAAAGGTTAGCAAAGTCGAGAAGGAGAGGGACGCGGCGTGGGCCCTAAAGGCTAAAGCAGAGCAAGAACTGACTCAAGCAAGGAATGATCTCCCCCAGGCCAAAGTCCCGTAGTTCACAACTACGAGTATTGACAAGTGCATGAGGAAAACTGCAGAGAAACAATTAAAGATGTGCAAGGAAGATGCTAAAAGGAAGTAGCAGACAATTCGATCCTTGCTCTCGCAGGAAGATGCGCATCGGGCTAAGATTAGGAAGATCAAGGAGATGTAGGATAACTAGTTCTATTTAGCTTAAGCTCCGTGCCTTTTAAGTTGTAATAGTTGTACTTATTGACCTAGCGGTCTAAACTATTGGTCCCGGAGTCCAGAGAGGAAAAAATTGCTCTCCCGTTAGTCTGACCCCGTATTACTTCTTTTATCTGACCAATGCCCCTTGGATATTCCGCCCGTTGCTTTGGCGTCCTCGTGTACAAATAGGAGGCGCCATAGCGCGTCGCATCGTCGTCCATCCCCTCGTCCTCTCCAATCTCCAACGCGCCATTGCTTCATCGTCCATCCCCTCGCTCCCTCTCCAATCTCCACCACGCCGCCATGGAGATGCCCGATCTGAACCTCTACGAGGCGGTGATGTTCACGAACTTCGACATCCTTGCGCCGCTAGCCGCGACGGTGCCCCACGGATGGTGCATCAGCTCTGTGGGGGTGCCGGTGGCTCCGCTCCCTGGCCGAGCCGAGATGGAGAGTGAAATAACGGTGCGCCGCCGCCAGATGCCCGCGTGGAAGAGGGCAGGGCCCCGGTACGCAGCGACCAACCCGTACTGGCCGACGCTGTTCAAGAAGGAGCGGAAGGCCAAGATTGGCAACCGCATCGTTGACAGGCGCGTGGTGCACCGAGATCTCCGCAACCAAGAAGGGTGGGAGAGGTTCTGGTCCGTCCTTGGACGGACCGAGTACACTGTCATCGCTGCCGCTCACCGTGAAGAGGTGCTCCGTCTCGCACGGAAATCGTGGAGGTTCCGTCTGATAGCGACGAGGAAGCTGGTGGCTCGGAAGACAGTGGCAGCGGCCGTGAAATTGTTGACTAGTGGTTGAATTAATGTAGGATGTGAAATCGCTCCTTTGTTTATAAGAATTTGTGGTTGAAGTAATGAAATTCCTCGATTTAGATCTCTGTCTCGATTATTTTGTGGAAGAATTTGTGATTTAGATCAATTTTTGCCTCGATTTAGATCTCTGTCTCGGATTGGGAACGTGACCGTGGACCAAAGACACCTTTTCTACTAGTGTATTCTGACATTGGTGGTTTGTTTAAACGTAATCAACGTGGATTGTGCCACATGCAAATGGCACAACCACAATTTATAAAGTGGAAGCACGTACACCCAGTTACTAGAGATCCGGGAGCTTCGCCAGATGCAGGTGATGCAGGAGCAGAGAGGCGGTGAGATAGACGGGCTCAAGATTAGGCCAGAAAGTGGTACCGATTTCCTTCTCATCCGGGCATTATCGGTGAGAACTTTGATGTTTATGTTGTCACGTCGTTGTGCAACATCTGAAATAAGTTGCTGCTTCGTGGAGTGTGGCAGCTTAAATAATTTATTTCTGTGGCACTTACATCCCATCGTATCTGGACACCTCCTGCCCCTCAGCAATCGTGGAACCGGTGCTGCGTGTTTTAAGATAGCAGTGGCACAATCACAATTTCGGATTCAACTACTGACTCGGGCGTTTCCAAACCCTAAGTCGCGCTACATTTTACTCAGACAATGTGGGTAGATTGTTTTGCCTAGCAACATGCCACACACAGAGCTCCAAAATTTAACAGAATTACATATATAGGTTCAAGTTCAACACATTACTATGCATCTTCATTGCCAGCAGCCTTCTTCCGCAGCCTGGGTGCCAAGCCTTCACGTCCACTGGCTTCTTCATTTTCTGCCTTCTTCCTCTTCCTCGGTGCTAATTTTCTTAGCTTCACGTACTCTGCATCGCCAGGACAACAGGCACCAGAATCGTGTCCAGCATCATCTTTCCACTCGTTTTTAATTTCTTCGGGTAGCAAAATGACTGACCTAAGAGTCATGTTTCTAACCTTGCGGCGCTTCCTGTCAAAGAAACAGGACTGTTGCATAACTACCCAATATCTACAGAGTAAATAAAACAAAAATTATAATTCAGCACAAACATGCAAACCCCAAGCGACCTTTGCTTACCAGGAGCTAATTGGGTTTGAGCAACCACCCTGTCCAAGAATAGAAGGGCGACTCCCAGTTGCAGCAGCTTCCATATCCAGTACATCACATTTCATCTCAAACATGGCAGCCAAAGCATACCTTTTTATCAACCCAATTAGCTGAATGCCACACGTTAGAGGAACCATGATGCCACATTCATCCATGAAGCTGAACTTTGAAGTCTGCTTCGGCCATAATTCATCATGATTACGTAGAGCAGCAACCATACCAGATATACTGGAGATCTGCGCATGCGCTTCTTCCATCGTGAAACAATGGTGTCCATACCACTTTCCCTTAGAGTCATACCTGTAGAGGACTACTATAACCAGGTAAGGAGGGTCCATGGAGATCCCACTTGACAGAAAACTGTGGACAAAATATGTTTGTCAGCGTTGGGCTAACAAATAATTTGAGGTTCAGTAGCCAACTAGCAGTTATAATTAGTGCGAATAGCAAAGAGAAGGGTAACTCACCCACTTGTAGCCAGAACTTCTTCTTCCTTGATAGTAGGATCTGCAATCCTCCGAACTGCTTGGCTCGTCGGCGGTGGAGGCAGGCTAGAGCCTCGCAACGGCGGCTACGACATGCGCCATTGGAGCTCGGGATCAGCGACTGGGCGCAACAACTGGGCACAGCAACTTGGCGCCGGAAGTCAAATGTCCAAACAGATTGTCCTGCCTGGAGAGTGGATTCTGACGCCGCCAGTGCTAGGGGAAAGGTGGGAATGGATTTGTGAAATTGGTCAACGCATCCAATCCACTTAGCTACTCAATTTGCCTAAGAGGTTACCATGTTGGCACTCGCATCACGGACAGATGACCAACATGGGGTCCCGACCGTCTACTTCACGGGGCAGTTTAACATAATGTTTGAATTTGGCAGGGGTGAGATGAGTTTGCCTCGAAATGGCCCCTCTCAGTAGTTGGTGGCCCAACTTTTCGAAACGCGGCAATTTCAGGCAACTTAGGTACCACCATGCGCTGGCCTGCAAACTTTGGTACCGCAGACGAACAGCCCCCCGGCTGGACAGGGCCAAATGGTAGGCCCGGGTCCAGTCAAGCCTCTAGTACAGGGGAGGACCACGCTATAGTGTCCAGCGCCCCAACTTTACTCGTCAGTCGACTCTTTATCCGTCAGCCGGCTCTTTATGCATAAGCCGGAGCTTTCCTCGTCAGCCCTTGCTTCCCTCATCAGCCTCCAGCTTTGGCACAGTTGTCCGGTAGCACCGGCCAAGCTAGCTAGCCTGTCCGGTCAAAGGTGCGCTCAGTAGGGAGCGTCATTCCCACCGTACCATGGAAAGTGGATCCGAGGCGGCCGGCTAGGAGCAGCCTCCCAGCCAGTTCTTCTGGTTACCCGGCTAGACGGGCCAGCCGGGGAAACTTGGATGTGGACCGGGTGGGGGATTCCACCCGTTAGCGGTTCCTTAGTCTGGGTCCAGACGGCATGAGCTCCTTGGAGCCGGCCGGTTGGTCCCATCTTGGCCTACCCGGGGGTTATCCCCCCAACACTAGTCCCCAAGCGCGTTAGGACTTGGCCTTGTGGGGAGGTCCTTGCGTGCTCCTTGAAATGATTGATGGTGCAGATGTTTTGTCGTTTTCTTTTGTCTTGTAGTCTTTGTCTTGTACCGGCTTGAGATTCTATGTTGTGTCTCGGCTGGGGTTTACCGGCTACGGAGCCAATGGCCCCACCCACAGGGTGTGAGTGGTGATCTTCTTGACCGGCTGCCGCACCCAGCCGGGAGAGGGATCGCCTGTCTGATGTCGTCGTTGCTTGCGTTAGCCACGCCTGCCGTTTCTGGCACGCGTCACGTCAGTTTGACTTCTTGGTTTTCCACGGCAGTTTTTTGGTAACTACGCGCACACTTTCATCATTGCGGTTTCTTGGAGATCGTGGGCGCGGTTTTTCCTCCCACAGTAACTTCTTCGGGATCTTCTGCGCATGTGACGCCGGCGTAGGCGATCTGCCCCGAACCGTCATGGAGAAGTGGGGCAGTTGCTTGCCACGTGGCGTGGAGGGAGGGTAACCGGCGTGGCCCCCCTCTTTTCCAATAAATAGGGGTGCTAGGGAGCGGTTTTTTCACTTCGTCTTCCTGTGCTTGCCGCCCCTACTCTCCTTTGCGCACTAGCCCCTCACTGCTCCTCTGTGCTGCTGCTTTTTGGTCACCAGCGACATTCCTCTTCTTCCTCAACGATGGGCCCGCGCACTTCAATCACGGCCACTTTTCCGAACAACATGCTGCCCGAGGTTGCCGGCGGGTGGTGTGGCTCGTACGTCACCGAGGAATTGGTGAAGAACTACCGACGGGGGACGTTCTTGCCATCAGAGCGGCTGGTGAAGCACCACCTCACGCCGGAGGGTGAGAAGGTGCCCAACCCTCAGCCTGGAGAGGTCGTCGTCTTCCTCGCCCACTTCGCTCAGGGCCTTGCGCTGCCGCTGAGCCGCTTCTTCCTAGAGCTGCTTGGCACCTTCGACCTCTAGCTCCACCATCTCGGAGCCAACACCGTGTCGATGTTGTCGCATCACACGGCCTACTACGAGGCGTACCTTGGCATCTGCCCCGATGCCGCAAACTTCCTGAAGTTTTTCTACTTCAAGTTCAGATGGTGGGGAAGGCGGGCCGTTGACGGAGAAGGGCTGTTGCGCTATCTACCCGCGGAGACTATCACTTTGTGGCCCGAAAGTTGGGGTGTATAGGCAACGCGGTACCCAAGTTCCCTGAAATCAGACGGGATTACTACATTTGGTGTGCCAAATACTCAGAGGGTCTTTTTTGGCACGAATTCAACTTTATGTTTCAATACAAAAAATCAGGCTAACGGGCGTCAAGTTGGCCCCCCTGTCAGTTCGCTGTTATGTCGCTCCTGTTGCTTAGGCGGGTTGGCTGTCACGTAGGCTTGCAGCGTTGGCACAGTGGATATGACAACGCCCCCTACCCGGTGTATTGACGTGACAAAACAAGGCCCATGTATCGGTGTTATAATTATTTTTTGTTTACTCCGAAGCTGGAACGGCCACCGCCACGCGTCTCTCCTTGGACTTACGTCCCAATCGTTGACCCCTACCATAAAAGCGCATTGACGGTTCCACCGTTCCCCTGCCTCGCAGAAACCACTCTTCTTCTTCCTGTAATCTACTATCTTCTTCCCATCTTCTCCTTGCCGCCATGGAAGCTCTACGCACTCTAGAGACAAGCTTCACTACCCATGACAACAAGAAGATAGACGTTGTCTACACCAACGAGGAGGAGACGGTGGTGCGTGTCCCGAGGATGTACGAGGGTTGGCTTGGGATAGACGAGGACAAGTTTGTGGGATTGGACCTCGAGTACACCCCAGAGGACCCATATGAAGTGAATGAAGTTGCCGTCGTTCAACTTGCCATGCAGAAACATGTCCTCATATACCACCTCTCCCGGTTTGTAGATCTGCTCTCTGTAGCTAACCGCTTTTAGGGTTTTCTCCTCTTGTTCTTTATCCACTTGCTCATCTTGCAACTACTGGATTTTACTTAGGACCAAATAAATTAGGGTTTGCCTATGTCTCAATCGACTGAGATTTTCTTTAGTCTCAATCACCTAAGAAAAGTGCAACCGTAGTTAAAAGAAATGTGCAACTCGTTCAGTCGACTGAGAAATAGCAAAACCGAATAAATTATGACAATACAATGTTGAGAGTCTTGATCTTGCATTTACTAAACTTTTCAAAATTATATTGAGATGATGATCTTGCATTGACAAAATATTTGTAGTTACAAATTTTGGTGATGACAAACTACATACTTTCAGGACTGACAGGAAATGTCCGGCGCTGCTCCGATTCCTTGAAAAAAAGGGAATTGTTTTCTGCACTGTCGACACAACAACTGATTTTTCGAAATTGTATCAAGAGGAAATTATAATTCCTGCGCACAACTGGATCGATATTCAGCATCTTGTCAAGATCCTAGGGGGCAGGAAGAAGGATGGAATGGCATCACTAGCAACTAAAATCCTCGATGAGTCGTACGTCACAATGAAGGAAGATTTCTCTAAGGATAGGCACAATTTCTGGAACGAATGGCCGTTGTCTGATATAAACCTGAAGTATGCAGCCATAGATGCTTACGTGACCTACCAGCTATACAAGAAGATCCATTTTTTTCAACGTTACCTCGTGTTTTGCCCTATTTGCAAGAGGCAAGACGAGCTTAGGGGAGCCTTTTGTAGAAAATGCCGAATAGCTGAGTTTGAAGTTGAATATGCAAAGAAATTGGCTGCATTTGAAGCAGCTGACAGAGAGGCTGCAGAAGCAGTTGAAAGAGAGCTTGCAGTTGACAGAGAGGCTGCAGCTGAAGCGGCAAACAGAGAGGCGACATCTTCTAGAGGCAACAATCAGGCCTGTGATGCACCGCTAATTGTGCCGCAGGACACTGAAGATAGGAAAGCCAACTCAAATGCCATTTGGGACAAAGCAGTTCGTCGGACGTGGAGTACCTGGGATGATAGCAAGCGCGTCAAGTGGTCTGATGAGGAGTGAATTAAATTTTACTTGTCAGTGTTATGTTTCTATTTTGTGGAACTCAGTTAGCTTGCCAAGATGTCTAGCGCATCAAGTCATACTAGTAAAATAAATTTAACCCTTGTTGTGTTATGTTTATGTATGTGTCTTGTAGCTTATCAAGATGGTAGCTTCTTAACTGGCAGTTTGAAACAGTGTCCTTTTCCTCTCTCGCTAAACATATATGTTTCATTTTGCCCAAATTGGTAGCAAATCTAGAGAAGATTCTCACTTCGATATTTCGTTCCCTTTTGGACCTCTTTTTGCCTCCGAACAGGTAGCAAATCTAGAGCCGCAAATCACACCAGGCAGAATACATTCATTTAGAAAACAAAACAAATGTAGATATAGCTGTGCGCAGCTAAATAGGATATAGCGATAGAAATAAGGTTGCTTAACGAGGTTCGATGCATTCAGCCAGAAATAGGATATAGCCAGGAGACGGGGGCCTCCTCGCCGGCGGCCACGGAGGCGACGATGGCCACCTTATCCTCCTTGGCCATCGCCGGTGCGGACAGGGTATTCTCGGGAGTTTGAGAATGCTGGTGGGGCAGTAGAGAGGGTTGCGTGAGGTCAGTGAGATCAACAGTTAAGGTGGATAGAAGCAAGGCACGTTTCGTTGTACCACCGTGCAGCACGCCGCGTAGTCTACTGCACCGTGCACCGCGACATGCGCACGGTACGTCACGTTTTTTCCTGGGCCATGCATGGCAGTTCTGTATTGAGCCGCATGCAAAGGGCGCACACACAATTTCTATGTACAAAGTTTGACACGGCCCTAAAATTGGCGATAGTTAAAAGTAGAAATGTAGAGGGGGGGTAGGTGGCTGTACGACGAGATTTGTGGGGTTGTGCTAGATTCGCTAGAGGGATGTGTTGATGACTACGAGTGACTCGATGAACCGGAGACGTTAGGTCTCGTCGAGCTCAGCTGTTCGGCCTCCAGCTAGCGCGTGCAAGCTTCTTACGGTGGGCCCCAGTTGGAACTGAGATTGAAAGCCGCTGCGTAAAAAATGGGATGTGTCTTATTAAAATCAAGTAGCAATAAATTGCAGCTGTCCATCGACGACCGTGCACTCGATGGCGCATGTGTTGTAGCGTAGTAGTAGCAGTAGTAGGCTTTTCAGACTTGATTAAACGTGACATGACCGCTCGACGACTTTTTCCATAGACGGCATCGTGTTCCTTCCTGTAGAGGGAGACGTCAAGATGGTAGCTCGTTAACTGGCAGTTTGAAAGAGTACCTTTTTCCTCTCTCGCTAAACAGATATGTTCATATTTGCCCAAATTGGTAGCAAATCTAGAGAAGATTCTCTCTTCGATAACTCGTTTCCTTTTGGACCTCTTTTTGCCTCCGATCAGGTAGCAAATCTAAAGCAGCAAATCACACCAGGCAGAATACATTCTTTCAGAAAACAAAACAAATGTAGATATAGCTGTGCGCAGCTAAATAGGATATAGCAATAGAAAGTAGGTTGCTTAACGAGTTTCGATGCATTCAGCCAGAAATAGGATTTAGCTAGAAAGAAGCTGCTTAGCAGCAGGGGCAGCCGCCGCAGTTGCAGGCACATCCTGCAAGCGCCCGCGCCTCCGCCATCTCCCTCTGGTGCTTCCGCCACTTCTTGCTGCCCAGATTCTTGGACTTGGGGGCCTTGGGCCTGATTGGAGGCATGCGACCCTCTTTGATGGCCACCCATTGGAGGTTTCGGAGATGAATGCAGAGAGCACGGTGTTAAGAGATGTAGGCGTTGATGTTCACGGGCTCATGCTTGCCGCTTTTGTGGATGCCGAAGCCCGCGGCCTCTGCATGCTTCAGTAAGGTGTTCAAGACGGTGCCACCGGCGGCGCGACTCGTCAAGTAGTAGACGCCCCCCTTGCGGAAGGGGCAGCTGTAGGGGTCCCTGTGGAAGCCGTCGTACTTGCCGGCCCGCAGCCTCGTCAGCACCTGACGAGCCTTGGTGTGAATGGACTCGTCATCGCTGTAGACGTCGCTGCCGGAAACCTATTGGAAGAAAGGGAAAATGGGGGAGTAGATGGTGTGAGAAGATCGAGCAATCGAAATGTGAACAAGCGAATCCTAATAAACCAAGATCTAGCATCCAACGATGGGAACAGTGTTGGATAATTAGGCACAATTTCCATGATTAATTCCAGAATATTATAGAAGACAATACCAGCTAAATTTTAAATAGATTAGCCCATTATTTCTAACAAACGGTAGAAGAACCAGGGGAGGGGAGAAAACCCAAGTTACCTCTGACCATAGGTCGTCGATGCCGGTGTCGTAGGGGTTCAGCGGAGCGATGTACTTATCAGGATCATAGGTGCCCAAGAAGTGCGTGATCTGCTTGTGACCGGCGGGGGCCTCCTCACCGGCGGGGGGCTCCTCTTCGGCGGCTCCGTCGGTAGCTAGGACGGGGGCCTGGACGGGAACGGTGGCTGCCATCGATGCCTCCACTGGGGCCTGGACAGGGACATCGGCTGATTTCAACGCGTAGAGGAGGACCGGCGAGGAGACGGGGGCCTCCTCGCCGGCGGCCACAGAGGCGACGATGGCCACCTTATCCTCCTCGGCCATCGCTAGCGTGGACGGGTTATTCTCGGGAGTTTGCGGATGCTGGTGGGACAGTGGAGAGGGTTGCGTGAGGACAGTGAGCGAGAGTGGGAGTGGGTGTGCAGAGAGGGGCTCTATAGCTAAGGTGGATAGAAGCAAGGCACGTTTCGTTGCACCACCGTGCAACGCGCCACGCAGTTGACTGCACCGTGCACCGCGACACGCGCACGGTACGTCACGTTTTTTCCCGGGCCATGCATGGCAGTTTTGTATTGAGCCGCATGCAAATGGCGCACCCACATATTCTATGTACGAAGTTTGACACGACCCTAAAATTGGTGATTGAGAGCCGCTGCGTAAAAAATGGGATATGTCTTATTAAAATCAAGTGGCAATAAATTGCAGCTGTCCATCGACGACCGTGCACTCGATGACGCATGCATTATGGCGTAGTAGTAGCAGTAGTAGGATTTTCAGACTTGATTAAACATGACATGACCGCTCGACGACTTTTTCCATGGACGACATCGTGTTCCTTCTTGTAGAAGTCTCGCTGAGGGAGACGTCAGTGCTGTCTCACGCTGTACTATGAAGGGCACGACATGTGCAACGATCATCGTTGGATCGCACAGAATCACGGTTGGTGCGCACGATCCGTGTGACAACTATGATAACCAATCAGGGAGTAACAGACAGGGTGAGCACAGATTTGTGCTTCTACGAAAGATAGAGAGGTGGGGGCAAAACTGTGTCGTACCACATAAAACAAAGGGCGATACTGAGTAGTATAAAAAATGGAAAGTGAGTGTCTTGCACAATGAAATACATCATGGCATACATCAAATTATGCCAAGATAGATCCACAAGAGTTCATTGGATGTGTGTTCTTCTCATAAACCACTCATAAACCATGTAAGGATCCAGTAGTGTCATTGCATGTGTGTTCTTCCCAAAGACCACACATGGATCCACCAGTGTCATTGCATGTGTGTTCTTCTCACAAACCATATCATGAACCACACCTAGAGTCATTGCATGTGTGTTCTTCCCACAGACCACACATGGATCCACCGGTGTCATTGCATGTCTGCTCTTCTCATTAACCACAGCTAGAGGCATTGCATGTCTGTTCTTTTCAGAAACCACATATCACCAGGGTCATTGCATGTGTGTTTTTCCCATGAACCACACCCAATGTCATTGCATGTGTGTTCTTCTCATTAACCCCACATGGATCCACCGGTGTCATTGCATGTCTGCTCTTTTCATTAACCACAGCTAGTGTCATTGCATGTGTGTTCTTCTCACAAACCATATCATTAACCACACCCAGTGTCATTGCATGTGTATTCTTCCCATGAACCACACATGGATCCACCACTGTCATTGCATGTCTGCTCTTTTCATGAACCACAGCTAGAGTCATTGGATGTGTGTTCTTCTCACATACCTCATATCACCAGTGTCATTGCATGTGTGTTCTTCCCAAAGAGCACACAAAGATCCACTAGTGTCATTGCATGTGTGTTCTTCTCACAAACCATATCATGAACAACACCCAGAGTCATTGCATGTGTGTTCTTCTCACAGACCACACATGGATCCACCAGTGTCATTGCATGTGTGTTCTTATCACAAACCATATCATGAACCACACCCAATGTCATTGCATTTGTGTTCTTCCCATGAACCACACATAGATCCACCAGTGTCATTGCATGTCTGCTCTTTTCATGAACCACACCCAGAGTCATTGCATGTGTGTTCTTCTCACAAACCACATATTCCCGGTGTTTATGCATGTGTGTTCTTCCCATGAACCACACATGGATCCACCAGTGTCATTGCATGTGTGTTCTTTCCACAGACCACACATGGATCCACCGGTGTCATTGCATGTGTGCTCTTCTCATTAACCACAACTAGAGTCATTGCATGTCTGTTCTTTTCACAAACCACATATCACCAGAGTCATTGCATGTGTGTTCTTCCCATGAACCACACCCAGTGTCATAGCATGTGTGTTTTCTCATTAACCCCACATGGACCCACCGGTGTCATTGCATGTCTGCTCTTTTCATTAACCACAGCTAGTGTCATTGCATGTGTGTTCTTCTCACAAACAATATCATGAACCACACCCAGTGTCATTGCATGTGTGTTCTTCCCATGAACCACACATGGATCCACCAGTGTCATTGCATGTATGTTCTTCCCACAGACAACACATGGATCCACCAGTGTCATTGCATGTGTGTTCTTCTCACAAACCATATCCTGAACCACACCCAGAGTCATTGAATGTGTGTTCTTCTCACAGACCACACATGGATCCACCAGTGTCATGGCATGTGTGTTCTTCTCACACACCATATCATGAACCACGCCTAGTGTCATTGCATGTGTGTTCTTACCATGAACCATATAATGAACCACACCCAGAGTCATTGCATGTGTGTTCTTCTCACAGACCATATCATGAACCACACCCAGTGTCATTGCATGTGTGTTCTTCCCATGAACCACACATGGATCCACCAGTGTCATTGCATCTCTGCTCTTTTCATGAACCATAGCTAGAGTCAATGGATGTGTGTTCTTCTCATATACCACATATCTACAGTGTCATTGCATGTGTGTTCTTCCCAAAGACCACACATGGATCCACTAGTGAAATTGCATGTGTGTTCTTCTCACAAACCATATCATGAACCACACCTAGAGTCATTGCATGTGTGTTCTTCCCACAGACCACACATGGATCCACCAGTGTCATTGCATGTCTGCTCTTCTTATTAACCACAGCTAGAGTCATTGCATGTCTGTTCTTTTCAGAAACCACATATCACCAGGGTCATTGCATGTGTGTTTTTCCCATGAACCACACCCAATGTCATTGCATGTGTGTTCTTCTCATTAACCCCACATGGATCCACCGGTGTCATTGCATGTCTGCTCTTTTCATTAACCACAGCTAGTGTCATTGCATGTGTGTTCTTCTCACAAACCATATCATGAACCACACCCAGTGTCATTGCATGTGTCTTCTTCCCATGAACCACACATGGATCCACCAATGTCATTGCATGTCTGCTCTTTTCATGAACCACAGCTAGAGTCAATTGATGTGTGTTCTTCTCACATACCTCATATCACCAGTGTCATTGCATGTGTGTTCTTCCCAAAGAGCACACAAAGATCCACCAGTGTCATTGCATGTGTGTTCTTCTCACAAACCATATCATGAACAACACCCAGAGTCATTGCATGTGTGTTCTTCTCACAGACCACACATGGATCCACCAGTGTCATTGCATGTGTGTTCTTATCACAAACCATATCATGAACCACACACAATGTCATTGCATTTGTGTTCTTCCCATGAACCACACATGGATCCACCAGTGTCATTGCATGTCTGCTCTTTTCATGAACCACACCCAGAGTCATTGCATGTGTGTTCTTCTCACAAACCACATATTCCCGGTGTCTATGCATGTGTGTTCTTCCCATGAACCACACATGGATCCACCAGTGTCATTGCATGTGTGTTCTTTCCACAGACCACACATGGATCCACCGGTGTCATTGCATGTGTGCTCTTCTCATTAACCACAACTAGAGTCATTGCATGTCTGTTCTTTTCACAAACCACATATCACCAGAGTCATTGCATGTGTGTTCTTCCCATGAACCACACCCAGTGTCATTGCATGTGTGTTTTCTCATTAACCCCACATGGACCCACCGGTGTCATTGCATGTCTGCTCTTTTCATTAACCACAGCTAGTGTCATTGCATGTGTGTTCTTCTCACAAACAATATCATGAACCACACCTAGTGTCATTGCATGTGTGTTCTTCCCATGAACCACACATGGATCCACTAGTGTCATTGCATGTATGTTCTTCCCACAGACAACACATGGATCCACTAGTGTCATTGCATGTGTGTTCTTCTCACAAACCATATCATGAACCACACCCAGAGTTATTGCATGTGTGATCTTCTCACAGACCACACATGGATCCACCAGTGTCATTGCATGTGTGTTCTTCTCACAAACCATATCATGAACCACGCCCTGTGTCATTGCATGTGTGTTCTTACCATGAACCATATAATGAACCACACCCAGAGTCATTGCATGTGTGTTCTCCTCACAGACCATATCATGAACGACACCCAGTGTCATTGCATGTGTGTTCTTCCCATGAAGCACACATGGATCCACCAGTGTCATTGCATGTCTGCTCTTTTCATGAACCACAGCTAGAGTCATTGGATGTGTGTTCTTCTCACATACCACATATCACCAGTGTCATTGCATGTGTGTTCTTCCCAAAGACCACACATGGATCCACCAGTGTCATAGCATGTGTGTTCTTCTCACAAACCATATCATGAACCACACCCAGTGTCATTGCATGTGTGTTCTTCTCATAGACCACACATGGATCCACTAGTGTCATTGCATGTATGTTCTTCCCACAGACAACACATGGATCCACTAGTGTCATTGCATGTGTGTTCTTCTCACAAACCATATCATGAACCACACCCAGAGTCATTGCATGTGTGATCTTCTCACAGACCACACATGGATCCACCAGTGTCATTGCATGTGTGTTCTTCTCACAAACCATATCATGAACCACGCCCTGTGTCATTGCATGTGTGTTCTTACCATGAACCATATAATGAACCACACCCAGAGTCATTGCATGTGTGTTCTCCTCACAGACCATATCATGAACGACACCCAGTGTCATTGCATGTGTGTTCTTCCCATGAAGCACACATGGATCCACCAGTGTCATTGCATGTCTGCTCTTTTCATGAACCACAGCTAGAGTCATTGGATGTGTGTTCTTCTCACATACCACATATCACCAGTGTCATTGCATGTGTGTTCTTCCCAAAGACCACACATGGATCCACTAGTGTCATAGCATGTGTGTTCTTCTCACAAACCATATCATGAACCACACCCAGTGTCATTGCATGTGTGTTCTTCTCATAGACCACACATGGCTCCACCAGTGTCATTGCATGTGTGTTCTTATCACAAACCATATCATGAACCACACCCAATGTCATTGCATTTGTGTTCTTCCCCTGAACCACACATGGATCCAGCAGTGTCATTGCATGTCTGCTCTTTTCATGAACCACACCCAGAGTCATTGCATGTGTGTTCTTCTCACAAACCACATATTCCCGGTGTCTATGCATGTGTGTTCTTCCCATGAACCACACATGGATCCACCAGTGTCATTGCATGTGTGTTCTTTCCACAGACCACACATGGATCCACCGGTGTCATTGCATGTGTGCTCTTCTCATTAACCACAACTAGAGTCATTGCATGTATGTTCTTTTCACAAACCACATATCACCAGAGTCATTGCATGTGTGTTCTTCCCATGAACCACACCCAGTGTCATTGCATGTGTGTTTTCTCATTAACCCCACATGGACCCACCAGTGTCATTGCATGTCTGCTCTTTTCATTAACCACAGCTAGTGTCATTGCATGTGTGTTCTTCTCACAAAGAATATCATGAACCACACCCAGTGTCATTGCATGTGTGTTCTTCCCATGAACCACACATGGATCCACCAGTGTCATTTCATGTATGTTCTTCCCACAGACAACACATGGATCCACCAGTGTCATTGCATGTGTGTTCTTCTCACAAACCATATCATGAACCACACCCAGAGTCATTGCATGTGTGTTCTTCTCACAGACCACACATGGATCCACCAGTGTCATTGCATGTGTGTTCTTCTCACAAACCATATCATGAACCACGCCCAGTGTCATTGCATGTGTGTTCTTACCATGAACCATATAATGAACCACACCCAGAGTCATTCCATGTGTGTTCTACTCACAGACCATATCATGAACCACACCTAGTGTCATTGCATGTGTGTTCTTCCCATGAAGCACACAGGGATCCACCAGTGTCATTGCATGTCTGCTCTTTTCATGAACCATAGCTAGAGTCATTGGATGTGTGTTCTTCTCACATACCACATATCTGCAGTGTCATTGCATGTGTGTTCTTCCCAAAGACCACACATGGATCCACTAGTGTCATTGCATGTGTGTTCTTCTCACAAACCATATCATGAACCACACCTAGAGACATTGCATGTGTGTTCTTCTCACAGACCATATCATGAACCACACTTAGAGTCATTGCATGTGTGTTCTTCCCATGAACCACACATGGATCCACCAGTGTCATTGCATGTCTGCTCTTTTCATGAACCATAGCTAGAGTCATTGGATGTGTGTTCTTCTCACATACCACATATCTGCAGTGTCATTGCATGTGTGTTCTTGCCAAAGACCATACATGGATCCACTAGTGTCATTGCATGTGTGTTCTTCTCACAAACCATATAATGAACCACACCCAGAGTCATTGCATGTGTGTTCTCCTCACAGACCATATCATGAACGACACCCAGTGTCATTGCATGTGTGTTCTTCCCATGAAGCACACATGGATCCACCAGTGTCATTGCATGTCTGCTCTTTTCATGAACCACAGCTAGAGTCATTGGATGTGTGTTCTTCTCACATACCACATATCACCAGTGTCATTGCATGTGTGTTCTTCCCAAAGACCACACATGGATCCACCAGTGTCATAGCATGTGTGTTCTTCTCACAAACCATATCATGAACCACACCCAGTGTCATTGCATGTGTGTTCTTCTCATAGACCACACATGGATCCACCAGTGTCATTGCATGTGTGTTCTTATCACAAACCATATCATGAACCACACCCAATGGCATTGCATTTGTGTTCTTCCCATGAACCACACATGGATCCAGCAGTGTCATTGCATGTCTGCTCTTTTCATGAACCACACCCAGAGTCATTGCATGTGTGTTCTTATCACAAACCACATATTCCCGGTGTCTATGCATGTGTGTTCTTCCCATGAACCACACATGGATCCACCAGTGTCATTGCATGTGTGTTCTTTCCACAGACCACACATGGATCCACCAATGTCATTGCATGTGTGCTCTTCTCATTAACCACAACTAGAGTCATTGCATGTCTGTTCTTTTCACAAACCACATATCACCAGAGTCATTGCATGTGTGTTCTTCCCATGAACCACACCCAGTGTCATTGCATGTGTGTTTTCTCATTAACCCCACATGGACCCACCGGTGCCATTGCATGTCTGCTCTTTTCATTAACCACAGCTAGTGTCATTGCATGTGTGTTCTTCTCACAAACAATATCATGAACCACACCCAGTGTCATTGCATGTGTGTTCTTCCCATGAACCACACATGGATCCACCAGTGTCATTTCATGTATGTTCTTCCCACAGACAACACATGGATCCACCAGTGTCATTGCATGTGTGTTCTTCTCACAAACTATATCATGAACCACACCCAGAGTCATTGCATGTGTGTTCTTCTCACAGACCACACATGGATCCACCAGTGTCATTGCATGTGTGTTCTTCTCACAAACCATATCATGAACCACGCCTAGTGTCATTGCATGTGTGTTCTTACCATAAACCATATAATGAACCACACCCAGAGTCATTGCATGTGTGTTCTCCTCACAGACCATATCATGAACCACACCTAGTGTCATTGCATGTGTGTTCTTCCCATGAACCACACATGGATCCACCAGTGTCATTGCATGTCTGCTCTTTTCATGAACCATAGCTAGTCATTGGATGTGTGTTCTTCTCAGATACCACATATCTGCAGTGTCATTGCATGTGTGTTCTTCCCAAAGACCACACATGGATCCACTAGTGTCATTGCATGTGTGTTCTTCTCACAAGACATATCATGAACCACACCCAGATTCATTGCATTTGTGTTCTTCTCACAGACCATATCATGAACCACACTCAGTGTCATTGCATGTGTGTTCTTCCCATGAACCATAAATGGATCCACCAATGTCATTGCATGTCTGCTCTTTTCATGAACCACAGCTAGAGTCATTGGATGTGTGTTCTTCTCACATACCACATATCACCAGTGTCATTGCATGTGTGTTCTTCCCAAAGACCACACATGGATCCACCAGTGTCATTGCATGTGTGTTCTTCTCACAAACCATATCATGAACCACACCCAGAGTCATTGCATGTGTGTTCTTCTCACAGACCACACATGGATCCACCAGTGTCATTGCATGTGTGTTCTTCTCACAAACCATAACATCAACCACACCCAGTGTCATTGCATGTGTGTTCTTCCCATGAACCACACATGGATCCACCAGTGTCATTGCATGTCTGCTCTTTTCATGAACCACAGCTAGAGTCATTGCATGTGTGTTATTCTCACAAACCACATATCACCGGTGTCTATGCATGTGTGTTCTTCCCATGAACCACACATGGATCCACCAGTGTCATTGCATGTGTGTTCTTCCCACAAACTACACATGGATCCACCGGTGTCATTGCATGTCTGCTCTTCTCATTAACCACAGCTAGAGTCATTGCATGTCTGTTCTTTTCACAAACCACATATCACCAGAGTCATTGCATGTGTGTTCTTCCCATGAACCACAGCCAGTGTCATTGCATGTGTGTTCTTCTTATTAACCCCACATGGACCCTCGGGTGTCATTGCATGTCTGCTCTTTTCATTAACCACAACTAGTGTCATTGCATGTGTGTTCTTCTCACAAACCATATCATGAACCACACCTAGTGTCATTACATGTGTGTTCTTCCCATGAACCACACATGGACCCACCAGTATCATTGCATGTTTGTTCTTCGCACATACCATACATGGATCCACCAGTGTCATTGCATGTGTGTTCTTCTCACAAACCATATCATGAACCACACCCTGTGTCATTGCATGTGTGTTCTTCCCATGAACCATATAATGAACCACACTAAGAGTCATTGCATGTGTGTTCTTCTCACATACCATATCATGAACCACACCCAGTGTCATTGCATGTGTGTTCTTCCCATGAACCACATATGGATCCACCAGTGTCATTGCATGTCTGCTCTTTTCATGAACCACAGCTAGAGTCATTGGATGTGTGTTCTTCTCACATACCACATATCACCAATGTCATTTCATGTGTGTTTTTCCCAAAGACCACACATGGATCCACTAGTGTCATTGCATGTGTGTTCTTCTCACAAACCATATCATGAACCACACCCAGAGTCATTGCATGTGTGTTCTTCTCACAGACCATATCATGAACCACACCCAGTGTCATTGCATGTGTGTTCTTCTCAGAAACCACACATGGATCCACTGGCGTCATTGCATGTCTGCTCTTTTCATGAGCCACAGCTAGAGTCATTGCATGTGTGTTCTTCTCACAAACCACATGTCACCAGCATTATTGGATGTGTGTTCTTCTCACAGACCACATATCACCGGTGTCATTGCATGTGTGTTCTTCCCAAAGACCACACATGGATCCACCAGTGTCATTGCATGTGTGTTCTTCTCACAAACCATATCATGAACCACACCCAGTGTCATTGCATGTGTGTTCTTCTCACAGACCACACATGGATCCACCAGTGTCATTGCATGTGTGTTATTCTCACAAACCATATCATGAACCACACCCAGTGTCATTGCATGTGTGTTCTTCTCATGAACCACAGTTGAATCCATCAGTGTCATTGCATGTGTGTTCTTCCCACAGGACACACATGGATCCACCAGTGTCATTGCATTTGTGTTCTTCCCATGAACCACACATGGATCCACCAGTGTCATTGCATGTCTGCTCTTTTCATGAACCAGAGCTAGAGTCATTGGATGTGTGTTCTTCTCACATACCTCATATCAGCAGTGTCATTGCATGTGTGTTCTTCCCAAAGACCACACATAGATCCACCAGTGTCATTGCATGTCTGTTCTTCTCACAAACCATATCATGAACCACACCCAGTGTCATTGCATGTGTGTTCTTCCCAAAGACCACACATGGATCCACTAGTGTCATTGCATGTGTGTTCTTCTCACAAACCATATCATGAACCACACCCAGAGTCATTGCATGTGTGTTCTTCTCATAGACCACACATGGACCACACCCAGTGCCATTGCATGTGTGTTCTTCCCATGAACCACACATGGATCCACCGGTGTCATTACATGTCTGCTCTTTTCATGAACCACAGCTAGAGTCATTGCATGTGTGTTCTTCTCACAAACCACATATCACCAGAGTCATTGCATGTGTGTTCTTCCCACAAACCACATATCACCGGTGTCATTGCATGTATGCTCTTCTCATTAACCACAGCTATATCCACCCGTGTCATTGGATGCATGTTCTTTTCATAAACCGCATATGGATACTAATTAACCTTAGGAGAGCCATAACCTTAGCGTTAGACCGAGTCTTCTAGAAGGCACGCCCTAACACAGTTGTTCTGCTTGTCGATTGTTACATACCGTCCGATCAGGGCGCTTGGACGATTGGGATGGTTTTCATGAGATCAATCCGCGAGTAGTATGTTCTGTGGCATGATTGGCCACGCTTGCTCTGGACAAACTGGCAACACCTGGGGCTCCCCTGTTGCGAGTGTCACGACTCACGAGTAGAGCGGGCCATATCCCAGTGTCACGTCCCCATTACTTCTCTTCCTCCCCGTACTTCTCTTCCTTCCCCTCGAAGCCACATTCCCCACTTCACTTCCATCCTACTGTAGCCGCAAGCCGACGGCACCGCCATCCCAATCCCCTCTCCGGGAGCCACCCCCCTCCCCTCTCGCCATGGGTTCAAGGGGAGACGAAGAGGAACCACGTCGTGACGACAGGGACGGTGATTTCGATGTGAGTCGTCTCATCTCTATCTCTATCATCCGTGGCCAGTTATCTATCTTTTGAGCCAGATCTACTCCGTTTGCTGATGCGCGTATGATGTGTTAGGCCAACCAGACGATGTATGACGCCGACTATCACGGTTTAGCGGATGAAGACAGTCATCTGCTATGTAAACATGGATATGTGCCTGCTAAATTTGTAGTGTTTGAAGGAAGAAACGCAGTTAGGAGGTCTCTACGGTGTCAAGGACATCGTGCAATGATGCGAGGCAGAAGTTGCGGTGTTGTCAAATGGGTAGATCCAGAGTGGCCCAAATTGATGCAGAAAACGCTGGACAAACTATGGGAAATGACTGTTGAGTTGAAAGAATCCGCATTCAGCTCACTTCTTGACAGTGTTGAGATGAAGCTATGAGAACTAGTTGACACGACCAAGCATAAGCGAGATCTCATGGGGGTGGAAGACAAGGTTAGCAAAGTCGAGAAGGAGAGGGACACGGCGTTGGCCCTGAAGGATAAAGCAGAGCAAGAACTGACTCAAGCAAGGAAGGATCTTCACCAGGCCAAAGTCCTGCAGTTCACAACTACGAGTATTGACAAGTGCATGAGGAAAGATGCAGAGAAAAAATTGAAGCTGTGCAAGGAAGATGCTAAAAGGAAGGAGCAGACGATTCGATCCTTGCTCTCGCAGGAAGATGCGCATAGGGCTAAGATTAGGAAGTTCAAGGAGATGTGTGTTAACTAGTTCTATTTAGCTTAAGCCCCGTGCCCTTTTTAAGTTGTAATAGTTGTACTTGTTGACCTAGCGGTCTGAACTATTGGCCCCGGAGTCCTAGGAGTAAAAAAATTGGTCGCCCGTTAATCTTTCTTAACGCTGCATTACTTCCTTTTGTCTGACCAATGCCCCTTGGATATTCCGCCCGTCGCTTTGTCGTCCTCGTGAATAAATAGGAGGCGCCATAGCTCGTCGCTTCATCGCCCATCCCCTCGCCCTCTCCAATCTCCACCGCACCGTCCACCCCCTCGCTCCCTCTCCAATCTCCACCGCGCCGCCATGGAGATGCCCTCGCTGAACTTCTACGAGGCGGTGATGTTCTCGCACTTCGACATCCTCGTGCCGCCGGCTACGACGGCACCCCACGGATGGCGCATCAGCTATGCGGGGGTGTCGGTGGCTCCGCTCCACTTCCCCGGCGGAGCCGTGATGGAGAGCGAAATCACGGTGCGCCACCGCCAGATGCCCGCATGGAAGAGGGCGCTGTCCCGGTACGCGGCGACCAGCCCGTACTGGCCGGCGCTGTTCAAGAAGGAGCAGAAGGCCAAGATTGGCAACCGCATCGTTTACAGGCGCGTGGTGCACCGGGATCTCCGCAACTGAGAAGGGCGGGATAGGTTTTGGTCCGTCCCTGGACGGACCAAGTTCACCGTCATCGCCGCCGCTCACCGCGAAGAGGTGCTCCGTCTCGCGTACAATGCGGAAATCGTGGAGGTTCCGTCCGACAAAGACGAGGAAGCCGGCGGCTCGGAGGACAGCGGCAACGGAAGTGAAATTGTTGACTAGTTGGTTGAATTAATGTAGGATGTGAAATCGCACCTTTGTTTAGAAGAATTTGTGGTTGAATTAATGAAATGCCTCGATTTAGATCTCTGTCTCCATTAATTTGTGGAAGAATTTGTGATTTAGATCAATTTCTGCCTCGATTTAGATCTCTGTCCTGGATTGGGAACGTGACCGTGGACCAAAGACCCCTTTTCTACTAGTGTATTCTGACATTGGTGGTTTTTTTAAACGTAATCTACATGGATTTGGCCGCATGCAAATGGCACAACCACAATTTATAAAGTGGAAGCATGTACACCCGGTTACTGAAGATCCGGGAGCTTTGCCAGATGCAGGGGATGTAGGAGCAGAGAGGCGGTGAGATAGACGGGCTCAAGATTAGGCCAGAAAGTGGTACCCATTTCCTCCTCATCTGGGCATTATCGGTGAGAACATTGCTGTTTATGTTGCCACGTCTTTGTGCAGCATCTGAAATAAGTTGCTGCTTCGTGGAGTGTGGCAGCTTAAATAATTTATTTCTACGCCACTTACATTCCATCGTATTTGGAGACCTCCTGCCCCTCGGCAATCGTGGAACCGGTGGATCCTTGTTTTCAGATAGCAGTGGCACAATCACATTCGGATTCAACTACTGACTCGGGCGTTTCCAAACCCTAAGTCGCGCTACATTTTACTCAGAGAACATGGGTAGATTGTTTCGCCCAGCAACGTGCCACACACAGAGCTCCAGAATTTAACAGAATTACATATATAGGTTCAAGTTCAACACACTACTAAGCATCTTCATTGCCAGCAGCCTTCTTCCGCAGCCTGGGTGCCAAGCCTTCATGTCCAATGGCTTCTTCATTTCCTGCCTTCTTCCTCTTCCTTGGTGCCAATTTTCTTAGCTTCACGTACTCTGCATCGCCGGGACAATGGGCACCAGAATCGTGTCCAGCATCATCTTTCCACTCATTTTTAATTTCTTTGGGCAGCAAAATGACTGACCCAACAGTCATGTTTCTAACCTTGCGGCGCTTCCTATGAAAGAAACAAGATTGTTGCATAACTGCCAAATATTTACAAAGTAAATAAAACGAAAATTACAATTCAACACAAACATGCGAACCCCAAGCGACCTTTGCTTAGTAGGAGCTAATTGCGTTCGAGCAACCACCATGTCCAAGAATAGAAGGGCGACTCCTAGTTGCAGCAGCTTCCACATCCAGTACATCACAATTCAGCTCAAACATGCAATCTGAAGCATACCTTTTCATCAACCCAATTAGCTGACTATCACACGATATAGGAACATGGATGCCACGTTCATCCATGAAGCTGAACTTTGCAGTCTGCGTCGGCCATACTTCAACATGATTACGCAGAGCAGCAACCATACCAGATATAGTGCAGATCTGCGCATGCGCTTCTTCTATCATGAAACAATGGCTTCCATACCACTTGCCCTTGGAGTTGTACCTATAGAGGACTACCGTAACCAGGTAAGGGGGGTCCGCACAGATCCCACTTGACAGAAAATTGTGGACAAAATATGTTTGTCATCGTTGGGCTAACGAACGATTTGAGGTTCGGTAGCCAGCTAGCAGTTGTAATTAGTGCGAATAGCAAAGAGAAGGGTAGCTCACCCGCTTGTAGGCAGAACTTCTTCTTCCTTGATAGTAGGATCTGCCATCCTCCGAACTGCTCGGCTCGTCGGCGGCGGAGGCGGGCTAGAGCCTCGCAACGGCGGCTATGGCATGCACCATTGGAGCTCGGTATCAGCGACTAGGCGCAGCAACTTGGCCCCGAAAGTCAAATGTCCGAAGGGATCGTCCTGCCTGGAGGGTGGATTCCGACGCCATCGGTGCTAGGGGAAAGCTGGGAATGGATTTGTGAAATTGGTCAATGCATCCAATCCACTTAGCTGCTCGATTTGCCTAAGAGGTTGCCGCGTTGGCGCCCGTGTCACGGACAGATAACCAACATGTGAGTCCCGCAGACGAACAAGCCCCTACCCGCGGCCATCGGCGGCCATGCCGCACCTGGAGCTCCCGGACACTGTCAAGCTCTGGCAGCGCTCGTATTTCTACATGCACAACAACACCGAGGTGGACTGGATCAAGATCCCTGCCTTCGCCAACGTCCCTTCCATCCGGAAGGCCTAGAGCGTCTAGCACTTGGGCGCCCAGGCTGACATCGACCGGATGGGCGCCCAGCTAGCGGTCCTCGTGGAGAAGGAGCGGCTCACCACCCGGGACATTTTGCTGTCCTGGATGGCGTGCCGCGTGCTGCCGCTACAGCACCGGTCGCACAAGATGTGCCACCTCTCTAGCCATCTGGACCTCACCCGGGTGTCCCAGCTGGACGTGTCGTACGTGGCCCTCCGCGAGTGGCTTGCCACCATCTCCAAGGAGGCACTGGAGGACTAGGAGTTCTCCTGCCGGCCGTACCACCGTGGTCGGCTCCCACCGAAGGTGTGCTTTTTCCTCCTCTTTTCCTGGTGGATTTTCCCAAGGGATTCCTGTTTCGTGACTCCTATCTTCCCTTGTTGAGTAGCTTTTTAAGGTGTAGCTAGTGGAGGACGGCATGGGAGACACTAAGCTCCCCAAATTTTCTGCGGACCTCAAGCCGGCAAAGGCTCCACCGATGGAGCCGAAGCAGTTCCCCATGCGGGCCGACGCGGTCTGCGAGTTTTCACCCGGTGAGAGTTTTTCCTTTGTCCTTGCCTACTTTGCTCTTGCTGCGCTCTTAGCCGCGAACTTGATGTTTTGCTTGCATTGGACCAACCGCTCATGGTGAGGATGTGGACTTGGCCGAGGTCGCTACGCCTAGGGGCAGGGGAAGGGTGTCGCCCCGACCAACACTGCGCCGGCTAGAGGCGGCGCCAAGAAGCGCCAGCGCCCCAGGCTCGCGACCACCATGCCGAGCGTTGCCGGGTAGGTGCTCCTTTCCTCCTGATACTTGTGTTGATTTGCTCGCACTTGCGTTGTTCATCCTTGTCTTTTCCGTAGCGAGGCCATGGCCTTGACCGGCTCCGCGACCGTCGCCACCGCGTTCGCCCCTCTGCCTGTCGGGGAGGGAAGTGCGCGGGCACCGGCCCCCAAGTTCGTGCCGGCTTCGGCCCCCGAGGTGGCGTCTGCTCCACCAGCTGGGACTGGTGCGGGTGCGACGGAGGTGGTGCCACCGGCCACGCCCGTGACGCTTCACCGGGCCTAGTCCGTCTCTTGGCTCGCCGAGGGTCTTCTGCTTGGGTGCACCGGCACGACCGCGCCTCCTCTGGCTCGACTGTGGGCGCTAACTCTGGCGCCTACCGGGTGGAGGAGCCGGTGGAGGTGCCGCAGCCGGATGTCCCTGTCCAGCCGGCGGGTGGGCCCTCCGCGGCTTCGGTGAGCGACCACGACCTCCAGGTGACTAGCTAAACGCCGGCTCGGGCTGCACCGCTGCTGGATGCCTCCTTGGCGCAGTTGTCGGAGGCGGCGACCCTGGCCATTGGCTAGGCCCGCCAGCTGGTGGAGGCACTGGAGCAGGGGCTTGGCCAGGCCAAGGCGTTGGGGGCCTCCGTCGAGGTATGCGTCATGTTCGTCGTCTTGCACTGCAGCTTGTTCTTACTTCTCTTTTTACGCAGAGGTCTCTCGTTGACGCTGCCAAGACCTCACAGGACTTGGGCCGTAAGATTGCTTGCTCCGCCGTATCTTCTCGATTGCACGATTTCTCACGATTCTTGTTGAATATTGGTTACCCTCCTGTAGCTCTGCTGGCAGAACGGGACCACGAGGTGGCCCGGCTGAAGGGAGAGGTTGCCCGGCTGGAGGAGTCCAACAAGACTCGCCAGGACCAGATCGCCCAGCTAACTGCGCACCAGCAGCAGATGGAGATCAAGGCCGGCAAAGCCAAGAAGGTGGCGGACACCCGGGCCGAGGCGCTAAAGAATATGGAGAAGCTCTATGCCACCCAAGACGACGCTCTTAAGGCCTCCAAGGCCAAGGAGGCGGCGGCGCTAGGAGAGCTTTGCCAGATCGCTGAGATCGTCATCAGTAAGTGCCCTCAACTTAGGTCAGTTTTGCCGTTTTTCCTTTTGCAGTCAATATTGATTATTGTCTCTCTTCCCGGCTGCAGCTCAGTATCCTGAGGCGACATATCAGGCACTTGGCCGGATTCCCGAGACGGATCCGGATCGGGATCTCCACCCGGGGGAGCTGGTGGCAGTTGTCAGCGAGGAGGCGAACCGGCTTCATGTCGCCGCTCTCGAGGTCTACGACTACGTGTGGCCTGACACCACCCAGCCGACCACCATGGACGCCTTGGCCGAGCGGCTTTGGGGTGCTCCGGACCTCATGAACGTGGCTTGGGAATGGGCGGCTTGTGGCGGCGCGGAGATGGTGCTAGCGCTGCTGAAGTCCTGGTACCCAGACGTGGATCTGCGGAGCCTTTCCTGCAGATTTCGCCAAGGGACTAGCTATGACCAGCTTTGCATCGAGGTTCCTGACATCTGCTCCTGTGGCGTGAAGATTGGGAGCTTCGTCACACTGGACAGGGACTTCAGCGACCCGGCTGGCACGGATCCGTACCACCGCAGTCCGGATGCACCGCGCACTGAGGCCCCGTCTGCACCCTAGACCACCTCGGCAGACGTCGCCTCCAGCAGCCAAGCTCCAGCTAATGTCTCCGGCCCTTCTGCCCACCAGTCAGCTTGATCCCCGGTATGCCGGGAGTAGTTGTGAATGAAGAACTTGTGTTTTGCGTGTGCTGAACAATTGTCTGTTCGTTATTGAACTCTTGCAGGAGCGTCGCCTCCCTTTGGATATTTGCTTGTGCTCTTTCATTTGCACTTTCTGTTTTGCATTTGATGCATGCTTGTTTCTCTGTGGGGGCACGCAAGCGCACCCACAGGGTGTAGTTCCCGAGGTTCGGGCCGGCTGGAGAATACAGCCGGGTCGAAGCTCTTTTATGTTGTTGTTTGTTTACAAGTTTCTGTGTGGGGGCACGCAAGCGCACACACAGGGTGTAGTCCCTGAGGTTCGGGCCAGCTGGAGGATCCAGCCGGGTCGAATCTTCTTGACCTGCTCTGCTGCTGCATGGAAGCTACTAGCCTCCGTCTTGGGTGTTCGTCGTGGAACTTTGGCTCATGCAAACATAGAAACAAACAAGTTGTTTGCCTGGTTAAGCATATGTAAGTTAAACTGTAATCTTAGATCTACTAGTTTTGAAATTTTGCTGTTTCGCACAAATCCAATGTCTTTGCCCTTTTCTTAGTCAGCATTGGCCAGTTTTGATGTTGTTCCCTTGCTGGCTTTTAGCCAGAGTCGAAGGGGTAACTTAGTAAGCGTACTGCATGGTACTTCGGGTTCAGGTCATTGGCCTTGGGCGAGCGAGCGCAGCCGGGACGTCCAGAAATTTTTGTTTTCCTCGTGGCTTTTTTGTGTAGGGGCCTTCGAGCGTTCTGCTCTTGCCGGATCTGTTAGCCGGCTTGCAGTCTACAACCGGAACCGAAGAGGAATCCCTAGGAACCGCGTACAACACTTTGCTGCGTGGGTTGCGCAGCCATCTGGGCCAACCGGCGAGTCCCCGAGACGGACCGCCGGTTCCGGGGTTAGAACAATGCAGCCGGAAAACCAAGTTATGCAGCATGACTCTAATTTATTGCAAAGTCCCCGAGACTGTGTCGAGGCTCCCATGCTTGTTCATTCCATGAAGGTAAGATACATACACTTCTTGTTCAAGTGTAAAAGGGGCGAAGCAGGCTCGCGTTCCATGGGCATTCAGTTTCTTTGCCTAAGCGATCCATCTTGTTCTTTTCCAGCTGGCGGGCGTCGATGAGGTAGTATGAGTTGTTCTGTAGCGCCCAGCTGATGATGAATGGGCCTTCCCAAGGCGGAGATAGCTCGTGCCTCCCCTTGGTGTCTTCTACTAGCCTTAGCACCAGGTCGCCCTCACGGAACGAGACGCTACGGATCTAGCTGGCGTGGTAACAACACAAGTTTTGATGGTAGATTGCACATCTGAACAAGGCCAGCTCGCGTGCTTCTTCAAGGAGGTCGACACTGTCTTCCCGTGCTTCTTTGGCTTGCTGCTCTGTGTAAAGCAGTTTGCGGGATGCGTCGAACTCGATGTCTGTGGACAAGACCGCCTCCACCTCGTAGAGGAGGAAGAAAGTTGTGAAGTCGGTGTACCGGTTTGGCGTGGTTCGAAGGCTCCAAAGCATAGCCGGTAGCTCTTCCATCCAACAGCTGGGGGATCGCATCAGTGGCTCGATCAGCTAGGGCTTGATTCCGGCTACGACTAGGCCATTTTCTCGCTTGCACTGCCCGTTGGACTGAGGGTGTGCCACGGATGAAAGGTCCAAGCGGATGCCCTTGTCTCCACAGGATCGTGCGAAAGCTCCCTTGGCGAAATTTGTGCCATTGTCGGTTATGATGCTGTTGGGGTAGCCAATGCGTGTGATTATGTCTGTGGAGAACTTGACCATCGTTGGTCCATCCAGCTTCTTTATTGGCTTTGCCTCTATCCACTTGGTGAACTTGTCCACCGCCACCAGCAAGTGCATCATGCTAGATCTGGCTGTTTTGAAAGGGCCGACCATGTCCAGACCCAGACACAAAAGGGCCAAATGATGGGAATTGTCTTGAGTGCCGCAGATGGGGTGTGCTTCTGCTAGCTGAACCGCTAACAACTGTTGCATGCCTTAACAATTTGTTCAGAGTCTTCCAGTGTCGTGGGCCAGTAGAACCCATGGTGGAATGCCTTTGCCACTATAGCTCGTGACGACGCATGGTTTCCGCATTCGCCCTGGTGGATGTCAACCAGCAGCTGGATTCCCTCTGCCTGGCTCACGCATCACTGATAAATGCCCCCAACGTTGTGCTTGTGGAGCTCGTTGTTGATGATGGTGTATGCGCTGGCTCTGCGCTTCACCTGCCTTGCCTCTACCTCTTCTTCGGGCAGCTCTCCTCTGCCCAGGAAATCCATGAACGACTTTGCCCATGTTGGGGTTTCCCGGATGGCACATACCGCCTGCATGAGAAGATTAACTTCTGCCCGGATGGCCAGGTCGGGCTCGTCTGGAGGCCGACCGGGTGGAATATGGGAGCCGGTAGCCCCTAGGTTGGACACGGCAATTCCCGTGTGCGGTGAAGCCGTCGCGGGGTTCTTGGAGCCAGTAGTCCCCGGGTGCGGCGAAGTAGTCCCCGGGTGCGGTGAAGCCGTCACGGAGGTCTTGGAGCCGGCAGTCCCCAGGTGCGGCAAAGCAGTCCTCGGGTGCGGTGAAGCCGTCGCGGAGGTCTTGGAGCCGGCAGTCCCCAAGTGCGGCGAAGCAGTCCCCGGGTGCGGTGAAGCTGTTGCGGAGGTCTTGGAGCCGGCAGTCCCCAGGTCCGCGTCCAATATTATGGAGTCGGATTCGGGAGACGGCGTGATTGATGGCTTGTGCAGGTGCTCGAGGGAGACTCCAGGCCGAACTGCTTGTCTTGTTGACCTGATGCAGGCGAGCGTGTCCCCGGCCTCGTTGTTTATCCTAGGAACATGGTGAAACTCGCCCCCTTCGAAACAGGCACATAGCTGTTGTACTAAGAAGCGGTATAGAGCCATGTTTGCGTCCCTAGTGTCCCAGTCGCCCGACACTTGTTGTACCACCAGATGAGTCGCCGAAGCATACGATGCGTCGGATGCCTACTTCCTTTGCCATCTTGAGGCCGTGGATGAGCGCCTCGTACTCAGTGATGTTGTTAGACGCGCGGAAGTGGATCTGCATCACGTATTCTAGCCGGTCTCCTTTTGGAGAGGTGATAACCACTCCGACTCCGAGCCCTCCATACATCTTGGAGCCGTCGAAAGGCAGCTTCCAATGCATGGAGTCAGGGCAAGGCAGCAGGTACTGCGTCTCTGCCCAATCAACGAGGAAATCCGCCAAGGCCTGAGATTTGATCGTCATTCCTGGCTCATACTGTATGTTGTGGGTGGCGAGCTCTATGGCCCATTTCTCCACCCGGCCTGTGGCGTCTCTGTTGTCGATGATCACCGAGAGCGGCGCTAGTGCCACCACCCGGATGGAGTGTTCTTGGAAGTAGTGCTTCAATTTCTTGGCGGCCATGTACACACCATACACCAGCTTCTGATAATGGGGGTAATTCTGCTTCGAGAGCGAGATTACCTCACTCAGGTAGTACACTGGTCATTGGACCGGTTGTGCCTTTCCTTCTTCCGGCCTCTCCACTACTAGTACCACACTGACGACCCGGTTGGTTGCTGCGATGTACATCAACATGGGCTCGTTCGTTGCTAGAGCTGCTAGGATAGGTGGTGAAGTGAGCATGCGCTTGAGGTCACGGAAAGCTTCATCCGCATGCGATGTCCAGACAAATTTGTTTGTCTTCTTCATGAGTTGGTATAGCAGGAGTGCTTTCTCGCTAGCGGGCTGATGAACCGGCTGAGGGAGGCCAGGCATCCGGTGAACTTCTGGACATCTCGTAAGTTCTTGGGCGGCTGCATGCGCTCGATTGCACCGATCTTCTCCGGGTCCGCCTCGATTCCTCGCTCTGATACGAGAAAACCGAGGAGCTGACCGGCTGGGACGCTGAACATGCACTTCTTCGGGTTCAGCTTCATCTAGAACCGGCGGAGGTTGGTGAATGTTTCCTTTAGATCTTCAAGGAGTGTTTTGTGCTCCTTGGTCTTGACTACCACATCATCAACGTAGGCGTGTACATTTCCGCCGATCTAAGTCTGCAAGCACTTCTGCATGCAGCGATGGTATGTTGCTGCAGCGTTCTTCAACCCGAACGGCATTGTGGTGTAGCAGTAGGCTCCGTAGGGAGTGATGAATGTTGTCTTTATTTGATCAGCGGGGTTCAACCGAATCTGGTGGTAGTCGCAGTACGCGTCCAGAAACAACAACAGCTCGCAGCCGGCCGTGGAATCGGTCACTTGGTTTATCCTTGGCAGGGCAAATGGGTCTTTGGGGGCATGCTTTGTTTAGGCTGGTGTAGTCAACACACATGCGCCAAGTCTTGTTCTTCTTTAAGACGAGTACGGGGTTTGCAAGCCATTCCAGGTGGAAAACCTCCATGATGAATCCGGCTGCGAGTAGCCGGGTGATCTCCTCCCCAATGTTCTTCTTTTTTCTTCTCTGAAGCGGCGTAGTGACTGTTTGACCGGCTTTGCATCCGGCATGACATGTAAAGAGTGCTCGGCGAGCTCCCTCGGAACACCTGGCATGTCCTTGGGGGACCATGCGAAGATATCCCGATTCTCACGGAGGAAGTCGACGAGCGCGCTTTCCTATTTGTTGTCGAGGCCATCTCTGACTAGGACGAACTTGCCCGGCTCGGCCTCGTTCAGCAGGATCTTTCCCATGCCCTTGGATGGCTTGAACTGCGCCTCTCTGGCCGGCTTGGGCTTGCCAGCCAGCATGTCCTTCTGCAGGGTTGCCACATTCTGCATGATTATGTGTTTCTCTTCCGCGATGATCATGGGTTCCGCTATCTTGGACCCGTCTGTGGCGCACTCAACAGACCGCCTGTAGCAACCAGCCACGGTGATGATGCCCTTGGGCCCTGGTAGCTTCATTTTGAGGTATGCGTAATGTGGTACCGCCATGAACTTGGTGAGCGCCAGGTGCCCCAGGATTGCGTGGTACGCGCTGCAGAGGTTGACCACCTCGAACCAGATGGGCTCATAGCGGAAGTTATCCTCCGTGCCGAAGATGACGTCCAGCCAGCTCTTTTCGATGGGCGAGTGCGCCGGGCCCAAGACGGCTCCGTGGAAGGAGGTGCTTGACGGCTCCAGCTGCGACTCGCTGATACCGTGGTCTAGCGAGCAGCGGTACAGGAGGTTGATGCTGCTCCCTCCGTCTACGAGGATGCGGGAGAACGTGCAAGAATGCTTCTGGGAGACAATGATGGGATCCAAAACCATCGCATAAGTGCCTGGGTGAGACAGCTCAGCTGGCTGGTCCTTCCGGCTCCATGCGACTTCCTGCTCCGACCAGTTGAGGTACTGGGGAACGGGAGGAACGATTGCGTTCACTTCTGCCTCGTGGCGCCTCTTATTGTGCTTGGTCTCCGACTTCGTGGTGAAGATGTGGTAGTTTCCCACCTAGCGAGAGTAGTTGTTATCATCGTCTTCTCTTCGATGCTGGTTATTGCAATCACCTGGTGGTCCACCGGCTAGAGGAGGCGGTGCCTGTGCAGTTGGTGCACCAGCGATCTCTGCCATCTTCTTCGTCCAGGTGCACTGGCGTGTGGTATGCGTAACCGGTTTGTTGCCCTTGCTATGGAACTTGCATGACCCATCAAGCATCGACTCGATGGTGTACTTGGGCCTCGGAGGCCGGTCATCAGGCTTCTGTCCTGGGAAGGAGAGGGGGCGCCGCGGTGGCGGAGTTCGCTGGTGGGAGAGGCAGGCCGGCGGGGAGACGGGGCGCCGCGGCCACGGCGGGGCTCTGCAGGCGGAGCGACGGCGAGGTGGAGGATGGGGGGTGGAGCGGCCGGAGTGGAGGAGGCCCGAGGCGGAGGGGGAGATGGGGCTGCGGGGTAGGAGGAGGAAGGTGGGCCGAGGTGGGGCCAGGGCAGGCGCGCCTGGGGGAGGCTGCATGCAGGAGGGCGGTGTGCGAGCGGGAGAGGAGGTGGGGCGCGTGCCCAGGTGGCGGGGTGGTCGGGGCGTGGTGGACGCGGTCTCCCGCGGGGTGGGACTGGTGGGGTGAGGTGGCGAGCCGGGAGTGGACGGGGTGAGGTGGCAGGGTGGTGTGCGTGGGTAGGAGCAGTAGGCGAGAGCGGGAAACGGAGGTGGGGAGGCGCGCGGTGGCGGCTAGGAGGGAAACTGGAGGTGGCCGGTGGTGTGGATAGGGTAGGGGTGGTTAGAGATAGGTTGGGTTAGATAGAATTTGGGTTTTGGATGTTTTTGGGGGTGGCCGGCTAGGTTGGTTCGGCTGCCCCCTAAAATAATATAAATATTTTACCTGTTTAAAACGGGGCTTTTGAAATTCGATTGTAGACGAAACAAAATATTCCGGCCAAACCCGTGTTTTGATTTGAAATAAAGACGGGGCATTTAGAAAACAAAACCAGGTTTTTCGAAAATAGTTTTAGACAAAACCATGCATGACGATGACAATACTCAAATGCAATGTGGCATGATGACATGAGCATGCGGTCATGATGATGCAATGCACAAAAACACAGCGATTTTCTAATAGTGGTTTTAGCGGGATGCCACAATTCGACACCACTAACAAAGGATCTCGCCCTCGAGATCCGCCTCGTGGTACCAGGAAGAAGGTCGGCGATCTGAATCTTCTCGCTTTGTGTAGATGCTCGCGACACCACTAACAAGATGTCGTTGTCCGTGATCGTCGAGAGAACACTCCAGGAAACAAAGGACGAATGTAAAGGTATCCACAAATAAAGCCACCTCTAACTTCGATAGAAAGAGAGAACCGATGCATTCTCATCCACTTCAATGTAGACGAGCAAATAGAGTGAGTAGTCGGCATGGGGGCCAATCCATCATGCACCCAAACTATTACTCCGCACAATCAGTAGAAAAGCGTGCAACCATTCTTGGAATCAGACTGAAGATCTCGAAAATCGAGGTTCGGAACAAAGGAGTGATGCAGGCTATGCATAGGATCTGGCGTAGATGATGTCGTCGCGTTGGAAAACACCGAAAGGCACGAACAAGGAACAAAGAATGGTACCATAGATAAAGGATCACTCAGATAGCATGAAGTCCGGAGGTAGAAACACCGTTGCCAAAGGAGGAAGCGAAACCCTGAAGGTACGATGGAACCCAACCACGAGAAATCCTGGACTTGAAGAAAGGTAAGAGAGCAGATTTAAAACACACAGAGGTAAGAGGAGAATAGCAGAGGGGTAAGGAGTAAAAGCAGACCTCATCAGATCTATCCAACCGATTTTGCAACAATAGTTTTGGCACTCTACATTGGTCGTTAGCTAGGTTATCCTATAGGCTGGACCAGTGGGGTATCATAATTGCTGAGCTCTGATACCACTCTGTAACACCCTCGAATTGGCCCTATGCAAGTTTCAGCGCTTCCCGCCAAACCCGCATAGAAACGATTCAAGGACGCCTACCAGGCACTTTCGTGCGGGTGGAAAACGAAGTAATATCATTACACAATAGTCCATGATGGAACCCACAAAACAGATATATATACAGTAATGACTCACTGAGTCAAGAATACAGATATACAGTACAAAGATTCAAATCACCTTGAACGCGATACAGCATCCGAGTATGGATAAGAAGCAAATTGAGATAAGAGCCCTGAAGAATAACCAATGGCATCCATAACCCTGCCCAGGCCAAGCCGGAAGGGTAACCCTGCTAACGACGTCGAACTTATACCTGCTAAAACAAAAGGGGTGCCGACAAAGGGCAAAGGAAAAAGAGGAGCGTCAGTACTGAGGCCAGTACACGGCGAGACTAGAATTCGGCGGCTCTCGCCTACATAGGTATGGTGGACTGAAGCGGCAGCGCAGCATGCACTAAACAACCTATAGAGACTCGATGCATCTGTCGGCTATTAGAGAGGGATAAGAAAGACCTATTCGGGGCCAACCTGATACTAACACCAATCATACCCATCCTGGCATTTCCCTCTCGAGACCAAACGAGGAAGTCAAACCGAGGAACTCACACAGTTCACAGTTGTATTCTTTCCATTATAGTTGAAGCACTTACTATTCAGATATAGATAGCATGAGTCATCCTGATAGCATAAGTAGTGGGCAGTTTTAGTTAACCATTCAGTTGTAGTTGCAGTACTTACTAATCAGATACCATTAGCATGTGACATCCCAAACCCAGCAGTTGTTCGCACTTTTATTTCATTCCATTGGAGTTGCGATACTTACTAGGCAGGTATAACATGACATGATACACCCTAGTTCCATCAGTTGTTGGCACTTTTATTATCCATTCCATTGTAGTGAAGCTAATTACTAGTCACATATTAATTCAAATTTATAGCACTACTTTAGTTATGCTTGTCTATGATCGAGATACTGTGCTCCAAGTCGTCCATAACCGCAGACACGGCTTTCAGAAAGATTTACCCTGCAGGGGTGCACAAATAGCAACACACACACGATCAACCTTGGAAAAACCAAATCAAAACCCAACGAGGCTTTCACGACAAAGCAATCACAGGATTCATAAAATATTTCAGGGGAGCCATCCCACTAATCTACCCGTGACAAATTTGACCGGCTCCGAGACGGACCCAGGGTTTGTGTAGACGGCGGTAAACGATTGGAAACCCGAAAGTGTGACTAGGCTTGTTGATACAGCGAAAATGTGTCACGATCCAAAACAGTACAGGTGCTCCACGCACAATCTTAAATAAAGCAGTAAAGCATGGGATAAGTACAGAATAGTAATAAAGCTCCAAACTAGTTTGTGGCCCCAAGAAATAAGAAATGAATCAAGATCTAGCTAAGAGGGATCCATAGGGTCTCCCGGATGTGGATAGTACGAATAGTCAAGGAACAGGTATCAAGTACTCGGGGCCTACGGGACACAAGTGGACATGAAAAACCAAATAGCATATATTGCCCACTGGTGCCTCTTTCATTAGTTATCCCAGCAATTTAATAGTTGTATTTAAAGTCATGATCATCTCCACCATTAAGCATCTCCACCACTTATCATGTGTCAACTTACCATCAACGGTGGAACGACAACGACGCAAAGCAACACATAAGCAAGCAACTACGACTCGCAAGGCCGACTATCTATCAAACATCAGGCAATAGGATGTGTCCATGGCAATATAGAGGCTGCAAGGTATATAAATGGTGCACGGAAACTAAAGCATCACAATACGGGTAGCAATAGATCAACAGGAGGAAGTAAAGACTATAAATGCAAAATACGTAGAAAGGGAGAGATTGCTCGCCTGGGAAACACTGCCGAAGATACATTATCTGAAGGACTTGCCGATACTCGCATCCACTCAACAGCCTAATCCGCGAAGAACAAAACACTAAAAGAAACACCGGATACAATATTTAATACTACGGCAGAAGAATCGGCATGTTTATGATATGATGCATGGCATGGCATAGATGCGATGCGACTAGACAAAATTAAGCGGAACCGGGGTCCTGACAATTAATTAAGTGGTTCATGTTGTTTAGATACCCCGCATTTTAAATGTTGGCTTAACAAGGCAAAACATGGTATCGGTTCGCTACACAAATTTAAATGGAGTCCGAAATAAGACTAGAATAGCCCGCATATAGACTCCATATTTAATTTAGGTGAATCGACTATTTAACCCAACCCACCAGATGACATGTATGCAAGCATGATGATTTAATGATGCGACAGGTATATGTCATATTATAAAAATAGAGGCTTAGGGTCACACATCTGGTTTGGAAGATCTTGGTTCCGGGGGTTCGGGATTCGACATGGATCGGTCTCGGCGGCAACGTTCTCGGACAACAGAGTAGATCTTATCGCATTCGTGGTCTTTGGGTCCATGTAGACAGTCATGGCGTTCAAGGTGGAGAACTCGGTGTTCCGTGTAGGCGACCTTGGCGTCCGGTCCTCGGGCATCGGTGCGGGAAGGAGGTCTTTTCGTACCGGGGTCTCGGCGTCCTCGGATTCCGATTGGAGATCTTGGCGTTTCCGACCGGTCTTATGCTTGGGTAGAAGTACTTGTCGCACCATGTCGGAGTCCTAGGGGTACTGCTCGCCCGCGCCGTTGGCACTCACAAGATCTTGTCGGGGTTCTCGGCTTCGGGCTCGGGATGAAGACTTGGCGTCCTTGTAGCAGTTCTCGGTATCGGTGTCGGTCTCGAGTTGCATGTCAACGAGGAGGCCTTGTCACATCAGACTTGCGTCGATTATCTTCGGAAGATCATGGCGTTTCGCGGAGCAGGGCTCGCCTTGGTCTGTGACAGCAACATCTCCTCAACCACACCCTATCAACAGATCTAGGGCCGAGACAACGAATATCCCCAACTGCAACCATACTAGGTGCTCATGATGCGCTCATGCAGGGAAACACAAACATGAGGCTCATGTGCAGGATCACAAGCACCAGGCGGCAGTGACCGGGTCAACATAGGCTGAGGTAGCGTGTCCCTGGGGGTGCGGGCTCGCTGGCGTGAGGCGGCAAGGCACTCGGGAAGGCGTCTCGAGATGGGGCCGGCACGGGGCACACTCGGTGAGAGACAACCGGAGACGGCAGCTTGTCGCAGAGGACGATGCGGGCAGCCGGAGCAGGGACGCGATGTGGAAGGGCGGCATAGGAGACGACTGCAGGGAAGGAGCGCTGGTAGAGGAAGAGACCAGGGCTTGGCATCGTCGGCGTGGCGCATGGCCTAGGGGCGGACCGGACGGAGGAGGAAGAAGCGGGTGCGACCGACGACGGGAGAAGGTGCCGGAGGGCTCGCGCCTACCAGAGGGAGGCGACAGAAGGACAAGCTGGGCGCAGCCGGGCGACGCGGGGCTCGGTGCGGGGCGGGGTTCCAGGAGGCCGAGCTCGGCTCTGTGGGGAGGCGGGGATGGCCGGCGAGGCGGGGGGTGTGGCTCTGGCGGCGGGCTTGGGGGGTGCGGTGCTGTCCTAGGAAGGAGAGGGGCGCCGCGGTGGCGGAGTTCGCTAGCGGGAGAGGCGGACCGACGGGGAGACGGGGTGCCGCGGCCACGGCGGGGCTCTACAGGCGGAGCGCCGGCGAGGTAGAGGATGGGGCGGAGCGACCGGAGTGGAGGAGGCCCGAGGCGGAGGGGGAGATGGGGTTGCGGGGTAGGAGGAGGAAGGTGGGCCAAGGTGGGGCCAGGGCAGGCGCACCTGGGGGAGGCTGCATGCGGGAGGGCGGCGTGCGAGCGGGAGAGGAGGTGGGGCGCGTGCCCAGGTGGCGGGGTTGTCGGGGCGTGGTGGACGCGGTCTCCCGCGGGGTCGGACCGATGGGGTGAGGTGGTGAGCCGGGAGTGGACGGGGTGAGTTGGCGGGGTGGTGTGCGTGGGCAGGAGCAGCATGCGGGAGCGGGAAACGGAGGTGGGGAGGCGCGTAGGTGGCGGCTAGGAGGGAAATTGGAGGTGGCTGGTGGTGTGGATAGGGTAGGGGTGGTTAGAGATAGGTTAGGTTAGATAGGATTTGGATTTTGGATGTTTTTGGGGGTGGCCGGCTGGGTAGGTTCGGCCCGGTTCGGCTGCCCCCTAAAATAATATTAATATTTTATCTATTTAAAACGGGGCTTTTGAAATTCGATTGTAGACGAAACAAAATATTCCGGCCAAACCCGGGTTTTGATTTGAAATAAAGACGGGGCGTTTAGAAAACAAAACCAGGTTTTTCGAAAATAGTTTTAGACAAAACCATGCATGATGATGACGATGCTCAAATGCAATGTGGCATGATGACATGAGCATGCGGTCATGATGATGCGATGCACAAAAACACATCGATGTTCTAGTAGTGGTTTTAGCAGGATGCCACAAAGAAGAAGCTCATCGCGCCTTTGAAGATCTTAAAAGGACACTTTCGACATCTCCTGTTGTCGTGTTGCCAAAAGGGAAAGAGCCTTTACTACTTTATATTGCTGCCACAAATCAGGTGGTCAGCACGGTCTTGGTCGTGGAGCGACCCGAAGAAGAGAAAACCCATGGAGTGCAGAGGCCAGTCTACTTCCTGAGCGAGGTCTTATCGCCATCCAAACAAAGGTACCCACGTTACAAAAAACTAGCATATGGGGTATTTATATAGCATGAAAACTACGCCATTATTTTTCGGAACATCTGATCATAGTGGTCAATGAAGCACCATTGTCAAACATACTCAACAATCCAGAAGCAACTAGGCGTGTCTCTCTATGGCGAATTGAATTATCCCCTTGAGACATCACATATGAGAAGCGCAAGGCAATCAAGTCACAAGTTTTGTTGGATTTCATTACAGAATGGACAGAGTTGCAATGTGCGGGTCCACCTGACCTTTCTAGCGCTTGGACAATGTACTTCGACGGATCAAAAAGAACGGAAGGAGTAGGGGCAGGAGTCATGCTAGTATCACCACAAGGTGACACAATGCGCTATATACTTCAGATGAGCTTTGAAAAAGCATCCAATAATGAAGCTGAATACGAGGCCTTGTTGCACGGCATGCGAATGGCTAAAGCTTGCGGTGTGACTCGCCTCAAAATCTTTGGAGATTCCGATCTTGTGGCACAACAAGAAATGAACAAGTGCGACGCCGTCAGCGACAATATGGTTGCTTACCGCGATCTATATGGCGTTATGGAAGCTTAGTTTGATGGATGCGAAGTATCGCACATAGGGAGAGCAAGCAATGAAGAAGCCAACAATCTAGCAAACATCGGATCCTTTTTCCTACCATTGCCACCTAGGGTTTTCTGGAAAGAGATAATAGAGCGATCGATCAAAGATAAAAGAGTCTCCGAGGTCATAGCACCAAAAACAGGGAAAAAGAGACATCCGCAAAAAGACTTGGGGGCTCCAACGACGACCAAGAATATGGAAGAGGCCATCGAAGAAGACGAACAAGAAATTGAAGAGGTCATGCTAATTGAACCTACCTAGATGCAGCCATACGTAGCATACATGAGTAAGGGAAAACTACCCTGAGATAAGATAAAAGCCCGATGAATCACCCAATGATCAAAGGCCTTCAAAATAATCAAAGGGGAGCTGTAAAAGAGAAGTATCCCAGGTGTGTTACAGTGCTGCGTGATACCCGAAGAAGGAAAAACTATACTCAAAGGTATACATGAAGGAGTTTGTGGTCATCATGCTAGCAGCCAAGCAATTGCTGCCAAAGCATTCAGAGCAGGATTTTACTGGCTTACCGTAGTTCAAGATGCAAAAGATACCGTCAGAACATGTGAAGCATGTCAACGATTTGCAACAAAGCCTGGAGCACCCGCCGCTGAGTTGAATCCTATACCTTTGGCTTGGCCTTTTACTCAGTGGGGACTAGATATGGTGGGAAAACTTCACAAATCATCGCCAGGAGGACACGTCTTTCTGCTAGTAACAGTCGACAAGTTTACTAAATGGATTTAAGCAATGCCTGTCACCACCCAAGAGGGAACTTCGGCTGTGAATTTTATTAAATCCACAGTATTTCGGTTTGGCATACGAACAACATCATCACAGATAATGGGACCAACTGCACTTCCAATGAATTCAAGGAGTACTGCCAGGAGATGGGTATTAAAGTAAGCTACGCTTCGGTAGCTCATCTACAAACAAATGGACAGGTAGAAAAAGGCAATGGAGTAGTTACTGCTAGACTTAAGAAAATATTACCAGCACCACTTGGTAGAGAAAAAGGATCATGGGTTGATGAATTTCCATCTGTCTTATAGAGTTTATGTACAACTCCAAATAATTCAACACAAGAGACACCTTTCTTTTTGGTCCACGGTGCAGAAGTCATGCTTCATGTTGAGGTGTCACATGAATCCCCAAGAGTAGATGCATATGATGAAGAGGAATCAAGAGAAGCACTTGAAGATGATGTGGATGCACTTGATGAAGCTCGAGATGAAGCCCAACAAAGAGCAACTATGTACCAACAAAACTTGCGTAATTACCATAGAAGAAGATTGCGACCTAGGTCCTTCGCAGTAGGGGACCTAGTTCTTCGCCTCAAGCAAGATGGCCACAAGAAGTTAGAATCGTCATGGGAAGGACCATATGATACGTTCAAAACGTATCTACTTTCCAGAACACTTTTGCTATTGTTTTTCCTCTAAACTTGTATGATTTGGATACAACTGACACGGACTGACGTTGTTTTCAACAGAATTACCTTGGTGTCTAGTTTTTGTGCAGAAAATCAAATATCAAGAAAAATCCCGGAAAATATGCCAAAAATCATATTTCACCAGAAGACTCACGGAGCCAGAAGACGAGACGGAGTAGGGCCACGAGGGGCCCACACCACCTGGCCGCGCGGGCCAGGCCAGGCCGCGCCTAAGGGTTTTGTGGCCGCCTCGGCTGCCCCCTCGACCTCCCTCTTCGCCTATAAGTTGCCTCTTGATCTAAAAACCAAGGGGGGTTCGACATATTTTCAGAAGGAGTTCTGCTCCGCCGCCACCACCAGATTCCACGAAACAGTACTAGAAACTCCGTTTTGGCACCCTGCCGGGATGGGGAATTGGAGGAGATCATCGCCATCATCATCACCATCGCTTCTCCATCGATCATCCATGTTTCCCCCATCTATGAGTGACTAATCCCCTGCTGTAGGCTATGAGGATGGTAGGGATTGGATGAGATCGTTCATGTAATGGCATCGGATTGTTAGGGCATGGTGCCTAGTATCTTTTATTAGTGCTTTTTGACTCACTACACCACAACACAACATCCCCAACGGACATGTTGGTTGGGAAAGCCGCTTTCACCGACATATAGTCGGTCGGGAATCACTTTTGCCGACCGATCTTGTCTGTCACCGTAAGTCCGGTCGGCAAAGGCCTTTCCCGTCCGATAGTACAATTCAAGCTTTCCCGACCGTCGCTTCTTTTCCGACCGACATTTCATTGCCGACAGACAGTAAGACGACGTAAGCTTTCCCGACCAACTTTTCCTTTGCTAGTCTGTGAAGTTTTTTTTGTCAAATCGTCGATCAGCATTCGTTTTGCCAACGACCTTTCCCCTAGCACCTCCATATAGACTGGTTTCAATATCCACATATATTATAGACAATTGACAGCCAAAAATCAATCAAAATCACATTCTCCACAAAACGGTAGACAAGCATATCCTCCAAAATATAATTAGGAATTAAACCACTACAACTGACAATGACATGCATTAACTCATACAAACCATGTCGACCATGTATCTTACTGTTTCAGTCTTTGCTTAAAAGAATGCTCAGGAATCATTGCTTGGGCTGGAAGATGAACCATTAAGTGCAGCATAATATCGAAAAAATATGGGAGAAAAATAGCCTGAAGAAGGCTCAAGGTCTCAGCAGTTTCAGCCCCTAATCTTTCCATGTCACTTATGCGAATAACTGGTGAGTACATTTTCTTGAAAAATCTGCTAACACATATCAATACCGCACTCACTCTTTCGGGCAATGTTCTTCTCAAAGCAAGTGGCAACAAATCTTGCATAATAACATGGTTGTCATGGCTTTTTAATCCAGTTATCTTTCTCTCCTTGACATGCACATTACGATGTAAATATGCCTTAACGCAGTTAGAAAAAGAAAAGGAATTCACCCAATTGTACACATAATAAAGCTCATAACACAATAGATCAAAGATGTAGTACATGGACATGTCTATTTGCACAGTGAAGTAGAATGCCGACTCACCAACAGGTTAGGGAGGCAGTGACAAGCAAGGTGATTGTTGCGCCACGCCTAGGAGCTCGTGAATTCCCGGTTCCAAGAATTCTAGTAAGGAAACAAATAGAAAATACAAAATTAGTCTCCACTTCTATTCTTTAAAGTTAGTGCCACACAACAATATTTTGATAAGTAGCCAAGTTGTCACTAATTTAAATTACTTCCATAATAGTTGAATAGATATCTTATATAATAATGGCATTCTTCACTATTTAAGTTGAATAGATATCTTATATAAGAATGACATTCTTCACTATATAATATAGGAATGAAGATATATCAAGATTATTTTGCGATACCAAATAAATCTACACCATGCAAATCATGAGATGTTCATCACTAAACAATTTAGTGCTAAACTAGAACGTTATAAAAGCAATGAACATCAGGAATTGGATACCAGTAATTCATCCAACATACAAACATGCCGGTGACACAGAAAAGAAAATATCACTACTGTGGTGGAGCTTGACCAATGATTCAGGGTGGGCCAAAAAAATGCAATTGTAGCCCGTAAGCACTTGACATGGGAAGGACCTAGGGATTAAGAAGATATTCAGAGTACAGTTTGACTAGTGATACAAGAAACTAAGAATACAACCAAACATACATCTATACTAGGACATCAGTTGATTCAAGAAGAATCACATGTCTATTTGAACGGATTAACTGCTAAACCGGAATTTACTTTTTGACTGGGGCTAGGCCCCAATGTAGCTCCAGATCTGCATCACGGGAATACCTAGAAGCCAAAATCCTAGCAAAATCGAACGTGATTAAGGGCGCATGAGAGTACATCCCCAGTTCCCCTACCAATACAGCCTCAACTCGAACATGGCAAAGCATCAGAGAGACACGCAAACCAGGGGTTCCTCACCGAGTTCTTGTGCACCGGGTTGCTGCGTCGCCCGCTAGGAGATCTCTCGAGAAGACGGGTCAAAGATCTTGGCCTCAGACAAAAGGGGCCGCCGGCTTGCCACAGGACCACGACAGCGGAAGACTCTTCGGACGCACGAGTCACCGCCGGCCGTAGAGAGCACCTGTAGGCGGAGATCGATTTAGCACGTGGCAGCGGGAAAACAGTGTGGGGTTAGCGGTGGAGATGCTGGAGGACGACCGGGAGAGGGGTGGCAGCCTCACCGGCCGAAGAGTACGTGGACGAAGAGAGAGCTCGATGGTGGGCGGCGGAGCGAGCGCGTTAAGTGCGGCAGTGGAGAGGGTGAGTGAGCATGGCGGCGGATTGGGGGAGAATTTGGGGACGGTGGTATGCCACCTGTTTTGGAGCCGGAACGAAAAAAGAGGGAATTTTTGGTGGGCTAGGCTACTTTTGGCGCTAAGTTTTTCGGTTTCCCGCGAGCCGGCCCATTACCCTTGAGCTGTTGGTCGGCGTTACTTTCCCAACCGATAGTTTGAGGTGCATACAAACATTTTCGACTGATAGTTGGTCCGGAGCATTACCGACCGACTATAAGTTGGTGTACTCTGGTTTTCCCGACAAAGCATCCGTCACTACCTTTTTCGACCAATAGTCCATCGCCACTATTGACTATTGGCAACCAACATCAGTAGGGAATTCAGTACCGTGGTGTAGTTACTTTGTTGCAACTTGTTATGCTTAATGTTTGTCACTAGGGCCCGAGTGCCATGATTTCAGATCTGAACATGTTATTGATTCATTATGATAGTATTGTTTTTGGTCTTACCTACAAGTTGTATACACACGTTGTTGTTTGGAACCAATGGCCCCGAAGTGACAGAAATCGGGATAACCGGAAAAATGACTTTGATGTGAGGATCACATGTGTTCACGGAGTGTTAATGCTTTGCTCCGGCGCTCTATTAAAAGGAGCACCTTAATTGCCAGTAGTTCCCTTGAGGCCCCGCTACAAACGGGCTGGCAGGACAAAAGATGTTGCGCAAGTTCTCATTGCGAGCATGTATGACTATATATGTAACACATGCCTAAGATTATCTAGTACTTGGATGCCCTATGTTCTGATTGCTATGTGAATTTCCTTGTCCATGCAATGCCCATCCATCCATCCCCATGCCTACCGCACTCGAATCCTACTGTTTACTGCTATTGTTACTACTGTCTTTACTTTACTACTGTTGTTACTTTACTATTCCTACTACAAAACTGTTGCTACTAATAAACTGCTGCGAGCAAGATTGTTTCCAGGTACAGCTGAATTGACAACTCAGTTGTTAAGGCTTATAAATATTCTTTGGCTTCCCTTGTGTCAAATCAATAAATTGGGTGTCACTTCCCTCGAAAATATTGCGATACACCCCCTATACTTGTGGGTCATCAAGACTATTTTCTGGCGCCGTTGCCAGGGAGCATAGCTTTATTTATCAAGTTCACTTGGAGTCACTATTGTTCACTGTCATCCATCCATCATGGGTAAGTCTCGTGATGGCAAGGTTCCTATTTTACCATCCACTATAAGAAGTGGTACGGTTCTGAACACCTTTGTTGCTCTTGATTCACCATTTGTTATGTGTAAGCTCGTTACACCACCGCATACACATGCTACACACACTGCTACTACTGCTGAATCTGAAACTTCTGATACTTATGATGTTGCTTCGACTATGCTTGGTAAGAGTGGTTCATTAGGTCCTTTCCTAGATGCTATGATTGCTAGAACTATAGCTGGAAATACTGAAACTCCTAATGAAGACACTACTACACCTATTAGTTCACCTGAGTCTAGTGAGAGTTATGATATTGAAGATAGTTATGTTGAGATGACCGATGAATTTATTAAAGAATGTAAAAACACCCATGATAGGAGCGCTGCTAAGAGTCTCCTTGAGAGGCGTACTATTAGACCCAAATTGTCTCCTATTGCTAAGTTTGTTGCTTCTCCCATAAACTTTGAAGATAAAGATTATGATTTCTCTCTTGATCTATCTTACATAGCTATTGTTGAGAAAGAACCTTTTTGTGGGACTAAGAATGAAAGTGCAGTAGCACATATGACTGAGCTTTCTACCATGAGTGGCTTGTTTTCTGATGATATTAAGATGCGTACCTACTTTGTTGCTAAGATTTTCCCTTTTTCACTAAAAGGGGAAGCCAAAACTTGGTTTAGTAATTTACCTCCTGGATCTATTGATAGCCATGATTTCTTGATTAGTACCTTCCTGTAGAAATATTTTCCTCCAAGTGCTAGACATGCTATTTTGCAGGAACCTTTTGATTTTAAACAGAGAGAAAAAGAGATATTGCCTGAATCATGGGCAAGGTTTTGTGCTTTGATTCATGCACAGGCTGGAAGTCCATTACCTAAGAATGAGCTCCTTGACATATTTTATAATGGACTCAATGAAGAATCTAGGACATACCTAGATAGTTGTGTTGATTGTGTTTTTCTGAATAGGACTCCCAAAGAAACTGAGGATTAATGGCTAATATAAGCAAGAATTATGAAGATTGGACTCCTCCTGAACCAGCTATACCTGAAGTAATTATACCTGAACCAGTTATACCGGTGCCTATACCATTATCTAAGAAGAGGGGAGTCATTTAATTGAATGATGAAGTGATGAAGGAAGCTAAGAAATGTCTTAAGGAGAAGGGAATTAAAGCTGCAAATGTCAAGAATTTACCTCCTATAGAAGAATTATGTAAGCATATCCCTCATTCATCCATTATTGAGGTACACTCTCTCCAACTCTTTGATGAAGATGATATCCCTAAACCTCCTGATCAATGCTTAGAAGCATTGGATATCTTTATTGTTAAACAAGATAATTTTAATAAAAGGGTGCAAAATCATCTAATGGAAAACACTAGAGCTATTGTTGAGTTAAAAGATATTGTGGAAACAACCTCTAATGATGTTAAAATGATTGTTAAACATTTTCAAATGGTTCAAACTAAAATAGATCAACTTATTAAAGTGCAAAAAGACTTGCTAGTTAACGATGCCAAAGAAAAACATGCTTATGAAATTAGAACTAGAAATGGTGCTGCTACCCAAGATCCTCTATATCCTGAGGGGCATCCCAAAAGAATTGAGCAGGATTCTCAACAAGCTGAAAATAATGGTTCTACTCGTAAGAAAAGAAAAAAGAAACATAAAACTATTGTAGAACCCTCTAAACCTGCTAAAGATCCTAATAGTATATCTATCTCTGATGCTGAAACTGAAAGTGGTAATGAAGAAAATGATTTTCCTGATAAAGAAAAAGTTGAAGACGAACCTGAAAAGCACACTAAGAATACTAAATACACTAAAGAAGATTTTATTGCTAAGAAACATGGTAGTGAAAGAGATCCTTGGGTCCAAAAACATATGCCCTTCCCTGATAAGAAACAGAATTCAAAGGAAGATGAACACTATAATAAGTTTTGTGAGTGGATGAAACCTTTATTCTTGCAAATTACTTTGACTGATGCTATTAAATTGCCTCCTTATTCAAAGTATATGAAGGATATTGTCTCGAATAAAAGGAAGATCCCTAATGAAGAAATTTCTACTTTGCTTGCTAATTATTCCTTGAATGGTAAGGTTCCAAAGAAACTTGGAGACCCAGGGATTCAAACTATTCCTTGCTCTATTAAGAATAGTTATGTTAGAACTGCTTTGTGTGATTTGGGAGCAGGAGTTAGTGTTATGCATTTCTCTCTCTATAAGAGACTTCAACTGGAAAAATTAATACCAACTGATATATCTTTGCAAAAGGCTGATAAATCTACCACTATTCCTATTCGTATATGTGAGGAAGTATCTGTTCAAGTGGCTCATAATTGCTTGATATTAACTGATTTTGTTGTGCTTGAAATGCCTGAAGACGATAATATATCTATTATTCTTGGGAGACCTTTTCTTAATACTGCAGGAGCTATTATTAATTGTAATCAAGGAAAGGTGACTTTCAATGTTAATGACAAGGAACATACTGTCTATTTCCCCAAGAAGATTGATAGGAATTATGGTTTGAATTCAATTGAACATGTTGAGGGCATTCAAGTTGGAGAAATATATTGTCCCATACCACGAGAAAATTTTGAAACCATTATGATTGGGACCATTGCTATCAAAATTGAGGTAACATAATCATTAGTGGAATACAAAGTTTTGTCTCATATGAAATTGTTTTGGTAACAAGACCTGATCAACCTTGTTAAGAAAGGGATTTCATTGAACAAAACAATGTTTTCACCGTGATTATCTCCGCTTACTTCTATTCTATCCATTTTTGTTTTTGCTTTCGTTTAGTTTTCTTTTCTGTTGTTAGTTGCTTGCATATTAGAGTGTCTTAGAACTTCTGTAGTTCTAGCCTTGTTTTGTCATTGCATCATTCTAGAAAATCTTTTTCTGTCAGAAAATCATTCATCTATACCTGAAAATTGCCCAAAAATAAAGTGTCTCGAAAAATTCCAGAAAATTCATATTAAATTTTTACGTGAAAAAGAGGCAGAGGAGTGCCTGGAAGGTACCAGGGGGCCCACTAGGCAGGCACACCACCTGGTGGCACGGCCAGCCCTGGGGCGCGCCTGCCTATGGTGTGAGCCACCCCTGGTCCTCCACTCACTCTCTCACTTGCCACTTTCTTCTCTCTCCTGAGTAGACTTCATTTCATTTCTCAAAATCACATTCTTGCTGTGCTTGCCCTCGATTTTTTCGATCTCCTTGCTCAGCCCATCTTTGCTGCTGAAATTTGGAGCATATGTTCTCCGGTATGTGACTCCTCCGCTTGACCAAGTAGATTTGTGTTTAGTGGTTTATATCTTGAGTATTTTGCTGCTGTAGGTGACAGGTTATGAGAGCTTGTAAGCTTGTTTGATGCTCAGAGATATAGTTTTGATGCATGTTTAGGCCTCTTACAAGTCCCTATGAGTAGTGCCCATCATTATATATTCACTTTACAATCACTTGTTTAATAGATGTTTAAATTTCAGAATATAAGATGAATGAGCATCAACTAAACCAACATGAACTGAGGCTGCCCGAGGTTATGAAGGTTCACCGAGAGGAGGAAGTTTTTTTTCCATCTATCCATGCTCCGAATTCATGAGAGCTGCAGGAATTTCCCAAGACTTCCATACCTTGGTTGCTAATGCAGGGTTGGAGCACTTTCTGGAAGATGAACCTTGTCAATTTGTGAAACTAACCATGTCTGTGGTGCAGGATTTTCGATTTAGTCACTCTCTGCCTAACCCCATGGTCCACTACAAAATTTACAATATAGTTGTCGACCTTCCTCTTGATGACTTTTGTGTAGCTATTAGGGTACCTCAGTGGGGATCATGTGGAAGGATTAAGGAGCGACCTGCACCACTCATGGATTTGTATGCAGAAATTTGCCAAGGGAGCATCTTCTTGAAGGAGAGCGGGAAAATCCATAACATTCATCTCCCCTCCATTCTCTACTTTGCCTACTTTATTGCCAAGTGTGTGTTCTTGCTAGGAAAACTTCCAATAAGTTATCTTCATATGATCTAGCATTCATCTCTGCTGCTCTTAAACGAGATAGATCTTACAACTTGGGTGCTTTGATAGCTTTCCGTCTTGCTGCTAACCGTGAGAAAGGTGAAATTTGTGGGGGCCTCATTGCTTCTCGTTTACTAGCATTGCATGGTTTAGTGCCTCATCATTTAGACCTACAGTTTCCCATAGAAAGGCTTAATCTTAATTCCATGATACATCATAAATTTGTTTACTCGTGGGCTAGTTTGAGTGAGTTGTCTTATGAAATAACCTTTCTCAAAGCTGGTTGGAGAAGGAGCAAGTCCGAGCATGTTGTTCTTTTGCCTGCACCTATTTTGTTTAACCTTGATAACAGGGTAGGATGGTCCCTCACGGAGGAGGAGTTTGATACGTACTTGGGAGAACTCTCTCAACAGGAGCATGATACTAGAAGGGAGGTCACAGATGATTCAGTCCAGCCCTCGAATGAGGGGGAGTCTTCATATCAGCAGCCTACTTATGATTGGGGAGCTTCTTCTTCCCACAGGTCTAACTACGATCATTCTTACAATGATCTGCCTGCTTGGAACCCTTACTCGTATCTAGATTGATACCCACTTAGGCCAAAAGCCTAAGCTTGGGGGGAGGTACGCCGGCATCGCACTCATCTCCATATCATTCTGTGTCGGTACTTTGTATATTCATGTTTCGTTCTTTTTTTTAGTTTTCATTCTTTCTTTGTTTTTGCTTTCTAAAACACAAAAAGACCAAAAATATTTTTGTTGTTTCTCTTTTGTTTGCTTCTTCTTTTGGCCTTGGTTTGCTCTTTTTGCTTTGCTTGAACTATTTGAAAAACCCAAAAAGATTTTGCTTCGCTTGTTCTTCCTTTTTGGTTCTTGTTCTAAAAAATCGAAAACACCAAAAATATTGGTTGTTCTTCTTTGGTTTGGTGAGTTTGTTGCAGGGTTCAGCAGTTCTTAGTGGGATTTGGTTTCATATTATTATTCAAGCCACACAAGTGAAGGGCAATAATGAGGATTAATGACAACTTGAGGTGTGGTAAGAGGTTGGTAATGAACTCTATTTGTTTTCATTTTTGTACATATACTCATCATTGTGGGCGTGTTCAGTCTGTTCATGTAGGGTGTATGTTATTCATGGATTCTTAGTAGTTCTTGCTTTCATATGATTAGTTCCAGCTTGCTAATAATTTGTAGCATGTCATATGGATGTTTGTTTGCATTACGCTATTCATACTGTGGTATCCTCCTCTAAACGTTTCACTTGAATTGACTTGGCACATGCTCACACATGCATATAACTGAAATAATCAGTTAAGCCTCGATGAATTATTTTGCCATGAGGGTCTTGAATTACTTTCATGCCATGATTAGTCCTGTGTTGTTGCTAGCATGATTATGACAACTACTGCTCTCTTGTTTGTCGCTCCCTTACTATTGCTAGCCTTCACGTACACTGAGTATGTTTTACTCGTGGTTCCAACTCCCTAAAACCAAATATTGCCAAAAGTGTCCACCATACCTACCTATTAGCATTATTTGTTGTTCTATGCATATTCAATATGCCTTGTTTTCTTCCGAATTAAATGTTTGCTTGTTATGAGAAAGTTAGTTAGTAAATCTCTCACGAACTTGATGACACACTTTATTTTCTTGCACTTAATAAACCTGAACCATTGCGTCCTTCTTTGTTGCGTATATGCTTGCGGCTTTATAAGTTGAAGTTAGAAGAACCATGCATCATGGGGAACGCTTTCAACATTGCACCAGTACTTAGTAGCTCGTTGATATCATGTTCTTTTGCTTATGGATCCCGGCGGTGTGAAATAAAAGTGGAACTTGTAATATGATGGAGTTTGTATGTATGTTAGAGAAACGCCTGGGCCGCTAGCCTAAGCCATGCCTAATCATGGTGGAAACTTGCAGCATAACCATAATGAGCATTCTATGAAGCATCCTCGATAAAAATCTATGCACATAGTAAATAAAAAGATCGCTGAGATGCTCATTGTCTGTTTGCCTTGTCATTTTGATTATGGGATAGCTCCTGTATCATGTGCAAGGGGTACCCTATTGGCGGTTCTCTATGATACGTATATACTTGCAATGACAAGAGCTTACTCGTGACTGAAGTTGAGTAGCATGAGGATCGGTCTTCATAAGTAAGGGGCATGAGACTTTGATTTGTAACTTGTTAAGCATATCCTCTTAGTTGTGTCACTTTCACCTTAACCATATGGAAGATGCTTATGATAGGGGCAATGAGAGCTCAAAGCTAATGAGTACCACACTTTCAACATTTGGAAGCGTTTCAAACTTTTCAAAACCTTTTTCATTTCTTTGTTGAGTCTCCACCTATTCTATGAGCACCTTCTTGAGAGCATAGTTGTCATTCTTAGTGTAATGTGCTTGTCTCAAAACTTGATTATATGTGTTATGACTTTGATGCTTGTATCTTTGATATCTTTACTTCTAGTCTTCACCTGAACTTTAGAGGTGCCTTGGCATTCATAATCAAAGGCAAGCGAGATACCACTCTTTAATACCTTGTTATGAGCATTGTAATGTTGCTTATGTTTATGTTTCATGCTACTTATTATTTCTGAGTTGGAATCTCTTCATAGCTTGCAATGCCTATTAAGTAAACTTAGTTGCATACTCCTTATTATGAATTGTCTAAGTAGTTGGTCACATGCTGAGAATATATACATCATATGAAGCAAATGTGTTCGTGAAAGTTTCTTTTATCGCACTCAGTTTTCAACTGAATTTCTTGAGGACAAGCAATAAGCTAAGCTTGGGGGAGTTGATACGTCCAAAACGTATCTACTTTCTCGAATACTTTTGCTATTGTTTTTCCTCTAAACTTGTGTCATTTGGATACAACTAACACGGATTGACGCTGTTTTCAGCAGAATTACCTTGGTGTCTAGTTTTTGTGCAGAAAATCAACTATTAGGAAAAATCCCAAAAAATATGCAAAAAATCCTATTTCACCAGAAGACTCACGGAGCTAGAAGACGAGACGGAGTAGGGCCACAAGGGGCCACACCACCTGGTCGCGCAGGCTAGGCCAGACCGCGACTGGGGGTGGTGTGGCCGCCTCGGCTGCCCCCTCGGCCTCCCTCTTCGCCTATAAGTTGCCTGTTGACCTAAAAACCAAGGGGGTTTCAACGTTTTTCTAGAAGGAGTTCTGCTCCGCCGCCACCACCAGATTTCACAAAATAGCACCAGAAACTCCGTTCTGGCACCCTGTCGGGACGGGGAATTGGAGGAGATCATCACCATCACCATCACCATCGCTTCTCCATCGACCATCCATGTTTCCCCCATCTATGAGTGAGTAATCCCCCGCTGTAGGCTATGGGGATGGTAGGGATTGGATGAGATCGTTCATGTAATGGCATCAGATTGTTAGGGCATGGTGCCTAGTATCTTTGATTAGTGCTTTTTGACTTTGTTGCAACTTGTTATGCTTAATGCTTGTCACTAGGGCCCGAGTGCCATGATTTCAGATCTGAACATGTTATTGATTCATTATGATAGTATTGTTTTTGGTCTTACCTGCAAGTTGTATACACACGTTGTTGTCCGGAACCAATGGCCCCGAAGTGACAGAAATCGGGATAACCGGAGGGAATGGCTTTGATGTGAGGATCACATGTGTTCACGGAGTGTTAATGCTTTGCTCCGGTGCTCTATTAAAAGGAACACCTTAATTGCCAATAGTTCCCTTGAGGCCCCGCTGCAAACGGGATGGCAGGAGAAACGATGTTGTGCAACTTCTCATTGCGAGCACGTATGACTATATATGGAACACATGCCTAGGACTATCTAGTACTTGGATGCTTTCTCTTATTTATCTGCAATTGCCCTATGTTCTGATTGCTATGCGAATTGTCTTGTCCATGCAACACCCGTCCATCTATCCCTATGCCTACCGCACTTGAATCCTACTGTTTACTGCTATTGTTACTACTATCTTTACTTTACTACTGTTGTTACTTTACTATTCCTACTACAAAACGGTTGCTACTGATAAACTGCTGTGAGCAAGATTGTTTCTAGGTGCAGCTGAATTGACAACTCAGTTGTTAAGGCTTATAAATATTCTTTGGCCCGCCTTGTGTCGAATCAATAAATTGGGTTTCACTTTCCTCGAAAATACTGCGATACACCCCCTATACTTGTGGTTCATCACCATACATCGTCACAGAAGTTATTCCCGGAGGAGCATATCGACTACAAGACAAGAAGACATGAGTAAATTACTCAAATCCATGGAACATAGCACAGCTATGATGCTTTTACGCATAAAATTACTTGCAATATGATAAGATTTACGGTTCGGCTTGTTAAGCCAGAATATCCAGGCCAACGGCTAGACACCATCCGCCAAAAATAATGTATCATCAGTTTTTCTCCTTATGTATAAAGAGATAAGTTTTTCATACCTTAAGCTCTCCATTATTGTTCAAAAGATTTATGTTTTCCATCAAGCTAACAACAACTATGATCCTATGTCCAGATACAAGCATCTGAACATAGCCTCGAGGGCTACTCCCATCGGGAGCGCTGGCGTGCACCCGATAGAAATCCAATTGTGTATAAAACAAAAATATTCATGATTGGAAACACCTTTGAGTTTTACATCAATTTATCCTCAAAAAGGTATCCTCAAAATAAAGATTACTCCCATCGGGAGCCACTATAAAGCATTAAAACTATTTGATAAATCAGCCCAGCAGGGCAACCGCCAAAAAAGCCAAAAATCTCAGATCGCACTCAAACGCGATAAAAACCCAAATGCCGTGTTCAGAAACATGAAGGTAAGACCCCAGGATTCGTCCTATGTGGCCTGGTAATCGCACAAGAATGCGCTCTGCCAGAAAAAATATCCGTATCAACGATACGACGAAAAATCCCGACGGACGCGTTGGGTACCCAATAAAATAGAAGCTGGAATTCAGTATTCGGTAAGACCTCAGCAGCCCGAACTGAATTACGCCAGTAATAAATTCAGAGTTCAGGCCCGGGGACTTGAATTTGATGTAGGACATCCTTGTTTTTGCCCATAAGCAATTAACTGATTCCTGATCCGTCGGAAGCATCAGACTCGTTGTACCAAATCCCTATGAAAAATAAAGATTAAAGAAATAAAACATAAAGGAAAAGAAGGAAAAAAGAAACTTTGAGACTCGACCTGAAACTGCGGTTCAAGTAGAGTCCCGGGGGCTACTAACATAGGTATGATTACTCGGATGCTTATGATTTGGTGCCCTATGCTGAGTAAAAGGCTTACGGCCCATGAAGATTTCAGATGATAGCCCAAGGAAGCAACCGACAAAGACTTTGATGTATTAGGAAAGAGTCTCTAAACCAACAATATATTGGTATTGTAATCACGTGTTTGTAAAACCTATCTGTATACAGCTTTGAGATCCGGCCTATCATATATAGGACGGGAGAAGCCCAAGCGAGGGTACCGAAATTTAGAAGACAACCTGTATAGTGCGATTTCCCAATATTCATGCGACTTTGACTCCATTGTTTTCCTGACATCCGACAAAATCCCCAGCATTCTCTTTTCCGTGAAACCCTAAGTCCTTCACCATGGACATTGCCGAGGTTACCCCTCATCAAAACCACTTCCCCAAGAAGAACAAGAAGAACCGTTGACATGGGTATGCCCCACGGGCACCCAGGTTTGGCCTATACGGTGCAGCCCAAGAGAAACCCACGGCAAGGCCCGAGAAGATTTGGGTGTCCCAAATCCAAGAAGACGCGAATCCTTGGGAAGCACGACAATGTGTAGATATGAAACTTAAAGGGAAAACCGTAATCTCTAACCGACTCGGCATGCTATACCGAGACCTAGCCCCTATATCAATGCTAGGAGGGGGCGTCGAGAAGGATACCTTGCAACCCTAGTTCATACACCACTAGATTGCATCTGCGCACCCCTTATAATCTTCGATTCCTTCAATAACAAAGAGTAGACAAGCAGGAGTAGGGTCCCTTCCAAGGGCTTAAACCTGGGTAAACTACGTGTCCCCCATGTGCTTGTTTGTTAGATGATCGATGCCTCTAGTGCTCCCCACTTCCTCAAACCGAAGTCCATCATCCATGGTCATTGGTGAGTTAACCCCTCGTAAATGGTGCCGTCTGTGAGAAACGGGAGTGCTGATGTTGCAGCGTTGTAGACCCCCTCGCTAGCGATATACAGCTCCACTACAGCGGAGAATCGCCTCCTCTTCGGCACCTTTGACTTCACCGTCCACTCGCTGGCGAGTCACCCAGATTTTGAGTCCATGGGCGATAGAATCGGCATGACGATCAGGAGACTACGCTTCTAGCTCGGCAAGATCGGCGCGCTCCTCTTCCCCGATCACTCGTCGGCACCTTTGATTGCCCCTGCCTCGTGGTTCCCAACACCAATCAGCACATTAAGCGAGCCCAACGGGTCGGCTTCAGCCTACGACATGGATAGAAACAACAGTTACGACTCCAATCGGTGTGACTTGTTGAACGAGGACGGCGTCTACGGCTCCGGATCAGAAAGTTGCGGAAGCAGTAGCCTCCCTAACCACTAGATGTGTGTCGTTGTCACCTGCGGTGATGGAGGCATTCAAGGAAACACCGGCAATAGAGGGCCAACAAACAGAGCCCCCACCAACGGCCCACCAATGGAGCTCCTACGAATGGCCCCGCCAATGGTGAACAACCCAACCCGCCCAACCCCGACACCTAGGGCGTAAACACCAACAAATCCACCTTAACGAGGCTGGATGGGCGTGAGTCAGGGAAGCCCTACAGGGGTACCCCCTCCCACTAGACGCATCACACGACATGTTGATGGGATACCACTAGCTGCTTGTCAAAGAGTTTAATCGCCAGCAGGCAGTGAATGCTGAACTACTAGCCCACAAAAAGGCCACCGACGCATCGAGTGCCCGACGGGCAGCACTCTCCTCGGTTGATCCTCTCGAATGGCAATGGCGGACAAGGCGCCAAAAGACGCTTGCGGCTCGACCACCTCAACGACAAAGATCGAGAAGTGGCAACCAGGGCCCTCGACTTCTCGTTCATGTTAGTGGACTCTTGGGGTCACATGATCCCGAAGACACCACATTCTGCGGTGATAGCATCTACTACGTACCCGCTCACTAACCAACCACCGGCTGGAGATCCACGATCTGCCGTGCACCGGTCCACCATTTCTAGACTTGGGCTACTAGAAGCTGCGCTGGCCAAGGAGCCGACGCCGGAGCCGAAGAAAGTAAAGGCACTACCCGCGAGATATCCCTCGCCATCTTCTAGCGAGAAGGAACATGACCTATCATGACGACGCCACAGCCCATGGCGACATAGCCGCAAATACGACGCGCGTGACGAAATCACGCAGTGCAAAGGTCGACAAGATGCGCGCCAAGCGCGCCTAATCAATAGAGTCGGAGGACGAAGAGATAGACATCTACGGCGCCAGCTGCTTCAGCAGATCTATACGGTAAACACGGATGCCGAAAGGCTTGAAACTCCCCTCGGACAACACGAAGTTTGATGGACTCTAGGAGCCAAAATTTTGGCTGGAAGATCACATCTCATCAGTCAAGCTGCACGGCGGGAGAAAGCACAGCCATGAAGTGCCTCTAGCTGCAGCTGCAGGGCACCACCCGAGCCTGGATGAATAACCTTCCTTGCGGTTCGATCCGTAGCCGGGAGGAGCTGGTCTATGATACGTCCATTTTGCATCACTATTCTATGTCATAATTCACTATTATTCACTGATATATTTCGTATTGAGAGGTCATACTTATGTTATTTCATCTGTTTTTGCATGGTTGATGACTTTTGGAGCATGGAACGCTGCAGTCGGGATTCTGATGGAAAAGGTGCTATTTGGAGGCAAAATTCGCGAAGATCAGAAAATCCGGGAAAATATACGGAAAATCCTATTTTTCCAGAAGACGAAGGAAGCCAGAAGGGGGGCTGGAGATGGGCCACAGGGGGCCCACACCACCTCCTGGCGCGGGCAGCCCTAGGCCGCGCCAGCAAGTGGTGTGGCTGCCCTGGCCCACTCCAGGCTCTCCCCTATGGCGTATATCATCCTCCTGAAATCCTAAGACTCGAGGAGCGACCACAGAAAGATTCTGCCGCCTCTGCTGGACGGAAAACACCAAGAGAGAAAGATCTCTCCGGTAGATAGATTTCTGCCGGCGGAATTCCTTCCCGGAGAGGGGAGATCGTCGCCATCAACACCACCATCAAGCTGGACTTCATCGGGATCATCATGATCATCATCACCACCATCATCACCATCAACACCCTCATCACCATCTCCATATTGCTGTAAAAATTGGGTTGAATCTTGCATAGTTCATAGGGGAAACTTTCCCGGTGTTGATTACTCTTTGTAGTTGATGCTATTGAGTGAACCATTGAATTATTGTTTATGTTCAGATTGTTATACATCATTATTCCATCTCTGATCATGATCCATATGATGTCTTGTGAGTAGTTCGTTTTGTTCTTGAGGACATGGGAGAAGTCATGTTGTTAGTAGTGGAATTGTGTTGAGAAAGATTCAATAGTTTGATATTTAAGTTGTGGTGTACTTCTTCTAGTGGTGTCATGTGAACGTCGACTACATGACACTTCACCTATATGGGCCTAGGGGAATGCATTGTGTATTTGGCTACTAATCGTAGAGGTTACCGGAGTGACAAAAACCTGAACCCCCATTAGGAAACCATTGCATAACGGACGTAAGGGTCTTAGAGTTTAAACCTGTGGTTAGGTTTCTACCTTAATTACTTTCTTGTACTTACGGATGTTTGCAAGGGGTATAATCACAAGTATGTATTAGTCCTAGGAAGGTTGGTACATTAGCACAGGTTCACCCACACAACTCTTAGCAAGCTAAAGAAGATTAATCAACTATATGAAGCGAAAGCACTTGACAGTCTTCCCATGTGTCCTCGAGAACGTTTGGTCATCTGAAGTAATACAACCGACTTGTCCTTTGCTGCATAAAGGATTGGGCGACTTGCTGTATTTATTCCTACTTTCTTTTATTTACTCGTTCTTTGTTTACTTGCTTTATCAAAACCCCCTAAAAATCTGTTTGCTAAGTATTTGCAGAGAATTCCTGATCCATACCACTAGCCAGCACCTTATGCTCCTCGTTGGGTTCGACACTCTTACTTATCAAAAATATTGCGATACACCCCCTATACTTGTGGGTCATCAAGACTATTTTCTGGTGCCGTTGCCGGGGAGGGAAGCGCTATTGGAGAGTGGAACTGGTAAAAGAAACTTCTACTGTGAGTATTGTTTACTTCTGCTAGTTGCTTTATTTTCGTTATGGATAATTTGTTGAGTTTCTTATTTGGTAATGCTACTACCACTGCTAAGGTAGTAGATAAACCACCACCTGCTGAGAACGATGTTTTTAAAATACCTACAAGAATTATTGATCGTGTTATGGATAACTACTATGTTGGGGATGGAACTGTCCATCCCGGTGATCATTTACTCTTTATACACGAATTATGCGGGTTGTTCAAGTGTGCAGGTATTACTACAGATCAAGTTAAGAAGAAGTTATTTTCATTATCGCTGAAAGGAAGATCTGAGGAATGGTATAAGCTGTTGAAGAATGGTCAAGCTCTGGAATGGGAGGAAATAGTACCTCTCTTTTATTCAAAGTTTTATCCTCCTAGTGAGATTCATAAAGATCGGAATCAAATATACAACTTTTGGCCTCTTGATGGAGAGAGTATAGCTCAAGCTTGGGGGAGATTGAATGCTCAAATGTCCCATTCATGAGCTCCCCAACAATATTATTATTAACAACTTTTATGCGAGGCTCCCTCTACATGACAAGGATTTATTGGATGCTTCTTGTGCTGGATCATTCACTCGCATGGAAGAAGAAGCTAAATGGGATCTTCTGGACCGTATTCAAGACAATGCTGAAGCTTGGGAGAATGACAAAGGTAGAAAGTCAGGTATAAAATATGATTATGAATGCATTGAATCTTTTATGGGAACTGATGACTTTCAAAATATTAAAAATGCTTATGGTCTAGACTCTCAAGCTATTGCTTCTTATTTTAAGGCTTTTGCTTCCTACATTGAAGTTCCTAAAAAGAAGTGGAATAAGTATCATGAACCTTATAAAGATGTTGCTAAGAGTGTTCCTGCAAGAAATATGGAAGTTTATACTACTAATCATGTTTTACCTAAACCTTACATTGAGAAAATGCCTTTCCCAGTTAAGATAAAGGAACATTCTATGATGGCTAGTATGGTAGATGAAAGTATGAATAAAGTTGTTGAACCTGATAAAAAAATGGTTGATGAACCTATAATAGCAAATGTGAAAGACTTTGTTACTAAATATGAAGAAGAGGGACACACTATCCTTTGTAAGGATACCTATAATATTGTTTCACAAAGTAGTGTTATGAGAGCTAGTATTCCTGTGTTTTCTGTTAGAATAAGTGATCATTGTTATGATGGCCTTTGTGATAGCTATATTGTTAAGTTTATGCATGATACTGAAAGTTACTATGAGAGAGGGAAAAGTGTTCTTATGTATCTCAATAATATCAAGTTTCCTCGTTTTATGTTGAAAGTTTTTATGTTGCACTTCTTTTTCCTTCTTATGCAAGTAGCCTCTGGATTCAACAACTTGTTTGTTTACAAAATTCCCTTGCATAGGAAGTGGGTTAGAATTAAACGTGTGTATTTTTTCTTCTTAATGCTCCCTTTCACTTCAATTCATATTCCTATGTGAGCATCTCCAAAATTATCATGCCCATCTTAATGGCTATAAAGAAAGAGCTTTTTGGGAGACAACCCAATTTTGTTTTTGCTTTCAGTTTGATTTTGTTTCTTTGAGTCTTGGAAGTTATTACTTCAGTAATAACCGCTCCTTATCCGTTTTGTTTTGTTTTTGTGTCAATATCAACCTCTAATGAGAGAGAAGTAAGATTTGGGGAAGTTGCTGTCCCAAAACAGATTTCTGTGCTTCACTGTAAACATTCGTGAGAGATCTCTGTATATCAGATTGAGCTGTAATTTTTTTTGCTTCTACCCCATGTTGTTATTTAACTTTCGTTAGTTTTGCACTTTTTGATTTGAGCAACAGAGGATTTGCGAAAAAATTGATCTTTACCTGCTGGTCTGCTTTGACAGATTTTGCCAATCTTGCATTTGCTTCTTTATTCGATTTCCTTTTTGAATTCTTTTTGGTCTTCGAAAGGAGTTGCTACAGTAGTATGTTTTGATGGTTTTCAGTTGAAGTTTAACTCAAAAGGTTTTATCACTTCATATATACTAATGTTGCTAATGAGAGCTGTGTGAAGTTTTGTGTGAAAGAAATTTCCAGGTAGTGGAGTTAATGGTGTAATAAGGAAGAGAAGGGTTTTATGAATCAAGTAATAAGTGTATGAAGATGAAGATACCGATGATACTCAAGTGATGACTCCAGAAGAATCTACTAGATACCAAATTCAGAGACCTGTAGAGTCTGTTTTCAAATAGGTAACAGTTCTGGTAAGAAAAGTTCCGCGAAAATACTATCCAACTATATTTTTACAGTTTTTAGTCAATAAGGAAAGCTACGAAGCGAAAAAGGGACGTAAACGGAGCTAGGGTGGCTCACGCCACCCTGTGGCGCGGGCCCACACCTGGCCGCGCCACCAGGTGGTGAGTCCACCCCGGACTCCGCCTCGGACTCGTTTTCTCCCAGTACCTTCCTTTTGATGAAACTCCGTAATATATAACCCCCGGATCTTCCGAGGTTTGTATATCGTGTTTTTGTTTCGATCTTTTTCTGCCAGGACATACTCTTTGAAAGTTTAGAAGCACCATGGTGTCCGCCAAGGATAAAGGGAAGGAGCCTATGGAGGAAGACCTCCAAGACCCCGGGAAGGAGAAGGAGATCAAGAGTGAAGGTGAAGAGGGGCAAGGCCAACATCCACACACCGGCACTAACATTGCAAGCATTGGAGTGGTGAAGAAACCTGCCAGAGTTAGAAGGACTGCATGGATGTAGACTGGGGGGAAGCCCCTCGTCACAGTTTGGCTCCACGGTCACTTCCTCCACACACCAAGAATCCTTTCCATACCCTTATCCATGAGCATCAATACTAGAATATGCCCAAGGGGAAATTATCCTCCAATTGGAATTTTCCTCGTTCTAGCCATGCAGGAAAAGAAGACTTCAAGGAGGAAGAGTGGGGAAAGAATAGCAATAGCTGGAATTCTCAACTTGACATGATCATGATCCGCATTGAGAAAACCTCACAGCTGATTCGTAATCTCACCTTCGAGATTGAGGACTTGGGGAAACTAATCAGAGAGCTCATAGAGAGGATACCACCACCACCAAAGGAGTAATTCGTCATCAGGTTTCGCATCCCCTTGGTTTGTTCCAAGCTTGGGGGAGTGTCGCGGTATCACATCACTATCTTCTATCTTTTTACCTTTTAGTAGAGTCATATCATGAATATAGAACTTATTATGTAGTATGGTTTGCATTATGGACATGTCCCCTCTCTCGTTAGATATGTATCCCTTGGTGTGAGTTGCCATTAATGAGAAGTTCTATCATTCACTCTTTTTCATAGCTTATATTAGTTTTCAATTCGTGGTTATATGATTGATCTTGTTGTTAGTATTGGTATCACTTTGGGATCGTCGAGTTAATTTAGTTGGTTTTGGCAAACCTGGCTCGGTCAGTAGCAACACTATTTTTGAGAGTTGAATGAAAAGATAAAAGTACTCTAAAGAAAAAATAATTTCATCATCTTTCTTTCTTGATTTGCTCATAAGTCTAGTATTCTCTAGTTAAGATCTTTTGTGCTTCCAAGGAAGATTGCATGTTTGTCTTTATCGCTTGTATGTTTGTTTGTTTCCTTCAACTCTTATACTTGCTACCCAACCTTGCTAGCCAAAAACATGTACTGAGAGGGAATTCTTCTCGTGCATCCACTCCTTTAAACCAAAACCTTTGCCATTTGTGTCCACCATACCTACCTAGTAGCATTATTGCTATTCCAAGTAAATTCTTGTTTTGTTTACCTCCCAAATTAAACTTATTATGTGAAAATTAGTGATTACAGCTCTCATGAACTTGATGGCACACTTTACTTTCTTGAATTTAATAAACTTGAACCATTGTGCTCACCTATGTTGCGTATATGCTTGCGCTTTGTAAGTTGTGAATTAGCAGAACCATGCTGTCATGGGGAACGCTTTCAACATTGCACTGGTAGTTAGTACCAAGTTGATATCATGTTCTTTTGTCTATGGATGTCGTCGGTGTGAAATGAAAGGGGAGCTTTTAAGTCCATGGAGTTATGCATGTGTGTTAGAGAAACGCCTGGGCCGCTGGTCTAATCCATGCTGACATGGTGGAAACCTGCAGCGTAACCATAATGAGTATCTATGAAGCATTCTTCTTATAAAAAGAGATAGAGATTGAGAAAAAGAGAAAAGTAAAAAGAGATATTATGAAAATAGGAAAGAGAGAAAAAAGCACCATATTCCCATGGTAAATAAGAAGATTGCTGAGATGCTTGTTGTCTGCTTGCCTTGTCATTTTGATATGGGGATTCTTCCGTATCATCAGGCAAGGGGTACCCCGTTGGCGGTTGATACACATATGCTTACAATGCCAAGAACTTACCGGTGACTAAACTTGAGTAGCATGAGCAGCGGCCCTCGTATTCAAGGGACATGAGATGCTAAACTTACAACTTGTCCATGCATATCCTCACATTTGATCACTTTAACCTTAATCATCTAAAGATGCCTATGATAGGGAAATGAGAGCTGAAAGCTAGTAAGTATCATAATTTTTGGGAGCTCTTTATGAGACTTGCAATCCCTGCTTCCCTCTTTGAAGGGCCTTTCTTTTACTTTGTAGTTGAGTCAGTAAACCTATTCCCTTCTATCTCAGCAAGTATTTTGAGTTATTGTGTTTCATTCATTCATATGATGATTTTGCACATTGCTCTTATCTTGATGTTTACTACTTTGAAAGCTATCATTGAAAACCAGCTATTTGTGAACTCCAGCAAATTATCAACTATTCTTCGACTAAGAGCTAAGTTTTCCATTACCAATTATGATTCACTTTATGTATCTTTATTGTGTTTCCTTTAGTCATTACAAGTTGAGTTATATAATAGTGAGTTGTCTTCTATTATGATCTATGTATTTGATGAATGTGATGCTTCTTGTCCGTATTCTTTTATCGACTCTTCACTCCATAAATCTGAGGCCATGTTTATTGAGCTCAGTTTCGCTTGGGGACAAGCGAAGTCTAAGCTTGGGGGGAGTTGATACGTCCATTTTGCATCACTATTCTATGTCATAATTCACTATTATTCATTGATATATTTCGTATTGAGAGGTGATACTTATGTTATTTCATCTGTTTTTGCATGGTTGATGACTTTTGGAGCATGGACCGTTGCAGGCAGGATTCTGATGGTAAAGGTGCTGTTTAGAGGCAAAATTCACGAAGATCAGAAAATCCGGAAAAATATACGAAAAATCCTATTTTTCTAGAAGACGAAGGAAGCCAGAAGGGGGGATGGAGATGGGCCATAGGGGGCCCACACCACCCCCTGGTGCGGGCAGCCCTAGGCCACGCCAGCAGGTGGTGTGGCCACCCTGGCCCACTCCAGGCTCTCCCCTCTGGCGTATATCATCCTCCCGAAACCCTAAGACTCGAGGAGCGACCACAGAAAGATTCCGCCACCTCTACGGGGCGGAAAACACCGAGAGAGAAAGATCTCTCCGGCAAACAGATTTCTGCCAGGGGAATTCCTTCCCGGAGAGGGGAGATCATCGCCATCAACACCACCATCAAGCTGGACTTCATCGGGATCATCATCATCACCACCATCGTCACCATCAGCACCCTCATCACCATCTCCATATTGCTGTAACAATTGGGTTGAATCTTGCATAGTTCATAGGGGAAACTTTCCCGGTGTTGATTACTTTTTATAGTTGATGCTATTGAGTGAACCATTGAATTATTGTTTATGTTTAGATTGTTATACATCATTATTCCATCTCTGATCATGATCCATATGATGTCTTCTGAGTAGTTCGTTTTGTTCTTGAGGACATGGGAGAAGTCATGTTGTTAGTAGTGGAATTGTGTTGAGAAAGATTCAATAGTTTGATATTTAAGTTGTGGTGTACTTCTTCTAGTGGTGTCATGTGAACGTCGACTACATGACACTTCACCTATATGGGCCTAGGGGAATGCATTGTGTATTTGGCTACTAATCGTAGGGGTTGCCGGAGTGACAGAAACCTGTATCCCCGTTAGGAAACCATTGCACAAGGGACGTAAGGGTCTTAGAGTTTAAAGCTGTGGTTAGGTTTCTACCTTAATTACTTTCTTGTACTTACGGATGTTTGCAAGGGGTATAATCACAAGTATGTATTAGTCCTAGGAAGGTCGGTACATTAGCACAGGTTCACCCACACAACACTTAGCAAGCTAAAGAAGATTAATCAACTATATGAAGCGAAAGCACTTGATAGTCTTCGCATGTGTCCTCGAGAACGTTTGGTCATCTGAAGTAATACAACCGGCTTGTCATTTCCTGCATAAAGGATTGGGCCACTTGCTGCATTTATTCCTAGTGTCTTTTATTTACTCGTACTTTGTTTACTTGCCTTATCAAAAACCCCTAATAATATGTTTGCTAAGTATTTGCAGAGAATTCCTGATCCATACCACTAGCCAGCACCTTCTGCTCCTCGTTGGGTTCGACACTCTTACTTATCGAAAATATTGCGATACACCCCCTATACTTGTGGGTCATCAGTCTAGAACTTCGTCCGCAACTTCAAGGGCAGATACAAGTGGACCGCATCAATCGAAGAGCTCAGGGCCTACTGCCAAAAGCCAAGCAAATCCCTTCGCTCCTACATCTAAAGGTGGTCTATCATCAAGAATTCCACGGAGGACATTTCCGAGGAGCGCGCAATCGACGCGTTCAATGGTGGTGTATGCCACAGTTAGCTCAGGGAGGAGGTGAACCGCACGAAGCCCAAAACCATCGACCCCTTGATGGATATTGTGAATCGGTGGGCAAACAAAGAAAACTCGATCAACAATAACCGCGCCTGCTCAGATGACGAGGATGACCTCGGCCGTATACACGACCGCCGAGGAAAATGTTGGATGCGTGGTTACAAAGACCGTGTGGAGGTCGACATGGTCGCAGCTAGCTACGCTGACAAACGCGACGAGGATAACCACAATAGTGGGTACCACAGCAACAACTACCGCGAAAGCAGGAAATCCGCGCAAGTGTGGCAACACCGCACCTGCGACGATGGACCTGGCGTACCCAGCTCCATGGAGAGGCTGTTTGGACCTCGCAAAGTTCACTTCTACATCGACAAACATGATGGCAGGAAGAAGTCCAGCCACCTCCTGAAAGACCGTCGCGAGTTCTAGAAGCTCCAAGAGGCATACATGCAACTAAATCGCGACGCGACAAACTATGGGTATGGTGCCGCACCTAATGCCATAGCTTAGGGAGCACCACCACCACCACCCGTGTAGCTTGCGGCTGCACCGACACCGAACAATGGAGGAGAGCAATACCCACGCCCACTCAGGAACATGGGCATGATCCAGAAGGGATGCCCCTCCAATAGGACATAGAAAACAATCACTCGCCAAGTCAACCTAGCAGTCAACGCATCACCCTCAATCTCTGAGTACCTCAGCGGGTCAGAGTGCTGCATCACCTTCGACAGGAGCGAGCACCCAAGCTAGGTCCCTCGCCCATGCCATTCTCCCCTGGTGCTCGAGGCGCAGATCAGCAGATTCGAGATGAGTAGAGATTTCATGGACGGGGGCAGCGACATCAACCACATGTTCGTAGGCACCCTACGCGCCATGCGGATTTCACTCTCCAGCCTGGAAGCATCCAAAACAACCTTCCACGACACCATACCAGGGAAAGGAGTATATCCCTTAGGCAAAATCTGGTTGGACATCATCTTCGGCACACCCGCAAACTTCCGACTAGAGTGCCTTGAGTTCGAGGTGGTCGACTGGCCATCCCAATACCACACTATCCTCGGTCATGTAGAATTTGCAAGATTCATGGCGGTCCCACACTATGCGTACCTCCAGATGAAGATGCCGGGACCTAACAACATTATCACCATCAATGGAAGCTTCACCAAGTCCGATAGGTGCGACAGGGAAGTCAACAGAATCTCCCAGTCCTTCAGCATGCAAGAGGAGCTGACAAGGCTCAATGAGTCAATGGATAACAGTGTTCCTCCTGTGAGCAAGCAAAATGCATCGGACTAGTCCTTCGACTCCAGGTGAACACGAAGGCAGTCCAGGTCTACCCAACGGACCTGACCAAGACGACCCTCATCGCCAATAACCTAAGTTCCACATAGGAACTCACGCTTGTTGAATTCCTCCATGAGCGTTGGGAGATATTTTCCTGGTGTCATGCGGTCATGCCAGGGGTCCCTATGGAATGCACTCAACATGTCTCCAGACGCAAGACTAGTCAAGCAGTCGATGCATCGACTGTCAGAACCAAAGGCAAAAGCAGTTGGCATGGAAGTCAACAGACTCCTCGATGCCAAGACTAGTCCTTTTGGTGTCTACTGCTACACCACGATGCCCTTCGGGCTGAAGAACGCAGGAGCCACCTACCAATGGTGCATCTAGGATTGCCTCAAGAGCCAGCTTGTTCGTAACGTTCAGGTCTACACCAACGATATAGTGGTCAAGACCAAAGAGGAAACTACACTCATCGATGATCTCCACGAGACCTTCGATAACCTCGACCACTACAAGATCAAACTGAACCCGGAGAAGTGCGCCTTCGGCATCCCATCTGGGCAACTACTCGCGTACCTCATCTCCACCAAGGGAATAGAGGCTAACCCAAAAAAGATAAAGGTCATACTGGCTATGGAGAGGACGAAGAACGTCAAGGGCGTCCAGCAGCTCATGGGATGAATCGCGGCGCTCAACCGATTCATTAGTTGGCTGGGCGAAAAGGCACTACCGTTCTACCAACTCCTCTGCAAGACAGACAAGTTCGAGTGGACAAATGAGGCGCAAGAAGCATTCGAAGACCTCAAGCGCCTAATCTCCACCTCGCCTGTTCTTGTGACCCTAGGGAGAAGGAACCAATGCTGCTATACATATCAGCCACCAACCAGGTGGTCAGTATCGTGTTGGTGGTCGAACAGGCCAAAGAGAACAAGATTCACGGAGTGCAACGTCTAGTGTACTACCTTAGCGAGGTACTCACACCCATAAAAAGCAGCGGTACCCGCATTACCAGAAGCTGGCCTACGGTGCCTTCATGAATGCACGGCGACTGCGTCATTACTTCCAGGAGCACCCGATAGTTGTGGTAGACGATGCCCTGCTGAACCACGTCCTCAACAACCCTGATGCAATGGGGCGGGTTACCCTCTGGGGCATCGAACTGTCACCATGACACGTCACCTACGAGCAGTGGACAGCAATTAAGTCGCAAGTACTACCGGACTTCCTCGTCCACTAGATGGAGAACCAGCTCCCTGATGCATAGGACATGTCCAATCTATGAACTATGAACTTCAAAGGATCCAAACATAAAGGAGGAGCTCGTGCCGACATCATCCTTACATCTCCTCAAGGCGACAAGATGCGATACATACTGCGGATGAAATTCCGTGCATCTAACAATGAAGCGGAGTATAAGGCCCTGCTTCATGGGATACGGATTGCCAAAGCATGCGGCACAACATGACTCGTCATCTATGGTGACTCCAATCTCGTGGTACAACAGACCATGAACAAGTGCAATGACCTAAGCGACAACATGATCGCCTACCGTGAGCTCTACAATGCACTCGAAGGAAACTTCGACGGCTGCAAACTGCGGCATGTCGGCCAGGAAAGCAACAAGGAGGCCGACACGCTCGCCAACATAGGCTCCACATGCGCCCCGGTGCCACCAGGCATATTCCTAGAGCAAATATGTGAGCGGTCCATCAAGTCAAAGCCTACTGCAGGACCACCTCCATCTGCAATGAACTCGGGGGCTACGCCACCCTAAGAGGCCGAAGGACCCAACAAGATGGAATAGGGACATGCACTCGAAGTACCAATGGAAGTCATGCTCATTGAGACATCCTAGACTTGATAGTACATCACGTAACTGAAGGAGTTATGCGATAGAGGCAAATAATAAAGTGTATTATTTGATATATCTCCTATATGTTCATAATATGTTTCATAATGTGCTATAACTGTGATGTAATGCAAATCACCATTCCGGAGGAAGCTCGCAACCTGATCCTTTGACTGTGATGTAATGCAAATCACCATTCCGGAGGAAGCTTAGATGGTTATCAAGAATCATCTCGTAAAAGGGTGATAAAAAAGGTGCCACTCAGGTTTTCCAAAGGGATGCGTAGAGGAGTACATATCAAGACCAAGATTTGTCTAATCCATGTAACGGATAGATACATGTGGCCATCTCAGTGACATTGCATTAATAAAGCTTGCAAGCATGTGGCTTGGTCATGAAATGCAACGACATGAGAACGAGTAAACAAGTTCATTGGTAACGAGACCAAACTAAGGTATGGGGATACCGAAGATCAAGTCTCGAATGAATTAGGTATCATATGACAAATGGAACGGGAAATGACTATCTCCCGGTTTGAGCAATTGTATTTGTGAAACGCACGGGGGTCACATGGCCATCCAGGTCCCTATGTTGATCATTGATGTGAGAGTAGTCTCGATCATGTCTGGAGTGTTTCCGAACCGAAGGATGTCATGCTTAAGGGTAGGGACGCTTAGGGTAGATGAGGTATCGTAGGAGAAATAGAGAAAGAGAAACCGGAATAGTTTCGGGTAACATCCGGTGGAGATCGGAAGGGGTCCGGAAGGTGTTCCGGAGTTAAGGAATAATACAATATGTGTATTTGAATATTAATTGGAGAATTAATATTAAATATATATTTTATTTTATTATTAAAGGTAACATAATGCTAATATGCCTCACCCGAAGGGAGGCCCAATAGGGCATGAGGCCTAGAGAGAGGGGCCCAGCCGGCCTAGGCTTAGTGGGCCGCCCCAACAGGGCCCACCTAGGGCCGGCGGCTGCCCCTAGGTGGCCGGCGGGTGTGGGGGTTAGTCCCACACTGCCTGGCCCCAGTGTGGTGCGCCCCTCCCACTATATATAGGGGTCTCACCCCCCTTTGGAATCATCCTGTTCCCTCTCATTCTCTCTCTCTCTCATCCATTGAGGACTTCTCCGTAATATTGGAGCGGACCTCGTGGGTGAGTTCTCCACCTTCACACCACCATCGTGTGATCTGCGATCCGGCATCTACTTCTTCTGCTGCTCGGCTGGATTGGAGTCCGGTTGACGTCTCCTATAGCAGATGTGTGACGAACTTCGGAGGCATCACACTTGGGGTGATGCTCGTCTTCATCAATATACGCCTTCCTGCATAAGGCGTGCCTCGGTCTTCAAAGGTATGAATACCGTATCTCTTCTCCGTTACTTATGTCTACATAGTATAGATCCTGGTATTAGTGTCCGAGTAGATATAATTTTTTTGTTTTCTGCTACGGAACCCTTAAGTGGTATTAGAGCGGGTCTATGGGTATACATGTGTACGGATAGAACACATAGCGATATGTGGGCATTGATTCTCTAGTTGCTACCCTCTTTTAATGTTCTTGTTCCTATCGTGGCACTATTTGATGAAGCGGCCCCCAACCGACCTCACATGGTGATTCACGAGTCTAGTCCATGAATCAAAGTGGCTTAGGGGGGTGTTTGTCTCTCTATAGTAGTTGATATGGCATCGACATTGGAGGGCCCTGAAAAGGGAAGAAGAATGGCAATCATTGAATCCATGTTGTAGCTCCACGTTCTTAGGTGGGAAGGGGTTCTACTGTGAAAGCCCTAAAGCCGCGTAAAACTTGCAATAGATAATATAGAAGCATCTATTTTTATTATTGCACAGGGGCATTTATTATAACGTGGGAATGACAAGTTTATGAAACTTTCATTGAAGCTATTGATGATGATCAAAATGCTATATCCACGTCATAACACTTTACTTTTGAAGTATTACTTATTGTGCTGGTATATTTATATTTGGCGGTAGAATAATAAGATAATCCCTCATAGCATTCCAGTTATCGTATTCCCCTTGTATCTGCACCACCAAGAAAGTTCTTCAGTATGAGGTGCCCTGCGGTGAGTAGGGGTCAGACATATCTACGTTCACATACAGTAGGTGCAAGCCATGATGCACTACGGATACACACAAGTTAGAACTAGCGAGCCTAGCATGTGCAGACATGGCCTTGGAATACAGGAGACCGAAAGGTCGAGCATGAATCATATAGTTGATGTGATCGACATTAGCGAATGTCCACGTTTGATACTGCACTGATGGTCGTGATGATCGGGGGAGGTGCAGGGGATTGGGATCATGTGATCACTAAACGAGTAGAGGGATGTTCGTTTGAGTGGGAGTTCTTTTGTTTTAAGTTCGAAAAACATAATTAAAACTTGAACTCATTATTATGAACATGGTATAAACACTTTGCAAATCCATCGTAGATATCTCGCCCACCCACCTTCAACCTTAGCACTTTCCTCGAGAAGGACAAGCTGAAAACTGATGGAACCAACTTCACCGCATGGTTCTGCAATCTTAGGATCCTCCTAGTCCCCTACAAGTTGACTTATGTCATTGAGGCTGAGCTTCCGGCTAAGCGTGTGATACGTTGCTAACGTATCTATAATTTTTGATGTTCCATGCTTGTTTTATATCTACTTTCTTATGTTTTGTCCACACTTTGGAGTATTTTTATAAACTTTCTTGGACTAACCTATTAACAAGATGCCACAGTGCCAGTTGCCTGTTTTCTGCTATTTTTGGTTCCAGAAAGTCAGAAAATGAATATTCTCGGAATTAGACGGGACAAAAGCCAAAGTCAAGATTTCACTGAGGGGAACACGGATCCAGAAGACAAGACGGAGAGGGGCTAGGGGCCGGCCACACCATAGGGTGGCGCGGGTCCCCCTGGCCGTGCCACCAGGTGGTGTGGGCCCCTCCGGACTCCACCGACCTTGCACTTTCACCTATAAGAAGCCTCCGATGCAGAAACCCTAAATAGTCCAGCCTCGAGCCACGAAAAGTTCCACATCGCCGCCGCCACACCAAGGGAGATTCAGGGGACAGAAAGTCTCTGTTCTGGCACCCTGCCGGGACGGGGAAGTGCCCTCGGAGCCATCTCCATCGATCTCCATTGATCTCCACCACCATCTCCATCACCGTTGTTGATTCCCATGATGATGAGGGAGTAGTTCTTCCTCGAGGCTAAGGGTTCTACCGGTAGCTATGTGTTCATCTCTCTCTCTATGCATGATCATATTGTGATCATGAGCTTTGTAATCAAGTAGATCCACCTTGCTACTCAAGTGCTTTAATAGATCTCTGCTCTCCCCATGTGTGTGAAAGTTACAGCATGCACACCATGGTGGCACTTAGGCTAGAGATTACAATTACTTGTTATGAGTTATATTTGGAGTTGGATGTTTCTATGAAATTGTGGTGTTTGTTGGAACCATCTAGAGCTCAAGATGACAGTGTGGGGTTATCTAGATGGGGAAAGCGAACTTTGAGGTGTGTTGTTATAGCCCTACCATGGATTAGAGTGTCCAACTGGAGAGTAGTTCAGAGTAGTATCATAAAGAGAAGATATTTATATGAGAGTGTTCACTAGTGAAAGTATGATCCCTAGGCCTTGTTTCTAAGCATTGAAACACCATTTGCAACTAGATCTGTTACATGTTTACTTGCTGCTATCTTTATTTCAGTTTGCCTTTAGTCTCTTCCACACCATCAAAGTATTTTCTAGCACCGTTGTCTTATATCCATACCACTTGTATTTCACTCTCTCTTTGCCGAACTAATGCACCTATACACCTGGCAAGTGTATTGGGTGTGTTGGGGACACAAGAGACTTATTGTATCTTGATTGCAGGGTTGCTTGAGAGGGATACCTTTGACCACTTCCTCCCTGAGTTTGATAAACCTTGGGTGATCCACTTAAGGGAAACTTGCTGCTGTTCTACAAACCTCTGCACTTGGAGGCCCGACAACTGTCTACAAGAATAGATGTGCATAGACATCAAGCTATTTTCTAGCGCCGTTGCCAGAGTGGTAAGGTAAAAGGTACTCACATCCTACGGTGTGAGTGATCGAAGTTATTTCGTTTAGATTCTGCAATTTTGTCTTTTTGTTTCTTGTTTTCACTAGTTAGGCTTAATGGAAAACAATAAAAAATTTAGAGAGCTTTATAGTATTTATCTTGAGTTAGGACATGAAGTGTTTGAAGAGAAAATTAAAAAACCTATGGAACTTTATTTGCATGCTAATAGCAATGTTGTTAGTATGAATTCTTTGGACACCATTATTGCTAATGCTATGGAAAAGTCTAAGCTTGGGGAAGCTAGTTTTTATGAAAATGATCTTTTCAGTTCCCCGGCTTTGGAAGATAGCTATTCTATTGCTTATGATGATACAAAACCTCCAATATATGATGATTACAATGATGAATATGATATTTTCAGTCCACCTACTATTGAGGAGAAAATTAATTATGATTACAATATGCCTCCTATATTTGATGATTATGGTGATGAGAATAATAATGACAGCTATTTTGTTGAATTTACTCCCACTACAATTAATAAAAATGAGTATGTTTATGTGGGGAGTATTAATTATTTTATGCATGTGGATCATGATAAGAATGTTTCATGTGATAGTTATATTGTTAATTTTATTCATGATGCTACTAAAAGTTATTATGAGAGAGGGAAACAAGGTTTTATACATCTCAATAATATTAAGTTCCCCTCTTTATGTTGAAAGTCTTGAAGTTGCACTTGTTTTGCTTTCCTATGCTTGTTGCTTTGTGTTTTCATGAGTTGTTTCTTTATAAGATTCCTATGCATAGCAAGTGGGTTAGACTTAAATGTGTTTTATATTTGCTTATTGGTGCTCTCTTTTACTCTAAATTCATATTTCTTATGTGAGCATCATTGAAATTATCATGCCTAACTTAAAGGCGTTAAAGAAAGGTACTTATTGGGAGATAACCCAAAAGTTTTATTTGAGTCTTGGAAGTTATTACCACTGTAATAACCTCTCCTTATCATTTTTGTGTGGTTTTTGTGCCAAGAGTAACCTCTAATGAGAGAGAAGTAATGCTTGGGAAAGTTGCTGTCCCGAAATAGATTTTTGTGCTTCACTGTAAAAATCCGTGTAAAATCTCTGTACGTCGTTTTGAGGCGTGCATTTTTGTGCTTCTGCCCCAGGTTGTTATCTAACTTTCGTTAGTTCGACACTTTTCGATTTAAGCAACAAAAGGTCTTCGAAAAAATTCGTTTTTACCTGCTGGTCTGTTTTGACAGATTTCTGCCATTATTTGCATTTGCTTTTTGTTGATTCCTTTTTGAATTCTTTTTGGGGAATTGAGCTTTTCAAGGGAAGTTCTATAGTAGCTTGTGTTTTAATGGAAGTTTTACTTGTGTTCGAACTGAACCAAAAGACTTATTATCCTGAGTACACTAATGTTGCTAATAAAGATTGTGTGAAGTTTTGTATGAAGGAAAAATTTCAGGTGTATGGAGAGAATGATGTAATGAGATGAAGAATGGACTAAAGCTCAAGCTTGGGGATGCCACCCATGTCACCCAAGAAATATTCAATAAGAACAAGCGTCAAAGCTTGGGCATCCCCTTCTTCATCAATAAAAATCTCAGATTTCTTCCAAACACTTCTTTTTTATTGTTTCATCAATAAAAACACCATTGGTTCCTGATTTAAACGAATAACGGTCTTGCAACAAGCAAGACCCACTCACAATGTTCATACTCAATGCGGGTACATAGTAGCATTTATTCAAAACCAAAAATAATCCTGACGGTAGACGGAGATGCAGGGTGCCGACGGTGATCACTTCGACTCTCGAACCATTGCCAATGAGCATCGTCACCTCGTCCTTCCTTAGGTGCCTCCTACTCTAGAGATCCTACTGAGAGTTACAAATGTGAGCAGCAGATCTGGTATCAAATACCCAGGTGTTACTCCTGGCGCTTGTAAGGAATACATCAATAACATGTATATCATATATACCTTTGATATATCATATATACTCCTGGCGCTAAATCAGGAACCAATGGTGTTATTCGTTTAAAGCATGAAACAATAAAAATGAAGTGTTTGGAAGAAACCTGGGATTTTTATTGATGAAGAAGGGGAAAGCTTGGGCATCCCTAAGCTTTGAAGCTTGTACTTCTTGGATATTTCTTGGGGTAACACGGGTGGCATCCCCAAGCTTGAGCTTTAGTCCATTCTTTATCTCATTACATCATTCCTTCCATACACCTGAAATTTTTCCTTCATACAAAACTTCACACAATCTTTATTAGCAACATTAGTGCACTCAAGATAATAAGTCTTTTAAGTTCAATTCTAACACCAGTAAACTTCCATTAAAATAATAGCTACTGAAGCACTTCCCTCAAAAAGCTCAATTCTCCAAAAGAACTCAAAAAGGAACCAACAAGAAGCAAATGCAGAAAATGGCAGAAATCTGTCAAAACAGACCAGCAGGTACAGACGAATTTTTTCAAAGACCTTATGTTGCTCAAATCAAAAAGTGTTGAACTAACGAAAGTTAGATAACAACCTGGGGCAGAAGCACAAAAATTCACTCCTCAAAAGGAGGTATAGAGATTTTACACAAAGTTTTACAGTGAAGCGCAGAAATCTGTTCCGGGACAACAACTTTCCCAAGCATTACTTCTCTCTCATTAGAGGTTACTCTTGGCACAAAAAGCAAATAAAAATGATAAGGAGCGGTTATTACAGAAGTAATAACTTCCAAGACTCATCTAAAACTTTTGGGTTATCTCCCAATAAGTAATTTTCTTTAACGACTTTAAGTTTGGCAGAATAGTTTGAGAAGATGCTCACATAAGACATATGAATTGAAGTAAAAGAGAGCATCAAGAAGCAAATTCAAAGCACATTTTAGTCTAACCCACTTCCTATGCATAGGAATCTTGTAAAGAAACAAGTCATGAAAGCACAAAGCAACAAGCATATTAAAGCAAAACAAGTGCAACTTCAAGACTTTCAACATAAAGAGGGGAAACTTAATATTATTGAGATGCATAAAACCATGTTTCCCTCTCTCATAATAACTTTTAGTAGCATCATGAATAAAATTAACAATATAACTATCACATGAAACATTCTTATCATGAGCCACATTCATAAAAGAATTAATACTCTCCACATAAGCATAGTCATTCTTATTAATCATAGTGCGAGCAAATTCAACAAAATAGCTATCATTATTATTCTCATTACCATAGTCATCAAATATAGGAGGCATATTGTAATCATAATGAATTTTCTCCTCAATAGTAGGTGGACTGAAAATATCATATTCATCATTGTAAACATCATATATTGGAGGTTTTGTATCATCATAAGCAATAGAATAGCTATCGTCTAAAGATGGGGAACTAAAAAAAATCATTTTCATAAAAAACTAGCTTCCCCAAGCTTAGACTTTTCCATAGCATTAGCAATAATGGTGTCCAAAGAATTCATACTAACAACATTGCTATTAGCATGCACATAAAGTTCCATAGGTTTTTTAATTTTCTCTTCAAACACTTCATGTCCTAACTCAAGATAAATACTATAAAGCTCTCTAATTTTGTTGTTGTTTTCCATTAAGCCTAACTAGTGAAAACAAGAAACAAAAAGACAAAATTGCAGAATTTAAAGGAAATAACTTCGAGCACTCACACTGGAGGATGTGAGTACCTTTTACCTTACCTCCCCGGCAACAGCGCCAGAAAATAGCTTGATGTCTACGCACATCTACTCTTGTAGACAATTGTTGGGCCTCCAAGTGCAGAGGTTTGTAGAACAGCAGCAAGTTTTCCCTTAAGTGGATCACCTAAGGTTTATCGAACTCAGGGAGGAAGTGGTCAAAGGTATTCCCTCTCAAGCAACCCTACAATCAAGATACAAGAAGTCTCTTGTGTCCCCAACACACCCAATACACTTGTCAAGTGTCTAAGTGCACTAGTTCGGCAAAGAGATAGTGAAATACAAGTGGTATAGATAATTATAAGTGGTAACGGTGCTAGAAAATAGCTTGATGGCGTGTGGTTGATGTGGGAAAAGACTAAAGGTAAACTGAAATAAAGATGAAAGCAAGCAAACATGTAACAGATCTAGTAGCAAACGAAGTTTCAATACTTAGAAACAAGGCCAAGGGATCATACTTTCGCTAGTGAACACTCTCATATAAATATATTCTTCTTTATGATACTACACTGAACTACTCTCCGGTTGGACACTCTAATCTCTGGTAGGGCTATAACAGCACACCTCAAAGTAAGCCTTTCCCATCTAGATAACCCCACACTGTCACCTTGAGCACTAGATGGTTCCAACAAACACCACAATTTCATAGAGACATCCAACTCCAAATATAACTCATAACAAGTATCTGTAATCTCTAGCCTAAGTGCCACCATGGTGTGCACGCTGTCACTTTCACACACATGGGGAGAGCAGAGATCTATTAAAGAACTTGAGTAGCAAGGTAGATCTATAGATTACAAGCTCATGATCTCAATAAGATCATGCATAGAGAGTGAGATGAACACATAACTATCGGTAGAACCCTTAGCCTCGAAAGAGAACTACTCCCTCCTCATCATGGGAATCAGCAACGGCGATGGAGATGGTGGTGGAGATCGATGGAGATGGCTCCGGGGGCACTTCCCCGTCCCGGCAGGGTGCCGGAATAGAGACTTTTTGTCCCCCGAATATCCCCTTCGGTGGCGGCGGCGCTGCGGAACTTTTCATGGCTGGAGGCTTGACGATTTAGGGTTTATGCATCGAGCGGCATCTTAAAGGCGAAGAGGCAAGGTCGGTGGGCAGCCAGGGGGCCCACACCATGCCCTGGCGTGGCCTAGGGGGACCCGCGCCTAGGGGTGGTCTGGCCACCCTGTGGTCCCCCTTCGTCTCTCCTTCTGGCTCCGTGAGTCTTCCGGGGAAATAACAAATTTGGCTTTTGTCTGGTCCAATTCTGAGAATATTCATTTTCTGACATTCCTGGAACCAAAAACATCAGAAAACAGGCAAATGGCACTGTGGCATCTTGTTAATAGGTTAGTCCAAGAAATCATATGAAAAGTACTCCAAAGTTGGAACAAAACACAAGAAAGTAGATAAAACCAAGCATGGAACATCAAAAATTACAGATACATTTGCAATGTATCAAAGGGCTTCTTGGATCATTGGATTTCGAATCCCTTGATACATGTGAGCCATGCCTCATGGGCAAGATGACTAGGACACCGTTCTCCGGGACAGTGGAGAGAGTTGTAGACCTACTGGGAATCATACATACGGATGTATGTGGACCAATGAGCGTCTCAACATGCAGTGGTTATCATTACTTTGTTACCTTTACTGACGACTTAAGCAGATATGGATATATCTACTTAATGAAGCACAAGTCTGAAACGTTTGAAAAGTTCAAGGAATTTCATAAAGAAGTAGAAAATCAACTTAACAAAAAAATCAAGCATCTTCGATTGGATCGAGGAGGCGAGTCTTTGAGTTATGAGTTTAACATGCACTTGAAGGACTGTGGGATTATCCCACAGCTTACGCCAGCCGGAACACCACAGTGTAATGGTGTGTCGGAACGTCGTAACCGAACCCTATTAGATAGTGTGTGGTCCATGATGTCTTTAACTGATTTGTCTATGTCTTTTTGGGGATACGCGTTAGAAACCGTCGCTTTTATTTTAAACCGAGCACCATCCAAATCCGTAGAGACAATCCCATATGAGATATGGCATGGCAAGAAGCCAGTGTTGTCATTTCTAAAAGTTTGGGGATGTGAGGTTTACGTCCAGAAGTTACAGCCTGACAAACTCGAACCCAAATTGGAAAAATGTATCTTTGTAGGATATCCAAGGGAAACCATAGGGTATACTTTCTACAACCAAGCCGAAGGCAAAACATTTGTCGCAAAAACCGGCACCTTTCTCGAGAAAGAGTTTCTTGCTAAAGGAGTTAGTGGAAGGAAAATTGAGTTAGATGAAGTTGTTGACCCTTCTCTCCAAATTCTGAGTAGCACAACTTCCGAAACCGCTCTCCAACATGGAGGAGGATCCCAATGATGATAATCAAAACAATGACGTCGAGACTCCTGAGGTTCGCAGGTCTACAAGAAATTGTGCCACTCCTGATTGGTATAGTAGCCTTGTAATGTTTGTCATCCTAGATGAACAGGAAGAACCTTCAAACTATAAAGAATCTATGGATAGTGCTGTCTCCGAGAAATGGCTGGAAGCCATGAAATCTGAAATAGGATCCATGCATGAGAACCAAGTTTGGACCTTGGTAGATCTTCCAGAAGGCCGCAAGGGTGTGGAAAATAAATGGATCTTTAAGAAAAAGACAGATGCGAATGGTAATGTGACCATTCACAAAGCTCGACTTGTCGCAAAGGGGTTTCGAAAAATTCAAGGAGTTGATTATGAAGAGACTTATTCTCCCGTAGTGATGCTTAAGACTATCCGGACTTTAATAGCAATTGATGCACATTTCGACTATGAAATTTTGGCAGATGGATGTCAAGACCGCGTTCCTCAATGGTCACATTGATGAAGAGTTGTATATGATGCAACCGGAAGGTTATGTTGATCCTAAGGATGCTAGAAAAGTATGCAAGCTTCAACGGTCCATCTATGGATTGAAGCAAGCATCTCGGAGCTAGAACCAACGTTTTGATCAAGTGATCAAGAGTTTTGGATTTGTCCAAAATCAACAAGAGTTCTATGTTTACAAGAAAGCGAGTGGGAGCTCAGTTGTTTTCTTAGTAGTATATGTGGATGACATATTACTCATGGGAAACGATGTGGATCTTATGAAAAGCATGAAAGCATATTTGAGTAACCAATTTTTCATGAAGGATCTAGGTGAAGCTGCATACATATTAGGAATCAAGATCTATAGAGATAGATCAAGGCACCTAATTGCATTAAGTCAAAGTACTTACATCGAAAAGATTTTGAAGAGGTTCAAAATGGAAAATACCAAAAGGGGATTGGTACCAATGATGAAGAATTGCAAAATGAGTATGACTCAATGTCCGGTAATGGATGATGATAGAGAAAAGATGTCTTACATCCTCTATGCCTCAGCCATAGGATCTATCAGGTATGCAATGTTAAGTATGCGACCTGATGTGGGATTGGCTCTTAGTTTGACGAGGGGATACCAAAGTAATCCAGGACCGGATCACTGGATAGCTGTAAATAATATCCTAAAGTATTTGAGAAGAACAAAGGATATGTTCCTAATCTATGGAGGAAGTGATGAAGCTCTAAACATAATGGGTTACGTGGATGCGAGCTGGAACTCAGATCATGATGACTCGAAGTCTCAAACAGGATTTGTGTTCCTAGTGAATGGTGGGCGGTAAGCTGGAAGAGTAAGAAGCAGCCGGTGGTGGCGCAATCTTGAATGGAGTGTTAATACATTGTTGCGGCTGATGCAGCAAATGAAGATGTTTGGCTAAGGAATTTCGTCATCGAACTGGGACTATTTCCAAATGCGCAAGACCCCGTGATGATCTATTGTGATAACACGGTAGCTATTGCAAACGCAAAGGAACCAAGGACTCATTCCGCAGCCAAACACATCAAGCTTAGATTTCACGTCATCCGACAGAACGTTGACGAAGGTGAAGTCAAGATTTGCAAAGTAGATACGGAACCGAATATGGTAGATCCTTTGACTAAAGCTCTCCATTATAAAAAGCATGAACAACACCGAGATTCCATTGGTGTTAGGTTCCTGCCTATTGTAAACTAGTTTTATTTGTACTCTAGTGCAAGTGGGAGACTGAAGGAGTGATTCCCTAGAGGCAAATAATAAAGTGTATTATTCGATATATCTCCTATATGTTCATAATACGTTTCATAATGTGTTATAACTGTGTTAATACGAAACGTTAATACACGTGTGGTATGTAAACAAACCATGTCTCTAGTGACCTCTAGTGAACTAGTTCATTGGTCATGAGGATGGTCTGGGTTTCAAGATCATGGGCATTTATGCCGATTGACAATGGGGTTATGTTATTAGTTGAATAACATGATAGAAAAACATCGGACCATTATATCTTGAATGAGAACCTCGCAACCTGATCCTTTGACTGTGATGTAATGGAAATCACCATTCCGTAGGAAGCTTAGATGGTTATCAAGAATCATCTCGTAAAAGGGTGATCAAAAAGGTGCCACTCAGGTTTTCCAAATGGATGCGTAGAGGAGTACATATCAAGACCAGGATTTTTTTAATCCATGTAACAGATAGATACATGTGGCCATCTCGGTGACATTGCATTAATAAAGCTTGCAAGCATGTGACTTGGTCACGGAATGCAACAACATGAGAACGAGTAAACAAGTTCATTGGCAACGAGACCGAACTAAGGTATGGGGATACCGAAGATCATGTCTCGAATGAATTAGGTATCATATGACAAAGGGAATGGGAAACGACTATCTCATAGTTTGAGAGATTATATTCGTGAAACGCACTGGGGTCACATGGCCATCTAGGTCCCTATGTTGATCATTGATGTGAGAGTAGTCTCGATCATGTCCGGAGTGTTTCCGAACCGAAGGATGTCACGCTTAAGGGTAGGGACGCTTAGGGTAGATGAGGTATTGTAGGAGAAATAGAGAAAGAGAAATCGGAATAGTTTTGGGTAACATCCGATGGAGATCGGAAGGGGTCTGGAAGGTGTTCCGGAGTTAAGGAATAATACAATACGCGTATTTGAATATTAATTGGAGAACTAATATTAAATATATATTTTATTTTATTATTAAAGGCAACATAATGCTAATGGGCCTCACCTGAAGGGAGGCCCAATAGGGCATGGCGCCTAGGGAGAGGGGGCCAGCCGGCCTAGGCTTAGTGGGCCTCCCAATGGGGCCCACCTAGGGCCGGCGGCTGCCCCTAGGTGGCCGGCGGGTGTGGGGGTTAGTCCCACACTGCCTGGCCCCAGTGTGGTGCGCCCCCTCCCACTATATATAGGGGTCTCACCCCCCTTTGGAATCATCCTGTTCCCTCTCATTCTCTCTCTCATCCATTGAGGACTTCTCCGTAATATTGGAGGGGACCTCGTGGGTGAGTTCTCCACCTTATAACCACCGTCGTGCGATCTGCGATCCGACATCTACTTCTTCCGCTGCTTGGCTAGATCGGTGTCCGGTTGACGTCTCCTACACCAGACGTGTGACGAACTTCGGAGGCATCACACTTGGGGTGCTGCTTGTCTTCATCAATATACGCCTTCCTGCGTAAGGCGTGCCTCGGTCTTCAAAGGTATGAATACCGTATCTCTTCTCCGTTACTTATGTCCACATAGTATAGATCCTAGTATTAGTGTTTGAGTAGATAGAAATTTTTTTTTTCTACTACGAAACCCTTCAGTAACTACTCATGAAGAAGCTGCCGTATGATCCGATGGATGCGCGACACCATCAGTCGGAGCTCCAAGGCCTTCACAATAATCAATAGCGAACTATACAAATGAAGAATCACAGGGGTCCTACGATGGTGCGTCACCAACAGTGACGGTAGAGGAATCCTCCTCTAAATACACGAGGGCACCTGCGGACACCACATAGGCAGTCGCGCTCTTGTCGCTAAAGCTCCATGAGCTGGATTCTATTGGCCCACCGTGATGCGTTATGCCAAGTACATCGTCAAGAGGTGCAACGCCTGTCATAGATTCAAGGATAAACCGCATGCACCGGACGTGGGACTCAGGCCAATACCCGTGGCTTGGCCCTTCGCGTAGTGGGGTCTCGACATGGTCGGCAAGCTGCAAAAATCATCGTCTCCTCGTCACAATCGAGAAATTCACCAAGTGGACCGAGGCCATGCTGGTGACCAAACCAAACTAGAGCCATCACCGTCAAGTTCTTAGAATCCATCGTCTTCAGGTTCGGGGTGCCGCACAGCATCATCACCGACAACAGGATGAACTTCACCTCGAACGAGTTCCAGGATTTCTGCGAAAACCTAGGCATCAACATCAGCTACGCCTCTGTGGCACATCCTTAGACCAACGGTCAAGTCAAGAAGGCCAATGGCCTAGTCTACAATGGAATCAAGAAGCACCTTCTTTAGCCTCTCGAACGAGCGGCAGGATGTTGGGCCGAAGAGCTTCCCTCCGTGCTATGGATCCTATGCACAACCCCGAATAACACCACTGGTTACACACCTTTCTTCATGGTGAGCAGCGCTAAGGCGGTACTACCCGCTGAAGTGCGCTACAAGGCCCCATGGGTCATATCCTACAATGAAGTAGAATCCACGTACGCACTCGAGGACTCCGTCGACCTTCTTGATGAAGCACGCGAAATCGCCACGGAACGATCAACTGTGTGCCAATAGAGCCTCCACAACTACCACCGTCGATGGCTACGTCCAAGGTCCTTCTTCGAAGGTGACCTCGTCCTACGACTGAAGCAGAGAGGGCATCACAAGCTCGAATATCCATGGGAAGGACCATACGTGGTCACCGAAGTGATCCCAGGTGGCGCCTATCGCCTCAAAGACTTAGATACTGGAGTCGCAAACTCCAACCCGTGGAACATCACGTAGTTGCAGCATTTCTACCCTTAGATGTTTTCCTTTATAATAAGGCTACTCAGCCAGGATACTTAGGCAAACAATGTACCTCCGAATATTATCCAATAAATAAAGCTAAGTGCCTCAACTACGTGTCCTATTATGTTTTACTTTCCATGCATTTCGCACTTAGGGGTTGCGCCTCCCTGACGACCTCGTCAAACATATCACTCACCATCACGATAACCCGTGTAGCTAATCCAGCTTACAATCGAACCCTTGTAAACTCCAGCTCAGTTGTAGCCCAACTGACAGGTTGGTAAGGTGAAGAGATTTAAAAGCATCAAGCTAACAAAAAGGAATCGCATAATCACACTCGAACATATACAAGTTAACAAGTCTACAATAATTACAAGGGCCAGAAAATGCCCAATCGAAACTATATGAACTTTACAACACTCATATGTTATGTGCAGGATAGAAACTACTCTATTGATGTAGAAGAAAGGCGTTGGTGTGCTCATCAAATAAATTCACGATGTCCTCCATAGGCTGGGCAACCGCTCGGTGGTGTGGAACCATGTTCCACGCCATACCATGCGAAGGTGTCGGTGGTCCTCCCACAATAGCATCCAAGTCCACATAGGGCCGTTGCATATGCACAAGTGCTAGTGCACCCTTAGCACCCGCGACGAGTTGCTGGTGCATGCACTCGTGTACAACACCAGCATTATGGAACTTCCATAGGAGCGCTAGCAAGCTTGCAGGGACATTGTACAGAGGGAACATTGCCCTAAAAACATGCTTCAAGGATGACTGCGCTTTCTTCAAGAAGAGTAGCACCTCGGAAACGCGATCCTGTAGTGTCGCCAGCACAGTCGCCCGATTTCGATCAGACCAGAAGAATCCTCCAGCTTCCAGCTCCACTTGAGTCAGGTAGTTCAGTCGGATGCTAATGTGGTCCCTCTCTTCCTGTAGAATGAGATTCACAACTACACACACGAGGCAAGACACATCAGATCAAGCTCATAGCAAGCCAACAGAAAAAGACAAAGTAGTCAAGGAGCACCCACATTGCAGTTTCTTGTTGACCTGGGCCACCTCGCCAAGGAGATACATTTCTCACTCAACCGCTTTCTCCACCTTCGACTTCCACACATCAGCACTGCCCCGGATGATAAACATGTTTCTCTCCAACTCCTTCACACAGTCACGAAGGCGAGAAAGTAGAGACAGTTTGTCCATCCTCGAGCGTGGTGTCGGGGGGATGACACCCAGATACCCCAACAAGACAAGAACTAAGGCAGACAACTCGCGTTTGGCTAGCAGATCGTAGCCAGATGCATGCACTTCATACCGGCTACCAGCCGGTAGCCGGAACTAGGAAGGGCGGCAAGACACGAAGCTGGCTACAAGGTCGTAGCCGGGCGTAATCAGGAGGACAAGGCGACGTGCAGCATAGTGCACAGTACACCCTGGTACAATGACAAGACTCGCAACTACGAGGCCATACCGAAGACTTTGCGGGTGATGCGAGCACAGTGGCCGGTTGCTGACGACAGGCTCGCACGGCGTACACTTCGACATGAGATACTATATCGGATACTATAGTTGGACAGGCGGCTAGGGCCCGCCTGTGGGACCCGCCAGCAGGCCTAGCTAGTGAGGTCGTTGCCCCTCTACCTATAGAAGGATGGGAAAGGCTCTCGTAGCAAGGGCGGGGCATTTAAGAGGTAGCTAGTTCATACAGCTCGAGGAGCTATTGTACTCTGTATTCTACTCATAGTTAGATCGACAGGAGTAGGAGTTTTACCTCACCACGAGGGCTCCGAACTTAGATACTTACTATGTCTCGCTACACTTGCTCGTGCCCAATCCCACTTACGGACACCATCGAGAGCTTCCCTGCTAGTCCCCACACCTCTATCTAACCTGGTTAGGTACTGCCGTTCCCAATACAACGATAGTTGGCGCCCACCATTGGGCTGACATGGCTTCGACCAGAGTCACATTTTGCATGGGACCCCACACTTCAGCCGGTGAGCGTGTGGCCTTGGACTCGTGCTTATGCTAGACAAGTTTGACCGCGCCATCGACAATGCGTCGTGTTTCGCCGGATCCACCTTTCTGGCAAACGGCTCCATCCTGCTCCTTAGCGACCTTCCCGTCTATGTCGCCACTGTGCTGGAGCGTTTCCCTAGGGAGATCGTCTCCGTCTCGGAGTCACTGCTCCCCAGCAGTGGCATTTCTGTCGCTCTGCGTGGCGTTGAGGTCATGATGGCCGGCTCCAGCACCCAGCCTCACCGTCCTCGGGAGAAGGGCGGCGACAAGGACGGAAATTCCACCCCTTCACGGCCGAAGGAGCCGGTGGAAGAATCCGTCGACCGGCTCCTCTCTCCAGTTATCCTCGGGGACAACCCGAAGGAGGCCGAGGCAAACTTCACCATGGAGAGACAGCTCCTCCTATAGGAGGCCATCGAGCTAGCCGCCCCCAAGAAGCAAGTCAACATCACCATGCGCGAGTACAACCGTGCTCACGGACACACTCCGGCTACCAAGGAGCCAAGCCGACGCGGACATGTGCGTCGATGGGGCAGCGAACTAGGCAGAAGGATGGAGAGGGACGATGAGTCAGATCCACCACCTCTCCTTGGCTGGCCCACCTATAGCATGCCCATCAAGAACCTGCACGCGGTGCGAACCGCACCAGACGAGCTGCCCAACCTCAAGGGCGAAGCGCGAGACCGGCAACATGCCCGGGTGCAGGAGATCCTCCGGGTCACAGATGAGTAGGCTGACGCCATCCGACAGATGCACGAGGACCCCAGCGGCTCCAGGGGAAGCAAGTTACCCGACTATAGCAAGGGCGCACCCCGCGAGACCCAGTAGGCATCCTCTCCGCAGGCGTAGAAGTCCCGCAGCAGGCGTCGTGACTCGGGCCGCAAGGGCCAGCCGCGTTTGGAGCAGACGGTGAATAGCAACCCACCACCATCCCCTCCACCAGCCGGAGCACAACGACCTACCGGATCCCGTCTCTCGGGCCGGATAGGAGCGCCCAACCCAGACCGTCCAGACACTCGTGACCGCATCGAGCTCCTAGTTCAAGCGCGCATCACGGAGGAAGAAGACTCTACTAGGCCAGTTTGTTTCGGATCCCGCATCCGGAACGAGCCGTTTCCGGATAAGTTTACCCTGCCACGGGACAACCCCAAGTACGACAGCAACATGAATCCAAAGGACTGACACACCGACTATGCCATGGCAGTTGGCATCACCCACGGGAACAAGCGCATAGCAGTGTGCTACATACCCCTCATACTAACCAGGTCGGCATGGACATGGATTAATAGCCTCGCACCCAACAGCATCAATGCCTTGCCAGACTTCGAGAAGGTGTTCATCCACAACTTCAATGGCACGTACAAGCGTTCGGGTCGCCCTCGCGATCTGGCCCTAGGCATTCAAGGTGATTGCGAGTCAGACCGCGAGTACCTCTCCAGGTGTATCGAGCTGTGCAACACTTGTGAGGGCATCCTAGAGAGCCAGGCGATCGGGTTCTTCATCGAGGGGTGCCAAGAAGGCACCATGCTTCTCCATCGGCTATTGTGTGACGAGCCGAAACCAATGGGGGAGCTCATGACGGTTGCGGACCAGTACTCCATGGCTGACGCTGTGATGAAGAAGCCCCTCCTGGTGAATGCTGACGGCCGATCGACTTCCACCGAGGCGGGCCACGACCGAACGAGTAACCTGGGCGGCGAAGCCAGATCCTCCAGGCGGCACGGTGTGGCACCCCGCAAAACCACTACTAGAAAATCGTTGTGTTTTTGTGCATTGCATCATCATGACCGCATGCTCATGTCATCATGCCACATTGCATTTGAGCATCATCATGTCATCATGCATAAGTTCGTCAAAAACTATTTTCTAAACGCCTACCTTTGTTTTCTAAATGCCCCCTCTCTATTTTAAATGTAAAACCCCAGTCTCTTCCGGATCTATTATTTGTCAAAAACTATTTACCAAAAGAATATTTAAAACAAAATAAATAGATAAAAATATATTTTATAAAACCCGAGGGAGGCAGTCCAGCCCATAGGCAAGACCACCTACTACCCCGAACCCTAACCAGATCCCTTGGACCAAACCCTAGCCAAACCCTCCACTCCACCTTGCCGCTGCCACAACGCACTCACCCGCGCGCTGACCCAGCCCCGTAACCCCACCTATTCCCGCTACCGACAACACCCACCACGGCCTCGCGAGTCGCGAGCCACCTGCGCGTCGCGCCAGCACCCCGCCTGTGAGATCCCACCACCCATCGTGACCCCACCACGATCGATCCCTACCCTGCTCCTCTCGCAACCGCATCCCCACCTACCGCAGCGACCGACAGCCTCGAAAGCCGCAGTACCCCACCTCTCGATCGACGCGACGTGATCCCCGCCCCCACCTGCCGTGACCCTGCTTCCTCTCCATCCTCGTGGGATCCCGCACGAGACCTGGTCCTCGACCCCACTCCCCCACGATTCCCGTCCCTTTCCTCTGCGCTCGACCGCCTCCCTCTTCCAACCCGCAGCGCCGCCGCCGCTCTAGGGGTTGTCCTCCTTTCGCGCGTGCCCGCCGCCGCGGGCGCCCTGCACCGCCGTCTTCCTCTGGCCCCTGCGTCGGCCTCGCCGCCTTCCCGAGCTTCCCTCGCAGAGCTCCCCCTTTGCCCTGTTGCCGCCTGAACCGAGCACCGCCTCCTCCCCGAGCCTCTTCGTCTCTGAGGCTACACACCTCCTCCAACGCCTCCATCGCGCCGCCCGAGACCCCATCGGGCCACGTCGGTGCCGCCATGGGCGCCCTCGCCTTCGTCGCCCCGGCAGCAAGCACCGCTTCCCCGGCCAAAGCTCCTCCCGCTCGTCGCTCGTTGTTAGGCCCCACCATCTGCATCGCGTCTACCCGGCCCTGCCTGCTGTCGAGCTTGCCCTCTGCCCCGAGCATGGCCTCCTTTCTACCCTGTCGTCTGCAAGCCCCGCCGCCCTTGTCGCCTCGCGCCGTCCTCTCCACTTCCCCTCAGCAAGCCGGCACCGCGCCTCCCTCGGCCTGGTGTCGTCGCCCTGATGCCTCATGTCCGTGACCGTGACCCTGCAGCACGAGTGGTTCAACAGGCTCCCGCCACCGTGTATGGTGTTGTCCCAAGCCGTGGTTGGTTTTGAAGATCGTTAGTGGCCCTATTTTTTCTGTCTCACTTTTCTGCGTTTGTGTTGTTGCAGGCATATGTGGTAACGCGGCCACATTCTTTCGTGTCTTTGCCCGGTGCGTGTACCCGATGGCCTTAACGCAACATGTTCTGCGAACAAGTGTGTCATCCTAGACCTTTGTTCCACCAAGCTTGCCGCCCTTGATGGCCGTTCCATGCCAAGTTGTACTTCTGGTTCCACCAAGATCTACCAAAGATTCGCAGCAGCACGAAACCTAAAGTCGCCGATGTACACTCTAAAGGGAAAAAAGATGCCCGTACCTGGACGCTGAGATCTTCTTCTCAAAATTAAAGGTCAAACCCTAGAAACCACCGGCGCCTGGACCCGAGAGAACCACGCCGAGACCTCGAAGACTAAACCCCGGCATCGGCTTCGCGCTCTCCCTCCTGGGATCCGAAGACCGATCCCGCCGAACCCGAACCCCTCCGAACCCCCAAGATCTTCGATCTGAGATGTGTGACCCTCTTTTTTTCCGAGCCCTATTTTATAAAATATAACATATATCTTTTTTCATATTAAATGTCTCATGCTTGCATACATATTGTGTTTATTCGGGGGTATTCTATCGATTCATCTAATAAATAAATAGGGAGACTATATGCGGGCTATATTTTGTCTCATATCGCCTCCATTTAAATTTGCCTAGCGAACCGATGCCATGTTTTGCCGTGTTTAAACAACATTTAAATTGCGAGGTAGTTAAATAACTTGAACCATATAATTATTTGTCGGGACCCCGGTTCTGCTTAATATTGCCTAATTGCACCGCATCTGTGCCATGCCATGCATCATATCATAAGCATGCCGGATCTTCTACCGCAGTATTAAATATTGCATCCGGTGTTTCTTCTAGTGTTTGCTTCTTCGCGGATTAGGCCGATGAGTTGATGCGAGTATCGACAAGTTCTCTGGTTATGATCCGTGGGCAGTGTTCCCCAGGCGAGCATCCCTTCCCCTTCTACCTATTTTGCATTTATAATCTTTATTTCCTCCTATTGATCTATTGCTATCCGTGTCGTGATGCTTTAGTTTCCGAACCCCAGTTATATCCTGTGCAGCCTCTATATTGCCTTGGACACCTCCTATTACCTGTGTTTGGTAGATAGCTGGCCTTGCGAGTCGTAGTTGCTTGCTCAGGTGCGATCTCGTGTTGTCGAGTACCCCAGCTGTTGGTAAGCTGGCAGATGTTTATTGGTGGAGATGCTTATTGGTGGAGATGATCATGACTTTAAATACAACTATTAAAATGCTAGATATAACTAATGCAGAGGCATCCATGGGCAATAGAGGTTATTTGATTCTTCCACGCTCACTTGTGTCTCGTAGGACCCCGAGTACTTGATACCTGTTCCTTGATTTTTTGCACTATCCACATCTGGGACCCCGTGGACCCCCCTGAGGCAGAGCTTGATTCATTTCTATTTCTTGGGGCCACAAAGTAGTTTGGGGATTTATTACTATCATGTACTTATGCCATGTTTACTGCTTTATTTAAGATTGTGTGTGGAGCACCTGTACTGTTTAGGATTGCGGAGTGTTTTCGCGGTATCGACAAGCCCAGTCACACTTACGGGTTCCCAGTCGTTTACAACGATTGACACAAACCCTGGGTCCGTTCCGGAGCCGGCCAACTTCATTGCGGGTAGCTTAGTGGGGTGGCCCCCTGAACTATTTATGAATCATGTGATCGCTTTGTCGTGAAAGCCTCATTGGGTTTTGAGTTGGTTTTTCCGAGGTTGATCGAGTGTGTGTTGCTATTTGTGCACCCCTGCAGGGTAAAACTTTCTGAAAGCCGTGTCCGCGGTTATGGACGACTTGGAGCACAGTATCTCGATCATAGACAAGCATAACTAAAGTAGTGCTATAAATTTGACTTAATATGTGACTAGTAATCAGATGCAACTATAACGGAATGGATACTAAAAATGCCAACAACTGGTGGATCTGTGGTGACCTGTGTCATACTATACCTGCGTAGTAAGTATTGCAACTCCAATGGAATGTGATAAAAGTGCCAACAACTGCTGGGTTTTGGGATTCCTCAGGACAATTATATCTGACTAGTAAGCACTGCAACTACCACTGAATGGTAATTAAAAACTGCCCACTACTTATGCTATCAGAATGACTCATGCTATCTATAGCTGATTAGTAATTGCTGCAACTATAACGGAATGAGTAAAATTGCCAACTTTGTGAGTTCCTTGGTCCGACTTGCTCGTTTGGTCTCGAGGGGGAAATACCAGGATGGGTTTGTTTGGTGTTAGCTTTAGGTTGGATCCGAATAGGTCTTTCTTACCCCTCTCTGATAACCGCCAGTTGTATCGAGTCTCTATAGGTTGTTTAGTGCCGCTGCGCTGCTGCTTCAGTCCACCATACTTATGTAGGCGAGAGCCGCCGAATTCTAGCCTCGCCGTGTACTGGCCTCAGTACTGACGCTCCTCTTTTTCCTTTGCCCTTTGTCGGCACCCCTTTTGTTTTAGCAGGTTTGAGATAGACGTCGTTAGCAGGGTTACCCTTCCGGCTTGGCCTGGGCAGGGTTATGGACGCCATTGGTTATTCTTCAGGGCTCTTAGCCCCATTTGCATCTTGTCCGTACTCGGACGTTGTATCGTTTTTGAGGTGATTTGGATCTTTGTAGTGTATATCTGTAATCTTGACTCTTGGAGTCGTGCTGTATATATATCTGTTCTGTGGGTCCCATCGAGGACTATTGTGTAATGGTATTGCTTCGGTTTCCACCCACATGAAAGTGCCTGGTGGGCGTCCTAGAATTGTTTCTATGCAGGTTTGGCGGAAAGGGCTAAAACTTACATAGGGCCGATTCGAGGGTGTTACGGAGTGGTATCAGAGCTCAGCAGTTGCGATACCCCACAAGTCTAGCCTGTAGGATAACCTAGCTAACGGCCGAAGTAGAGTGTCAAAACTAATTTGGGAAAAATCGGTTGGATAGATCTGGTTAGGTATGCTTTTACTCCTTACCCCTCTACTATTCTCCTCTTACCTCCGCGTGTTTTGAATCTACTCTCTTACCTTCTTCTAGTCCAGGATTTCTCGTGGGTGGGTTTTCTGCCGTACCTTCAGGGTTTAGCTTCCTCTTTTGGCAACAGTGTTTCTATCTCCGGTCTTCATGCTATCCGAGGAATCCTTCATCTGTTGGACATCTCGTTGTTCCTTCTTTGTGCCTTCCGGTAGTTTCCGACGCGACGACATCATCTACGCCAGATCCGATGTAGAGCCTGCATCAGTCTTCTGTTCCCGAATCTCGCTTGTCGAGATCTTCAGTCTGATTCCAAGAGTTGGTTGCATAACGCTCCAATTCGTGTGCAGAGTAATGGTTTGGGTGCGCGATGGACTGATCACCATCCGACTACTCTTATCATTCGCTTTTGTATATTGAATAGGTGGATCCAGCAATTTTACTCCGTACACGGAAGCTAGAGGTGGGTTTATTTGTGGATACCTCTACCTTTGCCTTTTGTTCCCGGAGTGTTCTCTCGACAATCACGGACAAGGACCTCTTGTTAGTGGTGTCGCGGGGATCTACACGAAGCGAGAAGATTCAGATCGCCGACCTTCTTTCTGGTACCATGAGGCGGATCTCGAGGGCGAGATCTTAGTGGTGTCAAATTGTGGCGCCCCGCAAAACCACTACTAGAAAATCGCTGTGTTTTTGTGCATTGCATCATCATGACCGCATGCTCATGTCATCATGCCACATTGCATTTGAGCATCATCATGTCATCATGCATAAGTTCGTCAAAAACTATTTTCTAAATGCCTACCTTTGTTTTCTAAATGCCCCCTCTCTATTTTAAATGTAAAACCCCGGTCTCTTCCGGATCTATTATTTGTCAAAAACTATTTACCAAAAGAATATTTAAAACAAAATAAATAGATAAAAATATATTTTATAAAACCCAGGGGAGGCAGTCCAGCCCATAGGCAAGACCACCTACTACCCCGAACCCTAACCAGATCCCCTGGACCAAACCCTAGCCAAACCCTCCACTCCACCTTGCCGCCGCCACAGCGCACTCACCCGCGCGCTGACCTAGCCCCGTAACCCCACCTATTCCTGCTACCGACAACACCCACCACGGCCTCGCGAGTCGCGAGTCACCCGCGCGTCGCGCCAGCACCCCGCCTATGAGATCCCACCACCCATCGTGACCCCACCACGATCGATCCCTACCCTGCTCCTCTCGCAACCACATCCCCGCCTACCGCAGCGACCGACAGCCTCGAAAGCCACAGTACCCCACCTCTCGATCGGCGTGACATGATCCCCGCCCCCACCTGCCGTGACCCCGCTCCCTCTCCATCCTCGCGGGATCCCACATGAGACCTGGTCCTCGACCCCACTCCCCCGCGATTCTCGTCCCTTTCCTCTGCTCTCGACCGCTTCCCTCTTCCAACCCGCAGTGCCGCCACCGCTCTAGGGGTCATCCTCCTTCCGCGCGTGCCTGCCGCTGCGGGAACCCTGCACCGCCATCTTCCTCTAGCCCCCGCGTCGGCCACGCCGCCTCCCCGAGCTTCCCTCGCAGAGCTCCGCCTCCGCCCTGCTGCCGCCTGAACCGAGCACCGCCTCCTCCCCGAGCCTCTTCGTGTCTAAGGCTACACCCCTCCTCCAATGCTTCCATCGCGCCGCCCGAGCCCCCATCGGGCCACCTCGGTGCCGCCATGGGCGCCCTCGCCTTTGTCGCCCCGGCAGCAAGCACCGCTTCCCCGGCCAAAGCTCCTCTCGCTCGTCGTTCGTTGTTAGGCCCCACCGTCTGCATCGCGTCTGCCCGGCCCGGCCTGCTGTCGAGCTCGCCCTCTGCCCTGAGCATGGCCTCCTTTCTACCCTGTCGTCTGCAAGCCCCGCCGCCCTCGTCGCCTCGCGCCATCCTCTCCGCTTCCCCTCAACAAGCCGGCACCGCGCCTCCCTCTGCCTGGTGTCGTCGCCCTGATGCCTCGTGTCTGTGACCGTGACCCTGCAGCACGAGTGGTTCAACAGGCTCCCGCCACCGTGTATGGTGTTGTACCAAGCCGTGGTTGGTTCTGAAGATCGTCAGTGGCCCTATTTTTTCTGTCTCACTTTTCCGCGTTTGTGTTGTTGTAGGCATATGTGGTAACGCAGCCACATTCTTTCATGTCTTTGCCCGGTGCGTGTACCCGATGGCCTTAACGCAACATGTTCTGCGGACAAGTGTGTCGTCCTAGACCTTTGTTCCACCAAGCTCGCCGCCCTTGATGGCCGTTCCATGCCAATTTCTACTTCCGGTTCCACCAAGATCTACCAAAGCTTCGCAGTGGCACGAAACCTAAAGTCGCCGATGTACACTCTGAAGGGAACGAAGATGCCCGTACCTGGACGCTGAGATCTTCTTCTCAAAATTAAAGGTCAAACCCTAGAAACCACCGGCGCCTGGACCCGAGAGAACCACGCCGAGACCTCGAAGACTAAACCCCGGCATCGGCTTCGCGCTCTCCTTCCTGGGATCCGAAGACCGATCCCGCCGAACCCGAACCCCTCCGAACCCCCAAGATCTTCGATCTGAGATGTGTGACCCTCTTTTTTTCCGAGCCCTATTTTATAAAATATAACATATATCTTTTTTCATATTAAATGTCTCATGCTTGCATACATATTGTGTTTATTCGGGGGTATTCTATCGATTCATCTAATAAATAAATAGGGAGACTATATGCGGGCTATATTTTGTCTCATATCGCCTCCATTTAAATTTGCCTAGCGAACCGATGCCATGTTTTGCCGTGTTTAAACAACATTTAAATTGCGGGGTGGTTAAATAACTTGAACCATATAATTATTTGTCGGGACCCCGGTTCTGCTTAATATTGCCTAATTGCACCGCATCTGTGCCATGCCATGCATCATATCATAAGCATGCCAGATCTTCTGCCGTAGTATTAAATATTGCATCCGGTGTTTCTTCTAGTGTTTGCTTCTTCGTGGATTAGGCCGATGAGTTGATGCGAGTATCGATAAGTTCTTCGGTTATGATCCGTCGGCAGTGTTCCCCAGGCGAGCATCCCTTCCCCTTCTACCTATTTTGCATTTATAATCTTTATTTCCTCCTGTTGATCTATTGCTATCCGTGTCGCGATGCTTTAGTTTCCGAACCCCAGTTATATCCTGTGCATCCTCTATATTGCCTTGGACACCTCCTATTACCTGTGTTTGGTAGATAGTTGGCCTTGCGAGTCGTAGTTGCTTGCTCAGGTGCGATCTCATGTTGTGGAGTACCCCAGTTGTTGGTAAGCTGGCAGATGTTTATTGGTGGAGATGCTTATTGGTGGAGATGATCATGACTTCAAATACAACTATTAAAATGCTAGATATAACTAATGCAGAGGCATCAGTGGGCATTAGAGGTTATTTGGTTCTTCCACGCTCACTTGTGCCCCGTAGGACCCCGAGTACTTGCTACCTGTTCCTTGATTTTTTGCACTATCCACATCCGGGAGGCCGTGGACCCCCCTGAGCCAGAGCTTGATACATTTCTATTTCTTGGGGCCACAAAGTAGTTTGGGGCTTTATTACTATCATGTACTTATGCCATGTTTACTACTTTATTTAAGATTGTGCGTGGAGCACTTGTACTGTTTAGGATCGCGGAGTGTTTTCGCGGTATCGACAAGCCCATTCACACTTTTGGGTTCGCAGACGTTTACAACCATTGACGCAAACCCTGGGTCTGTTCCGGAGCCGGCCAACTTCGTTGCAGGTAGCTTAGTGGGGTGGCCCCCTGAAATATTTATGAATCCTGTGATCGCTTTGTCGTGAAAGCCTCGTTGGGTTTTGAGTTGGTTTTTCCGAGGTTGATCGAGTGTGTGTTGCTATTTGTGCACCCCTGCAGGGTAAAACTTTCTGAAAGCCGTGTCCGCGGTTATGGACGACTTGGAGCACAGTATTTCGATAATAGACAAGCATAACTAAAGTAGTGCTATAAATTTGACTTAATATCTGACTAGTAATCAGATGCAACTATAACGGAATGGATACTAAAAATGCCAACAACTGGTGGATCTGTGGTGACATGTGTCATACTATACCTGCCTAGTAAGTATTGCAACTCCAATGGAATGTGATAAAAGTGCCAACAATTGCTGGGTTTTGGTATTCCTCAGGACAATTATATCTGACTAGTAAGCACTGCAACTACCACTGAATGGTAATTAAAAACTACCCACTACTTATGCTATCAGAATGACTCATGCTATCTATAGCTGATTAGTAATTGCTGCAACTATAACGGAATGAGTAAAATTGCCAACTATGTGAGTTCCTTGGTCCGACTTCCTCGTTTGGTCTCGAGGGGGAAATACCAGGATGGGTTTGTTTGGTGTTAGCTTTAGGTTGGATCCGAATAGGTCTTTCTTACCCCTCTCTGATAACCGCCAGTTGTACCGAGTCTCTATAGGTGGTTTAGTGCCGCAGCGCTACCGCTTCAGTCCACCATACCTATGTAGGCGAGAGCCGCCGAATTCTAGCCTCGCCGTGTACTGGCCTCAGTACTGACGCTCCTCTTTTTGCTTTGCCCTTTGTCGGCACCCCTTTTGTTTTAGCAGGTTTGAGATCGACGTCGTTAGCAGGGTTACCCTTCCGGCTTGGCCTGGGCAGGGTTATGGACGCCATTGGTTATTCTTCAGGGCTCTTAGCCCCATTTGCATCTTGTCCATACTCGGACGCTGTATCGTTTCCGAAGTGATTTGGATCTTTGTAGTGTATATCTGTAATCTTGACTCTTGGAGTCGTGCTATATATATATCTGTTCTGTGGGTCCCATCGAGGACTGTTGTGTAATTGTATTGCTTCGTTTTCCACCCGCATGAAAGTGCCTGGTGGGCTTCCTTGAATTGTTTCTATGCGGGTTTGGCGGAGAGGGCTAAAACTTGCATAGGGCCGATTCGAGGGTGTTACACACGGCAACGACAACCGGTTCCATGGGGACCATCAAGCCGGATAGTAGAAGCCCCGCTACCATGCGAGGAAGGTCAATGCTGAAGGAAATATGCCCTGAGAGGCAATAGTAAAGTTGTTATTATGTATTCCTTGTATATGATAGATGTTTATTTTGCATGCTATAATTGTATTGATAGGAAACGTCAATACATGTGTGTTTAATAAACAAATAAAAGGTTCCTAGTTATGCCTCTCTTATAGACTAGCTCGTTGATTAACAAGATGATCAAAGTTTCCTGATCATGGACATTGGATGTTGTTAATAAGGAGGTCACAACATTTGTGAAATGATGTGATGAACATTCATCCGAAGTATAGCATTACGATCAAAGTCATTATGTTTATATTGCTATAACATCATATGAAGTAATCTTTATCCTTAGACCATGAGATCATGTTAACTGCTGACATCAGAAGAGTAACTTGATAACATCAAACGTCACACCGTAAAAGGGTGACTATAAAGGTGGGTTCAGATACTCCGAAGATGTCATGTTGAGGATCATGGATCAAGAGTGGAATTTGTCAATCCTGATGATGGATGGATATACTCTGGGCCCTCTCGGTGATATCACATTAAGATAGCTTGCAAGCAAGTGATGTGATCACTAGAATGTTATATCACGGGAATGAGAAAAGAGTGCATGTCAATAATGAGATCAAACTAGGTATTTGGATACCGATGATTGAATCTCGGACATGTAATATATCATGAGACAAAGGGATTAAATTACTAGCGTTAAAGGTTCTCACGATCACAGAAGTCATCGTTGAAAGTGCAGGAGTCAGTATGGATCTCTAGGTCCCGCTTCTGATTATTGATTTGAGAGGAGTCTTAATTATGTCTGCATTATTCACGAACCGTAGGGTGACACACTTAAGTGTTTCCAAACACCATTTTGGAGCACATATGTTTCAGACGAAAGAATTGCAAAGCGCTGGAATTATTTCGATGGAAACCGGAATTGTTTCGGGTGAAATTGCAGAAACAAGTTCTGCATGTGATATTGAAATGTTACAAGGGGTTTTATGTGAATGTTTGTTAATTAAAGTAATTAACAAAATTCTGAATAAAATAAATAAAAGAGTATTATTAAATGAGAGTTGCATTAAATTTGGTGGAAATTTAATGCATGCGAGTGGAGCTTCCACCACATGAATGAGGACGAGGTGGGGGCACCCCCCATGGGCGCCGGCCATGGGAGGGGAGGAGGCCCCCCCTCTCCTATAAAAGGCCCCCCTCTCCTCCCTCACAAAGCACATGTCCTTGTGAAGGATCTCTCTCCCCCTCTAGATATATTCCCCCATGGTCTCGGATTAGCAAGATACATGTTCCCGGTGGCATTGCGTCTAGAAGGAGTTGCTGCTTCCACTGATTCGCTGGAGCGAGGAGGTGGAGGTTGTTCGGTGGCCTGAACTTGTGTGCGAGGACGGATGCGCTACTGTTTTGCGGCGCTAGGACTTCCACACGATCTTGAGATCGGCAATCATACAACTACATCATCCACGAGTTCCAACTCGTTAACAAAATTATGTTGTCTTCGTGGGTAAGTTCTCTATGGATGTATATCCACCTGTTGCTTGTATCTAGTAGATAGATCTTGGCGTATAGTTCTCATCGTAGGATTTTTTGTTTTCTATGCAGCGAACCCAACAGTGGTATCAAAGCCTGATTTATGTGTAGGTGCTTTGCACGGGTAGTACATATATGTTTATATGTGGGCGATGATGATCATGTTATTGCTTCTTTCATGTATTTTGGATATTTGTGGCATAGTGGGATGAAGCGGCCCGGACTAACCTTACATGTCATCGACCACATGAGACCGGCTCCACGACTGACATGCAACTAGTTTTGCATAAGTGGCTGGCGGGTGTGTGTCTCTCCTACTATAGTCAATATCTGATTTACAACGAGTTGCTAATAACTTGGTTATCCTCGTTGTGGTTCCATGTTCGTAGGTAAGACAGGTTCTATCTCTGAAAGCCCTAAGCCACGTAAAACTTGCAATGGATAAATTAGAGGCGTCTAGTTTAGATCGTTGCTAGGCTAGTGTCTTGATATGGTAATGTTGTAAATAGATGTATGGTAGATACTCTTACAACACACTTAACATGTAAGTTCCATAGAACTTGGCCTTACACACAAAGGAATGATAAAGATCATACCACGATGCATATGATAAGAGATCAAATGCATGAACCATATCATCCCACTTTACACATTAGATGTTCGCATCTTATATTGCTAGTTTGGCGCTTTTAGTAGCATTATAAGATGATCCCTCATTTAAATATCAAGATAAAATGTGTTGTTCCTTAAGTATGCACCATTCTATGGATCGTGTTTCGAGACATCACGTGATGATCGGGTGTACTCGACTCTACGCTTTCATACAACTGGTGTAAGACAGTTTTACACACGCGAATACTAAGGTTCTTACTTGGCGAGCCTAGCGTGTATAGACATGGCCTCGGAACATGGACCGAAAGGTTAAGCATGAGTAATATAGTTATATGATGCCCATATAGATGCTCGCGGAAGCTACACTGACTCACGTGATGATCGGACTTGGTGTATTTGATTTGGTTCATGTAATCACCAAAAAGACACGAGGGATGTCGTTTTTGAGTGGGAGTTCATTAGTAATTTGGATTAGTTGAACTCAATCTACCATAAACTTAGTCTAAATAAACTTTACAAATTCTATTGTAGATGGCACCACCTGCTTTTAATTTCAATGTGTTCATGGAGAAAGAGAAACTTGCTGCGAATGGTAGCAACTTCACCAACTAGGCTATGAATTTGAGGATTCTCCTCACTTCTGCACAAAATAAATATGTGCTAGAGGCGCCGCTAGGCCCCCCACCAGCTCCTGATGCCCCTGACGAGGAAAAGAATGTCTATATAACTCGTCAGGAGGACCACAACTTAGTTCATTACGGCATACTGTATGGGCTAGAGCCAGAACTTCGAAAGCGTTTCGAAAATGGCAATGCTTTTGATACCATGGGAGAATTTAAAATGATTTTCGATACCCATGCTGGCGTATAGAGTTATAATGCTTCTGAAAAGTTCTTTAGCTGCATGATGGAGGAGAACAACTCTGTTAGTGAGCACATACTCAAAATGTCTAGGTATGCCGATAAGCTTGTGTCCTTGGGAATAACGATTCCCATTGACCTAGACATACATCGTGTTATCCAATCTCTACCACCTAGCTACAAGAGCTTCGTGATGAACTATAACATGCAGGGCATGAAGAAGTCTCTTCTCGAGCTTCTGTCAATCCTTAAAACTGCAGAAGTGGAGATTAGGAAAGAACATCAAGTGTTGATGATCAATAAGACCACCGGTTTCAAGAAAGACAAGAAAGGCAAGAAGAAGGGACAGAAGGGCGACAAATCTATTGCCACACCTGAGAACAAATCCCGATCTGGCCCTAAGTCTGATACCAAGTGCTACTATTGCAAGGGGACTGGCCATTCGAAGCGCAACTGCCCCAAGTATTTGGCAGACAAGAAGGTCGGCAAGGCAAACAAAGGTATATGTGATATACATGGTATTTATGTGTACTTGACTAGTACTCGCAGTAGCACCTGGGTATTTGATACATGATTGGTTGCTAATATATGTAACTCGATTCAGGGGCTGCGGAACAAGCGACAACTAGCAAGGGATGAGGTCACGATGCGGGTCGACAATGGATCAAGAGTTGATGTGATCGCCGTCGGAACGCTACCTCTCCATATGCCGTCGGGATTAGTGATAAATCTAAATAATTGTTATTTGGTGCCTGCACTGAGCATGAACATTGTATCCGGATCGTGTTTAATGCGAAGTGGTTATTCCTTTAAATCTGAAAATAATGGTTGTTCAATTTATATGAATGATATCTTTTATGGTCATGCACTTGTGATGAATGGTTTATTTCTGTTGGATCTCAATAGTAGTATTATGCATATTCATAATGTTGATGCTAAAAGGATTAAACTTGACAATGATATATCTGCATATATGTGGCACTGTCGTCTAGGTCATATTGGCGTTAAACGCATGAAGAAACTCCATTCTGATGGACTTTTGGAATCACTTGATTTTGAATCATTTGATACATGTGAGCCATTCCTTATGGGCAAGATGACTAGAACACCGTTTTCTGGTTCAATGGAACGGGCGAAAGATTTATTGGAAATCATACATACTGATGTATGTGTACCAATGAGTGTGTCGGCGCGAGGTGGATATCGTTATTTTGTTACTTCCACGGATGATTTGAGTAGATACGGGTATATCTATTTAATGAAACATAAGTCTGAAACCTTTGAAAAGTTCAAAGAATTTTAGAATGAAGTGGAAAATTATCGTAACAAAAGGATCAAATTTCTTCGGTCTGACTGTGGAGGAGAGTATCTTAGTTACGAGTTTAGCACACATATGAAAGACTGTGGAATAGTTTCACAACTCACGCCTGCCGGAACACCACAACATAATGGTGTGTTGGAACGTCGTAATCGTACTTTATTGGATATGGTTCGATCTATGATGTCTCTGAATGACTTGGCACTGTCATTTTGGGGTTATGCACTAGAAACCGCTGCAGTCACTTTAAATCGGGCACCATCTAAATCCGTTAAAATGACACCGTATGAATTATGGTTTGGAAACAAACCTAAGCTGTCATTTCTTAAAGTTTGGGGATGTGATGTTTATGTGAAGAATCTTCAGCTGGATAAACTCGAACCCAAAGCAGAAAAATGCGTCTTCATAGGATACCCTAAAGAAACGATTGGGTATACCTTCTATCACAAATCCGAGGGCAAGGTTTTTGTTGCCAAGAATGGATCCTTTCTTTAAAAGGAGTTTCTCATGAAAGGTGTGAGTAGTCGGAAGGTAGAACTCGAAGAGGTTATTGAACCTTCTCTTCATGAAATTGCGAGTGGTGTGGCACCGGAAATTGTTTCGAAGTTGACTTCACCTGATGAAGAGAGAGCTAATGATAATGGTCATGAAACTCCGAAAGAGGACACTTCCGAACCTCGCAGGTCAAGCAGGACACGTGCAGCTCCTGAACTGTACAACAATCCTGTTATAAATTTCATGATTGATGAAATAGATGACCCTGCGACGTATGAAGAAGCAATGATGAACCTGGATTCCAACAAATGGCTAGAAGCCATGAAATCCGAGATTGAATCCATGTACGAAAACCAGGTTTGGACCTTGGTGGACTTACCTCACGATCGAAAGGCCGTTGAGAATAAATGGATTTTCAAAAGAAAAACTGATGATGATGGTAATGTGACCATCCATAAAGCTTGACTTGTCGCAAAGGGGTTTCGACAAATTCAAGGAGTTGACTACGATGAGACATTCTATCCTGTAGCGATGCTAAAGCCGGTTAGGATTATGTTAGCAGCATATTTTGATTATGAAATATGGTAGATGGATGTCAAAACTGCATTCCTTAATGGTAATATTGAAGAAGAGTTGTATATGACACAACCTAAGGGTTTTGTCGATCCTAAGGATGCTAATAAGGTATGCAAGCTCCAGCGATCCATCTATGGACTGAAGTAAGCATCCCGGAGTTGGAATCTCTGCTTTGATGAGGTGATCAAAGAGTTTGGATTTGTCCAAACTTATGGAGAGGCTTGTATTTACAAGAAAGTGAGTGGGAGCAATGTGGAATTTCTGATATTATATGTGGATGACATATTATTGATTAGAAATTATATAGATCTTTTAAACAGTGTTAAAAGTTATCTAAAAAGCAAATTTTCGATGAAGGACCTTGGTGAAGCTTCATATATATTAGGCATTAAAATCCATAGAGATAGATCAAGGAGCCTAATTGGGCTATCACAAAGTACATACCTTGATAAGATATTAAAGAAGTTTAATATGGACGGAAGTAAGAAGGGGTTCTTACCTATGTTGCAAGGCAAGACATTGAGTAAGACTCAAAGTCTGGCTACGGTGGAAGAAAGAGAGATAATGTATAAGATCCCCTATGCCTCAGCCATAGGCTCTATAATGTACGCCATGCTATGTACAAGACCGTATGTGGCACATGCTATTAGTTTGATTAGTAGGTACCAATCTGATCTAGGTTCGGAACACTGGATAGCGGTCAAGAATATTGTTAAGTACTTCGGAAGAACTAAGGATATGTTTCTTGTATACGGAGGTGAAGAAGAGCAAGTCGGTAAGTGTTATGTCGATGCTACCTTTGACACCGATCCGGATGACTCTAAGTCTCAATCTGGATATGTATTTCTCTTTAACGGAGCAGCAGTTAGTTGGAGGAGTTCCAAACAACCTATGGTGGCTAGATCAACAACGAAGGCGGAATATGTTTCTGCTTCAGAAGCGGCACAGGAAGCGGTTTGGATGAAGGAGTTCATAATGGAACTAGGTGTGGTTCCTAGTGCATTGGACCCAATGGTGATCTATTGTGATAACAATGGAGCCATACCCAACGCTAAGGAACCAAGGTCTCACAAGACTTCCAAGCATATTAAGCGCCGATTTCACTCCATCCGAGAGCATGTCAAGGATGGAGATATAAATATTTGTAGAGTACACACGGACCTAAATGTAGCAGATCCTTTGACTAAAGTTCTCCCCAGGGAAAAACATGATCAACACCAGAACTCCATGGGTGTTAGATTTATCACTATGTGAACTATATTATTGTCTCTAGTGCAAGTGGGAGACTGAAGGAAATATGCCCTGAGAGGCAATAATAAAGTTGTTATTATGTATTCCTTGTATATGATAGATGTTTATTTTGCATGCTATAATTGTATTCATAGGAAACTTTAATACATGTGTGTTTAATAAACAAATAAAAAGTTCCTAGTTATGCCTCTCTTATAGACTAACTCGTTGATTAACAAGATGATCAAAGTTTCCTGATCATGGACATTGGATGTTGTTAATAACGAGGTCACAACGTTTGTGAAATGATGTGATTAACATTCATCCAAAGTATAGCATTACGATCAAAGTTATTATGTTTATATTGCTATAACATCATACGAATTAATCTTTATCCTTAGACCATGAGATCATGTTAATTGCTGACATCAGAAGAGTAACTTGATAAAATCAAACGTCACACCGTAAAAGGGTGATTATAAAGGTGGGTTCAGATACTCCGAAGATGTCATGTTGAGGCTCATGGATCAAGAGTGGAATTTTTCAATCCCGATGATGGATAGATATACTTTGGGCCCTCTCGGTGATATCACATTAAGATAGCTTGCAAGCAAGTGATGTGATCACTAGAATGTTATATCACGGGAACGAGAAAAGAGTGCATGTCGGTAACGAGATCAAACTAGGTATTTGGATACCGATGATCGAATCTCAGGCATGTAATATATCATGAGACAAATGGATTAAATTACTAGCGTTAAAGGTTCTCACGATCACATAAATCATCGTTGAATGTGTAGGAGTCAGTATGGATCTCCAGGTCCCGCTTCTGATTATTGATTTGAGAGGAGTCTCAATTATGTCTGCATTATTCGCGAACCGTAGGGTGACACACTTAAGGGTTGCCAAACACCATTTTGGAGCACATATGTTTCAGACAAAAGAATTGCAAAGCGCTGGAATTATTTCGATGGAAACCAGAATTGTTTCGGGTGAAATTGCAGAAACTGGTTCTGTATGTGATATTGAAATGTTACAAGGGGTTTTATGTGAATGTTTGTTAATTAAAGTAATTAACAAAATTCCGAATAAAATAAATAAAAGAGTTTTATTAAATGAGAGTTGCATTAAATTTGGTGGAAATTTAATGCATGTGAGTGGAACTTTGGTTGGAGGCTAAATTGATGTGAGTGGAGCTTCCACCACATGAATGAGGAAGAGGTTGGGGGCACCCCCATGGGCACCGGCCATGGGAGGGGAGGAGCCCCCCTCTCCTATAAAAGGCGTCCCTCTCCTCCCTCACAAAGCACACCTCCTCGTGAAGGATCTCTCTCCCCCTTTAGATATATTCTCCCATGGTCTCGGATTAGCGAGATATATGTTCCCGGTGGCATTGCGTCTGGCAGGAGTTGCTGCTTCCGCTGTTTCGCTGGAGCGAGGAGGTGGAGGTTGTTCGGTGGCCTGAATGTGTGCGAGGACGGATGCGCTGCTGATTTGCGGCGCTAGGACTTCCACACGATCTTGAGATCGACAAGCGTATGACTACATCATCCACGAGTTCCAACTCCTTAACAAAACTCTGTTGTCTTCGAGGGTAAGTTCTATACGGATGTATATCCACCCGTTGCTTGTATCTAGTAGATAGATCTTGGCGTATAGTTCTCATCGTAGGAAAAAAATTTGTTTTCTATGCTGCAAACCCCAACAAACGCTATGGAGGGCGCACATGATGCGTCGGCTGGCGATGCAAGGAGGCAGAAGCCGCGGTTCACCTTCGAACAAATGTTCGACGGCCCGTGCAAGTGGCACAGCGGACCCTTCAAACCGGCTACTCATACTACCGGAACTGCAGCTGGACCTGCCAAATGAAAGACCAAGGAGGCCTACCCCGTCCACCACCTCCCCCTCCTGGCGGACCACCACCACCGGCTAGGGGAGACGGCAACGACGGCAACAACGGAAACAACAACAACAGCTACCCTGAGCCGCACGCCGCCTACCACATCTTTGAAACCAAGCCAGACGACAAGCACGGCCGCAAGTAGCGCTCCAAGGAGGTCAACACCATCGTCTCCCTCATCCCCCAGTACCTGAACTGGTTGGAGACCCCCATCACCTAGAGCCGGGAGGATCAGCCAGATCGCCTCCCAAATCCCGAGGGCTACACCATGGTGCTAGACCCCCTCATCGTCTCCAATGAGCACACCTGCCGCTTTTCACGCGTCCTCATCAACGAGGGCATCAGCCTCAACCAGCTCTATCGGTCCTCCCTGGAGAAGCTTGGCATCCGCGAGTGCGACCTGTGCCCGACTACCATGGCATACTACTGGGGCCGACTTGCGCTCCGCTGGGTAAAATTCGGTTGGATGTCATCTTCGAAACCGAGGAGAACTTCTGGTGCGAGCCGGTATTGTTCGAGGTGGTGAACCTGACAAGCTACTACCACACTCTCCTCGGGCGTCCTGCCCTCGCCAAGTTCATGGACATCCCCCACTACGCCTGCCTCAAGATGAAGATGCTGGGGCCTAATGGCGTGATTACCATTGCCGGCTGCTTCAGGCGGTCCATGGAGTGCGCGTCGGCCGGATCCAAGCTGGCTGAAGCCCTCATCATAGCTGAGGAGAAGCGCCAGATCATGCGCAATGTTGCTCTGGCTCAGCAGGAAGTGTCGGCTAACGGGAAGCCAACTGGTGACATGGCTTTCCAGCCGGCAAAGTAGACGAAGAAGATCCTTCTCGACCCCACCGACCCGACCAAGTTCGTCATCATCGGTGCTAGCTTGGACAACAAATAGGAAGGCATGCTCGTCGACTTCCTCTATGAGAATCAGGACATCTTCGCATGGTCACCCAAGGACATGCCAGGTGTTCCAAGGGAGTTCGCCGAGCACTCACTCCATGTGCGGCTGGATGCCAAGATGGTCAAGCAACCCCTCCGCCGCTTCGCAGAGGAGAAGATAAAGATCATTGGCGATGAGATCACCCGGCTCCTCGCAACCAGATTCATCATGGAAGTGTACCACCCGGACTGGCTGGCCAACCTAGTCCTGGTGTTGAATAAAAACAAGACCTGGCGCATGTGTATCGACTACACCAGCCTGAACAAGGCATGCCCAAAAGACCCCTTCGCTTTGCCCCGTATCGATCAAGTTATCGATTCCACGGCCGGCTGCGACTTGTTATTCTTCTTGGATTGTTATTCTGGTTACAATCAGATCCGATTGAACCCGACTAACCAGATTAAGACATCATTTATCACCCCATACAGGGCCTTCTGTTACGTAACCATACCTTTCGGTCTGAAAATGCAGGCTCTACTTAGCAGCGCTGTATGCAGAAATGCTTGCACTCATAGATCAGCCAAAACATGCATGCTTATGTGGACGACATCGTCATCAAGATGAAGGAGAAGCACACCCTCCTTGAGGACTTGGGGGAAACGTTCGGCAACCTCCACCAGTACTAGATGAAGCTGAACCCGGAGAAGTGCATCTTCAGCGTCCCATCCGGCCAGCTACTCGGTTTTCTCGTTTCGCAATGAGGGATCGAGGCAAACCTAGAGAATATTGCAGCCATCGATAGGATGCAGCCGCCAAAGAGCTTGCTCGGAGTCTAGAAGTTCACCGGATGCCTAGCCTCCCTTAGTCGTTTCGTCAGCCGGCTAAGGGAGAAGGCACTCCCACTGTACCAGCTGATGAAGAAGACGAACAAGTTATACTGGACCTTGCAAGTTGATGCTGCCTTCCACGACCTCAAGTGCATGCTATCCACAACAGCGGTTCTAGCCACGCTAGCTAGCAAGGAGCCGATTTTGCTCTATATAGCAGCCATCATCCGGGTCGTCGGTGTCGTTTTGGTGGTGGAGTACCCTGAGGAAGGCAAGGCTTAGCCAGTGTAGAGGCCCGTCTACTACCTCAGCGAGGTCCACTCCCTCTCCAAGAAGAACTACCCCCACTACCAGAAGATGTGCTACAGCGTGTACCTGGCATGCAAGAAGCTCAAGCACTACTTCCAGGAGCATCCGATTAAGGTGGTGTGCACCGCACCCCTTTCAAAGATCATCGGCAACAAGGACGCCACCGGCCAAGTCGCCAAGTGGGCAATCGACCTCGCCGCCTACTCCATCTAGTACTAGCCAAGGCTCACGATCAAGTTGCAGGCTCTAGCGGACTTCCTGGTTGACTAGGCCGAATCCCAGTACCTACCGCCGGTTCCTGACTCGGACCACTGGAAGATGCACTTCGACAGCTCAAAGATGCTCGGGGGCTTGGGAGCCAGCATCGTCCTCACCTTGCCCAAGGGAGACCGGCTAGAGTACATTCTCCAGATCCACTTCAAGGCCTCCAACAACATCGCCGAGTACGAGGCACTGGTGCATGGCCTCTAGCTGGCCAGGGAGATCAGCATCAACCGGATCCTTTGCTTCGGCGATTTGGATCTGGTGGTGCAATAAGTATCCAGAGAATGGGATGCCCGCAATGCGAACATGGCCCTCTACTGCTTCCACGTGCAGAGCTTAGCGCTTGTTTCGACGGATGTGAGTTCCATCACATCCCTTGCACAAACAACAAGGCAGCCGACTCGCTCGCCCGAATTGGATCCACCAAGCAGGCGATACTGCCGGGAGTCTCCTTGGAGCATCTGTGCAAGCCTTCCATCACCTCGTCTCCTGAGTCGGACTCCATCATCTGGGCCAAGCGCGGGGGCTGATGGCTCGGCGGACCCAGAACCCTCAGAACCGGCAAAGAAGAGGGCCCGCACTGGCTCTGGCACATCCGCACCCTCCGGCTCAAAAGACCCGGGGGCTGCCGACTTGTTAAACTACTCGGGGGCTGCCGTCCCAGGTACCCCGCCCGGACGACCCCCTGACATCCCTTAGCCAGAGCACGAGAGCGTCCTTGCCATCCGGGAGATACCATCCTAGGTGCAACCTTTCATGAACTACATCGCCAATGGGGAGCTTCTAGATGATGAAGTGGAGGCCAGTAAATAGTTTGTAGATTGTATGTAAAAGAAAGGATCGGGGTCCATAGTTCACTAGAGGTGGCTCTCCTTAAGATAGATAACATGTTGGGTGAACAAACTACAGCGGGGCAATTGACAAACATCGAGAAAGCTACAAGCATATACTACTCATCTTGACTCCTTTGAGATTCGATTAGGCATTACAACATTATACATAGACCGCCATCCAACTGCATCTATGACTAATAATCCACCTTCAGGTAATCATCCGAACCCCCTCCAGTATTAAGTTACAAGCAACGGATAATTGCATTACGAATTGCATGTAAAGTAAACAATACGATTGTTCTATGAACAAAGGATTGTTGTTTTCTCCCTAGTAGCAATAGCACATCTAGTACCTTATAGATTTCTGTCACTTCCCCAGATTACCAGAGGCATCAACCCACTATCGAGCATAAATACTAACTCTTGGAGTTGCTAGCATCTACTTGTCCAAGATAGCTACTAACAACGGAAAGCATGCAAGATCACAAATAACAAAGACATGATAGAATCAATAATCAATCTGAAATAGCATCTCAATATCCATCAGATCCCTGCAAACACAACATGCAGAATTACAAATAGATGATCTTGATCATGATGGGAGCTCACAAGATCTAAACATGATAGCACAAAGGAGGAGAACCAGCCATCTAGCTACTACATGGACCCATAGTCCAGAGATGAACTACTCACGCATCACACCGGAGGCTTGCATGATGATGAAGAAGGCCTCCGGGATGAATTCCCCTCTTCGGCAGGGTGCCGGGAAGAGCTTCAGATCCTTCCCAATCTAGGGATGGAGATGATGACGGCTACAAACTCTTTCGTGGAATTTTGATCGGGTGCTTAGGGTTTCCGTATGAGGGGCAATATATAGGCAGAAGGAGAGGCCGAGGGGGTGCCTGGGGCGGCTAGACCACCCCCTAGCACAGGCCAGGCCTGGCCGCGTGGCCAGGTGGTGTGGCCAGGCCCCAGCCCCTCTCCGTCTCGTATTCTGGCTCCAAGTGTCCCCCGGTAAAATAATAACTTTGGCTTTTGTCCCGTCCAATTCCGAGAATATTCATTTTCTGACTTCTTGGAACCAAAAACAGCAGAAAATAGGCAACTGGCACTATGGCTCTTGTTAATAGGTTAGTCCAAGAAATCATATGAAAAGTACTCTAAAGTGTGGACAAAACACAAGAAGGTAGATAAAACCAAGCATGGAACATCAAAAATTATAGATACATTTGCAATGTATCAACATCCCCAAGCTTAACTCCTGCTCGTCCTCGAGTAGGTAAGTGATAAAAAGAAAGAATAATTTTTGAGGTGACATGCACCATCATAAACTTGATCAAAGTATTTGTAAAACATTCAAAGCTGGGATCATAGTACTTTAATCATAACATGAAAGACAAAGTTCTAGCAATAAGACAAAGAAACTATGTTGCAACATGAAAAGGCACAAACAAAAGATTCATGAATAACAATGCTTTGCAAGACGTTTGTTTGTTTCACATAAAGAAAACATAGCATAGTAGCATTCAGCTTGTCCCTCATAGAATAGCAAATATAAATGCATAGGACACCTTCAAAGTTCATAAGAGTGACTAGATACAAATAGTTTAAAACACGCAATATCAAGTTATGCATTGATGACCCACAAGTATAGGGGTGTATCGCAGTATTTTCGAGGGAAGTGAAACCCAATTTATTGATTCGACAAAAGGGGAGCCAAACAATACTTGTCAGTCTTAACAACTGAGTTGTCAATTCAGCTGCACCTGGAAACAATCTTGCTCACAGCAGTTTATCAGTAGCAACAGTTTTGTAGTAGGAATAGTAAAGTAACAGCAGTAGCAAAACAAAGACAGTAGTAACAAAAGAAGTAAACAATGGGATTCGAGTGTGGTAGGCATAGGGATGGATGGACGGGCGTTGCATGGACAAGACAATTCACATAGCAAACAGAACATAGGGCAATTGCAGATAAATAAGATAAAGCATCTAAGTACTAGACAATCATAGGCATGTGTTCCATATATAGTCATACGTGCTCGCAATGAGAACTTGCACAACATCTTTTGTCCTGCCAGCCCGTTTGCAGCAGGGCCTCTAGGGAACTACTGGCAATTAAGGTACTCCTTTTAATAGAGCACCGGAGCAAAGCATTAACACTCCGTGAACACATGTGATCCTCACATCAAAGCCTTTCCCTTCCGGTTATCCCGATTTCTGTCACTTTGGAGCCATAGGTTCCGGACAACAACGTGTGTATACAACTTGTAGATAAGACCCAAAACAATACTATCATAATGAATCAATAATAAGTTCAGATCTGAAATCATGGCACTCGGGCCCTAGTGACAAGCATTAAGCACAACAAGTCGCAACAAAGTCATAAAGCACTAATAAAAGATACTAGGCACCATGCCCTAACAATCTGATGCCATTACATGAACGATCTCATCCAATCCCTACCATCCCCATAGCCTATAGTGGGGGATTACTCACTCATAGATGGGGGAAACATGGATGGTCGATGGAGAAGCGATGGTGATGATGATGGCGATGATCTCCTCCAATTCCCTGTCCCGGCAGGGTGCCAGAACGGAGTTTCTGGTGCTGTTTCATGGAATCTGATGGTGGCGGCGGAGCGGAACTCCTTCTGGAAAAACGTCGAACCCCCCGAAGTTTTTAGGTCAGAAGGCTCCTTATAGGCGAAGAGAGACTGAGGGGGTGCCTGGGGGGCCCACACCACCCCCTGGCGCTGCCTGGCCTAGCCCGCGCCACCAGGTGGTGTGGCCACCCCAAGGCTCCTCTCCGTCTTGTATTCTGGCTCCTGGAGTCTTCGGGTGAAATAGGATTTTTGGCATATTTTCCGGGATTTTTCCTGATAGTTGATTTTCTGCACAAAAAGTAGACACCAAGGCAATTCTGCTGAAAACAGCGTCAGTTCGCATTAGTTGCATCCAAATCACACAAGTATAGAGGAGAAACAATAGCAAAAGTGTTCGAGAAAGTAGATACGTTTTGGACGTATCAACTCCCCCCAAGCTTAGCTTATTGCTTGTCCTCAAGCAATTCAGTTGAAAACTGAGTGCGATAAAAGAACTTTCACGAACACATTTGCTTCATATGATGTAAATATTCTCAACAATATGATCAACTACTTAGACAATTTATAATAAAGAGTATGCAACTGAGTCTACTTAATAGTCATTGCAAGCTATTAAAAGATTCCAACTCAAGAATAATAAGTAGCATGAAGCACGAACATAAGCAACATTACAATGCTCATAGAAAGGTATGATAGAGTGGTATCTCGCTTGCCTTTGATCTAGGCACCTCTGAAGTTCAAGTGACGACTAGAAGTAAAGATATCAAAGATACAAGCATCAAAGTCATAACACAAATAATCAAGTAATGGAACAAACACAAAGAATGACAACTATGCTCTCAAGATGGTGCTCAAAGAATAAGTGGAGACTCAACAAGTAGAAGAAAAGGTTTTGAATAATTTGAAAGGCTTCCAAATGCTGAAAGTATGGTACTCATTAGCTCTGAGCTCTCATTGCCCCTATCATAAGCATCTTTAATGTGGTTAAGGTGAAAGTGACACAACTAAGAGGATATGCTTGACAAGTTATAAATTGAAGTCTCGTGCCCCTTACTTATGAAGACCGATCCTCATGCTACTCAACTTCAGTCACAAGTAAGCTCTTGTCATTGTAAGTATATACGTATCATAGAGAACCGCCAGCGGGGTACCCCTTGCACATGACACGGGAGCTATCCCATAATCAAAATACAAGGCAAGCAGACAATGAGCATCTCGGCGATCTTTTTATTTACTATGTGCATAGATTTTTATTGAGGATGCTTCATAGAATGCTCATTATGGTTATGCTGCAAGTTTCCACCATGATTAGGCATGGCTTAGGCTAGCGGCCCAGGAGTTTCTCTAACATACATACAAACTCCATGATCTTACAAGTTCCACTTTTATTTCACACCGCCGGGATCTAAGCAAAAGAACATGATATCAACTAGGTACAAAATACCTATGAAGTGTTGAAAGCGGTCCCCATGATACATGGTTCTGCTAACTTCAACTCATAAAGCGCAAGCATATGCACAACAAAGAAGGACGCAATGGTTCAGGTTTATTGAGAGCAAGAAATTAAAGTGTGCCATCAAGTTCATGAGAGCTTTACTAACTAACTTTCTCATAACTAGCAAACATTTTATTCGGAAGAAAACAAGGCATATTGAATATGCACGGAGGTAGCAAATGATGCTAATGGGTAGGTATGGTGGACACTTTGGAAATATTTGGTTTAGGGAGTTGGGAACTTGAGTAAAACATACTTGGTGAAAGTGAAGGCTAGCAATAGTAAGGGAGCGATAAACGAGAGAGCGATAGCTGTCATTATCATGCTTGCAACAAAACAAAACTACTCATGGCATGAAAGTGATTCAAGATCCTCAAGGCTCAACTGATTATTACAGTCATGTGCATGCGTGAGCATGTGCCAAGTCAATCAATTGAAACAATCAGAGTAGGATACCACGGAGTCATACCAATTTATGAATAGAGTAATGCAAGCAAACATTCATAAGACATGCTACAAACTATTAGAGAGCTGGACCTAATCATAAGAAAGCAAGAACTACTAAGCATCCAAAGAAAACATACACTCTACATGGACGGACTAAGCATGCCCACAATAATGAGTATATGTACAAAAATGAAAACAAATAGAGTTCGTTACCAGCCTCTTACCACGCCTCAAGTTGTCATTAATCCTCATTATTGCTCTTCACTTGTGTGGCTTGAATAATAATATGAAACCAATAATCCACTGAGAACTGCCGAACCATGTAGCCAACTCGCAAAAACCAAAGAAGAACGACAAATATTTTTGGTGTTTTCGATTTTTAAACAAGAACCAAAAGAGAAAAACAAGCAAAGAAAAATCTTTTTGGGTTTTTCAAATAGTTCAAACAAAGCAAAAAGGGAAAAGCAAACCAAGGCAAAAAGAAGAAGCAAACCAAAGAGAAACAACAGAAATATTTTTGGTCTTTTTGTGTTTTTAGAAAGCAAAAGCAAAGAAGAACAAAAACTAAAAATAGAACGAAAACACGAATATACAAAGTACCGACGCAACATGATATGGAGATGAGTGCGGTGTCGGCGTCCCTACCCCCAAGCTTAGGCTTTTGGCCTAAGTGGGTATCAGCCCATGTATGAATAGGGGTTCCAACCGGGCGGATCTTGGTAAGAATGGTCGTAGCTGGGCCCGTGAGAAGAAGAAGAGGCTCCCCAATCATAAGTGTGTTGCTGATATGAAGACTCTCCCTCATTCGAGGGCTGGCCCGAATCATCCGTAACCTCTCTTCTAGTGTCCTGCTCCTATTGGGAGAGCTCTCCCAAGTACGTGTCAAGCTCCTCCTCAGTGAGGGACCATCCTTCCCTGTTATCAAGGTTAAACAAAAACAGGTGCAGGCAAAAGAACAACACGCTCGGACTTGCTCTTCCTCCAACCAGCTTTGAGAAAGGTTATTTCATAAGATAACTCACTCAAACTAGCCCACGAGGAAATAAATTTATGCTGTATCATGGAATTGAAATCAAGCCTCTCTATGGGAAACTGTAGGTCTAAATGATGAGGCACTAAACCATGCAATGCTAATAAACGAGAAGCGATGAGGCCTCCACAAATTCCACCTTTCTCACGGTTAGCAGCAAAACAGAAAGCTATCAAAGCACCCAAGTTTTAAGACCTATCTCGTCTAAGAGCAGCAGAGATAAATGCTAGATCAAACGAACATAAATTATTGGCAGTTTTCCTAGCAAGAACACACTTGGCAATAAAGTAGGCAAAGTAGCGAATGGAGGGAAGATGAATGTTACGGATTTTTCCATTCTCCTTCGAGAAGCTACTCCCTTGACAAATTTCTACGTATAAATCCATGAGTGGTTCCGGTCTCTCATTAATCTTCTTACATGATCCCCATTGAGGTACCTTAATAGATGCACAAAAATCATCAAGAGAAAGATTTACAACAATATTGTAAATTTTGTAATGGACCATGGGGTTAGGAAAAGAGTGACTAAATTTGAAATCCTGCACCACCAACATGGTTAGCTTCACAAATTTACAAGGTTCATCTTCCAAAAAGTGCTCTAACCCTGCATTAGAAACCAAAGTGTGGAAATCTTGTAGAATTCCTGCAGCTCTCATGAACTCAGAGCATGGATAAATGGAGGGAAAAACTTCCTCCTCCTGGTGGACCTTCATGACATCAGGCACCCAAAGCTCATGTTGATTTAGGTGGTGTTCACTCATCTTTTGTTCTGAAATTTAAACACCTATTAAACAAGTGATTGCAAAGTAAATATAATGAAGGATTCTACTCATAGGGACTTGCAAGAGGCCTAAACATGCATCAAAACTATATCACTAAGCACCAAACAAGCTTACAAGCTCTCATAACCAGTCACCTACAGCAGCAAAATACTCAACATACAATCCACTAAACACAAATCTACTTGGATAAGGGGAGGAGTCACATACCAAGGAACAATAGCTCTAAATTTCAGCAAGAAAGATGGGCTGAGCAAAGAGATCGAAGAAATCGAGAGCAAGCACAGAGAGAACGCGATTTTGAGATATGAACTGGAGCTTACTCGGGAGAGAGAAGAAAGTGGCAGGAGAGAGAGGTAGTGGGGGGCCAGGGATGGCCCACACCAGGGCATGGCGCCACCCAGGGCTGGCCACGCCACCACATGGTGTGCCTGCCTGGTGGGCCCCCCTGGTACCTACCAGGTACTCCTCTGCCCCTTTTTTCACGTAAAAATTTAATATGAATTTTCTAGAATTTTTCGAGACACTTTATTTTTGGGCATTTTTCAGAAATAGAAGAATGATTTTTCTGACAGACAGATTTTTTTCTTTTTGGAAACATGATGCAAGGAAAAAACAAGGCTAGAACTACAGAAGTTCTAGCATGCAAGCAACTAACAACAAAAAGGAAAACTAAGCGAAAGCAAAAACTAAAAATGCAAAGGATAGAAATAAACGGGGATAATCATAATGAAAACATTGTTTTGTTCAATGGAATCCTTTTGTTAGCAAGGTTGATCAAGTCTTGCTACCAAAACAATTGCATATGAGACAAAACTTTGTAATCAACCAATGATTATGTTACCTTAACCTTGATAGCAATGGTCCCAATCATAATAGTTTCAAATTTTTCTCTTGGTATGGGACAATATATTTCTCCAACTTGAATGCCTTCAACATGTTCAATTGAATTCAAGCCATAAGTACTTTCAATCTTCTTGGGGAAATAGACAGTATGTTCCTTGTCATTAACATTGAAGGTCACCTTTCCTTGATTACAATTAATAACAGCTCCTGAAGTATTAAGAAAAGGTCTCCCAAGAATAATAGACATATTATCATCTTCAGGCATTTCAAACACAACAAAATTAGTTAATATCAAGCAATTGTGAGCCACCTGAACAGGTACATCCTCACATATACCCACAGGAATAGTGGTAGACTTATCATCCATTTGCAAAGATATATCCATTGGTATCAATTTTTCTAGTTGAAGCCTCTTATAGAGAGAGAAAGGCATAACACTAACTCCAGCTCCCAAATCACACAAAGCGGTTCTAACATAACTGTTCTTAATAGAGCAAGGGATAGTTGGAATCCCTGGGTCTCCAAGTTTCTTAGGAACCTTACCATTGAAAGAATAATTACCAAGCAAAGTGGAAATTTCTTCATTAGGGATCTTCCTTTTATTCGAGACAATGTCCTTCATATACTTTGAGTAAGGAGGCAATTTAATAGCATCAGTCAAAGGAATTTGCAAGAATAAAGGCTTCATCCACTCAAAAAACTTATTATAGTGTTCATCTTCCTTTGCCTTGTGTTTCTTATCAGGGAAAGGCATAGGTTTTTGGACCCAAGGTTCTCTTTCACTACCATGTTTCTTAGCAACAAAATCTTCTTTGGTGTATTTAGTAGTCTTAGTGTGGTTTTCAGGTTCTTCTTCAACTTTTTCTTCATTGGGAACTTCATTTTCTTCATTACCACTTTCAGTTTCAGCATCAGAGATAGATATACTATTAGGATCTATAGCAGGTTCAGAGGGTTCTACAACAGTTTTATGTTTCTTTTTCCTTTTATTACGAGTAGAACCACTATTTTCAGCTTGTTGAGAATCCTGCTCAATTCTTTTGGGATGCCCCTCAGGATATAGAGGATCCTGGGTAGCAACTCCACTTCTAGTTCTAATTTCATAAGCATGTTTTTCTTTAGCAGCATTAACTACCAAGTTGTTTTGCACTTTAACGAGTTGATCTAATTGAGTTTGAACCATTTGAAAGTGTTTAACAATCATTTTAACATCATTAGAGGTTCTTTCCACAATATCTTTCAACTCAACAATAGCTCTAGTGTTTTCCATTAGATGATTTTGCACCCTTTTATTAAAGTTATCTTGCTTAACAATAAAGATATCAAATTCTTCTAAGCATTGATCAGGAGGTTACAAGTAAGGGATATCACCTTCATCAAAGTGTTGGAGGGAGTGTACCTCAATAGTGGATGAGTAGGGAATAGGCTTACATAATTCTTCTATAGGAGGTAAATTCTTGACATCTACAGCTTTAATTCCCTTCTCCTTAAGACATTTCTTAGCTTCCTTCATCACTTCATCATTTAATTCAATAACTCCCCTCTTCTTTGATGTTGGAGTAAGAACAGGAATAGATGGTTCAGGTACAATTACTTCAGGTATAGCTTGTTTAGGAGGAGTCCAATCTTCATAATTCTTGCTTATTTTAGCCATTAATTCCTCAGCTTCCTTTGGAGTCCTATTCCTGAAAACACAATTAGCACAACTATCTAGGTATGTCCTAGATTCCTCGGTTAGTCCATTATAAAATATATCAAGTAGTTCATTCTTAGGTAATGGACTTCCAGCCTATGCATGAATCAAAGCACAAAACCTTGCCCAAGATTCGGGCAATACCTCTTTCGCTCCCTGTTTAAAATCAAAAAGTTCCTGCAAAATAGCATGTCTAGCACTATGAGGAAAATATTTCTGCAGGAAAGTACTAATCAAGCACTCAGGGCTATCAATGGATCCAGGAGGTAAATTACTAAACCAAGTTTTAGCTTCTCCTTTCAGTGAAAAAGGGAAAATCTTAGCAACAAAATAAGTACGCATTTTAATATCATCAGAAAACAAGCCACTCATGGTAGAAAGTTCATTCATATGTGTTACCGCACTTTCATTCTTAGTCCCGTAAAAAGGTTCTTTCTCGACAATAGCTATGTAAGATAGATCGAGAGAGAAATCATAATCTTCATCTATAATATTTATGGGAGAAGCAGCAAACTTAGCATCAAGGGATAATTTCGGTCTAATAGTACGCCTCTCAAGGAGACTCTTAGCAGCGCTCCTATCATGGGTGTTCCTACATTCTTCAATAAACTCATCAGTCATCTCAACATAATCTTCTTCAGCATCATAACTCTTACTAGACTCGGGTGAGCTAACAGGTGTGGCAGTGTCTTCATTAGGAGTTTCGGTATTTCCAGCTATAGTTCTAGCAATCGTAGCATCTAGGAAAGGACCTAATGAACCACTCTTATCAAGCACAGTAGAAGCATCATCATAAGCATCAGAAGTTTCAGATTCAGTAGTAGTAGCAGTGTGTGTAGCATGTGTATGTGGTGGTGTGAGGAACTTACTCAAAACAGACGGTGAATCAAGAGCGGTAGAGGTGTTCAGAACCGTACCTCTTCTTGTAGTGGATGGTAAAATAGGAACCTTGCCATCACGAGACTTACCCATGATGGATGGATAGCAGTGAACAATAGAGAATCCAAGTGAACTTGATAAATAAAGCTATGCTCCCCGGCAACGGCGCCAGAAAATAGTCTTGATGACCCACAAGTATAGGGGGTGTATCGTAGTATTTTCGAGGGAAGTGAAACCCAATTTATTGATTCGACACAAGGAGAGCCAAAGAATACTTGTCAGTCTTAACAACTGAGTTGTCAATTCAGCTGCACCTGGAAACAATCTTGCTCACAGCAGTTTATCAGTAGCAACAGTTTTGTAGTAGGAATAGTAAAGTAACAGCAGTAGCAAAACAAAGACAGTAGTAACAAAAGAAGTAAACAATGGGATTCGAGTGTGGTAGGCATAGGGATGGATGGACGGCGTTGCATGGACAAGACAATTCACATAGCAAACAGAACATAGGGCAATTGCAGATAAATAAGATAAAGCATCCAAGTACTAGACAATCCTAGGCATGTGTTCCATATATAGTCATACGTGCTCGCAATGAGAACTTGCACAACATCTTTTGTCCTGCTAGCCCGTTTGCAGCAGGGCCTCTAGGGAACTACTGGCAATTAAGGTGCTCCTTTTAATAGAGCACCGGATCAAAGTATTAACACTCCGTGAACACATGTGATCCTCACATCAAAGCCTTTCCCTTCCGGTTATCCCGATTTCTGTCACTTCGGGGCCATAGGTTCCGGACAACAACGTGTGTATACAACTTGTAGATAAGACCCAAAACAATACTATCATAATGAATCAATAATAAGTTCAGATCTGAAATCATGGCACTCGGGCCCTAGTGACAAGCATTAAGCACAACAAGTCGCAACAAAGTCATAAAGCACTAATAAAAGATACTAGGCACCATGCCCTAACAATCTGATGCCATTACATGAACGATCTCATCCAATCCCTACCATCCCCATAGCCTATAGTGGGGGATTACTCACTCATAGATGGGGGAAACATGGATGGTCGATGGAGAAGCGATGGTGATGATGATGGCGATGATCTCCTCCAATTCCCCGTCCCGGCAGGTGCCAGAACGGAGTTTCTGGTGCTGTTTCGTGGAATCTGATGGTGGCGGCGGAGTGGAACTCCTTTTGGAAAAACGTCGACCCCCCCGAAGTTTTTAGGTCAGGAGGCTCCTTATAGGCAAAGAGAGAGACCGAGGGGGTGCCTGGGGGGCCCACACCACCCCTGGCGCGGCCTGGCCTGGCCCGCTGCACCAGGTGGTGTGGCCACCCCAGGGCTCCTCTCCGTCTTGTATTCTGGCTCCTGGAGTATTCGGGTGAAATAGGATTTTTGGCATATTTTCCGGGATTTTTCTTGATAGTTGATTTTCTGCACAAAAGTTGGACACCAAGGCAATTCTGCTGAAAACAGCGTCAGTTCGCATTAGTTGCACCCAAATCACACAAGTATAGAGGAGAAACAATAGCAAAAGTGTTCGGGAAAGTAGATACGTTTTGGACTTATCATGCATCAATCAACTAGTCTTGGGACAATGCACATAGAACTAAGACTGGCCACTATGCTCTCAAAGTAGGTGCATAAAGATAGAAGGGGGAGACTCAATATATAAGTGGAAGAAAGGCCTTCATAGAAGGAAGTAGGGATTCAAGTTTCATAAAGAGCTTCCAAAAATTATGGTACTTAATAGCTTTCAGCTCTCATTGCCCCTATCATAAGCATCTTGAAGTGATTAAGGTTAAAGTGAACAAACTATGGTGTACATGCTTGACAAAGTATAAGTTAGAAATCTCATGTCCCTTGAATATGAGGGCCGCTCCTCATGCTACTCAAGTTTAGTCACCGGTAAGTTCTTGTCATCGTAAGTACATGTGTATCATAGAGAACTGCCAACGGGGTACCCCTTGCCTGATGATACGGAAGAATCCCCATATAAAAATGACAAGGCAAGCAAACAACAAGCATCTCAACAATCTTCTTATTTACCATGGGAATATGGTGCTTTTTTCTCTCTTTCCTCTTTTCATAATCTCTTTTTTTCTCTTTTTCTCTTTTTTACTCAATATAGGACTCTCTTTTTTATAAGAAGAATGCTTCATAGACAGCTCATTATGGTTACGTTGTAGGTTTCCACCATGTCAGCATGGATTAGACCAGTGGCCCAGGTGTTTCTCTAACACATATACATAAATCCATGGACTTACAAGCTCCCCTTTCATTTCACACCAACGACATCCATAGACAAAAGAGCATGGTATCAACTAGGTACAAAGTACTAGTGCAAAGTTGAAAGCGTTCCCCATGACAGCATGGTTCTGCTAATCCCCAACAAATAAGTGCAACATATACAACATAGACGACACAATGGTTCAAGTTTATTAAGGGCAAGAAAAGTAAGGTGTGCCATCAAGTTCGTGAGAGCTTTAATCACTAGTTTTCTCATAACAAGTTTAATTTGGAAGGTAAACAAAAACATGAATATACTTGGAATAGCATATGCTAATAGGTAGGTATGGTGGACTCTTTGGAATAACTTGGTTTAGGGAGTTGGATGCAAGAGTGGAACTCATACTTGGTTGTGGAGGCTAGCAAAAGACTGGGAGCGACAAACTAAGAGAGCAATAATGGCCATAATCATGCAGAGCGACAAAACATCATTGATCAAAGCATAAAGTGATACTACAAGTTGAAAACTAAAGGATCATAAAGGATAATGGTGACTTGAGATAATCATAACATGGTGTGCGCATGCGCCAAGTCAACCCAAATAAAGCATCAAAGGAGAATACCACTATACTATGCTTTAATATGCTAAAACAACGCATGATTCATCCAAGGCACATTAAGCAATCTCATTTTTTATAACAAGTCATGCTACAGCAAAGAATACTGAGCATAGAGCCAAAACAATGTCAAGCATGGCATGACAAAGCATGGGCCACAGTCAAAAACAAGCTCTCTTTACCACTTAAGCATGAGCTTTCCTACTCTTTTCCAATCCAAACCAAAATATTTGAAAACCAATGTATGAAAGAGGGGGTCCAACCAATTTATTCAGCAAACTAAGCAAACCAAGCAAACGAAAAACCAAAACAAAAACGAAAAAGAAGACGCTCCAAGAACAACACAACTGTGCATGAAACAATAAAAATGAAGCGTTTGGAAGAAACCTGGGATTTTTATTGATGAAGAAGGGGATGCCTTGGGCATCCCCAAGATTTGACGCTTGTACTTCTTGGATATTTCTTGGGGTGACACGTGTGGCATCCCCAATCTTGAGCTTTAGTCCATCCTTCATCTCATTACTCGTTCCTTCCATACACCTAAAATTTTTCCTTCATACAAAACTTCACACAATCTTTATTAGCAACATTAGTGCACTCAAGATAATAAGTCTTTAGGTTCAGTTCTAACACCAATAAAACTTCCACTAAAACACAAGCTACTGTAGCACTTCCCTCAAAAATCTCAATTCCCCAAAAGAACTCAAAAAGGAACTAACATGAAGCAAATGTAGAAAATGGCAGAAATCTGTCAAAACAGATCAGCAGGTAAAGACGAATTTTTTTGAAGACCTTCTGTTGCTCAAATCAAAAAGTGTTGAACTAAGGAAAGTTAGATAACAACCTGGGAATAAGAACAAAAGTTCACTCCTCAAAAGGACGTACAGAGATTTTACACGAATTTTTATGGTGAAGCACAGAAATCTGTTTCGGGACAGCAACTTTCCCAATCATTACTTCTCTCTCATTAGAGGTTACTATTGGCACAAAAAGAAAATAAAAAGGATAAGGAGCGGTTATTACTAAAGTAATAACTTACAAGACTGATCTAAAACTTTTGGGTTATCTCCCAATAAGTACTTTTCTTTAACGCCTTTAAGTTAGGCATGATTGTTTGAGAAGATGCTCACATAGGAAATATGCATTCAAGTAAAAGAGAGCATCAAGAAGAAAATTCAAAACACATTTAAGTCTAACCCACTTCCTAAGCATAGGAATCTTGTATTCAAATAAATTCACAAAGAACAAAGTGACATGCATAGGAAGATAAAACAAGAGTAACTTCAAAACTTTCAGCACATGGAGAGGTGTTTCAGTACCATGAAAACTTCTACAACCATATTTTCCTCTCTCATAATAATTTTCAGTAGCCTCATGAATAAACTCAACAATATAACTATCACATAAAGCATGCTTTTCATGATATACAAACACATAATTTTTATCAAGCTCAAAAATAATGGGATTAAAACCTTCAAACCCACTTTTAACAATTTTATAACAAGGTGACTGATCATTCTCAAGAGGTATGGGGTTCCAAGATAAGGTCAAGACCCCTCCAATCTCATTTTTAATAGTAGTACAATTAATATTATCAACCAATATAGGACCATCATCTAGAGCTTTATCATAAACATTTTCTAAGCAACGCTCTTTAGTACCATGCATTTCGAAGTTAGGTACTAATAAAGGATTATCATAGATAACAGGAGCATAATTATTAAGTTTTACCCATAGTAGATTTTTCAAGATAATCCATAGGAACATAACATTCATCCTCCTTTGGTAAGCATGGGGGACAATCAAATAATGTAAGGGATAAAGAGTTACTCTCATTAGAAGGTAGGCATGGGTAGTTAATCCATTCTTCCTCCTTTTGTCCATCACTCTCCTCCTCTTTTTCATCTAATGGGCTTTCAAGTTTAGCAATTTCTTCTTCCATAGGCTCCTGCAAATTGTGGACACATCCGTGTGCATGACTGAGGCTCTCTTTATAATCAATGATATAACAATTATTGCTGAAATTTTCTATGCAATGATCAAGGATAGAAGAGGCCATATCTTTAAGGTCTTTACAAGCAACACAGGTTTCATAGTTTTTAGACATAAAGGATTCTATTTCAGAAGCTCCAATAAACAAAACGAATTGTTCTACTTCTTCAAATCCAAGATGAATATAGTTATTCCAATGATAGTTCATAATTATAAATTATTTACTAAAGCCGCATTGGAATTTAAGATGTTTAGTATCCTGTTCAGAGCAACAATTTATATCATGGCGTTTAAGAAAAAATTTAGCAATTAGATCCATCCTTTTTAACACGGCTCTCATGACTTTACCCTTATAAGATTCTCTATACCTTATAAAATCTTCCATGGAGGTTCTAGCAGGTGGTGGTTCATCTACTACCTTAGCAGTGATAGTAGTTTCCCCAAATAGGAAACCGAGTGGGCTATCCATAACGAAATAGTGATTGGAGCAGAACTAGACATAAAAACAACTTGAAGTAGGAACTAATTTTTTGTGTGTTTTTGATAAAGAAACAAGCAAACAAAACAGAAAAGAAACTACGCAAAACGAAAACAACAAAGTAAAGAGATTGATTATGAGGGACTCCCCTTGTGAAGATGTTCTTGACTCCCCGGCAACGGCGCCAGAAAAATACTTTGATGGCGCGTGGTTGATGTAGGAGCTTCTTCTTCTTCTTTAGTCCCCGGCAATGGTGCTAGAAAAAGAGCTTGATGGCCCAAAATATATCAAGCTCATTGGGGAACCCCAAGAGGAAGGTATGATGAGCATAGTAGCAAGTTTTCCCTCAGTACGAAACCAAGGTTATCAATCCAGTAGCAGCAAGGAAACACCCCAAAGGTGTTGCTAGCTGAGCCTTGGCAGGGTGCACTAATACATTGCAAATGTATCTATAATTTTTGATGTTCCATGCTGGTTTTATCTACTTTCTTGTGTTTTGTCCACACTTTGGAGTACTTTTCATATGATTTCTTGGACTAGCCTATTAACAAGAGCCACAGTGCCAGCTGTCTGTTTTGGTTCCAGGAAAGTCAGAAAATCAATATTCTCGGAATTGGACCGGACAAAAGCCAAAGTCGATATTTTACTGGAAGACTCATGGAGCCAGAAGACGAGATGGAGAGGGGCCAGGGGCTGGCCACACCACCTGGTGGTGCGGGCCAGGCCAGGCCGCACTAGGGGTGGTGTGGGCCCCTCCGGCACCCCCTCGGTCTCCCCTCTCGCCTATAAGAGCATCCCGATGCATAAACCCTAAATAGTCAAGCCTCCAGCCACGAAAAGTTCTACAGCGCCGTCGCCACCGAATAGGAGATTCGGGGGACAGAAACTCTCTGTTCCGGCACCCTGCCGGGACGGGGAAGTGCCCCTGGAGCCATCTCCATCGATCTCCACCACCATCTCCATCACCGTTGCTGATTCCCATGATGAGGAGGGAGTAGTTCTCTCTCGAGGCTAAGGGTTCTACCAGTAGCTATGTGTTCATCTCTCTCGCTATGCATGATCTTATTGAGATCATGAGCTTGTAATCTATAGATCCACCTTGCTACTCAAGTGCTTTAATAGATCTCTGCTCTCCCCATGTGTGTGAAGTTGACAGTGTGCACACCATGGTGGCACTTAGGCTAGAGATTACAAATACTTGTTATGAGTTATATTTGGAGTTGGATGTCTTTATGAAATTGTGGTGTTTGTTGGAACCATCTAGTGCTCAAGGTGACAGTGTGGGGTTATCTAGATGCGGAAAGCGAACTTTGAGGTGTGATGTTATAGCCCTACCATGGATTAGAGTGTCCAACCGGAGAGTAGTTAAGAGTAGTATCATGAAGATAATATATATTTATATGAGAGTGTTCACTAGTGAAAGTATGATCCCTAGGCCTTGTTTCTAAGCACTGAAACACCATTTGCTATTAGATCTGTTACATGTTTGCTTGCTTCTATCTTTATTTCAGTTTTACTTTAGTCTTTTCCATGACATCAAGCTATTTTCTATCACCGTTACCACTTATAATTATCTATACCACTTGTATTTCACTATCTCTTCGCCTAACTAGTGCACCTATACACCTGACAAGTGTATTGGGTGTGTTGGGGACATAAGAGACTTCTTGTATCTTGATTGAAGGGTTGCTTGAGAAGGGATACCTTTGACCACTTCCTCCCTGAGTTCGATAAACCTTGGGTGATCCACTTAAGGGAAAACTTGCTGCTGTTCTACAAACCTCTGCACTTGGAGGCCTAACAACTGTCTACAAGAATAGAAGTGCGTAGACATCACGCACTACCGGTGCTAGTAGCAACGTGGAGACCTGCACAACACAACCACATAACTTTGCCCCCAACTTGCGATGAGGTTGTCAATCTCACCAGTTTTGCTGAAAACAAAGGATTAAACATATCGAATGGAAAGAAGTAAAAGTTTGTAGAAAGTAAACACAAAGAAGTAAACAGTTTGTAGATTGTATGTAAAACAAAGAACCGGGGTCCATAGTTCACTAGAGGTGGCTCTCCTTAAGATAGATAACATGTTGGGTGAACAAATTACAGCGAGGCAATTGAGAAACATCGAGAAAGCATACAAACATATACTACTCACCTTGACCCCTTTGAGATTCGATTGGGCATTACAACATTATACATAGACTGCCATCCAACTGCATCTATGACTAATAATCCACCTTTAGGTTATCATCCGAACCCCCTCCAGTATTAAGTTGCAAGCAACAGATAATTGCATTACGAATTGCATGTAAAGTAAACAATACGATTGTTCTATGAACAAAGGATTGTTGTTTTCTCTCTAGTAGCAACAGCACATCTAGTACCTTAGAGATTTCTGTCACTTCCCCAGATTACCAGAGGCATGAACCCACTATCGAGCATAAATACTAACTCTTGAAGTTGCTAGCATCTACTTGGCCAAGATAGCTACTAACAACGGAAAGCATGCAAGATCACAAATAACAAAGACATGATAGAATCAATAATCAATCTGAAATAGCATCTCAATATCCATCGGATCCCCGCAAACACAACATGCAGAATTACAAATAGATGATCTTGATCATGAACGGAGCTCACAAGATCTAAACATGGTAGCACAAAGGAGGAGAACCAGCCATCTAGCTACTACATGGACCCGTAGTCCAGAGATAAACTACTCATGCATCACACCGGAGGCTTGCATGATGATGAACAAGGCCTCCAGGATGAATTCCCCTCTCCGGCAGGGTGCCAGGAAGAGCTTCAGATCCCTCCCGATCTAGGGATGGAGATGACGGCGGCTACATACTCTTTCGTGGAATTTTGATCGGGTGCTTAGGGTTTCCATATTAGAGGCAATATATAGGCGGAAGGAGAGGCCGAGGGGGTGGCTGGGGTAGCCAGACCACCCCCTGGCGCGGGTCAGGCCTGGTCGCGCGGCCAAGTGGTGTGGCTAGGCCCCAGCCCCTCTCCGTCTTGTATTCTTGCTCCAAGTGTCCCCAAGTAAAATAATAACTTTGGCTTTTGTCCCGTCCAATTCCGAGAATATTCATTTTCTGACTTCTTGGAACCAAAAACAGCAGAAAACAGGCAGTTGGCACTGTGGTTCTTGTTAATAGGTTAGTCCAAGAAATCATATGAAAAGTACTCCAAAGTGTGGACAAAACACAAGAAAGTAGATAAAACCATGCATGGAACATCAAAAAATATAGATACATTTGCAATGTATCAAAGGCTCATAACCTGTCTTTGTCGACGGAGGTGCCGCAGAGGTCCCCACATGGAGGTCCCAAGCCCTTCTCCCCTCCGACGATGAAGCCTCCCACACCGTAAGGCGGATAGTGTGGCTGATAGACGAAGGCCTGACCGGCTTGGACCTAGCCATGTGCTGGTTCGAAAGGCGAATCTAGCCTCTGCAGCACCGCACCAAGCTAATGCATGAGTATTCTAAGGAGAGGAAATATCCCATGCGGATTTCCGAGGATAACTTCTCCAAATATCCCATGCATCTGGAGCACAAGAATCCCACCTGGAGGGCCAGGAGGCCCAAATGAGCATGGGTGCCACGCCCAGCCTAGGTGGGTGCGCCACCTACCCTCATTTTCTCCTCGGCCATCCGATCGCCTTGATTCTTTTACCCAAGGAGTTCCATTGACCTAAAAAAACCCTATATAAGTATCCCCCGAGGAGTCCTCAAGAAAAAGACACCAGAGACAAAAACACCACCGAACAGAGTCAGATCCAGCAAAGATTGGAGGGGGAAACTCCGTCGGATCCGCCTCCAGGGAGATCTCCACCCTCTCCAGCATCATCACCATGATAAAGAGGGAGTAGTATACCTTTAGACTATGGGTTTGTGGCAGTAGCTTGATCTATTTCTCTCTTGTTCTTCATAGCTCTAGTACCATATGAGCTCCCCTACATGATTATGGTCATATTTGTAATTCCTGTGTGGTGGATCTTTGTTATATGATTTGATATTTGAGATTGGAATCTATTTTGTGTAAGATGTATTGATAGATGCATATCATGTACCCTGTTCTTAATTGCTTGTATGGATCCAACTTGTATGCAAGAACTTGTATGGGGAGAAGTGTGTACTAGATGGAGTAGTATGGTGGTAGTGATTGAATTGTGACAAACAATATTCAAGCTCTACTTTGGTTTTTACCTTTATTTTGCTGCCTCACTAGGGATAAAGTGAATTCATGTGCTATAGTTATCATGTGACTGTGATAATCTTGTTAGATCAAGGTAGCATATTTGTATTTCAAACATCATGTTATATTACTTAAAGCCATACTCTGATTTATTCTTAATTCAATATCGCATGGAGATTCCCTTTCTTGAGGAGTATAAGAGACATGTATTTCATATCTATGTTAAAACATGATGCCCATATTGATTCCTTATCAAACACACATAGAATTTCCATGAAACTTTATCATTGATGAAATGTTTTGTGATCACTACAACTTAAAAGAGAGTAGACAAGTGAACCCATGAACCCTGGTCCAATTTTAATCATAATAAACACCTTTCCATTGCATCTACTATCTTTTATATTTTCTATAATTTATAATTTTGAAAATACAAAAATACTTTCTCTACTTGCAATCACTCATAAAACCCCCAAAACAACTCTACTATCTTCCATATCATCTAGTTTGCATTACTTTACTTTATTTACTATTTTTATTTCAGTTTACATTATATTTTATTTCATATTACTAATATGAAACCTTGTTATTGACAACCACTTGGTGGAGTTGGGGACACAAGACAAATTATTTTACTTTACAGGTTGCTTGAAGAGGAGAAGTCAAAAACCCTTCCATAACCAATTTCCCGAGAGTTTGATATAAATCCTCGAGTCACCTTTGTGGGGGAAAAGAAGCTTGCTACAACACTCTGCACTTGGAGTCCCAACGAAAAGTGTCCACAATTGTTGCCATCAAGAAGTATTTTCTAGCACCGTTGCCGAGGAGTTGGCGAAGGTACATCACAACTTCATCCTCATCAAGTTTGAAGAGCAAGTTTGAAGAATAAGGTATTTTTCGTGGCACTTGCAACAATTTTCTGGCGTCGTCGTCTTCATCAACTTGTGCAACAACCCCCAAACTTGGGGAGGTTGCACCACTGTGAGCTTTTTCTTCTCCTTTTAGATTTTTAATGTATTTTACTTTATCTTGTTTTTAGTCTTTTTAAGTTCTTCCTTAAAACACGAAAACACATAAAAATGGAAAAGAGATCTTATTGTCCTTTTAGTGTAAAGAACTTCCCAAAATAAGGTGAGATATCATTTGTACCATTTGAAATAGACCCTGTAGCTACTAAAGCCATTTATGAAAACTGTTTTTATGGGAAGCCTAATGAAAACCCTATGCAGCATTTAAGAACTTTTAATGAAAGATGCAAAGATTGAAACATGAGTAATAAAAACAATAGTATGATTAAAGTTAAACTTTTTCCATATTCACTTGCTGGTAAGGAATTAGATTGGATTTTTAAAATGACCACCCAGAAATTTTAGCTCTTAGTTTAATGTTAAAGTTGCTTTTGTTGAAAGATTTGGAATCCCTAAAATAATAGGCCATCTTAGAGAAATGCTTATCATGCTTAAACAAAATAAATATGAACCTCTTATAAGTGCTTAGGAAAGATTTAGAGAAATAACTTTTGGAACAAAACATGGTTTTAGAGACTAGAAGTTAATGCATATCTTCTATAGAGGGTTGACTAAGAGTTCAATGGCCTATTTAGATAAAGAGAGTAGAGGTTCTTTCATGAATATAACTGTCAACAACGCTTATATATTGTTAGATGGCCTACTCTTAGAAGTAAAACTCAAAGAAAGCCTTGAAAAAGCTAAAGTGCCAGAAGATGTATTTGATGATAGACATGTAATCTTCAATTTATATAATAGAGATAAACGAGTAGAAGAAGTCAAAATGCTAAGTGAAACAAAAGAACCTCTACTTGATCTTGATAAATGTAGCTTGCATGAACTCATTAACTTATTGTAAAAGTTTTCTAATGATCCATGTTTTAATGGTCATCAAGAAGGATTTGGTTCCTGCCTAGCAAATTATGTTATAAAATAAAAGATTGAAATATATAATAATAAAGCTATGATACCACCTAAGCTTGGGGATGTATGGATCCCCAAGATTTTTATCACTATTGGAAAAGATACACATCATGCTATTCTAGATTTAGATCTAGTGTCTCAGTTTTATCTAAAGATCTATATGGTTTACTTGATTTGAAACCTATGGAAAATGCTCTATAGATCTTTTACTTGCTGATAATTCAACTAAACATGCTTTAGGAAAAGTTAAAGATATCATGGTTTAATTTCATATGACATTTGTACTTGTTGATTTTATTGTCATGGACATGGGGAGCAAAACCTCAAGTCCTATAATACTTGGTAGACCCTTTTTGAGAACCATGGGTGCAGTCATTGATACAAAAGAAGGAAATGTGAAGTTTCAGTTTCCTCACAAGAAATGTATGGAACGCTTTCCAAGGAATAAGGAGGTAGCAAATAATAAGCACAAGATATCCCATGAGTTCCACATCACTTAAACCAAGTAAGTAAAGCCTAGCTATATGGCTATAAAGAAAGCGCTTTGCGGGAGGCAACCCGGTTATTTTATTTTGGATTTTTGCTTTGAACTAGAAAGAGAGTTTTGTTTTAGGTTTTGTTTCTGTAATTTTAATAAAGTACCAAGTGGAACCAATTTTGAATGTTAAAAAGTTGTTAAACATATGGAGTAGCAAATTTCTGCAGAACAGTTTTTAGTGCAAGAATTTTCTGATTTTTTATGTAACTCCGATTGCACTCGTATTTACACAGTATTTACAAAATTTTATTGTCTGTATGCAAAATTGTTTTCTAAAATTCCGGACATGTTTTAGTGGGCAAGAAAATTTCATTTTGCTGCTGCTGAAAATCTGGACAGATTCTGCCATGTTTTTTTAACCATTCCTAAGTATCCTAAAATGATTGTTATGAGTCATATTATATGCTGGGGAATTTTTTTTCTTTGATATAAATGCAGCAACTATTATACTTTTGTGCCACTAATGTCACTACTCAGAAAAGAGATGGGAGAAAAAGTTTTGTGTTGAAGTTTTCTGATAGGGAATAGTGGAACATCACACCAAGAGCAATCCAAGGATGGTGAAAACCATAAGCTTGGGGATTCCCAAGGCACCCCATTGGACCTATTAAATTCTCGGTTTGCAAACCTCTAAACTTTGTTTTTCGAGCAACATAAAACTATCGTAGAAACTTGTAGCGTCTGTTTTTTGTTTATTTTACTTTTGGTTTGCATTAAAAGGACACCCACCACTATTATTATAAATGTTTATGATAGATCTACTGAAAAGAAACTTTTCCTTAATTAGATTAAAAATGAATAAGAATTCCTTGAAATAAAATAAAAGGGGAGATAAAAGCAAAAAAGCTGAAATTCATGTTGTGTCTAGTTCTTAAGCTCAAGTACTTTATATGAAGTATGATTTTTTTGTGCCTATTAATTTGTATCCTTTGCTTGTGCATATTTATGTTCAACATTAAGGAGCAATGTGAGAAAATAAATGTTGGCATTATGAACTAGATGGCACACTCGTTAGATCTCTTTTTACTAAGCCTTCACCATACAAGCTAAGACTTGTTCCAAACCCCATAAACTAGACTAGGAATATCCACCTATTTGTGGCAAAAGCTACTTTCAAGTATAATATGTATGTTAATTCTCCAAACATTCTTAAAAACACTGTTTTCATGTATTTTAAAGCTCATAATAAAGTAAGGTTTGGGATGATACCACTATGGAAATTTTTGTGCTTTACACCTTATTAGTTTTTTCTGGCCAAACCATGTTGTCATGGCACAAGCTTTCAATGTTGAATGTTGATAATTTATCATGTTAAAGTTCTACCTATGGATTGCATCGATGTGAAATAAAGTGTGCATACTAGAGTAGGCATGTTGAGAGAAAACACTCCAGAACTTCTAGTCAAATCCATGCGCCGTGCGGCAACTCATGGTGGAAACTTACAGCATGATGATCCTTGTTGATATGATTCATATGTCTGCTTTTCTTCTTCTTCTGGAGTATATATACTACCCCCTCCCACCTTGAACATGACCGAGGAATTATATTAACTCCTATGCTAAATAAATAAATAAATACAAAGGGGGGCATATAGCTACACAGGGAGAAAGTCGTACTTCAGTGATGCGGTTTCTAAGACCAACATGTGCATACAATGACAGACCTAAGTTGAGTAGCATGAGGAGTGCAAGGTCATAGGTATGGTGCATGAAACAATCAACTTGTAAGACGTTTAGCACATAAGCCATATGAAGCTTTGAAATAAAATATACTTGGAACACCATCCCTATTAGTACTGTTGACATGAAGTACTACATAGCTCAAAACTTTATTTTTACATTCTTTATGGAGGATTAACATATGTATTCAATGCTTAATTTCAGTATGGGATGCAAAACATCTCAATGGAAGACATAAAACTAAGAAGTGAGTCTTCTAGTCAAGGGCATGAAACTAAGAAGTAGCCCAAAAATAAAGGCATAAAACACCAACGCCCATCATGAAAAGAGTCTCTTATTCTATAGGTTCATCAAACTGTGCTTGAAGGTTTGTTTTGTTCATCATTTGTTTTATCACACCATTACTTATTATTTAATATGTTGGTAGATGTGTAAAATATACAACTTGATAGTACACTTGCATATTATGTTTCATCAAAAGGAATTGAGCCTATGAACTTTACATGATAATGAAACAACAAAAGGTAACAAACTCCAAAGTCCATGTTTAGTTTTTATCACCTTCATGCTCGAGGACAAGCATAGGTTAAGCTTGGGGATGTTGATGCATGTAAAATGCATACATGAACTTTGTAATTTGTTAACATGTTTTCCCACATATTTGCATCATATATAATGTTATGTCCATGTTATATATTGATTTTTGGGGAATTAGCAATAATCTCCTTTATTTTGGCTATAACCCGATAGGGGAGAAAAACCCAGTATTCAATGTTTTTTATGTTTCAGGACCTATAGGAAGTCAAATGGACCTGAACTTTTGGGAATGCCAATATTTATCTATGAGAAGCATCTGGAGCACAAGAATCCCACCTGGAGGGCCAAGAGGCCCAAATGAGCATGGGTGGCGCACCCAGCCCAAGTGGGCGCACCACTTACCCTTATTTGCTCCTAGGCCGTCTGATCGCCTTGATTCTTTCACCCATGGAGTTCTCTTGACCTAAAAACTCCTATATAAGGATCCCCCGGGGAGTCTTTGAGAAAAAATACACCGAGACAAAAACACAACCAAATAGAGTCCGATCCAGCCAAGATTGGAGGGGGAAACTCTGCCGGAGCCGCCTCCGTGGAGATCTCCACCCTCTCCAACATCTCTAGCATCATCACCATGATGAAGAGGGAGTAGTCTACTTCTGTACTATGGGTTTGTGGCAGTAGCTTGATCTATTTCTCTCTTGTTCTTTCTAGATCTGGTATCATATGAGATGCCCTACAAGATTATGGTCATATTTATAATTCCTATGTGGTGAATCTTTGTTCTATGATTTGATATTTGAGATTGGAATCTGTTTTGTGTAAGATGTATTGATAGATGCATATCATGTATCCCGTTCTTAATTGCTTGTTTTGATCAACCTTGTATGCAAGAACTTGTATGGGGAGAAGTGTGTATTAGATGGAGTAGCATGGTGGTAGTGATTGAATTATGACAAATAATATTCAAGATCTACTTTGATTTTTACCTTTCTTTTGTTGCCTCACTAGAGATAAAGTGAAATCATGTGCTATAGTTATCATGTGATAGTTTGATAATCTTGTTAGACCAAGGTAACATATTTGTATTTCAAACATCATGTTATATTACTTAAAGTTGCACTCTGATTTGTTCTTAATTCAAGATTGCATGGAGTTTCCCTTTCTTCAGGAGTATAAGAGAGATGTATTTCATCTCAATGTTAGAACGTGATGCCCATATTGATTCCTTACTAAACACATATAGAATTTCCATGAAAATTTATCATTGATGAATTTTTTTCTGATCAGTACAACTTAAAAAAGTAGACAAGTGAACCCATGAACCTTGGTCCAATTTTAATCATAAGAAACACCTTTCCATTGCTTCTACTATCTTTTATATTTTCTGCAATTTATTATAACGAAAATACAAAAATACTTTCTCTACTTGCAATCACTCATAAAAACCCAAAAAACAACTCTACTATCTTCCATATCATCTAGTTTGCACTACTTTACTTTATTTAACACTTTTTATTTTAGTTTACATTATATTTTATTTCATATTACTAATACAAAACCTTGTGCTTGAAAACCACTTGGTGGAGTTAAGGACACAAGACAAATTATTTTACTTTACAGGTTGCTTGAAGAGGAGAAGACAAAAACCCTTCCATAACCAATTTCCCGAGAGTTCGATATAAACCTTCGAGTCACCCTTGTGGGGAAAAGAAGCTTGCTACAACACTCTGCACTTGGAATCCCAATGAAAAGTGGCCACGATTGTTTCCATCAATGCCCCCACTTCACCACCCTTCCTGTAGCGTCGTTGTTGTTGATAATGTCAGATAGTGGAGCTTTGCTCACTACTATAATGGGGTGCACTTGGAAATAATGCCTTAGCTTGCGAGAAGCAAGGAAAGATCCATAAGCTAACTTCCGGTAGTGTGAGTAATGCTCCTTGGATTCCGTCAAGACCTCGCCCACATAGTAACTTGGTCGCACAACTTTGTGCTCGTGCGTTGGATCCTTGTGCTCCACCATGACGATGATGTTGATAACCCGGTTGGTTGCCACCATGTATACTAACATTGGCTCATTGACTCTAGTGCTGCAAGTATGGTGTGGATGACAGTATTCTCTTAAACTCCTGAAGTGTTGCATCTGCTTCATCCGTCCATGCGATTTTTTCCGCCTTCTTGAGCAACTTGTAGAGCAGCATCGCCTTCTCCCCAAGTCGGCTGATGAACCGGCTTACTACTGCAATGCATCATGTGAGCCGCTGGATGTCCTTCAAGTATGTCGGGCGTTTGATGTCGAGGATGTCCTTGATCTTATCCGGTTGACCTCAATTCCGTGATGCAAAACGATGAAGCCCAATAATTTGTCGGCTAGGACCCTAAAGACACACTTCATAGGGTTGAGCATCATGTTGTACTTTCAGAGGTCATCAAAGGTTTCCCGCTAGTCCGCAATGAGGTCGTTTGATTTCTTTTACATCACCGCGATGTCATCCATGTAAGAGTGTACACTGCGACCTATTTGGTCATGAAGACAATACTGCAGCATCCACTGGTACGTAGCACCTGCGTTTTTATCCCAAAGGGCATCGTGATGTAGCAGTATGTGCCATAAGGTGTGATGAACAAAGTGGCCAATTGGTCCGACTTTCACATCTTAATTTGGTGGTATCCTATGTATGCATCTAAAAACACAAAAGTTCTGAGCCATCTGTCGAGTCAATGACTTGGTTAATGCGAGGCAAAGCAAACAGATCTTCCGGGCATGATTTGTTCAAGCCAGCATAATCAAAGAACATTCTTAATTATTTGGTTCCCTTCTTGGGCACAAGTATAGGATTGGCCACCCACTAGGTGTGAATAACTTCTTGCATAAAACTAGCCTTAAGTAACCTAACTAGCTGCTTGCCTATGGCTCGCTGTTTTTCATCACTGAAGCGTCGTAGAGGTTGTTTCACTAGTTTTGCTTTAGGTGTCGTCGGATTGATGACAAGTACGCCATGAGGGGTTCCTCGGGGCATGTGTAAGAGAGGGGTGTGAGACGTATGGTATCCGAGACGATGAGCACACGAGTTTACCCAGGTTCGAATCCGTCGGCTTTGAACAGATCCTACTCCCGCTAGCAATCCAGTAATACGGCAGAGCCGGAATATGGGTTACAAGGGTTTTGCCTGTGCGAGTTGAGATTGTAGACTATTGTGAGTGTGCCCTAAAGGATTACCCTAGCACGGCTTATATAGATATCCAACCTAGGGTTTATAGGAGAGACCTATCCGGCTACGACTAAGAGTCGGTTACAGTGTACATCTTGAACTACAAGTAAAATAATAGGCCTATGTCGGTAAGTGTTCTGGGCCTTCCCGTAGTCGGACTAGACTCCGTCTCTTCACCCTGACTGAGCTGCCCGTGAAGCAAATCTCTAACCCGAAGTGGCCACCCTGGTCAGTGAGGCACAGTGAGGATACTCGGAAAGTATATCCCCAACAACAGCCCCTGGAAGCCTCCAAGATCCAAAGTCGGATTTCATCATCGTCTATCTTGATCTTCGGCTTGCAGAATCTTGAAGGGTTCCTGAAACTTCAAAAGAAAGGATACGATCCGGGTCTCAAACGAGTCAGACCTATGAATACATTATTCAGTTTTCTAGCTTCAAATTCAAACTAAGCCGGAACTTGGTCTCTGACGTATCTTGACACCAGTCATGGTCAAGTCACGTCAACGGTCGACTCGCCTTTTGCAGAACCGAGGCGTCATTTTAATGTGTGCGTGGAGATCGAGGTGGCGTAATCATCACGTGGGGGATACCCAGTTCCTTCCGCGACGCGTGGCACGGTTACTATACACATTGCACGAATCTTGGCACGGACGAAGGATATAAGGGGTTGGGATTCTCTCCCTCTTCTCTTCACCAGCATTTGTGCCGCTCCCTTCCTCCCAACACCTCCCACGAAACAGAGCTCCTCTGCCTCCCAAAATCTTCCAGCGCTGCCCATCCCTAGTCACCAGCCCACGGAAAAATGGCTGAGACCTCATCTTTCGGCGTGGCGGCAACAATAGTGACGACTATGGCAGCGCAGAAAGAGAGCTTCCGCGGGGTCTAGATTCCCTGCGTCTTGGATGACGCCAAGCTCCACGTCATGGAGAATGAAGGACTCCTCCGCGTCAGCGACTGGCGGAGCAGCTACGGCCAAACAGCCCCTACTCCTCGCGCCGACGAGCGGGTGCACTTCGGCAACCACCTCGACAGAGGTTTGAGTTTCCCACCCTCAGATTTTTTTCTGAGGTTATAGATCACTATGGAGTTCTACTCCATCATCTCCCCCTGAACTCACTCTTAGAAATGAGCGCTTACGCTTCTTTGTGCAAGGATTATCCCGGCATTAGGCCGAGTCTCACTCTTTTCCAGTTTTACTTTCATACCCGGAGAAACTGCATCATTGTCGGTAATCTATATATTATTGGCACTCTTAGATTTTTCGTTAGGAGAGAACGCGTCTATCCTTGGATTAAGGGTAGTGAGTCAGTGAAACAGTGGCCATCCACCTTCTTTTATCACAAGGATATTCCTGCTCCCAGCAAAGCTACTGCTTTGCCGGTTTTTGTTGACGGTGCCGCCACGCCCCAAGAGTCCTGGGACGCAGATGCGTCGGCTCTCAGTGACGATCTGCTTCTTGCCAAGAGGCAGATTGAATATTTGATGAAGCACAAGGGCCTTAAGGGGTCCGACTTGATTCACTGCTGGCTGGCACGCCGGATCCAGCGTCTCCAACACATGATGACTGGCTTATGCATTCCATCATGACGTACAAGAAGGATACTCTCCAGATTTGCCCCCGTCCTTACACATAAAAGGAATACGAGTCCCAAATCAAGTGGTTGATAAGGGAGCGGATCGAGAGGAAAATCTTGGAGCTGTCTTTAGACATGCATACAGCTGAAGATCCTGTGGTACCGGTAAGTTTCCAGGAGTAACTCGAATTATGTGTTCACCTTTACATTATTGTCTCTTTTCACAATACTGAGATATTTCTTCTTTTCAGCTTGCTGACCTCCCCGAGTCGGAGCTTACTCCTCTAGAGGGATATCCTCTTGAGATTTCTCAGGATGATGGAGAACGGATTCCACTACCGGAGACCTTTACCCTAAAGCGTAAGGCTCCGACAGTTGTTATTGGCACAAATGAGGTGCCCATTCTGAAGAGGTAACTTTCCTCACAAGGTTTATGTATTATATGTCTTAATTCTTTCCGAGGTGTAACGTTCTCTATTCAGTTACCTCCTCAGAGCTAGACAGCTCACCAAGGGCAACGAGAAAGGAGGCTTGTCGAAGCCCCTACACTAGTCAAAGCTGAATTTGACTTCTCCTTCTACAGCACCTCCGACTCTTGCCCCTCAGCCTTCTACAGCACTGGAGATTACTCCATCTCTGACTATCGCAGAAGATCCGGCTCAACAAGTAGAGCCAGCGATCCTCAGATCACAAACTGACGTCACCATGCGTGACTCAGGTTTTGATAAGGGTGAACCCTCTTCAGGTAATGATCCCTCGACAGAGGTCTTCGCTGAAAACCTCCTCAACAATCCAGGTCTTGCCAAGCTTGGCATTACTTGGAAGTCTATGGTGGAGATCCAACGTCTAGCCCACCAATGCTTAGAAAGCCGGAATATTACTGCCGAGGAGGAGGCACAAGAAGCAGAGGACGTCAAGTACTCCGAACTCCTAGAGCAGATCCGTCTTCGCGATGAGGGGCTGAGAACTGGTGTGCTGCCACCACCACCAGTAATCCCGCTGACCCTCACCGAGAAGGTTAACACCGAGGTGTCCATGAGTTCAAGCAAGCTCACCCATGAACACCATGTAAGTAGAATTCCAACTCACCTTTTTTACTTTATTTCATATCATATCCTCTAGCCCCCAAGCATGAAGTTGGATAGAAAATCTGGATTTATGCTTCCCTAGGATGCCAAAGAATGAACTAGTGTAGCCCCCAAGGCTCGTGATGATATTAGTAAAAATATTAGCCCGAGTCTTTAATAGACTTCTGACTCTGGGTATTCTGACTTACAAAAAGTTAATTCGTATAACCAGGAATTGTTGAGGAATATTTGCAACAAGCGGAGAGAGATCAGAGCTCTCTGGCTTGAAAATGCTCAGTTGAAAGTGTCAAGGGATGAGGCTGAAGGTAAACATTCTAGTCCTCAAACCTTGCCCTTTATTTCATAGTCGAATTATTTATTCAACTATTGTTCTTTTGCCTACAACACTGGTAAATCAATCATGTGCTATGATTGAAGAAGCCGAAAATCTGAAGACCCTAGAGGTGGAGAATATCGACTTACATCGGGAACTAGACAAGCTGAAGTCGGATCATGAGCAGAGCATTGCTCAAGTTCTTGAATCCTCTTCTATGTCCACCGAAGAACGTGATCGAAGGATCGTGGCCCAGGATAAAAAGATCTCGGATATCAATGATGCTTTGTTCAGAGAGAAGGACATCACTGAGGCACTCCGGGCTGAACTACAGAGCCTACAGGAAGAGAAGACCAAAGTTGACGATGTCATCTTCGGTATGTTTCCCCCTTTCTGATTTTCTGCCTTTTCTGACTCTTGGAGTTCAAATATATTTACTAACCTTTTGCATTGTATGCGCAGGTCCTCTGAACTTACTGGATTCTGCCTCCACCGAGTCTCACACCAGCCGGCTTACTCAAGTCGGTGATTTGCTTCACGATTTCCACCAATCCTTGGAGGATATTGGCAAAGTACTCAAGGTTTCGGACATGCATAGAATGTCCGGCTTTAAAGTGCGAGACAAGGCCAAGGAGATGCCCCACCTCATCCAGGACTGGAACATGTCCTACGCATGAACCGTGGTGCAGAACGCTCTCACCATGGTTATGAGCCACCATGGAAGCATGGAAATCTGGCAAGTAACCAGAAGGTATTCGACCGTGGATGAAGACGGACAGGAGCAGGACATCAAAGCCATCATGGACTCCTGTGCCAGATATGGGTGCCACGTAGCTAACTTAACCAGCTATGACACTCCTTTCTTCACTCGCGTGGAGACGCCTCCTCCGCCTGCCGAAGTAACAGCAGAAATCTCCGATGATGAACAAATTGTTCCCTATTTGAACGTCTCGGAAAGATATCAAGGCGAGGCTGATGTCTCCAGTGAGCCAGCAGCTCCTACCTCTCCCCTGCATCGTAGAGCATCAGACAAAACAATGTGTTATTCTGAAAACAATTCGGGTTGTAAATAAGTAGTATAATACTTTTGCTAGTGCTAAGATTTGTTATTTCTATTTAGCACTTTTGGCTTTAATTTTATGTGCCTGAAATGTTTACAAAAGCACTTATGTTTTATGTTTGTACTTATCGTTTATATGGCTTTCCGCCTCGTCCCTTTCGTGAGCCGGCCAACTTTCAGCACGGAAACTTTGCCGAGCAACGGATCTCAATTGCTAAACCCGTTTAAACTCAGAAACAAAGTCGGCTTCTAGTACCAACAATTCACTACTCGGAAAATGCCCGCATCCAGCTATCAGATAAATAACCAAAGTACAAACTAAAAAAATTAGATTTATACCCGAAGGTAGCAATTTTAGAATCGGAAATCGTAACCAAAACAAACATGAGCATAAAGTACTTTCAAGTATTCTGGGATTTTTTACTATGACATGATCATTCGGAAATAAGATGGTAACACAAAACTTCTCAGAAAAAATGAGGCAACCAATACTTTATTTCTCATTGAACATGTACACATATATGATTACAAAGAAAGATAAATTAAGAATAAAAGGGACGTAGCTGAGCAATATTCCATGGCATGTCTAATTCTTCTGGGTCTATACTTCCTCCAGCTCTCTTTCTTTTCTTAGTAGCACGTCTTTCTTTGACTGGCCGCATATCAGTTAGATAGTAAGAACCATTGTGCAATACTCATCTAACTAAAAAGGGCCCTTCCCATACTAGGGAAAGTTTGTGCTTTCTTTTCTACACAAGCCGGAGAACCAAATCGCCCTTATTGAAAGACCAGTTTCTGACTCTCTGGCTATGATACTTGCGTAACTTCTGATGATAGGCTGTTGATCTCATCTCAGCAACGACATGAACTTCTTCGATTAAATTGAGATCATTTTGTCGAGAAATTTCTGCATCCTCTTCAATATACGCAGCAACTCGGGGAGAAGTATGAATCAAATCACTAGGAAGAACTGCTTCTACACCATAGACCAAGAAGAAAGGTGTATATCCAGTTGACCTGTTCGGAGTTATTCGTAAGCTCCATATCACATAAGGTAATTCCTCTACCCAAGCCCCCGTAGCACGTCGTAGTGGTACTTTGAGTCTTGGTTTTAGGCCTTGTGGGATTAAACCATTTACTCTTTCGACTTGTCCATTAGCCTGTGGATGTGCGACTGACGCAATGTCAAGCTGGATATTTTGTTTATTGTAGAATTCAGCAAGCTCTCCCACAGAGAAGTTACTCCTGTTGTCCGTGATAATGTTATGCAGATAACCATATCGGATTATGACATCCTCGACAAATCTTCTAGCTATTTCTCCATCACAACTGGTGACGGGTTTAGCCTCAATCCATTTTGTGAATTTATCCACCATCACTAAGAGATGAGTAAATCCACTTGGAGCCCGTTTAAACGGTCCTACCATGTCAAGCCCCTAGACCGTGAAAGGCCATGTTATAGGTATCGTTTGCAGCTGATCAGCCAGAACGTGAGCTTGTTTGGCATACTTTTGGCAGCCTTTGCACGTCTTGACCAGCCGTTCGGCATCTGCCTTGGCTGTAAGCTAGAAAAAACCGTGTCCGAAAGCTTTTGCCACTAAAGATTTGGCTGCAGCATGGTGACCACACTCGCCTTTGTGGATTTATCGTAAGATTTCTACTCCTTCTTCTGGAGATACACAACGCTAGAAGACCCCAGCCACGCTCCGCTTATAGAGCTCACCACTAATTATAGTATAGGCCTTTGCTCGTCGGATGATCTGCCGGCTCAGAACCTCGTCTTCGGGTAGTTTACCATCTACCAAGTAGTCCAGGTAGGGTTGAGTCCAGCTGGGAATTACAGTCAAAACTACTACTAAAGGTGAGTTGGATTTGGTCGGATATTCCTCGTCTACTCTTTTTATAGAAGGAACATTGAGGTGCTCCAAAAAAGCGCCATCCGAGACCTTTTTCCGTGCAGAGCCTACACAAGATAGTGCATCTACTTCCTTATTTTCTATTCGAGGGATGTGTTGAACCTAAAACCCTTCGAACAATTTAGATAGTTCATCCACGATAGCTCTGTATGCTGCCATGTGTTTATTTGCATTACAGATATCTGACACTTGTTGGGCAACAATATCTGAATCTCCATAACACATCAAACGATGGATGCCGATATCCTTAGCAATCCGGAATCCATGCAGCAGTGCTTCATATTCGGCAATGTTATTCGTCACCGTGAAGTGGATCTACAACACATAGAAAAGTTTATCTCCTTGGGGTGATTTGAGCACCACGCTAGCGCCCGAGCCCCCGAGCGCCTTAGACCCGTCAAAGTGTAAGGTCCAGTATTCCGACTTTGGGAGGGTCATATTTTCCATTGTCTCTGTCCAATCAGCAACAAACTCAGCGAGGATTTGGGATTTGATTGTTGTGCGAGGTTTATACTCAATGTCGAAAGCTGAAAGCTCTATGCCCCATTTTGCGACACGTCCTGTAGCATCACTGTTGTTGATTATATCTCTCATGGGAGCTATGCTCACCACGGTAATGGGATGTTCCTAAAAATAATGTTGTAACTTACGAGATGCGAAAAACACACCATAATCTAGCTTTTGATAGTGCGGATACCGTTGCTTTGATTCAGTTAGGACCTCGCTGAGATAGTAAGTCAGACGCTGCACTAGGTGTTCCTGATTTTCCTCTGGTCTCTCCACCACCATGATGACACTGACGACTTTGTTTGTCGCGGCGAGATAGAGCAACATCGATTCCCGTGGTTCGGGTGCTGCAAGGATAGGAGCAGATGAGAGTACTGCTTTCAGGTCTTGTAGTGCAGCTTTAGCTTCGTCAGTCCAAACGAACTTTTTGGTCTTTTTCAGGAGCTTGTAGGGTGGTGCGGCTCTTTCACGGAGTCGGCTTACAAACCGACTGAATGCAGCAATGCAACCAGTTAGTCTTTGAACGTCCTTTAGGCAAGTTGGCCTGGAAATATTGAGTATAGTCTTAATCTTGTCTCGGTTCACCTCTATGCCTCTTTGAGACATGATGAAACCTAACAATTTTCCGGCTGGTATTCCAAAGAAACACTTCTTTGGGTTAAGCATTATGTTGTATTTTCGTAGATTGGCGAACGTTTCCTCCAAGTCGGACATTAAGGTTTCCTTCTTTTTGGACATCACCGCAATGTCATCCACATATGCATGTACATTGTATTCGATTTGGTCGTGGAGGCAACGCTGCATAGTGCGCTGGTACGTAGCTCCTGCATTCTTGAGCCCAAAGGGCATCGTAACAAAATAGAAGGTTCCGAAAGGGGTTATGAATGAAGTTTTGACTTTGTCTGATTCCTTCATCCGGATTTGGTGATAACCAAAATATGCGTCGAGAAAACATAGGAGTTCCGAGCCTGTCGTAGAATCGATAACTTGATCAATTCTAGGCAGAGCGAACGGATCTTTGGGACAAGCCTTATTCAAGGCAGTATAATCAACACACATCCTTAAATCAGGGGTGTCCTTTTTTGGGACCATTACAGGATTGGTCGACCACTCAGTGTGGATGACCTCTTCTATGAATCCGGCTAACTCGAGCCGGGCTAATTCCTTAGCTATTGCCTTACGCTTTTCATCGTCGAAACATCGTAGGGACTGTTTGACGGGTTTAGCGTTCGGGTGTACATTTAAAGAGTGCTCGGCAACTTCCCTAGGTACTCCAGTCATGTCAGATGGCTGCCTTGCGAAGATATCTTGATTTGCTTGGAGGGACTTGACGAGTGCGCTTTCCTATGCGCTATCTAGGCCTACACCTATCTGGGTCACCTTGGAGGGGTCATCATCCTTCAAAGGCGTCTTCTTCGTCTCTTCTGATGCGTTGAACTCCGGATTCGACTTTGTCACCTCCTTCTTTGTCACGGGCATCTCGGACGGATCAATAGTTTTCTTGATCTCCTTGTACTCCTGGGCGTACAGCACGGCTTCAGCAAAGGCGGCATTTCTGTCCTCACACTCTCGTGTCTTCTTCGGGTATCCCCTGATGGTGATCACACCGTTGGGACCTAGAATTTTCATCATATTGTAAATGTAACACGGACGAGCCAAAAAAGCCTAGTAAGTTGGACGTCCAAATATAGCGTGATACGCGCTCTTGAATGGGACCACTTCGAAGGAAAGTGCCTCCATCTGATAGTTCTTTGGAGTTCCAAAGGTAACATCCAAAGTGATCTCTCCCAAGGAATTTGCTTGTCTTCCTGAGACAACTCCCTGAAAGATCACAGAGCTGTGATTCAGCTGTGTCTCCAAGATCCGCATCCGGCGTAGCATTTCGACATGCAGAATATTGATGCTGCTACCGCCGTCCATGAGAGTCTTGGAGAAACCATAGCCGCCAATAAGTGGATTGACGATTAAGGCGTATTTTCCTCGCCTGTGCACCTTAGGCGGATGATCAGCACGGTCAAAGGTGATTGCCACTTCCGACCAATCCAAAAATTGTGGGACAGCCGAAACATTTGCGTTGAGCTCATGCAAAACTGCTTTCTTGACCTTAGCTGGTTGAGATCCAAGGAAGGTGACGTAAGTGTCTTTCTTTGTTGAGAAGTTTTTCTTCCCATCCGGCTTGGGATTTGAAGGGTCAGCTTCCTCCATGTCGGAATCTTCCTTGGTCTCCTTCTCTTTTTCGAGATTCTTTTTTCCCTTCTTCCGCTTAGCCTTGTAGCCGGCGGTATCGTCTTTCTTGATGTCATCATTAAAACGGCACTCGGTGTTTGTGTGAGATGAGCCCCCACTGGCATCTAAGTGATGCACACATGGGTTATTGGCAATGTCGGCCAGGAATAGGTTTTACCAGGTTGCTGGTCTCCTCTACCCTAGACTCTTGATGTCCCACGACCATGTCCACAGCCACCGCCGCGCCCTCCTCGTCCTCCAGACCCAAAAGTAGCAGTGACCAATGCCGTTTCCGCATTGGGTTTTTCTTCCGAGGTGTTCTTGCGCTTCTGAGCTTGTTGCTTTGGTTGTTTTGCCGACTGTGGCACAGCTAGGGCGTTCAGTAATCCCTCTGCACCGTCGTCGGCATCTACATACTTGCTCGCTGTTTCTACCATCTCTCCCAAATCAGTAACCTTATCGCACTTTAAGCGATGACGTAGTAAACCAATTTGGAGTCCTGCAATGAAAGCTTCAATCGCAGTTTGGTCATTGACTCCTTCACAGGAGTTCTTGGTGTTGATCCATCATCCGAGGTAATCTCGGCAAGTTTCTCCGACTTTCTGGGTGCAACGCTATAGGTCTCCTACCGTACAGGGCCTCCGATATGTGCCTTCGAAATTCCAAAAGAACGCGCTTTGCATGTCATACCAGTTGTGGATGGTGTTCTCCAGAAGTTCATTGAGCCATGATCGTGCCGTCTTCCGCAACATAAGTGGGAGATATCGGGTTGCGACCAAGCTGTTTCCGCCTTTGGTGATGCAGCAAGCCTGGAAAAAATCCTGGAGCCAAGTATCTGGCCGGGCCACACAATCGTAGGCTTGGATGTGTCTTGAGATAGAAAATCCTTCCGGGAAGTGTGTTTGTCGAATTCGTGGTCCGAAGCATTTTGGACCCACGTATATATCATCATTCTCGTAGCGCCATGCTTCTATGTTGGAGTTCATCCGGTGTCTCGCGTCACTTGGTGACAGGGAACGCCGTCTTAGTTATTCGCTATAGTTGCGGTGCCTTGGAGCCGGACTTCGACTTCTGCCACCACCTCCTCCGACACGACACCCTCCTTGGCTTCCTTAAGAGCCATTGTGATGGCTGCTTCATGGACAGGGTGGAGCAGGTGGATTCTTTCTGGCTGATCGCCGGCCTCCATCCGGAGCATCATTATTCCGGTTCCGGGGAGGATCTTCATTGCAACGAGCCCCCTGCTGGCTTGACTCGGCATGGTGTCCGTCATTCCATCGTCCGTCAGTCCACCGCGATGGGGTTCAGCCGGACGGCTTGCGTGTCTAGGAGGTGATGTCTACGCACTTCTATTCTTGTAGACAGTTGTTGGGCCTCCAAGTGCAGAGGTTTGTAGAATAGCATCAAGTTTCCCTTAAGTGGATTACCCAAGGTTTATCAAACTCAGGGAGGAAGTGGTCAAAGGTATCCCTCTCAAGCAACCCTGCAATCAAGATACAAGAAGTCTCTTGTGTCCCCAATACACCCAATACACTTGTCAGGTGTATAGGTGCACTAGATCGGCGAAGAGATAGTGAAATACAAGTGGTATGGATAAAAGACAACGGTGCCAGAAAATAGCTTGATGGCGTGGAAGATACTAAAGGCAAACTGAAATAAAGATGGAAGCAAGCAAACATGTAACGGATCTAGTTGCAAACGGTGTATCAATGCTTAGAAACAAGGCCTAGGGATCATACTTTCACTAGTGAACACTCTCATATAAATATCTTCTCTTCATGATACTACTCTGAACTACTCTCTGGTTGGACACTCTGATCCATGGCAGGGCTATAACAGCACTCCTCAAAGTTTGCTTTCCCCATCTAGATAACCCCACACTGTCACCTTGAGCACTAGATGGTTCCAACAAACACCACAATTTCATAGAGACATCCAACTCCAAATATAACTCATAACAAGTATTTGTAATCTCTAGCCTAAGTGCCACCATGGTGTGCACGCTGTCACTTTCACACACATGGGGAGAGCATAGATCTATTAAAGCACTTGAGTAGCAAGGTTGATCTACTTGATTACAAAGCTCATGATCACAATATGATCATGCATAGAGAGAGAGATGAACACATAGCTACCGGTAGAACCCTTAGCCTCGAGGAAGAACTACTCCCTCATCATCATGGGAATCAGCAACGGCAATGGAGATGGTGGTGGAGATCAATGGAGATGGCTCTGGGGGCACTTCCCCGTCTCAGCAGGGTGCCAGAACAGAGACTTTCTTTCCCTCGAATCTCTCCTTCGGTGGCGGCGGCGCTGCGGAACTTTTCATGGCTAGAGGCTAGATTATTTAGGATTTCTACATCGGAGGCTTCTTATAGGCTAAAGGGCGATCTCAGAGGGTGGACCAGGGGGCCACACCACCTGGTGGCGTGGCTAGGGGGACCTGCGCCACCACATGGTGTGGCCAGCCCCTGGCCCCTCTCCGTCTCGTCTTTTGGCTCCGTGAGTCTTCCGGTAAAATATAGACTTTGGCTTTTGTCCGATCCAATTCCGAGAATATTCATTTTCTGGCTTTTCTGGAACCAAAAACAGAAGAAAACAGGCAACTGGCACTGTGGCATCTTGTTAATAGGTTAGTTCTAGAAAATGTGTAAAAGTACTCCAAAGTGTGGACAAAACATAAGAAAGTAGATATAAAACAAGCATGGAACATCAAAAATTATATATATGTTTGCAACGTATCAGGAGGCGGCATTCTTTGACGGTCCTCCTCCCGATGTTTCTCTTTGTCTTCTTCCCTGCGATCGTTCGACTCTCGTCGGGGAGGATTTCTCGGATACAGTGCAGCAATTGCCTCCTGCTCCGCGGCTGGAGCAAAGTTGCGCCAGTCATGTGTGGTTCTGTGGCGCTGTCCTGAAGATCCGGTTCTTGAGTAGTTGTCTTCCTGACGGTCGGAACGGTGATGCTGCTCCGGAACCCGTTGGATTTTTACGTCATTCCAAGACTGATCAGTGCAACATTGATCAGATTGAGAGACCACTTTTCTGCTCTCGGACTTCGCGACCTTCTGCTGCTCCAGACCCTTGGTGAGTAGCTTAATGCCCAATCGGACTTGTTCTGGGCCTGGATTATTTGCCAGGATATCTCGAGCCATGGCAGTGTTTTGTACTGGTGTTGGGTACACCGGATCTCCCTTGCTGTCGAGTCGAGGCATCCCTGAGTCTCCCTCAAAGAGAACCTTGGGGACTTCTGAAAATTCATTGTCACGCCTGTGTCGTTTCTGGGTCTTCTGATGCTGCAAAGAGATATACTTCTCCGCAGTAGCTATGCGCTTCTTCTCTTCCTCGATGTTGTTGGCTTCATCCAGGAGTACTTGGCGACGCGCTTCTAGGGCCTGGGCCCTTTCCTCCAGCTCTTCAGCAATAAGTTATGTAGCTGTAGGGATAGGTTTAGTTAACATAGCATCGATGAGTTTACGGGCACCTGCAGTGACCACTTGTCCATCCACCAAAGCTTCTTTAGGCTCCTCTGGGATAAGTGCTCCATCCGAGTCTTCCTCATATTCCTCGGCAATCACTTCCTCTGTTGGAAGTTCTTTTGCCGGGGTCTTGTTCTTCTTGTTCTTCTTCTTTGCCTTCTTGGCAGCGCCAGTAGTAAAGACGGCTTTGGGCCTGTTTCTCGAAGTCAAGCTTTGATTGGTACTTTCGGACATCTAGACATCGGGATTGTCTTCGAGATCCGTGTCATCCTGCGCTTCGGGAGAGTTTTCTCCGGATCCTTCATCCATGGCTTCTCCTTCTTCTACAGCTATGGAGTTGAACTCCTCTTCATATTCCGCGGAGAACTTTCGGAAATCCACTGATGTCATCGAGTCATCTGAAGATGCCGGTAAGTCGGTGTTTGTCCCGATCGCCTCCAGCACTGATTCTTTGTTGTCTCCATCATCGGCAGAGTCGGATCCGGATCCAACATATCCGACAAAGTGCGACGTGTGCGTCCTGAGGTAGTTGCGGCTTTCCTCATGGGCTTCCTCGAAAATCCTGATGGTCTCGAGAACCTCATCCATGTTTGTGCCCTGCAGCATCATGCGCCTCAAAGTATGCCTCAGGAAAGGTTGGTATGTTCCAGCGTTAGCAGAGCTGGAACCAAGGTTGTTGTCCTGCTCCTCCTAGATTTTGACCTCAGCAGGTAGATTGATCTGGGATTCGGCCTCGCTAGGGAGATCCACTCCAGATTCGACTTGAACCACAAGATTTGCTTCAGGTTCGGCTTTCTCCACTATCTCCGCAACGGGTGCAGGATGGGTGGAATTAGGGTTTTCTGAGGTCTAGAACTCTGTCGCCTCATGGACAAAGTGGACCTAGAGATTTCTTCTTCCTATATCATCACTGCTGGGGTGGGTGGGGCAGGTTCAGCAAAACCGATGTATACATCGATCTCGCCAGAAGACATGATGGTGTAAGCAGTCACTGCCTCCCTAGCCAGAATCCAAGTCTCGTTGAGAACGATGAGAGGGACGTCACTGGTGTAGAGGACGCGACCGAAGGTGATGGTCTCGCCGATTCCGATTCTTGCAGATTCTGCTCGGAACGAAGATCTGAAGCTCACTTGCCCCATGGTGGGCACCAATTGTCGTCAGATTGATGACAAGTATGCCATGAGGGGGTCCTCGAGGTGTGTGGAAGAGAGGGGTGTGAGACGTATGGTATTTCGGGACGGTGAGCACACAAGTTTACCCAGGTTCGAATCCGTCGGCTTTGAACGGATCCTACTCCTGCTAGTAATCCAGTAATATGGTAGAGCCAGAATATGGGTTACAAGGGTTTTGCCTGTGCGAGTTGAGATTGTAGACTATTGTGAGGGTGCCCTAAAGGCTTACCCTAGGACGGCTTATATAGATATCTGACCTAGGGTTTACAGGAGAGACCTATCCGGCTACGACTAAGAGTCGGTTACAGAGTACATCTTGAACTACAAGTAACATAACAAGCCTATGTCGGTAAGTCTTCTGGGCCTTCCCATAGCCGGACTAGACTCCGTCTCTTCTCCCCGACTAGGCCACCCGTGAAGCAAAGCTCTAACCCAAAGTGGGCCACCCTGGTTAGTGAAGCACAGTGAGGATACCCGGAAAGTATATACCCAACATTAGGATCAATGTTTAAGTTGTGCTCAGCAAGTTCCCTAGGTACACCCTTCATGTTGGCAGGTTGCTAGGCAAAGATGTCCCTATTCTCATGGAGGAACTCGATGAGCACGCTTTCCTATTTGGGATCCAGGTCCATGCCAATAGCAGTGGTCCTGGAGGAATCACCTTCCACAAGTTCCACTGGCTTGGTCTTGATGGCGGCCTTGAAGGCAAGTTCGGAGTCAGAAATGTACTTCTTCGAAGCCAGCATCTCCAAGGCGTCGACCTAGCACTGGATCTCCTTGAACTCTTCACCATAGAGGACGACTTTGATGAATGCGTCTTCACTCAGCTTGCACTCCCTTGCCTTGTTGAAGCTTCTGGTAATGGTGATGATATCGTTTGGTCTAGGTATATTGAGCTTGTTGTAGACAAAACATGGCATGGCATGGAAGGAGTGGAATATGTCACGTCTGAATATGACGTGATACACACTCTTGAAGGGCACCACTTCAAAGGTCATGTGCTCTTGGTGGTAATTGTTAACATCACCAAAGGCGACCAGAAGGGTGATGCAACCAAGAGACTGAGCTTGCTGGCCAGGGATGATGCCATGGAACACAGTGTTGCTCCACCTTAGTTGGGTCTCCATCAAGTTCATCTTATGCAGCATATCAAGGTACATAATGTTGATGCTGCTTCCACTGTCCATGATGCACTTAGTGAACTCGCTATCATCAATCAGAGGGTTGATGACCATGGCATACTGGTTCTCTATTGGGATGAGGTATGGGTGATCCTCTCTATCCCAAGTAACAGTAATATCCAACCACTTCACGTACTAGGGAACTGGGGGAGGGTGGCCATCAGTATCCTCAAAGAGGTTTTTTGTTCCCGGACGGTAGGGGTTCCAAGGAAGGTGTGGTAGACTGGAGCCTTCTTGTCAAATGGATTTTTACCCTTGCCATCACCCTTGTCAGTGGTTTTGGGGTCTACGTCTTCATCCATATCATCCGAATCCTTGGGCTCTTCCTCCTTCTTATTCCCCTTGCCCTTTCCGCGGGGCCTATTCTTCCGACTTCGCTTGTAGCCGAACTCAAGGTCTTCCTTGAGGTCGTTGACAAACTTTCACTAGTGTTGTATGAGTGGATTTACGGTTTGGTTCAATATTGACGAAACATGGCATATCACGGTACTCCTCGTACATCTAGGGAACACGGGGCGTTGTGGGTGTAGAATCACTTTGTTGTTGTCCACGGCCAACCCCCCTACCACGACCACGTTGTCCACCTTCGCCTCTGCCAGCAAAAGTCATGGCGACCATGTCGGTTGTTTGCTTGTCTTCTAGCAGATTCTTTCGCTTTTTGTTGCAAGCTATACATTGGGATTTCCCCTACGATTGCTATCACTTCGTGGTGGTCCTGCAACCACGTGGTTGGCCTAGCAGTGCCGTCATACGGCTTGATAGTCTTGTCAATCCGAAGGCCCCTAGGGTAAGTTGTGGGCTGGATAACCGGTCCAAAGCAATGTGGCCCTAGGTATGGCTCTTCCTGGGCTTCATGGATCCTATCAAGGCGAGAACATGCATCATACAACTCCGGTTGTTGCTTGTGCTGATCTCTGCCATGGGCCAGAGAATTGTGGAGCGAGCCATGAGACCTACACGATCCTCCGCCATGGTGGCTGTTGGGTGGCGACGGTGGTGGTGGCAGCGATGGGTTAGCCTTCTTGCTGATCCCTCCATGCAAATCGTCACGCTTGTCGCGATTTCTTGTCGGACGTGGCGCTTCCTTGTATGACCTGCTCCTTTGTCTGTCGTTGTCGCTATGCTCTCCGCCATGCCGAGGCTGCTCTTCCTAGTCACGTATAACGATGTCGCCCCGAGGGTGTCTAGGAGGTGACATGCTCGTGCGGTGGCACGGCTGTTGGTCCTCATGATGTCAGGACTGCAGCAGAGGTGGCGACGAGCGACGGGGTTGAGCCTTGGCAACAAGGTCGTAGACCTGATCCACCACTGCAGGCGATCTGTCTTGCTCGAGTAAGGTTTTGGCAATGACCATGTTGAGGGCAGGAGTTGGCATGACTTTCTCCTAGCCTTATCGATGTAGGGGGTAGCTTTTATCGGTTTGGATGGAGCCCACCCCAAGTTGCGTCGAACGCTGGGATCACCGAAGACGTGAGTCAGAGCTTTCTTTGCTTTGTGATGCTTGAGCAGCTGCTTCTACTCGGCCTCCATTGCCCTTCCTGCCTTGATCGAGTCTTTTGCCTTGGCCAGATCCCTGTCTAGCTATGTGCCTTGCTCCGCGATGCACATGGCCTCCGCGAGGATTTCTCGACGCTTCTTATCAAGCTATGTAACGTTCCGTATATGGGCAACCGTTAATGGTTCGATGAGGAGTCCGTCATAGATTACCTTGTCTGTCGGAATAACCAAGGGATTGCCGGCCGCTGATGTGGATGGGAAGAGGCGGTAGATTTGTTTGGTTGGTAGCACTGGTCCCGGTGATGAGTTCCCATGACTTCTGCGGGGCATAGCTGGAAGGGGCATGGCTTTTGCTGGACCCGGAGGATCGATAATGTTTTTACCATTGGTCACCGTGTTTCCGGCATCGGCCGCTGCTGGTGGAGCTCTTCTGGCTCCCTGATTCTACTGGTTTTCTTTCATCACATTCCCGATGGCCACTAGTACCTGGCGGGAAGTGACAACTCGTTCGATGCTGATGCATGTAAAATTCATCCATGAACTTTGTAGTTTATTTCTTCAAAATCATTATTACTTTGCAAAATTATTATATTTATTAGGACTAACATACTAATAGTTGCAAAAGTACATAAGTTCTTGGTTTAAACTTTATTGTGTATAAAATACACAATATGGAAGGAAACCACTCATTATGGTAAAATCTGGAGTTTCCTGAAATCTGTCGCTACAGAACAGTTTTTGAAGATTGCCACGATAGCCCCTGAAGATGGCATTAAATAGAGAAAGCCAAAACATGGAAGTTGTGGGAAATGTTATGCTGAACGATTTAGACATAAAATTCATCCCAATTGGACTCCGCATTCAATTTTTATAGCCATATTGCTATGGAGGACGGAGACAGTTTTGGGACTCCAAAAATATGTGACGTGATTGGCTCAAACTCCTTCCATCTTTGAGGATTTTGGCCCAACCACGACTTTATGGACTTATTAAGGACAGAGGGGAGTCCTAGAAAGGTTCTAGAGGTTCCAAAGATCCCTTGGATCAAAGAGGCATCCATCCTATGGCTTGGATTGCATCTCCAACTCTATATATTGAGGGAGAAACCCTACTTATTGTAGGCATCCACCCATAGCCACGAAAATCTCCCACCTTGGAAGCCCCCAAGGAGGGGGAGAAGATCCTCCATTGCTGCACCATCTCCAAGGGAGAAGAAGGGCCAAGGGGCCGCTGCCCCCAAAGGCAGCTGCCCCCCCTAGGAGGCTGCCAGGGCGCCGCTGCCCTGCGCTGCCGCCGGCGCCGCCTCTCCCCCTTGGGGAGGCTCGTCTCCATCGCCATCTACAGCAAGATCCCATCATCCCCTACTGTAATATCTTGGCAAACATGATGTATTATGCAATATATTATTTTCCCATGATCTATCATATGACTATGTTGATGTTTGAGTAGTGAATTTTTATGGCAATTGTGATCTAGTTTGTTTTGGTTGCATACAAGTATATGTTATCTTCTATGATGATCTTGATGCACTAACATACGAGTGCATTCATATGTTGGGGGATGCACAAGGTTGTCATTGTTGCATGTTGATAGGATGAGGGATATACGAAGTTTGATAGAAGCCGAATCCCAAGTCTTAGAAATATATGTAGTATTAATTCATGGTTGATCAATGGGGGTATTATCATGGGGACCTTAGATCTAAATGTGGTGGTTGGACTTTATGTCTTAATATTCCCTTGTTTGTTCTTAATTGTCCTTGGCATCAATCACTAGTGGTGTATTTGCTCGTCTCTATGGCTACACCTAGTTATGGCTCCTCCTAAAAGAAACAATAAAAAGACTATATATGTGCTTCACTAATTGTGACAACCAAATGAATGAAATTGCAATTTTCCGAAACATTTGCTCCCATAGATTATCCACATCCACTCCACTATCTCCACTTCATTTGCATTATTTTACTTATAGTATTTATTTCAACTACTTTATTGTTTTCTAGTTAATACAAAAACAACCGCACACACACACTTTAGATACTAGCTTTGCATAGAAGGCCATATAAGTGGGTTATAGGGCTTTAGAGAATAGATATTTTACCTTCATCTCCTCGTGGGTTCGACACTCAAATACTTATCAAATTGTACTACGGTGATCCCCTGCATTTGGGAGTTATCAGACACGCTCCTCCTGCTCGATCTCCTTCATGGAATCTTCGAGTTCCTCCGAGTTGACCGACAAACCACCGCAATCCATGTTGATGTTGGCGTAGAGTGTGTCCAACACTGGGTCGGAATTATCGTAGGTGTTATTGATGGTAGAGGCTAAGCCGGAGGCAATGTGGCCGGTGAACTTGGGATTTCTGGCTGCGGTGGCAATGTCGGCCTTGGCTTCCTCATCGGCATCAGTGAAACTATTAACAGTTGTGATCATCTCATTGAGAGTAAGTAAGCCGGTGGCCTGCTGCCTCCTAAGCGTATGCTAGAGGAGAGTGCCGGGCGTGAGCCCTTCGACTAAGTGGTAGACTAGATCATCGGTGCGGTTTCCCTCCAAGGATTCCCTCACCCTTACACATCTGGCGAGGTACGCACGCGGGGATTCCTCTGATGTTTGAACGCAGCGAGCCAGATCAAAGATGCTGACGACACCGACAAAGTGCGACCTCCGCTTCTCTAACAGTTGGGAGAGCCAAGCGGATTTGCGTGGGTCTTCCACCATTATATCCTGCATAGTGGCGGTTTGGGTGGGGGTTTGGGTGGGCCCTGATTTGTTCCGATCTAAGCTAGCAAAGAGATCTGAGCCCGTCCTTCCATGAACATGTCCTGCACGTAGGCGGTCCGTGTGGGGCTTGATGCGTGTCCGACTTCCTAGGAGCTTGATCTCGAGCCGGTTTCACCGATGAAGAGATGGATGTCCCCGATTGGAACCATGGAGCAACGGGTGGGGTTCGACTTCGCCAGGATCCAGAACTCATTCGAGGGGACGATCGGAACATTGCCGGAGAAGAGAACATGCCCAATGGCTATAGTGTCGCCATTTCTCGCGAAGAGGTTGGACCTCGCTAGGTGTAGATCTCGTAGCGTCTCTTTCCCCATGGTAGGTGCCAACTGTCGTGGTATTGCCGACGAGTACGCCATGAAGGGGTCCTCATAGGTGTGTTTAGAGAGGTGGGGGAAGGCGATGATTTTATGGGTACTAGGTAACACAACTTACCTAGGTTCAAGTCCCCCGGCGGTGGCAGAACCCTACTCCTACTATAAATAACTATAATGACAATACGCCGAGTTATAGAGATCGGTCCGATGTGCGAGGTTGTGTGACGTTCTATGAACTTGTCTGTCTGATTGTGCCCTAAAGGATGCCACAAGTCCAGCTTATAAAGGCGCACTAGAACCAAGGGTTACAGGAAAAGGACCTTTCCGGACAGGTTATAGAGTCCTACACTAATACTAACCAGTCTTCGTGTCTTGTACTCCAAGACTCCGGGTTGGTCGGTAACTGCATCGTATACTTCCTTCTTCCGTCATGGACCTCCCTTCTAGATCCGTCTAACTGGGCCGCCCAGCAGGCCATAGGCCTTTCTACCAACAATGGGCCACCCGGGTTAACCAGATTAGAGACATGCAATGGTGATACCCATTTAGCATATCCCCAACAACATTGGCGACCCCGGAGTCTACTCCAGAGATCACCCGGAGTTTTTGACCACCCAGGAGTCTCTAGCCTAAGTGACAACATGAATGTTAAGGCCTTTTGGGCCTAGCCCATGTAATCCCCTATTTTGTCCCAAACTCCCTATTTATTTCCTAAAGTACCCCTTCCTAGTTGTTGGCCTATATATAGACCACCTCCTCCTTATTGTAACCCTAGGCATAGATGATAGATTAAAGATAATCTCTTGTGGAATCTCTAGTTTTGCCTCATCCCCTTAATCAAGGGGACCGACTATCGTCATCAACCTCTTGGATTTTGTCATAGTGCGTTCAAGTTGTACAAGGCCTTGGAGTCTGTGTCATTCTCTAAGTTCTCAAGATCTCGCTAAGCCCCCTGCTTTTCGTGCCGGTTAAAGATAAAGTGTCTTTCTCGCCATCTATCCTATGGATTGTGTCGGACCGGTAGCTGCCGACGTGAGCTATAGGTTGCTTTGTGTATCGTGTGTGTTGCGTTCATTGCGTTCTTCATGTGTGAGTTCACTTGGATTTCGTCCTCCCTCTCTCCCTCTCATGATTCCCTCGCAATTCCCAGAGTTTCGTGAAAGATCGGGCCACCCCAAGGGTTATCATGTGTATAGTTTGTTGTGTGGTTTTAGAGAAATTCAAGTTTGATCTTTTATTAGTAGTGGAGATAGAGATGGAGATGGAGTAGGAGAAAAATCATACTCCCTCGCTTTACTAATATAATAATGCCTTTTAGATATTTTAAAGTGGACTAGATACACATAAAAAAGAGTGAACCTGCATAAACACATTTAGATACATGTCTTGTAAAAAGATGTTTGAATGTCTTACATTAGTGAATTTGAGTAGTACCTTTTTAATGGAACCTGGCTCGTTCCATTAATCATGTTGCGTCGCTGACAACTAAGGGCATCTCCACTGGACCAATCCAAACGCGCGACCAAAACGATATGTTTCTATCCGTTTGGGTCGGCCCGTGGTAACTTTGGGGCCATGGTCTGGCATGTCCGAACAGCCGCGCCCAGCGGTGTGACCCAAATGTCTGCACCTGGCCAGTGCTGTCCAGACCTGGCTCTTTGTATATAAATAGTTCACACCAATTTACATAGATAAATGTATATTTTGACAAGAAAATAAATTAGCTTAGGTAATATAATTAAAATAGTGCTTACATATGAATAGTTTACACTTACATGGTTCGATAAAAAACAACCAAATGTGACTCAAATTGTAGAAAACAAATTAGGGGTTAAGCATTTTGGTTTTCTGCACGAGCCCATATATGCTCAACCAAATCTAGTTGAAGCCGGTCATGGGTGTGCCTGTGATGCAAATTTTCATGCACTGCATGGATTCTTCCCAAGATGCTACACCTGGCTCTGGCTCGACCAATTGACCCTAGAAATCCTAGCCTTGGTCCAAAATGTTGTCATCATGCTCGTCCTCGACGATAATGTTGTGCATGATCATGCACACAATCATCACATCCCACATCCTCTCTATGCTCATCTTGAAGCACACCAAATGCTCGCTCCACATTCTTCCTAGCGGCTTCTTGCTCTTTCGCAAACCCCTTGCATTTCTCATCTTCAGGGTTGCGGATTGTCTTCACGAAGGTGGCCCATGATGAATAGATACCGTCAGCTAGGTAGTACCCCATATCATATGCATTGCCATTGATCTCACAGGAAACTTGTAGGGGCATTTCCTTCTGCCAGCCTAGAAAACATCGGAGACCTCTGCAGCATATTAATGTCATTGTTTGATCCAGCCATGCCAAAAAAGGAGTGCTAAATCCAGAGATCCTGTGATGCAACAGCCTCAAGTATAACTGTGTAACCCTCTACATGCCCTTTGAACTACCATTGCCAACCAAAATGACAGTTCTTCCACTGCCAATGCATGCAGTTGATGATGCCAAGCATCCCAGGAAACCCCCTACGCTCGTTAATGAAAAGAAGATAGACATTGTCTTTGGTGTTTGGCTCTCTCAGGTATACTTTGCCAAACACTGCTACAACTGCGCTGCAGAATCTATACATGGCCTCATGACATGTAGACTCGCTCATGCGTATGTAGTCATCGAGGAGATCACCGGGCACTCCATATGCAAGCTGCCGAATGGCAGCTGGACATATCTGGTAGGAGGAGAAGCCAAGCTTACCGATGCAATCGTACTTGGCCTTGAAGTAGTCGTCGTACTCCCTCACCCCATCGAGTATGTCCAGGAATAGGTTCATGGACATCCAGTAGCGGCGACATAATGCCTTCTCTTTGAAGACCGGATTAGTTGGATCGAAGTAGTCCTTGTAAAGGCGTATGTGCCCCTCTTCCCGATCGCGTTCATCGTTGGCTTCGCGCCGCTTCACCGAGCCACCTCTACGCGGCGAGAGGAGGTAGTTGTCGTGCACCATCTATGCAACTGCCAAAAGAATTTCGGTCTCACCGTCAGATTCCTCCTCAGACGATGACTCGACGTAATTCTTGTAGAAGAACTTGATCGCCCTTCGCCTGCTACCCATCTGTCAAGTACACCGTCAATGGCTTTACCAACTCCCGCAGCGGACCAGATTATCAAGAAAAGGCCGGCGAACGCACCTCGGCAAACGACCAAACAGGTCGTGCACATCCAATGTAGAGGCGGAGGCCGGGGCAGCGGGTTTGCCTTTGGAGCGTCCAGTCAAGTCTGGCACCGCTCGCAGCTTGCAGTCGTCCTGCTCGATGTCGCGCCGGGGGGGGGGGGGAGGGGGGGGACGAGGCGACATCCGTCAATGGCGGCGGTGGCTGGTTGCGTCTGCTCTGGCCGCGGGATATGGAAGACCAGGGTTTTTGGGGGTAGGGGTGGGGTGTCTTTGTGCCACTGACTACTGGACCCGGGTGAAGTGGTCGGACACGCGAGGCAGCACACTGTCCGGGCCGACCCAGTTGTCACGCAAATTAGATATACGAATGGTCGAACTGGACACGTCGGGACGGATGGGTCGTGCCGATGCGGCACCGCGCATCGCGCCCGGTCATCCTTATTGATGTTTCTAGTGGAAAAATCGTTCCTAACTGATAAGACTTTGCAAAAAAAAAACTGACATGATAAACGGGTACATACCCGGCTGATCTACAACTCAGATTGTGAATCAGGCCCATACATACCCGTTTATTATGGGCCTGATTCCGCCACTCAAACGGAGCAGCTTCTACTAGAAAGCAACACAAGCAGGCTGAATATCGGCCCCAATTTGAAATCAAATCAGAACACCACCACTACGGTACAGCGAATGGCAGCGGAGCCGCAAGGGGCGGCCGCCCACGAGCGGGACGGCGGCGGCGGCGGCGCCATCACAGACGCCCTCTCTCTCTTCGCCTCTCGCCTCTCCCACCGAAGGTTCGCACGCGCGTACTCTCCATCCTTCCGCTCACTAGCTTCTAGAACCTCCGATTTGATGTCTCCCCGCGTCGATCGCGAAGCTATGGGGACGAGGAGCTCCGGGTACTTGAGACGGCGCTCTCCGCCGGCGGCGACGTGGCCGCGATGCTAGCCACTCGATCGGTAGCCCGTCGAATGATACGGGAGCGTTCGGCCGAGGCGTTCGCTGCGGCTGCGGTTGAGGAGGTCGGGACGAGGCTCTCCGTCGCCGATTTCTTTGCGCGCGCCTTTGCTCTCGCGGGCGATGTGGAGGTGAGGACCAATTGATCACATTGTGCAAGTCAGAACCTATTGTGCCTTTCAATGCTTGGGTTCAGTATAGAAGCGTTCTGCGGCATGTGTGGGCTGTGATGCAGTTTCAGTCCTTCGGTTCAGTATAGGAGCTGCGGCACGTGTGATTTGGATGCAGTTTCAGGGTTCTATTGGTGATGCAGTTTCAGTGCTTGTGTTCATTATAGAGAAACCAGTACACTGCACAGAGCACTTATCACTCATGATGTGTTTATTACTATTATTGTTTTTCTTGAGAGTTCACAGTGACGTCTTAGCTCTTTGGATCACTGGATGGTAAACAAGCATGTCTCGTGTTGTTCTCTGCCACTTCACTAATTCTGCTAACTTTTACTGCTAGAGCTTCCTTGCTACGAGATATGAAGCGCTGGTTCTGAGAGAGGCCAAATACTCTGACGACCCACATCTGCATGTGTCAGATGAAGAATGGTTAACCTTTGCACAGGACTCTCTTGATAATGGGTTCTATGCCATTGCTTCCAAGGTAATCCACAGTCCGATTGAGCTGTAGTATGTCTTCACTTGTCCTATATTGGTTGGTGCTTGAACACATCCTCATATATTGGTGTTGCTTGCATGTTATATTCAGTGTATTGGTGATTCTTCTTTATACGGTTATAACCCACAATCTCTACCAAATTAAAATGACTCATCACTACCGCAGGCAGGCTTGAGAGTTTGAATGTCCTTAGGCCCAAATTTTGATAAGCCCAGCCCCCATGCAGGACAGACTTACTCATGCTTCACAATCACTTGGGCTTTTGTTCTAGCTTTGTTCAAAAGGTATAATCCAGTGCTACTACGCTAGAAATCTCAAGAGTCACATGCTGGTACTATTAATGGTCCAGGATGTTGGTGAAGAATACAAATCAACAACATTGTGATAGTTCAAAGAAGTGGACCACTTGTAGCGGCTTATAAATTATGCAGTAGGTTCCACAGCCTGATCCCGGAAGGGCTAGAAGATACTTATCTGCATTCTTCTCGTATCCGTTCTACATTGCTATTTCACTTAAACATTAAATATAGACTGGAACTGGTTCTGTTAATTTGATAAACTGATGTTATCTTTAAGATTATTTTACTCTGATAATAAAACTCATGATCTGGTATACTTTTGGCGTGACAAAACTGATAGCTTATTTCTGGTAGAAATAATGGTTGGAATATTTCTCCCAGGAGATAGTAATTTCATGCTGTCTTAATCTTATATTGAACATTTCAGTAATCCAAGAGTAGTTTTAACTATAAAGTGAAACCGACCAACTGATTTAAATGGAAAAGCAATCCTATTGCTCCCTCCGATCCAAATTAATAGACTCAGATTAGTCTAGATTGGGATGTATCTAGTCATGTTTTAGTGCTAGATACATCCAAATCTAGATAAATCTGGGTCCATTAATTTGGATCGGAGGGAGTAGCACATACTTGAATGAAGTGATGAAAGGTGTTCAACGACTGCTATTTATAGTGGCGTTCTTTGTGCTTTGTACAGCTGATCAGTGATCACATATAAATATAGAACATTCTGGAGAACAACATTGCGCTGGGTTGTTTAGTCTGAATCCTTTACCATCCAATACTGGATACTGTCTCATCAGTACCACTTGCGACTATGTTTCATTTAGCATGTCAATCTGATCAGCTCTTTGTGGTTAACTTTGCTGGAGAAGTGCATTGTGCTGCTTGAACTGTAACTTTATATCCTGCATGAGCCCCTGATTGTATTGTTAGTCTCAGTGTCTCATCTATAATATTTCTTACTGCTTCTTTTTGTACTTTTAGGCTTTTGCAAATGCTCTTGTGCACATTCATCCCAGCCACTTGAAATCTACTAATTCGATTTTGAAGAAGGACAAGATCAATGACATAAGAGGACTCCAAAACTTGGCCAAGTCATTATCTGCACAGCGTTCTGGTTAGTTCTGTAATGCCATGAAAGGTGTAAATTACATGTCGAGAAACTGATCCTGCTTTAATAGTGAATACACGTTTAGTCATTGTTATAACATAGTCTGACAACCTGTATGTTTTGTCTGTAAAGTCAAAGCAGTGAATCTTCTATTTGATCTTTCAAACCTTGGAGTTCCAAATTTTAATACTGCATCTTGTGCTTTGACAGTTCAGGCACAATCCACCGAATACATGAAAAGGAAAGCTTCAGGCATTAGTGAAAAGTGCAATTTACACTCAGAAAAACCGAAGTTACCAGGAAACTTGATGTTTAGGTTAGGAATCAAAACAAGGAATGCACAAAAATTACTCTGTAGCCGCAAGAAGAACCTAGAAGGTGTTTAATTCAAGTATCAGTGTGATATCTCCCTCAAGACCAAGAAGAGTGGTTTGATCTTTCTTCTAAGCCATTTTGTTAAGAGGTGAAATTTCATGCCTTTGTTTTACTTCCCTACAGTAGCTTTGAACTTCTCAGTCTAGTACCTATTGAGCATCTGCAACATGTAACATCAATATATACTTTATTTCATCTCAGTTATGGATTGGATCTTCACAGAGTACTTCGACAGCTGGGGATATTCTCTTCCATCATTAACTTTCTTTTCACTGATTACACCCATACCTCAGTATGTGGCTTCTTCTCAGATTGCAATGGTTAGTGCTTTGATCAAAAGAAGACCACTTTGAACTTTCTCTTTGTAAGATAACTATGTCACGTCAAACGTCTGATTATGTCAGACGGATATGTGGGATTTCTATTGTTAGCATGTGCATGACAATCATGTTCATTTTCTTTGGTATCATGCGTATGCTATGTGGAACTCCTGTTTTACCATGCCATGTGTAACTTAACACCCGTTATCCATAAGTACTATGTCTACTTGAGAGCATTGGATTACTGTAATAAAATACCAACAAGTAGATGACCGCCTCTCGATTCAACTCGACGTCCAATAGCAGGCAATGCAAGAAAATAGGATATTCCTCTCAGCTTACATATTATCCACCATAACAATCTTTAACTGCATGTTGCACTATCAATGTTTTTGCTGATTGTCTACTGCTTGATCTGATTAGATTTAGTGAGCTTGACCAATAACCATGTAGAATTCTGTTTCATCATCTTAATAATGTAGCCACTTAATATTATGGTTTCTCTTTGATATATCAAGTTCAATTAGGTTAGTTTTTTTCGCACTAGAGATTTGACATCCAGATTATGGATGAGTTGTGGATCTTGCATAATGAGTATGTTACTTTCGACCTCTCTGCTAGTTCTGTGTTTACCGTGTATTGCTGATTCGCTATAAAGAGCAATAAGCTAGGCTAATCTTGTGCTTTACATATTTGTAGATATTAGGATCATGTGAAACAACGCCTATGAAGTGCTATATTTTCTTTTGAGATAATTCCGTAGGGAAATACTGCGCATTTTACTTCTTGGAGAGGTGCTATTGAGCAGAATAGGACACGAGTACATGACAGTCCTAAGACATGGCCTTAGCTACGTTTCGTTGAGTAATAGGACACTTCACCTTATAGAATTCAGAATAGGAAAAAATATCTCTTGTAAACACATGAAAACCTAGAGGGTTGGTAGTGAGAACCGATAAGGAGTTAAGGCATGTGAGTTACCTTGGAACGTCCGGCACTTAACATGTGGCAGTGTCGGTTAAACCCAACCCTGAAGTTTGACCCAGAGCACATGCGCTCATAACAAGAAGCTAACGTGAATTAGCTAGTGGTCCAGGGTCCATCCTGATAGATAGAATCTTTGGAGCCTCTGTTCGTTTTTCTTTCTGGAAAAGCAGGTTCTATATGTCCTTTGGAGGCGTTTACATGGGATGGGATGGGATGGGGTGGGGTGGGAACAAGTCGTCGTGTTGGAGAAAGGAGATGTCTGTTGCATGTTCCAGTGCGCCCAAGAAAGTTAACTTTTCTGCTAGTACCACATTTTTGGTTCCTAAGTGTCTGGAAATTAACCGGGATAGACAGAAGACGGTAAAAGCACACGAGGTAAATGAGACTACGGTCTGTCATGTGCCCATGTGGGCGAGCATGTGCTCTGTTAGTCAAGTGAATTTCACCAAACCATGTGATGGATCCATTTGGACTTTGAAATCAAGTCTGAACTACGATGAAGACTTTAGTTGCTGTGGTTTCTTGGGATTAGCTAGGCGGTGAAACATTGTCGGCAGCTTAATCATCTAGTCTAGCGGTGAAAAACACGGGTGCCCTGAGAGACCTTTTGGGTTCCGATAGCAACGTGCATGTGCATGCACGCACCGCAACAACTTTAGAAATCCTGCCTCCCCGCTGAGACTGGTAGTTTGTACAGTGATGCCCTTTTCCCCACTCCATGAGAAAAGGAAGACGTTGCAGTACACTAGGAAAGAACATGCTTCTTTTTCTTCTGGACATATGAAAATCGATTCATGAACCCAGACTTCTGTACGTGCTTGATATTAGTAGTCTACTATGCTTCTTGTTTTTTTTTCTCGAGGCAATATGTTTTGTTGATGCAAACTGTGTTTCTTGTAGTGTTGCTTGCTCCAGCATGAATTTGTTCTGTCATCCACACTGGAAACAAATCTGGATTAGAGGTAGGAGTAGGATGTGGTTGCAGAGTCTGCATCACAAGTTGGTACGAGACCTTAATGGCGTCGGACATGGCCGCATGGGTGCATGTACGTACGTGATACCACATGTCACCTCCTGATGACTAAGCACTAGACATTACGGATACTTGTCTCTAGCCAGCATACTATTATTGACATCTATTGAACATGCTTTTATACGATGATGTAATACTGCTCTGGTGCAGGACAAATCCCCAATCTCGCTGTCTACATACGTGTCAGGTTTCCTCCTGGTCTTGGCATGGTTTAATATGCATATGGGATAAACAAACGCGCTAGTATCTGTCGTATTCTCGCACGTATTTGATTAGTACTGTAGTTGATTACAGCATTGAAGATAAACTGAAGCTGGTACGTAGAAGTATAGTATCTGGTCTGGTTATCATGCATGCATCCCTAATCTGTAGAGAAGAGTGAAACTGTGAAACAGACATCCATGTCGACCGAATTAATTATTCACCTCTAGCTAGCTAGGAAATTAAGCACTAGTATCACTTGTTTTAGGGTAAGCACTAGTAGCACTGTGTGCAATTAATGCATAATTAGGGCCAAGACTTCTACCTTCACCTCATTGATGCTACCGGAAGCTAGGATAATTTAACAAGTAGCGTTCTTCAGACGGATCAGACTAGCAGTGCTAATTAATCATGAGTGTCTCATCTCAATGGTCAACTCTCTGAACGTGCGTGCATGCAGGGTCAAATGATCCAGCTGCAGATTGTACAGCTAGCTAAGCTTGGCGGTGCCGCGTGAAGTGAAAGGTAAGCAGAACTTTTCCAGACCATAACGACCATTGGGTGATGTATAGTACATAGATTCTAGTAGTACTATTGCTAATTAATCAACCTTGGCTGCTAAGTAGAGACAAACAAGGCAGAAAGCCTTTACACACACGACACACACGAGTAAATTGCAGAAAGCTACCACAATTCAGGCTGTCAGAACGAATCAGTACCAACATTTCTAATTTTTGCACGTCAGTACCATCTTTCAGACAGACCTTCTCAAATCGCGTTGATTCCTGTCCGATGCCTGTCTGATACCGTTTCTGACAGCAAGACCCCACTGTCAGGGCAAACGGCTGTTGCTGCGCCGTCTGGACCGCTTCGGCTAAGACAGCCCCCGTCCACGCATCGGTCGACAGAGACGCTCCTCACTCCACTCCTCCCGTTCGCCGCGCAGCAGCTCAGTGGCCGCCGCCGCCACCACCTCTGGGCTGTCGCCGTCGTTCGAGGCAGCTCGCCGTGGCTAGCATGCCTAGCTGGGACGATGGGGAGAGTTCTAGCCCTTCTCTCTCCACGCTTGGAGTTGGGGTAAGCTCATCCTCTAGGGTTAGGTTATTTTTGGGAGATTGGGGAATTTTTCATGTACCTCATTTATCTTTGCACTTTTTGCTTGATTAGGACCTGACAGATCTAGATTATGCTCCTGCATTTGTTGAGGATCCAACATTTTGTGGGATAGCACCTGATTGCACCCTGGTTTGTAGCAAGCACAAAATGTCGCCGCGGCAGTGCGTTGCTTTTGAAGGGAGCAACACTGGACGTAGATTTTATCTGTGCCCTGTGGAAAATGTGAGTTTCATTCCTAAATTGTTTTGCTCACTTAGTTTTATTATATGTATTATATGAAATCTGCTGTGTCTCATGTGGTTTTATTTATTTGTAATAGCAAGTGATGAACTGTGGGTTTGTTGCATGGAAAGATGAAGAGTGGCCTGATCATTTGAGCAATGCAATAGTTAGTTTGTGGGCAATGTACCATGAAAGTAATGATGCTAGATTAGATGAAAGGGTGGAAAATGGTAAGGTGGTTAGTCAACTTGTTGAAGAAAAAGCCAAGTTGGAGAGGAAGCATGCCACCCTCCTTGCTGATGTCAAACATTTCATGGAGTCCACTCAGAAGAAGGTTATAGTGGAAAATTTGGCTAAGATGAATGCTGAGAATGCAGATGAAGTGATGGAAGAAAGTGAGATGGAGAGGAATAGGCTGAAGAAAGAAGTGGGGGTTTTAAAGAATGAAATTGCCATGCTTAAACAGGTTCAGATATCACAAGCTGATGTGCTTAGGGTTGGGAAGAAGGAATGGGCTGAAGAAAAGCAAGCTGTGAAGGAAGAAAAAGATGTTGTCAAGGCAGAAAAGAAAAAGCTGGAGTATTTGCTTTTTGATCTTTTTAAAGCAAATAGTGACAACAAGGATAAACTGAAGAAGATTGTTGAAATCTGTGCTGAGTGAGATGTGAGTTGCCAGGCTATCATGTTTCAGATATATGTGTTGTGTATGCTATGTTGAACCATTTGTTCTATGTTCTGTGTTATGGAAGGCTATGTTGAACCACTTGCTCAAATTTGTGTAATGTAGCCCCCTTGTGTAATGTTGAACCATTTGTGTAATGTTGAACCATTTGAGATATGTTGAACCATTTGTGATGTGTTATGTTGAACCATTTCATGGAGTTTATTTGTGGTAATGGTGAACAAATCACAGAAGAACAACAGAATAGAACATGTCCATCTTGACCATCATCTTTAGCAAGACATTCAGTTTTAGTACATCACCAAAAGTAGCAGCTAATGTAAGCTGCATCACTAGTAGTTTTAGCAACATATTCATCACCAAAAGAACTGGAGTAAGGCAAGAATGTTCCTCCATTACAACAGCTTTTGCACACAGAATTACTAGTACATGTCTTTTTCAATGGTTTGATGACCCAGCTCCTCCATCACCATCACCTCCAACATAACCACAATTGAAATATCCCCAGGTCTTGCTCTTCTTGTATCCAGGAACAAAAACCCCATCATCTTCTCTCTCTCTTGTTGTTCTTCTTGGAGGAACAAAGGAAGTAGTTGCTGGGGGTGCCCTTGTAGCTGCTGGGGGTGCCCTTGTAGCTGTTGTTGTTCTAGCTGGAGGTGGTGCCCTTGTAGCTTGTGTAGAACCTGACCTTCTAGCTGGAGGTGCTGTAGGTGCTGTTGTTCTTGCTGGAGGTGGTGCATCTGCTGATGTGTTGGGCTGGCAAGAAACAACAGGAAACACCATTAGATGACAGAAAACACATAACATACTATGAATAAACTCACTATAAATAAACTCACCACATGCTTGTTCTTTCTAATCACCAGATCAGGCCTCAAAGACTGTGTGCAACTAGTGTATCTATGGCCCTGCAGCTTACAATTAGAGCATGTTATGGTTCCCATTCTTGATGTCTGTTTAGGTTTTGGCACCTCAAACCTCCCCTTTCTCCTCTTTTCTTGCTTTCTCCCTTTCTTGATGTGGAAGACAGGTGGAATGATGTCAGCTGTCCCTGTCTTGGGCCAGCCATGTTGTCCAGGGACTGGGTAAATTATGGGCTTGAATGCTCTAACATACATCTCTTTCCTGAAGAAGTGGCTAACAAAGGACTCTGGTCTTTGCTTGGATTTGATGATAGCAGAGCATGCATGATTACAAGGCAGGCCTGTGACATCCCACTTTCTACATCCACATGTCATGTCCACCAGGTTGACAGCATATGTTGCATCACCCCTTGCATTAGTCACTTGCCACAAACCTACATCTGCAATCCTTGGTGTGCAGAATCTAGAGTTCTTGGATATTTCAAGTTGCTCACTGAAGTGGGGAGTGATTTCCCATCTAGCAATAGCAGCACCTATCCTCTTCTCATGATTCCTCACCATCATCTTGTCTTTTATCCCTTCTATCATTGTTCTTATTGGTTTCTTCCTAACATCAAGGATGTATCTATTGAATACCTCACTCAAGTTGTTTACCACAAGGTCAGTCTTGTAGGTAGTGTCAAATGCATGTCTGGCCCATGTGTGCACAGGGATTTCACTTAGCCACTTCCAAGCAGCCTCACTTTCCTTTTTCAAATTCTCCATGGCAAGATCATGGTGGTGCTTTTGATAAGCATAGGCAGCAGAATCCATTATCTTTTTCAGGTCTTCACCCCTAAACCCAGCAGTTTGGAAGTTGGCATATATATGCCTTAAGCAGAATCTTTGTGGGCTTGGAGGGAAAACTATGTTGATGGCTGAAATGAGTCCCTATGTTGATAAGACAAACTAGTTAACTACTGCAAGAAAAACTACTTAACTATTGCACAGTAAAAAGTACTTAACTATCACAAGATAAGCACAAACCTTTTGTCTATCAGACATGAATGTGTATCTACCAAACTGCCCCTCTTCTCCACCAAGTGCATATTTCAACTGAGTTAGGAACCAGCACCAATTGGCTTTGTCCTCTTTGGGTACAACAGCAAAGGCAATATGGTACATGTTGTTATTGCCATCCCTTCCTGTTGCAGCCAGAATTTGTGCACCGGTGCACAGCTTCACAAAGCAACCATCAAGCCCTACAGACAAAAAAGTAGAGTTACACCAGGGAAAAGATAAGTGGGTGCACAGTAAAAATAATATGAAACTAGTGATCACCTATGAATGGCCTGCAACCATTAAGAAAACCCTCCCTGGCTCCATTGATACAAAAGAAGAAACCATGGAATGTTGGGCCAGGATGGGGGTTTTCTGCTGTAGGTGCTGGTGTCACAGTTGTCATAACCACCCTGCTACCAGGGTTAGTATCAATGATACTTTGGGCAAAATCTCTAAGCCTTACATACTGCTCCCTGTGATCACCTAACACAGCATCTAGAGCCAATTTTTTTGCCCTGTAGGCCATATCCTTGCTGACTTCCACACCATGTTGTTGCCTTGCTGCATCTATGAGTGGCTGAATTCCTGTATTTGGATCTGACCTAAACATTCTTTCATATGTGTGAGCTAACCATTTAGCACTAACTCTGGTACTTTCAGTAGTACTATCACAAGTGTGTTGTAGCCTCATCTTCCTAATGACAAAGGTTTTCTCACCTTTTATCACAGATGCCACCATAAGGAAGGGACAACCCTCGTTGATGCAATGAACAATGACTCTAACATTAGAGTTCCTCCAATACTTGAAATTCCTACTTTGAGCAATGTGCAAATCTATCAAAGCATCCCTGAATTGTTGCACATTGACAAAGCACATCTTCAAGCATATTTGCTCATGTGGCTGCAACCTTGTATCATCATACCACTTCCTCTCTGGTCTTTTCTTTGCTCTACTCTTTCTGCCTTTTGGTGGCACCATTGATAAGGGTTGAAATTCATCCTCCTCCTCCTCCTCCTCCTCCTCAAAGAAACCAGTGTCTTTGTCTTCATCTGATGATGGTATGTAGTCTGGTTCCTCTTGTATCTGCACTTCTGAATGACACCTCAAAGTGGGGCCTCTTTTTACAGGCAATTTCTTCTTATTTACTGAAACAGTTGCTGGTACCAACTGATGTCCAACTTCTTCTTCTGCAGTCACAAACAAATCTTCAATATCTGTGTCCCCTTCACAGTGCAGCAGGGGATCCTCTCTCTTACTCCTCATCTCCCTAATCCTCTCAGCCACTTCTCTCATTTCCTTCTTCCTCATTTTTTCCAAATGTGCAAAATCAACTTGTCCACTGGCAATGTCCCACCAGGAATCATCAAGGTCATGGTCTGAACTCATGCTGCCATCAGTATCAGCATCATCACCTTCTTCCTCATTTTGTATTGCTTTACCCTTATCCACAATCTGACTCTCTTGAGTTGGAAGATAGTGGTCTTTACTAGTAGGTGCACATTCATCACCTAAGACAGTGCTACCAGTCTGACTTGTAAAAATGGAACCTTCTCTATCAACAACATAGACACTAGGCTCATTGCAATCATAAGGAGCAGGTTCTTCAAGCAGCACAATAGAAGATTCAGTGGGTTGGCTACACTTGCCTGAATATTTATTCTTCTTCTTCTTTGCAGGCTTGCCCCTCTTAACAAACAAAGACAGCACCCTACTTGACTCAAAATGATTCAATAGTTCATAGATCTTGCAGTTATTCTGAACCAATTCATGTACACCCAACATTGTGCAGTAAATGGAATCCTGAAAACTAAAGCCCTTTTCCTCAATCACTGCAACTATATTCATATATGTAATGTCGTCTCTGCATATTCTCCTCTCTAGATTGTCTACACCATCCAACTGAATTCGGACTTCCCAAATTTCAGGATCCAGACTACAGAAATCAAGAGAAAATGGCAAAATTCAGCAAACCCTAACCCTAAACAGAAAAATTCAGAGAGAAAAAAGGGGAAAAGTGAACACATACTCTACTCCGCCGAGGCTGCTGGTCCACCTATGGCTTTGCGCCGGATTCTCCACCCAGAGCTGCGCCAGCGTCGCTGCCGCCTTCGATGGTCGAGACGGCCATAGCTCCTCAAGGTCGTCCTGGTCGTCCTGGTCAGCCACTCTGCCTCCGCCTCTTGCGCAGTCTCCGCCGCCAACAACACTTGAGCTCCCAGTGCCGCCCTCGACGCCGCTGCCGCCTCCAGGACTCACCGGCTCCTCCATCTCCTCCTGGTGAAGCGCGAACGGTAGCAAGAGTGGAGTGAGGAGTGTGGCGTTGACCGTGCGTGGACGGGGCCCTGTCTTAGCCGAAGCGGTCCAGACGGCGCAGCAACGGCCGTTTGCCCAACAGTGGGGTCTTTCTGTTAGAAACGGTATCAGACATGCATCAGACAGGAATCAGCGCGATTTGAGAAGTTCTGTCTAAAAGATGGTACTGACGGGCAAAAATTAGAAATGTTGGCACTGACTGGTTCTGACAACCCGAACTGTGATAGCTTCTTGCAATTTACTCACACTGCAACTGCATGCGTTACCAGTAGGTAGTCCATGGCTACACCCATTCAATGATACTCCAGCAAGCAGGAAAACAACGCTCATTAATTAGCATAGCATCACCACTAAACTAACCTATCACGCTTGTTTGTTTGTCTTGACTAATTAACGAGGGCATCCAGTTTAACGATTAATCTCTCTCATAACACCATTGACACCTAGCTTAGCATCCATCCTCCTGGCTGCCTTGCTTTCTCTATAAAAGGGTCAAGCTCTGCACCCATCACCCTCCCCCCTCCCCTTTACAATTCCAACCATCTCCATCAGTTGCTCTCTCTTCTCTTCTCCAAGCTCCTTAGCTAAGAGGTAACACACACTGCCATGGCCGGAGCTCAGAGCGGGAGCAGCAGCGCCACACCGTGTGCGTCATGCAAGCTTCTGCGGCGGCGGTGCGCCAGGGACTGCGTGTTTGCGCCCTACTTCCCGCCGGAGGACCCACATCGGTTTGCTACTGTACACCGCGTGTTCGGCGCAAGCAATGTCAGCAAGATGCTGCAGGAGCTCCCGGCTGCGCAGCGGGCCGACGCCGTGAGCAGCCTCGTGTACGAGGCCACCGCACGGATGCGGGACCCTGTCTACGGCTGCGCCGGTGCAATCTCCTACCTCCAGCAGCAGGTCGCCCAGCTCCAGGTGCAGCTCGCTGTCGCGCAGGCCGAGATCCTCCAGCGCATCCAGCACCCGTCTCCAGGCGCTGCGTTCCATATGCAAGAGCTTCAGCAGCGCCAGGAGCATCAGCAGCAGCAAATGCAGATGGACGATGATGACAAGGTGTACAGTAGCCTCGTCATGCAGAATGATCTGATGAGCGCGCTGCTGCTGCAGGAGGCGTGCCTGAAGAAAGAGTCCCTGTGGACATGATCATTCTATGTCTAGTGTTTTGTACTTTGATTCATAAAACATTGTCTCTGCTTCTGTAATTTTCTGAGAATTGGGAAATTGAGAAGAAAGTTGATTAATTGATTGGGACCCATGTTTTTTTTACACACCCGATGAGAAATCCCCGCGGCCTTCGCATCATCATAAGATCATGGGTCAGATCAACTGGGACAGTCAGTTGGGGGCACATTTTCATGCATTGCATAGTATCTCCAGTTCTGTTTATGGGTCACGAAGACAGAAACCAAATGGTTTTCGAACCGCAAAGGTTCAGTTAGTTCAGGCTTTATTTCCACAAGTCATGTTTCAAAATGCTGTTTTGCTTGCAGATATTGTTGTTTGCTGAAGATGTGAAGCGCATTTGGCTCCACCCACATGGTGTAGAGTAGGATCCAAATAGTTTGTTCGTGCACATCACGACACGAAGCATCCCAAGGTAAAAAAACTATTCCCTCCGATCCTAATTACTGTTCTTAGGTTTGTCTAGATTCGGATGCATCTAGTCATGTTTTAGTGCTAGATACATCTAAATCTAGACAAATCCAGAAATATTAATTAGGATCAGAGCAAGTAATTTTAATGCTTCCATATGGAAGACCTAACCTACTAGATTCCTAATCTCTCTGCACAAGACATGTGTCCTGTCTGAGCAAGCACTTGCCTGGCTTCACTAACATTTGACCTGTCAGATATGGCTTGTTAAATGCAAACATTATGATAATAGTTGGATCTACGTGGCTATGAATGGTCGAGTGCCTCGTGTCACCAATACAGACAAAACCTAATTGCTTTCTAAGCTCTCTGTCATTCATCAGGGAAAGAATGAATTTTAAAGTATTTTGCTTGATGAACTCTACAAATGGTTTCTAATAACGGATTTGTTAGACATGATTGGTAGAGATGAAGTTCTTTTACTAGTTACACTTACACATGATTGGATTGGTTATGATATTAGTTGCCAAGGTGTGCATGCATGCATCAAGTGTCAATCTAGGACAAACAAAGGATCAGTTGTAGCTAGCCCCCACAATGCTGCTTACATTATCAACACATCTTTGTAGAGCTTTTGGCTTTTTGCACACATACGTGTCTCCTCCTCCAATATATAATGTGACAGGGAGCATTGAACATATATCCATAGAAATAATATCATATCGGACCTCTTGGGTGGATCAGGGTTGCTCCAGATCAACCAACTCTGTTTCATATTTTCATCAGCAGTAAGCACTGATCGTTTAAGATCAACACTAACCATTTGCCACTCCTGAGCAAACTTCTCCTTTCTCTTGTTCCTGGTGAAAAGCATGTTGCAGAGAGACTTTTAGCACACTGGTTATACTGTTCTTGCTTAGTTTTTGTAAGCCCGACATAGGCTGGCCTTAGTTTTCTTTAAGAAGATATGATGACCATACTTGATTTTTTTTTGAGGGGTCGATTTTTTTTCTTTTCTGAGAGGCCATAGTTGATTATTGTGTACTTATGTTCTGAATTCTTGGTGGGCATTAGCCTTATTCTGTAGTTTAAGTTGGCCCAAATCACAGTTTCATACATGCATTCTCAGAGCTGGGCCGAGTACTCTTGCATGTAGCCCAGCAACACTTATCTCTGCTTGGGTCTATCTGCATAATTGAACCTATCAGGCAGTCACAATTGGGACCTAGAAGCAAGGTTTAAAAAAGCGCTAAGTGCTAAGCGAGCGGCGAGGCACCACTCAGAGGAATTGAAGCTTAAGCGCTTGAGCGCATTCGGGAGCAAAGGACAAGTAGAGGAGAGTGGTGCTTGCTCCAGGGAAGGAAAGGCGGCGGAGGCAGTGAAGGTGCTGCGCCTGTAGTGCCGCCATTGTTGATGTGCATGTGTGCGTGAAAGTGAAGAACTGAGAAAAAGAGACGAGGAGAGTGGATGGTTGACTCAGATTACAAAGGATAAATGCTCGGATTGGGTTAGCAGACTATGATTTGATAATGGGCTTTATTGGGCCAGCTTTGTAGCATTAACAAGACCATTAGCACGACTCTCTTACATCCTTATTGTGCTAGTGAGCCTTCTCGGCACTTAAGTAGTCGCTTACGGCCCAAGCGAACAGCGCTTAAGCGGGCTTAAGTGATCGCTTAGTTCTTTTTTTGGACGTTGCCTAGAAGTGGATTGTCATTTTGTCAAAGCAGTTTAGTTTCTAGATTGATTATGTCTTTGTTTTAGTGCTGCCAATGACTATATAATACTTGCCAACAAAATCAAAATAAGTGTCTCAACTTTGTCTAGATTCACATGTATCCACACACTAAAATAGAGTCTAGCGTATATAAATAAAGTTGAGACACTTACTTTGAAACAGAGGTAGTACTATACTTGATAAGCATAGTTTTGCAGATCTTGAACTGCTTACTTCTTTTCAGAGAAATTAAGATTTAAGACTTGGCTCTTAATAGCATGGCATGAAAATCAGCAATCCAAGTGCCGTAATCTTAGTTTATTCGTCCTTTGTTTATTTTTTCTCTCCTTTGTTTTCTTATGTTTCTGTTAGATTTCATATCTAGCGTACTCCAATTTGTTTGGGAAAAAGGCTTTGATGTTGTGAGATTTAAGTTTGTGTACGCCTTTTGTCCTGCTTTGCAATGATCCGTGTGCAATGTAGGAAGATTACTACACCCCACCTGAAAATATGATAGTTGCAAGTTTTGGACCACCTTAACTTTCTAGAAAGTCAATATACTGGATAGGTTATATATGCAACTTTTAATTATTTTTTTGAAAATATTAGTAAATGCCTCTTTCAAACAAAGGAATGCTAAAAATGTTTCTGTTGCATAGAGTTATGATTTACTTTACGGTACTCTGTTCTTTAAGACTTATGTTTTTGAGACTTTTAACACTACTTGATAGGCACAGTTTATCATTAGTTTAGATAAATTAAGATTTAAGTTTGTGTATGCCTTTTGTCCTGCTTTGCAACGATCTGTGTGCACTGTAACTGTAGGAAGAACACTACACACCACCTGAAAATATGACAGTTGCAAGCTTTGAACCACCTTAACTTCCTACGAAGTCAGTATACTGGATAGGTTACATCTGCAACTTTTGATGTTTTTTTTTTGAACATATTAGTAAATGCCTCTTTCAAACAAAGGAATGCTAAAAAAATCATCTTACATAGAGTTATGATATACTTCATCGGCACTCTGTTCTTTTTAAGACTTGGACGGATGGCTCTTGTTAACCGGCCTAACCCACTAGAGCTTGATCAAAAGCTCCAGACCCTCTATCCACACATGTATGTGTTTCCTTCCTTTCATTAATTGCAGAAAGGAGATTAACAAAGACGGCACTAATTAGTTCCAGCTTGTTTTAAGCATTGCCTTACACGTACGTTGTCTGTCGTCGGCGCGCACGGCTAATTAAGAAGGTTTTCTGCTTTTTTCCACAACGTGTCAATGTTCATGTTGTTTGTTTCTACATAATAGTACTAGTAGCATACTATCACATAATTCTTCTGAAACTTTGAAGCCATGCCATGCAGATGCAATGATCAATCGGTATGTGCATTGTCGTTGGTGGTCACTAGAATAACATGGTTTGGTGAGGTGGTTGCAGCAAGGACACGGTAGCCTTTTCCCCTTGTCCCTGCAGGGGATTAGCTAGGTAGGTCCGCTGTGGCGTTCGCTCTTTTTGACCTGGGACCGTCAATCATTTTCGCACATGTCACCGGCATCCTGCACTGCACCAGGTTTACTGCAGGTAGATGCTGCTGCTCTTTTTTTTTTTTTTTTTGGCTCGAACCGAATTGATCTAGCTGGAATTCCCCCTCAGACTTGACAAATCAGACACCAGTGGGAATTGCTTTCTGATACATCATACATGCATGTTGGGTCGAGAATCGTTGACTCGCCTCCACTGAGAAGTGAGCATCATGCGTGTGGTGCCGTGCTACCTCTGGAGAATACCATATTTGGTCTTTATATATATGCTGCTCTGATAAGTAATTAACTAGTATATCATGTTTGAAGTAATTAACGACTCCATATTTGGTCTTTGGGCAATTCCTGGATGAAGCCATCACATAGCTACTAGCTTTCACGTCATTGTATAGCCGTCCCGACTCATTTTTTTGTTGCATTATTGATCTGATGTTTTGCTTGTAAGACTAGCAGCCTTGTATTCCAATCACTGATGAAAATCTGCAGCTTGTTCGTCGAAGAATTTTGAAACTACAGTAAATGCTGAGCGTACTTCCAAGTGAGACTAGGCAATATATAGCTCCGTCGGCGATCAAACAAGTTGTCGCCTTCGTACCACGCTATCTAGCTAGTACTCACTTGGGTAGAGAGGTTCTGCCGTTCTGGAATGAAGCTACGTCTCTGTACACTTTTTTCTTAATTGAGGAACAGGGCCCATAGTGATCTCACTTCTGGATTCGGATCTTGCTAATAATCAGTACTCGGCGGATTTGTTAATGAGAGAGCTTAATGACGAATGTGGTTTTTTATAGCAACGCGTGGCTTGGCAGCAAGCTCGTAAAATACATACATCGTACTACTTGCCGTCGGTCTCCTTGCACAGGAGTAGTACACGACATGATGGGTGGATGGAGTCACGGAGACGCCCGAATACTACTGGCTCCACAGTTTCTCCTTGGACTTGTGGATTTAGCTTTTGGGGAACAAGGCGTGGACCATTAGTAGGTATACCTGTACCGTGACATCCCCCATGCCATGCATGATGTCGCACCAGCTGCTTCCGCGGCAGATGTTACTAGCCTTCCAAGTCTCCACGCCCAACCGACGCCGCGATACGGATCCAGTGATAATTGTACCGTGCTCCGTCCCTGCAAGCCAGATTGCTCCATGGATGGATGCTGTTGGTGCTCAATAGTCATGCCTTTCGGACGACATTTGGTAGGCCCTAGTTTCTCCAGCTAGGCCCGTGGCCGACGAAATCGGTTCGATTGGTTGCCCGTATAATCTTTTAAGCTGCATCGGTCCGAACCTCAAGCACCCCACAATCAGGCCCATGGACGACGGAATCGGGCTGATTGGTTGCTCACATACTCTTTTGTGCTGCATCGGTCCAAACCTCAAAGCACCCCGTAGTAAGGCCCAAAGACAAAGTTCGATTCGGGTGTTTCCACATAGCTGGCCTCGCCGCGTGCAAATCCACGAACGTGGAAGTTTGCTCACCACCCGCGTACTCTACTACCTATTTAGAGATGCCATTGTACTGTCCCCAAATCCGAATCCACAATTTCTTTCCCTTCGTGCTCCTCCACCTTCAGATCTAGGGTGATGTCAGCTGAGTCTTATATATGCATCGAGAACAAGACGATGGATCTGCCGGCTTCACCGACGAGCACGACGATGATTGACACTCCGACTTCACCCTCAAGCACGGCGATGCTTGTAGTACCGACTAGTCCCTCGTCAACGGCGATGGTGATCTTGACGGCTACTCCCTCGACCACGACGATGGTGGCCCTGCCGACATATCCCTCGTCCCCAACCTCAATGCTGCATCTCTGGAAGCGATTGTAAGATACCTCCCACCTTGTTCTAGATGTGGGTAGATATATTAGGATGTGTTAGATTTGGGTACACCTGTCATGATTTGATGGTGTGCTTGTTGTTTGTTTGTTTGTTTAAGCATGTGTAATCAGTTAGTTCCCCAAGGTTCATGGTCTATAGATCTATCATGATCTGATGGTGTGCTTGTTGGTAGTTAGTGTAAGCATATGTAATCAGTTCATCAAGGTTCATGGGCTATAGATCTGTAAACATGTGATTGTGTGCTTGTTGGTAGTTAGTGTAAGCATGTGTAGGCCAATTTGCTTGTAGGACATCATGCTTAGCATGTTATTCACTATTGTAGGACAATTTGCTGAACAAGGTTCCCAATCTGCGTGCTATCACTACTCCATCTTTGGATCCTGAGAATGCAATCTCGCTTCGAGCTATGTGCATGCTGCAACCTCCAATGCAGTGTGAGGCTTCTATGTCCATGTTCGTTCTTAACATGATTTGTGAGTTCATCAGAGCAGGGATTAGGTGTGACCATGGCTTCGAAGAGGTTTACCTACAGCGTGTCTATAATGATGTTCTTGACTTCACTGGCAAGTCAGTCAGCCCAACTCAGGTTTTCAACCATATGAAGTGGAAAAAGAAGTGGTCGGACATGCCAAGCTCAAGGATTTGGACAGAGTCCATTGGTGTCAAGAGACCAATGGATGTTTCAATGAATGTTAACTTGTTTTAGAATTTCGTTGGGTGTTTAACTAACATAGGTTTCTTGATCTTAGAAATTCCCGGTGGATCTCCTCAACAATCCACCAATTAATTATGCTCAGATGGAGATCTTCACGACTAAGCCAATTGTTGAGAAGAACCTGTACACCACCCTCTTACTAATCTAGGCCATGGACCACCTAACTGATGACAAGATCTAGGGTTGGTTGTACACTTCGATGTCTATACCTAATAGAAGGGACTGGCTGAGGAACTAGCTTCGCAAGAACTACATCTGAGAGGAGGGCATATTTATGCAACAATGTTAGTCCTACTACTTATCAATCGTATTGCTATATGATGGTGCAGATTATCTGCCTGAACAAGAATCTGTATATTTTGGGAGGTGGTGAAACATCCCTCTATTAGCTAGGACTTGGTGAAACTATGGTCGGAGGTGGTATATAGTAACCCTTCCAATAATGAATGATGTAGTGCTTCTGATGATTAGCTTACGATAACATGCTTCTGATGAACTGCTTGTTATAAACCTGCTTATTGTGGGAGTGTTGGGTAAACTCACCGCTCCAATGTAAAAGGTTACCACAAAAGTTTTGCCACGGCCAACCAAACGTCGAGTTTCTGTACTCAATAGATCGATGGGGGTAACCAAACACATGGCTCCCGGTTCTTTAATCATGCAAAAAAAGTGTATGCAGGCCACCAAACGGGCTGCACAATATTACCCAAAGTTTATTTTTGGTTGCCCCCCTATTTCCCGTGACATTGCCTGGTTCGGTTATAGGCTAACCGTGGCATGCTTATTTCACCCCCTGCTCGGCTGCTCCTATTTGTCGCGCCGCCATGACATCTTAATTCTAGGGCCACCGCCGTCCTGGTTGTCGACCCATGGCACGACCCTCCTCTCCATCACCGGACAAATAATCACAGGGCAGTAGCCGGATTACCGTTTTTTCCCACAGGTAGTGGTACTCCTTGAGTTTTGGAGCTAGTACTCTATGGGCTGTATCATGGAGTACCAAACTAAATAAGCAGATTAAGAAAATTGAACTGTTCCTACTAGATTAAAGGTATTGTAAAGTTCTCTAAAACAAAACACTAGACCTCCCGTCGATAAGGGGTCGTGGTCCGCCAATCTCCAAGTTCCTAAGCAGAAAGGCTTTTAGCTGTAGTCTCAGCGTGCGCCTTTCTCTTCCCTTCTCTCTTGTACCGGTTCGGTTACCGAACGGTCCTTGGTGTCTCCATCCACCAGCTGCCCGCCATGTTGTTCACGGAGAATCTCTGTTGAAAACGGCGAGAGCAGATGTCAGACTGACTGACCGACTGGCTCACACTGACACACAGTATTATGCAGATCTCAGGCGGTTCTCATCGGCCAACCATTCTTGCTCCTTTGCTAGTTGTAGGCTTCGGCCCCACTAGCTAGGAGTTAGGACGTGATACCAAACAAAGCATGTGTGGCCACAGAATTCCACCTAACCCTTTATTTGCCCTCTTTAGGGTCACTGCACTGATCATCTCGCTCCTGGCTAGCTACTGTATAGCTGAAAGAGGAGACTGCACGAGAAAATAGGCTAATTATTTTGCTCCCAGTAGGGTCATTTGAGGATTCGGCACCAGACCGAATTGGGATTTCCTGATGTGTCACTCACATTATAGCTAGGTCCTGCACCGGATTAAATAGTCGTATTGTCATACCCGATCGCATTATTGATATGTGTGGCCGTACGCTTCTTTCGGAAAAGGAGATGGAAACGAAAGGCCGGAAAAGACGGTGGTCAATAATTGATCGTGTGTGGTGCCTGCCAATCGGGCAAGTCGACAGCTTCAAGCACCGCGCGCCCGCGCCGTGTTGAAAAGATACGACGACGGACAAAAATGAGTGCAGAAAGAGTAGCACTTTGACGCATGCATTATGTTGCATGCACACATGTTAAGACCTGTTGACTGATATCAGAAGTAAGCATACTCTAATGCACGTAATCAGTGCTTTACATGGAATGAATGGAGTAAATAATCTCTGATTGACAAACTGAAACTGATATACACATATAGCGATGTGACCACATGTCAAGCTTGTTTCGTGCTAGAGATGAGCTATATACACCACTAGTCCCAATAGTCGTTCATTACGTGCAGTTTAGTCCCACTAGTTGCAAATTGGGGTGTAGTAGTCCCAATAGTTGTCCCCTAAGTGCAAAATTAGTCCCAATCAATCCTAACTTGACACCTGGAAGCCGCGTTTGCTCCTGGTCGGTCCAGCTAATATGCAAACAGCACCTTGGAAATTTCTAGCGTGCAGAAAAAAGCCACCACAACATCAGCCTATGTATTAATTACAAAAAGGACCACGATTTTTTTTCATACAATGTCTCCACCACCACGCTGCTGTAGTTGGTTGTCCTGATCCTGCCCGACGGCGTGATTATCCATGCCATCGTCGACCTCGCGTAGATACCGCCGCTGACGCGCTACCGCGGATGGTTTGAGGACCTGCCGGAATATGGTACGTTTTTCTCCCTTGTCACTTGAAATCAACCCCTTCTCTGTTTCTGAAATTATCGCTCATGGTGGCTCGACGGCTTGTCGATCTCCTCACGAACACTGTGCTCTTGGCCGTTCCGGACGCCAGGGTGATGAGCTCTCGCCATGCTCCTATTCACCGCAGACATGCCGCTGGACGCCTGATTTTTTTCTCGAGGTTTAGGTAGGGTTCATCGTCGGGGACGATCAAGCACTTATATGTCAAAATCTGTGATGAAACAACATTAGCTTAGTGTTCTTATCATCGTTCTCGGGTTAGTCCTGTTAGAGCCGAATTAATTGTGAGATTCTTGATGAAATCTGAAAAGTGGCATATTTGCTCAAAATTTTCGGCTAAGGTGAGATGAATTGGGAAAAAGTTTGATCTTCTAGTTTGTAGATTACCTAGTTTACGTCCATTTAGAAGTATTTCAAGGTTAGATCGTGGTTTGCACTCATTAAACTTCAGTTTAGTGTTGCCCCGTTTCTCTGAATTTCACAAGTCTGAAAAGTCTGAATTTACAAGTGAAGTGTATTTTAGTTTCTGAGTGTACGAGTTCGAATGTACAAGTCTGAATGTACATGTTTATATTTGCTCACAGTAGCTAGGGATCTCTGGGGAGATAACATCCCATGTGCCATTAACCTGCAGTTGCGCGTCCCCGTTTGTAAGCTACTCCCTCCGTTTCAAAATATAAGATGTTTTAGCTTTGTGAATGGCGTGTGTCTAGACTGTTTTAGTGTGTAGGTTCATCTAAGTTTGGAGTTAAGTTTAGAGTGAACCTACACACTATAAGGGGTCTAGATATACTCTCTTTACAAAGCTAAAACATCTTATATTTTAAGACGAAGGAAGTAGTAGATAACAGCCCATGTTCCATTAACTTTCAGATTGAACTAGTACCAAATTCAGAAGAAGAAAGCCGAGCACAATTAGCCTTCTTCCTGAAGATGGCGTGGGATGGCGTGGCACGAGTACTAACCAAGTGTTAGTCATGGACGATGGTGCTGTACCTATCTTATCGAGTCTGATGCAGCCGAAGAGCAGCTACACACCCTGCCGGTACGTGCGCCGTCTCATCTCTTCGGCCTCGGCCATACTCTTCTCGTAGAGACTCCTGTGCGTAGACCTTCATTGTCCCTCTTACCCTCGCAGCCTCCGACGACTGGCGCTGCCGCATTTGCTCCGGTGGAGGACAACACGTCCGTCGTGGAGGACTCGCCACGGGCGTCGACCGATGGAGCAGTCTGCGCTCGCTTGATACGACCGTGCGCCATCGCCGCGGGACTGGGAACTTGACTGCGCCATCGCCGGACTGGGAACCTAACCGCGCACCGCCGAACTGAGAACCTGACCGCGGGCTGCTCTGTTGCCGTCGGTATAGGGTCAGCGAATTGGGGATTTATTTCCTCTCCTATGTTTTTGCTGAAGAGGCTCGAGTTTAGGGGGTTTGCTGCATATTAACTGACCCAGCCAGGAGCCAACGTGGCTACCACATGTCGCACTCTGAGAGATTGGGACTAATTTTGTACCTAATAGACAACTATTGGGACTATTTCACTCCAATTTGCAACTAGTGGGATTAAAATACACGTAATGAACAACTATTGAGACTAATGGTGTATTTAGCTCGCTAGAGATTTATAGCTATTGTATTTGCCCATTATATAAGGCCCTCTTTGCATATTGGTTGTACATATTTATTGACCTTTGACCACAAATAGTCAATCTAACATCTAGGGTCTCCCGTATGGTGCAACATGGTTCTGCAACCGGGATTGCAGAATCGGGACTAAGGTCCTTATCTCTAGTCCCAGTTCTATTACGAACATGAACTAGAGTCCACTTACGGGACAGCGGTAACGGGAGGGGCGGGTAGGACCTTTAGTCCCGGTCTGTAACACGATCCGGGGCTAAAGGTTTTCTGCCGCGACAGAGAATCGTGTGATTTCTCTGCCGTGACACGATTTAGAGATTTTTCATTTTCAATTTTTTGATTATATAATATAACTTGTTGATACTGATATAAGGTACATATGTTGATGCATATATAATATAATTTGTGCAAGAACATATATATATATATATATATATATACAATTTGGTTACATGACAACCAGAACTAGAATTTTCATATTTTCGATTACATATTTTCACAACCGAGATCACAACCGCGGCCCATCTATTCGATGACATATTTTCATCTATGACATGAAATTTTCCTCTTGGGTCGACCGGGTTCATCTTGTGATTACATAAATTCGATTACATAGTCAACCAAAAATCCCGCCAATTCATCTTGAATTGGTACTAGGCGCTCCCTCAGTTCGAGTTTCTCCCGTAGTCTTTCTAACTATATATATAAAATAAGGAGATCAACATGAATATCAATCGTCATAACAAAAATTATGAATGACAGTCAACACAATTGATGGTAATAAAATCAAATTGTGAATATATTGTTCACGTGCTGCTATAAATGTCACGGGGTGCCGTTCACTGACCTTTGAGCGAATGTACTCGCAAACAAAGTATCCACACAAATTTGTCCCTTGTGGCCGCCTCTCGCACTTTACAAGAATAGAATTCGATCAAATAATAAGAAAACATGATATAATGATATTGAAACTAGAATCAAAGAGATGCATGGAACTAGCTCGTACTACTTACATCGACCGGATAAAAACTAAGCTCATCCTTAAAATCACCAACTGTACTCTGGGTGAATTCTTTCTAAACCCTGCCCAGCAAAAAAATGAATAAATGAGTTATTAGTTACTTAATATCTTAGGAAATGAACAAAAGAGACCGATATAGTGCGATAATGACTGAAATTACCTATTGAGCACATCTTTAATCATTTTGTACTCCGATATTTTTTTATTTAGTGGGTCCTTAATTTCAACTCTTTTAGCGTCAACTTCAATTATGAGCAGAGTGTAATGAAAGCTGCACACATTTATATACGTCAATTGCAGTTAACATCGAGTAAGCAAAAGTGAATGTGTACAACATAGTATAACAATCTTACCTGAAGTTGTAAGAAAACATTATTCTCTTTTTGTAATGTTGCCTCTGTAGGTACCTTAGTAAGTTCTGCTCCGTTTCCTGGGGGAATTCCTTAGTTCATTAAGTCGGCGTGGGTCAACGAACCTAATGTTAAGGACTCCCCTTTGGTGACATTCATTTTGCATAATAGTGTAGTAAGGATAATTACACGCAATGAACGAGTAGAGTCCTGGTCTTTATCATAGAAACAAATAAATCACTTACAGAAAATAGGAACTGGCGAGACTCAAGTCAAGGGCGTCTTGTTGGAATAACATATAGAGTTCCTCAAGATGGATTGGGATCTTGTCTACACCAAAGAAATGTTGTTTTGGAACTTTTGCCGAAAGGAATATTTGCCCTGGTTTCTCTGTGACACCCAGGTACCAATCATGCAGTCTTCGCATTTGTGTTGGTAGATACTGGATCACGGCATGTCTGATCAGAGACTTCCCATATTCATATTTCCATGCAAGTTGTGTTTGTAAAGGCGACCTCTCTTCGACACAGTTGATCAACAGTAATACCAGCACTTCTAGCAAAGTCCTCTGCTTGCTGATCAACACTGGATAACACCTTGAGCGGGGGGATCGATTGGTTTGTCTGTTCACCAACTTGGGCAACGTCTCTTTTCCCGCTTGCACTACTACTTGTATTCTTCTTCCTAGTATGGACAACGTACATCAGATAGTGTGTGTAGCATCTGGCTTATTTATCTCAAATTGCGATGGTTGCTCAAGGAAACTCTTAGCCCACTTTTTGGATTTCTCATCAAATATCTGCTTTGGCTTGGGCACTTTTGGTGCAAAAAAGGATTTCACTCGGGCATTGCTGATCGCTTTGGTTTCCTCATCAGTCATCTCGTACGGTAAGTTTTCAAGAGGCGGCGGGGTTTTCTTCGCCCTTTTACCTTTTTCTGAGTAGTAGCACTAGCTGTTAACAGAGCGTGGACCTTCCGAGTCACCTGACGCGGCGGCTTCGTCCTCTCATGCGGCGGCGGAGTCGGCTGACGCGGCGGCGAACTCGCGTCGTCCCTCTCCTCGTCATGTGGACTTGGAGGTGGTGAGCTGCGACTCGGAGGAGATGGTGGTAGCCTAGGCGCCGAGCCTGGAAACACGATGTATTTCTTGCGCCATAGAATGATACCACCCCCGACTTCTCCTAGTGTTCTCTCCTCTTTAGCTCTAGGGATTTCAAGATCTAGTGATTCATATTGCGGTAGAACTTCATCCACCCCGACACGAGCAAAGCCATCTGGAATCTTAGTGCCATGCCAGCATGCTCCAGGTTCACAGGTCAAAGAAAATCCAATAGCTGCCTTGAAGGATAAGTTGCTCACTCCCACATGTAGCTCACAACTTGTCTTCTCGGTGATATTATCCATGGGGTAGCGATCCATCGGATCGGCCACCGTGGAAGCCATGCTGCTTCTCCGCTGAGATGGGCCGCTAGCACTTCCTTGCTAAAGCTGATGAGGTTCCCCTTGTTGGCGCATTTCGTCTAGTTGTTTCTGTTGCTCCTTTACCAAGGCAACTAGTTCGTTAGTCGTTGTTTCTACGCTACACAACCGGTCTACCTCCTCCTGCGCCTTCTGATTCTTTGCTCTCTCTCGACTTCTATAAGATTTAGTGTCCTCGAGAAACCCAATCTTCCACGGCATAGAAGGTCCAAAGCCTCGTGTTCGTCCTGGTTTTTCAGCATTCCCGAGGGCTTTTGTCAGCTCGTCATTCTCTTTGTCGGGTTTGAACTTTCCCTCTCGAACCTCCTTGATTGTTTTAATAATTGATGGGGTGTAGCAATTTTCTTCTTTTCATCCATTATTAACTCCCCTATTTTCATGTCATACTTCGCTCCATGCGCGAGTAACCAATTTCTTACCCTCATGGGCCAGTCATGTGTAGCTGGAGTGATCCCTTGTTCATGCAAGGCGGCCTCAGCTTCCTCCCACTTAGGCACGGAAGTCTTGTAGCCACATGTCCCCATCCTATGATGATATTTCATTTTTGCAACATTCTCCTTATTCTTTTTCGACCTTTTTAGCTGGCTCTAATTCCTTGTACTCCAGAAAGCTATCCAAGTGAGGCGGCTGCTTCTCTAGTGTGCCGGTGAATTCTGGAACTTTCTTTTGCTCGAAATATTCAGTGTATAATCTTTTCTTGTAGTTATTGAACTGTTCGGACATCTTCCTAAGTGCGAAATGCTTTACTTTGGACCTCATAGCCTTCGTGGCCTTATCAGACTCCAAGACTGGTAGAGTGAAATGTGAAATGAGCTTCTCCCATAGTATGTCTTTGTATCTATCCTTGACAAAACTATTATGATCTTCATCTCTCGTTGCTAGCTTATTCCAAAAGGGAATGCTGATCGGGACGGTGTCCCTAGAAACAAATCCGCATTGATGCACAAATGTAGCTGCGTTACTTTTGGGAAGCAATGGTTTGCCTTCTGAATCGATGACCTCAATTGTGAGATGCACATCGGCGGCCATCCCTTTGGACGGGCCTCGTTTAGTACTTTTATCAAAGGTCTAAAATAAAAAACATTCGTTAATACATATATATACAAAGAAATTAATGCATCTATCTAGTGATCACAAGAGGCTTAATATACCTCGCTAGACTTTGTTACTGCCGATGCATCATTTTGCAAGCTGCCGTCACAATCAACACTCATTTGTGCTTGGCCTATTGGTGGGTCGTCTAACACCATTCCCTCACCGGACTCATTTAGAAACTATGAGCCATCTTCTGCTTCATAGTCTTCTGCTCTACCCTGATCGAAGAGCGGTATACTAGGATTGGGTAGCGCTGCACCGTTTATCATGTCGAACATATGCTCTTCACCTTCTCTTCCAGTGAAGTCCATAGAATAAATGATCTGAAATAATAATGTGAATATGAGTAACAAAATTAACAATGCACCATAATATAACTAATACATCTCGAATGATTTTGTAGTCCCAGTTAGGAAACCGGGACTAATGGATCGTTTCCTACTAGTGTTGGTCTCTCTACAACTTTCCTGAACTATGAAGATGTTGTTCTATTCTTGTGCCGGGGAGCTAACTCATTTCACATATTAGGGAGTGCATCTATGGCCAACTTGTTGGAGATGCCAGAGTACTCTGGCTCCGCTGGCATCTCTCTCAAGTTGGCTGTAGTGTTGTCCCTGCTCTCGTACACCATCTTGCAGTTTATAACTTCTCAAACTAGATCAATACGCTGGGGAGCTAACTAATTTCACATATTAGGGAGTGCATCTATGGTCAGTTTGTTGATGCCAGAGGACGGGGCTCCGCCGGCATCTCCCTCAAACTAGTCATAGTGTTTTCCCTGCTCTCGCACACCATCTTGTTTGAAGTTGATAACTTCACAAGGATGCCTATTTATAGATTAAGCACCACACCATAGTGTCGACACTCATGACATAATGTCGACACTTACCCCTATCATAATGCCGCCACCCACCGAAATAGTGTCGTCACTCACTGGTATAGTGTCGCCACTCACGAAATAGTGTCGACACTCACTAGCATAGTGTCGTCACCCACATTTAGTCTCGGATGGTGTCTCCAACCTGGACTACAGGTTCATCTTTAGTCCCGGTTGGAGACACCAACTGGGACTAAATGGGTTCATCTTTTGTCCCGGTTAGAGACACCATGCGGGACTAAATGTGTTCATCTTTAGTCTCGGTTGGAGACACCATCCGGGACTACATCATTTTTAGACTCACAGTATGATGTTTCTTCAGAGATAAAATGCAAGTTTAAACTTGGTTGATTGCATCTCAAAACCAGCAAAGGCCAAATTCAGAATACACATAGTCACTTGGTTCCTAAATTGCCTTGCTTATGACCACGTGGCCGTAACCATGGAGCATCTTCATCAATTAATAGGATGTTTGGGTCATCCTTCACCGCGAAGGGAGGAATTTCATGAAACTTGTCATAATCTTCTGACATGTCTGTCTTGTCCTCTACTCCCACAATGTTTCTTTTCCCTGGAAGAACTATGTGGCGCTTTGGCTCATCATATGATGTATCCGTTTGCTTATCTTTTCTTTTTCTTGGTTTGGTAGACATGTCCTTCACATAGAAAACCCGAGCCACGTCACTGTCTAGGACGAACGGTTTGTTTAAGTACGCAATATTGTTGAGATCCACTGTTGTCATTCTGTACTTTTTATCTACCTAAACCCTACCTCCTGTCAGCTTGACCCATTTGCACCAAAACAAAGGGACCTTAAAAGTAGGTCCATTGTCAAGTTCCCATATCTCCTCTATGTAACCATAATATGTGTCCTTTGACCCATTGTCATCTATTGCATCAAAGCGGACACCACTATTTTGGTTGGTGCTCTTTTTATCTTGAGCGATCGTGTAAAATGTATTCCCATTTATCTCGTACCCTTGGAAAGTCCATATAGTCGAAGATGGTGAGCTGGCCAACAAGTACATCTGATCACAAATAGTGTTGTTATTCATGAGATGTGTTTACAACCAACCGCCAAAACTTTTCATGTGTTCATCTATAATCCAGGAGTTAGGCTTCCCTGGTTTGTTGGAGCATACAATATTCTTGTGTTCATTGATATACGGACCTGCCAAGGTGGAATCCTGTAGAACTATGTAGTTTGCTTGAGTGAAAGAATGTCCGTCCCTACATATTGTCGATTTCCTTCCTAGCATTCCTTTTCCACTTAGTCTCCCCTCATGCCGCGATTCAGGAACACCAAGCGACTTAATGTCAGGAATAAAGTCAACACAAAACTCAATGACCTCCTCTGTTTCATAGCCCTTGGAGATGCTTCCTTCTGGCCGGGCACGGTTATGAACATATTTCTTCAAGACTCCCATGAACCTATCAAATGGGAACATATTGTGTAGAGATACAGGACCCATAATGCTAATCTCATTGACTAGGTGTACCAGGAGATGCGTCATAATATTGAAGAAGGATGGTGGGAATACCAACTCAAAACTAATGAGACATTGGACCACATCATTCTATAACCTTGGTAGAATTTTTGGATCGATTACCTTCTGAGAAATAGCATTGAGGAATACACATAACTTTATAATGGGTTGTCGAACATTTTCTGGTAGAAGCCACCTCAATGCAACCGGAAGCAATTGTGTCATAAGCACGTGGCAATCATGAGACTTTAGGTTCTGGAATTTTTCTCTGCCATATTTATTATTCCATTTATATTTGACGAGAAGCCATACGGGACCTTCATACTGCTCAGGACTTCAAAAAATATTTCCTTGTCTTCTTTGGTAAGAGCATAGCTGGCAGGAATTAGACGTCATTTATCCATCTTCATTGGATGCAGGCCATCTCGATCTTTCATACCTTATTGGTCCTGCCGTGCTTCGGGCGTATCGTTTGTCTTCCCATACATGCCCATGAAGCCTAGCGGGTTCACACAAAGATTCTTCGTCATGTGCATCATGTCGATTGCAGAGCAAACCAATAGAACTTTCCAATAGGGTAGCTCCCAAAATATAGATTTCTTCTTCCAATGGGCACGTGTCCGGTAGCATTATTCGGAACAGATTGACCGCCAGGACCCTTTCCAAAGATTACTTCTAAATCCTTCACCATACCAAATATATCATCACTAGTACGACGATAGGCTTCTCCCGGTGATCTGCCTCACCTTTGAAATGCTTGCCTTTCTTTCTGGTGCTAGTTAATAAAACTGAGAAAATTAACTGGGAAAGAAATTTTTTGGAAGCTCCATTGTGGAATTCAGACCTAACCATTCAAGGAGAGGTAGTGGGAATGACAGAACCTATGACACCAATGCATGTCGATGTGAGCCAAAACATTCCTAAAATAAGTTGTCCTCAGCTACAGCTAAACCCAAAATCTGTTCCTCTAGCTCAGCTCCATTCTTTTTCTCATGCAAACGGCTTTCGAGTATATATTCGTGGAATTTAATTGCATTTGGTTGTTTCTTACAATTTAGGAATTTGGGACTTGGTGGTAGTGGTCAATACTAACTGCACCGTCTATGGAAAAAAATCATTGGCTTATCAAATTCTCTATCGAGCCATGAAAAAGATTCAACAAAAGACAGAAACAAATCCACTATTGGTTTTACGTCAAGCAATACGTAGAGTAACTCCCAATATAGGAGTAAAAACAAGACATAATAAAAAAGGAAAATTCGATTACAAGATTGAATACTAAAATGGCAAAGAAAACAAGGTTAGGAAGGTATTCTAGCCAACTGAACTGCGTAACCAAGGGACGCTTGGAAAGTCTATTCTGGTTCGAATCCAGTTCATCCCCGCCACAAAAACGACTCAAAAACTACACTATATATGAGTTTATGAAAAAACAACTGACCACTTACACAATCTAGAAAAGAATCATATGCTCGATCGGCTTCTGGATTGGTTTAGAACAAACGGAATGCGCGAGCGGGAGCAAAGGATTGGGGCTCTGGTTCTGGAGACGGTTCGAAGGAAAAGCAAATGGCTCCGGACGAAGTAAGAAAAGCTGGTCTTAGGTTTGTCGTAGTTGGAGTCATGTTTTAGCCGGGATTAACTGCCTTAGGCGAAACGGCTTGAACGTCTTGATTTCTATCTGCACAACCAAAAGGAAAGAAGGAATTGTAACACATACATAGACTGGGGTCAAATCCCATTGCTTCGCCATATGTTTCAGATCTTTCTCCAGAACGAGATACTTAAAAATAGAGTGAATAACCAGGATCCCTTCCTGACACTAGAATAAAAAAGAAATCTATTCTAAGATAAGATCCATTGAGTTCTCTTCGCACTCCTTTGGGAAAGAGTAGAATGAGAAAGCTACTCCTTGAGTACTCTGACTCGGCGGCAGACTTTCCTATTACGTCATCTGGTTTTCTATGACAATGGGAAGTGGACTCAGGGGCTAGCTCTATGACTAACCTCCTAACCATTCTGTCACAGTCTTGACTGGGCGGAACAAATTGATGATGCCCTGGGTACACATTATTCCTACATTTATCCAAATATATAATTTTAGTATCATCTAAACAATGTGTGCATGCATTGTATCCCTTATTCGACTGTCCTGAAAGGTTACTAAGAGTAGGTCAATCATTGATGGTTACGAACAACAACGCTCATAGTTCAAATGACTCCTGTTTGTGCCCATCCCACATACGTACGCCTTTGTCGCGCCATAACTGTAAAATTTCTTCAACTAATGGCCTTAGGTACACATCAATGTCGTTGACGGGTTGCTTCGGGCGTTGGATAAGCACTGGCATCATAATGAACTTCCGCTTCATTCATAACCAAGGAGGAAGGTTATAGATACATAGAGTCACATGTCAAGTGCTATGACTGCTACTCTGCTCCCCAAAAGGATTCATGCCATCTGTACTTAGACCAAACCTTTGTAGGAACCCTCTTCCTGGGGCGCTCCTCGCCCTCAATATCACTAGGGTCATCTCGACTAATCTTATACCGCAATGCACCACATACCGGGCATGCATCCAAATTCTCGTACTCCTCATCGTGGTAGAGGATGCAGTCATTAATGCATGCATGTATCTTCTGCGTCTCTAATCCTAGAGGGCAGACAACCTTCTTTGCCTCGTATGTACTGGCAGGCAATTCGTTATCCTTTGACAACTTTTTCTTCATTATTTTCAGTAGCTTCTCAAATCCCTTGTCAGATAAACCATTCTCTGCCTTCTATTGCAGCAATTCCAGTGTGGTACCGAGCTTTGTGTTGCCATCTTCGCATTGGATACAACATTTTTTTTGATCCTCTAACATGCGCTCCAACTTCTTATCGTTTTCATTTTGACATTCTCTCTGTGCATCAAGAATGGCCTGACAAAGATCATCAGCAGTCTCATCTGATGCTCGTGCTTTACCTTCTTCTTGTTCACTATCTTCCATTGAAGAGAACATTGGATAGTTGTCATCATTCTCTTCTTCTTAATTGTGTTCCATCATAACCCCTCTTTCTCCGTGCTTTGTCCAACAATTATAGCCGGACATGAAACCATACTGAATCAGTTGGACACAAATGGTTTTTGAGGAAGAGTAATCCTTCTCATTTCGACAGACACGACACGGACAACACATAAAACCATTCCGCTTATTTACCTCAGCCACATCGAGAAAAGAATGCATGCCTTTAATGAACGCGTTAGATATTCAGGAACCGTCATACATCCATGACCGACTCATCTGCATTATATAAAAAGCTTGGATCATTTTCACTTCATTTACTTGTTGAAATTTAAAATTTTAGTGTGTACTAACAACCTATATATAAAATTTTATATGCACAATTTTTTGAATCGGACAAAACTATTAACATAAAAAAATATTGAGTTTTTAATTATTGATATAGCAGTGAAAACCTCATTCAATTCTGAGCTCCGAAAATCTAAAATTACACATCTCAACTTTCAGTAACTTTTTGCATAATCAAAATATGTCTAAAATTACACATATAGGAAAATTCCCTCTAACTCTCTACTTCTAAAGCATGAAATCCCTCTCTACTTATAGAGCATTGAGCAAAATATCAATGATAGATGAAAGAATGAAGTTGCTAACCTTTTAGAACCTTGGATTGAAGGGTGCCACCAAATCTTGGACAAAAAATGGGGATGAACTTGAGCTAGCTTGGAGAAAAATGGCCATGGGATTGGGCAGGATGAAGCAAGGGTATATATAGGAAAACAATTAGTCCTGGTTTGTAATACAAACCAGGACTAGAGATCACGAACTAGTCCCTAAAAGGTTAGCAAACCGAGACTAATGGTCACTCAGCTCCTAGCCGTTGGGGTCCAGATCTTTAGTCCCAGTTGGTATTACCAACCGAGACTAGAGGTCCCAAATGAACCGGGACTAGTCACCCGCGGCCTCCTAGCCGTTGGGACAGGGAAGAACCGGGACTAGTGCTAACACTATTCCGGGTCCCAGACTATTCTAGGACTGGAGCCCCTGGCAGCTCAAAACGAAAGGCCTGTTTTCTATTAGTGACTGTAACTCGTGCTCGTAACCACCATCGCATATCCTAGCCGTCATCGTTGTTGCTCTCCCCTTTTGTACGTACATGCTGCTATTTTCTTCCATGTGTGTTTTGCATGCGCTGCTTGAGGTCGAAATTGAGCTTTAGCACTCTTGTACTGCTCCAAATTGAGCTCATATATGAGTTGTACCAACTCCGGCCACCCCTGCTAGTCTTCTTCCTGGCCACCAAATCACATGTAGTTGCCTGCCCCATGATGGCTATTGCTTCTCCCCCAAGCCTTGGCTCGCCTCCTTGAGACTCGGTTGTCATCATGCACGCCCAGGTTGCCAGCTCCAAATCACATTGATTCCGTCCTTTCCCAGTCGATTTTGGCCACCCTCGACCCATTCTGCTCCCGTTTTCTGCCTCCTACATGTCTTGTGATGAGCTCCTGCTTGGTATGTTGCAACTCGTTGGCTATTATAATTTGCCTCATCTGACATCTGAGCATTGACAAAAAAGAAGGAAAAGGGAGACATGAAGTAGAGTGGTACCATCACGTCATCTTCTCGTCGGGCTATGTTGACGTTCCTCATTGCTTAGTGACCTTTGATGGCACCAACTATGCAGAGTTTGTTGGATTTAGGCACATACACATGTGTGGCCTCCGTATCTAGGGCGTTCTCTTTGGCGAGGTCCCCTGTCCGTCGTGCCATGTTGCTTCTGTGGCTCCTACTTCGTCGACACCACTGGTTCTTTTTGTTGATGCTTCTAAGGCTGCTAAGGTTGCAACCAAGACTCTAGATTATGTTGTGATGGACGCTATGATCAGTAGGTATCCAATTGCCCAGATGCTCTTGCCAGCTATCGTGATGATCATACTGGTTATACTTAGTGTCTGATGAGGATGCTCATGATATGTATGTGCTCACTTCTAGTGGTCTTCCTCAGTTTGCCTCTGAGTTTATGGGACTTAGTTTATTGTCGAGATGTGGGGATGTTGAAGGGGTTCCGTGGCAGAAAAGAAAAACTGTCCTACTACAAGAATGCACCAACCCAAGATCTATCTATGGAGAAGTACAGTAACGAGCGGGATACGTTGATCATACCTTTGAAGACCGAGAAAGCGGGAATACGTTCCCCCACAAACGTTGTTGATGAAGCCGAGCGTCACAAACCTCAAGGTCTAGAAGGCTACAAGCGTCTAGCACCACTATTGGTGATGCCTCGTCGAGATTTACAGGCCTCCGGTGTAAAGGACGTCTCCCGAGCCCCGGTCCAGCAAGGCAGCGGGAGAAGAAGATCCGGACCAATTCCAGCAGCACGACGATGTGCGTTGGGTGGAGAAACCTCTACCTCGTGTACCATGTTCCTAACTTGGGAACACGCTTGAGAGGGAGAGAGGGAGGGAGAGAGATAATGGCAAAGAACAATTGTGGGATTGATTTGGGGAGAGGGGTGCCCCTCTTTATATAGGTGGAAGGGAGGTACTACCTCCCTCAAAGTCCCAGGGTGGGACTAAAATGAGGGAGGAGGTGGGAGGAGGCGGCCGGCCAGCTCTCCCACAAGGGCCCCACATGGTGGGAGCCTCACTAGGGCCGACGACCCCCTCTGGCCTTCCGTAGGGCGCAACCCCCACTTGGGCCTCCTCCGATGAGGCCCATTTAGGTGGTCTGCCCCATAAATCCATTTTAAATAATATTTTTAATATTAATTCATTCAATTAATATTAAATACATATTATCTAATACATATCACTCCTAAACACCTTTCGGACCCCTCCGATCATCATCAGATATCCCAAAACACTTTTGGTATCTCCCTGGAACAATTCCGATTCTCTTCTCCTATTTTTCTATCGGTAGTAGATCAACTCACAGTGTTGTGGTGGCATCCTAGCAGATGCCTGGGGTAGGCTTAAGTTGGGTCCGCATGGACACTAGAGGAATCCGGGGAGGGATGATGAAGTGAAGACCGCATATGGAAGAACACTTAGAGAGACACGATATACCCAGGTTCGACGCTCTCCTAGTGAGATAACACCTCTACTCCTGCATCTAGATATCATATGACCTAGCCATGTACTATAGCTACAATGGTGCTCCTTGAGCTATGTTCTCTATGCCTCTAATGGTGTCCTCTAGGAGAGCATAGGAGGAAGAAGCGGTGCTCCTATCAAGCAGAGAATTGAGGAGCCCTTCGCGGGCCTCTTGGATCGATCCCCCTAGTGATCCTTATAAAGGGGAGCCCAGGGGACAAGATATGGCCCACATGCCTGGGTCAGGTCAACTGACAAGGCATGGGCCTTGTCAGGTCTTGTCTATCTTTTGGCTTGTCATGTAGTGTCTGTCCTTGGTATCTTGAGTCATCAGTCTTATCTCTTCCAAGGCATCTTGGACTTACAAGGGAGCATCCTGGAGAACCTGAGAGCATCTCGTATGTAGTGATGCTGCACGTGCTAGTCTGAGCCAAGGGCGTCCCAAGACTGGAACATGTAAGGGCTTAACTTGGCTTCATGGTATGTAGATGTAGAGGTTGGTGTCGGAGTCGTTGCAGTGCAGGAGGTCGAGGTAGCATCGAGGTAGGGTCGAGGAACCGTCCGAGAGAGCATAAGAGGGCATCTGGGGTGAATTAAGTCGGCCCAAATGCCCTAGGCAAAGTGGAGACTCGGCCTGGTGGAATAAGGCCCAGCTGGGTCAGTGAGGGGGCCCCAGCCGGGTTAATCCCCAACCTAGCCGAGTTAAACAGAACTCGGCCCAGGCAGGGTCTTCTTACTCGGCCTAGGCGAGAGGAAATTTGGGGCCCAGTTGGGGTCTCCTCTCCCGGCCTAGGGGGACAAGAGCTGGTGGGGGGCACTATGCTTGCCCGTGGTGGGCCGGCTTCTCCCCGTGACGACCCATCCTGGGTGAGGCATCGGAGTGGCACCGGGATGAAGCGATTGGGGGAACACGGGAGTTGGCATGACGACATGGAGAAGTGGCGTCGGGGCGAGACAGCATTGACTCGGCGGGAGCGAGGCGGGATCGACCCGTGGTGGACCGAGTCCTCCCTGTGTTTGCCCACGCGGGTGAATCTGGTGACGAGGTGAGGCGGGGTACTGGCGGGCCGACTGGGTAACTCGGCCTAGTCGGGGTCTGCTCATGCTGGGAAAGATGTAGTTTGGCATAGGATCGATTCAGCTAGGCCGAATCATCCATATGTCGGCCCAGGTTAATTTATTTCTTCCTTTTCTTTATTTCCTTCTTCTCTACTCATATCAAATATCTTTTCCCTATACACATCCTTTATGGAATTACTTGTGGCTCTATTGAATCACTTGATAGCTCAACTCTGGGGTACCCAGGGTCATAACCCCAACACGCAACATCGACCAACCTTTACCATGACACCCTTATGGTTCAGGAATGTTCAGGTATGAAGGGGATCTCTCCCTGATCATTGATCATTAGGTATCAAGAAATACATGATTATCCCTGCTCATTCCATGACACAGTGTTGTTCGCTTGAGCCCTATAAATGTCAAGTCTTATTCCCTTTGCACAAAGATTCCTGGTTTGTCCAAGACCTAATCTCATGTATCCCATACAGTTCAATCTTGTTATTGACAAATGCTTTTACTCGTTCCCGTGATAACACATACCTATAACCTAGGCACATGCTTGCAAGCTCATTGATGTGGTCTCACCGAGTGAGACCAGAGTATCTTTCCGTCACTTGGATAGGCAAATCCCGATCTCAATCACACGCCTCAACCATTCCTCTGGAATACCTGAAACACACCTTTATGGCCACCTAGTTACAAACATGACGATTGATGTGATCAAGGCAGCCATAGGAGATAGTGATTAAACATGATCTCACGGTTGAAGGATTAAGTTACTATGCTTTTCTAGATATCACAACGTTAACCTTTGTGACTGGATCACGTTGCAATTCTACGGTCAGGTGTGTCAATCACTTCATTAAGTGACCTTGGTGTCAGGTGACTGTTTTATGTCAGATCCATGATCGGAAAACCTCGATCATCATCTGACCAACAAACTAGTACTAGAGGATACTAGGGACCTGGTTGTTTATGTACCACACATGTATTAATATTTCCTCTTAATACAATTATAACATGATAAAAAACTATCATGAACATTTAGAGATATAACAATAAAACAACTTTAGTTATTGGCCCCTAGGGCATATCTCCTTCAGTCTCCCACTTACACTAGAGTACAATTACACCAGTTTACAATAGGCAATAATCTAACACCAATAGCATCCCGGTGTTGATCATGCTTTGCTTGTGGAAGAGGCTTAGTGAATGGATTAGCTACATTCACATCCGTATGTACATTATAAATTCTAATGTTACCCTTAGAAACAAACTATCTTATTACATAGTAATGTCGATCTATGCGCTTTGCCGTGGAGTAGAACCTGTGGTCCTTTGCATTTGCAATGGCCCCCGTGTTGTCGCAGAAGACACACATAGGGTCTTGCACGCTTGGGAACACTCCAAGTTCAATAATCAACTTCCTCATCCACACAGCTTCATTAGCTGCATCTGCGGCAGCCATGTACTCCGAATCTATTGTAGATTGAGCCACCGAGTTTTGCTTCCCGCTCCTCCATCTCACCGTGCCTCCATTAACCATGAACATGTACCCTATGTGAGATTTCATGTCATCTGGATCAATGGAGAAGCTTGCATACACATAACCTGTTATGGCAAGTTCTTCTTCACGTACTCCAAAGACTAAAAGCATATCCTTAGTTCTTCTCAAGTACTTGAGGATATTATTAACTACATTCCAATGAACCGTCCTTGGGTTGCTTTGGAAACAGCTCGTCAAGCTAAGAGCCAAGGTTACATCTGGTCTAGTACTCAGCATGACATACATGATGGAGCCAATGGCCGAGGCATATGGACCACCTCTCATTGCTTCCTTTTCATGTTCTGTTACTGGCCATTGAGTCACACTCAATGAAGAGGGGTAACCTCGGCAATGTCCATGAAGAAGGACTTAGGGTTTCACGGAAAGAGAATGTTGGGGATTTCGTCAGATGTCAGGAGAACAATGGAGTCAAAGTCTCCTGAATATTTGGTGAATCGCACTATTACAAATAGATTGGGGATTGTTCGATGTTCTCGCCTAAGCCTCTCCCGTCCTATATATAATAGGCCGGGTCTCAAAGCTATATGCGGATAGGTTACATATACATGATTACAATACCAACTCGATGTCGGTGCTTTTTCTTCTTTCCTAATACAACTACATCCTTTGTCGGTTGCTCCTTTTGGGCTATCATATTGACTCTTCATGGTCCATAAACCTTTCTTCAGGCCTGGGTAGCAAATTATAGGTACCCAAGTTATCATACCTATGTCAGTAGCCCCCGAGACTCTACTTGAACCGCAGATTCGGGTTGAGTCTGAAAGATATGTTTAGTTCTTTCCTTTGTTTTTACTACTTTTGATTTCATAGGGATTTGGTACAACAAGCCTGATGCATCCGACAGATCGGGAATCAGTTAATTGCGCCTGGGCAAAAGCAAGGTTGTCCTACATCAAATTCAAGTCCCTAGGCCTAAACTCGGAATTTATTACTGGCGTAATTCAGTCCGGGCCGCTGAGGTCTTACCGAATACTGAATCCCAATTATATTTTATCGGGTACCCAATGCATCCATCGGGATTTTTCATCGCATCATAGATACGAATATATTACTAGCAAAGTGCATTCTTGTGCGATTACCAGGCCACACAGGACGAATCTCGGGGTCTTACCTTCATGTTTTTAAACACGACATTCGGAGTTTTGTCATGTTTGAGTGCGATCCGAGATTTTCTTATATATTGATTTTGTCGGCTGCCCTGCTGGGTTGCCAATATTTCTAAATTTTATCAGATATTTTGATACTTTGTGAGAGCTCCCGATGGGAGTAGCCTTCTGAGGATACATTAATGTAAAACTCATAGATTTTTAAGCGATGATTGTCTTTGCTTGTCATGCATGATTTTTCTATCGGTGCGCGCCAGTGCTCTCGATGGGAGTAGCCCTCGAGGCTATGATTCATGTATCTAGACATAGGCTCATAATTGCTTGTCAATATGATAAGAAAGATAGAAAATCCCCTAAATTGATATGAATAAGAACTGAAGGTATGAAAAACTTATCTTCACATATATATATGGCACAACAAATGATACACTATTTTGGCGAATTTCCGCCTGACCGTTGGCCTAGATATTCTGGCTTTAAAAGCCAGGCCGTAGGCCTTATTGTATTGTAAATAAACATAAAATCTTAAGCGTAAAAACGCTATAGCTATGTGATGTTCCATGGATTGGAATATTTGACTCTTGTCTTCTTGTCTTGTAGACGATATGATCCTCCAAGAATAACTTCTGTAACAATGTAGGGTCCTTCCCAAGGTGATTCCAGCTTTCGGTGGCCATCTTGCTTGAGGCGCAGAACTAGGTCCCCTACCGCGAAGGATCTTGGATGTAATCATTGTCCATGATAATTGCACAAGTTTTCCTGATATATAGTAGCTCTTTGTAGGGCTTCATCTCGAGCTTTGTCGAGTGCATCAACGTCATCCTCGAGCGCTTCTCTTGATTCCTCTTTATCATATGCAACTACTCTAGGAGATCCATGTGAAACTTCGACTTGAAGGACGGCTTCAGCGCCGTGGACCAGAAAGAAGGGTGTTTCTTGTGTTGCAGTATTAGGGGTGGTTCACAAACTCCACAAAACAGATGGTAACTCATCAACCCATGCTCCTTTCGCTCTGTCGAGTGGTGCAAGCAACCTTTTCTTGAGGCCAGCAGTTACTAAACCATTGGCCTTTTCCACTTGTCCGTTGGTTTGCGGATGAGCCACTGAAGCGTAGCTTACCTTGATTCCCATCTCCTCGCAGTATTCCCTAAAATCATTGGAGGTAAAGTTTGTTCCATTGTCTGTAATGATGCTGTTTGGCACGCCGAACCGAAATACTATGGAGTGTATAAAATTCATAGCCGAAGCTCCATCTTGAGTTGTGACTGGCTTTGCTTCTATCCATTTAGTAAATTTGTCGACTGCTACTAGCAGAAAGACGTGTCCTCCTGGAGATGACTTGTGAAGTTTACCTACCATATCGAGTCCCCATTGAGCGAAGGGCCAAGCCAAAGGTATAGGGTTTAATTTAGCGGAGGGTGCTCCAGGTTTTGTTGCGAATCGCTGACATGCTTCACATGTTCTAACTATGTCTTTTGCATCTTGAACTGCTGTGAACCAATAAAATCCTGCCCTAAATGCTTTGGCCACAATTGCCCGGCTGCTAGCATGATGGCCACAAATTCCTTCATGTATTTCCTTGAGTATAGTTTTCCCTTCTTTGGGTGTGACACATCGCTGCAACACTCCCGAAATACTTCTTTTATATAGATCTCCCTTAATTATCCCGAAGGCTTTCGATCAGTGATTCGTCGGGCTTCTGTCACATCTTCAGGTAGTTCTCCCTGAGTCATATAGGCTATGTATGACTGCATCCATGTAGGTTCGATTATCATGACCTCATCAATTTCTAGTTCTTCTTCAAGGGTCTCTTCTACGCTTGCACTAGCTGATGAAGCCCCCGACTCTTTTCTCAACTTACTCTTTTTTTCCTATCTTGGGAGCTATGACCTCGGAAACTCTTTTTGCTTTGATAGAACGCTCAGATATTTCTTCCCAAAAAACCCGGGTGGTGCTGGTAAGCACAGGGACCCGATGTTTGCCAAATTGTCAGCTTCTTCATTACTTGCTCTTCCTATGTGCGATACTTCACATCCATCGAATTAAGCTTCCATGATGTTGTAGATATCTCAGTAAGCAATCATGTTGTCACTGATAGCATTGCACTTGTTCATTGCTTGTTGTGCTACAAGATTAGAATCACCAAAAAAATTTATGCAGGTTGCACCCCAAGCTTTAGCCATCCGCATGTCGTGCAAAAAGGCCTCGTATTCAGCTTCATTATTGGATGCGTTCGAAAGCTCATCCGAAGTATATATCGCATCGTGTCGCCTTGCGGTGATATCAATATGACTCCTGCTCCTGCTCCTTCCGTTCTTTTTGATCCATCGAAGTACATTGTCTAGGCACTAGAGAGATTAGGTGGACCCGCACATTGTAGCTCAGTCCATTCTGTGATGTAGTCAGGTGGAAATTGTGATTTAATCGCTTTACGCTTCTTGTACGTGATGTCCCGAGGGGATAATTCGATGCCCCATAGAGAGACACACCCAGTTTCTTCTGGATTGTTGAGGATGTTCGACAGAGGTGCTTCATTGACCACTATGATCGGATGTTCTAAAAATAATGGCGTAACTTTCGTGCTGTCATAAATACTCCATATGCTAATTTTTGGTGATGCGGTACCTTTGTTTGGATGGCGAGAGGACTTCGCTCAAGTAATAAACTTGCCTCTGAACACCATGGGTTTTTCCTTCTTCAGGTCGCTCCACGACCAGTACCGTGCTGACCACCTAATTTGTGCCGGTAATGTAAAGAAGTAGTGGCTCTTTTTCTCGTGGAGACACGATGACATGGGGCGTCGAAAGTGTCTTTTTGAGGTCTTCAAAAGCACACTGAGCTTCTTCGCTCCATTTGAACTTATCTGACTTCCTCATTAGAGTGTAAAATGGTAGTGCCTTTTCTCCTAGTCGAGCAATGAAGAGGTTGAGTGCTGCCACTCTCCCAGCAAACTACTGTACATCTCGTAGATTTGTTGGTTTTTTCATTGTCAAAATTGCCAGTATTTTCTCGGGATTGGCTTCGATTCCTCTTGCTGATACCAGATATCCGAGGAGTTACCCTGCTAGGACTCCAAAGGAACACTTTGTCGGGTTTAATTTGATGCAATACTTATCGAGATTTTTGAATGTTTCTTCGACATCCTTGATAAGTGATGATTCTCGCTTTGTTGTAACTATGACATCATCAATATATACTTGTACGTTTATACCAATTTGGCTTCCCAAGAAATTCTGCATCATCTGTTGATATGATGCTCTGGCGTTCTTGAGGCCAAAGGGCATTGTTGTGTAACAAAATACACCATAAGGTGTAATGAATGCTATTTTATCATGATCTTCCTCCTTCATCCGAATCTGATGGTATCCTGAATATGCATCCAAAAAGGAAAGACGTTTGCATCCCCCAGTTGCATCGATTATTTGATCGATTTGCGGCAGTGGGAAGTGATCCTTTGGAAATTGTTTATTTAATGCGGTGAAGTCGATGCACATCCGCAACTCTTTGGTGTTTTTCTTCGGGACGCATACTGGCTTTGCGACCCATTCTTATTTCTCCAGTTCCTTTATGAAGTTAACGTTAATGAGGCGATGTAGTTCTTTCCCAATAGCTTTGCACTTTGGTTTCGCAAAGCGACGAAGCGATTGCTTTACCGGTTTTGCTTTTGGATCTAAATTTAAAGCGTACTCAGTGAGTTCCCTGGGAATTCCTGGCATGTTAGAAGGTAGCCATGCAAAGATTTCTCAGTGCTCATGGAGGAACTCGATGAGCACGCTTTCCTATGTGGGGCCAAGCTTGGAAGCCACAAATGTTGTCTTTTTCGGGTCGGTGGGATAGATCTGTACTTCTTTTGTGTCTTTTGAAGTGTCAAAGGCCTAGTCGGGATTGACACGTGCTTCTACCAGAGGTTCTGTGGTTGTTGTCTTTTTGAGCTGCTCAAACTCTATTGCCATCCCGAGAGATTTAGAGATTTTGTTAAACTCCCTATCGCAATTGTAGGAAAGTGTGAAACTTCCTATTACTATTATGATTCCCTTTAGTGCTGGCATCTTCATGACTAAGTATGCATAGTGCGGGACTTCCATAAATCATGCAAAAGCTGGACGTCCCAGGATCTCATGATACAGCGATGGCCAGTCCATGACTTCGAACTCGAGTTTTTCCCGCCTAAAATTTTCTTTGGATCCTAAAACGACGTCAAGGAAAATTTTACCTAAAGGAATTTCAGCTTTACCTGGTACGATGTCGTGGAAGGATGTTTCTGTAGATTTGTCAAGGGGTAGTTCATTACCCTTAGTGTTTTGGCGTAGATCAAGTTTATGCTACTTCCTGCATCCATGAAGACCTTGCTCATGTCGAACCCGCTAATTCATGTTTCTACTATCAAGGCCGAATAACTCGGTCTTGGTACTCGTTGTGGGTGATCAGTTCTACTGAATGTGATTTCATCTTCTGACCAATGGAGATACTCGGGTGTAGCTGGTGGATCCACCTCCGCCATGTTGACTTGTCTTGTGATTAGCTTCTGAATTCTGTTGTATGGATGCCCTTTTTGAATCATTGACATTGCCCCCTTTGACCTAGGGTATTCGGTGTTTTGATTAGTTGTGTTTTGCGATTGTCCTACTGGCGGAGGTGGTGTACTGATGGCTAATCTGCCAGGTGTGGATGCATATCCTTGTCTTACTGCTTCAGTTGATTTTGCATTGCATAGCTCTTGCATTTTTAAGAACATTCAGCAGTCTTTCATGAGGTGGTTGGATTGTCTTCTTCCCGCTGAGTCAACATAAAAGTGCATGTTGCAGGGCCCTTCCAATATTTGTATTGCGGACATGGGTGGGTCCCGAGATTTTGGTTGATATCGCTATTGACTGGCTTCCCCCACTTTCATCCCTGTTGCGGCGGTACCCGCTATTGTAGTCGTTATTCGTGTTGTTGCCTTCACCCAAAAAACTAGCTGCGACGTAACTTGGTCCCGTGTTTATGTCATTGTTTCATCGCCTCTTGTCATTGCCATGCTTATCGCTGTGTTCTTCGGGTGATCGTGTTCGTTTGTTGTACATCGCGTCTTCTCCATCAGCCCAGTGGTTTGCTATGTCCATTAACTATGAAATCGTCTTGGGTTTAACTCGACCCAGTTCTTCTATGAATTCTCGGCGATGGAGGTCATCGTTGAAAGCTTCAATGACTCTTTCGTCGGATATGGATTCGACTGTATTTTTGACGATGTTCCATCACTAGATAAATGCTCTTATTGACTCTCTGGGATTTTGTTTGCATGCCCGCAATTGCTCTAAAGACGCAAGTCGTTTGAATGTGGACTGAAAGTGTCGGATGAACTTATCTTCGAGACCGTTCTAGCTACTAATAAAATCTTCGGGTAGTTGTCGGAGCCATGACCTTGCAGCGCCGATAAGGTGCAATTGTAAACTTTGCATTGTGGTAGTTATCGAGCCGCCCTGTAATTTGATAGTGGCCAAATAATCTGCCAACCAAGCTTTGGGTTCTTGAAGTCCATCATATTTTTGGCGGTCATGCGGAAGTTTAAAAATCTTTGGGTACTGAAGTTTTCCGAATTTGCTGAGTAAAGTAGCTGGCTCCACAGAGTTCATCTTCGTCTTCATTGTCGCCATCGTGGTATCTACGGTTGTGGTTTTTGTCTATTGTGTTACTTCGCGGCTCCAGTCCTAAAAGATGTTCCTGATGTGGGGATTGCGATCGTCGGGTGTGTCCTGCTTGCCGAGGGCTGCTGCGACAGCATGGGGATCTGTCGGGTTGATGCATAATTTCTTGTTCTGCTTGTGCGAGAGTTTCTCCTACCATGCCGAGGTTCATCAGGGCAGAACGATGAAGATCCGCACGAGGATCATCGGGTGCAGGTTGAGGTGTGATCAGATATGTTTGTGCAGCCACAATAGATGCTTGAGATGTTTTTTCTTTGATGTTTCCTGCTTGATCTACATACATAAACGATAGATCAAGGTCTCTGATCAATGAGTTCCTTTCTATTTCAGGGATGTTCTGCAATCGAGATGTTCCCCTTCCTGGCGGTGCTCCTCCTGTTACGGTCCTAGACCTTCATGTAGAGCTTAGTTGTGCTTGTTGTAGGCTGGATTCGTCGGCTAACCTCTTTCTTTCGTCGAGTTGCCTCTACATCCTTAGTAGGTCTCTCTTCTTGTGGTGGAGCAAGTATTGATATGCTAATAAATCTTCATGTGAAGCGTCGGTTGTGATTGGAACTGCACCCGAAATTGCTTCCCTTTCCTTTTGCCATGCCTCCGCTAGTAGCCGAAGAGTTCGCCTTTCTTCCCCATTTGGTTCTGCTCTTCCTCCTGGGACTATGTGGTTGTTCGCTATTTCTTCCCCATTTCCATGGTCCCCTTCATTGTTGTGGTTTCCTGCATTGTCATCTGATGAAATATCATTGGGATCGAGGATAGGGCTACCGTTAGAATCACGCCGTGTCGAGGTATTCCCATTGACCATGCACACTTGATGGCGCATCATGTATGGGCTCTTGTCATTGTCATCTGAATTGAGGGAGACACTATCGGGTGGGTCGGTGAAATCCATTGTTTTCTATTCTGGGTATGTTTCTGCCATCCTTATCCCGAAGTCGATGCTTTCACTACTTTCCTCGGGTTCAGAGTTTGCTGGGCTTGTTCTACATGGTTGAGTTAGTGGGAGCTCTGATCCGAAGGAGTGATTGTCGTAAAGACCGTTAAGATCCCCCAGATCTATCTCATCTTGCTAGTTTCCTTATGATGCTTCGATTTCTGCTGTGGCCTCCATGGTGGATCCGATAGATAATGTTGGTATCGCCGTAAGGGTGTGATTCTTGGGGTTCTTCTACTTGGAAGTGGAAGATTCTGATGATTAGATCGGATCCGCCATTGAATTCGGCTGGTACTATCACAGGGGTGGGCAGGTGTGGAACCGCTTTTGTTGGGTTGCTGTTTGAAAAAGAGGGTTCCGCCGAATCCATGGTTCCAGCATTCAAGTTCCCATAGACGGCGCCAATTTACGAGGGGTAACCTCGGCAATGTCCTTGAAGAAGGACTTAGGGTTTCATAGAAAGAGAACGCTGGGGATTTCGTCGGATGTCAGGAGAACAATATAGTCAAAGTCGCCTGAATATTTGGTGAATCGCACTATTACAAATTCCTTGGGGATTGTTCGGTGTTCTCGCCTAAGCCTCTCCCGTCCTATATATAATAGGCCGGGTCTCAAAGCTCTATGCGGATAGTTTACATATATATGATTACAATACCAACTCGATGTCAATGCTTTTTCTTCTTTCCTAATACAACTACATCTTTTGTCGGTTGCTCGTTTTGGGCTATCATCTTGACTCTTCATGGGTCGTAAACCTTTCTTCAGGCCTAGGTAATAAATCATAGGTACCCAAGTAATCATACCTATGTTACTTAACTTATCACCTTTTATGATTGGCAAAGAACCTTTCTTTGACAGTTCCATTCTGAACCGCTTTAGAATCTTTTCTATGTAGTGCTTTGACCAAGAGCCAGCATACTCTTTGATCTATCTCTACAGATCTTAATGCCTAATATGTAGGTAGCTTCACCCATGTCCTTCATAGAGAATTTACTATTTAAATAATTTTTCATGCTATTACAATATTCACGTCATTTCCTATTAGCCATATGTCATTCACATATAGTACTAGGAATGTCACCGAACTCTCAGTCACTTTCTTATATATGCAGGCTTCTTCTGCGTTCTGGACAAATCCAAAACTTTTGATGACTTCATCAAATCGAAGATTCTAGCTCCGAGATGCTTACTTCAGTCCATAAATGGACCTCTGAAGTTTTCATATTTCACTAGCATCCTTTGTATCAACAAAACCTTCTGATTGCATCATATACAACTCTTCCTTAACGCTGTCGTTTAGGAAAGCGATTTTCACATCCATCTGCCATATTTTGTAATGAAAATATGCAGCCACTACTAGTATAATCCAAATAGACTTTAGCTTCGCTACAGGAGAAAATGTCTCCTCGTAGTCAATTCCATGAATTTTCAGAAACCTTTTGCGATAAGTCAAGCTTTGTAAATGGTGACATTTCTGTCAGCGTCTGTCTTTTTCTTGAAGATACATTTATTCTTGCAAGCCTTTCGGCCTTCATGAATATCTACCAAGGTCCATACCTGGTTATCATACATGGACTTCATTTCAGATTCCATGGTTATTCGCTATTTCTCGGGTTCTGGGCCTTCCATTGCTTCCGTGTAGGTTCTAGGTTCATCATGCTCCACAGTCATGACCATGTTCTCAAAATAACTATACCATTCAGGGGTATTACATTTTCTTGTTAACATGCGGGGTTCGATAGCTATTTCCTCATGATATTCATGATCATCATCATTCGCTCCCACTTCAATTGATAAGGGTAGCTTTGGAAAAACTTCCATTGTGACACTCGGTATTTGAAGACCAGGGTCGATAATATCATCGAGTTCTATCTTTCTTCCACTCACACCTTTTGCGAGAAACAATTTCTCGAGGAAGGTACCATTATTCGCGACAAACATTTTGCCCTCAACTTGGTTGTAGAAGGTATATTCAATAGTCTCCTTTGGATATCCTACAAAGATGCATTTTTCCACCTTAGGTTCGAGTTTGTCAGGCTGTAGTTTCTTAACGTAAGCCTCACATCCCCAAACAATTAGGAAAGACAACTTTGGCTTAGTGCCATGCCATGACTCATATGGTGTTGTCTTCACGGATTTGGATGGCACTCTATTTAAAATGAATGCAGCAGTTTCAAGTGCATATCCCCAAAAAGATACAGACAAGTCGGTAAGAGACATCATAGATCGTACGCTATCCAATAGGGTGTGATTACGTCACTCGGATACACCATTACGTTGTGGTGTTCTAGCCGGCGTAAGCTATGGTACAATGCCATAAGCCTTCAATGTCATAGGCCTTTAGATGTGTGCCAAACTCATAACTCAAATAATCGCCCCCTCGATCAGTATGAAGGTGCTTGATTTTCTTGTCGAGTTGATTCTCAACTTCACTCTAAAATTCTTAAACTTTTCAAAGGTTTTAGACCCGTGCTTCATTAAGTAGATATATCTGTATCTACTCAAATCATCAGTGAAGGTGAGAAAGTAACAATAACCATTACGCGTGGAGATTGTCATTGGTATGCATACATCCGAATGTATGACTCCCAATAGGTCTGCAGCATGTTCCATCATACCATTGAATGGCATCTTGGTCATCTTGCCCATGAGGCACGGTTCGCATCTATCGAGGGATTCGAAATCCAACGGTTCCATAAGTCCATCAGAATGGAGCTGCTTCATGCGTTTTACACCGATATGAACCAGACAACAATTCCACATATATATGGAATTATCATCACCATGCTTGCATCGCTTGGCATCTATGTTATGGATGTGTGTATGATGACCCACAAGTATAGGGGGTGTATCGTACTATTTTCGAGGGAAGTGAAACCCAATTTATTGATTCTACACAAGGGGAGCCAAAGAATAATTATAAGCCTTAACAACTGAGTTGTCAATTCAGCTGCACCTGGAAACAATCTTGCTCACAGCAGTTTATCAGTAGCAATAGTTTTGTAGTAGCAATAGCAAAATAACAGCAGTAGTAAACGTAAGACAGTAGTAACAATTGCAGCAAACAGTAGGATTAAAGCGTGGTAGGCATAGGAATGGATGGACGGGCGTTCCATGGACAAGACAATTCACATAGCAATCAGAACATTGGGCAATTGCAGATAAATAAGATAAAGCATCCAAGTACTAGATAATCCTAGGCATGTGTCCCATATATAGTCATACGTGCTCGCAATGAGAACTTGCACAACATCTTTTGTCCTGCCAGCCCGTTTGCAGCGGGGCCTCAAGGGAACTACTGGCAATTAAGGTGCTCCTTTTAATAGAGCACCGGAGAAAAGCATTAACACTCCGTGAACACATGTGATACTCACATCAAAGCCATTCCCTCCAGTTATCCTGATTTCTGTCACTTCGGGGCCATTGGTTCCGAACAACAACGTGTGTATACAACTTGCAGGTAAGACCATAAACAATACTATTATAATGAATCAATAACATGTTTAGATCTGAAATCATGGCAGTCGGGGCCTAGTGACAAGCATTAAGCATAACAAGTCGCAACAAAGTCATAAAGCACTAATAGAAGATACTAGGCACCATGCCCTAACAATCTGATGCCATTACATGAATGATCTCATCCAATCCCTACCATCCCCATAGCCTACAACGGGGGATTACTCACTCATACATGGGGAAACATGGATGGTCGATGGAGAAGTGATGATGATGATGATGGCGATGATCTCCTCCAATTCCCCGTCCCGGCAAGGCGCCAAAACGGAGTTTCTGGTTCCGAATCGTGGAATCTGGTGGTGACGGCAGAGCGGAACTCTTTCTGGAAAAACGTCGACCCCCCTAAGTTTTTAGGTTAGAAGGCATCTTATAGGCGAAGAGGGAGACCGAGGGGGTGTCTGGGGCGGCCAAACCACCCCCTGGCGTGGCTAGGCCCAGCCCGCGCGGCCAGGTGGTGTGGTTGGGCCCCAGCCCCACTCCGTCTCGTATTCTGGCTCTAGGAGTCTTCTGGTGAAATAGGATTTTTGGCATATTTTCCGGGATTTTTCCTAATAGTTGATTTTCTGCACAAAAACTAGACACCAAGGCAATTCTGCTGAAAACATCGTCAGTCCGTGTTAGTTGCATCCAAATCACACAAGTTTAGAGGAGAAACAATAGCAAAAGTGTTCGGGAAAGTAGATACATTTTGGACGTATCAACTCCCCCCAAGCTTAGCTTATTGCTTGTCCTCAAGCAATTCAGTTGAAAGATTACCTTGAAAACTGAGTGCGATAAGAAACTGACATGCCGATAGCAACCCATCAGACTGCTTCAACTCCAGTGATTCCTTTTGGTACAGTTCGGTATTTTCCTTTCTCTCAGAGCCATATCTCCATGAATTCAATGTCTGGGATTACCTTGGAACCGAATAGTTTGTCTGGAGATAATTGCGCTAAGCAAGACCCGGCTATTAGTGTGGATCCTCAACAGTCTTCGGACTCTGATGACGAGGTCCTCCCAGAACCTACGGGGCTGGAAGAGGTTGTGGAGGACATTGCCTTCCGATTTTGGGATTGCAAAAATTGCATGGGCTGGGCCACAATACTACGGACTGCACTAGGAAAATCCGTTGTCGACAGTGCTATCATTATGGACATAAAGCAAAGGCCTGTTTAATAAATATTCTAAAAAAGCTCAACTCTGGGTGCCAAAAAAGGTCCGACCCGACATGTCCGGGCGTACTCAGGTCCTATTTCCTTGACAACTACGACTGTCGTTCCATCTTCTATACCAGGCGCTGTTCCGAACCCTCGTCTCTCTCAGAGTTATGTGCCTCCGTCACCTCCATTGAGATTAAACGCAATGGCGAACTACAAAGTGGATCCTCAGCCGTGGCTACCTTGGGGACATCAAGTCATCGATGGAGGTAATACTCGACTGCCGCGCCCGTACTACTTTGCCACTCAAGATCCGCCGCAGCAGCATCATGCACATTGCATTGCTATTGTGGAACCACCACCTCCGCCTGCTCTAGCAGGGATATGGAGAGATCATGTTTACAATTTTTTAGTCGGTCCGCTGAATCGCAATGTTGTTGAGTATCAACCTAGTTTATTTGGAGTTGGATTATATCAGCTTAGTGGCCCCCCAATGCCCAACATGCGATGGTCGCCCATGGTCACTATCAGTTGCAGGATAGATTTCTGAGATTTATTAATGCTGATGATGCTGTCAATCACAGAGGTGGACTGGGTTTTAGGAACGGATGGCTGATGTTTTTGGGTATCCCACCAGATTATAGGAACGAACAGAATATTGCTAATGCTATTTCTACCTTTGGCAAGTTTCACTTTTGGAACAATAATGATCCAATATTGGACCGTGTGCTAGTTTATGCATCTTTTCCCTCCCCTGCTTTGGTGCCACGTGATGTAGTTTTTGGACAATTTGCTAACATTGGAGGTGTGAGGAATTCATGGACAGCTACAGTTTTCATTTTGTCCGCTGATTTTGCTGATGGCAAGCCACCGGATGAAGATCAAATGCCGCCTGATGGTAACCCGCACCCACCTCCTGGACAACTTGTTCAGAACAATAATCTCTTTGTGGGGCCACAATTCCCAGAAATAGGTTGGGATGCTATTGAAATTGATTTGCCTGATGAACCCCAGGGGGATAACTAGGGTGATGAGCCACATGAGGATGAGGCTTGTAATGATTTGCAGGAGTCTTTGGTCATGGACATTTCTGATCAATATGCCTCTCCTGTTAATAATCTTGGTCAGGGCCAGCACCAACAGCTACACTTGGACCTGAACTTGGTTCCTCACATGGATGTCCAGCAACAGGATAATGGCCCGATTTATTTTAATTTCCTGCAGATTGGCAAGATGGTGTCTGTAATTGGACCAGTTCTACCACCTGAGATGCAGTGGCAACGTCTCTTTGAAAGTATGATGCCAACTCTGTTGTCAAAAAATTTGCCTGTGTACTTGAAATTCTCTCCTTTCAGTCTGCTAAAAAGGTCCTGGTCAGAAGCTTTTGAGCCTGTTGTCGAGGTGTCCAAGTGGCCTTTAACACCTGTTGTTCAGTCTGGGGAAAGGATGATTGTGAGTCTGCATCGTCGGTCTGTGGCAAGAGAGCTTACCTTTGATAACAATAATGTGCTGGATGAACCTCCTATCTTTGCGGCATCGCCTGTTTCAGCTTTGAAAAAAAGAGCTTCTAGAGGAAAGAAAATAATTGTGCAGCCTGAAGTTAAGAGATTTACTCGCATCAGTTTGAAGAAGGATGGTATGAGACCCAACCATGTCCTTGCTGTTCCTTCACGTGCTCGCAAGATGCCTCGTGCAAAGCTATTGATTATCACTCAACATGAGGATGTAGAGAAGCAGGTGTCATGTGCTGAAGAAGGACAAAACCAAGATCAAAGGCCTATTCCACCTACACCGATACATGTGATGCAGGCTGTTGGTCGGGAGCTTGGCATTGATGATACAAAGCTGACCGAGGAGAAGCTTGGCATTGATGATACAAAGCTGACCGAGGAGAAGAAGGATGATTAAGATGTGGACCATGGTGATAGGGCCTCACATAAATATTGGCTCTTATATTTACTGCTATGGTTATTTGGTGTTGAACATTACTTTGTCAGTGTTTGGGTGTGTCAGACTATCGGTTGTTGTCAGTTATCTTATGTCAGACTATGGTTGGTGGTTACTTGTCTTTTTGTGCTTGAGTTTGATGGTACTTGATATGATGTGTCAAGTTGAGCTATTTTCTTATTACATGCTGATTAATGAGTCATAATACTAAAAGAAAATGGAGAGTTCTCTGCTGGAACGTTCCAGGACTAAATTCAGAAGATAGACAGAGGGAAGTTCGAAATAAAATCAATGAAAGTGAGTGTGATATAATCTGCCTTCAAGAAACGAAATGTGAAAATTTTGACTGGCGATTGATTCGAAATTTTTGCCCTAAAAGATTTGATAATTTTGCTTTCTCACCATCAACTGGTGCTTCTGGTGGGATAATTATTCTCTGGAACTCTGCGGTGTTTTCTGGAATCCTAGTAGAAACACAGAGATTTGGCATCAAGATTAAGTTTACTTCCATGCACAATAATGACTCGTGGGTAATGGTGTGTTTATGGCCCGTGCCATGGAATACACAGAGACATGTTTGTTCCCTGGCTTTACAACCTGTGCATTCTAGTGTCTGAAAATTGGCTATTATTGGGTGATTTCAACTTCATTCAGTCTCAAGAAAATCGAAATAAATCTAGTGGCAATGTCAATGACATGTTCCTATTTAATGAGATCATTGGACATCTGGGTTTGCTTGAATTACCGCTGAAAGGCAGATCTTATACTTGGTCTAATATGCAGTCAAATCCATTGCTAGAATAGCTAGACTGGTTTTTTACGAGCTCTAACTGGGTGTCTGATTATCCTAACACGATGGTGCTTCCTCTAGCCAAGATTGGTTCAGATCATGTGCCCTGTGTCGTCAATGTGGACACTACAATCCCCAAGTCAAGACTCTTCCGGTTTGAAAATTATTGGGTGGACCTCCCTGGCTTCCAGGAGTGCGTCTCTGCATCTTGGACTACACCTTCTCGGAAATCTCACTGCTCAGTCGTATTAGCTGATAAACTTAAAAGACTAAGATCTGCACTTAAGAAATGGAATGTAAGTCTATCAAAGATGAAGCTTTTGATTCAGAACTGTAATAAGGTGATTCTTTTCATGGACTCTTTAGATGAGCATCGTCCTCTGTATAATTCTGAATTCAACTTTAGGCAGCTTGTCAAAGCTCATTTGGATGGATTGTTACTTGTGGAATGTAAGTATTGGCGGAAACGATGCACTATTCGCTGGATCCAACAAGGAGAAGACAATATTAAACAAGGAGAAGAAAATTACTCAGATTTCTTGTCTCCAGCCGAGGTATCGAAGTTAATCCAACTAAAATCCGAGCCATAGAGCAAATGGAACTGCCGAAGTGCCTTAATGATGTCCAAAAGTTCACTAGTTTCCTGGCATCCTTAAGTCGATGTGTATGTCGGTTGGAAGAAAAGGCACTAGCTCTCTATCAACTCATGAAAAAGTCGGACAAGTTCATTTGGACGCCGCAGGCCAATGAAGCCTTTATCCAATTAAAGAAAATGTTAGCCACTGCACTAGTGTTAGCCTCTCCACTATCAAAGGATCCAATGTTGCTCTATATAGCCGCAACCAACCGAGTTGTAAGTGCAGTAATTGTGGTAGAGCGCAACGAAGAGGGTAAGTCGGTGCAAAGGCCAGTATATTACCTGAGCGAAGTATTATTAGCTTCGAAACAAAACTATCCCCACTATCAGAAGGTGGCATATGGTGTGTATATGGCGGCTAAGAAGCTAAAGCATTATTTTGAAGAACACCCCATCAAAGTAATATGTGAAATCCCCATATCCGAGATAATGAGCAATAAGGATGCAAGTGGCCGGATTGCAAAATGGGCAATTAAGCTAGCCCCTTATGCGCCACAATATGACATGAGAGAAGCAATCAAGTCTCAGGCTGTGGCCGACTTTTTTGTGGATTGGGCCGAAGTACAATATGAGCCACCATTGCCAGATCCGAATTACTGGAGAATGCACTTTGACGGGTCAAAAACAAAACCGGGTTAGGTGCCGGAGTTGTGCTTACTTCGCCCAAGAAGGACCAGCTAAGACACGTGCTACAGATCCACTTCGCAGCATTAAACAATGTTACAGAATATGAAGCACTTGTGCATGGGCTCAAAGTGGCAAAATAAGTTGGAATGCGTCGATCCAATGCTTCGGTGACTCGAATCTCGTCGTTCAACAAGTCTCCGGACAATGGGATGCTTTGGATGCAAATATGGCACTGTACAGATTTCATGTGCAGAGGATATCAGGATACTTTGAGTGATGCGAATTTCATCATGTACCTCGGGCGGAAAATGAGGTTGCCGACGTATTGTCGAAGCTCGGATCAACCCGATAAGCAATCCCGCTAGGGGTAGCACTAGAGCACCTCAGAAAACCGTCTATCAAGCCATCCCTAGAATCCGAGTCAATTTATATCCCGACAAATCCGGAATCGGAAGCTATGCCCATGGACATTGATGTTGGAAGTGGTTCACGAAACCCGGGGACTGCCTTGGCAAACCCGGGGACTGCTTCGCGAGACCCGAGGACTGTGCAGCTTGATCCGGTTGAGGTTATGCCGGTGGATCAGATGGCAATTGATGAGGATGTGTTCCCAGTACGAGCTATACCAGCTTGGGCACTGCCCATATTTCAATTCCTGAAAGATGGAGCTTTGCCCAGTGAGGAGGTGCTTTCCAGGCAAACTCAGAGGAGAGCAACGAGCTATACAAGAGGAGTGTGACAAACGTTCTCCAATGACATGTTGACCCGGAAGAAGGGCTTGGCATCCTCCGAGATATACATCAAGGGGAATGTGGGCATCACGCCTCATCCAGAGCCTTGGTAGCAAAAGCTTTCCGTCATGGGTTTTACTGGCCAAGTGCCTTGGAACAAGCAGAGGATCTGGTAAGAAAGTGCAATGGTTGTCAAAGGTATGCTACCAAGACACATATGCCAATGTCGGAGCTCAAGACCATACCAATTACCTGGCCATTTTCCGTATGGTGTTTGGATATGGTTGGCCCGTTTAAACAAGCAAGAGGAAACATGACCCACATCTTGGTCATGGTTAGCAAGTTTACTAAATGGATTGAGGTGAAGCCAATAAGAAAATGTGATGGAGCTACCACTGTGACATTCCTCAAAGATATCATCTTGAAATACGGTTATCCTCACAGTATCATAATAGATAATGGCACAAATTTTGCTGAAGGAGCATTTGCGCGATTCTGCCGGGATAAGAAGATCCGGCTGGATGTTTCCTCGGTAGCCCACCCCGCATCGAACGGACAAGTGGAGAGATCCAACGGATTAGTATTATCTGGGATAAAACCCTGGCTCATTGAGCCGCTGCAAAGATCAGCAGGGTGCTAGATAGAAGAACTACCAGCGGTACTGTGGAGTTTAAGAACAACTCCGAATCGATCAACATGCTATATGCCATTCTTTCTAGTATATGGGGCAGAAGCTGTATTACCAGCCGACATAGAGCATGATTCGCCTAGGGTCACCCAATACACAGAAGCTGAAGTGCAAGAAGCCCAGCAAAATGATGTTGATCTGCTGGAAGAAGCAAGAGAATTGGCATTGTTCAGATCCGCCATATATCAGCAAAATCTTCGACGCTATCATAGCCAGAAAGTAAACCCCCGAATTTTCCGGGAAGGTGATCTGGTAATCCGGTTGGTACAACGTACTGCTGGCATGCACAAGTTATCCCCCCCTGGGAAGGGCCATTCATTATGAGTAAAGCATTGCACAATGACTCTTATTATCTTATTGATGCAAAACCACAGGAGAAGAACAAGGTGGCCAGGTCCGGCGAGGAATCTAAGCGTCCAGGGAATGTAGCTCTACTTCGTCCTTTCTACACTTACCAAAGAAGTGTGTGTATCCGAGTCTCTCATACGTCGGTATGTATGCCGGCAATGAGCTTATCAATGAAATGGTGGCACCTCGAGCAGTAACTCGGGGACTGCCTTAATAATATGTGTTGTCTTCTGTACTTGTTATAATTTTTATGTCGGCTGGTTTAAGTTGCTTCTGCCTAAGCTGGATTAGTAGTGTGTGAGCACTAAAAAACTCAACTCTTCGACTTGCTGCTGTCCAACAAGATTTGGCTTCATGGCAAGCAAGAGAACAAGTTTGAAATTGCGTGGCACACGAAAAACGACTAAGGAAAAGAGCGTAAGCAAGCCGACATTTGTTATTTGGACTAACTTTATGTTTACCTTGTTTTTGCTATGTTGAATTATTTTGAGCTAGTCCTAAAGTTTCTAAGTATTGTTAAGTCAATTTTTGAAACTCGGATTCGTAAGTCATAAAACCGAACCAACACGAGGTGAGCCAAGAAATTGGAGAAACAAGAAAATGAAACTTGGGGACTACACCCAAGTTAATCCGGCACGAGCAACTTAGTAGCAAAATATGATCACTGTGCTTAATACATTTGCACCCGGCATACCGAGGATCTGATAATATTCAAAGTGTTGGTTATCAAGGAGCAGCAGGAGGAGATAACTCGGCACCAGCAGGCGGAACTCCGACCTCGCCTTCAGCATTATCTTCATCTTCTTTGACGTTCGAGGCTTCGCCCTCATCATCTTCGCCCGAACCATCTTCGACGTATTTGTCGTCCACAGCGTCAAGGAAGCTTGGTCCTTCATTCCATTGATGGATGGGGGCATACTGAATGAGGTTGTGGGCGCAAGCTTTGCGTCGAGCTATCCAATCCAGGTCATTGGACCACCTTGATCTGGTGCGCATGCGCTCGAGAAGATTGAGATTTATTTTCTCATACCTTGTGAGCACGTAGTTGAGGACGGTTTCAGCTCCGGCGCGTCCGGCGGATTCCCTCTAGAGGTCAAGCTGGGTCTCGCACTCCATTAACTTGTTGATTAGAGCAGCGGAACCCTCCGGAGTGTCTTCACCAGGCCAAAGGGCATTGAAGACCCGGACTGCTGCATCTAGGATATCCTTGCCGTAATTCCTCAAGATTTCAACTCGAGAGGACAAGCTGACTATCAGATCCTACAGATCAAGAGGAATGGTGTCAGGACCAGATGGAGTACCTCTCTGCTGGCAGAACTTGGTAACGGCACTAGATGCAATGGCATCACCCTCCAGAAATTTGTCTGGAAAAACAAGACAAGTGAAATAAGTGAAGGAGGTTGACCCGGAGAGATTCATCTCAGCTGAAGAAAAAGAACTTACCAGAGATATGCCTGTGGATCCGGGTCAGCTCCGTGGTGCAGTTGTCACGCCTCTTCCGGAGTTGCACAAGTTCAGCATTTGCCGACTCAAGCTTAATGTCGGCCTCCTTCAGCAGTTCTTAATCTTTTGCAATTTGGAGGTTGAGGCATTCTCACCCTTCAGTAAAGTCTTGGCCAACCTTGTCCATCTCGGATTTGTGGAGCGCATTGAGCTTCTTCATTTCTGCCTTGAGCTTGGCAATCTCATCATCCTTGGTCCGGAGGAGGGCAAGCTCATCATCCTTCTTCTTGAGTTCGGCCTGATGCTGCCCTGCTTGTTCGAGAAAATGCAGCATCATATCAGGCACGGACACACTATCTTCAAGATATGCTGAAATAGTTTGTTGACCCGGCATAGCCAAGGTATGAATATGTGTCGAGCCAAGAGGAAAAGGAGAGAGGGCGTAGAAGAAAAGTAAGCGAAATGGACTTACCTTTTATCTGGTCCAAGTTCTTCCGCATGAGGGTGTTCTCAGCTTCCACTCTAGTTGTGCAATCCGAATGATGAATTAGTAAGGCGGGAAAAACAAAGAAAGATGGGAAAAAAGCTATGGAGAAAACTTACCCCTTTTATCGAACTCAGCGAGAAGTGTAGAATGTTTCGAGCGCAGCGCCTTATGTGTGTCCAAGAGGCGTTGAAACTCAGCGCTCCGGCGATTGGTGGTAACCTGTGAAAAGCAAAGTTGATTTGATCATGTGCATATTCGAAGTGTGCAAAATCTGGGCCAAGTGGAACTTAACCTAGCTCTAGGTGTGTGCATATTTGAAGTGTACAAAATCCGGGCCAAGTGGAACTTTACCCGGCTCTAGGTGTTGCATATTCGAAGTGTACAAAATCCGGGCCAAGTGGAACTTAACCCGGCTCTATGTGTGTGCATATTTCGAAGTGTACAAAATCCGGGCCAAGTGGAACTTAACCCGACTCTATGTGTGTGCATATTCTAAGTGTACAAAATCCAGGCCAAGTGGAACTTAACCCGGCTCTAGGTGTGTGCATATTCGAAGTGTACAAAATCCGGGTCAAGTAGAACTTCACCCGGCTCTAGGTGTGTGCATATTCAAAGTGTCAAAATTTGGGCCAAGTGGAACTTAACCCAGCTCTAGATGTGTGCATATTCGAAGTGTACAAGATCCGGGCCAAGTGGAACTTAACCCGGCTCTAGGTGTGTGCATATTCGAAGTGTACAAAATCCAGGCCAAGTGGAACTTAACTCGGCTCTAGGTGTGTGCATATTTGAAGTGTACAAGATCCGGGCCAAGTGGAACTTAACCCGACTCTTGGTGTGTGCATATTCGAAGTGTACAAAATCCGGGCCAAGTGGAGCTTAACCCGGCTCTAGGTGTGTGCATATTCGAAGTGTACAAGATCCGGGCCAAGTGGAACTTAACCCGGCTCTATGTGTGTGCATATTCGAAGTGTACAAAATCTGGGCCAAGTGGAACTTAACCCGGCTCTAGGTGTGTACATATTCGAAGTTACTAAGGAGCTACACTAATTCTCTAAGGAGCATCCGGCCGAGTAACAAGTTACTCCCCCGGAGGCTCGGGGACTAATGGTTATATAACTAAGCACTAGTACATGTTAAAGAAAAGACGAAGTAGCGTACATCATCCGACCCGCAAGGTTTATAGCCTTGGCGGTTGTGTTCATCTGTGCAACAAACTCCGCAGGCCCAAATTTCTCCAGGAGATCGTCGTTATGGACGAACTCCGCCTTGTTCCAGTTGTTAACAAACTCGATCAAGGCCAGAGGATAGCGTTCTCCGCTAAAAATGGGGGCACGACCAAACCCTTGGCGTGTGCCTCCCTTCTCTCAACTTGTGCAACAACGGGGCTGGTGTGCAAGACAAGTTGCGCATCAGCTGACCTCGGAGGAGGTGTCTTTCTTTGGTGGGGTCTTCTACGGAAGCATGGACGCGAGCGTGCGCTGTCCAGCCTCGATAGTTGCTGCCCTGGCGGCGTCAGAAGCTTTCTTGCCCTTGGGCTGCTGCTGAGAAGTTGAGGTTTGGGCGGCGGATTTGCCCTTGGGCACAGCCTTGGTGCTAGCCTTGGTGCTAGTTGTGCCTTCTCGCCGAGTCTTGGAAGACTCGGACGAGGCATGAAGAGTTGGTGCTGCTGGCACTTGTGCTGCTGGCGCTGGTGCTGGTGCTGGTGTTGGTCTTGGCGGGGGTGCTATAGGTACCTCGGTGGTGGCTGGTTGCGGCTGAGCCGAAGAGGAGCTGGGGGCAACCGCAGCCTCAGTAGAACCACTTCCCCCTGCTCCGAGGTTGCCCTCCTCTTGACGAGGTGGGCTAGAACCCGGAGCAGCCGCTGAACCCTCTTGAATGGGGCTCAACGGGCGTGAATCGTCGCCACAAGAGGGAGAAGGGCTATGCCGGAGGGGCGAAGCTATGCTTGATCCGCTCTGAGGGACTTCCACCACAGCCCTGCCAAATCAAATGACAAATAATAAGTTACCACAGAAGAAAAGCGTGAACCAAAGCATTGGATAGAGAGAAAAAGTAACTTACTCATCCAAGGTCAATGGCTCCTTGGGCTTCTGAGCCCTCCGAGTTATGTCCTTAGTTGTAGGCTTGGTGGTGACTTTGTCTGCGGACTTCTTTCGCCTCTTGGTTGGCTTGGGAGGCCCGGAAGAAGAAGCAGAAGCAGCTCCCCTTTTCTTGGACGCAACCGAGACAGGCTCGCCCGTGGCGAGAGGAGGATCTTCATGAATCTGCCCACCCTGATTAGCTGATGCCGGATAGGCGTAAGAAAGGGGGACAACGTCAAATGCTTCCATCATCTCAACGTCGGAATCATCTTCATCGTCAGGCCAATCTCTAATGGAAGAGAATTTACCGGTATGTCGCTTGGTCGCGTCGGGGAGTGGCAGGTGTATTTCCTGATCCAGTTCCTCCTCGTCTGGGGCATCTCGATCCTTCGCCCATTTATGCGAAGGCTCAGCGCCATCTTCGAGCGTCTGCTGAAGAAACAACTTGTGTGTGCGTTTCTAGAGAGGGGAGATCTGGTTGCGAACGAAAGTGATCATCGCATCCTCGTTGCGCATCTTGGCGTCTTCCAGCTCCTGAAATCGTTTGTTGACTTGGTTCACCAGGACTGTGGGTTTCTTGGAGATTTGGTCCCACAAATCCGGATTAGGAGGACCCGGAGCGTAGGGGCGCAGCCGGATCAGATCTTCCTTCGTGTTATTTTTGGGCCTAGCTCTTGCAAGAATCAAGCCCAGTGACTCGGGGAAAGACGGACTATTTCCGAGGAGAAATAGAGGCAGCGCCGAACTGCGTGAGTAGCTTGTCCTCCGGGTCAAGCTCCTTATTCGGAATCACGTTCTGGCGCAGACCAAAAAAACGGATCCAGAGCTCCTTAGTGGGCCACAATCCGATATACCCCTCAATGGTGGAGGCGAAGGAAGAAAGAGATGTGATGGCGTTCGCCGGAAGGTGGTGCGGTTGAAGCTCGTAGGTGTTGAGCCAATATTGGAAGAAATCGCTAATGGGGAGCCCGAATCCGCGCTGGAAGTGGGAGAGAAATACTACGAACTCACCTGGATTGGGTGAGGGAGCGAGCTCCTCGGCGGCAAGACGGGCAACGACGCCTTCCAGGATACGGCGCGTGCGGTAGAGCCAGTCGAGGTCATCCTGGCATACCCAGGACCTAGCCCAGGCACCGCGCTCGGCGTTCTCCGCGTCCTCCTCCATCTCATGTTCCGCGATGGTGAGCTCCTCTTCTGTCATGTCCAAGTCATTGTCCTCGTTGGCCCTATCGGCGGTAGGGGCAATGCCTTGGATTGGCGCGGACCCGTGGCGGCGGAGATGCGTGGGAGTAGCGGCGAGGCTGGAGCGGAAAGGCGCGGTGCGACGGCGCTATCGCTGGGAAGAAGAAAAAGAAGAAGAGGCAGAGGGGCGCGAGAATGGGGAAAAGCCCCAAGGGGCGCGCCCCTCCCGTATTTAACCATGCCCCAGCGGGGTAGTGGGTTCATGCGGTGCGAAAGGGCCACAAGGTGTGGCCGTGTATAATCCGGATCAGCCAATCAGTGACGAGCCACAGGAAGGGCCACAGGGCGCAGCGGATCACACGACGTGACGTTATGATACAGTTAACGAGGAGATAGACACGATGTGACGTGTGCAACAGTAACACCTGACATTAACTGTGGCAGTCACTAGCGCAGGCCCTTAAAATGAGGCAAGTTAATGATTACCCTCCACGTGGGATAGCGTACGAGAGAAGGAAGAATAACCCGGATAACCAAAGGATGACCCGGCCAGCGAGTGAAAACTCGGAATGTGCCAACGAAAAGTTAGCCTATGGAATCCGGACTATGAGATAACTCGGAAAAAGGAGCAAAAGGTTTGGAAAAATGGAACCTGCCGTGGCCTTAGCGGCTGGAGCTGCTAAGACCGCACCAGCTTCGGGGACTAATGTTGGGGGATACCCCCGGGTAGGGTCACGTCGGGGTATAAAGGCTGAGTTAGCCGAGGTACGGCAAGGTCAAAGCAAGTGCATGCCGAGTCACCTCAAGGCAGGCCGAATCACGGGGTAACCCGGACCAGAGGATGTTCGCCTAACTGAGTCCTGGCCGACCTATGTCGTATGCCGGCAAGATGTATCTAACTTGTATGCAGGAACAGGTGTGGTCGGATTAAGCAGGCATGATCCGGGTTATATCAGGCTTGCAAGAGAAGGAAGGTATCTCACTGGTCAAAGGGAGGTCACTGTACGCTAGAGCGTGAGCAAAGCGGACAGAGGCTAGGACCACCGAGGCATGGCCGACAAGGGGGACATTGCCTGTGTCGGATGACGCTGGCGCCGCAGAGGCTCACGTAGCCTCTGCATGGCTTACGACGGGGAAAAGTGACCCGGTCGGTTTACTATTTTGGGAAGAGGCATATTCCTTGGAATATGCCTCCACATATTCCCTAATTGGAGACCTAGCCACCCCTATATAAGGAGGGCTAGGGCCTCTATAGAAAGGGTTGATCTCGAGTGGGTTGAGTTTTACTTGTTTGGTGCTAGTTTCCTGAGAGCTAGTTAGTGGCGAGAGTAAGAGAGTTCCTTCTTCCTCCTCTCCCCAATACGGCTCAAGGAGCAATTGTAACCTAGGAAATCCATTGAATACAAAGCAACCGTGTGTGGAATCACCACACTATCCCTCCCTGAATTCCTCTAGTGCATATTGTCCCCACCTTTAGCCTATCCATGGCATCTCCCGTGACACCACCCCGACATTTCATATGTCTTATGACTCTTCTGCCTTATCCTCTCTCCGTCCTCACGATTATCCTTTGTTAATGTTCTTACTATATATGACACTCATATTCATGTTCCTAGTCGAGGCACTCTTTCCACTACCTATTTCTCGGTTCTGGTTGTTTCTCGTGTTCCACACCTTACCATGAACCTGTTTTCTACCGCTCAACTTACCAATCCTGGTTGTCACGACATCCTTGACATAGATTGTTGCTCTGTTCAGGATTTTCACACGAAGGTTCTAGTTGGGGCTGGCCCTCGGTGCCATGACTCTCATGGTTGTTGGGAGCTCGAATGGCTTCATGTTCCCTCTTTTACCACCACACTTGTTGGCCCCATGGAGACCGGGGGTATCACAAGTCTACTAAAACATGATTCATGCCCCTTTTCCCTCATGAAGAGGAGGAAGAGCGTTCCTGCTTGGACACCTTGAGCGTGTAGATATTGTACAAGATGCAAGTTAACATATGAGGTTTACATCTTCATGGTGCTCAAGCAGTAGTGCCCAGATATCGACATCTACTCCAAGGCCATCTTCATCATGAACTCTTTAATCAATAACATCTTCGAGAAGCTCTACTCTCCGTGAAGCAGTGTTGGACGTACCCGAACAACCTATGGGCCTGCCCCAGAAGGAAGCACACATAAACCTGGGAACCCGTTGTTCTCGGGGATGGAACATCATAAGTGACATCATGCCTTCGACCCTGGGGACAAAACATCGTAATCATGGCATCATATGTCCTTCATCACCTAATGCATGGTGCTTCCTTTGTGGACGGCGTAGGGAAACTGGCAGGTGTTAACTACCTGAAAAGGACAAAACATGAACCCTGATGGGTCCATGTGTGTGGCACACATCACATGTGTGCATGCATCCATGGACCACACCAAGCACGGCCCACAGGCAGAGACAGTAAAACTCAGTGTTAGAGGCACTAATCTTTTGCAGGTTATCCGTGTTGCTGTGCACTGGATTTAAGAATGGTTAGTCCTCCTACCTATGGAGAAACATGACCCTATGGTTATTGGTTGGCAGCCAGCTCCTGACAGTCGCTCAGGATAGTTTCAGCAAAGCTTCTTGGCGGCATACTAGTAATAAAGTTTGATCTCTGTATGCTTCGTTTTTTCATTTGGTTGATTTATGTTTCAACCCTATGTGATCCATGAACTTGTAATAATTGGATGGTTAAACTTGGTGATAAATGAGGTTGTGTGCATTGCTTGATGCAGAGGCCGGGGTGTTATTCCCCATTTCGAAAAAAGTAAAACTCAGCGCGCACCGCAAGTAGCCTGAAACACCAACCTGCCGACCAGGCTTAATCAATTGAGTAATTTCTCTCTAACCTCAGTGTCGTTGACCCACCATGAGTTTGAGGGGAGGGTGTTAGAGATGTATAGATCTTATGTTTGCCCATTATATAAGGCTCCTTTTGCATATTGCCTGCATGTATATTGACCTTTGGCCACGATATAGTCAATCTAAATTTCTCATTCCAACACATTTATCACTACCACATCGACCGGTAGAGAACTAGGGTTGCCATTTTGAAATGATTGAATACGCACTAGTGGGGTTTATGGTCAGGGTGCTATACTAATGGCTTTACACTAGCTTATTCCTAATGCTAATTAGGTAAGGGAACAAACACAACTAATGCAAATAAAAAGGTTCACCTTTCCGTTGCTTCCTTTGCACATATCATATTCTGAAAGTGACACACTCATGAGATGCTATTTTTTTGCTGGGCTAGCTAGCTCTCTGTTCAACGGGCTGGTGCGACGCGGTGGGGGTGGTGGTGGATTGACAGAAGTGTCGGCACCAGACACCAGCACTCGTACCTCTCTACCTCCTTTTGCTTTAACTAAACAAACCAGTCCTATACTACTAGTACTGTATTATATAGGTTGCTTCAGCACATGCATGGAGTGAGAGCATGAGGTGACATATAAAATGATTTGCAGATCGACAGGCCAGTAGAACAAACATTCAGCGTGCAGCACCGTTCCTGCGAGGTCGTTTCGAACATTCAGTAGTAGCACCAATAAAAAGGGCAACAGGTTGCCCTTCCTGCCGCACATTCTTTATATCCCAGTTAGGAGGAGGAGGAGGAGCAGCGGTTGCAGACTTGCAGAGAAGGCGATAGATATGACGATGAAGGTTAGCCCGCGGGTCAGCGTTCACGTTTGCTTGTGCAATACTAGACCTGGCAAGGATGGCTGCCCGCATTACGGCAATAAAAGAGAGGGCCTCACTCACCTCAGCACCACCGCTTCTCCGCAGAAAATGAAGCCGGAGCTGCAGGGCGCCCACGCCAACAAGGCGTCGTCCCCGCTAGCCGGGCTGCGGGGCGTCGTCAGCTGCCTCGTCGCCTTCTTCATCCTCGCCAGCTCCGTCTCCATGCTGGCCGAACGCGGCGGCCAGGAGTCGCAGGCGCGTCTGGTGGTGCAGCACCGGCACCAGGAAGTGAGCGTGGCGGCCGCCGGGAGCCAGGAGGCGCAGGTGCGGTGGACGGCCGACCTCATGGGGGAGGCCGCGGCGGGGGGAGCTTCCGCCGGCGAGAACAAGGAGTGCGACCTGTCCGTGGGACGGTGGGTGTACGACAACACCTCCCGCCCGATGTACTCCGGCCGCAACTGCTCCTTCATCCTCGACGAGGTGGCATGCGAGAAGTATGGCCAGAATAACACCAAGTACCAGCACTGGAGATGGCAGCCCGACGGATGTGATCTTGCAAGGTACTACTATGCACTGCCTGCTTGTTTACACCTACAATGAATTGCCAGAGTGGTTCAACCTCGGTTCTGTTTACTCATCATGTCTCCCCCCATCCCCAAAGTGCAGCATTTTTAACTTGAATTCTTGCTTGGTCTGTAGCTGAAATGAAAGAAGTAGTACAGAAAATCAATCGTTTTGTTGAGATTGCAAAATTAATCAGATCGCTCTCCTAAATCAGAGGTTTTGCGTTTTCTCAAGTTGAAAAGAATTGCAGAGATCAGTGAGAGAACTAATAAATAGTGAAAGATCAATAGTGGGAAATTCCTACCTTGAGCTAGTACATGGTTAGCAATTATATTTGGGAGTGTAACTTATTCAGTCATTAACAGCGAGAATTTTGAGCTTCAACTCTTTGCCTGGTCTGTAGCTGAATTCAAAGTAAGTAGTGCAGAGACAACAAACTGTTAGCCAGATTGAACATTAATAGGATTGCTCTGCTCTGCTCTACTCTGCTGCCTAGTTAGAAAGCAAACACACAAGATACCAATGGATAGCCAAGTGTAATGACCTGACTTTTCTAAAATTTCAAATGCTCCGACTGTGAAACAGATTCAACGCCACAAAACTGCTTGAAAAGCTCAGGAACAAGAGGATGGTCTTCGTCGGTGACTCAATCAACAGAAACCAGTGGTCCTCCCTGGTGTGCATGGTGGAGTCCTCCATTCCCGAAGGCCTCAAGATGCGCACTTACAACGGCTCTCTTATATCCTTCCAGGCATTCGTATGTTTCTGAACCTCTGAATGCAGTAAATTCCCCCAAGAGGCATGCATGCATATCACTTTCTGTCAGCTGAATCTAGACACACATTGTCTCAGGAATACAATGCGACGATCGACTTCTACTGGTCGCCGCTGATACTGGAATCCAACAGCGACAATCCGATAATTCACCGGGTGGAGTACCGGATCATAAGGGCAGAGAAGATTGAGAAGCATGCCAGTATGTGGAGCAATGCCGACATTATTGTCTTCAACTCTTACCTGTGGTGGAGGAAGCAGAGGGCGGATATGAGGATGAAAGTCATGTAAGCACATTTCGTTTGCTTCTTGATGCTCCACATTCAGTTATATGATGTCAAAATGATTAAAGGCATGCAAGAGTGACCTGTAGTCTGATTAAAATGCAAAGCTAATAGATTCGATCTCCAACATTTGCAATGATCAGGTATGGCACATTTGAGGATGGTGATGCGAAGCTAGACGAAGTGGAGATGGTCGAAGGTTTCGAGATCGCTCTGAAGAAACTGACCGGATGGCTGGAAACCAACATCGACAACAAGACTAAAATCTATTTCGCAGGCTCGTCGCCTACCCATACCTGGTAAGAGTTGAAAACTACATTTTGCATTCATCTGTTGAACTCGATAACCGACAGCGAAAGATTAAATTTTCAGGGCAAGCGACTGGGGTGGCGACGACAGCAACAAGTGCCTGAACGAGACGGAGCCGATCCCGCAGGCTGGGTACAAAGGCGCCACCACGGACTACAGCATGATGGACAAGGCTGGGGAGATCTTCAGGCCACTGGAGAAGAAAGGCATCCACGTGAAGATACTCAACTTCACCCAGCTCTCCGACAACCGCATCGACGCGCACCCGACCATCCACAGGAGGCAGTTCGCGCCCCTCACCGCGGCGCAGATCGCCAACCCCAGCAGCTACGCCGACTGCACGCATTGGTGCCTCCCCGGTGTTCCTGACGTGTGGAATATATTCCTCTACTCGTACCTCGTGCACAAATAATGATGATCCGTGTAGATATATACTCGTACGTACATAACATGTGTTGTTCCATTTGGTGGTTTCTTTCAAGTTTCAAGTCGGGTGGGTGCCTTCATTAGGCTGCTTAATTATGCAAGCGTAGGACATGGGCCCCATGCATGATATTTTTTCTTGTAAAGAGATGGGGAAGAAGATGATGAGTACGTGCCAAGGAATTAAGGAGCTACATAAATTTGGAGGTGAACACTATATAATTCACCCCTTCAAATGTTTTTTTTTATCAAATCCGTAACGTTAATTAATTAATTAATCAATCAAGGTTACATCTTCCACCACTTGTGGAACAGGAAACATGGAACAAGAAGCATAGGTGGATCATCTAACCATACATTAGTATCTATATCTCCCTAGATGCGATAATATGTGCTGCCTTATTCGCTTCTCCTGAACAATCGAGCTAAAACCCTGCCATAATTAGCCAACACTCATCTAGAAACACGGATCCCACTATCATGTATCCCCCTGGATCAACAAGCGGCTGAATCACCTCCATGCAGTCTGACTCTACTTGAATGTTGCTGCATCCAATATGCTCGGCCAGATGAAAATCATCTCGCAGAGCTCGAGCTTCATCGGCCGTCACATCGATTACAACATTGTCTCCATCTGGCAGGCTCCCAAGAACTGCGTCCGCCCGCATCTCGAATCATTTCCTTGTCTCCAAAATCACCGTAGCATCGACGTTCAGCTTGACCATGCCCGATGATGGTCTGATCCATCCTTTTAGTTGGTGTTCCCTTCTTGTTCTTCTTTGCCTTCAGATAATTCGTAACCCTAGATTTTATTGAGAGAGCCATGCGACTCGCCATGGTACTTCTCCCTTGTGCTTAATTTCTCATCGGTGGTACCAAATGAACCATACAGCAGTAGAATAATCTCTCTTACTAGTAAATTTCCTAGGATAGGGATAGGATTGGCTTGAGTAACCAGGAGGTACTCGAGTATGACAAACACAGATCAATCCACTTGAGTTGCCTGCTAGACCAGTGGCGGAGCTAGACGAGACTCCATGGGGGGTGGGGGCGCTCCTTGTGCATGTCTACTACAAGCTGGCCGGGGGACTACTAACCCACTTTTCTCCTATCTAAGCCAAGATTATAAGGGATAATTAAGCAACCCCCCTCACTTGTACATAGCTCCGCCAGTGTGCTAGACATGATCGTCAAGGCCTAGAGCTCCCCATGCCTCCCTAGCTCTGTCACACTTAAACAACATATGTGCTACATCTTCTGCATTGTCTAGTTCTTTCAATATGATGATTCAAAAGCTGCACATGCTGGGGAAGATGTGGTGAAGCGCCCTCCATGTCAAGATCTTCAACTTTGCTAGTGTCGATAGTTCCCACACCTTCTGCCATATAGTGTTTATCTGAGAAATAGTAGCAGCATCACAACGTCGTGCTCGGCTACCAAATTGATGGTTCCACTCCAACTGATATGTAGATTTTGCCAAAAACTTGCCGTTTTTGTGAAGTGCCACGCCACCTCATCTTCGAGTCCCATGGTGATAAAGGAATATGCTGTATCCTACAAACATCTATCGGGTAATTTTTCTTCTTCCAATAGTTGCATGTCCATGTACCTATTGTAGGGTTTATGATCTCTTCAACTTTGTCTATCATTGTCCCGCCTCGGGGTGTAAGCACTTTCCTGTTTGGGCTGTTTGGTAGCCAAAGAATCAGCCCAACCATTTACACCCGCACCATTGCCCACTCTCCATACATATCATCTTTTAAAGCTTCCCATTAGACTTGGCCAAGTAAACGAGGAGCCCTTCTTCATTATAGTGTTTAATAGATCTCCCGGAGGACAGTACCTCACTCTAGACTAATAACTTGTACATGTTACTAACTAATGTTACTATCTTTATAGTGGGTGATAACATATGAGTGGTGTCATGCAAGACCTAATTAATTAGGGTGTAGACTCATATTGTCTTGGTATATCTGATGTTATGGTAACTAGCTAAGTTACTACCTCACTCTTTTTCTTCATAATTATCACGACATATCACCAATTTGCTTAGTTGACATTGCATGTACATGCATGTTACTAGCTAAGTTACTCTCACTATGACTAGCCTTATACACCTAGGAATTCAGGCTAAAAAAGTCTCCAAATCTGCTTTTTTGGCATCGCTAGATTGAAGCAATGTAAGTCTCTGAGCCCTGTTCCTTCTTGTTTTTTTTCCAGGTGCACATCTTCCACCAAGAATACCAATGCATGCATCCACCTCCTTTTCTCCCCACTAATACTTTGCAATTGCTGCCGCCATGCCCTTGTAGACCCCCTTACGAATTTTGAAAATTGACATAATTCCTTACCTCCCATAGATAGGTTTTTCCATTCCAGCCACTAATTATCTTACAAACCCGATCTACAAGGTGTTGAAACAATCAGAGCAATCGATTCCTATCTGAATGGAAGATCTAGGTATTTGTCACATAAAGTCTGCGAGTCAATGTTCAACACTGCCTCCTTGTCGCAAGAGAGAGCCAACACTCCTGGACGTGTACCCCTATTTGACACTTCATGCGTCTAAGGGAGATCTTGGCTGGCCAGCCCAATTTGCTCTCTCATCTTTTCTTCTTTCATCCTATCACTTGCTAGCCACCTAAAATCCGTTTCCTGTCCATTTCTTTCAGTTAATTTGAAATTTTTGGTGAAGTAAACAAATTCAGATTTTAAAAAAACTTTCCAATTTTTGAAAACGTTCATATTTTGAAAATGTTCAGAATTTCAAAAACATTCATATTGGAAAAATGTTCAAATTCTTAAAAAGTTATATTTTGAATGAGTTAAGATTTTAAAATATTTAAAATAAAATTGTTCAAATTTAGAAAACATTAATATTTTTTGATAAAGAAAAAAACCGAAAAAGGAAAGCAGAAAAAAAAGAAAAACCACAAAACAGAGAAAACCAGACAAAAAAGGTTCCACAACTCTAGAAACCAAGAAAAACCAAATTCACAGGAGATCATATGGGCTGGCCTAGGTAAGGATTGCTAGCCACGTAGGTGTAGGCGTCGACATGTGAAATGTCAAATAGGTTTTGCTTCTAGACCAAGTAGATTCACGGAGCTCTTATTCCCCGCTTTAAGCGGGACGTAGGGTTGCTCGGCCTGAACCGCCTCTTCATGGGCCGCTCCAATGCGACCTAGTTTGGCTGTTTTCCCTTTTTTCTCATGCTTCTTTTTTTTAAAATTTAAAATATTTGATGAAAATTAAAAAAATTGAAAGCATTGAGATTAAAAAATATTTAGATTTGAAAAAGTTCACACAAAAATGTTCAAATTTTGAAAAAGTTTAGATTAAAAAAATGTTTGGATGTGAAAAAAGTTCAAAATTTTAAAAGTTCATATTTTGAATTTATTCAAATCTGAAACTTATACAAATCTAAAATATTTGTTCAAAATTTTAAAACTTTTCGAATTCTTTATAAGAAAAAAGAAATACAAACCCAAAAAAAACAAAAGAAAGAAACATAAATAAAATACGCGGATGTGTAAGCGAGCTAGGCCACTTCGGACCCTTCAGGCAGTAGTTACAAAAGGGGGAAATAGCTCAGTTGGTTAGAGTGCTGGTCTGTCATACCAGAAGTCACGGGTTCGAACCCCGTTTTCCCCGCCCGATCATCCTCTTCCTGCCCGACTCATTTTGTCTTCACTAGAAGCTGCTGATCCCAGTGTAGCATTGAAGACAATTGTTCCTTCTTCGGTCTCCCTCCACCCCCTTCGTTTGTTGTGGGTCGCGTATCACCGTAGGCACTTAATGAATGAGTGAAGATCTTCCTTCCTCCCTTGTGTCTTACCAAGGACTAAGTTCCTACTTGTGGCAAAAAAAAGTATACCATCCCACCCGGCCTAACCCGGAGGGGGGGAGGGGGTTCCTCTCGAGAGACTGCCGGTCTACAAGAAGCTAGCAGAGCTTTAGCCATTGGACAACATCCATCCATCCTCCTACCTAAACAGTGACGTCTTTTCTTGTTCGTTCTTCGAATTACGTCGAGCAGGGAGTTAGGGGGTGCTCCTATTCCCCGCTTGCCGTGGGTTTGAGTGGGGCAGCGCCTGAAGCAGTTTCTTCATAGGTCGTCTGAATGCGGCCCGGAAATAAGTACAATCTCTTTTTTTCTTTTTATGGTGTTTCTTATAGGAAATAAAAAACTCATCTTTTGAGAAAAGTTTAAATTTGGAAAATGTAACTTTGAAAAGTGTTCAAACCTAAAAAATATTTGAATTTAAAATATGTTTTAATTTTAAAAAAGTTCGAATATAAAAATGTTCAAATTGGAAAATATTGAAATTTGAACATGTTCAAATCTAAAATTTGTTAAAATTAAAATAATGTTCAAAAGATTGAAAAATGCTCTAAAAATAGAACTAGGAAAAAAAATATAACTAGAGAAAAACCAAAACTAGGAAAACTCATGAAAGAATATTGAAAATAAAACCGACACATCCTAATGGGCCAGTCCAATGCCGACACCCGCGTGAGCGGAGCGCCGGATAGCTGCTATTTGCCGCCCGCTGGCGCCTAGCGCCGCACAGGGCGCAAGCCCCATTGGGCCGTCCTAGTTAGTGTTATGATTCTTTTCTTTTACGTTTTTTTGTTTCATTTTCGGTTTTTTGTTTCTTTTTTATTTTTATTTTTTGTTTACGTTTTTTAGAAACATCATTATTTTTTAAAAGATGTTCATTTTTTTGAAATTTTTTATGACTTTTCGAATTTTGGTTCATGATTTTTAAAATTGGTTCATGTTTTTTGAAATTTTGTTCATGGTTTTTTGAATTGAGTCCATGATTTTTGAATTTTTTTTCATATTTTTAATTTTTGGCTCATGGTTTTCTATGGTTCATGATATTTCTGAAATTGGTTTATGATTTTCGAAAATGGTTTATGAATTTTTGGAAATTGATTCATAATTTTCAAAATTGGTTCATATTTTTGTTCATGATTTTTAAATTATTTTATGAAAAGGTTCCCCCTCTGTTGTTGGTCCCGGGCTCTCCTCCATAGCGGATCAATTCCAACGACCTTTCAAACTAGTACTTTCCCTAATAACTGGCATCTACGGATGCTAGGAAAAGACCTATTGAATTGATCCATCGGATCAAGGAACTACTTCCTATCTTTTTATGAAATTGACTAGTAAAGTGCCTGTGTGTTGTAACGGAACATAAAAATATTCTAATGGTTCAAGCTAATAAGGTAAAATATGTAAATTTACGATTTTTATGCACATCAAAAGCATCATCTTCCAATTTGAGCACAAAATATTCTAATGGTTCAAGCTAATGAGGTAAAATATGTAATTTTATGATTTTTATGCACATCAAAAGCATCATTTTCCAATTTTGAGCAATACTATTTCCCAACATACATATGCTTGAGAAGGGATTACATATGATTGAGTTGCTACCCTTAGCTGAGAAAGTGTCTTTACACACTGTGTTGAGACATTATTTTCTCTATTGTAGTGGCTGAAATGCTCTGGCTGATGAACAATCGAGCCAGCCTTGGGCATAAAAAAGTCAACTTGTATGCCAATGAAAATTGACTATTGAAATGTGTGGCAAGGTTTGTAAAAGAAAAGATTAGTACTACACGAGTCAAGTCACCGCTATATGAGCCCATTAGTTCATATCAAGGAAAATAGCTACCAAGTACCAAGTGAATATCATTGATTTTCCATATTATATATAATATATAGCAACTTAACCGGAGTGCTAGCTATTTCTACAAATTGCAATATAAAGGTTCCAAAGTTCCAAGACTATAACTACTACAAGTAATTGCACATGTGTTGCCACAAGACATCATTATAAATTTTGAACATCTACATATGTGATTATGACCGCGTCGCGACAAATATCTTATGTTTGTTTACCTACACAAAAAATACCACACATACAAAGTTTTTCCTTGTGGCACACAAAAGCATAATTCCCATGAACACAAAAAGATAGTCCGACTATATTTGAAACATTAAAGATCCACCCTTACATGAAAAGCTAGTTTTGGGGAAAGTTGTAATCCTTCGACATCTAATCTTATAGCTATCTATTTTGTGACTTGCTTAATATAAATATTTTAGAACAAGTTGTTTAGTTCGGGGATGTCTGCCTTCAGCTTGAGCAACTATACCAAAAATTACTCATAATGACAAGCACCAAAACCTGTACTAAAAACCATGATGAACAATACATGTTGTGAACATAAAAATGACAAGCAGTAATCAGCATAACATACTGATGGCTCAATACACGGCACCCAGAAAAGTGCTGGTGCATGGTTGATGTAGAGCTCGTTGGGAATCCAAAGAGGAAGGTATGATGAGCACAACAACAAGTTTCCCCCAGTTATGAAACCAAGGTTTAATCGAACTAGTAGGAGCAAGGAAACACTCCAAAGGTGTTACTAGCTGAGCTTTGGCAGGGCGCACTACTGATGCTAGTAGCAACGTGGAGACCTACACAACACAACCATAGAACTTTGCCCCAACTTGCGATGAGGTTGTCAATCTCACTGTGTTTTGCGGAAAACAAAAGATTAAACGTATCGAATGGAAAAAATAAAAGTTTGCAGAAAGTAAACACAAAGCAGTAAACAATTTATAGATTCTATGTAAAAGAAAAGAACCGGGATCCATAGTTCACCAGAGGTGGCTCTCCTTAGATAGATAACATGTTGGGTGAACAAACTATAGCGGGGCAATTGACAAACATCGAGAAAGCAATACATGCATATACTAATCATCTTGACTCCTTTGAGATTTGATTGGGCATTTACAACATTATACATAGACCGCCATCCAACTGCATCTATGACTAATAATCCACCTTCAGGTTATCATCCGAACCCCCTCCAGTATTAAGTTGCAAGCAACAGATTATTTCTTTACGAACTACGTCTAAAGTAAACAATAAGATTGTTCTATGAACAAAGGATTGTTGTTTTCTTCCTACTAGCAACAACACATCTATTACCTTAGATATTTCTGTCACTTCCCCAGATTACCAGAGGCATGAACCCACTATCGAGGATAAATACTAACTCTTGGAGTTGCTGGCATCTACTTGGCCAAGATAGCTACTAACAACGGAAACCATGCAAGATCACAAATAACAAAGACATGATAGAATCAATAATCAATTTGAAATAGCATCTCAATATCCATCGGATCCCCGCAAACATAACATGCATAATTACAAATAGATGATCTTGATCATGAACGGAGCTCACAAGATCTAAACATGAAAGCACAAAGGAGGAGAACCAGCCATCTAGCTACTACATGGATCCGTAGTCCAAGGATGAACTACTCACGCACCACACCGGAGGCTTGCATGGTGATGAAGAAGGCCTCCAGGGTGAATTCCCCTCTCCGGCAGGGTGTCGGGAAGAGCTTCAGATCCCTCCCGATCTAGGGATGGAGATGACGGCGGCTACAAACTCTTTCGTGGATTTTTGATCAGCCACTTAGGGTTTTCGTCTCGAGGGCAATATATAGGCAGAAGGAGAGGCCAAGGGGGTGCCGGGAGCGGCCACACCACCCCTAACACGGGCCAGGCCAGGTCGTGCGGCCAGGTGGTGTGGTGGCCCCTAGCCCCTCTCCGTCTCGTATTCTGGCACTTGATGACATCCGGAAAAATAGGCACTTTGGCTTTTGTCCTGTCCAATTCCGAGAATATTCATTTTCTGACTTTCCTGGAACCAAAAACAGCAGAAAACAGGCAGCTGGCATTGTGGCTCTTGTTAATAGGTTAGTCCAAGAAATCATACGAAAAGTACTCCAAAGATGGAACAAAACACAAGAAAGTGGATAAAACCAAGCATGGAACATCAAAAATTATAGATACATTTGCAATGTATCAACATCCCCAAGCTTAACTCCTGCTCGTCCTCGAGTAGGTAAGTGATAAAAAGAAAGCATAATTTTTGAGGTGACATGCACCATCAAAGACTTGATCAAACTATTTGCAAAACATTCAAAGCTGGGATCAAAGTACTTCAATCATAACATGAAAGACAAAGTTCTAGCAATAAGCAAAGAAACTATGATGCAACATGAAAAGGCACAAACAAAAGATTCATGAATAACAATGCTTTGCAAGACGTTTGTTTGTTTCACATAAAGAAAATATAGCATAATAGTATTCAGCTTGTCCCTCATAGAGTAGCAAATATAAATGCATAGGACACCTTCAAAGTTTAAAAGAGTGACTAGATACAATAGTTTAAAACAAGCAATATCAAGTTATGCATCAATCAACTAGTCTTGGGACAATGCACATAGAACTAAGAATGGCCACTATGCTCTCAAAGAAGGTTCATAAAGTTAGAAGGTGGAGACTCAATATAATGGTGGAAGAAAGGCCTCTATAAAAGGAAGTAGGGATTCAACTCTCATAAAGAGCTTCCAAAAATTATGGTACTTACAGCTTTCAGCTCTCATTGCCCCTATCATAATCATCTTGAAGTGATTAAGGTTAAAGTGAACAAACTATGGTGTACATGCTTGACGAAGTATAAGTTAGAAATCTCATGTCCCTTGTATACGAGAGCCGCTCCTCATGCTACTCAAGTTTAGTCACCGGTAAGTTCTTGTCATCGTAAGTACATGTGTATCATAGAGAACCGCCAATGGGGTACCCCTTGCCCGATGATACGTAAGAATCCCCATATCAAAATGACAAGGCAAGCAGGCAACGAGCATCTCAGCAATCTTCTTATTTACCATGGGAATATGGTGCTTTTTTCTCTCTTTCCTCTTTTCATAATCTTTTTTTCTCTTTTCTCTTTTTTCTCAATATAGGACTCTTTTTTTATAAGAAGAATGCTTCATAGACAGCTCATTATGGTTACGCTGTAGGTTTCCACCATGCTGACATGGATTAGACCAGCGGCCCAGGCGTTTCTCTAACACATATACATAACTCCATGGACTTACAAGCTCCCCTTTCATTTCACACCGACGACATCCATATACAAAAGAGCATGATATCAACTAGGTACAAGTACCAAGTGCAATGTTGAAAGCGTTCCCCATGAAAGCATGGTTCTGCTAATTCCCAACAAATAAGTGCAAGCATATACAACATAGAAGACACAATGGTTCAAGTTTATTAAGGGCAAGTAAAGTAAAGTGTGTCATCAAGTTCATGAGAGCTTTAATCACTAGTTTTTTCATAACAAGTTTAATTTGGAAGGTAAACAAAAGCATGAATATACTTGGAATAGCATAAGCTAATAGGTAGGTATGGTTGACTCTTTGGAATAACTTGGTTTAGGGAGTTGGATGCATGAGTGGAACTCATACTTGGTTGTGGAGGCTAGCAAAAGACTGGGAGCGACAAACTAAGAGAGCAATAATGGTCATAATCATGCAGAGCGACAAAACATCATTGATCAAAGCATAAAGTGATACTACAAGTTGAAAACTAAAGAATCATAAAGGCTATGGTGACTTTGGATAGTCATAACATGGTGTGAGCATGCGCCAAGTCAACCCAAATAAAGCATCAAAGGAGAATACCACTATACTACGCTTTAATATGCTAAAACAACGCATGATTCATCTAAGGCACATTAAGCAATCTCAATTGTTTATAACAAGTCATGCTACAGAAAAGAATACTAAGCATAAATCCAAAACAATATCAAGCATGGCATGAAAAAGTATAGGCCACAGTCAAAAACAAGCTCTTTTTACCACATAAGTAAGAATTTTCCTACTCTTTTCCAATCCAAACCAAACTATTTGCAAACCAGAGTATGAAAGAGGGAGTCCAACCAATTTATTCAGAAAACTAAGCAAACCAAGCAAACAAAAAATCAAAACGAAAAATAAAAAGAAGACGCTCCAAGAACAACACAACTGTGCATGAAACAATAAAAATGAAGCGTTTGGAAGAAACCTGGGATTTTTATTGATGAAGAAGGGGGATGCCTTGGGCATCCCCAAGCTTTGATGCTTGTACTTCTTGGATATTTCTTGGGGTGACACGCATGGCATCCCCAAGCTTGAGCTTTAGTCCATCCTCCATCTCATTACTCATTCCTTCCATACACCTGAAAATTTTCCTTCATACAATCTTTATTAGCAACATTAGTGCACTCAAGATAAATAAGTCTTAAGGTTCCGTTATAACACCAAATAAACTTCCATTAGAACACTAGATAATGTAGCACTTCCCTAAAAAAGCTTAGTTCCCCAAAAGAACTCAAAAAGGAACCAACAAAAAGCAAATGCAGAAAATGGCAGAAATCTGTCAAAACAGACCAGTAGGTAAAGACGAATTTTTTAGAAGACCTTGTGTTGCTCAAATCAAAAAGTTTTGAACTAACTAAAGTTAGATAACGACCTGGGGAAGAAGCAAAAAAAATACAGATCAATCCGACATAATGATATCTCTCACGAATTTTTACGGTGGAGCACAAAAATCTGTTTCGGGATAGCAACTTTCCCAATCATTACTTCACTCTCATTAGAGGTTACTCTTGGAACAAAAAGAAAATAAAAAGGATAAAGAGAGGTTATTACAGAGGTAATAACTCCCATGACTCATCTAAAACTTTTGGGTTATCTTCCAATAAGTACTTTTCTTTAACGCCTTTAAGTTAGGCATAAGAAGCAAGAAAGAATCGATTGTTCTCAAATGAAGAAGCATTAAGACCAAATTTTGTTTTCATAGGAGAAGCAAAAGAAATATTTTCTCTTTTTAGGGAAGTGTTCTATACCTTTCTTGAATAGGAGTTGATATTTAATGGTGCCTTCTTTCATATCAATAATGGCACCAACAGTTCTAAGAAAATGTCTTCCCAAAGTAATAGGACAAGAAGCATTGTATTCAACATCCAAAACATATAAATCACGGGGACATAGGAATTGTTAACCATAATAAGAACATCATCAAGACTCCCCATGAGTTTCTTTTTAGCATTATCATCAAGTGGGACATTCAAATAACAATCTTCAATAGGAGGCAAATCAAGCATATCATAAATCCTTCTAGGCATAATAGAAATACTACTATCAAGATCACATAAAGCTTTGAAATCAAAGTCATTCACTTTCATATTAATGATGGGTTCCCAACCATCTTCTTGTTTTATAGGAATAGAAGCTTTATGTTTCATCTTTTCTTCTTTAATCTTTATGAGAGCATCAGTAATGTGTCTTGTAAAGGCCATGTTCATAGCACTAGCATTAGGACTTTTAGCAAGCTTTTGTAGGAACTTAATAACTTCAGAGATATTGCAACCATCAAGATCAAAATTGAATTTATCATTTAAAGTAGTAGAACTATTACTAGCCTCAACACTAGTGGTGGTAATAGTAGAAACACTAATGTTTCTAGCAATCTCACCTTCTCTTTCCCACTTAGCATGTAATTCAGCTAATAGTCTAACATTTTCATCAATTCTTACTTGTATAGCATTGGTAGCTGCAAAGGGATTCTCATTAGTTTCAGGTTTAGCAGCCATTTTATTTAAAGAATATTGAGCTTCGGCTAAAGATGCTATATTTCTTTCAGCATTAGAGTGTTTTTCCTCAATAGTTTAATTGAAGGCAGTTTGTTTACTAATAAACTCTTTAAGCATAACTTCAAGTTCAGAGGGAGCACTCTTATTATTGTTGTAAGAATTTCCATAAGCATTACCATTGTTGGGAGGATATGGCTTATAATTGTTGTTACCAAAATTGTTCCTATAAGCATTGTTACCATAAGCATTGTTGCCAAAATTGTTATTTCTTATGAAGTTCACATCAACTTGCTCTTCTTGAGCAACCAAAGAGGCTAAAGGAACATTATTTGGATCAATATGGGCTTTTCCATTAACAAGCATAGACATAATAATATCAATTTTATCACTCAAGGAGGAGGTTTCCTCAACAGAATTTACCTTCTTACCTTGTGGATCTCTCTCAGTATGCCATTTAGAATAATTAACCATCATATTGTCCAAAAGTTTTGTTGCAGCAGCCAAAGTGATGGTCATAAAGGTACCTCCAGCAGCATAATCCAATAGGTTCTTTGAAGAATAGTTCAATCCTGCATAAAAAGTTTGGATGATCATCTAAGCAGTCAGTCCATGAGTGGGACAATTTTTTACCAAAGATTTCATTCTTTCCCAAGCTTGAGCAACATGCTCATTATCAAGTGATTTAAATTTCATTATTTCACTTCTCATGGATATAATCTTAGCAGGAGGATAGTATTTTCCAATGAAAGCATCTTTGCATTTAGTCCAAGAATCAATACTATTCCTAGTTAAGGAATTCAACCATTCTTTAGCTTTTCCTCTCAAAGAGAAAGGAAACAATTTCAGCTTAATAATATCACCATCTATATCCCTCTTCTTTTGCATCTCACAAAGTTCAACAAAGTTATTTAGAGGGGAAGCAACATCTTCATTACCAATACCAGAAAATTGTTCTCTCATAACAAGATTGAGAAAAGCAGGTTTTATCTCAAAGAAAGTATTTTCAGCCACAGGTGGAGCAATAGGTGTGCTCATAAAATCATTGTTGTTGGTGCTAGTGAAGTCACACAACTTAGTGTTTTCAAGAGTAGTCATTTTTTTGTATTTTCAAATAAGAAAGCAAACTTGTAAAACTATTTTTTTTTTGTGTTTTTGAAAAGAAAGCAACTTAGTTAAACAATTTGTTTTGTGTTTTTGAATAACAAAACAAGCAAACAAAGCAAAAAGAAACTAAGCAAAACCAAAACAACAAAGTAAAGAGATTAGTTATGAGGGACTCCCCTTGTGAAGATGTCCTTGACTCCCCGGCAACGACGCTAGAAAAATGCTTGATGGCTCAATGCACGACGCCCAGAAAAGTGCTGGTGCGTGGTTGATGTAGAGCTCGTTGGGAACCCCAAGAGGAAGGTATGATGAGCACAGCAGCAAGTTTCCCTCAGTTATGAAACCAAGGTTTAATCGAACCTGTAGGAGCAAGGGAACACCCCAAAGGTGTTACTAGCTGACTTTGGTAGGGCGCACTACCGGTGCTAGTAGCAACGTGGAGACCTGCACAACACAACTGAAAGGGAAATGGACGTCGCCTACAGGGGGGGTGAATAGGAGTTTTAAAATTATTACGGTTTAGGCTCTAATAAATGCGGAATAAAACTTAACGTTTAATTTATCAAGCCAAAACCTATATCTACTAGTTTCACTAAGTGCACCAACAACCTATGCTAAGCAAGACAAGCAACAAGGTGATAGCAAGATATAGTACTTCAAGCACGAAGGCTATCACAATGTAAATTGCATAGGTAAAGGGCTCGGTTGAGAGATAACCGATGGACGCGGAGACGATGATTTGTTTCCCGAAGTTCACTTCCAAAGAAGCTACGTCTCCGTTGGAGAGGTGCGGGGGGCGCAATGTACTTCGAACGCCACAAATGGCTCACCTCGAGGTGTGGTGGCTCGATGCTCACCCAACGCCACACAAGGCCTCACCAAGGATGCGAAGCCATGCAACTCACCGATGCCACAAAAGGCTCACCCTATTCTTCCGTGAGCTCGCCACAAAGGCCTACTCATGTTCCACTATGGGACACTTGAGGGCGGTCACCGAACCCGTACAAGGCTTGGGGTAATCTCCACAACTCAATTGGAGGGCTCCCAAGAAACACCACAAAGGCTCCACAATGCCACAAAAGGCCAACAAGCTTGGGGAACCTTCACAACTCAATTGGAGCCCCAAAAACAATGCCACAAAGGCTACAGAGCCACAAAAGGCAACAAGGCCACAAAAGGCTACAAGACCACAAAAGGTCAACTGTCCAACCACACCATCGTCTAGGGTTCCAAGAACCCAAGAGAAACAAGCCCAAGGGCTTGAACTCGCCGAATCTCCGAGGAGAACTCAAACCTATGCACCAAATATAAAAGGCAAGTCCTTCACTCTCAAATTCCACCAAAGCTACAAAAGCTATTGGGGGAATAAGGGAGGAAGAACACAAGAGGAGAACACAAAACTCTCCAAGATCTAGATCCCAAGGATTCCTTCACAAAGAAGGGATTTGGCTTGGTGGGGCTTGTAGATCTAGATCTCCTCTCTCAAATCCCTCAAAAAGATGCAAGAATCATAGGAGGGGAAAGGGGAGAGGGCAAGCTCTTCAAGATTAACAATGGAGGAGAGAGAAAGCCAAAAACCAAGAAAAAGCAAGTTAGGGGCGAAGGGGAAAGGGGAGCTCCTTTTAAAGGGCTCCTCAATCTGCCCGTTACCCACAGAATCGCGCACGGCTGGTAGTACCGGTGGGTGACCGGTACTACCGGCGGCACCCAGCCAACGGTCAGAAAACAGCGAGGCAAAGATCAAAAACACGAGCTTGGCCGGAACTACCGCTGCTTCGCCGGAACTACCGGTGGCAAGAATATCCTAGCGGTACTACCGCCTGAAAATCCGATCCAAGTTCCGTCAAATAGCGCTAACCAGGCAGAGAGCATACAGAAGCGAAAACGGGGTTACCGGAAATTGGGCCAAAAATAGCACCGGTACTACCGGTGGCAAACTGCCTGAGCGGTACTTCCGGCGTCTGGCCGGTACTTCCGGTCAGAGAAACTTCAGAACCAGAAATGCCACAACTTTTGCATCTGAACTCCAAACGAGATGAAACCAATTTTTTTGGAAAGATAACGACGTGTAGAATCCAACAAAAATATTGGATATCACCAAGGGAGAAAATACCATGAATATATATGTGAGATACCTCCCAAGGTGTGGAGCCGGAAAACCCGCAAGATCAACAACGCAATAAGATATGCATGGGAAATCCATTTTTGATGAACTAGAGCTTGTTATGAAGATAACCACAAGCTCTAGATCCTCACATGGGCAAGAACCAAACAACAACCAAGAAAGATGATGCTATGTATGCAAAGGTTTGAGCTCTCTCCGAAAGATACGAACGAATAACCCACTCGAGAGCCCCTCTTGATAGTACGGCTATCTATCCTAAACCCGGTCTCCCAACACTACAAGAACACTACAAGAGACCGGTAAAATAGAAACCCTATCAAGATCATACCTTTGCCTTGAGCATCCCACTTGAGCTTGATGTAGATGATCTTGTCACCTCCAAGATGGAACACCTTTCTTGATTGCACTTGCTTGCACTTGCTTGATGAAGTCTTGAGAATGGCTCCCCCATACTCCATGGGGAAACCACTTCTTTGACCTTGTCTTCATCACTCCATGAACGCCGAGGATGGCAAGCTCCAAGCATGAGATCTTCTAGAGAGGACACATCTTGATCTTGCACTTCAATTCTTGATGATGTCTTGAAGATAGACATGAGGAACTCCATCTTCTTATTCTTCTACTTGATTCCAATAGGCACAAAGCCCTTGGACGATGCTTCTTCTTTTTCATCCTTGAAACCAACACATGGTCCAAGCGATGCCAATGGACAAACCTACAAGTGAAACTCAATTTGCACATTAGTCCATAGGGATTGTCATTAATTACCAAAACCACACATGGGGGCATACATGCCCTTTCAACAACCACAGAACTTTGTCCCCAACTTGCGATGAGGTTGTCAATCTCACCATGTTTTGCGGAAAACAAAGGATTAAACGTATCGAATGGAAAGAAGTAAAAGTTTGCAGAAAGTAAACACAAAGCAGTAAATAGTTTATAGATTGTATATAAAAGAAAAGAACCGGGATCCATAGTTCACTAGAGGTGGCTCTCCTTAGATAGATAACATTCTGGGTGAACAAATTACAGCGGGGTAATTGACAAACATCGAGAAAGCAATACATGCATATACTAATCATCTTGACTCATTTGAGACTTAATTGGACATTACAACATTATACATAGACCTCCATCCAACTGCATCTATGACTAATAATCCTCCTTCAGGTTATCATCCGAACCCCCTCCAGTATTAAGTTGCAATCAACAGATTATTGCTTTACGAACTGCATGTAAAGTAAACAATACGATTGTTCTATGAACAAAGGATTGTTGGTTTCTCCCTAGTAGCAACAACACATCTAGTACCTTAGAGATTTCTGTCACTTCCCCAAATTACCAGAGGCATGAACCCACTATCGAGCATAAATACTAACTCCTAGAGTTGCTAGCATCTACTTGGCCAAGATAGCTACTAACAACGGAAAGCATGCAAGATCACAAATAACAAAGACATGATAGAATCAATAATCAATTTGAAATAGCATCTCAATATCCATCGGATCCCCGCAAACACAACATGCATAATTACAAATAGATGATCTTGATCATGAACGGAGCTCACAAGATCTAAACATGAAAGCACAAAGGAGGAGAACCAGCCATGTAGCTACTACATGGATCCGTAGTCCAAGGATGAACTACTCAAGCATCACACCGGAGGCTTGCATGGTGATGAAGAAGGCCTCCAGGGTGAACTCCCCTCTCCGGCAGGGTGCCGGGAAGAGCTTCAGATCCCTCCCGATCTAGGGATGGATATGACGACGGCTATAGACTCTTTCGTGGGGTTTTTGATCGGCACTTAGGGTTTTCGTCCCGAGGGCACTATATAGGTGGAAGGAGAGGCCGAGGGGGTGCCAGGAGCGGCCACACCATCCCCTGGCGTGGGCCAGGCCAGGCCACATGGCCAAGTGGTGTGGTGGCCCTCTGGTCCCTCTCTGTCTCGTATTCTGGCACTTGAGGACATCCGAAAAAATAGGTACTTTGGCTTTTGTCCCGTCCAATTCTGAGAATATTCATTTTCTGACTTTCCTGGAACCAAAAACAGCAGAAAACAGGTAGCTGGCACTGTGGCTCTTGTTAATAGGTTACTCCAAGAAATCATATGAAAAGTACTCCAAACTTGGAACAAAACACAAGAAAGTGGATAAAACCAAGCATGGAACATCAAAAATTATAGATACATTTGCAATGTATCACATACTTACATTCCATAATTTTTTTGAACGTTGCTTACATTACATATTGCATGTCAAATAACATCTAAGAAGAATATAAGTCAGAAAGGAAAAAAGAGCCACTTAAAATACAATGCAAACACACACAAGTAGACAGCACACTCAGCAACTCCCTCAACAGTTACTAAACAGTCCTCAATGTCACCAAAAAATCCTACATGACACCAAATCTGAGGCCCTACCCAGGCGTCGGTCGACAACAACCTGACCTTAAGATGTATGCCTCACCACTAAGGGACCCACCCCAAGTTGTCATCTCTAGCTCCACCGTTGTCCATCCGGGTGGGCCATAGGTTTCCAGCCAAAGCCCAAGAGCGGTGGCCATGGTCGTTCTCCATCCTCCCTTGCACAAGACACATGAAGAGGCTGGACAACAATGACAATGAACACCAAAAGATCAAGCATTTCAAAAAATTAGCCAACCCAAATAACTCCTTCTTAATATGGATTGTTTTATTTCTCTATGTAAAGAGAGGCTAGCATGTCTCAATTCAGTTTCTGATACAGGAAGAGGATCTCTCAAGTTATAGCGCAACTAAGTATGACATGGATTTTACTTAGGTCAAGAAGATCTCGCCTTGACAATTCAACATGAAAATAATATGGAACTAATCACAATCTTGGTCTCTTTGCCATCCATGATGGCCTTCTGGGAGGTATTGTCCAATTTGCATGTTCTAAATACTGAACCGGATCGAAATTCCTCACAAAACAGTTACTACATGACAAAAGCATATACACCTATATATGAATACACGTAAACTACAATGGGAGGGTATACAATATAAAAACTGAGGGTCCTAGATGATTTGATATAAAAATAAATAAATAAATGATATCTCACCTTAGAAGTTCTAACACTTAGTGATAAATGTTGTAGTATGTGATGCCATGGCTTCATCTCTCCAGCTGTATTGTCTTGTCCTTTCTTCTCTAGACCATATCACATAAATCCAAATTAGTTTATAATTATTTGTCAACATAGAGGAATGAAAACAAAGATGTTGAAACTAGCTATCCAACACATGTTATCAATGTGGTCTCATAAACCTAGCTAAGATACACCAGCTTCAAGCCATTATGTTTAAGTTTGTAATTAGCACAAACAAAACCAAGGAAACACTTGGTTCAAACAGCAGAAAGAGACATGCGTCACCAATCACTAACAGACAATCAAATAACTAATTTGTATAACCTGAACCGTGAATAAATATCACATTAACAAAATTCACGAGCATAAAATGCAGCCTGGACTCAGAGTAATGGAACACGAATTGTAGCATCTGATAACAAGATCTAAACTACAATAAAAAGCATACACACAAGGCAATTGAAAGGTTCTCAACTGACTTTCGCAACTATTTTCACATATGACACACAACTGATCTCAGCTCTTCTCCTTCATCTAGATAACCATGAGGCAATACAAATCATGTTAGAAAATTTAAAGTTATGATCCGAAACTTAGAGTGCAACAATCATTAGTTTGACTGAACTTTGTTGCCTGCTAGAAAAAATTTAAAAACCCACAGGGCTTTCAATGGGCAGTTATCACATATGTATTTTTAGATGACCAACTTTTGTGTAGATAAATACCACTAGAGATGCTACCTCTGAAACAGAAGGCAATTTTCATAAGAGTATCATGCGCCTTGCCTGACGAGTGAGCAATCAATATTCAAAAATATACAAACAAACAATAGTTCAAGACAAGCTTTGTTAGTCAAATCTGAAAATTTAGTTGCAAAGAGGTTAATGCATTAGAAACCAAACGTGTGTATTACTCTGCATACCTTACTACATATAAGAGATGGCTTTCTCGACAAATTTAACCCTACACTATACCACGCCATTAAAGCATCCTATGCTACGATTAGCTACTAAATTTTCATAAGAGATGTAAAATTTCTAGCATATATAAAAACATTCAAAGAAATGAACATTATGTCATCAAATAGCGTGGCAAGTTAACAGTAGCACAAAAAATGCGAAAACTCAGAGCAGTCAACTTTCCTCCATCAGACATACCTTCATCATTACTCAATCTAACATCAGGAACCTTCCCAATTGCAGCAAGCCATTGTTCTTTTCATAAGACGCCCTAGGTTCTGTATGGAACAACCAATCCGTCATAAAAAATGAACATTCATGGAATTAGTTTAAGTATTGACATTTCACATCTGATGCATCAATCATGAGAAATCTGAACTCTCGAGCTCACCTACCTCGGATGAACCATATAGGCGCGCTTCAGAGATATTTGATGTATGTCTCCCCACTGTCAATTTCTCTATTTTGTGCTTTTGCTTGAGTAAGACCAAGAATGAAGAAATTATACATCAACATCATCTATCCAGATTACTATGTAATATATGAAAATAAAATACACTTGTGCCAAAGAATTGCCATCTTTGTTAATATCATGTAAAAAGGTACTCCAAAATAGTATACTTTCCCTATATTTGTTGAAACATTTACTAAAACGATGTGCAATCAGAAAGAAATGTTGCATCAGACTACACAAATATTTGTACTAATTTCATAGAGCAAAGATCCATTATTTTTGTACTAACTTAAATACCCAAGCACAACAATCGAGTTTTAAATCAAGGCTCCTTCAACGAGCACAAGAAAAAAGGGGTGACATGCCTTCAACCCATCTATTCTAGGAGGCCAGTTACAATACCTATCAATCAATCAAGCCAGTTTATTGGAATGTGATCAACACAATTTCTCAAGAATCAACCAGTTGGATGATATATAATTTTATTTATTTGATTGCAAGAGTCAAAATATATTTACCCACCAATCCACATTTAGTATGATCAAAATAATTTATACTTGAACAATTCGCGTATACTCCTCCCTAAACATTAAAAAGGTTGTTATTGACTGACATGAAATATTTAATTAGGAAAATAATCCATATTCTGAGATGCGGCGATTAGAAGTACACAAGACCCTGAGCGTCGTCGTTGAGGATCCTGGACCCGTCATCATCAAGCCGTTGAGGAAGCCGCCAGCATCGAGGAGGGAGCATAGGAGGCCCTCGTCTTCGAGCCGCTAGCTATGTATTACTATATATGCTGTCAAAATTAAGTTTCTCGAACCATGTTGAAGCAAGAAGAATGGATTTAAGTATATACATATCGTACCTCTGGATGTTCTTGGAAGTAATCGAAGTAGAAAGGCCCTCTTTGGATTGCTCTCAGCTGCATTAACCAGAACAATCATCTGGCCTCATGCAGCAAGTTGCAGAGTCATTTACAATAGTCTTTTTAGTCACAATTTTTATCAGCATTGCCTCAAGCAGCATGAACTTGAGTTTTTGAAGGTGGAGTACAACCAATGTAGTATGTACATCCTAATTTCTGATGTCTAGTCCAAAGAAGCTTCCGATCCCGACAGTTGTTGAATGGTGGTGCAAACATTGAGGAACCATATAGAGATTTTCATGTAGTTGATGAACCGAGACAGATTCTGATACGTGATACCAAAGAAAATTATGCTATCATTTTATCTTTCTTTAGAAACTTCTAATATTTTACCACGTGAATAAAGCAAACTTATTCTGAAGCATATATACCGGGGCGATTAATTCATGGAGAAAAAAGTGACAAAAATGTTTTGAATATTTTATGAGATAAAGATAACCAAACATGAATTGAAATCGAAAATATAGTAGTGAAAAAAGATAAAACATCTGACTTGTTAGCCCTGCTCGTGCGCTGACCCCGCGTCCACATTCCGATTCATGTAGGTTGTTGTTGATCGAGTGTCAGTGCCTACAGACCAGGAGGCAAATCGGAAAAGGTAAGGCTGTGAGCTCGTGCTGCCATGCTCCTCCCGGGCCTTGACCGTGTTGTTTATCAGGAAAACGTTTTCCAAGTTTGGTTCAGAGAACATCTTGACCAACTTAACAAGTAAAGTCTTCAATAGCCATCTATAATAGCCCAAGATTAAGATCAAGCGGCAAATGTATAAACCCCTTTTCAAAAAATCTACATGCTACCATAATGGTCTTTCTATCCATGGCACAACGAAGAGAAATTCTAGCCACCATGACATGCTTTGGAGAAAAATGTCGATACATTAACAAAAAGGAAATAAATTTATTTGTTGTACATCTTGTAGATAGTGATCCTAATTCATAACAAAAACAGAAGTGAATTGTTTAAATTATAGCTCATTCGGTTATTTATATAGAAACATCTTTGACCAATTAAGGAATCAGTTCACATGGTTAACAACCAAGAGATGATAATTTCTCCATCCCAGCAAATAAGATACCAATTAAAAAATCTGGTGTATGATGCATTGGAATACAGAACAAACGACACATCACACAGGAACATATCCATATTACTAACGCACCTCTTGGCGGCGAAGGTGAGGGCATCATTGAAATGCTGAATTCAGACCAAGGCGGCGCTCCCTAAAGTGAGCGAGGCAGTGGAGTGGAACATGACGTCAACTCGACGCTACAAGTCAGACATCCACGCCGTCGACACCGATGGATTCGCTGTGAAGAGCACCGGCCAGGAGCACGCACAATCACGCCATGAGCGGCAGCACGAAAGGACAACAACACCAGGTTCAATGCATCATGTGTACATACATATATGCAGATCAATCTATAGAACCAATCTATAGAACGAGCTGAGTGTCCACAACACTATTGAATCCTTTTCTATATATCCATTATACATGAATTGACTTTGACCACTCCAGAATTTAGAATCTCGACAATATCCAGAGAAAATAGAAAAGAGACTATACCAGCGTTTAGCCTTGAATCTACAAGAGTTGGCTTTCCTCTTACCGTGAATTGCCCCAAGAACAAGATGGTACGAGGGAATGTTACCAATCATCTCTCGCCTATTTGTTTCCAATGCATCGGCAAAAAAGAGAATTGGATAATAAATGCATCAGCGCTCCAAATCATAAATTAACAAGTATGCTTGAGATGCTAAGCTAAGCCAAAAATATGACATTAGCAGAGAAGGGATCTAAACAGATGAGCAAGAAATTTGAGGCTTTGACGAGGACATGGCCTTGATGTGACTGCCAACATCAGATCAGAGGAACACGTACCCATTGAACACAGAGCAGGAGCCGTTGACGGCGTCGGAACCTGACTCCTCCACGTTCTGCCTATTCCCTTTTGGCCTTCCACGATCCATATCCCCAGCCCAGATCCCGTAAACAGCAGGTGCGCCATCTGATTGAGCATGGAGCATAAGATTTCGAGTGGTACTCCGTGGTTTCCCTAGCGATCGATGACCTTGAGAGCCTTGGTGGGGTACTGCGGCATGATTCATGGTGGCAGAGAGCTAGGATCCATGGCGGCGGGGAGTTGCCCCAGGATATATGGTGGTCGGAGCAGGGTATCATCGTCGGTGTCGGAGCCGTTGTGGGGAGGCGACGGCTGGGTCGGTGGCGCCGAAGCAGAGTGGCGGTAGGGGCGGCGCGGAGTAGCCATGGGCAGGGAGGAAGTGGGCGATGGAGGCGGGGAGGGGAAAGATCTGGAGGGGCGAGGATTGCGTCTTTGGTTCTGTCCTTTTTTTCTGTGTGATGGGCGATGTGGGGGCGATGATGGAGGGGCGATGTAGTGCGAAGTGGGGGCAGAAAATAGAACACGCTGGTGGGAGGGCAAAACAGTCTAAAAAATGTTGGACAAAACGCAGCGACCGAAGAAAACGGAGGAAATTCCTCCTTTTTAAATAGTAGAGGTAGAGATTGAGTAGTTTGTTCATGATATTAAAAGATCTTCACAGTTCTTACATCATAGTTATAGAGAATATTCAGGATTTAAATAAAAATACAGAAAAAAGAAACAAAAAATATAAAAAGTAAATCTCGCCGCTTGGGCCGGCCCACTTACCCCGCCCTTTCAGACACGCGCGGTCTGGAAGCGGCGTATAGCACGCCCCGAATAGTACTTGCCGGAGAATAGGAATAGGATTCACCGTGAATTCACCGGATGCCTTTATGGCAGAAGCAGTGTTTCCGGCCTTCTTTTGGGTGGGATTTTTTCCACTGCTTCTCAAGTCAGAACCCACGAGGCCACGATTGGCTTTGGCCCGTCCTCCTTCCTCGCTTTGTTTTCGTTTTCTGCTGACTCTTTTCTGCTCGAGCCTGACCGAGGCTTGGCTGGCGGCCGCTGTGCCAGACTGCCAGGCCATCCGCCGCACCGCATGTAACCGCACTGCGCTGTGTATGGCAGCTAGCTGGCCGCTCCTCCGCGTCCTCCCACCATCTACACGACGTCTGGCGCACCTGAGAGCTCCGCCGCGGCTCCCCACCCCCTCCCCCCATCCCGGCCGGCGCAGGTGTTAGCGTCCACTTGGCTCAGCCCAGCAGTTAGTCTACGTTCTGGACGTTCATGCACTCATAGTCCAATTATAAGAAGAGAGTCCACTCTATCCCAAAAGTCCGGACTGAAAGAAGGAAAGAATCTCTCTCTTATAAGATGGATGTGACCTCCTTCCGTAGGCGAGGTAGGACTAAACTCAAGCAGCCTCCACTGGTCAACAGGCCCCTAACATCCCATCCCCCTGGAAGCCCCTCAGGAAGGCATGGCGATGCTGGCTCTGATACCAGATGTTAGCGTCCACTTGGGGCCCCTCAGGAAGGCATGACGATGCTGGCTCTGATACCAGATGTTAGCATCCACTTGGCTCAGCCCAGCACTCAGCCTACGTTCTGGACGTTCATGCGCTCACAGCCTAACTATAAGAAGAGAGCCCACTCCATCCCAAAAACCCGGACTGAAGGAGGAAGGAATCTCTCCCTTATAAGCTGAGTGTGGCCTCCTTCCGTAGGTGAGGTGGGACTAAACTAGTGTAGCCTCCACCGATCAACAACAGCCTAACATCCCATCCCCTGAGAAGCCCCTCAGGAAGGCATGGCGATCGCTAGCTCCGATACCAGATGTTAGCGTCCACTTGGCCCAGCCCAGCACTCAGCCTACGTTCTAGACGTTCATGCGCTCACGGCCCAACTATAAGAAGAGAGCCCACTCCATCCCAACAGCCCGGACCGAAAGAAGGAAGGAATATCTCCCTTATAAGGTGGGTGTGGCCTCCTTCCGTAGGCGAGGTGGGACTAAACTCAAGCAGCCTCCACCGGTCAACATGCCCCTAACATCCCATCACCCTGAGAAGCCCCTCAGGAAGGCATGGCGATGCTGGCTCTGATACCAGATGTTAGCGTCCACTTGGCTCAGCCCAGCACTCAGCCTACGTTCTGGACGTTCATATCCTCACAGCCCAACTATAAGAAGAGAGTCCACTCCATACCAAAAGTCCGGACTAAAAGAAGGAAGGAATCTCTCCCTTATAAGGTGGGTGCGGCCTCCTTCCGTATGCGAGGTGGGACTAAACTCAAGTAGCCTCCACCGGTCAACAGGCCCCTAACAACAGGGCTCTGTCCCACCTGAGCTGAACGGAAGTACGCTCCCAATCCTTCTCTCCTCGTCCCAGCATGTACCAGTGGCGCAAGTTCGAGTTCTTCGAGGAGAAGGCGGCCGGGCGCGGCGGGGGAGTCGGCGCTCCGGCCGTGCCAGCCGAGATCGCGGGCCGAGTGACCTGCTGCTTGGGCGGCCGCGGCCGCGTCACCGTAGGGTGCGACGACGGCACTGTGGGACTCCTCGATCGCGGATTCCATCTGGAACCCAAAACGGCCCCCTCTCCTACGCTCATCGTTTTGGGTTCTAGAAGAAGCCCCTCCTGTTCAATTGATTGCCATCGGATTGGACAATGGTTCCATTTATTGCATCAAAGGTGACATTGCACGTGAGCGTATCACACGCTTCATGCTGCAAGTCGAGGCTGTTTCAAATGAGAAAAGCTCACCTATTACTGGTCTTGGTTTCCGAGTTGAGGGGCAGGCGCACCAGCTCTTCGCCATCATCTCATCTATAGTTAACTCAATAGCCAATATGTACAATAGTAGCAAACTATAGAAATATATTAGTTTATCAATACTTGATCCATCATTCACTTCAGAAAGTGCCTATGAGCACGTGCTAGAACTGGCTCTTGCATGAGATCACACTCTCTTTCTCTCTCCTCTTCTCTCTCCTCCAACTCAGTATAAAATATACTATTTAATGGCTTATAGCCAGCTGATGTTAACCTATTGAACTTGCTCTAACCTTATTCAGCTTGCATCATCAGCCACCAAGGAGGCAAACACTTGATCATATTGGTTGTGAGATAAATGCTGTAGCAATGAGTGACCGCATGGTTAGTATGGCATCTTTTGTTTTTGTGCTTGTTCATCTGTTGTTTTTTAAATCACAAAACTGTACAGACTTAGTTCTTAAATATGCTACTAATCACGTGAATCACAATTTTTAAACGCTCCAGATTATTATCAATTTCTTCAACATTTTGTTGTCTTCTGTTAACAGCTTCCTTGTGTATTTCTTCCATAATTCTTGTTTGCATAAATTAACTATTGATTTTATACTACAAACCGTAAACCACTATTGTTTTATCTATCTCGTATCTTATTCTACGATTAAAGTTTTGTTGAATATATATTTGACTCTTATGTTCCTCTTTGTGCTTGTTCATGGAGAATCAAGCTGTGTCAACGGTGCCCCTTCTGGGGCTGCCCCTTCTTTGCGCCCATTCATGAGGTTGCTTCTAGGGGGTTGGAGATTCGCCTTGGTAAGAGGCAAATTAGAGACCACAAGTGGTATCATAGCCTGTCCACGATCATGGCAGGATCCTAGGATCCAAAGAACGCTATGCTAGCGGGGAAGAAATCTGCCAGCGACGGGTCGAGTTCGGGGTCCAAGCCGGTGGCATCACGCTCGCCCCATTGCCACATCTCTCTCTCCCCTGCTCGTCGTGGTCGGAGCCAACATCATGGGCATGAACTGGTGATAAGGGAGAAGGTCGCCAGAGATGTCACCAGTGCCGGACAGTGGACAACCCTATCGCGTACCAATTACGCCGATTGGTCGGTGATCATGCGCGTGCACGGCCTTTGGGACGTCGTAAACAACGCCGACACCGACGAGCATGAGGACTATGTTGCACTTGCTTCCCTCCTTCGCGTGGTGCCGCCGGAGCTAGTGCGTCCCCTTGTTGTCAAGGACAATGCCAAGGCTGCATGGGACACCCTGAAGACATTGCGCATCGGCGCTGAGCGTGTGCGCGAGGCAAAGGCACAGACGTGACGACATGACTACGATTGCCTCCAGTTCAAGGACAGAGAGAGCATGGATGAGTTCTTGTTGTGTCTCTCCACCATCCCCAGCGACCTACAGATGCTAAGCGATCCAAAAGACGAGCGCAAGGCCGTGAGGAAATTTTCCGTGTTCTCCCCCATAAGTATCGCCAAATGACATAGTCTCTTGAATCCCTGCTTGATCAGAAGACCATGTCAATCGAGAAGCTCAGTGGGTGGCTGCTCGCCATGGAGGAGAATGATGCCCTGGATGGCGAGGAAGACCCCAGGCAGCTGCTCCTCACTAAGGAGGAGTCGAGGGTGCAGAAGTGTGTCGCCCATGATGGAAGTGGCAGTAGCTTGGGCGGTGACCGCCGTCAGATCAAGGGTCGTGGCAAGGACCGTGAAAGGGTAATTGCCCCTATGTGTGGTTTTGGTGATTAATGACAATCCCTATGGACTAATGTTTTCATTGAGTTTTATATGAAGGAATATTCCATAGGTCATACTTGTAGTTCATGTGTTGGATTCAAGTATGGATGCCATGAAGATAAAGTTATACCTTGAGTTTTGGCATCAAGATCATCGAATTGAAGATAACAATATGATATGTTCAAGATCTTGAGAGTGTGATCTCAATAGAAGAATTCAAGATATGGCTCTAAGTCGGTGTCATGATAGCCTCATTAATTGAGCTATGGTTGATTAAGATTTAGAGCATGTAATCAAATGAAGAGTTCCTTATGTACCTCAAGATATTGAGATGGAGCATGAAAAGACACTTGGTTGACCAATGCAAAGAGTGAAGAGTGATTTCAAGTTGGTCAACACATGAAGCATAAAGAATGTACCACATGGATCTTGTGGTGTGGTAAGCCTTGTTATTTATGCATCATGAACTAACCCATTATATATGTTCCTTTGTTTTTTATATATGGGATAGGTATGTTTACATGGGCATGCTTCAAAAGTGAAGATCTCAATAGCCCATGAGAGGATGGCATCAAGTGGTGATCGCCATCAAGGTTGAGAAGGGCAAGTTCAAGATAAGCATCTCGAGAAGATCATTTGCTTGAAGCTTGCCGTCAAAATTGGTGATAATGGACATGTGAAGACGTGTCTTAATGATGCTATCCCATAGTGGTGTATGGGGAGCAAATTATGAGTCTTCACGAAGCAACAATGATCAAGTGATGCATTCTGGCTCGGATGGAGCTTGAAGCGTTGTCATCAAGATCAAGCGGGATGCGCAAGGCAAAGGTATGGTCTTGCTAGGTTTTCCTTTTACCGGTCTCAAGGTGGTTGTTGGGAGACCAGGTTATAGGATAGATAGCCGCACTATCAAGAGGGGCTTTCGGTTGGGTAACTTGATCACATCGTCATAGGGAGCTCAATCCTTTGCATACTTTGCATAATACTATTTTGTTTCTTCTTGGTATTTTCTCTATGTGAGGTTCTTGAGCTTGTTGCTAGCTCTTAAACAAGCCCAAGTTCATCGAAAACGGAATTCGTATGCATCTTATATGGCGTTTTCGAGTTTGAAGGTTTTACCGGTTCTTCTTATAGGGAGGCTCCATGCCTTTCCTCATTTGGTTCTACCTTCCTTTGTTGTACTATGATGTTTTCATGCACCATATTGTAGAGCTTGTTGTCCTCGTCAAAACAAGCCCAAGATCATCAAAATCGGAGTCTGGATGCAAAAGTTATTGCGTTTTTCGTGAAGTCAGTTTCATCCCGGTTGTGGATCCGGTCCAACCGAGCCCCACACCGGACGGTCCGGTTCCAGCTTCGGTTGACCGGATCTCAGACCGGGTTTTCCGGTTTTCGCGACCGAGTCTATTCTGGGTTGGCTTACAGAAGTATTTCGGTTTGTAGTCCGGTCCACCGGCCTGGGAACCGAGTTGTCCGGTTCTGGGGCCGGTCCAACCGGACTTCAAACTGGGTTCGCGCTGTTTGCTCCCAACGGCCATATTTGCTTTCCCCTATAAAAGGGGGTTCTTCCCCCAACGTTTTTAATGTTCTTGACCACGAAATTGACCTCCATTGTTGAACCTCTTGATTTTGCTTCCTCTCCCTTCCCTCCTATGATTCTTGCATCTTTTTGAGGGCTTTGGAAGAGGAGATCTAGATCTACAATCCCCACCAATCAATTTCTCCTCTAAGTGAGGGGAACCCATTGGATCTAGATCTTGGAGTCATTGGTTGACTTCCACCATTGTTCTTCCTCTCTAATTCCTCCCTAGCACTTGTTGCTTTGGTGGGATTTGAGAGTGAGGGATATGAATGCCCTTGGTGTTCTTGCTTTGCATTCTTGCATAAGTGTTGAGCTCTCCACTATGATTTGTTCAAGTGAGAGACCGTGAGCTTGTTGCTCTTGGAGGGTGACCTCCTAGTTGGCTTGGCGGTTGGTGCCGTGGTGTTCTCTTCGTGGAAGATTGTGAAGAGACCCGGGCTTCTCCTTCGTGGAGCTTGTGAAGTGGTTGTGGAGCTTGCCATCTCCGGAGTGGAGGAAAAGCTAGCCATAAGGAAAGGGCCTATTCCTTCGTGGGATAGACTCGGAGAAGAAGGTGAGCCTTCGTGGCATTGGGAAATCCTTCGTGGAATCCCACACCTCTTCAACGTGACGTACCTTACTTGTAAGGGAACACGGGAATACATCTTCGTCTCCGCCTGCCTCGGTTATCTCTATACCCGAGCTTACTTTCCTTGTGATAGCCATCGAGCTTGAAGTACTTATATCTTGCTTATCACTTGTGGTATTTTTATCTTGTGCTATCTTTCTTAGCTTATCTTGTTGTTGGTGCACTTAGTTGAGCCTAGTGTATTTAGGTTTTGTGCTTGTAAAATAAACGTTAGTTTAATTCCGCATTCTATCAAGCCAAAACCGTAATAGTTTTTAAATTGCCTATTCACCCCCCTCTAGGCGACATCTCTATCCTTTCAATTGGTATCAGACCAAGGTTTCTCCTTGTTTAGGCTTCACCGCCTAGAGTGTAAAGATGTCGGCTAGTAGTATAGTGCACAATGACACAATTATATTTGATGGCACAAATTATATTTTGTGGAGAAATTGCTTGCTTTGTAATCTTTGGACCTTGTGTCCAAATATTGAGCGTTTTCTAGATGTAGGTTTTTCTCCTCCGATGGATCCTCAAAATCTATCTTTTGAGGATGAGAAAAAATTACATCTCGAAGCTCAAGTATCTAATGAGCTTATTTTCTCCTTGAGCCCCATAGTTAATTTGTTCTTGACAAATGTAAAGCGCAAGTCATCTCATGAGATGTGGACCAAGCTTAAAGAAATATTTGGTGGGTCCATTTCTCATAGGGTCGGTGGTATCTCCGAGGAGCTCTCTTCTCCTTCACATCATGAAGAGCTCCAAGTGGCTTCCACCTCTGGCCGCGATGAGATTTCAATTCCTTCACCTCACCTACATGTGACAAGTCACAAGGTAATGGCATGGTGAGTGGAGAAATCATATGTAATGATGGTAGTGGTTCTCTTCACACCAATTATTCATGTTCTATAAATGTAATGGTGTAGAGAGTTTGGACTTAAGCACTTCTTGCAATGATAATTTTATATCCCCCTGTGTTGCTAGTCCTTGCATATTGTCTAGAAATTATTTGAGTACTAGTGTAGATGATATGCTTGATTTGTCTTGTTCCAATAAACAAAATGCTTCTATTTCCTCTAGTTGTGTATCTAACAATGTAGAGGAAATCAAACACCCTATGGAGCAAGACACGATCATGAATGAATATTCAAGAATATCCTCATCTTCATCCTCCCGTGCTCACATGTGCCTTATGGAAAGAGGATCAAAGGTATCTCCTACTTTGGATCCCAACATCTCTTCTCTAGATAATTGCAATGATAATGATGATAGTGATGATGACCTTGATGAGGATACTAGAGCTCTTGTGCTTGAGCTGACATTTTTGTGTACCTCTCTTCGTGGTAATAGTAAGGCCGTTGCTTGTATCAAACACGTTATGGACACCATAACTAAACAAACGGAAACCATAGAGGAGTTGGATTTCCAACTTGATGATGGGAGTCGGAGATTCAATCTCCTTAAGCAAGAGATTGCCGAGGAGAAGCACACTAATTGTCTCCTCATACAAAAAATTGAATCTTATGAGCTTGAAAAGGAAAAATCTATTAATGATGCTAGTGCTACTAACTCTACTTCTTGTGAAGCATCTACCCTAAAGGAGAATGTTGAGCTAAGGGCTCAACTTGAGTTGCTAACTAGCAATTATGGGAAATTGGAAGAAAGTCATGAAAAACTCTTGGCCTCTCATAATGATCTTCTAATCTCCTATGATGGGCTAAAATTAGCTCATGAGGCAAGTATCACTAAGGTAACATCTTGTGAGCCTCTTTTGGACATTAGCACAACTTCTACTCAAAATGCTATTTTTTCATGTGCTAGTCCTAGTGATCCTTCTAGTCATACTAGTGATAAACCTTGTGTTGGATTACTTGCTTTGCCTTGTTGCTCTAACAATGAAGCTTCAACTTCCTCTAGTACCTCTATTTCTACTAACCATGTAGAGGAAATCAAAGAGCTCAAGGCCCAATTCACTTCTTTGAAGAAAGACTTGGAAAAGAGTCATGAAGTCAAATCCACACTCGATAATATTTTGAGTGTGCAAAAATACCCCAATGATAAAAGAGGACTTGGATTCAAATCCAATAATAAGAACAAGTCCAAGAGCAACAAGAAGAAGATCCAAGACCAAGTCAAGGATTTGGCCAAGATTATTTGCTTAAAGTGCAAGGTTAAAGGACATCATGTAAGATCTTATCCTTTGAAGAAAAAGCACTTGAGTGAGAAGAAACAAGGGAAGTGGCCACAAGTTCAAGGTCAAGCCCAATCTCCACCTCAAGTTGAAGCTAGGCCACCTCCCAAGAAGAATCAAGATAAGGCTCCCCAAGCCAAGAAATTAATGAAGAAGAGAAAGGGGAGCACTTGTTGCTACATATGTCGTGAGAAGGGGCACTTGGCCTCTTCATGTTCAAATGGTACCTTATCTAACCCTATCATTGTTGATGATTATTATTCTCTTGGGAAGGATAAGGATGGCAATGTGTTTGCCAAGTTTGTTGGAACTCAAAGTGGTGTTAAGAAAAGAACCATTTGGTTTGCCAAGCCTATTGTGACTAACTTCTTAGGACCCAACTTGGTTGGGGACCAACAAGCTCAAACTTGATCAATAGGTGTTTGTGGAGGGCATTGGAGACTTGGCTAACTCATGAAGAATTAAGGGATCTTCATATATTATATTTTATAAAGCCAAGTTATAAGGACTATCATCTCCCTACCATATACCCAATGTGCCTCTTTGCGGTAACTCGAACTCAACTCTTTTATATTGAAAGTTACTTGCCCCTTTACATGTTTTGGTTTTGTACCAAGTATGTGTTTGTATTTGTTGTGCCTCATGCTTGCTTATTTTGTGTATTCAAGTATGTCTATGTGTTTGACACATCATTTACTTGTGTGTTTTGCTTTGAGCCTCTAATGCATCTTGTTGATATCTTATTTGGCTCTTTTCGAGTGGTTAATGGAACATCCCATTTTGGGGGAGTGATATGCCTCGTGCATCTCTCATACCTTAAAGTGTGTGTATATGAGTACTACCACTTAGTATTGATAGTTCAAGATTATCTAGTCACTATGTGGTGTGTCATACTCATGAGAAATTCAAATTCTAAATGTCCATTAATTATTTCTAGTTGAGGTTTGTTTTTCCTCTTATTAAGAAAAATTGGATACCACATTATGGGGGAGTAATATGCTTATTTTGCATATCACAATCCTAGGAAATGTGAACATGAGGTGGTGCCACTTAGAGTTGATATTGCTGATTATCTTGTATCTAGGTGGCATGTTAGCTCAAACAAGGTCCTATTTTCTTGTTAGAAGCTTTTATTGGCCGTCTTGCTTGAGTAAGAAATTCTTGGTGTGGCCTTCCTCAAATGCTTATCTCTATCGAGAGAAGGAAGAAATCTAAGTTTGATAACATCTCTGCCAAACTCGGTTCTCAGGCCGGTTGAACCGGTTCTTAGACCGGACGGTCCGGTACCAGCCCCGATCAACCGAACCCAAACCGGGATTCTCGGTTTCATATACCGAGTCTATCCAGGCTCACTCACAGTGAGCATCCCGGTTTGGATTCCGGTTGACCGGGCGGTCCGGTACCAGTTCCGGTCAACCGAACCCAAACCGGGATTCTCGGTTTCGTATACCGAGTCTATCCGGGCTCACTCACTGAGAGCATCCCGGTTTGGAATCCGGTTGACCAGGCTGTTCACCGGGCGGTCCGGTACCAGTTCCGGTCAACCGAACCCAAACCGGGATTCTCGGTTTCGTATCCGAGTCTATCCGGGCTCACTCACAGAGAGCATCCCGGTTTGGAATCCGGTTGACCGGGCTGTACACCGGGTGGTTCGGTGTGGGATCCGGTCCAACCGAACTTAAAACCGAGTTTCGCAGAAAATGCTACAAACGGCTAGATTTCTCCCTTGAGTTTATATACCTCTTCTTCTAGCTTATCTTTACAAAAATTGTTGTGGCTCCCATTGTCTTCCTTGGCTTTTGGAACATCTCTTTGATGGTGTTTTTGATTATCATCAAATGTGATTTTAGTGGAAGACAAACCTTTTCTTCTCGGAACCTTGTGCCATTGTGAAAAGCGTTAAGGGTTTGGTTTATTTGTTGAAACCTTGCTCTCTTGGGAGTTTGTTATCTCATTCTTTCTTCTCTATGTTATTTGCTTGAATGAGATAAATATTTGAGCATTTATGTTTTTATCTCAACTTTTATGCTCAATAGTTTTTGCTTGGTTCATTTGTTGAACTTTGTTGACCAAATCTTGTGTTGATTTGATTCTTTGATATAGCTTGGACAACAAATGTGTTTTGTCACACCTTGTATGCCTTCTTGAATATTTTGGTGTTTTGTCCAAATTATATCTTTGTTGGTTCTTGAAAGTATCGTGCATGCATGTTTACTAAATGTATATCTTATATCCTGTTTTGCTTTCTTTGATCCAATATATAGGGTATACTCCATCAAATCCTTAAACGGCTATGATGTGCATGAAATTCAAATTTCATATTTAAATATGCACATATTTTTATGGAGTATGTCCTATGTGTTGTGGTTAGTCTAACCACTTTGGACCCAATAAGTTTGGGGACGAAGATGTACTTGAATGTTGTTTCAGGTACATTGGAGATGCAATGTATGCTTGTCTTATCTATAAGGAAGGTGTTGTCACCACATTATAATTGGAGCCAAGCTAGGATGATCGAAGAATTCTTATCTACTACATCATACCATTGCTATCTCGGTAACAAGTATCTTATTCATGCGTACTATTCTTCCATCCAATCTCTCGTAGGTTGCATCTTGGCATGAATTTATTTGTTTGTAAATGTTGCGGTTCTTGCAAGGATCGTTGAAAGACTTTTCTATCCTTATTGCTTATGTGAGTAATTTGAGATGATGCATATAATGGGGAATATATAAAATCATGCTCATGATTCACCAATCCCAAATATGCCTTCTAGCAATTTATTGCATATCAATTCCTCAATGTACTCTCATGTGCAATATTGTTGAAATTGCATTGAATCCTTCCTTTTGATACTTGTTGCCTTTCTCAAAATATCCCAACTAGCATTAGTTCCCTTAGTGTTAGTTGTGATGTTCTTGAGGTTTTTGTTTTTCTTTGGTGAAGTTCTTTATTATACCATGAGAGAAAATAGAGCCATGGGCTATATATGCACTTAAGCAAAATATCATTTTTTTGGTATATCGTATGACTTCCTCTTGGATATCACGTTCTCTTTTTTATCAACCTCTTATGTGTGGATGTTTCCTTGTGGATTATTCTCATGTTTTCCCACTTAGAAACTTATATACACAAGAGTGTTAATATCTCGCCTTGATATCCTCGCCTTTTGCCAACCATCTCACTTATCCGCTTAGTTTTTCATGGTTTTGGAAAGGTCTTGATTTATGAGTGCTTGGTTTACTTTTATTGCATCTTCGTGCACTCATATCTCATATTTGGTTTCTTTTGGACTTAAGCTTGTCTTGACAAGTGTATTGATTTATATCTATACTCCTTGTATCTTGGTTGTGTTCAAAATGATATAAAGGGAGTGAGGATTCCACGTTTGTGCATATTGTATTCAAATAAAACAACTCATTTATGCACAAACCTTGGGGAGCTTGCTTATTTCATTTAGATCACTATTTGTCCATTTGAATATTTGGATCTTTTGATTGCTTGCTTCATCCGTTGAAAGCTCTTCACCTTGTTATCCTTTTAGCAATATTTGATCCTCAATGTAGTTGATTTCCTCCAAGTATTTGTCATTGGATATGTGCATATGATTTCACTCATATTATGAGAAATGCACACCTTGGGAGGAACTTGAACTACATTGGCCTTCTAACTTTGTCATCCATTTTGGCACTTGTTGTCAATGGGGGAGAAGTTTAGAGGGTTTTAAGGGAAATGGTTTTCTACTTAAGATTGGTTTGTTCTTAAGTGTTTGCCTTTCATGCATTTCATCTTTATTGTGTATTGCATGGTTGAATATATATAGTGGAAACTCTCCCAAAGGTTATTCTTGACAATGTATGCAATGAAACTCAAGTTCATCACACGTGCATATATTGTGGGTGAGTTTGCTCTAAATATGTTGGTTCTACTCACATCTCTTGCATTAGTTGTAGCTTGTGTGAGTAGAAGCAGTTTTGATATGGGCTAGTATCTTTGTGTTACTTAACCATATCATATACAACCTCTTGTATTCAACGTATTCTCGGATAAGTTGCGTACTTGTTTCTAATATTCATTATATAAACCCTCTTGTTGTGATTGTCATCAATTACCAAAATGGGGGAGACTGAAAGGGTAATTGCCCCTATGTGTGGTTTTGGTGATTAATGACAATCCCTATGGTCTAATGTTTTCATTGAGTTTTATATGAAGGAATAGTCCATAGGTCATGCTTGTAGTTCATGTGTTGGATTCAAGTATGGATGCCATGAAGATAAAGTTATACCTTGAGTTTTGGCATCAAGATCATCGAATTGAAGATAACAATATGATATGTTCAAGATCTTGAGAGTGTGATCTCAATAGAAGAATTCAAGATATGGCTCTAAGTCGGTGTCATGATAGCCTCATTAGTTGAGCTATGGTTGATTAAGATTTAGAGCATGTAATCAAATGAAGAGTTCCTTATTTACCTCAAGATATTGAGATGGAGCATGAGAAGACACTTGGTTGACCAATGCAAAGAGTGAAGAGTGATTTCAAGTTGGTCAACACATGAAGCATAAAGAATGTACCACATGGATCTTGTGGTGTGGTAAGCCTTGTCATTTATGCATCATGAACTAACCCATTACATATGTTCCTTTGTTTTTTATATATGGTATAGGTATCTTTCCATGGGCATGCTTCAAAAGTGAAGATCTCAATAGCCCATGAGAGGATGGCATCAAGTGGTGATTGCCATCAAGGTTCAGAAGGGCAAGTTCAAGATAAGCATCTCGAGAAGATCATTTGCTTGAAGCTTGCCATCCATATTGGTAATAATGGACATGTGAAGACGTGTCTTAATGATGCTATCCCATAGTGGTGTATGGGGGAGCAAATTATGAGTCTTCACGAAGCAACAATGATCAAGTGATGCATTCCGGCTTGGATGGAGCTTGAAGCATTGTCATCAAGATCAAGCGGGATGCGCAAGGCAAAGGTATGGTCTTGCTAGGTTTTCCTTTTACCGGTCTCAAGGTGGTTGTTGGGAGACCGGGTTATAGGATAGATAGCCGCACTATCAAGAGGGGCTTTCAGTTGGGTAACTTGATCACATCGTCATAGGAAGCTCAATCCTTTGCATACTTTGCATATTACTATTTTGTTGCTTCTTGGTATTTTCTCTATGTGAGGTTCTTGAGCTTGTTTCTAGCTCTTCAACAAGCCCAAGTTCATCGAAAACGGAATTCGTATGCATCTTATATGGCGTTTTCGAGTTTGAAGGTTTTACCGGTTCTTCTTATAGGGAGGCTCCATGCCTTTCCTCATTTGGTTCTACCTTCCTTTGTTGTACTATGATGTTTTCATGCACCATATTGTAGAGCTTGTTGTCCTCGTCAAAACAAGCCCAAGATCATCAAAATCGGAGTCTGGATGCAAAAGTTATTGCGTTTTTCGTGAAGTCAGTTTCATCCCGGTTGTGGATCCGGTCCAACCGAGCCCCACACCGGACGGTCCGGTTCCAGCTTCGGTTGACCGGATCTCAGACCGGGTTTTCCGGTTTTCGCGACCGAGTCTATTCTGGGTTGGCTTACAGAAGTATTTCGGTTTGTAGTCCGGTCCACCGGCCTGGGAACCGAGTTGTCCGGTTCTGGGGCCGGTCCAACCGGACTTCAAACTGGGTTCGCGCTGTTTCCTCCCAACGGCCATATTTGCTTTCCCCTATAAAAGGGGGTTCTTCCCCCAACGTTTTTAATGTTCTTGACCACGAAATTGACCTCCATTGTTGAACCTCTTGATTTTGCTTCCTCTCCCTTCCCTCCTATGATTCTTGCATCTTTTTGAGGGCTTTGGAAGAGGAGATCTAGATCTACAATCCCCACCAATCAATTTCTCCTCTAAGTGAGGGGAACCCATTGGATCTAGATCTTGGAGTCATTGGTTGACTTCCACCATTGTTCTTCCTCTCTAATTCCTCCCTAGCACTTGTTGCTTTGGTGGGATTTGAGAGTGAGGGATATGAATGCCCTTGGTGTTCTTGCTTTGCATTCTTGCATAAGTGTTGAGCTCTCCACTATGATTTGTTCAAGTGAGAGACCGTGAGCTTGTTGCTCTTGGAGGGTGACCTCCTAGTTGGCTTGGCGGTTGGTGCCGTGGTGTTCTCTTCGTGGAAGATTGTGAAGAGACCCGGGCTTCTCCTTCGTGGAGCTTGTGAAGTGGTTGTGGAGCTTGCCATCTCCGGAGTGGAGGAAAAGCTAGCCATAAGGAAAGGGCCTATTCCTTCGTGGGATAGACTCGGAGAAGAAGGTGAGCCTTCGTGGCATTGGGAAATCCTTCGTGGAATCCCACACCTCTTCAACGTGACGTACCTTACTTGTAAGGGAACACGGGAATACATCTTCGTCTCCGCCTGCCTCGGTTATCTCTATACCCGAGCTTACTTTCCTTGTGATAGCCATCGAGCTTGAAGTACTTATATCTTGCTTATCACTTGTGGTATTTTTATCTTGTGCTATCTTGCTTAGCTTATCTTGTTGTTGGTGCACTTAGTTGAGCCTAGTGTATTTAGGTTTTGTGCTTGTAAAATAAACGTTAGTTTAATTCCGCATTCTATCAAGCCAAAACCATAATAGTTTTGAAATTGCCTATTCACCCCCTCTAGGCAACATCTCTATCCTTTCAGACCGTGATGACATGTGCTAGACTAGGGAATGTAGAGGTGCCTCCGGCGGTGCCAAACGCGATGACGTCTACCGGTATTGCGGCAAGAAGGGGCATTGAGCCCATGAGTGCCGCAAGAAGAAACACGAGGAGGAATCTCACCTTGCCAAGTAGGACGATGCCGTTGATCCCATGATGCTACTCTCCTAGATCGATCTTGATCCGTCATCTACCAAGCTGGTCCCAAGCGTGCTAGCCTCTATGGCACTGATCAATGGCATGAAAGTGACAACATAGAGCGCTCCAAAGTGCGCCCTCATGTTCCTCATCGAGGAGAGGGCCAAGGTCATGCCAGGCTGTGCCGACAAGCCCAAGGACTCCACATGGTACCTTGACACCAACGTGTCAAACCACATGACTGGCGATCGTTGGACCTTCACCATGTTCGATGAATCTGTCACTAGCAACGTGCGCTTCGATGATGGCTCGATAGTGCAGATCAAAGGGTATGACGCCATCGCGTTATGCATCAACAAAGGACCCCAACATGCACTCACGGACATGTACTTCATCCCACTGATGAAGAGTTGCATCGTGAGTCTTGGGAAGCTTGACGAGCAGACCTATGACATCCACATCAGGCACGGATTCTGACAATTCAGGTTCACTATAGGCAGCTACTACTCATGGTAAGGCATGCTCCTAATTGTCTCTATAAGATGACGATGTAGCCAGTCCAGCCAATGTGCCTGGCAGTTCAGCACGAAACGACCCCATGGCGGTGGCACGCATGGTTCAGTCACCTTCACTTCAAAGCACTGCAAACGATGGCGCACAGCGGGATGGTGTGTGGCATGCCCGACATCATGCCCAACAAACAAGTTGTGTGAAGTCTGCCTATCATGGAAGCAATGGCAAATGTTGTTTCCACGGCACCAAGTAGAGGAGATGCTCGATCTAGTGCATGTTGACCTATGCGGTGCGACGACAACACCAGCTTTATGTGGTTGATACTGCTCACATCAAAGGACGAGGCCGCAACGGCACTCAAACGCTTCCAAGCCGAGGCACAGATGGAAGCCCATCGACAGTTGTGCACACCATGCACGAACCGAGGTGGGGAGTTCACCTCCAAGGATCTCACAGCCCACTTCGCCAACATTGGCGTCAAGCGCCATCTGATGGCCCATACGCTCCACAACAGAATGGTGTTGTCGAGTGCCATAACCAAATGGTGGTGGGCATGGCCAGAAGTATGATGAAGGTGAAGAAGCTGTTGAGTTTCTTTTTTGGGGGGGGGGGAGGCGGTGACCACTGCAGTATACGCGCTAAACCACTCCTTCACTCGCACCATTGATGACAGGACCCATACGAGGCATGGTACGGGAAGAAGCCATCAGTCGAGCACCTTCGAGTCTTTGGTTGTGTTGCGCATGTCAAAAATATGCTCGCCCTTTCCTGTGCAAGTTCGACAACAGGAGTACATCGATGATCGTCATAGGGTATGAACCAAGCTCCAAGGCATACCATTTCTACGACCCGGCAATACGACGCGCGCACATCACATGTGACACCATCTTCAACGTGCTAGTTGGAACTGGGATGAAGTCGACGCGTCAAGAGCATGGGACAAGGAGTTCACCATGGAGTACACAACCTTAGCTGTTCCGTCGCCATGTGCGCCACGGTAGGGAGTTCACGGCAGAACTCTATCGCGGTAGAGGAATCGATGTAGAAGTTTGCCCCAGTAGGATTGGCTGCCACAGATCTGGATACTCCTTTCATGTCGCATGCACCCTCAGATGCAGGATAACCGAAACCAGTGGCCCAATTCTCCATGCCTCCTACTACACATGACCCCGATCTCTTCGACACTAATGATGACCCTGGCGAGCCGCATCACTACCACCGTGTCACTGACCTAATCGGGGTGGACGCAGCAGTGTCTAGCCTCGGAAAAGCGGTTGTTTCTCACATCAGCATAGGAACCTGGGAGCATGGAAGAAGCGCAGAGGGATCCAGCCTGGTGCAAGGCCATGGTCGAGGAGATGAGCTCGATCTAGGAGAATTCCACTTGGAACTCACCAATAATCTTCCGGGTGGCCACAAGGCTATCATATTGAAGTGGGTTTTCAAGGTAAAGTGCGACGAACAGGGCATCATCATCAAGCACAAGGCTAGGATAATTGCGAAGGGGTACGTGCAACGCGTAGAAATCAATTTCAAGGAGGTCTTCGTACTTGTCACTCACCTCGATTCGGTATGGCTGTTGCTCACTATTGCTGCATAGGATTAAGTGGGAGGTGCATCACCTTGATGTCAAATTTGCCATCATGAACGACGACCTCATGGAGGAGGCCTATGTCTAGCAGCCTCCTGACTTTATTGAGAACGACAAGGAGGGGAAGGTGCTACGGCTATGGAAGGTGCTCTATGGCCCGCGCCAGGCGCCGCGTCAACCTCACCACACTCAGTTTCGTCAAGTGCCCGTTAAAACATGTAGTCTACACACGGAGCAAGGATGGAGCGCGACTGCTGTTGGGCGTACATGTCAACGACTTGATCATCACAAGCACATCGACTTCAAAAATCGGTGAGTTCAAGCAAGAGACGATATCTCTTCCGCATGAGCGATCTGGGGCTATTGAGCTATTACCTTGGGATCGAGGTAATGCAGGCACACGTCCTCCTTGGGAAGGCAACATACACAGAGAAGTTGCCGGACAATATGGGGATGAGCACCTGCAATCCCGCACCCGTGCCCATGGAGCATCGCTTGAAGTTGAGAAAGAAGGGAGGAGGGGATGTCGTGGACGCCTCACTATATCGGAGCATCATCGGTGGTCTGCGCTACCTCGTACACTCTAGGCCTGACATATGCTATATCGTGGGATATCTCAGCAGGTTCATGGAGACACCCATGGGTGAGCACTACAACACGGCGAAGCACCATCTATGGTACATCGCTGGCAAACACACCCTTGGCTACTGCTAGACGCACCAAGACCCAAAGACCGAGCTCGTCGGCTACAACAACACAGACATGGCCAACAACATCGACGATCGCAAGAGCATGAGTTAGGTGTTGTTCTTCCTTGGGAAGAGCCCTATCACCTAGTAGTCGATGAAGCAGAAGATCGTTATACTCTCGTCTTGCGAGGTAGAGTACGTGGCCCATGGCATGTCAAGGAGTTTGGCTCAAGCGGCTGCACGGTGAGTTGCTTGGACTCGACGGTGGCACCACAGAGCATCGTGTGAACAACAAATCATCCATTGGGCTGATGACGAACCTGGCCTTCCATGATCGGAGAAAACACATTTAGACGTGCTACCATTTCATCCATCAGTGTGTGGACAACAACAATATCGGCGTCTAGTTCGTGCGCACTAAAGATCAACTATCTGACATCATGACCAAGATACTCGGACGTATTTAGTTCTAGGATATGCATGGCCCCATCAGCATCATCAAGGTGAAGGACACCTAGATTTGGGGGAGTTTGTCAGTTAATGTAGTTGTTTTCGTTCAGGTGTCGAACAAATTCAGCTAGTGTGTAAGGTTCAGTTATCGTCAGCTAGATTTCATGGTGTAGTTAGCTTAGGATTCCTTCTTTGTTACTGACATGACCATCGCGTTTGTAAACCCGATTGCCTGGACGTGGGATGGCATGTTCTCTTGTGGGAATTTTGTAGCCAGACACGACCGATTCACTGAGAATAAAAGGATAAGAATATCAGAAAAGGCTACAAATATTGTACGTAGTGCAAAACCATTGTCTCCCTTTGTTCATTGTTTTTACTGTGAATTTCGTGAGTGATTTCGGCAATGTTAGAGGCCACATACTATCTACAAGGTGAGATATGGTGTAGCATCCTTGAATCTAAAATTTTCCACTATATCACACTTGACCTTGTGATCAATATGTCTAGGGACTCTAGAACCAATGATGAGAACTATGAAGAATCCATGATGAGCCACACTGACATCGACTCTACAAGCATATATGACATGATGGAGCACAACACCGACAATGGATTCACATGCTTGAATGACATGGAGTACTACACCGACAATAACACCTCGAGGATGGAGGACATAGAGTACGACGACTATGGCTCCACAAGCTCTCGGACGATATCTCTAGTAAGCTCGTCCTAACAAAAGTGTGGGGGATATGATGCCTAAGAACATCACCCTCGCCCTTTTTATAGCTGTGGAGGGGGCTGGCGGCTCACCTCCCCGATGGCGCGGGGGAAGCCAGTGATGCCTCCCCTCCACAATTATGACTCTTGTTGCATGAATTGAAGAAACCGCAGTCAATGCGGCTAGACTACAGAAGTCAAGATGGGACTTGACGCGACACATCGTTTCCGCGGCTACTCAAGTGCAGGCACATGCGTGCGCCAGCACGAGGTAGCCCAGAACGTGCCAAGTGGTCACGTCGCACACGGGTGTCGACAGGTTGGGCCCACGTGTCATTGTAGGGCGTGTCCAAGCCATCACAAGCGACAGATAGGAAGGAGGCAGGGTAAGAGCGTTGTCGGGCCTCGCCTAGGGCTTCTGTTGGCGTAATAGGAAAGGGGGACCCTCGCATTGTGCCTTGGCGCGCGGCAAGGGACTAACCCCCGGCAAGGTCATCCCTGTGAAGGGGAATACAGGGGAGTCACCTTCTCTGAACTATATCATCGTGCCTAGAGCTTCTCCAGCCTTACGTGGTGAATAGGGAATGGGACGTTTCCTGTCATCGTTCCCTTCCTCTTTCACGTGTGGAGACCCTTTAGCGAGATCACAATGACTGGCTTGTGCATTTAACATGTAGGGAAGCAGGTCCGGGAGCTGTGTCGGGAGATAAGTGCCATTGACGGGTATGCTCACTCGCTTCTCCAAGGCATCATCATGGGAGAGACTCCTCCCGGGCCAGGCGCGGCCGGGAACGCGATTCAACAAGGACAATGTCGATGGAAGCACGCGAGACGACATGGGAGACAAGTGTCACTCCTATCCCTGTGCCTACGCAGGGCACTGAAGAGAGCGCGGGCGCTGCATTCCCAACGTGACAACATGCGCCCCCTACTGTCTCCTCGCCATCAATTAATGTGCATCACCTCCCATGGCCAGGGAGTGGCCAACGACACCGCCCACAACTAGGAGTTGCCAGCAGCACCACCCATCTGTCACCATGCCGCATGGCACAAAAATAGTGGATCCTGGGAATGATAGGAAGGCGCATGCGTGTTGGCCACTTTGGTACCCCCTTGCAATATATAAAAGGAGAGCCTTGGACACGATAGAGGGAGGCAGGTTCTGAGAGAGGTTTTGGGGGAAGGTTTAACTAGAGAAGGGAGAGTCCTTTAGGGTTTGGAGCAGAGGGTTTTGGGGGAGAAGGAAGAACAAGAGAAAGGTTGAGAGAGGCATAGGCAGTACATCCATCAATGTCAAGAGAGAGTTAGAGAATAGTTGTGAGAGATTTGGAGAAGAGTACTAGAGAGAGAGCTAGTGTTGAGAAGCTCTCATGGAGAGAAGGTGGGAGAGAAAGAAAGAGGAAGCCCGGGAAGTGTAGAAGCTAGATGAAAGCGGCTCCCTAGAACAAGATTGTTGATCTCGTTGAGAAACATCCACAAGATAATCCACCAAAGCAGAACGTAGGGTTGTTAGCCGAAGGGTGGCCTGGACCTGGGTAAAAAACATCGTGTGATGTGTGTGAGTTGTGTATGAGCTGAGGCCGTGTTACCTTAGTACCCACCGCCGAACCAAAAGGTTGTGTGCAACATCCTCGGTGTCTGCATTCTGACACGCGACACATAGCCTCGTGGTCTACTCCCATTGAGAGTGCTGGCTGCACCCGATAAAATAATTCTCCAACTAAGAGGATGATTATTACTTGCGATCAAGAACTAGAAGACCTAAGTTGAGTACCTCCTCAGATAAAGAAGATGCTCTGAGCCTATTCTCCGTTGCAAGCAACCGAACATAGCCTCGAGGGCTACTCCTATCGGGAGTGCTAGTCACGTACCCAATAGAAAATAATTTCCTCCTACAAAGTCAACAAAAACTTTGAATTCTCAGACCGCATCTGTTGTGATAACATGTCAGAATGCCGTGTCCACGACATGAAGATAAGAACAGGGATCCGTCCTGTGAGGCCTGGTAATCATGCACAAATGCGCTCTTCTAGAAAATATCTAAATCAACGATATGATGAAAAATCCCGACGGACGTGTTGGGTACCCAAAACATAAACTAGAATTCAGTACTCGATAATACCTCCGCGGCCCGAGCTGAATTACACCAGCATATACCAGGTTCGAGTCCGAGGACTTGAGCTTGAGAAGGTTCACGATCTTTTTGCCCAAGACCAATTAACTGGTTCTGATACGTCGAATGCACTAGACTCGTTATACCAATATCCCCATGAAAAAAATACTTGTTGAACTTATAGTTTTCCTACTCGATAGAAAATCCTCCAACGGAGTCGACATAAAAGAAAAGGTACAAGAAGAATGACTTCGAGCCTATGCTCGAATGCAAGAACACAAACATAGCCTCGGGGGCTACTCCCATCAGGAGCGCTGGCCGTACATCCAATAAAAACAATTCTCCAACGAAGAAAACGATTGATACTTACACTCAACACCACGACCTGAGTCGAGTACCTCATCGGATGAAGATGATCTCTGAGCCTATCCTCGGATGCTATGCATCTGAACATAGCCTCAGGGGCTACTCCCATTGGGAGCACTGACCGTGAACCCGATAGAAACAAGAAGTCCTCCAATAGAGCCGACAAGAAAATATCCTCATTCGCAAGAAAGAAGACCCGAGTAGAGTACCTCCTTGAATGAAGATGATTCTGAGCCTATGCTCGGATGTAAACACCCGAGCGCAGCCTCAGGGGATACTCCCATCGGGTGCGCTGGTCGCGCACCCAATAGAAAAATCCTCCTATGGAGTCAACATAAAAGCGAAAGTATACGAAGAACAAATCTGAGCCTACACTTGAATGCAAACATTCAAACGTAGCCTTGAGGGCTACTCCCACTGGGAGCGTTTGCCGTGCACCCGAAAGAAAAAGCAAAAATCCTCCAACAGAGTCGGCAGAAGAATAACTTTGAGTCTACCCAAGCGCAAACATCCAAACATAACCTCATGACTATTAACATGGGCAAGACCCTTCGGGTTCCCACTATTGGTATATGTGGTGCGGTCCAACGGAAGGCTCACTTGAAGATATACCAAGATCCATGAAGCCCATGATGGTTCAATAGATACGATGCCTACAAGGATATAGACTCCTGGCAGAAAAAGACAGGAAAGTACAAGATTAAACTACATAAAAACTCTAACTTGTAACCTACTCAGATTGGTACGTGAGACCTAGTCTCCCCATATATAAAGTCTAAGAGGGGCCAACAAGGAGGACACCTGATACACCACAATAGATCTAGGCAATAGACATCAGATATACACGCCTCCTCTCTCCCAGCGAGATCGCATCTAGTCGACTCAACGAGTTTGTACTGTCCATTGCTAATACGAGCAAACAAGAAGTAAGTAGGGTTTCCTCTATGAGGGCCTGAACCTGGGTAAATCACCTCCCTTGTTTGTTTGTTAAGCCAACAAAATCACTGGCACTCTCTCCTCACCGAAACACTAAGTCCACAACCATGGACACTGTCGAGATTACCCCCTGTCACTCACCCCCACTTTATCTGGTTGTCGGTGCCCTACGACGGTGAATCCGATGACGGCTAGGGTGCTGGTGGCGTGAATGAGGAACTGTGAGAAATCTTTGGTCTACTGTCCTGACCATAGAAGTGGCACGCCCCAGGAGCCGCACTCCCCCTCGAGGCGCTTTTGAGGTTCCTCTCTCCGCACTCTGGTCCTTGTTCCTAGGTTAAAACCTGAAATCCTTCGGATTGGCGGAGGTAGTTCCATAGGCATCGCTCCATCCTTAGAGATGCCACCTGGGGAACTTTTGGGTCTTGATTGAGTGTTGTCGACATTGGAGGGAGGCTAGTTGTGGTGTGGTCTAGGTGGTGTCATCGTCGACAAGGGTACGTGACCATTCCTTTTGGTGCGCTCTCTGCATTCATATGTTGTTGTTCGCCAGCGAGTCAGCACCCTTGGTCCTGGGAGGGAGGGGAAACCCAGGGAGGGGAAAGGGTTTCCCCTCCCCTATGACAGTCTTATGATGAAGTGGTGGAGTGCCTAGGATACTTTGTGTTGTAGGTGTTCCCTTGATGTTCCTCTTCGTACATATGTCGTGGTGGTCTGCTCCTTCTTCAAGGACCATGGCTGCAATTTGCACATTTCGTTTGGTCATTTCCGTCATTGGCATTTCAGTTGTTGTGTTCTATCGATTGCGGAGAGGCAGCCCTCGTTTCTGCCGATGTGGCTCAGTGTGAGCACATCCGGTGATCGACAATGCGGCGTCCTTCACAAAGCTGCTATAGCCCTACACCCCTAGGATGTAGATGTATGGTGGTGTTCCTCAAAGCAGTCCGTGGATCCTTCGAGTCTATATTGCCTTGGCAGCGCTGGCTTTGCGAGGAGGGCATCAACATCTTCAAGTGGTGCTTCATGCTTTTTGTGTGTGCTTGTAATGTCTGTTTTTGTAAGTTGTTCTTCAATATCCTTGTATCAAACTTGTCGTTGGGGCTTTATTAATTTAAAGCCAGGCCACATGAGGGTCTTTCATCTAAAAATTATGAGTTGTCCCATGTCTGATCTATAATATACGTCATCAGGTTTCAATCATCCTTGATAACACATTATACATGACAATCGACGAAGGAGGAGCGCCGGAGTCCGTGGCGGCCGTCGGTTTACATGTGTTGTGTCATCAACGACTAAAATAATAGTTCACCTCGATGAGATATGGTACATTACAATAAACATGGAGTTTAATTTTATGTCCTTGTCGTTGTCCTTTCCTAGTAGACTTGTCTCGCACCCGTAACTACCGCTTTCATAGTCGAGCTATTAGATAAAAAACATACAATAGGGGTAAAACCTCCTCTACTAACCATCTAAACTATAGCTGGTCTATGCACACATACATGTTGTGTGTGTTAGTTGCTCTGTGTGTTTTTCGCCAACTAGAGCTTACCTATGAAAATTTCAGTGTAAAGATAAAACATATTTATTAAAATAAAGTAAAATTTATTAATCATACTAAACTACATAAATAGAAATAAAATTAGTGGCAATATTGGAAACTTTGGGATGATGGCTAATATAAAAGATCAACGTCTTGTTTTTTCTCCTTTTGTGGTTGCATGCACACTTGTTTTTTTCTCCTTTTGTGGTTGCATGCACACCTGCAAGGCTGCAATAGGGGCGAAACCGTCTCTACTAACCATGTATGTTCTAAGTGCGTTGTTTGTTTGTGTGTTTACATAAGTTGGAACTTATCTATAGAAATTTCGGTGCAAAAATAAAACATCTTTATTAAAATAATATAAAAAAATTATAAATCATACTCCCTCCGATGAAGTAAAATAAACTTTGGGATCACGGCTAACGTATAGAATCAAGTTTTTTTTCTTTTTGTGGTTGCTTGCAAGTGGCCAGCTTTGTGTATCTTTTTTCTCTGTAACTGAGCCTCATACAGCTTGGGCAGAGACAAGGGAGAGATCGATCATGATTCATGAACGGTGCAAAGAGAGAAAGCACGAGCAATTTGCCCCATTCATGCTCAACAACACAGAAGCGGCTATCTCTCGGTATTCTCTATGCACAGAATCCTGGTTCTGTTTATGTTATTCTATTGTTTATTCATGATTAGTTAGCGGTAAAACTAAACGAAATCTCACGTTCGATAATCCATCACACGGGGTCGATCATCCACGACCACACACACCGAAGGCTGCTGGTTTACGCATACTATGCGCGTCGCCACTCGTTTCCTTTTGGTTTGGCCGTATGTACGTATGCATGATTAACTAGCAAACTAGTACGGAGTACTCGGTACTTGAGATAAAAAAGAGGGTAGTTAGCCAAACGAAATCCTCAATTAGCTCATGATTAATTAATTACGAGCTGTCCCATGTCAGAGATATAATACACGCCGTCAGGTTTCAATCATCCATGACCGACAAGTTACACATGACGATCGATGGTATAAGCGTACCATACGCTGTATTACCTTTCTGCTTTTCCGGTGGTTTTTGGTCGTGTACGTGTGCATGATTAGTAAAATAAGGGAGTCCATTAGCAGCCGGACCAAAGCATTAATTCACGATTTCACATGATTACGTCTGCACGGACGACTCAAAACGAGAAACAATTTTTCTTTTGGAGCTATCGATCATTTAACTATTGATTAGGACATCAGCTAGCTAATGCTGACCGTCGACGGACTATATTATTAACGGATACGTGATTAAAGACCACTATTACATGACACGACTATCCCATGTGTACAATTACAGGTTAGAATAGAAGACAAAAGAAGTAAATATATATATTACATTATACAAAGTACTCCCTCCATTCATGAAGTATCAGACATTTTAGCTTTGTGAAATAAATGTATCTAGACGCCTTTTAGTGTATAAGTTCACTCTAAACCTCTACGAATCTATACAGTAAAATACCTCTAGATACATTCGATTTACAGTGCTAAGATATCTTATATTTCTGAACGGAGGGAGTAGGAACCAATAAAACACCAAGGCGTTTTTTAAGACAAAGCGGCATTTATTGATTAAGCAACCTGGTTACAAATATGTCATCTGATTTCAACATATGTGAACCTAGCTTTCGTGGAAGTGAGACTGCGACCGTGACAGAAACGCACAAGCGAGCCCTGTGTCATCCCCTCCATGGCAAATCGCCGGGGGGGGGGGGGGGGGGGGGAGGGGAGAAACCCTAAAGCCGCCTGATCCTCCCCCAAGTCCCTCTCCCTCTGCTGCTGCCATCTGAAGGGTTCCGCAGCAGAAAACAAAAAAATTCCTACGTTGGAACCTCCTAACGCCCAAGATCTATCTATGTAGTAATGCAGTAACGGCCGGAGCGTATAGAATACATACCCTTGTAGACCGTACGCGGTTAACGTTCCGAGGGGAACGTGGTTGAAGTAGTCGAAGCCGTAGCCGACCTCAAGGTCGCGATGCTCCTCGCAGGTCACCCCTTGCTCCTTCTTCATCGTGTAGCAGCTCCAGCTAACGACATCCAAGGTGCCTCAAGTGAGGCCCCTCGTGGTTTCGTACACATATGGTGTACGATGACGACCTCCGACTCCTTGATCCCTGCCGGAAGTACGGAAGTAGATCTCCGGCTTGGAATCCCTGCAGCGCAACGGCGTGCTGCAGGTGCGGTGTCTCATGCTCGGACAGTCCTTACTTGGGACCGTACCAATGCATGGAGACGAGAGAGAGAGAGAGGAAAGGAGAAAGTCAACCAAAGGACTTCTCCAAATATTGGTGTGTCTATTCCCACCCATGGGAACCCCCTTATATAGGGGGAGAGGGTTGCCCTCCCCTTTGGGTTTCCCATGTGGGACTAAACAAGGGAGAGGGGGGGGGCATGGGCCTTCATGGGCCAGCCGGCCTGGGGTGGGCCCCACCCCGCGCACAACCCTAGGCTGGCCGGGTGGGCCCCCTTGAGGCGCCTGGGCCTTGGCCCTTCCCTCCTTCGGTTTTCCCTAATGGGCCCTTTTTCCCTAGGAAGTTTGGCCCATTAGTGGAATACCCCTTCAAATTAGATTTTAATATTATATTTAATATTAATTACATTAATTAATATGTAATACATATTACAAAATCTGATTTGACCCGAAACACCTTTCGGTTCCCTTTCGATTTCCTCCGAACGACTTTGGAACTTTCCCGGAACGATTCCGGTTCTCTCACGGAACTTTTCCGGTTTCCTTTTCTCTTTCATATGGTGATTCCAACTTACAGAGGATCTCTAGCTCATCGTACCCTTAAGTGTATTTCCCCATGGCTCGGAAATGGCACAGACATGATCTCCATCAATGATCAATAGCGGGACCAGGATGCCCATATTGACTCCTGTGCATTCCACGATGACAATGTCGTTTGAACCGTAAACAGTCGTTTCCCATTCCCTTTGCCTCTTGATACCTAGTTCATTCGAGATTTGATCTACGGTATCTCCATACCTTTGTTCGATCTCGTTACCGATAAACTTGTTTTCTCGTTTCCGTGTCGTTGCATTCTGTGACCCAGTCACATGTTTGCAAGCTTCGTTAATGCAATGTCACCGAGATGGCCACATATGTATCTATCCGTTACATGGATTGGCAAATCCTGGTCTTGATATGTACTCCTCTACGCGCTCCTTTGGGAAACCTGAGTAGCACATTTTCGATCACCTAGTCACAGAGTGATACTTGATAACCATCTAAGCTCCCTCCAGAACGGTGATTTGCATTATCTCATAGTCTAAGGATAGGTCGCGAGGTTTCCTTAGTTTTATCATTAATGGTGAACTTTGTAACTAGATCTCATTAAGATACAACTGGTTGGGTTGTTTTTCTAACATATCATTCAACTAATGATGTGACCTCATTGTCAATTGGCATAAATGCCCTTGATCTCGAAACCCTAGATCATCCTCATGACCAATGAACTAGTTCGCTAGAGGTAACTAGAGACATGGTTTTTTTACATACCACACGTGTATTAACGTTTCGTATTAATACAGTTATAGAACAATATGAAACTATTATGAACTTATTGAGATATGACAATAAAAACCTATTTATTATTTGCCTCTAGGGCATATCTCCTTCAGTCTCCCACTTGCACTAGAGTACAAATAATCTAGCTTGCATTTTACTCATCATAAACCATATCACATATGTGTTTATTGATCATGCATGCTTATGGAAAACGTCATGTCCATGTTCTGTTTTACCAGATCATTATGTCTTTGCAAATCGTTAATGTCTTTTTAACTCTGACATTCACACCATTATCTCACAATGGGTCGAAGTATTCGTTTGGCAACAAAGTGAGACTTTGTTTCTGCTATTTATAAGGACGTCGTTTTCACTATTGTCATCTAAACTTCGAAACACACTTTGCAATCCTTTGTGTATATACGGTAGTTATGGCAGCAGAACGAGGCCGGTTTCCAGGAGCCTACTGTGACTTTAGATCAACCTCGAGGGCTTTCTCATGGGCACTGTGCTCTGGGACACATCATTCTATGTTAAAAGCGAACTAGCCCCGCCATAACAATATACATCACATCAGATGGAGCCTTTATACTTCTATATCTATGTAGATCCCAGTGCATGAAATGCAACCATGCCACTTACTTTGCTTATTGCCATTTAAGTACAAACTTGATTCTGGTTCAGTGATTAACTCAAGAATCACTTCAAGACATGTTCTTACAGTTAAGAGTGTGTCCTTCCAACCAAAACTTCGGGTCACATTACGTCGAGTATACAATATGGTTGTGTGGAAGAACCTATGGCTGAGGCATAGGAGATGCAACCCATCTCTTTCTTCCTTTTTAACCATCATTGTAATACTAAGACAATGCTTCATATAGTAAGAACTTCTTTCTTACCTTGTTCCATTCTGAACTTCTTCAGAATCTTGCTTAGGACATTCTGAACATCTTCAGAATCAAGTCCAAGAAGCATTCGACATTCAATGTTTATTAAACTCACCAATCTATCTCGATAGATCTCATTGTTTAATAACTTCAACTTCATCCCAATTTATCTATTTAAATGTTATTAACACCAACCACATCATTCACATATGTTGTCCACATATCCTAGAATGATTTCACACTCCCACTCAAATATAGCATCCATATTTGAGATCTAAGGATTTCACTTAGCTCCCACTCAAAATATGTCTGATACATATTATGATTCAGCTAAGCTGCTTAGCTCCCACTCAAAATATGTCTCTTACATATTAAGATTTGGCGAAGCTAATTAGCTCCCACTCAAATGCAGGCCCTCTCGATAATCTTGGACATTCCAATTTTTTTTGATCATCATCAAATTGAGAATTCCAGCTACGAGACTTCAATATCCATATATTGCTAGTGTAAATCCAATAGACGCAAGCATCGCTACATTTATATTCAACTCCTTGAATTTGTCCATACTGTGTGACAAATCGAGCTTTACGTCTCCATTAAGTTTCATTTCCTTCTTATGACTTTGAAGTCATTCAGAAATATCAAGTAAACTACTTTACTTAATAAGATCAAGTAACATATTACTTTGCAATCTTAAATGTAACTTAATATAGGATTTTATGACTCCTAGTCATTTCTCGCACTTAGGTCCATCACGCTTCTTTGTAATTCATAGGTATGTCTTGTTCATAAACATGACAAGTGAATCAATAATATATTTCCACGAACTTGCAGAGCATATATTTTTGAATCCTACTTTCTTTAGTAAAAGTATTCGCTGAAACTTTTATGATCATTATCATTAGTTTCTCCTTTATTTGTAGAGTTTGGTTTCACGAAACAAATTCCGCTGCGCCACTCAACAATTCGGAGGCAAGGTAAAATACCTTGTTTTGATCTTTTACTTTCTTCCACCTTTATCTTCATCAAGACACGTCAACTTTGGACAACATCAGGTTTGTCCTTTGTGGAAGATGCATTCATAGCTTTCTAAGAATTCTCTACAAAGACTTGTTTATTCGCCACAATTTCAACTTATCGAAATCTCCAGAAACTCGAACATGCCATAACACTTATGGTGTTGTTTCCATGAATCTTTAGATGTTCCTTTGTATTTCAACCGAGTGTTCGCTCATTTCGATCTCTAACTCTAAACGATAACTACAACCCCGATAAGAGATAATATTATAACATATGTATCTAATACATAATGATTATGATATTTAGACATTTCAATACACTTTGAAATTGCCCTTATTATCATAATGTGTGAAACCTCTTTCACATGTCCTTTTATGCTAAAATTAACTTAAATACTTTAGTCATGTCGATCAAATCGAAGAGACTTTTGTATTCTTTTAATTCAATATCCTCCTTTACTTTGAAATCTTTTGAACAATTCAAAACAGTTTCAAACTTATGTTTCATTAAGTAAATATTCATATTCACTTAAATCCACAATGAAGTGTGAAATAATGATTTCCACTATTTGTTGAAAATACGATACATCACTATGTATAAATTTCAATATTTCTTCGCATATCACCGTTTTACCATAATGCGGAGTTTTAGTCATTCTGCCCAACAATGCATGGTTTTGCAAAGTCTCTAGATTAAGAATCTAGGACCCTGATCTTCATGAAGAACATGCAATAACCAAAATGACTTAAACTATAGTGTCATGTCATTACTAATCTTTGGATATCTTTTAGCATTCTAATACTTTATAAATGTTTAAACTATTATCATTAACATAGTGTTGAGAGTAACTCATTTATAATCGTAATGTGACCATAACGGTATTGTTCATAAGAATAGTACAACTGTCTTGTAACTCGTTCATATGAACAATCGTCTCGCCAAAAGCAAGACACACAAACCAGGATTACAAATTACATTCAAGTCCACTAATCCAAATGATAAACCTTTGAGGAAAGGGGTGATGTCGGCCATCAACTTATTTTGCTTGCCGTCATCTTGCCACATTGCCTCAATTCAAGCAATTCTCAAGCAGACCATCCTGTTTTCACAAAACGGGACAAGTATCCAATACTTATATAAACTGCAATGAGTTTTGCAAGAATTACATTTATAAATTTGTACATCTAACATATACCCTTTTTCATTCATGACCTCCATTGCAATCAAGCCCTTCTGAGAGTTCATAACTCTAATGCAAGATTGCTAAGTGCTTCTCCAAATATTCCCTTTTTCATCCATCATGGAAGAAAACTCATCCAACGGCTCATACTTTATGTGCCTGATCTTGTAGAATACAAGATTGTAATCCAACTCTCCATTGAATGGAGAATGGCTTATTGGATGATTACGGAGAACACACAAACATTGCAGAGTCATCGGATTATATCCTAATGGTCATTGTATCAAGAAGAGAAGATCACCTTTTACGAGGATATCCCTCAGGCGTGGGTATTAATCTATGAAGTTGGACCCTTTTGCTAAGTTCCATAGCAAGCAAGAAATTTCCCATGGTCTGAAAGGACCTCAATGGGATAGGCCAAGATCTACTAAGATATTTGCAAACAGACATCTAGACTAAGTTCATAATATAAGTTCAATCCTAATTGAGCTCCCACTAAAATTGTCATCACCGGGACGATTTTAGTGATCACATGATCCCAATCCTCTACACCTCCCATGATCGTCACGCCCATCAGTGCAGCATCAAAGGTAGACATTCCCCCAATGTCAATCACATCAACCATGTGACTCATGCTCGACCTTTCGGTCTCTTGTGTTCCGAGGCCATGTCTACACATGCTAGGCTCGCCAAATCTAACTTGTGTGTATTTGCTGTGCAACATGGCTTACACCCACTGTATGCGAATGTAGATATGTCTGACACCTAGGCCTGTAACCCTGGATCGCCTCATAACAACAAACTTTCTTGGTGGTGCACACACAAGGGGAACACTATCATTGGAATTATATAGGGATTATCTTATTTGCTACCGTTGAGTATCTAATACTAGCATATAATAAGATATAAAATAGGTATCAACATCACATGTAAATTTGTGATATGATATGGTCCTTCTTGCGCCTTGATCTCCATCGAGCGCTCCGACATGATCTCCATCTTGCCCATGGTTTGACGCCAAGTCCACGACGCCACCACCCGGTCATCCATCGGAATGATGGCTATTACTACTTAACTTAGTAACATAAAAGTAAACTACTTTACCTTCATAACGACCTATACCATATCATAACACAAGCCCTCCTGCAAAATAAAGTTAGACGCCTCTACTTTATCTTCTGCAAGTTTTACGTGGTTGTTAGGGCTTTCGCAATAGAACCGTTTCTAATCTACGAACTTTCCAACCACAACATGGATCCAACAATTGTCTCTACTACACCCCTTTCGGGGCCCTCCATTGTAAATGTAATATCAACTATTGAATGAGAGACAGACACCCGCTAGCCACTTATACGGTACAAGCCGTATGTTGAGCGCGGAACCAGTCTCGCGTACGAATACGCGTAAGGTTGGTCCGAGCCGCTTCATCAAACAATACCGCGATATAAACAAGTACACGTTAGAGGGTAACAACTAAGGGATCAATGCCCGCACAATACATGTGCGTACTGGCCATACATCACTCCTATGCATAGATCGGCTCTGATACCACTGAAGGGTTCCGCAGCAGAAAACAAAAAATTTCCTACATTGGAACCTCCTAACGCCCAAGATCTATCTATGTAGTAATGCAGTAACGACCGGAGCGTATAGAATACATACCCTTGTAGACCGTACGCGGTTAACGTTCCGAGGGGAACGTGGTTGAAGTAGTCGAAGCCGTAGCCGACCTCAAGGTCGCGATGCTCCTCGCAGGTCACCCCTTGCTCCTTCTTCATCGTGTAGCAGCTCCAGCTAACGACATCCAAGGTGCCTCAAGTGAGGCCCCTCGTGGTTTCGTACACATATGGTGTACGATGACGACCTCCGACTCCTTGATCCCTGCCGGAAGTGCGGAAGTAGATCTCCGGCTTGGAATCCCTGCAGCGCAACGGCGTGCTGTAGGTGCGGTGTCTCATGCTCGGACAGTCCTTACTTGGGACCGTACCAATGCATGGAGACGAGAGAGAGAGGGAAGGAGAAAGTCAACCAAAGGACTTCTCCAAATATTGGTGTGTCTATTCCCACCCATGGGCACCCCTTTATATAGGGGGAGGGGGTGTGCCCTCCCCTTTGGGTTTCCCATGTGGGACTAAACAAGGGAGAGGGAGGGGGGCGCATGGGCCTTCATGGGCCAGCCGGCCTGGGGTGGGCCCCACCCCGCGCACAGCCCTAGGCTGGCCGGGTGGGCCCCCTTGAGGCGCATGGGCCTTGGCCCTTTGGCCCTTCGCCCTTCCCTCCTTCGGCTTTCCCTAATGGGCCCTTTTCCCTAGGAAGTTTGGCCCATTAGTGGAATACCCCTTCAAATTAGATTTTAATATTATATTTAATATTAATTACATTAATTAATATGTAATACATATTACAAAATCTGATTTGACCCGAAACACCTTTCGGTTCCCTTTCGATTTCCTCCGAACGACTTCGGAACTTTCCCGGAACGATTCCGGTTCTCTCATGGAACTTTTTCGGTTTCCTTTTCTCTTTCATATGGTGATTCCAACTTACAGAGGATCTTTAGCTCATCGTACCCTTAAGTGTATTTCCCCACGGCTCGGGAATGGCACAGACATGATCTCTATCAATGATCAATAGCGGGACCAGGATGCCCATATTGACTCCTGTGCATTCCACGATGACAATGTCGTTCAGTGCTGCCTTCCAAGGACTCCTGCTGGGTTTTAACTACAGTCTGCTAAAATATGGTGAAATTGGTTAAAACAAACAACAAGGGAAACAAGTAGTATTATATAAAATAGAGATCATTTAAAGTAAGTATGAACTTACACTAGCACGTTCAGGCTGATAGTAGCTCCTTCTCGAGCGGGTGCGACTCCTGGTCAATTTGCCAGAAGAATCTGAGCAGAGCAGTTAGACTATGGTCCTTGTACTCCATTGTCATTTCTCTGCATGACATTTGAAACCAAGTTGGTTGGTTTGGAAAGATGAAAACTCTTGAAAAACACCAAAAAATAGCATTAAAAATTACCAGATGTATGTTTCAAACTAGATAGCTGGTTTGGAAGGATGAAAGCAGGTGAAAACACCAACATATAACATTAAAAATGACCAGATATATCATCCAAACTAGATGGACATTTTACGAATTAAGCATTTGCACATATATTCACAATTGAACATAAATGCAAATTTTATGGCAAGTTCTTAGGTAGAATGACTTATTTAACTTATTAGGCATGTAGGTTATACAACTAATTAATATGACAAGAAACTAGCCTAAGTAACACAAGGAAACCTCACCATTCAGCCTTGTTGGGTGTCAGATTTTTAGTGTTGGATCCTCTATGAGCTGTTTGCATGACCCGTGCGTGTTGGGGGGATACCCCCGGGTAGGGTCACACCGGGGTATAAAGGCCGAGTTAGCCGAGGTTCGGCAAGGCCAAAGCAGATGCTGGCCGGGTCACCTCAAGGCAGGCCGAGTCACGGGGTAATCCGGACCTGGGGGCGTTCTCCAAACTAGGTCTCATCCGACTTAAGTAGTAAGTCGGAAGTGTATGTCTAACCTGTATGCAGGAAAAGGGTGTGGCCGGATGAACCATCGTCCGGGTCGCAGTAACCTTCTAGGAGAAGGAAGGAATCTCGCTGGTCAAAAGGAGCCCCGGTACGCACTGCCTGAGCGAAGCGAGCAAGGACTGGATCACCGGGGCGTGGCCGACAAGCGTGACGACGCCCGTGTCAGCTGACGAGCTAAAGCGTAGCTGACGAGGGGCGGGGCGTGGCTCACGTAGCTAAAGCATAGCTGATGAGGGGGAAAAAGCACCCCAGTCGGTTTGCCACTTTGGGAGGAGGCATATTCTTAGGAATATGCCTCCACATATGCCCTAGGCAGGAACCGAGCCTCCTCTATAAAAGGGGGGCTAGGGCTTCTGTAGGGGGGGTTGATTTCTCTACGATTCAGTTTTGGGCTAGGGTTTCAGGTGTGATCTGTGGGTGAGAGTAAGAGAGCTCTTTCTTCCTCCTCTCACCAATACAGCTCTAGGAGCACTTGTAACCTTGGAAGCAAATCAATACAAGCTCTTGTGTGGAGAATCACTTCACTATCCCTCCCTGGATTCCCCTAGCGAGTATTAGTCCCCAAATTTAGCCTATACATGGCATCTGCCGTGACACCACCACGACAGTGCGAGTGCTCGGAAAGAACAGAATCGAAGAGTTCGTGTTGGAGGATTAAACTGATAGCGTGAGAATAAAGAAAGGGAATAATAGCGAGAAGCTAATGATGTGGATAGGATCTATAAGATGAAGGGTGCAAACGAAATGGCAATAGCATCCAGGATATTGAGCAACATCCTTACGATTTTGTAGCTTACGAGTACCAAAAATATAGCAAACATGCAAGAGAAATTACCGCTGCGCGGCGAGGATAGGTGGGACGGGCAAGTGGGTAGCAGCGGCGACTCAGCTTTTCAGGGTCAGCAACGAATGATTCAGTGAAGCGGCCCTGGTAGGGTAGACGACGGTGTTGACAAAGCAGATCCAGTGCTACGAGGGAGTCGGTGAAATAGTTCCGGTGAGGAGCGCCTGAAGTGGAAGAGCTTCGGTGTGGAAGAGAGGGCTGGCTGTGAAGCAGCTAGAGGAAGGTCGAGGTTGGAGGGGTGTGGGTAGGGAAGAGACGATGGGGGGATATAGGTGGGATGATGCACATTTACGACCTATACCCCTCTATTATTGCAGTACTCCCATGGTTCTTGTTTCCAGAGCAGGGATAGAAGAGGAATTTTGCATTTGCAAAAGGCGGGGCAGGATATTTGAATATATGCACAGGATATTTGAATAGATGTGCGCGAGATGTTTTGGCGCCATGCGGAAATTTTGAGGTTGAAGCTTCCGACGTACGCTACTCCGACGCGGCCGCTCTCACGTGTTGGCCCCGTCTAGACCCACAGGCCAGTGACAGTATGCTTACCAACATATAAATGAGTTTCCACACATTTTCTGAAATTGATAAACAATATATTTTGAAGTCTTTCATACAAGATGACCAAGGTCACGACCATATCTCTGTTATTGTTTATAATAGCGTGTCTATATCTGGTAGATAGTTGCATCTTGGCATTTCAAAAGAAGATTCTAGATTTGATTGAGAATGCCCAACTTTCATGAATTTCCAAATTTTCTAGCTAAATTTATGCAATAATATGACTTTTTGACAATCTGAAGAAATATGTCTAATTTCGAACTAGAAAGTATGTGATATACCTTGCTCTTGACTTTTTAAAATAATTCAAAGATATCAAGTAGTCAAATATTGGAGAACCACCGAGAGTTTCGCAAAATTCAACTTTTTGATATGAATGGTAATGACACCAAATTTCAGCCATTTTAAAAAAATACAAAGAATCAAAATATAAAAAGAAATGCATCCATTATTTACGCACTTCGTGTCTCACTATGTTCACTAGCTAGTTTCCATGAAAAAATATAATCTTGAAATATGATAACTTGTGAGAAAAAATTGTATCACAATATATGGAGTACCATGTAAGAATATGCATGGCTTTCAAACCAGAAGACCAAGGTCATGGCCATATCTTTTTTATAGTTTATAATAACCTATCCATATTTGTTATGGTGTGTATTGGCATTTAAAATATTATTTACAAAGGAAGCTTCCAAATTGGAAGTTATTTCAATTTTCTAAGGCACAACAATGGCTTTAGTCATGAAGCTACTACAAAACATGGCTTAAAATCCCACTGCCCCGGTTTTCACTCAAAGTATATATAGCCTAGGGTTAAGTTTAGGGTTCAGGGTTTTATTTTGGGTTTGAGGGTTTAAGGGTTCATGGTTTATGGTTTAGGATTTTAGGGTTTAGGCTTTTAGGGATTAGTGGTTTAGGGTTATTCAGGGTTTTAGGGTTTATGATTTTTTAGGTTTTAGGGTTTAGGGAATTTTCAATAATAATGTTCAAGCTTTATATATATGGTTATATTCATGGAATAGAATGGCGTTATCACAATTTAATAAAAGTATTTCAAAATTTGATCTATAAGTGCATTATACCTCCTTGGTAAGGGTTTAGGGTTCTAAGGTTAGGAAGTTAGGGTTCTAGGGTTAGGAGGTTATTAGGGTTTATGGTAAGGGTTTTTGATTTTCAATAATGTTCAAGCTTTATCAAAATGTGATTTTCAATAATGTTCAAGCTTTATATTCATGTAATAGAATGGCGTTACCTCAATTTAACAAAAGTATCTCAAATTTTGATCTATAAGTGCTCGGTACCTGCTGGTTTAGGGTTTATGGGTCGATGATTTAGGGTTTTACGGTTTAGGTTTTATGGGCTGTCTAGGGTTTAGGGATTAGCAATTTTTCAATAATGCTCAAATATTTATCCTTATATTCGTCGAATAGATTGCGTTACCTGCTTTAATGAAAGTATCATAAATGTTGATCTATAAGTGCATGATACCTGCTTGGTTAGGTTTTTACAGTTTAGGTTTTATGGTTGTATAGGGTTTAGAGTTTAGCGAATTTATAATAATGCTCAAGCTTTATTGTTATATTCGTCGAATAGAATGACATTACCTAATTTATTGAAAGTATCTCAAATATTGATCTATAAAGTGCATGATACCTGCTTGGTTAGTGTTTATGGGTTGAGGGTTTGGGATTTTAGGGTTGAGGTTTTAGGGGTTGTTTAGAGTTTAGGGTTTAGTTAATTTTCGATAATGCTCAAGATTTATTCTTATATTTGTCGAATAAAATGGCATTACCAAATTAAACAAAAGTAGATCAAATTTTGATATATAAGTGCATGCTACGTTCTTGCTAAGGTTTTAGGGTTTCGGGTTTTAGGGTTTTGGGTTTTAGGAATTTTCAATAATGTTCAAGTTACTTTATGCTTATATTCATGGAATAGAATGACATTTCATCAATTTATTGAAAGTATCTCAAATTTTGATGTATAAGTGCACGATAGCTGCTCTGGTTAGGGTTTATGGGTCGAGGGTTTAGGGTTATAGGTTTTTACGGTTTAGTTTTATGGGTTGTTTAGGGTTTAGGGTTTAGCGAATTTTCAATAATTCTCAAAATTTATGCTTATACTCATAGAACAGAATGTGTGTTAGCTGATTTAATGAAAGTATCTCAAATTTTAATCAATGTGTGCATGACACCTGCTTGGTTAGGGTTTATGGCTTTAGGGTTTAGGCTTTAAGTTTTAGGGGTTCTTCAGGATTTAGGGAATTTTTGATATTATTCAGGATTTATACTTATATTCGTCAAATAGAATGGCGTTACCCAATTTAACGAAACTATCTTAATTTTTGATCTATAAGTGCATGCTACGTGCTTGATGAGGGTTTAGGGTTTAGGGGTTTAGGGTTTGGGTTTTAGGGGTTTCAGTTTTCGGGAATTTTCAATAATGTTCAAGCTTTATGCTTATATTCATGGAATAGAATGGTGTCACCCAATTTAACGAAAGTATCTCAATTTTTGATCTATAGTTGCATGATACCTGCTTGGTCAGGGTTTAGGGGTTTAGATTTTATGGTTTAGGATTTCGTGAATTCTCAATAATATTTTGAAACTTTATGGTTATTTATATTCGTGGAACAGAATGGTGTTACCACAATTTAATGAAAGTATCTCAAAAATGGATCTACAAGTTGATGATACCCTGCTTGGTCATATTTTTGTTAAGTAAATTGAAGGTACCCAAGTACTAAAATAAGGGAGAAATACGAAGAGTTCCTTGAGATTTAGGCGCTATTTGGTTGGGATCTAATTCTGGCTTTTGATTTTTGGCTTATAAAGCTACGAACGTGTTTTTGGATTTGTTTTCTTTAGCTTTTACTCTGACATAGTGGAATGATAGTATAAGACATGTTGGATGATTTTAACGATTTTATCTCGGTTTAGCAAAAAATGTTCAAATTTTGAACAACAAGCGATGGAAATCTCTACTTCCCGTATTTCTGGCTCACTGACATGTGGGTCACTTGCATAGTGGGTCCAAAAAGTTAGTGTAGGTCAGAGTGGGCGGGCAGGTAAATATTGAAGAAGGGCTGGGTAACGTGGATGGGTTGATGCACTTGGGAGAACGCAAATTTACCACCTATATCCCTCTGTTATTGCAGTGCTCCCTCGAATTCTTGTTTCCAGAGCACGGATAGAATAGGAATTTTGCATTCTAGAAAGAGGTGAAGCATGTTTGAATGGATGCATGGGATATTTTAATGGATGGGTGCGATGTTTGGGTGTGATACATTGCAAATGTATCTATAATTTTTGATGTTCCATGCTTGGTTTTATCCACTTTCATGTGTTTTGTTCCAACTTTGGAGTACTTTTCATATGATTTCTTGGACTAACCTATTTACAAGAACCACAGTGCCAGCTGCCTGTTTTCTGCTGTTTTAGGTTCCAGGAAAGTCAGAAAATGAATATTCTCAGAATTGGACGGGACAAAAGCCAAAGTGCCTATTTTTTCGAAAGTGATCAAGTGCCAGAATACGAGACGGAGAGGGGCCAGAGGGGGGCCACACCACCTGGCCGCGCGGCCAGGCCTGGCCCGCGCCAGGGGGTGGTGTGGCCAGCCCAGGCACCCCCTCCGCCTCTCTTTCCGCCTATAAGATGCCCTCGGGATGAAAACCCTAAGTACCCGATCAAAAATCCACGAAAGAGTCTGTAGCCGCCGTCATATCCATCCCTAAATCAGGAGGGATCTAAAGCTCTTCCCGGCACCCTGCCGGAGAGGGGAATTCACCCTGGAGTCCTTCTTCATCACCATGCAAGCCTCCGGTGTGATGCGTGAGTAGTTCATCCTTGGACTACGGATCCATGTAGTAGCTAGATGGCTAGTTTCTCCTCCTTTGTGCTTTCATGTTTCGATCTTGTGAGCTCCATTCATGATCAAGATCATCTATTTGTAATTCATACATGTTGTGTTTGCGGGGATCCGATGGATATTGAGATGCTATTTTAGATTGATTATTGATTCTATCATGTCTTTGTTATTTGAGATCTTGCATGCTTTCCATTGTTAGTAGCTATCTTGGCCAAGTAGATGCTAGCAACTCCAAGAGTTAGTATTGATGCTCGATAGTGGGTTCATGCCTCTGGTAATCTAGGGAAGTGACAGAAATCTCTAAGGTACTAGATGTGCTATTGCTACTAGGGAGAAAACAACAATCCTTTGTTCATAGAACAATCGTATTGTTTACTTTACACGCAGTTCGTAAAGCAATAATCTGTTGCTTGCAACTTAATACTAGAGGGGGTTCGGATGATAACCTGAAGGTGGATTATTAGTCATAGATGCAGTTGGATGGCGGTCTATGTATTATGTTGTAATGCCCAATCAAGTCTCAGAGGAGTCAAGATGATTAGTATATGCATGTATTGCTTTCTCGGTGTTTGTCAATTGCCCCGCTATAATTTGTTCACCCAGCATGTTATCTATCTAAGGAGAGCCACCTCTAGTGAACTATGGATCCCGGTCCTTTTTCTTTACATACAATCTACAATCTTTTACTGCTTTGTGTTTACTTTCTGCAAACTTTTACTTCTTTCCATTCGATACGTTTAATCCTTTGTTTTCCGCAAAACACTGTGAGATTGACAACCTCATCGCAAGTTGGGGACAAAGTTCTGTGGTTGTGTTGTGCAGGTCTCCACGTTGCTACTAGCACCGGTAGTGCGCCCTGCCAAAGCTTAGCTAGTAACACCTTTGGTGTGTTTCCTTGCTCCTACTGGTTCGATTAAACCTTGGTTTCATAACTGAAGGAAACTTGCTACTGTGCTCATCATACCGTCCTCTTGGGGTTCCCAACGAGCTCTACATCAACACCACCATCAAGCATTTTTCTGGGCGCTGTCCATCGAGCCATCAGGGAAGCATCTAGCATACGCTACTCCGGCGTGGGGCCTCTCAAATGCGCTGTCGCCGTCTAGGCCCACACGCCAGCGAGAGTTGTTTCCCAGCATTTAAACGAGTTTCTAGGCATTTGTTGAAATTTTCGAACAATTTAAGGCTTTCAAGAAGATGACCATCATCCAAAAAAAAGGTGACCAAGGTCATGGAAATAGTTTATGATGACGTGTCCGTATTTGGTAGATCGGTGCATCTTTGCAAATCAACCAATATGTCTGCTTCCAAATTTGAAGTTTGTTTTCGAATTTCCAAGTAACAACAATGTGTTTTGTTGTGAAGCAAGCAACTACAAAGATGATGGCTCAAAATGCCACCACCCCCTTTTTTCACACAATGTATAACACCCTTTCAAGCTTCTAGGCTAAATTTGTGCAATAAAATAAATTTTTAGGCTAGATGTTTGAATGGATGGGATGCATGTTTGAATGGGTGGGCGGAATATTTCGGCGCTCTACCGAAATTTTGAAGTTGAAGCTTCTAAGGTATGCTACTCCCACTTGGGATGCTGTCCCCGTCAGATAGACCCACATGCATGTATGCTTTCCAGCATTTAATGAGTTTATAGACATCTGCCGAAATTAATGAATATTAATTCAAGGCTTTCAAACAAGAGGAGCAAGGTCACAGCCGTAGTTTCTGTACCTTTTTCATGTTTTGTACTACTCCGTACATTGAAGCATCTTCGCCAACCAAGCTTACAAACCTGCCCATATTTGGTAGATCGGTGCATCTTGGCATTTCAAGCAATTGCTTACAAAGGAGATTCCAGATTTGATTGATAATGCCCTACTTTCATGAGTTTTTGCAAGCTTCCTAGCTAAAGATGCTGAAATTAAATAAGTTTTTGATGACTGAAAGTAAGTATATCTATTTACTAACTACAAGGTGTGTGATATAACTTGCTCTTGACTTTTTAAAAATAGCTTAAAGGTACCGAACTAGTCAAATATTGGATAACCACCGAGAGTTTTGCAAGATTTCAATTTTTTGATATGAATAGTAACGACACCAAATTTGGGCCAGTTTTTAAAAAATAAAGAAACAAAATATAAAACAATACAACCATTCGTTTCTCCGTTGGTGTCTCACTATGTGCATTGGCTAGTTTCCATGAAAATATATAAAGTTTGATAACTCTTGAAAAACTCGTTTCACAATATGGCATACCATGTTTGAACATTCATGGCTTTCAAAAACTAGATGACCAATGTCAAGTCCATATGTGTTACCATACTTTATGATAATGTAACCATGTTTGGTAGATTGGTGCATATTGGTATTTCAACATTGTTTAGAAAAAGATCTTACTTATTTGGAGTTATTTTAAAAGATCCAATCGATAATAATGGATTTAATTTTGTCATACGATATATGGCGTACCATGTATGAATTTGCATGGCTTTCAAACCAGGTGACCAAGGTCATGGCCATACATTTTACTTAGTTTATAACAACTTGTTTGTATTTGGTAGATTGGTCCATATTATTGGCATTTAAAATATTATTTACAAAGGAAGCTTCTGAATTTGAAGTTATTTTCAATTTTTCAAGCGACAACAATGGCTTTTGTCATGAAGAAACTACAAATAAGTATGGCTCAAATTCCCATTTCCCTAGTTTCCACACAAGATATATATATCCTGGAGTTTATGGTTCGTGTTTTTTGGGTTGAGGGTTTAGGGATTTAGGGTTTATGGTATGTGATTTAGGATTTTAGGGTTTAGGGCTTAGGAGTTTAAGGTTGGAATTTAGGGTTTAGGGTTTTAGGGTTTAGGGTTTTCTAGGTTTTAGGGTTTATGAATTTTTAATAATAATGTTCAAGCTTTTATATATATGCTTATATATATTCGTGGAATAGACTGGTGTTATCACAATTTAATTAAAGTATCTCGGATTTTTATCTATAAGTGCATCATACCTGCTTGGTAAGGGGTTGAGGGGATGAGGGTTTAGGGTTTATGGTTTTTGGGGTTTAGGTGTTTAGGGTTTAGGTTTTTTGGGAATTTTCGATAATGTTCAAGCTGCTTTATATATGCTTATATTCAAGGAATTGAATGGCGTTAGCACAATTTGAGGAAAGTTTATATGGAATTTTGATCTACAAGTGCATGTGTGATACCTCATTTCCCCATGTCGTTTAGGAGGGGGGTGAGGGTTTAGGGTTTTAGGGTTTTAGGGTTTAGGGCATTTTCAATAATGTTCAAACTTTATTACTATATTGGTGGAATAGAATGGCATTACCGCAATTTAATGAAAGATCGAATGTCAGATTTTGATCTATAAGTCCATGGTACCTGCTTGGTTAGGGTTTATATGGGTCGAGGGTTTAGGGTTTTAGGGTTTTACGGTTTAGGTTTTATGGACTAAATAGGGTTTAGGGGGTTTATCGAATTTTCAATAATACTCAAGCTTTATTCTTATATTTGTCGAATAGAATATGGCGTTACCTAACTCATTGAAAGTATCTCAAAATTTGATATATAAGTGCATGATACCTGATTGGTTAGGGTTTATGGGCTGAGGGTTTGGGGTTTTAGGTTTAGGTTTTATTAGGGGTTGTTTAGGGTGTTTTTGATAATGCTCAAGATTTATGCCTATATTCATCGAATAGAATGGAGTTACTAGTTTAATGAAAATATATCAATTTTTGATTGATAAGTGCATGCTACGTGCGGGGTTGAGGGTTTAGGGTTTAGGGTTTAGGGCATTTCCAATAATGTTCAAACTTTATTGTTATATTTGTGGAATAAAATGACGTTACCGCAATTTAATGAAAGACCGAATCTCAGATTTTGATCTATAAGTCCATGGTACCTGCTTGGTTAGGGTTTATATGGGCCAAGGGTTTAGGGTTTTATAGTTTTACGGTTTGGATTTTATGGACTGAATAGGGTTTAGGGGGTTTATCGAATTTTCAATAATACTCAAGGTTTATGCTTACATTCGTCGAATAGAATATGGCATTACCTAACTCATTGAAAGTACCTCCAAATTTGATCTATAAGTGCATGTTACCTGATTGGTTAGGGTTTATGGGTTGAGGGTTTGGGGTTTTATGTTTAGGTTTTATTAGGGGTTGTTTAGGGTTTATGGTATTTTTGATAATGCTCAAGATTTATGCTTATATTCATCGAATAGAATGGAGTAACCAGTTTAATGGAAATATATTAATTTTTGATCGATAAGTGCATGCTATGTGTTTGGTAAGGATTTAGGATTTAGTGTTTAGATTTTAGGGTTTTGAGAATTTTAAATAATGTTCAAGATTTATGCTTATATTTATGGAATGGAATGGCGTTACTCAATTTAATGAAAATATCTCAATTTTTGATATATAAGTGCATGATACCTGCTTGGTTAGGGTTTATGGGTCGAGGGTTTAGGGTTTTACAATTTAGTTTTATGGGTTGTTTCCGGTGTAGGGTTCAGAATTTTTTTGGTAATGCTCGGGATGTATGGTTATATTCGTCTAATAGAATGCGTTATCTGATTTAATAAAAGTATCTCGAATTTTGATCTGTTAGTGCATGACACACCTTCTTGGTTAGGGCTTTTGGGCTGAGCGTTTTAGGGTTTAGGGTTTAGGGAATTTTCTATAATGCTCAGGATTTATGCTTATATATATTCGTCAAATAGAATAGCGTTACCCAATTTAACGAAAGTATCTCAAATTTTGATCTATAAGTCCATGCTACGTGCTTTGTCAGGTTTTGGGGTATAGGGGTTTAGGGTTTATTTGGGTTTTAGGGGTTTAGCTAGGGATTAGGTTTTCGGGGATTTTCTATAATGTTCAAGCTTTATGCTTATATTCGTGGAATAGAATGGTGTTACCCAATTTAATGAAAGTATCTCAATTTTTGATCTATAGTTGCACGATACCTGCTTGGTTAGGGTTTAGGGGTTTAGATTTTATGGTTTAGAATTCCATGAATTCTCAATAATATTTTCAAACTTTATGGTTATATATATTCATGGAACAGAATGGTGTTACCGCAATTTAATGAAAGTATCTCAAACTTGATCTACAAGTCGATGATATCCTTCTTGGTCATATTTTTTGCTAAATAAAATTGAAGGTATCCAAGTACTAAAACAAGGGATAAACATGAAGTGTTCCGTGAGATTTAGGTGCTGTTTGGTTGGGCTCTAATTCTTGTTTTTGATTTTTGGCTTATAAAGCTACGAACGTGTTTTGGCTTTGTTTTTTTAGCTTTTACTCTGACATAGTGGAATGATAATATAAGCTAGGTTGGATGATTTTAACGATTTTATCTCGGTTTAGCGAAAAATGTTCAAATTTTGAACAACAAGCGATGGGAATCTCTACTTCCCGTAATTCTGGCTCACTGAGATGTGGGTCACTTGCATAGTGGGTCCAAAAAGTTAGTGTAGGTCAGAGTGGGCGGGCAGGTAAATATTGAAGAAGGGCTGGGTAACGTGGATGGGGTGATGCACTTGGGAGAACACAAATTTACCACCTATATCCCTATGTTATTGAAGTGCTCCCTCGGATTCTTGTTTGCAGAGCAGAGATAGAAGAGGAATTTTGCATTCTAGAAAGAGGTGAAGCATGTTTGAATGGATGCGCGGGATATTTTAATGGATGGGTGCGATGTTTGGGTGCCGTACCAAATTTTGAGGTCAAAGCTTCTAGTATACGCTACTCCGCCGTGGGGCCTCTTAGACACGCTATCACCGTCTAGGCGCACACACCAGTGAAAGTTGCTCCTTGGCATTTAAACGAGTTTCTAGGCATTTGCTGAAATTTTCGAACAATTTAAGGCTTTCAAGAAGATGACCATCGTCCAAAAGAAGGTGACCAAGGTCATGGAAATAGTTTATGATGACGTGTCCGTATTTGGTAGATCGGTGCATCTTTGCAAATCAACCAATATGTTTGCTTCCAAATTTGAAGTTTATTTTCGAATTTCCAAGTAACAATAATGTGTTTTGTTGTGAAGCAAGCAACTACAAAGATGATGGCTCAAAATGCCACCGCCCCCTTTTTTCACACAATGTATAACGCCCTTTCAAGCTTCCAGGCTAAATTTGTGCAATAAAATAATTTTTGGGGATGGATGTTTGAATGGATGGGCGGGATGTTTGAATGGGTGGGCGGGATATTTCGGCGCTCTGCCAAAATTTTGAAGTTGAAGCTTCTAAGGTACACTACTCCCACTTGGGATGCTGTTCCCGTCAGATAGACCCACATGCCTGTATGCTTTCAAGCATTTAATGAGTTTATAGACATCTACCGAAATTAATGAGCATTAATTCAAGGATTTCAAACAAGAGGAGGAAGGTCACAGCCATAGTTTCTGTACCTTTTTCATGTTTTGTACTACTCCGTACATTGAAGCATCTTCGCCAACCAAGCTTACAAACCTGTCCATATTTGGTAGATCTGTGCATCTTGGCATTTCAAGCAATTGTTTACAAAGGAGATTCTAGATTTGATGGATACTGCCATACTTTCATGAGTTTCCAAGCTTCCTGGCCGAAGATGCTAAAATTAAGTAACTTTTTGACATACAGCCATTCGTTTGCAAAGTGCAATGCTATGTGCATTAGTTTCCATGGTAAAACATAAACTTGTATTTTGACAAGTTTTGTATCAATTTTGATCTATGGTGACTACCAGGTGGGCCACGTATATGGTGATGCCCAAAGCAGGGTAGGTCAGAATTTTCAAAGTTATCCCTCTGCACCCCTTCGCGCTGTGTATTAACTTCCATCCTCCGCTGCCTAGGCCTCACCCGCTTCTGCACAAAACAGACGCGCTTATAGAAGCTCCTCATCATCACATTGCGCGAAGAAGCTTTCCCTACTCGTTTGTCTTCTTGAGACACACCGGTGGACACATCGATCCCATTGTAGTCCTTCTATCTCTAGCATGATCTGGTTGGCATTTTATTGCCCTTTCAAATACGTAGTTTAATTTGTCCTCAATCTGCATGGTCATAGTTTATTCTGCGTTGGATCTGTGTTCCTAAATACTTTCGACGATTTTTGTTGTCAATATGTTTGCTGAAACGCATAGGCATATTATTTTGTACTCCATCTATATGTTTCCTGCTTTTCTTTTAATAATAACCAACCTTGTATGTCATAATTAAACAGATGGGCAGATTTTGGATAGAGATTCCTCCATTAGGCAGCTCTAAACATATCCTTGATGTTCTACGATTTATGGGATTTGTTAGAGCTCATTGTGACAACTCAAAAGTACATTGCCCCTGTCGCTTGTGTGCGAATCGTATGGTGCTAAGCACACATGTTAGATGGGTATTTCATGGTGAACCATATGATCCTCGATTTGAACCGTGGGAAGCACATCTTTATCATCAAGATCAAGTAGGGGAAATAGATGTTGATTAACTTGATCAATTGACAGAGGCAGCTCCTGAGCATCTAGATGAACTTGGAGAAGGGGAGGAGAGAAAAAGCGCAAGCTGCATGAAACATGTTTCATTTCTGGTACTACCGCTATGCCAGATGACAAGGTGTATCTGTAGAACGACAAATGGTTAGGTTTTTTTGTCTTTGATGTTTCTCTATAAATATACATGTTTCTACTAATCGCAGAAGTAGACGACCGAAGAGGACTTTGATGGTAATGACGATGACCTGTTCATTGATGAGCCTGTACCTGAGGCTGTGGATCGGGTACACTGCTTCTAGATGGATTTGATGCAGGGCTGCAGATCACCAGGGGTGTATGTTTGGTGCTGTTTGGGTAGTCTCATGACCACTAGCCCAGCTACAAAACTCTTAGGGTGTATAACTATCCCATGATTGGTTCGCTACTATCGTAGTTCTGTAATATGGAGGTACCTTATTATGATTTCTAGGCCTTTGTTAGCAGAACTGTAATTGGAAACTATTCCGGATATTAGTATATATGGAGTATATGTGTGTTTGTGTGTGTTTCTAGTCTGAAATCTGAGCTTATCATTTTATCGGTTCCTAAATTTTTTCTTAGGCCCCATCGCTGGTGCCCTATGCTGCAACTACCGCCGTCTTGTCCACTACTACGTGAGACGAATCAACAAAAGGATAATAAGCTGGGATCAATTTGATTCGAAGAGGGGCAATTTTCTCTGTCCTTGGAGAGGAACCCGGGAGAAATAGTACGAGTACCAAGGGAAGGAGGAGGTTGGCTCGGTCAATTATCTCACCCACTTGATGTGGGACCTGCTTTAACTCACCCCTGACGTGGGTCCCGCTTGAAATAGATGTAGGCCACCATGTGATAGCTGGGATCAAAAATTCGGGATTCTCTCCCGGCAAAATGTTCCTACCACTGCCACTTAAAAATACTTACTGTAGAAAAAAGTGTACTTCCTAGATCTACTACTACCAGTACTACTACTCCCCTACCCATGCCTTTCTACCGATGACAAGACAAGAAACCATCACTAGCTAGCTCACATCCAGCAAGCAACTGCTGGAACTAGTGCAACCCCCGATTGGGGAGTTCTTGTTGAAATAGGTGGGCGTATTTTTGCTCACCTAGAAATCCGGCTTTGCTTAATTTGCTTCCGATTGAGCCATTGGGGGTACTATTAGTACTAGGAGTAGTAGTATTCGGTATGTTTTGATTGTGGAGTTCTTGCTTATTACTCACCTCAGAATCACCTAATTAGGATATTTTTCCTCTTCTCTAATCGATTGGGTCATTTGGGTGGGTGTGGGGGCGGTGGAGGCGATGGGGGTGGGGGTGGGGGTGGGGGAGGTGGTACTGATTTTGTATAGATTCTGGATCAGGTTGATGGCTCAGTGTTGATGTAGAGCTCATTGGGAACCCCAGTAGGAGCAAGGAAACACCCCAAAGGTGGTCAGGCCTGGCCGCGCGGCCAGGTGGTGTGGCCGGCCCCCAGCCCTTCTCCGTATCGTATTCTGGCATCTGATGACTTCCGGAAAAATAGGCACTTTGGCTTTTGTCCCGTCCAATTCCGAGAATATTCATTTTCTGACTTTCTTGGAACCAAAAACAGCTGAAAACAGGCAGCTGGCACTGTGGCTGTTGTTAGTAGGTTAGTCCAAGAAATCATATGAAAATCACTCCAAATTATGGACAAAACATAAGAAAGTGGATAAAACCAAGCATGGAACATCAAAAATTATAGATACATTTGCAATGTATCAACATCCCCAAGCTTAACTCCTCGTACTCGAGTAGGTAAGTGATAAAAAGAAAGAATGATTTTTGAGGTGACATGCACCGTCAAAGACTTGATCAAAGTACTTGTAAAACATTCAAAGCTGGGATTATAGTACTTCAATCATAACATGAAAGCCAAGGTTCTAGCAATAAGACAAAGAAACTATGATGCAACATGAAAAGGCATAAACAAAAGACTCATGAATAACAATGCTTTGCAAGACGTTTGTTTGTTTCACATAAAGAAAACATAGCATAGTAGCATCCAAGTTGTCCCTCAATAGAGTAGCAAATATAAATGCATAGGACACCTTCAAAGTTCATAAGAGTGACTAGATACAAATAGTTTAAAACAAGCAATATCAAGATATCATCAATAAACTAGTCTTGGGACAATGCACAGAGAACTAAGAACGACCACTATGCTCTCAAAGTAGGTGCATAAAGGTAGAAGGTGGAGACTCAATTTAATGGTGGAAGAAAGGCCTTTATAAAAGGAAGTAGGGATTCAAGTCTCATAAAGAGCTTCCAAAAATTATGGTACTTATAGCTTTCAGCTCTCATTGCCCCTATCATAAGCATCTTTAAGGTGATTAAGGTTAAAGTGACACAACTAAGAGGATATGCTTGACAAGTTATAAACCGAAATCTCATGCCCCTTACTTACGAAGACCGATCCTCATGCTACTTAACTTTAGTCACAAGTAAGATCTTCTCATTGTAAGTACATGTGTATCATAAAGAACCGCCAACGGGGTACCCCTTGCACATGATACAGGAGCTATCCCATAATAGAAATGACAAGGCAAGCAGACAATGAGCATCTGAGCGATCTTTTTATTTGCTATTTGCATAGGTTTTTATTGAGGATGCTTCATAGAGTGCTCATTATGGTGATGCTGCAAGTTTCCACCATGATTAGGCATGGCTTAGGCTAGCGGCCTAGGCATTTCTCTAACACACATACAAACTCCATGATCTTACAAGTTCCACTTTTATTTCACACCGCCGGGATCCGTAAGCAAAAGAACATGATATCAACGGGGTACAAAGTAAAAGTGCAATGTTGAAAGCGTTCCCCATGATACATGGTTCTGCTAATTTCAACTTATAAAGCACAAGCATATACACAACAACGGAGGACCCAATGGTTAGAGTTTATTAGATGCAAAAAAGTAAAGTGTGCCATCAAGTTCGTGAGAGCTTTATCACTAGTTTTCTCATAACAATTTTAATTTGGAAGGTAAAAAAAGCATGAATATACTTGGAATAGCACAAGCTAGTAGGTAGGTATGGTGGACTCTTTGGAATAACTTGGTTTAGGGAGTTGGATGCATGAGTGGAACTCATACTTGGTTATGGAGGCTAGCAAAAGACTCGGAGCGACAAACTAAGAGAGCAATAATGGCCATAATCATGCAGAGCGACAAAACATCATTGATCAAAGCATAAAGTGATACTACAAGTTGAAAACTAAAGGATCATAAAGGCTATGGTGACTTGAGATAGTGATAACATGGTGTGAGCATGTGCCAAGTCAACCCAAATAAAGCATCAAAGGAGAATACCACTATACTATGCTTTAATATGCTAAAGCAACGCATGATTCATCCAAGGCTCATTAAGCAATCTCAATTGTTTATAACAAGTCATGCTACAGAAAAGAATAATAAGCATAAAGCCAAAACAATATCAAGCATGACATGACAGAGCATAGGCCACAGTCAAAAACGAGCTCTTTTTCCCACATAAGCATGAGCTTTCCTACTCTTTTCCAATCCAAACCAAACTATTTGAATACCAATGCATGAAAGAGGGGGTCCAACCAATTTATTCATAAAATTAAGCAAACAAAGCAAACGAAAACCAAAACGAAAACGAAAAAGAAGACGCTCCAAGAACAACACAACTGTGCATGAAACAATAAAAATGAAGCGTTTGGAAGAAACCTGGGATTTTTATTGATGAAGAGGGGGATGCCTTGGGCATCCCCAAGCTTTGACGCTTGTACTTCTTGGTTATTTCTTGGGGTGACACGTGTGGCATCCCCAAGCTTGAGATTTAGTCCATCCTTTATCTTATTACTCATTCCTTCCATACACCTCAAATTTTTCCTTCATACAAAACTTCACACAATCTTTATTAACAACATTAGTGCACTCAAGATAAATAAGTCTTAAGGTTCAGTTCTAACACCAAATAAACTTCCATTAGAACACTAGCTACTGTAGCACTTCCCTTAGAAAGTTCAATTCCCCAAAAGAACTCAGAAAGGAACCAACAAGAAGAAAATGCAGAAAATGGCAGAAATCTGTCAAAACAGACCAGAAGGTGAAGACGAATTTTTTCGAAGACCTTCTATTGCTCAAATCAAAAAGTATTGAACTAAAGAAAGTTAGAAAACAACCTGTGACAGAAGAAAAAAATCCATGCCTTCAAAAGACGTTTAGATATTTTAAACGAACTTTTATGGTGAAGCACAGAAATCTGTTTCGGGACAACAACATTCCCAATCATTACTTCTCTCTCAATAGAGGTTACTCTTGGCACAAAAAGCAAATCAAAAGGATAAGGAGCGGTTATTACTGAAATAATAACTTCTAAGACTCATCTAAAACTTTTGGGTTATCTCCCAATAAGTACTTTTCTTTAACGCCTTTAAGTTAGGTATAAGAAGCAAGAAAGAATCAAGTGTTCTCAAATGAAGAAGCATTAAGACCAAATTTATTGACCTTACCTCTCTTAATTTTATTCTTAACCTTGGGGAAAATATGATTGTTTGGTGGAGAAGAAAGGTGCATGGTCCCTTTTCCCACATCTATTATTGCTCCAAGGAGTTCTAATAGGGACCTTCCAAGTGTAATTTGTCCTTTTCCTGCACATTCAATAACAAGATAATCGGTAGAAATCATTTTCCCAAGGATCTTTGTAAACACTCCTTCAGCTATTCCAATAGGTAATATGGAAGCATTATTAGGAAGAGATATTTGTTTTCCTCCTTCGGTAGCCCCCAAGTATTCAAAGATTCATAAATATCTTTGGGCATAAGACAAAATTCAGACATGATATCACAATGAGCTTGAAAAGTTTTAGTGTTTATCTCAATCTTTACAATAGGGAGCCACTTTGATGGTTCATAATTTATTGGAACATAATTGTGATGCTCCCTAAGCGTATTATAGCAATCTTTTAAGCTAGTAGTGCTAGTCTCAAGAGTGTTCAATCTAGCAAATATTCTTGCGAACGAAATATCAGTTTGGCTGGGAAAGTTGTAAGTGAGCATCAATTTCTTTATAGCATTAACAGCAGCATCCTCATTACATTGGAGAAAATCTCCTCCCACAACAGCATCTAAAGCATATCTATAGCAAAGAGCAATTCCAAGGTAAAAACTGCTAAGGAATAAGCTTTGAGTCATTTTAGGCTCAGTTTTTTCATGTAGATCAGAGATTCTAGACCAAGCTTCCTTGAAACTCTCTTCCATTCCTTGTTTAAAAGTGAAAATCATTTCCTTGGGTGACATAGTGATTGGAGTAATGCTAGACATATAAGCAACTCAAGCTAGGAACTAATTTTTTTGTGTTTTCAAATAAGAAAGCAAACTAGTAAAACTAATTTTTTGTGTTTTGGATAACAAAACAAGCAAATAAAGCAAAAAGAAACTAAGCAAAACAAAAATAACAAAGTAAAGAGATTGGTTATGAGGGACTCCCCTTGTGAAGATGTCCTTGACTCCCTGGCAACGGTGCCAGAAAAATGCTTGATGGCTCAGTGTTGATGTAGAGCTCGTTGGGAACCCCAAGAGGAATGTATGATGAGCACAGCAGCAAGTTTCCCTCAGTTATGAAACCAAGGTTTAATCGAACCAGTAGGAGCAAGGAAACACCCCAAAGGTGTTGCTAGCTGAGCCTTGGCAGGGCGCACTACCGGTGCTAGTAGCAACGTGGAGACCTGCACAACACAACCACAGAACTCTGTCCCCAACCTGCGATGAGGTTGTCAATCTCACCGTGTTTTGCTGAAAACAAAGTAGTAAACGTATCGAATGGAAGGAAGTAATAGTTTGCAGAAATTAACACAAAGCAGTAAACAGTTTGTAGATTGTATGTAAAGAAAAAGGACTGGGATCCATAGTTCACTAGAGGTGGCTCTCCTTAAGATAGATAACATGCTGGGTGAATAAACTACAGCGGGGCAATTGACAAACATCGAGAAAGCATACAAGCATATACTAATCGTCTTGACTCCTTTGAGATTCGATTGGGCATTACAACATTATACATAGACCGCCATCCAACTGCATCTATGACTAATAATCCACCTTTAGGTTATCATCCGAACCCCCTCCAGTATTAAGTTGCAAGCAACAGATTATTGCTTTACGAATTGCGTGTAATGTAAACAATACGACTGTTCTATGAACAAAGGATTGTTGTTTTCTCCCTAGTAGCAACAACACATCTAGTACCTTAGAGATATCTGTCACTTCCCCATATTACTAGAGGCATGAATCCACTATCGAGCATAAATACTAACTCTTGGAGTTGATAGCATCTACTTGGCCAAGATAGCTACTAACAACGGAAAGCATGCAAGATCACAAATAACAAAGACATGATAGAATCAATAATCAATCTGAAATAGCATCTCAATATCCATCGGATCCCCGCAAACACAACATGTATGATTACAAATAGATGATCTTGATCATGAACGAAGCTCACAATATCTAGACATGAAAGCATAAAGGAGGAGAACCAGCCATCTAGCTACTACATGGACCCGTAGTCCAGAGATGAACTACTGACGCATCACACCGGGGGCTTGCATGGTGATGAAGAAGGCCTCAAGGGTGAATTCCCCTCTCCGGCAGGGTGCCGGGAAGAGCTTTAGATCCCTCCCGATCTAGGGATGGAGATGACGGTGGCTACAGACTCTTTCGTGGATTTTTGATCGGGCACTTAGGGTTTTCGTCCCGAGGGCATCTTATAGGCTGAAGGAGAGGCCGAGGGGGTGCTGGGGTCGCCCAGACCACCCCCTGGCGTGGGGCCGCGCGGCCAGGTGGTGTGGCCGGCCCCCAGCCCTTCTCCGTCTCGTATTCTAGCATCTGATGACTTCCGGAAAAATAGGCACTTTGGCTTTTGTCCCGTCCAATTCCGAGAATATTCATTTTCTGATTTTCCTAGAACCAAAACCAGCAGAAAACAGGCAGCTGGCACTGTGGCTCTTGTTAGTAGGTTAGTCCAAGAAATCGTATGAAAAGCACTCCAAAGTATGGACAAAACACAAGAAAGTGGATAAAACCAAGCATGGAACATCAAAAATTATAGATACATTTGCAATGTATCATAGGGCATGGTCACCGCTATTCTGATTGGGGCATTTGGTCGGGTTCGATTTTGGTGTTCTTCACTTCTGTAACCTTTAGTTGTTACTCATAATGTGCAATGTATTTTGCGTTAGATTCTGTATGGAGACCTATGGGTCAGTGGCGCGCACGGCCACTACAAACAGGGATGGTCCCGTGAATTCCCTTAAAAGTTGCCTAAAAAAGGTAATCTGGCAGTATATTCATTGCGTTCTTCCATTCTTTCCAATGCTGAAAGTGGATGGCTGCAACCTGGATGTATCCCTGTGCTAAAAGTTGTCTCTGTCTGCAACCTGTTTTTTTGGAAGCCTCTATGACACAATCTCTTCTTCATTTACTGTAGCACGGTGGTACATACCTATGAACGTGCGGTGCTCGAGGTGTGGCAAACAGGATCGTACCCCCACATGCCGCAGGATCCGGTGAGTACCACTACTCATCGAACAAGTGCAAGGCCACCGACCAGCTGGGAGAGCCCAGCTTAAAGAGAAAGGTATTTGTTATTAATACCATTGTTACCATGGTGCAGTCAGATTTAAGTATTACCCGCTTGGTGCCATGCATGCTTATCAGATGTCCAGAAACATATGTGTGATTTTATTAATTCTGGCACTGTATTTATGTGAATCCAGATCTGAATCTGTCAGACTGTCTCATACAGTCAGTATATGACTACTATGTACTATACTCCCTCCTTCCCAAGGCTTAGGCATATACTATATTTTTTGAAAAGTCAAGCGACAGAAAGTTCAACCAAACTTTTGAAAAAAGTCAAAAACTATCAAGAACCATGATATTATATACATACGACGTGAATATATGTTTCATGATGTATCCAAGGATATATAATTCATATTATATTTTTTTTCTAAAAACATGGTCAAACTTTACATAGTATTGAACAATTGAGGTCTATTGCTATTTATGCAGATTGAAGGTGCCGCTGCGAAGGTTGAGGCTGCTGTAGAGGCTAGTAGACTTCTGATGCCCGCACAAAAAAGGACATCCTCTACACAACGAGGAAGCGCCAACACAGTACCCAGGTGGGCAGTGACCTCTCTAAGAAGTGGGTATAATTTGGAAATCCACAATTTCACATGTTATGATTTTCCATGTTATTGTTATCAGCTAGTACTATATGTTTACGCTCATTAGAAGTTCACAAAAACAAAATCTGTTTGCTTTACATGCAATGGTTTTGTCTTATATTATTAGATTTACTTGTTCTTTACATAATTTAACCTTTCCACTTAATTTCTATCAGTACCACGGACCAGCTGCTCAGCCCTTTTTGCTACCCTCGTCTTGTCAAGCTTGTGGATTGAAAGGGGGCCCATGTATGCCATTCAAAAGGCACTAGGATGAAAAAAGGTGCATGGCCACCCTTCGCAAAGGGTACCCATGGTACCAAGTATGTATTCCAAGTGGTTTAGACCAACTTGATGTAAGATCTTGTATCTCACTTTTTTACTATTGCCTTACTTCTCTATCAATTTTCTGATGAAGGTTGTCCCTTGTGTCGCTCGCCCCATTATAAAAAAGATGTTTGGAAACGACAAGTTTCTAACTCTGTATAGCGAGGGCCCTAAAGTCATGCGGCAACTATATGATGTGGATGTCTCCCAGACGATGACCACCACCTATTTGGGTGGCCGAGGTTGGTCTAAGTATGTCCGTGAGAATGGTCTGAAGCAGGGGGACAAGGTATCATTCGATTTTAGCAAGCCTGGGCAGATACCTTCACGTCATCGTACACCCGTTGACCGAAGGACCAAGAACAGAGGTAGTACTAATTAATTTGATTATGTACTCATCACAACCTCTAATGATTTTCTTGCAACTAACTGTTCTACACCATTGTCTTTACTCATCATATGACCCTAACCACTTCTGCAGTCCGCTTCCCCTTATGTACCACCCAGAAGGGTGCCAGCATCAAGCTGCTGGCACCGGCACCAACACCGGTCCCAGTTCCTGCAACGACACCTATTGACCTCAGTAGGAGAAAGAATAGAGGTAGTAACTTAATTCGCTTGTATACTCTCATCTCTATCTAGGAGTTACTGTTGTATAAGAAACCATTTTGCTTGTCCACATCTCATATGCCTCTCTGACCACTCCTGCAGTCCCCTTACCTACCCCTCAGAAGGTAACCAGCACCAAGCTGCTGGCACCCCCAACGGCACTGGCCCTAGTTCCTGCTCCGACACCTGTTGACCTAAGGAGAAATAATGGAGGTAGTAACTTAATTTGCTTGTATACTCATCATATCCTCTGATCACTATCCTGTGAGTAACTGTTGTATAAGAGACCATTTTTCTTGTACACTTCTCATCTGCCTCTACCATCCCTGTAGTCAGCTTAGCTACCCCTCAGAAGGAATCTAGCATCGAGCTACTGGTGTCGGCACCGGTTCCGGGCCTTCTGACTCCTACACCAGCCCCTCTACAATTAGTGGCACCATCTCCTGCACCAGCACCAGCCCTAGCATAGGCACGGACACAAGATCCTTCATCACCCCGGGCACCACCTTGTCAGATCATATCCTACACATGTGTCATCACAAGGTCGCACCGGATAATGTTTGTGAGTATATGATACGTCCAAAACGTATCTACTTTCCCAAACACTTTTGCTATTGTTTCTCCTCTATACTTGTGTGATTTGGATGCAACTAATGCGGGCTGCCGCTGTTTTCAGCAGAATTGCCTTGGTGTATACTTTTTGTGCAGAAAACCAACTATCAGGAAAAATCCCGGAAAATATGCCAAAAATCCTATTTCACCCGAAGACTCCAGGAGCCAGAATACGAGATAGAGAAGATCCAGGGGGTGGCCACACCACCTGCTGGCGCGGGCCAGGCCACGCCACGCCAGGGGGTGGTGTGGGCCCCCCAGGCACCCCCTCGGTCTCGCTCTTCGCCTATAAGGAGCCTTCTGACCTAAAAACTTCAGGGGGTTCGACGTTTTTCCAGAAGGAGTTCCGCTCCGCCGCCACCACCAGATTCCACGAAATAGCTTCCGAAACTCCGTTCTGGCACCCTGCCGGTACGGGGAATTGGAGGAGATCATCGCCATCATCATCACCATCGCTTCTTCATCGACCATCCATGTTTCCCCAATCTATGAGTGAGTAATCCCCCGCTGTAGGCTATGGGGATGGTAGGGATTGGATGAGATCGTTCATGTAATGGCATCAGATTGTTAGGGCATGGTGCCTAGTATCTTTTATTAGTTCTTTATGACTTTTTTGCGACTTGTTGTGCTTAATGCTTGTCACTAGGGCCTGAGTGCCATGATTTCAGATCTGGACATGTTATTGATTCATTATGATAGTATTGTTTTTGGTCTTATCTACAAGTTGTATACACACGTTGATGTCCGGAACCAATGGCCCCGAAGTGACAGAAATCGGGATAACCGGAAGGGAATGGTTTTGATGTGAGGATCACATGTGTTCATGGAGTGTTAATGCTTTGCTTCGGTGCTCTATTAAAAGGAGCACCTTAATTGCCAGTAGTTCTCTAGAGGCCCCGCTACAAACGGGCTGGCAGGACAAAAGATGTTGTGCCAGTTCTCATTGCGAGCACGTATGACTATATATGGAACACATGCCTAGGATTGTCTAGTACTTGGATGCTTTATCTTATTTATCTGCAATTGCCCTATGTTCTGATTGCTATGTGAATTGTCTTGTCCATGCAACGCCCGTCCATCCATCCCTATGCCTACCGCACTCGAATCCCACTGTTTACTGCTATTGTTACTACTGTCTTTACTTTGCTACTACTGCTACTTTACTATTCCTACTACAAAACTGTTGCTACTGATAAACTGCTGTGAGCAAGTTTGTTTCCAGGTGCAGCTGAATTGACAACTCAGTTTTTAAGACTTATAAAATTCTTTGGCTCCCCTTGTGTCGAATCAATAAATTGGGTTTCACTTCCCTCGAAAATACTGCGATACACCCCATATACTTGTGGGTCATCAAGACTATTTTCTGGCGCCATTGCCGGGGAGCATAGCTTTATTTATCAAGTTCACTTGGATTCTCTATTGTTCGCTGCTATCCATCCATCATGGGTAAGTCTCCTGATGGCAAGGTTCCTATTTTACCATCCACTACAAGAAGAGGTACGGTTCTAAACACCTCTGCTGCTCTTGATTCACCGTCTGTTATGAGTAAGTTCCTTACACCACCACATACACATGCTACACACACTGCTACTACTGCTGAATCTGAAACTTCTGATGCTGATGATGCTGCTTCTACTGTGCTTGATAAGAGTGGTTCATTAGGTCCTTTCCTACATGCTACGATTTCTAGAACTATACCTGGAAATACCGAAACTCCTATTGAAGACACTACCACACCTGTTAGCTCACCTGAGTCTAGTGAAAGTTATGATATTGAAGATGTTTATGTTGAGATGACCGATGAATTCATTAAAGAATGTAAAAACACCCATGATAGGAGCGTTGCTAAGAGTCTCCTTGAGAGGCGTACTATTAGACCCAAATTGTCTCCTATTGCTAAGTTTGCTGCTTCTCCCATAAACATTATAGATGAAGATTATGATTTCTCTTTCGATATATCTTACATAGCTATTGTTGAGAAAGAACCCTTTTGTGGGACTAAGAATGAAAGTGCGGTAGCACATATGAATGAACTTTCTACCATGAGTGGCTTGTTTTCTGATGATATTAATATGCGAACTTACTTTGTTGCTAAGATTTTCCATTTTTCACTAAAAGGAGAAGCTAAAACTTGGTTTAGTAATTTACCTCCTGGATCTATTGATAGCCCTGAGTGTTTGATAAGTACTTTCCTGTAGAAATATTTTCCTCCTAGTGCTAGACATGCTGTTTTGCAGGAACTTTTTGATTTTAAACAGGGAGAAAAAGAGGTATTGCCTGAATCTTGGGCAAGTTTTTGTGCTTTGCTTCATGCACAAGCTGGAAGTCCATTACCTAAGAATGAGCTTCTTGATATATTTTATAATGGACTAACCGAGGAATCTAGGACATACCTAGATAGTTGTGCTGATTGTGTTTTCAGGAATAGGACTCCAAAGGAAGCTAAAGAATTAATGGCTAAAATAAGTAAGAATTATGAAGATTGGACTCCTCCTAAACAAGCTATACTTGAAGTAATTGTACCTGAACCATCTATTCCGGTGCCTATTCCAACATCAAAGAAGAGGGGAGTTATTGAATTAAATGATGAAGTGATGAAGGAAGCTAAGAAATGTCTTAAGGAGAAGGGGATTAAAGCTACAGATGTCAAGAATTTACCTCCTATTGAAGAATTATGTAAGCCTATTCCCTACTCATCCACTATTGAGGTACACTCTCTCCAACACTTTGATGAAGGTGATATCCCTTACTCTGAACCTCCTGATCAATGCTTAGAAGAATTCGATATCTTTATTGTTAAGCAAGATAACTTTAATAAGAGGGTGCAAAATCACCTAATGGAAAACACTAGAGCTATTGTTGAGTTGAAAGATATTGTGGAAAGAACCTCTAATGATGTTAAAATGATTGTTAAACACTTTCAAATGGTTCAAACTCAAATAGATCAACTCGTTAAAGTGCAAAACGACTTGCTAGTTAATGCTGCTAAAGAAAAACATGCTTATGAAATTAGAACTAGAAGTGGTGCTGCTACTCAGGATCCTCTATATCCTGAGGGGCATCCCAAAAGAATTGAGAAGGATTCTCAACAAGCTGAAAATAGTGGTTCCACTCGTAAGAAAAGGAAAAAGAAACATAAAACTATTGTAGAACCCTCTGAACCTGCTATAGATCCTAATAGTATATCTATCTCTGATGATGAAACTAAAAGTGGTAATGAAGAAAATGAAGTTCCTAATGAAGAAAAAGTTGAAGAAGAACCTGAAAACCCACTAAGAATACTAAATACACAAAATAGGATTTTATTGCTAAGAAACATGGTAGTGAAAGAGAACCTTGGGTCCAAAAACCTATGCCTTTCCCTGATAAGAAACACAAGTCAAAGGAAGATGAAAATTATAATAAGTTTTGTGAGTGGATGAAGCCTTTATTCTTGCAAATTCCTTTGACTGATGCTATTAAATTGCCTCCTTACTCAAACTATATGAAGGACATTGTCTCGAATAAAAGGAAGATTCCTAATGAAGAAATTTCTACTTTGCTTGCTAATTATTCCGTAAATGGTAAGGTTCCCAAGAAACTTGGAGACCCAGGGATTCCATCTATCCCTTGCTCTATTAAGAATAGTTATGTTAGAACTGCTTTGTGTGATTTGGGAGAGGGAGTTAGTGTTATGCCTTTCTCTCTCTACAAGAGGCTTTAGCTTGAAAAATTAATACCAACTGACATATCTTTGCAAATGGCTGATAAATCTACCACTATTCATGTGGGTATATGTGAGGATGTACCTGTTCAAGTGGCTCATAATTGCTTGATATTAACTGATTTTGTTGTGCTTGAAATGCCTGAAGATGATAATATGTCTATTATTCTTGGGAGACCTTTTCTTAATACTGCAGGAGCTGTTATTAATTGTAATCAAGGAAAGGTGACTTTCAATGTTAATGACAAGGAACATACTGTCTATTTCCCCAAGAAGATTGAAAGGACTTATGGTTTGAATTCAATTGAACATGTTGAGGGCATTCAAGTTGGAGAAATATATTGTCCCATACCAAGAGAAAAATTTGAAACTATTATGATTGGGACCATTGCTATCAAGGTTGAGGTAACATAATCATTAGTGGAATACAAAGTTTTGTTTCATATGGAATTGTTTTGGTAGAAAGACTTGATCAACCTTGTTAACAAAAGGATTCCATTGAACAAAACTATGTTTTCATTATGATTATCTCCGTTTATTTCTACCCTTTGCATTTTAGTTTTTGTTTTCGTCTAGTTTTCTTTTTGTTGTTAGTTGCTTGCATGTTAGAACTTCTATAGTTCTGGCCTTGTTTTGTCCTTGCATCATGTTTCTAAAAAAAGAGAAAATTTTCTGTCTGTCAGAAAAATCATTCGTCTATACCTGAAAATCCCAAAAAAAATGGGCTCGAAAAATTCCAGAAAATTCATATTAAATTTTTACATGAAAAAAGGGCAGAGGAGTACCTGGGAGGTACCAGGGGGCCCACCAGGAAGGCACACCACATGGTGACGCGGCCAAACTTGGGTGGCGCCATGCCCTGGTGTGGGCCACCCCTGGCCCCCCACTAACTCTCACACCTGCCACTTTCTTCTCTCTCCCGAGTAAGCTCCAGTTCATAGCTCAAAATCACGTTCTTGTTGTGCTTGCTCTCGATTTTTTCGATCTCCTTGCTCAGCCCATCTTTCTTGCTGAAATTTGGAGCATTTTTTCCCTGGTATGTGACTCCTCCCCTTGTCCAAGTAGATTTGTGTTTAGTGGATTATATATTGAGTATTTTGCTGCTGTAGGTGACTGGTTATGAGAGCTTGTAAGCTTGTTTGATGCTTAGAGATATAGTTTTGATGCATGTTTAGGCCTCTTGCAAGTCTCTATGAGTAGAATCCTTCATTATATTTACTTTGCAATCACTTGTTTAATAGGTATTTAAATTTCAGAATAGAAGATGAGTGAACACCACCTAAACCAACATGAGCTTTGGGTACCTGAGGTCATGAAGGTCCACCGGGAGGAAGAAGTTTTTCCCTCCATTTATCCATGCTCTGAGTTCATGAGAGCTGCAGGAATTCTACAAGATTTCCACACTTTGGTTTCTAATGCAGGGTTAGAGCACTTTTTGGAAGATGAACCTTGTCAATTTGTGAAGCTAACCATGTCTATGGTGCAGGATTTCCAATTTAGTCACTCTTTTCCTAACCCCATGGTCCATTACAAAATTTACAATATTGCTGTCAACCTTTCTCTTGATGATTTTTGTGCAGCTATTAAGGTACCTCAATGGGGATCATGTTGGAAAATTTAAGAGAGACCCGAACCACTCATGGATTTATATGCAGAAATTTGACAAGGGAGTAGCTTCTCAAAGGAGAGTGGAAAAATTCGTAACATTCATCTTCCCTCCATTCGCTACTTTGCCTACTTTATTGCCAAGTGTGTTCTTGCTAGGAAAACTGCCAATAAGTTATCTTCGTTTGATCTAGCATTTATCTCTGCTGCTCTTAGACGAGATAGGTCTTACAACTTGGGTGCTTTGATAGCTTTCCGTCTTGCTGCTAACCGTGAGAAAGGTGGAATTTGTGGAGGCCTCATTGCTTCTCGTTTACTAGCATTGCATGGTTTAGTGCCTCATCATCTAGACCTACAGTTTCCCATAGAGAGGCTTGATCTTAATTCCATGATACAACATAAATTTGTTTCCTCGTGGGCTAGTATGAGTGAGTTATCTTATGAAATAACCTTTGTCAAAGCTGGTTGGAGAAAGAGCAAGTCCGGGCGTGTTGTTCTTTTGCCTGCACCTGTTTTGTTTAACCTTGATAACAGGGAATGATGGTCTGAGGAGGAGCTTGACACGTACTTGGGAGAGTTCTCCCAACAGGAGCATAACACTAGAAGGGAAGTCATGGATGATTCGGTCCAGCCCTCGAATGAGGGAGAATCCTCATATCAGCAGCCCGCTTATGATTGGGGAGCTTCTTCTTCTTCTCATGGGCCCAACTACGACCATTCTTACCAAGATCCGCCCGCTTAGAACCCCTATTCGTACATGGATTGATACCCACTTAGGCCAAAAGTCTAAGCTTGGGGGGAGGTACGCCGACACCGCACTCATCTCCATATCATGTTGCGTCGGTACTTTGTATATTCAGGTTCTCATTCTCATTTTAGGTTTCGTTCTGCTTTGCTTTCGCTTTCTAAAACACAAAAAGACCAAAAATATTTTTGTTGTTTCTCTTTGGTTTGCTTCTTCTTTTCTCCTTGGTTTGTTTTTTCCCTTTTTGCTTTGTTTGAACTATTCGAAAACCCCAAAAAGATTCTGCTTGGCTTGTTTTTCCCTTTTGGTTCTTGTTTAAAAATCGAAAACACCAAAAATATTTGTCGTTCTTCTTTGGTTTTGTGAGTTTGCTACAGGGTTCAACAGTCCTCAGTGGATATTGGTTTCATATTATTATTCAAGCCACACAAGTGAAGAGCAATAATGAGGATTAATGACAACTTGAGGCATGGTAAGAGCCTGGTAACGAACTCTATTTGTTTTCATTTTTGTACATATACTCATCACTATGAGCATGCTTAGTCTGTTCATGTAGGGTGTATGTTATCTTTGGATGCTTAGTAGTTCTTGCTTTCTTATGATTAGCTCCAGCTCGCTAATAGTTTGTAGCATGTCTTATGAATGTTTGCTTGCATTGCTCTATTCATAAATTGGTATGACACCGTGGTATCCTCCTCTGAATGTTTCATTTGAATTGACTTGGCACATGCTCAGGCATGCACATGACCATAATAATCAGTTAAGCCTCGATGAATTATTTTGCCTTGAGGATCTTGAATCACTTTCATGCCATGAGTAGTCATGTTTTGTTGCAAGCATGATAATGACATCTATTGCTCTATCGTTTATCGCTCCCTTACTATTTCTAGCCTTCACTTTCACTGAGTATGTTTTACTCAAGTTTCCAACTCCCTAAACTAAATATTGCCAAAGTGTCCACCATACCTACCTATTAGCATCGTTTGCTACTTCCGTGCATGTTCAATATGCCTTGTTTTAGCTCTCACGAACTTGATGACACACTTTATTTCCTACACTTAATAAACCTGAACCATTGTGAACTCTCCATGAAAGTTATATGCTTGCTAATTATATGTTGGGGATTAGCAGAACCGTGCTTTCACGGGGAACGCTTTCAACACTTGTAAATATATATCCAGTTGATACCTTGCTCTTTTGTTTGCGGATGTCGTCGGTGTGGAATAAAAGGGGAGCTTGTAAGTCCATGGAGTTATGTATGTGTGTTAGAGAAACGCCTGGGCCGCTGGTCTAATCCATGCTGACATGGTGGAAACCTGTAGCGTAACCATAATTATATCTATGAAGCATTCTTCTTATAAAAAAAGAGAGAGATAGCTATTGAGAAAAAGAAAAAAAAGAGATTTTTATGAAAAGAGGAAAGAGACAAAAAAATAACATTTTCCCATGGTAAATAAGAAGATTGTTGAGATACTCATTGTCTGCTTGCCTTGTCATTTTGATATGGGGATACTTCTGTATCATCGCAAGGGGTACCCCGTTGGCGGTTCTCAATGATACACACATACTTACGATGACAAGAACTTACTGGTAACTAAAGTTGAGTAGCATGAGGAGTGGCCCTCGTACTCAAGGGACTTGGGATTTTCAGTTTATAGTCTGTCAAGCATATAACTCAGATTGGACCTCACTTTCACCTTAACCACATTAAAGATGCTTTTGATAGGGGCAATGAGAGCTCAAATCTAACGAGTATCATACTTTCAGCATTTGGAAGCCTTTCAAATTATTCAAAACCTTTTCTTCTACTTGTTGAGTCTCCACATATCCTTTGAGCACCTTCTTGAGATCTTAGTTGTCATTCTTTGTGTTTGTTCCATTACTTGACTATTTGTGTTAGGTTTAGCTAGGGATTAGGTTTTCGGGGATTTTCAATAATGTTCAAGCTTTATGCTTATATTCGTGGAATAGAATGATGTTACCCAATTTAATGAAATTATCTCAATTTTTGATCTATAGTTGCACGATACCAGCTTGGTTAGGGTTTAGGGGTTTAGATTTTATGGTTTAGAATTCCATGAATTCTCAATAATATTTTCAAACTTTATGGTTATATATATTCGTGGAACAGAATGGTGTTACCGCAATTTAATGAAAGTATCTCAAAATTGATCTACAAGTCGATGATATCCTTCTTGGTCATATTTTTTGTTAAATAAAATTGAAGGTAGCCAAGTACTAAAACAAGGGAGAAACATGAAGTGTTCCTTGAGATTTAGGCGTTGTTTGGCTAGGCTCTAATTCTTGCTTTTGATTTTTGGCTTATAAAGCTACGAACGTGTTTTGGCTTTGTTTTTTAGCTTTTACTCTGACATAGTGGAATGATAATATAAGCTAGGTTGGATGATTTTAACGATTTTGTCTCGGTTTAGTGAAAAATGTTCAAATTTTGAACAACAAGCGATGGGAATCTCTACTTCCCGTAATTGTGGCTCACTGAGATGTGGGCCACTTGCATAGTGGGTCCAAAAAGTGAGTGTATGTTAGAGTGGGCGAGCAGGTAAATATTGAAGAAGGGCTGGGAAATGTGGATGGGGTGATGCACTTGGGAGAACACAAATTTACCACCTATATCCCTATGTTATTGAAGTGCTCCCTCGGATTCTTGTTTCCAGAGCAGAGATAGAAGAGGAATTTTGCATTCTAGAAAGAGGTGAAGCATGTTTGAATGGATGCGCGGTATATTTTAATGGTTGGGTGCCGTACCAAATTTTGAGGTCAAAGCTTCTAGTATACGCTACTCTGCCGTGGGGCCTCTTAGACACGCTATCACCGTCTAGGCGCACACACCAGTGAAAGTTGCTCCCCGGCATTTAAACGAGTTTCTAGGCATTTGCTGAAATTTTCGAACAATTTAAGGCTTTCAAGAAGATGACCATCGTCCAAAAGAAGGTGACCAAGGTCATGGAAATAGTTTATGATGACGTGTCCGTATTTGGTAGATCGGTGCATCTTTGCAAATCAACCAATATGTTTGCTTCCAAATTTGAAGTTTATTTTCGAATTTCCAAGTAACAATAATGTGTTTTGTTGTGAAGCAAGCAACTACAAAGATGATGGCTCAAAATGCCACCGCCCCCTTTTTTCACACAATGTATAACGCCCTTTCAAGCTTCCAGGCTAAATTTGTGCAATAAAATAATTTTTGGGGATGGATGTTTGAATGGATGGGCGGGATGTTTGAATGGGTGGGCGGGATATTTCGGCGCTCTGCCAAAATTTTGAAGTTGAAGCTTCTAAGGTACACTACTCCCACTTGCGATGCTGTTCCCGTCAGATAGACCCACATGCCTGTATGCTTTCAAGCATTTAATGAGTTTATAGACATCTACCGAAATTAATGAGCATTAATTCAAGGATTTCAAACAAGAGGAGGAAGGTCACAGCCATAGTTTCTGTACCTTTTTCATGTTTTGTACTACTCCGTACATTGAAGCATCTTCGCCAACCAAGCTTACAAACCTGTCCATATTTGGTAGATCTGTGCATCTTGGTATTTCAAGCAATTGTTTACAAAGGAGATTCTAGATTTGATGGATACTGCCCTACTTTCATGAGTTTGCAAGCTTCCTGGCCGAAGATGCTAAAATTAAGTAACTTTTTGACATACAGCCATTCGTTTGGAAAGTGCAATGCTATGTGCATTAGTTTCCATGGTAAAACATACACTTGTATTTTGACAAGTTTTGTATCAATGTTGATCTATGGTGACTAGCAAGTGGGCCACGTATATGGTGATGCCCAAAGCAGGGTAGGTCAGAATTTTCAAAGTTATCCCTCCGCACCCCTTCGCGCTGTGTATTAACTTCCATCCTCCGCTGCCTAGGCCTCACCCGCTTCTGCACAAAACAGACACGCTTATAGCAGCTCCTTATCACCAACATGCGTGAAGAAGCTTTCCCTACTCGTCTGTCTTCTTGAGACGCACCGGTGGGCACGTCGATCCCATGGTAGTCCTTCTATCTCTAGCATGATCTGGTTGGCATTTTATTGCCCTTTCAAATACGTAGTTTAATTTGTCCTCAATCTGCATGGTCATAGTTTATTCTGCGTTGGATCTGTGTTCCTAAATACTTTCGACAATTTTTGTTGTCAATATGTTTGCTGAAACGCATAGGCATATTATTTTGTACTGCATCTATATGTTTCCTGCTTTTCTTTTAATAATAACCAACCTTGTATGTCATAATTAAACAGATGGGCATATTTTGGATAGAGATTGCTCCATTAGGCAGCTCTAAACATATCCTTGATGTTCTACGATTTATGGGATTTGTTAGAGCTCATTGTGACAACTCAAAAGTACATTGCCTCTGTCGCTTGTGTGCGAATCGTAGGGTGCTAACCACACATGTTAGATGGGTATTTTATGTTGAACCATATGATCCTCCATTTGAACCGTGGGAAGCACCTCTTTATCATCAAGATCAAGTAGGGGAAATAGATGTTGATCAACTAGATCAATTGACAGAGGCAGCTCCTGAGCATCTAGATGAACTTGGAGAAGGGGAGGAGAGAAAAAGCGCAAGCTGCATGAAACATGTTTCATTTCTGGTACTACCACTATGCCAGATGACAAGGTGTATCTGTAGAACGACAAATGTTCAGGTTTTTTGTCTTTGATGTTTCTCTATAAACATACCTGTTAATTTACTAATCGCAGAAGTAGACGAACGAAGAGGACTTTGATGGTAATGACGATGACCTGTTCATTGATGAGCCTGTACCTAAGACTGTGGATCGGGTACACTGCTTCTAGATGGATTTGATGCAGGGCTGCAGATCACCAGGGTTGTACGTTTGGTGTTGTTTGGGTAGTCTCATGACCACTAGCCCAGCTACAAAACTCTTGGGGTGTATAACTATCCCATGATTGGTTCGCTACTATCGTAATTCTGTAATATGGAGCTACCTTATTATGATTTCTAGGCCTTTGTTAGCAGAACTGTAATTGGAAACTATTCCGGATATTAGTATATACGGAGTATATGTGTGTTTGTGTGTGTTTCTAGTCTGAAATCCGAGCTTATCATTTTATCGGTTCCTAAATTGTTTCTTAGGCCCCAGCGCTGGTGCCCTATGCTGCAACTACCGCCGTCTTGTCCACTACTCCGTGAGACGAATCAACAAAAGGATAATAAGCTGGGATCAATTTGATTCGAAGAGGGGCGATTTTCTCTATCCTTGGAACTAGTACGAGTACCAAGGGAAGGAGGAGGTTGGCTCAGTCAATTATCTCACCGACTTGATGTGGGACCTACTTTAACTCACCCCTGACGTGGGTCCCGCTTTAAATAGATGTAGGCCACCACGTGATAGCTGGGATCAAAAATTCGGGATTCTCTCCCGGCAAAATGTTCCCACCACTGCCACTTAAAAATAATTACAGTAGAAAAAAGTGTACTTCCCAGCCCTACTACTACCAGTACTACTACTCCCCTACCCATGCCTTTCTACCGACGACAAGACAAGAAACCATCACTAGGTAGCTCACATCCATCAAGCAACTGCTAGAACTGGTGCAACCCCCGATTGGGGAGTTCTTGTTGCAATAGGTGGGCGTATTTTTGCTCACCTAGAAATCCGGCTTTGCTTAATTTGCTTCCGATTGAGCCATTGGGGGTACTATTAGTACTAGGAGTAGTAGTATTCGGTTTGTTTTGATTGTGGAGTTCTTGCTTATTACTCACCTCAGAATCACCTAATCAGGATATTTTTCCTCTTCTCTAATCGATTGGGTCATTTGGGTGGGGGTGGGGGTGCGGGAGGTGGTACTAATTTTGTATGGATTTTGGATCAGAGTGATGGCTCAGTGTTGATGTAGAGCTCATTGGGAACCCCAAGAGGAAGGTATGATGAGCACAACAGCAAGTTTCCCTCAGTTATGAAACCAAGGTTTAATCGAACTAGTAGGAGCAAGGAAACACCCCAAAGGTGTTGCTATCTGAGCCTTGGCAGGGCGCACTACCGGTGCTAGTAGCAACGTGGAGACCTGGACAACACAACCACAGAACTCTGTCCCCAACTTGCGATGAGGTTGTCAATCTCACCATGTTTTTCTGAAAACAAAGGAGTAAACGTATCGAATGGAAGGAAGTAATAGTTTGTAGAAAGTAAACACAAAGGAATAAACAGTTTGTAGATTGTATGTAAAGAAAAAGGATCGGGATCCATAGTTCACTAGAGGTGGCTCTCCTTAAGATAGATAACATGCTGGGTGAACAAATTACAGAGGGGCAATTGACAAACATCAAGAAAGCATACAAGCATATACTAATCATCTTGACTCCTTTGAGATTCGATTGGGAATTACAACCTTATACATAGACCGCCATCCAACTGCATCTATGACTAATAATCCACCTTCAGGTTATCATCCAAACCCCCTCCAGTATTAAGTTGCAAGCAACAGATTATTGCTTTATGAATTGCGTGTAATGTAAACAATATGATTGTTCTATGAACAAAGGATTATTGTTTTCTCCCTAGTAGCAACAACACATCTAGCACCTTAGAGATTTCTATCACTTCCCCAAATTACTAGAGGCATGAACCTACTATCGAGCATAAATACTAACTCTTAGAGTTGCTAGCATCTACTTGGCCAAGATAGCTACTAACAACAGAAAGCATGCAAGATCACAAATAACAAAGACATGATAGAATCAATAATCAATCTGAAATCAATATCCATCGGATCCCCGCAAACACAACATGTATGATTACAAATAGATGATCTTGATCATGAACGAAGCTCACAAGATCTAGACATGAAAGCATAAAGGAGGAGAACCAGCCATCTAGCTACTACATGGACCCGTAGTCCAGAGATGAACTACTGACGCATCACACCGGAGGCTTGCATGGTGATGAAGAAGGCCTCAAGGGTGAATTCCCCTCTCCGGCAGGGTGCCGGGAAGAGCTTCAGATCCCTCCCGATCTAGGGATGGAGATGACAGCGGCTACAGACTCTTTCGTGGATTTTGATCGGGCACTTAGGGTTTTCGTCCTGAGGGCATCTTATAGGCAGAAGGAGAGGCCGAGGGGGTGCTGGGGTCGGCCAGACCACCCCCTGGCGCGGGTCAGGCCTGGCCACGCGGCCAGGTGGTGTGGCCGGCCCCCAGCCCTTCTCCGTATCGTATTCTGGCATCTGATGACTTCCGGAAAAATAGGCACTTTGGCTTTTGTCTCGTCCAATTCCGAGAATATTCATTTTCTGACTTTCCTGGAACCAAAAATAGCAGAAAACAGGCAGCTGGCACTATGGCTCTTGTTAGTAGGTTAGTCCAAGAAATCATATGAAAATCACTCCAAATTATGGACAAAACATAAGAAAGTGGATAAAAACAAGCATGGAACATCAAAAATTATAGATACATTTGCAATGTACCCCAAGCTTAACTCCTCGTCCTCGAGTAGGTAAGTGATAAAAAGAAGGAATAATTTTTGAGGTGACATGCACCATCAAAGACTTGATCAAAGTACTTGTAAAACATTCAAAGTTGGCATCATAGTACTTCAATCATAACATGAAAGACAAGGTTCTAGCAATAAGACAAAGAAACTATGATGCAACATGAAAAGGCACAAACAAAAGACTCATGAATAACAATGCTTTGCAAGACGGTTTTTGTTTCACATAAAGAAAACATAGCATAATAACATCCAGCTTGTCCCTCAATAGAGTAGCAAATATAAATGCATAGGACACCTTCAAAGTTCATAGGGGTGACTAGATACAAATATTTTAAAACAAGCAATATCAAGATATCATCAATAAACTAGTCTTGGGACAATGCACATAGAACTAAGAACGACCACTATGCTCTCAAAGTAGGTGCATAAAGGTAGAAGGTAGAGACTCAATGTAATGGTGGAAGAAAGACCTTTATAAAAGGAAGTAGGGATTCAAGTCTCATAAAGAGCTTCCAAAAATTATGGTACTTATAGCTTTCAGCTCTCATTGCCCCTATCATAAGCATCTTTAAGGTGATTAAGGTTAAAGTGACACAACTAAGAGGATATGCTTGATAAGTTATAAACCGAAATCTCATGCCCCTTACTTACGAAGACCGATCCTCATGCTACTTAACTTTAGTCACAAGTAAGATCTTCTCATTGTAAGTACATGTGTATCATAAAGAACCGCCAACGGGGTACCCCTTGCACATGATACAGGAGCTATCCCATAATAGAAATGACAAGGCAAGCAGACAATGAACATCTCAGCGATCTTTTTATTTGCTATTTGCATAGGTTTTTATTGAGGATGCTTCATAGAGTGCTCATTATGGTGATGCTGCAAGTTTCCACGATGATTAGGCATGGCTTAGGCTAGCGGCCCAGGCGTTTCTCGAACACACATACAAACTCCATGATCTTACAAGTTCCACTTTTATTTCACACCGCCGGGATCCGTAAGCAAAAGAACATGATATCAACGGGGTACAAAGTAAAAGTGCAATGTTGAAAGCGTTCCCCATGATACATGATTCTGCTAATTTCAACTTATAAAGCGCAAGCATACACGCAACAACGGAGGACCCAATGGTTAGAGTTTATTAGATGCAAAAAAGTAAAGTGTGCCTTCAAGTTCGTGAGAGCTTTAATCACTAGTTTTCTCATAACAAGTTTAATTTGGAAGGTAAACAAAAGCATGAATATACTTGGAATAGCACAATCTAGTAGGTAGGTATGGTGGACTCTTTGGAATAACTTGGTTTAGGGAGTTGGATCCATGAGTGGAACTCATACTTGGTTGTGGAGGCTAGCAAAAGACTGGGAGCGACAAACTAAGAGAGCAATAATGGCCATAATCATGCAGAGCGACAAAACATCATTGATCAAAGCATAAAGTGATACTACAAGTTGACAACTAAAGGATCATAAATGCTATGGTGACTTGAGATAGTGATAACATGGTGTGAGCATGTGCCAAGTCAACCCAAATAAAGCATCAAAGGAGAATACCACTATACTATGCTTTAATATGCTAAAACAACGCATGATTCATCCAAAGCACATTAAGCAATATCAATTGTTTATAACAAGTCATGCTACAGCAAAGAATAATAAGCATAAATCCAAAACAATATCAAGCATGGCATGACAGAGCATAGGCCACAGTCAAAAACGAGCTCTTTTTCCCACATAAGCATGAGCTTTCCTACTCTTTTCCAATCCAAACCAAACTATTTGAATACCAATGCATGAAAGAGGGGGTCCAACCAATTTATTCATAAAAGTAATCGAACAAAGCAAATGAAAACCAAAACGAAAACGAAAAAGAAGACGCTCCAAGAACAACACAACTGTGCATGAAACAATAAAAATGAAGCATTTGGAAGAAACCTGGGATTTTTATTGATGAAGAGGGGGATGCCTTGGGCATCCCCAAGATTTGACGCTTGTAGTTCTTGGATATTTCTTGGGGTGACACGTGTGGCATCCCCAAGCTTGAGCTTTAGTCCATCCTTTATCTTATTACTCATTCCTTCCATACACCTGAAATTTTTCCTTCATACAAAACTTCACACAATCTTTATTAGCAACATTAGTGCACTCAAGATAAATAAGTCTTAAGGTTCAGTTCTAACACCAAATAAACTTCCATTAGCACACTAGATACTGTAGCACTTCCCTCAAAAAGCTTAATTCCCCAAAAGAACTCAGAAAGGAACCAACAAGAAGCAAATGCAGAAAATGGCAAAAATCTGTCAAAAGAGACCAGCAAGTGAAGACGAATTTTTTCGAAGACCTTCTGTTGCACAAATCAAAAAGTGTTGAACTAAAGAAAGTTAGAAAACAACCTGGGACAGAAGCACAAAAATCCACTCCTCAAAAAGACGTTCAGATATTTTACACGAACGTTTATGGTGAAGCATAGAAATCTGTTTCGGGACAGCAACTTTCCCAATCATTACTTCTCTCTCAATAGAGGTTACTCTTGGCACAAAAAGCAAATAAAAAAGATAAGGAGCGGTTATTACTGAAGTAATAACTTCTAAGACTCATCTAAAACTTTTGGCTTATCTCCCAATAAGTACTTTTCTTTAACGCCTTTAAGTTAGGTATAAGAAGCAAGAAAGAATCAAGTGTTCTCAAAAGAAGAAGCATTAAGACCAAATTTCTTGACCTTACCTCTCTTACTTTTATTCTTAACCTTGGGGAAAATATGATTGTTTGGTGGAGAAGAATGGTGCATGGTCCCTTTTCCCACATCTATTATTGCTCCAAGGAGTTCTAATAGGGACCTTCCAAGTGTAATTTGCCCTTTTCCTGCACATTCAATAACAAGATAATCGGTAGAAATCATTTTCCCAAGGATCTTTGTAAACACTCCTTCAGCTATTCCAATAGGTAATATGGTAGCATTATTAGCAAGAGATATTTCTTTTTCTCCTTCAGTAAGCCCCAAGTATTCAAAGATTCATAAATATCTTTGGGCATAAGACAAAATTCAGACATGATATCACAGCGAGCTTGAAAAGTTTCAGTGTTTATCTCAATCTTTACTGTAGGGAGCCACTTTGATGGTTCATAATTTATTGGAACATAATTGTGATGCTCCCTAAGCGTATTATAGCAATCTTTTAAGCTAGTAGTGCTAGTCTCAAGAGTGTTCAATCTAGCAAATATTCTTGCGAAAGAAATATCAGTTTGGCTGGGCAAGTTGTAAGTGAGGATCAATTTCTATATAGCATTAATAGCATCATCCTCATTACATTGGAGGAAATCTCCTCCCACAACAGCATCTAAAGCATATCTATAGCAAAGAGCAATTCCAAGGTAAAAACTGCTAAGGAATAAGCTTTGAGTCATTTTAGGCTCAGTTTTTTCATGTAGATCAGAGATTCTAGACCAAGCTTCCTTCAAACTCTCTTCCATTCCTTGTTTAAAAGTGAAAATCATTTCCTCGGGTGACATAGTGATTGGAGCAATGATAGACATAATAGCAACTCAAGATAGGAACTAATTTTTGTGTGTTTTCAAATAAGAAAGCAAACTAGTAAAACTAATTTTTTGTGGTTTCGATAACAAAACAAGAAAACAAAGCAAAAAGAAAGTAAGCAAAACAAAAATAACAAAGTAAAGAGATTGGTTATGAGGGACTCCCCTTGTGAAGATGTCCTTGACTCCCCGGCAACGGCGCCAAAAAAATGCTTGATGGCTCAGTGTTGATGTAGAGCTCGTTGGGAACCCCGAGAGGAATGTATGATGAGCACAACAACAAGTTTCCCTCAGTTATGAAACCAAGGTTTAATCGAACCAGTAGGAGAAAGGAAACACCCCAAAGGTGTTGCTAGCTGAGCCTTGGCAGGGCGCACTACCGGTGCTAGTAGCAATGTGGAGACCTGCACAACACAACCACAGAACTATGTCCCCAACTTGCGATGAGGTTGTCAATCTCACCGTGTTTTGCTGAAAACAAAGGAGTAAACGTATCGAATGGAAGGAAGTAATAGTTTGCAGAAAGTAAAAACAAAGCAGTAAATAGTTTGTAGTTTGCATGTAAAGAAAAAGGACTGCGATCCATAGTTCACTAGAGGTGGCTCTCCTTAAGATAGATAACATGCTGGGTGAACAAACTACAGTGGGGTAATTGACAAACATCGAGGAAGCATACAAGCATATACTAATCATCTTGACTCCTTTGAGATTCGATTGGGCATTACAACATTATACATAGACCGCCATCCAAGTGCATCTATGACTAATAATCCACCTTTAGGTTATCATCCGAACCCCCTCCAGTATTAAGTTGCAAGCAACAGATTTTTGCTTTACGAATTGCGTGTAATGTAAACAATACGATTGTTCTATGAACAAAGGATTGTTGTTTTCTCCCTAGTAGCAACAACACATCTAATACCTTAGAGATTTCTATCACTTCCCCAGATTACTAGAGGCATGAACCCACTATCGAGCTTAAATACTAACTCTTGGAGTTGCTAGCATCTACTTGGCCAAGATAGCTACTAACAACGAAAAGCATGCAAGATCACAAATAACAAAGACATGATAGAATCAATAATCAATTTGAAATAGCATCTCAATATCCATCGGATCCCCGCATACACAACATGTATGATTACAAATAGATGATCTTGATCATGAACGGAGCTCGCAAGATCTAGACATGAAAGCACAAAGGTGGAGAACCAGCCATCTAGCTACTACATGGACCCGTAGTCCAGAGATGAACTACTGACGCATCACACCGAAGGCTTGCATGGTGATGAAGAAGGCCTCAAGGGTGAATTCCCCTCTCCGGCAGGGTGCCGGGAAGAGCTTCAGATCCCTCCCGATCTAGGGATGGAGATGATGGCGGTTACAGACTCTTTCGTGGATTTTTGATCGGACACTTAGGGTTTACATCCTGAGGGCATCTTATAGGCGGAAGGAGAGGCCGAGGGGGTGCTAGGGTCGGCCAGACCACCCCCTGGCACGGGGCCGCACGGCCAGGTGGTGTGGCCGGCCCCCAGCCCTTCTCCGTCTCGTAATCTAGCATCTGGTGACTTCCGGAAAAATAGGCACTTTGGCTTTTGTCCCGTCCAATTCCGAGAATATTCATTTTCTGACTTTCCTAGAATCAAAACCATCAGAAAACAGGCAGCTGGCACTGTGGCTCTTGTTAGTAGGTTAGTCCAAGAAATCATATGAAAAGCACTCCAAAGTATGGACAAAACACAAGAAAGTGGATAAAGCCAAGCATGGAACATCAAAAATTATAGATACATTTGCAATGTATCACAGGGCATGGTCACCGCTATTCTGATTGGGGCATTTGGTCGGGTTTGATTTTGGTGTTCTTCACTTCTGTAACCTTTAATTGTTACTCATAATGTGCAATGGATTTTGCATCAGATTCTGTATGGAGACCTATGGGTCAGTGGCGCGTACGGCCACTACAGACAGGGATGGTCCCATCAGTTCCCTTAAAAGTTGCCTAAAAAAGGTAATCTGGCAGTATATTCATTGCGTTCTTCCATTCTTTCCAATGCTGAAAGTGGTTGGCTGCAACCTGGATGTATCCCTGTGCTAAAAGTTGTCTTTGTCTGCATCCTGTTTTTTGGAAGCCTCTATGACACAATCTCTTCTTCATTTACTGTAGCACGGTGGTACATACCTACGAACGTGCGGTGGTCGAGGTGTGGCAAACAGGATCGTACCCCCACATGCCGCAGGATCCGGCGAGTACCACTACTCACCGAACAAGCGCAAGGCCACCGACCAGCTAGGAGAGCCGAGCTTAAAGAGAAAGGTGTTTGTTATTAATACCCTTATTACCATGGTGCAGTTAGATTTAAGTATTACCCGCTTGGTGTCATGCATGCTTATCAGATGTTTAGAAACATATGTGTGATTTTATTAATTCTGGCACTGTGTTTATGTGAATCCTGATCTGAATCTGTCAGACTGTCTCATACAGTCAGTATATGACTACTATGTACTATACTCCCTCCTTCCCAAGGCTTAGGCATATACTATATTTTTTGAAAAGTCAAGCGACAGAAAGTTCGACCAAACTTTTGAAAAAAGTCAAAAACTATCAAGAACCATGATATTATATACATACGACGTGAATATATGTTTCATGATGTATCCAAGGATATATAATTCATATTATATTTTTTTTTCTAAAAACATGGTCAAACTTTACATAGTATTGAATAGTTGAGGTCTGTTGCTATTTATGCAGATTGAAGGTGCCGCTGCGAAGGTTGAGGCTGCTGTAGAGGCTAGTAGACTTCTGATGCCCGCACAAAAAAGGACATCCTCTACACAACGAGGAAGCGCCAACACAGTACCCAGGTGGGCAGTGACCTCTCTAAGAAGTGGGTATAATTTGGAAATCCACAATTTCACATGTTATGATTTTCCATGTTATTATTATCAGCTAGTACTATATGTTTACGCTCATTAGAAGTTCACAAAAACAAAATCTGTTTGCTTTACATGCAATGGTTTTGTCTTATATTATTAGATTTACTTGTTCTTTACATAATTTAACCTTTCCACTTAATTTCTATCAGTACCACGGACCAGCTGCTCAGCCCTTTTTGCTACCCTCGTCTTGTCAAGCTTGTGGATTGAAAGGGGGCCCATGTATGCCATTCAAAAGGCACTAGGATGAAAAAAGGTGCATGGCCACCCTTCGCAAAGGGTACCCATGGTACCAAGTATGTATTCCAAGTGGTTTAGACCAACTTGATGTAAGATCTTGTATCTCACTTTTTTACTATTGCCTTACTTCTCTATCAATTTTCTCATGAAGGTTGTCCCTTGTGTCCCTCTCCCCATTATAAAAAAGATGTTTGGAAACGACAAGTTTCTAACTCTGTATAGCGAGGGCCCTAAAGTCGGCAACTATATGATGTGGATGTCTCCCAGACGATGACCACCACCTATTTGGGTGGCCGAGGTTGGTCTAAGTATGTCCGTGAGAATGGTCTGAAGCAGGGGGACGAGGTATCATTCGATTTTAGCAAGCCTGGGCAGATACCTTCACGTCATCGTACACCCGTTGACCGAAGGACCAAGAACAGAGGTAGTACTAATTAATTTGATTATGTACTCATCACAACCTCTAATGATTTTCTTGCAACTAACTGTTCTACACCATTGTCTTTACTCATCATATGACCCTGACCACTTCTGCAGTCCGCTTCCCCTTATGTACCACCCAGAAGGGTGCCAGCATCAAGCTGCTGGCACCGGCACCAACACCGGCCCCAGTTCCTGCAACGACACCTATTGACCTCAGTAGGAGAAAGAATAGAGGTAGTAACTTAATTCGCTTGTATACTCTCATCTCTATCTAGGAGTTACTGTTGTATAAGAAACCATTTTGCTTGTCCACATCTCATATGCCTCTCTGACCACTCCTGCAGTCCCCTTACCTACCCCTCAGAAGGTAACCAGCACCAAGCTGCTGGCACCCCCAACGGCACTAGCCCTAGTTCCTGCTCCGACACCTGTTGACCTAAGGAGAAATAATGGAGGTAGTAACTTAATTTGCTTGTATACTCATCATATCCTCTGATCACTATCCTGTGAGTAACTGTTGTATAAGAGACCATTTTTCTTGTACACTTCTCATCTGCCTCTACCATCCCTGCAGTCAGCTTAGCTACCCCTCAGAAGGAATCTAGCATCGAGCTACTGACGCCGGCACCGGTTCTGGGCCTTCGACTCCTGCACCAGCCCCTCTACAATTAGTGGCACCATCTCCTACACCAGCACCAGCCCAACCATAGGCACCGACACAAGATCCTTCATCACCCCGGGCACCACCTTGTCAGACCATATCCTACACATGTGTCATCACAAGGTCGCACCGGATTATGTTTGTGAGTATATGATACGTCCAAAACGTATCTACTTTCCAAAACACTTTTGCTATTTTTTCTCCTCTATACTTGTGTGATTTGGATGCAACTAATGCGGACTGACGCTGTTTTCATCAGAATTGCCTTGGTGTCTACTTTTTGTGCAGAAAACCAACTATCAGGGAAAATCCCGAAAAATATGCCAAAAATCATATTTCACCCGAAGACTCCAGGAGCCAGAATACGAGACGGAGAAGAGCCAGGGGGTGGCCACACCACCCGCTGGCGCGGGCCAGGCCAGGCCACGCCAGGGGGTGGTGTGGGCCCCTCAGGCACCCCCTCGGTCTCCCTCTTCGCCTATAAGGAGCCTTCTGACCTAAAAACTTCAGGGGGTTCGACGTTTTTCCAGAAGGAGTTCCGCTCCGCCGCCACTACCAGATTCCACGAAACAGCACCAGAAACTCCATTCTGGCACCCTGCCGGTACGGGGAATTGGAGGAGATCATCGCCATCATCACCATCGCTTTTCCATCGACCATCCATGTTTCCCCCATCTATGAGTGATTAATCCCCCGCTGTAGGCTATGGGGATGGTAGGGATTGGATGAGATCGTTCATGTAATGGCATCAGATTGTTAGGGCATGGTGCCTAGTATCTTTTATTAGTGCTTTATGACTTTGTTGTGACTTGTTGTGCTTAATGCTTGTCACTAGGGCCCAAGTGCCATGATTTCAGATCTGAGCATGTCATTGATTCATTATGATAGTACTGTTTTTGGTCTTATCTACAAGTTGTATACACACGTTGATGTCCGGAACCAATGGCCCCGAAGTGACAGAAATCGGGATAACCAGAAGAGAATGGCTTTGATGTGAGGATCACATGTGTTCACGGAGTGTTAATGCTTTGATCCGGTGCTCTATTAAAAGGAGCACCTTAATTGCCAGTAGTTCCCTAGAGGCCCCACTACAAACGGGCTGGCAGGACAAAAGATGTTGTGCAAGTTCTCATTGCGAGCACGTATGACTATATATGGAACACATGCCTAGGATTGTCTAGTACTTGGATGCTTTATCTTATTTATCTGCAATTGCCCTATGTTCTGATTTCTATGTGAATTGTCTTGTCCATGCAACGCCCGTCCATCCATCCCTATGCCTACCGCACTCGAATCCCACTGTTTACTGCTATTGTTACTACTGTCTTTACTTTGCTACTGCTGCTACTTTACTATTCCTACTACAAAACTGTTGCTACTGATAAACTGCTGTGAGCAAGATTGTTTCCAGGTGCAGCTGAATTGACAACTCAGTTGTTAAGACTTATAAACATTCTTTGGCTCCCCTTGTGTCGAATCAATAAATTGGGTTTCACTTCCCTCGAAAATACTGCGATACACCCTCTATACTTGTGGGTCATCGGTATATGGAGGCAGATAAACTATTCTAAATGTCTTCTCAAGTTTCACATGATTTAGTGCATTACTCTTAGTAATTATGCGTTTGTCCCTTGCTTTGACTCAGAAATTGCCTAAGAGTGCCACAAAGCAACTCTAGGCTAGACGAAAGGGCACAATAGTCTTCACGATGTAGAGCTAAGGATTGCTAATCAAGGGATGCTACGCCATTAACTCGACTGATGGGCGCTTGGCAGCTACTTCTAGGTGGATCAAGTTCTGGAAAGTAGCCAAACTTACTATTGGAAGAATGGTCAAGGTCAATGTATCTAGCTACCCTGAATGCCGCATGCTGTTCATGAATTTCCTAGCTGTCTAGCTCTTTGGCCGCATGCTGTTCACGAACTTCCTAGCTGTCTAGCTCTTTGGCCACATGCTACTGTAATTAATTATGTGGTTGTCTTATCTCCACTGATCATATATGGGTGGTAAAACTGTGATAACCTTTTGCTAGATTGGAGCTATGACTAGTACGTACTGGTATGGTATATTTGTATCTATATGAAGGTTCTCTATATGACCAAATATTATGACAATGATTATGTTCCAGTGATCGAGTGTGTTTAGAGAAAAGGGCAAACTGATCGCGTGGCATGGTTTTTAGAGCTGAAACAAGAACTGTCTGTCTCTATAGTGATATTGAATTTCAGTGTTTGTATTGCTGAATCAGTCACTTTGAAATGCTTCTAAATTGGTCAAGTGCTGCTGAATATGAACTAGGAATCTGTCAATTTTTATGTCTTATTATTCTATACTCCTTGATCTTTCAAATGGCATTGAATTTGTCAAGAGTTCTGTTGTTGCTGCTGGCTGCTTGCTCTAGAGCTTTCGGCTTTGTGTCATCGGAACCGTTGGATGCATTTTGGACAGAGATGAGAGGGTAAAGATATACAGCATGATTTCACCAAGTGAAGTCATTAGATACCATCCCTATTTTGGCGCATGTGGTGTGTGTTCATTAGATATTTTTACATGAATATCTGTCAAATGAATTATCCCTTTTTTCCTCCCTCGAAGAGGTATGTGTTTGAATCTAGAGAGACACAACCTAGTGAAATCTGAGATAGGAGGCCATTGACCATAGCCCAAAATCTTTTTAATCTGCCCCTTTTGGCATTGCCCCCCACCTCTAAAAGAACTCTGCCTACCCATGTTTTTAATAAACTAATCCATTACGTGGCTTTCTATAAATCGAGGTTCCAGTAGCACTTCTCTTTTATTTTAAGAGAGATAACATGGACACACAAATTTTTTTAGAAGACTAATACATAAGTTATAGTACTAATACATGTTTAATGGTTCAATTTCTATTAGTATCTTTGGTATAGTGGCAAAATACTCAGTTTATGTCTATTTGATTTGATTTTAAGGTCTTTAGTTCGAATCCCCTGTGTACATATTTATATATATCTTGGGTTTACTTTTTTTGGAGAAAGGGTTTACTTTTTAATATCGCATTACAGAGAGGCTGACATCACGGACCCACCAGCCTGCAGCATCCCTCGAGTTTAGTGGTCAGGTTTGAAAAAAAAGTGAAGTACTTGTACAGAGAGGCTGGCATTAGGGACCCACCCTCCATAACCTACCAGAGAGGGTAACATGGGGGCCTGAGCAGCAAGACCATACACGGCTGCCACATCGAGCAACGTTGCCAAGGTCAAAACAGCGGACGTGGTCGAAAAAAAGTCCATCATACGTAGGTTTGATAGACAGAGAGACCGGCATGTGGGACCCATAAGCGCGGCCTTATACAGGTTCTGCCTCGAGTAATGTTGCCAAGTTCGAAATAGGGAGGCGCGAGCGATAAAAAAGTCCAGCACTCACACGTTTCTTCTAATGAGAGGCTCACATGGGTGACTCAGCAGCCTGGAAAAACGGCTGATGCATCGAGCAACGCTATCAAGTTCGAAACAAGGAGGCGCGACCGAGAGCAAAAATTCCATCATACACACGTTTCTTCTAATGAGTGGATGACACGTGGGGCCCTGCATCATGATTAAACGATAGATGTAGCGAGCAACACTATCAAGTTTGCAACACGGAAGCGCGACTGAGGGAAAAAATTCTATCATACACACGTTTCTTCTAATGAGAGGATGACATGTGGAGTCTAGGAGTTTGATTAAATGGTAGATGCATCGAGCAGCGCTATCAAGTTCGGAACAGAGTAGCGCGAGCGAAGAAAAAAATTCCATCATACAGACGATTCTTATAATGTGAGGCTGACATGGAGGACCCAACAGCATGACTAGACAGTAGATAGATCGAGCAATGTTATCGAGTTGAAATCAGGGAGACAATAGCCAAGGGAAAAAATTCCATCATACACACGTTTCTTCTATTCAGAGGATGACATGTGGGTCCTAGGAGGTTGATTAAACGGTAGATGCATCGAGCAACGCTATCAACTTCAGAATAGGGTAGTGCGAGCGAAGGAAAAAATTCCATCATACACATGATCCTTCAAATGAGAGGCTGACATGTGGGACCTAGCAACCTGACTAAACATCAAACGCCTTGAGCAATGTTATCGAGTTCAAATCAGGGAGGCGCGACCGAAAAGTATGGTCCGCTAGAGACACTGACATCTGGGACCCACACGCCTCAAAAGACTTCGGTGAGTCAACATCACGCGAGGAAACGAAAATCTTGCTTCTGCCACGCGCTGGCCAAGCTTCCTCCATGTTTTTAGCAGATCCGTCGTAGTAGAGGGCCGCGATACCGGGAAAAAAATTTCCATCAGCCACGGCCGAGCGGAGAATTTTGTCGCGGAAGACGCGCCTTCTACGACGACCGTCGGGCCAAGTCGTTGTGGAAGGAAACTTTTCTTATAGTGAAAAGCGTTGGAAATGGCATTGGAACTCAATGAGGCTAAAATGTTCTCGGAGATGTAGAATACACCACTAGCATATGAGAATTATTCATGATTAGGATAATCTATGTCTTTCGTCATGATATGTGTGTAGGGAGCTTCATCATAAGATGTTCACTACAAATCTCGCGAGTAGCCGCTTCTACGAGTCAAGTTTTGAGGTCATCTCTAAATAACCACTGTGATGACTGCGAGCAAATCACTTCTACAGACCACCACAGTTAAGGGTTTCCCCATAGATATCATATGAGCTTAGTGAATCTCCCTTAATTCCCCCTTTAACCATATAGGTTATAAGTCGATGCTTGCTGTCACAAAGTAGCACCATACATACTCCCATACACATCCAAAGGTTATTTCCCTCTCTCTAGTCCCAAAGGAAGATGCTATGTGGTCGACTTCACATACCATCTAGAGAGAGATCTAACATGATATCATAAATCAATAGATCAAATACCAAAGTTATAGATCATCTTTATTTTATTTCATAATAATGCTAGGATTTATCCATCTCCCTAATAACAAGGGAAACTACTCACACATGAAGGCAATAAACATCATCATATTCATCTGGATGGATTGAAAGTGTGAAGATAAATCAAGTTCAAAACACAATTGTATTGGAATTACAACAAGATCTAATGAACGAGAGTTGGGGAAAATGGTGTGGATGGAGATGCAACGGTTGATGATGAAGGGGATGATGTGATGTCCTCCAATGATCCATGAAGCAGAAAGGATTTTCCCTTCTCCAAGTTCTTCGTCTAGATCCCTATATGGTGTGATATTTCGAGCCTGGAAGTTTCCGTAAATTTCAGATCTCAGATTCGTCTTTGCATGGTGAGAGTATTTGACGAGGAGGACATCGTAACAGATCGTACATGTGGACAATACGGGTGAGCCTTGTCCATACTACAGGTTGTTAAACCTTCTGTAGCTTCCCTCGCATCCTCTCTTCTCCTAGGTGCATGGAAAATCATTTAAATAACATTTATCACTTAGAAATATCATATTATTGCATAACATGACAGTCCTAATTGATATATTCACAAAAGACTTAATAATTCAGGATCCTATTGAAACACGGACAAAAGGTGTGCGCGAACACTGTAAAATACAAGAATCCTAACTCTACTTATGCAAAAACACAAGATAAATATGCTTCAAAAATGGACTCGTTAACTTCCCCAAGCTAGACTCTTGATCATCCCCGACCAAGATGGTGGAATATGGACAATGCCATCATGTTCATGAGGCATAAGTTATTACAATAAATGAGGCAATTGAATAATAATTACAATATTAGATATGGAACTGTATCATGAATTATATCACACTCTCACACAACACATGACTTAGAGGCTTCCACACCTTTTGTATATATAATCTATATGAAGTTCAAAGAATAAGCATATTATACAATCATCAAGTTCATATAAACGAGCACTTGATTGAGAAAGAAATATGATCATTGTTTGAGTATCTTTTGTCAACTTCCACCTCTCTTTATTTTTAATTTTTTCTATTCTAATCACAACTCTCCCCTTTGTTTTTTGATTCACCAACAATATTGTATCATGTCAATACTCTTTATGTCTCTTGTTGGTTTAAACCAATGATTATAACATGCTATCAAATTTTTCTTCTCATATTTTATCAATACTTTATTGGTGTGGAAGGCCCTAAAATCATAATAGTGGTACAAGTATCATATCACTCATCCTAATTCATACATCTAATGCAATAGTCATAAATCAAAATCACTTCTAGTATCATAAAGTCTCAAATCTCATCGATATAATTCTTTCCTTAGACCAAGGAAGCTGATAATGCAACTAATACAAACTTTGGAATTAAATGCCTAACATGCGTGAGAGAAGGTAAACATGCTAAAACTAGAAGATAGATTACGAGGTGTTATAGATCTCCCCAAGCTTAGAATCAAGCCGGTGGGATCAAAAATCCCTCATGATTATTCGATATCGTGATGTCTTTTATTTTGGAGAAGAAGCCCTTGCACTGCGGAGCCTTTCAAGGAGTGTCTTGTTTCTTGCCTCCAGGATCATGATGTGAATCTTGCGCTGCTCGCTAATTGTTTCTAGCTGAGCCAGACATGCTTTGTACATCTCGATCGTCTATTTCTAAGTTTTGATGGATCAAATGCTAACGTCGAGGTTTGGTTCCAACCCCTTCATTATCTTCAGGTCCATCTGATCCAAATAACGACACAATAGTTCAAGTTTTTTAGAAGATCACGGAGATTTTATCTCAATCTTCTTGACACGATGGTCAAGGCTATCAAGAGAGGCTTGAATCTCCTCTTCTTAATGCTTCGACTAGTCCAAATAAGACTCATCTTATTCCTTGGATCGAGATGGACTTCTTCAAAATCACCATCTTGCCCTATCATGAAGCTGGATACCTTACGATCGTCCTTGATCATCTCCATCAGCTTGAACCCATCTTCAGCTCCCAGTTGATCACACCAGGCTTCTTCCTCTATATTTTCTTCAACGGCTATCTTCTTGACATCCTCCGAGATCACACCCCTTGAATAGAAGCCTTGAAAATCCCCCTTGGTTCGAGCAATGTCTCAAGGTCCAGACATAGCTATGAGGCTTTTAGCAGATGGGGAGGAGCGTGAGATAGATCTATTGACAATTGAAAAAGGGATACCTTTGGAGAGGCTTAAGAAGGGTTAGTAGCAGGGAAAAACTCGTACTAGAAGTAAGATGAGCAGCCAAGAAAAGAATCACAACAAAATAGGAAGAAAGGAAGAACTTGAGGCGGTAACGACCAGCGGTACGGGCACCACCTGTACTATGCGCACATACTTGATATACTTCCAAATACCATGCCTACCGAAGTTAGTATGAATCTTTCGAAATAATCGGTATGGGTGGAATCAGACCGTACCGCCCGCCCGTACTGGCAGTTTCTGACCTTTTTACTATGGTATATATATATTAAATCGATAAGCAAACAATCAAAAACTAAACAAAGGTTACAAAGAGTTAAACAACCTGTCGTATGATGGGAGCCAACCATACGGACCGGTCATACCATTCTATATAAAGGAACACAAAAAACGAGAAGGGGTTCTACAAGCTTAACGACCTCTGGTACGGGTGGGTGCGGTCGTACCATCCGCCCGTACTAGGTTCGAAAAACTTGCAATAAACTCAACAAAATGCAAGGAACCCAAAAACCCAAATGACAATAGCAAAATAGCAACTAATACACAGAAAATCTAGGCCTAGATTACCTCACTTACATGGTGATAATGAGGTTTGATTTGACACTTTTTCTCCCTTTAACTTTTGGATTATCTTCTTCTTTCCTTTGAATATGGCTGGTCACTAAATTTCTAAAACCATCACAAAGAGAAATAGAAAATTTTCTTTCCGAGCGAATAGTGCCTCATCTCTTCAATGTCATCAGTGTGTCAACTTGTTGCTCTTTTCTTTGCAAGATTTGCAAGTCAAACTCTTGCAAAAGTAAAGTCCAATGGATCATCCTTGGCTTAACGTCAATTCTTTCAAGAATTTCGTTTAAGCTATAATGGTCAGTATGCACTCTAACATTTGAGTCAATTATATAATATCTAAATTTATCACAAGAGAAGACAACAACGAAGAGTGATTTTTCTGCCATTGGATAGTTCTTTCGAGCACAGTTCAAGCTACGACTAGTGTGGTGAATGTGAAGGAAATATGCCCGAGAGGCAATAATAAAGTGGTTATTATCTTATTCCATATTTATGATAAATGTTTATTTTGCATGCTATAATTGTATTAATTGGAAACGTTAATACATGTGTGTTTAATAAACAAATAAAGGGTTCCTATTTATTCCTCTCTTATAAACTAGCTCATTGATTAACAAGATGATCAAGGTTTCTTACTAATGGACATTGGATGTTGTTAATAACGAGGTCACAACATTGGTGGAATGATGTGATGAACATTCATCCGAAGTATAGAAATATGATCAAAGTCATTGTGTTTAAATTGCTATGACATCATAAGAAGTAATTATAGTCCTTAGACCATGAGATCATGTCAATCACTAACACAAGAAAAGTAACTTGATAACATCAAACGTCACACCGTAACAGGGTGACTATAAAGGTGGGTTCAGATACTCTGAAGGTGTTATGTAGAGGCTCATGGATCAAGAGTGGGATTTGTCGATCCTGATGATGGATAGATATAATCTAGGCCCTCTCGGTGATATTACATCGAGATAGCTTGCAAGCAAGCGATGTGATCACTAGAATGTTATATCATGGGAACGAGAAAAGAGTGCATGTCAGTAACGAGATCAAACTAGGTATGGAGATACCGATGATCGAATCTTGGACATGTAATATATCGCGAGACAAAGGGATTTAGTTACTAGCGTTAAAGGTTCTCATGATCATAGAAGTCACCGTTGAATGTGTGGGAGTCAGTACGGATCTCCAGGTCCCGCTACTGATTATTGATCGGAGAAGGGTCTCGATCATGTCTGCATTATTCACGAACCATAGAGTGACACACTTAAGGGACACCGACACCATTTGGAGCAAACATATTCCACAGAAAAGAATTGCAAAGCGCTGGAATTATTTCAATGGACACCAGAATTGTTTCAGGTGAAATTGTTGAAATTGGTTCTGCATGTGTTATTGAAATATTGCAGGGGGTTTTATGTGAATGTTTGTTAATTAAAGTAATTAACAAAATTCTCAATAAAATAAATAAAAGAGTTTTATTAAATGAGGGTTGCATTAAATTCGGTGGAAATTTAATGCATGTGAGTTGGAGTATGAGTGGAGGCATATTTATGTGAGTGGAGCATCCACCACATGAATGATGGAAGAGGTGGGGGCACCTCCATGGCCGCCGGCCATGGGAGGGGGCTGCCCCTCTCCCCTATAAAAGGCCCCTTATCCTCTTCTCATACCACACCTCCTCGTGAAGGTTCTCTTCCCCCTCTAGCAATTCCCCATGGCTTCGGAATAGCGAAGTACATGTTCTCGGTGTTTCTATGGAAAGGATCTACTGCCTCTGCTGCTTTGCTGGAGTGAGGGATAGAGGTTGTCAGGGTACCGTACGTGTGCGCGATCACGGATGCATCGCTGCTTTGCGGTGCTGGACTTGCTGGTGTTGGACCTGCTGGACTCGCTAGACTTCATCACGATCTTGAGATCGGCAAGTCTACGACTACATCATCCACGAGTACAACCTTGTAACGCTTTGTCGCTCTTCAAGGGTATGTTCTCTATGGATGTATATCCACCCATTCATTGTATCTAGGTAGATAGATCTTTGTGCTTAGATGTTCACAGTGTAGGAATTTTTTGTTTTCTATGCTACAAACCAAAACAATGGTATCAGAGACTGATCTATGCGTAGATGCTTTGCACGGGTAGAACACATATAACTATGTGGGCGTTGATGATCATGTTATTGCATCTTCTATGTATTTTGGATATTGGTGGCATAGTGGGATGGAGCGGCCCGGACTAACTTTACATTTCCTCGCACATGAGACCTGTTCCACGCTTGACATGCAACTAGTTTTGCATAAGTGGCTAGTGGGTGTCTGTCTCTACTACTATAGTCAATATCTGATTTACATTGAGTTGCTAATAATTTGGTTATCATCGTTGTGGTTCCATGTTCGTAGGTAAGACTGGTTCTATCTTCGAAAGCCCGAAGCCACATAAAATATGAAATTGATAAATTAGAAGCGTCTAGTTTAGATTGTTGCTGGGCTGGTGTTATGATATGGTAATGTTGTAAGTTGAAGTATAGTTGATACTCTTATAACACACCTAACGTGTAATATCCATAGACCTTGGCCTTACACACAAAGGAATGATATAGATCACACCACAATGCACATGATAGTGATCAATTGTGAGAACCATATCATTTCACTTTATGCATATGATGTTTGCATCTTATATTGCTTGTTTGGCGTTTTGGTAGTGACGTGGGTGATACATTGCAAATGTATCTATAATTTTTGATGTTCCATGCTTGGTTTTATCCACTTTCTTGTGTTCTGTCCACACTTTGGAGAACTTTTCATATGATTTGTTGGACTAACCTATTAACAAGAGCCACAGTGCTAGCTGCCTGTTTTCTGCTCTTTTTGGTTCCAGGAAAGTCGGAAAATGAATATTCTCGGAATTGGACGAGACAAAAGCCAAAGTGCCTATTTTTCCGGATGTCATCAAGTGCTAGAATACGAGACGGAGAGGGGCCAGGGGGCCACCACACCACCTGGCCGCGCGGCCAGGCCTGGCCCGTGCCAGGGGATGGTGTGGCCGCCCCCGGCACCCCCTCGGCCTCTCCTTCCGCCTATATATTGCCCTCGGGACGAAAACTCTAAGTGCCCGATCAAAAATCCACGAAATAGTCCGTAGCCGCCGTCATCTCCATCTCTAGATCGGGAGGGATCTGAAGCTCTTCCTGGCACCCTGCCGGAGAGGGGAATTCACCCTGGAGGCCTTCTTCATCACCATGCAAGCCTCCGGTGTGATGCGTGAGTAGTTCATCCTTGGACTACGGATCCATGTAGTAGCTAGATGGCTGGTTCTCCTCCTTTGTGCTTTCATGTCTAGATCTTGTGAGCTCCGTTCATGATCAAGATCATCTATTTGTAATTCTTCATGTTGTGTTTGCGGCGATCTGATGGATATTGAGATGCTATTTTAGATTGATTATTGATTCTATCATGTCTTTGTTATTTGTGATCTTGCATGCTTTCCGTTGTTAGTAGCTATGTTGGCCAAGTAGATGCTAGCAACTCCAAGAGTTAGTATTTATGCTCGATAGTGGGTTCATGCCTCTGGTAATCTAGGGAAGTGACAGAAATCTCTAAGGTACTAGATGTGCTATTGCTACTAGGGACAAAACAACAATCCTTTGTTCATAGAACAATCGTATTGTTTACTTTACACGCAGTTCGTAAAGCAATAATCTATTGCTTGCAACTTAATACTGGAGGGGGTTCGGATGATAACCTGAAGGTGGATTATTAGTCATAGATGCAGTTGGATGGCGGTCTATGTATTATGTTGTAAAGCCCAATCGAATCTCAAAGGAGTCAAGATGATTAGTATATGCATGTATTGCTTTCTCGATGTTTGTCAATTGTCCCGCTGTAATTTATTCACCCAGCATGTTATCTATCTTAAGGAGAGCCACCTCTAGTGAACTATGGATCCCGGTCCTTGTCTTTTACATTCAATCTACAATCTTTTACTGCTTTTTGTTTACTTTCTGCAAACTATTACTTCTTTCCATTCGATACGTTTAATCCTTTGTTTCCACAAAACATGGTGAGATTGACAACCTCATCACAAGTTGGGGACAAAGTTCTGTGGTTGTGTTTTTCAGGTCTCCACGTTGCTACTAGCACCTTGCACGCCATGCGAATCCTGCTGTCATGCCTGGAAACCTCAGACACAATGTTCCACGACATTGTCCCAGGGAAGGGCGTATACCCTTGGGCAAGATCAGCTTGCATCATCTTTGGCACGCCAGCAAACTTCCGGCAAGAGCGCATCGAATTCAAAGTGGTGGATTGGCCCTCGCAATACCATTGCATCCTCGGACGTGTCGCGTTCGCGAGGTTCATGGCGGTGTCACACTACCTACCTGCAGATGAAGATGACGAGCCCTAAAGGCATTATCACTATTAATGGAAGCTTCAAGAGGTTAGACAGCTGCGACAGGAAATTCAACAGAATTTCCTAGTCTTTCCGCATGCAAGAGGTGCTGGCGAGGTTGAAGGAGTCGACAGACAACAATCCACCTCCTCCGAGTAAGCCAAACTCGCCTGATCAGTCCTTCGACTCTTTGGTCCACACCAAGGCGGTCCGGTCCATCCAACGGACCCGACCAAGACGACCCTCATCGCCAACAACTTTAGTCCCGCATAGGAACTTGTGCTCGTCGAATTCCTCCGTGAGCACTGGGAAATCTTCGCCTGGTGTCCAGCGGACATGCTAGGGGTTCCCAGGGAATTCTCCGAGCACTCACTCAACGTAAATCCTGAAGCAAGACTAGTGAAGCAGACGATACGTCGACTATCTGAGCCAATGGCAAAGGCAGTCGGTATGGAAGTCAACAGACTCCTTGATGCTAACTTCAGATGCGAGATCAAGGAAAGCACCTGGATAGCAAACCCTGTACTTGTTCCTAAAAAGGACACGGATATCCTACAGATGTGCTTGGACTTCACTTCCTTGAACAAACATTGCCCAAAGGATCACTTACCATTGCCGCGGATCAACCAGATAATTGACTCCACCGTGGGATGCGAGCGCCTCTGCTTCCTCGACGCCTACTCAGGCTACTACCAGATTCAAATGAATGAGGAAGACTAGGAGAAAATGGCCTTCATCACGCCCTTTGGCGTCTTCTGCTACACAACGATGCCCTTTGGGCTGAAAAATGCAGGGGCCACCTACCAGCGCTGTATGCAGGCCTGCCTCAAGAGCCAGCTTGGCCGTAACATTCAAGTCTATGTTGACAACATCGTCGTAAAAACTGAGGAAGCCTCGATACTCGACGATCTCCACGAGACCTTCGATAACCTTGACCGCTACCGGATCAAGCTAAACCCGAACAAATGCCCCTTCGGCGTACCATCTGGGCAACTACTTTGGTACCTCATCTCCACGAGAGGGATTAAGGCCAACCCAAAGAAAATAAAGGCCATACTGGCCATGGAGAAGCCGAAGAATGTAAAAGGCGTCCATCAACTAGCTGGGCAAATCGCAGCGCTCAGTCAATTCATCAGCCAAATGGGTGAGAAGGCACTGCCATGTTACCAACTTCTTCGCAAGGACGAGAAGTTTGAGTGGACGGAAGAAGCGCAAGAAGCATTCGAATACCTCAAGCGTCTACTATCCACCTCACCGGTGTTGGTAACACCTCGGGAAAAGGAGCCCCTATTGCTACACATCTCCACCACAAACTAGGTGGTTAGTACCGTGCTCGTAGTAAAACGAGCCGAAGAAAATAAAGTCCACGGAGTACAACGTCTAGTATACTACCTCAGTGTCGTGGTGTGGAACACGACAGTACCATCGGGGATGGCATGAAGGGGACAATCAGGATGCTATCGGTGGCTACTCGCAACGGGTTGGGCTCAGATACTACAAACACAGCAATGTACCCAGGTTCGGAGCCCTCTTGGCAAGGTAAAGCTCCTACTCCTGCAAGGATCTACTATCGAAGGGGGCGAATGCCCAATACGGGTCCTCCTTGAGCTATTTCCTTAGCTACTTCTTGCTTGAAATTGTCTAAGTCCTTCCTCTTGTGTCTCTACCTAGAACCCTAGCACTACCCCCCTTATATATAGGTTGAGGAGGTAGTTTACAAGGTGGGTTCTAGGGTTTACTGTTTAGATTTGGGCCTTACAAAGTGGGCCGGCTGGATAGGGCCAAACGGTAGGCCCAGGTCCAGTCAAGCCTCCAGTACAAGGTGGGACCATGCTATAGTGTCCAGCACCCCTGCTTTACTCATCATTCGGCTCTTTATCCGTCAGCCAGTTCTTTATGCGTAAGCTAGAGCTTTCCTCGTCAGCCCTTGCTTTGCTCGTCAGCCTCTAGCTTTGGGGCAGTTGTCCAGTAGCGCCGGCCAGGCCAGCCAGCCTCTCCGGTCAAAGGTGCGCTCATCGAGGGTCACCCCCACTGTACCATGGCCAGCGGATCCGAGGCGGCCGGCTAGGAGCGGCATCCCAGCCGGTTCTTCTGGCTACCCAGCTAGATGGGCTAGCCGGGGAAACCTGAATGCGGACCGGGTGGGGGATTCCCCCTGGCTGTGGTTCCTTGATATGGGTCCAGACGGCATGAGCTCCTAGGAGCCGGCCGGTTGGTCCCGTCTTGGCCTACCCGGGGGTCATCCCCCTGATACTAGTCCCCGAGCGCGTTAGGACTTGGCCCCATGGAGAAGTTCTTGCATGCTCATTTGAAATGACTAATGGTGCAGATGCTTTGTCGTTTTCATTTGTCTTGTAGTCTTTGTCTTGTACCGGCTTGGGATTATGTCCTGTTTTCCCGGCTGGCGTTTACCGGCTATGAAGCTGATGGCCCCACCCACAGGGTGTGAGCGGTAATCTTCTTGAATGGTTGCCGCACCCGGCCGGGAGAGGGATTGCTAGTTTGCTATTGTTGGTGCTTGCGGCAGCCATGCCTGCCGTTTCTGGTGCATGTCGCATCAGTTTGACTTCTGGGTTTGCCGCTGCAGTTTTTTGGTAACCGCGTGCACGCCTTCATCATTGTGTCTCCTTGGAGATCATGGGCGCGGTTTGCCTCCCGCAGTAACTTCTGCGGGATCTTCTGCGCGTGTTGTGCTAGCGCACGCGATTTGTCCCGAACAGTCGTGAGGGAGTGGGATGGTTGCTTGCCATGTGGCGTAGAGGGAGGGGAAACAACGTGGGGGAGTGGGGCAGTTGCTTTCCATGTGGCGCAGAGGGAGGGGAACCGACGTGGCCCTTCTTCCTCGATAAATAAGTATGCCAAGGAGCGGTGGCTCCTCACTTCGTCTCCATGTTCCTGTCGCCCCTATTCTCCCTTGCGCTCTAGCCCTCCACTGCTCCTTTGCGCCACCACTTCCTGGTCGCCGGCGCTATTCCTCTTCCTCATCGACAGCAGGCCCCCGTTGAAAAGGATACAAATGCCGCCTAGAGGAGGGGGGTGAATAGGCGGTTTAAAACTTTTACGATATGGGCTTCAACCACGGCAACCTTTCCGAACAAGATGTTGCCCAAGGTCGTCGGCAGGTGGTGCGGCTCATATGCTACTAAAGAGCTAGTGAAGTAGTACCGGCGCGGGCGGTTCCTGCCATCAAAGCGGCTGGTGAAGCACCGCCTCGTGCTGAAGGGCGAGCGGGTTCCCAACCCCCAACCTGGCGAGGCCGTTGTATTCCTCACCCACTTCGCTCGTGGCCTTGGGCTGCCGCTGAGCCGCTTCGTCTTGGAGCTGCTCGTCACCTTTGACCTGCAGCTCCACCACCTCGAAGCCAACGCCGTGTCGATGCTATCGCATCACGCGGCCTACTGCAAGGCGTTCCTTGGCATCTGCCCTGACGCCATGAACTTCTTGAAGGTCTTCTACTTCAAGGTTCAGGTGGTGGGGAAGGGCGGGCCCTTGACAAAGACGGGCTGCTGCACCATCTACCCACGGACGTCGGCGCCCATATCGCGCCTGGAGCTCCCAGATACCGTCAAGCTCTAGCAACGCTCGTACTTTTACATGCGCAACAACACTGAGGTGGACTTCATCAAGGTCCCCACTTTCGCCAATGTCCCCTCCAGCCGGAAGGCCTGAATCGTCTAGCACTTGGGCGCCCAGGGCAACATCGACCGGATGGGCACCCGGCTAGCCTTCCTCGTGGAGAAGGTGCGGCTCACCACCCGGACATTCTGTTGTCCTAGATGGCGACCCGCGTGCTCCCGCTGCAGCATCGGTCACACCAGATGTGCCACCTCTCCGGCCATCTGGATCCCACCCGGGTATCCCGGCTGGATGTGCCGTACGCCGCCTCTCCGTGAATGGCTCGCCACCATCTCGAAGGAGGTGTTGGAGGAGTACTGGGAGTTCTCCTACCAGCCGTACCACCGCGGCCGGCTTCCGCCGAAGGTATGTCTTTCTTGCTCTTCTCCGGGTGGATTTTCCTGAGGGACTCTCCTTTCGTGCCTCTTATCTTCCCTTCTTGAGTAGCTTTTCACGACGCAAATAGCGGAGGATGGTATGAGGGACAACGAGCTCCTCAATTTTTCCGTGGACTTCAAGCCGGCAAAGGCTCCGCTGGCTGAGTCGGAGCGGTTCCCCATCCGGGCTGACGAGGGCTGCGAGTTCCCACCCAGTGAGAGTTTGTCCTTTGTCCTTGTCTGCTTTGCCCTTGCTATGCTTTTAGCCACGAACCTGATGTTTTGGTTGCACTGGAACAGACTCTCATGGCGAGGATGTGGACCTGGCTGAGGTCGCCACGCCCAGGGGCAGGGGGAAGCGTGCTGCCATCACCAGCGCTGCTCCGGCCGGAGGCGGCACCAAGAAGACATGCCGCCCCCGTCCCGCGGCCAGCATGCCAAACGTTGTCGGGTATTTGCCTCTGTCTTCCTAGTACTTGTGTTGACTTGCTCACATCTGTGTTGCTCATTCCTTGTGTTTTCCGCAGCGAGGCGCTGGCCTTGCCCGACTACGCGACCATCGCCACTGCGTCCGCCCCTCTGCCTGCTGCAGAGGGGAGTGCGCCGGCTTCGGCTCCCGAGGCTGCGCCGGCTCCGGCCCCTGAGGCGTCATCTTCTTAGCCGGCTGGGGCCGGGACGGATGCGGTGGAGGTGGTGCCACCGGCCGCGCCCGCGACGCTTCACCGAGCCGGGGCCGTTTCTCGGCTTGCTGAGGGTCTTTTGCTTGGGCGTGCCGGCACGACCATGCCTCCGTCCGGCTCAATGGTGGGTGCTGACTCTAGCGCCTACCGGGTGGAGGAGCCGCTAGAGGTGCCACAGCCGGAAGCCCCCGTCCAGCCGGAGGTTGGCCCTCCACGGCTCCGGTGAGCGACGACGACCTCCAGGTCACCGGCTGGACGCTAGCTCGGGCTACGCCGCCGCTGGACGCCCTCCTGGAGCAGTTGTCGGAGGCGGCGCCTCTGGCCGTTGGCCAGGCCCGACAGCTGGTGGAGGCGCTGGAGCAGGGGCTTGGCCAAGCCAAGGCGCTGGGGGCCTCCATGGAGGTATCTGTTCTGTTGCCAATCTTGATGCTTGTTTGCCGTCTTGCGTCACGACATGTTCTCACTTCTCTTTTTGCACAGAGGAATCTTGTCGACACCGCCAAGACCTCGCGGGACCTGGGCCGTAAGATTGCTTGTTCTACCGTATCTTCTCGATTGCGCGATTTCTCATGCTTCTTGTTGAATATTGGTTACCCTCATGCAGCTCTACTGGCGGACCGGGACCGCGAGGTAGCCCGGCTAAAGGAGGAGGTTACCCGGCTGGAGGGGTCCAACAAGACCCGCCAGGACCAGATTGCCCAACTGACTACGCATCAGCAGCAGATGGAGATCAAGGCTGGCAAGGCCAAGAAGGTGTCTGAGACCGGGGCTGAGGCGCTGAAGAACCTGGAGGGGCTCTACGCCATCCAGGAGGATGCCCTCAAGGCTTCCAAGGCGAAGGAGGCGGCGACGCTATCAGAGCTTTGCCAGATCACCGAGATCATTGTCAGTAAGTGCTCTCAACTTAAGCCAATTTTGCCGTTTTGCCCTTTATAGTCAGTATTGGTTATTGTTTCTTTTTCGGCTGCAGCTAAGTATCCTGAGGTGACAGATCAGGCGTTGGGCTGGATTCTTGAGATGGATCCGGATCGGGATCTCCACTCGGGGGAGTTAGTGACGGTCGTCAACGAGGAGGCGAACCGGCTTCGTGTCACCGCTCTCGAGGTCTATGACTATGTCTAGCATGATGCTGCCCCACCGACCACCATGGATTCCTTGGCCGATCATATTTTGCGTGATCCGGACCTCATGTACGTGGCTCAGGAGTGGGCGGCTCGTGGCGGCACGGAGATGGTGCTGGCGCTGCTGAAGTCCTGGTACCTGGATGTGGATCTGCGAAGCCTTTCCCGCGGATTTCGCCAAGGGACCAACTATGACCAGCTTCGCGCCGAGGTTTCCGACATCCGCTCCTGTGGCATGACGATCGGTAGCTTCGTCGTGCTGGGCAGGGACTTCAGCGACCCAGCCGGCACGGAACGGTACTATCACATCCCGGATGCGCCATGCACTGATGCTTCGGCTGCGCCGCAAACCACATCAACAGATGTCGCCTCCAGCAGCCGAGCTCTAGCTGATGCCTTCGGCCCTTCTGCCCCTCAGTGAACTAGATCCCCGGTATGCCGGGAGTATTTGTGATTGAAAAACTTGTCTTTTCATTGTGTTGTGTGAACAATTGTCTGTATTCTGGTTATTGAAATCTTGTGGGAGCATCGGCTCCCTCTGTATATTTGCTCGTGCTCTTTTGTTTGCACTTTCTGCTCTGTATTTTCTGCATGCTTGTTTTTGTGTGGGGGCGCACGAGCGCACCCACATGGTGTAGTCCCTGAGGTTCGGGCCGGCTAGAGAATACATCCGGGTCGAAGCTCCTTTGTGTTGTTCTTTTGTAGGTTTCTGTGTGGGGGCGCGCGAGCGCACCCATAGGGTGTAGTCCCCGAGGTTCGGGCCGGCTAGAGAATACAGTCGGGTCAAAGCTCCTTGACCTGCTCTGCTACCGCCTGGAAGCTACTTGCCTCCGGCTTGGGTGTTCGTAGTTGAACTTTGGCTCATGCAAACATAGAAACAAACAAGTTGTTTGCCTGGTTAAGCATATGCAAGTTCAAACTGTAATCTTAGATTTACTTGTTTTGAAATTTTCGCTGTTTCATGCAAATCCAATGTCTTTGCCCTTTTCTCAGTGAGCATTGGCCAGTTTTGATGTTGTTCCCTTGCTGGCTTTTAGCCGGAGTCGAAGGGGTAGCTTAATAGGCGTATTGCACGATACTTCGGGTTTAGGTCATTGTCTTTGGGTGAGCGAGCGTAGCCGGGACGTCCAGACGTTTTTGTTTTCCTCGTGGATTTTTCATGTAGGGGCCTTCGAGCATTCTGCTCTTGCCGGATCTGTCAGCCGGCTTGTGGTCTGCAGCCGGAACCGAAGAGGAAGCCTTACGAACCACGTACATTACTTTTCTATGTGCGTCGTGCAGCTATCTGGGCCAACCGGTGAGTCCCCGAGATGGCTCACCAGCTCCGGCGTTAGAGTAATGCAGCCGGAAAACCAAATTGTGCAGCACAACTTGCTTATTTATTGTGGAGTACCTGATACATTGCAAATGTATCTATAATTTTAGATGGTCCATGCTTAGTTTTATCCACTTTCTTGTGTTTTCTCCACACTTTGGAGTACTTTTCATATGATTTCTTGGACTAACCTATTAACAAGAGCCACAGTGCCAGCTGCCTGTTTTCTGCTGTTTTTGGTTCCAGGAAAGTCAGAAAATGAATATTCTCGGAATTGGACTGGACAAAAGCCAAAGTGCCTCTTTTTCCGGAAGTCATCAGATGCCAGAATACGAGACGGAGAGGGGCCAGAGGGCGGCCACACCACCTGGCCGCGCGGCCAGGCTTGGCCAGCGCTAGGGGGTGGTGTGGCCATCCCAGGCACCCCATCGGCCTCTCCTTCCGCCTATAAGATGCCCTCGGGACAAAAACCCTAAGTGCCCGATCAAAAATCCACGAAAGAGTCTGTAGCCGCTGTCATCTCCATCCGTAGATCGGGAGGGATCTGAAGCTCTTCCCGGCACCCTGCTGGAGAGGGGAATTCACCCTGGAGGCCTTCTCCATCACCATGCAAGCCTCCGGTCTGATGCGTGAGTAGTTCATCCTTGGACTACGGATCCATGCAGTAGCTAGATGGCTGGTTCTCCTCCTTTGTGCTTTCATGTTTAGATCTTGTGAGCTCCGTTCCTGGCGCCGATACTGAGCCATCAAGCATTTTTCTGGCATCGTTGTCGGGGAGTCAAGGACATCTTCACAAGGGGAGTCCCTCATAACCAATCTCTTTACTTTGTTATTTTTGTTTTGCTTAGTTTCTTTTTGCTTTGTTTGCTTGTTCTTTATCAAAAGCACACAAAAATTAGTTTCACTAGTTTGCTTTCTTATTTGAAAACACAAAAAAATGACTACCCTTGAAAACACTAAGTTGTGTGACTTCACTAGCACCAACAACAATGATTTTATGAGGACACCTATTGCTCCACCTGTGCCTGAAGATACTTTCTTTGAGATAAAACCTGCTTTGCTCAATCTTGTTATGAGAGAACAATTTTCTGGTATGGGTAATGAAGATGCTGCTTCCCATCTAAATAACTTTGTTGAACTTTGTGAGATGCAAAAGCATAGGGATATAGATGGTGATATTATTAAGCTGAAATTGTTTCCTTTCTCTTTGAGAGGAAAAGCTAAAGAATGGTGGAATTCCTTAACTAGGAATAGTATTGGTTCTTGGACTAAGTGCAAAGATGCTTTTATTGGAAAATACTATCCTCCTGCTAAGATTATATCTATGAGAAGTGAAATAATGAAGTTTAAACAATCTGATAATGAGCATGTTGCTCAAGCTTGGGAAAGAATGAAATCTTTGGTTAAGAATTGTCCCACTCATGGACTGACTGCTTGGATGATCATCCAAACTTTTTATGTAGGATTGAACTATTCTTCAAGGAACCTATTGGATTCTGCTACTGGAGGTACCTTTATGACCATCACTTTGGGTGTTGCAACAAAACTTCTGGACAATATGATGGTTAGTTATTCTGAATGGCATACTGAGAGAGCTCCACAAGGTAGGAAGGTAAATTCTGTTGAGGGAACTTCCTCCTTGAGTGATAAGATTGATATTATTATGTCTATGCTTGTTAATGGGAAAGCCCATATTGATCCAAATAATGTTCCTTTAGCCTCTTTGGTTTCTCAAGAAGAGCAAGTTGATGTGAACTTCATAAGAAATAACAACTTTGGCAATAATGCTTATAGGAGTAATTTTGGTAACAACAATTATAAGCCATATCCTCCCAACAATGGTAATGCTTATGGAAATTCTTACAACAATAATAGGAGTGCTCCCTCTGAACATGAAGTTATGCTTAAAGTGTTTATTAGTAAACAAACTACTTTCAATAAAATATTGAGGAAAAACTCTCTAATGCTGAAAGAAATATAGCATCTTTGGCTGAAGCTCAATCTTCTTTGAATAAAATGGCTGCTAAACCTGAAACTAATGATAATCCCTTTGCAGCTACTAATGCCATACAAGTAAGAATTGATGAAAATGTTAGACTATTAGCTGAATTGCATGCTAAGTGGGAAAGAGAAGATGAAACTGCTAGAAACATTAGTGCTTCTACTATCACCACCACTAGTGTTGAGGCTAGTAATAGTTTTACTACTCTAGATGATAAATTTGATTTTGATCTTGATGGTTGCAACATCTCTGAAGTTATTAAGTTCCTACAAAAGCTTGCTAAAAGTCCTAATGCTAGTGCTATGAACATGGCCTTTACAAAACACATTACTGATGCTCTCATAAAGATTAAAGAAGAAAACATGAAACATAAAGCTTCTATTCCTATAAAACAAGAAGATGGTTGGGAACCCATCATTAATATGAAAGTGAATGACTTTGATTTCAAAGCTTTATGTGATCTTGATAGTAGTGTTTCTATTATGCCTAGAAGGATTTATGATATGCTTGATTTGCCTCCACTTGAAGATTGTTATTTGAATGTCCCACTTGATGATAATGCTAAAAAAACTCATGGGGAGTCTTAATGATGTTATTATTATGGTTAAAAATGCCTATGTCCCCGTTGATTTCTATGTTTTGGATGTTGAATGCAATGCTTCTTGTCCTATTACTTTGGGAAGACCTTTTCTTAGAACTGTTGGTGCCATTATTGATATGAAAGAAGACACCATTAAATATCAACTCCCACTCAAGAAAGGTATAGAACACTTCCCTAAGAAGAGAGATAATATTTCTTTTGCTTATCCTATGAAAACAAAATTTGGTTTTAATGCTTCTTCATTTGAGAACACTTGATTCTTTCTTGCTTCTTATGCCTAACTTAAAGGCGTTAAAGAAAAATACTTATTGGGAGATAACCCAAATGTTTTAGATGAGTCTTGGAAGTTATTACCTCTGTAATAACCTCTCCTTATCGTTTTTATTTGCTTTTTGTGCCAAGAGTAACCTCTAATGAGCGAGAAGTAATGATTGAGAAAGTTGTTGTCCCGAAACAGAATTATGTGCTTCACCGTACAAATTCGTGTAAAATCTCTGAACGTCTTTTTGAGGCGTGAATTTTTGTGCTTGTGCCCCAGGTTGTTATCTAACTTTCGTTAGTTCAATACTTTTTGATTTGATCAACATAAGGTCTTAAAAAAATCGTCTTTACCTGCTGATCTGTTTCGACAGATTTCTGCCATTTTCTGCATTTGCTTCTTGTTGGTTCATTTTTGAGTTCTTCTGTTGAATTGAGCTTTTTGAGGGAATTACTACAGTAGCTAGTGTTCTAATGGAAGTTTATTTGGTGTTAGAACTTAACCTTAAGACTTATTTATCTTGAGTGCACTAATGTTGCTAATAAAGATTGTGTGAAGTTTTGTATGAAGAAAAAGTTCAGGTGTATGGAAGGAATGAGTAATGAGATGAAGGATGGACTAAAGCTCAAGCTTATGGATTCCACACGTGTCACCCCAAGAAATATCCAAGAAGTACAAGCGTCAAATCTTGGGGATGCCCAAGGCATCCCCTTCTTCATCAATAAAAATCCTAGGTTTCTTCCAAACGCTTCATTTTTATTGTTTCATGCATAGTTGTGTTGTTCTTGGAGTGTCTCCTTCTTTGTTTTCATTTTGGTTTTCGTTTGCTTTGGTTTGCTTAGTTTTCTAAATAAATTGGTTGGACCCCCTCTTTCATACATTGGTTTGCAAATAGTTTGGTTTGGTTTGGAAAAGAGTAGGAAAGTTCATGCTTATGTGGTAGAAAGAGCTCGTTTTTGACTATGGCCTATGCTTTGTCATGCCATGCTTGATATTGTTTTTGCTTTATGCTTAGTATTCTTTGTTGTAGCATGACTTGTTATAAACAATTGAGATTACTTAATGTGCCTTGGATGAATCATGCGTTGTTTTAGCATATTAAAGCATAGTATAGTGGTATTCTCCTTTGAAGCTTTATTTGGGTTGACTTGGCACATGCTCACACCATGTTATGACTATCCAAAGTCACCATAGCCTTTATGATCCTTTAGTTTTCAACTTGTAGTATCACATTATGCTTTTATCAATGATGTTTTGTCGCTCTGCATGATTATGGCCATTATTGGTCTCTTAGTTTGTCGCTCCCAGTCTTTTGCTAGCATCCACAACAAAGTATGAGTTCTACTCATGCATCCAACTCCCTAAACCAAGTTATTCCAAAGAGTCCACCATACCTACCTACTAGCTTATGCTATTCCAAGTATATTCCTGCTTTTGTTTACCTTCCAAATTAAACTTGTTATGAGAAATCTAGTGATTAAAGCTCTCACGAACTTGATGGCACACTTTACTTTTCTTGCCCTTAATAAACTTGAACCATTGTGTCTTCTATGTTGTATATGCTTGCACTTATTTGTTGGGAATTAGCAGAACCATGCTTTCATGGGGAACGCTTTCAACATTGCACTTGGTACTTGTACCTAGTTGATATCATGCTCTTTTGTATATGGATGTCGTCGGTGTGAAATGAAAGGGGAGCTTGTAAGTCCATGGAGTTATGTATATGTGTTAGAGAAACGCCTGGGCCGCTGGTCTAATCCATGCTGACATGGTGGAAACCTGCAGCGTAACCATAATGAGCTGTCTATGAAGCATTCTTCTTATAAAAAAAGAGTCCTATATTGAGAAAAAAGAGAAAAGAGAAAAAAAGGGGATTATGAAAAGAGGAAAGAGAGAAAAAAGCACCATATTCCCATGGTAAATAAGAAGATTGCTAAGATGCTCGTTGTGTGCTTGCCTTGTCATTTTGATATGGGGATTCTTCCGTATCATCGGGCAAGGGGTATCCCGTTGGCGGTTCTCTATGATACACATGTACTTACGATGACAAGAACTTACCGGTGACTAAACTTGAGTAGCATGAGGAGCGGCTCTCATATACAAGGGACATGAGATTTCTAACTTATACTTCGTCAAGCATGTACACCATAGTTTGTTCACTTTAACCTTAATCACTTCAAGATGCTTATGATAGGTGAAATGAGAGCTGAAAGCTATAAGTACCATAATTTTTTGGAAGCTCTTTATGAGACTTGAATCCCTACTTCCTTTTACAAAGGCCTTTCTTCCACCATATATTGAGTCTCCACCTTCTACCTTTATGCACCTACTTTGAGAGCATAGTGGCCATTCTTAGTTCTATGTGCATTGTCCCAAGACTAGTTGATTGATGCATACTTTGATATTGCTTGTTTTAAACTAATTGTATCTAGTCACTCTTATGAACTTTGAAGGTGTCCTATGCATTTATATTCGCTACTCTATTGAAGGACAAGCTGAATACTATTATGCTATGTTTTCTTTATGTGAAACAAACAAATGTCTTGCAAAGCATTGTTATTCATGAATCTTTTGTTTGTGCCTTTTCATGTTGCATCATAGTTTCTTTGCTTATTGCTAGAACTTTCTCTTTCATGTTATGATTGAAGTACTATGATCCCAGCTTTGAATGTTTTGCAAATACTTTGATCAAGACTTTGATGGTGCATGCCACCTCAAAAATCATTCTTTCTTTTTATCACTTACCTACTCGAGGACGAGCAGGAGTTAAGCTTGGGGATGTTGATACATTGCAAATGTATCTATAATTTTTGATGTTCCATGCTTGGTTTTATCCACTTTCTTGTGTTTTGTCCACACTTTGGAGTACTTTTCATATGATTTCTTGGACTATCCTATTAACAAGAGCCACAGTGCCAGCTGCCTGTTTTCTGCTGTTTTTGGTTCCAGGAAAGTCAGAAAATGAATATTCTCGGAATTGGACGGGACAAAAGCCAAAGTGCCTATTTTTCCAGAAGTCATCAGATGCTAGAATACGAGACAGAGAGGGGCCAGAGGGCAGCCACACCACCTGGCCGTGCGGCCAGGCTTGGCCCGCGCCAGGGGGTGGTGTGGCCAGCCCAGGCACCTCCTTGGCCTCTCCTTCCACCTATAAGATGCCCTCGGGACGAAAACCCTAAGTGCCCGATCAAAAATCCACGAAAGAGTCTGTAGCCGCCGTCATCTCCATCCCTAGATCAGGAGGGATTTGAAGCTCTTCCCGGCACCCTGCCGGAGAGGGGAATTCACCCTGGAGGCCTTCTTCATCACCATGCAAGCCTCCGGTGTGATGCGAGAGTAGTTCATCCTTGGACTACGGATCCATGTAGTAGCTAGATGGCTGGTTCTCCTCCTTTGTGCTTTCATTTTTAGATCTTGTGAGCTCCGTTCATGATCAAGATCATCTATTTGTAATTCTGCATGTTGTGTTTGCGGGGATCCGATGGATATTGAGATGCTATTTCAGATTGATTACTGATTCTATCATGTCTTTGTTATTTGTGATCTTGCATGCTTTCCATTGTTAGTAGATATCTTGGCCAAGTAGATGCTCGCAACTCCAAGAGTTAGTATTTATGCTCGATAGTGGGTTCATGCCTCTGGTAATCTGGGGAAGTGACAGAAATCTCTAAGGTACTAGATGTGCTGTTGCTCCTAGGGAGAAAACAACAATCCTTTGTTCATAGAACAATCATATTATTTACTTTACACGCAGTTCGTAAAGCAATAATCTGTTGCTTGCAACTTAATACTGGAGGGGGTTCGGATGATAACCTGAAGGTGGATTATTAGTCATAGATGTAGTTGGATGGTGGTCTATGTATAATGTTGTAATGCCCAATCAAGTCTCAAAGGAGTTAAGATGATTAGTATATGCTTGTATGCTTTCTTGATGTTTGTCAATTGCCCCGCTGTAATTTGTTCACCTAGCATGTTATCTATCTTAAGGAGAGCCACCTCTAGTGAACTATGGATCCCGGTCCTTTTCTTTACATACAATCTACAATCTTTTACTGCTTTGTGTTTAGTTTCTGCAAATTTTACTTCTTTCCATTCAATACGTTTAATCCTTTGTTTTCCGCAAAACACGGTGAGATTGACAACCTCATCGCAAGTTGGGGACAAAGTTCTTGTGGGTGTGTTGTGCAGGTCTCCACGTTGCTAGTAGCACCGGTAGTGTGCCCTGCCAAGGCTCAGCTAGCAACACCTTTGGGGTGTTTCCTTGCTCCTACTGGTTCGATTAAACCTTGGTTTCATAACTAAGGGAAACTTGTTGCTGTGCTCATCATACCTTCCTCTTGGGGTTCCCAACGAGCTCTACATCAACATCGCACCAGCATTTTCCTGGCGCCGACACTGAGCCATCAGTACTAGAGACTATGTCGAGGCTCCCATGCTTGTTCATTACATGAGGGTTAGATACGCACACTTCTTGTTCAAGTGTAAAAGGGGCGAAGCAGGCTCGCGTTCCATGGGCGTTCAGTTTCTTCGTCTGAGCGATCCATCTTGTTCTTTTCCAGCTGGCGGGCGTCGATGAGGTAGTATCAATTGTTCTGCAGTGCCCGGCTGATGATTAATGGGCCCTCCCAAGGCGTAGATAGCTTGTGCCTCCCCTTGGTGTCCTGTACTAGCCTTAGCACCAGGTCACCCTCACAAAACGAGACGCTGCGGATCCGGCTGGCGTGGCAATGGCGCAAGCTTTGTTGGTAAATGGCGGATCTTGACAAGGCCAGCTCGTGTGCTTCTTCAAGGAGATCGACGCTATCTTCCCGTGCTTCTTTGGCTTGTTGTTCTGTGTAGAGCAATTTGCGGGGTGCGTCGAACTCGATGTCTATGGACAGGACCGCCTTCGCCCTGTAGACGAGGAAGAAAGGAGTGTAGCTAGTGGACCGGTTTGGCGTGGTGCGAAGGCTCCAGAGCACAGCCGGCAGCTCCTCAATCCAGCAGTCGGGGGATCGCATCAGTGGTTCAATCAGCCGGGGCTTGATCCCGGCTAGGACTAGGCCATTTGCTTGCTCACACTTCCCGTTGGACTGGGGGTGTGCCACAGATGCAAGGTCTAGGCGGATGCCCGTATCTCCGCAGAATCGCATGAAAGCTCCCTTTGCGAAATTTGTGCCGTTGTCGGTTATGATGCTGTTGGGGTAGCCAAAGTGTGTGATTATGTTTGTGAAGAACTTGACCACCGTTGGCCCATCTAACTTCTTTATTGGCTTTGCCTCTATCCACTTGGTGAACTTGTCCACTACCACCAGCAAGTGTGTCATGCCGAATCAGGCTATTTTGAAAGGGCCAACCATGTCCAGCCCCTAGACAGCAAACAGCCAGGTGATGGGAATTGTCTTGAGTGCTACAGATGGAATGTGCTTCTGCTGGCTGAACCGCTGGAAACCGTTGCATGCTTTGACGATCTGCAACGTCTTCTAGTGTCATGGGCCAGTAGAACCCATGGCAGAATGCCTTTGCCACTATGGCCCGTGACGACACATGGTGTCCGCATTCGCCCTGGTGCATGTCGACTAGCAGCCGGATTCCGTCCTCTTGGCTCACACACCGCTGGTAAATACCGCACACACTACACTTGTAGAGCTCATTGTTGATGATGGTGTATGCGCTGGCTCTATGCTTCACCTGCCTTGCCTCCACCTGTTCCTCGGGTAGCTCTCCTCTGGCCAGGAAATCCATGAATGGCTTGGCCCATTTTGGGGTTTCCCGGATGGCGTACACTGCCTGCATCAGCAGATTAACTTCTGCCAGGATGACCGGGTCGGGCTCGTCGGGAGGCTGACTAGGTGGAGCAGCGGAGCCGGCAGCCTCTAGGCTGGAGGCGGCGCTTCCCGGGTGCGGCGAAGCCGTCACGAGGATCTTGGAGCCGGTAGTCCCCGGGTGCGGCGAACCAGTCCCCGAGTGCGGCGAAGCAGTCCCTGGGTGCGGTGAAGCCGTTGCGGAGGTCCTAGAGCCGGCAGTCCCCGGGTGCGGCGAAGCAGTCCCCGGGTGCACTATGGAGTCGTCGCGGAGGTCCTGGAGCCAGCAATCCCCGGGTCCGCGTCCAACATTATGGAGTCGGATTCGGGAGACGGCGTGATTGATGGCTTGCATAGGTGCTCAAGGGAGACTCCAGGCGGAATTGCTTGTCTTGTTGACCCAATGTGGGCGAGCATGTCCGCGGCTTCGTTGTTTGCCCTAGGAACATGGTGAAACTCGCATCCTTCAAAACAGGCAGATAGCTATTGTACAAAGAAATGGTATAGGGCCATGTTTGCATCTCTAGCGTCCCAATCGCCCGACACTAGCTGCACCACCAGATCAGAATCGCCGAAGGATAGGATGCATCGGATGCCTATTTCCTTTGCCATCTTGAGGCCGTGGATGAGCACCTCATACTCAGCGACGTTGTTGGATGCGCGGAAGTGGATCTGTAGTACGTATTCCAGCTGGTCTCCTTTTGGAGAGGTGATGACCACTCCGGCTCTGAGCGCTCCATACATCTTGGAGCCGTCGAAATGCAAGCTTCCAATGCGTGGAATCAGGTCAAGGCGGCAGGTACTGCGTTTCTGCCCAATCGACGAGGAAACCTGCCAAGGCCTAAGACTTGATCGCCATTCTCGGCTCTATTGTATGTTGTGGGCGGCGAGCTCTATGGCCCATTACGCCACCCGGCCTGTGGTGTCTCTGTTGCCGATGATCTCCGAGAGCGGCGCTAACGCCACCACCCGGATGGAATGTTCTTGGAAGTAATGCTTCAACTTCTTGGCGGCCATGTACACGCCGTACACTAGCTTCTAGTAATGAGGGTAATTCTGCTTTGAGAGCGATAGTACCTCACTCAGGTAATACACCGGTCGTTGCACCGGTTACACCTTTCCTTCTTCCAGCCTCGGCTCCGTAGCCGGTAGACAATAAACCCCAGCCGGGAAAACAGCATAGAATCCCAAGACGATAGAAGACAAACGAAAATGACAAAGCATATGCACCATCAGTCATTTCAAATGAGCACGCAAGAACTTCTCCACGGGGCCAAGTCCTAACGCGCTTGGGGACTAGTGTCAGGGGGATGACCCCCGCGTAGGCCAAGACGGGACCAACCGGCCGGCTCCCATGAGCTCATGCCGTCTGGACCCAGATCAAGGAACCACAGCCGGGTGGAATCCCCCACCCGGTTCACATTCAAGTTTCCCTAGCTAGCCCGTCTAGCCGGGTAGCCATAAGAACCGGCTGGGAGGCCGCTCCTAGCCGGCCACCTCGGATCCGCTGGCCATGGTACGATGGGGGTGATGCTCCTTGCTGAGCGCACCTTTGACAGGACAAGCTAGCTGGTCTGGCCGACGCTACTAGAAAACTGCGCCAAAGCTGGAGGCTGACGAGCAAAGCAAGGGCTGACGAGGAAAGCTCCGGCTTACGCATAAAGAACTGGCTGACGGATAAAGAGCCAGATGACGAGTAAAGCAGCGGCGCTGGACACTGTAGCATGGTCCCACCTCGTACTGGAGGCTTGACTGGACTCGGGCCTACCGTTTGGCCCTGTCCAGCTGGCCCACTTTGTAAAGCCCAAATCCAAACAGTAAACCCTAGAACCCACCTTGTAAACTACCTCCTCAACCTGTATATAAGGGGGGTAGTGCTAAGGTTCTAGGTAGACACAGGAGGAAGGACTTAGACAATTTCAAGCAAGAAGTAGCTAAGGAAACAGCTCAAGGAGCACCTGTATTGGGCATTCGCCCCCTTCGATAGTACATCCTTGCAGGAGTAGGAGCTTTACCTTGCCAAGAGGGCTCCGAAACTTGGTTCATCGCTGTGTTTGTAGTATCTGTGCCCAACCCGTTGCGAGTAGCCACCGATAGCATCCTGATTGTCCCCTTCATGCCATCCCCGATGGTACTGCCTAGCATCCTGATTGTCCCCTTCATGCCATCCCCGATGGTACTGCCATGTCGGTAGTACCATCGGGGATGGCATGAAGGGGACAATCAGGATGCTATTGGTGGCTACTTGCAACGGGTTGGGCATAATACTGCAAACACAGTGATGTACCCAGGTTCGGAGCCCTCTTGGCGAGGTAAAGCTCCTACTCTTGCAAGGATGTACTATCGAAGGGGGCGAATGCCCAATATAGGTGTTCCTTGAGCTGTTTCCTTAGCTACTTCTTGCTTGAAATTGTCTAAGTCCTTCCTCTTGTGTCTCTACCAGCACCACACTGACAACCCTGTTGGTTGCTGTGATGTACATCAACATGGGCTCCTTTGCTGCTGGTGCTGCCAGAATAGGTGGTGAGGTGAGCATGCGCTTGAGGTTGCGTAAGGCTTCATCCGCCTGTGATGTCCAGACGAATTTGTCCGTCTTCTTCATGAGTTGGTATAGTGGAAGTGCTTTCTCGCCCAGCCGGCTGATGAACCAGCTGAGGGAGGCCAGGCATCCGGTGAACTTCTGGACATCTCTCAAGTTCTTGGGCGGCTGCATGCGCTCGATTGGGCCGATCTTCTCTGGGTTCACCTCGATTCCTCACTCAGATACGAGAAAACCGAGGAGTTGGCTGACTGGGACACCGAACACGCACTTCTCCGGGTTCAGCTTCATCTGGAACCGGCGGAGGTTGGTGAATCTTTCCTTCAGATCTTCAAGGAGTGTTTGGTGCTCCTTAGTCTTGACCACCACATCATCGATGTAGGCATGTCGAATCTGCCGATCTGAGTCTGCAAGCACTTCTGCATGCAACGCTGGTATGTTGCTCCCGCGTTCTTTAGTCTGAACGACATTGTGGTGTAGCAGTAGGGTCCGTAACGAATGATGAATGTTGTCTTTATTTGATCAGCGGGGTTTAGCCGGATCTGGTGGTAGCCGGAATACGCGTCCAGAAACGACAACAACTCGCAGTCGGCCGTGGAATCGATCACTTGGTCTATCCTTGGCAGGAGCGATCAGATTCATCCGGGCCCTGCATGCAAAGAGCAAGCTCACTGGGTCGGCTCAGGTGCTTGTAGGTGTCGGTGAAGTTGCGAACGAACGCCTGCTCGAAATCGATCCAAGCGTTGATGCTGTTGTCGGGGAGGCTGTTGAGCCACGTTCTGGCTGAGTCGAGGAGCATGAGAGGGGCGTAGCATACTGCTACCCGGCGGTTGCCGTTTGTGATGCCCACGACGGTGGTGTAGTCAACCAACCAATCCTCTGGCTTGACCGAGCCGTTATACTTCAGGGTATCCCTTGGGAGCGAAAATCCCTTTGGAAACGGTTCATTCCGGATGCGTGGTGTGAAGCATCTTGGACCGGCTGGACTTTCTTCCTCCAGCGCGCGTGATTGGACCAGCAGGTCGATTCGTGCGCGCGCGTCTTGCTGTTCCTCCGACTCGAAGCGGCCTCCCAGCCGACCGGATAGGCAGGACTTGGGGAGCGCTTGGCCTTTTCTGGCTTTGTCGGCTGGTTCGCGGTTTTTGCTGGTAACAGCTGCCGCGTCGCAGGCGTTGTGCCCACGGCCTGTAGATCCACCACGTGCGCGGTTGCTCTTCCTTGCTCCGTTTGGGGAAGACGCCTTGCTGCCACCTGCAGCTGGATCCACCATCCGGCGAGCCGGTTGGGTTTTGTTGTTGCCAGCCATGCTGAGTTCTGCCTCAGCCTGCTGCTTGTTTGTTGTGACCACAAGGAGTTGGACATGTGGCTGCTGACGGAGTAGTTCCTCGCCCTCTAGGTGGCTTAGCTCCGCAACTGCCGCCTCCGCGGCCCTCATGTTCTTGGCGGGGGTGTTGTAGACCGGCTGCACCGCGGGCGTACACAGATCAGCGGCACGATCCATCTTCGAACCGAGGTTCCGGCCTTGTGGCTGGGCCAGGCGGCTGGTGCTAGGCAAGCGCGTGAAGTTGTGCACGATGTTGTACTCCCGCATGGTGGCGTTAATCTACCGTTGGGCGGCCGCCACCTTGCCGGCTTCCTCCAGAAGGTTCTGACGGGTGGTCTCCAAGGCTGCCGCGGCTGCAGCTGGATCCGCCTCGATGGGGGTGATGGGGTTGCGGAGGTGCTCGATGGACGCATTGATCAGGTCTTGGTTCGGGAGGCGTGAGTTGGTGGCGCGGCCATCCACGTTGCGCTCCAGAGGCGGACGGCGGTTCTCCACCAAGCCTTCCATCATGACCTCGACGCTGCCGCTGGCAACGCATGAGGTGGAGAAACCAGGGGCGTGCCACAGATGGTGACGACCTCATGAGGGAAGGCCTCAGGGACGGCGGCGATGTAGATGCGGTGCTCGTCGAAGTGCATGATGGAGCCCTTGCTTGGGAAAATCCCCCCAGCGAAGCAGGACGCGTTGTCGAGGACGAAGTCGAAGGAGCCAAGGGTGAGGACAAGGCCAGAGGTGACTCGCTCACCGGCGACGAGTGGAAGTCCCATGCGAAAGATGATCCCAACCGAAGCGCTATGCCCCACGGTGGGCGTCAACTATCGTGGTGTGGAACACGGTAGTACCATCAGGGATGGCATGAAGGGGACAATCAGGATGCTATCGATGGCTACTCGCAACGGGTTGGGCACAGATACTGCAAACGCAGCGATGTACCCAGGTTCGGAGCCCTCTTGGCGAGGTAAAGCTCCCACTCCTACAAGGATCTACTATCGAAGGGGACGAATGCCCAATATAGGTGCTCCTTGAGTTGTTTCCTTAGCTACTTCTTGCTTGAAATTGTCTAAGTCCTTCCTCTTGTGTCTCTACCTAGAACCCTAGCATACCCCCCTTATATATAGGTTGAGGAGGTAGTTTACAAGGTGGGTTCTAGGGTTTACTGTTTGGATTTGGGCCTTACAAAGTGGGCCGGCTAGACAGGGCCAAACGGTAGGCCCGGGTCTAGTCAAGCCTCCAATACAAGGTGGGACCATGCTACAGTGTGTAGCGCCCCTGCTTTACTCGTCATCCGGCTCTTTATCCGTCAGCCGGTTCTTTATGCGTAAGCCAGAGCTTTCCTCATTAGCCTCCAGCTTTGGCGCAGTTGCCCAGTAGCGCCGGCCAGACCAGCCAGCCTGTCCGACCAAAGCTGCGCTTAGCAAGGAGCGTCACCCCCACCGTACCATGGCCAGCGGATCCGAGGCGGCCGGCTAGGAGCGGCCACCTAGCCGGTTCTTCTGGCTACCCGGCTAGACGGGCCAGCCGGGGAAACCTGAACACGGACCGGGTGGGGGATTCCACCCGGCTATGGTTCCTTGATCTGGGTCCAGATGGCATGAGCTCCTGGGAGCCGGCCAGTTGGTCCCGTCTTGGCCTACCCGAGGGTCATCCCCCTGACACTCAGCGAGGTGCTCACACCGACGAAACAACGGTACTCGCGTTATCAGAAGCTGGCATACGACGTCTTCATGATAGCCCAGCGACTGCGCCACTATTTCCAGGACCACCCCATCATTGTGGTGAACAACGTCCCATTAGGGGACATCCTCAACAACCCCGACGCTACCAGACGAGTCACACTCTAGGGGATAGAACTGTCTCCATGAGACATCACATAGGAGAAGCGAGACGCGATCAAGTCGCAAGTACTCCCGGACTTCCTCGTTCACTAGATGGAGAACCAGCTCCCCGACATGCCAAACATGTCTTGTCTATGGAAAATGCACTTCGATGGATCAAAACATCAAGAGGGAGATGGCGCCGGCGTCATCCTGACATCGCCACAAGGTGACAATATGAGGTACGTTCTACGAATGCAATTCCACGCATCTAACAATGAAGCTGAATACAAGGCCTTGCTACATGGGATGTGGATGGCCAAAGCGTGCGGTGCAACACGAATCGTCATCTACAGTGACTCTAAGATGGTAGTGGATTAAACCATGAACCAGTGCGACGCCCTGAGCGACATCATGATCGCCTACCGCAACATCTATGACGCACCCAAAGCAGACTTTGACGGCTGCAAACTGCGGCACGTTGGCCGTGAGAGCAACAAAGAGGCGGACACACTCACCAGCATTGGCTCCACCTGTGCCCCGTGCCACCTTTAGTATTCCTAGGGAAAATCTACGAACGCTCTATCAAGCCAAAGGCTCCAGAGCAGCAAACCAGAATGTCAAAGGACTCGGGGGCTACGCCACCCGACGAACTCCAGGAACTTGAGGATAAAGAGCAAGAAATAGGACTCGAAGGCCCCATGGAGGTCATGATGATTGAGCCATCCTGGACGCAACCATACATCACATACCTGCTCAGCAAAAGGCTGCCAGATGACACAACAGATGCGAGTCATATAGCACGACGATCCAAAGCTTTCGCCCTCATCAATGTCGAACTTTATAAGCGCAGCATCACATGAGTCCTTCAACGATGCGTCTCCAACGGAGGCAGAATATCCATCCTCCTCGAGATAAACGAAGGCACTTGCGGCCATCACGCCGGAAGTCGCGCCCTCATCGCCAAAGCTCTACGAGCTGGATTCTACTGGCCAATGGCAATGCACGATACCAAGGACATCGTCCAGAAGTGCAGAGCTTGCCAACGATTTTTGGATAAACCGCACGCACCTGGCGCAGAGCTCATGCCAATACCCGTGGCTTGGCCCTTCGGGCAATGGGGACTCGACATAGTCGGCAAGCTGCAAAAATCTTCACCTGGAGGGTACGTCTACCTCCTCATCATAGTCGACAAATTCACCAAGTGGATTGAGGCCATGCTGGTGACAAACCAATCAGGGGCCACCACCGTCAAATTCTTCGAGTCCATCATCTTCCGGTTCGGGGTGCCGCACATCATCATCACGGACAACGGAACGAACTTCACCTCGAACGAGTTCTAGGATTTCTTAGAAAACCTGGGAATCAACATCAGCTACACCTCGCTAGCGCACCCTTAGACCAACGGTCAAGTCGAAAAGGCCAATGGCCTCGTCTACACTGGCATCAAGAGAAGGCTCCTCGGGCCACTCGAAAGAGATGCTAGGTTCTGGCCCGAGGAGCTACCGTTAGTACTATAGAGCATGCGCACAACTCCAAACAGTTCCATAGGCTATACTCTGTTCTTCATGGTAGACGGCGCCGAGGCAGTACTACCTACAAAAGTACGCTACAAGGCCCCAAGGGCCATAACTTACAATGAGGCATAATCAATTGCCACACTCGAAGACTCTGTCGACCTCCTCGACGAAGCACGTGAGATAGCAGCGGAATGATCCACGATCTACCAGTAGAACCTCTACAGCTAGCACAACAGAAGGCTACGCCCAAGGTCCTTCATCGAAGGAGACCTTGTCCTGCGACTGAAGTGGCAAGGGCACCTTAAGCTCGAGTCCCCTTGGGAGGGACCTTATGTGATTACCGAAGTAATCCCAGGTGGCGCCTACCACCTTAAAGACGTAGAAAGTGGAGTTGCATACTCCAACCCCTGGAATGTCGCGCAACTGTGTCGTTTCTACCCTTATATGTTCTTACTTTAAAAATAAGGCTATTCAGCCAGGCTACTTAACCACACACTGTATCTCTTGATGTTCTGCGAATAAATAAAGATAAGTGCCTCCAACCTTGTGTTTCTGTTTTTCCTTGCAATTACATCACTCGGGGGCTGCGCCACCCTTCTACCTCATTACATGAATAACGCAGTAACCTGAGTAGCTAACGTACTATTAATCAAACCCTTGGTACACCCAACCCAGCTGTAATGCACCTGACAGGTTGATAAGGTGCTAAGATAAATATGTGTCAGGCTAACGAAAAGGAACTGCAGAGTACAAGCTACTCGAAACTACACAAGCTAGCAACCTTTACATAAAAACGGGTAATAAAAATACCCAACTCACTTATATGAACTTTACAACACCTATATATCGTTGTGTAGGTCGAAAACTACTCTACTAGCGTAAAAGGAGAACGTTGGTATGTTCTTCGAACAACTCGATGATATCTTTGGCTGGCGGGTCAACCGCCCAATAATGGGGCACCATGTTCTACGCCATCCCCTCCGGCGAAGGTGGCGGCCCTGCAGCAACAACCACCAAATCTAGATCGTGTCTATGCAGGCGTACAAGTGCTAGGGCAGCCTTGGCACCCGTGACTATCTACTGGCGCACGCACTCGCGAACTGCGTTGGCATCCTGGAACTTCTTCAATAAAGCTAACAAGCTTGAAGCCATCGGGTCCAAGGGGAACATTGCCCGAATTATGTGCTTCAAGCACGACTGCACCTTCTTCAAGTAAAGCAACACCTATGACACACGGTCCTGCAACGTGGCCATCACGAATGCATGATCCCGGTCAACCCAAAAGTATCCGCCAGCTTCCAGCTGCTCCTGGGTCAAACAGTTCAGCCGAATGGCAATTCGGTCTCTCTCTTCCTGCGGAAGGCGAGTTCTAACAACTGCAAAGAGCAGTAAAAAGCATAAGGGGAAATCGACGCCCCAAACAACTAGGAAAAGAGAAGAGGCTGGAGAAACTAACACTTCAACTACTCATTCATTTGAGCCACCTCGCCTAGAAGATATTTCTCATGTTCACTGGCTTTTTCGGCCTTCGACTTCCACACATCAGCGCTGCCACAGATCATGGGCATCTCTGGCTCCAAGTGTTTTATGCGATCAGGCAATCGAGACAGCAGCGACAATTCCTCCACCTTTGAATGTGGTTGCACCACAGGTTCATCGGTGGGAGGTGTGTCGGATGGATCACTCGAAGGACCCTATCTAAGCAGAGCAACAGACGAATAAGACCAACCATTCAGAATAACATCAAAAGTAGAAGCATCGAAGTTCAACAAGTCTCAAAAGGGGCACCCCCACAAGCACAACGAAGGTCAAAGAAGTCTGGAGAAGCTAGAATATTACAAAGAATAATAAAGGAGAGCCTACAACTACGCATTGGCACTCAGGGGCTTCCTCGATACACTAGCAGCGTCTGACACCACGGCCTTTTTGGTTACAGCCTCTAATGCCGTAGCCTTTGCCGTCTTCGACCGCCTCAGCTCCACCGAGTACTTTGCGAGTGTCTAAATGATCCGAGGCCCATATTTATGACAACGGGTGGAAAAGGGAGGAAACACTACCTGTTGGCCATCTGCAGTAACCGGCATCGCCGTAGAGACCGTTCTCAGGTTCAGCTCAACACCATGGGCTTGCACCATCGCGAGGCCCGTGGTCGCTCCGACCCTCCTCTGGGCATTCTTGAATTCCATGGGAACGCCTTCAGCGAAGGACTCCACCAAGCCATCAAGATCTTTGATAAGTTTTTCCTTGGGGACCATCTCCTCACGAAGACGCCCAAGCACACCCTTGGCCTTTCGAGGGAATCCCTAACGGAGACGCTGCAATCTTCGACTGCAGCTACAGCACCGACCAAAGCATCATGGCAAGCCAAAGCTTGAGAATCGAAACTCACACTAGAAGCATCTGCAGAAGACACAAATGAGCACAACCAAACACAAGCAAATGTAGAAAAAATGGTGCAGCACCATACCTAAGAGGGCCTTAGCAATAGAGAGAAGGTGTTCCACGAACACATGCTCCCTGTCAGCTGTAGCGGAATGCAGGTCCTCCTCATGCTTCTTCGACTCCTGGATGGAGCACTCAAGAGCTTCGAGTGCTTAGTCACATTTCTTCTCTGCTACGGCAAGATCCTTCTCGAGGGAACTGACGTGACGGAGGAGCTCATTGTGCTCACCTACAAAGAATGATAGCAAAATCTTAAGTTCGGCAATTTTCTACACCAATAGCACAGAGATAAAAAGTGCAAGCTATCCCTCGAATGCACGATGCTAGGTCTCCAATAGGGCATGCTGATGGCCCATCGACGTAATCTGTTTGGCGAGGCGAATAGATTCCTTCATGACAGGATACAAGAAGAAATGCATCAACATCAACCTAATTTCAACTGACATAGTCAAGAAAACTTACATGCCCCTCCAAGGACTCTGAATTTTTCTTCTGCGTAGACGTCCGGGCAACCATCTGATGCCCCCCAGCATGAGGGGAACTCGACGAACTGGCACCGGAGGTGGCCGCCACCTGGGGAGAATGCGACTTCTCTTCCACATCCTTAACTTTCGAGTCCGCGACTCCAGACTCCTTCACAAAGCAGCAGTCATCGGACGACAACGATGCAGTTTTGCTACAACAAACACATACCAAAACAACTTCATAGAAAGAGATTTTATGACATAAGGACAAATCAGCAGAGGCACAAACTTACCAGTCGAAGTCATCGAGGTCAAAAAAAATTTCAGACACCTCCTTCAGCGTCCTCAACTTCTTCCATGGAGGAGGAGCCATGGCGCATACATGCACCGCGGTGATTGGCTCCTCTACCTTAGTCGAAGGACCTTTCGGCATCACTGGTGAAGAGGCATCTGAGTCTTTGCTTTGGGAGCGCTTGCGAGATCCGTTCTCGCTGGACTCGGGGGCTTCCTGCTCTTCAGCGATGGGGATGGTGGAGCCCGACTCGTCCTCCTCCTCCGCTTCGTGAGGGATTACTCCCTCAGGCTGAGGAGGTAGAACAGTGGCTACTTTCCAGTCCTGGCACAAGAGACAATGTTAGTACAAAAAACCTAGGCAACCAAAAAACAAGAAGAGATAACAAGAAAGGTACTTCAGGTGGAGGGCGACTCGCACAGAACGGAGGCACGACTGAGTCACCAGGGAGTTTCTCCTTGGCTATATACTTGGTCAGCATTTGAAACCTCATGTCCATTTCACCCGAGGAAATATCCTCTCAGGAGATGCGGGTGACGTCGTCAACACTAGTCCAGCAGCACATCGGATGCGCCCTAGCCTGCAGCGGCTGCACTCGGCGACAGATACAGGTGCGAATGAGGTCTACGCCACCTACTTCCTTCCCTCGAATGAGTTGAAGGTCACAGACACGCTTGTACAGAACCTCCATTCCTTCGGCTTCGTCGGGCATCACCATGTTCTTCCACGACCTCCTCCTCTTGCACTCCGCCTTTGAATCAAAAGGTGCGAGTCTGAAGTGTTCGTCGTCGGCCTTCTGGTCGCGGATGTAGAACCACTTTTCCCTCCACCCTTGGATAGATGCATTGAACTTGACGGAGAAATATTGGACATTAGGGTCTACATGGATCCCAGAGCCTCCTAAATCATAGACTACTGACCCAGAGCCCGACTGCCGCTTCAATTTGAAGAGTTTTTTGAAAATACCAAAGTGTGGCTCGACTCCGAGTCATCACTCGCAAAGAGTAATGAATCAAGCAATGTGGAGAATGGATTTGGGGGTCCGCTGGTGGAGCTGGAGCCCGTAGAAGCAGAGTAACCCTCACACAAACTTGTGGAGGGGGAGAGAGAGGCCAGACATGAAAAATGCGAGAAACATAACCCAAAATCCGACAGGGGGGTCGGGGATTACGTCTTCGCCAGGCATGCGGCAGTTAACTTTAGTGGCTGGAAGAGCACCATCCTGGCGCCAGTTGAAGAGCTTAGTCTCCTTTATGGCGGACGCCACCACGATCCATTCGTGATGCGCATGCCCGCACCTTTCTTCTTGGTGGCTGTAGCAGCAGTAGCGGAGCTCGCAACGGTAGTGCCGTTCTTCTTGGACGCAATGGTGGTGGCCGCAGATCCAGTGGCGGAAGCACCCTTCTTCTTCCCCATCTTTCAACTGTGGTAGGAGCGTAGAAAGTAGCTGGGGAAGGTCTTGAGGCTGTCCAGCGCAACAATGGAGGCGCGAGCAATGGAACAACAATGTGCAGCAATGGAGAAGAGCGCGAGGAAGAATATGAATTGTGGGGAAATTACCGCATGAGAGATCCCTACTTAACCCCAATACAGATACAATCCAATGGCCAGAAGCATAGTAATTAGATGCGTGGCACAAATCAAGACGGACACGTGGTGATGCAAGTAGTGAACCATCGCCCCACTTTTCCCATTACGCATGAGAATAAAGGAGACATAGTTAACGCTGAATATTACGCACGCCTGGTCAAATCCAAGTCAGAAATGGGGTCACGCCTTCGTCACGTTCCATCAAAACCGCTCACGCGGGCAAACGAGGTCATCTCATCATCAGCACCAACGTCATCCACTGCTGCAAGAGCATATTTTTACTAATCTAGTCCTCATTCGACTCTTTGACTCGATCAAGCACTTGGGGGCTACTCCTAACAAGTGAGTTGGCCGCGCACCCGAAAAAACACATGGACATAGAAAATTTTCGACGAGGTAACTACGCTTCAACCCCTCATTCGACTGTGGACTCAGGATCACTCCCACAGGGAGCGCTGGAAGCATATTCAGCTAAAACAAGCAAAAGATGACAGTAGTCGAAAACATTCATAGTCCCCACTCGAATCTACGACTCGAATAGGCACTCGGAAGATACTCCCATAGGGAGCGCTGGCCGCACACCCTATGATTTTATTTTACTAAATTAGTGATTGACTACGTCCACACTCGAAAGCATTGGTGACTCTGCCTCATATTTTCCCTGCAAGTCTCCTGGGCCACCCGAGTCATCTCCGCGATGACAAAAATTCGGATGCCACGCTCATAGCATGAAGATAAGACCTGAAAAAGGCCTAGCAACGCACATGCTGCGCTCTACCAGAAATAATCCGTGCATGTAGGTACGATGAAATAAGCCTTGAGGGACACGTCGAGTGCTCACACTTATATACTGGAATTCGATTCTGTAAGACCTCCACGGCATGAGTCAAATTACGCCAGCACTTTTCCAAATTCTGTAAGGCACTTAACTGATCCCGATCCATCGGATGAATCAGGCACGTATATCGACAATCCCTATGACATAAACTAAAGCACCCGAAAACATATTTGGCTATGCACTCGAAGGCTTCATAAAGTCTCCACTCGAATCTACGATTCAACCGGACACTCGGGGGATACTGAGGTAGGCATACCCTACAGGTACTCGAGATCCGCATATATGGTCCAGCCCAGAAGATGCCCACGATGTTGCTAAGGTCTAGTCGAGATTCGGGTGACCTGGGAGACTTCAACTCCTTGGAGAATAAGGCAAAATACAAAGATAGAAGTTTAAAGGGGAAACCCTAATATGTAACCGACTCGGCCTGCTATCCTGAGACCTAGCCTATCTATATAAAGGCTAGGAGGGGGTAGCGAGGAGGATATCCCCAACCCTGGTTTCCACACCATCGCTAGATTGCATGTGCGCACCCCTGTAAACTTTGACTCCTTGATAATTCCAAGAGCAGACAAGCAGGAGTAGGATCCTCTACGAGGCCTGAACCTGGGTAAACCTCGTGTCACTTGTGTGCTTGTTTGCTAGCCGATCGATGCCTCCAGTGCTCCCTACTTCCTTGAACCTAAGTCCATCTACGATGGGCATTGATGAGTTAACCCCTCGTCAAGTAGCATTATAAGATGATCCCTCATTTAGATATCAAGAAAAAATATGTTGTTCCTTAAGTATGCACCATTAAGGAAGTCCGTCGTTTCGAGACATCACGTGATGATCAGGTGTTCTTGACTCTACGCTTTCATACAATGGGTGTAAGACAGTTTTACACGTGTGACTACTAAGGTTCTTACTTGGCGAGCCTAGCATGTACAAACATGGCCTCGGAACACGGACCAAAAGGTTAAGCATGAGTCATATGGTTGATATGATGCACATATAGATGCTCGCCTTTGAAGCTACACCGACTCACATGATGATCGGACTTGGTGTAGTGGATTTGGTTCATGTAATCACCAAAACAAACTTGAGGGATGTTGGTTTTGAGTGGGAGTTCATTTGTAATTTGGATTAGTTGAACTCAATTTGTCATAAACTAAAATCGAAGTGAATTTTCATAATTTGTTGTAGTCATTGGCATACATTTATTACCTTATGCTTAGTTTTAATTGAGATAATAGAACTATAGAATTTTGGGTATTTACTTTACGAACTAGTATCGTAGTGTTTTAAGTGTCAATTTAAAGTTTACAAGTCCTATTGCAAACTTTCAGCAAACTCTATTTACTCCATGTAGTTTAATAAGTAGTACGTATTAAATCAAGAGAAAGAATTCTAGTGTTAGTATCTAAAGTATCTTATTTGCCTCCATGATTCTTGGTATTCAAAAGTTTTTTTAATATTGAGGTTATCTAGGAGCTAGAAGAATTGTTTCCGAGACCTCATGTGTGAAAGATACTGTGATATCTGAAACAATGATTATGGTCGCAACATGATAGAGTATGATTTGGCAAAATACATGTTCTCATATTGTATGAGAATTTGCGAAGGTTGGAGACGCTAGACATCCTAATCTCCCAAATGGTTTTGGGAACTAACATTATACTCGTGATTCATCCTTATAGCTATAGTAGCTTGATAATGAAAGTTTTCATGAGAAGGGTGAAGAAAAGATGCAGGTAAAATGTTTACTACACCAAAAGGATTACTAAAGAATGGATTTTTGAAAGAACACCAAACATTTGATGATGGTTATCTACTTTAAAGTGCAAGTCCAAAGGTATTAGTATTTGACTATACATGCTTTGGACTATGTGTCATATGTATGGCGCCACTATTTATGTTGATAGATTCTTTTAAAAGGAAAAGGAAATGTTGAAAGAGAATCTATAAAATATTTGGCAGAAAAGAAAAGACTGGAAATGTCCAGCTAAGCTATATAAATGATATACATGTTATGGTTGTCTCTTTTGCTTGTTAAACAATGTGGTTCTTGGGTATTGGATACCAAATTGGTTTGTGTGAAATGACATATAGAACAACACAATTCATGAACTACAATGGCCTAAGTAACTAGCAAGAGAATATGTGATGATGTTCATCAAAAACAAGTAAAGTGTTATTGTGTTCATCATTGACATCAAAGCTTGCCTTCAAGATTTGTTTAAATAATTGTTATTTTGTTCCGGTATTATGAGAACAATGGTTCTTCACATAATTATCGTATTCCATAGAAGATGGATGAACTTATAAAAGTTTAGTTGGAGAAATCACATCCATAAAACTAATGCTAAAATGTCACAAGACAAATGATTGAAAGATCACTTACAAAGTGACATCACTATTTAAATTATATTGGAAAGAAAACATGAAGAAACTCTATGTTGATGGATTTTTGGAGTCTTTGATTTTGATTAAATGATGCTTGTGAGACTTTCCTCGAGATAATTGAAACTCCGTTCATAGGCCAAAACAGGAATGAATGAATAACGTATTGGACATTGTGCATGTTGATGTATATAGTCCATTATATGTAGCCATGTGCGGTGGATCTTTCAACTTCATATGCTTTCTCCGAAAATTTGAGTGAATATATCTATATATTTACTTAATAAGAAATAAGTATGAAACATTTGAAAATTGTTCAAAGACTTTCAATATGAAGTGGAAAATCATTGTAACCAGAAAATAAAAAGTTTATGATTCGATCATAAAGGAAGATAATTGAGTTACATGTTTAGCAAAACACCTAAGATTTAAGGAATTGTTCCATGGATTTGCATGTCCCGATAAACCATAGGAGTATGGTATGTTCGAGAGATCAAATCGAACCTTGTTTGACATGGTAAGATCAAAGGTGTCGTTTATAAAACTGCCATTATGTCTTAAGGATGAAAGCTTTAGAGACTACCACTTTTTCACTAAAAAGAGCACCATTGTGATCCATAAAGGTTATGGTTCAGGATAAAACCCGAGTTGTCTTTTCTTAAATTTTGGTATGCTATGCATAAGTAAAATTTTCACAACGAAAGTCGGATAAGAACGTATTTGTAGGTTATCCCAAACAATTTGTTGGGTATTCCTCCACAACACCGAGGACAAAAGAGTTTGCCGCTTGGAACGTGAAGTTTCTTGAGAAGGAATTTTTCGCAAAAAGTTCAGTGGGAAGACAATAGAACTTTGATAAGGTTATTGAACCTTAGCTATATGTGCTAATTAACACAGCACTGGAAAGTGTCCTGGTGGTGGCCACAATGCTCATGGCTCCCGTGATTACAAAGGTTATGATCTTGGAGATTAGAGTTCCTATTTGAACCGTATGCGTCGGGTAACAATCAAATAGCAAGATTTGATAAACAAGTCGTTATTGTTTGGACAATGATGACCTCACTGCATGCAAAGAAGCGATGATGGGCCCTGACCCCATAAAATGACTAGAAGTCATAAAATCCGTGATAGTGGCCATACACGAGAAATCAAGTTTCTGAACTTGGAAAACCCTTCGGAAAGGCATGAAGCCTATCGGTCGTGTTTGGATCTATAAAGAAATAGACATGGATGTTTGATATCTATGAAATAGTCGACATGTCAGAAAGGAGTTTACGATAATGTTCAAGGATTTGACTATGACAAGAGTTGATCTTTTGTAGTGATATTTAGTCTTGACGGATTAATATAGAAACCACTACATATAATTTGATATATAGTAGTTGAACAAACAAAACAAAGTTCTTCTGATAGAATGCTTACCTAGGACGTGTACATGACACAGTCTGAAGGGTTTTGTTAATTCAAAGGATGCTGAAAGGGCATGCAAACTTCAATGGTTGAAGTAAGCATAGGGGAGTTGGAATCTTCACTGTGATGAAACTGTTAAGAGGTTTCATTTCATCAGAGACGATGAAGATGCTTGCATTTTCAAGAAATTAAGTGGGAGCACTGAGACATATTTCTACTATGTTATGTAGAGGACATATTGTTGATTGGAAACGGTGTATCTTTTATTGACATGGGTTAAGAATTTCATTAAAATTGGATTTTGATGAAATACTTGGGCAAAACCGAAATATTATGCATCAATGTCTATATGGATAGATTGAGGCGCTAATATGGTTGTGCCAGACGTACATATATGAGATATTGAAAGGGTTCAATATGGAAACGAGAAGAAAGGTTCTTGCTGCATGGAAATGATTGAATCAAGATTCAAGTGTATCAACACTTGGTGAGTGAAATCACATGAATATTTTGATCAATAATACCTTGATATGTACATATCCAGATATTTCCTATGCTCTAAATGATGTGAGCATATACCATAATGATTCATAAGATGATCATTGGACGATAATAAAGATATTCTTATGAGCTTTGGAAGAACTAAGAATATATCATGTATAAGTGACAAATAGTCAAAGTAGTTCATTGTAAAGTGTTACATTGATACTAGTTTGTCACAAGATACATATTAAATTTATCTCAATTTAAACTATGGGTGGCACAATCTAATGGAAAGGGGGTTCCATGATGAATTTGGATGAGTTCCAAAGTTAACACATTGTGACAGATACTACAACAAAAGGCTAAATATATGACTTCTATAGTAGCAGCAAAGGATGGCATTCGTGTTAAGTAGTTTGTTATCAAACTAGGTGTGGTTCATAGTGGGTTAATGCTATGAAGATATATTGTAGGACAATACTATCAACATCTTTTAACCCAAAGTAACTAAAGGTCTCACAAAAGGACTAAATTCATACAATGCCATCTCATTAGAGAATGAGTGATGTGTACAGACGGAAAGACATGCAAATACACACGGACCTGAAAGTGTCAGATCTGGAGATTATTTTAACCACTAGCAAACACATATATACAACACCAGAAAGCCATATGTATTGAATGTGCAAGTTTTTCAAAACTAGATTATTGACTCTAGTGCAAGTGGGAGAATGAAGGGAATATGCCCGAGAGGCAATAATAAAGTGGTTGTTATCTTATTCCATGTTTATGATAAATTTTTATTTTTCATGCTATAATTGTATTAATTGGTAACTTTAATACATGTGTGACATGGGTTAAGAATTTCATTAAAATTGGATTTTGATGAAATACTTGGGAAAAACCGAAATATTATGCATCAATGTCTATATGGATAGATTGAGGCGCTAATATGGTTGTGCCAGACGTACATATATGAGATACTGAAAGGGTTCAATATGGAAACGAGAAGAAAGGTTCTTGCTGCATGGAAATGATTGAATCAAGATTCAAGTGTATCAACACTTGGTGAGTGAAATCACATGAATATTTTGATCAATAATACCTTGATATGTACATATCCAGATATTTCCTATGCTCTAAATGATGTGAGCATATACCATAATGATTCATAAGATGATCATTGGACGATAATAAAGATATTCTTATGAGCTTTGGAAGAACTAAGAATATATCATGTATAAGTGACAAATAGTCAAAGTAGTTCATTGTAAAGTGTTACATTGATACTAGTTTGTCACAAGATACACATTAAATTTATCTCAATTTAAACTATGGGTGGCACAATCTAATGGAAAGGGGGTTCCATGATGAATTTGGATGAGTTCCAAAGTTAACACATTGTGACAGATACTACAACAAAAGGCTAAATATATGACTTCTATAGTAGCAGCAAAGGATGGCATTCGTGTTAAGTAGTTTGTTATCAAACTAGGTGTGGTTCATAGTGGGTTAATGCTATGAAGATATATTGTATGACAATACTATCAACATCTTTTAACCCAAAGTAACTAAAGGTCTCACAAAAGGACTAAATTCATACAATGCCATCTCATTAGAGAATGAGTGATGTGTACAGACGGAAAGACATGCAAATACACACGGACCTGAAAGTGTCAGATCTGGAGATTATTTTAACCACTAGCAAACACATATATACAACACCAGAAAGCCATAGGTATTGAATGTACAAGTTTTTCAAAACTAGATTATTGACTCTAGTGCAAGTGGGAGAATGAAGGGATATGCCCGAGAGGCAATAATAAAGTGGTTATTATCTTATTCCATGTTTATGATAAATTATTATTTTCCATGCTATAATTGTATTAATTGGTAACTTTAATACATGTGTGTTAAATAAACAAATAAAGGGTTCCTAGATATGCCTCTGTTATAAACTAACTCGTTGATTAACAAGATGATCAAGGTTTCCTGATCATGGACATTGGATGTTGAATAACAAAGTCACAACATTGGTTGAATGATGTGATGAACATTCATCTGAAGTATAGCAATACGATCAAAGTCATTGTGTTTACATTGCTATAACATCATATGAAATAATTCTAGTCCTTAGACCATGAGATCATATCAATCACTAACACTAGAAGAGTAACTTGATAACATCAAACGTCACACCGTAACAGGGTGACTATAAAGGTGGGCTCAGATACTCCAAAGGTGTTATGTAGAGGCTCATGGATAAAGAGTGGGATTTGTCCATATCGATGATAGATAGATATACTCTGGGCCCTCTCGGTGATATCACATTGAGATAGCTTGCAAGCAAGTGATGTGATCACTAGAATGTTATATCATGGGAACGAGAAAAGAGTGCATGCCGGTAACGAGATCAAACTAGGTATGGAGATACCAATGATCGAATCTCAGACATGTAATATATCATGATACAAATGGATTTAGTTACTAGCTTTAAAGGTTCTCACGATCACAGAAGTCATCGTTGAATGTGTGGGAGTCAACACGGATCTCTAGGTCCCGCTGCTGATTATTTATCGGAGAAGGGTCTCGATCATGTCTACATTATTCGTGAACCGTAGGGTGACACACTTAAAGGATACCGACACCATTTGGAGCAAACATATTCCAGAGAAAATAATGCAAAGCGCTGGAATTATTTCAATGGACACCGGAATTGTTTCGAGTGAAATTGCTGAAATTGGTTCTGCATGTGATATTGAAATATTGCAAGGGGTTTTATGTGAATGTTTGTTAATTAAAGTAATTAACAAAATTCTGAATAAAATAAATAAAATAGTTTTATTAAATGAGAGTTGCATTAAATTTGGTGGAAATTTAATGCATGTGAGTGGGAGTATGAGTGGAGGCATATTTATGTGAGTGGAGCATCCACCACATGAATGATGGAAGAGGTGGGGGCACCTCCATTGCCGACGTCGGGCTGTCCCCTCTCCCGTATAAAAGGCCCCCTCTCCTTCTCTCATACCACACCTCCTCGTGAAGGTTCTCTTCCCCCTCTAGCAATTCCCCATGCCTTCGGATTAGCGAAGTACATGTTCTTGGTGTTTCTATGGAAAGGATCTGCTGCTTCCGCTGCTTTGCTGGAGTGAGGGATGGAGGTTGTCGCGTACCGGACGTGTGTGCGATCACGGATGCACCGCTTCTTTGCGGTGCTGGACTTGCTGGTGTTGAACCTGTTGGACTCACTGGACTTCATCACAATCTTGAGATCAACAAGTGTACGACTACATCATCCACGAGTACAACCTCGTAAAGCTTTGTCGCTCTTCAAGGGTATGTTCTCTATGTATGTATATCCACCCATTGATTTTATCTAGGTAGATAGATCTTGGTTCTTAGATGTTCACATAGTAGGAAATTTTTTGTTTTCTATGTTGTGCAACCAACAAAATGATATTAAGTTCATCACCATCACACTGAAAAAGAATAGATCCCATTGCATTATGACTGGATTCATAGAACAAATCAAAAGGCTATTTCCAGTTCAGTGGTTTAATGATAGGAGCATTAAAAAGGGCTTGTTTTAATATGGTGAAAGAAGTAATACAGTTTTCATCAAAATTAAAAGTAGCATCCTTTTGTAAAAAGGTTAGTTAATGGTCTTGCAACTTTAGAGAAGTTCTTAATAAACCTTCTATAAAATCATGTATGACCTAAGAAACTTTTTATACCTTTTACATCACGAGGAGACGTTTGCCTCTCTATTGCTTCTATCTTTACTTTATCGACTTCTATGCCCTTACCCGAGATCTTGTGGCCAAGCACTATACCTCCTTGAACCATGAAGTGACACTTCTACCAACTCAAGAAAAGGTTAGTATCCTCGCATCTCTGCAAAACCTTGTGAATATTATGGAAGCAATGGTTAAATGAAGTCCCATGGACCGAAAATTCGTCCATGAATACTTCCATAATATTTTCAACATAATAAGCAAATATAGTGGTCGTACATCTTTGAAAGGTAGCAGACACATTACAAAGGCCAAAAGGCATACAGCAATAAGCATATAAACCAAAGGGACATGTGAATGTTGTTTTTAATTGGTCATCTGGATAGACAACTATCTGAGAGAAACTGGAATATCCATCTAAGTAACAAAAATGAGACTGCATAGCAAGTCTGTTATGTTGACCCTTGTGTGGCCTGATCTTCACGGATTTGATGTGAGGAGGGAGGGGAAACCCGATGAACACGATGAACACAACTCTAATGCAAGGTAAAGATAAAAACACATGCGAAAACACACATTATTCGATTTGCTCCCGTTGGTTCGAACAACCAATCTGATTGAATCCTCGGCGAGAGACCTTGCGGTAGAATCACCAAAGGATAGATCGTCAAGCAGATGATAGAATCCAAATCAAGGAGAGAATAACAACCAAGTATAATCCCAAAGGGGAGAGACCTAGCACTACTATAATCCTTGACAAGGAGAGACACAACACTTGAGGAGGGTCTTGACGACTTGGAGAAGGGCACCAACTCAAAGGCCTTGTACAACTCATAGATAATCTATTGAGAGGGGGTTCCCATCTAGGGTTAAGCACATGCCTTAATTCATCATCATATCTAGGGTTTCAAGAAGGGAGTGGGGGCATATATAGGCCAGCCACAAGCTAGGGGTAAAATAGTCATAAAACGAAGTTCTGAGTGTTACATGGGCCAATCCCATCTTGAGGCACACAGGCCTGTGTCACTCAGGCCGGAGTCTCTAGGGTGCAGATGTCGGAGACTCCGGTGTGGCTGGAGACTCTAGGGTCGTCTCCGGGGTAGACTCCAGGTAGCTTCCTAGAGCTTCTAGAAGTTTGGCTAGAGACTAGGCCGGAGACGTGGCGTAGAGACTCCAGGGTGCGTAGGCCGGAGACTCCGGGGGTCATAGGCCAGAGACTCCATGGTTTCTTCATCTTCTTCTTCCTTCTTTGCTTCTAGGACTCTTGCTTGGGGGTCTTGGCTCTAGGTTCATCCTTGTCTCCTCTTCTTGGCATCATGGTCATGGGCCTAGTCATACGATCGACATTTGTCTCAAGTAGGATTCCATTCACATGATAACCAATGGAAGGTAGGAGATGGAAGGAATTCACCTTTGTAGGATTGGTCTATGTAGCATGATGTGGACCAATGTTGATTTCCATATGTTGGGCTGCATCATCTCCTGCCGCTTGAAAACGAGTCAACCTCGACGATGTTCTTTCATCATGCAAGGAAGGATGTGTGCCCTAGGCCATTTGCTTATACGCAGTCAGATCACAGGTTTCAAAGCCTTGTTAAAAGATGTTGAAGAGCTTATAGAGGTTCTTGCCATCATGTTGTGGTTGGAGATCTTGTATCATGTTCCTTGTGGGTGGCGGTCTATCTTGGGTACCTTGCAAAACCAACAACAAAGAGAGAGAATTGTATGATGGATTGTTAGTATGGGGCACACTCAAATCTCTCTTCTCACATTTGGTGGATTATTACAACATGGCACTCATGATTTTTGCACCCATTTTGGGCTTGTGGCACTCGCTCTCGTGATGGTGGTTCATTCTCTCACCACTCATATCACAATGGTCCTTAGCTTGCTTTATCTTGTGTATGGATGTCATATTGGATGCAATAACTTGGCTTGGCATCATAGGTTGGAGCACGAATATCTTGTCATTCCACTTGAAGGAGTATTGGTTAGTCCTACCATGATGTAGAGCTCCTATATCGTATTGCCATGGTCTCCCAAGTAGCATGTGCACATGGACATTGGCACGACATCACACTCGATGGTGTCCTCATATGGGCCAATCTTGAAGGAGACGTTGACCTTGGATGTTATCTTGACTTCTCCATTGTCCTCAAGCCATTTTACATGATAGGGGTGGGGATGCGCTATGCATTTCAACTTGAGTTTCTCACAAAGTTCCATACTTGGAAGGTTGTGGCAACTAACTCCATCGATGATCACCTTTATGGACTTGCCATCAATTCTGGCACGAGTTTGGAAGATATTGAGGTGTTGGTCCTCTCTTGGTATGGAGTTTGTTGTCAATACTTGAGCAATGACTAGGGAAGGGCTAGATCATGCTTGCATATAAGGGTGTCATCCTATTGCATTGCGGCTTCCCTTGCAATTGCTCGTTGAGTCAAAGCTTCATATTCCTCTTCACTCACGGAATAGGTTGTGCCATTCTCATCCGTAAGCATAGCTATTGTGTTGGTGCACTCATATGACTTGTGACCTTTCACTCCACACTTGAAGCAAGTAACTTGACTATCCGATGTCATGTTGGAGGAGGATTCTATCATGGTATTTGCTTGCTTGGATGAGCTTGGTGCTTGGTTTGTGGGATTGGTGGAGGCATTTACATTGATGGAAGCAAAGTATGACTTGGTCTTCTCATAAGCATTCTCCTTTTACAAGTGACGCTCGACTTTGGTAGCTTGATGGAGGAGCTCGGTGAGGTTCTTTTATGGTTGGAAGTCAACATTTTTTCTTATTGGGCGGCTCAAATCGTTCAGGAACCTTGCTATGTTTTTCTCTTCAAGTTCTCTCACATCGGCTCACATCATAGTATTCTCCATTTCCTTGTAGAACTGTTCAATTGACCTTGTGCCTTCCCTCAAATTTTGTAGCTTGTCAAAGAGATCTTGTCTATAGTTCTCGCGGACGAATCTTTGGTACATCACTTCCTTCATCTCCATCCAAGTGCAAATTAGCGGTTCTTCTTGATTCTCATGATGCTTTTGATAATCTTCCCACCAAACATTTGCGTAGTCCTCCAACTCAAGGGATGCCATTGCAACTTTCTTCTCTTCGGAATAGTTGTGGACTTAGAAGATTTTATCAACCTTGAGTTCCCAATAAATGTATGCGTTGGCATCTTATTCTCCTTTTAACTTGGGCATAGCGAATTTGAGATTTCCAAACTTGTTTTCTTCATGATCATGGTGGTAGTCGTAGCGTTCTTGTCTCATGCTTGCTTCATTTGGTGCGCATGGTGGAGGAGGAGGAGCTTGATTGTCTCGCGGTGGTGGTGGAGGAGGAGCTTGATGATCATAGTCTCTTCTACGCCTTTGCTCAGGATCATTAGTATTCATTGGTTATTGGTGACGATGGTGGGGTTGAGCATAACGATTGTTGCGTCTAGCATGGCGTGCATCCTCATCATCATCACTTGTATCCCATTGCAGTTCTTGATTGATGTGATGTGGTGGACGATGTTCATGGTGTGGGTGATGACGCCTATCATCTCGATGGTCTTCACCATGACGTGCTTTCTCTTATTGAGGTTGCACTTGTATCATTGCTTGTTGTGGTGGGAAACCATGACCTTCTTGTTGTTGTGGCTGAGCATGATGATCATGGTGCCGGTGATGTCTTGCATGGTGCGGTTGTTGAGCTTGTGGATCAACCTCTTGTTCATGGCGATGATGAGCTTGGTGTTCCCCATTATGGTGGTGGGTTTCTCCATGGCGGGAGTGTGAGCGTGAAGCGTCGCCATGATGACTTGAGAAGCTCGTATGAGACGGACTTGACGAGCTTGAATGATGTCCATGTTGATTGCCAATATTGGCAATAGCTTGGTGAATAGCTTGGAATTGAGTGTGATGCTCCACTTGGCATTGTTGGTCACGAGAACCTACATCTATACACATGCAATGGATGTGGCTAGCATGACTATGAAAATGAGCAATGAACAAAATTGGTCCTAACAAAGACTAATGCTCGGTGTCATGCCAACGCTAGGAGAGACCGTAGCCTGTTTGCACAAAGATTGACAAGCAACATATTTGCACGCTTTCCTTGCTCTTACTCGCGCTCTTTCTTAGAAGCTTTGGACTCTCTTTTGCATTGGTATCTTTCTCTTTTTGTTTTGCTTAGAAGCTTTTCTATTTTATCTTTTTTTGATGTATCTCTTTTCCTTCTATGCTATGGAGTCAACTTTTGCTATTGCCTCTACACTATGACCATGCAAGAGAAAGCTTACAATGCGTCGGCAAACACAAGATGAGCTACTCTCGATAGGTTAGGTAACACAAAAAGGAAGAAAGGGGTTAACAAAGGTGGTGCAAGTTATACCTTGTGGTGATGATGAACTTGCAACTGTTGGTGGAGGGATGGTTCGAGTTTCGTGGTGTCAATGTCGAGCGTGAGGCGTTGTTGCAGAAGCTTTGTTAGAAAGGCAGACATGCACAAAAAACACAAACGTCAAAGGAAATCAGTTGAAGAGGACAAGAGGAAAAAATGTTAGGGCTGGAGACTCCGTGGTGTGGAGGCCAGAGACTCCAGGAGCAGAGGCTTCAGTGCTTCCAGTGGGAGACTCCGGTGTAGGGGCTAGCATCACGAACATCTCGTGTTCTTGAGCAGAAATTCGGGCCTTCTATCCTCAAATCTAGAAATTTTTGACCAAATTGGGCTAGGAAATGCAGGCAAATAGTAGACAAACTCCAAAGACAAGTTCCTTATGGATCAAAACCACAATCAACTCACCAAAACGAGAGATCGATCCATAAGCAATTTGGGAAATATTTTTGGTATTTTTCAATTAATGGTGGAAATCGATGAACGAAGTCAAATATGTGGCAACCAAAAGCTCTTGATACTAGTTTGTTACGGGGCCCTTGTGGGGGTTAACCCTTGGGTGGCCTGATCTTCATGGATTTGATGCGGGGAGGGAGGGGAAACCCGATGAACACAACTCTAATGCAAGGTAAAGATACAAACACACGCCAAAACACACACTATTTGATTTGCTCCTGTTGGTTCGAACAACCAATCCAATAGAATCATCGGTGAGAGACCTTGTGGTAGAATCACCAAAGGAGAGATCGGCAAGTAGATGACAGAATCCAAATCAAGGAGAGAACCGCAACCAAGTAGAATCCCAAAGGGGAGAGACCTAGCACTACTAGAATCCTTGACAAGGAGAGACCAAACATTTGAGGAGGGTCTTGACGACTTGGAGAAGGACACCGACTCCAAGGCCTTGTACAACTCATGGATAATCTATTGAGAGGGGGTTCCCATCTAAGGTTAGGCACATTCCTTAATTAATTCATCATCATCTCTAGGGTTTCAAGGAGGGAGTGGGGGCATAGATATAGGCCAACCACAAGCTAGGGGTAAAATAGGCATAAATAGGAAGTTATGGGCGTTACATGGGCCAAGCCCATCTTGAGGCACGCATGCCTGTGTTACTCAGGACGGAGACTCCGGGGTGCGGATGCCGGAGACTCTGGTGTGGCTGGAGACTCTGGGGTCGTCTCCGGGTAGACTCCGGGCAGCTTCCTAGAGCTTCTGGAAGTTTGGCCAAAGTCTGGGCTAGAGACGTGGCGTAGAGACTCCAGGGTGCGTAGGCCAAGACTACGAGGGTCACAGGCTAGAGACTCTGGGGTTGCTTCGGCTTCTTCTTCCTTCTTCGGTTCCAGGCCTCTTTCTTGGGGGTCTTGGCTCTAGGTTCATCCTTGTCTCCTCTTCTTGGCATCATGGCCATGGGCCTAGTCATACAATCAACATTTGTATCAAGTAGAATTCCATTCACATGATAACCAACAGAAGGTAGGAGATGGAAGGAATTCACCTTTCTAGGAGTGGTTGGTGTAGCATGATGTGGACCAATGGTGATTGCCATATGTTGGGCTGCATCAAAGTCTCTCTAAGGTTTGATCTATAAATGGCAAAGGGTGGTGATCCTTTCGGGTTTCCTTATTTAGTTTTCTAAAATCAATGCGCATCCTATGACCAATGATAGTTCGAGTAGGGACTAACTCATTATGTTCATTTGGGAATACAGTGAACCCACATTTCTTTGGAACACAATGAACATGACTTAGCCAGTTACTTTCCTCCACATGGAAAATGATACATGCATCTATAAGGTGGATTACCTCCTTTCTCACCTCTTCTTTCATATGAGGTTTGAGTCTTCTTTGAAAGTCCGTAACTGGCTAGGGTCCCTCTTCCATGAATATTCTATGAGTAGCTATCGAGGGACTAATTCCTTTCAAGTCATCCATTGAATTACCGAGAGCCTTATGGTGTATTCTCAAGACTATCCTTAAAATGTTCTCTCTTCCTTTTCTACAAGATTAGAGCTTATAATAACAGGATATTCGTTAGTGCTATCAAGAAATCTATACTTTAATTCTTTAGGAAGGGGTTTGAGTATAGGAGGGGGAAGATCCTCATCACCTTTTCTTATGGGTGTCTCATAAACTTGGTTCATTTCAGGATCAACTATAGGGGTTGAATTAAGATATTCATCAACTTCCATTTTCTCTATATCTTCAGGAAGACTATCATTTTCAACTAGGCTTCTTTCTAGCTTATCATTGGGAGTCTCATAAAACACAACAGCAAGACTAGTAATGTTACCTTCCTCTTCTTGCTATTTCTCATATTCTTCAAACTCCTCAATAGTTGGCATGTGTTGAAATTTAGAAAAATGGAAATTCATTTTATCCTCATCAAACTTGAGAGACATCATCTCCTTCTTGCAATCAATATTTGCTCCTGTGGTATTTAGGAAAGTTCTTCCAAAAATAATTGGACAATAAGTGTTAGTAGGCATATCAACAAGTATAAAATCAATAGGGTACTTGTAAGGTCCAATACACATTGGAACATCTCTAATTATTCCCATTGGAATTCTGAGTGTTTTATATGCTAGCATAATTGTTATATCTATGTCTTCTGATTCAGCTGGTTTGATTTCATCCTGGATTTTTAAATACAAGTTATAAGATATTATGTTAATAGTTGTTCCAATATCACAAAGGCCTTAATAAGAAGATCCACCAAAGGTGTAAGGAAGAATATGTTTACCAACATGTTTAGCTTTTACCTTCCCTTCAACAAATTGAGAAGATTTGGTTTCTAGCTCGTACATTGCAATGCGCAAATATGGTCAGTATATTTTATTTAGTCATATCACCCATCGCTTGCATGCCTGCTTGAATAATTTCTTCCATTTTTACCTCTTCTTCTAGCTTCTTGAGGATCATTCTTTCCTCCTTCGGTTGTTCTTCAAGTTGTTGGGCTACCATATGTTTTATCATCATCCTTGGGAAAGGAAGGGGTCAACATACGGTGCCCTTTTATTTAATGGCTCTACAGGGGCCACACTTTTCATCTCCACATATTCAACTTGCTTAGGTGGCGGAGTATAATGATGCCATTATTTCTTCGGAGCTTCGATGTGTTCTGTAAAAGACTAGAGGGTTTGCAAAATAATATCATCATCAAGTTGAAGCTCATTAGAAGTTTCTTTAACCTTACCGGATTTCTTGTAAGCATTGAGACAATCATATTCAATTTCTATTCCTCCTTTGCCGCCTAAATCAAGTCTCCAAGTTTCTCTATTGTGACGAATTCGTTCTAGAAGTTTCCAAGCTTTAGTTATAGTTAGGTACGTAAAGGAACCTCCGGAATTTGAGTGAAGTGCATGCTTAATTACTTGATTAATTCCCCCACATAAAATATGTAAAACATACCATTCAGGTACATCATCATGGGGACATCTATTAAAAATAGATTTATACTTTTTGAAGGCTCTTACCAAACCTTCTCCAACGTTTCTTAAGTTAGTGATTGCCCTTCTTATTTCAGTAGTATTTACTTTGGGAAAGAATAGAAATACAAATTCTCCTTTAAGATTTTCCCAAGTAACAATCTTTAATGCATGGAAAATTCTATACCAAGCTAGAGTAGTGTTGGTTAGAGATTGGCTAAACAATTTTAGTCTTAATTCATCATTAGAATAGCCTTTCAATTTAAGTGTCCAACATAAATCAGTAAAATGCATTAGGTGAGCACACGGATCCTCATCTGGATCATTCCTGCAATAGTTTTCTTATGAATAATAGAGATGAAATGAGGGTTAACCTCATATTCCTGTTCAGGTCCACTTGGGAATTCCTTAACAAATCCTCGATTAAACCTCCTGAGGTATTTAGTCACATCAAGCTGATTAATTAGTCTGAGTGCAGTCATGGTGTTTACCTGAAACTAGTAAACAACTATAGTTAAACAAATAATAAAATCGAAGACCAAAAACACTTATGTCCTCGGAAACTATGCCAAAAAATAGCTTGATGACTGCAAGTGCACAGATCGATTGTAGCTAGTTTATAAATAAGAGTATCGAACCCACAGAGAACTATTTGGTTCAGGTCTTTACCTCCCTCATCACTATCTACCAAAGGATACTTGTAAGCTGCCTTTGATCTCAAGTAAAGCGTGTTTGAAAAGTTTTTATGTTTGAATGCAAGAAATCAATAAAACCAAGTAAAGTAAACAAGTAACAAAAGCGTTGGAAATGGTGTTTGAACTCAATGTGGCTAAAATGTTCTCGGGGATGTAGGATACACCACTAGCATATGAGAATTATTCATGATTACGATAATCTATGTCTTTCGTCATGATATGTGTGGAGGGAGCTCCATAATAAGATGTTCACTACAAGTATCACGAGCAGCCGCTTCTACGAGTCAAGTTTTGAGGTCATCTCTAAATAACCACTACGATGCCTATGAGCAAATAACTTCTACAGACCACCATAATTAAGGTTTTCCCCATGGATATTGTACGAGCTTAGTGAATCTCCCTTAATTCCCCTTTAACCGTATAGGTTATAAGCCGATGCTTGTAGTCACAAAGTAGCACCGAACATACTCCCATACACGTCCAAAAGGGTATTTCCCTTTCTCTAGTCCCGAAGGAAGATGCTCCGTGGTCGACTTCACATACCATCTACAGAGACAGATCTAACACAATATCATAAATCAATAGATCAAATACGAAAGTTATAGAGCATCTTTATTTCATTTCATAATAATGCTAGGGTTTCTCCATCTCCCCAAGAACAAGGGAAACTACTCACACATGGAAGTAATCAGCAACATCATCATATTCATATGGATGGATTGAAAGTGCGAAGATAAATCAAGTGCAAACCACAATTGTATTGGAATTACAACAAGATCTAATGAACGGGAGTTGGGGAGATGGTGCGGATGGAGATGCAGCGGTTGCTAATGAAGGGGATGATGTGATGTCCTCCAATGATCCGTGAAGCGGTAAGGATTTTACCTTCTCCAAGTTCTAGTGTGGTATTTCGAGGCTGGAAGTTTATGTGAATGTCGGATCTCAGATCTGTCTTCATGTGGTGAGAGTATTTGATGAGGCGGACGTCCTATAGGTCGTACAGGTGGACGATACTAGTGGGCCTTGCACGTACCGCATGTCGTTAAAACTTCTGTAGCTTCCCCTCGCATCCTCACTTCTCCTAGGTGCATGGAAAATCATTTAAATGACATTTATCACTTAGAAATATCATATTATTGCATAACATGATAGTCCCAATTGGTATATTAACAAAAGACTTAATAATTCAGGATCCTATTGAAACAAGGACAAAAGGTGCGCCTGAATTCCATAGAATACAAAAATCCTAACTCTACTTATGCAAAAACACAAGATAAATACACTTAAAAAATGGACTCATCACCCCCAGTGGCCTTCCCTTCCATCGTTTCTGCTGGCGATGGTCACGGGCCTGACGCTGAAGGGGCCGGGGGTGGAGGGTGCAGTTCGTGGGAATGGATCCCTGGTGGTGGCTGAGGACAACATCGGTGAATCAGTTGAGCACAACAGCTAGGATGGCGCCCTTGATCGTGTGGCGGCTATCCCTTGGGCATGGTTTTCGATGAGGTGGAGTTTGTCTACGTACGGCGGATGGGGAGGTTACCTAGTGTCGTCGGATTAAGGACGGGTACGCCATTAGTAGGTCCTCGAGGAGTGTGGAAGAGAGGGATGTGAGTCGTACGGTGTTCCGGGACAGTGAGCACACAAGTTTACCCAGGTTTGAATCCACCGGCGGTGGACGGATTCTACTCCTACTAGCAATCCAGTAATACGGCAGAGACGGAATATGGGTGACATGAGTATGTTTACTCGGATGATCGTTATTGTCTACCCTATGTTGGGTAAAAGGCCTGCGGCCCACAAGGATTCCAGATAAAAGGCCCAAGGAAGCAACCGACAGAGACTTTTTATTGTATTAGGAAAGAAACTATGAACCGACATTATGTTGGTATTGTAATAGCACATGTATGAAACCTATCCGCATACGGCTTTGAGACCCGGCCTATTATATATAGGGTGGCAGAAGCCCAAGCGAGGGTACCGAAATCTAGAGGACAACTTGTAATAGAGTGTTTTCCCCAATATTCATGTGACTTTGTCTTCATTTATTTCCTAACATCTGACGAAATCCCCAACGTTTTCTTTTCCACGAAACCCCATGTCCATCACCATGGGCATTTCCGAGGTTACCCCTCGTCAATTGGCGCCGTCTGTGGGAAACTTGAACGCTGGAACCACGGATTCGGCGGAATGCTCTCCACCAAGCGTCAACTCGACGAAAGCAAATCCACACCCGCCCACCCTTGTATTGGTACCCGCCGATTTCAACGGCATATCCTATCTAATCATTGGAAGCCTCCACTTCCAAGAAGACAACATGCAGGAATCACACCCTTCGGCCCTGATCGCATCGGAACCGTCAGTGAACGCCACGCCCATAGCAGTACCAGCATCGCCCGCTGGATCCACCACAGACATCACAACTCAGATCAAAACAGGAAAAGAAGGTCACCAATCAATCTCACCACACGGAGCAAACCCAACAAACTCAGAACCCGAAGAAAGCAGCGAAAACGTCGACTTCGAAGAGAGGATGGCGAAAATTTATCCAGAACTACGATCTCGCAGTACTACAAGCACACCCGCAGAAGCAAAAGACGAGGCCGTCAGGCCACATATAACACGCCACCAATTGTACATGATCAATGGAGATACTTCAATGCCATGCGACGAAAACAATAATCCTATCATAAACCCTGATGATATTTTGTCAAATCACCATGCAGGAAACCACGACAATGAAGGAGAACACAGCAACAAAGGAGAACATGGAAATGGAGGAGAAACAGTGGATAATCGCATAGTTCGAGGAGGAGGCGGAGAACCACGCACAGAAGAGAGAACATGACTTCGGTTACCAGCATCCGCATGGCAAAAAGCAAGAGAGGCAATTTCGGGAGCAGTCCCGATGACGGCAGATGCTTCACATGAGGACCTATTGGCATACCAATATCTACTCCACCACAAGAAGACGGACTACTCCAGATGCAAAGGCAACTCGATGAAAGAAAAAGATTAGCCGACGAATCGAGTTTACGACGGGCACAATTAAGCTCTACTCAAGGATCAAGGAGCATAACAGGAGCAGCACCACCAAGAAAGCCAGCATCTCGACTACAAAATATCCCTGAAGTAGAAAAAAGCGGAATCATCCGAGATCTCGACCTATCATTCATGTCAATTGATCAAGCAGGAAACATCAAAGCAAAAAACAGCCTAGGTAGCCATCGTGGCCACGCAAACATATCTGATCACCACTCAACCCGCACCCGACGATCCGCAAGCAGCCCTTCACCGCTTGGCCCTGATGAACCTCGGCATGGTAGGAGCCTTACTCGCAAAAGCAGAACAAGGACTCACACAAAGATCTCACGTCATCACAATAGTCCTCGGCAAGCAGGACACGCCCAATGATCTCAATCACCACACCAGGCGCATCTCGTAGGATCCAAGCCACGAAGCCATACAAGGAACGAGAACACCCAGCACAGGAGCAGCGAACCCAGAGATGAAAGCATTAGCCGACGATACTAGGATGGATATGACGAAGATGATCACGAGTTATGCAGAGCTAGCTGTTTCACGCAGAGGATCCGCAAGGCATCAGTACCCAAGGACTTTAAACTTCCACACAGCCGTCACAAAAAGGATGGTCTCTAGGAACCCGAAGCTTGGTTAGAAGACTATCTGGCCACCATCAAATAACAGGGTGGCTCCACAACTCCCGCAATGCAAAGTCTACAACTACATCTCACCAGAGCCACAAGATCATGGTTGAAACAATTACCCGAAGACTCAGTTGGTAGCTGGAACGATTTGGAAGATAAATCATCCGACATTTCCACTCAATGTTCAAACGACCAGCATCATTGGAGCAGTTACGAGCGTGCAAACAAAATCTAGAGAGTCAATAAGAGCGTTCATACAATGGTGGAACATTATCAAAAATTCAGCTGAATCCATATCTGACAAAAGGGCCATCGACGCCTTCAACGACGGCCTATGTCGCCGAGAATTCATAGAAGAACTGGGACGGGTCAAACCAAAGATGGTATCACAGCTAATGGAGATAGCAAACCGATGGGTGGATGGAGAGGACGTGTTACATAATAAGCGCGCACGGTCACCCGAGGAAGATAGGATAAACGTGGCAATGATAGAAGAAGAAGGAACAATGATGGAAACATGGGACCAAGTTACGTTGCAGCAGGTTTTTAGGGTGAATGTAACAACAGAAGCAACGACCATAACGACGGATACCGCCAGAATAGAGACGATGTCGGAGGAAGCCAGTCCGCATAGCGGTATCAGCCAAGAGAACGAGACCCACCTATGTCTGCAATGCAAATGCTGGAAGGACCCTGCAATATGCATTTTTCGTTGACTCAGTAAGCAGACGACAATCCAATCACCTGATGAAAGACTGCCGAACATTTCTGAATGCAGGAGTTATGCAACGCAAAGGCAACCGAGGCAGCAAATCGAGGATACACATCCACGCCTGGCGCACTAGCCATCGGAGCACTACCGCCACCACTAGCACCACCATGAAACACAAACAATCAAAACAACGAATACCCCAGATCAAAAGGAGCGATGTCAATGATTTAGAAAGGGCGCCCATCCAACAGAATCCAAAATCTCATCACAAGACAAATTAATATGGCGGAAACAGTAATATCAGCTACACCCGAATATCTCCATTGGTCAGAGCAAGAAATCACATTCAGTAGAGCCGATCATCCACTTCGGGTTCCACGACCGGGTCACTTGGCTCTGATAGTCGAAGCACAAATCGGGGGGTTCGATATGAGCAAGGTCTTCATGGATGCAGGAAGTAGTATAAATCAGATCTACTCCAAAACGTTGAGAACAATAGGCTACCCCCTGGATAATGTCGCCCCAACAGAAACATGTTTCCACGAAATAGTACCAGGTAAAGCTAAAATCCCTTTAGGCAAAGTTTTCTTAACGTTGTTTTTGGTTCCAAAATAAATTTTAGGCGAGAAAAACTCGAATTCGAAGTCATGGATTGGCCATCACAATATCACGCAATCCTGGGACGACCAGCCTTTGCATGGTTCATGGCAGTGCCGCATTATGCATATTTAGTAATGAAAATGCCAGTACCAAAGGGAGTTATCACGGTACAAGGAAGCTTCACCCGTGCCGACATCTGTGATCAGGAGTTCAACAAAATATATGAATCTTTTGGGATGGCAATGGAATTTGAGCAACTCAAAAGTTCAGCAAACGCACAACCTCTAGAAGTAACATGTGTCTATCCCGATCAGGCTTTTGACGCAGTAAAAGACACAAAAGAAGTACAGATCCACTTCGTCGACCCGACAAAAACGACATTCGTGGCTTCTAACCTTGATCCCGCATAGGAAAGCGCGCTCATCGAGTTCCTCCATGAGCACTGGGAGATTTTTGCATGGCTACCTTCTGACATGCCGGGAATCCCCAGGGAACTCGCTGAGCAAGCATTAAATCTAGACCCAAAGGCAATGCCAGTAAAGCAACCACTTCGACGCTTCGCAGAACCAAAACGCAAGGCCATTGGAAAAGAGTTACATCGCCTAACTGATGCCAATTTTATCAAAGAATTAACAAAATCAGAATGGCTTGCAAACCCAGTATGTGTTCCAAAGAAAAACACTACAGAACTTCGGATGTGTATCGGCTTTACTACATTGGACAAGCATTGCCCAAAAGATCACTTCCCATTGCCGCGAATCGACCAAATCATCGATGCAACCGCGGGATGCGAACGTTTTTATTTCTTGGATGCATATTCAGGATACCACTAGATCAGAATGAAGGAAGAAGATCAGGAGAAAACAACGTTTATCACGCCTTATGGCGTATTTTTCTACACAACAATGCCTTTTGTCCTCAAGAACGGTGGAGCAACATATCAACGGATGATGCAGAAGTGCCTGGGAAGCCAAATAGGTACAAACATGCAAGTGTATATTGATGATGTCATAGTTACCACAGGTCACGGATCCGCGCTGATCAAGGATCTAGAAGAAACATTCAAAAATCTCGATAAGTTCAGCATCAAACTAAACCCGAAGAAATGTTTCTTTGGAATCCCGGCAGGACAACTCCTCGGGTATTTGGTATCAGCCAGAGGAATCGAGGCTGATCCCGAAAAAATACAAGAAATCCTCACAATGAAAAAGCCAACAAATCTACGTGGTGTATAGAAATTGGCGGGACGAGTAGCGGCACTAAGTCGTTTCATTGCAAGGTTAGGAGAAAAAGCATTGCCATTCTACGCCCTCATGAGGAAATCAGAAAAAAATTGAATGGACGGAAGAAGCTCAGCATGCCTTCGCGGATCTTAAAAGAACACTTTTGACATCCCCTGTCGTCGTGTCGCCAAAAGAGAAAGAACCTTTACTCCTTTATATTGCTACCACACATCAGGTGGTCAGCATAGTCCCGGTCATAGAACGACCTGAAGAAGGGAATACACACGGTGTGCAGAGGCCAGTATACTTCCTGAGCGAGATTTTATCGCCATCTAAACAAAGGTACCCACATTACCAGAATCTAGCATACGGGGTATTTATGACAGCACGAAAACTGCGCCACTATTTTTCGGAGCACCCGATCATAGTGGTCAATGAAGCGGCTTTGTCAAGCATCCTCAACAATCCAGAAGCAACCGAGTGTGTTTCTCTATGGGGCATCGAATTATCACCTAGTGATATCACTTATGTGAAGCGCAAAGCAATTAAGTCACAAGTCCTGCCAGATTTCATCACAGAGTGGACGGAGCTATAATGTGCGGGTCCACCTGACCTTTCTAGTGCCTAGACAATGTATTTTGATGGATCAAAAAGAACAGAAGGAGCGGGAGAAGGAGTCATACTAATATCACCTCAAGGCGACAAAATGCACTACATTCTTCGGATGAGCTTTATAAACATATCCAATAACGAAGCAGAATATGAGGCCCTGTTGCACGGCATGCAGATGGCCAAAGCTTGTGGTGCAACTCGCCTAAAAAATTTCGGAGATTCCAATCTTGTAACATAGCAAGCAATGAACAAGTGTGATGTTGTTAGAGAAAACATGATTGCTTATTGCGACTTATACAGCATCATGGAGGCTGAGTTTGATGGATGTGAAGTATCACATATAGGGAGAGCAAGCAACGAGGAGGCCGAGAATTTAGCAAATATCAGGTCATTATGTTTGCCAATAGCACCAGGAGTTTTTTGGGAAGAAATAATGGAGCGATCAATCAAGGCAAAAAGAGTATCCGAGGTTGTAGCACCAAATACAGGGAAAAAGAAACATCCACAAAAAGAGTCGGGGGCTCCTTTAGAAACCAAAATTATAGAAGAAGCCATCAAAGAAGAAGAACGAGAAATCGGAGAGGTCATGTTGATCGAACCAACCTGGATGCAACCGTATATAGCATACATGACTAAAGGGGAACTGCCAGAGGATGTGATAGAGGCCCAACGAATCACTCAACGATCAAAGGCCTTCAGGATAATCAAAGGAGAACTATACAAAAGAAGTATTTTGGGTGTGTTGCAATGTTGCATAACACCCGAAGAAGGAAAATTATACTTAAAGATATACATGAAGGAGTCTGTGGCCACCATGCTAGCAGTCGAGCAATTGCTGCAAAAGCATTCAGGACAGGGTTCTATTGGCTCACTGTCGTACAAGATGCCAAAGACATCGCCAGAACATGTGAAGCATGCCAACCATTCACAACAAAACCTGGAGCACCCGCAGCTGAGCTGAATCCCATACCCTTAGCTTGGCCTTTCGCTTAGTGGGGACTCGACATGGTGGGAAAACTTCACAAATCATCGCCAAGAGGACACGTCTTTCTGCTAGTAGTAGTCGAAAAATTTACTAAATGGATTGAAGGAATGCCCGTCACAACCAAAGATGGAACTTCGGCTATGAATTTTATCAAATCCATAGTATTTTGGTTTGGCATACCATACAACATTATCACAGATAATGGGACCAACTTCACTTCCAATGAGTTCAAGAAGTACTGCCAGGAAATGGGCATCAAGATGAGGTACGCCTCGGTAGCTCACCTGTAAACAAATGGATAGGTCGAAAGAGCCAATGGACTAGTAACTGCTAGACTCAAAAAGAGATTACTGGCACCACTCGATAGAGAAAAAGGAGCATGGGTGGATGAGTTGTCGTCCGTGTTATGGAGTTTACGTACAACTCCAAATAATTCAACACAAGAGACGCCTTTATTTTTGGTCCACGGTGCAGAAGCCGTGCTTCTAGTTGAGGTATCACACGAGTCACCAAGAGTAGCTACATATGATGAAGAAGAATCAAGAGAAGCACTCAAAGATGATGTGGATGCGCTTTATGAAGCTCAAGATGAAGCCCTCCAAAGAGCAACTATGTACCAGCAAGACTTGCACAATTACCATAGCAGGAGATTGCGACCTAGGTCCTTTGCAGTGGGGGACCTAGTTCTTCGCTTCAAGCCAGATGGTCATAAGAAGATAGAATCGCCATGGGAAGGACCCTACATTGTCACATAAGTTATTCCTGGAGGAGCATATCGACTACAAGACAAGAAGACGGGAGTAAATTATTCAAATCCATGGAACATAGCACAGCTATGACGCTTTTACGCATGAAATTGTTTGCGATAATAAGAGTTATAGTTCGGCTTATTAAGCCAAGATGTCCAGGACACAGGCTAAAAAGTCATCCGATCAAAAAAGAATAATGTACCGATGATTTGTTGCCTTATATGTAAAGAGATAAGTTAGTTATACCTTAATACTTTTTTCCCAAAGATCAATGCTTTCCATCAAGCTAACAACAATTATGAGCCTATGTCCAGATACAGGCTTCCGAACATAGCCTCGGGGGCTACTCCTATCGGGAGCACTGTCGTGCACCCGATAAAAATTCAGAAGTGTATGAAGTATAATCATAAGAGCTAAAACCTTTTTGAGTTTTACACCAGTGTATCCTCAAGAAAGTGTTACTCCTATTGGGAGATTGTATAAAATAAATCTGATATGATCAGAAAGAGAGGTGGCCTAGTAGGCCACCCGACAAAAAATCTAAAAACCTCGGATCCCGCTCAGACGCGACAAAAAATCCAAATGCCATGTTAGAAACATGAAGGTAAGACCCCAGGATTCGTCTTGTGTGGCCTGGTAATCGCACAAGAATGCGCTCTACCAGTAAATACCCACATCAATGATACGATGAAAAATCCTGACGGACGCGTTGGGTACCAGATAAAAATAAAAACTGGAATTCAGTATTCGGTAAGACCTCAACGGCTCGAACTGAATTACGCCAGTACAAATTCCATATTCAAGCCTGGGGACTTGAGTCTGTTGTAGGTCAACCTTGTTTTTGCCCAGGAGCAATTAACTGATTCTCGATCCATCGGAAGCATCAGACTTGTTGTGCCAAAATCCCTACAAAAAAAAATAGAACAAGAGAAACAAGAAAGAAAACTTTCAGACTCAACCTGAAAACTGCGGATTCAGGTAGAGTCTCGAGGGCTACTGACATGAGTATGATTACTCGGATGATCGTTATTTGCTACCCTATGTTGGGTAAAAGGCCTGCGGCCCACAAGGATTCCAGATAAAAGGCCCAAGGAAGTAACCGACAGAAACTTTTTATTCCATTAGGAAAGAAACTATGAACCAACATTATGTTGGCATTGTAATAGCGCGTGTATGAAACCTATCTGCATACAGCTTTGAGACCCGGCCTATTATATATAGGGTTGGAGAAGCCCAAGCGAGGGTACCGAAATCTAGAGGAAAACTTGTAATAGAGTGTTTTCCCCAATATTCAGGCGACTTTGTCTTCATTGTTTTCCGGACATCCGACGAAATCCCCAACATTCTCTTTTCCGCGAAACCCCAAGTCCATCACCATGGGTCACAAGGGTTTCACCTATGCGAGTTGAGATTGTAGACTACTATGGGGTGCCCTAAAGGCTGGACCCTAGGACGGATTATATAGATGTGTGGCCTAGAGTTGACAGGAGAGACATATCCGGCTACGACTAAGAGTCGGTTAGAGAGTACATCTTAGACTACAAGTAACTATAGGCCTATGTTGATAAGTCTTCTGGGCCTTCCCGTAGCCGTACTGTACTCCGTCTCTTCTCTTTGACTGGGGCGCCCGTGAAGCAAATATCTAACCCTAAGTGGGCCACCCTGGTTAGCGAGGCACAGTGAGGATACCTCGAAAGTATATCCACAACAGCTGCGCATAGAAGCCTCCAAGATGCAAAGTCAGATTTCATCGTCTAGCTTGATTTATCTTTGGCTTGCAGAATCTTGAAGGGTTCCTGAAACTCAAAAGAAAGGGTAGGATCCGAGTCTCAAAACGAGTCGGACATATGAGTACATTATTCGGATTTCCAACTTGAAATTCAAACTAAGCCAGAACTTGGTCTCTAATGTAACCCGATGATACGTCCATGTCATAATTCACTGTTATTCATTGATATATTTCATATTAAGAGCTGATACTTATGTTATTTCATCTGTTTTTGCATGGTTGATGACTTTTGGAGCATGGACCGCTGTAGTCAGGATTCTGATGGAAAAGGTGTTGTTTGGAGGCAAAATTTGTGAAGATCAGAAAATACGGGAAAATATATGGAAAATCCTATTTTTCTAGAAGACGAAGGAAGCCAGAAGAGGGAGTGGAGATGGGCCACAAGGGGCCCACACCACCCCCTGGCGTGGGCCACCCTAGGCCGCGCCACCAGGTGGTGTGGCCACCCTGGCCCACCTCTGGCGTATATATTCCCCCCGAAACCCTAAGACTTAGGGAGCGACCACAGAAAGATTTCGCTGCCTCTGCGGGGCAGAAAACACCGAGAGAGAAAGATCTCTCCGGCAGACAAATTTCTGCCAGGGGAATTCCTTCCCGGAGAGGGGAGATCGTCGCCATCAACACCACCATCAAGCTGGACTTCATCAGGATCATCATCACCATCATCACCACCATCATCAGCATCAACACCATCATCACCATCATCACCATCTCCATATTGCTGTAAAAATTGGGTTGAATCTTGCATAGTTCTTAGGGGAAACTTTCTCGGTGTTGATTACTCTTTGTAGTTGATGCTATTGAGTGAACCGTTGAATTATTGTTTATGTTCAGATTGTTATACATCATTATTCCATCTCTGATCATGATCCATATGATGTCTTGTGAGTAGTTCGTTTTGTTCTTGAGGACATGGGAGAAGTCATGTTGTTAGTAGTGGAGTTGTGTTGAGAAAGATCCAATAGTTTGATATTTAAGTTGTGGTGTACTTCTTCTAGTGGTGTCATGTGAACATCGACTACATGACACTTCACCTATATGGGCCTAGGGGAATGCATTGTGTATTTGGCTACAAATCGTAGGGGTTGCCGGAGTGACAGAAACCTGAACCCCCGTTAGGAAACCATTGCACAAGGGACGTATGGGTCTTAAGAGTTTAAAATTGTGGTTAGGTTTCTACCTTAATTACTTTCTTATACTTACGGATGTTTGCAAGGGGTATAATCACAAGTATGTATTAGTCCTAGGAAGGTCGGTACATTAGCACAGGTTCAGCCACACAACACTCAACAAGCTAAAGAAGATTAATCAACTATATGAAGCGAACGCACTTGACAGTCTTCCCATGTGTCCTCAAGAACGTTTGGCCATCTTAAGTAATACAACCGGCTTGTACTTTGCTGCATAAAGGATTGGGCCACTTGCTGCATTTATTCCTACTGTCTTTTATTTACTCGTACTTTGTTTACTTGCTTTATCAAAAACCCCTAAAAATCCATTTGCTATGTATTTGCAGAGAATTCCTGATCCATACCACTAGCTAGCACCTTCTGCTCCTCGTTGGGTTCGACACTCTTACTTATCGAAATTACTACGATACACCCCCTATACTTGTGGGTCATCAAGACTATTTTCTGGCACCGTTTCCGGGGAGTGAAGCGCTATTGGAAAGTGGAACTGGTAAAGGAAACCTCTACTATGAGTATTGTTTATTTCTGTTAGTTGCTTTATTTTTGTTATGGATAATTTGCTGAGTTTCTTATTTGGTAATGCTACTACCACTGCTAATGTAGTAGATGAACCACCACCTCCTGAGAATGATGCTTTTAAAATACCTACAAGAATTATTGATCATGTTATAGATAACTACTATGTTGGGGATGTAACTATCCATCCCGGTGATCATTTACTCTTTATGAACGAATTATGCGAGTTGTTCAAGTGTGCAGGTATTACTATAGATCAAGTTAAGAAGAAGTTATTCTCATTATCGCTGAAAGGAAGAGCTGAGGAATGGTATAAGCTGCTGAAGAATGGTCAAGCTCTGGAATGGGAGGAAATAGTACCTCTCTTTTATTCAAAGTTTTATCCTCCTAGTGAGATTCATAAAGATCGGAATCAAATATACAACTTTTGGCCTCTCGATGGAGAGAGTACAGCTCAAGCTGGGGGGAGATTGAAGTTCCTAATGCTCAAATGTCCCATTCATGAGCTCCCCAACAATATTATTATCAATAAATTTTATGCAAAGCTTTCTCTTCATGATAAGGATTTATTGGTTGCTTCTTGTGCGGGATCATTCACTCGTACGAAAGAAGAAGCTAAATGGGATCTTCTGGACCGTATTCAAGATAATGCTGAATCTTGGGAGAATGACAAAGGTAGAAAGTCAGGTATAAATTATGATTATGAATTGAATCTTTTATGGGACTGATGACTTTCAAAATATTAGTAATTCTTATGGTTTGTATTTACAAGTTATTACAAATTGCTTTAGGGCTTTTGCTTCTTATATTGAAATTCCAAAAAGGGGATGGAACAAGTACCATGCACCTTATAAAGATATTGTTGACTGTGTTCCTATTGGGAGTGCTGAGTATTGCACTATTGATCACATCTTACCTGAACCTTATATCGAGAAGATTCCCTTCCCAGTTAAGGTAAAGGATCATCCTATGATAACTAATGTAATCACTAAAAGTGAAAAGAGAACTATAAAACCTGATGAACAAATAAACGTTGAACCTGTGGTAGCAATTGTGAAAGACCTTGTAACTAAAAGCATAGAAGATGGACACATAGTCTTTTGTGAGGATGCTTCTAATATTGTTTCACATCCTAATAGAGCTAAAAAGGCTAGTGTCCCTGTGCTTTTCGTTAGAATTGGTGATCATTGCTATTATGGTTTATGTGATATTGGTGCAAGTTCTAGTGCTATTCCTTATGAGCTTTACAGAGAAATTATGCATGAAATCAGTCCCTGCGAATTGGAAGAGATTGATGTGGTTATTCACCTTGCTAATAGAGAGACCATATCTCCAATTGGTATTGTACGAGATGTGGAAGTTCTTTGTGGTAAGATTGAGTATCCTGCTGATTTTCTAGTACTCGGTTTAGCTGCTAGTAAAACTTATCCTATTATTTTTGGTAGACCTTTCTTGAGTACTTGTGGAGCTATTATAGATTGCAAGAGGGAGAAAATCTTGACTAAGTTTGATGGGGAATCTTATGAGTTTAATTTTTCGAAATTTACTAAAGAACCTTGTGAAGAGGAAACCCATAATGAGGATTTTAGAGTTGAACAACTTGCTTCTATCTCTCTTGATCCTAACAATGCTTTGCAGCAATTTATGGAAGATCACGAATGTGAGATCTTCATGGAAGAAAGGAATGAGATTCACGATATTCTCCGTCGTCAACCCAAGATGCTTAAGCATAACTTGCCTGTAGAAGACTTGGGTACCACGTTGCCACCTAAAAAGGATCCGGTCTTCGATCTAAAACCTCTCCCTGATGATTTTAAATATGCTTATATCGATGATAAAAAGAGATATCCTATTATTATTAGCTCTAAACTTTCAGGGAAGGAAGAAGAAAGGTTATTGGAGGTTTTGAAGAAACACCGAGGAGCTATGGGCTATACTCTATATGATTTAAAAGGGATTTCACCTACTATACGTCAGCATTCTATCAATATAGAACCAGATGCAAAGTCAGTAGTAGAGCACCAACGATGTTTAAATCCTAAGATGAAGGAAGTGGTAAGAAATGAGGTATTGAAACTCCTTGATGCTGGTATTATTTACCCTATTGCTGATAGTGAATGGGTTAGTCATGTTCATTGTGTTCCTAAAAAAGGAGGTATTACCGTTGTTCCTAATGATAATGATGAGCTTATTCCCCAAAGAATAGTAGTAGGCTATAGGATGTGCATCGATTTTAGGAAAGTCAAGAAAGTTACTAAGAAAGATCACTACCCGCTTCCTTTTATTGATCAAATGTTGGAAAGGTTGTCTAAAAAGACCCATTTTTGTTTTCTTGATAGTTATTCTAGTTTCTCTCAAATTGCTGTTAAACAACAAGATCAAGAAAAAACTACTTTTACTTGCCCTTACGGAACTTATACTTATAGACGTATGCCTTTTGGTTTATTTAATGCTCCTGCTACTTTTCAAACATGCATGTCTGCTATCTTTCATGGTTTTTGTGAGGAAAATGTGGAAGTGTTCATGGATGATTTTTCTGTCTATGTGATACCTTGCAAATGTATCTATAATTTTTGATGTTCCATGCTTGGTTTTATCCACTTTCTTGTGTTTTATCCACACTTCGGAGTACTTTTCATGTGATTTCTTGGACTAACCTATTAACAAGAGCCACAGTGCCAGCTGCCTGTTTTCTGCTGTTTTTGCTTCCAGGAAAGTCAGAAAATGAATATTCTCGAAATTGGACGGGACAAAAGCCAAAGTTCCTATTTTTCCGGAAGTCATCAGATGCCAGATTACGAGACGGAGAGGGGCCAGGGGGCCACCACACCACCTAGCCGCGCGGCCCAGCTGGCCCGCGCCAGGGGCTGGTGTGGCCGCCTCCGACACCCCCTCAGCCTCTCCTTCCGCCTATAAGATGCCCTCGGGACGAAAAACCTAAGGGCTCGATAAAAAATCCACGAAAGAGTCTATAGCCGCCGTCATCTCCATCCCTAGGTCAGGAAGGATCTGAAGCTCTTCCTGGCACCCTGCCGGAGAGGGGAATTCACCCTGGAGGCCTTCTTCATCACCATGCAAGCCTCCGGTGTGATGCGTGAGTAGTTCATCCTTTGACTACGGATCCATGTAGTAGCTAGATGGCTGGTTCTCCTCCTTTGTGCTTTCATGTCTAGATCTTGTGAGCTCCATTCATGATCAAGATCATCTATTTGTAATTCTGCATGTTGTGTTTGCAGGGATCCGATGGATATTCAGATGCTATTTCAGATTGATTATTGATTCTATCATGTCTTTGTTATTTTTGATCTTGCATGCTTTCCGTTGTTAGTAGCTATCTTGGCCAAGTAGATGCTAGCAACTCCAAGAGTTAGTATTTATGCTCGATAGTGGGTTCATGCCTCTGGTAATCTGGGAAATGATAGAAATCTCTAAGGTACTAGATGTGTTGTTGCTACTAGGGAGAAAACAACAATCCTTTGTTCATAGAACAATCGTATTGTTTACTTTACATGCAGTTCGTAAAGCAATAATCTGTTGCTTGCAACTTAATACTGGAGGGGGTTCGGATGATAACCTGAAGGTGGATTATTAGTCATAGATGCAGTTGGATGGCGGTCTATGTATAATGTTGTAATGCCTAATCAAGTCTCAAAGGAGTCAAGATGATTAGTATATGCATGTATTGCTTTCTCGATGTTTGTCAATTGCCGCGCTGTAATTTGTTCACCCAGCATGTTATCTATCTTAAGGAGAGCCACCTCTAGTGAATTATGGATCCCGGTCCTTGTCTTTTACATTTAGTCTATAAACTGTTTACTGCTTTGTGTTTACTTTCTGCAAACTTTTACTTCTTTCCATTCGATACGTTTAATCCTTTATTTTCCGCAAAACACGGTGAGATTAACAACCTCATCGCAAGTTGGGGACAAAGTTCTATGGTGGTGTGGTGCAGGTCTCCACGTTGCTACTAGAAGCGGTAGTGCGCCCTGCCAAGGCTCAGCTAGCAACACCTTTGGGGTGTTTCCTTGCTCCTACTAGTTCGATTAAACCTTGGTTTCATAACTGAGGGAAACTTGCTGATGTGCTCATCATACCTTCCTCTTGGGGTTCCCAACGAGCTCTACATCAACATCGCAACAGCATTTTCCTGGCGCCGACACTGAGTCATCGAGCATTTTTCTGGCGCCGTTGCCGGGGAGTCAAGGACATCTTCACAAGGGGAGTCCCTCATAACCAATCTCTTTACTTTGTTATTTTTGTTTTGCTTAGTCTCTTTTTGCTTTGTTTGCTTGTTTTCTTTATCAAAAACACAAAAAAATAGCTTTACTAGTTTGCTTTCTTATTTGAAAACACAAAAAATGACTACTCTTGAAAACACTAAGTTGTGTGACTTCACTAGCACCAACAACAATGATTTTATGAGCACACCTATTGCTCCACCTATGCCTGAAGATACTTTTTTTGAGATAAAACCTGCTTTGCTCAATCTTGTTATTTGAGAACAATTTGCTGGTATTGGTAATGAAGATGATGCTACCCATCTAAATAACTTTGTTGAATTTTGTGAGATGCAAAAGCATAGGGATGTAGATGGTGATATTATTAAGCTGAAATTGTTTCATTTTGCTTTGAGAGGAAAAGCTAAAGAATGGTTGAATTCCTTAACTAGGAATAGTATTGATTCTTAGACTAAGTGCAAAGAAGCTTTTATTGGAAAATACTATCCTCCTGCTAAGATTATATCTATGAGAAGTGAAATAATGAAGTTTAAACAATCTGATAATGAACATGTTTCTCAAGCTTGGGAAAGAATGAAATCTTTGGTTAAGAATTGTCCCACTCATGGACTGACTGCTTGGATGATCATCCAAACTTTTTATGCAGGATTGAACTATTCTTCAAGGAACCTATTAGACTCTACTACTGGAGGTACCTTTATGACCATCACTTTGGGTGCTGCAACAAAACTTTTGGACAATATGAAGGTTAATTATTCTGAATGGCATACTGAGAGAGCTCCACAAGGTAGGAAGGTAAATTCTGTTGAGGAAACTTCCTCCTTGAGTGATAAGATTGATATTATTATGTCTATGCTTGTTAATGGGAAAGCCCATATTGATCCAAATAATGTTCCTTTAGCCTCTTTGGTTGCTCAAGAATAGCAAGTTGATGTGAACTTCATAAGAAATAACAACTTTGGCAATAATGCTTATAGGAGTAATTTTGGTAACAACAATTATAAGCCATATCCTCCCAACAATGGTAATGCTTATGGAAATTCTTACAACAATAATAGGAGTGCTCCCTCTGAACTTGAAGTTATGCTTAAAGAGTTTATTAGTAAACAAACTGCTTTCTATAAAACTATTGAGGAAAAACTCTCTAATGCTAAAAGAAATATAGCATATTTGGCTGAAGCTCGATCTTCTTTGAATAAAATGGCTGCTAAAGCTGAAAGTAATGATAATCCCTTTGCAACTAATAATGCCATACAAGTAAGAATTGATGAAAATGTTAGACTATTAGCTGAATTACATGCTAAGTGGGAAAGAGAAGATGAAATTGATAGAAACATTAGTGTTTCTACTATTACCACCACTAGTGTTGAGGCTAGTAATAGTTCTACTACTTTAGATGATAAGTATGGTTTTGATCTTGATGGTTGCAATATCTCTAAAGTTATTAAGTTCCTACAAAAGCTTGCTCAAAGTCTTAATGCTAGTGCTATGAACATGGCCTTTACAAAACACATTACTGATGCTCTCATGAAGATTAAAGAAGAAAAGATGAAACATAAAGCTTCTATTCCTATAAAACAAGAAGATGGTTGGGAACCCATCATTAATATGAAAGTGAATGATTTTGATTTCAAAGCTTTATGTGATCTTGATAGTAGTGTTTCTATTGTGCCTAGAAGGATTTATGATATGCTTGATTTGCCTCCACTTGAAGATTGTTATTTGAATGTCCCACTTGATGATAATGCTAAAAAGAAACTCATGGGGAGTCTTAATGATGTTCTTATTATGGTTAAAAATGCATATGTCCCCGTTGATTTCCATGTTTTGGATGTTGAATGCAATGCTTCTTGTCCTATTACTTTGGGAAGACCTTTTCTTAGAACTATTGGTGCCATTATTGATATGAAAGAAGGCACCTTTAAATATCAACTCCCACTCAATAAAGGTATAGAACACTTCCCTAAGAAGAGAGAGAAGATTTCTTTTGTTTCTCGTATGAAAACAAAATTTGGTTTTGATGCTTCTTCATTTGAGAACACTTGATTCTTTTTCTTGCTTCTTATGCGTAACTTAAAGGCGTTAAAGAAAAGTACTTATTGGGAGATAACCCAAAAGTTTTAGATGAGTCTTGGAAGTTATTACCTCTGTAATAACCTCTCCTTATCCTTTTTATTTGCTTTTTGTGCCAAGAGTATCCTCTAATGAGAGAGAAGTAATGATTGGAAAAGTTGTTGTCCCGAAACAGATTTCTGTGCTTCACCGTAAAAATTCATGTAAATCTCTGAACGTCTTTTTGAGGCATGAATTTTTGTGCTTCTGCCCCAGGTTGTTATCTAACTTTCGTTAGTTCAACACTTTTCTAGTTGACCAACAGAAGGTCTTCGAAAAAATTCGTCTTTACCTGCTGGTCTGTTTTGAGAGATTTCTACCATTTTCTGCATTTGCTTCTTGTTGGTTCCTTTTTGAGTTCTTTTGGGGAATTGAGATTTTTGAGGGAAGCTCTACAGTATCTATTGTTCTAATGGAAGTTTATTTGGTGTTAGAACTGAACCTTAAGACCTTTTATCTTGAGTGCACTAATGTTGCTCATAAAGATTATGTGAAGTTTTGTATGAAGGAAAATTTTCAGGTGTATGGAAGGAATGTGTAATGAGATGAAGGATGGACTAAAGCTCAAGGTTGGGGATGCCACGCGTGTCACCCCAATAAATATCCAAGAAGTACAAGCATCAAAGCTTGGGGATGCCTAAGGCATCCGCTTCTTCATCAATAAAAATCCCAGGTTTCTTCCAAACGCTTCATTTTTATTGTTTCATGCACAGTTGTGTTGTTCTTGGAGCGTCTTCTTTTTTGTTTTTGTTTTGGTTTTTCATTTGCTTGGTTTTCTTAGTTTGCTGAATAAATTGGTTGGACCCCCTCTTTCATACATTGGTTTGCAAATAGTTTGGTTTGGTTTCGAAAAGAGTAGGAAAGTTCATGCTTATGTGGTAAAAAGAGCTCGTTTTTGACTGTGGCATATGCTTTGTCATGCCATGCTTGATATTGTTTCGGCTTTATGCTTAGTATTCTTTTCTGTAGCATGACTTGTTATAAACAATTGAGATTGCTTAATGTGCCTTGGCTGAATCATGCGTTGTTTTAGCATATTGAAGCATAGTATAGTGGTGTTCTCCTTTGATGCTTTATTTGGGTTGACTTGGCGCATGCTCATACCATGTTATGACTATCTCAAGTCACCATAGCCTTTATGATCCTTTAGTTTTCAACTTGTAGTATCACTTTATGCTTTGATCAATGATATTATGGCCATTATTGCTCTTTCAGTTTGTCGCTCCCAGTCTTTTGCTAGCCTCCACAACCAAGTATGCGTTCCACTCATGCATCCAACTCCCTAAACCAAGTTATTCCAAAGAGTCCACCATACCTACCTACTAGCTTATGCTATTCCAAGCATATTCATGCTTTTGTTTACCTTCCAAATTAAACTTGTTATGAGAAAACTAGTGATTAAAGCTCTCACGAACTTGATGGCACACTTTACTTTTTTTGCCCTTAATAAACTTGAACTATTTTGTCGTCTATGTTGTATATGCTTGCACTTATTTGTTGGGAATTAGAAGAACCATGCTTTCATGGGGAACGCTTTCAACATTGCACTTGGTACTTGTACCTATTTGATATCATGCTCTTTTGTATATGGATGTCGTCGGTGTGAAATGAAAGGGGAGCTTGTAAGTCCATGGAGTTATGTATATGTGTTAGAGAAATGCCTGGGCCGCTGGTCTAATCCATGCTGACATGGTGGAAACCTGCAGCGTAACCATAATGAGCTGTCTATAAATCATTCTTCTTATAAAAAAAGAGTCCTATATTGAGAAAAAAGAGGAAAGAGAAAAAAATTAGATTATGAAAAGAGGAAAGATAGAAAAAAGCACCATATTCCCATGGTAAATAAGAAGATTGTTGAGATGCTCGTTGTCTGCTTGCCTTGTCATTTTGATATGGGGATTCTTCCGTATCATTGGGCAAGGGGTACCCCGTTGGCGGTTCTCTATGATACACATGTACTTACGATGACAAGAACTTACCGGTGACTAAACTTGACTAGCATGAGGAGCGGCCCTCGTATACAAGGGACATGAGATTTCTAACTTATACTTCGACAAGCATGTACACCATAGTTTGTTCAATTTAACCTTAATCACTTCAAGATGCTTATGATAGGGGCAATGAGAGCTGAAAGCTATAAGTACCATAATTTTTGGAAGCTCTTTATGAGACTTGAATCCCTACTTCCTTTTATAAAAAGCCTTTCTTCCACCATTATATTGTGTCTCCACCTTCTATCTTTATGCACCTACTTTGAGAGCATAGTGGCCATTATTAGTTCTATGCGCATTGTGCCAAGACTAGTTGATTGATGCATAACTTGATATTGCTTGTTTTAGACTATTGTATCTAGTCACTCTTATGAACTTTGAAGGTGTCCTATGCATTTATATTTGCTACTCTATGAGGGACAAGCTGAATACTATTATGCTATGTTTTCTTTATGTGAAACAAACAAACGTCTTGCAAAGCATCGTTATTCATGAATCTTTTGTTTTTGCCTTTTCATGTTGCATCATAGTTTCTTTGTCTTATTGCTAGAACTTTGTCTTTCATGTTATGATTGAAGTACTATGATCCCAGCTTTGAATGTTTTGCAAATACTTTGATCAAGTCTTTGATGGTGCATGTCACCTCAAAAACTATTCTTTCTTTTTATAACTTACCTACTCGAGGACGAGCAGGAGTTAAGCTTGGGGATGTCGACATATTGCAAATGTATCTATAATTTTTGATGTTCCATGCTTGGTTTTATCCACTTTCTTCTGTTTTGTCCACGCTTTGGAGTACTTTCCATATGATTTCTTGGACTAACCTATTAACAAGAGCCATAGTGCCAGCTACATGTTTTCTGCTGTTTTTGGTTCCAGGAAAGTCAGAAAATGAATATTCTCGGAATTGGATGGGACAAAAGCCAAAGTGCCTATTTTTCCGGAAGTCGTCATATCCGAGAGTACGAGACGGAGAGGGGCCAGGGGGCCACCACACCACCTGGCCGCGCAGCCTAGCCTGGCCCACGCCAGGGGTAGTGTGGCCGCCTCCGGCACCCCCTCGGCCTCTCCTTCCGCCTATAAGATGCCCTCGGGACGAAAACCCTAAGGGCCCGATCAAAAATCCACGAAAGAGTCTGTAGCCGCCGTCATCTCCATCCCTAGATTGGGAGGGATCTGAAGCTCTTCCCGGCACCCTACCGGAGAGGGGAATTCACCTTGGAGGCCTTCTTCATCACAATGCAAGCCTCTGGTGTGATGCGTGAGTAGTTCATCCTTGGACTACGGATCCATGTAGTAGCTAGATGGCTGGTTCTCCTCCTTTGTGCTTTCATGTCTAGATCTTGTGAGCTCCGTTCATAATCAAGATCATCTATTTGTAATTCTGCATGTTGTGTTTGCGGGGATCCGATGGATATTCAGATGCTATTTCAGATTAATTATTGATTCTATCATGTCTTTGTTATTTGTGATCTTGCATGCTTTCCGTTGTTAGTAGCTATCTTGGCCAAGTAGATGCTAGCAACTCCAAGAGTTAGTATTTATGCTCGATAGTGGGTTCATGCCTCTGGTAATCTGGGGAAGTGATAGAAATCTCTAAGGTACTAGATGTGATGTTGCTACTAGGGAGAAAACAACAATCCTTTGTTCATAGAACAATCATATTGTTTACTTTACATGCAGTTCGTAAAGCAATAATCTTTTGCTTGCAACTTAATACTGGAGGGGGTTCGGATGATAACCTGAAGGTGGATTATTAGTCATAGATGCAGTTGGATGGCGGTCTATGTATAATGTTGTAATGCCCAATCAAGTCTCAAAGGAGTCAAGATGATTAGTATATGCATGTATTGCTTTCTCGATGTTTGTCAATTTCCCCGTTGTAATTTGTTCACCCAGCAAGTTATCTATCTTAAGGAGAGCCACCTCTAGTGAACTATGGATCCCGGTCCTTGTCTTTTACATTCAGTCTATAAACTGTTTATTGCTTTGTGTTTACTTTCTGCAAACTTTTATTTCTTTCCATTCGATACGTTTAATCCTTTGTTTTCCGCAAAACATGGTGAGATTGACAACCTCATCGCAAGTTGGGGACAAAGTTCTGTGGTTGTGTTGTGCAGGTCTTGACGTTGCTACTAGCACCGGTAGTGCGCCGTACCAAGGCTCAGCTAGCAACACCTTTGGGGTGTTTCCCTGCTCCTACTAGTTCGATTAAACCTTGGTTTCATAACTGAGGGAAACTTACTGCTATGCTCATCATACCTTCCTCTTGGGGTTCCCAACGAGCTCTACTTCAACATCGCACCAGCATTTTCCTGGCGCCGACACTGAGCCATCACTATGGAACTTCTTTTGATAATTGTCTGCACAACCTTGATAAAGTTTTGTAGAGGTGTGAAGAAACTAATCTTGTTCTTAATTGGGAGAAATGCCACTTCATGGTTAATGAAGGGATTGTCCTTGGGCATAAAGTTTCTGAAAGAGGCATAGAAGTTGATAGAGCTAAGGCTGAGGCAATTGAGAAGATGCCATGTCCAAGAGACATCAAAGGTATTCGTAGTATCCTTGGTCATGCTAGTTTCTATAGAAGGTTTATTAAAGACTTTTCTAGGATATCAAAACCCCTCACTAATCTTCTTCAAAAATATGTACCCTTCGTTTTTGATGATGATTGTAAGGAATCTTTTGAAACTCTTAAGAAGGCTTTAACTACAGGCCCTATTGTTCAACCACCTGATTGGAGTTTACCTTTTGAAATAATGTGTGATGCTAGTGATTTTGTTGTAGGTGTTGTCCTTGGGCAACAAATTGATAAAGAGCTAAATTTTATTCATTATGCTAGTAAGACTCTAGACGCTGCTCAAAGGAATTATGCTACTACTAAAAAAGCATTTCTAGCTGCTATTTTTGCTTGTGATAAGTTTAGACCCTATATTATAGACTCAAAAGTCACCATTCATACTGATCATGCTGCTATTAAATACCTTATGACGAAGAAGGACGCTAAGCCTAGGCTTATTAGATGGGTGCTGCTTTTCCAAGAGTTTGATCTACATATAGTAGATAGGAAAGGTGCTGAAAACCCTGTAGCTGATAATTTATCTCGATTAGAAAACATCTCTTTTGACCCTATGCCTGGCAATGATAATTTCCCAAATGAACAGTTGGCTGCAGTAGGGGTAAGCTTGCGAGGGAGCCCTTGGTATGCTGATTATGCTAACTTTATTGTCTCCAAGTATTTGCCTCCAACTTTTACAACTCAACAAAGAAGGAAGTTCTTCTATGATTTGAGGCATTATTTTTGGGATGACCCACACTTATATAAAGAAGGAGTGGATGGTATTATGCAAAGATGTGTTCTAGAATATGAACAAAAGGAGATATTGCGTAAATTTCATGGTAGTGCTTATGGAGGACATCATGCAGGAGATAGAACTATGCAAAAGGTGCTACAATCAGGTTTCGACTGGCCTACCCTTTTTAAAGATGCAAGAAAATTTTGTTTTATCTTGTGATGAATGTCAGCGTGTTGGTAATATTTCTAGACACAGTGAAATGCCTATGAACTACTCTCCAGTTATTGAACCCTTTGATTGCTGGGGATTTGACTTTATGGGTCCTTTCCCTCCCTCGAAAGGTTATACTCATATTCTTGTTGGCGTTGATTATGTTACTAAGTGGGTAGAAGCCATTCCTACGAAGAGTGCTGATGGGGAGACTTCTCTAAAAATGCTTAAGGATGTTATCTTTCCTAGGTTTGGAGTGCCTAGGTATCTTATGACTGATGGGGGTTCTCATTTCATTCATGGTGGTTTTAGAAAGACCCTTGCTAAATATGATGTTAATCATAGAATTGCTTCAGCTTATCACCCCCAAACTAGCGGGCAAGTAGAGTTATCAAATAGAGAAATTAAATCCATCTTGCAAAAGACTGTTAATAGATCTAGAAAAAACTGGGCTAAAAAGCTTAATGATGCTTTATGGGCTTATAGAACTACCTACAAAAATCCTATGGGGATGTCTCCTTATAAAATGGTTTATGGGAAAGCTTGTCACCAACCTTTAGAATTAGAACACAAAGCTTACTGGAAAGTTAAAGAACTAAATAGAGATTGTAAGCTCGCTGGTGAGAAAAGATTATTTGACTTAAGTTCTTTAGATGAATGGAGGAGTGAAGCCTATGAAAATGCTAGGCTCTTTAAGGAAAAAGTTAAAATATGGCATGACAAGTGAATACTTAAGAGAGAATTTCATGTTGGTGAGAAATTTCTATTGTATAGGTCTCGTCTCAGATTTTTTGCAGGAAAGCTACTGTCAAAATGGGAAGGACCTTTCATTATTGAAGAAGTGTACCGTTCAGGAGCAATAAAATTTTCTTCTTTAAAAGATAATACTACACAAGTAGTGAATGGGCAGCGACTCAAGCACTATATTGCTGGAGATTCTTACAATGAAGATGTTGATGCCTTTCAAGTTATAACCCCGGAAAAATTTATCAAGGACCTAATTTAGAGACTTGCAGAGTCTGTTTTCAAATAGGTAACAGTTCTGGTAAGAAAAGTTCCGCGAAAACACTATCCAACTATAGTTTTGTAGTTTTTAGTCAATAAGGAAAGCTACGAAGCGAAAGAGGGATGTAAACGGAGCCAGGGTGGCTCACACCACCCTGTGGCGTGGGCCCACCCCTGGCCGCGCCACCAGGTGGTGAGTCCACCCCGGACTCCGCCTCTGACTCGTTTTCTCCCAGTACCTTCCTTTTGTTGTGAATCTTCATAATATATAATCCCACGGATCCCCCGAGTTTCGTATATCGTGTTTTCGTCGTGTTTTCGTTTCGATCTGTTTCTGCCAGGAACTATTCTTGAAAGCTTAGAAGCACAATGGTGTCCACCAAGGATAAACGGAAGGATCCTATGGAGGAAGACCTCCAAGACCCCAAGGAGAAGAAGGAGATCAAGAGTGAAGATGAAGAGGAGGCAAAGAACACCGACACTACCATTGCAAGCATTGGAGTGGTGGCAAACCCTGCCAGGATCAGAAGGACTACACGAATGTCAACTGGAGGGAAGCCTCCGCTTCACTGTTTGGCACCACAGACACCTTCTCCGAGCACCAAGAGTCCCTTCCATACCTTTATCCATAACCATGCGAGAAAAGAAGACCACAAGGAAAGAGAGCGGAAAAAGAATCACAAGAGCTGGGATCCACAACCTAACATGATCATGCATCGCATCGAGCACAACTCGGAGTTGATTCGTACCCTCACCTTCGAGATTAGGACTTGGGGAAATTGGTCAAGAAGCTCATCGAGAGGATACCACCACCACCGAAGGAGTAATTCGTCATCAGGTTTGGCATCCCCTTGGTTTGTTCCAAGCTTGGGGGAGTGCCGCGGTATCACATCACTATCTTCTATCTTTTTACCTTTTTAGTACAGTCATATCATGAATAGAGGAGTTATCATGTAGGATGGTTTGTATTATGGAAGTGTCCCCTCTCTCGTTAGATATGTATCCCTTAGTGTGAGTTGTCGTTATGGATTATTAATGAGAAGTTCTATCATTTACTCTTTTGCATATCTTATATTAGTTTTCAATTCGTGGTTATATGATTGATCTTGTTGTTAGTATTGGTATCACTTTGGGATCATTGAGTTAATCTAGTTGGTTTTGGAAAACCTGGCTCGGTTAGTAGCAACACTATTTTTGAGAGTTGAATGCAAAAGATAAAAGTACTCTAAAGAAAAAGTAATTTCATCATCTTTCTTTCTTGATTTGCTCATAATTCTAGTATTCTCTAGTTAAGATCTTTTGTGCTTCCAAGGAAGATTGCATGATTGTTTTTATCACTTGTATGTTTGTTTGTTTCCTTCAACTCTTATACTTGCTTCCCAGCCTTGCTAGCCAAAAACCTGTACTGAGAGGGAATTCTTCTCGTGCATCCACTTCCTTTAAACCAAACTCATGCCATTTTTGTCCACCATACCTACCTATTAGCACTATTGCTATTCCAAGTAAATTATTGTTTTATCTACCTTCCAAATTAAACTTGTTATCTGAAAATTAGTGATTAAAGCTCTCACGAACTTGATGGCACACTTTACTTTCTTGCACTTAATAAACTTGAACCATTGTGCTCACCTATGTTGTGTATATGCTTGCGCTTTGTAAGTTGTGAATTACCAAAACCATGCTGTCATGGGGAACGCTTTCAACATTGCACTGGTACTTTGTACCTAGTTGATATCATTTTCTTTTGTCTATGTATGTCGTCGGTGTGAAATGAAAGGGGAGCTTGTAAGTCCATGGAGTTATGCATGTGTGTTAGAGAAACGCCTGGGCCACTGGTCTAATCCATGCTGACATGGTGGAAACCTGCAGCGTAACCATAACGAGCATCTATGAAGCATTCTTCTTATAAAAAAAGAGTCCGATATTGAGAAAAAAGAGATTATGAAAAGAAGAAAGAGAGAAAAAAAGCACCATATTCCCATGGTAAATAAGAAGATTGCTGAGATGTTTGTTGTCTACTTGCCTTGTCATTTTGATATGCGGATTCTTCCGTATCATCGGGCAAGGGGTACCCCGTTGGCGGTTCTCTATGATACACATGTGCTTACGATGACAAGAACTTACCGGTGACTAAACTTGAGTAGCATGAGGAGCGGCCCTCGTATTCAAGGGACATGAGATTCTCAATTTACAACTTATGAAGCATATCCTCATATTTGATCACTTTAACCTTAATCACCTAAAGATGCCTATGATAGGGGCAATGAGAGCTGAAAGCTAATAAGTACCATAATTTTTGGGAGCTTTTTATGAGACTTGCAGTCCCTGCTTCCCTCTGCGAAGGGCCTTTCTTTTACTTTTTAGTTGAGTCAGTAAACCTATTCCCTTCTATCTCAGCAAGTATTTTGAGTTGTTGTGTTTCATTCATTCATATGATGATTTATTCAATCGTGTTTCTTATGTTCCTTGTTTTGCACATTGATCTTATCTTGGTGAGTACTACTTTGAAAGCTATCATTGAAAACCCAGTTATTTGTGAACTCCAGCAAATTATCAACTATTCTACGACCAAGAGCTAAGTTTGCCATTACCAATTATGATTCACTTTATGTATCTTTATTGTGTTTCCTTTACTCATTGCAAGTTAAGTTATATAATAGTGAGTTGTCTTCTATTATGATCTATGTATTGATGAATGTGATGCTTCTTGTTCGTATTCTTTTATCGACTCTTCACTCCATAAACTTGAGGTCATATTTATTGAGCTCAGTTTCGCTTGGGGACAAGCGAAGTCTAAGCTTGGGGGAGTTGACACGTCCATTTTGCATCACTATTCTATGTCATAATTCACTGTTATTCATTGATATATTTCATATTAAGAGATGATACTTATGTTATTCATTTGTTTTTGCATGGTTGATGACTTTTGGAGCATGGACCGCTGCAGTCAGGATTCTGCTAGAAAAGGTGTTGTTTGGAGGCAAAATTTGCGAAGATCAGAAAATCCGGGAAAATATACGGAAAATCCTATTTTTCCAGAAGACGAAGGAAGCCAGAAGAGGGAGTGGAGATGGGCCACAGGGGGCCCACACCACCCCCTGGTGCGGGCCACCCTAGGTCGCGCCACCAGGTGGTGTGGCCACCCCAGTCCACCTCTGGCTCTCCCCTCTGGCGTATATATTCCCCCCGAAACCCTAAGACTCGGGGAGCGACCACAAAAATATTCCGCCGCCTCTGCGAGGCGGAAAACACCGAGAGAGAAATATCTCTCCGGCAGACAGATTTCTGTCGGGGGAATTCCTTCCTGGAGAGGGGAGATCATCGCCATCAACACCACCATCAAGCTGGACTTCATCGGGATCATCATCACCATCATCACCATCTCCATATTGTTGTAATAATTGGGTTGAATCTTGCATAGTTCTTAGGGGAAACTTTCCCGGTGTTGATTACTCTTTGTAGTTGATGCTATTGAGTGAACCGTTGAATTATTGTTTATGTTTAGATTGTTATACATCATTATTCCATCTCTGATCATGATCCATATGATGTATTGTGAGTAGTTCGTTTTGTTCTTGAGGACATGGGAGAAGTCATGTTGTTAGTAGTGGAGTTGTGTTGAGAAATATTCAATAGTTTGATATTTATGTTGTGGTGTACTTCTTCTAGTGGTGTCATGTGAACGTCGACTACATGACACTTCACCTATATGGGCCTAGGGGAATGCATTGTGTATTTGGGTACTAATCATAGGGGTTGCCGGAGTGACAAAAACCAGAACCCCCGTTAGGAAACCATTGCACAAGGGACGTAAGGGTCTTACAGTTTAAAGATGTGGTTAGGTTTCTACCTTAATTACTTTCTTGTACTTATGGATGTTTGCAAGGGGTATAATCACAAGTATGTATTAGTCCTGGGAAGGTCGGTACATTAGCACAGGTTCACCCACACAACACTTAGCAAGCTAAAGAAGATTAATCAACTATATGAAGCAAAAGCACTTGACAGTCTTACCATTTTGAGTCTTCTTACCCTAAAAATCAGTTTGCTAAGTATTTGCAGAGAATTTCTGATCCATACCACTAGCCAGAACCTTCTGCTCCTCTGGGTTCGACACTCTTACTTATCAAAAATACTGCGATACGCCCCCTATACTTGTGGGTCATCACCTGACATCAGTCAAGGTCAAGTCATGTCATAGACAGACATTCCTGACAGCACGACCGTTGGTAGGTCCGCCTTTCATGGAACCGAGGTGTCGTTTTAATGCATGCGCAGAGATCGAGGCGGCGTAATCCTCGCGAGGAGGTTACCTAGATCCTTCCATGACACGTGGCACGGTTACTGTTTATTTTGCATGAATCTTGGTGCAGGTGAGGGATATAAGGGATCAAGATCTCCTTTTCCTTCCTTACCAGTGCCATTACCTCCTCCTTCCTCCAAACGCCACTATGCTCAGGCTCCTCTGCTTCCCTCCTCCAAACGGACAGCACCGCCCATCTAAGGTCATCGCTGCCCACAAAATGGCTGATGCTTCTTCTTCTGGCATGGCGGCGACCATAGCAGCGACCTCTGCAGCGGCGAAGAAGGAAAATTTCCACGGGGTATGGATCCCATGCATCCTAAATGATGAGAAGCTCCGCATCATGGAGAAGGAAGGTCTCCTCCACGTCGGTGACTGGCAGAGCGGCTTTAATGAAACCATCCCCACCCCTCACACCGACGAGCGGGTTCACTTTGGCACTCACCTCGATAGAGGTTTGAGTTTTCCTCCCTCGGATTTCTTTTCTAAGGTCATAGATTACTATGGAGTTCAACTCCACAACTTCCTCCCGAACTCAATCTTAGAAATGAGCGCTTATGCATCTTTGTGTAAGGGGTATCTCGGAACTCCAGTACTACTTTGGTACCCCAAGAAATTCTATCACTTCCGGTAATCCTTACATTACCGGAACTCTTAGCCTCACTGTTAGGACAGAGAGAGTCTATCCTAGGATTAAGGCTAGTGAGTCCGTGAAGAAATGGCCGTCCATGTTCTTTTATCATAAGGATAGACTGGCTCCCGGCAAACAAATTGCTTTGCCGGCTTTTGCTGATGGTGCCGCCATGCCCCAAGAGTCCTAGGGTGCGGAAGCTCCGGCTCTCACCGACGATATTCTTCTTACCAAGAGGAAAATTGAGTACCTGATGAAGCACAAGGGTCTGAAAGGATCCGATTTAATTCACTTCTGGCTGGAGCGCCGGATTCAACCACTCCAGCACATTGGTGATCGGTGTTAGAAATATGCCCTAGAGACAAATAGTAATAAGGATTATTATCATATTTCATAAAGTTTATGATTAAGTTTTATATCATTCTATAACTATATTGAAAGGAAACATCAATACACATGCGATATATAAAAAACCAGGGGTTCCCGGTGAAACTCCAGTCACTGGTTCATTGGTCAACAAATGATCAAGGTTTCCTGATCATGTGGCATTTATGCCAGTTGGAAATGGAGTCAACTCATTCTGAGAATGAGATGATGAACCAATACCCAACCTAACCATTGTGACCCGATCATGTCACGAAGTTCAAGTTACGATGATTAGAATAGACCCTCGTAGACTATTCCTTAGACCATGAGGCTATATCAATTACTGTGTCCCGAGAATGCTTAGATAGCATCAAACATCACTTGGTAATACAGTGACAATAAAGGTGTGTTCAGGTATTCGGAGGAACCGTAGAGGCAATATATGTCAAGTGTGGGATTTTTCCATCCGCGTGACGGAAAGATACTCAAGGGCACACTCAGAGAAGTTATATCCAATAGCTGCACAACGTGTGATTTGATCACAGGGATATCACTTGTCGAAACGAGTCAAGTAGCATTGTTCGGTAATGAGATGGAACACGAGATGGTGATGTAATTTATCAAATCTTCGGAAATGCAAGTATCGAGAGACAAAAGGAATAAGACGTGAATGTCCTGGTTCAAACAACGAATGATCTTCGTGGAATGCATAGGGGTCACATGGCCATCCAGGTCCCTCTGTCGATCATTGGTCCGGGAGTGTCCCGACCATGTCTGGAGTGTTCCTGAACCATGGGGTATCACGCTTATGGGCTTGATGATGCTTAGAGAGTGTTTATAGGATTGGCAGAATCGCCAAAGAAGAGAGAAAACCGGAAGGGTTTCGGTAAGTCCGGAGGATGTCCGGAGTGGAGGTGGAAGGTGTTCCATAACCACGGAGATTGAATAATATGTGAATGAATGTTAAATATTGATTTAATCTTTTATTCATAATTATTTAATAAAAGATAAAATCAATTAAATGGTCAAAGGGCTTAATGGGCCAATTCCCGGAGGGGAAAGAGCCCAAGAGGGGACCACACACCTAGGAGAGGCCTAGGGGGCGTCCAGCGGCCATAGTGGGCCTGCCCCACGTGGGGCCCATGGTGGGGGCTGGCCGGCGTGCCTTTCCCCTCTCTCCCTCCTTTATTCCCACCCCGGGACTTTGAGGGAGGTAGTACCTCCCCTCGCCCTATATATAGTGGGGTATTTGGCCAGATAATGTCGTGGTGGTGTCACGGCAGATGCCATGTATAGGCTAAAGTTGGGGACTAATACTCGCTAGGGGAATCCAGGGAGGGATAGTGAAGTGATTCTCCACACGAGAGCTTGTATTGATTTGCTTCCAAGGTTACAAGTGCTCCTAGAGCTGTATTGGCGAGAGGAGGAAGAAAGAGCTCTCATACTCTCACCCACAGATCACACCTGAAACCCTAGCCCAAAACTGAATCGTAGAGAAATCAACCCCCCCTACAGAAGCCCTAGCCCCCCTTTTATAGAGGAGGCTCGGTTCCTGCCTAGGGCATATGTGGAGGCATATTCCTAAGAATATGCCTCCTCCCAAAGTGGCAAACCGACCGGGGTGCTTTTTCCCCCTCGTCAGCTATGCTTTAGCTACGTGAGCCACGCCCTGCCCCTCGTCAGCTACGCTTTAGCTCGTCAGCTGACACGGGCGTCGTCACGCTTGTCGGCCACACCCCGATGGTCCAGTCCTTGCTCGCTTCGCTCAGGCAGTGCGTACCTGGGCTCCTTTTGACCAGCGAGATTCCTTCCTTCTCCTAGAAGGTTACTGCGACCCGGACGATGGTTCATCCGGCCACACCCTTTTCCTGCATACAGGTTAGACATACACTTCCGACTTACTGCTTAAGTCGGATGAGACCTAGTTAGGAGAACGCCCCCAGGTCCGGATTACCCCGTGACTCGGCCTGCCTTGAGGTGACCCGGCCAGCATCTGCTTTTGCCTTGTCGAACCTCGGCTAACTCGGCCTTTATACCCCGGCGTGACCCTACCCGGGGGTATCCCCCCAACATTAGTCCCCGAAGCTGGTGCGGTCTTGGCTGCCTTGGCCGCTAAGGCCACACCAGGTCAATCTTGTGGCCCGGTCGTTATTGCCGAGTTACCTCTTTACCTCGGTTTGTATGGATTTACGTTCCCTTCGCACATTTCAAGTTTTCACTTGCCGGCCGGGTAACCACAGTTTCATCCGGGTCTTGCTTCCTTCTCTCATACGCTAACCCATGTGAACGGTAATCATTGTGTTGTCTTATTTTAAGGGACGGTACAGTAATCGCCGCAGTAACCGTCAGTCATCACTGTGCGCGGGTCACGTCACGCCTGCCCCCTCGTTTACCGCATCAGTGCGTCATGTCCCAGGATTCTTTCCGCCCTGAGGCCTTCCGTGTGGCTCCTTACTGATTGGTCCGGACGGGTAATGCACGACCACAGCGTGTGGTCGGTTCACAGGGTGCGATCCCACTCGCCGCTTACGTGGGGGTTAAATAGCGGAGGCGTGCATTCCTTAGGATTTTTCCCCTCCGCACGCCTCTGCCTGCTGCTACTCTCCTTCGTCTTCCTCGCGATTGCGCTGCCGCCAGTACTACCAAAAAACAGCGTCGCCGCCGCACTTCTCCGTTTCACCTCTATGTCTCCATCACTGCAACGTCAATCTCCCGCTACGGGTCCTCACCAATCCAAGCCTCTGTCCCCCGCCGCCTCCAACGCCAGCGAGGGCTTCGAGGAGCAGATGACTGAAGAAGAGCTCGCCATTGCTGAGCAAGACATGGAGGAGGACGCCGCTGCTGGGGACCGCGGCGCATGGGCCGGCTCCTGGGTCTGCCAGGACGATCTGGATTGGCTCTACCGGACCAGACGCCTCCCTGCCGGCGTCGCCGCTCGCCTCGCCTCCGCCGAGCTAGCTCCTTCGCCCAACCCCGGGGAGTTCGTTGTGTTCCTGTCTCATTTTCAGCGGGGCTTCAGACTCCCGGTGAGTGACTTCTTCCACAATTGGCTCAGCACCTACCATCTCCAGCCGCACCATCTTCCGGCCAATGCCATTACTTCCCTCTCTGCTTTCGCCTCTACGATTGAGGGCTATGCCGGATTATGGCCCACAAAGGAGCTGTGGATCCGGTTTTTCGCCCTTCGCCGCAATGTTATCCCCGACATTCACGCTGACCCGGAGGACAAGCAGCTCACACAGTTCGGAGCAGACTCCATCTCACCCCGGAGGTTTTCTGTTTTCCCTCGGGTCACAGGGCTAGAATCCTGCAAAGGTTGGGCCCGGACGTTCTTTTATGTCCGGAACACAGGCACCGAAGATTTGATCCGGTTGCTTCCCTATAACCCGGGTTCGCCGAACCCGGATCTGTGGGATGCCGTTCCGAAGAAACCTACGGCCCTGGCCAACCAAGTGAGCAAGAGGTTCGCGCAGCTGAAGGAGCTCGGGTTGCGCAACGAGGATGCGATGATCACTTTCGTGCGCAACCGAATCTCCCCTCTCCAGAAGCGCACCCACAAGGTGTGCCATATGAGCTACGGCCGCGATCCCAACCGGACTTCATCTTTCGAGCTGAACAACACGGAGATCTTCCGCCGGGTTAAGGCTCTTTTCACCACTCAGAAGGATTTCTCCCCTGATTGGACTTGGGGGATTGAGCACTTCTGCCGTGACCGGCTTCCTCCCATGGTGAGTTTCATGTAGCAAACTTACCCCGGACCAGTTACTTGTCTATTATTGTTGCATTTCTGATTCGTCTGTTTATTCTTTTCCTCAGCTATTCCTTCAGCAAACGCTCGAGGACGGCACTGATCCGACCCATAAGTGGGCACCAGACCAGGAGACTTCGGACGTGGAGGAGCCGGACCAAGAGATGTTTCTCCCCATGACTGACGCCATGAAACGACCCACGGGTAACTTCTCTTCTTCCAGAGATTGGCCCGATAATGAAGATTACTCGGATATCAAGATAATTGAACCGTTTGAGGCTGTCCCCCTTTCTTTTGCTTTTCCGCCATCAGCTCACGCCGGTGGCCATATCCACGAGGATCCTCCTCTCGCCACGGGCGAGCCAGTTCTGGTGGCGCCGAAGAAAAAGCGCGCGGCCTCCTCAAGCTCTTCCTCCAGACCTTGCGAGCCCGCTAAAAGGCGAAAGAAGGCCCTAGCACGAAGGGCTCAGAAACCCAGAGCAGCCGAAACCTCGGATGCGTAAGTCCTTCTTTCTTCTGTAACTCGTTCTTCCTTACCTCGTCGTAACTTTCCTTCTGACGTTACCTGATCTCACAGGGCTCCGGTGGAGGTCCCTCAGAGTGGGTCCAGTATCTCATCGCCTCTCAGGGCCAGCCCCTCGCCTCGTCGCAACGACGAGCCACGTCCGCTGAGCCCCATTCCGGAAAGCTCTGCGGCCACTCCAGATCAACCTGGGGTGGGGGAAACTGGCCCAACCAGAACAACGGCAGCCACTACCTCGGTGACGCCACAACCAGCAGCCTCCAAAGCTACTTTGACTCCAGCATCTGCTCCAGTACCAGCAGCCAAAACAGCACCAACTCCAGCCTCGTCAGCAGCACCAACCCCGGCAGAGAAAACATCAGCGCCGGCACCAAGTCCAGCAACGAAAGTAGCAGCGCCCAGTTCCTCTGCATCTTCCGAGTCCTCCCAGCCTCGGCAGGGGAAAACCGCTGCTACTGCTTCTTCTTCCCAGCAAGCCAAGGGTAAGAAGACTCAAGACGTTACCAAGCCCAGCACTGCCGAGCCTGGGCAACGTACCCTTGAGTCCATGCTCCCCAAGAAAACACCAGCGGCAAAGGACGCGCCTGCCGAGCCAACTGAGTCTCAGCAGTTGGTTCTGCATAGCAGCCCGGCCCATGCCTTGGTGGAGAGGAAGGAAGCACACGCTAAGGGTTTGGTGACGCCACATATGCCCTCAGGCGAATGGTACCCCCCAAGCTTGATGGAGTTCGTCATGAACTGGAACAAGGCCGAGGTAATCCAGGAGTCTGATCAAGTGAATACTGCCGCCAAGGCCATTAACCTCGCTGGACGGATGATGGAGGTATGCCGTTTCTCCTTCGTAAATTGTAGATAATAACCATTAGTCCCCGAGCCTCCGGGGGAGTAACTTGTTACTCGGCCGGATGCTCTTTTATAGAACTAACGTAGCTCCATAATAACTTCGAACATGAACACACCTAGAGCCGGGTTAAGTTCCACTTGGCCCGGATTTTAGTACACTTCGAATATGCACACACCTAGAGCCGGGTTAAGTTCCACTTGGCCCGGATTTTAGTACACTTCGAACATGCACACACCTAGAGCCGAGTTAAGTTCCACTTGGCCCGGATTTTAGTACACTTCGAATATGCACACACCTAGAGCCGGGTTAAGTTCCACTTGGCCCGGATCTTAGTACACTTCGAACATGCACACACCTGACTAAAGTTTATGTATCCTCTTCAGGTGACCACTAACCGTCGAAGTGCTGAATTCCAGCGCTTGTTGGATACACATAAAAATCTTCGCATGAAACAGGCTGCACTCATCGCTGAGTATGAGAAAAGGGGTAAATTTCTTTCTTACTCCCTTCCTCATTTTGCTTCCACTTCACTTGCCGAATGAATCTGATTGTTCAGTTTCCGCAGCTGGGGTGGAAGCTGAAAACAAAATCATGCGAAAGAACTTGGAGCAGATCAAGGGTACGTCCTTCTTATCTGTTCCTACTGTGCTTCTCATCCTTTTACCTCCTTGGCTCGGCAAATATTCATACCTCGGCTCTGACAGGCCAACACACGGTTTCAGCATTGCTTGAAGAAAGTGTGCATGTGCCTAACATGATGCTGCATTTTCTCGAACAAGCAGGACAGCATCAAGCTGAGCTGAAGAAAAAGGATGATGAGCTCGTCCTCCTCCGGACCAAAGATGATGACATAGCCAAGCTCAAAGCTGAAATGGCTAAAATGAATGCGCAGCACCAAGCCGAGCTGAAAAGGGTTGGCCAGGACTTCACCGAGGAACACGAGCGCCTCCAACTCCAAAGTGCTAAGGATCGCGAACTCCTCCAGGAAGTCGAGGTCAAACTTGGGTCGGCAAATGCTGAGCTCGAGCAGCTTTGGAAAAGGCGTGGTGCTTGCATCAAGGAGCTGACCCGGATTCACAGTCATATCTCTCGTAACTTCTCTTCCTTTGTCCACCTTACTTCTCCGGGTTACGTCTCATGTCTTATTTTCTCAACTTTGTCCTTTGCCGTGTCTCCCAGGCCACTTTCCAGAGGGTATGGCCATTGCACGTGCTGCTGTTGCTAATTTCTGCCGAGAGAGAGGTACTCCGGTCGCTGCTGAGGGTGAGTCCATTCCCTATGACACGGAGGACCTGTTGGTCAGCCTGTCATCTCGCGTGGAAATTATCAAGAACTACGGCCGGGACCTCCTCGATGTTTCAGTCCGGATCTTCCACGCCTTCTGGCCCGCCGATGACGCTCCGGAGAGAATCACGCATCTCGCTGAAAAGCTTTCAGAAGTTGAGACCCAGCTCGACCTCTGGCGAGAATCCGTTGGCCGTGTTGCTGCCAATACCGTCCTTCACCACGTTTTGACGTGGTACGAAAAGATAGACCTCAGCCTCCTCACACGGCTGCGCACCGGGTCCAAATGGACAGATGATCCGGAGTGGGTAGCTCGGCGCCAGGCTTGCGCCCACAGCCTCATTGAATATGCCCCCATTCATGAATGGACTGAGGGTCTGAGCTTCCTGGAAGCCGCAGGCGAAGATGACTCGGGTGAATCGGAGGAGGACACAGCCTCGGATATCGAAGAGGGCGATGAAGATGCCGAACTCCATCATGCTGCTCCTAAGTAAAAACACTTGAAAATTCGTGAGATCCTCGGTATGCCGGGTGGAATTGTATTCCAAATACATGCGATATTTTGCTACTAAGTACTTATGCCGGATTAACGTGGGCGTAGTCCCCAAGTTTATTTTTCTTGTTCGTTCAATCTTTTGGCTCGGGTCGTGTCTACCTTGATTCGGTTTTACAACTTACGAATCCGAGCCTAAAAAATTGTCTTAACAATACTGGGAAACTTTTAGACTTAGCTCGAAAATAAATACGGGATTAGTCCGGAAAATAAACGTCGGCTCGAATAAATTCTTTTCCTTAGTCGTTTTTCACGTGCTACGCAATTCCAAACTTGTTCTCTTGCTTGCCATGAAGCCAATTCTTGTTGGACAGCAGCAAGTCGAAGAGTTGGGTTTTTGGTGCTCACACACTACTAATCCGAGTTAAGTAGAATAACCTATTCCAGCCGATGCACAAATAACAAAAGACAACAAATATTATTAAGGCAGTCCCCGAGTTACTGCTCGAGGTGCCAACATTTTATTGATAAATTCATTGCCGACGTACATACCGACATATGAGATAACCCGGATACATACACTTCTTCGCTAAGTGTAGAAAGGATGAAGGAGAGCTACATTCCATGGACGTTTAGATTCCTCGCCGGACCTGTCCGCCTTGTTCTTTTCCTGTGGCTTTGCATCTATAAGATAATAAGAATCATTGTGCAATGCTTTGCTCACGATGAATGGCCCTTCCCATGGGGGGATAGTTTATGCATTCCAGTAGTACGCTGTACCAACCGGAGCACCAGATCGCCTTCCCGGAAGACCCGGGGGCACACTTTCCGGCTATGATAGCGTCGGAGATTTTGCTGATATATGGCAGATCTAGACAATGCCAGTTCTCTCGCTTCTTCCAGTAGATCAACATCATTTTTTCGGGCTTCTTGCACTTCGGCTTCTGTGTATTGGGTGACTCTAGGCGAATCATGCTCTATGTCGGCTGGTAATACAGCTTCTGCCCCATATACCAGAAAAAACGGCATATAGCCTATTGATCGATTCGGAGTTGTTCTTAAACTCCACAGTACCGCTGGTAGTTCTTCTATCCAGCACCCCGCTGATCTTTGCAGCGGCTCAATGAGCCGGGGTTTTATCCCGGATAATACTAATCCGTTGGATCTTTCCACTTGCCCGTTCGATGCGGGGTGGGCTACCGAAGCTACGTCAAGTCGAATCCTCTGATCCCGGCAGAAACAAGCAAATGCTCCTTCCGCAAAATTTTTGCCATTATCAGTTATGATACTGTGTGGATAACCGTACCTCAAGATGATATCTTTGAGGAATGTTACGGCCGTAGCTCCATCACATTTTCTTATAGGCTTTACCTCGATCCACTTCGTAAACTTGTCCACCATCACCAAAATGTGAGTCATGTTTCCTCTTGCTGGTTTGAATGGGCCCACCATATCCAGGCACCATACGGCAAATGGCCAAGTGATTGGGATGGTCTTGAGTTCCGAACTTTGCATATGCGTCTTTGTGGCGTACCTCTGACAACCATTACATTTTATCACCAGATCTTCTGCTTGTTCTAAGGCGTTTGGCTAGTAGAATCTGTGTCGAAAAGCTTTCGCTACCAAGGCTCGGGATGAGGCGTGATGCCCGCACTCCCCCTAATGTATATCTCGGATGATTTCAAGCCCTTCGTCCGGGTCAACACATCGCTGGAGGACATTGGTCACACTTCTTTTGTATAACTCGGAATTGATGATCGTGTAAGTCTTTGCCCTCCTCTGTGTTTGCCTGGACAATACCTCCTCAGTGGGTAACGTTCCATCTTTCAGGAATTGAAATATAGGCAGTGCCCAAGCCGGTATTTGCCGCACGGGGAAGATGTCCTCGTCTATCTCCATATGATCCACCGGCATAACTTCAACCTCGTCTATCTCCATATGAGCAGTCCCCGGGTTTTGCGGAGCAGTCCCCGGGTTTCCCGAATCAGTCCTCGGGTTTTGCGCATCACTCCCCGTGTCAATGTCCATGGGCGCTGCTCCGGACTCTGTGTCCTCTGGGACATAGATGGACTCGGATTCCGGGGATGGCCTGATGGATGGCTTCCTGAGGTGCTCTAATGCTACACCCGGTGGAATTCTTATCTGGTTGACCCGAGCTTCGACAGCATGTCGGCAGCCTCATTTTCCACCCGGGGTATGTGATGAAATTCGCATCCCTCAAAGTAACCAGAAATCTTCTGCACGTGGAATCTGTATAGTGCCATGTTTGGATCAAGAGCGTCCCATACTCCGGACACTTGCTGCACCTCTAAATCCGAGTCGCAAAAGCATATAATCCGACGTATACCGATTTCCTTTGCTACCTTGAGCCCATGCACAAGTGCTTCATACTCAGCGACATTATTTGATGCGGTGAAGTGGATCTGCAGCACGTATTACAGCTGGTCCTTCTTTGGCGACGTGAGTACGACTCCGGCACCTAGCCCAGTTTTGGTTTTTGATCCGTCAAAGTGCATCCGCCAATAGTTCGGATCTGGAAGTGGTGGTTCGTACTGTACCTCGGCCCAGTCCACGAAAAAGTCCGCCATAGCCTGAGACTTTACGGCTTCTCTCCGGTCATACTAAGGGGCGTAAGGAGCTAGCTCAATTTCCCATTTTTCAATTCTGCCGCTTGCATGCTTGTTACTCATTATCTCGGATATAGGGGCCTCACATATGACCCGGATGGGATGCTCTTCAAAGTAATGCTTCAATTTCTTGGCGGCCATGTACACGCCATACGCCACTTTTTGATAGTGTGGGTAGTTCTGCTTTGAGGTTGACAACACTTCACTCAAATAATACACCGGCCTTTGCACTGACTTTCCTTCCTCATCACGCTCCACCACTATCACTGCACTTACAACTTGGTTGGTTGCGGCTATATAGAGCAACATTGGCTCTTTTCATAGTGGGGAGTCTAGCACTGGCGCCGTGGCTAACATTTTCTTTAGGTGGGTAAATGCCTCATCCGCCTGCGGCGTCCAAATGAACTTATCCGACTTTTTCATGAGTTGATAGAGAGGCAATGCCTTTTCTCCTAACCGACATACAAACCGACTTAACGAGGCCAGGCAACCTGTAAACTTCTGGACATCATTAAGACACTTCGGCAGCTCCATTCGTTCGATGGCTCGGATCTTGGTTGGATTAACTTCGATACCTCGGCCAGAAACCAGAAAGCCGAGCAATTTTCTAGCCGGGACACCGAAGGTGCATTTTTCCGGATTAAGTTTCATCCGGAACCTGCTTAGGTTTGCGAATGTATGCCTAATATCGTCAAGGAGCGTTTTGCTTTCCTTGGTCTTGATAACCACATCATCCACGTATACCTGTACATTTTGACCTATTTGGTCATGCAAACATTTTTGCATACATCTCTGGTACGTTGCACCTGCATTACGTAAACCAAATGGCATGGTGCGATAGCAATAAGCCCCATACGGGGTAATAAACGCAGTCTTTATTTGATCATCCGGATTCAAAGGTATCTGGTGGAAACCGGAGTAAGCATTGATGAATCACAACAGTTCACATCCCGCAGTTGAGTCTATGACCTGATCTATTCTTGGCAGCGGAAATGGATCTTTCGGACATGCCTTGTTCAGGTTCGTGTAGTCGATACACATGCGCCAAACCACTGCCACGTTCGGATCATCTTTCTTCTTTTCCACCAGGACTGGATTAGACAACCAATCCGGGTAAAGAACTTCCATGATAAATCCTGCAGCTAGCAACCGAGCTATCTCATCCCCAATGACTTTTCTCCTATCTTCGGCGAAGCGGCGGAGAGGTTGCGTCACCGGCTTAGCTCCGGGTCTCACATTTAGAGAGTGCTCGGCCAACTCCCTCGGAACACCTTGCAAGTCCTGTGTAGACCAAGCAAAAATGTCCCGATTCTCACGGAGGAAGCTGACAAGCTCGCTTTCCTATTTATCACTTAGCCCGGCACCAATTGTTACGGTGCGCTCTGGGAACATGTCATCAACAGGGACCTTCTTGGTATCTTTCGCGGCCTGGAAGGAGACAGTTCCATGCGGGTTACTCAGCGCCAGCATACACTGTTGCGCGGACTGAGCCAACGCTGCCACCTCTTGAATTTTCCTTTTTTCCTGCGCGATCACAAGTGACTCGGCTAAGTTTGATCCGGCCGACGCACACTCCATGGAACGTCGGAAGTCCCCAGCAATCGTAATTACTCCGTTTGGTCCAGGCAATTTCATTTTCAAATAGCTTATATGAAAACTTGTCATGAACTTGTTCAGCGCTGGCCTTCCGAGCAACGCGTGATACGCGCTTTCCAAGTTCACTACTTCGAACTCCGGATTTTCAGTTCGGCAATTGTCCCTTGTGCCGAACAAGACGTCGACCCGGACCTTGCCTATGGGCTCGCAAGAGATGCCGGGCACAATGCCATGGAAAGTTGTCCTCGTGGCCTGGAGCATGTTCTCCGAGATACCCAACTTGCGCATTGTGTCTGCGTACATGATGTTTATGCTACTGCCGTTGTCGATCAGTACCTTTGAGAATCTCACGTTAATGTTAGGCCCAATGAATGTAGGATCTAGCACCAACGCATATGAACCAGGGCTCGGCATGAGCTTGGGATGATCCCTAATGCTCCAAGTGATTTCCTGATCAGACCAAGGCATGTACCTCGTCACCGTCGGCATTACCGCATTCACCTCCATATGTCTACGCTGCAAGCTTTTTCTATCAGTTTCTTCTGTGGTAAATACACAGTATCTCTGGTGATGCTCCCTGTACTCGTTTCTCCCCTCATTTCCGGGGTGCCTCTGATCCGGCTGCTGCTGATTTTCTACTTGATGCGCTGCATCCCTTCTTTCATTGTTATCATACCTCGGCGGAGGGGGAGGTAACATTAGCTGTTGCGTGTTTGCTCCGGAGAGCAATTGCTGCCGGGGTAATTCTTGCCGAGGCTGATCGTTCCGGGGTGCCTGAGCATTCCCCGAACCACCTTGCTCGATCTTGCGCATCCACTCGCATTGCCTCGTCGTATGACCCGCTGGGCTGTTCGGATTTGGCGTGTGAAACTTACACGGCTGGTCCAACATCGACTCGTAAGTATACCTCGGACGGTCTTTCCTTTCTTGCCATTGCTTATTTTGCTCCGGTGTCCAAGTTTTCTTCCCATCGTTCCTTGGGGTCCACTGACCTCCAGTTTTCTGGCGCTGACTACCCCCTGCTCCGGGTTGATCTTGACTCACGGCCGCTACTTGGTGCGAACCGTACCGCTGGTCCGGTCGATCATCTCTCCTTTTTCCTATGTAATCATTTCTCTGGGACGATCCGGATCCATCCCTCTGATAGTACTCATTGCTTGACTCGTTTGAGGCGAGCCTCGGTTGGGTCAGGTCACCCAATGAATACGAATCTGCGATCCGGATCATCTCTGACAATGTTGCCGGCATTTTCCGTTGCAACTTCATCCATAACTCGCTTCCATACCTGCACCCCTGTGCAAACCATGCTATGGCCTGTGATTCTATCACGCCCTCACACGAATTTCTCACGGTACACCACCAGGTCAAGAACTCCCAGTCTGTCTCATTGGGTCGCTGTTTGCACATAGCTAGGGTTTGTGGCCTATTTGGCCTTTGATACGTACTCGAAAAATTGCTGATGAACATTTCCTCGAAATCAATCCAGCAGTTGATGCTTCCTGGCGACAAGTTGTTCAACCACACCCTTGCCGGGCCTTCCAACATCTGGGGCACATATCTTACGGCCCATCTCAGGTTGCCTGCGGCAATTTTTACAGCAGTAGCATAGTTTATCAGCCAATCCTCTGGCTTGGTACTACCGTCATAGGTCTTGGTCCCCCTGGGCAATTGAAAGTTCGGGACTGGTGGCTCTTTCATGATCCAGGGTCCAAAACATGTTGGACCCGGTGGACCCTGACATTCTATCTGTTCCGACCTATATAGTCGATCCAGTTTCAACCTTGCATCATCCGGCATCAAATCCCTGCTTCCCAGTCTCGAACCTATCACATGATAGTCCGGTCTCGGATATCCCGCATTTGCCATCTCCGAATCACCGTCGTTATACCGGTTTCGTTCCTGCGGCGCACCTTTCTGTTGCATACCTCGGCCGGCACTGTGCTCTTGCCTCGGCATGTTACGTTGTTGCGGTTGTCTTGCCCCTGCTGAGTTTTGCTGCCTGGCATTGCCGTTGACAACGTTCCTCCGACCGGCATTGCCTTGGTCACGGTTACCTCGGCCAGCTTCGCCTCGGCTCACACTCCGTCGATCATCATTTTTCTGCGCTTCTTTTTCTTTCCCTGCCTGTGTCGGGTCATACGGGACAATCTGTTTGTTCCGTCTGGCTGAGGTTACCACCTCCTCTCTCCTTGGATCGCCATGAGGGGACGACGCAGCTCCAGCGGATTTCTCCGGGTTATCCATCGCCGAATGGACGATCTTGGAGGCCCCAGCTCTCTCCGGGTTCGCCCTGAGCAGTTCCTCGTTTTGCCTATTCGCAATCCGAACGAGCTCGTTAACCCGGTTTTGCTGCTTTTGCCGGGATTCACCCGTCAGTCCCTCTAACTCGGATGCAGCCGCATCCACCGCTCTGAGGTTCTTGGCCGGTGTACTATACCTCGGCAGCCCCACGGAAAAACAGTTTTCTGATTCCTCGATTTTGACATCACCTTCTCTGTTCATTTCGCTCATGAGATTCCTCCCTTTAACTTTTACAGCATCAACTTTGTTCTCCTTTGCATACTCACGTAGCGTCATGTTCAACGACCGCTGGGCCTCGGCTATTTTCTTTGCGACCTCAAGTATTTTCTGCCGAGTTTCTTCCAGCTCGGCCTGTGCGCGAGCCGGATCTATCGCTGCTACTACAGGGTTTGCCAGGCTATCTATTACCTCTCTCAGCACGTTCTCCGGCCTCTCTAGCGGAGGACCCCTACCTTTCCTTGGTGCCTTGGGTGTCTCCTCTGGATCTGGCGCCGGATCCTTGCTCGTAACCGCTCCCGGCGCTATCATCATTACCTCTGCACGGTCCGGGGAACGAGCGGTACGTCCCCCGCGAGCCGCAGTGAGGGGCGGTTCGCCTGCTTCGACAATGTGGCGCGGATGAACGCCTGACACGTCCACCGCGACGTAGACCTTGTGTGTGACGAGCTTGAGGAAAACGCCGTTACGCGGGAGAGGGCGCGTGCCGAAGCAGCCTGCGTTGTCGCTGACGAAGTCCCGCACTTCAAAGCGCTGGACGAGCCCGGAGACGATGCGCTCTCCAGTGACGATGAAGTTTCCCGTCCGGATCTTGACCCCTGCTAGTGCCGCTAGCCCATGGGTGGGCGCCAACTGTCGTGGTGGTGTCACGGCAGATGCCATGTATAGGCTAAAGTTGGGGACTAATACTCTCTAGGGGAATCCAGGGAGGGATAGTGAAGTGATTCTCCACACGAGAGCTTGTATTGATTTGCTTCCAAGGTTACAAGTGCTCCTAGAGCTGTATTGGCGAGAGGAGGAAGAAAGAGCTCTCTTACTCTCACCCACAGATCACACCTGAAACCCTAGCCCAAAACTGAATCGTAGAGAAATCAACCCCCCCTACAGAAGCCCTAGCCCCCCTTTTATAGAGGAGGCTCGGTTTCTGCCTAGGGCATATGTGGAGGCATATTCCTAAGAATATGCCTCCTCCCAAAGTGGCAAACCGACCAGGGTGCTTTTTCCCCCTCATCAGCTATGCTTTAGCTACGTGAGCCACGCCCCGCCCCTCGTCAGCTACGCTTTAGCTCGTCAGCTGACACGGGCGTCGTCACGCTTGTCGGCCACGCCCCGGTGGTCCAGTCCTTGCTTGCTTCGCTCAGGCAGTGCGTACCGGGGCTCCTTTTGACCAGCGAGATTCCTTCCTTCTCCTAGAAGGTTACTGCGACCCGGACGATGGTTCATCCGGCCACACCCTTTTCCTGCATACAGGTTAGACATACACTTCCGACTTACTGCTTAAGTCGGATGAGACCTAGTTAGGCGAACGCCCCCAGGTCCGGATTACCCCGTGACTCGGCCTGCCTTGAGGTGACCCGGCCAGCATCTGCTTTTGCCTTGCCGAACCTCGGCTAACTCGCCCTTTATACCCCAGCGTGACCCTACCCGGGGGTATCCCCCCAACAGATAAATACACATAATATTCAATAAAGGTTTCCTCACTTTTGGGGAGACCTCCAATTGATATAATCTCTCTCTCCCGTGACCGTGGTCCCAAGTTCGGACTGCACGAACGAGAGACATCTTCACCATGGAGCGTCGTCATGCTGCGGGATTCGGATCCAGGAGCTGTACTTCCGCAACTGCTGCTGGATTGGGGAAGCGGGAGTCATCGTCAGGCACCGAATGCATATAACTCCCCACGAGGTGTCACACTTGAGGCACTCAAGTAGTTGGAGCCACAGGAGCGCAAGGACTTCATCACGACCTTGAGGTCGGCTTCGGCTCGTCTACATCAACCACGCTCTCCTAAGCGTTGATAGCGATTTTCGGTCTTCAAGGGTAAGTTTGCGACAAGCCCCTCCCATTACTGCATTACTAATAGATAGGTCTTGGCAACATTAGGGGTTTAGGGGCGTAGGGTAAAATTTTATTGTTTTCATACGCAAACCCCTACAGTGGTATCTGAGCTAGATCTATGCGTAGTAATGCTAGTACGGGTAGAACACACAAGATGTAGCGTGTGGGCGTTGATCTTTTAGTTGTTACCCTCACACGTGCACTTGTGTATACCATAGTAATGCTTGATGAAGCGGCCCCTAACCAACTTTACGCGTTCATTCGCGAGACTGGTCCACGCTTGACATAAGGATTATACCATATAAAGTGGCTTTCGGGGTGTCTGTCTCTCTCGCATTAGTTGGTATGCCATTTGCAATGGAGGGACCCAAAAGGGGTATAGTATAGACAACTACTCGATCAGCGTTGTGGTGACAGTTCCTAGGTAAGAATGGTTCTTGTGCGAAAGCCCATTCAACCACATAAAACATGCAAAGAAAAGTAGAGGCGTCTAACTTTGTTTGGTAGGGGGCGTTGCTTTGTGATATGGTTGTGAAAAAGGTAAAGTGATGACCTTTTGTTACGAAGTAGTAGTAGATAGTCACTAAGGTGACGGACTACCACGCTGGAAAGACACTGGTACCCTAGTGTCTATAGTGTCGGAACCCTAGCGCCGGAATCCGGTGACGCCGGATGGAGATCACGATGTGAAGGACCATATCACATTGCATTTACATTCAATGTTATTGTTTGTATATATTATTGTGTGCTAGTATTAGATACTCGACGGTAGCCTAATAAGATGATCCCTGTTAAAAATTACCAATGATTTTGTTCCCCCTTAGTGTGCACCACCAAGAAAGTTCTTCGGTATGAGGCAAGCCGTGATGATCGGGTGTCAAACATATCTACGTTCGCATATAGTAGTGTAAGCCATGTCGCACAGTGGATACACTATGGTTGAGTTGGCGAGCCTAGCATGTACAGACATGTCCTTGGAACACGGATGGTCGAAAGATCGAGCACGAGTCGCATGAATGATGTGACCAACATTTAGTGTTCACTCTAGAAACCACATTGATGGCCGTGATGATCAGGGGAGATGTGGGGAAATGGGGTCGTGTTATCACTAGAACCCTTCAGGGGATAGGTATTTCATAATGGAGTTATTATTAACTCATTTAATTATAAACTTAGTCTAAATTCCTTTTGCAATTATAAATGTAGAGATGGCTCACCGTGAAGCTTACTTTGTCGTTGAGGAGTGGGTAGTTGGTGAGAAACTTAGACTTGATGGATCCAACTTCCCTAGTTGGCTTGTGCGCCAGAATGATCTCCTTACTAGGAATCATGTCGTAGACTACATACGCCGCACAATGGATTTGACTGAGCCAGACTACTATGAGACCCCACAAGAGCTGGCAGACCGCTACTATCGTTAAGAGATGTCCACTTATATTTAGATAATAATGTGTTACGGGATGGTGGATGAACTCCATCCGCTCATGGGTGATCTTGATCCATATGCGATGGTGGATCAGCTGAGAGCAGAGTTCATAAGCCATGTGCGCATGTGTTGGGAATATGCCCTAGAGGCAATCATGTATGATGTTATTCCCAATGTATTCATAAAGTTATTGTCCATGTATGAACTACTGATATGTATCATTGAATATGTGATTCAATTATGGAACTATATATTCATGTTGTTCATACTAATTGTCCTTGGTAATTGAGGTTGTGCTGGACACACAACTTAGACTAATGTGAAAGTCGGCTGATGACACGATTCCACTTGTCATGGGCATGGTGATGCTATTCCGACTTACACTGATTCGGCTAAAGAGTTTAGCGAATCAGACTGACCCACAGTTGAGATGCAAGGAGCATGTTGTCATTTGTAGTCTCAAGCAATGGAATCCTTCGACCTGAGGTGATCGCATGATCCAAGTTGTGGATCACCAGCTTAGGTCCTATCAAACATTGTTCCATAAATGGGCAGTTATAAAGGTAGGGTTCAGGTTGGTTGTGAAGCAAGCTGCGTGACGTGGATTACCAAGATGGGATTTTCCCCTCTGTAATGGAGAGATATTCTCTAGTCCCTCTCGTCTGATATGATTCAGAAGCATAGCCATACGCGACTTGGTTAAGTGTTAACCAAGGAGTCGGACTAAGTGTTAGTCCAGTGAATCGTGTATCATGGAACGAGAAGAGAGAGTCAAGCTATTAAAGGGATGGAAAAAACTCGCCTATAGCTTGACAAGATATATCGTGAGGCAAAGGGACTTGGACGAAAGTCACATTGAGAAAGGTTTGTCTTCTAACTTTATGGCGCTTGGGAGTTGGCACGTCTTGCTAGAGGCCGCTACCAACTATCGACTCGGAGTGGTGACTTGTGTCGTGTCCAAGTGTATGTGAACCTACAGGGTCACACACTTAAGGGAAATGTGACACCCCCGGGATCAGGGTTAAACAAATCACAGACCTTATCCTGACATAAGCTTAACCTAGAACTCGAGGATATTCAGTGAGAAATCGGTAATACAACAGTAACCCTGTGAGACAAAAATTATTACAGCAAGCTCATAACTGAGTGAAGAACCAAAATATTACATGCAGAGGTCACTAACCACAAACATCAAACAACGGAAGGCAAATTATGCTATTAAGTATAGCAAACTTAACCAATGGCCTAAGAGGCCTGAAGCTTAATGATGACGTCCCAGCCCATAGAATCCAGGCTGCCGGCCGGGAACCCCAAGCTACTCGTCGGTTTCGATGTCGTACGGAACTCATCTTCAGGGGAACACTCACTCTGAAAGTATCAACAAAGCAAGGGTGAGTATAGGGTCTACTCCGCAAGACTTATGGCTAGTGGGGTTGTTTTGCATAAAGCCACCTTTGTTTATAAAACAAGAGGGAGAAGAAGCTCGTCTAATCAGAATCTTTAAAAGGGGATAAGAGAGTGAAATCTCCGAAGAATTTATCATCATCTTGATATCCACTAAAGTAATCATCATCTCACAACTAGGATCACCCCCTCATACCCAAGAGGAAGCATCCTTAAGCACACGTTGAAACTGCCAAGTTTTATGATTAGGTCATAGTTCTCTATGTTCTTAGAATTCGGTCACAAAGCGTTCATAACCGGCAACACGGCTTTACAAAAAGATTTAACCCTGCAGGGGTGTACAACTTTACCCACACGTACTAACCGACTCTTAATGCCAGATCATTAGCCCTCTTCCTTGGAAGGCCGACAGAGGGTGGTTAGACACGACCTTTACTTTGCTTTCGCCGAGACCATGAGTCACGCCCTAAGGATGGTTCCGCCGTAATGGGTCAAATCCCGAAGCCGGTCCCTAGAGATGTGAGTCGAGGTTGGTTTATCAGGGGCGCCATCTATCCTAAGCAACCCCAGCCACACTTACCTACCTGTTATGATGCACCTTCACCCGCCAAATCTTTCAAAACGTTTTCTATGCATATGTCGAATGGAACGCCGAACTATGTGACTCATGGAATCTTAGGCAAGTTAGTCAGCGGAGGGGTTCCCAAGCCCCGTGTGGCTGTACGCTCGTCTTGGTCCAAAGGAAAGAACTCGGTTCCTAGTAGTGGCGAGCATGGGACTAGAAAAACCACATCCCACCGTGGCCTCCCATACAAGCCTTAGCATGTTTAACCTTTACCACTAATCTTACCTCATCAGTATACCTCATTCTCCTGCCATACTAGATTCTCTGCATTTGGTACATCCTCTAGATGAACCAGCACTGATAGCTAAGCATGGCTAAGCAAGACACATACATAAGCTCTAGTAGTGCACACAAGCCAAACCTAGTTATGCTAGGAGCAGTGGATCAGGTAATATGAGCTCAAGGGAGTAATGCAACAGCTAGGATACTCTATCTATCGATAAAAGACCATAGTATAATCATATGCATCATAGCAAGAATTGAAATACTTTCGAAAACATAGGATTGTATCATGGTGGGGCTTTGCTTGCCTTGTTTGTTGATACCCAAAAAGCAGATCTTCAGATATCTTATACTTGACTTGATTACAGTTGGTCAAGTATTGTTCGTCGATCTTCGATGGTTTTTATCTCGGTCTTCGATCTCGATCTCGATATCGTATTCTATCGGAAGAACCAAACACCGGAAAGAAAGGGGGAAACAACAATGAACACATGACATTGATGCAATGCTCAAGCAAGGATGATGATATGACAAGTTATTTAGAGATCAAATGAAACCCTAGGGCATGGTTGATCATTTTAAACAGGATCCAAAGGGACAAACCCTAGAACTCCTATGAGGGGTTGATTTAGTTCTCTAATTAAAATTGTCATTTAAGTTGCTTAACAATGCATGAGTATAAGTCTATTGTGTAGATCTTGTTTTTCTGAACATTTTCATATATTATACATATTTTTCTGAGTTATAAATAACTAGTTATTGAATTTCTAAGATTATTAAAAATTTCTAAAATTATTAAAACATTTATTAAACTTACTGCGTCATTATGATGTCGCCACCGGGGTGGGGTTGTTTCTCTCCGAGGCTTAGGCTACCCGCTGTGACTGATGAGTGGGTTTAGGGCCACGTCGGGCTGCCACGCTGGTAGAGCTTGCTCGACGCCCACGTCAGGGCCACATAAGCGCCACCTCAGCGCCACATGGGCTCGCCAGAGGGCACATCGGCCGGCAGCGGGGAACGGCGCTAGAGGGCGCGCGGGCAAGCGGGTTTAGGCGCGTTCGACGTAGTGCATCACAGGCTACCTATTAGGGGCGGTGCCGCTACTAGCTGGTCACCAGAGCACAGGCTACGGCGAGGAGCAGCGGTGGACGGCGATGGTGACCGGCGTGGGGACAAGGCAGAGGGAGAGGGGAGGCATGGAGTGGTGACTGAGCATCGCATGCTCACCAAGAACATGAAGGGACGGTCGGCGAGGCAGGGCGAGGTCGATTGTTGCCGGAATCGATGGAGAACGTGGCGGCTGGCATCAGTGACGAGGGTTCGATCTGGACGCCTGGCAGCATGCCGGCTCACACAAGCAGGGGCAAACGAACAAGCCGAGCAAGGCGGAGCTTGTGGCGCGAGCGGCAGGGAACGGGGTGGCCGGGACTAAGCTCTAGATCGATACCATGGCGAGCTAGGGTTCGGGTGAGGAGGGGAAAACTGCGAGAGGGCTCAAGGGGAAGTGAGATGGGTATGAGGAGAGAGCGGATCACGGCGGTTCTCGTGGCGTTCTTATCTTCGTGAGGCGATCACTGCAGTGGCAGGAATCGCAGCGGCGAGGCGATGGACGGCATCGGCGACAACACTGAGCAGCTTGTGGCACGAGGAAGACGACAGCGAAACGGTAATCGGGCTTGGGCTGCGTGTGGGCTACGAGCGGGCTGCTAGCTGTTGCGCGGGTGGGCGACAGAGAAGGGAGAGGAAGAGTGGGCCGGCCTGTTAGGGGTAGCTAGCTCTTTTTTTATTTCCAGAAACTTTTCCTTTTCTGTTTTGTGTTTTCTCTTTTGTATTTCAAATACAAAACTGTTTTTAGGCATTTCAAAAATACCACAGATTTATGAAACTATAGAAAATATTCCAGGGGCCCTTTAATCAATTTGGGCTCCACAAGTTTTTGGTAATTTTCAAAATTCAAAATCCTTTTGAATTGATTACAAATAGAGGGGGAAGATTAGGGTTTTATGGTTTTGCTTTATTTATTTTGCATGGATTTAAGGGATGATGCTCATGAATGCACAAACAACCCTAAATATTAGATTAGCTAAAACTAGGGTGTTACAGGAAAGGAGCCCATGTGGATTAGATCCATGTGGATATTGGGGTACGGCCTAGATGGGCCTCAAACGTTGAGCCCAGCTAGGAGTGTATATAAGTGGAGTGACAAGGGATTGTCCCTGACCAAGCCGTCACTTTCTCCACTCCCATTTCAGGCTAGACCGGACCTAGGAGTCCTCTGCATGAAGCTCCTTCCTGTACGTGTGGATACCGGTAGAGGCGTTGCACGCGCGGCGTTGGAGACAAGGAGGTCCATGGGGATCTAGACGTGTTGTACGGGGATCGTTCAGCACGGCATCACCTGACACGCTTCATCAATAATCCGCACCTGCGCGTCTAGTGGTAAATCTCGTGGCCTGTCACCTGAGCTGGATCTTGCGAGTACCGTGTAGGGGGAAAAGTTTTTGTTTATCTCTGCGTGGCCCAACAGCATGTGGAAGCACGAGCTTCTTGGAGAGTTACTTTCCATAAAGATGGAGGAACACACTTGTCTGAAGAGTCACTTGGAGTGCATGCTTGATGCACACATGAGACTAGTTCACTTCATGGACTACTGGATTGATGATCCATCTGCGATAGGCGTGTTGCTTCGATCGTTGCCTCCCAGCTACGAAGGACATGTCCGGAGTAGCATCATGAGTGGTGATACGGAAACATTGGATTTTCAAGATTTCATATTACGTTTCCGGAACATAAAGGTTGAACCAATCATCGGAGAGGTCATCGATGATCGATGAAGGTATATATTTGATATACAGTTTTATAAATGTTATAATCTTGCAAACACATGTTGCAGTGTTAAGTATATTTGATATTTGTTCTATTTTACTGAAAACATGCCCTTCTGCATGAGAGGTGATTGCTAGAGAGGAGGTTACGTTGCGTGTTGATGGCGAGCATGATGATGATGCCCAACGACACTCTCCCTCAATGTTTATCACTTAGTTTATGTTTAGGATGATTAGTGTAATCGATAGATTGTGAACTTCTTTAGTGTGTATCACACTTTGTGAAACGGTTATTCATATGAGCTTGTAACAAACAGTTGTTCCACTTTTATGAATAATTTTTATTCGTGTTCATACCTTATTCGATTATATGTGAATTATCCTTGTTGGTTGAAACTAATTGATAATGCATGAACGTTTGTAAAATATTGAAATGCCTTGAAAAATACCCAACTTAATAATATGTTCATTACTGAATGAAACCATTGTTTAAATTCAAAGTTATGTGATAATATGTGAAAGACATTCGATTTCTTGTCACATATAAATCATGCCAAAGTTCGGCAGAAATAACTTGAACACCGTGTATTACATGAATACAAAGTGTTTGATGAATTGTTAAATAGAATACATATTCGATGTATTGTGTTTTAACAAAAAATGGTGATTATCATTATATGATTGTTTAAAATGTGTAAAGAAGTTTACCAAAGGAAACATGAGTATGAAATTATTTGATCATATCAAATTGTTTCATCAACCAAGTGTATTAAAGTAAAATGAGAATTTAATTACTATGATTTGATCAATAGTAATGAAATTCAACTTTATAAGAATGGCATTAAAAGAATTGCGGAATGCAATGCGTTTGAAACGTAAAAATGCAAAGCATCACAATGTGATATTAGATATCAAAGTGGGTGAATAGATGGCGCCAAGTAAATCATTGTAGTGTAGATGTAGAGACCATTAGTTAGAAATAGTTAGCACTCAATTAGAATATATAGTGAACCATGAGAATTCGTGAAAGAGGCTCCATATCTGGTATGGATCGTCGTAAAAGTTTTGGGGTTATTCGATATAACCAAAACAATAGCGAATAAGCCCTTGTAGAGTATTCATTGGAAAACTTTGAATACAAAATCCATAACTAGAAGCAAAAGGAAAGCAAGACTTGTATTGCTTGGATTTTGGTGCATTCTCGAGAAAGTTCACATTCGGTGATATTTCTCGATTATGAAGCTTTTGGAAGATAGTGAGAAACACAATGAGGATTCAAAACCCTGCATCAGAGTGTTGAGAAGTGCAATGGAAAGCGTTCCTGAACAATTCTCTTCACAAAGGAAAGAATCAATGATAGTGATCATTGTGGTTTCCCAACTAGTGTTTTCACTACATAAAGTAGGATTCAAAATGCAGCCCATACCTTGTATGGAAACATTTGTGAACCATTTGTTATGATTACCAGAATATGACATACCTACGAACTACTAAGGAAATAATGGTAAGCTAAAGATATGAGAAATCCCAAAGCAAAATTCACTTGCGATTAGAAAGCAATTTGTTGCTGGATCTTACAAGTAAAGGGGTTACTTGAATTTTCCCAAATGACTACAAAGCCATAGTGGAATAGGGGGTGAATGACAAAGGCACAATTTGTCAAGTATTGGACAAATTCAAATGAATTTGATTCGAATGTGCTGAATGTCTAGTGGATTGAAAACTAGTAAAGTACTAGTATCTCATAGTGAATCTCCAAGTTTGATATTCGATCAAAGCATTTTGAAGTCATTCAAAATAGTGAGTGGATATGCAATTTGCATGAAATTGAGTGGGAGCTATGAAAGTCTTCCTAAAACAATATGTGAATGACATATTTTTGAGTGGGAGCAATGTAAGTCTCGAACTCAAATGTGTTGGGAACACTTTTTGAGTGGGAGAAAAATAAGTCTCAGATTCAAATATGTAGGAACATATGTTGAGTAAGAGTAGTGACTCATACCCAAACATGTTGGGAACATATTTGAGTGGGAGCTTAGAGGAGTGATTCTTAAGTGTGTATATGACACATTAAGAATAAAAACGCAAGTACCAATAAATAATGATTTATAGGGAGTACAAGTTGATAATAAGAATATTATGATATTATGTAGTATTCCTTAAGGGATTCTGAAAAGAGTTTCAAAATAGAAGTTAATTAAGGAACTAGTCCTTAATAACTCAAGTTAGGAATAGTATTAAGTTTAACATCAATGGTTGAAAGAAAGAAATGATCATCATCCACTATGTTGAGACATAGGTTCTATCTTAGGAAACCATGATGATAACTTAACATAATATATGATCCAAGAAGAAATGTTTGAAAAGTGATTAAGTTCGAATCACGGAACGTTGAGCTAAATTTTGTCCGAAGTGTCTAAAAGAGAACTATAGACATGTTTTCCAAATCCATAAAGGATGACATATCTTAAAGCATAAAGGGTTATGTTATAAGGGAATATGTTGGAAACTCTTGTAGTACCAACTAAAGTCAAGTAGGCAGCGAGATGAACAAGACATCGAAAGTTGCACAGGGTGCACTTATGTTTCAATGTTTGCATTTATAATAATAGATAAGGGTACCATCTAAAGTGTTGTATAATGTTATGGCGGGGCTAGTTCGCTTTTAACGTAGAATGATGTGTCATAGGGCACAGTGCCCATCAGAAAGCCCTCGAGGTTGATCTAAAGTCACTGTAGGCTCCTGGAATCCGGCATTGTTCTGGTGCCATAGCGGCGATGCATACACAAAGATGTTATCATGTGATCATAAAGTATTAATGTCAATCAAGGTGACATTAGTAAGTTGCAAAGGATTTGGAACTATAAAGTACAGGCCCAAGACTCAACCTCTTCCATGAGCAAGCATGTTCAGGGCACCGGGATATATGGTGCCAATGATTAAATAACAAATGCAGCTAGCTTATTTGTACTCTAGTGCAAGTGGGAGACTGTTGGAAATATGTGAAGGAGATATGCCCTAGAGGCAAATAATAAATAGGTTTTTATTGTCATATCTCAATTAGTTTATAATAGTTTCATATTGTGCTATAACAGTGCCAAGTAGAAACATTGGTACAGGTGTGGTATGAAACAACCAAGTCCCTACTAGCCTCTATTCATACTAGTTCGTTGGTCACGAAGATGATCTATGTTTCAAGATCATGGGCATTTAGGCCGACTCACAACGGGGTCATATCATTGGAGAATGATGTGATTGGACATTTTTCGCAGGATTGCAACACGATCAAGTCATATAGTTCATTATTGCAACAGTTATACCTAGACTCCTTCTCCTTAGACCGTGAGCTCATATTACTCACTGTTTCCCGAGGCTGCTTTGACTACATCAACCGTCATCTGGTAATACGGTGGCCATAAAGGTGTATGTTGGGTATTCCAAAGGAACAGTTGATGACGTGTGACTGCAAGACCGGGATTTGTTCATCCACATGACGGGTAAAGATAAATATGGCCGGCTTGGTGAGATTATATCCATAAATGTTGCAACATGTGACTCGGTCACGGAGATGTAATATCACGGTAACAAGAAAACAGAACTTGTTGTGAACGAGATTGAACAAGGTATGGGATACCAATGATCGGATCTCGGACAAGTTGTATCGAGAAACAAAAGGACAAGGATTCTACATTTAGCGGTTCAAACGACATTGTCATCAGGAATGCATAGGGGTCACATGGATATCCATGGTCCCTCTGTTGATCATTGATTTAGATCATGTCTAGAGCATTCCCGAGTCGTGAGAGGATACACTTAAGGGTACGATGAGAGCGATCATTCATAAGACAGAATCACAGTAGAGAAAGAGAGAAAGCCGGAATCGTTCCGCGGAGAGATCTAAAGTCGTTCGGAGAAAGAATAAAGGAAAATACCGAAAAAGTGTTTTCAGATAAATGGGAATTTAAATATACATTTATTATATGTTAATTATGAATTAATATATACTAAATAATATTTAGATTAAGATTTATAAAGGCACTTTTATATTACGCCAAATCCCGGAAGGAAAAGGCCTAGAATAAAAGTTGCAGAAAAATAAAGAGAAAAAGGAAAAGAAACAGCCCACGTGGGCGGTTTTTATTAACCACCGCACGGGGGTGGACCATAGCCGCCGGGCCTACTCGACCTGGCCCACACAGGCACCAGGGAGCTGGGCCGTCAGGGCGAGTCGGCCCACCCAGGCGGTGCGGGGCGCGGGTGCAGGCCGCCGCCGGGCACGAGCTGGGCCGCGGGGGGGCACTGGCCCACCCGGGCTGGCTTGCCAGGCCGCCGCCGCACGGGAGAGAGGCAGGCGCGTGGTGGGCCGTGCCAAGGCCCACCCATCCGCCCTCCTCTCAGGATGATGCTCCCCTTTTTTCTTTTTAACAGCTATGTTCTGTTTTGTCTATAGGGCTGAGTTAATTCGGCCCAATCGACCAGGACGAAAATACCTGTATTTTTCCTTTGCCTATTAGTCCCACATGGCTAACCTAATGGGGAGGGCACACCCCCTCCGCCTATATAAAGGGGTGCCCATGGGTGGGATTAAAAACACACAACTTGAGAAGTCCTTTGGTTGCGTTTCTCCCTCCCTCACTCTATACCTTGTGACCATGGCCCCAAGTCTGGGCTATGCGATCGAGGCACACCTGTAGTACACCGTTGCGCTACAGGGATTCCTAGGCGGATATCAACTTCCACACTCCTGGCAGGATCGGGGAGCCGGAGGTCTCATCGTGCACCGGATGTGTACGAAGACATGAGGCGCAACACTTGGGGCGCTTAAATGTCGTGAGCCGGAGCTGCTGCATGATGAAGATGAAGAAGGAGCAAGGGGTGACCTGCGAGGACCTTCGCAACCTTGAGGTCGGCTACGAGTATGACTACTTCAACCACGTTCCCCGCGGAATGTTAACCGCGTACGGTCTACAAGGGTATGTATTCTATACGCTCTGGCCGTTACCGCATTACTACATAGATAGATCCTAGGCAATTTTTGGGGTTCCAACGTAGGAATGTTTTTGTTTTCTGTTGCAATCCTCTTCAGTGGTATCAGAGCCGATCTATGCGTAGGAGTACTGTACGGCCAGTACGCACAAGTTTTGTGCGGGCATTGATCCCTTATTTGTTACCCTCTAACAAGTATCTGTTTATATCGCGGTATTGTTTGATGAAGCGGCCCGGACCAACCTTACGCGTATTCGTACGCGAGACTGGTTCCACGCTCAACATACGGCTTGTACCGTATAAGTGGCTAGCGGGTGTCTGTCTCTCATTCGATAGTTGATATAGCATTTACAACGAAGGGCCCCGAAAGGGGTGTAGTAGAGACAACTGTCGGATCCACGTTGTGGTTGGAAAGTTCGTAGTTTAGAAACGGTTCTAGTGCGAAAGCCCTAACAACCACGTAAAACTTGCAATAGATAAAGTAGAGGCGTCTAACTTTATTTTGCAGGGGGCATGTGATTATGATATGGCATTGGTCGTTGCGAAGGTAAAGTAGTTTACTTTTTTGTTGCTAAGTAGTATAGTAATAGTCATCGTTCTGATGGACGACCTGGTGGAGGCTTCGTGGACTTGGCGTCAAACCAAGGGAAAGATGGAGATCATACTGGAGCGCTCGATGGAGATCAAGGCGCAAGAAATACCATATCATATCACATTATACATGTGATGTTGATACGCTTTTTACATCTTATTGTGTGCTAGTATTTAGATACGCAACGGTAGCAAATAAGATAATCCCTATTTAATTCCAATATTCCGTGTTCCCCTTGTGTGTGCACCACCAAGAAAGTTCTTCGTTATAAGGCCGGCCGTGATGATCGGGGGTCAGACATATCTACGTTTGCATACAGTGGGTGCAACCCATGTTGCACAGCAAATATACACAAGTTAGATTTGGCGAGCCTAGCATGTACAGACATGGCCTCGGAACACAAGAGATTGAAATACCGAGCATGAGTCACATGGATGATGTGATTGGCATTAGTGAATGTCTACCTTTGATAATGCACTGATGGTCGTGATGATCGGGGGAGGTGCAGAGGATAGGGATCATGTGATCACTAAAATCATCTAGGGGATGAAAATTTTAGTGGAGACCAATTATAAATTGATCTCTTATTATAAACTTAGTCTGGATGTCTGTTTGCAAATATCTTAGTAGATCTTAGCCTATCCCATTGAGGTCCTTTGCGACCATGGGAATATATTGCTTAATTTGGAACTTAGCAAAAGGTTCCAACTTCATAGATTAATACCCACGCCTAAGGGATATCCTCGTAAAAGGTGATCTTCTCTTCTTGATACAAAAACCATTAGGAGATAATTCGATGACTCCGAAATGTTTGGAAAAACACTTAGCAATCTTGCATTAGATTTGAGAATTCTTAGAAGGGCTTGATTGCAAAAAGGAGGTCATGGATATAGAAATTATAAATGTGATTCTTGCAAAATTCATTGCAGTTCGGGAAGTATATTATACTTGTCCTGTTTTATGAAAACAGGAGGATCTGCTTGAGAATTGCTGGTTTTGAGACAACGTGACTAGATGATGGCAAGCAAAACAGTTGATAACCGACATCACCTCTTTCCTCAAAGTTTATCATTTGGATTAGTGGACTTGAATATAATTTTGTAATCCTTGTTTATGTGTCTTGCTTTTGGCAAGACGATTATTCATATGAACAATTTACAAACCACTTTGTACTATTCTTATGAACAATACCTTATGGTCACATTACAAACAAGTTATCCTCATCACTATGTTAATGATAATGGTTTAAACATTTATAAAGGATTAGAATGCTAAAAAATATCCAAAGTTTAATAATGAAATGACACTACAATTTAAGTCATTTTGGTTATTGCAGGTTCTTTATGAAAGATCGGGGTCCTAGATGCTTAATCTAGAGACTTTGCAAAACCATGCCTCTTGGGCAGAATGACTAAAACTCCGCATTCTGGTAAAACGGTGATATGCGAAGAAATGTTGAATTTTATACATAGTGATGTATCGCATTTTCAACAACTAGTGGAAATCATTTGTTGTGGACTTAAGTGAATAAGCGTATTTACTTGATGAAACATAAAGTTTGAAATGATTTGAATTGTTCAAATGAGTTCATAACTGAATGGGATATTGAATTAACTAAATTAACAAGTCTCTTCGATTTGATCGACATGACTAAAGTATTCAAGTTAAGTTTAGCATAAAAGGGACTTGTGAAAGATGTTTCACAAATTATGATAATTGGATGAATTCAAACTTTGTCTAAACATCATAATCATTATGTATTAAGATACATATGGTATAGTATTATTTCTTATAGGGGTTATAGTTTTCGTTTAGAGTTAGAGATCTAAATAAGCAAAACACTCATTTGAAATACAAAGGAACATCTCAAGATTCATGGAAACAACACCATAAGTGTTATGGCACGATTGAGTTTCTGGAGATTTCGATAAGTCGAAGTCATGGAGAATAAACATCTCAAGATTCATGGAAACATCTCATTTGAAATACAAAGGAACATCTCAAGATTCATGGAAACAACACCATAAGTGTTATGGCACGATTGAGTTTCTGGAGATTTCGATAAGTCGAAGTCATGGAGAATAAACAACTCTTTGTAGAGCATTCTTAGGCAGTTATGAATGCATCATCCACAAGGGGCAAACATGTTGTTGTCCAAAGTTGACGTGTCTTGATGAAGATACAGGTGGAAGAAAGTAAAAGATCAAAACAAGGTATTTGTCCTTACCTCTGGATTGTTGAGTGGTGCAGCGGAATTTGTTTCATGAAACCAAACTCTACAAATAGAGGAGAAACTGTTGATAATGATCATAAAGTTTCAGGGAATACTTTTACTAAAGAAAGTTGGATTCGAAAATAAATTCTACAAGTTCGTGGAATTATATTGTGGATTCACTTGTCATGTTTTGAACAAGACATACCTACGAAATACAAAGAAGCGTGATGGACCTAAGTACGAGAAATGAATAGTCATTGAAATCTCGTTAGTGGAATTCTCAAATTGATAATGATCAAAGAATTTTGGAATGTCCTAGATTGTCGAGAGGACCTAGATTTGAGTGGGAGCTAAGTGAAATCCCTGGATCTCAAACATGAATATCATATTTGTGTGGGAGCGTGAAATCATTCTATGATATGTGGACGACATATATGAATGATGTGATTGGTGTTAAAAACATTCAAATAGGTAAATAAGGATTAAGTTGAAGTTATTAAACAATAAGATCTATCGAGATAGATTAGTGAGTTTAATAAACATTGAATGTCGAATGCTTCCTGGACTTGATTCTGAAATATGTTTAGAATGTCCTAAGAAAGATTATGAAGTAACTCAGAATGGAACAAGGTAAGAAAGAAGTTCTTACTATATGAAGCAATGAGTATTGCAACTATGGTTGAAAGAAAGAGATGTGTTGCATCTCTTATGCCTCAGTCATAGGTTCTTCCATGAAACCATGTTGTATACTCGACATAATGTGACCCAAGGTTCTGGTTGATAGGACAAAGTCTTAACTGTAAGAACATGTCTTTAAGTGATTCCTGAGTTGATCACTAAACCAGAATTAAGTTTGTACATAAATGATAAGAAGCAATGTAAGTGGCATAGATGCATTTCATGCACTAGGATCTACATAGATATAGAAGTATGAAAGCTCCATCTGATGTGCTATATAATGTTATGGCGGGGCTAGTTCGCTTTTAACGTAGAATGATGTGTCCTAGGGCCCAATGCCCACGAGAAAGCCCTCGAGGTTGATCTAAAGTCACTGTAAGCTCCTGGAATCTGGCCTCGTTCTGCTACCATGACTATAGTATATACACAAAGAATAACAAAGTGTGTTTTGAAGTTTAGATGACAATGGTGAAAACGACCGTCATCATAAACACTAGAAACACAAGTCTCACTTTGTTGCCAAACAAATGCTTCGACCCATTATATGATAATGGTGTGAATGTCAAAATTAGGAAGACATTAATGATTTGCAAAAGACATAATGATCTGGTAAAACAGAACATGGACATGATGTTTCCTATGAGCATGCATGATCTGTAAACACATATGGTATATGGTTTACATGAGTAAAATGCGAGCTAGATTATTTGTACTCTAGTGCAAGTGGGAGACTGAAGGAGATATGCCCTAGAGGCAAATAATAAATAGGTTTTTATTGTCATATCTCAATTAGTTTATAATAGTTTCATATTGTGATATAACTGTGCCAAGTAGAAACATTGGTACAGGTGTGGTATGAAACAACCAAGTCCCTAGTAGCCTCTATTCATACTAGTTCGTTGGTCACGAAGATGATCTGGGTTTCAAGATCATGGGCATTTATACCGACTGACAACGGGATCATATCATTGGAGAATGATGTGATTGGACATTCCTCGAAGGGTTACAACATGATCAAGTCATATAGTTCATTGTTGCAACAGCTATACCTAGAATCCTTCTCCTTAGACCGCGAGCTCATATTACTCACTATTTCCCAAGGCTGCTTTGACTACATCAACCGTCATCTGGTAATACGGTGGCCATAAAGGTGTATGTTGGGTATTCCAAAGGAACAGTTGATGACATGTGACTGCAAGAGCGGGATTTGTTCACCCACATGACAGGTAAAGATACATACGGCCGGCTTGGTGAGATTACATCCATAAATGTTGCAACATGTGACTCGGTCACGGGGATGTAATATCACGGTAACAAGAAAACAGAACTTGTTGTGAACGAGATTGAACAAGGTATGGGATACCAATGATCGTATCTCGGACAAGTTGTATCGAGAAACAAAAGGACAAGGATGCTACATTTAGCGGTTCAAACGACATTGTCAACAGGAATGCATAGGGGTTACATGGATATCCCTGGTTCCTCTATTGATCATTGATTTAGATCATGTCTAGAGCATTCCCGAGCCATGAGAGGATACACTTAAGGGTACGATGAGAGCGATCATTCGTAAGACAGAATCACAGTAGAGAAAGAGAGAAAGCCGGAATCGTTCCACAGAGAGATCCGAAGTTGTTCGGAGAAAGAATAAAGGAAAAGATCGAAAAAGTGTTTTCGGATAAATGGGAATTTAAATATACATTTATTATATGTTAATTATGAATTAATATATACTAAATAATATATAAATTAAGATTTATAAAGGCAACTTTTATATTAGGCCAAATCCCGGAAGGAAAAGGCCTAGAATAAAAGCTGCACAAAAATAAAGGGATAAGGGAAAAGAAACAGCCCACGTGGGTGGTTTGTATTAACCGCCGCACGGGGGCGGACCACAGCCGCCGGGCTTACTCGACCTGGCCCACGCGGGCGCCAGGTAGCTGGGCCACCGGGGCGAGCCGGCCCACCCGGGCGATGCAGGGCGCGGGCGTAGGCCGCCGCCGGGCGTGAGCTGGGCCGCGGGGGGGCACTGGCCCACTCGGGCTAGCTTGACAGGCCACCGCCACATGAGAGAGAGGCAGGCGCGTGGTGGGCTGCGCCAAGGCCCACCCGGCCGCCCTCCTCTCAGGCTGCTGCTCCCCTTTTTTCTTTTTAACACCTATTTTCTGTTTTGTCTATTGGGCTGAGTTAATTCGGCCTAATCGGCCATGACAAAAATACCTGTATTTTTCCTTTGCCTATTAGTCCCACATGGCTAACCTAATGGGGAGGGCACACCCCCTCCGTCTATATAAAGGGGTGCCCATGGGTTGGTTTAAAAATAAACAACTTGAGAAGTCATTTGGTTGACTTTATCCCTCCCTCTCTCTATACCTTGTGACCATGGCCCCAAGTCTGGGCTGTGCGATCGGGGAACACCTGCAGTACGCCATTGCGCTGCAGGGATTCCTAGCCGGATATCAACTTCCGCACTCCCGGCAGGATCAGGAAGCCGGAGGTCTCATCGTGCACCGGATGTGTACGAAGACACGAGGCGCAACACTTGGGGCGCTTAAATGTCATGAGCCGGAGCTGCTGCACGATGAATATGAAGAAGGAGCAAGGGGTGACCTGTGAGGAGCTTCGCGACCTTGTGGTCGGCTACGAGCACGATTACTTCAACCACGTTCCACGCAGAATGTTAACCGCGTACAGTCTTCAAGGGTATGTATTATATACGCCCCGGCCGTTACCGCATTACTACATAGATAGATCCTAGGCAGTTTTTGGGGTTCCAACGTAGGAGTTTTTTTGTTTTCTACTGCGATCCCCTTTAGTATGCCCTAGAGACAAAAAATAATAAGGATTATTATCATATTTCATAAAGTTTATGATTATGTTTTATATCATGCTATAACTGTATTGAAAGGAAATGTCAATACACATGTGATATATAAACAACCAGGGGTTCCTAGTGAAACTCTAGTCACTAGTTCATTGGTCAATAGATGATCAAGGTTTCTTGATCATGTGGCATTTATGCTAGTTGGAAATGGAGTCCACTCATTCTGAGAATGAGATGATGAACCAATACCCAACCTAAACATCATGAACCGATCATGTCAAGAAGTTCAAGTTATGATGACTAAATAGACCCTCGTAGACTATTCCTTTGATCGTGAGGCTATATCAATCATTATCTCCCGAGAATGCTTAGATAGCATCAAACGTCACTTGGTAATACAGTGATAATAAAGGTGTGTTCAAGTATTCGGAGGAACTGTAGAGGAAATATATGTCAAGAGCAGGATTTGTCCATCCGCGTGATGGAAAGATACTCGAGGGCCCACTCGGAGAAGTTATATCCAATAGCTGCGCATCATGTGATTTGATCACACGGATATCACTTGTCGAAACGAGACAAGTAGCATTTTTAGGTAACGAGATTGAACATGGCATGGTGATGTCATTGATTATTTCTCGGGCAATTCAAGTATCGAGAGACAAAAGGAATAAGACGCGACTATCCCAATTCAAACTACAAAAGATCTTCGTGGAATGCATAGGGTTCACATGGCCATCCAGGTCCCTCTGTCGATCATTGGCCCGTGAGTGCCCGACCATGTCTGGAGTGTTCCCGAAACATAGAGTATCACGCTTAAGGGCTTGATGATGCTTAGAGAGTGTGTATATGATCGGTAGAATCGCTGAAGAAGAGAAGAGAGAAAACCAGAAGAGTTTCAGTAAGTCTGGAGGATGTCTGGAGTAGAGGTGGAAGGTGTTCCATAACCACAGAGATTGAATAATATGTGAATGAATGTTAAATATTGATTTAATCATTTATTCATAATTATTTAATAAAAGAGAAAATCAATTAAATGGTCAAATGGCTTAATGGGCCAATTCCCGGAGGGGAAAGGGCCCAAGAGGGGACCACACCCCTAGGAGAGGCCTAGGCGGTGGCCGGCGGCCCTAGTGGGCCTGCCCTACATGGATCCCATGGTGGGGGGCTGGCCGGCGCCTCCCCCTCTCCCCCTCCTTTAGTCCCACCCCGGGACTTTGAGGGAGGTAGTACCTCTCCTCCCCTATATATAGTGGGGGTATTTGGCCAAATAAATACACACAATATTCAATAAAGGTTTCCTCACTTTTGGGTAGACCTCCAATTGATATTCTCTCTCTCTCCCATGACCGTGGTCCCAAGCTCGGACTGCGCGAACGAGAGACATCTTCACCGCGGTGCGCCGTCGCACTGGGGGATTTGGATCCAGGAGCTCTACTTCCGCAACTACTGCTGGATCAGGGAAGCGGGAGTCATCGTCAGGCATCGGATGCATGTAACTCACCGTGAGGTATCACACTTGAGGCACTCAAGTCATTGGAGCCACAGGAGCGCAAGGACTTCATCACGACCTTGAGGTCGGCTTCGGCTCGTATACATCAACCACGCTCTCCTGAGCGTTGACAATGCTTTTCGGTCTTCAAGGGTAAGTTCGCCAAAAGCCCCTCCTGTTATAGCATTACTAATAGATAGGTCCTGGCAACATCAAGGGTTCAGGGGCGTAGGGTAAATTTTTATTGTTTTCATACGCGGACCCCTACAATCGGCTCATGCACTCAATCACCAAGAGCAAGACGGATTCTCTCAGGATCTGCTCGCGCTCAATCTTGGACAAGGAGTACGAGTCCTAGATTAAATGGTTGATTAAGGAGTGGGTCGAGAGGAAGATCTCTCTCTGGATATGTATACGGTTGACGATCCTGTGGTACCAGTAAGTTTTCCAGCTATTACTCTTTATACTCGAATATGTGCTCATCGATACTTTGTTGTCGTTTTCTTGCAATACTGAGAAGTTACTTATTTTCAGCTTGCTGACCTCCCCGAGTTGGAGCTTGCTCCTATTGAGGGATATCCTCCTGAGAAACCGCTGGCTCAGGAGGAAGGAGAACTTGTACTGTTGCCGGATGCGTTTAGACAAAAATGCAAAACTCCGACTGTTTCCATCGGCACAAAATAAGTGCCTGTTGTGAAGCGGTAACTTTCCTCACTAGGTCTTACATTTTATCTCTTATTCTTTCTGAAGCACAACGATCTTGAACTGTCACTTCTTCAGAGCTAAACAACTCATCAAGGGCAAGGGGAAGGGAATCACGATAAAGCCCATGCGCCAGTCAAAGTTAAATTTGACTTTGCATGTTGCTCCTCCTTTGACTCCTACCCCAACGCCTTCTACAACACCGGAGGTTACCTCATATCCTTGTCCTGCAGAAGATCCAACTCAGCATTGTGAGCCAGCGATCCTTGGCTCGCAAACCGACGTCACCATGAGTGATTCGGTAACTGATAAGGGTGAACCCTCAAAGGGTAATGATTCCTCGGAAGAGGTTTTTGCGGATAACCTTCCCAGCAATCCAGGTATCGCCAAGCTTGGCATTACTCAGAAAACTGCAGAACAGATCCAGAAGTTGGCTCAACAATGCTTGGAGAGCCAGAACATCACTGCCAAAGAAGAGGCACAAGAAGACGAGGACGTAAAACTCTCCGAGCTTCTTGACCAAGTTCGTCTTCGCGATGACAAGCTAAAGGCCGGTATGGCTCCGCCACCACTAGTGATCCCTCTGAATCTCGCCGAGAAGGTTTCTTCTAAGGTGAACATGAGTCTGAGCAAGCTAACCCATGAACATTATGTAAGTCAGAATTTGACTTTCTCTTTTACTTTATTTCATATCATATCCTCTAGCCCCCAAGCATGAAGTTGGATAGGAAATCCAGATTTATGCTTTCATAGGATGCCAAAGAACAAAGTAGTATAGCCCCAAGGCTTGTGATGATATTTAACTTATTTAAAATATTAGCCCGAGTCTTTAGTAGACTTCTGACTCTGGGTATTATTCTGACTTACAGAAAGTTAATGCTTATAACCAGGAATTGCGGAAGGATATCTGCAATAAACGGAGAGAGATCAGAGCTCTCCGTCTAGAGAATGCTTAGTTGAAAATTGCCAAGGATGAAGCTAAAGGTAATCATTTCATTCCTCATACTTGTTCTTTGATTCTTCATAGTCAAACTTTTATGCAACGGTTGTCTTGTTTTTATATAACTTGTTCAACAGTTATGCAAAATGATTAAAGATGCCGAGAATTTCAAGACCCTGGAGGTGGAGAATGCTGACTTAAGGCGAGAGCTGAATGAGCTTAAGGTAGATCATGAGCGTAGTATCAACAGCGTTCTTGAATCATCCAATATGGCCACCGAAGAACGTGATCGTATGATCGCTATCCAGGACAAGAAAATCTTGGATCTTGCAGGTGAGTTGGCCAGGGAGAAAGAAATCACCCAAGCTCTCCGGGATGAACTCCATAGTCTTTCGGCGGAGAAGACCAAAGTTGACGATGCCATCTTCGGTATGCAATATTCCACGGTCTGTCTAACTCTTCTGGGTCTGTACTACCTCTAGCTCTCTTTCTCTTCTTAGTAGCAGGTATTTCTTTGACTGGCCGCATATCAGTTAGATAGTAAGAACCATTGTGCAATACTCGGCTAACTAAAAAGGGCCCTTCCCAAACTGGGGAAAGTTTGTGCTTTCTTTTTTGCACGAGCCGGAGAACCAAATCTCCCTTATTGAAAGACCGGTTCCTGACTCTCGGGCTATGATACTTGCATAACTTGTGATGATAGGTTGTTGATCTCTGCTCAGTAACGACGCGAACTTCTTCGATTAAATCGAGATCATCTTGTCAAGAAATTTTGGCATCCTCTTCGATATATGCAGCAACTTAGGGAGAAGTATGAATCAAATCACTAGGAAGAACTCCTTCTGCGACATAGACCAAGAAGAAAGGTGTGTACCCTATTGACCTGTTCGGACCAGTTCTCAAGCTCCATATAACAGACGGTAATTCGTCTGCCCAAGCCCCCGTAGCACGGCGAAGTGGTGCTTCGAGTCTTGGTTTGACGCCTTGAAGGATTAAACCATTTGCTCTTTTGACTTATCCGTTGGCTTGTGGATGCACGACTGATGCAATATCAAGCCAGATTTTTTGATCGTTGCAAAATTCGGCATCACATAGAAAAATTGCTCCCGTTATCCATGATAATACTATACGGATAACCGTATCAGATTATAACATCCTCGACAAATCTTTTGGTTGTTGCTCCATCACAACTTGTGACAGGTTTAGCCTCAATCCATTTTGTGAACTTATCCACCATCACTAAGAGGTGAGTAAATCCACTTGGAGCCTGTTTAAACGATCCTACCATGTCAAGCCCCTAGACCATGAAGGGCCATGTTATCGGAATTGTTCGCAACTGATCAGCCGGAACATGAGCTTGTTTGGTGTATTTTTGGCAACCTTTACACATCTTGACCAGCCGTTTCGCATCTGCTTTGGCTGTAAGCCAGAAAAAACCGTGTCTAAAAGCTTTTGCCACTAAAGATTTGGCTGCAGCATGATGGCGGCATTCGCCTTCGTGGATTTCTCTTAAGATTTCCACTCCTTCCAGAGATACACAACGCTGAAAAACCCTAGATACACTCCGCTTATAGAGCTCACCATTTATGATTGTATAGCTTTTTGCTCGTCATACTATCTACCAGCTTAGAACTTTGTCTTCGGGTAATTTTCCATCTACCAAGAAATCAAGGTAGGGTTTTGTCCAACTGGGAATTATAGCCAGAACAGCTATTAAAGGTGAGTCGGATTTGATCGGATACTCCTCATCAACTCCTGTGATAGAGGGAACTTTAAGGTGCTCTAGAAAAGCACCATCCGGGACCTTTTTCCGCGCAGAGCCTATTCGAGATAATGCACCTGCTTCCTCATTTTCTTTTTAAGGGATGTGTTGAACCTCAAATCCTTCGAACGATTTAGATAGTTCATCCACGACGGCCCTATATGCTGCCATGTGCTTGTTTGCATTACAGTGATCCGACAGTTGTTGAGCAACAAGATCCGAATCTCCATAACACATAAGTCTTTGGATGCATATATCCTTAGCAATCCGGATTCCATGCAACAGTGCTTCATATACGGCAATGTTGTTGGTTTCCGTGAAGTGGATCTACAACACATAAGAAATCTTATCTCCTTGGGGTGATTTGAGCACCACTCCAGCCCCGAGCCCCCGAGCGCCTTAGCCCCAGCAAAATGTAAGGTCCAGTATTTCGACTCTGGTAGGGTCACATTCTCCGTTGTCTCTGTCCAATCAACAACAAAGTCAACGAGGATTTGGGATTTGATTGCCGTACGAGGTTTGTACTCTATGTCGAAAGCTGAAAGCTCTATTCCCCATTTTGCGACACATCCTGTAGCGTCACTGTTGTTAATTATGTCTCTCATGGGAGCTGTGCTCACCACGGTAATTTGGTGCTCCTAAAAATAGTTGTGTAGCTTCCTGGATGCAAAGAACACACCGTAAGCCAGCTCTTGATAGTGCGGATACCGCTGCTTAGATTCAGTTAGGACTTCGCTGAGGTAGTAAGTCAGACGCTGCACCAGGTGTTCCTTATTTTGCTCTAGCCTCTCCACCACCATGACAACGCTGACGACCCTATTTGTCGCAGCTAGATAGAGCAACATCAGTTCATGTGGTTCTAGTGCTGCAAGGATAGGAGCAGACGAAAGTACTGCTTTTAGGTCTTGTAGTGCAGCTTTAGCTTCATCCGTCCAAAACAATTTTTTGGTATTTTTCAGAAGCTTGTAGAGTGGTGCGGCTCTTTCACCGAGTCGGCTTACAAACCGACTGACTGCAGCAATGCAACCAGTTAGTCTTTATACATCCTTCAGGCGAGTCGGCTTGCAAATGTTGAGTATAGCCTTAATCTTGTCTTGGTTCACCTCTATGCCCCTTTGGGACACGATGAAACCTAACAATTTTCCGGCTGGTATTCCAAAGAAGCACTTCTTTGGGTTAAGCATTATGTTATATTTGCGTATATTGGCAAACGTTTCCTCCAAGTAGGATATTAGAGTTTCCTTATTTTTGTACATCATCGCTATGTCATCCACATATGCGTGTACATTGCGTCTGATTTGATCATGGAGGAAACGCTGCATAGTGCGCTGGTACATAGCTCCTGCGTTTTTTAGCTCAAAAGGCATCGTAACGAAACAGAAGGTTCCGAAGGGGGTTATGAATGAAGTTTTTTACTTTGTATGATTCCTTCATCCGGATTTGGTGATAACCAGAATATGCGTCGAGAAAACATAGGAGTTCCGAGCCTGCCGTAGAATTGACAAGCCTTGTTAAGGCAGTATAATCAACACACATCCTTAATTCCGTGGTGTCCATTTTAGGGACCATTATAGGATTGGCCGACCACTCAGTGTGGATGACCTCTTCTATGAATCTGGCTAACTCGAGTCGCGCTAGTTCCTTAGCTATTGCCTTTCTCTTTTCATCGCCAAAACATCATAAGGACTGTTTGACGGGTTTAGCATTTGGGTGTACATTTAGAGAGTGGTTGGCAATTTCCCTAGGTACTCCAGTCATGTCAGATGGCTGCCATGCGAAGATATCTTGATTGGCTTGGAGGAACTTGACGAGCACGCTTTCCTATGCGCGATCTAAAACTACACCTATCTGGGTCACCTTGTAGGGGTCATCATCCTTCAACAGCGTCGTCTTCATATCTTCCGATGCCTTGAACTCTAGAGTCAGCTTTGTCACCTCCTTCTTCGTCTCGGGCATCTCGGACGGGTCGATGGTCTTCTTCATCTCCTAGTACTCCTGGGCATGTAGTACAACTTCAGCAAAGGCGGCATTTCTGTCCTTGCATTCTCTTGCTTTCTTCGGGTCTCCCCTTACAGTGATCACGCCCTTGGGACCTGGAATTTTCATCATATTGTAAATGTAACACGGACAAGCCAAAAAGACCCAGTAAGCTGGTCGTCCGAAGATAGCATGGTATGCGCTCTTGAACGGGACCACTTCGAAAGAAAGTGCTTCTGTCCGGTAGTTCTTTGGAGTTTTGAAAGTAACGTCCAAAGTGATCACTCCCAGAGAATTTGCTTGTCTTCCGGGGACAACTCCGTGAAAGATCACAGAGTTATGATTCAGCTGTGTTTCCGAGATCCTCATCCGACGTAGCGTTTCGATGTAGAGGATGTTGATGTTGCTGCCACCGTCCATGAGGGTCTTAGAGAAACCATAGCCGTCAATAAGTGGATTGACGAATAAAGCATACTTTCCTCGCATGTGCAACTTAGGCGGGTGATCAGCACGGTCAAAGGTGATTGTCACTTCCGACTAGTCCAAGAACTGAGGGACAGCCAGAACAGTTGCATTGAGCTCATGCATTACTGCTTTCTTGACCTTAGCTGGTTGAGACCCAAGGAAAGTGACATAAGTGTCTTTCTTCGTTGGGAAGGTCTTCTTTCCATCTGGATTGGGATTTGAAGGCTTTGCTTCCTCCATGTCGGAATCTTCCTTGATCTCCTTTTCTTTCTCAGAAGTTTTCTTTTCTTTTCTTTGTTTGCCCCTGTAGCCAGCGGATTCGTCTTTCTTGATGTTGTCATTGAAACGACACTGGACATTTGCGTGGGACGAGCCCCCGTTGGCATCTAAGTGATGCACACACGAATTTTTGGCAATGTCGGCCCAAGAGTAGGTTTTGCCAGGTTGTTGGTCTCCTCTACCTTGGACTTTGGATGTCCTGCGACCGTGTCTGCGGCCGCCTTTGTGCCCTCCTCGTCCTCTAGACCCGAAAGTAGCATTGACTACTGCTATTTCCGTGATGGGTTTCTCTTCCGAGGTGTTTTTGCGCTTCTAAGTTTGTTGCTTCGGCTGTTTTGCCGACTATGGTACAGCTAGGACATGTTGGAGAATTAGGCACAATTTCCGTGATTAATTCCAGAATATTAAACATGGCAATACCAGCTAATAGCACATGTAACTCGAACATACTAGATGTACTAAACAACAAGATGAACGGAAACAGGCAGCAGCTAAACATGTACTCGCAGAACATGATTAATAACCAGACAGAAGCACGTCGCACGTACCGTTCGATTGCAGTAACCGCAGCAGTAGCCTTGGGGAAGATTGGTCGAAGCAGATGGCGGCAAAGACGACGATAGGCAACACCGCCCGACTTGGATGGAAGACGAGCCGTGATGCAGAACTTGAGCAGTCGCGCAGGGCGCTTCCCAAAAACCTTATTCGCCCTCTCCCGTACAGGATCGCAAAGGCAAGTGGTTCCGGAGACCTGCTCTCCCGTCCGCCGGTGCACGCCGGGAAGCGAGATGGAGTAGACTACGGTGGCGGCGCAAGCAGAGAGGTTGGCAAACCCTAGATTGGTTTTCGGTGTGTTCGTGGTGGAAGCCGCACTGGAGTTTATATAGAGCGGCTCAGGAATCCCGCATAGGCCACGTCGTCGACCAAGCCCACATTGCGCACCTTCGGGTCGGTTATAGATAGCCCACGATCCGGGGAGCGACCCGAATAGGCTAACTGTTGACATGTCTATCAAAACCGCACAAGTTTTCCCAACCAGCAAAAATAAAGCTCGGCTCGGCGAGATTCCCGCAACCCGCGGCGCGCGCGCGCTTCGTGTCGTGACGTGACGTGACGTGACGAGACGAGACGAGACGAGATGAGACGGGCGAGTGTGCGTGCGAGTGGCGGCATCGTCGGAGGAGGAGCGCGCGTGTAGTTCTCCTCTTCTCGCTCACTTTACTAAGTGGTGAACCACTCCACCTTATAAGGTGGTGTAACTCTCCTCCAACTTTCCATGTGGGACTAAACTTTAGCTCCCACTCCACTCATATGTGAGCTGCCACCAAATTGGGCCAAATCACACATGGGCTTCCACACACATGGGCTTTGAGATTTAGGGAAAATCTGAAATCTGTATGGGCTTATTTATTTAGCCCATTATTTGTAACAATCCCCCACCAGATCTCAAATGCCCATTTGAAGATTTGCCAATTCTCGCTACTTGTTTATATACCAGTGTTTCAGCAGAAACTGTTAAGTTGAACTTCCGCCTAGAACCTTGAGCTACGTCCATTCGCAACTTGAACAATGGATGAACCTTGAATTGCAAGTTTGGTGCTTTTAGATTTCACACAAAGTCATAACTAGTACCTGGCTGCCAGTAGCCTACCCCGCAGGGTAGCATATGCGTCATACTACTTGGTCTCTTCATGAGTTTACTAGAGATCACCCAAATCTCATAGATTGTGACGTTTAACAATCGGAACTCGTATAGGTGTGTTCTTTCAAGAATGCTCTGTAGGACAGCATCTTTGCTAATCATAGCCAACAGAAACACATTAAGGCATGTTGCCAACCTGCCTTACAGCTTTTGAGAGTTGTACATCTTCACATAGAGAGGGTTGTCTAATACTCTCCTCCGTCACACCACTAGCTTGTTTTTCCCAGGTCCTAATTCACGGGATCTCCGATCAAAAAGGTTGGGTTACCACTACTGTGTAACATCCATGGGTCTCAAACCCATCTCTCTTGATGCACTTTCTATCACGTTTCGTGATAGTCCCTTAGTAAAGGGATCTGCCAGGTTTTTGTCAGTTTGAATATACGTAACAGTAATTACTCCGGAGTTTCTCAATTTCCTGACAGACTTCAAAGGTCTCTTAACGTGTCTTGATGACTTCGCGTTATCCTTAGAATTGTTCACTTTGACAATGACAGTTTGATTATCACAATTCAAGAGGATGGCCGGTATAGGTTTCTCAACCATTGGCAAGTCCATCAAGAGTTCACGCAGCCATTCTGACTCTACAGTGGTTGTGTCTAAAGCAGCAAGTTCTGCTTCCATAGTCGACCTTGTCAATATGGTTTGTTTGCAAGATCTCCATGATACTGCGCCACCTCCAAAGGTAAATACATACCCGCTAGTGGCGTAGAGTTCATCTACATCCGAGATCCAGTTCGCATCACTATATCCTTCGAGCACCGCTGGATGCCCCGAATAGTGTATCCCATAACTCATTGTACCACATAGCTAGCGCATGACCCTTTCAAGTGCACACCAATGTTCAGTACCTGGGTTAGACATGAACCTACTCAACTTGCTCACAACAAAAGAGATGTCGGGTCTTGTCGCGCTAGCTAAGTACATGAGTGAGCCAACGATTTGAGAGTATCTCAATTGTTCTTTCGGCTCTTTCTTGTTTTTCTGTAATGTCACACTGGGATCATAAGGTGTTGGGGAAGACTTGCCATCAACGAAACCGAAATGGCTCAAGATCTTCTCAACATAGTGTGATTGCGTCAAAGTAATCCCACTCTCGTGCTTAATCAGCTTGATATTCAGAACATCAGCTTCTCCCAGATCTTTCATATCAAAGCTCTTTGACAGAAAGGACATAACTTCATTTATCACATTCATGTTTGTACCAAAGATAAGGATATCATCCACGTACAAACATAATATAACACCTTCGCCCCCACCATGGCGATAGTAGACGCACTTGTCAGCCTCATTAACGACAAAGCCAACAGAAGTTAATGTTCTATCAAACTTCTCATGCCATTGCTTAGGTGCTTGCTTCAGGCCATATAAAGATTTTAACAACTTGCACACCTTTCTCTCTTCACCTTTTACCACAAACCCATCAGGCTGATCCATATAGATCTCCTCTTCCAACTCTCCATTGAGGAAAGCTGTCTTAACGACCATTTGATGAACGATAAGACCATAAGAGGCAGCCAGGGATAGTAGTACTCGAATGGTGGTCAGTCTAGCAACAGGTGAATAGGTGTCAAAGTAATCTTCACCTTCTCTCTGGGTGTAGCCTTTTTCTACAAGCCGAGCCTTGTACTTTTCAATAGTACCATCAGGCCTTAGCTTCTTCTTGAACACCCACTTGCAACCCAAAGGCTTATAGCCATGGGGTCGTTCTGATAGTTCCCAAGTTCCATTAGAAAGAATCGAGTCCATCTCATTATGAACAGCTTCTTTCCAATCATCTGCATCAAGAGATGCATATGCCTCTGCAATGGAAATGGGAGTATCATCCACAAGGTACACAATGAAATCATCTCCAAAGGATTTTGTAACCCTCTGTCTCTTACTCCGTGTAGGAGCTTCATTGCCATCCTTCTCTAGGACTTCTTCCTCACGTGGTTGCTCAAAATTCTCACTAGATGCACTAGTTTCAGGAAGTATTTCAGAAGAAATTCTAGCAGTGTTATGCATATCTTTCATAGGAAAAATATTCTCAAAGAATGTTGCATCACGAGATTCCATTATAGTATCAACATGCATATCAGGAACCTCAGATTTAACTACTAAAAATCTATAGCCTACACTCCGCGGAGCATATCCTAGAAAGATGCAATCCACTGTCTTTGGTCCAAGTTTGCGTTTCTTAGGAATCGGTATGTTGACCTTAGCCAAACACCCCCAAGTGCGTAAGTAAGAAAGTGATGGTTTTCTCCCAGCCCACTCCTCATAAGGGGTTTTATCTTTATTCTTGTTAGGAACTCTATTTAGGACATGACACACTGTCAACAAGGCCTCCCCCCACCATGCCTTAGATAAACCAGCGGTGGCTAACATGGAATTCACCAAGTCAGTCAGCGTGCGGTTTTTCCTCTCGGCAACCCCGTTTGATTGAGGCGAGTAGGGAGGCGTCCTTTCATGAATAATACCATGTTCCTCACAGAATTCATCGAAGATTTTGGGAAAATATTCACCACCACGATCTGACCTAAGACGTTTGATCTTTCTCTCTAGTTGATTTTCAACTTCGGCTTTATAAATTTTAAAGTAGTCTAAAGCTTCATCTTTTGTGCGCAACAAATAAACATAGCAGTATCTAGTCGCATCATCAATCAAAGTCATGAAATATCTCTTTTCACCTTTTGTCAACACACCATTCATCTCACAAAGATTAGAATGTATGAGCTCCAGAGGTGCCAAGTTTCTCTCCTCGGCTGCCTTGTGAGGCTTTCGAGGTTGCTTTGATTGCACACAACTATGGCACTTGGAACCTTTGGCAATAGTGAAATTCGGAATTAAACTCATATTAGACAGCTTGGACATCAAACCAAAATTAATGTGACATAAAAGAGAATGCCAAACACTGGTATCATCATTAACACCGCCACAAATATGGTTTACGGACTTATTAGAAAAATCTGAAAGTGAAAAGCAGAACAACCCTCCGCACTCATATCCTTTACCAATAAATTGTCCATGTCTCGACACAATGACTTTATTAGACTCAAAAACAACCTTAAACCCATCTATGCATAGAAGGGAGCCGCTAACGAGATTCTTGTTCATGGAAGGGACATGTTGCACGTTCTTCAGCTGCACGATCTTTCCCAAAGTGAACTTCAGATCCACCGTGCCAACACCATGAACAGAAGCATGTGACCCATTCCCCATTAGGACGGATGAATCCCGAGCGACCTGATAAGAAGTGAACATAGAGATATCAGCACACACATGAATATTAGCACCCGTATCAATCCACCAACATGGTGATTGAAAAACTAAAAGAACAGTAAATAGAATACCATACCCATCAGCATTGCTAGAAGTCACGACGTTGACAATCTTCCCCTTTTTCCCTTTACGATCTGCACGTTCTGGGCAGTCCTTGGAAAAGTGCCCGAGCTCTCCACAGGTAAAGCAACCTAGCTCGGCCTTGTTTGGCTTCTTCTTCTTCTTGAAGGTTGCAGTATTTTCAGGCTTGTTGAAGGAGGGCTTATAGTTCCCTTTGTTCTTACCGAAGGTCCTCTTCTGCACCATGTTGGCGCTAGACTGACCCTCGCCTCCTTTCTCAGTAGTGTCCTTAGCCCGAGCCTTCTCCTCAACATCAAGAGACGCTATCAGGTTTTCAACCGATATCTCTTGTCTCTTATGCTTGAGAGTTGTGGCAAAATTCCTCCATGACGAAGGCAACTTTCCAATGATGCACCCAACCACAAACTTGTCGGGTAAGTTACACTTAAGGATTTCAAGCTCCTTGGCAAAGCACTGTATCTCATGAGCTTGTTCGACTACAGAACGATTGTTAACCATCCTGTAATCATGAAAGTTCTCCATGATGTACAGTTCACTGCCAGCATCTGTTACACCAAACTTAGCGTTCAGTGCCTCCCAGAGCTCTTTGCCATCTTTGAAGTGCATGTACACATCAAACAGCTTGTTGTCAAGAACACTCAGAACGCATCCCACAAAGGCAAGATTGGTTTCCTTCAACTTGTTCTGATCTTCTTCAGATATAGTTCCTTCAGGTAAACCCTCACTAGCCTCGAATACTTTCAGATTTTGCAGCCACATAGTGGTCTTATACTGCCACCTCTTAAAGTGAACAACGGTAAACTTTTCCGGGTTCATCGCATCGGCCAAGTGTCCCATGTTTATCTCAGAAAATTGCCTATAATAAGGTTTTTAGATTGTTGGAGAATTAGGTACAATTTCCGTGATTAATTCCAGAATATTAAACATGACAATACCAGCTACTAGCACATGTAACTCGAACATACTAGATGTACTAAACAACAAGATGAACAGAAACAGGCAACAGCTAAACATGTACTCGCAGAACATGATTAATAACCAGACAGAAGCACGTCGCACGTACCGTTCGATTGCAGTAATCGCAGCAGTAGCCTTGGGGAAGATTGGTCGAAGCAGACGGCGGCGAAGACGACGATAGGCAACACCGCTCGACTTGGATGGAAGACGAGCCGTGATGCAGAACTTGAGCTGTCGCGCAGGGCGCTTCCCAAAAACCTTATTCGCCCTCTCCCGTACAGGATCGCAAAGGTGAGTGGTTCCGGAGACCTGCTCTCCCATCCACCGGTGCACGCCGGCAAGCGAGATGGAGTAGACTACGGTGGCAGCGCAAGCAGAGAGGTTGGCAAACCCTAGATTGGTTTTCGGTGTGTTCGTGGTGGAAGCCGCACTGGAGTTTATATAGAGCGGCTCGGGAATCCCGCATAGGGCACGTCGTGGACCAAGCCCACGTTGCGCACGTTCGGATCGGTTACAGATAGCCCACGATCCGGGAGCGACCCGAATAGGCTAACTGTTGACACGTCTGTCAAAACTGCACAAGTTTTCCCAAGTAGCAAAAATAAAGCTCGGCTCGGCGAGATTCCCGGAACCCGCGGCGCGCGCGCGTCGTGACGAGACGAGCGGGCGGGAGTGCGTGCGAGCGGCGGCGGCGTCAGAGGAGGAGTGCGCATGTAGTCCTCCTCTTCTCACTCACTTTACTAAGTGGTGAACCACTCCACCTTATAAGGTGGTGTAACTCTCCTCCAACTTTCCATGCGGGACTAAACTTTAGCTCCCACTCCACTCATATGTGAGCTGTCACCAAATTGGGCCAAATCACACATGGGCTTCCACACACATGGGCTTTGAGATTTACGGAAAATCTGAAATCTATATGGGCTTATTTATTTAGCCCATCATTTCTAACAGGACGTTCAGTAGTCCTTCTACATCATCATCGACATCTACATACTTGCTTGCCGTCTCTATCATCTCTCCCAGATTGGTGACCTTGTTGCACTTCGAGCGGTGACGTAGTAAACCAATTGGGAGTCCTGCAATGAAAGCTTCAATCACAGTTTGATCATTTACTTGTTCATAGGAGTTCTTGGTGTCGATCCATCATCCGAGATAATCTCGGCAAGTTTCTCCGGCTTTCTGGGTGCAATGCTATAGGTCTCCTACCATACAGGGCCTCTGATATGTGCCTTCGAAATTCCGAAAGAACATGCTATGCATGTAATACTAGTTGTGTATGGTGTTTTCCGGAAGTTCATTGAGCTAGGATCATGTTGTCTTCCTCATCATAAGCTGGAGATACCGGGTTGTGACCAAGCTATTTCCGCCTTTAGCAATGCAGCAAGCCTGGAAAAAATCCTAGAGCCAAGTGTCTGGCCGGGCCACACCATCGTAGGGTTGGATGTGTCTTGAGATAGCAAATCCTTCCGAGAAGTTTGTTTGTCGAATGCACGGTCCGAAGCATTTTGGACCCACATAGATGTTGTCTGACTCATAGCACCGTGACTCTATGTTAGAGTTGATCCGGTGCCTCGCGTCACTTGGTGACAGAGAACGCCGTCATGGTTGTTCACTGTGGTTGTCGTGCCTTGGAGCCGGACTTCTGCTTTCGCCGCCACCTCCTCCGCCACGACACCCTCCTTGGCACCCTCGAGAGCCGCTATGACGGCTGCTTGGTGGAGAGGGTGGTGCAGGTGGAATGTTTCCGGCTGAGCGTCGGCTTCCGTCCAGAGCATCACTATTCCGGTTCTTGGGAGGGTCTTGATTATAGCAAGCTCCCTAGCAGCTTGACTCGGCATGGTGTCCATCGTTCCTTCGTCCGTCGTTTCCGCCATTGTGGCGAGGTTCAGCCGGACGGTTTGTATGTCTACGAGGTGGCATCCTTTGTCAGTCATCCTCCCGACATCGCTCTTCTTCATCTTCCCTGCGATTGTTCAACTATCGCCGGGGAGGCTGTCTCAGAACCAGTGCTGCAACTGCGTCTCGCTCTGCAGCCGGGGTAACGTTACTCCAGTCACAGGCGGCTTTGTGCCGTTGCCCTAAAGATCTGGTTCTTGAGTAATTGTTTTCCCGATAGTGGTGTTGTTCTGGGTCCCATCGGGGCCTGATGTCATTCTAAGCCAGATCCGTGCGACATTGGTCAGATTTAGAGACCAGTTTTCCTCTCCCAGATTTCACGGCCTTCTGTTGCTCTAGACCCTTGGTAAGTAGCTTTACGCCCAACCGTATTTGGTCTAGGTTTAGATTGTTCGCCAGGATATCTCGGGCTACAGTGGTGTTCTCCACTAGTGTTCCATACACCAGATCTCCCTTACTGTTGAGCCAAGGTTCTCCCTTGACGGCGTCACCCTCCTCAAAGAGGGTCTTGTGGACTTCCAGATTTTTTTAGCCTGCATGGGGCCGTTCCGGGTCTTCTGGTGTTGCAGGGAGTTGAACTGCCCCACAAATGCAATGCACCTTTTCTCCTCCAAGAGATTCTTAGTTCCATCTTGGAGTACTTGGCGATGCGCTTCTAGGGCTTTGGCCCTATCTTCCAATTCTACAGGTGTAAGATCTGCAGCAGTAGGGATCAGTGTAGTTAGTGCGTCCGATGAGTTTACGGGCACCAGGAGTAACCACATGTCCATCCACTAGAGTATCTTTCGGCTCGTCTAGGATTAGGGCTCCATCCGAGTCTTCCTCGTATTCTTTGGTGATTACCTCCTTAGCAAGAGGGTCCTTCGCCGGAGTCTTCTTCTTCTTCTTTGCCTTCTTGGCAGTGCCGGTAGCAAAGATGACTTTGGGTCCATTTCTTGGAGTCAAGCTTTGATCAGTACTTTCGGACATCTGGACGTCGGGATTATCTTCGAGATCCATATCATCATGCGCTTTGGGAGAGCTTTCTCCAGATCCTTTGTCCATGGCTTCTCCTTCTTCCGCAGCTTTGGAGTTGAACTCCTCTTCATACTCTTCAGAGAACTTTTAGAAATCCGCCGACGTCATTGAATCATCCGAAGATGCCAGTAAGTCGGTGTTTGTTCCGATCACCTCCAGCACTGAGTCATTGTTTTCCCTAGCATCGGTAGAGCCTGATCCAGATCCAACATATTCGACAAAGTGCGATGCATGCATCCTGAGGTAGTTGCGGCTTTCTTTGTGGGCTTCCTCGAAGCGCTTAATGGTCTCCAAGATTTCTTCCATGCTGTCATCATGCAACATCATACGCCTCAACGTGTGCCTCGGGAAAGATTGACATGCTCAGGCATCGGCATAGCCGGATCTAGAGTTATTGTTGACTTGCTCCTCCTGAGATTCGACCTCGCTGGGAAGATCGTACTGAGATTTGACTTCACTAGGGAGATCTGCTTCAAATCTGATGACCATAGGAAGATCTGCGTCAGGCTCAACTTTCTCCACTATCTCCCTATCAGGTGCGGGCTGGGTGGGATTGGGGTTTTTCAGGATCCGGAACTCTGTCGCCTCCATGGACAAAGTGGACCCAGAAGCTTCTTCTGCCTCTATCATCACCGCTGGGTAGGTGGGGCAGGTTCAGCAAAACCGATGTAAACATCGATCTTGCAGAAAGACATGATTGTTTAGGCAGTCATGGCCTCCCTAGCCGGAATCCGGGTCTCGTCAAAAATTATGTGAGGGACATCACTGGCATAGAGGATGCGACCGACGGCAATTGTCTCGCCAATTCCAATTCTTGCAGATTCCGCTCGGAACGCAGATCCGAAGCTCACTTTCCCCACGGTGGGCGCCAACTATCGTCGGATTGAGGATGGGTACGCCATGAGGGGGTCCTCGAGGCGTGTGGAAGAGAGGGGTGTGAGTCGTACGGTGTTCTGGGACGGTGAGCACACAAGTTTATCTAGGTTTGATTCCGCCGGTGGTGGACGAATCCTACTCCTGCGAGCAATCCAGTAATATGGCAAAGCTGGAATATGGGTTACAAGGGTTTCGCCTGTGCGAGTTGAGATTGTAGACTATTGTGGGGTGTCCTAAAGGCTGGTCCCTGGGACGACTTATATAGATGTCCGGCCTAGGGTTTACAGGAGAGACCTGTCTGGATACAACTAAGAGTCAGTTATAGAGTACATCTTGGGCTACAAGTAACTACAAGCCTATGTCGGTAAGTCTTCTGGGCCTTCCCGTAGCCGAACTAGACTCCGTCGCTTCTCTCTAACTGGGCCACCCGTGAAGCAGAGCTCTAACCTGAAGTGGGCCACCCTAGTCAGCGAGGCACAATGAGGATACCCGGAAAGTATATCCTCAACACCTAGTCATGTTGTGGTGGTGGCTTTCCCTCGAGAATCCGCGCATGGGGTGGAGGTTGCGGTTGAAGGACTAGGCTCCCGCCTCGATCTGCCATCAGTGCAGCCGTCGGTCGCCCAGGTTGCGTGGGGAGGTGACGCGATGCATCTTGCTCAGGCCAAAGTGGACCGGCGGGTGCGCGTGGTTGTTGCATAGTCTTGCCTTCTCTTCCACCGGAGGGTGTTGGCCGGTGGGCAATGGCGTGGGGGCCTGCCGATCTGCCCAATAAAGGGGGCGATCATTGGGTTCTTCTCGCACCAGGACAATGGTGTGCTTGATGCCGGATCTCTTTGATCTGGGCGGTTACAAGTTCCGAAAGGCTCCATCGGTGAGTTTGCTAGATCAGATGGAATTTGGTCATGGGCACCCATCTTCCTGGCTGTGTGGCTTCAGGAAGGAATACCACAAAGCTTCACTGTCTATTGTCATCATGTGACATGCCGGTTTTTGATTTCCATGGAGAAAATAGTGGTGGAGAATGTCAGGCAGCTGAGGTCTGAGGCTACTAAGGGCGCATGGTGTCTTCATGGCTATCAGAACCTTGTTTGATGGATCTTGACTTTCAGCAGCAACATCAATAAGCGGGGATGGCATCACGGGAGGAGTACAATGTCTTATTTTTCAGGGTGAAAATCCAATGTCTGGTCTTCATTGGTTGTGCCTCGCAATGGCCTTTTTGAAAGCATTGTTTTAAGAGGATAGACTTTCTCCAGGGTGGAAATGTCAACACCCGGATTTTTAATCCCAGATGCCTGTTATGCCATACATCGCAATCCCATGATTACCATTTTTGCGAGACATAACAGATCGGATATCACAGTACATCATCCATTATAAACCATAATAAGGTCTTACACAAATAAAGGATCTCATGGTCTAGTCTTAGTACAAACAAGTAGCGGAATAAATAGCGTAGCGGTGGGCTCCATCTTCACTGTCACAGGCAATGCTGACGATGGGAGATAGTCCTAGTTGTCATAGCCCTCCTGCTGTCCTTCTTCCAGATAGTCCTCCTCATAGTCTGGCCATGGGAATAGCTAGGGACAAAGCCATGAGTACTCTTTAAGTACTCACAAACTATCACTAACAAGTAAGGTAGTTCTAGTAGGAATGCTAAGTTCTAGTTTTATTTGTAAAGTTAAATTTGAAACCTAAGCTGAGTTTAGAAGCAAAGAAAGATAAAATAAAGTTCTAAATCACCTAAGTGGGAACTTAGTTTTCATAGTCACAACTCTGTTGTGGTCAAGTCATGTCACAATTCATTTCATAAGTCATTTTGAAAACATCAAACAACAGAACAGTATGGCCACTCCAACTGTCCATAGCCGCGGACACGGCTATTCGAATAGTTTGACACTCTGCAGAGGTGGTACACTTTTACCACAAAATTCGATACATCTATCAGGGATAACCCGGAATCATCATACTTAGTATGCAGATAATCAAACATAACCTTTCCTTTACACACTCTAGTATAAGTACCTCTCCTATGAGCTTGGCCTCCGAGCCATGGCTATCTGCCATCCTGGGCACTGCATAGGTGGACAACATTGAGACGTAGCCTTAGCTCAAACCTCTCCCGCGAGGGAACTCATACTAATGCATATAAACTTTCGGCTAAGCCTTACCCAATTCAGGTATTGTGGTTGTATGGTAAAATTGGGATGGGATCGCATCCGAACCCAACCATCCGTTTTTATAAAGGACTAAGGCTCATGCCTCAACATTTTCATCATCATAAACCATTTGTGTTTCTCAACACATGTCAAAACATCTCAATAGAATGACTCATCATTCCAAGGTTTTCGTAAGTCATTTTCACCAAGTATTCCCATCTAAAGTGATCAAGTTTTTGGTTTAGCTCTAAACTACTAAGTTAAGAGTGTTCACTAATGTGGAATGCTAATCTCAATCTCATGCCATAGAATGACATCTAAGTCTAACTAGATAGGCCAAGTTTTATACTCTTTATGCTATCTATAAACAAGTAAAGAACTTTGGTAAAGTAAAAGAAAGTAAAGCTTGTAAGTAAAACTTGGGATTGGTATAAATCATAGAGGTATAACCAAAGCATTCCTAATGCATATTGTTTAGGTTATCTTGCTTAATTCTAGCTTGCTAACAATAGCTTGCTTTGATTGGTGCAGTGGTTGAAATTCTCCTCGTCTTCTTCGGGGTAGAACTCCTCCTCCTCGTAGCCTTGGTCGGTACTATCGTCTATAAATATATACGGAATACACAATCACCAAACAATAATTAAATAGTCTATTTAGCACACTAAGGCAACATATTTGATGATCTAGTATCATCACAAACATCACAAGATTTAATGCACTAGTTTCATTTATTTTATTTAAGAAAAGTAATTTCTACTCATTGAAATTAATTAAGATTTAATATTCTCCAATTAAAATATGAGATCATGTGGACACATGTCATTATCACATATTCTAATGCATGGTAATGTGTTTTAAATGTTGGATCATATTTTAATAAGTTTAAGATTAGTAATTAAATGATTTAAAGTGACTAAAAATTCCTATATAGCATTATTTTGGTACTAGTCCAAAGTTACTTCATGCAAACCTAAATATTATTACATATTCAGATAGGTATATTTAAATGTGATTTTTGAGAGTTGGAATCAACTCAAAAGCTATTATGGTTGATTTTTGAAAAATGTTTGAATGTAGAAAAGTCTCTGTCTTGTTATTTTTGCTATATTTGATCTATAACTCTAATTGATTTAAATCCAAATGGCTTGGATAGATATTTTAATTATCTTTTCAACAAAATTTGAACCTAGATCGACGGTGGTGGTTCATCGTCGACGACGAACTGGTCGCCGGCGAGACGGAACCCTAGCGGCTCGGTGGGGGTCTAGTGGGGGCTTACCAGGGCTCCAGCTAACGTGGCGATGGGGGCGATCGAACGAGGAGACGACGACGGGCTCAGGCGAGGTCACGGCGGCTCCTGGGGTGGTCGCAATCGATGGGGCTCTTCCTCCTGTGCTGCAGCGACTCTGGTGGAAATTCCGGCAAACGGCTGCTCGAGCGGCTCCGGCGATGCTGTGGGGTGGTTCTGAGAGAGAGGGGAGTGAGGTAGTGTGGCGAATTGGTGCTGGGGAGGGCTCCTTATATAGGCTCGACGAGGAGACCGTGAGGGCGACGGTGAGCTTGTTGGTAACGACGGTACAGGGCGCTAGAGGCATGGGCGGTGTAGGCGAACGGTGGTTTGCCTCCTGGTGGTTATCTACGGCGTGATGGTGATGCTAGGGGCGGTGGCTTGCGGTCGGGAAAGGGTGACACTCTGTGCGGCAGAGGCGGTGCTTGACGCGGCGTGCGGTGGTTGCTGGTCGCGCGGCGGGAAAAGGGCGTGTCTGGGGGTGTGCTGAGGTTATGGCGGAGCGGCTCGTGCAAGTTGGGGTTGAGGCGTGGCTTGTGCTGGCCTGTCGGGGACGGCCCTCCGGCGTGCTCCGTGCATGGTGCAGAGGCAGTGGGCGCGAGCTGTCCATGGTGGTCCAGGGGCTGGCTGCGTCCGTGGGGTGGATAGGGGATCGTGGTAGGGTGCGGCGGAGCTAAGGGGCAAGCTGGTTTGGCGCGGCGCTGTCTCTGGCACGCCACGCTCGACCAGCGGCGACCAAGAACGGGTGGCGCGGTACTGGCACTGCGGGTTAGGAGGGGGATTGTTTGGGGGTTAGTTAGCCTAAGAGGGGACAGAGGAGAGATGTGAGGGTTAAATGGGAGACAAGAAATCAATTGGCGACAGTAATAGTTAGGCCAATATTTTTCTGCCTGCCAATTGTTCGACAAAATGGCCTCATGAAGATTTATTTGAATTTTGAAATGATTTTTGGTGGATGTGTTAGTCATATGCTTAAGCATCTGTGGTTGTTTGGGATTGTCGAGGGGAACTCATTTGAGTGGTTTTTAGAAAAGTGTGATCTATGCATATGAAATGGATTCCATTTTCAAATGCCATTTAAAATTAGAGTTCAAATGTTTTTGTAAGATTCCAAAGTGGGTCTTGGTAGGTCTTTACTTGTACTAGCAAGGGGTGCAAAGAGTTAGAATTGTTTCTGTTTGAATTTGATTTCTAGGAACACCTAAACTGACCTAGTAGATTAAAATGGCACAAATGACCATTTGCATTTATTAATTCCATTTGATTTCTTTTTCTTTGGATTTTGCTTGGAAATGATCTGGATGATGTGGAATTCACCTTTGATCATTTTACAACCATTAGAACAAACAAACATGGCAATTCAAAACAATTCTATATTAATGCAACACACATATGCATTCCTAAATGTTTTAATAATAAATTGGATGATTTGGATCTTGATAGCCTTGATTAAAGATTTGGGATGTTACAGAAAATCTAAGGTTTGACCTTAATTGGTTGTGCATGGCAATATCCTTGTTGACGGTATTGTTTTGTGAGCGCGAACTCTAGGTGTTGTCTTGACAGTGGTTTGTGTTTTAGCTACTATGTTTTGGTCACCGTTGCAGGATCTTTTGTTTTTTATTTCCTTCTCGTTTTTATAATAGGAATGTGTGCATCTATAATGTCTTGAGGATATTTCGTTATTGCAGAGACTCTGGTATCTTTGCGATATTAATATTTTCTCTTTATCGTCCCTATCTATAAACATTGTGTCATCTACCACTAAAATCATAATCCACCTCGGTGAGACATGGTGCATTACATGGAGCCCGAAATTTAGCTTCTATCCACCTTGTTGCTCTTTCGTGGCAGATTTTCACCACAGGTACACAATGACTAGCTATTAGATAAAAAGGTCTCCTCATTTTCTATTACTCCGTATAAGATAAGATGTTTGGGCAGTTCGCCAAAATGTTTTATATTATGTAACCGCGAGGCAGTATACAATAGGGAGGTAACTATGGAGACCATAGTTGGTTATCTGCACACATGCGTATTCGGTGTGTGCTAGTTTCTTTGTGTGTTTCCACTGGTTGGATTTGACCAGATATATTTTCTAAAAGGAGAATGTCCGGTAGGTTCATCGGTTCATGCACACGACCATCTTCATTAAACTATAATCATTGACTTTTGCTTGGGTGTCTCCTCTCTTCTAAACTTATGAAACTGAAGATACATTGACGATCAAGATTGGGCGAAACCCCTTCGATTCCGAATGCAATGAAGATGGACTAGCCCTATGCAAGTTGTCTTCTACGACGACGGATGTCACCGTCAAGTTTGGGAAAGAGCGGACGAAGGAGAGTGAGCGCGGACATGGCATCTCGGGCTGGCTTCAGCCTCAATACGGGTACCCATCCTCGTAGTCGTTGAGGGGATCCTGTGAGTAGTAGGTACGACAACACAGGGTGTCGTCGAACACCTTTACAGAGAGCTTGTCGTCCCCGCAGTAGCGAAACTTCAGGGTGTTGCCCCTCCCCCCCCCCCCCCCCCCCCCCCCCCCTCCCCCCCCCCCCCCCCCTAGCACATAGTGCTTGTCGAAGGGTACCCATCCGGTCCAAAGGTGGACGCACCCGTCGATGTCGACATGCGCCTCCACATCCTAGATGGGCTGGTCACCGCTGGCCTTGCAGAGCAGCATCACCTAAGGCGGGCGGCCGTCGAACTCTCTGGCGAAGAGGTCCGGAAGTTTCACCCATGTGGTGAAACCCGGCTATAGGATGACGAGGAACTCGAAACCCACCAGGTCGGCCAGGTGTTCCTCGAGTGAAGCGGAAGGTGGAGGAGACGGGATAAAGCGGTAGCCGCGGGGTGTATTGGTCAATCCTAACCATCTTTATCTTTCCAGTTTCATAAGTTTAGGAGAGAGGGGCACCGAAGTACACCTCATAATTTTAGATTGACCCACGCTAGTTACGGACAGAAGACAAAAAACATGTATGTTAATATATTCTAGATGTCGAAACTTTTTTTACAATATAAATATGAATTATACTGGGTTAGGAGTTAGTTGACCTATGGCCAACATTTCTTTTCTGTAGGGTTTATTTGCAAGTGGCCAGGTGGCACTGACAGCCTTATAGGCATGTCGACCAGAATCCAGATCGATAGAAAGGAGAGTTTTTGTCTTGTATACCTATGCACTGACAGCCTTATAGGTATGTGGTTATAGTATGCCAAGGGAATCCTTAATAATTTATCATTTTGTTGATGAGCAGCCGGACCAGAGTAGTGATTCACGATTACATACACATGCGATCGATAGAGAGGAGAGTGAGAGATCGGCCGCGGGTTTACACGTACTATATACGCGCCGCCCCTGCTTTTTTGTTTTTGTCTTGGTCTTGTATACGTATGCATGATTAGTGATTAGTACCACTAGGTTATAGTAGTAGTATGCCAAAGGGAATCCTTAATAATAATTCGTCATTTTGTCCCATGGTCCATGAGCAGCCGTACCTGATTATTCACGGTTACACATGCTTGACGAATCAAAAGTAGACACAGAATTTGTTCGTTTTCGGAGCGATGGATCATCAGATCTGACCATGGATTAAGATAGCAGCCTAGCTAAGGCAGAGACCATCCCGGAACAGCAGTCGTTCTCGTGCGCAGCACAGGTATATATAGGGCGAGGGGAATTAAAGGTCCAGAAGAGGAGAAAAAAGGTCAAGGAAGGAGGGAGGGAGAAGCATCCTCCTCCTGTCCTCTCCGTCGTGGGAGGGCGCCGACGGCTGGCGAGGGGAGAGGCGGAGCAGAAATCCACCAATAATGGACACGGGCCGCAGCTTCGGCGGCGGCGGCGGTCGTCGGAGCAGCAGCACCGTCGTCCATGGGGGCGGCGTGGACGGTGAGTGGCGGCGGTGGGCGGTGCTGGTGGCGACGGTGTGGGTGCAGGCGCTGACGGGGACCAACTTCGACTTCTCGGCCTACTCGTCGGCGCTCAAGGCCTCCATGGGGGTCTCCCAGCAGTCGCTCAACTACCTCGCCACCGCCTCCGACCTGGGCAAGGCCTTCGGCTGGTCCTCCGGGCTGGCCCTCATGTACATGCCCCTCCCGGCCGTGCTCCTCCTCTCCGCCGCGCTCGGCCTCGCCTCCTACGCGCTCCAGTACTGCATCCTCCTCCCTTCCTCCACGCTCGCCGCCGGCATCCCCTACCCAGCCGTACGTACTACTTTCTTAATTCTCCGGCCATCTAGCTTCCATTAATTATTATTTGCACATACCTGCGTGTTCGCTATTTTCTCGCTGATTTGTCATGCACACGTACGGTCCCGATAGCTTTAGCTATCCTTGGGGTGGATTTTAGAATCCGTCCTGGACGTTCGAGCGCCATACGTATCGCTGTCGCAGAGAGTTCCTTCCGTCGTCGTCGTGGTTACACGTACCTATCCTCCATTCCATAGGGGACTGCCGTAGCTATACTACACCACTGCGCCTGTGGACGACCGCGACGGCGATATTATTACCATCGCTCGACGCGATGTGACGAGACACGTCGAGATCGGGGCGATGGTAGCTTGGTAGCTAGGCTAGGCAAGGTATCATTTGCTTGACTTGAAACGGTTAGCTAGCATCCGCGGCCACGCGTGACTAGCTAGGAATTGGAAGAATGTGGAGGGAAAAGCGCTGGACGTCGTCAAGGAGTGGCTGCCGTCGACCATCGCCTGGTGGCCTCAGGTTTATTTTGAGAACGAGCTGCCGCGCCATTTATTCCGCCGAAAGCTCTTGCTTGCAAGCCTCAAACCGTTTCCCACGCCACCCGTTCTTTCTCGGTTATCTTTACAAGGGCCATGGGATTGGTTGTGTGGTTGGTAACTTCCTAGGAGTACTTGTTACCACTTCACTCATTCTGTCACTCAGTTAACTTGTGCTGAATGCGTGGCTAGCAATGAGAGAGCTACTGTACCTAGATCCGGTCTCATTAAACACCCCTTAATGCCTGCCCGCCTCTGGCTGTCGAGCTCATCTCTTTTTCTTTCTTTCTTTCTTTCTTTCTTTCTTTCTTAACTCATGTCGAGCTCATCTCCATTAGTATTATAATAATCTTCGAATTGACTAATTCACCACACGGTGCAAAGATGAAGCTTTGTCAAACAACACCACACAGCATGAAGCATGCATGCAGTGCAGGCCTGAACCACACCATGATCAGGATGCTACCTGCTCGCTCTACTTTGCTTTTTCCAAACTGAAGATGGAAGGAAAAGGCATGGCATGCCCATCCTGCTGCCTCTTGTTTGGCAGCCTCAGATAGTTTCACAGGGACACCTATTCTTGCTTACTCTAGTTGCCATGGGATTGTGTGGTTGGTAACTTGATTATACTACCACTTCACTGTCATCCAGGCAACCTGTGCTGAATCCCTGGCCACCGAGAGAGTAGAGCTATGAACCTAGATCCACTCTTGCCTCCTTCTGATGCTACGTACATGGGGTCTGTGGTCTGTGGAGCTCATCTACATCCACTCCAACTGTCCAAGTGTGCAACTAACACGCATCGTGCATGCCCGAACAGCCAGCTTGCTGCCTTACCTTCTTCCCTTCCAAAGGATGGAGAAAGGTGGAGCCAAACAGAAAACAAGTATGGGTTTGCTCACCTTTCTAACGGGCAACCCGTTGCCAGATACTAGAAGAAATACGTGTACCACCCATGCTGAGCACGTCAAACATGTTCCTTCTCTATCTACTCCTTAATTTGCAGCTTAATTTCATGCCTTCTCTTCTCTTCCTACCTACCCGGCACGCCCTGCTCTCCGGCGTGCACATGAGCCACCTGCCCTTCTTCTACACCTTCCATTTTTAAATTAAATGAATGAAATACATAATAGTACTACTACAGTCTCGCACTGTATACATCTGAGAGTGCCGTGATGTTAATGCTTTAAAATAATTGATCATGATTTGGTGCACATGGGCACAGTGCTTCCTTCACTTTCAGATTTTTTAAAATTTCAAAACCTCACACTTCCATGTCTCCAAAAATTATGGCGTTCCCTCAATATTTTTTTATGGCGTTAAATATATAGATAGATATATATAGAGGAGTGTACACAAAAAGTCCCATTAAAAATACGTTGTATTTTGGGAAATATAAAAAAGACAAATTTACTGTCAGAAATTTGTGCCCAAGACACTTCGCCTGTTTTGCCGCTATACACCACACTAAGCAAGCAGGCATTTTGTGCCAAAGAAATTTGTCCAGATTCTCTGAAGGCAACAGGAAAAGGCTGTATCCCCAAAGAGAAGGACATACCGACCTGGCAGTCACCGCAAAAACATGGCAGCTGGAAAACCCAGAACGATGCATGAAGATCGCCGCAGGATCACCACACACCTGCTGCGTTGCATCCTCACAACAGCGCACCATCCACACCTGCTTCATATTCTGCTCCCCTTCACCAGATCCAGCATGTGAGAGGCAGAGCAATAACATACCGAAAATAATACTACTGTAATTATTCGTTACTTCCCTGAAATTCATTAGCGATTTGTTGCTTACCTTAGCGATTTGTTGCTTAATTGACAAGTCATCCTTGCACAGCTACGTTCTTTCTGATCCAGTTGTTGCATCGTCGCAGGTGTTCCTGGTCTGCCTGGTAGCGGGGTGCAGCATCTGCTGGTTCAACACGGTCTGCTTCGTCATCTGCATACGCAGTTTCTCCGCGAGCAACCGCCCCCTGGCGCTCTCCCTCTCCATAAGCTTCAACGGCCTCAGTGCTGCCTTCTACACCCTCTTTGCCAACACCGTCAACCCTGACGACCCATCTGCCTACCTCCTCCTCAATGCAATCCTCCCCCTCGTCGTCTCCATCGTTGCGCTCCCAGCGATCTTCCTCTGCCACCCGCACGATCGTAACAGCGTCCGCACCACGTCCAAGCACGACAGGCGTGTCTTCCTCGGCTTCTACGTTATCGCATTCGCCACCGGCATATATTTGGTGATCTTTGGCTCTGTCACCACAAGCAGCTCCGCTGCACGGGTCGTCCTCATGGGCGCCCTGGCCCTCCTTGCCCTTCCTCTCGTTCTCCCTGCAGCCATCAGCTGCTCTAGTGTGGGAACACATGGTCCTGATCCTGCATTGCCAATCAGCCACGACGACCCGCTGAAGCCGCTCCTGCTCAACAGTGATCACCAGAGGGAGGCAGACAGGAGCAGGGAGCAGAAATCAGTGGAGTGGCAGCTCGAGGGCTGTTGCTGTGGGACAATACTGGAGAAGGGCCGCGTATCAGTTCTTGGTGAGGAGCATAGTGCAAAAAAGCTCATTCGGCGTGTCGATTTCTGGCTCTACTACACAGCCTACTTCTGTGGTGCCACTGTTGGGCTGGTCTACAGCAACAACCTGGGGCAGATTGCGCAGTCATTAAACCTACAACCGCAGCTCACCAGGCTTCTCGCCGTTTACTCCTCCTGCTCCTTCTTTGGTCGCCTCCTCTCTGCACTCCCCGACTTCCTTCACGGGTATGTCTGCGCCTTACTCTATAGAAATATACAGTTTCAAATACCTCAACTCTCATCAACTGGCCTACTAGCTAACTGTACTATTTATGCAATGCAGGAAGGTGTCATTTGCTCGGACAGGATGGCTTGCAGCCGCGTTGGTGCCCATGCCAGTGGCTTTTTTCTTGATGTGGAAATTGCACGATGAGAACACTCTGGTAGCAGGAACGGCGTTAATTGGCCTAAGCTCAGGCTTCATCTTTGCTGCGGCGGTGTCAGTGACATCCGAGCTCTTTGGACCAAAAAGCATTGGCGTGAACCACAACATCCTCATCACCAATATCCCTCTTGGCTCACTCCTCTATGGCCAGATTGCCGCCCTAGTATATGATGCAAATGGCGTAAGAAATACAGTACTGGACAACCTCACTGGCACAGTTGACAGCATGATCATGTGCATGGGTGCAAAGTGCTACTCGAACACGTTCCTTGTGTGGGGTTGCATCACGTTGCTGGGCTTAGGATCAAGCATAGCCCTATTCATGAGAACAAGACTGGCTTACGCTACTGCTGATGACCAGTCTAGTTGTAAGTACCATAGCCAAGTTTCGAGTTGACGAAGGAACTCCTTGATCGGTTCCTCACAGCTCTGAAATCATGACTAGCTTGTACAAGTTTTGGTTCAGTTCTAGATGGACCGGGTTAGATGCAATACATGTAATTACTACCATCAAGAGAATCAACAGGGGGGCCAGCAAAGTATTCTGTTTACAGAGCACTGATGTTAACTTGAAGGCCTGAGAAGGTTGCATTAACTTACTACTGATCGTTTGTTTCTGATCTCACATGAACTCATCTATTTCTCCATGTTTACTACTTCAAGTATGGCGGAGTTCAGAAATGGATCTGCCTAAAATGTTAGGCTTGTAAATAAATTAGAAATAAGAAACTTCTTTAAGTTTTTTACCTACGTGACACAGCAAACAAGACAAACAAATTCTAAACAATACAAAATGAGAATTAAACTTCTAGAATCTCAATGAATGGGGCAGCTGGGTAACCCAAGAATCAGTGGCAGAACCAGAAACTTTTGAAAGTGTGTACACACTTCAAAAAAAAAAATCACTATCATACATGTAATACAATTTACACGCAATGGTCATAGAAGATTAACCAAAATTATGGGCCATGCCAAGGTTATCTTTAATCAGAAAATTTCATACTTCAGTACCAGCAACCCCTGGAACAGACAGTAGTCACTCAAAGAATGAAAGACAGTTTTGACCTATCTGAGTCTATAATTCTTTGTTATATTGCTAAAAGATAGAAGGAATGGAATTTGAGTGACACCCAAATGGACGCATATGTGTCAAAACAAGAAAAAAATCCTTGTAAAGGAAGAAGACATATCCGATATGGGCATACTCTTTAGAACATTGCTGCAAGCTGCCACCTAGCAATCCAAAAGAGACAGGGTACATGTTTCAACAACTGCAAAAATGCCACATTTCATAATACCTTTTTCAAGGGAGTACGATACAACTGAAGGACGGGAACACAATTACTTGAAAGGAAGACCGATGGTAGCTTCTAGCTTGTTCCTATCATTTATCTTTTTCATCACGCTTGTGCCATGGATTCATGGCTTCTCTCATAGCTTGTGCTTCTGGACTGCTTTCCCAAGCTCTTTTTTCCGACTCCAGCATCGTTACCTGCTCATCTGTAGTAAGCAGAAAGCATTATTACAATCGTTATGCACCAAAGAAATTTGAAAAAAAAAATGAATGGCACGGTACAATGCAAATTACCATGGGCACCTAACAGTACAAGTTTATATTGTTACTGATGGAAGATATCCTGACCAATCCAGTTCAATTACTGGAGAAGGGAAATTTGGGAGCATTGGCAGTTTGGCAAATGATCTCCAAAGGCTCAACGAATTTCGCAGTAACAACTGATCCGCAGTTAAAACTATAGCTTGGTGTAAATTTTGGTGAAGACTTAACATGTGTACATATGAAATTATCTAACCCGCAAAAAGAAAGAGATGAAATTATCTAAAGTACATCTACATTGACGATTTCAATCAGCTAACTACGATGGGCTGGATGGTGAACGGAGGAGAGAAGGACGCACAGAAGCCGGTGTGGATCATGAACAGCTCCATGCAGGCGCCTATGGCCGCTCCGCCGGCGGCGATCTTCATGTACCACCCCGCGAACCTCATGCCGCGCCGCTGGCTACAAGCTGCTACATCCACAAAACCCAATCAATTAGACGGGAACTTCTTCTGACGGGCCAACGGTGGGGGAAACTGAGCGAGAGGAGAGAGTTAGCCGGTACCTGTCAGGCGTCAGAAGCAGCGGTCGCCGGAGCGAGGAGGAGGAGGCGGCGGCAGATCGTGGTCGTGGCAGAAGCTGACCGGCCGAGGCGAGGACGAAGAAGAGCAAGTGAGTTATCACGGCCCAAGCCCAAGCCCAAGGCCCGAGAAAAACGGCATCTCTCGTCCAGTGAAAGCTGAACCGCTCCGCACGTGCCACGGCTTCCACCCACATACTCGGCTCGCCGGCGCCGATGAGGGGCGTCGCCGCCGCTGCGCTCACCCTGGCCCCTCATCCAAATCGCAACCGTGTATCCACCATGCCTTCCGGACGCTTCCGTCTCAGCCGTACTGCTGCCACTCGTCGGTGGCGCAGTCCACGATGCCGCGGGAAGCCGACAGTCGATGGCGCGGTCGACGACGACGACTCTTCTCGGGAGCCAGAGGCTGAGAGGAAAGAGGAGTCTGCAGTTGCGGGGCGCGTGGTGCTGGGATGGCTCAAGCTAGATGGGGTTGGAATGGGCATCCTGAGCATCGCCGCGCCCGCTGTGCTCGCGCTCGCCGCCGACCCCATCGCCGCGCTCGTCGACACCGCCTTCGTCGGCCATATAGGTAATAAAGCTTTCTTATGCTTACTCTGGAGGCTGGTAGATTCATCTCTTCCATTATCTAAGTATCTTGCTTATGCTTACTCTGGATGTCCCTGAATCTTTGACTATCTACAAGGCTGACAGTACTGTCTGAGCCCCTGTGTCTGAGCAACTTAACCAACAACTTTCACTACCAAAGTATGCTAGACTAGTACTCCCTCCGTTTCAAAATATAAGATGTTTTAGCTTTGTGAAAGCAGTGTATCTAGACCCCTTTTAGTGTGTAGGTTCATGTAGTTTTGGAGTGAACCTACACACTAAAAGGTGTCTAGATACACTCCTTTCACAAAGCTAAAACATCCTATATTTTGAAACGGAGGGAGTATTATATTGCAGCATTGTAAGTTGTAACCCAGAACCTAATAATCCAAGCCTATTCTGCATAGGAAGTTATGATTCTGTCAAACAGTAATCCTATTCCTCGCATCACGTGGCAAGCGTGATTAGCTATCTCAATATAACTAGATAATACTGCCCTGTTGTTGTGGATATTTAAATTAGCATTTCGTGAAATTGAAGTAAGAGCGCATGTGATATTGTTATGAGCACGAATGTTGTGTGGCAGTGAGCCATCACCAATTCACAAATTTTACTCTATCATCAGGCTCAACCGAACTTGCAGCTGTCGGTGTATCGATTTCGGTCTTCAATTTGGTGTCGAAGTTGTTCAATGTTCCACTGCTTAATGTGACCACATCCTTTGTTGCTGAGCAGCAGGCAATGGATGATGATTATAGAGAAACAGGAGAAAGTAAGCTAATGAAGAGCTTAATGATTTCTGAAATGGTCTCCATTGTTTATGTTACACTAATTAGTGTTTAGTTCTTACTTAAAAGATGAATTTCGAAGATCTTCAGATAATTTGCCTGAACAAAGGAAGTTTCTTCCGGCCGTTACGACATCTTTGGCTCTAGCTGCTATTATCGGGTTGATGGAAACCATGGCACTTGTTTTTGGATCTGGTACACTGATGGACATCATCGGTATACCCATGGTATGTATGACTAATTTATTGTCACGCTTAAATTATATTGTATCTACTTTTTGGCACTCAGTTTTTTCTTGCACTCAGTTAGTTATGTGCTTAGATAGTATGTTCAAGAAATGCCTTTCTATGTTCCTGAGAAAACGTACCAAGTAAGGATGAAAATGAAGCAGTTATACTAATACTCTTGTTTACTATACTCTAAGATTACTTTATACTCCCTCCGCTCCATATTAATGGCCTCAACTTTGTCTAGATTCGCATGTATCTAGATACATGCGAATCTAGACAAAGTTGAGGCCATTAATATGGAGCGGAGGGAGTATAACGAAATGAATAGGGTGAACAAAATTGAAAACAAACTTTGCTTCGGCTTAGTCATTTCAGCCCTTGAGTTTCTATTATGTGTTGTTCTTATGTCAGAATAACTCTTCAATAAGTTGTTCTTTGTTGCCTAAACAGGATTCCCCAGTGCGAATACCAGCAGAGCAATTTCTTACTTTTAGGGCATATGGTGCTCCACCTATCATAGTAGCACTTGCAGCACAGGGTGCATTTCGTGGGTTGATGGATACAAAGACTCCTTTGTATGCTGTCGGTAAGATTTAGCAACCAATTATGGCTAAATGGAATAAATACGTCACACAATTTCTTGCTTTTTACAATTTTGAGTATCTGTAAGAAGCAAGTCCCAGGAACAAACCATTCAAAAAAAAGTCCCAGGAACACATGCCCTGCATGTACTTTCCATTTTTGTTCTTTTGACATGTATGTTATGCATGCAGGTGTAGGTAACCTAGTGAATGCCATACTTGATGCCATATTTGTTTTTCCGCTTGGTCTAGGAGTAAGAGGTGCTGCCCTGGCAACTGTCACCTCTGAGTATGTTAAAGTCATCATGAGAATCTAATGTACTTTCCTCATTGCTGTCTTGTAGTTCCTCCTCTTAGTGATGTGAATCCATGGTCTCTAATTCTCTGCACAAATATTTGCCTGTTAGCAGGTACTTGATAGCTTGCATCCTACTCTGGAAGTTGAATAGTAAAGTAGTACTCTTCTCAGGAAACATCATTGGTGGGGGAGTAATCCGATATCTGAAATCAGGTTGGTGAATATTCCCATTCTTCATTCCATTTTTCAAAGACTTGAAAAAATATTCCATGATGAGACTTCATCATTAGTTGTTTGCTTATATATGCGAAATTGCTGATTACCACCTCACATCCATATGGTATCTTTTATTTCTGCAGGGCATATGGTATCCAATTTAACTTGAATTGTTCTGCAGGTGGATTGCTGATTGGTAGAACCATTGCAGTACTCCTTACCATGACACTGTCGACATCCCTTGCTGCAAGGGAAGGGCCTGTCCCTATGGCTGGCCATCAGTTATGCTTGCAAGTTTGGTTGACAATCTCTCTGCTCAATGATGCACTAGCTCTTGCTGGACAGGTATGTTCATTTACATGACGTTGCGTTTGATTTCTATCCTGTTGCCTTCTTATGTCAAAGTATCCATAAATTAATGCAGGCTCTACTTGCAACTGAATATACGAAAAGGAATTACAAGCAGGCCCGCACAGTAATATTCAGAGTTCTGCAGGTTAATAATGTGTAACACATTTTGTGTCATGTGTGTGGGAGGTCCACAAATGCTGCTGAAGTTCTTCTATTCTTCCTCACCGCAAGGTGTAACCGTGTAAGATCTACTCTTTTTTTGCAGATTGGAGGCGTGACTGGCATGGCATTGGCTGTGATCCTATATTTTGGGTTTGGGTCTTTCTCCTTGCTTTTCACGGATGATCCAGCAGTTCTGGACATTGCCAAATCTGGAGTCTGGGTAATGAGAAGTTTGTAATGATTGAAATAAGCAGCTAAAGTCACAAGTAAAGACTCGTACCATTTACTCATTCTGCTGATATGAAATCTTGCAGTTTGTCGCCATTTCTCAGCCAATAAACGCTGTTGCTTTTGTGATCGATGGGCTCTATTATGGTGTATCAGATTTTGCATATGCTGCATACTCAATGGTCTGGATCTTTTTTTTTCACTCTATTATCATATCGCCATCATTACCAAGTGTACCTCGATGTTAAAACATACTACTAAGGAGCTTTTGGCATCTGCATATTGCGCAGTTCTTCGCAGGAGCAATCTCATCTGCGTTCCTACTTGTCGCCGCTCCTGAGTTCGGTCTCGGGGGCGTCTGGACTGGTCTTGTTCTTTTCATGAGTTTGCGAGCATTTGCAGGGTTGTGGAGGTTGCATAAATTATCGAGGTCTCCCTTGTCCTTCTCTTGGAAGTTGGAACAGAATAAACCTTGACGACTTAAGTTAATTTTCTGCTGCAGGTTGGGGAGCAAAGGTGGACCCTGGAATTTGATCTTCTCAGAGACTGAGTCACGTGACATGATGCAACCCTAGATAATTTGATGAGATGGAGAGACAGGAAAGAAATAACTATCGGTTTTCTTGTACAGTCAAAAGGCAATTACATGTATAGATCTAGTGGGAGCTGCAAACTTTATTTACTGGCTAGGCTTGTCATGAAGGCAGATAATTTGTCAATTCTGTAAAATGTAGTTCTGATGTAGACGATGTCTAACTGTAGAAGCATCCTTGGTAATAAGAGATGTTGCAAGTGTTAGGGCCAACATGTACATGGAATACTACAATTTCTTCCATGTACATGGATTACTGCAATTTCTTCTTCATTGCAATTGGTACAGGGTTCCTGAGTTATTAGCCATGAGTTGTAGTTTTCTCTTGTGAAAATGCTTTATATCCCCAGAACTTAGTAAGACTCAGTTTGCAATTTCTTGTTCTCAACAATTTCTTGTGAAAATGCTACAAAGAGTTGGTTTAGCTGTTTGGTATACCTTTTGCGAAAAATATATAGTTTGCTACGGCAAACATGTACGTTGAATTGCAAATCTGCTGTGAAAGGGCCTCTGGCTCTTCTGTTTCTAAATTGCACTTCATTTTCTTCATTGCAATAGGTACAGGGTTTCTTGACTTATTATTTGAGCTGTAGTTTTCTCTAGTGGAAATGCTTTTTTATCCCAGTCTGATCCTTGGTTTTTTTTATCCTACAGTTGTTCTCAGTAAGACTGTTTTGCACTATTCTCGTCAGCGAAATAACTATTTTTAAATCACTGCTGAGAACCGTCCGTTCAAACCTCAGGGTTAGTGCACGTGCAAAAGATATGAGAAAATATCAAAACATTGATTGAGAAATAACTATATTTTGGACTCTATTGAAGCAATAGCTACTGTCAACAATAATAGTACATCTGAATCACAAAAGAAATGTTTCTACAACCACAAAAAAATCGTGGAAAAACTTGAAGACAATGTCACTATCATACCCCCTAAAAAAAGAATCTATTTGAGGGGCACTATTGCAAATTTCCGTTTCTATCGGGCATTAATTTAGATCGATTCTGTAGAATTTCCGGTAGCAGTCGACGAGTGGTCAGGGTTTTCTCTTCCTCATCAGGGTCAAGTGAGGTCCCCGTTGCAACACTCTTCCACTCATCGGCGCAGAGAGAAAGCCCCGGCGAGAAGAAGAAGAGGAGGAAGATGCCTTGCCTGAACGTGTCGACGAACGTGAACCTGGAGGGGGTGGACACCTCCGCCGTCCTCGCCGAAACCTCCAGCACCGTCGCGTCCGTCATCGGCAAGCCGGAGGCCGTAAGCTCTCTCCCCGCCTTTTCCCCCCTTTACCTCCATACCTCGCCTAGGCTAGCATTTTTCTTCTCGAGGCGTTCTTACTTCCTCGTCGATCCATATACGCGTGGCCGTTTCGTTTCCTGGACTGTACCTGTCTCTTGGGTCTGGCACTTGAATCTGTTATATGTTTATTGGGGATGGGTGCTAGGGTTTTGTCTCGCCTCTCCCTTCCTTCCTGTCGGGAAATTGTTCGTGTTTGCTTGCTCCCATGGTAGTCGCAGGAAGATCTGTGGGACTGTTGAAGTTGACAGTATGGGGTTTTGATACGCATAGGTTAGTATTGACATTTCCATGTTTATAACTTGTTCAAGGTCATATCTGGCGGCATGTCCAGTTTAGGGATATCTTTCTGACGGTCATTAGCATACACGGAAATGAAAACTTGATACTGTGAGTAGTAGCGTGTTCGTGAACTAGACACCAACCTTTTAGAAGAATGAAATCAAGGCTTGATTACTCGCTGTTTCGCGGACAAGTGGTCGATGCAATCTTCTCTTTCTGGATATGTTCTTCAGACTAGTCACCTTTGATATATCTTAGTCTCGATATGATACGACTCGAGGGTTGTTTGATGTACGATTGTACGCACTTGCTGTGACAGGAATATGCTGAAACTTAAAATGTGTGGAGAAGTTTACTTAGTAAAGCTACGAAACAGAGCCAACCTATCTCTCCTACGAAACAGAGCAGATAAAGAACATCCTGACAAACATGATTGATGTCTTTGATTGTTCATAAATTTATTTATAAACATAGCGTACAGAGTCATGAAAACTTGGAAGGGTACCATGAAGTGTATGTGTATGTTTCTCTGAAAGGAAATTTGGAACATTCCCACATTCCCTTGGTCATTGTGACAGTGACACTCAGATGAGTTGTTTAGGGATGTTATGCCTATTGTCTGTAGCAAAGCTAGAGTAAACATGTTTTATTTCGCAGTTTATTCTGTTTAGATATTTTGTGTTGGGAAGCAATATCTATAGTATTTTCCAGAAATGCATGCTGACTTGCTCTGCTTGTCTTTCCACTGTAGAGGTATTACATATTTACAAGATATATGGCTGTTTTTGTGTGTTCCTCAATAATTGCTAATTCAGGACTCCATTTCTCAAAAAAAAAGTACCATTATATATATATTTGGAAATATGGACATCACATGATTTACCACTAGATGCTTCTGGATGCCACACATGTCACACATAGAAGCTTTACTTGTGTCTTTACTGAAATGCAGGAGGTCATACCATGTTTCTCAGTTGTTCTGTCCTAAATATAATGGGAAAGCTAATTGTACTTTAGTTAGTTGTTTGTAAGGTTAGCAGTACACTAATATAATAGTAAAATTGGCTCCAATAGCTGCTTTTGTTGCAATCATACATACACTGTGTAAGTGTTTAAATGGCCTCATGCTTCTCAGTTGTTCTGTTCTAAATATACTGGAGTATTTAAGATCAAAATGACTTGCCCGGTTATACTTATGATGCCAAAGCCAATTGTAAAGAAGCTCTTAGTTGCCTGTTATTGCTGTGCAGATTTGGAGATTCAATATGACTGCATAATTTCAGTCACCACTGAAAATTAGACCATACCAGTTTTCTGGTTTTAGCTGACCACGTTGTTGGTAGTATTCCTCATCAGCTTTATGATTCAGATGCTAACTTGACTACTCGTCATCACTCCACAGTATGTGATGGTTGTTCTGAAGGGGTCAGTGCCCATGGCGTTCGGAGGTACCCAGGAGCCTGCAGCCTATGGCGAGCTGGTTTCCATCGGAGGGCTGAACGCTGATGTCAACAAGAAGCTGAGCGCCAGCATCGCATCCATCCTGGAGTCGAAGCTGTCCATCCCCAAGGCCCGCTTCTACCTCAAGTTCCACGACTCAAAGGCAAGCAAGCAGACATTATTTCCTGTGCTGACTTCTCTGCTCATTCATTCATGGGTGTTTCATCAGACATCGTCGTGTTTAACTTCTCATTGCGATTCTGCTGTTTGTTAGGCCCATCGTGCACAAGAACATGCTCAATGTTTGCATGCTTTGCATCAAGAGTAGATCATGTAAATGTCCATCTGTCTGTTTGAGTTTGCCATTGTCATCATGTTAGCTTCCGCAGTGATCTCCTTTCTATAGATGGTAATAAACTCTAATGAATCCCTTGTTTTGTTTTGCAGCGCTCTGACTTCGGATGGAACGGATCCACCTTTTAGATGCATTGTATGGCCTGAAGATGCACTGGAACTTCAGATTTCCTAAGATATTTCCCATTGCCTATTCAAGGAGAAACTGCTGTTAGTAAGATGTGTCGGTTTACTGGCTCTTGTCTATGAGTGCTGGAGTACTTGTGTGGTCTAGTGTTTTTCCTAAGACTTTTGCGCCATGGCATTGGAGTGTTGCAAACTTTTAGGTTTGGTTTTTGAACATGAAATGAAACCTTTCTGGTGTCTTTCTGTGGTTGCGCTGGTCCCAACTCCCAATTTGCTTGCTCCCTAGATGGTTTTGATGAAAATCAGTACATCCGGTGGTCTCCCATCAAGTACGAGTGGGGTAGTAAATTGTGCAACCTAATCATCATGTGGTGTGACTGGCGGAACCGGCTCCTCTAACGTCAAGGAACAAAGTCAGAGAAAACAAAGAAGGAAAATATAGGTTAATCACCCTATTTTGTCATTACTGTAGGTAATTACTGTAGCCTCAAAAAAGTAAACTGGATTTTTTACATTATAATTGTGCCCATATGTAGTTAGTCTAAATACATAACATAAACTTATATTATGCAAATTAATTTAAATTATTTTAGACTAAATAATACAATTTAAAAGAAGCAAAGTCAGGCAACTGTAGCTTCGCTTCTCTGACTTTATTACTCCACGTTAGAGGATCTGGACGCATGGCTGGCTGGGCTGTAGAGTTCCAGTGATCCGCTGCAGGCAGGAAGTTCAGAATTTGCGTTAAGAAAGCCCCGTGATTGTAGGACATAATAGGCACCGTTTGACGTGAGTGTGAACTATGATAACCTCGTTGCTGTTCACCTGGTCTGGTATGCTCATAAGGCCACGTACACTAGGGTGACGTGACGTCATCCATGTTGGATATTTGCTTACTTGAAGTGGAGAGAAATAAAAAAGATAAGATTAGAACGCTATTTTCTTGGTGGTACCATATATCTTCTCTTAACAAATCAATTTCTTACTAAAAATAGTCAATTCTCATTAACTAGTAGAGATGACACTAAGAGATAATGCATTGTACACCTTATATATATTGGCTTCTCTAGATAATATGGAGGGTTTAAGGGAAGGCATGTCTTCCCTACCACTGTACATGTCCTAAGGCATTGGCTGTCTGATTATCTGTTTGTTTCCATTAATACGAAGTTGCGAAGTACCTTGGGCTCCCTATTTGTTTGTTTCCATTAATACGAAGTTGCGAAATACCTTGTGCTCCTAGGAACACGTGTGCACTTTCCAATGAAATACCTTGGTCTTCCTTTGTTGGTGACGAGACTTAAAAGAATAAAAAGAATTCAAAGTGGCTGCCAAATTGGTTCCTTGGTTTGGAAGCATGCCAATATGGCCAGTCTCTCAACTCGGTCCTCACTAGTACTTCCTCCGTCTCGGTTTAAAGGGTCTACACGTATACCTAGATCGTTTATTTGACCAATAAAATATAAATTATTTAAAATAAATGTTATACCATTAGAAAGTATAACATCTAAATTTTCCAACGATATATTTTTTGTGTTAAATAATTAATACTGTATTGGTCAAATTAATGACCTAGGTATACGCGTCGGCTCTTTAAACCGGGACAGAGGGAGTATTATCATATACTACTCTTGATGCCGAAAAATAATACTATGGGACCTGGTCTATATGTGGACCAACTTGTCTGATTGACACGTGACAATTTAGATCTAAAAAACGGTTATCATTCTTGTTTTTTTTCTCTATTTTGGACACATGTTGTTTGCTGAAGTTCGTCCACACCACCAAATCCGTGGACCAGGTCCCATAAAAATATTTTCTCTTGATGCCCCTATGTAAGTTCTCGTGAAGATTAATAGCACAAGATGGGCCTTCCTTTGGGCAGCATGTGACAAGGTTACTAGGGGAAGTGCAAAGTCAATTGGAACAAGGTGTGTCAACCTAAAGAGCACGGTGAGCTTGGAATCATCAATCTCCAAAATTTTGCTTCGGTCCTTCGAATGAGATGGCTATGATTTGAATAAAAATATGAAAATAAACCATGGGTTGGTCTTGGTAATCCTTGCACCTCACTTGACAAAAACCTCTTTGCGACAGCCACAAATGTGACTATTGGTAAGAGCAAGGACAACAATACAGCCAGCTGTTGGCTATAAGCCAAGTGTCATGTCATCTATAGCCAACTTAGAGCTAGCATGTATAATAATGAGCTACAAAAATATACTATTTAAGCATTACATGGCCCATTTTTCACTCTCTCAAAGTGCCTAGGAGCACGTGCTAGAGCTGGCTCTTGCATGAGAGCCCACTCTTCTTCTCTCTCCTCTTCTCTCCCTTCCAACTAGGCAAGGAAATAATATTTTAATCCTTATAGCCAGCTGACTAGGACTTATTGTACTTGCTCTAATGGCAAAAGATCCCCGTTTAGGAATGCTCGTGGCTAAATAGAATGAGTCCAAAAGATGTGGCCCCTCTAATTTTCGAGCTCTCCAAGAAAAAAACTCTAAGGTGGACAAGATCGTGTAGAATGATTTTTGGATTACGCAAATCAACATGCAAAATGCTCTAACTACACAACACATTGTGCAATTCTATAACCTTTGGGAGATGCTACAAAGTATCATTTTGGATCCTAATACCCTAGATTCAATAGCTTGGAAGCTTTCCAACAATGAAGCTTACTCGGCAAAGTCGACGTACAAGATGCAATTTCTTGGCCAAACAACTTCTCTCATGCCTAAGTTGGTTTGGAAGCCTTGGGCTACGTCTAACGTGGCTGATCCTACAAAATAGAGTTTGGACGGTGGATAGATTGGAAAAAAAAAAGATGGCAAAATTGTGGCCTTTACAAACTGTGCAACAAAGTCCAAGAATCGGATGCGCACCTCCTTTTGAAATGTCGTTTCACCGGTTATAATTTGGACAAGCCTAAAGGCTTGGCTTGGGCTTTTTGGTTTTGTACCTAGCAATTGGAGCAACATCCAAAGCGTACAAGATTGGTGGACCATTGTCATAAACAAGAACCCTAAACCCTAAACCCTAAGGGAGATGCAAGAAAAGCTCTTGCGTCTCTTACTATGCTGGTCTCTTGTGATATTTGGAAGGGCAGAATAGGCACGTTTTTAGGAACCAATACTCTACTGTCAACATGCTTCTTTTAAAATTCAAGGAGGAGATAGCAATGTGGAGCTTCACGGGTACGAAAGTAATATCATGCCGCGAGAGTAATTCTTGTAAGCTTTTATGTTGGGTGCTCTTGGGTCGTTTGTAAGACCTCTTAAAATACCTCTTTCTCTATCGATGAAAATGATAAATCTTTGACTTGTTGCAAAAAAAAAATTGCGTAATGATGTATCCATGCTCAGTACAGAACATAAGATGAAAAACCAATAAAGAGTATATACTCCAATTTTATCGTAAGCTCTGAACCCAACGCTCGCTCTCTCAGCTTTACAAATTCAGCCCTTGCAAAAACAAAGCTGTAATTTTTATTTTATCGTAAGCTAGTTCATGTCAGATTATGGGAGAGAAAGGTCAATGCAGAGAGACGAGAGATGAGGCTGGCCGTTGACGTTTGCTGCTAAACAAAGAGAGGGAAACACACACGGCGCGCCTTCCTTCGTTCCTAAACATTCTTCCCTACCGTGTGGCCGTGTCCACCGCACCGAGCCACCGACACCATGGCCGCGGTTTCACCTCCCCTCCTCCCTGTCACCGTCCTCCCGGCGGCGGCCACCACTACCACCACCACCGCCACCATCGTCCTCCCGGCTCCGGACGCCTCCTCGGCCGTCGACCCACGCGCCTACCTCGCCCGCCTCCTCGACTCCGCCAAGCGCTCCCTCTCGGGCGCCCGGCCCTGGGCGGAGCTCCTGGACCGCGCGGCGCTCTCCCGCCCGGACTCCCTCGCCGACGCTGCCGCGAGGGCACGCAAGAACCTCGCCTACTTCCGCGTCAACTACGCCCTCCTCGTCGCGCTCTCCCTCGCCGCCTCCCTCCTGGCGCACCCGTTCGCGCTCGCCGCACTCGCCGCGCTCCTCGCCGCCTGGTGCGTGCTCTACCTGCTGCGCCCCGCCGACGGGGCCCCGCTCGCCGCGTTCGGCCGGACCTTCTCCGACAGGGAGACGCTGGGCGGCCTCGTGGCCGCGTCCGCGTTCGTCGTGTTCCTCACCTCCGTCGGCACGATCGTCTTCTCCGCGGTCGCCCTCGGGGCCGCGATCGCCTGCGCGCACGGCGCGTTCCGGGTGCCCGAGGAGCAGCTCTTCTTGGACGAGGGCGTACAGGTGGCCGGTGGCGGCGGATCCTCCCTCGACCTGCTCTCCTTCTTCACCAACGCCGCCGGAGGAGGAGGGCGTTGATGTGCTCGCGCGGTCCGCGCCGTGCCGTTGCCGTTCGTTACTTTATTATTGAGAAATTCTAAGATACAATATGTTTTGCTAGTTTGCTGCACTACATGAAGATATCTATTAGAGGATGATGAGATACCCTAGTTATGCATGTACCGCGTCGGTTCTAGCATTGTTGTACTAAGTAATAAATTTGATGAAGACTATACACCTACAACACCAATCTAGTACTCCACCCGTTTCAAAATATAAGACAGATACACTTCTTCCACAAAGATAAAACATCTTATATTTTAAAACGGAGGGAGTAGTTGTTTGGAGTAGTTGTCTGGTAGAAGCTCTGCACGGCGACCACCACTGTCCATGTTCTCGCGCCGCCGGCGGCATAGGGCACGACGGCATGGTCGATGCTGACCTCCATTGCGTGCGCAGCGGTGCTCCCCATCCCTACGACATGCGCAAAGCAACGAAAGGCTCATAGAGCGGGGGGGCTTAGTGTGAAAAGGAAATCGAAAGTTTTTTTTTGAACCGGCATCACGAATGAAGTAATAGCAAGCTTTTTGGGAGCCAATGAGCCCTTTTACCGTGACCCAGGTTCGGTAGCCAGATGGACTTAACACATTGCCAAGGAAAAAGGGGGTAATAACAGGGAAATCACGCCCAAAGTGGAACCAATGGAATTTGTGAATTCATGCTCATCAAAGAGAGGGTTGATGAGAATAGGTCGGTAGAGCGAGAACAATACCTTCCTTCGTCTTAACCCTTGGGATTTATACAAACTTTCCGATATCACTTGTATTACTCAAAATATCAGAAAGTGCAATCTCTAGCACATATGCTCGCTAAGCTATCCGGACCTGAAGCGAACTAAACTGCAGTTCCATTGCTAGTTCTAGCATAGTTTGCCGTAAAGTACTAGAATTCTGACACCTATTAATATGAGTAATACAAGATAGGCGAACCTTTAACAAGGTTTTGATCTCCTCCACTGTCGTTGTGTAGACATATCTATCAATTTCTTTCTTGTTTAAGAGTCTACAAACCTCCAAACTGCCCACTTCTATTGCCAGAGGTTGGGGGCACCAATGCAAAGATATCGATAAGCCCTCAAGAACACCTTTCAACTCTGTGTCTAAGGTATCTCGACAAGATTGTAGATGGCGACATGAAGATAATATAATTTCACCATTATCATCCCCTAGTATAATTCTAGCTCTTGCATCTCCTTTAGTTCCGAAGGATCCATCCGTGTTTAGCTTGCACCAGCCACCAGGAGGAGGTGACCACGTTGGAAGAACACAAACTGGCTTAATACAGTGGATACTCTCCTCATTTGGGTCAACAATGAACTTCCCTTTAACAATATCATCATTTGAATGGTGCTCAATTTGCCACAATGAGTCCAAGTAGCTCATTAAGAATCACCGGGAGGCTTCCAATGGTGGAGGCGGTTTATCGTGAACAATATCATTACGGACATGCCTAATACGCCACCGTGTCATCAAAATTTTGCTCACCATCCCACTAGGCAGATTTCCTAACAGGTTCAAACTCAATCCCCGTGTTTAAAACTGAATCTAGGGGCGGCCTCATCCACTTTTCAGACATAAAATTCCATAGACGAGTCGCCATATTGCATGTAATAAAGGGATGCAATTTTTTCCTCAGCTTCAACACCACATACAGGACACTGATACATGGGTTCGAGTGTAAGAATATGTTTGTTCCGCCACGTCGGTAAAGAATCAGTGATGATGCGCCAAGCAAAGTGTCGTACCTTTGGCGGGACAGTGGCTTTCCAAATCACCTTCAGATTTTTCGTGAGCCATTAGGGGATGAGCTCGACGATTGGGTAGTACTACCCCAACGCGCATCCATGGCAAGACCGTACACACTTTTCACAGTAAACATCCCATGAGCAAGAGGATCCCAAGCAACTTGATCTGCTTTGAGCCTAGAAGAAGGTCTGATTTTCAAGATCTCAATGACATCAGATGGCATAAAATGTTGGAGCAAATCTACCTTCCAATTTTCAAACTGATCAATTAGCTCATAGACATACCGAAGACGACACCTCCCTTTTACTAAGATCGGCCTATAGGTGTCCGACCTGGGAATCCACGGATCCCTCCATATGCGAATGTTTTGCCCATTCCCAACACGCCAAACAAGACCCTTGTTCAGTAATTCTAGACCATGTGAGATTGCTTGCCAAGTAGAAGAACAATTAGTAGAGAAAACTATATGCACAAGACCCCATAGGATAGTACTCAGCTTTTAGTACTCTGGCACAGAGACTTTCAGGTTTAGTAATCAATCTCCAGACTTGGCGAGCTAAGAGTATCTGGTTAAATACCCTGAAATCTCGAAATCCTAGTCCACCTTAATTCTTTGGCCTTTGCATTTTCTCCCAAGCACGCCAATAAGTTTTTCTCTTACCATCCTTTGATCCCCAAAAAAATTCCTTACCATCCTTGTAAGATCGTCACAAACTGAGAAAGGCAGCTTAAAACCCCCATAATATATGTAGGTAGTGCTTGAGCTACTACCTTGATAAAAACCTCCTTTCCTGCTTGATCCAAGTGACCATCTCCCCATACTAGGAGACAATTTTTTGGGCTTGCAGATTTTGGAGTTTCCCTCTCGATAGTATTCCATCAGGGGTAGGAAGACCCAAATACTTCTCATCAAAACTCCCAGAGGAGACATTCAAAATGGCCCGAACCTCAACTTGCATATTGGAAGCACAAGCGCCTCCAAACATGATAGGACATTTTGCAGGATTTATAAGTTGGCCTATACAAGACACATAAGTATCCAGGACTTGCTTAACATGTGTGGCTTGTTCTGGATTTGCCTTGAAGAACAATAACGTGTCATTGGAGAAAAGGAGATGTGAAATCCCTGGAGCATGCCGACACACTTTGATTGGAGATATCACATTATCATTAATTCCTTTATTCAAAAGAGCAGAGAGACCATCATCCACAAAAAGGAATAAGAAAGGGGATAAAGGGTCACCTTACCGTAGCCCTCCCGATGGTGCAAATGAATCGAAGAGGGTTCCATTAAATTTATGGACTATCTCATCAACGTTACACATGACATAATCCAATCAACAAAACGGTGGGAGAAACCCAACTTTTGCATCACTTTCCTAAAAAATGACCAATCAACCCGATCATAAGCCTTTAACAGATCCAACTTATAAGCACAAAATCTTTTTGTGGGATCCTTCTCTTGCTTAATATGATGAATACACTCAAAATCTAGCAGGGCATTATCCGTAATCATCCTTCCTGGAACAAAGGCACTTTATGATGGTGATATGATATCATCAAGTAAGGGCCTCAAATGATTGACAAGACATTTTGAGATCACTTTATAAACCACATTACATAAACTAATTGGCCGAAAATCCGGTAGCTTCCCAGGATTGTTTACCTTTGTTATTAGTACGATGGAAGTGGTATTAGCACCCTCCGGCATCACTCTCGTGCGGAAGAACTCCTGAACAGCTCCCATAACCTTCTCTTTCAATGTAGCCGGATTTCTTTGGAAAAATCTAGTAGAGAACCCGTCTGGTCTAGGAGCCTTAAGTGGTCCAATTTGAAATAGAGCATCTGAAATTTCCCGCTCCGAGAACTCACTACATAGTTGAGTATTAGCACCATTAGTAATGCATCTCTCAAACAACCCCACTACTTCACTTGGATTAAGGTTATCATCAGCCGTGAATTGTCTTTGGAAATACTCATTCACCATATTGTGCAAAGTAGTGGTATCCTCATGCTCTACCCCCGTATCATCAACAAGATTACGAATTTTATTTTTCTTTGCTCTCCACACAGCCCTACTATGGAAGTATTTAGTGTTACAGTCACCTTCTTTGAGCCATGTCAAGCGTGATTGTTGCATCCATATAATTTCCTCGTGGTATAAAAGATCATTCATTCTATCAGATACTGCTCTGATCTCTTGTCTATCAGCATTCATATGCATCAGTTGATCTAGCTGTACTCTAGATTTCGGAAGCTCCTCTTTAATTCTACCAAATTTAACATTGTGATGGCTCAATGCACGCCGCCCAGAAAATGTGTTGATGGCTCGTGGTTGATGTAGAGCTTGTTGGGAACCCCAAGAGGAAGGTATGATGAGCACAGCAGCAAGTTTCCCTCAGTTATGAAACCAAGGTTTAATCGAACCAGTAGGAGCAAGGAAACACCCAAAAGGTGTTGCTAGCTGAGCTTTGGCAGGGCGCACTACCGGTGCTAGTAGCAACGTGGAGACCTGCACAACACAACTACAGAACTTTGTCCCCAACTTGCGATGAGGTTGTCAATCTCACCGTGTTTTGCGGAAAACAAAGGATTAAACGTATCGAATGGAAAGAAGTAAAAGTTTGCAGAAAGTAAACACAAAGCAGTAAATAGTTGTAGATTGTATGTAAAGTAAAAGGACCGGGATCCATAGTTTACTAGAGGTGGCTCTCCTTAGATAGATAACACGCTGGATGAACAAATTACAGCGAGGCAATTGACAAACACCGAGAAAGCAATACATGCATATACTAATCATCTTGACTCCTTTGAGACTTGATTGAGCATTACAACATAATACATAGACCGCCATCCAACTGCATCTATGACTAATAATCCACCTTCAGGTTATCATCCGAACCCCCTCCAGTATTAAGTTGCAAGCAACAGATTATTGCTTTACGAACTGCGTGTAAAGTAAACAATACAATTGTTTTATGAACAAAGGATCGTTGTTTTCTCCCTAGTAGCAACAGCACATCTAGTACCTTAGAGATTTCTGTCACTTCCCCAGATTACCAGAGGCATGAACCCACTATCGAGCATAAATACTAACTCTTGGAGTTGCTAGCATCTACTTGGCCAAGATAGCTACTAACAACGGAAAGCATGCAAGATCTCAAATAACAAAGACATGATAGAATCAATAATCAATCTGAAATAGCATCTCAATATCCATCGGATCCCCGCAAACACAACATCTATGAATTACAAATAGATGATCTTGATCATGAACGGAGCTCACAAGATCTAAACATGAAAGCACAAAGGAGGAGAAACCAGCCATCTAGCTACTACATGGATCCGTAGTCCAAGGATGAACTACTCACGCATCACACCGGAGGCTTGCATGGTGATGAAGAAGGCCTCCAGGGTGAATTCCCCTCTCCGGCAGGGTGCCGGGAAGAGCTTCAGATCCCTCCCGATCTAGGGATGGAGATGACGGCGGCTACAGACTCTTTCGTGGATTTTTGATCGGGTACTTAGGGTTTTCGTCCCGAAGGCAACTTATAGGCGGAAGGAGAGGCCGAGGGGGTGCTAGGGTCGGCCAGACCACCCCCTGGCGTGGGCCAGGCCTGGCCGCGCCGCCAGGTGGTGTGGCCGGCCCCTGGGCCCTCTCTGTCTCGTATTCTGGTACTTGATCCCTTCCGGAAAAATAGGCACTTTGGCTTTTGTCCCGTCCAATTCCGAGAATATTCATTTTCTGACTTTCCTGGAACCGAAAACAGGCAGCTGGCACTATGGCTCTTGTTAATAGGTTAGTCCAAGAAATCATAATAAAAGTACTCTAAAGTTGGAACAAAACACAAGAAAGTGGATAAAACTAAGCATGGAACATCAAAAATTATGGATACATTTGCAATGTATCACCTTGCTCCATTCATGATGTTTTTAATAACTTTAGAAAGAGCATGCTCATGTTCCCACATTAGCTCATACCATCTGCACTGTTTCCTTCCTAGCCGGGGTTCTTCAAGTTCTCCCTTGATCAAAAATGTAACATGGTCTGAACATGGTGTGCCATTGTGTGTCACTGAGGAAAAGGGAAATAAATTACGCCATGTATTTGATGCTACCGCTCGGTTAAGTCCGACCTTGAAATTTGCGTTACATGCTCTCTTATTATCATATGTGAATGGGACACCCGAGAATCCCAGGTCAACCAGTGAACAAACCTCTAGAATATCCCTGAATGCTGACATCTGAGCCTCCATCCTCGGTGAAACCGAGAAGTGTTTGAAACTCCATAAACACTCATTAAAATCACCCACAACTAGCCAGGGAAGATCATGGCGCAGGTTCAGTTCACACATCTTATCCCACATGAGATGACGTTGCTCCACCATTGGCTCATCGTACACATAGGTCAACCTCCATAGGGGGACGTCATCAAAGTCGCGCACCAACATATCAATGAATCTCTCCATAGTATCCTCCACCAACACATTGAAGGATTCATGCCAAAATAAAGCTAGTCCACCACTCATACCTTCATTGTCCTTTCCAGCAAATCCTCATAGACCAAAACGGCCATGGAGCTTCTTCATTTTTTCATCTTTGTGTCTAGTTTCACAAAGAAACATCGTGGCACGGGAGTGCGATTGGATGATAGTCGCAAAATCATGAACTGTCTAAGGGCTCCCCTAACTCGATAGTTCAAACTTAGGATATTCATTGGGATGGGTGGCGCCCCGTCACGGAACCCGCCAAATTTGTAGTAGCCTTAACACCACCATTGAAATCTAGTTTTCTAGCACTTCCATCACCATTCGTCCCAATGTTGCCCTCTCCACCTTTAGTTCTCTTTGGGTCTCTTTTTGGAGGTGGGCTGGACGAAGTGGCATTCGGTGCTAAATGGAATTGTTGCACCGGAGAATTAACTGGTATGCCTTGCAACATCTGTCTAGAAACTCCGCCACTATTCCTCTTCTGTGAAGGGTCTAAATTCATGGGATCATAAAAATCGCCAACACTACCATCATTGGCATTTTGTGTAGCTTCAAATTCTTCAGAATAGCGATCTTCCTGGACAAACCTCCCACGCCCACGGCCTGATCCTCTTCCACGGCCCGTACCCCCACTGGCAGGGCCAATCGCTCATGATGCTTTCAGATTTTTATAAATCAAGGAACTAGGCGGGTGAATGCCATTACCATGTTCTGTATGAAGATGGCCAATCCTACCACACAACGCGCACCAATCCGGAAATCGCTCATACTTCACAAGGAACAATTGACGTTTGATTTCTCTGATCATAATGACCACAATTTTTAGCTGCTTCCTGACATCATAATTAATTCTTACACGAAAAACTTTCCTAAAAAATCCACCGAGGCCGACTCCATTGTATCCACTTCTCCCACTTTTGATGCTAGAACTTTGAGCATGGATCTGAAACCTTCAGGCAGATCATGAATTCGAATCCACATCTTGAAAGTATATAGATCAATTAGGGAGAGTTTTGTAAACCCGTCATACTCTGCCATTAAAAGTGGGTCCCCTATGAAGGTCCACGAGCCACCCTCCATCACTTTATCCCAATCACCAAGGTAGGAGAATTTAATAGTGTACCTATTATCATCGAGAGATCGAAACTTCACCTCTTGTGAAAGATTCCACGCGTTCCTCATACTCTTGAAGAACCAGAAAATGCTGAATTCACGATCGGTGAAAACCCTAGCAATCGCTAACCATCTAGTAGCCTCCACCGGTGTCGGCTCTTGATCTTCAAAAAACATCGTCAAGATCCTCCTCGGTAAAGCCAAGACGCTCCATCATCCCATCTAGATCGCCCTTCACCACTCCTGAGTGGGATGCATCCATCGCCATCAAACCCTAGAACAGCCGCGCCCATAGGACGGCCGCTCAAGGGAGAACTGTCCTAACCCAGCAGCGAGGCGACAGATTGACAAGCAACCTAGCCACGATCACCATAGAAGGGAGGCAACAAAACCGACGAGTGGAATTCTCAATGCCGATCACCACGGCGAGAGGAGGGAAAAACCCTAATGAGAGGGGAAGATGTCAAACCCTAGCAAAACAAAAGTATTTTAATGTAAGTCATGGTGATTTAGGCATGTTTCTACCGGTATGTCATGCTAGAACTGACACAAACAACTATCCAGGCAGAGAGCACGCATGCACTTAACACCAGAAAAAATCATTAATATTTACAATTCAACTAGTAGGGCCGCTCCACGCGGCGTCTGTGGATACTACCGTGTCGAGAGCACTGGAAAGATAACCAACACTATCACGGAAATATGGCGGTCAACTTGTCTCATAAGATACCTACCTCAGCTCACCGACTTCCGCAACATGGCTACACAACAAAGCTAAAACTCTAATGATAATGTCTACTTTTCCAAACTAAGCCTTGCCAGAAACTCCTCATGAACCGTGTTCACTTCTGCCAGCAGCCTAGGTACTCAGCCTGAGCAAGAGCCAAAGACTGCACTGGAATTGCGTGCAAGTCAGAGCAATCAACAACATAGCATGATGTACACATCAAATATTCAACGATGGTCAATCTACGTCTAGTTCACCCAACATCTCACCATGTTGCTCGATACCTAAAACAATCCACACAACACGATGGTGGTGTGTGCGTAAGTGTTGCGTAGGTAACAGTTCGACACACAAGGTAATGTTGTGAGATCCTTAGGATCATGTAGCTGAAGATTAAGCCACATATAAGAAGATCAGAGTTGTTTACCTTCATCTTGAGGTCCAGACAAGGCCTCCTTTAGCTCCACTTCACCTGAATATAGTTGAAGTAGTTGTGAATGAATATTCCTAGTGCTTTAGGTGCTAGCTTGATCAGTGAGCAGAGGAATAGAGAGAGAGCATAGTCGTGTGTGTGCTTGTGTTCACCTCAAAACCCTAGAGCCCCTTTTATAACACCTGCACTAGGGGAACCAGCACCTTAGGATGGACAGTCAGGATGCCCCTAATTAGGGCATCCACTGGCTGTTATCAGCATCCTCTAAATTAACCTTAATTTGACTTATTTGATCACACAAAACTGTAGATCACTTAAATCTAACATTCTCCCCCTTGATCATAAGAAAAAACTTTTATAAGTTCATTTCCCAACAAAACAACATACGAGACAACATAATTACAATGGTTACTGAGTACTGTAGAACCCATTTACTATAATACACCATTTCATCCTAAAACAAAAAATCTTTAATTTATGACTTAGACTTATTAAAAACCTATGAGCTTAGCTCTTTGTTGAAACTTATACATATACAATAAATTGCAACAATTAGTTAAGTACCATTGAACTAATTGACTATAGTACATCATTCCATCAAAGAGAAGAACCCTTCTTAGGCTTATGGGGAGATGGTGTCATAATGGTCCCAATTCTACGATCAAAAGTTTTCTGCCAATCCCATGCTAGTAACATGCTCTTTAAACACACTGGGTGGGAAGCCTTTCGTAAGTGGATCCGCTAACATTGCGTTAGTTCTTATATGCTTAATACTTATTGTCTGGTCCTAGATTCTATCTTTCACAACAAGAAACTTAATGTCAATGTGTTTGGCAACACCACTTGGCTTGTTGTTACTCGAATAGATCATTGCGGGTTGATTATCGCAGTAAAGAGTGAGTGGCTTAGATATACTTTCAATCACCCTTAAACCTAGAATGAAATTCTTTAGCCATACTGCTTTCCCGGTTGCCTCATAACATGCCGCAAACTCTGCCTGCATTGTTGATGATGCAGTAACCGTTTGCTTGGTGATTTTCCAAGTAATATCTCCTTCTGCTAGGGTGAAAATATATCCTGGTGTGGATTTCTTAGTGTCAACATACCCCCAAAAAACAACATCTGAATAACCCACCACCTCGAGGTTATCAGTTCTCTTATATGTGAGCATGAGGCATTTAGTGCCTTGCAAATAACGCAAAGCTTTCTTATAAGCCTTACAGTGATCCAATCCTGGGTTAGTCTGATATCTGCCAATCATCTCGATTATAAAATCTAAGTCAGAGCTAGTGCACACTTGTGCGTACATCATACTTCTAATACCTGAAGCATAAGGAATTGACTTCATCTGCGCAGAGGGCACTGAAAAGTCCCGAACTTATCACCCTTAACAATAGGAGTAGGCGAAGCAGAGCACTTATGCATATTGTACTTTTTGAGTACCTTTTCAATTTACACTCTTTGTGATAGCCCTAAGATTCCTCTGGATCTATCTCGATGAATTTGAATGCCTAGGATATAAGTGGCTTCACCGAGATCTTTCATATCAAACTTTTAAGAGAGAAACCTTTTAGTTTCTAGCAGCATATTCTTATCGCTACTGGCTAAGAGTATGTCATCAACATACAGTATCAGGAAGAAAATTTTCTCCCTCTGAACTTCACATAAATGCAATTGTCTATTTTATTCTCTTTGAAACCAAAAACCTTTATGACTTGGTCAAACTTGAAGTACCAGTGCCTTGAGGCTTGCTTCAATCCATAAATGGATTTCCTAAGACGACATCCTAAATGTTCCTTTCCTTCCATAACAAAACCTTCTGGTTGATCCATGTAAACATCCTCATGTATGTCACCATTTGGAAATGCCGTTTTGTCATCCATCTGATGCAACTCCAAATCATAAAGAGCCACGAGTGCCATAATAATTCTGAATGGGTCCTTAGAAGAGACAGGTGAAAAAGTCTCATTATAATCAATCTCTTCTCTCTGAGTGAATCCCTTAGCCACAAGCCTTGCTTTGAACCTTTCGATATCACCCTTGGAATCATGTTTTGTCTTATAGACTCATATGTTGCCCACAATTTTGGATCCTTTAGGAATTTATACTAAGTCCCATACATCATCAATGCTCATGGATTTCATTTAATATTTCATAGCATCAAGCCATTCTGAAGAATGATCACTTTGTATGGCTTCCTTAAATGATGCAGGATCATCATCCAAAATCGACTCATTCATATCCTCACTCATATAAGTGACATAATCAGTAGGAATAGCAGACTTTCTAGCCCTCTTCAACCTTCTAAGAGGTTCATTATTTGGTACACCAACCATAACTCCAAGATATTGAGCATTTTCCATAGAAGTATCATTAGGTATGGACTATGAAGGAGTCATAGATATCTCAACAGGTGTAGCATTAGCATTCCTCTAAACTGGAGGTGTAACCTCAACATTAACTTGGAACACTAGCTCTTGGATCATAGGTATCGAGACATATTCCAATTTATCCTCCAAGGATATTTCCCTAGGAGTCATGCTCCTCCTCATCATATCACTTTCCAAGAACACAACGTGTCTTGTTTCAACAAACTTAGTGAATTGCTTTGGACGATATAAATGATATGCCTTAGATTTATCTAGGATAACCAATGAAATGGCTGTTGCAGTCTTGGGGTCTAACTTTCCCATAATTGGATTGAAAAATCTTGCCTCAACAGGGCATCCCCACACATGCAAATAAATCAGGGTTGGTTTTCTCCCAGTCCATAATTCATATGGTGTTTTGGGCACCGATTTTCTAGGAACCTTATTAAGAATATGTGCAGCAGTCTTTAGATCTTCTATCAATAAACCAAGCTGCAAAGTGGAGTGAATTAACATACTTCTTACCATATCCATAAGAGTATGATTCCACCTTTCAGCGAATCCATTTTGCTGAGGTTTGCCCGGTGCTGAATACTTGGTTATAATACCATTTTCCTGTAGGAACTTTGCAAAAGGTCTAGGAATTTGTTCATAAGAAGTGTGTCTTCCATAGTACTCACCACCACAATCAGACCTTACAACTTTGATCTTTTGACCAACTTGATTCTCAACTTCAGCTTTGAATATCTTGAACTTTTCTAATGTCTCAGATCTTTCTTTGATAGGATAGATGAATCCAAAATAGGAGAAGTCATTAGTGAATGTGATGAAGGAATCAAAACCATACACCGACTTCACATTAAACGGACCACAAATATCCGTATGAACAATTTTTAAAACTCTCGTGCTTCGATTTGCACCTTTCTTGATTATCTTAGCATATTTTCCTTTGATGCAATCAATACAATGATCGAGATCTGTATCTGAGAAATCTAAAGGATGAAGAACTTGCTCCTTAATGAGACACTCAATTCTCCCCCTCAAAATATGGCCCAAGCGATAGTGCCATAATTTCTAAGAAGTCTCATCATCATTACATTTATGTTTGGTACCAACATTCACATTAGAAGAGGGAACAACATCATTTATAGAATCACTTAGGGAAACAAGATAAAGTTTGTCTTGTCGGAGGACAAGACCAACATTATTATTGTCAAACATAATTATACATCTTTTTTTCCCAAAGTCATAGTGAAAACCATCATCATCTAAGCATGAGACAGACATAAGGTTTCGTTTCATAGAGGGTACATAAAGTATATTACTTAAACGAAGCATACATCCACTATGGAGCGTAAGCGTGAACTCTCCAATAGCTTCAGCCTCAGCTTCAACACCATTAGAAACTCTAATGGTTCTTTCCCCTCTTTTTAGGGCCCTCTTCGTATCAAATCCATGTAAGGAGTTTGCAACATGAATTGTTTCACCTGATTCAACCCACCATCTTTTGGTGGCATAATTCACATAAGGGGATTCATTAATAAACGTTATAACATCATTACCTTTCTTATTGAGCCACCTCATGAACCCGATACAATCCTTTTGAATGTGCCCGCTTTTTTCCGCAAAAGCGACATCCATTAGGATTTTTACCATCAGCATTAGGGGTCCATCTGCATTAGGAGCACCAATAGAATTCTTCTGCTGAAAGAACTTAGAGGATTTCCCTTTATATTTAAACTGAGCAGGCTTAGGCTTCATAAACTTTTGATTTTTCTTCTTCTGAGAATGCTTGAACTGATTGACATGGTCAACCCGTCCAACCTTAAGCATTTCCTCCTTTTGAACACATCTGGCCATCATTTCATCCATGCCCCACTTATAATCCATCGCATTTTAATTGATGGTAAATGGCGAGAACTCTGTGGGCAATGATGACATAATAAAATGGACAAGGAAACCTTCAGAGAATTTCATTTCCATTGTCTTAAGTTTAGTGGCCATGTTGATCTTCCTCATGATATGCTCTCTCAGACTCCTCGTTGGATCAGACCTTTCATCATAAGCCTTCTAATGAGACTCGTTGCATAAATTTTGGATGATCCCTTAAATTGGTCCTCAATCTTTCCAATTTAACCCTTGGCAGTCTGAGAATATGGAACACCTCCCCTCATGCTTTGAGTAGTGGAGCCCTTAATTATCATGAGACACTTATGATTTGAATCCGTCAACTTAGTTTTCTCATTATCATAAACCCTTTTAGGGCATCGTAATTTTCATCACCTTTAACAGGTGATATAGGAGGATCCTTAAGGATGGCATATTCGATATTCAACAAAGCGAAAGTGATCTCAAGCTTCTCCTTCCATGTACCAAATTGCTACTAGTCAACTATTCTATGCCATTAATAATTACGACAATTTGAGAGGCATTAGATGCCGCAGAAGAAAACAAATGCTTTGAGTAAGCATCATCATTTAAACTTCTTTCATTAATCTAGTCCACATCAGCTTTGGCCAGAAATAGACATGATCAATAAAATTTTGTGGTCAAAATACTTGTCAATCAACTTTGGCCAGAATGACAGATATAAGCCACACTTAATTGAATCCTCATATATATGAATTTGTTTTATTAACCCGGTTCACATCAACTTTGGCTAGAAGTGACTCGGACTAACAAAAATTTCATGGTCAAAATGGCCATCAATCAGCTTTGGTCAAAATGATAGACATAAGCCATGCTTAACTAGAGGATTTACTAAGTTAATTTTGTAGCAAAACATCATTATTGTAATTTTGAATACATCATAAAAGAATTAAGTTATCATGATAATACACATTCAATTTACTTAAGTATGATAGATAATTGCATGACAAAAGAATGAAATGTCACACAACTATGTTCCACAATTGACATAATAATAAAATATGCCAAAAAGATTAGCCCCAAATCTTATTTATATTATCCCTAACTCATAAACATTGATCCTTAATTTTTTATACATAATCTAGGGTCAAAAGGAAAATTTGGCCCAAAACTCCAAGTTCCCTTTCTTTACCTTTTTTAAAAGCGATAATAACCTTTCGGACTAGGCCGAATCCAGCCCAAGCCGTCTCCCCCTCGCCCCCTGATATGTCGTAAACGTATCTATAATTTTTGATACTCCATGCTTGTTTTGTATCAGCTATCTTATGTTTTGTCTACACTTTGAGACATTTTTATACATTTTCTGGAACTAACCTATTGACAAGATGCCACAGTGTCAGTTGTCTGTTTTCTGCTATTTTTGGTTTCAGAAAAGTCAGAAAAGAAATATTCTCGGAATTGGACGCAACAAAAGCTGAAGTTCCTATTTTTTTCGACACGACACAGAGTCCAAAGGGGAGACGGAGGGGAGCTAGGGGGCAGGCACACCCTAGGGTGGCGTGGGTCACCCCTGGCCCACCTCTAGCATCGCCCCTTCGCCTATATATTCCCCCGGGACGGAAACCCTAAGTATGAGATCAGAATTCCACGAAAAGTTTCGCAGCGCCGCCGCCACCGAAGAGGAGATTCGGGGACAGAAGTCTCTATTCTGGCACCCTGCGGGGATGGGGAAGTGCCCCCGGAGCCATATCCATCGACTCCACCGCCATCTCCATCGCTGTTGCTGACTCCCATGATGAGGATGGAGTAGTTCTCTCTCGAGGATAAGGGCTCTACCGGTAGCTATGTGTTCATCTCTCTCTCTATGCATGATCTTATGAGATCATGAGCTTTGTAATCTATAGATCTATTCTACTACTCAAGTGCTTTAATGAATCTCTGCTTATCCCCACGTGTGTGAAGTTGACAGTGTGCACACTGTGTGGCACTTTGGCTAAGATTACTTAAATACTTATCATGAGCATAATTTGAGTTGGGTGTCTCTATGAGATTGTCGTGTTTGTTGAAAGCATCTAGCGCTCAAGGTGACAGTGAGGGGTTATCTAGATGGGGGATGCGAACTTTAAGGCGTGCTGTTATAGCCCCACATCGTCCAACCGGAGAGTAGTTCAGGGTAGCATCGTGTAGAGAAGATATTTATATGAGAGCGTCCACTAGTGAAAGTATGATCCCTAGGCCTTGTTTCTAAGCATTCAAACACCGTTTACAATTAGTCATGTTACATGTTAGCTTGCTGCCACTCTTATTCAGATTGCAATTACCACTTATAATCATCCCTATTACTTGTATTTCACTATCACTTCGCCGAACTAGTGCACTTATACACCTGACAAGTGTATTGGGTGTGTTAGGGACATAAGAGACTTCTTGTATCTTGATTGCAGGGTTGCTTGAGAGGGATACCTTTGACCACTTCCTCCCTGAGTTCGATAAACCTTGGATGATCCACTTAAGGGAAACTTGCTGCTGTTCTACAAACCTCTGCACTTGAAGGCCCAACACTATCAACAAGAATAGAAGCGTGCGTAGACATCACCCCCTTAGAGGCTGCCCTGGCTTGTTAAGAAGACAACACCGTGGGCCATTGGATGCGATCCAATGGCAAAGGTCGGATCGATGCCGACACACAATGACTCCCCCCAACCCTAGCCCCCATTTCCCCTTCCTTCTTTTTCTCTCTGCCTCCCGACATGAGTGTCAAGAGCGAGACGAGCAGCGGCGACAAGCGCCAGCGCAACGAAGGAGAAGGAGCAGCAACAGTGTCGGTCATGCCCCCTTGCCAAAGCTACGTGTGGCTTTGGATAGTGGGCACCTCTGTCGAGCAGCTCTGGATGGCACCCTCTGCGTGGTGACAACAATGACGAGTAGGCGTCCCTGACCGGCGTTGACGACACCACGCTAGGTCCGACGCTGAAGTGAGCTCCTATGGCGACAAGCGCACGTGGAGAGAGCACCACAGACCGGTGCGGTGGACGGTGAGACCGCACGGGCATGATCCTGAGCGCATATGCCCACTTAGGAGGGTAGCTCCGGCGCTGCCATGGCCAGTGATGGCGACATAACCCATAAGGTACACATCCACCACCTTAATTTCATTACATTAGTGTTAGGGTTCTTAAAAATTGGAGATTTTAGGCTTAGGGTTCATCAAAAATGATGAACTAGGGTTAAAATTCCTCAGAAAATTTGGGGATTTAAATTAGGGTTTGCATAAGAACTTAAATCCCCACATTAGAATTGCACAATTGAAACCCTATACCCTGTTCTATCTCAGTTAGGGCTTAAAGTTAGTGAATATCAGGGCTTAAACATCAAATTTATCAGTTTTTGAGCAAGAACTTGATTAGTAACAAAACTCCAACACCCAAAACTTGAACTTAATAGCTCAAAAGAGCACAAGCTTAGCACAAACACATGAACTAAGCATAATCAGGGTTCAATCTTAAAGCTAGATGGCTCTGATATCACCGTGAGATCCTTAGGCTCATCTAGATGAAGATTAAGCCACAGATAAGGAGATCATAGTTGTATACCTTGATCTCGAGGTCCAGTCATGGCCTCCTTTAGCTCCAGTTCACCTAAATCTAGTTGAAGTAGTTGTGAATGGATCTTCCTAGTGCTTTAGGTGCTAGCTTGATCAGTGAGCATAGGAATATATATATATATAGAGAGAGAGAGAGAGCACAACCATGTGTGTGTGGTTGTGTTCACCTCAAAATCCTAGAGCCCCTTTTATAACACCCGCACTAGGGGAACCAACACCTTAGGATGGATGGTCAGGATGCCCCTGATCAGGGCATCCAATGGATGTTATCAATAGCCTCTAAATTAACCTTAATTTGACTTATTTGATCACTTTAAAGTGTAGATCACTTAAATCCAACAAATGCATGTAACCAGTTATAGCGCATAGACATCTCGTCAGCTCATCATGACATCCATACATTCAGTATCAAGTCCAGGCGGAGGACGTGACGATGAAAGTGAAAGCGAGCAGCGCATATATGCAGAGTGTCAAAGATGACGAACTGGATAACGAGGGGCATGATTTTATAGTATAAGACAAATGCGAAGACACGGTGCCACTCTTATTCATCAACTTACTAAATCTACGTGTTTCAGTCTACCTAAACCATAAATTCCTACCCATGTCTGCTAAAAATCAAGAAGCAAGTAAACCCTTCCACGACATCCATCCATATGGTCAACACATTCTGTAGGTGAATGTCTAACTATCATCGTTAATAACCCTTCGCAAAAAAACAAATATCAGAAGACATAGAATAAATAATAAGATAAATAAAGGAAAGTGAAGGAAATAGGAAAAAGAAAGAATAAGCAAAACTAATCTACTGTAGAATGATCCATCCAGCGCGTTGGAGGCGAGACAAAAAAGAGGCACACGGATAACTATGACGACTCGGCGCCCTGCCCTCTACTGAGCCACCGCAGTGAGGAGAGGTGGTGGCTGCTAACACCATGTGTCACCAAGCTTTGGATGATGGAGAGACATGTGGCAGAAGCGCGGCCTGGATCCACATGGTCACCATGGCCATCAACAATATTATTCTCGGAAAATAAAGATTCCTTAGTTGTACACTAAAATTATGTAAAATTCCTTTTATTTCTGCTTTCTTCTTCCACTAAAGAAGCTACTGGTTATGTATTTTGAATGTCCATGTTTGTTCTGGTAGTTGATTTGAGGCCTCATAGATGTGCTTATCGGTATGAAAGCCAGAGGTATGGTACACTTCCGAGCGCTTTCTCATAGTTTGGTCCACACTGGAGCCTGTTGTTGCATGAAAAGGACCGCGAGTGTTTGAGGTTCAGCTGCTCAAAGGTCATATGATCATCATCAGTGATCCAATGCACATAGTATATCTTCCGTATCTACAAAAGAACTACACATTTCTTTTCCTATTTATTTGGTTCAAATTCTTTCTAAACGTAAATATTTTTGTTCTTCTGAAAATTCGTTCATCAAGTTAAATGAAAAGGAGTAGAAAAGGATAAGCACCAAACATTAGCATCTGCTTTCTGCATATAATTTTACCGATTCATTGCTTGCTCGATTATGCAATGGGAAGAGGCGGTAGGAAGGAAAGACATACCTTACTTTGTACATTAAAGTATGTTAATTTTTTCCAAGTGTGACGTGATTTAGACATTATTACTTTCTTGTGCTATTTTCAATTTTCCAGGACAAATTTTCATGGCGATGTTTTTATTTGGCTAAACATATACCCTCCCTTGTTTTTTGAAAGACTCGTTTTATGGTTAATCATATAATTGAAGACTCGTTTTATGGTTACAACTTATCTAGTTTAGTTTCAAAGTTAAAATTTGCATATCCAATTTACGTAGACTTTGTATGGTCAGCCTCTCCATCGAGATGCATGTGCTTTTAGTTTTACGGTGAAAGAAAGTCAAAATGTTTGATTGGAGCCATTAAGCATGTGCCTACCCTATAAAATGAGCAGTTACCCTACAATTGTCACTCACGGGAGAATAAAAAGAGGAATAATGATGTGGTTTTAGAACATACTGTTTGCATATGCAGAAAATTGTCAATGTACTTAATTTTCTATGCTGCTTATATAATTTGTTATTTTGAGTAATATAAAGGTTGTTTTTCATTCTATTTTTTTATTAGAATAGTTATCACTGTATAAAAGAGATACACTATATATCTCTTTCTCGCCGCTTTGAATTTCGTGTTTATTTGCATTTTTCAGTGGAAATCTCTAGATTGTGCACTATGGAAGGAGACATGTGACAAGAAGTATGGTAAAACAATGACAGAAATAAAACATCAAATCATCCTCGGAGGGTTAGTAAGAGGGGTAAAAAAATGTAAAAAAAGGAGGGATAAAAATGCCAGTACACAGGACGAGGTATTTGAAAATTATAAATCACCCTACAATACACAACAAAATAAATTCATCTTTCTCCATGTTTTGTTCCTGTGAGCATTTAACTAGTACATCAAAAAATGTTTTGGTACCAAACATAACCTTAGTCTTTAATTACCAATCGACTACAGCCTGGGCCATTGTTGGGCCCTGAAATCCGGTCCGTGCATATTGGGCTCTCCGATCCTGGAAAGGACTTGGAGATTACCGACTCGGACTCTGACTTACAGGTCGCTTCTTTATAAAGAGATTCATACGACCGTCTGTAGATCAATCCTGACAGGACAGCAAACCCCGAGAGAAACAAATTAACAGCAGGGGCCTTCGGGGTTTTCGGTCTGTCCACGTCCACCGACGACGGCGGGAAGAGCCGGAGAGGGAGCATCGTGGATTGAATTAAGGACGACCAGCAATGGCGTGCAGCAGCACCGTTTCTCCTAGCCCCGGTCTCGGCCAGCCACCGAACGACGTCCTCCGCTCCTTGCCATTGCTCGTCTTTGAACACCACCCCACTGAGAACGAGACGACGATCTCACATGATGACCATCATGTTCCCGAGATGATCATGTTTAGCATCTCGGAAGAGAGGACATACACGGAGGCGAGACCCGTGATGCTATCGCCGGAAGACAAGAGCTGCTCCACCACCCCACAGGGCTGGATCTTTTTCTCGCAGGACTCTCCGCCGTGGGAGACCTGGCTGTGGCACCCGCTCACCGGAGAGACGATACCCCTCCCGCCGATACAAGACGACCACTACATCCCCAACAACTGCACCTGCTTCCTCACCCACAGCTCCGCCGCTCACCCCGACTGCGCCGTCGTCCTCCTCGACGGCTGCGATCCAAACATATGGTTCTGCCGGATCAACGGAGGAAGCAGCAGAGCATGGGGGCAACACATGTACAACGTCGGCGAGTACACCCTCCCGGACGCAGACAACGGCACAGCTCCCACCAAGAGAATCATCCCTCCCGTCGTCGCCGCGCTGGGAGGGAAGCTGCATTTCGTCTTCTCGGAATCAAACGAAATATACAAGATGGGCGTTGTTGACCTGGATTTCAGCACTCCTTCTCCTACCGCCGAGCTCCGCACGCTCGACGGCGTCGATGCGGCTACCAGTTTCCCCGAAGGCATGTACTCGGGCGTGCTCTGGCTGCTGGAGTCCGAGGGGGAGCTGTTCCAAGTCAGCGTCTGCTTCATGGAGTTCGACCCCGACGACATCGGCGATGTGCTTGTCCACAAGATGGATTTCGACCGTGAACGTCGCTGGCGTAGGGTGAATGACATTGGAGACAGGGTGTTCATGCTGTCTCGCGGGGGCAACGCGGCCTCCTGCTCGGCAAGTGCGTGCAACCTACAGGGGAACCGCGTCTACTTCATGAACAACTTCCTAAAGGATGATGGGGATCTGTGCATCTACGACCTAAAGGAACGAGTCATTGAGATTCTTATGGTTCATGAACGGGACTTGACTCTTGCACGCACCAAGCCATATTGGATTGTACCGCCTGCCTAATGCGACTTAAGAAGAAGACCTAATGTTTCGTTGGTAGTTTTTATTGTTCTAGGGCACTTGTGATTCGCTCCACTAGTTTTCAATTACAATTCAACAAGTTCAATATTAATGTATGAGAGTTTTTGGTTGTTGGTGTAAAAGATGTTATTATTAAGTTCTGCAGATGCCATACTAGCGATCATGATGTATCGAACAAATCTTTAGTTGGCCGCCTAGACTACAAATTATTTGACCTTTTTGCGAGAGAAAATAAATATGCAAAAATTTCAATGGAATTAACACACATGTACAAAAGAAACATTTTTATTTAGTCAAACTAGAAACACAATGTACCTCAATTTCTAGACTGCTAGAGGAATTGCCTATTTCTTTTTTTTCAAAAGAAATGTTGTAGGAGCTTGGGGACTTAAACTCGGGTAGTTGGGTTATACATCCATTTCCCTAACCAAGTGAGTTATGATCACTTCTTATATTATTTATTTCTTGGAGGGTAATAATGGTAATTGATTCTTCGTCAAACACTTGGTGCTGGTATTTGAGAAAATATGTATGTGAAAATTTAGTTGAAAAGTAAACTTCACAACTTTAGCCTCAATGATTTGAAATTTAGTCAAGTTACATAATGTTTTATTAAAAAAAATAGCAATTCCATGGGATTCACCGGTGATACGCTCGAGCGATTCCTACCCGTGAATCACCTCTGCGCGGTCCACGACACATGTTCAATTATTGCTGTTTTTTTACAAAGAGCATATATTAATATCGCGGAGATACCAGTTACACCCAGCCTCTACGACAACTCATGCTCTAGTGGCCCGACGGATGCACACAACCTAGAAAAAGGGAAGAAGAATTACAAAAAAGAAAAGCCCTGCTACATCGAACGATTCCTTTATTGATGCTGATACAGCGGTCCCCACACCGCCGAATGGCTTTCAGCGATTGGAACTAGTAGATCAAGCCCGAATCTGCAAGATCCCGAATAGCAGCACCGTCGCCTAGGGGTGGCCTATCCTCCGACATGGCCACGCCGCCGCAACAGGCGTGCAGCCGGGTCCAATCCACCTGCCTCCTCGCCTCCCAGCCACGAGTCAGCGAGCCCCCCGCACCCATCTGTGCTGCCCCGGTCCCAACCTCCCCGCGTGATGGAACGCCGACAAGGCACATGAAGGGGGCCCGCCCACCGGTGCCATGGCGGCAGAGGCCGGAGGGAACTGTCAGAGGGAGTTTTGTAAGTTACAGTCGGTGCCTCCGGAGTCGCCACACGCGGACGACCCGGGAGGTGGTGTTCAATTGTTGTTAACTTCTTTGCCATACCAATTTTCTGGTGCGGTGCTTTTCTCAAATGTCTTCTATGCACACTTGCTGACCAAATACCTATTTGCACGAGGACTAGTTTTATTTCCACTAGTGTGGTTCTATCATGAATGAATATGCGATCGTGATTCTTTCATATCTAGTTTATTTTTATTAAGCCACCACATTGAATAGGTTAGTTTGTATTATCCATCCATGTGTTATTTTAATTTTACTTCTTTTATCTAGCAATGTCGTGATTTTCTACATTGTGTGCTTTTTTTTGCCGATGTGCAAATGTGTTTGCTTTTCAACTGTTTCAAAGATAATATTTTGGTTGTTTCACTTATTTTATTTTAATATTTTGGCGGCATTTATAACATGGTTTACAAACGAATCAACAACTCATAAGAACACACAGAATATGATTATAATAGGAAATGCGAAAAAGAGATCATAGATGTGAACAAAGTCTAAACTAACATCACATTTGGATTTAGTCTCTAAAAGAGTGACCATTGCATTGTAATGACAGATTTACTAGGAGTCCCAATTCACAAAAACATTAGTGAAAGATCACGGATGGAGTCTAGAGGGGGGGGGTGAATAGGAGGTTTAAAAACTTTTACGATATGGGCTTAACAAAGGCGGAATAAACTAGCGTTTTCTTTTGTTAAGCACAAAGCCTATATATACTGTGTTTACCTATGTGCACCAACAACTTATGCTAATCAAGACAAGCAACAAGGTGGCGATAGCAAGATAGATTACTTCAAGCACGAAGGCTATCATAATGTAAAGTGCATAAGTAAAGAGCTCAAGTATAGAGATAACCGAGGCACGCGAGGACAACGATGTTTTACCGAGTTCCTTCCAATAAGGGAGTATGTCTCGTTGGAGGGGTGGGCGGTACTAAGACCACTAACACCACAAGAGGCCTCACCCTATTCCCCTGAGCACCCGTCGCACGGCAAGCACCCGATCCACTATGGGACACTTGAGGGCGGTCAACAAACCCGTACAAGATTGGGGCAATCTCCACAACTTAATTGGAGGCTCCCAATAATCACCACCAAGGCCACTAACTTGGGGAGAGCTCCACAACTTAATTGAAGGCCCCAATAAATCACCACAAAGGCTACTTAACCATCTAGGGTTTCAAGAACCCAAGAGTAACAAGCTTTTTGATTTCACCAACCAAATCCTCCGTAGAGAACTCAAACCGATGCACCTAATGCAATGGCAAGTCCTTCACTCTCAAATTCCACCAAAGCTACAAAAGCTATTGGGGTAATAAGAGAGGAAGAACACAAGATGAAATCCATAAAAGAAACCCCGAGATCTAGATCCCAAGATGTTCCCCTCACATGGAGGAGAGATGGATTGGTGAAGTTGTAGATCTAGATCCCCCTTTCAAATCCCCTAACAAGATTCAAGAAATATGGGAGGGATTGAGAGTATTTACAAACTCTTGAAGGTAGAAACAATGGAGAGGAGAGAGAGAGCAAGCAACCATACCAAGGAGGAAGGAGGGGCTTTTATAGGCCCCCGCACGTCAACTAGCCGTTGTAGAACACTTATCCCGGAGTCTCTAGCCTTTAGGACCGGAGTCTCCGCCCCCCAGGACCGGAGTCTCCGGGGTCCAGACTCCGGACAGGACTCCGGCGAACCTCCAGATGCTCTCTGTAGACCCTCCCAGAGTCTGGGCGGTAATTTGGGCTGGAGTCTCCGCCCCCCGGAGTCTCCGGCCCTCACAAAACTAGCAGAAACATCGATACAAAAACAATCATAACTTTTATATCCATACTCCGATTTTGATGAACTTGGGCTCATTTCGAAGAGGAAAACATGCTCTACAAGATTATGCAGGGAACCATCATATTACGGGAAGGTGGTATAGAACCTAATGATGAAAGGTTTAAACTACCTATAAAGGACAACCTAGTAAAACCTCCAACATCGAAAACACAATAGAGAATGCATATAAAATCCGTTTTCGATGAACTTGAGCTTGTCATGGAGATTAACACAATCTCTACACCCTCTAATGGATAAGAACCAAGAAAGGTGATGCAAAGTATGCAAATGTTTGAGCTCTCTTTGAAGGATATGATGAAGTTACTCACTCGCGAGCCCCTCTTGATAGTACGATTATCTATCCAAAACATGGTCTCCCAACAACAACATGAGACCGGCAAAAGAGAAAACCTATCAAGATAATACCTTTGCCTTGAGCAATCCACTTGATCTCGATGTAGACGATCTTGTCCTTCTCAAGATGGACACCTTTATTGATTGCTCTTCCTTGAGCTCGTATGATGAAGACTTAAAACATGCTCCCACATACACCATGGGGAAACCTCTTCTTTGATCTTGTCTTCATCGATCCATGATCACCGAGGATGATCAACTTCAAGCATGAGATCTTCTAGAGATGGCGCATCTTGAGCTTGCACAATATTTCTTCTAACTCCAATTGGATGATGTATTGAAGATACACATGAGGAACTCCATCTACTTCTTCAAGACACACTTGATCTTCTTTTCTTTATTCTTATTCTTCTAAATATTCCAACAGACCCAAAGCCCTTGGACAATGCTTCTTCTTCTTCTTCTTCATTTCTTCTACCTTCAAGCCAACACATGCTCCATGCAATGCCATTGGACAATTCCTACAAGTGTAACTTAATGCAAACATTAGTCCATAGAGATTGTCATTACTTACCAAAACCACACATGGGGGGCCACATGCTCTTTCAATTAGTGATGCAATTGCTATTTTGTATCTCCCAAAGTTAAAAATAAAGAATGTGAACTCACAAATGTGTGATTAATCAACAAACTCTAAATCGACATCACATTTGGATTCAGTTTGGATTTGCTAAGTGCAGAAAGTTGTTCTGCAAGAATGACCATGCATTATAATCACAGATTAGCAGGAGTCCCCCAGCAGCATATGTGCGACAACTATTATTTTGTGTCGCTCACGAAGTTAAATCAACAACGCACAATTAGTTTTACCAAACTAATGGGAGTCATTTATTGAGAGAAATTTAAACTCAGGAGACATCAAATTCAATGAATACAACTACCTTATGGTTTAACATGTCTTTCAGACTACAAAAAGTGTTTGTGCCACATTTGGGGCAAGTCACGTTGCCGAGCTTGTAGCTGCCTCCCTTGGCAGGCTCTGGCACACATCGTGGCATCTTTCTTACTCCTACACAAAACATCAACACATCAAAATTGTGTGAAAACATTAATTCTTTTATCAGGTGAGCAAGTGGGCATCCCATTGGAACATATACATGAATGTATCATTTTAGAGCAAATAGAAAGCCATTTCTGCACGAACTATTCAATCAGAATCCATATAATGATATGGGATAAAATATCTTTCTAATTAATGACAACAATGGCTTTGGAACTTGAATTGAATATTAACTATTGCTATGGAAATCAATTGTGTCAACATCCATGCAGACAAGACTTGACATCAACAAGTACCTGCTAAGAGGTATTTTAGAGAAGAAAAGAAATAGAAAAGATTTCTGAGGTGCATGAATACATGTGCGAGCAATATGGAGATGTATCGGCAAATACTGAGGGATGTTACTGACCGCTTTACATATTAATGTAGTGGGAGAAACTTCTTCCATGCGATCATGATGTTTTGTCATCTTTGCAAATCAGTATGTAATCTTTAATGAAATGGTATTAGTTGTTGTTGAAGAGACCCACCCAAAGTATTTTTGTCTAGTGTTCTTGTAAACATTATTACAGGATTGATATGGCAGTCTAGCCAAAGTATTTTTGTCTAGTGTTCTTGTAAACGTTATTACAGGATTGATATGGCAGGTGTTCTTTGTGAATGTGAGTAACAAAATATCGGTATGAAAATAAAGAAGATGTTTCCTTCTATTGATTCCACTTTATACTAGTGGATGAAATGAATTAAAACAGATCAGTAGAAGGAAACAAATTCTTTACTTTAGTACTAATAATTGGACTTGCATTTTTTTTGTCTGCATTTAGAATTCCCAGTAGAAACTTGTTCTCTTTAAAGTACTGTTGCAGTTGATGTATCGTTCTAGCATGCAAATATTATTTCCACCAAGTCTCTTTAGAATTAGAATGTTAATGAACATTATGATACACTCTAGAGATATGATTTATTGTTTTTGTTTTTGCGATTCAAGATGATGCGACACATTTAGTAAACACACGTGATGTGATACATGAATGCATAATAGCATGAATAATTCACAAATGAATCAACAAATCATAAGAACACACATAATGTGATTATAATAGGAAATACGAAAAAGAACTGACAAATGTGGAAAACTCTAAACTAACATCACATGTGGATTCAGTCTCTGCAAGAGTGACCATTGGATTGTAATGACAGATTACCAGGAGCCCCAATTCGCAATAGCATTCGTGATGCAATTGTTATCTTGTGGCTCACAAAGTTAAAAACAGAGAATGTGATCTCACAAATGTGTGATTAATCAACAAACTCCAAAATGACATCACATTTGGATTCAATTTGAATTTGCAAAGTGCGGAAAGTTGTTCCGCAAGAATGACCATGCATTATAATGACAGATTAGCAGGAGTCCCAATTCCCAACAGCATTTGTGGCGCAATCGTTATTTTGTGTTGCTTCCAAAGTTAAATCAACAACAACACAATTAGTTTTGCCAAACTAATGGGAGTCATTTATTGAGATAAATTTGAATTCCGAGACATCAAATTCATTGACTACAACTGCCCAACTAGGCTTTACCACTGTAGACCCAGTAACACAGAAGCACAGTAGTAATTTCCATGGAATAAAATGGAATTTGCACGGTACAAGTGAACCAACTTAAATACAATCATCGCCCCATGCTTCTCATTATGTACAAGTATGGAACAATTAAAATGGAATAGTATCTAATTTAGCATAACTAACTCAGACTTGTTTCTAGTTGCAAACTCTGCACAGATAATTTGCACGGTGCTAAGATAGCTAATATCTCTTGGTCATAAGGGAAACATCCTATTTGGTATTTCTCGATAGCGGCCATCCGGTGAATCCGTGCATCCGAAATCCCACAACAATGCAGATGGGTACCCCACCGGCCACCGCTAGCGCACCAGTCGTCGCGGTCGTAGAATCACGGTTGCTCGATTTATCTGGTAGAATCACGGCCAGTGTACCTGCATCGAACCCTCAAAAGGCCATAACCCTCGGAAAACCCTAACAACCGAAGCTACCGATCTGCGTCAAATAATGTCTAACCAGTATATCCAGAGGATGGCTCCTAAAATCAGACCAGATCGTAGAAACGAATCCTGCCCCGTTCTCAAACCCAACACTCACTGGATCGGTTGGCGGAACAAACCGGCAAGTTCACGACAACATGGATCCATTCCAGGTGACGAGGAATCGTGGGGACCTACCCAGGAGACGACAGTGAGGGCGACCGGGGAAAGGGGAGGAGGCCTGAGCATGGTGAGAACAGAAGGAGGCCACTGACCGCCTGAGCGTGATGAGGGAGAAGCACTGGGAGAGAACTGCGAAAACTTCTTTCTACCGGCGCTGGTACATGCCGGCGTCGCATCCGCCGCTCAACCCTGTAGAGCACTTTAAGATTCGCGCAAACCATTACTCTCCTTCCGTTTCCCTCCGTCCCGCAAATCCCAAGTGGACCCCACAGCACACGTCTGACAGACGACGCGCGTGGCTTTCCTTCCCCTCCACCCGACTTCTTCTCTCTCCCTCTCGTCAGATCTGAGAAAGTCGGGCAGCAGCGAGCTCCGGCCACCACGAACGGTGAGGTGCCGGCTGGACCGAGCTGTCCACATCGAGCTGACCGCTGGAGTCGGGCTTCCTCGGACGGTGAGGTGACGGCCCGAGCGCGGCTTCCTCAGACGCAGGGCAGTCGCCGGCGAGGAGAGATCGCAGTCATTCGGGGCACGGACGCTCCAGCCGATCCCCGGGCTCCCCTCCGTTCAAATCCCCTCAAGCGGTCGGTTCCCCTCCGTCGAAATCCCCTTCGGCGGTGGGTTCCTCTCCGGTCCGGTCTCCCATCCCAGCCACGCAACTGGAGGCCAAGAAAGCTGATGCCAGTGCCCTGTAGATCCGGTGTCCAATCCCAAGCGACCTCACGACGCAGGGCAGAGTAGCAGATCCATCTGGTGTCCCATCCCTGACCAGCAATTTCTCAGGAAGACGACGAAGACGCCTACAGTAGCGATAGCGTGTGGGAATCCGTTTTGTTGCTAATTACCCTTTTGTTTTTACTTATTGCACCAAGTCTCTAATTCCAGGATGCTAATTAGTGGACCAAGTGATGTGTTTTGCTTAATCGTACACAATGGATAATGACGAACTTTCTAGAGTGACCAAGCCATAGTCATTATTGTAGCATATATTTTCTTGTCATGCATTATTGCTATAGACTACTAGTACACTTGTTATTTTCTTTACTCCCTCCGATCCATAATAAGTGCGCTCATCTAGTAAAAAAATTGTACTAGTTTAGTACTAGATGAGCGATACTTATTATAAATCGGAAGGAGTACTAAACTTACATGATTGATTTATTACCTGCTTGTACCAGCAATCTGAAACTTCTATATTCATGTAGCACAAACCGTGTAACAACCTCGGACCCTACGCTCTAAGTTCAAGCCTGGATGAACCAAAAGTGGTTAAGGGTTTTACAACGGAGGCTCAGGGCCACCCACGTGTAGGCCCGTCGACCGCCCTAACCACTTCCAAGAACATCGGGACAAGAGCGAGCGGCGTAGGCAACAGGCAAAGAGATCAAATACATACACAAGTGAGTATGTATGCAAGCTACCTTACAACAGTTCTTAGAGCCATACCATCTAAAAGAAATAGAAATATTGCAACGCCATACGGCAAAATCCAAATATCCTAGATAGAGATAATAGTGTAGGATAGCTCCTGATACATCAATCAATAGAGTATCAAGCGAAAGCGTGAAACAAGATCCGAATACGGATAAGAAGCAAATCGGCATAAGATGCCACATAAATAAGCACATCCCGCCCACAGATCTCACGGATCTCCATCCCCGAAATCTCTATACCGAGTGATCGTTGCTAACATTATCTGTCTCCTCCACCTAGTATCCATCTTGCGAATACACCTATTCATCTGAATCAAACAATTTATCGTGTGATACCCTAGGGGTACTCAGCAAGTCTTTATGCCTCTAAAGGGGACATATACCTGGGGTGACGCAATTGCAGCAAAAGATAATAACTAACAAGTCTATAGATACTCGCTAACCATCCGCCTAACCAATGATAGGCGGATGTCCATTAATTAGAAACAACAGTTATAACAGTATAAAGTAACAGATCCATCCTCCTTCCCGCTTATCAACGAGAAAGCGGATGAACAACCCATCCGTTGGTAGTTTTATTAATCATTCCATAAATATTGCACTAATTACTAGTCAGATATTTAGTCAAATTAAAGACGGTACTTTAGTTATACTTGTCTATGATCGAGAAACTGTGCTCCAGGTCGTCCATAACCGCGGACTCGGCTTTTAGAAAGATTTACCTTGCTGGGGTGCACAAATAGCAACACACACTTGATCAACCTCGGAAAAACCAAATCAAAACCCAATGAGGCATTCACGACAAAGCAATCACAGGATTCATAAAATATCTCAGGAGGCCACCCCATTAAGCTACCCGCAACGAAGTTGGCCGGCTCCGAGATGGACCCAAGGTTTGTGTGGACGGCAGTAAACGACTGGGAACCCGAAAGTGTGACTGGGCTTGTCGATACCGCGAAAACATTCCACGATCCAAAACAGTACAGGTGCTCCACGCACAATCGAAATTAAAGCAGTAAAAGATGGCATAAGTACAGGATAATAATAAAGCCCCAAACTACTTTGTGGCCCCAAGAAATAGAAATGAATCAAGCTCTAGCTCAGGGGGGTCCACAGGTCCTCCCTGATGTGGTTAGTGCGAATAGTCAAGGAACAGGAATTAAGTACTCGGGGTCCTACGGGACACAAGTGAGCATGAAAAACCAAATAACAGATATTACCTACCGGTGTCTCTTTCATTAGTTATCCCATTACTACTCAGGTTAAGTTGTTTAGATACCTCGTTTTCCACCAGACACTCACAAACCCTACACATGCTGTTCTACGACTCACATGGCTCAAACAACTCCTGTAGTAGTGGCTCATGGGATGGAGGAACAAGCTCGGTGGGGTTTAAAAGTAAAGGCTATGCAGTACTTGAGATTCAATTTAATGCATTCGCGACTCCATGATGCAAGAATAAGATAGAAGCAATAGGTACTATATGTATGCAAGCATGTGGTAGTGCTTGCCTGGTAGTTCAGTTGAAGCGAGAGGTAGATCTGGGTAGTACTCCTGGGATTCCTGATAATTCCCCTACTATGCGTCTATTCGAAAAGAACCAAACAACCAAGGGCCAACATAAATAAAGTGCACAAGCATATAAATAAATGCGACAAGCAACCAAGCATGCCATAATGAATGATGCACAATTTACATGACAATAATGTAGCATGGCAAGGATGAGGCGTGGGGACAAGAATAAATCATTTTATTAATTATTTGGCCAAGTTTTATTACCATAAATAGTTCTGATTATTTAATATTTATATGATGCATACTTCAATTCATATCGTGGAATGCATAATCAGAACGGGCTCGTCGCGCTGATCGATTTAGACATCTTATTTGTCAAATTTGGAGTTATAGAATTAAAGTTATTAATTAATCGAGAAAAGGCATTTATTGCAAATTTAATCATCTCGAAAATTTAAATTAGTCAAACATTATTTTGGATGGCATATTTGAATTCCTCACATTTTTCTGATTTAAAAACATATGTTATTTGTATTATTTGGATTTATTAATAAAAAGTTATTAATTTCTGGATATTAAATCATATTAAACAATTTTTAAAATTATTTTTATTAACAGAAAAAGATCACAGAAATTTTTGCACACAACCGCACCTAGCCACGGACGCTGACGGGTGGGGCCGATGCTGACTCAGCAGCAGCCGACGCGGCGGGAACTAGTACGGGCTTTTCTTACCGCGGGGAGTTCCAGCCACAGAGGATGACTGGCGGGCCTCTGGGCGGCGGGGCCATAGCGCGCGCGCGGGCTATCGGGCGCTGACATGTGTGCTATCCGGGGAGCGCGGGTTGAGGATCCACTAACCACGGGTGTCTTTTTGTAAAAAGGAGGAGGGGCTGACTGTGGGGCTAGAAGGATTGGTTCTTGATCGAAAAGAAAACGCGGGGGGGGGGGGGGGGGTATGCGCATAAGTACATCGCCTCGTCCGACGAACTGAATGTCACCTGCAGAGAAATATGCTAGCTCGGCCTGAGTTGCGATGACGATTGCGACTAAACGGCGGCGAATTTCGCCATGCCGTAAAAAGGAAAACTGTAGAGGGTTGATCGGGCTACGACTTTCGTTCAGCAAGTGCACGCAGAGGTGGAGCACAAAAACCAGAAACCGCGGAAGAATAGAGATGCGCGCGGGGCTGTTTCTGCTGTCGACTGCAGAGAACGAGCGCGCGCATGCTGGTTGGGCGGCACGGCGGCGTCGGTGTTCTGAAAAAAAACTTTGACATCGTGGCACCAGCTGACCGAGTGGACAACGATGGCGAGGGGTAGCGAGCAGCAATGTACAGCAACGACGGCGGTAGGCGCTACGACTACAGAGGCGAGAAAAGAAGGCCGGGACGCTCACCAGCGTACTCCTCGCCGAGCGACGCTTGCTGAAGAGGTGGAGGACGGCGGCGATATGGTGAGGTGCTCGGGCCTGCTCCTCCTAGCTCCCGGTACCGTACAACGTCAGGGTCGACGTGCCGCTCCACGCGCTGCGACTGGACACCCGGCCCGGCGACGGTGGCACCAGGACGATGATAGCCAGGGTAGTCGGCGGCTAGGGTTTTATAAGGTCAGGCCGGCGTTGTTTTGGGAGGAGGAAGGTGATCCCCAGGTCCCGATAGGGTAGGTGGGGTGGATAGGAAGGCAGCCGGCTGGGGCTTGCTTTAGCAGGAGGAAGCGAGAGCACGAGGGAGACGTGGGCGCGTCTATGCTGGCCGCTGAGCACGTGAGCGAGAGCGAGGAAGAGTTACAGGGCGTGGCGGCTTCGGTGTCCACAGCTGGGTAGAGTCTGACCAAGAGAGAGGAGGGGCTTCGCTGTTTGGGGTTCAGAGCAAGTCTGGCACTACACCAGATAGGCAGCAGGGTGCGTTTCAGATTTCCAGGGAGCAGCCATAGTCAGGCAAACAAAAGTGAGCTAGCTAACTTGATCGGTATAGCTAGGTGTGTTCAAAGAGGCCACGTCTAGGGATTTAAATTGGAGAGTGTGTGTGGTGTGTGAGACACACATCGATGGTAGATATAGGACTCTATGTGTGGGTTTGAGTGTGTGTATGTGTAGATTGCATGCACGCATGGTTAGCTTGGATTGGGAAGTGTGTGTGTGTATGTGTTACACACACATGTGATGAAGGGTTTGGTGGTTTAGAGAGAAGGATTTAAACACACATCGAATGGAGACAAACTCACATGGAATTTTAAAACAAGAATAAAAGCACACAGATGGTATCCTTTCATGTGAGCATGGAATATAATTATATTGCATAGGATAGAATAGAGGGAGATGGTCCCATGCATAGAGAGCTAGATAATGCCAAGCCCTACCATGTAGAAGATAGATTGACAAGATAAGATAGGATCCACACAAATTCAAATGGGCTTGATTTTAAAACCATAAGGCAAAATAAAGAAACCCACTTGTTTCCATATGGTGGAAATTACGAGGTGCTCGTATGGACAGGATAGAATGGCATGTTAGTGATGGAAAAGGAAAAGGAAGAGATATACCCTTAACTCAATTTGGGCATGAAGCAATATATCATGAAGCAACTACAAGATATCAAGAAGCAAAAAGAATCAATAAGGCAATGCAATATAAGAAGAAAACCAAATGAAAAGAGTTTTAATATGATGCTCAAATGCAGTGTGGCATGATGACATGAGCATGATATAATTAGGATGCTACGATTATATGTAGGAAGTAGAATTTTATTATTAGACCATGTAGCATTACAGATGTTAGACAGATGGGATGCTACAAACCGGATGGTAGATTATTGCCGTACTTCCTCCGTTAATAAATAAATGTCTTCGTTTTGTCTAAATACGCATGTACTTAGATGCATTTTAGTGCGTATCAAGACAAACCCAATTCAGTTATTCATGGATGGAGTTGGTACTGTAGTATTTATTTTAGGTACACACAATTCGAGCAGGTTTGTAATAGCTTTCTTCACATAATTCTTATGAAAATCTAAAGTTATTGGATATTATGAAACATGACTCTGTTTCAAATAGTTGTATATTTTTTTCTAAATATTATGAACTAGACATCTATTTCAAAGAATCTACATAATAGTACTACATCGGTTCCAAAATATGTATCTCGTCTTTGTCCAGATTCGCTTGTACCTATCAGTAAACACCTCTAAATATATGTGTATCTAGACAAACAAAATTTAAACACTTATTTGGAAATAGAGAAATATTTTTTCAAACAAAAGGTACGACATATGCATATATGTGTTGACCATAATAGGTTTTTCTGAACAGTAGGCACCATCCAACAACACTTACTTTAACTTCACTCCATGACTCTCGGGAAACTTGGCCATTGCCTTCTGACGTTAACATGTGGCGCAAGGAGTACAATTGTTTAGTGTTTCGATTTGATGTCTGTGCCAGATCCATCGATTGGTTGTTGCTTCTCGATCACATTAATTATTCCAAGTAATACTACAGTACTGAAAAGTATGTAGCTTCTATGCATGTTTGAAACAATTAAAAGCACAAAAACATGTATAAAACAAATGAAACCACTACCCAAGAACCAATGAAACCAGAGAACCATGTTTAAATAAATATAAACCACACAAGCATGTTTGAGACAATTGAAACCACAAAAAGATGTTTCAAACAATCGAAATCACACAAGCACATTTCAAACAACTCAGACCACAAAAAGATGTTCCAAACAAACCGACACGTCACAAGCATGTTTGAAAACAATTCAAACCACCACCAAAGAACAAATGAACCACAGAACCATGTATCAATAAATTGAAACCACATTAGCTTGTTTGGAACAATTGAAACCATAAAAAGATGTTTGAAATAATCAAATCCACCACAAGATTTTATGATCATTTTTGGCATCCCAAGGAACCTGTTTGAAACAACTAAAATTGCTAATATTATCTTTTAATTAATTAAACCACCTGGCAACTTCTTATCAATATTTTGAAACAAAACCGTAGAAAGATGTTTCAAAACAATTGAAACCATCCAACGGCTATTCATCAATTTTTTGAGAACGGTTTGAACCTTATTGAAAACACAATACAATATCGAACTATGCTGAAACTTATTTGAACCAATCGAACCTCATAAGCATATTTCAAAAAAATTGAAACCACACACAAATGAAACCACAAAACCATGTTTCAAGAAATTGAAACCATAGAAGCATGTTTAAAATAATAGAAAGCAGAAAAACATGTCTGAAACAAATGAAACCACAACCCAAGAACCAATGAAACCACAGAACCATGTTTTAATAAATTCAAACCACACAACCATGTTTGAAACAATTGAAACTGCAAAAATATGTTTCAAACAATCGAAACCACACAAGCATGTTTCAAATAATTCAAATCATAAAAAGATGTTTCAAACAAACTGAAACCTCACAAGCATGTTTCAAAACAGTTCAAGCCACCACCCTAGAACAAATGAAACCACATAACCATGTTTCAATAAATTGAAACCACACAGTCATTTTTAAAACAATTGAAACCACAAAAAGATGTTTGAAACAATCGAATCCACCACAAGGTTTTATGATCATTTATGGCACCCAAGGAACCTGTTTGAAATAATTGAAACCACTAATGATATCATCTAATCAATAGAAACCACATGGAAACGTCTTATCAATATTTTGAAACAAAACCACAGAAAGATGTTTCAAAACAATTGAAACCATCCCGCAACTACTTATCAATTTTTTTGAAACCGAATATAACCTTATTGCAAACACAATAACCATACTGAACCATGCTGAAACTTATTTGAACCAATTGAAACCTCACAAACATGTTTCAAATCAATTGAAACCACACACAAATGAAACCACAAAACCATGTTTCAATAAATTGAAAGCACAAAAGCATGTTTGAAACAATAGAAAACATAAAAACATGTATGAGACAAATAAAACCACCACCTAAGAACCAATGAAAGTACAAAACCATGTTTTAATAAATTTAAACCACACAAGCATGTTTGAAACAATTGAAACCAGAAAAAGATGTTTCAAACAATCGAAACCATATGAGCATGTTTCAAACAATTCAAACCACAAAAAGATGTTTCAAACAAACCGAAACCTCACAAGCATGTTTGAAAATAATTCAAACCCCCACCCAAGAACAAATGAAACCACAGAATCATGTTCCAATAAATTAAAACCACATAAGCCTGTTTGGAACAATTGAAATCACGAAAAGATGTTTGAAACAATCGAATCCACCGCAGGGTTTTATGATCATGTTTGGGAAACAACTGAAACCATTAATATTATCTTCTACTCAATTGAAACCACCTAGCAACTTCTTATCAATATTTTTAAACAAAACCACAGAAAAGATGTTTCAAAACTATTGAAACCACCCAACAACTATTCATCAATTTTTTGAAAACGGTTTGAACCTTATTGAAAACGCAATACCATATCGAACCATGCTGAAACTTATTTGAACCAATTGAAACCTCACAAGCACATTTCAAAAAAATTGAAACCACACACAAATGAAACCACAAAACCATGTTTCAAGAAATTGAAACCACAGAAGCATGTTTGAAACAATTGAAAGCAGAAAAACATGTATGAAACAAATGAAACCACACACAAATGACACCACAAAACCATGTTTCAAGAAATTGAAACCACAGAAGCATGTTTGAAACAATTGAAAGCAGAAAAACATGTATGAAACAAATGAAACCATAACCCAAGAACCAATGAAACCATAGAACCATGTTTTAATAAATTCAAACCGCACAACCATGTTTGAAACAATTGAAACCGCAAAAATATGTTTCAAACAATCGAAACCACACAAGCATGTTTCAAATAATTCAAACCATAAAAAGATGTTTCAAACAAACTGAAACCTCACAAGCATGTTTCAAAACAGTTCAAGCCACAACCCTAAAACAAATGAACCACATAACCCTGTTTCAATAAATTGAAAACATACAATCATTTTTTAAACAATTGAAACTACAAAAAGATGTTTGAAACAATCGAATCCACCACAAGGTTTTATGATCATTTTTGGCACCCTAAGAAACCTGTTTGAAACAATTGAGACCACTAATGATATCTTCTAATCAATTGAAACCACCTGGAAATGTCTTATCAATATTTGGAAACAAAACCACAGAAAGATGTTTCAAAACAATTGAAACCACCCCGCAACTACTTATCAATTTTTTGAAACCGAATATAACCTTATTGAAAACACAATAACCATATTGAACCATGCTGAAACTTATTTAAACCAATTGAAACCTCACAAGCACGTTTCAACTCAATTGAAACCACACACAAATGAAACCACAAAACCATGTTTTAATAAATTGAAACCACAAAAGCATGTTTGAAACAATAGAAAACATAAAAACATGTATGAGACAAATGAAACCACCACCCAAGAACCAATGAAACTACAGAACCATGTTTTAATAAATTTAAACCACACAAGCATGTTTGAAACAATTGAAACCAGAAAAAGATGTTTCAAACAATCGAAACCATATGAGCATGTTTCAAACAATTCAAACCACAAAAAGATGTTTCAAACAAACCGAAACCTCACAAGCATGTTTGAAAATAATTCAAACCCCCACCCAAGAACAAATGAAACCACATAACCATGTTCCAATAAATTAAAACCACACAAGCCTGTTTGAAACAATTGAAATCACGAAAAGATGTTTGAAACAATCGAATCCACCACAAGGTTTTAGGATCATGTTTGGTACCCCAAGAAACCTGTTTGAAACAACTGAAACCACTAATGTTATCTTTTACTCAATTGAAACCACCTGGTAACTTATTATCAATATTTTGAAACAAAACCACAAAAATATGTTTCAAAACAATTGAAACCACCTTGCAACTATTTATAATTTTTTGAAATCGAATTGAACCTTATTGAAAACACAATACCATATCTAACCATGTTGAAAATTATTTGAACCAATCGAAACCTCATAAGCATGTTTCAAAAATTTCAAACCAAACACAAATGAAACCAATTAAAAACCACGTTTCAAAAAATGAAACCACAAAAGCATGTTTGAAACTATTAAAACCACAAAAACATGTATTAAACAATTGAGAACACCACCCAAGATCAAACGATACGAATGATCCATATTTCAATAAAGTGAAACCACATAAGAATGTTTCAAACAATTCAAAACACAAAAAGATGTTTCAAACCAAGCGACTCACTAGCCCGTTTCAAAACAATTGCAACCACCAACCAAGAAAAATGAAACCACATAACCGTGTTTCATTAAATTGAAACCACACAAGCATGTTTCAAACAATTGAAACCACAAAAAGATGTTTCAAACAATCGAGACCATCACACAACATTTTATGAAATTTTTGGCACCACAAGGAACCTGTTTGAAACAATTGAAACCAAAAATCTTATCTTTTAATCATCTAAACGACCTGGCAACTTTTTATCAATATTTTGAAACCGAACTGAACCTTGTTTGAAACCACTAAAACCATATCGAACCATACTAAAACCTAACTAAGAAAAACCTCACAAGCATGTTTCTAAACAATTGAAACGTCAAACAAATGAAACCATAGAACCAAGTTTCAGTAAATTGAAACCACACAAGCATAGGTGAAACAATTTTCAAACCACAAAAGGATGTTTGAAATAATCAAATCGACCACACAAGGTTTTATGATCATTTTTGGCATCCCAAGGAACCTGTTTGAAACAATGGAAAAAACTAATGTTATCTTTTAATCAATTGATACCACCTGAAAATGTCTTATCAATATGTTGAAACAAAACCATAGAAAGATGTTTCAAAACAATTGAAACCACCCCACAACTGCTTATCAATTTTTTAAAACCGAATTTAACCTTATTGAAAACACAATAACCATACCGAACCATGCTGAAACTTATTTGAACCAATTGAAAACCTCACAAGCATGTTTTAAAACAATTGAAACCACACACAAATGAAACCACAAAACCATGCTTCAATAAATTGAAACCATAAAAGCATGTTTGAAACAATTGAAAGCACAAAAACATGCATGAAACAAATGAAACCACTACCCAAGAACCAATGAAATCACAGAACCATGTTTAAATAAATTTAAACCACACAAGCATGTTTGAAATAATTGAAACCACAAAAAGATGTTTCAAACAATCCACGTTTCAAACAATTCAGACCATAAAACGATGTCTCAAACAGGCTGAAACGTCACAAGCATGTTTGAAAACAATTCAAACCACCACCCAAGAACAAATGAACCACAAAACCATTTTTCAATAAATTGAAACCACACAAGCTTGTTTGGAACAATTGAAACCACAAAAAAATGTTTGAAACAATCGAATCCACCACAAGGTTTTATGATCATTTTGGCACGCCAAAGAACCTGTTTAAACCAACTGAAACCACTAAAATTATATTTTAATCAATTGAAACCACCTGGCAACTTCTTATCAATATTTTGAAACAAAACCATAGATAGATGTTTCAAAACAATTGAAACCACTCCGCAACTATTTATCAATTTTTTGAAAATGATTTGAACCTTATTAAAAACACAATGCCATATCGAACCATGTAGAAACTTATTTGAAGCAAGCAAAACCTCACAAGCACATTTCAAAACAATTGAAACTACACACAAATGAAACCACATATCCATGTTTCAATAAATTAAAACCACACAAGCATGTTTGAAACAATTGAAAGCATAAAAACATTTATGAAACAAATGAAACCACCACACAAGAACCAATGAAACCACAGAACCATGTTTTAATAAATTCAAACCACAAAATCATGTTTGGAACAATTGAAACCACAAAAATATGTTTCAAACTACATAACCATGTTTCATTAAATTGAAACAACACAATTGAAACCACAAAAAGATGTTTGAAACAATCGAATCCACCACAAGGTTTTATGATCATTTTTTGCACCCCAAGGAACCTGTTTGAAACACTTAAAACCACTAATGTTATCTTTTAATCAATTGAAACCACCTGGAAACATCTTATCAATATTTTAAAACAAAACCACAGAAAGATGTTTCAAAACAATTGAAACCACCCCACAACTACTTATCAATTTTTTGAAACCGAATATAACCTTATTGAAAACACAATAACCATATCTAACCATGCTGAAAATTATTTGAACCAATCGTAAACTCACAAGCATGTTTCAAAACAATTCAAACTAAACACAAATGAAACCACAAAACCATGTTTCAAATAATTGAAACCACAAAAGCATGTTTGAAACTATTGAAACCATTAAAACATGTATTAAACAATTGAGACCACCACCCTAGATCAAATGAAACCAATGAACCATATTTCAATAAATTGAAACCATACAAGCATGTTTCAAACAATACAAAACACAAAAACATGTTTCAAACGAAGCAAAATCTCACTAGCCCGTTTCAAAACAATTGAAACCACCACCTAAGGAAAATGAAACCACAGAATCGTGTTTCATTAAATTGAAACCACACAAGCATGTTTGAAACAATTGAAACCACGAAAATATGTTTCAAACAATCAAAACCACCACACAAGATTTTATGAATTTTTTGGCACCATAAGGAACCTATTTGAAACAACTGAAACCAAAAATCTTATCTTTTAATCATTCTAAGTGACCTGGCAACTTTTTATCAATATTTTGAAACCGAATTGAACCTTGTTTGAAACCATTGAAACCATATCGAACCATGCCGAAACCTATTCGAACAAAGCAAAACCTCACAAGCATGTTTCTAAAAAATTTAAACGTCAAACAAATGATACCATAGAAGCATGTTTCAGTAAATTGAAACCACACAAGGATGTGTCAAACAATGGAAACCACAAAAGGATGTTTGAAACAATCGAATCAACCACACAAGGTTTTATGATCATTTTTGGCACCCATGGAACCCGTTTGAAATAATGGAAACCACCAATGCTATCTTTTAATCAATTGATACCTGATGACCCACAAGTATAGGGGGTGTATCGCAATATTTTCGAGGGAAGTGAAACCCAATTTATTGATTCGACACAAGGGGAGCCAAAGAATATTTATAAGCCTTAACAACTGAGTTGTCAATTCAGCTGCACCTGGAAACAATCTTGCTCACATCAGTTTATCAGTAGCAACAGTTTTGTAGCAGCAATAGTAAAGTAACAGTAGTAGTAAAAGTAAAGATAGTAGTAACAATTACAGTAAACGGTAGAATTAAAGTGCGGTAGGCATAGGGATGGATGGACAGGCGTTGCATGGACAAGACAATTCATATAGCAATCAGAACATAGGGCATTTGTAGATAAATGAGATAAAGCATCCAAGTACTAAATAATTATAGGCGTGTTCCATATAAAGTCATACGTGCTCAGAATGAGAACTTGCACAACATCTTTTGTCCTGTCAGCCCGTTTGCAGCGGGGCCTCAAGGAACTACTGGCAATTAAGGTGCTCCTTTTAATAGAGCATCGGAGCAAAGCATTAACACTCCATGAACACATGTGATCCTCACATCAAAGCCATTCCCGTCGGTTATCCTGATTGCTGTCACTTCGGGGCCTTTGGTTCCGGACAACAACATGTGTATACAACTTGCAGGTAAGACCATAAACAATACTATCATAATGAATCCATAACATGTTCAGATCTGAAATCATGGCACTCGTGCCCTAGTGACAAGCATTAAGCATAACAAGTCGCAACAAAGTCAAAAAGCACTAATAGTAGATACTAGGCACCAAGCCCTAACAATCATATGCAATTACATGAACGATCTCATCCAATCCCTACCATCCCCATAGCCTAGGGGATTACTCACTCATAGATGGGGAAACATGGATGGTAGATGGAGAAGGGATGGTGATGATCTCCTCCAATTCCCCGTCCCATCAGGGTGCCAGAACGGAGTTTCTGGTTCCAAATCGCGGAATCTAGTGGTGGCGGTGGATTGGAACTCTTTTTGGAAAAACGTGGAACCCTAGTTGGTTTTTAGGTCAGGAGGCAACTTATAGGCGAAGAGGGAGACCGAGGGGGTGCCTGGGATGGCCAGACCACCCCCTGGCGCGGCCAGGGCAAGACCGCACGGCTAGGTGGTGTGGCCAGGACCTAGCCCCTCTCCGTCTCGTATTCTGGCTCCTTGAGTCTTCTGGTGAAATAGGATTTTCGGCATCTTTTCTGGGATTTTTCCTGATAGTTGATTTTCTGCACAAAAACTAGACACCAAGGTAATTCTGTTGAAAACAACGTCAGTTCGTGTTTGTTGTATCCAAATCACACAAGTTTAGAGGAAAAACAATAGCAAAAGTGTTCGGGAAAGTAGATACGTTTTGGACGTATCAACTCCCCTCAAGCTTATCTTATTGCTTGTCCTCAAGCAATTCAGTTCAAAACTGAGTGCGATAAAAGAAACTTTCACGAACACATTTGCTTCATTAGATGTATATATTCTCAGCATATGGTCAACTACTCAGGCAATTCATAATAAATAGTATGCAACTAAGTTTACTTAGTACACATTACAAGCTATGAAGAGATTCCAACTCAAAAATAGTAAGTAGCATGAAACATAAACATAAGCAACATTGCAATGCTCATAGAAAGGTATGATAGAGTGGTATCTCACTTGCCTTTGATTGTAGAGCAAACATAAATGCCAAGGCACCTCTGAAGTTCAAGTGAATACTAGAAGTAAAGATATCAAAGATACAAGCATCAAAGTCATAACACAAATAATCAAGTTTTGAGACAAGGACATTACACTAAGAATGACAACTATGCTCTCAAGCAAGTGCTCATAGAATATGTGGAGACTCAACAAAGAAATGAAAAGGTTTTGAATAGTTTGAAAGGCTTCCAAATGCTAAAAGTATGGTACTCATTAGCTTTGAGATCTCATTGCCCCTATCATAAGCATCTTTAAATGGTTAAGGTTAAAGTGACACAACTAAGAGGATATGCTTGACAAGTTATAAGCTAAAATATCATGCCCCTTACTTACGAGTACCGGACCTCACACTACTCAACTTCAGTCACAAGTAAGCTCTTGTCATTGTAAGTACATATGTATCATAGAGAACCGCCAATGGGTACCCCTTGCACATGATACATGAGCTATCCCATAATCAAAATGACAAGGCAAGCAGACAATGAGAATCTCAGCGATCTTTTTATTTGCTATTTGCATAGGTTTTTATTGAGTATGCTTCATAGAATGCTCATTATGGATATTCTGCAAGTTTCCACCATGATTAGGCATGGCTTAGGCTAGCGGCCCAGGCGTTTCTCTAACACATATACAAACTCCATGATCTTACAAGTTCCCCTTTTATTTCACACCGCCGGGATCCATAAGCAAAAGAATCATGATATCAACGGGGTACAAAGTACTCGTCCAATGTTAAAAGCGTTCCCCATGATAGATGGTTCTGCTAACTTCAACTTATAAAGCACAAGCATATACGCAACAAAGATGGACGCAATGGTTCAAGATTATTAAGTGCAAGAAAGTAAAGTGTGCCATCAAGTTTGTGAGAGCTTTACTAACTAACTTTCTCATAACAAGCAAACATTTTATTCGGAAGAAAACAAGGCATACTAAGCATGCACGGAATAGAAAATGATGCTATAGGTAGGTATGGTGGACACTTTTGGCAATATTGGTTTTAGGGAGTTGGAAACACGAGTAAATCTTATACTCAGTGTAAGTGAAGGCTAGCAATAGTAAGGGAGCGACAAACGAGAGAGCAGTAACTGTCATAATCATGCTTGCAACAAAACATGAGTAATCATGGCATGAAAGTGATTCAAGACCCCTGAGGCAAAATAATTCATCGAGGCTTAACTGATTATTGTTTCAGTCATATGCATGCATGAGCATGTGCCAAGTCAGTTCAAGTGGAATATTTAGAGGAGGATACCACAGTGTCATACCAAGTTATGAATAGAGAAATGCAAGCAAACATTCATATGACATGCTACAAATTATTAGTGAGCTGGAGCTAATCATAAGAAAGCAAGAACTACTAAGCATCCATAAATAACATACACCCTACACGAACAGACTAAGCATGCCCACAATGATGAGTATATGTACAAAAATGAAAACAAATAGAGTTCGTTACCAGCTTCTCACCACACCTCAAGTTGTCATTAATCCTCATTATTGCCCTTCACTTGTGTGGTTTGAATAATAACATGAAACCAAATTCCACTGAGGACTGCTGAGTCCTGCAACAAACTCACAAAACCAAAGAACAACAACAAATATTCTTGGTGTTTTTGATTTTTAAAAGCAAGAACCAAAAAGGAAGAACAAGCAAAGCAAAATCTTTTTGGTTTTTTCGAATAGTTCAAGCAAAGCAAAAAGGGAAAAGCGAACCAAGGCAAAAAGAAGAAGAACCAAACAAAGAGAAACAACAGAAATATTTTTGGTCTTTTTGTGTTTTAGGAAGCGAAAACAAAGAAAGAACGAAAACTAAAAAGAGAATGAAACATGAATATACAAAGTACCGACGAAACATGATATGGAGATGAGTGTGATGTCGGTGTACCTCCCCCCAAGCTTAGGCTTTTGTCCTAAGTGGGTATCAGTCCAAATACAAGTAAGGGTTCCAAGCAGGTGGGCCATTGTAAGAATGATCATGATTAGGCCCTTGGGAAGAAGAAGAAACTCCCCAATCATTGGTAGGCTGCTGATATGAAGACTCCCCCTCATTCGAGGGCTGGACCGAGTCATCTGTAAACTCCCTTCTAGTATCCTGCTCCTGTTGGGAGAGCACTCCCAAGTACGTATCAAGCTCCTCCTCAGTGAGTGACCATCCTACCCTGGTATCAAGGTTAAACAAAACAGGTGCAGGCAAAAGAACAAATCGCTCGGACTTACTCCTTCTCCAACCAGCCTTGAGAAAGGTTATTTCATAAGACAACTCACTAAAATTAGCCCAGGAAGAAACAAATTTATGTTGTATCATGGAATTAAGGTCAAGCCTTTCTATGGGAAACTATAGGTCTAGATGATGAGGCACTAAACCATGCAACACTAATAAACGAGAAGCAATGAGGCCTCCACAAACTCCACCTTTCTCGCGGTTAGTAGCAAGGCGGAAAGCTATCAAGGCACCCAAATTATAAGTCCTATCTTGTTTAAGAGCAGCAGAGATGACTGCTAGATCATACGAAGATAACTCATTGGCAGTTTTCCTAGCAAGAACACACTTGGCAATAAAGTAAGAAAAGTAGCGAATAGACGGGAGATGAATGTTACGGATTTTCCCACTCTCTTTCGAGAAGCTGCTCCCTTGGCAAATCTCCACATACAAGTCCATGAGTTGTGCAGGTCGCTCTTTAATCCTTCCACACGATCCCCACTGAGGTACCTTAATAGCTGCACAAAAGTCATCAAGAGGAAGGCCGACAGCTATATTGTAAATTTTGTAGTGGACCATGGGGTTAGGCAAAGAGTGAGTCAATCGAAAGTCCTGCACCACAGACATAGTTAGTTTCACAAATTGACAAGGTTCATTTTCCACAAAGTGCTCCAATCCTGCATTAGCAACTAAGGTGTGGAAGTCCTGGGAAATTCCTGCAGCCCTCATGAATTCAGGGCATGGATAGATGGAAGGAAAAACTTCCTCCTCTCGGTGAATCTTCATGACCTCAGGAACCCTCAATTCATGTTGGTTGAGTTGATACTCATTCATCTTCTATTCTGAAATTTAAACATCCATTACACAAATGATTGCAAAGTGAATATATAATGAAGCGCACTACTCATGGGGACTTGTAAGAGGCCTAAACATGCATCAAAACAATATCTCTAAGCATTGAACAAGCTTATAAGCTCTCATAACCTGTCACCTACAGCAGCAAAATACTCAAGATATAAACCACTAAACACAAATCTACTTGGACAAGTGGAGGAGTCACATACCAGAGAACAAATGCTCCAAATTTCAGCAGCAAAGATGGGCTGAGCAAGGAGATCGAAAAATCGAAGGCAAGAATAGCAAGAACGCGATTTCGAGCAATGAACTGGTGTTTTCTCGGGAGAGAGGGAGCAGTGGCAAGTGAGAGAGTGAGTGGAGGGCCAGGGGTGGCCCACACCATAGCCAGGCGCGCCCTAGGCTGGCCATGCCACCAGGTGGTGTGCCTGCCTGGTGGGCCCCCTGGTACCTTCCAGGAACTTCTCTGCCCCTTTTTTCATGTAAAAAATTAATATGAATTTTCTGGAATTTTTCGAGACACTTTATTTTTGAGTAATTTCAGGCATAAATGAATGATTTTCTGACAGAAAAAAGTTTATGGAATGATGCAATGACAAAACAAAGCTAGAAGTTCTAAGACACTCTAACATGCAAGCAACTAACAAAATAAAAGTAAACTAAAGGAAAGCAAAAACTAAAATGGATAGAATAGAAGTAAGCGGATATAATCATGGTGAAAATATTGTTTTGTTCAATGAAATCCTTTTGTTAACAAGGTTGATCAGGTCTTCTTACCAAAACAATTTTATATGAAACTAAACTTTGTATTCCACTAATGATTATGTTACCTTAACCTTGATAGCAATGGTCCCAATCATAATAGTTTCAATTTTTTCTCTTGGTATGGGACAATATATTTCTCCAACTTGAATGCCCTCAACATGTTCAATTGAGTTTAAACAATAAGTCATATCAATCTTCTTGGGGAAATAGACAGTATGCTCCTAGTCATTAACATTGAAAGTCACCTTTCCTTGATTACAATTAATAACAGCTCATGTAGTATTAAGAAAAGGTCTCCCAAGAATAATAGACATATTATCATCTTCAGGCATTTCAAGCACAACAAAATCAGTTAATATCAAGCAATTATGAGCCACTTGAACAGGTACATCCTCACATATACCAACAGGAATAGTAGTAGATTTATCAGCCATTTGCAAAGATATATCAGTTGGTATTAGTTTTTCCAGTTGAAGTCTCTTATACAGAGAAAAAGGCATAACACTAACTCCTACTCCCAAATCACACAAAGCAGTTCTAACATAACTATTTTTAATAGAGCAAGGAATAGTTGGAATTCTTGGGTCTCCAAGTTTCTTTGGAACCTTACCATTAAAGGAATAATTAGCAAGCAAAGTAGAAATTTCTTCATTAGGGATCTTCCTTTTATTTGAGACAATATCCTTCATATACTTTGAATAAGGAGGCAATTTAATAGCATCAGTCAAAGGAATTTGCAAGAATAAAGGTTTCATCCTTTCACAAAACTTATTATAGTGTTCGTCTTCCTTTGACTTCTGTTTCTTATCAGGGAAAGGCATAGGTTTTTGGACCCAAGGCTCTCTTTCACTACCATGTTTCTTAGCAACAAAAATCTTCTTTAGTGTATTTAGTATTCTTAGTGTGCTTTTCAGGTTCTTCTTCAACTTTTTCTTTATCAAGAACATCATTTTCTTCATTACCACTTTCAGTTTCAGCATCAGAGACAGATATACTATTAGGATCTTTAGCAGGTTCAGAGGGTTCTACAATAGTTTTATGTTTCTTCATTCTTTTCTTTGGAGTAGTACCACTATTTTCAGCTTGTTGAGAATCCTTCTCAATTCTTTTAGGATGCCCCTCAGGATATAGAGGATCCTGGGTAGCAACACCACTTCTAGTTCTAATTTCATAAGCATGTTTTTCTTTAGCAGCATTAACTAGTAAGTCTTTTTGTACTTTAATAAGCTGATCAATTTGAGTTTGGACCATTTGAAAATGTTTGACAAGCATTTTAACATCATTAGAGGTTCTTTCCACAATATCCTTCAACTCAACAATAGCTCTAGAGTTTTCCATTAAATGATTTTGCACCTTTTAATTGAAATTATCTTTCTTAACAATAAAAATATCGAATTCTTCTAAGCATTGATCAGGAGGTTTAGAGTAAGGGATATCACCTTCATCAAAATGTTGGAGCGAGTGTACCTCAATAGTGGATGAGTGGGGGATTGGCTTACATAATTCTTCTATAGGAGGTAAATTTTTCACATCAGCCGCTTTAATTCCCTTCTCCTTAAGACATGTCTTAGCTTCCTTCATCACTTCATCATTTAGTTCAATAACTCCCCTCTTCTTTGATGTTGGAATAGGCACAAGAATAGTTTATTTAGGTATAGTTGTCTCAGGTATAGCTGGTTCAGGAGGAGTCCAGTCTTCATAATTCTTGCTTATTTTAGCCATTAATTCCTCAGCTTCCTTGGGAGTCCTATTCCTGAAAACACAATCAGCACAACTATCCAGGTATGTCCTAGATTCTTCAATTAGTCCATTATAAAATATATCAAGAAGCTCATTCTTAGGTAAAGGACATCCAACCTATGCATGAATCAAAGCACAAAACCTTGCCCATGATTCAGGCAATATCTCTTTTTCTCCCTGTTTAAAATCAAAAATTTCCTGCAAAATAGCATGTCTAGAACTAGGAGGAAAATTTTTCTACAGGAAAGTACTAATCAAGCAATCAGGGCTATCAATAGATCCAGGAGGTAAATTATTAGACCAAGTTTTAGCTTCTCCTTTCAGCGAAAAAGGGAAAATTTTAGCAACAAAGTAGGTGCGCATCTTAATATCATCAGAAAACAGGCCACTCATGGTAGAATGCTCAGTCATATGTGCTACCGCACTTTCATTCTTAGTCCCACAAAAAGGTTCTTTCTCAACAATAGCTATGTAAGATATATCAAGAGAGAAATCATAATCCCTATCTTTAATGTTTATAGGAGATGCAGCAAACTTAGCATTATGAGACAATTTGGTTTTAATAGTACGCCTCTCAAGGAGACTCTTAGCAGCACTCCTATCATGGGTGTTTTGACATTCTTTAATAAATTCATCGGTCATCTCAATATAACCGTCTTCAATATCATAGCTCTCTCTAGACTCAGGTGAACTAATAGGTGTAGTAGTGTCTTCATTAGGAGTTTCAGTATTTCTAGCTATAGTTCTAGCAATCGTAGCATCTAGGAATGGACCTAATGAACCACTCTTATCAAGCATAGTAGAAGCATCATCATAAGCAAAAGAAGTTTCAGATTCAGCAATAGCAGCAGCGTGTGTAGCATGTGTATGTGGTGGTGTAAGGAGCTTACTCATAACAAACGGTGAATCAAGAGAAACAGAGGTGTTCAGAACCGTACCTCTTCTTGTAGTGGATGGTAAAATAGGAACCTTGCCATAACGAGACTTACCCATGATGGATGGATGGCAGTGAACAATAGTGATTCCAAGTGAACTTGACAAATAAAGCTATGCTCCTCGGCAACGGCGCCAGAAAATAGTCTTGATGACCCACAAGTATAGGGGGTGTATCGCAGTATTTTGGAGGGAAGTGAAACCCAATTTATTGATTCGACACAAGGGGAGGCCAAGAATATTTATAAGCCTTAACAACTGAGTTGTTAATTCAGCTACACCTGGAAACAATCTTGCTCACAGCAGTTTATCAGTAGCAACAGTTTTGTAGTAGCAATAGAAATTTAACAACAATAGTAAAAGTAAAGACAGTAGTAACAATTGCAGTAAACAGTAGGATTAAAGCGCGGTAGGCATAGGGATGGATGGACGGGTGTTGCATGGACAAGACAATTCATATAGCAATCAGAACATAGGGCATTTGCAGATAAATGAGATAAAGCATCCAAGTACTAAATGATCATAGGCATGTGTTCCATATATAGGCATACGTGCTCGCAATAAGAACTTGCACAACATCTTTTGTCCTGCCAGCCCGTTTGTAGCGGGGCCTCAAGGGAACTACTGGCAATTAAGGTGCTCCTTTTAATAAAGCACCGGAGCAAAGCATTAACACACCGTGAACACATGTGATCCTCACACCAAAGTCATTCCCGTCGGTCATCCCGATTGCTGCCACTTTGGGGCCTTTGGTTCCGGACAATAACGTGTGTATACAAATTGCAGGTAAGACCATAAACAATACTATCATAATGAATCAATAACATGTTCAGATCTCAAATCATGGCACTCGGGCCCTGGTGACAAGCACTAAGCATAACAAGTTGCAACAAAGTCAAAAAGCACTAATAGTAGATACTAGACACCAAGCCCTAACAATCCAATGTGTCGTCAGTTTGAGGACAAGTACGCCATGAGGGGGTCCTCGAGGCATGTGGAAGAGAGGGGTGTGAGTCGTACGGTGTTCCGGGACGGTGAGCACACAAGTTTACCCAGGTTCGAATCTGCCGGCTTTGGACGGATCCTACTCCTGCTAGCAATCCAGTAATACGGCAGAGCCGGAATATGGGTTACAAGGGTTTTGCCTGTGCGAGTTGAGATTGTAGACTATTGAGGTTATCTGGTGTTACCCTAAAGGCTTTCCCTAGGACGGCTTATATACATATTCGGCCTAGGGTTTACAGGAGAGATCAATCCGGCTACGACTAAGAGTTGGTTACAGAGTACATCTTGAACTACAAGTAACATTATGGGCCTAAGTCGGTAAGTCTTTTGGGCCTTCCCGTAGTAGGATTGGACTCCGTCTTCTCTCTCTAACTGGGCCGCCCGTGAAGCAAAGCTCTAACCCGAAGTGGGCCACCCTGGTCAGTGAGGAACTGTGAGGATACCCGGAAAGTATATCCCCAATAGTAGCCCCCGGAGGCCTCCAAGATCCAAAGTCAGATTTTATCATCGTCCAGCTTGATCTTCGGCTTGCAGAATCTTGAAGGGTTCCTGAAACTTCACAACAAAAAATACGATCCGGGTCTTAAAAATAAGTCGGACCTTTCAATTAGTTACTCGGATTTTCCAGCTCGCTTTTAAACTAAGCCGGAACTTGGTCTCTAACGCCACCTAACACAAGCATGGTCAAGTCACATCATCTGACAGACGTTCCGTCAGCTCGACCGTTGGTGGGTCCGCGGTTCGTGGAACCAAGGCGCCGTTTCAATGCGCGCATGGAGATCGAGGCGACACAATCATCACGCGGGCCTTTCCTAGTTCTTTCCACGACGCGTGGCGGTTACACTGTAGCGTTTGCACGAATCTTGGCGCAGGTAGGTGGATATAAGGGGTTTAGATTTCTTCTTCCCCTCTCCACCAGTCCTTCGCTGTTCCTTTCTTCCTAATCCTCCAGCGCGCCTAGAGCCTTTTCTTCCTCCTCCCACAGAGCTCCTAGCGCCGCCACTTTAAGGTCACCTTTTCCACCGGAGAGAAAATGGCTTCATCCTCTTCTTCCTCTCTGGTGGCGGCGGCGGCATCGGCGGAAGCAGCTGCGGAGAAAGAGAGCTTCTGGGGAATCTGGATCCCCTGCGCCCTCGACGAGGACGGCCTAAAAAACGTGGAGAAGGAAGGGCTTCTCGCCGCCGGCAACTGGCGGAGCGGTTTCGGCGAAACCGTCCCCAATCCACGCGAGGGCGAGCGTGTCCACTTCGGCACCCATCTGGACTGAGGTTTGTCCTTTCCTCCCTCGGAGTTCTTCTCCGAGGTGATTGACCACTATGGATTTCAACTCCACAATCTTCCTCCCAATTCTCTTCTAGAGATGAGCGCATATGTTGCGCTTTGCGAGGGCTTTCTCGGCATTAGGCCGAGTTTGCTTCTCTTCCAGTATTATTTCCATGTCCGGAGGAATTCCATTACTGCCGGTGTTCCTTACATCACCGGTACCATTAGTTTTTCTATTAGACCAGACCGGGCATATCCCAAAATTTCTGCCAGTAACTCGGTCAAACAATGGCCAGCCACTTTTTTCTACCATAGGGATATTCTGGCTCCCGGTAAAGCTACTGCTTTGCAGGCTTTTGTCGACGGAGCTGCCACTGCCCAGCCTTCCTGGGACGAGGCTGCTCCGGCTCTCACCGACGATCTGATCCTCGCTAAGAGGCGGATCGAATATCTTATCAAGTATAAGGGTCTGAAAGGATCCGACTTAGTCCAATGCTGGGTCTCACGTCGGATCCAGCCACTTTAGTACCACGGGGATAGACTGATGCACTCCATCACGTCTTCCAAAAAAGACTCTCTCCGCATCAGCTCCAAAGCCTACACCACTCAAGGCTACATCAGCCAGATCAAGTGGCTGATCAAGGAGCGGATCGAGAGGAGGATTCCGGAGATTTCTCTAGAAATGCACACGATGGAAAACCCCATGGTAGTGGTAAGCTTCCATCAGCACTCCTTTTACGTGTTTCAATCTTTAAGTTATATACTGCAATGCTGATATGTTTTCTTGTTTTCAGCTTGCTGATCTCCCCGAGTCGGAGCTCACTCCACTCGAAGGATATCCCCCTGAGTTTTCTCAGGAGACTGAAGTGGTCCCATTGCTGGATCTTGCGCTCAAGAAGCGTAAGGCTCCGACAGTGGCAGTTGGCACAAAGGAGGTGCCCGTTGTGAAGAGGTAACTTCCATTCACAATTTTCGCCTTTGTATCTTTCTCGAATTTCTTCTGAGATGTAATGTTTCCGACTTTACTACATTCTCAGAGCAAAGCCTCTCATCAAGGGTAAGGGGAAAGGGATTCTTGCGAAGCCCCTGCGACAGGCGAAGCTTACCATATCTTCCCCTGCCACGGCTCCTCCGACTCCTACCCCTCAACCTTCTACAACACCGGCAATTACTCCTTCTCCGGTTGTTGCAGAAGATCCGGCTCCTTCAACGGCACCTGTGATCCTTGGATCGCATACTGACGTCACCGTGGGTGCGTCAGCTCAAGATAAGGGTGAACCCTCTTCGGGTAATGATCCCTCGGCTGAAGTCTTCGCCGACAACCTCCTCAGCAACCTTGGACTTGCCAAGTTTGGCTTATCCTAGAAATCTGCAGAGGAGATCCAGCGGCTGGCCAGGCAAGTCCTGGACAAAAGCCATCTATCCCCCGAAGAGGAAGCGCAAGAAGCAGCGGACGTCAAGTTCTCTGACCTTCTTGCTCAAGTCCGCCTTCGCGACGAGAGGATCGGGACTGGCGAGCTTCCAACAGCCCCAGTAATTCCTCTTACTCTCGCCGAGAAGGTGGCAGCTAAGGTGAACGCGGAGTTAAACAAACTCACCCGCGAGCAATATGTAAGTCGGAATTCCAACTCTTGTTTCTACATCATGTTTATATCATATCCTCTAGCCCCCAAGCATGAAGTATGATATAGAAATCCGGGTTTATGCTTTCATTAGGATGCCAAAGAACGAACTAGTGTAGCCCCCAAGGCTCGTGCTGATATTTAGCAAAAAATATTAGCCCGAGTCTTAAGTAGCCTTCTGACTTTGGGTATTCTGACTTACAGAAAGTATGTTCCTATAACCAGGAATTATTAACCAATGTCTGTGATAAGCGGAGAGAGATCAAAGCTCTCCGGCTTAAAAATGCTGAGCTCAAGGTAGCCAAGGACGAAACCGAAGGTAAACATTTCGAGATTCAAACCTTGCCTTTTTCTTTTCAATGTCGAATTTTTCTGAACTGTTCTTTTTTGACTTACAGCGTTGGTGAAACAATCCATCGCTATGATTGAAGAGGCCGAGAACCTCAAGACCTTGGTGGTGGAGAACAAAGGACTTCGCCAAGAGCTGGAAAAGCTTAAGGCGGATCATGAAACGAGCATAGCTCAAGTCCTAGAATCCTCCTCCATGGCCACTGAAGAGCACGATCGCAAGATTGCTGCTCAAGATAAAGTTATCTCGGACCTCAAGAATGAGGTTGGCAGAGAGAAGGATATCTCCCAAGCACTCCGGGCTGAACTCCAGAGTCTCCGGGAGAAGAAAACCAAGGTTGACGACGTCATTTTCGGTACGTTCCATCTCTCTGACTTTTTCTTCGACTCTTATCAATGTCGGTTTTTTCTTAACTTTATTTTGTGTATAGGTCCTCTGAACTTGACGGACTCCTCCTCGTCCGAGCCCCGCACTCACCGGCTTACCCAAGTCAGTGATCTTCTTTATGACTACCGCCAATCCCTTGAGGACATTGGCGAGTCTCTCAGGATTCTGGACATGCCAAGCATGTCGGACTTCCAGGTGTGGGAGAAGGCCAAGGAGATGCCGCAGCTCGTTCGGGACTGGAACATGTCCTACGCGCGGACTGCTGCGCATATCTCTCTCACCATGGTCATGAGCCACCATGGAAACATGGAGATATGGCAAGTGACCAGAGGGTACTGCAAAGTAGATGAAGACAGCCAGGAGCAGGACCTTCAAGCCATCATGCACTCCTGCGCCGGATATGGGTGCCACATAGCTGACCTGACCAGCTACGAGGTGCCCTTCTTCACCCGCGTGGATACTCCGCCACCTCCTCCAGAAGACGCCGAAGAAGTTTCCAACGATGAACGGACCACCTCGGACGCGGACATCTCGGCACGATATCAAGGCGGAGTCACCAGCGAGCCAATAGCTCCTTCATCTCCTCCTGCATCATAGATCAAAAAACTATGTATTATTCTGGAAAGACATGATGCGTTTTGTAAATATGAAGTACTACGACTTTTGCTAGTGCTAAGTTTTTTTATCTATTCAGCACTTTTGTCTTAGATTTTTTGTGTGCCTGAAATGTTTTCATAAGCACTTAGAATTTTCTGTCTCTACTTATCGTTTATCTGGCTTTCCGCCTTGTCCCTTTCGTGAGCCGGCTAAACCTTCAGCCGGAAACTTTGCCGAGCAACGGAGCTCAATTGCTAAACCAGTTTAAACTCAGAAACAAAACCGGCTTCCAGTAGCAACAATTCACTACTCGGAAAATACCCGCATCCAGCAATCAGACAAATAACCCAAGTAAAGACTAGAAATTTTAGAGTTATACCCAAAGGTAGCAATTTTAGAATCGGAAATCTAAACCAGAACAAACATGAGCATAAAGTACTTTCAAGCATTCTGGGATTTTCGACTATAACATGATCATTTGGAAATAAGATGGTAAAAACTTCTCAGAAAAACTTGAGGCAACCAAGACTTTTATTTCTCAAAGAACATGTACATATATATGATTACAAAGAAGGATAAACTAAGAATAAAAGGGACGTAGCTGAGCAATATTCCATGGTCTATCTAACTCATCCGGATTTGTACTACCTCTAGCTCTCTTTCTCTTCTTAGTAGCAGGTATTTCTTTGACTGGCCTCATGTCAGTTAAGTAGTATGATCCATTGTGCAATACTCGACTAACTAAAAAGGTCCTTCCCATACTGGGGAAAGTTTGTGCTTTCTTTGTTGCACAAGCCGGAGAACCAAATCACCTTTATTGAAAGATCTAGTTCGGACTCTCTGGCTATGATAATTGCGTAACTTCTGCTGATAGGCTGTAGATCTCATTTCAGCAACGATGCAAACTTCTTCGACTAACTCGAGATCATTTTGTCGAGAAATCTCGGCATCCTCTTCGATATACGCGGCCACTCTAGGAGAAGTATGAATTAAATCACTAGGAAGAACTGCTTCTGCGCCATAGACCAAGAAGAAAGGTGTATATCCTGTTGACCTGTTCGGAGTTGTTCGCAAACTCCAAATTACAGAGGGTAGTTCCTCTGCCCAAGCCCCCACAGCACGTCTCAATGGTGCTTCGAGTCTTGGTTTCAAGCCTTGTAGAATTAAACCATTTGCTCTTTCGACTTGTCCGTTAGCCTGTGGATGTGCGACTAACGCAATGTCAAGCCGGATATTTTGCTCGTCGCAGAATTCAGCCAATTCTCCCATGGAAAAATTACTCCCGTTGTCCGTGATAATGCTATGCAGATAACCATACCGGATTATAACATCCTTGACAAATCTTTTGGCTGTTGCTCCATCACAACTAGTGATAGGTTTAGCCTCGATCCATTTCGTGAATTTATCCACCATCACTAAGAGGTGAGTGAATCCACTTGGAGCTCGTTTAAAAGGTCCAACCATATCAAGCCCCCAGACCGCAAAAGGCCATGTTATAGGTATTGTTCGCAGCTGATCAGCCGAAACATGAGCTTGCTTGGCGTACTTTTGGCAGCCTTTGCATGTCTTGACTAATTGTTCGGCATCTGCCTGAGATGTAAGCCAGAAAAATCCATGTTGAAAAGCTTTTGCCACTAAAGATTTGGCTGCAGCGTGGTGACCACACTCGCCTTCGTGGATTTCTCTTAAGATTTCCACTCCTTCTTCCGGAGATACACAGCGCTGAAAAATCCCAGAAACACTCCGTTTATGGATCTCACCTTTAACAATAGTATAGGCTTTTGCTCGTCGGATAATCTGCCGGCTCAACACCTCGTCTTCGGGTAATTTGCCATCTACCAAGTAATCAAGGTAGGGTTGAGTCCAGCTGGGAATTACAGCTAGAACTGCTATTAAAGGTGAGTCGGATTTGGTCGGATATTCCTCATCTACTCCCTTTATCGAGGGAACTTTGAGGTGATCTAAAAACGCGCCATACGGAACCTCTTTCCGCGCAGAGCCTATTCGAGATAGTGCATCTGCTTCCTCGTTTTCTGCTCGAGGGATGTGTTGAACTTCAAACCCTTTCGAACGATTTAGATAGATCATCCATGACAGCTTTATATGCTGCCATGTGCTTATTTGCATTACAAATATCCGAGACTTGCTGAGCAACAAAATCCGAATCTCCGTAACACATCAAACGTCGGATGCCAATATCCTTAGCAATCTGGATTCCATGCAGCAGTGCTTCATACTCGGCAATCTTGTTTGTCGCTGTGAAGTGGATCTGCAACACGTATAAAAGTTTATCTCCTTGGGGTGATTTGAGCACCACGCCAGCCCCCGAGCCCCCTCGAGCCTTAGACCCATCAAAAAGAGGGTCCAATATTCCGACTCAGGGAGGACCATATTCTCCTTGGTCTCTGTCCAATCAGCAACAAAGTCAGCAAGGATCTGGGATTTGATTGCTGTCCGGGATTTGTACTCAATATCGAAAGCTGCAAGCTCTATGCCCCATTTGGCGACGCGTCCTGTGGCATCGCTATTGTTTATTATATCTCTCATGGGAGCTTTGCTCACTACGGTAATTGGATGCTCCTGAAAATAGTGTCGTAACTTACGAGATGCTAGAAAAACACCGTAAGCCAATTTTTGATAGTGCGGATACAGCTGTTTTGATTCTGTCAGGACCTCGCTGACAAAGTATGTCGGACGCTGCACTAGGTGCTCCTTATTTTCTTCCGGTCTCTCCACCACCATAACTATACTGACAACCTTATTTGTTGCAGCAATGTAAAGCAACATCGGTTCCTGAGGTTCCGGCGCTGCAAGGATAGGAGCAGATGAGAGTACTTTTTTCAGGTCTTGTAGTGCAGCCTCAGCTTCGTCAGTCCAGACAAAATCCTTGGTCTTCTTTAGGAGTTTGTATAATGGTGCGGCTCTTTCACCAAACCGGCTTACGAATCGACTGACTGCAGCAATGCAACCAGTTAATCTTTGTACGTCCTTCAGGCGAGTTGGCCTAGAAATATTGAGAATAGCCTTGATCTTGTCGCGGTTCACCTCTATGCCTCTTTGAGACACGATGAAACCCAACAATTTTCCGGCTGGTATTCCAAAGAAGCATTTCTTCAGGTTAAGCATGATGTTGTATTTTTGTAAATTGGCAAACGTCTCCTCCAAGTCGGAAATCAACGTTTCCTTCTTTTTGGAGATGACCGCGATATCATCCTTGTATGCATGTACATTGCGTCCGAGCTGATCATGGAGGCAACGCTGCATCGTGCACTGGTACGTAGCTCCTGCGTTCTTCAGCCCAAAGGGCATCGTAACATAATAGAAGGTTCCGAAAGGAGTTATGAATGAAGTTTTGATTTTATCAGATTCCTTCATCCGGATTTGGTGATAACCAGAATATGCATCGAGAAAACAGAGGAGTTCCGAGCCTGCCGTAGAATCGATAACTTGATCAATTTTAGGCAGAGCGAACGGATCCTTTGGACAAGCCTTGTTCAAGGCAGTATAATCAACACACATCCTTAAATCAGTGGTGTCCTTTTTAGGGACCATTACAGGGTTGGCCGACCAATCAGTATGGATGACCTCTTCTATGAATTCGGCTAACTCGAGCCGCGCTAGTTCCTTAGCTATTGCCTTACGCTTTTCATCACCAAACCGTCGTAAGGACGGTTTGACGGGTTTAGCGTTCGGGTTTATATTTAGAGAGTGCTCGGCAAGTTCCCTAGGTACTCCCGTCATGTCAGATGGCTGCCATGCGAAGATATCTTGATTTGCTTGGAGGAACTTGATGAGCGCGCTTTCCTATGCGCTATCTAGGCCTACGCCTATCTAGGTCACTTTGGAGGGGTCGTCATCCTTCAACGGCGTCGTCTTCGTCTCTTCTGATGCCTTCAACTCCAGATTTGGCTTTTTCACCTCTTTCTTTGTTGCGGGCATCTCAGACGGATCTATGCTCTTCTTGATCTCCTGGTACTCCTGGGCGTGCATCACGGCTTCGGCAAAGGCGGCATTTCCATCCTCGCACTCTCGCGCCTTCTTCGGATCTCCCCTGATGGTGATCACGCCATTGGGACCTGGAATTTTCATCATATTGTAAATGTAACACGGACGAGCCATAAAAGCCCAGTAAGTCGGACGTCCGAATATAGCGTGGTATGCGCTCTTGAACGGGACCACTTTGAAGGAAAGTGCCTCCGTCCGATAATTCTTTGGTGTTCCAAAAGTAACATCCAAAGTGATCTCTCCCAGGGAATTAGCTTGTCTTCCTGGGACAACTCCGTGAAAAATCACAGAGCTATGGTTAAGCTGTGTTTCCGAGATCTTCATCCGGCGTAGCGTTTCGACATAGAGAATATTGATGCTGCTACCACCGTCCATGAGGGTCTTGGAGAAACCATAACCGTCAATAAGTGGATTGACGATTAAGGCGTATTTTCCTCGCATGTGTAGCTTAGGCGGATGATCAGCGTGGTCAAACGTTATTGCCACTTCCGACCAGTCCAGATACTGAGGGACAGCCAGAACTGTTGCGTTGAGCTCGTGGAGAACTGCTTTCTCGACCTTTGCTGGTTGAGATCCGAGGAAGGTGACGTAAGTGTCCTTCTTGGTGGGAAAAGTTTTCTTCCCTTCCGACTTGGGATTTGAAGCATCGGCTTCTTCCATGTCGGAATCTTCCTTGGTCTCCTTGTCCTTTTCGGGATTTTTCTTTCCCTTCTTCCGCTTAGCTTTGTAGCCCGTGGTATCATCTCTCTTGATGTCGTCGTTAAAACGACATTCAGCGTTGGTGTGGGACGATCCCCCATTGGCATCCAAGTGATGCACACATGGGTTATCGGCGATGTCGGCCCAAGTGTAGGTTTTGCCTGGTTGTTGCTCTCCTCTACCTTGGACCCTTGATGTCCCATGGCCATGCCCGCGGCCTCCCCCACGTCCTCCTCGTCCTCCAGACCCGGAAACAGTAGTGACCACTGCTGTCTCCGCGTTGGGTTTTTCTTCCGAGGTGTTTTTGCGCTTCTGAGCTTGTTGCTTTGGTTGTTTTGCTGACTGAGGCACAGCCAGGACATTGAGTAATCATCTGCATCGTCGTCAGCATCTACATACTTGCTCGCTGTTTCTATCATCTCTCCCAGATCAGTAACCTTGTCACACTTCAAGCGATGGCGCAGTAAACCAATTGGGAGACCTGCGATGAAAGCTTCAATCGCAGTTTGATCATTTACTCCTTCGCAGGAGTTCTTGGTGTCAATCCATCGTCCGAGGTAATCTCGGCAAGTTTCTCTGGCTTTCTGGGTGCAACGCTGTAGGTCTCCAACTATACAGGGCCTCCGATATGTGCCTTCGAAATTCCGAAAGAACGCACTTTGTAAGTCATACCAGTTGTGGATGGTGTTTGCCAGAAGTTCATTGAGCCATGATCGTGCCGTCTTCCACAACATAAGTGGGAGATATCGGGTTGCGACCAGGCTGTTTCCGCCTTTAGCGATGCAGCAAGCTTGGAAGAAGTCCTGTAACCAGGTGTCTGGCCGAGCAATGCCGTCGTAGGCTTGGATATGTCTTGAGATAGCAAATCCTTTCGGGAATTTTGTAGCTCTGATGCATGGTCCGAAGCACTTTGGGCCCACGTACACGTCATCATTTTCGTAGCGCCGAGCCTCTATGTTGGAGTTGATCCTGTGCCTTGCGTCGTTCGGGGATAGGGATCGTCCCGAATATCGGCTGTGGTTGCGGTGCCTTGGAGACGGACTTCGGCTTCTGCCACCACCTCCTCCGCCATGTCGTCCTCCTTGACCTCCTTGGGGGCCGTTGTGATAACTGTGCTGTGGAGAGGGTGGTGCAGTTGGGTTGTTTCCGGCTGATCGCTGGCCTCCGTCCGGAGCGTCATTATTCCGGTTCCGGGGAGGTTCTTGACTATGACGAGCCCCCTACCGGCTTGTGCCAACGTGGTTTTCGTCATTCCTCCGTCCGTCGTTCCCACCATGGTGAGGCTCAGCCGGACGGTTTTCATGTCTAGGAGGTGGCATTTTCTGACGATCCTCCTCCCGACGTTTCTCTTTATCTTCTCCTTTCGGGGAGGGTTTCTCGGAATCAGTGCAGCGATCGCGTCTTTCTCGGCTGCCGGAGCGACGTTGCTCTAGTTATGTGTAGCTCTGGGTGCTGCCCCGACGATCCGGTTCTTGAATAATTGTCTTCCCTGCGTTCGGGGTGACGATGGTGCGCCCGATCGTAGTGGGATCTTACGTCAGCCCATGCCGGATCTGTGCGACATTGGTCGAATTCCGAGACCAGCTTTTGGCTTCCAGACAGGGCGACCTTTTGCTGTTCCAGTCTCTTATTGAGTAGCTTGATACCCAAACGTATCTCCTCTGGTCTTGGATCAGCCGATAGAATTTCGCGAGCTGCCACAGTATTTTGCGCTGGTGTTGGGTAAACCCAATCTCCGTTGCTACCCTTTCGTGGCTTTCCCATCTCATCTCCAAAAAGGACGGCACGGACGCGTGGGAATTGGTTGTCATCTATGTGACGCTTCCGTGTCTTCTGATGTAGACGGGACATGTACTCCTTGTTTGACATGCGCTTCTTCTCCACCTCGATGTTTTTGGCTTCATCAAGGAGTTGTTGACGACGCGCTTCTAGGGCTTGGGCCCTTTCGTCCAGCTCATCTGCAGTAAGTTCTGCAGCTGTAGGGATAGGTGTGGTTAATGTGGCGTCGATGAGTTTACGCGCACCTTCAGTGATCACGTGTCCATCCACCGATGCTTCTTTTTTCCGCTCGTCTGGGATAAGTGCTCCATCCGAGTCTTCCTCGTATTCCTCGGCAATCACCTCCTCTGTCAGAGGGTCTTTTGTCGGGGTCTTGTTCTTCTTGTTCTTCTTCTTTGCCTTCTTGGCAGCGCCGGTAGCAAAGACGGCTTTGGGTCCGTTTCCCGGAGTCAAGCTCTGATCGGTACTTTCAGACATCTGGACCTCGGGATTGTCTCTGATGTCCATGTCATCCTGCGCTTTGGGAGAGTGTTCCTCGGATCCTTCATCCATGGCTTCTCCCTCCCTGCAGCTTAGGAGTTGTACTCCTCTTCGTATTCTGCGGAGAACTTTCGGAAATCTGCCGACGTCATGGATTCATTCGAGGATGCAGGAACATCGACGTTTGTTCCATTTGCCTCCAGCACCGAGTCGGTGTTTTCTTCAGCATCGGCAGAGCCGGATCCGGGTCCAACATATCCAACGAAGTGCGATGCGTGCTTCCTGAGGTACCTGCGGCTTTCGCGATCAGCCTTATCGAAACTTTTAATGGTTTTGAGAATTGCATCTGCGCTAGCGCCTCGTAGTATCATACATCTTAGTGTGTACCTGAGGAAAGGCTTGTCTGTCCCGACATCGTCAGAGTCGGAATCAGTGTCATTGATGTGCTCCTCCTGGATTTCGACTTCCACGGGTGGGTCGATCTGGGATCCGGCTTCTCTGGGGAGATCCACTCCAGATTCGACTTGGACCGTGAGGTCTTCTTCAGGCTTAGATTTCGTCACTATCTCCGCAACTGGTGCAGGCTGGGTGGGATTAGGGCTTTCTGAGATCCGGAACTCTGCCGCCTCCGCGGACAAAGGGGATCCAAAAGATTCTTCTGCCTCTATTATCACCGCTGGGGTGGGTTGGGCAGGTTCAGCGAAACCGATGTAAACATCGATCTCGCCGAAAGACATGATTGTATAGGCAATCACGGCCTCCCTAGCCAGAATCCAAGTCTCGTCGAGAACGATGAGAGGGACGTCGCTAGCGTAGAGGATGCGACTGACGGCGATGGTCTCGCCGATTCCGATTCTTGCAGATTCCGCTCGGAACGCAGATCCGAAGCTCACTTGCCCCACGGTGGGCGCCAACTGTCGTCGGTTTGAGGACAAGTACGCCATGAGGGGGTCCTCGAGGCGTGCGGAAGAGAGGGGTGTGAGTCGTACGGTGTTCCGGGACGGTGAGCACACAAGTTTACCCAGGTTCGAATCCGTCGGCTTTGGACGGATTCTACTCCTGCTAGCAATCCAGTAATACGGCAGAGCCGAAATATGGGTTACAAGAGTTTCGCATGTGCGAGTTGAGATTGTAGACTATTGAGGTTATCTGGTGTTGCCCTAAAGGCTCTCCCTAGGACGGCTTATATAGATATCCGGCCTAGGGTTTACAGGAGAGATCAATCCGGCTACGACTAAGAGTTGGTTACAGAGTACATCTTGAACTACAAGTAACATTATGGGCCTAAGTCGGTAAGTCTTTTGGGCCTTCCCGTAGTCGGATTGGACTCCGTCTTCTTTCTCTAACTGGGTCGCCCGTGAAACAAAACTCTAACCCAAAGTGGGCCACCCTGGTCAGTGAGGAACTATAAGGATACCCGGAAAGTATATCCCCAACACAATGCCATTACATGAACGATCTCATCCAATCCCTACCATCCCCGTAGCCTACAACGGGTGATTACTCACTCATAGATGGGGGAAACATGGATGGTCGACGGAGAAGCGATGGTGATGATGATGGCGATGATCTCCTCCACTTCCCCATCCCGGCAGGATGCCAGAACGGAGTTTCTGGTTCCGAATCGCGGAGCGGAACTCTTTCTGAAAAAACGTCGAACCCCAGTTGGTTTTTAGGTCAGGAGGCAACTTATATGCGAAGAGGGAGACCGAGGGGGTGCCTGGGGCGGCCAGACCACCCCCTGGCACGACCAGGCCTAGCCCACGCGGCCAGGTGGTGTGGCCAGGCCCTAGCCCCTCTCCGTCTCATATTCTGGCTCCTTGAGTCTTCTGGTAGAATAGGATTTTTGGCATATTTTTAGGGATTTTTCCTGATAGTTGATTTTCTGCACAAAAACTAGACACCAAGGTAATTCTGCTGAAAACAGCGTCAGTCCGTGTTAGTTGTATCCAAATAACACAAGTTTAGAGGAAAAACAATAGCAAAAGTGTTCGAGAAAGTAGATACGTTTTAGATGTATCAATGCCACCTGGAAATGTCTTATCAATATTTTGAAACAAAACCATAGAAAAATGTTTCAAAACAATTGAAACCACCCCGTAACTTCTTATCAATTTTTTGAAACCGAATTTAACCTTACTGAAAACACAATAACCATATTGAACCATGTTGAAACTTATTTGAACCAATTGTAACCTCACAAGCACGTTTTAAAACAGTTGAAACCACACACAAATAAAACTACAAAACCATGTTTCAATAAATTGAAACCACAAAAGCATGTTTGAAACAATTAAAAGCACAAAAACATGTATGAAACAAATGAAACACCACCAATAAACCAATGAAACCACAGAACCATGTTTCAATAAATGTAAACCACACAAGCAGGTTTGAAACAATTGAAACGACAAAAAGATGTTTCAAACAATCGAAACCACACAAGAATGTTTCAAACAATTTAAACCACAAAAAAATGTTTCAAGCAAACCGAAACCTCACAAGCATGTTTGAAAATAATTCAAACCACCACCCAAGAACAAATGAAACAAAAAAACCATGTTTGAATAAATTGAAACCACACAAGCATGTTTGAAATAATTGAAACCACAAAAATATGTTTGAAACAATCGAATCCACCATAAGGTTCTATAATCATTTTGGCACCCCAAGGAATCTGTTTAAAACAATTGAAACCACTAATGTTATATTTTAATCAATTAAAACCACCTAGAAACGTCTTATCAATATTTTGAAACAAAACCATGGAAAGTTGTTTTAAAACAATTGAAGTCACCTAGTAACTATTTATCAATTTTTTGAAACCAAATTTAACCTTATTGAAAACACAATAACTATACTGAACCATGCTGAAACTTATTTGAACCAATTGAAATCTCACAAGCACGTCCCAAATCAACTAAAACCATAAACAAATGAAACCAGAAAACCATGTTTCAATAAATTGAAACCACAAAACCATGTTTGAAACAATTGAAAGCATAAAAACATGTATGAAATAAATGAAACAACCACCCAAGAAAGAATGAAACCACCTAACCATGTTACAAGAGGTTACATCATTCGCAATCCTCCACAACTTCAGAAAACACAGGGAATTGCGGTGTCACCACCTCCAAATCCCACAAGCCCAAACCTAGCTGCGTCGATGGAGGGGGGAGGGATGGTGGAAGCAGCGCTGCTTTGAGAGGGACGGAGAGGAACCCGTCGCCGTAGGGGATTTTCCCCTAGGGGAACCTGGGGATCGACTGGAGAGGCACGCCCATGAAGGACTACTAGCTCTCTAACCAAGATGACGTGGCACAAAAGCGACCAGGGATTCATCAGTGAGGAGGAGCGTGGAGGTAGAGATGACCCAAAACCTGGTTCTCTAGTCGCTGGCGTCCGCCACGGGTCAAAGGGGAAAGGTGGGATAAGGTGCGGGCCTCGCCGATAATGGAGAGCTTCGTGGCTATGGAGGAAACCAATTAGCGATTAAGAAAACGGAGAAAGTTGTGGCAAATTTCAAAACGAGGTCAAAGGGTGGATGAGACGCCGGTATATACTGGCGCATATCTTCGACATCCTTTTTGGAACGGAGGAGAATACTATTCTAGGGATTCTGTGAAACAGATGTCTAGATCATATTATTCGAAAAATTTAGACAAGTATTCGAAACGGAATCTTGTTTCTTAATTCTCATGAACTTATCTCATTTTTTCATGAGAATTATGTAAAAAAGGCCATTAGAAACCTACAGCTCAAACCTGATTAAATTTCTGAGTAGTATAAATTAAACAATAATATACCATCTTGTTTATGCTACATGAATGCATAAGCATAAGATTGCCCGTACAAGATAAATACATCAATCATCTAAGTTTGCTGAAGAAAATAACGACCGTACTATACTCTATAACAACAATGCATAAAATTAAAATATATGCTACTCCCTCCTATCCAAGTTAAGGACTCATTTTTGTCTAGATTTGGATATAGATATATTTTAGTACAAGATACATCTAGGGTTGCGAAGCGGCAACACCGTGAAAGCATAATTTGTTCAAACTAAACAAATTTTGTTAAGAAAAATTGAACTAGCGTAATAAATTTTGTCTACGAAATGGGTGAATCAGATGCCGCTTCACGAATTAGACAAGACTATTAATTTGGATAGGAGGGAGTACAACAATGTTTCCCAGGGTCGAAGAAAAGGGAAAATTGGCGCATCTAGAAAATGTCACCATTATCCATGGTATGCGAACACACTCGCTTGGTCCAGTAGCGTCCAGTAATTAGGGACTTGGTCCAGTAATTAGCGACAAAGAAAGTCAATTAACCAAAAAAGATAACCACAGGCTATCGCTATTGGAGGCGTCGTCGTCTTCCAGAGAAGTTCGTGGTCGGGGGAGAATGTCGAACGGATGGAGCTACTGCTCTGCCCTGCCGGCGTGAGGTCGTAGTGGATGGGATACAAGATCCAGAGGGCATCGGCATCAGCTTTCTCGTGCTCCAGATGCGCATCGGGGATGAGACACCGGAGCGTCGCATCGATGGGAGGCCGGATAGAAACCCACCGCCGGAGGGGATTGCGACGGAGGAGAACCTGGGAATCGGCCGGAGCCACTGCCCCGATGGAATGCGAGCTGTCCTCGCCGGCGGCCGCTCTGGGTCGGGCGGGAGCGATGAGATTGGGGCCGGGTCTGCCTAACGGAGAGGCTCAGGTCTTCAACGGAACTAACTAGCGGCAAAATAGTGAATAAAGTAGGCACAAATCTCAAAACGCGGACGAATGGTCGATAAGACGTACCGACGTCGGTAGAATCGCCGCTCTCGAGGACTTCGCTTTATGCGATCTGTGTGGCCTATTTGCTTTACAATAAGGGAAGTGCTACGTGTTCTCGGGAGATCAGAACTTCCGATCCCCTGAATCCTTCTACTAACACGTGTCCTCTCAAATCCCTTTTTTCCTACACTACGTCATGTTTTTGCTACACAATGCCCCACTTAGCAAAAAAAAGGGTTCACCCACGAGACAACATAGAAAAGACAAATCTCATCGAAGACCTCGCCCGAGTTTCGCCAAAGACTATGTAGCATAACATTTGTGCTAATGTAGCAAAACTGACTTCGCTAGAGACTCGCCGAAGACTTTCCCCGGAGACATCGCCGGATACATGGTAGCAAGAAGTTTGCGCTATTGTAGTAAAATAAGAAAAGCGATATAGCAAAATAATTATGCTAATGTAGCAAAAGGCTAACTTCGCCGGAGACATCGTCGGAGACGGGTAGCAAAAACTTATACTCCCTCCGACCCAAATTAATTGACTCACGTTTATCTAGATTCGGGTGTATCTAGTACGAAAATATGTCTAGATATATCCAAATCTAGACAAATCTAATTTGGATTGGAGGGAGTACTATTTTAGCAAAAACAAGGAACGTTTGTAGTAAAAAAAATGCATTGTAGCAGCGCCGCTCGCCGTAGGTAGGACACCATATGCCGTAGCAGGTTCAGTCATGGTGGGTAGCATCGCCGGTCGTTGTGTGTAGCAGCGCCGCTCGCCGCAGGTAGCAGTTCCGGATACCGAGGTAGCAACCACTGTTGTCGTTGGTAGAAAACGACTATAGCAAGGCTACAGAGAAGGGCGGTGCCATAGAAAGTGGCGGAGCAGATGGGCTCCATGGGGAGACAGTCGTCGTCGACGGCGCCTGGCCAAAGCACGTGCGGTGGGCTCGTGTCCCTGGAGGATTGGGGGGGCCGGGGGAGGGCTTTTTGGCGGGAGCACCAGGAGATGGTGCAGGGGCGCGCGGCGGTGGGAGCTCTAGGCTGCGGCGGCCGGAGCCCTCAGGGTCGTAGCGGCGCGAGTCAGAGGCAGCGGCGCTGGCTGCATCCATGGACCATGGGGCGGCGTGGGCGTGCTTGTGTGGAGGCCGGCGATGGGTGAGCTGCAGAGGCGGGTGGCGGCGCGGCGGCCGGAGCTGCAGGCGTGGGCGGGCGACGATGCTTCGGCAACGGGAGCTACAGGGCGGCAGGCGACGGTGCAGCGAGCGTATCAAGTACTCCCTCCGTTCGAAAATATAAGATGTTTTAGCTTTATGAATCGAATGTATCCAGACGTTTTTTAGTATATAGGTTTGTAGAGGTTCGACGTGAATCTATACACTAAAAGGTGTCTAGATACATTCGTTTTAAAAAGGTAGAATATCTTATATTTTCGAACGGAGGGAGTACTTGAGAACGGAAACTGATGAGAAGATATAAAGAAGAAGAAAGGAGGCATGGGTCCCACCCGTGCAACGTGGTGTCCCTCGTGCACTGGCGACCGAGCGAGCTATCGTTGGGATCGCGACGCATTATCCCCGAGTGATATGTATCGTTACAATAAGGGCCTGCTTCAGTGCCATCCCTCGCCTGTGTCCGGTTTTCTTTGCCATTATTTTCCAGTATACATACTTGTTAGTCTGGTCGATGTGTTCCTGTTCTCTCGGGCAGAAGTCCATTAACTCGTAAAATTAAGCATCCAACTAACCGTTATACTTTGCTTGAATTTTAATTCTGAAACGGTCGAACCATCGAGAATCCCAAAATGCAACGTGTCTAAAAAATAGTCAAAAATCAAAAAAATTAGATTTGATATAGAAAATATGAACATCTATAGTCAATATCAATAGATTCAATATAAACTATATTTTCTCAATATGTCCATCCAATCCTCTGATCCATAGCAAGTGACGGGGGTCTACTTCCACTTAGTCCAAATTTGAACTAACACCCCAACACTTATTATAGATCGAAGGGAGTAGATGCAGATATGTTTCCTAAATATTTGATCAAATTTATTAGGATTTATTTTTTTACTAATCTTCGACGCCTTACATTTGAGACAGAGGGAGTACTGCAAATACTGATTCATACTGTATAAAACACCAATTGAGGACAAAAAAAAATTAGTAGAATAAAAATTGTCTAGTTATACATGTATCTAGACGTGTTTTGGTGTATAGATTCGTACAAATCTTCAACATTTTTTCATGACAAAAGAAGTACAAAAGAAAACTTACTACTCCTACGTTATACTACCTCGGGCCGTTCCGAAATATGGGATATATAAGTTTAGTCAAAAGTCAACATCTGACCAAATTTATATACAAGAATACCGAACATCTACAATACTAAATCAATATTAATGGTTTCACTATAAAGTATATTTTTTAATGTGTCCATTTACTATTATTACTAGCTGAATGTCCGTGCGTTGCCACGGTCATTTATAATTTTTCATCGCACATGGATCACCTTTTAATATAAAACACAATAAATGATAATCTGTATATAAAAGGTAGACACAATGTTTACAAAGTTATAATCTGTTCGTGACCATTCAATGTTCAAAGATGCCCTGTACAATGAAACGTGGAGCTAAAACATAGAGCTAACCATTAGAGAATATCGACGCCAACAGCAGGAATGGTCTGCCCTTGCGCCTTGTTTGTTGGCATGGAAATGTTGAGCCTGGCCGGAATTTGAAAGGGGACATGTCATCATCGAAGGTGCAAAGATGTGATGTATCGAAGAAGAAACACTCTTCACACAGCGTGTTGTGTTAGCATGATCTATGTGTCGACAGTGTTCCTCATAAATCCACCAAGCATACCATAATTTTTATACCATAATTTTTATGGGATAGATTGGTACCAGAATTCTTTTAATCTTTAACTCATACGAGACCATATTTCTACTTCCTTTTTTTGTTGCTTGGCGTAAGTATATACAACCCTTTGTTTTGAAGGAATACAACTTTTTTATTAATCCAGTGCCTCATAACACATAATATTTATCTCATCTTGGCAAATGTACCATATATAATCTTTTTATAAAAAGAAAAGAGGCACACTGAACATGCATGGCGGATATGTGGATGAATTTGCGCCATGTGCTGTATTCGTTGTAGTTCAGTAAGTGCATCACATCTCTTTCCTCGTCTCACTTTTCAGGGTCCAACCACCGGTGCTTGTTGGACCAACACTTTGCAAAACTGGCTGCTGGATTGAGACGTGGCTCTCCTGGCCTGCCTCATCCCCATCGCGGTGATGCTCAGGGTCGCGATCTTCATATTGAATCTACGGAAGTTTTGATGCTCTGTCTCAAATATAGTTCAAACAAAGTGTGGAGTGGTGTTCAGTTCAGTTATTTCTCGACGGAAAAAAGAACGCAGCTCCTTGTCCTGGTCAACCTCGACAATCCTCCGCCTTGCTGCGCAGGCCAAGGCCATCGACCGCCTCCTGTCCATCCTGCTCTGGCCGCCGGCCACCAGCAGTAGCTAAGCTCGCTGCCTGCTACAGCACGTCGTCGTCCCCATCCATGTCGTCTCGGCTGCTCCGGCCGGCAAGCTCGCCGCTCCGTATCGCTCCACCGCCAAGCTCGTCGCTGGCCCCGTCCGTCTGCAAAGACCACATCGACCAGCATGCCTCGCCGCCTATGGAGCTAGCGCAGGCCTGCAGCGCGCACGCGAAGGTGAGCAGTTTGCTTTCCTACCACTCTCCACTTCGCTCCCCACCGCCGCGTCGTCGCTTCAGCCACCCATGTCCAGATGGTTCGCATTTCGTGACCGCCTCGTCGTCTTGTACTTCCATGTTGAAGGAATCAAGCCAAGGCTAGGAGGGGACGCTTAATGCGGAGGCGATTTGCGGCGGAAAAGCCGGGTCGCGAGCAAAGCTCTAAGTCGACGCGATAGGCGTGCCCCATATGCTAAGGCCTTGTTCCTTTAATCCCACCCCGGCCGGTATTTGCGTCCAATCCCCGTGGATCGGTCGGGATCGGAACGGCCGGGGTTTAATCCCGCCCCACGTCTATGCGCGCATTCGGTTGCGCCCGGCCGGGTTTGGAACCCGGCTAATCCCCTCCCAAAACCTTTCGTTCCACCGGGATTAAAAAATCTCCGTCCAACCCGTGGAAAAAATCCTGAATCGATGTCGGAAGAAAAAGGAGAAAAAATGACCTTTGTCTCTCTCGCATCCCCAGCCTCTAGCAATTCTGAGGCGAGAGCGGCGGCGCCGGCACCGGGGCAACGGCCTGGGGGCCTAGGCGGCGCTGGCACTGGTGTGACGATCTGGAGGTCAAGGCGGCATCCAAGGCTTCCCCCTTTTCTCGTGCGCGGCATGCGCACCTCCCCATCTCTCACGTCGTAGTGCGCAGCGACTAGCCGCGAGCTCGGCGGCGTTCCCGGCAACATCATCTCCGCCCCTCCACCCATCCCTAGCCGATGGAGACCTCGCAGGTAAAATCCTCCTGCCCCTCATCTTCCTTCCCCTCTCCCTAAATTTCTGAATTTATTGGATTAGGGTTCCTGGTTCTTGATTGTTTTGAGATCCTGTAGAAAGAACGCATGCAAAAGAATCACTACAGATATTGATTGCAATTTCAAAACACATTCAGATATTTCTAGTGACATGTGTTATATGTAGTCTTCGAGTTGTTCCTTTTTTCCGTTCAATCATCAAAGCGCCAGAACTGGAATGTGTTTGCAAACATGTCGGAATGTGCTCATGTTCTGATGTGTGGATAACATCCTTATGTATAAGGACAGAAGAGCACGTTGCTTTAACTGATCTATTGTCTCTGACATATATGGTGCTGTCTAGCTTCAAACTGACCAAATTTGATGAGATAGGATACAATCCTGCTATGTGGTACTGGTAGTTGGTTTTCTCGTTTGATTACGTATCGGGAGTACCATACCAATACCAACTGGTGCTAAACTGTTATAATGTTATCTGGCTCATTGTTGACTTGCTTTGTGTGTGAAATGTGATCTCAAGTGGTTAAGAACAGTCCCTCAAATTCATTCAGTTTACCTTTGAAACAGTTCATCTTTTTGTGTTGTTCATGTTGCTTGGTTCATCTTAAATATTGCAGATACCTAGTTAGGATTCATTGTCAAGAATATTCTCCCAGTTCTCCAACTTGTTTTATGTTGATGATCTCTCAGTTTGTTGCCTAGTTTTATGTTGAAAAAAGAAGTTTACTGAATACTAGTTTCTAGAGTGCTTTAGTGCTGTTTATACCTTATTTCTCTTTGATTTCTCTAAAAAAATATTCTGCTAACTACATATTAGAGTACATGAGTTCTCCATGAGAGAATAACCTCCATATGATTTAACTGAAAAAGTACATGTTATTCCCTTTCCTTTTTTTCTATTCTCCAAAATATGAGCTCATGAAAATGAAATCTCCAAAAGTGTAGCATGTTGCTGTATGCAGATAACCAGGTAGCCTCTACTACAGTGCTTCATAAGTAGCAGTACCAGGATAGCAGCTCTATCTTGGCATACCATATGTTCTTCATCAATAATCAATGCGTGCTTTATACTTTGTTGAAATAGAAGTGGAGATTTTTGTTGCCCTAGTTTTTGGACTACTTAACTAAATTGAATAAATAGTGCGTCTCTATGAGAAAGGTGACATTCTAAAACAACACATGATCACAAGCACAATTCACCTTACAAGGATATATGCACATATGTAGGCAATACTCTAGTCATTTGGGAGATTAGAAGAAACAATATTTTGTTCATTTGAGTTATTTTTTGCTGCCACTCTGAATATTGCTGCCAGTCATTCATGATCCATCAAACAAGCTGCATGCATTTAATTTCTAATGCTGCTGACGGTGAACAACACATGAAATGATAAAGGAAGAAACATAGTTGCTAGAGCATGGAGCGGGCCGGCCAAAGGAGGGTGCACGGAACCGGCTGGTCGGCGGAGGCCTGTCGAGCGGAGCGGAAATGTGCGGTGAGGTCAAGCTCTGATGCGGGCATGGTCACAAATCAATCTGCGTGTCCGCGAGCTCGGATGGGGAGGCGATGCTGGCGAGCTTGGACGGGGACGGAGCTCGGACGCAGGACGAGACGGGGACAAATTTAGAAACGAGTTGAATTTAGGAGGGAAGGGTTGTAAAATTTAATTTATACAGAGGCCGCAACAGTAGGACGCTCCGGAGGGAGTACTTATGTTCCATCTATATCCTATCCACAACATTGTATATCGTTCTGTATCTTTTTTTTGAGCATGTTTGATTTCAGCTTTCAGCCATGCTAGTATTGATGTTAAAAAAGGATAGTATTTTGATTCAAAGTTAACGTCTTTTCTGCTGCTTGTTTCTACTGCTTGCTGTGGCTTGCCGCTTGTGCTGCCTGAGCCATGTGCTGGGAATAACCGAATGGGCAATTGCAGCAGGGTTAAACAGGAATACAGGGAGAGGATTAGTGGGGATTAGGGTGATGATTGGGGTTCACCCAATCCCTGCAGGGGTTAGATCCACTAGGGGATCTAATCTCCTGCAACCGAACAAGCCCTAACGGAGGAAGAAAACGTAAACCGAACGGAACGAAACGTATTAGGACGAACTTACCTTAACATAAATTATAGTATATATATATATACACAGGCATGTGCATAGGCTTTTGGTCTGTTGGATATAGAGATCACATGCAGATGCTCCTTTAGATGCTAGTGGCTGGCTCTTGGAATGGGATAACGGTGTGTAACGGTGTGTGTTTTATTCCGTTTTTATGCATGCATGCAATGAGTTTTGGACAAACACTAACTTTTTAGCGCGCTGTTTGGCTAAGAAATTTTTAGCATCTAAAATGAGAAGGTTGTGAGAACAAGGTTTATAAGAGTTTTACATGCAAATGCTTCATGCTAAGTGCTTGTGCTAGTATGCAAACCCTAACTATCCAGCGGGAGAGTGTAGTGTCTTATTTGGACAAACCCTAACTTTTTAGCGCGCTGTTTGGCTATGAAATTTTTAGCATCTAAAATAGGAAGATAGTGAGAACAAGGCTATAAGAGTTTTGCATGCAAATGCTTCATACTAAGTGCTTGTGCTAGTATGCAAACCTAACTTTCCAGCGGGAGAGTGTAGTGTCACGCGGCCCTGTTGGGTGTTTTTGTGTTTTCACAGCTTGCCTAACGTTTGCATCGGAAACAGCTAAGCCGGGAGCACCCCACGCGTGCATCAAGAGTTGTGTCCATGGCCTTAAACAAAACAAAGGTTATTACGTGCTGGGTGGAGTGGTTGAGCTGGTTGAGGCATGTCTATGTATCAAGGCCTACATTTAATCTACAAAAACAAGATGACTAGTGACTGGTTGGTTTGCTCGGCGCGTGGATACTATCCGTGTCTAGTGTAGATTTGCCCTAGTGTCTAGCTTAGTAATGCATGTTGTCGACTGGGTAAAAGGCGTTGTGCTAGTAGTTGCGTGTGGAATCAGTGTAGCAGTAATTTAATTTTCCACGTGTAGTAACTTCCTGGCCGTAAAAAGTGATGCTATGGCCAGCAACTCGTAAAACAAGAGATAAAATGAAAAAAAGTTGTGGTCTACATGCAGTAGCTAGTGCTCTCATTTAGGGTTGTTGCTACTATACCTAAAGCAACGAAAAAACCATAATCTGAGAAGCTTAGTTTGATTAGGTTTTTTGCATGTCTTTGTCTATGGTACATTGGGTTTTGCGTTACAAAAGGAATAAGGTTTAGCTCGGTTAGGGTTTTGTGCATGTAGTACATTAGGATTTGCACGCAGTCAAAGGAATGTAATCTAGGAAGCTTAGTTTGACTAGGGTTTTGTGCATGCTATGGTACTAACGGGGATCCAGCCTTTTGGGTATGGAAATGTGTGCTCTTTATATCAAAAGGGGAGAGAATCAACGGTGGATATGCTGTGCGTAGCTATGCCTGTGTGTAGCTGGCTATTTTGCATATATATATATATATATATATATATATATATATATATATATATATAGATAGATAGATAGATAGATAGATAGATAGATAGATTTTTGATATTTTTTTAAATATTTGGTTAAAGTTACCCCCTCGTCTCTAAATACATGTCAAAAGTTCATCTAATTTTGAATATGTCTAGACTAAATAGTGTCTAGATACATTCAAATTTTTAAAAAATTTGCGACATCTATTTTAAAACGGAGGGAGTAGTAGAATTTAATTTTTGGCTTATATGCCTTATACTTTGGGACCGAGGGAGTAGAGGTGTAACATAGAGTATCTACTAAGCCACACGAACACAAAACCGACCCTCCAAAATAATCTGAAGTCTAACACTACCATCAAATCTGAGGCCGCATTAGGCAGGCGGTACAATCCAATAAGCGTTGGTGCGTGCAAGAGTCAAGTCCCGTTGATGAACCGCAAGAATCTTCTTGGCTTGTTCCTTTAGGTCGTAGATGCAGAGATCGCCATCATCCTCTACGAAGTTCTTCATGAAGTAGACGCGGTTCCCTTGTAGGTTGCACGCGCTTGCCGGGCAAGAAACCGCATTGCCTTCGTGGGGCAACATGAACACCCTGTCCCCGATGTCATGCACCCTACGCCAGCGACGGTCACCGTCGAAATCCATCTTGTGGACAAGCACGGCGCCGATGTCGTGGACGTCGAACTCCCAGAAGCAAACGCTGACTTGGAACAGCTCCCCCTGAGACTCCAGCAGCCAGAGCATGCCGGAGTACATGCCTTCGGGGAAACTGGTAGCCGCGTCGACGCCCTCGAGCGTGCGGAGCTCGGCGGTAGGGGAAGAAGGATTGCTGAAGTCCAGGTCAACAACGCCCATCTTGTATATACCGTTTGATTCCGAAAAGACGAAGTGCAGCTTCCCTCCTAGCGCGGCGACGACGGGAGGGATGATTCTCTTGGTGGGGGTGGAGTCCTCGTCGTCCTTTCCCGGGAGAGTGTACTCGCCAACGGCTGCTTCCTCCGTTGATCCGGCAGAACCACATGTTTGGGTCGCAGATGTCGAGCACGACGACGGCGCAGTCGGGATGAGCGGCGGAGCTGTGGGTTAGGAGGCAGGTGCTGTTGGAGGGGATGAAGTGGTCGTCTTGGATCGGCGGGAGGGGTATCGTCTCGCCGGTGAGCGGGTGCCACAGCCATGCCTCCCACGGCGGAGCGTCCTGCGTGATGAAGATCCAGCCCTGTGGGGTGGTGGAGCACATCTTGTCCTCCGGTGATAGCATCACGGGTCTCGCCTCGGTGTATGTTCTCTCTTCCGAGATGCTGAACATGAGCATCCCTCGAACACCACCGTCGTCGCCATCGTCACGTGCGCTGTTCGTCTCGTTCTGAGTGGGCTGGTGTTCGAAGACGAGCAATGGCAAGGAGTGGAGAACGTCGTGCCGTGGCTGACCGTGCTCCGGACCACCGGCGCCGGTGCTGCTATCGTCCGCGACTTCTTTACTGCTGCACGCCATTGCTGGTCGTTCTTGAATTCAATCCTAGATGCACGCTTGCCGTCGTCGGTGGACAGAACAAAAAAAATCCGCCGAGGATAATACTCCGATTCCCCCTGCTTATAAAGAAGGCTAATTTGACTCCGATTCGGTAACGTCGTATTCTTCTTCTTCCAAATCCAAACTAGAGTATACCCGACGATTGTTTGCCGGAAAAAGAAGAGTCATTATCCGAGTAGATGTCTGTCTCCGTGTAGGAGTGTACGTTGAAGTACTCCAGTTTTTCTTCGGAGGGTCACGTTCGAGTAGTGCGATCCGAGTGTGTGACGGTATAGACGTGGGCCTCCATCCTGATTCCTCCACCAGGCCAACTCAAAGTACGAAGTAAAAAATTATAGAAATCACCCTCAAATTCACCTAGTTGGACACATTTCACCCTCAACTTCAATAATTTGGCACAATTTTTACCCTCAAATCCACAAAACCGGATTAAGAATTTCTCTGGGCGGTTTCTGTCACATCAAAGGCAGTTTTTTTTTCCCTGGACCAATCCCATTGCAACTGACTTGGTGCTTAGGAGGACCAATCCCATGGCACGACGTTGTCCGAGTAGAGAGCTAGGCGGGACCTAGAGGTAAGTGGTATTAAATCTGTCCGGGCGATCGCTGCCTCCTTTTTCCTTCTTTGCTCTCTTCCGTCTCATCTTTCTCGAGGCCTCCGGAGGGCAGGTAGGGCAACACCATTGTCTCCACCGGCACCTGCCATTTCCACTATCGACCAGCGTTATCTCAAACTTCGCCCGCATCTCCGCCGACCCAAGCATGAGTTGAAGTGAGTTCTCCACGGCTGCTGCTTCTCTGTTTCTGAAGTTTTCCTTCATGTGTTCTTTAGTCGCCATTTGGATCATCGGCTTGCCTGTAGCAGCCGATTTGTTGTAGATAGAGGGGTTAATACGGGTTTCGATGAACATGTCTCTGCTCTACTATCAGGGGATAATGTTGCTATCGATTAGCTGAAGGATTCAGTTCATAAAATTTTCAACTTTCCTGTGCCATTTGTAGGTTCTCCTGGGCATACGACGCTGATAAACCTCCAAGAGCAGGGGATCACTATAGCATCTCTCAATATCGAAATATGGTATCGATCCACAAGAGAAAGAAGGAAAAGCTATTTGTTATCTCCAACTAAAGTGTCGCAAGTTCTAATTGTTTATGCACTAAACAAGTTAAAGGAAGAAAGATGTTGATTTAATACAAGAAAGTAATGTGCAACAAAATAGTAATGTAAAAGTGTCTCAATCCTCTTTAATCAAGAGGACGGGACAAAGGTTTTCTCTTATAGGAACAATGTATCTAAGTTCATGGGTTCACTCAATCCTCTCTCTCCATCTATGGTGATGTTTATGTTCATGAATTCACTGTGATCAATTTGTTTTTCACAAAGAGTGAAGTCTAGGGAATTGTTCAACAAGAGTGGGCCCCTGCCACTTGTCATTCCATCGGAGAATGTTGTTACCTGTTCAAGTGCCACACATAGTCATGTTTTTTGAAATCATTAAGGAAAGAGGCACATTTCCTCCACCAAAAGGATCCTCTCCTTCTCTCAATACTAGGGACATTGCCATTCTGATAATATGCTCTCCATAAAAACTCTACCCAATGTAGTTCATGACAGTTATAGAATTTGTAGAGGTTATTTATCATCAGAGCCTTATTGTGTTCCCTGAGGTTTAGTACTCCCAAGCCTCCAGCTTCTTTAGTCTGACATTCCTTTGCCATGCTACTAGGCACTTACCTTTTCTTTCAATTGATTTTCCATTCTGTAGAAATATTCTAGCAGATTTTCAATGTGGTCTACATGAGTGAAGTGTAGTTTCAGAGCACACATAATGAAATTTGGCATAGCTAGGATCACAGATTTGATTACCACTAGCCTAGAGTAGTGAGATAGTAAATTGGATAGACCCCATAATCTCTTGTTAATTTAACTGATTAGAGGAGTAAGGTCTTCAACTGATGGTTTAGTAGTACCCATAGGGAGGCCTAGATAGGTGAATGTCATAGATTCACTTCTGCAACCAAATTCTTCCGCCAATACCTGGCATCTTTCAACAGAGATATTAATGGGTACCATAGAGGATTCATGGTAATTGCTTTTTAGACCAGTAGATTTAGTGAAATCATGGAGAATCTCCTTAATATTATTGATTTGCATGGTGTTAGTTAGCATTATCAGGAGAGTGTCATCAACATAATGTAATATAGGATAGCTCTGCCCATATGAATTATCCAAAGGAAGGGAGATCATATTATTTTGCGAGGCATGATTAATAATGATCTGCAATAAACTCATCTGTATGAGAAATAGTAATGGTCAGAGAGGGTCACCTTGCCTGACTCCTCTCTTACATAAAATATTTTTACCAATGACTCCATTAAGGCTAATAGAAGTAGAGGCACTTGATAATATATTCTCAATCCATGATATGAATTTTTAAAAGATATTACCAAAATGATCTAGAAGTAGAGGCATTACCAGGGGACCTATTTTATTGAATTGGCAAATGATATGACCAAAATACACATTAAAATTTCAGTGTGGCATATTGTATGGTAAAATCTTGGGTCCTCTATTGTCTTAGACCCCATTTGGAACACACGAACTCAAAACATAGGAATAGAAAAAATACATGAATTAAGATGTCATGTATCCTGAATTCCTACATAAACCAAAACCACATGAAAACTTCCAAAACGTCGTTTGGATGTGACACAACCCTAAACACAGGAATTACACACATAGAAAGATGAAAAAATGAGGTGAGACCTCATTTTAGTTTTCCTTCAAAATTCCAATGGAATAGCCCTTCCCATAGGAATTTCAAAGGAATCTAAGATTCCTAGTCCTTTGTTCCAAACGACACCATAGGGATTTTTCCTACAAAAATCTAATCCTCCAAATTTCCCATGGTTTTCCTTCGTTGTAAACGGGGTCTTAGGGTACCCTCCGACCCTCTCTAGCTCAACCAAGTGAACTATTTAAAAAGAACAACATGATTATTTCGAAATTTAGTGCCTTTAATTGAACTTGGGATGGTCATAGCGTACCCTAAATGTCACCCTAGTATAGAAGAGAAATGTCACTAAAAATATATTTTCTAAAAACTTTGTTTGATTACGAGTTCAATGGTATGATTTTTATGGCGCATAGTGCACACTTTGTTGAACAAAATCATGATCAAAATAAACCCTGGAAAAAGGTATGCACCATGTATTTTTCTGCGGGCGGAGAGAATATATTTGGCCCAATCTGGATCAATACCGGCCGCCAAAAGACCCGTTTGGGTTTTCCGTGATTTTCAGAGGTACGAAACGGTGACAAACGTAACAAGATCGAGGAGGAATGAGGCGCGTCACTACGAGGTAAATACTGTGTGTCCACGCTTCCCGGCAAAACAAAGTATCCGTGCACGTTGGAGAAGAACACGACAGCGTCAAAGAACCGGATGACCACAAGTGGGCCGGCCTTTTTTTTGAGAGACGCGTGGTTGCCGAGGATGCCGATGGATAGTAGGACAGAAGTCGCAGAAACCTGAGGATGAGGTCCACGTCCACAGACCAAGTGCCGGTCCCACAGTCCATTGTTCGTTTGTTCAGGGCCGAGCGGTGCTCGTCAGTCTCGAAACTAGCCGTTGCGAGGGAATCCATCCCGCCGTGCTCCCCTCATCACTCCCCCCTCTGCTTCCTTCTACTAGCCGTTGCCCGCCTCGTGCTCTCGTCTCGTCTTCTTCCCCAGCAGGAATCCCTCGCGGCCGCGCCACATTTATATCACCTTCCACCACACAACCCTACCTACGCACCCCCCCTCGATTCTCTCCCCTCGCCATTGCAGTCTTTCCCTCGGCCCCTCCCACCATTCTCTGAACCCGTTCACCCTGCCCCGCGTTGAATTCGTCTCCAACCAGACACCATGCTGCTGCTGCGGCCAGGCAGCGGCCACCGCATGGCCGCTCTGCTGCTCAGCCTCAACTGCTGCTTCGCCCTACTCTTCTTCGCGCCGCCAGCCGCCGATGCCGCCCACCGCCACGCCGCCGGCGACGGCGTCGTCATCACCGAGGCGGACCGCCAGGGCCTGCAGGCCATCAAGCAAGACCTCGCCGACCCGCTCGGCTACCTCCGCTCCTGGAACGACACGGGCCTCGGCGGCGCCTGCTCGGGCCTCTGGACGGGGATCAAGTGCGTCAACGGCAACGTCGTCGCCATCACGCTCCCCTGGCGCGGCCTCGCGGGGACCCTCTCCGCGCGCGGCCTCGGCCAGCTCGTCCAGCTCCGCCGCCTCAGCATCCACGACAATGCCATCGCGGGGGCGATACCGAGCTCCCTCGGATTCCTCCCCGACCTCCGCGGCCTCTACCTCTTCAACAACCGGTTCTCCGGCACCGTCCCGCCCGAGATCGGCCGGTGCCTCGTGCTGCAGTCCTTAGACGCCAGCAACAACCTCCTCACCGGCGTCGTCCCGGGATCCATCGCCAACTCCACCAAGCTCATCCGCCTCAACCTCAGCCGCAACGCCGTCTCCGGCCAGATCCCCGCGGAGGTCGCCGCGTCCCCGTCGCTCGAGTTCCTCGACCTGTCCTACAACAAGCTCTCCGGCCCCATCCCTGACGCCTTCGCGGGCGGCTCCAAGGCGCCGTCATCGTCCTCGAGGAAGGAATCCATCACCGGGAGCTACCAGCTCATCTTCCTCAGCCTCGCGCACAACTCGCTCGACGGGCCCGTGCCGGAGTCGCTCGCGGGCCTCAGCAAGCTACAAAACGTCGACCTCGCCGGCAACAGACTCAACGGCTCCATCCCCCAAAAGCTCGGCTCGCTTCACGACCTCAAGGCGCTCGATCTCTCGGGCAACGCGCTGGACGGAGAGATCCCGGCGAGCCTCGCCAACCTCACCGCCACGCTCCAGTCATTCAACGTCTCCTACAACAACCTCTCCGGCGCGGTGCCAGCCCCGCTCCTGCAGAAGTTTGGCCCCGGCTCCTTCGCTGGAAACGTACTGCTCTGCGGCTACTCTGCTTCTTCGCCGCCCTGCCCTGTTTCTCCATCTCCAGCGCCTGCATCACCCGCGCAGGGGCACCACGGCATCGGCAAGTTCAGCACCAAGGAGCTCGCTCTGATCATCGCCGGTATCGTCATCGGCGTCCTCATCCTGTTGTCTCTCTGCTGCCTCCTGCTCTGTTTACTGACAAAGAAGACGAGGTCGAGCGGCAGTGGTACCCGGGCACAGAGCGGGAAGCAGTCGTTGAGCAGCAAGGAGGCTGGCGCCGCGGCAGCTGCCGGGCGAGGCGAGAAGCCGGGTGCGTCGGAGGTGGAATCCGGCGGCGACGTTGGCGGCAAGCTGGTCCACTTCGACGGGCCGCTCGCGTTCACGGCCGACGACCTGCTCTGTGCAACGGCGGAGATCATGGGGAAGAGCACGTATGGCACTGTGTACAAGGCGACGCTGGAGGACGGCAGCCTGGTGGCCGTGAAGCGGCTGCGGGAGAAGATCACCAAGGGCCACAAGGAGTTCGAGGCCGAGGCGGCGGCGCTCGGCAAGGTCCGGCATCCCAACCTCCTATCGCTCAGAGCCTACTACCTCGGCCCCAAGGGGGAGAAGCTGCTCGTCTTCGACTACATACCTAAGGGCAGCCTCTCCGCCTTCTTGCACGGTGAGATTTCGTCCTCTGAATCTGAATTCAGCTCTGCGGTTCTGAGTTCTGACATTAATCGGATTCCGCTGGAATTCAGCTCGACCTCCCAACACGCCGGTGGACTGGGCGACGCGGATGGTGATCGCCAAGGGGACGGCCCGTGGGCTCACCTACCTCCACGACGACATGAGCATCGTCCACGGCAACCTCACCGCCAGCAACGTCCTCCTCGACGAGGACTCCAGCCCCAAGATCGCCGACATCGGACTGTCCCGCCTCATGACGGCCGCGGCCAACTCCAGCGTGCTCGCGGCCGCAGGCGCCCTGGGGTACCGCGCGCCGGAGCTGTCCAAGCTCAAGAAGGCCAGTGCTAAGACCGACGTGTACAGCCTCGGCGTCATCATCCTGGAGCTCCTCACTGGCAAATCCCCTGCCGACACGACCAACGGCATGGACCTGCCGCAGTGGGTGGGGTCCATCGTGAAGGAGGAGTGGACCAGCGAGGTGTTCGACCTCGAGCTGATGCGGGACGCGGCCACCGGGCCGGAGGGGGACGAGCTGATGGACACGCTCAAGCTTGCGCTGCAATGCGTCGAGGTCTCGCCGTCGGCCCGGCCCGAGGCACGGGAGGTGCTGCGGCAGCTCGAGGTGATCAAGCCTGGGCCGGAGGGCGGCGGCGGACAGAGCGAGGAAGGCCATGTTGCTTCTGCAAGCAATGCGTAGTGCTGAACTGCTGCCCAACTTGCACGAATTAGAGAGGAAGGAGAAATGAAATCGTCAGACTGAGCTCTAGGTAGATACATATTTGGAAGAATTCTTTGATTCATTTGATTTGAAGGCATAGCATATTCTTTTTAGTTGAAGGAACCATCCTTCCCTTTCATTTTCTAGTTTGTATAGGCAAATATTATTTGCACTTAGAATCTCTGTCAGAATCCCTATTGGTAAGAGATAAGAGTTTTGCTTCAGTTCATATCAATCCCCCATAAACATCACAGATTCATATCGCATCTTCAGTCCTGGATGATGATGGAGAGCTGTTTGCATCATGCTTCTGAATTTGTCACAGGCTTCTAGTTCTTCTGCATGTTATTTCAGAATTTAAGATTGAATTTGATGCATCACAGCTATGCAACAGTTCCCACTAACATGGTAATCTCCAATAAACGCCAACGGTACTACATTAACTTGGATTAATCAACAACAACAAACATACTTGTACAGGTATGGATAATCTCCAGATATACCAACAGACAAGGAGAATGCTCCTTCTGGAGGGGGCTTTCGGGTGAGCACAAAGCTCCTGCCTACTTCTACAGGTTAAATGAATACTCATTTGCAAAACAAAACAAAAAAAGACACCCCTTCATAGAACAAAGGTCATACAAGACCCAACATCAGCTACTGAACTTCTCAAAACCCAGCCAACCAGGACAGAATTTACACCCGTCGTACCCGAGCTTTTCTGAAGGTGTAGAATTCAGGCTAAAGCATGACAGGCATGGCAGTTTTGTCAATACAAGCATCTTCGGTGGTTAGAGCTGTCTGTACACTGTCTGTCAATTCAAGCCACCGAACCATGCAAAGGTAATATGCATTATGTCCAGCTAAGCAAGCTTTTCTGCAGGCAGTACTATTCATTTGACAAGGACTTGATTACAGGCTACATGAACACCCTGCGCTGCATATTTCATTTGACGGTTGTCATGGCTGGAAATGTTGCCTGAACAAAAGAAGTTTGACCATTATTCCACAGAAATAACCTTCTTGGACACCATTCTCTTGTTCAACTGGATCAGAAAAGCGGTATCTCAACTTTCGAAGTCCGAAGCCTGATACGCAAACTAGTACTAATCCAATACATTAATCTGCAGGCTTGACTGGGGTTTTATCCATCCTACTAGTAACATGATCAAAATGTTGTTACTATCATCTTTAGGCGTGATTGGTTTCCTGGGGCGTATTTTGGGCCTCTGAACCATGTTGTGGACTTTTTTGTTGTCCACAAACCAATTTCTCGCATGAGGCCAAGAGCTATATCACTAGTGTTTGATTGGCTGCATTGCAACATTCCGTGGAAGACAAAAGCCACTAACCGGTGTTTGGTTACAACTCAAACTACTAATGTGGTAACCTCTTCCATTGAGTGGTGAAGTTACCCGGCACATAATAGTCAATACTAGTGGCAGAATAAGGAGTTCAGATAGACAATTCATCATAAGGAGGTGGTATGTTACCCTAACTACTGATGCACCATGAGCTAACCAGAAAACAATAGCTCCTGATGCATCGAAAGTTCATCGTCCGAGGGGTTAGTATATACCAACTCCCAAAATATTATAGTCCAGACATCATGTTTGATCAATTCCTAACTAGTGGAATGGATATTAGAACAACTCCCAAAATATATGTGACCTCAACTGATAACGACCACCACCAGACACTATAGCAAAGCAGTAGGAAAAGTAGTGCTTACGCAGCAAGGTCCTAACCCAGATCCTCCTCTCTGCTTCATCATCCCATCATAGGTGCTACCATGGGCCTTGTTGCTCCAAGGTAGTTAATAGCTTGCACCATTAGGCGCAGAGAAAAGGGAGTCTCATTACTCACATACCTAGACTCGCAGATCATCTTCATTTGTGTGTATTTTAGTATGGGCTTGCTCAGGAACTCATTGACCTTGGGTGATCTTGTAGAGCTTGTTGTTAACTTTAAAACGAGCCTAAGTTCATCAAAAGCAGAGTTTGGATACTCAAGTAATGGTCATTTCGTTTTGTTGTTTCTACCAGTTTTCAGCGGGCGAAGACTCCGGTCCTATCAGGCCAGAGACTTCAGGAAAAAACTTCGCCATGTGTTTTTCTGAGCTGCAAGGTACTAGACCTGGCCCAGAGACTCCGGCCTGCTGACCAGCGACTCCGGTGTGTGTGTGTGTGTGTGGGGGGGGGGTGGAGGATCTGGCCCGAGCGTTTTGGGCATGATAGTTGGATTTTGGGGGACCTATTTAAGGGTCCCTTATTTCCCAACGCAACCCTAGACTTTCTTGCAAGTTTTCCCCTCCATTTTTGACCTTCTCAAGCTTGTTATCCCTCCACTAGTACAAACGCGTTACTTAGAGACGTCAATTTCCCATGGGCTTCAGCCAGTTTCTCATTCCGGCTCAAGCGCATAGCTTCTAAGAGCACACCTCCTGAGCTGATTTTTCTTTGTGGCTCTAAGATATGATACCTCAGACGGCGCAAAAAGGAAAATGCCTCTAACAAGTACGAGATGGAGACGGCCCGTATTTCGGACCACTTGGAAGAACTTGTCAACCTCAGACGGCCTACACGGGGGACCGTCTCCAATAGTTAGGCGGCCGGAGTCAGATTCTAATAAAGACCGTCTCTAGAACTAGTGTGCCTCGAAGCGGCTTTTTAAAGTGACCGTCTCCAGTGTGTAAACCATTTTAAATAGTAGCATGCTAATTCGAACTCGATCATAGCTGACATGACACATAATCATGATTCAACAGCCAGATAGACAGATTAACTTGAACTTAATTATAGCAGCTAGTCAAAACAAGACCATTATATTAACAATTAACATTAGGCCAATAGTTGGGGAAATCCATACATATTTAGCCATTACTTTATGGCAGTGCATACAATGCGTAGTCCATACATAGAAGAAGCAATATTAGTACTCAAGTAGTTATGGGCCGCCCGGTGGAAGTTTCTGAACCAGAAAATATACCTCTCCATTATCTATTTCATCAAAACAAAAAAGGATAATCCTATCCTGCTTTAAGTTGAAGCTTCTCACAACCTTCTCCCATCCAGTTGTCAAGATTGCATTTGACCGACCAGCTCCCATCTTCATCGTAACTGAAAGGGCATTTATGCCCTTCCTATTATTTTGATGTTTGTTGACAACACTTGGATAGGTTAATCTGTTGTTAAATGTTGCAGGAGATATCAGATAGTTGAGAGTGGTTGCCTTAAGGAAAAGAGCTCCCCTAGATCCTGTCTGTGCTAAGAAAACTGTCCCAACCGGACTGTCCGACTGATCTTCACCGGAGTGTCCGCCCCTGGCCGGACTGTCCGGTTGGATCCGTCCGGACTGTCCGCCCCTGGGATGTGGACGTCTTTCCTGGACATTCAGAATGCCTCATCGGACTCCTCCCGGACTCAATGCGGACACATGCCGGAAACTTTGCCAGGCCGGAGTATCCGGCGGGTGTCAGCCGGAGTGTCCGGCTGGGCCGGACTGTCCGGCTTGTATTTGCTGGACTGTCCGGTGTAAGTGGCTCCCAACAGCTCTAATTCCAGGGGCCCTATAAATAGGCCCCTTCTTCTACCTTGGAAGCTGCTCGTCCAGTTCAAGAAAAGCATCACCATTTGAGCCACCAAATCCACAAGAACTCTTCACTCAACCATCCAAAGTCGTTGATCTTTGGAGAATCGAAGGAGGAGGCCTTGATCTACTACTTCACCAAGCGAGATTTCCATTTCCCCCTCATTCACTTGAGGGCCCCTTGTTCTAGGGTTTCCTTGGAAACCCTAGCTTGTGATTTGGTCTTACAAGCTTGTCTTTGATTGTTTGACAGCTTGCTTGTATCCGGGAGCCTCCAATTAGGTTGTGGATGTGTGCCTCGAACTTGTTGTAAAGGTGCCGGCTTCCACCTCGAAGGTTGCCGTTATAGTGGAAGGTGAATCGAACCCTTTGGGGTGAGGTTCATCGGAGAACAAGGGAGGCCTCTCGTGGCGTTGGTGGTTTGATACCACCCCCTCTCCAAACGTAGACATACTTCCCCTCAAAAGGAAGGAACTACGGGAAACAAATCCTTGTGTCTCTGAGCACTCCACTTTGGTTACCTCTATCCTTTATCGCACTTTACATCTCTAGTTCTTGCATAGTTCTGTGCTAGTGGACTTATAGGTAAATTCACCTTAGTTGCATAATCGAGAGAATTTACCTTTTGTGTCGAACCCTAAGTTGATTAAGAGTAAAATTTGGAGTAGCACCTATTCACACCCCCTCTAGGTGCCCATACGATCCTTTCAATTGGTATCAGAGCCTCGGCTCTTTATTCGGGCTTAACCGCCTAAGAGATTATGGCCACCACCGGGGAGGGAGAAAGTGAGGATAGTCATTCGGTGACCATGGTAGATCTCAAGAAGTTGGAAACAAGCTTGAGCTCTACTTTGGGCAACGAGATCCAACAATTGCGTCAACTCGTTGAGCAACTTGTTAAGGACAAGCAAACCTCACCTCCTCCCTCTCCAGAGGAAACACCACCTAACCCAAAGGCTAAGCCCTTGGAGGAGGTGGCGAGGGATGAACATAATTCCACTAACTCCACCACCAAAACGGGTGATGGGAAAGAAGAGTTCCATGCGGTCCCCGGATGGTACTCTCCCGACCCTCCTATCCCACATCCATATATAAACAATAGAGGAGACCCACCTAGGTTATCTGCACATTCCTTTGCTCAATGGCAAGTTTTAATGAAATCTCATGTGCGCAGCTCTTGCATTGATCTGTGGAACATGATTGAAGAAGGACTCAAAATTGAGGATCCAACCAACTTGACTAGAAGAGAAGTGGTCAATAGCCAACTCAATGCGACTGCCTTGCACATGATTCAACTTGGTGTAGGGCCAAAGGATTTTCCCCACATTGAGCATTACAACACCGCCAAGGAAGCTTGGGATGCTCTCATTGACTTGTTTGTTGGCAACGAGAGTATGAGAAGTAATAGATATGATGCCTTAAGCAATGAGGCCGAAGGATTCTTCATGAAGGGTGGTGAGGATCATAAAGACATGTACCGAAGACTCAAATCCACAACCACCGCCTTTAGGAATGTTGGTGCCACTCACATTGATGATGCTTGGATCAAGAGGAAGTATGTGAGTGCACTCATGCCTTTTGAGCCTACTGACTTGAAGAGTCTCCAAGGAAGACATAATTACCATCTCATGACCTCCAATGAAGTGATGCAAGAGATGGCCGCCTTCAAGGTCGCTGCCAAGAATGCCAAAGATGCCCGCGCTTGTGCCATTGGAATGAATAGCGGTGTCAATCTTGCCTTGAAGGCCAAGGTTGTGGAATATGATGAAGATGAAGGAAGTGTTGAGGGAATTTCAATGAGCCACCCCGAAGATGTCAAGGTAGCTCATGGTGAATACATGGCCTTCTATGCAAGAAACTTTTGGAAAGATCCCGCCAAAGCCAAGATGGAAATGCAACGAAGAAACAACATCAATGGAAGAAGAGATAGTGGTTCCAAGTTGAGAACGTGCTTCAACTGTGGTGACCGCTATCACTTCGTTGCAGCTTGTCCCTATGAGAAAAGAGAAGATCATGGTGGTAAACTTGTGTTGAAGAAGACCTCCAAAGCTCCCTACAAGAAACCTTTCGTCAAGAGGAACTCAACCAACAAGAAGCCGGGAGAAATTTCTTTGATCACACATGAAGAGTTCTCCTCCGATGATGATGAAGAAGAGGAAGATGAGGATACACCAAATGGTGTGGCGGCTCTTGCCACCGCCTCTACTCCTTCATTCTCACTCTTCGACTCTCCAAATGAGAACCTCTCCAACAAGAACGTCACTTGTCTTATGGCAAGAGGAACGGAGGTATTATCATCATCACACTCCACTTCTTAATCAATGATGATTTTGATGATGAGTTATCTCTTGAGGTCAAAAAGGAACTAGTTGCTTTTGATGTGTTCATGAATAACTTGCAAGGGGAACACAAGAAACATGTTGTGGACCTCTTAAATCAACTTTCACACACACAAGAACTTCTAGACGAGAGATGTCAATTAGGAAGAGAGCACATGATTGAGATAGAAGCTCTTAATAATGCTCTAGAAGAAGAACAAGAAACTAGAATATCTCTTGAAACCAAACTAGAGGGCCTTGATTGTGCTAATGATCTCATTATTAATAAACTCATCAAGAAACGTGATCATGCTATTGCTAAATACAAAAAGGCTAAAAAGGATAAGATTGAGTTTTGTGTTGTTCATGGAAAACTTGCCGAGGATTTTATGACACTTGACAAGGCTCACAAGGCCTTGGAAAGTGAACTATTGTCACTCACAAAGTCTCATGAAAAGCTTCAAACTCAATTGATCAATACCCCCTCACCTAGTACATTCATTCCTTCTAGTTGTACAAATACTCTTGAAGAACATGCTAGGTTGAAGAAGAAGCTAGCTAAGACCTCCTTTCCCAAAGGAAACAAGCCTATTGATGATCTCTTAAACAAGCAAAGGTCAAATGGTGAAAAAGGGGGCATTGGCTTTGTCTCTATCGCCAAGAAGAATAAGAACAAGAAGAAGAAGAAGGCCAAGCCCACCCAAGAAAAGAACAAGGTCATTGTGGGAAGTAAGACCACAAGTGGAAAAACTATGTCTCATGACGACTGTGCGGGAAGTGCTAACCCTCACTATGTCTTAATGCGTGATTATTATGGTGATGTGTATGCAAAATATGTTGGCCCTTTTGATGGTTATATTGCATGGTCTATTTGGGTTCCCAAGACCCTTGTTGCTAACAAAAGAGGACCCATTGAAAAATGGGTACCTAAGAACTAGTTTGATCTTTTGTAGACCTATGCTTCCGGAGGGTCAAAATGGGTGCTTGATAGTGGATGCACAAGTCATATGACCGGAAGCGCGTCTAGTGTCAAGGAATTGAGACCAAATGTTGATCAAATATCCGTTACATATGCCGACAAGTCAAAATCTAAGGTAATGGGTTTCGGGAAAGTTGTGGTTGCACACGATATCACTCTCGTGGACGTCATGCTTGTTGAGACCCTTGGGTATAATTTACTTTCAGTCTGTGCTCTAGGAAAGATGGGTTTTGCCGTCTTTATTGATGTTGATATTGTGATCCTCTTGTGGAGCAAGTCTCTAAAGGTTGCTTTCTTTGGGTACGTCGAAGATGACTTGTATGTGGTGGACTTCTCTGGGAAAACCACAACAAGTCCGATGTGCCTATTCGGAAAAGCCGACGTGGGTTGGCTATGGCATCGCCGCCTAGCCCATGCCAACATGAGAACTTTGCAAAGCCTTCACAAGGATGGTCATATTGTTGGACTAAAAGAAAATGTTTGCTTTGCCAAAGATCGTGTTTGCAGGGCATGTGTAGAAGGAAAAATGCATGACTCTCCCCACAAGCCAAAGAACTACATCAAGTCAAAGAGGATCTTGGAGCTCCTTCATGGATCTCTTTGGTCCTCCCTATCATGCAAGCCTTGGTGGGAAGAAATATTGTCTGGTAATTGTTGATGACTACTCAAGATACACTTGGGTATATTTCTTCAAGCTAAAAAGTGAGACCCAAGAGAACTTCATTGACTTCATCAACATGGCTCAACGCCAACACAATGTCCCGGTATTGACAATAAGAAGTGACAACGGTACCGAATTCAAGAACTACACATTGAATGGATTTCTTAGTGATGAGGGAATAAAACATCAATATTCCGCTGCATATACCCCTCAACAAAATGGTGTAGCTGAGAGGAAGAACCGGACTCTTATTGATATGGCAAGGACCATGTTGGCGGAGTTTAAGTCTCCATACAATTTTTGGGCTGAAGCCATCTCCACCGCATGCCATGCCTCAAACCGTCTATCTCCGCAAAGAATTGGTCAAGACCCCTTATGAGATACTTACCGGTAACAAGCCCAACGTCTCATACTTTCGGGTGTTCGGTTGTAAGTGCTTCTATCGTATTAAGGGTATTTGTTTGTCCAAGTTTGATTCCAAAGCATTAGAGGGTATTTTTGTTGGTTATGGTCTCGAATCCCACACTTATAGAGTCTATGACATGCTCTCTGGAGTTGTCATAGAATCTTGTAGTGTGGTGTTTGAAGAATATGATGGTCCCCAAGCGGGACGTGTTGATGTTTGTGATGTAGATGATGAAATGCCCCAGGAAGCCATAGGAAGAATGGGTGCAGACTTCATCCGTCCTATTGAGGAACCCCTTATGGCGGATCGATAAGAACTATGCTCTACTCAAGTGGAGCCCTCATCTTCACAACATCCACAAGCTTCGATCGAAGGGGACAATGATCCACACCAAGAACAAGTTGTGGACCCTCAACCCACTGATCAAGAAGATGCCTCCAACTAAGAAGTGATTGAGTCTCCGTTTGCCAGAATGTCCAGTGGTGCTAAGGCCATTACACAAGGAAGATATGTAAAAACTGCCATAAGAACAGCCGAATACCTAGCCAGTCGAGGGCTTGATCAAGACCAAGGTCAATCTCTGCCTCCTGTAGAAGAGGATATCTCCAATGATGATCAAGGTCAAGTTGATGGTCATGACGAGGGCCAATATGATGAAGTTATTCCCGCAAGAAACAACAAGGAAATCGAAACTCGTCGCCAAGCTAGAATGGATAGAATTTTGGAATTAAGAGACCACTCTCTGGAGAATGTGGCAGGAGATGTAAGAAGAGGGATATCTACTCAAGCACAATTGAAGAACTTTGGTGAGCACCAAGCACACATTTCCATGGTGGAACCAAAGAAAGTATGGGAAGCTCTTGAAGATTCGGATTGGTTGGATGCAATGCACAAAGAGCTCAATAACTTTGAGAGAAACAAAGTATGGAAGTTAGTGGAGAAGCCAAGATTGTCGCAATGTCATAGGCACCAAGTGGATTTTCAAGAACAAACAAGATGAGCATGGAATTGTGATAAGGAACAAGGCAAGATTGGTTACACAAGGGTTCTCTCAAATTGAGGGCATTGATTATGGAGAGACTTATGCACCCATGGCTCGTCTTGAGTCCATCCATATCCTTCTTGATTTTGCGGCTCATCATAAATTTAAACTACAACAAATGGATGTAGAAAGTGCATTTCTTAATGGTCCATTGCATGAGTTGGTATATGTGAAACAACCCCCGGGGTTTGAGGATCCCAACTTCCCAAACCACGTCTACAAACTCGATAAGGCACTCTATGGTCTCAAACAAGCCCCACGCACATGGTATGAGCACCTTAGAGAGTTGTTGTTAGATCGTGGGTTTGAGGTTGGGAAAATTGATCCCACTCTTTTTACTAAGAAGGTCAATGGGGAACTTTTTGTATGCCAAATCTATGTAGATGATATTATCTTTGGCTCATCTAACAAAGCTTTTAATGATGAATTCTCAAAGCTTATGACTGACAGGTTCAGGATGTCTATGATGGGAGAATTGAGAGTTTTTCTTGGCTTTGAGATCAAGCAAGTAAGAGGAGGAACATTCTTCAACCAAGCCAAGTATACTCAAGATATGCTCAAAAGATTCAACATGAAAGACCTAAATGGAGCTCCCACTCCCATGGCAACAAAGACTCATCTTGAACTAAATCCAAATGGTAAAGATGTGGATCAAAAGGTATATCGATCCATGATTGGCTCTTTGCTTTACCTTTGTGCATCTAGACCCGATATTGTGTTGAGTGTAGGAGTGTGTGCAAGATATCAAGCGGCTCCTAAAGAAAGCCATTGGATGGCGGTCAAGAGAATCTTTCGATATTTGGTTCATACCCCAAACTATGGTATTTTGTATCCTAGGGGCTCAACTTTCTCTCTTTGTGGGTACACGGATTCGGATTGGGCTGGTGACAAGGATGATAGAAAATCAACCTCCGGGGCTTGCCAATTCCTTGGGAGGTCCTTGGTGTGTTGGTCTTCTAAGAAGCAAAATTTTATATCCCTTTCCACCGCCGAAGCCGAGTATGTGGCAGCTGCTAGTGCTTGTACACAATTGCTATGGATGAGGCAAACTTTAAAGGAATACGGTGTCCATTGTGACAAAGTGCCTCTTCTATGTGACAATGAAAGTGCTATCAAGATTGCATATAACCCAGTGGATCATACAAGGACAAAGCATATTGAGATTCATCATCACTTCATTAGAGATCATGTTGCCCGAGGTGATATTGAGCTATCATATGTGTCAACCAAAGACCAACTTGCCGATATCTTCACGAAGCCACTTGATGAAGCAAGATTTTGTTATTTGAGGAATGAACTAAATATCGTGGATTCTAGGAGCTTGACTTGATTACCTTGCACATTCACCTATGTCTTGACCCATATTTGGTGTAGGTGCAGGCATGGAGATAGGGGAGTGCAGTCCTAATACATTGGACTATCCCTCCCCCATAATGCCAACATTAATAAATTCAATTCTATTAATATCATTTTGTGATATGTGAGTTTTATTGATGAGTAGTGGCTATGAACCCAAGGATAATTCTTCGCGATGTCATGCCACAAACTCTTACATGATGGCCTTGGCCATCGCCCTCTTCTTATTGAAGAGTTGGTTCTTGGTCCGTTTGATTTGGAACTTAATTTGATTTTTTCTTGAAAATCAATGTTTTCTTGGTTCTTCACAGTACATCATCTGAATCCTAGGCCTGTCCTCATCTCTAAACATGCTCCTCTAGCCACACTTTTGTCCACTACTTGAAACTGGGGGTTTTGGTCGCGGGGAGGCCGGACTATCCGCCCTGAACCAACCGGAGTATCCGGCCAGACCAGACTCTCCGCTTGATTCACTCTAGACATTCCGGCCGGGCCGGACACTCCGGTGAATACCACCCGGACACTCCGGCCCCGGCAGTTTCCAAATCGTAATAGGGGGTCGGGGAGAAGTGGACGGTTCAGTCCTTCTTCTTCCCCCCGACTCTCTCTTGCTCTCTGCCTGCTGCCCCCGACCAAGGACTCCACCGGGAGGGCTCCTCCACCCCGGATCCAGCCGTTGCCGCTGGCCATTCTCTTCCCTTTGCCACTGGGATCCATTCCCCTCCGGTGAAGGACACCATGGATGCTGGTATAGTGCCGCTCCCCTTCCCATACCTAGGGTTTGATCTAGATGAACCTTTGGGGGCTATGTATCACCTAGATCCATGGATACATCATATAGCGTGCAATACTAGTCCTGGTAGTGGTCCTAGCAATCCCGATCTGCAATGGTTGAACACACTCGAACTGCCCCTAAAATCGTCAAGACTCCAGCCGGAATGTCTGGTGTGTACGGGCCGGACACTCCGGTCCGACCGGAATGTCCGGCTATTATGCACCGGAATGTCCGGTCGTGGCGGAGTCTCCGGGATGATTTTGCCGGATAGTCCGGGTGTTTTCCGCCAGTTCAGCTCCTGCATTACTTTGACTACTACTACATGTTTGTGTCTTCTGGACAAGTGTGCTTACCCCATATGCTATCCTTCTACTCTGATCTCACAGGTGGTTCTTGTCCTCGCCGGCCTCGGGCTGCTAAGCAAGCACATCCTCGCAGGTTCCGTGATGAAGAGTTTGACGTTCATGTAGATCCTTCTATGGTGAGACAGGCTGCTCGTGACCGTGCTGCAGCAAAACAGGAAAAGGTCAGAAAACTAAAAAGGGATGAAGCCAAGCGCATGAGGTTTGAAGCATTGACCACTCTGGCAGATTTGGGTACCGAGGAGTTTGTGGAGATGAGAGTCCAGAAGTTCTACTCCCTGCCTCGCACCTCGGATGATGCTCGCTTCTAGAGAAATGAACAAGCCCTCCTTTTCTATGAGGTATTTTGTGGGTTTAGGACTGCTGTGTGCCCCATGCAGTGGTTGGCTCTCGAGAAGCTCCATGCTCACAGGTACTTTGAGGACACTCTGTGGGTGACAGCGAAGATGGGGCTGCACACCATCTTTCAAGTAAAAGAAGACTATAATGTTGAGTTGGTCCAGCAGTTCTATGCTACAGTGGTCTTTGGGGACACTACGGATATTCCCCTTGAGTGGATCTCTGGCACTACTAGGTGCTGCTCCAGCATGGCTCAGTTTGCACAGATTCTTGGATTGCCTTTCAATCCCAATGCTCCCAGTGGTCTCAGAATGCATGTTCATGGTCAGGCATATGACAAGCAGAGGTTGGCCCCAATCTACTCTCAGAATGGTGTGGCTGGCCAAACCATCAACATCAAGCTCATCTACAACATTCTGCTTCGCATGTTTCGCCATACACTCACTCCCAAGGCGGGCAACAAGGATGAGATGAGAGGTGCAGAAATCAATCTTATGGCACATGCTCACTCTGTGTATACTCATGGTCCTGACCACCAAGGTGGTGCTATTGATGTCATGGATTTCATCTATCAGGACTTGTACAAGTGCATCACTGACAAGAAGTGCCCTCTGTTTGCTCCCTATGTGATGAAGCTCATTGCTGCTCAGGCTCCAGCAACTCCATTGCTCTACATTGATCTTGTTCCACACCTTCCTGCCAAGCTACAGAGGAAGGCTGCCCCCACCACCAAGGCTCCTCGTGGCTACCCCCCCTGCTCAGGACATATTTGAGGATGATGTGATGGATGCAGATGATTCTGACAGTGATGATGAGGTGGTACCGGAGGCTGTGACCCGGGGCCCTCACATGAAGCATGCCAGCAATGCATATCGCTTCACCACCTCTAAGGAGGAAGTACACAAGAAGGTGAAGAAGGCCTCCTGGTGGAAGAAGCTTCTCCTATGCCAGAACATTGACATTCGCCATGGATAGTATGAGTCATACAAGGCTAACAGGAATGTCATGAAGGAACTCAAGCGGATCAACCAGCCCATGGATGTTGATCCCTCTCAGCAGCAGGCATCCGATGGCACTCTTTCCTACGGTCACTGGAGTCAGGGTCGTGTGGACTGGTCCATGTTTGAGGACGTGACTTATTCTTCTCACCCTCACGGTCAGAGCTCGACTCAGGGTGATCATCAGGGTGAGGATGACGACGAGGATGAGGATGAGGAGGAGGATGCCGACTACGACTTCAGTGGCTAGAGTTGGCTTTGGGGACGTTTTAGTTGTGCTCTTTCCCCTTTTTGGCGTCTCGATGCCAAAGGGGGAGAAGCAGCCCCTTTATTAGGTTGTTGCCGGGATTTGCATGGGTACACGAGTGCTTCACGTTATTTCGATTTGCCTCTTTGAAGCCTCGTGTTCGCTATCTTACTTTACTTGTTTGAGTACTATGTTGTGTTGAACTCAGTTGGGTGTTGTGACATGCTTACCTGGTTTTGTTAACAACTTTGTTATGCCTAGCTTATCATTCTAGTGGTTATTATCATGTCATACCTTGTTAGCTACAAAAACTAGTGAGGATGTGATCCTTGGGTGTGTGATTGTCTCAAAACGCAAAGCTAAAATGGTCACACATCTAGGGGGAGCCTCACTATTTTTTGTATATCTCCTATTGTGAATTTTATTACCTATCCTGTTTGCAAATCCTTGGGTTGTCATCAAACACCAAAAAGGGGGAGATTGAAAGGGCATTTATGCCCTTCCTATTATTTTGATGTTTGTTGACAACACTTGGATAGGTTAATCTGTTGTTAAATGTTGCAGGAGATATCAGATAGTTGAGAGTGGTTGCCTTAAGGAAAATAGCTCCCTTGGATCCTGTCTGTGCTAAGAAACCTGTCCCAACCGGACTGTCTGACTGATCTTCACCGGAGTGTCCGCCCCTGGCCGGATAGTCCGGTTGGATCCGTCCGGACTGTCCACCCCTGGGATGTGGGCGTCTTTCCTGGACATTCAGAATGCCTCATCGGACTCCTCCCGGACTCAATGCGGACACAGGCCAGAAACTTTGCCAGGACGGAGTATCCGGCGGGTGTCAGCCGGAGTGTCCGGCTGGGCCGGACTGTCCGGCTTGTATTTGCCAGACTGTCCGGTGTAAGTGGCTCCCAACAGCTCTAATTCCAGGGGCCCTATAAATAGGGCCCTTCTTCTACCTTAGAAGCTGCTCGTCCAGTTCAAGAAAAGCATCACCATTTGAGCCACCAAATCCACAAGAACTCTTCACTCAACCATCCAAAGTCGTTGATGTTTGGAGAATCTAAGGAGGAGGCCTTGATCTACTACTTCACCAAGAGAGATTTCCATTTCCCCTCATTCACTTGAGGGCCCCTTGTTCTAGGGTTTCCTTGGAAACCCTAGCTTGTGATTTGGTCTTACAAGCTTGTCTTTGATTGTTTGACAGCTTGCTTGTATTCGGGAGCCTCCAATTAGGTTGTGGATGTGTGCCTCGAACTTGTTGTAAAGGTGCCGGCTTCCACCTCGAAGGTTGCCGTTATAGTGGAAGGTGAATCAAACCCTTTGGGTGAGGTTCATCGGAGAACAAGGGAGGCCTCTCGTGGCGTTGGTGGTTTGATACCGCCCCCTCTCCAAACATATACGTACTTCCCCTCAAAAGGAAGGAACTACGGGAAACAAATCCTTGTGTCTCCGAGTGCTCCACTTTGGTTACCTCTATCCTTTACCGCACTTTACATCTCTAGTTCTTGCATAGTTCTGTGCTAGTTGACTTATAGGTAAATTCACCTTAGTTGCATAATCTAGAGAATTTACCTTTTGTGTCGAACCCTAATTTGATTAAGAGTAAAATTTGGAGTAGCGCCTATTCACCCTCCCTCTAGGTGCCCATACGATCCTTTCAGTAACCATCTTTGGCTCCTTGCTCTTCATTTCCTAAACATGCACATCAATTGGTTCATCCAGGCGATTCTTTAGATATTTTCTTGTGAACTCAGCTCCAAATGTTTGTGCAAGTACAAAGAGTTGAAGAATTATTAGCATGCTTTGATTACCGTAAGTATTTAAATATCACAGGGTAGCTTGTTGATCATGTGTTCAAGAATATATCATCTTACCAACATGCACTTTTTTCAAATAAAGATGAATAGGGCAACCTGTAGACGTAATACTTGATTTTTGGTGGAAATTCGGGTTCACATCAGTCTAAAAGGAAGTCTACATGAACTTTTTTCAGATACATGTCATTTCCAAAAAGACTCTGCTTATCGAAATCAGTGTTCCCCTTTATTGAGGCCCTGATGCAATAACACATACAAATTTCAATGCGGTGGAATAATATTCATGTGTCTACAGTCTAAACACATACAAATTTAAAACAGATGACTAGAATTTTGATGTTTTTTGGTACCTCTAAGATCAAGCCTCTCAGTGGCCTCTTCTGATTACTGGAATTCAAAACTACTAGAGCTAATGGAGACACTATCATCGCTACAGAGCACTATTGCAAGATCACTGGAGGTTCTATTAAATAGATATAGACATTGAGCATTTTAATACAATAAAATATAATAATGAATTAGAGTGAAAACAGAAACATAGTTTTTGTTATTGTACATTAATAAAAAGCATACACAGCCAAAGAATTTGAAATTCAACGAATAGACAAGATCTAAGCAGACTAATGAAGTGACAATTAAATCCATATTGCTAGAAGGACAACGAACAATGATGAATCAATAGAGTTGTCGATTTTGAGATGTACACAAGGGGAAAAGAGGTGGGACAGATACAGGTAGGCTAGGGGAGGCTCTCCCGATGCTGCCGTCGTGTCTCTACAACTAGGAAACCCTGAACCGTAAATCCGACAAGAAAAATGGCAAATTCCATGCCAATTTTTTAAATCGAAGCTCAACATTAGGTTTTTGGGGGTTTGGTTTTCACGCATACATACCTAGATGACGAAGGGGTCCTCGGAGGCGAGGGAGAGCATCTACAACGCAGGGAAGGGGAGTCGGCGGGGAGGAGAGGAAGGGGACCGGAGGTGGCGGTGGTGGAGGGCGCCGACTCAGGCAGCGGTGGACAGTGGCGGTAAAGCACAGCTGGCGGGGAATGAAAAATCTGGCACATATCTGAAATATTTGTCCAAATATTTTCAGATCTTTGCCGCGAAGTACTACCCTCAGACGACTGCGAACAGAAAACGTCTCTAAGAACATCCGAATTTTATATTTTGCCGCCCAGTACTTCCCTCAGGTGGCTTGAAATTACATCCGTCTAGAATTTTTAAAGGGAAACTTTGTTCGTTTGATTTATAGGTTATATTTACACAAAAGAAAGATTTGGAAAATGAGATCGGCGGCCTAGAGCACTTATCATACATCATTAAATGCCTAATAATTAAGATGAATTCTGTCCAAAACATAGTGATGAAACTAGCCAAAGATAATTCAGACAATAATCTAGCAAACAATATTATTAAGGTCACACGGCCAAATTATTGATGATGTCGATGACGAACATCATATGCAGTTCCCTGTGCGTGGTGGTTAACCTCGTAGTGATGAGTATGGCTTTCCCTATCTGAAGATGCTTGGTTTGGAGAAAGTTAGTCCACCCGTCAGTGGTGAAGGAGATGCAACCGTAAAAATCCGTCTTGTACTCGACGTTGTTGATGCCACCTCGTGGTCCAACGCGTAGTCCAACCAAGCCGTCTTCAGGGATATGAAGATGATAAACCATGTTCTTAGACAATTTCTACGATGCAAAAGTAAGATGACTCAGTGTTACACATGACCATTATCACAAGTAATATATATAATAGATCGATATTTATAGCTTTGTTGACATGATATACTTGCCATAAAGCGCCTCGCGACATTCGTCTTTGTCAAGCGGGTGACAAATGGCAGCCCAATGATGGAATTACTTGGAGGAATGATTTGTTGGAGGTGATCATTCTCATCGTCGGTAAGTTTGCATCTGTGGGAGATAATTGGAGATAACTGCTGTATAGGCGGTTCCTCAGCTTCATCCTTATCTTCCTCATCTTCTTCGTCTTTGTCGACATTGTTTAGATAGATGACAGTTATCCTCGGTCTGTCTCCTTACAAGGAAAAGCACACCAACTGACCATCTCCGGTGAGATGGTTATCAGCAATGAACTAACGCCACCCTCCACCTCCCAATCGAGTCCTAGATGGCCCTTTTTGCACTTCAACCATGTATGTCCGCCCACAAGCTCGGAATTGCACCATATGTCATGTGAGTTCATTGAAATGTACCCTTGCATTGCACGGGACAGTTTGTGTACCAAAAGCACACACTAAATTAACAATTTTAATATGCTGACAGGTACGAGATGAATTTAAATTGTACGAGTGTCGGAGAATATACCACTGATTTCTTGAAATAACCAGGTATGAGATGAACATTGAATAGTGAGCCAGTTGACAAGATTCTTTCCTTGCAGTGAGTCTTGCTGCCATATCTTGTCGTGGAGGGAGGGGGTCGGCGTAGTTGTTGCGGGCATCATTGAGCCAGTCAGCGTCGATGTGTGGCGGCCGATCTGGAAGGAGGGAGAGCTAGATCTGGAAGAGAGGAAGCCAACCTTAGGGTATTTCTCGATATTAAATGGAAGGGGGGGGGGACTCTGTAGGAGGTGGCCCATAAAAATAACCGTCTCAACCTTAACAATATATTCGGGTACTCCGAATATATTTGTACCCTCTGGATTTTGGTGATCCTAAAATTTGAGAATTATTGAGAACGAAAAGGCAAATGAAGGTGGTTATACATGCGTACTAGTGTTAAATTAAGTCCTAAGACAAAGTTAGGTTCATGCATTGAAGAAAGCATATATGGTGTTACAAACCTTGGATCTTATCTTGAAAGGTATGACAACTCCTAGTGTTCATGTGCTTGCTGCATAGCAATAATGTGCAAGTGTTTATAAATCAACTAATTCCAATGTTTAATCACGATGTGAGATCCTTTTGTTACTCAAATATGATTTTATTATAAATTTAGACTTTTTTCACCAATATAAACTTTTTATTCATGAATTCATGTAGTAGGAACTTCAGATATATTCAGGCACTCCAGATTTTGATAATCCTAAAACTTGCGAATTATATTCAGGATGAAAAGGCAAGGTAGGTGAATATATTACAAACATAGTTGTTCAAACATAGTTCCTACGTTAGATCTAGCTAAACAAAATAACAATAATGCAGGTCTTCCTTGGAGGGTTCAGCGATTTTTTGTCACAAACAAGCCAATGTAGTGTTCCCTCATTTCCACCCTCACAGAAACTGGTGAACCACCTTCAAGTTGGTTCATGTTGCAGAAGTGGTTCCAACCATTGGAGAACACTATCTAGTTCAATCTGCAACGCAAGATAGTGTACTGGCCAGTAACTGTATCGTCCATGCCATAGCCATGAAACAAAGCTATGCCACTCTTTGGGAGATTGTAACCAAGTGCAAAGCTTGATGGCATGACCTGAAATGATGAAATAATTAAAACACATTAGTGATTATAAACACAAGTAAAATTGGAACCATGTCCTTATTAGTAGAATAACTCACAAAGGTGTTGTTAGGTAAATAATATCCGGCTCAACGCTCCTAGTATTAGAGACGATTGAGTTTTCCCACCGTCTAAGGTTATATACTGAGGCGTTTGTTTTTATTATTTGTTGGGGATATACTTTCCGGGTATCCTCACAGTTCCTCCCTGACCAGGGTGGCCCACTTCGGGTTAGAGCTTTGTTTCACGGGCGGTCCAGTCAGGGAGAAGAGACGGAGTCCAGTCCGGCTACGGGAAGGCCCAGAAGACTTACCGACATAGGCCCATAGTGTTACTTGTAGTTCAAGATGTACTCTGTAACCGACTCTTAGTCGTAGCCGGATAGATCTCTCCTGTAAACCCTAGGCCGGATATCTATATAAGCCGTCCTAGGGAGAGCCTTTAGGGTACCCTCAATAGTCTACAATTTCAACTCACATAGGCGAACCCTTGTAACCCATATTCCGGCTCTGTCGTATTACTGGATTGCTAGCAAGAGTAGGATCCGTCCAAAGCCGACGGATTCGAACCTGGGTAAACATGTGTGCTCACCATCCCGGAACACCATACGTCTCACACCCCTCTCTTCCGCACGCCTCGAGGACCCCCTCATGGCGTACTTGTCATCAATCCGACGACAGTTGGCGCCCACCGTGGGGCTAGTGAGCTTCGGATCTGTGTTCCGAGCGGAATCTGCAAGAATCAGAATCGACGAGACTATCACCGTCGGTTGCATCCTCTACGCCAGTGACGTCCCTCTCATCGTTCTCGATGAGACCTGGATTCTGGCTAGGGAGGCTGTGACTACCTACACCATCATGTCTTTTGGCGAGATTGATGTTTACATCGGTTTTGCTGAACCTATCCCATCCACCCCAGCGGTGACGAAAGAGGCAGAAGAAATTTCTAGATCCCCTTTGTCCGCGAAGGCGGCAGAGTTCCGGATCTCAGAAACCCTAATCCCACCTAGCCCGCACCAGCTATGGAGGTAGTGGAGAAATCCGAGCCTGAAGCAGACCTAGCGGTCCAAGTCGGATCTGGAGTGGATCTCCCTGGAGAGACCGAATCCCAGATCGACCCACCCGCTGAGGTCGAAATCCAGGAGGAGCACAACAACAACGGCGGTTCCGGCTCTGATGATGCCGGGACAGACATGACTTTCTTGAGGTACACGCTGCGACGCATGATGATGCAAGATGCAAGCATAGATGAGATTCTCGAGACCATCAGGTGTTTCGAGGAGGCCGATCGCGAAAGCCGCAACTATCTCAGGAGGCACACATCACACTTTGTCAGATATGTGGGATCCGGATCCGGCAATGCCGATGCTGGAGACAGCACCGACTCTGTGCTAGAAGCAATCGGAACAAACTCCAACATACTCGCATCCTCGGATGAGTCGATGACGTCGGCAGATTTCCGAAAGTTCTCCGCGGAATACGATGAGGAGCTTAACTCCAAGGCTGCAGCAGAAGGAGAAGACATGGACGAAGGATTCGGAGAAAACTCTCCCAAAGCGCAGGATGCCATGGAAATCGGAGACAATCCCGAGAACCAAATGGCCGAAAGTACCGATCAGAGCTTGACTCCAGGAAACGGGCCCAAAGCCGTATTTGCTACCGGTGCTGCCAAGAAGGCAAAGAAGAAGAACAAGACCCTGACGAAAGATCCTTCGGCAGAGGAGGTGATCACCGAGGAATATGAGGAAGACTCGGATGGAGCACTTATCCCAGACGAGCCCAAAAAAGAGGAATCGGTGGATGGACATGTGATCACTAAAGGTGCGCGTAAACTCATCGATGCTGCATTAACCACACCTATTCCTATAGCTGCAGAACTTACTGCTGAAGAGCTGGACGAAAGGGCCCAAGCCCTAGAAGCGTGTCGCCAAGTACTTCTCGATGAAGCTAAAAACATTGAGGAGGAAAAGAAACGCATGGCATCTGCGGAAAAATACAACTCGAGGCAACATCAGAAGACCAGGAAACGTCATACTAATGACAACCAATTCCCGCAGATCCACAAAGTCCTCTTTGGAGGAGAAATGGGGATGCCTCGGAAAGACAGCAAAGGGGATTGGGTGTATCCAACACTAGTACAGAACACCGTTGTGGCCCGAGAAATCCTATCGGCTAATCTAGGCCCGGAGCAGATCCGATTGGGCATCAAGTTGCTCAACAAGGGACTGGAGCAGCAAAAGGTCGCCATGTCCGGAAGTCAAAAGCTGGTCTCCGATTCTGACCAATGTCGCATAGATCCGGCATGGGTTGACGTAAGACCCCAGCGCGTTCCGGAGCAGCACCACTGTTCCAACCGTCGGGAAGACAATTACTCAAGAACCGGATCTTCAGGGCAGCACCACAAAGCTTCCCGTGACTGGCGTAATGTTAACCCAGTTGCAGAGCAAGAGGCAACTGCCGCACTAAATCCGAGGAACCCGCCCCAGCGAGGGTCGAAAGACCGTAGGGACGATGATAAAGAGAAACGTTGGGAGGAGGATCGACAAAGAATGCCACCTCCTAGACATGCTATCCGTCCGGACGATGGACGAAGGAACGACGGACACTGTGCCGAGACAAGCCGGCAGGGGGCTCGTCACAATGAAGACCCTCCCCGGAACTGGAATAATGACGCTCCGGATGGAGGCTGGCGATCAGCCAGAAATAACCCAGCTGCTCCACCTTCTCCGCCAAGTAGCCATCACAACGGTTCCCAAGGAGGCCAAGGAGGGCGTCGTGGTGGAGGAGGTGGTGGCAGAAGCCGAAGTCCGGCTCCAAGGCACCGCAGCCACAGCCGACACTCAGGACGATCTCTATCCCCGAACGACGCAAGGGACAGGATCAACTCCAATATAGAGGCGCGGTGTTACGAAAATGATGATATATACGTGGGACCAAAGTGCTTTGGACCATGCATAAGAGCTACAAGATTCTCGGAAGGATTTGCTATCTCAAGACATATTCAAGCCTACGACGGCATAGCTTGGCCAGATACTTGGCTACAGGATTTCTTCCAAGCTTGCTGCATCACCAAAGGCAGAAACAGCCTGGTCGCAACCTGATATCTCCCACTTATGTTGCGGAAGTCGACACGATCATGGCTCAATGAACTTCCGGAGAACACCATCCACAACTGGTATGACATGCAAAGTGCGTTCTTTTGGAATTTCGAAGGCACATACCGGAGGCCCTGTACAGTCGGAGACCTACAGCGTTGCACCCAGAAAGCCGAAGAAACTTACCGAGATTACCTCAGATGATGGATCGACACCAAGAACTCCTGTGAAGGAGTAAATGAATAAACTGCGATTGAAGCTTTCATTGCATGTCTCCCAATTGGTTTACTGCATCATCGCTTGAAGTGTGACAAAGTCACTAATTTGGGAGAGATGATAGAAACAGCGAGCAAGTATGCAGATGCGGACGATGATGCAGAGGGATTACTCAACGCACTGGCTGTGCCACAGTCGGCAAGACAACCAAAGAAACAAGCTCAGAAGCGCAAGAATACCTTGGCAGAAAAACCCAACACAAAACGGCAGTGGTTACTGCTACTTTCGGGTCTGGAGGACGAGGAAGACGTGGCGAAGGCCGTGGACGCGGTCGTGGGACTTCGAGAGTTCAAGGTAGAGGAGACCAGCAACCAGGCAAAACCTACTCTTGGGCCGACTTTGCCAATAACCCATGTGTACATCACTTAGACGCCAATTGGGGCCTGTCCCACACCAACACCGAGTGTCGTTTCAACGACGACATTAAGAGGGATGATACCGCTGGCTACAAAGCTAAGCGGAAGAAGGGAAAGAAGAATCTCGAAAAGGATAAAGAGACCAAGGAAGATTCCGACATGGAGGAAGTTGATGCTTCAAATCCCAAGTCGGAAGGGAAGAAAAATTTTCTGACCAAGAAAGACACTTACGTCACCTTCCTCGGATCTCAACTAGCAAAGGTCAAAAAGGCAGTGCTACATGAGCTCAATGCAATAGTTCCGGCTGTCCCCCAATTCTTGGACTGGTCGGAAGTGGGAATCACATTTGACCGTGCTGATAATCCGCCTAAGCTACATAGGCAAGGAAAATACGCCTTAATTGTCAATCCACTTATTGACGGTTATGGTTTCTCCAAGACTCTCATGGACGGTGGAAGCAATATTAATATTCTGTATGTCGAAATGCTACACCGGATGAAGATATCGGAGACCCAACTGAATCACAGCTCTGTGATTTTTCACGGAGTTGTCCCAGGAAGACAAGCCAATTCCCTGGGAGAAATCACTTTGGACGTTACCTTCGGAACTCCAAATAACTATCGGACGAAGGCACTTTCCTTTGAAGTGGTCCCGTTCAAGAGCACGTACCACGCTATATTCGGACGTCCGGCTTACTAGGCTTTTATGGCTCGTCCGTGTTACATTTACAATATGATGAAAATTCTAGGTCCCAACGGCGTGATCACCATCAGGGGAGATCCGAAGAAGGCGTGAGAGTGCGAGGATGGAAATGCCGCCTTTGCCGAAGCCGTGCTGCACGCCCAGGAGTACCAGGAGATCAAGAAGAGCATAGATCCGTCTGAGATGCCCGCAACAAAGAAAGAGGTGACAAAGCCAAATCTGGAGTTGAAGGCATCAGAAGAGACGAAGACGACGCCGTTGAAGGATGACGACCCCTCCAAAGTGACCCAGATAGGCGTAGGCCTAGGTAGCGCATAGGAAAGCGCGCTCGTCAAGTTCCTCCAAGCAAATCAAGATATCTTCGCATGGCAGCCATCTGACATGACGGGAGTACCTAGGGAACTTGCCGAGCACACTCTAAATGTAAACCCGAACGCTAAACCCGTCAAACCGTCCTTACGACGGTTTGGTGATGAAAAGCGTAAGGCAATAGCTAAGGAACTAGCGCGGCTCGAGTTAGCCGAATTCATAGAAGAGGTCATCCATACTGATTGGTCAGCCAACCCTGTAATGGTCCCTAAAAAGGACACCACTGATTTAAGGATGTGTGTTGATTATACTGCCTTGAACAAGGATTTTCCCAAAGATCCGTTCGCTCTGCCTAGGATTGATCAAGTTATCGATTCTACAGCAAGCTCGGAACTCCTCTGTTTTCTCGACGCATATTCCGGTTATCACCAAATTTGGATGAAGGAATCTGACAAAGTCAAAACTTCATTCATAACCCCTTTTGGAACCTTCTGTTTTGTTACGATGCCTTTTGGGCTGAAGAACGCAGGAGCGACGTACCAACGCACAATGCAACGTTGCCTCCATGATCAAATTGGATGCAATGTACATGCATATGTGGATGATATTGTAGTGATGTCCAAAAAGAAGGAAACATTGATTTCCGACTTGGAGGAAACGTTCGCCAATCTACGAAAATACAACATCATGCTTAATCCGAAAAATGCTTCTTTGGAATTCCAGCCGGAAAATTGTTAGGTTTCATCATGTCACAAAGAGGCATAGAGATGAACCGAGACAAAATCAAGGCTATACTCAATATTTCCAGGCCAAATTGCCTGAAGGACGTACAAAGACTAACTGGTTGCATCGCTACAGTCAGTCGGTTTGTAAGCCGGCTTGGTGAAAGAGCCGCACCATTATACAAACTCCTGAAAAAGACCAAGGATTTTGTGTGGACCGACAAAGCTGAAGCTGCACTACAAGACCTGAAGAAAGTACTCTCATCTGCTCCTATCCTCGCTGCACCGGAACCTCAGGAACCGATGTTGCTTTATCTTGCTACGACCAACAAAGTCGTTAGTATCGTCATGGTAGTGGAGAGACCGAAGGAAAATCAGGAACACTTGGTGCAGCGTCCAACTTATTTTGTCAGTGAGGTCTTAACAGAATCAAAACAGCGGTATCCGCACTATCAAAAACTGGCTTACGGTGTTTTCCTAACATCTCGTAAGCTACGACACTATTTCTAGGAGCATCCAATTACCGTGGTGATCACAGCTCCCATCAGAGATATAATCAACAATAGTGGCGCCACAGGACGCGTCGCCAAATGGGGCATAGAGCTCTTAGCTTTTGATATTGAGTACAAACCTCGGACAGCAATTAAATCCCAAATCCTTGCCGACTGTTGCTGATTGGACAGAGACGAAGGAGAATATGACCCTCCCTGAGTCGAAATATTGGACCCTATATTTTGATGGGTCCAAGGCTCGCGGGGGCTCGGGGGCTGGCGTGGTGCTCAAATCACCCCAAGGAGATAAACTTCTATACGTGTTGTAGATGCACTTCACAATGACAAATAATATTGCCGAGTATGAAGCACTACTGCATGGAATCCGGATCGCTAAGGATATTGGCATCCGACGTTTGATGTGTTACGGAGATTCGGATCTTGTGGCTCAGCAAGTGTCGGATATTTGTAATGCAAAAAAACACATGGCAGCATGCTTTTGTGGATGATTTATCTAAATCGTTCGAAGGGTTTGAGGTTCAACACATCCCTCGAGCAGAAAATGAGGAAGCAGATGCCTTATCTCGAATAGGCTCTGCACGGAAAGAGGTCCCAGATGGCGCTTTTTTGGAGCACCTCAAGGTTCCCTCAATAAAGGGAGTGGATGAGGAATATCCGACCAAATCTGACTCACCTTTGATAGCAGTTCTGGCTGTAATTCCAAGCTGGACTCAACCCTACCTTGACTATTTGGTAGATGGCAAATTACCTGAAGACGAGGTTCTGAGCCGACAGATTATCCGACGAGCAAAAGCTTATACTATAGTTAGTGGTGAGCTCTATAAGCGGAGTGTATCTGGGGTATTTTAGCGCTGCGTATCTCCAGAAGAAGGAGTGGAAATCCTAAGAGAAATCCACGAAGGAGAGTGTGGTCACCACGCTGCAGCCAAATCTTTAGTGGTAAAAGCTTTCAGACACGTTTTTTTTCTGGCTTACAGCCAAGGAAGATGCCGAACGGCTGGTCAAGACGTGCAAGGGCTGCCAAAAGTACGCCAAAGAAGCTCATGTTCCGGCTGATTAGTTGCGAACAATACCTATAACATGGCCTTTTGCGGTCTGGGGGCTTGATATGGTAGGACCGTTTAAACGGGCTCCAAGTGGATTTACTCACCTCTTAGTGATGGTGGATAAGTTCACCAAATGGATTGAGGCTAAACCCGTCACTAGTTGTGATGGAGCAACAGCCAAAAGATTTGTCGAGGATGTTATAATCCGGTATGGTTATCCGCACAGTATTATCACAGACAACGGGAGTAATTTTTCTACGGGAGAATTAGCTGAATTCTGCAATGAACAAAATATCCGTCTTGACATTACGTCAATCGCACATCCACAAGCTAATGGACAAGTTGAAAGAGCAAATGGTTTAATCCTACAAGGCCTAAAACCGAGACTCGAAGCACCACTACGACGTGCTGCGGGGGCTTGGGCAGAGGAATTACCCTCTGTAATATAGAGTTTACGAACAACTCCAAAAATGTCAACCGGATACACACCTTTCTTCTTGGTCTATGGCACAGAAGCAGTTCTTCCTAGTGATTTGATTCACACTTCTCCTAGAGTGGCCACGTATATCGAAGAGGATGCCTAGGTTTCTCGACAAAATGATCTCGACTTAGTCGAAGAAGTTCACGTTGTTACTGAAATGAGATCAACAGCCTATCAGCAGAAGTTACGCAAGTATCATAGCTAGAGAATCAGAAACAGATCTTTCAATAAGGCGATTTGGTTCTCCGGCTTGTGCAACAAAAAAGCACAAACTTTCCCCATTATGGGAAGGGCCCTTTTTAGTTAGTCGAGTATTGCACAATGGTTCGTACTACTTAACTGATATGAGGCCAGTCAAAGAAAGACCTGCTACTAAAAAGAGAAAGAGAGCTGGAGGCAGTACAAATCTGGATGAGTTTGACAGATCGTGGAATATTGCTGAGCTACGTCCCTTTTATTCTTAGTTTATCCTTCTTATTAATCATATATGTGTACATGTTCTGTGAGAAATAAAAGTTTTGGTTGCCTCAAGTTTTTCTGAGAAGTTTTTGCCATCTTATTTCTGAATGATCATGTCATAGTCAAAAATCCCAGAATGCTTGAAAGTACTTTATGCTCATGTTTGTTCTGGTTTAGATTTCCGATTCTAAAAATGCTACCTTCGGGTATAACTCTAAAGTTTCTAGTTTATACTTTGGTTATTTGTCTGATTGCCGGATGCGGGCATTTTCCGAGTAGTGAATTGTTGGTACTAGAAGCCGGCTTTGTTTATGAGTTTAAACTGTTTTAGCAATTGAGCTCAGTTGCTCGGCAAAGTTTCCGTGCAGAAAGTTTAGTCGGCTCACGAAAGGGACGAGGCGGAAAGCCAGATAAACGATAAGTGTAGACGAAAAAGTATAAGTGCTTATGCAAACATTTTAGGCACACAAAAATTTAAAGTTAAAAGTGCTGAATAGATTAAAACTTGACACTAGCAAAAGTATCATACTGCATATTTACAGACCCATAATATTTCTCAGAATAATACATTTGTTTCTGGTAATCTATGATGCATGAGGAGAGGAAGGAGCTGTCGGCTTGCTAGATACATCGCCTTGATATTGTTTCGAGATGTCCACATCCGACATGTTGTGGTCATCGTCGGAAACTTGGGCTGCTTCTTCGGGAGGCGGAGGCGACATGTCCACGCGGGTGAAGAAGGGAGTGTCATAGCTGGTTAAATCAGCTACATGGCACCCATATCCGGCGCAGGAGTCCATGATGGCCTTGATGTCTTGCTCCTGTCCATCTTCATCCACCATGCAGTACCCTCTGGTCACTTGCCAGATTTCCATGTTTCCATGGTGGCTCATGACCATGGTGAGAGCGTTTTGCGCTGCGGTTCACGCGTAGGACATGTTCCAGTCCCGAACGAGTTGCGGCATCTCCTTTGCCTTGTCCCACACCTGAAAGTCGGACATGCCATGTAGGTCCAGAACCTTGAGAGCTTTGCCAATGTCCTCGATGGATTGGCAAAAGTCATGAAGCAAATCACCGACTTGGGTAAGCCGGTGGGTGCGAGGCTCAGCAGAAGTGGAGTCCGTCAAGTTCAGAGGACCTATACATATAACACAAAAAGGGTTAAGTAAATCCGACGTCGAAAGAGTCGAAGAATGTAGACAAGTCAGAAATATGGAAAACATACCGAAGATGACGTCATCAACTTTGGTCTTCTCTTCTCGAAGACTCCGGAGTTCAGCCCGGAGAGCCTCAGAAAGATCCTTCTCTCTACAAAGCTCATTGTTGAGATCCGAGATTTTCTGATCTTGAGCTGCAATCTTACGATCATGTTCATCAGTGGCCATGGAGGTGGATTCGAGAATTTGAGCGATGCTCTTCTCATGATCTGCCTTGAGCTTATCCAGCTCTTGGCGAAGTTCTTTATTCTCCACCACCAGGGTTTTGAGGTTGTCGTCCTCTTTCAATCATAGCACATGACTGTTTTACCAGTGCTGTAAGACAAAAGAACAATAGTTCATCAAAAAATATTCGACTATGAAAATACAGGACAAGGCTTGAGTCTCGGAATGTTTACCTTCGGTCACATCCTTGGAAACCTTCAGCTCAGCATTTTCAAGTCGGAGAGCCTTGATCTCTCTCCGCTTGTTGCCGATATTCCTCAACAAATCCTGGTTATATGAATTAACTTTCTGTAAGTCAGAATACCCAGAGTCAGAAGTCTACTGAAGACTCGAGCTAATATTGTTACTAATATCAGCATGAGCCTTGGGGGCTACACTAGTTCATTCTTTGGCATCCTAAGGAAGCATAAACTCGGATTGTATATCCTACTTCATGCTTGGGGGCTAGAGGATATGATATAAAGTACAATAAAGAAAAACGTGAGTTGGAATTCCGACTTACATGATGTTCATGTGTGAGCTTGCTCAGGCACATCTTCACCTCGGTGGTAACCTTCTCGGCGAGGGTGAGTGGAATAACCAGAGGTGGTGGAAGCACACCAGCTCTAAGTCCCTCGTCACGAAGGCGGACTTGTTCAAGAAGGTCGGAGTACTTGACGTCCTCCGCTTCTTGTGCTACTTCTTCGTAGAGAGATTACGGCTCTCCAGGCATTGCCGGGTCAGCTGCTGGATTTCCTCCATAGATTTCTGGGACAAGCCAAATTTGGCAAGCCCCGAATTGTTAAGGAGGTTTTCGGCGAAGGTCTCTACCGAGGGATCATTACCTGAAGAGGGTTCACCCTTATCTAAACCTGAGCCACCCATGGTGGCGTTAGTCTGCGACTAAAGGGTCGCTGGCCCCAATGAAGGAGCCATATCTTCTGCGACAACCGACGATGGAGTGATCACCGGCGTTGCAGAAGGTTGAGGGGCAGGAGTCGGAGGAGCCGCTGCAGGAGAAGCCATAGCCAGCTTCGTCTGCTGCAAGGGCTTCGAAGAAGTTCCCTTCCCCTTGCCCTTGATGAGCTGCTTAGCTCTGGGAATGTAAAATAATGGAAAACATTACACCTCAGAAGAAATTACGAGTAAAGTACAAAGTCGGAAGCTGTGTTGAAAGTTACCTCTTCACAACTTGCACCTCCTTTGTGCCGACGGCCACTGTCGGAGCTTTGCGCTTCCTGGGCACAACGTCCGGCAGTGGGACCAGTTCCTCCTCCTAAGAAAACTCCAGAGGATACCCCTCGATAGGAGCCAGCTCCGACTCGAGGAGGTCGTCAAGCTGAAAATAAGAAAATATATCAGCATTGCGAAATAACTTAAAAGGTGAAACACATAAAAGGGTTTATTGCTAAAGCTTACCAGAACTACAGGGTCTTCCGCTGTGTGCATGTCCAAAGACACATCCGGAATCTTTTTCTCAGTCCGCTCCTTAATCAACCATTTAGTCTGGCTTATGTAGTCCTGTGGCTTCAAGGCCTTGGGGCTGATGCGGAGGGAGTCTTGTTTCGACGCCGTGATGGAATGCATCAGTCGGTCGCCGTGGTACTGGAGAGGCTGAATCCGGCGTGCCATCCAGCACTAGACTAAGTCGGACCGTTTCGGGCCCTTGTGCTTCATCAGGTATTCAATCCGCCTCTTGGCGAGGATCAGATCGTCACTGGGAGCCGAAGGAGCCTCGTCCCAAGATGGAAGGGCTGTGGCGGCTCCGTCGATAAAAGCTTTGCCGGGAACAGGAACATCCTTATGATAAAAGAAGGTGGCCGACCACCGTTTGACCGACTCACTAGCTAGAATACGAGGATAAACACGCTCGCGTCTAACTGAAAGGCTAATAGTGCCGGTAATATAAGGATTACTGGCAGTGATAGAGTTTCTCCGGACATGAAAGTAAGACTGGAACAAAGTGAGACTCGGCCTAATGCCGAGGTATCCCTCACACAACGCTGCGTAAGAGCTCATCTCTAATATGGAGTTGGGAGGAAGATGGTGAAGCTGAACACCATAGTGATCAATCACCTCGGAAAAGAATTCCGAGGGAGGGAAAGACAAACCTCTGTCGAGGTGGGTGCCGAAGTGTACCCACTCGTCAGCGTGCGGGTTGGGGATGGTTTTGCCGAAACCGCTCCGCCAGTCACTGGCACGGAGGAGTCCTTCAGTCTCCATGCCGCAGAGCTTCTCGTCGTTAAGGAGACACGAGATCCAAACCCCACGGTTGCTCTCTTTCTCCGCCGCTGCCGCCACCGTCGCCGCTGCTGCGAAGCCAGCCAAGCCGAACGATGAAGAAGAAGCATTTCTCCAGTGCGCTGGTGACCTTGGATGGGCAGCGCTGGGAATCTAGGAGGCAGAAGAGCTCTATGCGCGAGGGAGAAGTGGAGGAGAAGGAACGACAAGGGAACATGTGAAGATGAGGAAAATAAATCCTCACCCCTTATAACCACCTAACCGCGCCAAGATTCGTGCAAACAGCACTGTGTAAACGCCACGCGTCATGGAAGGAACTGGGAAGGTCCCACGCGATGATTACGTCGCCTCGATCTCCACGTATGCATTGAAACAGCGCCTCGGTTCCGCGAACAGCGAACCCACCAATGGTCGTGCTGACAGGATGTTTGTTAGATGACGTGACTTGACCATGACCGGTGTCAGATGACGTCAGAGACCAAGTTCCGGCTTAGTTTGAATATCAAGCTAGAAAATCCGAGTAACATGTTGATAGGTCCGACTTATTTTTAAGACCTAGATCGTATTTTTTGTTTTGAAGTTTCAGGAACCCTTCAAGATTCTGCAAGCCAAAGATCAAGCTAGATGATGATGAATCCGACTTTGGATCTTGGAGACTTCCGGGGGCTGCTGTTGGGGATATACTTTCCGGGTATCCTCACAGTTCCTCACTAACCAGGGCGGCCCACTTCGGGTTAGAGATTTGCTTCATGGGTGGCCTGTTCAGGGAGAAGAGACGGAATCCAATCCGGCTACGGCAAGGCCCAGAAGACTTACCGACATAGGCCCATAGTGTTACTTGTAGTTCAAGATGTACTCTGTAACCGACTCTTAGTCATAGCCGGATAGATCTCTCCTGTAAACCCTAGGCCGGATATCTATATAAGCCGTCCTAGGGAGAGCCTTTAGGACACCCTCAATAGTCTACAATCTCAACTCACACAGGCGAACCCTTGTAACCCATATTCCGGCTCTGCCGTATTACTGGATTGCAAGCAGGAGTAGGATCCGTCCAAAGCCGGCGGATTCGAACCTGGGTAAACTTGTGTGCTCACCATCCCGGAACACCATAAGTCTCACACCCCTCTCTTCCGCATGCCTTGAGGACCCCCTCATGGTGTACTTTTCATCAATCCGACGACATTATTCGCCTCCCATAGGCCCATTTTTAGGGTCGACTACGGTAAACACCCGCTTCGAAGAGAAGTAGAGGCGGTCGTATTGAAACAACCGACTGAGGGGGACGAACAGAGGCGGGTTTTCCCATTCTTGGGGAAAACCGTCTGAGTGCACAGTCTCTAACTAACAAGTTTGTACTAGTCAATCGCTCCTTGATTCTTGCATATTTTTGAGGGAAAGATAGTGACGAGGGTTTAACTCATCAATGCCCATTGTTATGGACTTGGGTTTTGGAGAAGGAGGGAGCGCTGGAGACATCTATCGGCTAGCAAACATGCACACAGGGGACTCGAAGATTTACCCAGGTTCAGGCCTTGTAGAGGTCCCTACTCCTGCTTGTCTGCTCGTGGAATTATTGAAGGAATCGAGGATTACAATGGTGCACATATGTGATCTGGCGAGGGTTGTGGAAACTAGGGTTGCGTGTGTCCTCCTCGCCGCCCCCTCCTGGCCTTTATATAGATAGGCCATGTCTCGGGTAGCAGGTCGAGTCGGTTACAGGTTAGGGTTTTTCCATTTGAACTTTCTATCTTTAGCTTCTTCTTGTTCTTCAAGCAATCAAGAGTCCGTAGGCTACTCGAGTTCTCTATTTGGGCGTTGGCGACACCGTGGGCTTCCGCTGTATTCAGGCCATATATACCAAGCTCGAGTACCTATAGGGTATACCCATGTCAGTAGCCCCCGAGTGTCGAGTGGAATCGCAGATTTGACTAGGGACTTTATGAAGCCTTTCGAGTGCATGAATGAGTATTTTGACTGCTCTGTTTGTGTCATATGGATTGTTGATGTGTGTGCCTGATTTAACTAATGTATCAGTATCAGTTAACTACCTTAGGGTAAAACAACGCAATCTACTCAAACTCGAGTCCCCGGACTCGAGTCCGGAAAAGTGCTGGTGTAATTTTACTCAAGCCGTGGAGGTCTTACAGGAGTCGAATTCTAGTATACGGGTGTGAGCACTCGATACGTCCGTCAAGGCATGTTCATCGTACCTGTAGGCACGGATATATTTCTGGTGGTGCGCAACAAATGTGTTGCCAGGCCTTATTCAGGTCTTATCTTCACGCTGCAAGTGCGGTATCCCAATTTTTGTCATCACGGAGATGATTCGGGTGACCTAGGAGATGCCGTTTCTTTGTAGGGAAAAATCATGAGGCGGTGTCACCATAAGCTTCGAGTGTGGATGTTATCGACACACAGTACGATGTACAAATAATCATAGGGTGCACGACCAGTGCTTCCTATGGGAGTAGCCCCCGAGTGCCTGGTTGAGTCGAAGACTCAGGCAGGGACTAAATAACTTTTGCGACTGCTATCGTCTTTTGTTGCTTGTTTCAGTCGAATTTGTTTCCGGCGCTCCCTATGGGAGTAACCCATGTCCAAAGTAAAATTGCGGATTCGAGTAGTTGGGTTTGCTTTGATTGTCCATGTTCCTATAGAAAAGAAAAAGAAAAAACCGTAGGGTGCGCGACCAGCGCTCCTTGTGGGAGTAGCCCCCGAGTGCTTGGTGGAGTCGAAGACTCGAGCAAGGACTAAAGTAGTCGAAGTCTTTTGCTACGTAATTTTGGATGACGTCAGTGCTGATGATGTGATGACCTCAGTTTCCCACGTGAGCGAGTTTGACGGGACGTGACGAGCGTTGGGTCCCATTTTCTGACTCTGACTTGACCGGGCGTGTGTAATCTCTATTTTAACTGTGCCTCCTCGATTTCCGTGCGTAATGGGGGTAGTGGGGGACGGTTCATGCTTCAGGTCCTCCATGTGTCGAGCACGATGAACGCCATACGTCTGGTAGGGTTTTTTCTGGCCGTTAGATTGCATCTTCCAGGGGGTTAAGTAGCGATGTTGTGACGGTGGTTTTTCCCATTTGCTTCTTTTCTCTGCCTTTGCCTCCGTCACCATTGCTGCCACTCCGCTGCTCCTTTGTGTTCATCTTTCTCGGGGCGTTGGACCAGCTCCGCGTATTCCCCAGTTACTTTCTCCGGTCACATCGCCACCATAGAATGGGGAAGAAGAAGGGAGGTGCTGTGGCCGATTCCGCCGCCGCCACTGTTGCTGCGAAGAAGAAGGGCGGCTCCACCGTTACGGGCACCAGCACCGCCGCTGCCGGGAAAAAGAAGGGCACGGGCACTCGCGTCACCAATGGTGCGTGGCGCGCATCCGTGATCAAGTCTTCTGAATTCTGTCTCCTACGCCAAGATGGAGTTTTGTCTGCGCAGTCGCTGACGTGCGTGTCCCTGGCAGCAAGGTAATCCCGTCTCTGCCTGCTGGTTTTCGGGTGATGTTCCTAGCATTCATCATCCGTGGTCTCTCGTTGCCCCTGCATCCTTTCTTCAGGGGCCTTCTTTGCTTCTATGGGCTCCAGCTGCATCAGCTGTCCCCCAACTCCATCCTCCATGTAGTTTGCTACATTACTCTTTGCAAGTGCTGTCTCGGAATCGAGCCGCACTTTGGTCTTTTTAAGCGTCTCTTCAAGTTGAAGCGCCAGTCGGCGTCTGGTTCCGTAGTCTATGATGTAGGAGGCTGCGGTATCCACGTCGACTCCTCCGCCACATACTTCGACATCAAACTCATGGCATCCATCCAAGGGTGGAGGGACAAGTGGTTCTACATCCGCGACCTGAAGGCCGACGGAGACCACTATGGACTCGCGCCCTTTGATCCCGCGATGCCGTGCAAGAGGATGCGCTCCTGGAAGAACGTAGTGATGCTCGGAGAATCCGGGGAGACAGATGTGATGTACGAGCGCGTCTGCGACCTTGAGAATCGCATGGGGAAAGAGGAGGGAGGTTGCGCCCTCATTCGCACATGGCTGCGCCATCGCGTCCAGCCCCTGCAGGCCAGAGTCCACCCTATGTTCCAGTGGGCTGGCGCAGACGATGTCACTCGCGTATCTACTGATGGCATTTCCACGAGTGAAGTAGATAAAAGGGTGCAATTGGTCACCAAGTACACCGCCAAGGATGTGCTCCCCAATGATCTAGTCGTACCCCCATTCGATGCTACTAACCCTCCTCCTGAGGTATAGTTGTGCTACGTAGTAGCTTTGTTTGTCGACTGCTTATTTTCTGTTTTTCTTGACTTGTGCTAAATTGTTTTCTATGTGCAGGATTGAGGGGTGTCGCCCTGTATGCCCCCTCTTCCTGAGGGAGTTATCCCTCGTGAAGCCCTGGAAGAGGACGAGTTGGAGTCGATCATCCCATCTGATGTGGAGGAGGAAGCCCTCGAGTCGAGTGGTCCGGACACTCGCAAGCGTTCGTGCAACGAGGATTCGGATGCATTGTCTCCTTCGACCCCGGAAGGTGCGGCTGTTGGCACAGAGTCGCCGATACCTGCCGTTCCTGTGAGTGCCATGGCACCATCTTCTCGCAAGAAGATGCGATTGCCGAAGGAGTCGTCGTCAGAGTCGGGGGATCAAACCTTCGATTTTGACAAGTTTGATTGGTAAGTATAAAAGTTTTCTTTGTGGTTCTTATTTTCGAGTCGCCTTCTCTTGATGTTGGTTTTGGTCTTCAGTCAGCCGGCGTCATCATCTTCTGGCAACGTCCAATTTGTGAAAGAATCTGGCGGCCCACTCCGGGCATAATTCATCAAGTTCTCCACACGATGTGGAGCATCGGATGGTTGTCTGGACGACTGCGCGTCAATCAACTTCGGAGTCATTGGAGGATCATGAATGTGTAGTATCTCTTCTTCTGATGTTGCAATCGAATTTTTTATCTATGCCATCTGCTGATCCTTTACTGTTTCTTTTATTACAGCTCCTTGTGAAGGAAGCCGCTCACCTGGCGGAGCAGGTGCTTGCGATGGGTCGCCAGCATGCAATGCTGGATAACCACCATCGCGTGGTTGAAAGTGAGTGTTCTTTTACTTTGTCTTCTGCATCCTTGTGATATATTTGACTGACAATCTATCTTTTGTTTGTTTCATAGCTGAGCATAATGCACTTCTTCATGATGCCGCCTCCCTGGAAAAGACGCTCGCCGCGGCTATGAAGAGCCGCGATGAGGCAATCGCGGCATGTGACGAATCGCAAAAACACGAAGAGCATCTGCGCGCCTCCATCGCAGCTAGGGAGAAGTTGTTCGAAGAATAGCTTTTTTCGATTGCCAAGGCTCTCTCAGGTATTTCTTGGTCTTCAATTTCACCAATTGCCTCCTCTTTCGATTTTGCTATTTGTGCTGATTTTGTGCCAATGCGTGATTCTTGTGTAGATGCCAGCGGTCTGAGCTTTGACGCACATGCACTCCGTCACAATGATGCGTTGGCGGGCGCCATTTCAGCAGTCGAAGACCGCAGCGCTACCGTGCAGGGGACGCTCACCAAGGCCAAGGGCGTGCTTAGTCGCCTTCGGGAGGAGCTGGCGCCCAAGACTGAGCTGATCGAAAATATGGATGAGCTGGTGGAGTCCCTTGCCGGGGGCATTCCTGCGAGCTTCAAGAACTCGCTCCGTGCGGTTGGCGCTTCAATGTCACTCGCATTGGTTCAAGCCCATGGAGTCGAAGTTGATCCTGCAGCGGTTTCCAAGGCGATGACTGTTAGCGCGGATGGCCAACAGGTAGTCTTTGCTCCTTTCGCAACTGATTGTGGCAAGTACGGGCCGCAGCTGATCAATACAGTTGCAAAGTACTCTGAGGAGCTTCAGCAAGCCAATAAGGCGGCGAAGGCTGCGATCAGGGGCCAGCGGGAACTCTATGGCGTCTGATACTGCCACAAACTCGATGAGGCCCCCAAAACCGAAGTCTAAGTCGAAAAAGCCAGTTGCTCCTCAGTAGTCGTGCCTTGTAATAGTTAAATAGCTTATTTCTTTTGTCAAAAACATGCCTTTTGGCGAGTGTATCTGCTGATACTTTGTTGATCTTGAATGCACTCGAGTCTTTTGCCTATGCCTCGCCTTAGTCTTATTATTGTCTCTTGCTTGACTTTTGATAGGGCACATCGAGTGATCCTTTGAGGGAACCTCAGAATTCGCCACCCCCTGATGACACCTTGGCGCCGCCGCGCTCAAGGGTGGATGAGCTGTCTCTGCTCTCGCGACTCCGTGACCGCGTGAAGCAGTTGGAGCGTGAATTGCCCATACTCTGTGGTAATGCGGATGTATGGAAATCGAGGGCGGAGAAGGCTGTCGCCCGAGAACAATATCTGCTGGGGGAGGTGGGGCAGCTAGGCGACCAATTCAAATGTTAGTTTTCTTCTTCCTTATCTTCTCCCTGTAGTCACTAGCAGTAGTTCGTTGTCTTCATACTTCTGCCTTTTCTTGGTATAGTTGTCAGTGCGCGCCATCCGCAGGATGAGAAGGATAGGATCGCCATTCGAATGCATGATCTGACCCAAGAGCAACTTTAGGCGAGTGGGTACTTCTGGGTGGATCATGATCGTGCAATCGCACTTGCGACCCTGTAGGATCGTGCTTCGCGAGTGCTTCACTTCCTGAAGAAGTCGCAATCCTGCCTGAAAAATATTTATCGGACGATGTTCCCACTGGATGTCATTCCATGGAGCCTGCTGGCCCTTCTTGCCAAATTCCAGGACTTGAGTGCAGTCCGCGAGTGTGTACGTCAACAGTTAGTGGCTGGTGCCAAGGCTGCTCTGTCGCTGGTGCGACTGCACAAGCCTGATGTGGACGTTGCAACAATTGCGGCCGGACCACCAGCGCCGCCAGCAGGTTCGACTTGGAACATGGTTCCGCACTACCAGGCGGTGGATCGCCCAACAGAGGAAATCGTCAACTTCTTCGAGGAGCAGACCAACGTTCCTTTGCTACAACAGTAGTTTAGTTTGTATCCTGCACATAGTTGTACCAGTGTTGTAAAGTTCATATATATGCTGTGTATAATTGATTAATATTGATGTATATAAATAGCTTGTTAGCGTGTATGTTTTGCGAGTGCGTTGCACTATGCGATTCCTTTTCGTTAGCCTGACTTGTGCTTATCTCCGCCCCTTTCCAACCCGTCAGGTGCGTTGCAACTGGGTTGGTGTTTGTCAAGGGTTTCGATTGGTGTGCCAGCTACTCAGGATATCGCGTTAGTTCGTAGACCATATGTGTATAGGATGGCGCAGCCCCCGAGTGGATAATTTGCGAAAAAATAAAAGAAAACACAGAGTTTTGGGGCACTTAGATTTATTTATTCACGGGATAGTACGAGGTACAATGTGTGGCTAAGTAGCCTTGGATGAGTAGCCTTATTTGCAATGTAAAAAACAAAAATGACTAAGGGTAGAAGCACCGTAGCTACGTGACGTTCCAAGGGTTGGATTATGCGACTCCTGTCTGAAAATCTTTAAGGCGATAGGCGCCACCTGGGATTACTTTTGTAATCACATATGGTCCCTCCCAGGGGGACTCGAGCTTGAGATGCCCTTGCTGTTTCAGTTGCAGGACCAGGTCGCCTTCGACGAAGGACCTGGGGCGTAGCCTTCTGCTGTGGTAGTTGCGCAGGTTCTGCTGATAGATCGCTGATCTTTCTGCGGCGATTTCCCTCGCCTCGTCAAGGAGGTCGATGGAGTATTCGAGTGCAAGAGTTGACTCCTACTCGCTGTAAGCGACCACACGCGGTGCTTTGTATCGTACTTCGGCGGGTAGCACCGCTTCAGCCCCATGCACCATGAAGAACGGGGTGTACCCTGTGGCGCTATTTGGAGTTATGCACAGGCTCCAGAGTACCGATTGCAGCTCGTCTGGCCAGCAGCCCGTGACTTGTTCGAGTGGTCTGAGGAGTCGTTTCTTGCTGCCGCCGCAGACGAGCCCGTTAACTTTTTCGACCTGACCGTTGGTCTATGGGTGCGCTACAGAGGCATAGCTGATGTTGATTCAGCTATGGGTGCACTACAGAGTTCTGCGAGAATTCTTGGAACTCCTTGGATGTGAAGTTCGTCCCGCTGTCCGCGATGATGCTGTGTGGCACTCCGAAGCGATATACTATGGACTCGAAGAATTTGACTGCACTGTATCCTGACTGATTAGTCACTGGCATGGCCTCTATCCACTTGGTGAATTTGTCGACTGCGACCAGGAGGTAGAGGTAGCCTCCTCGCGAAGACCTTGGGAGTTTGCCGACCATGTCGAGTCCCCATTGCGCGAAGGGCCAAGCCAATGGAATTGGCCGGAGTTCTGCGCCATGCGCGTGTGGCTTGTCCGCGAATCGCTGGCAAGCATTGCATTTCTGGGTGATGTCCTTGGCGACGCGCATGGCCGTAGGCCAGTAGAATCCAGCTCGTAGAGCTTTGGCGACGAGGGCGCGACTACCGGCGTGGTGCCCGCAAGTCCCCTCATGGATGTCGAGGAGAACAACTCTTCCATCAGCCGTCGAGACGCATCGTTGGAGTACTCCTGTGATGCTGCACTTGTATAGTTCGCCGTTGATAACAGGGAATGCCTTGGATCGTCGTGCGATGTGCCGGGCGTCCGTCGGATCGTCCGGTAGCCTCTTGCTGAGAAGGTACGTGATGTATGGTTGAGTCCAGGATGGCTCGATCATCATGACGCTCATTGGTCCTTCGAGTCCTGTGTCCAGCTCTAGGTCGTCGAGTGCCATTGGCTCATTGGGCGGCGCAACCCCCGAGTCCATTGTTGCGCTTGTTTTCTTCTCTGCGGCCTTTGGCTTGATGGAGCGTTCGCAGATGCGCTTGAGAAATACCCCAGGTGGTATGGGGGCACAGGTAGAGCCTATGTTGGCGAGTGTGTCCGCCTCTTCATTGCTTTCACGGCCTATGTGCCGCAGTTCGCAACCGTTGAAGTCCCCTTCGAGTGTGTCGTAGAGGTCGCAGTAGGCGATCATGTTGTCGTTCAGTGCGTCGCACTTGTGCATTGTCTGATTGACAATCAGCTTGGAGTCGCCGTATATTATGAGCCTCTTGGCGCCGCAGGCTTTTGCCATCCTCATCCCGTGCAGTAGGGCCTCGTATTCAGCTTCATTGTTGGAGGCAGTGAACTACATCCGCAGGATATATTTCAGCTTGTCTCCCTGGGGCGATGTCAGTATGACACCTGCACCGGCCCCATCCTTTCGCTTTGAACCGTCTAAGTGCATTGTCCAGAGGTAGGACATATCTGGTTTTTCGGGGAGCTGGTTCTCCATCCAGTGCACAAGGAAGTCAGGGAGAACTTGCGACTTGATTGCATCGCGTTTTTCATATGTGATGTCTCATGGAGACAGTTCTATTCCCCAAAGCGTGACTCATCCGGTGGCATCGGGATTGTTGAGGATATGCAAGCGGGGTGTCGTTGACTACCACGATTGGGTGTTCCTGGAAGTAGTGGCGCAGTCGCCGGGCTGTCATGAAGACGCCGTATGCCAGTTTCTGGTAGTGCGGGTACCGCTGTTTTGTTGGTGTAAGTACGTCGCTGAGGTAGTAGACTGGGCGCTGTACCCCGTGGACCTTGTTTTCCTCGGCTCGTTCTACTACGAGCACTGTGCTGACCACCTGGTTGGTGGTAGAGATGTACAACAACAATGGTTCCCATTTGTGTGGGGTCACCAGTACTAGCGAGGTGGACAGTAGGCGCTTGAGGTCTTCGAATGCTTCCTATGCCTCGTTGGTCCACTTGAACTTGTCAGCTTTACGGAGGAGTTGGTAGAAGGGTAGTGCCTTTTCTCCCATTCAACTGATGAATCGACTGAGCGCCGTGATTCGCCCAGCCAGCTGTTGGGCACCTCTTATGTTTTTCGGCTTCTCCATGGCCAGCATGGCTTTTATTTTCTTCGGGTTTGCCTCGATCCCTCTCGTGGAGATAAGATACCCGAGTAGTTGCCCAGATGGTACGCCAAAAGCACATTTGTCCGGATTGAGCTTGATCCGGTAATGGTCGAGGTTGGCGAAGGTTTCGCGCAAATCGTCGATTAGCGAGGCTTCCTCTTTGGTCTTGATTACTATGTCGTCAACATAGACTTGGATGTTGCGACCAAGTTGGTTCTTGAGGCAATCCTGCATGCATCGCTGGTAGGTGGCTCCTGCGTTCTTCAGCCTGAAGGGCATTGTGTTGTAGCAGAACACACCAAAAGGCGTTGTAAACGCCGTTTTTTCTTGATCTTCCTCCTTCATTTGAATCTGGTAGTAGCCTGAGTAGGCGTCGAGGAAGCAGAGGAGCTCACATCCTGCGGTGGAGTCGATGATCTGGTCGATTCATGGAGAATATCATTTTGCGGCCCAAAAGTTGGGGTGGCCAGGCAACGCGGTACCCGAGTTCCCTGAAATCAGCTGCGATGACTATAGTTGGCGTGCCAAATACTCAGAGGGTCTTTTTCGGCACGAATTCAACTTTACATTTCAATACAAAAAATCTGGCTAACAGCCGTCAAGTTGGGCCCCTGTCAACTTTCGATGTTATGTCGCTGCCGTCGTCGCTGCCATGTAGGCTTGCAGCGTTGGCGCATGCATCCTTTAAACGTCTTCTTCTTCCTCCAGGGCGACAATGTGTGGTCGCGGCCATGGCGCGGAGCTAGGACTTGGACGAACATGCTCGGCCCGTTCTCCTACCCATCCCGAATCGGATCTCGCCCTCACCATGACCGCACCATTGGCACGTCGCGGGGATGGGAATTCATTCTCGGGTGAGATCTGTCACCATGCCGACCACGCTCGGTCCTGTTGGCCTCCTCCAGAATCCGAGCTTGCCGTCACCATGGTTGCACACACACCAGCCACGGCGCCTTCCTCTCCGAACCCCAAAGCCACATCCACCCAGTTCAGCACAACGCCAACAAGGTGAAAATGCATCAAGTTTTCTTCTTGTGATTGTAGAAAAACATGTATGTACCGTGGCCGTAGCATACTCTAACAATGTACACATATATTGTGTACTAGATTTTCATTTGAAATTAGTAGCTCCGTGATGACGAAACATAGAGAACCTAAATGGAATGACGATGACGACCATGTTCTGTACTTTGCATTGCATCAACAAGTGCTCGCTGACGAAGCAAGTTACCAAGAGAGTGGAGTTCATTAGCCATTGCCAAAAAATATGTGAACAAATCAATGAGCGATTCAATGCAAATACGCGTAGAAAAGCTAGATCCATGTCATCAATCATCAATAGGTGGCACATTCTAGTGATGTGTTCAAATGCGTACATGATGTATCATTTGCTTGAAGTGGTTGTTATCCTGAGCAAAAATGCCTGGTATGCACATTACATTTGTATGTTCTATGCTGCAATTCTATTGTTATGGGCGTGGAAAGAAAAGTTGGGCTTCACTGAATATTATGCAGTTAGGCCTAACTTAGTCTTACACAAATAAGCACAGCTTAGTCTTTACACACATAAGTGTAACTAATGATAAAGATAAAGACAAATGGTTCATCGGATCTGCCAGTATGAGCACTAGGTCCCTAGAGCTGGTGGTATCGTCGGAACGAACCAGAATGCTGTGTTTGGTCGTCTTTCATTCTCCTTCAAATAGTACGACCCCACTGATGAGCCAATTGTAGGCCCCCTCCCCCCGACGTGGATTCAGCTCCAAGTCGGATCTGGAGTGTCAACATGATAGGCACATGAGTGTGCAGCAAACACACAGTCTGCTATCAACACTAGAAGTGCTGGCACCTTAGAAACAACACCAGCATGTTCTTCCTGGACTCCGGCAGCAGCCTCAATAGGTATTTCGTCAGCTTCACCAGCAGCAGCATTAGCAAGTATTTCGTCAGCTTCACCAGCAGTAGCATCACCAAGTATTTCGTCAGGTTCACCAGGAGCAGCAGCAGCTAGTTCTTCATCAGCTCCACCACCACCAACACCACCACCACTAGTAGCAGCAGCATCAGGGGCCAGGGCTGCCTGAGCAATTACAGGTTCAACAGCTCTAGGGGCTCTAACAAAGAAAGGGTAGTTGATCCCAAGAAACACAGATTGTCCCTTCAGATTGTTGACTCTACTCCAGACTTGCTCTAATGGGTCTTCGGATGGGCATGCGGACATCGAGAAAACGTGACACCGCAACGATGGGTATGAAGAAAGTTGTGTCCCCATATGTTCTATTGTATCACCAACGCTGTTTAGTGCTCCCCTGATATGAATCCACAAGAGTTCATCATCCTGTTCCGTGTTTTCTCTGAGAGGTGCCAGGAACCAGCGCCGTGTCTCAAATTCAGCATCTGCTACTGCATCTTTGATGACCAGAGCTGGAATGATGCGCGGGGCTGCGTGGGTACCTGCGTGTTACTAACAGTCAGTAAGCAGAATTTTTAATGGGATTTTACATGCTATATGACACCATGACTCACCCCAAATGGACGGCTCCCAAACACCCACATCACCGCTAGGTTCAGTGACCGCATAAATGCGTTGCGGTCTGTACGAAGAGTAGCTGTAGGTGAAGACGGCGTCGACATACTTCTCCAGCCGCAGGAAGTCATCGCGCAAGACTGTCCATTCCTTGTCTTCTGGGCATCTAATGAATGTGATTTCCTTGTCGAATACCGCTAAGAGGTCGTACTCCTAGTTCTTCCACGCCCCCTCTCGTGGTCTATGTGGGAGTTGTACCTTCACGAGGTCAAGTTCTGCCATGTTGAACCTGTAAGCGAATTCGGAAATGGGTGGCGGCCACCCGCTGTTGAATGCAGTAATGCCGACACCCTTCAAAGATGGCACTGCAAGTCTCTTCGATCTGTAGCCATTTTTTAAAGTCCAAGTACTACCATCCTGTGATAAGAGGACCAGCCACTCCCCGTTGCCACCCACCCAGTTCTGGTCATCTTCCATTTCTGTCTCTTCTTCTTCCTTGATATTCACCACTACTGATTCAGACCACTTATCCAGCAGCATCAGTTTTGCATGAATATTCTGCAGAGTTTGTTGTCAGTTGGTACAATAAACTAGCATGGATTCCATTGCAAATACAATTTGACAACTAGGCCTTTAGATTAAAGTACACAAAATATCACCTAAATACGAGTGTCTCCTCAGATATCGCCTAAATTGTGCCTGTGTCACTACGAAGATACTCAATATATGGAGTAGTAGCAGAGCCCCCAGAACAAACTCCTGACGATGATCATAAATAGCTCGGGGCATAACAGCCTTAAATCGTCTAATCTGTTTGTTTTTATTTTAGGAAACAGAATATCCCTAGCAGGCATTCCATTACTAAATCGAAATTAAAAACTTGTCTATCACCTAAAGTAAGACTGTGTCACTACGAAAATACCAGAATATCAGGTACGAGCAGAGCTTCCACTGTACAGAATAGTCTTAAATGGTTCGATTTGTTCAAACCGCGCGTGCACACAATATGTTCGACGAAAGGAACATAGGATTCCGATGAGAGTTCAGCACATATGAATCAACGATATGACTGAACGAATAAGCTAGATACTGGAACTTACGTGGCCATCGCGGTCGTCTGGCCATTTGCTGTTATCGGGGTAAAGAAGGCCTGGCATGCCGAACGGTTGTTCGTCCATGTTCCGCATTGTCACGCGGTAGCCAGGGATGCAGCGAGCGAGGCGATCGACTGAGATGATGTCCAACCCCGAGGTGATCTTGTGCACGTTCGCGGCGCTGAGGTTCAGCCATCCCCAATCCTCGCGATAGCGGTCACCTGGCCATCTGCGTCGTTGTCACATGCCTTTTGCTTCAGCCTGCTGCTACCCCAAGGTCTACCCATAGCGGAAAATGGAGTCTGGAATCTGGTCGATTAATGGAGGCGTTGTGATAAGGAGGCGGATGGATTCGAGAGGGGGTGGAATCAGGGATGGGGGCAGTTGTTCGAGTGGGGAGTGAATCTGCAAGGAACCTCCGCCGCCACCGGTTCTCGTCCGCGTGGAAGACAATAAGGGGGCATAATTATTGAGGGCGGGCACCGGAACCGTCCAGAGGAAGTGAAAAATAAATCATAAAAGAGAAATGTGCGGCCCGCCTGTCAGTGAGTGAAGGTCGCCACGCGCAAACGTGCCTACGTTTGAATTGATTCCACCGCATGCAAGTGGCGCAGAACAAATTTTAGGTAGCGCTAGCGTCGACGTGTAAAACCACCATTTTTCTCCACCTGCACCCTACTACGAACGGTCGTGCACCATTCCAGATATTGGTAAGGGCGGTTCCAATCTTTCACTTATCCGTCTCATTTCCTCCTCCACGGCCTCATCGTCTTTCTCCTCCACGGCCTCATCCATTTCCTCCACCACCGCATCACCCTCTTCCTCCGTATCCTTTCCCTCTTGCCTGTAGTCATGGGCGCTCCGGACGTCCAAACGACGACAAGCAAGAAACTGCGCACTTCGACATCGAAGTACATGGTGGGAAGAAGATCGATGTCGTCTACACCAATGACCTTCGGACAGTGAGGAACACTCTGAATAATTACACGAGTTGGCAGCAGTTCGAAGAAAACAGTTTCATAGGTCTCGACCTCGAGTACAGCCGTGATCACCGTAGGATTGCCGTGTTGCAAATCTCCATGAAGGGGCACATCCTCATATACCAGCCTTTTTGCGAGAAGGGGGCTGACGGGATCTGGTAGACTTCGCTATCTTTTTGTTCCTGAACCGTCTGTTTGCAAAAGTTATTGCTATATTATTTATCTGAATTCATTTTCATGCAGGTGGCGCGAAAGCATTTGGGATCTATTTCATGACTTTCTCGTGAACCAGCACATAACATTTACTAGTGTTGACATCACGAATGACAGTAAACTTCTTGAAAGCCCGACTGTCAACATTAGAATCCCAAAGGAGTGCATAGTGGACATCCAGGAAATTTACTGGATCCCAGGACGAAGGGCGGCAAGACCGGGATGGCCGCTCTTGCCTCTGAACTCATCGACCCGTGGTACGCTGACATGAAGGACAGATTGCCGAGATGTTCGTGGAGGCGTTTAGGGCACGATTACAGGGAGGATAAGCCACTTTCTGAACCTAATCTGAAGTACGCTGCAATTGACGGGTATGTTAGCCACGAGCTGTACCTCCAGATTGTAAAATCTCGTTCCAGGCATCGCATCATTGAACCACCACCAAGGCAGGTTGTTTGCCCTAGATGCCGGAGTGTAGATGAATCTACAAACCGACGCAAGCGACCAAAGGCATCCTGGGATCGGTTGCCTTCTCCAACAGGTTGGGATGTAGACTATTAGTGCATGATTGTTGTGTTTATGAAAACATGTTATTTCATAAGTACACTATGTGAGCAATTACGAACTGCTATGTATTACCTTTGTCAAACTATAATCTGGGTTTGGTTATGACTTATGACTGTATCACACCTTATGCATGTCAGTCCTTGATTCTGCCGCATGCAAATGGCACAGACAGAATTTGTAAGAATGAATGTTAAGCATACAAAAGGGGGAATGTAATTCATACATGTTAAGTAGCTAATAGCATAGGGATCATACGAGCTTGGTTCTTACACACAAAATGCTTAGAAAATACATGCGAGATAAAAACAGACGAGATAAAACTAGGAATGAAATGCAAAACTAGTAGTGGTAAACAACACACTCACCCACCCGCCAGATCTTGTTGAGCATCTTGTAGCAGACATATGCATCCCTGGCTGTGTACTTGATCGCATCGTAATCCAGGTGCCTCCACTCCCATCGCTCGTGGAGGTGCTTCGGGAACTCGACTTTCATGCCGGCGTACTCGCGGTCGATGATGTTGGAAGCGTGTCTAGCCATGCTGGCTTTCCCCGTACCGCCATCCGGGTACCTCCACAAACATTGGAGATTGACGTGATTGACAACATGAACGAGGAGATCCCGTTCTAGCTTCGGAGTGTCGTTCTTGATGTCGACACTGGCGAAGTAGATCTCCCTCCTGTGTAGGAACTCGCGAAGCTCCAGGCATACAGATTTGGCCCTACATACGTGATATAGGAGGCAGTGGTTGCGCATGGACAGCTGCCAAAGCACCGTCCTCTTCCTATCTCCGGTATACTCGAGGTCAAGGCCGACGATCTTGTACCTGTCCATCGGCTCCTGTAGCCACCGCTCGTACATTGCGATGACCTTGGCGACCTCCGCTGATGCATTTGTGTGGACGACCGTCAGCTTGGTGGTGCCATGGGCGGTGATGGTGTACTCGTCGGTGTAGTCGCTCCCGTCGCCGAACACGCCGTACTCTGCGTCCATGGCAGCAGCTAATGCGGCGGCGGTGGCCTAGGGTCGGTAGCGGTGGCTGGGACTGGGTGTGGAGGTGGAGTGATCTGTTGGGGTGGTATGGCCAGGCGGAGGCGGTGCCTGCGGCAACGTCAATGGTTCTTGCGGTGGCGGCGGCGGCGGAAGGAATGAGTTGGGGATTTTTGCATAGTGATGTGCTGAGGCGACGGAAGGCGATGCTTAAATTCCATTTACCACTATTCCGGTCATACCCATGCGGAAGCAAGTTTTGACCGGCGAGCACCGATGGTTTCCAATCCTAGCGATTAAATTCGGCGTCCGTCCCGGTAGGCGATGGGACGGGTGTGCGACGTGGCTTTGGCGTGGCAGAGACCGGTCACGTAGACCACTGTCCCGTTGCCAATCCACAGCGGGTGCGCGGTGCTGACACGACGTAACGTGATAGGACAGAAGGAAGTGTACAGTTATTATTAATTCCTAACAAGTTTAAGAAGTGTAAGCATAGACATGGACCTAGCATCCCTGCACCCCGGGGCAGCCGCCCAGCCGATCAGGTCTGCCGATTGCGCAAAGCTTGTCCCGAATTTGCCAAAATGAAGCTCGTTTGCCCATGCTTCTATAAGTTTCTCTATAGGCCACTTGTGAAAGCATGCACGATCAAGCAACTTTGCAACACACGTGTCGGTGGAAAAGCATTAGGTTTCAACACACCACATAGTTTAGGGATTTAGAATAGTTACATTGTGGAGCTCTAGCCAAATTGCATGGTAAAGCCAAATTCAGCTTTTTTGTCAGATTTAGCTATAGCAACATTGTGTCTCGTTTGTCCTCACTTTTGCCCTCCCGATATTCCGAAGCCCTCACATGCGCTCGGAGGGGGGGTGCCGTCTGGTCAAAGGCTTGGCCGTTACGTGCGCCATGACGCCAAAGTGGAAGTTTTTTTTTGTTATTTGGCCTTTTAAGAGCGCCTTTTCCCCTCTCTCTCTAACAGTTGTGTTTCTTTTTTGCCCAAAAAGGTAGGGAATCTAGAGCAGCTTCTCTCTTCATTCATTGTTCCTTTTGCGATCGTTTTTCCCCATTCTGGTAGCAAATCTAGAGCAGCAAAACAAACCAGCACCATAAATAAATTCAGTAAACAGAGCAGATGTAGATAAAGCAGCTAATATAGGTTATATAGTACGGTACTTAACGAGGTTCGAGAATTAGGCTTCTCAGCAAGTAGCAGCAGACTGCTTCAACACAGACAAGACAAAAGAAGCTGCTTTACAGTAGCAGCAGCTGATTAGTGGCCCCTCGTGGCCCTCTACCAGGAGGCATCCGCCTCCCTCCCTCTGGGCGCCTCCTCCACTTCTTGCTGCCCAGCCCCTTGACCTTGGGTGCCTTGGGTCTTATCAGGGGCATACGACCCCTCCTCGATAGCCACCTTCTGGAGGTTGCGGAGGTGAAGACCGAAGCGCCTGATGCTTGGCCCTGAAGCCGTGGACGTTCACGGACTCGCCGCAGGTCCTCACGTCCTCGGGATGCTTCACGAGGGAGTTGAAGTCCGTGCCGCGGAGCCTTCTGGTGGGGCAGAAGGGGCACCTGTACACGTCGTCAGCGAAGAAGTTGTTGTACTGACCGGACTTTTCCTCCTCAGCACATGGCGAGTCTTGGTGTCCTTGGACTCGTCGTCGCTGCGGAGGTCGCTGCGGAGGTCGCTGCTATCCTCTGTTGGAAAAAAACAATAGAGTGAAATAAGGACATGATTGAGGTACTTTGATTATCGGGATTGATTTTTTGCATAAATTAACCGAATGAGATCTCCCGATTATTCCCCAAATCTCAAACCAAATCGAATACTGATCCCAACTACGAACAGGTGGATTCATCGAAAATCGAGAGCTAACACAAGAGGATTAGCTACTGTAAAAATACGAACAGCCGAGCCCTAATAACATACGATCTAGCATCCAACGATAGGAACGGGGGAAGAACAAGGGAAGGGGAGAAAACCCTGGTTACCTCAGACCATGGGTCGGCGATGCTGGTATCGTAGGGGTTCTCCGGCCTTATGTAGACAACCTCCTCGTAGGGGTCCCAGCCGAGCGGGATCTCCGAGACCGGCGGGGGCCTCCTCGCCGGCGGGCTACGGCGGATGCGGGGACGGGGACGGGGGGTTCCTCGCCGGCGGCCTTGGAGGCGCCGATGGCCACCACGCCGATCTTCTCCATCACCGGCGTGGTTGGGTTTTGTTGGGCGTTTGTAGAAGGTGATGGGACAGTGGAGACGGTTGAGTGAGCGAGTGCGTGATGAGTGGGAGTGGGGAGGCCTCTATTAAAGGAGAAGGGAAGCGACGTTTCGTTGCACTACCGTGCACCGCGTACGCTAATGCACCGTGCAAGGCCACATGTGTCCGCTACCGCCCACCGCCCGTGCACCACGCACATGTACCGTGAGTCACGTTTTTTCCCCTCGTGTCTAACCATGGCCATTCAGTTGTACTCAGTTCTGCCCACCAAACGTTGATCCTCTGTGATCTAGCGATAGGATAACCCTTATATCTGTCGGGGGCACCCCTCTATCCATGCAAAATAATGAGTATGCCACCGGAACTTTAACTCCATAAACAGATGAACTTGAATATATTTTGAAGGGTACGAAAATAGAAATCCCATAGTTTAAGGGTCTAGATATGGTAAGAGAACTAAATATTATTAGTGGCTGGGCCTGCGCAATGACGGGTTGGTCGGCTAGAAGTTGCTGATTCCTAAGTAAGGGGACACTAGGCCGGTCTTGACATACTCCCTCAAGAACTTGCCATAAGCAGCGTTCTTAGCCTTGGTCGCCGACTTGTGTTTACTAGCCAGGCTTTTACTGATGCCAACCGCATGCGGAATCAAGCTAGCAATCCTCGGGTTGACTCCTTTCTTACAGAAAGGCACCTGAGCTCCCCAAGTTGAGTGCGGAAAGGGATTATCCCGCTCTTGAGCTTCTTCATGACATGGCGGCTCTTGTTGTCCCTGTTCTCCTTGTCAGAGTCCATCTCACTTGAATCCACCTGTAATGTATGGAATACAAACCGAAATGAGCAAAATAATAAATATATATTTCTTCCACCATTCCGAGTTACTTTCAATGCAATAACATGTCTATACAGGTTCAGCAGTTCATTATGGCTGTCTCCCCAGCTCGCCCCTAAATTAATGTGGTTTGTGTTCTTGGTAACTTATTAATAAATAAATAATGTGGATTCATTCAGAACAGACTAGATATCTCCATGTACCAGTTCGTACGTTGCATCTAATCATTAGACTAGATTTT